>CM048746.1:190885858-193605858 GCA_026315105.1 Locusta migratoria | reverse complement strand
AATGTAGGTACTGTTGGTGGTTGGTAGGTGTAATATGAACAAAATTGTGGATGGCGCCATAAGTGAGGTGGACATTGACACCCAGGAATTTGCATGGTGCATTGAGGAAGACCAGATGAGGTGGAAGTGGAAGGTTTTCAAACAATTACTTCCGTATAAACGGTAATTACACAGAAACTAAACTTGTAAAACATAATACCTACTTTATTGTTGTGAGAAAAGAATTTAATTTTCGTAGCCTTAACAGAAATACTAATTAGCATACTATTGGAACTACAATAAAACACCTTTTGCATGACTTAATATTTGCTAATTAACAAGCTTCTCCGAAGTCAAATACTAGAAAAAAACTTGAGCTAGTCACGTTGAGAAAAGAATAAGAATTTTTTTAGAAAAGAAAATAAGACTAATTACATTTATACCTATTATTATGTAACACTGCTATCGGGAGGTTGAGTAATGTAAGTGGATGGGAATAAATGCCAACATGGTTCATTACAGGGTGACCAGATTTCCAAAATCTAAATATGGGACACATACGCGAACCGAAGATTATGAAACCAAATGTTGCCTGTACGTGCGGTGTTATCAGGATGATTGTTATTCCTTAAAGCAAATACAACATAACAGCCTTGATGTCACTCATAAACACAGGTGTGCACATGCAAATTAATGCACACAGGCAGTATAATAATAAAAAAAAGTTGTATCTTTCTCCCTCCCATGCTGCAACCCAAAGTTAATGTGTAGTATTTGGTGGATCTCGTATTTACATTTGCTTCTCGATCTTTTTTAATACTATACGTTGTGTGCGGAAAATGAGACTTCGGACTATAAAAATTAAGGTGACACGGTAGCATCACATTAGATTCACATTTGGGAGGTGGTTCAAATCTAAATCTAGCCATCCAAGAGTTAGGTTTTCCGTGATTTAATAAAATCACTCCAGCTGCATGCAGCATTTTCATAAAACTCCACTGAAGATTTAAGGTTTTACTGAATAGACTTCCAAAGATGATGATATTTGAGTTCATCCCAGTTACATGCTTTCAGGATGTAAAATGGGTAATTGACTGAATTTTTAAAGTTGGAAAAGCTGCAAGTCATGAAGGTGATATTTAATAGCAATCAAAGAAATTTAAAAAATTGTAAGTTATTCACTTTGACTTATAGTTTAATTTCTTTATTGTCTGATTATGACCACATTTGTTCTCCATTTGGTTATGCTGTATATTGCCTTAAAAAAACAAATTATTTCAAAATATATGGGATGGTTAGTAAAAAACGGGAAAACATATGTCCTGTATTTATTGTTGGGACAACGGGACACTTAAACTAAATAAGGGACAATCTCGTAAAGTACCCTACCTTATTATAATGTACCCAATGTAGTGGGTATTACCATCGCCTTCCTTCATCAATTTGTGTGGATTTATTATCTGGATAACATGTGACAAGAATTGGTCCAAATAATTAAGTCCCCACTATACTGATATTTATACCTATACAAGGAAAAGTATGGTTGGCAGACCATGTAATGCTTCAAAAGTTTCTCTCTTTCAACATTATTAACCCCTCAAGCCGGGAGCCCAAGTATGTTCTCGCACGCCGTGAGCGTCCACACTAGTGTCACAGGTGAAACTGTATACTTCTTCCATTTGTCGCTGGTGGGCAATATTACTTCATCAGCCAACTTTAAACATATCGCTGCTGACCTACAAGGGAGTCTGGTGAAATCACGTTTTACATCTTAAGTCTGAACGACACACTGGATGTGAAACGATGCAGCCAAGCAATACGAGCGGTCTTGAATTGGAGCAGATTCTAGTGGATCAGAGTGAACCAGTGGATAAATTAAATGGTATAAATGACAGTGCCAGTGATTTGGTTACTGATGAAGATAAAGACACGGACTTTTTGGAAGAAACACCGGAGAAAGAAATGGCAAATAATGAGGACGAGCGAGATTGAACATTGTCTTTACGTGATAAAATGTATTTCAAAAAAGCTCCTGAAAAAAATCATTATTTTTTAGCAAATAATTTCCTCGATATGGCAATTTCAAGGAATCGCTGTATTCCGGTGCCAGCCAGCAGCCTAAACATGGCCAGTAGGTTTGGCAGGTGTGTGGTAACTACTGGCTTGAAGGGTTAATAGTCATATTCTTTGATGGGCACTTATTAAAATCTTCAGTTTTGAACTGCAAAGTGCTGCATTACTTCACTCAGATATCGTTAGTCAGTTCAGTTGTTCAGCTGTTACTAATTTCAACCTTTTTTTATTCAGGTATTGGTAGTATACCGGATGCAGTTCTCAATGCTTTGGGAGACCACAAAGATCTGGGTATTCACTCTGAAATGTTTAGTGTTGGTGTGGTGGACCTGGTAGCAAAGGGATGTGTTACAAACAATAAGAAGACAATCCACAAAGGAAAAATAATTGGCAGTTTTCTAATTGGAACAAAGAAACTGTATGATTTTGTTGATGATAATCCATTCATAGGTAAGATAAATAAATGAAAACATGTTTTGCCTGATCATCTACCATAATCCAGAGAAGTTAACAATAATTTCATTACAGAAATGAAGGAAGTGGATTATGTGAACAATACTAAGATTATTGCTCAAAATCCAAACATGACTGCCATAAACTCGTGTATTGAAGTTGATCTTACTGGTCAAGTAGTATCAGATTCTATAGGAACAAGAATGTATTCAGGTAAGAATGACAAGCAATTGTTCAAATATAATGTGTGCAGAAAATTAATGTGGACAATTTGTTGTTTACCATCTTTAAAATGGAAATTTAGGAGTAATTTATTTTTAGGTTTTGGTGGACAAGTAGATTTCATCAGAGGTGCAGGAGAAGCTCTTGATGGTAAAGGTAAACCAATAATTGCTCTCCCATCTGTAACCAAAAAGAATGAATCCAAAATTGTGCCTGTTATTAAACCTGGTAAGTGATGTTTTTAATGGGATACCATTAGTTTTTTGTTCAAGCTTGTGGTTCAGCTTAAGATTGCCAGTAGAATGGATATTTTCTAGAGAATGTTTGCCAATGATGTAAATGCTTCAGTAATAAGTTCTCTCATGTGTGCCGACATACAGTATGTAGTTACATAAATGGAAATAAAATACAACCTAATTTACAGCTTTTGTGATCTTACATTTTGGTAATGAAAAATAAATACAGAAATAACAAAATGTAATGAGGTTACTTGCAGTGCACTGCAAATACAATTGGCAATCAGTGATAATTACGTAGAAAAGACTCTCATACCCATGCATTTTAGCTTTTGATCACTAGGCTTCATCAGGAAAGACATCCTATCATACATACAAACATAAAGACACATACACTTCTGAACCGAAACTGTCATTTCTGGTTGCTGCATTCGGAAGATTGTCACAGATTTGCTGACAGGCACATGGAAAACAGAATCACATTCACTTGACCGGTGAAAGTTGTTTTACAATAGCTGTTGTTGCTCCAGAGACATTTTGGGGTGGATAAGTAAATGGGACACCCTGCATACCAGCAGTTTTGAAGAATGAGTGGAAAATGTGGAATGCATGATTTTTATGTACAGTTTATCCAAAGTTGCAGGCTCTGATAAAGTAGTAATAAAACATAAGATATTGACAATGTTGTTGTTGTTGTCTTCAGTCCGGAGACTGGTTTGACGCAGCTCTCCATAATACCCTATCCCGAGTAAGCCTCTTAAACTCCACATAAAAATGGCAACCTACATCTGTCTGAATCTGCTTACTGTATCCATCTCTTTCTCTTCCTCTGCGGTTTTTTCCCCACACACTTCCCTCCAATTCTAAATTCACAATTCCTTGATGTCTAAGAATGTGTCCTAACAATCAATCCCTTCTTTTAGTCAAGATATGCCACAAATTCCTTTTCTTCCCAATTCTGTTCAGTACCTCCTCATTAGTTACGCGATCCACTCTCATAATCTTCAGCATTATTCTATAGCACCACATTTCAAAAGCTTCTATTCTATCCTCTTCCTGTCCGCACTGTTTATCGTCCGTGTTTCACTCCCATAAAGGCAACGCTCCACACAAATGCCTTCAGAAAGCACTTTCTTAGGCTCAAATCAGTATTCGATGTTAACAAATTTCTCTTTCTCAAGAACGCTTCTCTACCCATTGCCATTCTGCGTTTTATATCCTCTGTACTGTGACCATCATTTGTTATTTTACTGCCCCAATTATAAAACTCGTCTACCTCCTGTATCGTTTCTTCACATAGTCTAATTCCTTCAGTGTCTCCTGATTTTCTTAGATTGCACTCCATTACTCTAGTTTTGCTCTTGTTAATGTTCATCTTATATGCACCTTTCAGCATATTGTCCATTCCGTTCAACTGCTCTTCCAGGTCCTTTGCTGTCTCTGACAGAATTACTGTGTCATCGGCAAAATGCAATGTTTTTAATTCTTCACCCTGAACTTTAATTCCTTCTCCAAATTTCTCCTTGCTTTTCTTTATAGCTTGCTCAATGTACAAATTGAATAACAATGGAGAAAGACTACAACCCTGTCTTACTCCCTTTCCAACCACTGCATCCCTTTCATGCCCTTCAACTCTGACAACTGTTGTCTGTTTTTTGTACAACTTGTAAATAACATTACACTCACTATATTTTACCCCTCCTTTCTTCAGAACTTGAAAGAGTTTATTTCAATCAATGTTGTCAAAAGCCTTCTCCAAATCTACGAAAGCTAGATATGTAGGTTTGCCTTTCCTTAGTTTATCTTCTAGGATAAGCCATACAGTGAGTATTGCCTCCAGTGTTCCTACATTTCTTCTGAACCGAAACTTATCTTCCCAAGGACTGTTTCTACCAGCTTTTCCATCCTTCTGTAAATAATTCGTGTTAATATTTTACAACTATGACTTATTATACTGATTGTTCTGCAATTTTCACACCTGCCTGCATCTGCTTTCTTTGGAATAAGGATTATAACATTTTTCTTAAAGTCTGAGGGTATTTTGCCAGTCTCATACATTTACACATCAGGTGAAACAGTTTTGTCATGGCTGGTTCTCCCAGACTCTTCAGTAGCTCCGAGGGAATGTCATCTTCTCCAGGGGCCTTGTTTTAACTTAGGTCTTTCAGTGTTGTCAAATTCATCTCTCAGTATAGTATGTCCTATTTCATCCTCATCTACTTCTCCCCTTCCTACAATGTTGTCTCTAAGTTCATTTCCTTGTAGAGCCTCTCTGTATAATCTTTCCACCTTTCAGCTTTCCCTTCTTTGCTGAGAACTGGTTTTCCATCTGTGT
Organism: Locusta migratoria; assembly: GCA_026315105.1. Classification (NCBI taxonomy): domain Eukaryota; kingdom Metazoa; phylum Arthropoda; class Insecta; order Orthoptera; family Acrididae; genus Locusta; species Locusta migratoria. The sequence goes on along the minus strand of CM048746.1, from coordinate 193,600,560 downwards.
TTTTGATATTCATAGAGTTGTTTTTCTTACCTCTAGATATTTCTTTCATTTTCCTGTAGGCAGTATCCATTTTCTCCCTATTTATACATTCTTCTACATCCTTGCATTTGCCTTCTAGCCACTCCTGATTAGCCGTTTTGCACTTCCTGTCAATCTATTTTTTAGTCGTCTGTACTCCATATTGCCTGTTTCATTTATTGCATTTTTACATTTTTTCCTTTCATCAATTAAATTTAGTATGTCCTGTGATATCCAAATATTTTTTTTTTTTTGTAGGCCTTGCCTTCCTACCTATTTTGTCCTCTGCTGCCCTCACTATTTCCTCTCTCAATGCTACCCATTCCTCCTCTACTATTTTAGTTTCCCCCATTTCTGTCAATTGTTGCCTAAAGCTCCCTCTGAAATTCTCAAAAACTTGGTTTCTTCAGTTTGTCCAGGTCCCATCTCCTTATTCTCCTACCTTTCTGCAGTTTTTTCAGTTTCACCCTACAATTCATGACCAGTAAGTTATGGTCAGAGTTAATATCTGCCCCTGGCTATGTCTTACAGTTTAAAACATAGCTCTGAAATCTATGTCTTACCATTATAAAATCTATCTGGTATCCCCCGGTGTCTCGTGGTCTCTTCACATATACAACCTTCTTTCATGATTTTTAAACTAGGTGTTTGACTAAATTATGTTCCATGCAAAATTCTACCAGATGACTTCCTCTTTCATTCCTTTTGCCCAAACCGTATTCATCTATCATCTTCCCTTCCTTTTCTTGTCACACTACCGAATTCCAGTCTCCCATAAAAATTAAGTTTTCTTCTCCCTTAATTGTCTGAATAATTTCCTTTACCATCTCATACAGTTCTTCGATCTCCTCATCGGCAGAGCTAGTTGGCATATAAACCTCTACTGCTGTGGTCACTGTTGGCTTCGTATCTATCTTGACTACGATAATGCGATAACTGTGTTGCTCATTGTAGTTTATCAGAATTCCTATTTTCTTATTCATTATCGGACCTACTCCTGTAATACCCCCCCCCCCCAACTGATTTTGTATTTATAATCCTGTACTCACCTGACCAGAAATCCTGTTCATCCTGCCACCGAACTTCACTAATCCCTACTAATCTAACTTCAACATATCCATTTCCCTTTTTAAATTTTCTAACTTCCCTATCTGATTAAGGGATCTGACATTCTATGCTCCAATCCTTAGAATGCCAGTGTTGTGTTTCCTAATGGTTATATCATCTTGAGTAGTCCCCGCCCAGAGATCCGAATGGGGGACTATTTTACCTCGGGAATATTTTACCCGAGAGGATGCCATTATCATACGTCCACACAGTAGAGGTGCATGTCCTCGGGAAACGTAATGGCTGTAGTTTCCCCTTGCTTTCAGCTGTTCGCAGTAACTGTGTGGCAAAGCCACATTAGCTGATGTTAAAAGGCCAGCTCAGTCATTCAGACTGTTGTCCCTGTAACTACTGAAAAGGCTGCTGCCCCTCTTCAGGAACCACACATTTGGCTGGCTTCTCCACATATACCCCTCTGCTGTGGGTGCACCTACGGTATGGCTATCTGTATCTTTGAGGCACGCAAGCCACCCCACCTCGGCAATGTCTGTGGTTCATGGGAGTGGAAATTGCACACCATATTAATAAAAAAGAACTGCTAGTATAAAAAGGTTGAGATGCACCACACATTTGTAAATGAACACTTTTCATTTGAAAGTAGAAAATTAGGTATCCCATTATCAAAATTAGTTAGTATTCAATTTTCAATTGTCACTTGAAGTTTATCTATTCCTTGGAATATTCTATAATAAAATGTGAAATTTTATCTTTGTGACTGTATCAACATTTCTATTTTACAATATCACATACTGTTACAAACTACTTTACACAATTCATTGAAACCATTACAGCAAAAGTGGTTTGATTACCATACATTTCTCGCCTGAGAGAGAGAGAGAGAGAGAGAGAGAGAGAGAGAGAGAGAGAGAGAGAGAGAGAGAGAGAGAGAGAGAGTATCCTCATAAATGAGGTAGTGTTTTGTGGGGGGGGGGGGGGGGGGGGGGGACTGTAGGGATGAAGTGTAGGGATGATAGGTTATCTTCAGTTAAGGCCAGGATGGTTGTGGGACCATAGAACATTATGCTAAGCTCCTTGCTGTGCTACAGGATGGTCCAGCCTGCTCTTAGACACAGTTTAGTGGTGACCATTAATTTTAATGGAAAGCCATTAGTAGTCTATCACTTGTAAAAAAAATCTGTGCAAAGATTGCAGCAGACTTGTTAAGTCATATGACTGTTTTCACAGGTGTTCAGCCTATGGAGGAGTAGGATAACCCCATGACAAATTGTGTATTGGCGTGCAACCTTTTGGAACATGTTGGTGCATATTTTGTCAGGTTTATGAATATCTCTATGCACTTGTATTTTCAGGCATCGTTTTCAGCTCTCCAGCTCCCCTCATAACCTCCCAACACCTTCATGGTTTAGACGCAGGGCCAGAACACCCCATCATTATTCCTTTACAACCTTAATGCATTCCCTCCCACCCATTTCACTTGCTCCTCCTCAAACTAACATGCCACATTTCTGGACATAAACCTTCATCTCACTGTTGGCTCCATCCACATGTGTGTCGACATTAAACCCATCAACAACCTACAGTATCTGTGCTTTTGACAGCTGTCATCCATTCCACATAAAAGACAAATTCAGCCTATACAGCTTTGCCAATTATGGAGGCAGATTTACAGGGATTAGAACTTGCTTATCCAATGTTCCGAATGCCTCACAGAGGCACCTTATACAACCACACTGGTAAAACTGAACCATGTCCTTTGTCAGGCCTTTGATTATTATTTATCAGCATGCTCTGAAATAACACACATCCTAGCAGTGGTCCTTCAGTTGCTCAACCAACCTCTACAACATCCTAGTTCATACCTATCCTACTCCAAATCCAAGTCCCATACCACAACGATATGATCCCTGTGGGAGAGCTTAATGCAGCACTTCCTACCTTCAGTCCCGTGACAGGCTAATCATACGCCATCAGAAGGTGAGCCACCTCTGATAAAAGCCATGTGGTTTCCAAACTGCAGTTCATATCCCCCCCCCCCCCCCCCCCCCCCCCCCCCCTTATCAGTGCCTTCGCACTGCACCAGGCAGCTTAGAATTTTCTATTCCTAACCTTCCCCTTCCCATTCTCATTCACTCTTAGTCAGAGCTGGGCAGTAGCAGCCATAGATGGCATTCATCTGTACACAAATTGTGACTGAGTGATAGCATGCATGTATGTATGATGTTCTTCCGTTTATTACTGTGGTCAAAAATTTAAGTTTTGTGGATGATGTTCCTTTCTGTGGACCAACAATTGTCTTTATAGCGAGTTGCTACCTATCCCTGTATTATTAACATTATGTTGTTAGAAAACAGCAAATGTAACATATGTAGGTAGTGTAGTGTGCCACAAAAATCCACTGATAAAATAAAATACATTCTATTTCTCCAGGTGCTGGTGTAGTAACTACAAGAGCACATGTTCATTATGTGGTGACGGAACATGGTATTGCTGAACTATTTGGGAAGACTTTGCGTCAACGAGCATATGAGTTGATAAAAATATCTCACCCAGATCATCAGCAGGCATTGGAGAAAGCAGCATTTGACAGATTGAAAGTTATGCCTGCACCATGAACTCTTGAAAAGCTTACGCATTTACTGTTTCCAGTAACAAAGGCAATAGATTGCCACAAAACAGAACTTGCCAGAACAATAGTAACTGCAGAAAACGCAATGTAATTGAACAGATGGAAATAGTCCATAGTACCATTGCAAATCAGTGCAACTCTGTTTGATACATGAAAATTTTTTACATTAATTCATCCTACATTTTTAACTTTTATAATTTTGTATGAAATAATTTCCAATTGTATGTTTATTTGTTAATATATTATCATGCAAAAACAAAATTGTGTTTAAGGTGCAGTTCACTGTGTTATGGTTAAATCACGTCATTCTAAATGATTAATTAAAAATTGAGACATTTATATATGTATTATTTTAGATCTGAGTTTTAATCAGAGGTGAACAGACTGTCAAGCTGCCACAACCTTTTTTATATACATAAATGTGCCTGCCACTGTTCAGACACTTGCAATGTGCTAAAGCAGTGGAATGGCCTGCTCATGGCTTCAGCTGTAACAGAGGATACTGCCTGAAGTTAAAACTGCAATTGTTTTTTACAGTGATGTGGAAGTTATACTTTATGCCAGTACAAGGAAAACAGCAATAACAATTAGCTATATTGGTAAAAGCTATAATTATTATTTGTGTAAACAATGTGTACTTGTTTATTTTGAAGAGATCATGAAAATTTCTTAGCCCCTTTACTGGATTGTTAAACTAAATCCAGGAGCTTATATCTGGAGTTTAATACACTAGTTTTATACAACAAAGTCTCTTCTGAAGTGTTAGTCACACACTGTCAAACATGTTATTGTTCACAATGTACTGTAGAAATGTGCATTTGCATGAAGAACAGGGTGGTTGGTGAAACATTTCACTTCCTGTTAAATACTTTTTAGAACTTGTAAATCTGGCAAATATATTAATATAAAATTTGAAGCTCTAAAAATTTAATTTTTCAACTTCAGCCCCCAAATGAGACCATTTAAAGATTTCAAAAATGAAGTTACCAAAACTGTGTATGCCTTATTACTTAAACAGAACAAGAATGTTGTGAACTTCCTTTTGTTATACTGCTTTGAATGTTACGAAAAAGTTCATTCACCGGTCTTGTTTCAGCCAAAAATTACAGTCTAGTCTCAGTAGTTTTAATCACACACACACACACACACACACACACACACACACACACACACACACACACACACCTTCCTCTAATCCTATGAACAAAAATGAAGCATTTGTAACATTTTTAATTTATTAAAATAGTGTAAACTGAAACCAGTTTTCAAGCCTTTGTAGCATTCTAATTTTTATTTATTTTTTATTTTATGTTTATTTTATTTTTTGAAGTATAACAGAAGTACACTATATCTTACCATTGAAATTGGGTGATATACAATAAGGGGAAAAGGTAAGAAATTATGTCATTTCATTGAATATTGATGAGTGACACATGCACTTTACTTTCTTCAAGTTTTTGAACAAAAAAGGAGAAAAAAAAGTAACACAGCATTTGATATATAATATATAAACCCATTATTTCCTGTGAGGTAGTCTATGGAAGTTAGAGATGAAAGGAGGAAGTCAGATTCAAGACTTTACGCTAATTTTATACTCACAACTTTTATCTTGACAAATCTCTCAGGAAGGGTACTGTAATGATTTTAAGATACTCATGTGAGAGCAGCCATTCAGAAATGTATCACAATAACTTAGTGAACAGCTAAAACTTGAGATTATCAGATAAGAGAAACATTTTTATGCTGAAGTTTAATAAAACTTGATGACTTAGTATCATAACTACTCAATTCTGTCGAAGTTTCATTAGTGCAGCCCAAAAATAAATGTAGAGGTGAGCTGCAGTCTAAACAGCTCAGCCAGTTAAAAACAATGTTCAGTTTAATCATTAGATAGATCAAATGTTAGTCCCAGAAAGTTGCACAGGAAAGACAATAGTTGAACTTCTAAAAACTACCAATTAGTGAGAATTCCATTATTTTTAGGAGACACTAAGTGCACTTACAAATCACAAAGTCACTGTGGAAAAGACTGCACACTCTCATGAATAATTAATTTGCAAAAAAAAGTCTCCAGCTGATATCAATAGAATAAATGTTATATCTTACATTACCTACCACCAAGGAGATAATGCCTATACTAAATTTATTAATTGAAGGAAATAATAGACTTATAATAAAGAATTTATAAACCATTCAGCAGCAAACTGAAATAATGATTGTAACTTGGCTTGGGTCGATGCATTTGGCTTCAGTTTGTGACGACTTGTTTCCACGTTCTAGGCCAGTTTGTGACTTGTAAAGCTTACTTGTGGCTTATGTTTTCTAAGGCAACTGTTTAGAAGTCATAGATTTCGGCTTGGCTTTCACAGTTTGTAGAGAATGGACGGGTTCTAAATGTTGTTTGTCATCCCAGTATGAAATTTAGGTTGGTAGGCCTGGTACTTCTTTTGTAATGAATAAGATTTATATTTTTCTTGGATTTTTACACCGTAAATATTGGTTCTGTGCATCTATTGAAACTAAAAGCCTTTCTTCAATGTTTGAACATGAAATTCTCTCAGGGGCTGGTATTTTATAAACTGAGATTTTGAATAATTTAAGTCCCGGTGGTTCAGACAGTTTGAAGCCAGTCACAATAGATATTATTTATGCCTGATGTTTTCCTATGAAATTGTCCCTTGAATTATTCTTTAGTAAGATTTTATTCAAAGTCTCTCCTAACTGAGACTGTTAAAGTATTTTCCACACACACACACACACACACACACACACACACACATTAAATGATTTCTAATGAAAGTCAAAGATATTATCACAGATTCACTTTTATATTAATCATGGACTAAATTAAGGATCTAAATACTTTAATAACTGTTCAAGACACTTTTTAAAGTTTCACTGATTTTATATTCTGAAATTAACAAAGTTACAAGAAATCACTTTCACAAAAAAGCACATGACTATATTTCGTAAAAATCTCATTACACGAGTCTCTGGATCATATTACAGTGTCCACTAGCTTTAATTCTTCAAGATAAGGTTTTTAATGTCAATTCTTTAAACCCCCCAAAATAAGGTAAAGTTCAAATATCACTAATATGAATCTGTCTCTTAACTGGAGGCAGAAGTTTATAATTCTTCCTTCCTAGCCTATCCCGATCAAAAGTCCAAAGACGTTGCAACACAAGAGCATATGATCTCGATACTAAAGTTTATTGTAAGAAGTAAATAATTTATCAGATCCCTTTCTATCTTGAAATGATCCCCGTCTAATACTTCGTACTAATTACAGAGAGATCTGAACTCGGAGGGAACTAAGCACCGAGAGAGTGAATAACCTAACTGTCTGTACTATTTATAATAGCAATCTAGCAAATGATCTCCGAAATGAGAGATGTTTTGACCTTCTTATTTCCTGGAGATTACCATTTCGAACTACACTGATATAATTTGAATTTACTAAAATTTGGAAAAATGCAAAATCCCTGCCTCTTAAATGAAATTTACGGAATACGATTTATATAATTTAATTAAAAATAAGCCTTTGTAGTATTGCTGAATAGATTGACAGTGTATCTCCAAAAGTCGTCCAACTAGTACAAGACGGGAAGAACTCTGAATACCTTAGGCTAGCATTATGCATTACTGCAACAAGAGATATCCTTGTTTCAATGTCCTCTTCCCTGCAATATTGGAAGAGGAGAGAGAATTCCTGAAAAGGTGGTGGTTAGTTGTTTATACTGTGCTATTGAAATACAAAAGTATGTTAATACTCCATAATGATATTTTGTTTAGATGGCTGTATATGTCAGTCAACTCATTTAACTACTGAAAAACATCATTTTACGTTAAGAAAATAAAAAAAATTAAAAAATTAAAAAAAAATCTTAGTTGATAATGAAATTTAACTGTAAGTTTTCTCTGAATGCAGGCATTTGCTTCAGTGACCTGAAAATGTAGGCATACAAACAAAACCTGTGCAGATTTGGCCATATACTAGAGTTGCAAAGACTGTTTTATTCAATTAACCATAGAAATTCTCCTCAGAGATGATAAATTATTTTTCAAAAGAGATTGGCTGGCCCGTACTTACCTTTGTGCTGTATTGCTTCTTCAGGCGGGAGAGGAGGGAAGAAAAAAGAATGTGAACAGAAGGGAAAGATAATTCACGACCTAGGCCCTGAGAGTGGTGTTTGAGGAGTGTGGAAGTCAGAGATAATGCAGTACCTCTTCAATTATGTTGCAGATTCTGAGCTTTGCCTTCATCTTGCAAACAACACTGACAGTCATTACCACTTCAGATAGCTGCTCAAAACCAGAGAGAATCTCTTCCGATCCAAAGTGACAAACATTGTTCATCTTACTAGCAGTTGGCTGCACCTCGTACTCTTCATGGCATCTGGAAGGACCTGTTCCACACCTAGAATGACTCCACCCAGTATGCACATTGGTCTTCTTTCCCCACCGTCTGTGATAGCCCAGAACTTGTAGGTGGCATGGTGATCTTTAGATAAGCAGCACTATCTGGCCCAAGAACATTGTCCAGCACCGGTAGTGCTTTGAACCTGCTGGTAGGACGAAGTAGGTATGCCTGATAATCTGTGCCTTGGGAAGTCTTTCACTTCCTGCCACACACTGGGGCGATCTTCAATGCGTTAATGGGTTGGGTCTCTGCCTCATTGTGAGCAGTAACAATGATCGCTGCAGCCACAGGCTGTTCACAGGACTCGGTGGATGTGTCAGTTGTCCACTTGGTTCCTATGACCGGCCCACGACGACACTCCCCGACTGCAGCCTCCAGATGTGCAACCAAGTTTAACACAGACTGAAGCTGGGAGTGAAGTGTCACCAACTCAGTTTGCATCCACACACAGCATCACAGTCCCTATCCATGACTTTAGGACCCAGAAAAATGAATGAGAAAGAAAAGGCTCGGCATAGTAAATAAGGTGAACAAAGACTACTAGTGCTGCTGCTGCTGCTGCTACACCAGTGAAAACAAAAGAAATGACTGTCATGATAAAGGAGATGCAATACACAGCTACCAAACTAAGTGAATGTAGCAAAATCAAAGAGTGGGCTTACTAATTACATAAACACACAACAGATGTAAGAATTAAACTGCAAAGCAGCCAAATAAATGAAAATGGCTCACTTGTACTTAACTTTTGTGTTCTCTAGATTCTACCTGCTTGATAGTGTACAGTACTAAACCAACTGTGACTCTGTTCAAAACAGACAGATGACTGTTAAGATTCACATGACAGAAGATTATACCAACCAGATACTTAAGGTGACTTTTAATCTAATATATATGAGAGCAAGAAACTACTTTAAGAAACTGAAGGAAGATCTGCACAGAAAAGTCAAAATGTCATTTGTAGTGAGAGCCGGTGTTACTTAAAAGTGAAGGTGTGCTCGCTCCCGTATTCTGCGGCCATGATGAAGGCCACCCAGCGACTGATTTCATTGGTTACACCATCCCGTTTTGGTTTCCCGGGTCCACTGTCAACAATTACAATTCTATAATAGTCAAGGGAAAACTTTGTAATATACATTATATACAAATAGGATTTTGTCCAGACCGAGATTCATTAACAATACTAAAAAAGTTTTTGTTTTACCTTTCATAGCCCAAGGTATGCTCATTGAATTTGTTTTTCTGTAATCACTGTTTTGGACTCCTTTCATGTATATGGGCCTTCTATTTGGCTTGCTCCAGTGTTCCCAGTGTATAAAGACTGGAGATAGTTAGAATTTTATGATTAACTAGTTGTAACTGGTTTTTGCATGGTAAATGCCAAAGAAAGAATTTCATAATGTTTGGTGAATCCCTATCTCCACAACCCTCTTCATTAGAGCTCTGCATTTCGATGAAAACAACCGCTCGAGCGTTTCCCATTTCGTGCCGCTGCTCAATGGCTGGGGTAGGCCCACGCTGCGGCACGGCTGCGGCCGTCTAATGCCCCACGTGGCCAGTCGTCCTCCGCCTCTCGGTTGCCGGCGCAACCGTCGAGCACTGCCGGGCTCTCGAGCGCATTCGCAGTCTTGGCCGGTGACAGTGCGACCGTCGCGTTCTCATCACTGTGGAATCACATTAGAAATCGACCTGGCTTTGAGCAGCGTAGTCAATATTAGTATAATGTATACATGGCAGAGTTTGGAGATACTTTGCACATAACGCACAATTAGACTACTGTATTACCGTTTGTCTACCGAACGGAACAAAATACTATATACAGAAATTATAGTTTTTAACGTTACAATTACTCGAAGACATGATCACCTCAATGGTCTAAACTCCAGTAGTTTGCAAAATAGTTAAAAATGTTTAAATGTTTGTAAAGTTCATGGGACTTGACTTGCGGGGTCATGATTCCCTAAACTTAAAACATCAAACATCAAATGTAACATATACAATTGTAGTATTTGGGTTATAGAACTGATAGTAAACAACGAAAGACATTTGTAAAAGAAATAAATAAGTTGTTAATATGAAGCGGTGGTCTCTCATCTCTGATATACATTAATGACTTGCCATTATACTACATTGATGAAGGTTAGTTCTTTTTGCTGATGATACAAGTATAGTAGTCACATCCAAAAATCGAGAACTAACTGATGTAATCGTAAATAACGTCTTTCACAAAATTATTAATTTTTTCTAACCAAACGGACTCCCATTAACTTTTGATTCCGTACAGTAAGTGGCACAACTCCAGTGATAAATATAGACTTTGAACTGAAGTCTGTAGCTAAGGTAGAATTTTCAAAAGTATTCGTTTGTTTTGAAGGGAAACCAGAGTTTATCAAAATTTTTAGATGTGTGAATTGATGAGAGATTAAACTTGAAGCAACACATTGATCATCTGCTAAAACGTTTGGGTTCAGCTACGTATCCTATTAGGGTTTTTGCAAAGTTTGGCGATAAGAATCTCAGTAAATTAGTTTACTACGCCTATTTTCATTTACTGCTTACGTATGGCTTCATATTCTGAGGTAATTCACCATTGAGTAAAACGTATTCATTGCTCAAAATCGTGTAATCAGAATAATTGCTGGAGCGGACCCAAGATCATCCTGGAGACACCTATTTAACGATTTAGATATCCTAACAGTTACTTCAGAGTATCTATATATTCACTGTTCACACAGATGTTTACATGTTTGTAAATCTATCGGACTCAACTGCTTAGTTATTAGTCCGTAGCTTGCAAACAATTTAAACCAAGGTAAACTAACCTAAGGACAACACATACACCCATGCCTGAGAGGGAATCCGAACCCCAGATGGTGAACGGCCGTGCGCATCACGCTTGGCTAATCCGCCGCGGCAAACCCAGTTCAAAAGTAATAGCAGTGTGCATAGGTATAATAACAGGAGAATCGATGATATTACTACGTAGGGTTAAATCTCACTTTGGCACATAAAGGGATGAATTATACTGCCACAAAAGTCTTCGGTCACCTATCAAACAGCATCAAAACCTGACAGATAGATAACTATCATTTACAAATTAAAAGAATCTGTTAATGACAACACTTCTATTCAATGCATTAATTTTTAGATATGAATTACTAAAACTAAAAACAAAAAATAAAAAAGTAAAAAAAATAATAAAAAGAAAAAATAACCTGGACTTTCCATTATTATATAAAAAATAATACAAAATATATTTGTGTCGTTCAACATTCTGTGTAATGTAATATCTTGTACAGGACCTTTTTATTACACTGACACGTTCCACATCATTACAAAGTGTCGTATTCATGATCTACGGAACAAGTATTAATGTAAGCAGTATGACGCGGTGCAGCTCGCTGGCGCTGAGTCCGCCGGCTACGGCAACTGGCCGAGCATTCGACGCGCTCGGCCGAGCGCTGGCGATCGGTTGCCCGCAACCGGTAGAAGAGGACGCTCGGCCGCATACTCCAGAGAGCCAGAGGGGCGAGCGGGACTCGCCCGTAAAAATCGGCCATAATGCAGACCTCTACTCTCCATCTATTCCATCCGCCTTTCTCGTCTTTCTGTTCATCTCTATCTCCTTCGTCTAGCTGTCGATCTCATCATCTTGCTCTTCCTGTTCATCTCCTCCTCGCCCTTTTCTATGTAAATTTACTCCATTTCCTCTATCAGCTTTTGCAGTTCTTCCAACCTAACACTATATCTACGAAAGTTCTGGACTGAATGATATCAAGCTGTGATCCAGCATTACATTGTTACACATGTTTATTTCTATGTACCAAGTATTTAACATTCTTTAATCATTTTATAACATTTATTTATTGTTTTATGGTCCTCCCCTCCAGCCCTAGCCACACCTTTACACCTCCCCTTTTTCTCTTCCCACCCCACCCTACTGTACCCCTTCCCTTTACTGGATTTCATGCTACAGCTCACATTCCTATCAGAGGCTTTACTATGTCTCATGTAATGCAGAACATTCCATAACCACCCTTACCTCCCTTCCATTCTCCTCTGCTCTCTTCACTCACTGTCAAAATGCTTGTTGCACTGGAGCAATCGTGAATGTTGGTTGAGTTGTGTCTGTGTGTTTCTTTTTCTGCTGGAGGCCATGGCCGAAAATTTAGTTGTTGAATGTGATTGTCTATTTTATGTGGCTGTCTGATAGTCGGCCATCATCTTTATGGTGAGTTGATATTATCCTTTATTATTGACATTTAATTTTTTATGTGTAATATATGAAATCATATAAATTTTCTAACTGTGATATGTTCTTAAAAAAATTCCAAGATGGTATATAATTGTATAAATAGCGATTTGAAATCCTTTCTATATTAGAATGCAATTTGTATCAAAATTTCAATGCAATCTGTGAAGAATTGTCAGAGGTAGGAGATAAAAAATTATGTAATTTAATGGCTGCAGCAAGCTAAGCTGTTAAACCCTAAGCATCAGATTTCTTCTTCCTGCAATAAAATACATCACTTTCCCCAGCATAGTATGCCAGCATGAAAATTGCCTCAGTTAATCCATTATTCAGTTTCCACACTATATAAAATACTCTTGTTAGTTCTGCATGTGGTATTTTGTATGAGCTTTATGTCTTATTCACTAAACATATACAACAAATACGTCGCACAGGGCGTGCCCTGGCTGTGGGAACACCCGTGAGATAAGCTCGTTCCTAGTAAACAACATACTGGGGGGCAAGCGCGCACACGGCACTTTTTATATCAATCGCTCCAGTGTGGCGAGTGCTGGCATTTGCCACAGTTTCCCGTGGTGCACTCTCGCGGACTGAAAGCTGCTACCACAAGAATTAGCAATAGTTTCCCTTTTTTCACATTACACAATTCTATCATGGTTATTTACACATGACTTGCTAATATCAGTTTTTATTTCATTTTTGCAACTAGCTCACTTCAATTTTCTTATTTAAATCTACTAAATTTAATTCTGCAAATTCCTATTGTTTTCATCCCTTTTCTGGTTTAATTCCTCATGCAAATTACCAACTCACCACTGTTCTAATTCATGGCTGTTTTCATCAATTTTCTAGTTTAATCCACGGCTGTTTTCATCAGTTTTCTGGTTTAATTGCTGATTAAAGTTTGTAATCGCAAATAACTTTTCCCAATCAGAGGATTATCTGAAACTGACCTTACAAAACTATCACCACCTGGTTCAACTACGTTACCTATGATAGTGGATGATGCTTTTACTTCCCCAGCCATTATTCCACTTACATTAGACAAAGATTGATCTAATTCTGCTTTATAACCACTCTCCTATGGTATCTGATTCTTCACCAATTCGGCCCACCTTTTCCAAGCAACCTTTCTATATGACATTAGGCCTAATATTTGAAGGGCACACGGGAATAATGATCTAAGTCCAGTTTGGAGGACCCTGAGAAAATTAAATTTCAAACTTTGAAGTCTGTTATCTGGTTACAGATTTAATTAATTTGTAGATTCTTTCCCTGAAATTGTTGTCTACTTTATTTGTTATATCAATGAATAATAACCAGTTACAATAGTACAGCACAATAATGGAAAAGCATAGCCAAACAACAATACACAAAATTTCCAAGGTAAAAATGATTTAAGTCCATTCATAAATGAATTTAAAAGCTTATGAACTACTTTTTTGTGAATATTATTACCATTGCACCAATTTTACACATGACACACAGGATATATTCAATAAAGAAATCTTACATCTTTACCTAATTATAGGTCTACTTGCGATAATTAGCAAGACATTGAAAAAAGTTAATACAAGAAAACACAGAATTTGCATAGTAAAATTATTATCTCAATGCTTACAATATCTGAAATGATTTTAAAAGCATACAAACAATTGTTAGGGCTTTATTATATTTGTCTTTATATATGGCACACAAGTTATTATTTAATAATGCAAAACAGTAACAAATTAATACTGGTATATAAATAAGGAAAATATAAGTCCAGAGTTATAATGTCTGTAAAATTATGAAGCGCTATCTCACTCACCTTCATCATTAGTTTCGCCGACTGGTAATGAACTGAAATATTGTTGAGCTTCTGGACCACTAAATTGCTTCAAAATTTCCAGATCGTCATATTTCGTTTTATGGATGGCAAGAAGCTGTAGGCGACTTTGTGAAGGCAGGGGCTTCTCTTTTAGTTCTTGAGGTTGAGGAACATAGTGTACTTGTAGGTTTGATATGCACCACAGTATGACTGTCGCAGGTGGGCCAGTTTATCATTCTGTGTCACGAAGAACTGTGAGATAGTTCTTTGAGCAAAATGACATTTCTTCTTGTAACTTTTATTCAGAAATTGCCCTCACTGAAGGAAAAAATCTTGCTTACAGTCCACGACAGCAAAAGGTTCTGAAAGTCTTCTTGAAGTTTCAATAACTTGACGCCAATCGTGGCGTTTCGCATATTGCCTTTGTATTTACTAGGCCCGTGTTTTTGTCACATTCAAGATAGGAATGACCCCTCACTGGAAAAGTTATATGGATGCGGTCAAATCTTCCTTTAGCATGCACCAACAAATGACAGAAACAAAACACACTGTAGTTCTTGTTCTGTCCTGAGCAAGAATCGCAGAATACACTGAGTTTAAGTACAGTGCTGGGTATGCCTTTGGTACAGTAATGCCATAGCATAGACCAAACTTCGTCTGAACCTTTGTTTGAAATAGTTAGATCATAGGTATAGAATACGGACTTTCCTGTGGTAAGGCAATGTATATTAAATGAGTAAAATGATAGCTGCCGTCGGTAGCAAACCTCACTTGTTGAGATATTGGAAAGTGGGAGATTTTTCTGATAATCCATCGTAATTGCAACTATGTTTCCGATTTTTCTGCACTTTTGCCATCAGTCCTCTTTATTTCATAAAACCTGTCAGCCTTTTTATTTGTGTACTTCATTTTCAGCAGATAAGCATTTTCTTTTCTTAATCAGGTCATGTAAAGACACCTCATCGTGACTGCTAGCTATCTGTGAATCAAGTTGAGCAACATCAGCTTGAAATTTATTGCATATGCTGCAGGTATCAGTCCTTGGGTAGCCAAAACATATGTTATATTTTGTCACAAAAATTAAACCATATTGTTCATAGGATATTGGGTTGTCTGGGAATTTAAGTACATCTGGTGTAACTTCTTGACATTAAGTTCTTCAGATAAGTAGAGTTTCTTACTGTCGTGAAAGCTGTAATGAGCAGTACGCCCTTTGAGCGATTGTATATGTTCATGAACTTTGGCTATTGTTTCAGCCTTAAGTTTGTGTAGCCTATTACCATGTTTACCCCTCGTCTCGACGTGTGCTTTCCCTGTAGTGGCCAGGGAATGTTTCAATGTGATGAGATGTCGATTTGTAATGCCACGAATTGACAGAAGTGCTGCATGACAGACTGGTATTTCAACTACCTTTCCATCCCTTACCACCTGAACTTTGTAACTGTAGGAGAAATCACGATATTGTGCTTCATCAGAATTCGTTCTTGGTCTCCTGCGCAATATAGGCTTCACAATGCTTAGACCACAGAAATGTGCATTTTGTCATACGATGCCATTTCATTAAACTGCTTAATCAATGTATTTCTTTCTGTGTTAGTTGTATTTACAAAGCATTTCAAGCGTGAACACTTACAGTCGCCGGCGGTAATGTGACTCATAGCTCGAATGCTTTTTGAAGCATCTGTAACTCACCCATGAACATTCCTCCTCTTTGAACAGGTCCCTGGTTTTATACTAGAAATTTCTTCACTACTGCTTGACATTGTGAAATTTTTCGAACACTGACTCAACACACAGCTACAGCACAACTGACTGTGCACTAACAATGTTATTCTAAGACTGTGTTTATTACAATGAAATGCAATAATGGATCATTAACGCCCGCATCTGTGGACTCTGATCATTCTTACAAAGGAACAATGTGACTTTGATCATTCTTCCAAAGTATACAAAAACTTTGAGACTGAATTACATGGACACCGATCAATTCCCCGAACTCAAAATTTCACAGGCTGAAAGTTCTTCATTTCTACTAAGAGATGGCAGTGCAAGCTAAAATTTGATCTGCGATGGACTTTGATTGTTTTTCCCGTGCACCCTTCATTTGCTTCCTGCTGTCCATCCTCCAACAATAGATTAACTTATTCACATTTATCAACCATGGTTGATTTTTAAGAACTTTACCTTAGAAATACAATGTTGTCTTGGGGGTGATCGGCATTCTCATTGGCGATGTACAGCACTGGTTATAACATGATGTCCAAGGCCAGCTTCTAATGCAATTTCAAAGGCCGCAGTGGGATTTCTGCCATCTGTTTACAAGCCATCACAGAATTCTGATTGGCTGCTTTTCCATGATGACATCGGTGTTGCTTCTTCCTCTATTGGCTGCCTCTCGACGTAGATTTTTGCATACAGCAACAGATGCAGCTTTGAAATTTGTTGACATAGGTGATAGTTTTCAAAAAAGTCTTGAAATAACACTTGCATATGATTGTTCTACTATTCACTGTGCCACATGAAGTACTTTCATTTTCATGGTTAAGACTAATGTACACCTCATTCACGACATACTGTTCATAAAAGATTGTGAGTCCCAATTCAGTTCGTTGTAAGTTTCTTCAGTTATTAATGAAGAAGCCTCACCCAGGGCACCATATGTGCTGTACCTGGTCGTAGCTCGACGTTCTCGACATGGTCGATGGTTGTTGCTCTCGGTAGCAGCTGGCTGAAATTTCATGGGGCGAGAACTAATACACTACAAATAATGTAGATAACACACAGAACTGCAGTTCTTGAACACACAAATCATTTATTATTAGTGCCCAATTGTCCCCATTTATGGCCAGCTTACAAGTCTCATTAATTACAATCAGTAACCCTAAACCACAGTCGTGAGTAATTCTCGAGCAATTACAGTCGTGCAGTCCCATGGACCACGTTCAGAAGGCAAGCGAAATATGTAAAAAAAATCACAATCTAGTGCTACTTTTGCATTTAGTAGTATAGATGTATTCTTCAGTTAAAAGTAAATGGTTACATATTCACAATATAGTGATGGGAACATATTGAAATATTTAAGTGTGGTTCATTACTTGAAGATTCATTATTGCAGCTTAATGCTGAAAAGGTACCATTAGTCAAAATTAATGAATATTATTGACAATTAAACAGAAAAATATCTGCGCTGTTGAAAGTGGGCACTTTTCGCATCACGTTACACGCACTGCGGACACACCTTACTTGCGCACTCCAAACAGTGGCACCTTGCACTTGCGATATAAATAGCTTGTCTTCCTCTTCTCTCTCTCTCTTTCTCTCTCTCTCTCTCTCTCTCTCTCTCTCTCTCTCTCTCTCTCTCTCTCTCTCCAGGTCTTCATGTACCTCAGCTCCTAGAACTCGACCGATACAGAATCTCAGTTCTCATGGAAGGTGTTTGTTCATTATGCTTTCACGCAATGAAGGTTCGATCAGTTCTTTCCCCAAAGTTTTCATGAAATTCGTTCTGGTGAGTTCAGTTCTTTCCTTGAACAACTGATGAACAATATATGCATTTATGATGCTCATGTCAAGAATGCGGAAAAAGACTGCCTTGGGTCAGCATTATGTACAGCAACTTGAACATTATTTAGCGCTCTTTTCACTGACAGTATCAGCTCCACCCTTTGTGTTATTATAGTATGCTATAATGACAGATTTTACAATTTCAATATCATCTTCTATGGAGTGGTGCGTTGTTGATATATGAATAACTGTTCTTCCTTTCTTAGGTACATGAGAAATCAAGGTGATGAATTCAGTGACTGTGTACATCATTGTCCCAACTTCATGTCCACAGGAAGGCAAGAAAGCTGCCGGAATTTCCTTTCAGTTCCTTTGCATTGTTCCCACTATAGTCGTACCATATTTCTGCAGTATATCTGCAAGTTCATTTGACACATACTGATTGTGAGCGGTAATGTTGGTATTGGCTTGCATAATCTGAAAACAGCCTGAGTGGGAACGGTATATTATTCTTGTCTGGGGAAAGTCCTATACCATTGGTACCTTTTCCACAGTAGAGATAGGTATTGAAGACATAATGAGTCCTGGAATGGGCAAGGCATTAAAGCTTCAGGCCATAGTTAGCCAGCTTAGATCAAATATACATTTTGAACTTACAGCGTCCTCTAAAGCTGATTAGCATTTCATCAACTGTAGCATTAGCCTCAAGAACATAGGACCACCACGAATTTTCATTGAATTTATGTAGAATGTTTGTTATAGCAGCTGCTGGATAAGAAATCTTACGTACCTTCCTGTCATGAGGATTGTCAAATCTCAGGTAGCTGAGAATTACAGCAAATCTTGCTGATGACATAGTGACATTACAAATATCACGGCCAATCCCATCAATACAAAAGAGAGAACTCATGTCTTCATTATTTGATTTGAACACAGCAGTGTAGATTAGAAAACCGAAAAAACTCTTCAATTCACACATTGTACAAGGTCTAATTTCTGTTCTCTCCATATTCGTGTACTTTCCACGAATTTTTCTAGTTTTTCATTTGTCCATGTGAGTACTTCGTTCAACGTATCATCACTGAAGATATAACTCAAAGCAGTGAGTGGATTGACTGTGATTGTCTTCTGAGATCATGTCGAAGTGCTGGTACCTGAAATATATTATGAGCAGGAATTCTGTCATTTCTGTTTGGTTCTACCGCAGACCACCTGAACCTGTTTCTTGCATAGAAGTATTTCATAGCTCGTTCATCCTCTCTGCTTCTATAGCCGTTTCCTCTCCACTTCCACTCCCACCAGACACATTGGATTGCGAATCAGGTTCAATGTGTATAAAATCACCATTCTTGATGTCAGAAAAGTCATATACCTCACTCCTCACTTCATCGATAATTCTTTCTTCAAAATGTGGATTGTCTTTTCTGCCTGTCACTTACTCTTAACACAGTCGTGCAGTTCCTGGGATGTCGTTTCAAAGAAATAGAAGCAAACAGTAGTTTTAACAGTGACTATCATGGCAACAATCAGCAGACTGAGAATATGGAAGCTACTGGCCACTTCAGCTCTGAGGTTAATAGTGTTCCTAGAAACAGGACTGTCAAAAGCTGTGCGGTCCCAGGAACCGCATGACTGTAGGTGAGGTCTAATGCCAGGCATACACACTCCACACATCAATAATACGAATTTACAACACTGTTCGTGTGTGGAATACAAATGTTCAAGTGTACGTAGTAATGTGACATAAATTTTATTTAATCATAGTAGATGTACCTTCCACACTAACAACACTGACTTACTTTTGCATAATTGTTCAAAATTAAAGCCCAAACTGACATGGCTTGTGCCTCAGATTGCTGCCAAAACAATACACAATAGTCGGAACTGACATAGTAAGTACATTTGACAACTGACGAAACAATACTCTCAACTAGCGTGGATTCTGCCTCTGACAACAGACTAAACAATACTCTGATACATGCCGCGAGTGCATCCTATTTATATCTTTCAAACAGTGACACTGAAAATTATGTACATTAAATTAATTATAATGGAAAAATAAACAATTACATGCAACTATCTATAGTAAAAGATATCATAAATAATACTGAGTAACTTACAAATCTCAGTTTAATTAATAGTATTTCATTTATTTATTCAATGATATTGGCTTATCAGCAAAACTTTTGTAATTAATGGTAATTATACAGAAACTAAAGAAGGCAAAACTTTCCTAACAATAATTGTGAAACACAGTAATACCTACAAACGTAGGCTTCCGCGGCAGTTGTCACTATCAATAAAATGCTTCTGGGTATGATATCGCGTCGTCATTTTGTAAACTTTGCCGACGTTTCGGCCACTATTGCAGGCAGCCTTCATCAGGGTCTGTGTCTGACTGCTGACTGTACGATCGCTTGGTATTTATATACCAGTGAATGAAGGAGAGGAAGGGGGTGTAGGTTATCCTTTATTGGTGGTTATATTATTGGAAAGGGGCGTTGCTGATTGGTGTTTTAATGGCTGGTTTTTTTTTTCATATGATTGGATGTTGTATTCTTCTCCCTTATTGGTCAAAAAGGACGTTTCCTATTGGCTTTTGCATTAGAACTTGCTATTGGTGGAATGGACCTGGGAGAACGGACAGCGGTTGCGGCATGCCGCTGTTGACGTCGCTTGGCGCAGACGGCGGCGGGCCGGTGCTCTGCGTGTTCGCGGCCACTGTGGTCTCCGGGGTGCCTGCGCGAGTCATTCCGCGCGCGGTGCCGTCACGTAGCGTTTAACTGCTGGCAGCCAAGATGCTGGCAGCCTGTAGCCATCCTTCCTGTTCATATTGGCGGGACGCTTCGCTATTTCTACAGCCTCTCTAATCTTCCTCCTCGTTGAGGATGGTTGTTTTGCCAGCATGCGGGCCTCACTGAAAGATAACTGTTTTCTGCACTGATTGTGGTGCTCAGAAACCGCTGACTTTGTGTGCTGTCCAAGCCGTATGTACCTTTCATGTTCCGAAAGCCTCGTGCAGATTGCTCGTCCGGTCTCTCCTATGTAGACCAGCCCACACTCGCAGCTTATTTCATAAACGCCGGCATTACTCAGTTTGTCAACCGCGTCCTTAGATGAACCTAGGAAATCCTTAGATTTATTGGTGCTGTGGAAGACTGGCTTGATGCCTGCCCGACGAAGAACCTTGCCCACACGTTCAGCAAAGTTTACAAAATGACGACGCGGTATCATGCCCAGAAGAATTTTATTGATACAGTAATACCTACTTTAATAATATGAGAAAAGAATGTATTTAGTTTTAACAGAAATACTAATTAGCACACTATCTGAAATTTAACATTATACTTCTGACATGCATTAATTATTTGCTAAGTAGACAGTCTCCAGTGTCAAATAATAGAAAATGGCTTCATCTACTTACATTATAAAAAAGAATAATAAAAGTTTTGGAAAAGGAAATGATAATAGACTAATTACATTCAGATCTATTATTTTGCAACAGTGGTATCCGGAGGTTCAGTAATGCAAGCAGATGGGGATAAATCCCAACATGCTTCGTTACTACTTCACTTCACAGCCACTTAGCCTTGAATACAGGAAAGGATGGGTTACAAAAAATTTCTCAGCTATTGTGCCCAATCCTTTGCACTAATTGGACTGCAGGCAACATTTTGAAACTCAAGTGATTTATTACATTGAGTGAATTTTTATGATAACCCTTTGTGGTGCTGTACAGTCCTTGTTTGCCTGGTCTTTGTTTGCCTGGTCTTTGTTTAGCTGTTGTTGTTTGTTCATAATTCCACTTAATGATACTGCCAACAGCTCACTTGGCAGTCATACAGTAAAACCTCGTTTTTACATTCTCGGTTTTTACATTTTCCCGCCATTTACACCATTTTTTGTCGGTCCCGTCAAATTTCCTATGTTTACAATGTTAATTCGCCGTCGTTTTTGCGTTAACATATCTACACTTTTCCCGCGTTTTACGATTTTTGAAAGAATTTTCATGAAGAAAAATGACGTAATGTACATAAATTGACGCTAGCATGGCTTTCCCCATAAAGTATAGCGCTTAAAAATTATTCGCAGTCGAGTTTCTTCGCACTTTGGGTTTATTCAAAAGTATACTTCGCATTCAATTGTTGACTTACGATTCGCCGATTTGCGGCGATGTAGTCCCTCTTTCCACCAGCTTCTTTGCCAGAACGCTTGGCGTGAGAATAACGCTGATTTGTGGCGGTGTAGTTCCTCTTTCCACTAGCTTCTTTGCCAGAGCGGCTGGCATCTACTCAAACAATTAGAACCAGTTGTTTGTTTAAGTGAGAATGAAGAGTTGCATTTGCAACCTCAAAAAAGCAATAATAGTGACAGATGCCGATCCTATGCAAACGTCACAAAAATACTTATGCATATGTTTGTACTCAAGAACGCGAATAAATTCTCTAATATCGTCGTGTGAAACATCTAAAAATACAAAAAGAAATGAACTTTGAGTTTTACTACGTAAATAATTATGTTATGCCGGTAAAAGGCAGTAATTTTGAAGATGTGTTACATAGCCCAGCAGTGGCGTCCTCGATTATAATGAATGAAATTACGTCAAAAATTTCTACTCCCCATAGAATTACCAATTCTGTTTGGCGCTTAAAATAGCGGCGTCCTCGATTATAACGGTAGTGGCATCCTCGATTATGATGAATAGAATTACATCAAAAATTTCTACTTCCCATAAAATTACCAGTTCTGCCTGGTGCTTAAAATAGCGGTATCCTCGATTATAATGAATGAAATTACGTCAAAAAGTTCTACTTCCCATAAAATTACGTTTTGCCTGGCACTTAAAAGAGTAAAAATTTGGATACCGGTAACCTATATTGTATAATAAACTTCCTGGTGAGTATTTAGATGCCTATTATGTACATATATCACAAATAAACTTCGAAAATGCAAGGCTGATGCAGTATGCATATTTTACCATTTAAAACATTATTTCCTGCATTTTACACCATTTTATTTAAGTCCCCTGAAAAGCGTAAAAACGAGGTTCTACTGTAAAAGGATGAAATATCCCTGATAAATGTGTTAAAGTGAGATGATATGACTAGTCAGTACTGATTCTTTCTGCATCAACTACTTCTCAGCTGACAAGTAATATTTCGAATCTCCTTTTATACTGTTCCATCCATGTTTTGTGGCATATTGTAGTTGAATCTG
This sequence comes from Locusta migratoria, assembly GCA_026315105.1. Classification (NCBI taxonomy): domain Eukaryota; kingdom Metazoa; phylum Arthropoda; class Insecta; order Orthoptera; family Acrididae; genus Locusta; species Locusta migratoria. Next base: position 193,577,645 of record CM048746.1, on the reverse strand, counting down.
CATTACATATGAATGGGTAGGAACATTTGATTAGGTAAACTTAGTATAATGAATTGGTTTCATATTTCAAGTCACTGAAAATATCATTGTCTTCAAAAGGCATGTAGCTATTTACAAAAATGTGAGACTTCACATGTGATATTGAATTTCCCACTTCTAGCAGAAATTACAGTTGCCTCAGGGTAGATTCTGTACTTTCTAAGTATATAGCACCCACTTTCCGATACTGCTGAATGTGTTAACCTTATGGTGATCAAAGTTCTTACTGTGGATACAACTACTGAGACATCATTAACAATCTGTTCTCACAATTGTGTCCACACAATGAAAAAGTGTGTTCAAGTAGTTTCTCAATGCTGTATCAGTCACTAGCGTAACAATATGTTCTGAAATCTGTAAAACTTACCAGCAGGTGTAAATATCCACCATTTGAGTACATTTTCATTGAAGCTCATACTTCATTGCCAGGATTGTAATTAAGGAGGCCATGAAAATTATAATCTGGTCAACACTTTACCACAGATCTAATGTACACAGTAAGGAAGGCATGGCCATGAAGGAATCTGAAGGACCTACATATATTACATACACAGTTTGGTACTAAATGCTGCAATAGTTAAGTCATCTGAAAATTCCAGGGTCCTCTTTGACAATCAGTTGTTTTCTATGAATGCATACTTTATTAGGTTTCAAACTGTGTCAAGTGTTTCTGGCAACTTAATGACTTAAGGCCATTCCACACTGCACATGGTGTGCTTGTCCAGATGTATGCTAGCTACTTTTAAAAATATCGCTTGCCTTGTTATCAAATGAGACTATTCACACTTCAGGGCCACGGCCACGTGCTATGCCAGCTACACTAGACAAGCGTGGCTTCTGTTCGCTCCCTGAGCAATCTTTCTAAACGTGGTGGACACATTTTCAGTCGGAGCATGTGCAGAGCAAAGGGTAGACCTTGTGCAAACCACACCTTGTGCACTACACAGTGCATCATCTTTGTTGTCTGAGCTGTTGTTTATTGTGGATCATTTGCAACTAGTTGGTGTAACATTCGTGGGTTCACAATGTATCAATTAATTGAAGCACTTCGTCATCTAGTGATTTGGGAGTCTACATTAGAAATCTACAGAGATGTTTCGTTGAAGGAAAAAGCATGGGATGAAATTGCCAAAGAGTTATTAAAAAACAGTAAGTAAATACACATTCTGCGGTAAATTTCTATAATCTTTTATTAAAATGTGCAATATTGATAAATGTAGTGTCCAGTTACCATAATTGTTCTCCGTATTTATTAATGACTAGATGACCTGGTGAACTTTGTATCGCTTGCCTCGTAATATAAACCACATTAATTTAAATCATAGGGTATTTTAGACCCAGTACTTTATAAAGGCATCAGCAGATAGCCTAAAGTATCGGCCTGATAGTGGGCAGAAAGAGTGGACAAATCACGCACACATGTCCAGGATAATGTTCATGTCACATTTGTGGAAGTTCAGGGAAGGTTTAAACAGTGATAAAATATGAAAAAATGGTGAGGAAAATTTAGATTTAAAACATGTAAAATAATGACTTGGTTGTTGTGTTGGGTGCATTCAGAAATATACTTTGAAAGAGTAAAGTTCGCTTTACATGATCTGAACCTGTATATGAACTGTCATAAAAATGAATTGCTGTTCATTAATCTTGCTAAAACTCGAACGGCTGAACCGATTTGGCTGCATATCATTGCATAAATCACTGAACCTATTGTGATGACATCTGGTGTGGAGATAGCTTAAGTGCTGAAGTACCAGATAAGATACTTTAGAAAGTGTGTAATTAAAGTTATCTTTTTAATTTGAAGTATATAAAGTGAAATACCGATCAATAATTTTCTCTGGAAAAAGCTATTTACTCTTTGACTTCTTAACAAATGATATTGATATCCCAAAGAAAAGAGCGCTTTCAGTTTTCCAAAATTTTCCCATTTTCTGGCCAACTATTGCAAACATTTACTTCACTCAAACTTTCCTCCCACTTTCAATGTCAAATGTACAAACTTTTATTGCAATTGGACGAACAATATTGATAGCTCACTGGAAAAAGCTGTTTGTTTTTCTTGATTTTCCTCTTTTCCGGACAACTTTTGCATATTTTATCACTGTTTACACATTCCCTGGACTTAAATGTATATTTCAAGACTAAAATTAGCGAAATTGGTTCAGCCATTCTCGAGTTTTAGGGAGACTAACAAACAGCAATTCATTTTTATATATATAGATATTTTTATTTTTATCTTTTTAGTATTATATTTTGAAAGAAACTAATATATCAATGAACTGCAATAATCAGAAGCTAATTTTAAAATTAGCTACTGTTGTATTCTGTTAAAATAATAGAAGATAAAATGCAGTATTAACATTCAGTGCTCATTGTGTTTACATGTAGTGAATACCCATAACAGGGAATGGGAATATCCAGTGTTTTCATAAAATAATGGCGCATTTTTTAAATTAAATAACAAACAATAAAAAAAGGTACAACGTAAATATTTATTTTATTGAAATCCCCTAGGAAAACAGTTTATCTTTTAAATGAACCAGATTGCAAATTCGCCATGCTTCTCCTTTCTCCTATTGATTGGATACACCTACTCGTTTCTTGAAGCCAAAGAATACAATAAAATCAGCTCATTGTCACTGCTGCTGCTGCTAGTATCATCAAACAAAAGTAAGCGACACGAAAATCCAGCCGTGGCAGAATAGCCATGCGCATTGAGGTGCACTGCTACGCTGCACGTGGCCATTCCATATCGGAGGTTAGAGTCCTACCTCAGGCATGAGTGTTTGTGTTGTCCTTAGGATAAATTTAGGAACCAATGACTGCTGAGTTAGGTCCCATAACTTTACACTCATTTGAATGAAAGTCCAGACTGACACCAAGGAACTGTCAGAGTTGACGTCATTCTGCATAGTGGCATAAAATATGGCTGGTGTAGCATCACAACTGTCACTGCTGTGTGAATTGGTACATGGCTAGTATGGCTGGCATGGTGTTCATACATATACATACATCACACACAGTGTGGATTGGCCTTTACCATTTGACTTTGGCAGAGATTTAATCTCTGCCAAACGCTCATCATCCATATGATGTGGTTCGAGATCTGAAAATGTTTTATTAATCAGTTAGTTTTCCTCACACACTGTGGAGGCATTTTTAAGACTGAAATCTTGGAATATTAATATCTTTTTATTTAATTTATTCTTTTTCAACAATAAATATGTAAGTAAGTTCTGGTACAAGTAAGGAACACCAGTCACTGAAAGTATAATAATCTTGTTGAGAAGGACACAAGACACACTGTTGGCTTTTCATTTTGGGGATTGATAGTTGGATGTTGGTATAAGAAAACCAAATGGTTATTGTTGTAGAGTTAATGTGTGATATGACTGTTTTCGCAAGTGGCCTTCTGATAGGGTAAGATAATGTTCACAATTAAAACAGCCACAACAACAGTACAGTAATTTATTGACTTTAGTCTCCACATTACAAGGTTTCCAGGACTTGGCTTCATTTTCAGGTGTATCTATATTGTAAATAAAACAAGAACTCTAAATTGGAAGACCATAAATGTGCTAATAAGAGCTGCAGTGCGCATCGCTGTTCGCTGTTGGGGGTTTGAGTCCCCCCATTGGGCATTGGTGTATGTGTTGCCGTTAGGTTTGTTCAACTTAGTTTAAATAGTTTTAAGCCGCGGTGGAGTAGCCGAGCGGTCTAAAGCGTCTCACCTGCGGAGCGCGTGGTTGCTCGCCATGGAGGTTCGAGTCCTCCCTGGGGCATGGATGTGTGTGTTTGTCCTTAGGTTAGTTTATCTAGGTTTAAGTAGTTTGTAAGCTACGGACTGATGACCACGCAGTTTGGTCCGATAGATTTACAAACATTTGAACATTTTTGCTAATAAGACTAAAGCAGAAAGACAATGGAGTCCATTTTAAGTATAAATGAGGATCAAGCATCCATTCCACAGCCAATTTACAATGTAACACATCTTTCATACAGGGATCATCAGGTTGAATATTCAAATATGTCCACACAAAGAGCATAGCTGGTGTAAGATAGCCTTAACCGAAAGTGCTGCCGCGAGGGTACAGAATCTGAAAAACCTAAGAGAAAGAATAAACAAATAAAGCCAAATTAAACATTATGTTGAAGTCAAATGGCTGAAAACAGCAGGTTAAATAATGTCACATGTAGGTGCACTTTTGACAAGAGCAACTGATTATTTTGTAATGCTGATATTGGCAGAAAATATGTAGGTAACATGAAACTGGATCTGAAGCTACTGTTATTTATTTCATATTACTTAAATAAAAGTTGTGATAAATCGCAAGGATGTGGAATGAGTTATGCTTGTGAAATACAGAGAATCGATAAATATTTATTAACAGACATCTACCATTAAATAGGTGTGTCATCGTAGAGGTAGAAGGCCTAAAATCTGTAAGGTATAGCTCAGTTAACATAAAACGATCACTGAAAAGAAAGATGGTACACTGTATTATTTAAATGGATAAGATGTGTAATACATAATACAAAATTTACAAAAACAATAATTAGTTTTGTCTGCAGATACTTTTCGATAGTAAAATAACTTTTCCACTAGTTATTGTTTCAGCTTAAGTTTAAATGTAGTCAGGACATCAATATGTATTGTACTTTGATGTCTGCTGGAAGAAAGCTGAAAATTTTAGTAGCAGAATAATGGACACCTTTTTGCGCAAGACTGAAATGTATAAAAAATCTTAAATTTCTCCTCAAAAGGTCCCACTACTTTAATCAAAACATGCACCCCCTCATCAGAAGAGACTTTTTTCTGTTCTTCATCCTCAAATTCAATTATTTGTCTGTATAATTATATGATCTACCATAATCTCTGTTAGGTACCTCAGCAATAATCCCTGTTCTATATGTAATAGTGTATTAATTAGATCTAGCATTGTGGTCATCGTATTCACTATTAGATTCAAAAATAGAGAGGTTATTTGAAACAAATATCATTACAAACAATTTGCATTAAAAAATAGTGGTTAATATTTTTAACTCGCAGAACAGGTTTCTACAAGAAACACTGTACAACTATTGCCAATTGAGAAACAAAAAGACACTAATACTTGTATGGAGTGTGAGTGCATACTGTTTGCAAAAAGAAAGAGTGGTCAGTTTCACTGAGACACACTAGTGTAAAAATAGAATAAGAAGCACTCTGGGCTGAAGTACAAATAGGATAATAGTTAAAGATACCGTGGAAGCAAAATGAGATCTGGCTTTAGACAAAGAATTCCCAAGTAATAAAAGTAATGATTTAGTAAGGACAGTAACACTCACACAATCACACAGGCATACAACACAGTCATACAACCATCACCTCTCACTGCTGCACTTTTGAAGTGCGGCAGCCGGAGGTGATGGTTGTATGACTGTGTTGTGTGTCTGTGTGATTGTGTGAGTGTTCCATTTTCTGAAGAAGGCCATGGCCGAAAGTGTTGTATGTGTGTGTCTTTTGTATGTGCCTGTCACAGCTTGTCACCACGTCTTTGCGGTGAGTTGTAAACTGTCCTTACTATATTATTAATTCCAACCTGGACTTTCGATTATTATATAAAAGTAATGATTTAGGTTTTTCTTCTCTCTACTGTTGGTAGGTGTTCTAATCAATCAACGTGGACATAGGAAAACTTGTGCCAAGATTCAAACTGGGGTCTCCTGCTTACTAGGCCACTGTACCAACCCGTGTAGTATTTGGGCACAGGGGCTTCACAAATTTGCACAGATTACTCAAACACAAACACTTCTGTCCCAAATCTCTGAGTGTCATGGGACTTTGACCATTGTACTCCACGGCTCGCAGTTAATCCTGAACTCCCACCAGGACTCTGGTCCTTAAGTGCATCCACCATGAAAGGAACACCAGTCCTCGACTTGGTCAATTACAATTAAGAACTGCAGTGTCTGTTCTTTTGACTGTCCAGGGCAGACACTCTGGTCCTCCTCCCCCTTTCCCCCATCTTACTAGATTCAGGGCTGATAGATCTTCTTGTTAACTTAAAAAAAAAAAAAAAAACCCACATATATACTCACAGCTTAAAACTAACACTGCAAACTGGGCCAAATGCAATATGCACATGGAGTATAAATCAGATATGTTGATGGTGTTGAATTGCAGCCTTGTATGCCAATTTGTTTTTACAGCAACTCTTTATGTCAACTTTTATTAAATGTGTGGCTTGAATTTTGTTCCAGTTTTTATTCTAATATTTTATTAATGAAATTATCACAATGATAAAAAATTACATTTATTTGATATTTAGATGATGATTTTTCACTCTTCTGCAGAATTGAATTTTTTGATATATGACATTGCTGTTCTAAACCATCAATATTCTGAAGCTAGCATTACTATATAACTTGCAGTAAAGACACTTTTGGGAAAAAAAACACACCTTAGACCTAATTAACATACATAACATTAGTAGTAAGAAAATTATCATCCTTATAGTACAATGAATAAAAATTCCACAACATGTAATGAAGCAGATTTTTTTGGAATTCAAGTGAGAAAGGAGATTGATGTAAATATATAAAATATGGACACTACAGCTCAAAAAAACATTGCGCACAAAGTTGGTATTTAGATTGGCATATTATTTACATATAAATTTAGCTTCAGCAAGTAACTAGCTATTAAATCCATTGCACAGAATGATTATATAACCATGCTTAAGCTATAATTATCTGTTAAGACTAGTATCAGAATAACTATAACTGAACCCACGAACCATGCTGGGCCATGCAGGTCTGCTTAATGTAGAGACAGTTACAGATTAAACCACTGCCAGATGTAGTATGCATCTGGCACATGGTTCATATAAAAATCAAATAAAAGGACATCTTAAAACACTTATTTACAGTGATCACAGAACTGCACAGAAGTTAGTGTGGCATCAGAGATCACAACATCACCATGAATCAGCATCACTGTCATGACTGCATCACAGTAGGCAATAACAGTTGCTGGATTCCCATCATAGGCCACATATTACAAAAGTGATAACATATGTCAAACCTCATTGGTTGAGCCATGGTTAAATAGCTGGCACAGTGTTCATCAGTACAGCAGAGTGCATCATTTGATTAGGCCGGTATTACACTATCAAATTTTCTTTGACAAAGATTTTTTGTCAAAGAAAATTGGATAGTGTAATATGGAACTTTGGTCAAAGTTGCCTTTCGTCAAAAATTCTTTGATCAAATCTAGCAGCTCACCGTAGATTTGATCAAAGAAAGCGTTCGTCTTATGTTAACTGTGGTGAGAAATATGACCGCTTTAAGCGCTAGCATCGCTGTAGCAGTTTTTGACGTACTGTTTGAAAACATAACCGCGTAATTCGTATTGCGAGTCGTCGCAACAACTAAATTTATGCAGTTGTATAAGGTTGATTATAAAAACCGGCTGCATCGAGCCGAAAGCTATATAATTGCGGTATTCATTAGCGATCAAGTGAGTACTGTTTGCACGGCAGACGACGTAAAAATGAAAATTGTCTCTCCACCAGTTTTGCAGCGGAGAAAGCAAAAGTACATGATGACACTAATTCCCTACATATACTTAGCCAGACAAATGCTATTTACACGATACATAATACGCAAAATATAAATGTTTCAAAAGTTTTGTTTACTGCAATATTTAGAGCAGAACACCACTGCAGAAGCAAGTCAAGCGTCACCATTGTCAGTCTTCCAAACGACGAGAAGAACCGTTTTCGAGTGGTACAGCGGCTCTCGCCTCAGGTGTATCGGGTAATGCAGCCTAATATTACATATTTGTAGGAAACGACGAAGTACTTTGACAAGCTACACTGTAGATGTCTATTATGATTAAGAAAAGAACTTCACAATTTTTTTTTTCAAATATGTCTTAAGAGTACAGCTTAAATTGTTGTGAGTGAACAAGGAGCGATGATATCTACAGTCTAGCTAGAAAAAGTACTTCGCTCTTTTCTACAAACATCAGATGTTAGGCCATATTATACGATACACCTGAGGCGAGAGCCGCGGTACAAATAAAAACGGGTTCTGTGAATAAAGGCACGCTTCCAGATGTCTAGTCGTAGCAATTGTTGTACGCGTACATGCAATCTAAGTGTATAAGTAGATATTTGTAATCTATGTAATCAACAACTAAGGTTAATAACAAACGTTCATCCGCCATTTTCAATGCACTGTGACAGATTCTTTGTCAAAGAAAATTTGATAGTGTAATGTCACCATTTCACTACGTCAAAGATTCTTTGTCAAAGAATATTGGACAAAGATTCTTTGTCAAAGAAAATTTGATAGTGTAATACCGGCCTTAGACAGTGCATTGCTTTGCCGAACAGCCCCTCACCTTACTATTGTGCATAAAGTCTCCTTGCTACAGACTGTGTTGATGTCACTTATTTACTACATTCTGACACTTAGAAATATCGCGGATGGAAGATATCTTTGAAATTTCACTTAGTGTCTGAGACTTAAACTTCATCAAACTTTAATTACTGTACTTTCTTCAGTGCCCAAAGACGAGCATTTATTTGTTTTATAAATATTGCATATACTAATGTGGAGGGATCATATCTGTTATAGGGTGCTTACGCTAACAACAAACAGTAAGTGAACTTTAATTTGTGTGAGAATTGTGCATCTTTTGGTATTGATTCCATGAATTGAACTGTAGGTTTGAAAATATATATTTTAATGACAAATTTCATCAAGGAATAAATATATCTGAAAGCATTAATTAGAAGCCCCTGTTCCTTGAGCAGCCCTTTGTAAGACATTCTTGAGTTCACTCCACAAATAATTCATATTACACATTTTTAGGCTCAGAGAGCTTTAGCTTGGCTCATTGAGTTACCCCAAAATAATCCCATATGACTTCATGATATCAAGGTAAGCATGGTAAATCGGCTTTTTATTTTCATACCATCCATGTCTGACACATTTGTATAGGAAATAGAGAGTTCTTTAGGCATTTAAGCAATTATTTGGTATGCTCCTCCTAGTTATATTGTAGTGTAACTAGTTACACTACATGCTCCAGTACCAGTACAAGATGACCAAGGTATTTATTTAAAGTTAATTAGATATGGAATTGGACTGGTACTGCCCTGGATTTTTCCTTTTGAACAGGTGTAATGGCCAGGCAGTATACAACAAGTGGCACAGATAATACTGAAAGTGTGAAGTTCTGTGCAAGTCAAAGAAGATATAAGGACTTCTGTGAATACATTTATGTCATTGTTAAAAACCTACGTTTGTTTGTTCATTATGATTCTGGCATTCAGTCTGTACAGTTTGTTAGTCAGAGACATGTGGAATATTGCACTCTCTCTTTTGTATAAATATGGTACAATAAATGAAGGTTATTGTATAGCATAAAAGCATGTCAAGACTTCTCCTTCAGTAGAAATTGAGAAGTAGTATTCAAGGATGTTTCAGCTCTCTCCAGCATTCTGTTCCTGCAGTAAGAAATTCAGTGAGGGAGTCTGAGGATCCAACTGAAGAGGATCCACACTCATTGACAGAGGCACAGCATAGCTGGTCCTCTACATCCTAAAGTAGGCTGGTATACCACACACTCGGTATAATCAGCTAAAGGGCAGTGAACTGCTACCACAATGGTCATAATTAAGCAGTAATGCTGCAATATTTATTATCTAGTTGCAATCCCAAGATAATATGAGGATAGGTAGTAACTAACTGTAAAGATGAACGGTAAGTTTCGCACTGAGTGAGGTGGTGCTCTGGTAACACACTCGACTCATATTTGGAGGGATGGTGGTTCAAATCCACCTCTGGCCATCCAGATTTGGGTTTTCTACGATTTCCCTAAAGCAGTCCAGACAAATCCTGGGAAGCAGTAAAATAAGAGTTTGCAGGAGGGAAGAGGGGAGATGCAGTTGGTGGAAAGAGCTATAGGATGGGAAGAGGGGTTAGTGAATGTTAGGCATGGGGTGTAGGGTCGATAGGTTACCCTAGGTTGATGGTTGCAGGACTGTAGAATGTGTTTACAGACAACTCTCATTTGTGCAGTTCACAAGAACTAGTGGTGGAGGGGACGGTCCAGATGGCCCAGGTTGTAAAGCAGCCACTGAAATCGAGCATGTTATGCTCAGCTGCATGCTGTGCCACAAGGTAGTACTTCTTGCTTTTAGCCACAGTTTGATAGTGGCCATTCATTTAGATGTGCAGCTTGCTGGTAGTCACATCAATGTAAAATGATGTATGATTACAGCAAAGTTGGTAAATGACATAAGACATGTGCATACTGGGTGGAGTCATTCCAGAAGTGGAACGAGTCCTTCTGGATGCCATAAACAGTATGGGGTGCAGCCAACTGCAGGTGGTGGCTCACATCGGTACCAATGATGTGTGTTGCTTCGGATCTGAAGAGATTCTCTCAGGTTTTGAGCAGTTATCTGAAGTGGTAAAGACTGCTGGTCTTGCTTGCAAGATGAAAGCAGAGCTCACCATCTGCAGCATAGTTGACATAACCTCTGGTACAGAGCCAATAGGAGGGTCTGAATCAGAGGCTCAGACGGTTCTGTGACCGTATAGGCGGCAGATTCCTTGACTTGCGCCATCGGGTGGTGGGTTCCCGGGTTCCGCTGAATAGGTCGGGAGTCTACTATATGCAGGAAGCAGTTTTTTAGGATAAAAGGCTTCATCAGCAATGCGGGAGACTAGTGTTGCAAAAACAAAAAATTACCATAGTGTGGACATATTTTCTTGTGGGAACATGGACAGTCTGATGGTAAAAGCAAGAATATTTTGTATGTTGATATCTTATTGCATTGCTGCTGAAGAGTGTGTATCGATTCCACTGGGGGAAGGTGTTCAAAGCTGGAACCTTGGGGATTCGGTTGGGTTTCTATATATTGACAACTATACCATAGTCTAATTTCGACAGGTGTTTTCATTTCGTCCAGGGGGATCAGCTGCAGAGTCATACACATTCTGACAAGCTACAATGCTGGAGGAGACAGTGCTACGGACTGGTGGAACCACATCGCCGAAAGGGTGAGGCGCAAGGGCACGTTAAAGAGATATTAGCCGAGTGAATTAGTGTGCTATGGATCAAAGGAACATATACATCTTTGTGCATTAAATTAATATGCCATAAAATTTATAATTTATGTTACTTTAGATTTAAATCTTATACTTGATGCACAAATAGTACGCTGGTTCGTACGCCAATACAGTTTTAAACAATTTGTTCTGGCACAGTAGTTGGTAATAATTTTAATGTTTTTATTAATGTAAGAGGCTGATGAAATTTAAAAGGAAACTCAAAGAAACAAACAATTACTTCTGTTGAATAGCTTTCCCTGTTAAATTATACCCTTATTAACACACATTTTAATCCCCAAATATTAAACAAAACTTAAATTTCCATATCATCCCAGTCATGTCACTGAGATCTTCTTATAATTTTTGATACGCTGTAATTTTCAAATTATCACATCTTTTTATTATTATTTTTCTATTTTCTTTTTATTTTATTTTTTAAGGAGAAATCAATTTGACATGCTCGCACCAAATTTGTGCGACAACACTCTTTAGAATAATACCACAATTCTGACAACTGTCCTCATATTTTTTTAAACCCCAAATTGTAGAAACATTTAATAAATAGTTTTCATCAACATTATCCCATCAAACTGCTGACCTCCATGCACCAAAATGCGCCCATGCAATTCCTGTTTGTTTTCCTCAGCTTAGCAACTTATCTTAGACAACATACAATAAACACACAAATATCCCCCAAAATTCTTATATAGTAAACATAAATACACTGAAATAAGTGTCCACAGCAAAGATTTCACTTATACTTCTTCTCTACCCCAGTCATTACAATATGGGCAACACATTTCTCTCCCGTTAATAAGTTTTTGAATTTCACCCTTCATCTTATTCCTTCTACTTCGAACTCGAAATACTTTTCTACACAGTTGAGAGATGTCTTATAACTACATAGAAAATCTGTACCTAATATAAATCTATCACCAACTCACTTATCACAAAACATCTGATATTAAATTCGTATTCAGAACATTTAAATTCTAAACTCATCTCCTGCCTGATGGGCTTACTCTACCCCCCCCCCCCCCCGTAGCTATCTTAATTGTTACGCTATTTACTGGGAATGTAGCTAACTGTTTGTTCTTTATTCTGGTCAGAAATCTTTCTGACACAGCTGATATGTTACTTCCTGAACCCAGAAGTGCATTTTCTCTTGCTTTTCCAACATCTATCTCAACTATTAGCTGAACAACAATCTGTTCTTCCCTATTTGAAAGATCTTCATGTAACAAGTCATTTTCAATTTCTCTCCCATTTTCTTTCATATCAATAGTACACAAAGCTTAGTCCACCCTTCAATTTCATTATCCACATCAAATAATTCCTTAAACACCCCTTATGCTCCTTTTTCACCTTTATTCTTTCAATTTTCCTTGCTATTTTAAACTTTTCTTTAACCCATAAGTGCTGTAACATTGACTTTAAAATCTTCCCATACCATCGCCAGTCTGTAACATAAAATTTGTGTTCACTTTTGCCAAACCAATCAACATCTACCCCTTCTCCTAACTCACCACAATTGCCATTAATAACGCTGTCACTTCTTCTTCCCTTCAGAAATTGATCCCACAAATTATATTCATTTAGCTCCTCTGCATCTCTGTCCTTGTCAAACTCAAAATTGCTTTAATGACTAGAAAAAGTCAGTATAGTAGCTGCTTCATTCACATAATTATTTTCAGAACATTCAATATCTTCCCCACATAAATCATCGTTCTTACTAAATACCTCACAGTCACAGATAACATTATCGACTTCAGCCGATGAACTTAAAACCTTATTACACATATAATTTACCTCCACCGATTTATTATTGAACTCAGAGTTATTAAAATCTATTTCCAAACAACCACTATGTACTACATCACTACTGCATTGCTTCTCATTCATCTCTTTAGTACAGTCGTTACTTGACGATTTCAGTTTCACATCTGCATCTGTAACCCACATTAAATTTATGCCCAAAATATTATCTGTTTCACCAATATTAAACTTTCCTTCCTTCACTACAGATAATAGTTCCTTTAATGTAGAATCAACACTTTCATCCATCACCTTCCATTCACAATTCATAATCCCATCAAGAGCTATTGGATCATCCTCATCAACAGAAATAAAAGCGCAAATTTCTTCCTCAGTAACATCTATCTCAGTAACTTCAAATTGACCACATATCTCACTTATTTCATTTCCCTTCAACAATAAATCGCCTATAATGCCATATACATAATATAATTCATTACCAGCCGACGAGACCAATGCTACGCTGCTTTCCCTATCAACTTGACTTACATCCGCCAATTTACCACTTAAATTGTTACCAGCTAGTGTGCTCATAGCTACGATGCCTTCACAAATTTCACCACTTACATCCTCTGCCTCAAATTCACAAAATTTAGTACACACATAGTTGCATTTATCGCTACAGGTCAATAACTTCTCGGAATTTTCTGCACACTTCATCTCCATCAAATTTAAATTTTACTCTTACCCTTTCTTAGACTTATAACTATTTAGCATACATTCATTCACTCCATCACTCATCCTCTCTTCACAAAATAGCTTTTGTAAACCCATATCTTCATCTGATTCAAATGATTGCTCAAAATAATTTTGATTTCTCTGATGGTCACGCTGTTTTAAATGACCAACTTTTATGGATTTATCTATCACACACATTTCCGCAACTTCCTTCTGCCCCCTATCACATCTATTTCCCACAAAACTATCACAGTACGGTCTCCTATCTATAGCCGTTTGTTTCGCCATCCCTGCACATGAGACGTGGCGTTTCTCAGTTTCCCGACCACATATCACTATGTTCCCTTCCCTGATTTCTCTCCTGATAATTCCCACTGCCTTCACTCTTACAAAATTTATTCCCCTGATTAGCATTGTTATTGTTTGATTCTGGAAGCTACCATTATTACTATAGTTCCCATAATTACCATTATTACTATTATGGTTCCAATTCTGACTACCAGTTCCTCTTCCGTTACCGTGATTTCTTTTAAACTTTAATGCTCAATCCAACTTTTCAACAAAATCTAAAAATTCATCAATCGATTGCATCAGACTATGCACCAAATACCATTGCAAATAATTTGGTAATCAGAACTCCCAGCTGCTGATTTGTATGCATTAACTTATTCAGTTCATGCACACAAAATTTGTGCATTGAGCCATTGTCATACTTGAAATTTGGACCATTAAGAAATTCGTTTTGAAGCCGCATTTGCTTTGCTTCACTCCAGTACTTAGTCAAGAAACAAATCTCAAACTTGTCATAGGTCTCGAACAAATGATTATTTAAATTAGCCCACAACTGTGCACTACCCTCAAGTTGTCTTTTTACTAATTTAATTTTATCGTGGTCTATCATCCCCATAACAAATCCATCCTTACATGCGGCAAGAAAATTGACTGGGTGGTAATTGCCATCATTAGAAAAATTCTTATTATTTCCAGCTGAAAGCCATAGATTATTTACAAGTGGACTAACATTTACATTACCTATTTCAGCTTGCACTTCCGCAATTTTTTGCTGTAGCTGCACCTTTTCCTGATCAATTCTCCCACTAGATTCTTTTATTTCCATTTGACAACCCGCCATCCTATCCATTAAGTTATTTACTTCAGTTGTAGTTACCTATTCAAAATTATCTTGTTGTTGTACAGTCTTCATTACATTGCTGCTCAATTCATGCTGTACCTTTTCCATTTTATTACCTAAATTTATCTCTAATGCACTGACTTTATTATAAACAGAATCAACTTCCTCCCCTAACTTGCCCACTTCTGTCATCACACAGTTTAATTTTGATTCTACCATTCCATCCACTTCTGATTTAAATTTTTCCAACTCAAATTTTACAGTTTCAATTTTACTACTTAATTCTGCCCTCATACTTTCCATGTTTGCTTGAACTTTGTTCAAAACCAAGCCCAATTCCTTCTTTACATTACCTACTTCTGCTTTTACATCACACAAATCTGCTTTTAATTCTGATTTTACATTACCCTCTTCTAATTTTACATTACCCAATTCTGATTATATACCACCCAAATCTGCTTTTAACCCCATTAAACACACGTAAAGTTTACTTTCCAATGAACTTCTTGCTGTATCATCTTTATTTGCAGCAACTGGACTACTAGCCCCACTATAGCCCTCCCCATTTACATTTTCTCCCTCAGAACTTGGGCTAGCACATCCACTAATATTTTTGGAGCCACACACGCTTGGTGACTGCTTAAATGCTGGTATCTCGTTAACGTAAGATCCAGCCCCAGACTTGCACACATTTACATCATCGACATTCGTACTTCACATTTCTGCCATGGTGTCTCTGCCGCTGCCGCTGATGTATGTCGACTGCCTCCTGGAACTCTCATAGCCATTGGCCACTGTGATGCCCATGCTGTGTAGTACTCGAAACCGCTGGTCACTGTTGGTTGTGCCTGTGTCCATGATGTGAAGTATTGCGCCATTGTGTTTGTAAATCGCGCACCACGTTCTTCTTCAGTCTGAATACCGAGTCCTATTCCTCTCCTAATTTTGTATTATAACAGGCACGAAATTGCTGCTGTACTATAAAGCTCTGAGCTCCCACACATCACTCAATATGCATTAGATTTGGCTTCTAAATGAGTGTACTGGAAAATATACAGTAACTATTTGAACAGAATTTCACTAAATCCGGACAAAAAAAAAAAAAAAAAATTCTATGCCCTAAACAGCTACGCAATCTGTTTACACAAGATCAATACTTAATCTGTAGTTTAGCCAGTCTATCAATCTGCTTATGATGATGTGAAAATATATTTAACAAACATAAATTAAATCTCTGAATGATCAACAAAATGGATTCTAAGATAAAGAAGTGATTCACTCACAAAGTAATTCTTTATAAATGGAGTTTATTATTCTTATTAGACACGAAACGTGGAGATGGTCCTACTTATACATCATTTAATAACTGAATATTTCTCATACTACTGTTCATGAGAGTCACAATAAGTATCACACACACACACACACACACACACACACACACACACACACACACACACACTCAAGAGTAAAAGTTCCAAATTATCATTATAAATTAGTGTAGTACATCAAACTTTGCAGTTCCAAGTTAATCCACAATAAAAGTGAAACTTCCTGGCAGATTAAAATTGTGTGCCGGAACCGGGACTCAAACCTGGGACCTTTGCCTTTCGCGGGCAAGCGCACTACCGACTGTGCTATCCCGACACGACTCACGATGCCGCCTCACAACTCTACTTCCGCCAGTACCTTGTCTCCTACTTTCCAAACTTCACAGAAGCTCTCCTGCAAACACGCAAGACTAGCACTCCTGGAAGAAAGGATATGGTGGAGACACCCCTTAGGCTGTGGCTAAGCTATGTCTCCACCATATCGTTTCTTCCAGGAGTGCTAGTCTTGTGTGTTTGCAGGAGAGCTTCTGTGAAGTTTGGAAAGTAGGAGACGAGGTACTGGCGGAAGTAGAGTTGTGGTGGAGACACCCCTTAGGCTGTGGCTAAGCTATGTCTCCACCATATCCTTTCTTCCAGGAGTGCTAGTCTTGCGTGTTTGCAGGAGAGCTTCTGTGAAGTTTGGAAAGTAGGAGACGAGGTACTGGCGGAAGTAGAGTTGTGAGGCAGCATCGTGAGTCGTGTCGGGATAGCACAGTTGGTAGTGCGCTTGCCCGTGAAAGGCAAAGGTCCCAGGTTCGAGTCCCGGTTCCGGCACACAATTTTAATCTGCCAGGAAGTTTCATATCAGCGCACACTCCGCTGCAGAGTGAAGTTTCATTCTGGCACAATAAAAGTATTTGTTATAAAACACAGTTTGTCATCACATGAGTACACAATTGCTGAATTATCACAGTTCCACAGCCCTACTACCATGCTATCACTTTTCAAGCAGAGACTAAGTTCTTCAGTCACAGTCCCATAAATTTTCTAAGTTGACACATGTCTATCTCTTCAAATCACAAGTTTGTAGCCCGGCTTCAGACTGCCCAGCATCACAACCTTTCACCACCAAAGTTACAAGTCCCTTCCCAAGCGTTCGAAAAGCGTGCTCTCTCTGCTCCCAAAATTGTATCCTTTTGGGCATCCTAGAACATCATCTTTAAAATACAATTTCCCTACCAAAATTTTATACATTTGAATATCACAGAATTAAATGCTTTGATCACCTCCCTACAAATGTTGTTTACATTCAACAAACAAATATATATTCAACAATACTAATAAAAGGTTGGGTCTGAAGCTCTTTGCTCAGATAGCCATTAAGCATGGCATCTCACTGTTCAAATACACAGCTGCCGTCAAAATACAGTTATGCAATTAATATTTTATATACTTATTGCATTGGTGTGGTGTCTGTTTTTTCAAAACATCTGAAAGAACAGACACCTCACCAGTACAATAAGTATATAAACGCGACAACGGCGTTAGCTTCAGTTATTTCACCGCAGATGCGGTCATGTGTCCGACCTCCTATGGGAATCCATAATGGCGAGTGTAAGAGAGCATGGACAACAGGGACGCTGCAAACATAGTGTCAACTTGTGAGAATTTGAGATGGATGGGAGGCGAGCATGGTGGTCAAGTGGTTAAGGCGACCGCTGGCCTGAAGCGGGAGACCCAGGTTTGATTCCCGGTCTGGCTCTCATTTTGACTTGTCGCCATTGCTTAATATCAATGCCAAAATGCGGCCACTGTCAATCCTTTCTTTCCTATCCTTCTTCCTTTCCTTCCTTTACCAATCATTTGCAAATCTTATATTATTATTATTATTATAATAGTACTGAAATTTATTGACTTTATCTGTAAGGGATATTGAAATTGTAATTATGGCATTTGATTCTCTCAAGAGTCCTGAACCCATTCAAATAATTATATTTGCAGTATGATCATTCCCTGATTTTATATGGATTTTTAGAATAATGTCTGTGGCTATATTGTATTTCAGTTGCAATCTGGGATAGCTACCCTCCCTCAGCCAAGCATTTCCGGTTTCCGAGCACATTAGGGAAACCCTGACTACCTGTCCATTCACTAGATTCAACCTGTTAGCCAGCTGGCTGGGGAACCCAACAGCCTGGCAAAACCCACCTTTCACATGGAAACAATCAGCTTCCCCCTGTATCTGTAATATCACAGAGTGATTCATTATTTTACTTGTGGTGCTTAGCAATCAAGTTATAAAGACATGAACAGTTGCTGAATGATGTTTAACATTTGCCAGAGTCTGTCTGACTGTTTAAAAAATAAAATATTGTGACACAACCTGAGAAGTTTTTCTATATACTCGAAAGTACATTATCGTCAACTTCAGTAAACGAGCCTGAGAAATGAGAGTGTGTAATTAAATTTAACATTTACACAATCTGTCAGCAAACTTTAAAAGTAATGTATACTCCAGAATCTACTGGAAGAATTTCTGCTGCTATAAATTTACTGAAAACTGTCACCTAAATTTGATGTTTTATGTGGAATTCAATTATAATGGAATTATAATACCATGTAATTCAACAGTAACCAGAGTAAACTTCAACTTTGATACTTTAAATCTTGGTGCTTTTAACTGAAATTTTCAGTAATACAACAAGGTGATTGAACTGGAACATTTATTTACTTGTAATCTCAAGACTTATATCGCCAAGAAACATTCAGCATGACAGACACTTTGAGCCATTACACTTCATTACCAGTGAATTGAACGAACTGGTACAAGCAATCATTGGATCCGAATCTTTGACAAGAGTCAAGATTAGAGACTTCAAGATAATTGAAGATTGAAAAGTAATAAGAAGTAAGTGTGCAGGGACAGTATGCAAATAGCAAATAACGTCACTGAGTAACCTGCAACTGCACGAGAAGGTGGAACATTGAGAGTGTGCAGCCTGAGGAGGACAGTTGCCCAGTTGTCCATGAGTCGATGCAGCAGCAGGGTGGAGTTGCCTCCCCCATGGAAACCATTTCTATATTAAAACAGATCCATCAGCTGGAGGGGAGGGGGGAGTGGCATGCCCCCAACCTACATGGCAGAGCAGCCCGGAGAGTCACACTCTTGGTTTCCTGCCGGGTGTAGCAAGACCAATGGCACACAACAGCCTTATAAATGCAGCACAGCATCACCATATGGGGCAGTGCGACTACTAGACAGCACAAGTACAGCTAGCAACTTATTTTCAAGAGCAGTTGCTGTGATGTCAGATAGTGAGGTACCTGAAGAGAACAAGCATATGGGAACTAGGTCTGTGCAATTATTTGAGCTGTTTGGTAAACTTGAAGCAAAAATGAAGGAAAATGGTAGACAGATGAGGGAAGATAATTTAAAAATGGGGGAACAACTTGCTGTTAAGATTGATTTGGTTAATACCAACTTGGTGACTCCTAATAACAATATTGAGTGTATAAAATTGGAACTTAGTTCTCGGATAATAATTTTTCAGTCAGAAAGTCGTGAGGATTACTTAATCTTAAATTAAGGTTAGAAGCCCACATTGTTAAATCTAGGGAAGAGAAACAGCAAATGAAGCAGGATATTGCCACCAAAGATTAGATAATATTAATGTCTTGGTTAGCACTGAGATTAATAAAAATAACATTCAGCTTCAGGAAGAGATTTATGCTAAAACTGATATTGTACAAAAGGAGTGTTAGAACATTTATGGGAAATTACTGCCAATGTTACACCTAATGTAGATACTACTAAAAACCTAGAAAATGTAGATAAAAGGCTAAGGGAAGATCATGTTGAATTAGAGAATATAAAAGGTGTGATTACCGATATTTATAAAATTTTAGAAACCAATAAAAATCAGGATAATGGGCAGGGAGAGTGTTCACACTGTGAAGCCATAAGGAAACCTCTTTGGCGAATCGTATTTCTAATACAGAACTTAGCCGTATTGAAATGACTAGTATTACTACTGAGAGCTGCAGTAATGAAAATGTTTTGTAATAATGTCTGCAATAATCTTGAAAAATAAGACAGCCAAATTACATTTGTTAACAAAACTGTCAGAAACATCTACACAGATGTGATGGGGGACTGGAACTTGGTACAGTAGTAGAAAAGGGAAGAGAAGGAAATGTAGTAGGTGAATAAGGACAGGGGAAAACGAATGAAAGAGGCGATCGCCTGGTAGAGTTTTTTTTTTTTTTTGCAGAGTACAATTCAATCATCACAAACACTTGGTTTAAGGTTTAATCATCAAGAAAGAAGGTTATATACATGGTAGAGGCTAGGAGACACTGGGAGGTACCAGACTGATTTTATAATGGTAAGTCAAAGGTTTAGAAACCACGTGTTAAACTGTAAGGCATATCCAGGGGCAGACTGACTCTGACCATAACGTAATGGTTATGAACTGTAGATTAAAACTTAAGAGACTGCAAAAAGGTAGAAAATTAAGGAGATGGAACCTGGACAAATTGAAGGAACCTGAGGTGGTTGACTGTTTCAGATGGAGCATTAGGCAAGGATTGGCTGAAATGGAGGAAAATAATATAGTAAAAGAAGAATGGGTATCTCTGAGAAACAGAGTAGTGAAGGCTGCAGAGGATCATATAGGCAGATGGACAAGGCCTAATAGAAATCATTGGATAACACAGGAGATACTGAACTTAATTGATGAAAGGAGAAAATATAAAAATGCATCAAGTGAAGCAGGCAAAAGGGAGTACAGACGTCTGAAAAATGAGTTTGACAGGAAGTGCAGACTGGCTAAGCAGGAGTGGCTTGAGGAGAAATGCAAGACTGTAGAAGTATGTATAACTAGGGGAAAGACACAGGAAAATAAGAGAGTCATTTGGAGACAAGAAAAGCAGCAATATGGATATCAAGAACTCAGATAGAAAACCAGTACTAAGCAAAGAAGGGAAAGCGGAAGGGTGGAATATATAGAAGGCCTGTGCAAAGGAAATAAACTTACTCTAGAAATGGAAGATGAAGTAAAAGAAGATGAGATAGAAGATACTATACTGTGAGATGAATTTGACAGCACACTAAATGATTTGAGTAGAAACAAAGACCCTGGAGTAGATGATGTTCCGTCTGAACTGCTGTCATTGTAAGGAGAGCCAGTCATGAAGGAATTGTTTCACCTGGTATGCAAGATGTATGAGACAGGAGAAATACTCTCAGACTTTAAGAAGAATCTAGTGATTCCAATTCCTAAGAAAGCAAGTCAGACAAATGTGAAAATTACAGGAACTATCAGTTTAATAAGTCATGGTTGCTAAATACTAACATGAATGATTTACAGAAGAATGGAAAAACTGTGGAATCTAACCTTAGGGAAGATCAATTTGGATTTAGGAGAAATGGAGGAACATGCGAGGCAAATACTCACATTATGACTTATCTTAGAAGATAGATGAAGAAAAGGAATACCTGCATTTTTAGAATTTTTGGATCTGGAGAATGCTTTTGACAACATTGACTGGGATACACTTTTTTCAGATTCTGAAGGTAGCAGGGGTAAAATATAGCTATATTGAACTTGTACAAAAACCAGACAGCAATTATTAGAGTGAAGGGCATGAAAGGGTCACAGTAGTTGGGAAGGGAGTAAAACAGGGTCGTAGCCTTTCCCCAATGTTGTTCAATCTGTACACTGAGCAAGCTGTGAAGGAACTGAAGAAGACATTTGGTGAAGGAATTAAAGCCCAGGAAGAGGGAATAAAAACCTTGCAGTTTGCTGATGACATAGTAATTCTGTTGGCAACAGCAAAGGACCAGGAAGAGCAATTAAAGAGAACAGTCAGTGTATTGAAAGGAAGGTACAAGTTGAATATTAACAAAACGAGGGTAATGGAATGGAATGTAGTGTCAGAAAACCAGACAATGCTGAAGGAATTATATTAGGTAATGAGACAATATAAGTAGCAGATGAGTTTTGTTATTTGGGAAGCAAGATAACTTCTGATGCTGAAGTAAAGAAGATATAAAATGCTGAATGGCTATGGGAAGAAAAGCATTTCTGAAGAAACGAAGTTTGTTGATATCCAATATTAGTTTAAATGTTAGGAAGTCCTTTCTGAAAGCATTTGCTTGGAGTGTAGCATTGTATGGGAGTGAAACATGGATGATAAGGAGTTCAGACAAAAAGAAGATAGAAGCTTTTGAATATGGTGCTACAGACAAATGATGAAAATTAGATTTGTAGATCATGTAAATATGAGGAGGTGCTTAACCAAATTGGGGAAAAAAGGAGTTTCTGGCATATCCTGACTAAGAGAAGGGATAGATTGGTGGGACACATTCTGAGACATCAAGGAATCCTCAACTTAGCATTAGAGGGATGTGTGCGGGGTTAAAATCATATAGGGAGACTGAAGGATGAATACAGTAAGCACATTCAAAAGGATGTAGGTTACCGAACTTACTCTCAGATGAAGAGACTTGCACAGGACAGGGTAGCATGGAGAGCTGCATCAAATCAGTCTGCAGACTGAAGACAACAACAACAACAACAACAACAACAACAAGTAATTAATCTTGAGGCAGTGTGACCAGTCACAACTGGTAAACAACACACATCTAGTAATAAAGTAATAATAAACAACATCTCATAGGATGAGTCAAAATATGTAATTTTTCTATTTAACAGTAAAGTATATGTATTCATACACTTGGTTTCACACTGCATAGACAAGTAAGTGTCCCTCATCTCACCATACTATTAGTTCATAGATTTAAATTTCTTGCACTATAGCATGAGTCTATGACAAAAACAACACAAATCTTACAGGATTAGATGTTCCATAGAGCCATATTAAGAAGATCCTTGTGTAAGTGGAAAATGTCAATGTGACTTTTGTTTTGTTTTTCAGGCTGAAATATGAATACTTAGAGTATAAATACATACAATCCATCATTTGGTTCTATTCAAAAATTTGTCAATGACTAGGTAGAGTTGGCTATCAGAAAGTCTTTCAGGGTCCTCTTAAACTGATCTTTATTTGTAACTAAACGTTTTTATAGTTGCTGGCAAATTATTGAACATGTTTGTTCCTGTATAGTGAACCCGGTTTTGAAGTACTTTTTAGTCCTCACATTCATTTTTGTTCCTTGTATTGTATATATGAACTGAACTGTTTGTTGGAAAAAGGGATATAGTATTTATAACAAATTTCATTGAGGAATAAATATAATGAGAGACAGTAGTTAGTATACCCAGTTCTTTGAGGAGGCTTCTACAAGATGTCCATGAATTTACTCCACAAATAATACATATTAGATGCTTTTGGAGTCTGAAAACTTTTGCTTGACTTGAAGAGTTACCCAAAAATATTATATCAGATAATAATTTCATGTGGCTCATTGGCCTGGTGCAAGTCTTGCAAGCCACGCGGGAGTAGCAGAGGGCTCTGGAGTGCCACATTGCAGATCATGCAACCTCCAACATTGGAGGTACGAATCCTCCCTCGGGCATGGATGTTTGGATCATCTTTAGTATATGTTAGTTCATAAGTAGTTTATAAGTTTAGGGATTGATAACCCTACAGTTAAGTTCCATGAGCCTTACAAACATTTGAACATTTTTGAAGTCTTTCAATTGGACACCACTTCGGCGACTTGTAAGATGACATTATGGAATAAAACTATGCAAGGTTTTTTTATTTTTGTCACCTGTGTCTGCTAACAATTGAATTGCAAATACAGATTTGTTAAGGCGTTTCTGCAATTCTGTGATGTGCTCCTCCCAACTGAATTTATTATTGAGTTGTAATCTTGGGATCGTACTACTGTTAGGTTTATTTATGTATTGGTCATGTGAATCCACAACTGTACAGGGTACAATAGATATTGGACCATTTGTGGCCTAACATATTTCTTTTCTTGTGTTGTAATATTAAAAGTAGATTAACATTTTACTTGGTATGATTTACTACATAATTTTTTTCACTGCTAGAATTTTTGTTACTCTACATATTGAATAAAATGGATATTTGCACAACATGATTACATTTTTTATATAAATAAATACATCGTAATAACTAAGAGTAAATTTACATTTTCTCTGCACACTTTATCATAGACCTACATTTCTAGCTGATTTTGAAACTATAAATATTCATGTACTGAATAGAAGCAGTGCGCCACCAAGTAATCCTTGACTGCTGTCTTGAATGTGGTTGTGTCCATTTTTGATTTTATGGCATTGGGTAAAGCTTTATATAGTCTAATCCCAGGGTGTAGTACTCCTTTTTGAAATAGTGCAATGTTTGTCTGTTAAACATGAACATTATTTTTTGTCTTGTGTTGCGGCAGTGTACTGTTTCTTTACGGGTGATGCATGGACTTTTACTATTTAATTTTTCTTTTATAATAATTAGGTTTTCCATTATGTACATGCTTAGAAGTGTTTTTTTTTTTTTTTTTTTTTTTTAAACAGTGGCTTGCATGATGTTCTTTGGTCCACTCCTTCCATTATTCTAATAATGATCCTAAATGTCTTCATACTTGTTCCACTATTTCCCCAAAATACTATACCATATTTCATTTGTGAATGGGCATATGCAAAATATATGGACTTTAGGTTATTATATGATATGCTGTTCTTTAATGTCCAAATGCTTAACTTTCGATTAATATAATCTACATGCGAATCCCATTTTATATTTTGCTGGATCCATATTCCTAGAAATTATGTACACTCCGTTTTTTTCAATTGTTTTTCCATTTATATCAATATTTGGGTTAGCTGGTGATCTATTCTGTGTTGTAAATATATCAATTGCAACGGTTTTTTCAACATTTATTATCAGGCCATTTGCATCAAAATGCCAATTGGTAAAGTTTCCCATTTGTATTGTTTATGTAAAGATCATTCACATACAATAAAAAGAGAATTGGATCCAATATTGAGCCTTGCGGAACTCCATGTTTTACTACTAATGAATCAGAATGATAGGTACTAACTGTGCCATTTGATTCATGTGTGATCTCTATGAACTGCTTTCAATCATGAAGGTATGATTTAATCCAGTTATGTGCTGCTCCCCTGATACCCCAATTCTGTATCTTACTAAGTAATTTATTATGATTAATGGTATCAAATGCTTTTGACAGGTCTAGGAATATGCTTGTGGTATGTTCCCGCCTATCTAGAGCCTGTGGCTTTCGTAGAGGGGGGAAAAAAAAAAAAAGAAAAAGAAAAAGAAAAACACCTGCCGTTTCAGTTGAGTGATTTTTTTTCTAAAACCATATTGGGATTCTGTCAATATTTTATTCTTACTTAAGAAATTGGACAGTCTTTTATAACAGAGTTATCCTAGTATTTTTGAGAATGCCGATAATTGGGATACTAGTCTATAGTTGGACACCTCCTCCTGACTTCCTTTTTTGTGAAGTGGTTTCACTTTAGCTATTTTTAAGCATTTTGGAAAACTACCAGTTGAGAAGGACAAATTAATTAGGTAGGCCAGTGGTTCAGAGAGAAAGTCTGCAAATTTTTTTACTATATAATCTGGTATGTTGTCTATTCCTTATGAGTGTTTTGATTTTAGTAGCTTGATTTCCTGCTGCACTTCCTTTGTATTGGTTGGAGTGAGGAATATAGTTTTATATATATGTTTAATTTTTGTTGCTAATTGTGATGGATTTTTGATGACATTTTTCTCAATAACTTTTTTGCTATATTTATAAAATAATTGTTAAACATATTGGCTACTTCCTTTCGTTTGCTTGTGGTTTGCTGATTTTCCTTCAGCTGTATGTTCTTATTTTTAGTTTTGTTATTTCCTGTTTCTTTCTTTACAATATTCCAAACTGCTTTCATTTTATTTGAGGAATTACTTATGTATCTGTCATTTTCAAGCTTTTTGGCACATTTTATTACCTTTCTGAGAACGGTTTTATAGTTCTTGAAATACCTATCAAATGCAGGTGTTGTGTCACATGTTTTGGTAAGCCTGCACAGGAATCTTTTATTTGCACATGATATTCTAATACCCGTAGTGATCCACTTTTTGGGGAGGGTATCTTTTAATCTCCTAGTTTTAACTGGAAATACTACATCAAAATAATATTTAATTTTTTCAATAAATATATCAAATTTCTCAGATATTTTTTCAGTACTTGTATCATAAATTTGCTCCCATGATTCACTTTTTAAAAGATTTTTAAATATTTCAATTTCCTGGTCATTGTAGGTTCTGGTTTTATATGTGCTTGTCAGTTTGTTTACTTCAATACCTTTTATATGGAAACTTATGGTTTGTCCATGATGGTCTCCGAGTCCTGTCTTTACTGCTTCTGCTTTATACTGTTCTTTAGTGGAGTTATTATTATTATTTGATCTATTTTAGACTTAGTGTGATGAGTTTCTCGTGTGGGGGAGTGTATTGTGATTTTCAAGTTATGAGAGACTAGTATATTCATTAAATCTGTTTTTTCTTTTCCAGAACCCTTAAAGTCTATATTAAAATCACCACAGATGATAATAGTTTGTTTATTCTTTACTGTTTGAGTTAATGTGTTTTCCAAGTTTTCATAAAAGGTTTTTATGTCTCCATTAGGAGATCTGTAGAGGCATATTACAGTTATAGTGTGTGTTGATTATTCCAGGGCAGTAACAGAAGAAAGCAAACGGAAAGCTGAAGTTCTAAATTTAACCTTTAAGAAATCTTTTATGCAGGAGGACCGCACAAATGTACCATCATTTGACTAACATACAAATTCTGAAATGGGGACATAGCAATAGGTATTTCCAGTGTAGAGAAGCAGCTGAGAGAGCTAAATACGAAAAAGTCTGCTGGTTCATGATGGAATACCAGTTTGGTTTTACAAAGACTATTCTGCGGCGTTGGCCCCCTACTTAGCTTGCATTTATCGCGAATCTTTAATTCAGCGCAAAGTTCCTAGTGATTGGAAAAAAGCGCAGGTGACTCCCGTTTATAAGAAAGGAAAGAGAACTGACCCACACAATTACAGACCAATATCGTTGACTTCAGTTTCATGTAGAATTTTGGAGCATATTCTCAGTTCGAATATAGTAAATTTCCTTGAAACGGAAAAGCTTCTTCCATGTATCAGCACAGGTTTAGGAAAGCTGAGTGTAGTACGATCTTGCTGCCACCTACTTACATTTCGCGTAAAGATCACAAAGACAAGATAAGAGAAATTAGGGCTCGTACGGAGGCATCTAGGCATTCTTTTTTTTCTCGTTCCATTTGGGAGTGGAATAGGAAAGGAAATGCCTAGTAGTGGTACAGTGTACCCTCCGCCACACACCTTACGGTGAATTGCGGAGTATGTATGTAGATGTTGATGTAGATGTTTTAAGTGTTTGTATGCTAATCCTCTTTTCTTTTCTTTTCTTTTTTTTTTTTTTTTTTAATGCAGATTTCACCACCAAGGATTTGCTGCCTGCAAGTGTAGGCTGCCAATTCATAGTTTTAGGTGATAACTGTTTGTAAAGCATCCTCTCTTAACCAGTGTTTAGACATACACAGTACAGACACATCAATTAATTCATCTGAAAGCATTACTTGTATTTCTGACAACTTATTGTTTAGAGACTGAACATTCTGATGGAACAGCATAAAATAATTTACACTTTTTTCTGGATTACTTGGTTGGGCACTTACCTCTGTTTAGTTTTCATTAAATATCTCTAGTACATGTTCTAGTTCACCAAAGGTTGTAGCCCTTTTTGTATTCTTGTCTGGATTTTCACCCCCTGCACTATATATCTCTTGTATCTACTTTTCTTCATACTTTATTAATGTGCTGGATGGAAATCTTTTAAATGTTTTGAACTTCATGTAGTAAGTCTTCTCAAATTTTAATGTCAATGAGTTGGTTTAACCATTTATTAATGTCCAGACCTGTCTAGAACCATGCCCGACATACTATTTATTGCAGTACTTGTATCATCTGCAAATAAAACAAACTCTGCTTTTGCCAATGAAACTGATGAGAGGACATTAATGTATTATGCATTTTATGAGGGGTTGGAGCCCCAATAAGAACCACATGTACCTGATACAACACTTTATTACAAGACGAACAAAGGCTGCAGCAGAACGGAGATAAACATGGCTGGTGGGGAGGCTGGAACCCCAAAGATTCCAACTACAAAGATATGTCACATGGGTTCTATCGGTTCAGTGGACAAGTGGTCACCTCTTGGCCCCCATCCTCCAGCAGTATGGAGCACATTTTGAGAGGACAGAGACAGAGGGTGCAGAGTAACCAAGGCATCAGGTGATGGCTGCATGGGCAGTCAAGTTACAGACAATATGACTGCGTCCGTCAGCAGGGATGTACATGGACAACAATGATTCGTGGGAGTGCTGATGATGAACTTGATGAGATGCCGACGGCATTGGGCGGTGTGGGCTGGGTGTGTCTGCAGGTCAGCAGAGCCCACAGTTGTGATGACAAGCACTTTGGCAGATGGAAGCAGAAAGGCCCAGATAGCATTTGACATTACAGTGACAGGGAATGGTATGTGACAGAGGAACTGCCACTCGTTAGTGGAAGGGGTGAGGGAGCAGAGGATGAAAACTGTGCATTCAAGGAGGATGATGGATATGTCTGTAGCAAGAAGAGGGGGGGGGATGGGGATGACAAACTGTAGGTATGTGGTCGGGGGAAGAGGAGAGAGGGAGAAACCATTCCAGGACGATAAGGGTGAAGGCAGAGACGGCAAGAGGAAAGGAGTAGTGATCGGAGAGGGAGAGTGATTGGTGAGGAGGGAGGTGTTGGGAAATATGGTTCATGGAGATGGTGGTGGGAGAGTTGTTGAGGGAGATGATGTAGGTGTTGTCACCCCTCTTCAGAACCCGGTGAGGGCCTGAGTATGGCTGAAGAGAGGAATGGATGGTGTCGTTGCAGAGGAATATGTGTGAATGTGTTGTGAGGGACATGAGGAATAGGAGGGAGACATAGCATCTGTCCAGAGAAAAGGCTTACTGCCTGAGGTGTGTTTGCTAGCTAGGGCATCTGTGAGCAGGGCCTGCAGTTATGCAGCACCAGGCAACATCGTTGATAGTAATTAATGGTGCTGAGGAAACGACGTAACTCTTTGAAAGTTATGGAAGGTGGCCAGTTCCTGATGTGGTTAGTCCTATGAGGAGGGGGGTTATCCCATTAGCTAAAATTGTAAAGCCGAGGAAAAGTACTGATTAGATTAGATTAGATGTTTTATTCACCTTTGAGCATTTTTACATGCAACCAGTGTCATCAAAGTTAGATAAAATAGTAGTAATGATAAAACAAAATAGCAATAATAAATGACTTAGAAAATCCCATAAGATAGAAGAAAATAATATGAAATGAATGTCAAGAATAATAAACAATTACATTATAGTTATCAGATATGTACTCTACCATAAATAGCTATCAGACAATAAACTTACAGATGTATTACAATGTGTTCAAGACAATAACAAAGTTATAGTACCATACTGTGTACATAGTTATAAAATAAACAACACTTTTATTTGTAATTTATTATTATAAGAAATTTAAGTCTTTTGTCCCACATTCAAGAAACTCTTGTGCAGAATAAAATACCTTGCTTTTAAACCATTTCACAATAGTATTCTTAAATTGATCTACTGGCACTGTGTATGCCTCTTTTGGTAATTTATTGAAGTAGAGGAGTCCTAAGTATTTGTAACAATTGTATTTGCCAGCCTAGCATATGGCACATCAATTGTATGTCCACTTCTTGTACTGTGGCCATGAATTGTTATTCTTAGATCATAGTTATTTAAATTTTTTTTGACATATACTAGGCAATTTTATATATATACTGGCTGGGTACTGTCATGGTATTTAATTCTTTTTAGTAGCCTCTACTTGAGTCACGTGGGCTAAGTCCTGCAATACATCTGATAGCTTTCTTCTGCTATTTGAAAAACCGTTTTTGAGCCTACAGAATTGCCCCATAAAATTATTCCGTAATCCAGGTGAGAATGGAAGAATGCAGAGTATGCATATAATAGAAGTTCTTTGCTGACACTACTCCTCAGTTTGTATAGCAGATGGAGGACACAGGCTTGTTTACTGCACAGTTTATCTAAGTGGATATCCCAGTTAAGCTTTTGATCTATGTGAAATCCTAATAGTTTGACAGTTTTGTTGTCTTGACTAGGAGCAGTGAGATTGAATACAATTTCTTCAGTTTTACTGACATTTTTCTGCAGGACATTGGCTTCAAACCAAGTACTGCATTTCTCCATTGCTACTGCCATGTTGTGCTGCACATTTTCGAGATTGGTGTCACATGTGATGAGAGTTGTGTCATCTGCATAAAGCACTGCATCACATGGCACAACTGTACGTAAATCATTAATATAAACAATGAAAAGGAAAGGCCCTAGAACATAGAACAGGTCCTTGGGGTACACCTTTTAGAACTGGAAGACATTCTGACGATTCATTATTTATCTTGACTAACTCTTTCCTGTTCTCCAAGTAGGACTCCACCAGGCATATAGCATTCCCTCTCACTCCATAGTGCTGGAGTTTTTTTATAAGAATATTATGGGACACCATATCAAATGCTTTCCTGAGGTCCAACAATGTTGCACAAAGAATCTCTTTCTTTTCAAAAGAACTGTGTATTTTTGATACCATACTCTCAACTGCTTTGGTTGTAGAGAGCCTGGATCTGAAGCCATATTGTGAGGCACTGAGTATATTATTATTTTCAAAGTATTGATACATCTGTTTGTGTATGCAGTACTCAATTATTTTTGATATTATAGGTATAAGCAATATTGGTTGATAGTTCTCTGGAGATGTTACTTCACCTTTCTTATATACTGGTTTGACAACAGATATTTTTAAACACTCTGGATAGTGGCTTTCTTCTAAGATCTTATTGATTATTTTACTTAGTGGCTTTACAATTTGTTTTCTGGCAGATTTAATAACAAAATTTGAAAGGCCATAGTAATCCTCTGCTCTAGAATTACTGAGCTTTGCTACAGATTCATAGACCTCTTTCTCTGTTACACGAGACCAGCAAAAGTTGTTTGTGAGATTACTGCTTGTTTCTGGCAGTAATACCTCTGCCTTCCTCACATCCTGCATTGCAGCTATTTGAATGTAGACCAACAAAATGTTTATTTAATGTGTTGGGTGAAATAGGTATCTGGTACACTTTATGATCATAATTCATTTCTGTTTTGATAATTTACCATGCAGCTTTGCATTTATTTGCTGAGTTCAATATATATGCATCATTAGCTTTACACTTTGCTGCCTTGATTTCAGACCTGTAAAGCTTTTTAATTTTCAATGAACATCTCCTTGTCAGCATTAATATGCTTTGCCTTATCATGATATAGCAGCATCAGAATTCTTATTCCGTTTAAATGTGGAGTATACCAGTTTCTTAGATGTTGTGGTTTACTGCATTGTCTCTGCTTCACTGATGTCTTATAGTGTTTAGGACAACGTGTTTCAAAAAGTTCAGCTAATAGGAGTAGAAATCTATTGGTTGCTTCATTTGCATCTACATTAGTTATTATTTAATCCCATTTTACAATATTCAGTTTCCTTATCAACTGGTTTAGCTTTGAGTCATTAATTGGTCTTATTATTCTGTGTTCAGTGTTATAGTTAAGATCCTGTCTGAGCCATAGCCCATCATGATCAGAAATGCAAAAACTAATTGTGTCAAAATCAGTTTTGTTTATATAAAAATTACATATCATATTATCTAAGCATGCAGCCTGCCTTGTAGGTTTGGTATTTATGCAGTAGAAGTTAAGAGATCTTAACATGTTTAACAAATAGTTAACATTTCTATTATTAAACCTAATATCTATATCTATGTCACCAAATATTACTATCCTGTAATTTTTGTGTTTAAGTAACAAAAGTATCAATTTCTCCAGGTTTTCCACAAATAAACTTTCATTCTGTTTAGGTGGACAGTAGACCGATCCTACAATAATTTCCTGTTTTGGAAATTTTATGGCTGCAGCTTCAAATTTTGCCTCTATGCACAGTTCACTTACATCTATAACTTCATATATCAAATTCATATTATTGTTAACATAGATAGACACTCCACCATGTTCAACATTTGTTCTATAATAGCTACTTGCTAAGTCAAAACCTAATTTGAGTTCTTCACAATTAAGCCAATGTTCATTTACTGACAGAATACTGCAGTTTAAGTTTTCCTACCAGAACTGAAGTTCATTAATTTTATATTTAAGAGACTGCACATTAATGTGCAAAAACATTACATTTTGTCCTATGCTATGTGTGCAGCTGATCCCTTGGAACTTACTTTTGTCTTCCTCAGATCCAGTTCTTTACCTTGTTGTTTTTTTCCCAGCTGCTGGTATAAAAAAATCTTGGTTCTTCACTCGTATGTCTTTCTTGGTTCTTTCTCCTCTCCTCAGTTTTGCTGGTAGTTTCTCTGCTGATGAGAATGTTTCTTCTTCTGATGCATTTGGTGTTTGTTGTTATTCACTTCGATGGCAGCTGCAGCCAGGGTGTCAAGAAGGATTTGTAAATGTTTCTTATTCTCTTGGACTGAGAGACTGAATATTAACCCAGATAGCAGAATTATTTTTTTGGTAAAATTTCATTTAAGAAGCTATTAATTACCTTCATATGACTGCACCAGATTGTTATAAGTGATTTTTTTCACAATCACACCACTATTTTTGCATTACTGCCCTTCTTTCTGGAAGGAAGTCAAATGAATGTCTTATAATTTTAATCTGATGAATCATTGTTATTAAAACATCATTCAATATGGAATATATATTGCTACATACAAATGTCGCAAAAATTAAAGAATATTCCAGAAATACTAACTCAAATACGAGGACATTTTGCATGACTTCTGTATGAACCTCAACATCGCAACTGGATCCAATCACTTTGTAATCAACAATACAAGCTAAAATTGACCTGAAATTGAAGTACACTATTTAAAGAAATAAAATATAAGACTGTGCATAAATTCTTAAATACAAGAATGAAAAAGTAAGTTGCCATTCTCATCCTTCTGTCAGGACGTCAGCACTATTTGCTTAAAATGTCATTGAGGTATGCAGAACAAAACTTCAAGGGTAATAAAATCTGACTGAAAAATCTCTGCCAAGTCTGACTGCTGTACTTGAGGCCAAAAGGCATGAATTGGTAGTAAAATAAACTGGCTTGTTTTGATTTTGACCTTAATTCAGTCAATAAAATAAGTTAATGTTATGAAATGGTGACACTATAACAAACTAAATTACTAATACAAAACTGTTGATTTTCAGGGGGAGATGAGGGGTGAAATTAGGGGGCAGCAAATTTAAGCCTCCTCCCCATCTTGGCAAAAATCATAGTACTACCTTTGACTCATGCCTTAGGAATAGGCTATATATATCAAGTAGGCAAACAACGAAATTATTCAGAAACACATTCTTGTAACATGTAAGTATAACCATCACCCACTAGTATATTACTGCTCAATAGTATAACCCATGGTTACAAGGATGGATGCTAAAAATGACTTGGAGATGTGCTGGTAGTGGTGATATTATTCATAACCTTCTCACCTTAACACACTACATACAACTACATACAAGCTTAAAGGCACACACTACACATTTTTCACTCACTTAATAGTGGATAAAATTGGGATTTTTCATGTTGTGGTATTATTTTGAATAAAATGTCAGTACTAATTTACTTTTCTAATTATTTTACAAATCGTGATTGTTTTCAGAGTCAAAGATCATTATCTAATTTTAACAATTGAACCCACAACAGTTGCTGAAATTCAAAAATTTATTTGTTAAAGGTATGCACAACCCAAGTTTCAAGATGTATGTCTAATCAACTGCAAATTACAATAACAAAATAGTGACAGGCATTGTAATTTGCAGTTGCACCTGGTGATGAGCTATAGGTCTTGAAACTCTGGTAGTACATAAAGTTTTGAACTTCAACAACTGTTGTGGATTTAGTTCATTAAGATGAAAATTGATAGTTGTGAATGCCCCAAGGGGAAAAAATTGTTATTATCTATTGGTAGCAGGGGTGTTTCATGCCAGTAAAATGCCTGGCTGTGTTGACATAAAAAAATTTACATGTTTAGTTGAACGCCCACGTTTGAATTAATAATATAGTAATAAGGACAGTTTACAACTCACCGCAAAGATGTGGTAACGAGCTGCAACAGGCACATACAAAAGACACACATATAACACTTTCAGCTATCGGTCATGGCCTTCTTCAGAAAATAGAACATTCCCTCAATCACGCAGGCACACAACACAGACATACAACAATCACCTCCGGCTGCCGCACTTTGAATCACCTTCTGCGGCATGTAAATTGGGGAGTGGAGGGGAGGGGAGGGGAGAGGAGAGGAGGGGAGAGGAGAGGGGATAGGAAGGTTGTGTCACAGTGGTGGGGATGGGTTCAGCATGCAGCTTAGGAATGGAGTGGGGAGGTGGGTGAGGGGAGAAAAATAAAATAAACAAAATAAATATAGATTTAAATAAAAAATAAATATAAAAATAAAAAAAATAAATAAAAATAAAATGCATGCACACTGCATATACACACGACCGCGTGCCCGTACACACACACACACACACACACACACACACACACACACACACACACACACACATTCACGCACCACTCAAAATAGGAGAGGTTTAGGATAGAGAGATAGGAACTGTAAGGGTATGGAAAAAACAGTAGTTATTGTAGGTTGAGGCCTGGATGATTTCGGGATCAGAGAAAGTATTGTAGGGATAACTGCCACCTGTGCAGTTCAGAAAAGCTGGTGGTGGGTGGGAAGATCCTGATGGCCCAGGTTGTGAAGCAGCCATTGAAATGAGGCATGTGCTCCGCTGCATACTGTGCCACAGGGTGGTCCACCTTGTTTAAGGCCACAGTTTGGCGGTGGCCATTCATCCTAATGGACAGCTGGTTAGTGGTCATGCCAATAGAGAAAGCTGTACAATGATTACAGCACAGTTGGTAAATTACATGGCTGCTTTCACAGGTTGATCAGTCTCTGATAGGGTAGGATAAGCCTGTGACAGGACTGGAATAGGAAGTGCTGGGTGGGTTGATTAGACAGGTCTTGCAGCAGGCTCTTCCACAAGGATATGATCCCTTTGGCAGTGGGCTGGGTTTCAAGGCGGCGTAAGGATGAACTAGGATGTTGTGGAGGTTTGGAATTGTTATTACATGATTAGTTGCTATACACACCTGGCTGAAATAAATGATGAAAAACTGAAGCCATATTCTGCACTCCAGTGGATGACATTGTATATTCAAAGTTATTAACTGTATGTTGTGTTCCATATTTTGATCCCTAAGTTATCTACATACTGTAAAGAAACTGGTGAGTTTACTAAAATGGCTGATTGCTATTAAAGGGAAAATATTGTGTTGAATTCATTTGTGTTTCATAAATTTTGAGTGGCAGAAAGATAGCATTTGACTACTATTCTTGTAACTCATGTGGTGGAAGGCAGGAACAAAAGTTAGGGTTTAACGTCCCATTGTAACTCAATGTGTTGTGTGACCCTGTTGTACAATGGGCTGTACAACACAATCTAGGGGACATTTAGGAACATCTGCAGAGGAGAGCCAATGGGGGCATGAAACATAACAGCCCATATTTTTCTCACTTTGCTTTGTTGCTATGATATGCAACTCTGTCTTATACTGTTTTTTTCTGAGCTTGATTAACCCATGTTAATAAAGCAAGTCAGTTGTGAATGTAAACAGCATACTAAAGGTAGCATATGATCATATCTTAACAAATTTAATTACACAACAGATATTTTTGTTCCCAAAAGTAGCTGTTCATGAAGAATCATGACCTGCGTTCGCAGTTCAGTACTGTCAGTCCTAATTTCCTGCTTTACAAACTTCCTCAGAATACAGGTATCACTAAAGATTTGCTGTCAGTGGCGGCACTAGGCATCGGCGACGTCGGCCACTGCCGACGGCCTCGCGCCTGTGGGGGCCTCGCAAAACATTGTTATAATTTTATTTTATTTTATATTTGATGTTTAACAGCGCTTTCCAACTGCTAGGTTATATAGCAACGACCTACATCTAGCTTAACCAATGGCCGAACACAACCTTCGTACCAAAGGGTGGGATCGACCTCCGACGAGAGAGACCTCGCTCACCGTGGAAGGAGGAAGAAAACTTAGGGTTTAACGTCTCGTCGACAGCTTGATCATTAGAGACGGAGCTTACGCTCGGCGTTTTGGGTAAGGATGAGGAAGGAAATCGGCTGTGCCGTTTGAAAGGAACCATCCCGGTATTTGCCTGAAGTGATTTAGGGAAATGGAAAACCTAAATCTGGATGGTTGGAGGTGGATTTGAACCACCATCCTCCCGAATGCGAGTCCAGTGCGTTACCACTGCGCCACCTCGCTCGGTTCGCTTACCGTGGCATGACGCCTTAGTGCGCTCGGCCATTCACGACCGGGAGCTATTTAGTTATCCGTATTTATTTCCATATGAGTGCAGCAGTGATGCAATTTTTAGTTAAATACTTGTAAAACAATTTCTTCAGTACATTTTAGAAAATGATTTGGAAGATGTATATCCAAATGTTTATATAACAATCAGAATCATGCTCAGTTCCAGTCGGTACAGCTTCGGCCGAGAGAAGCTTCACAAAGTTAAAATTGATTAAGACTAACTTGAAAAGCACATGAGCCAAGAAAGACAATCTACGTTGTCAGTACTATCAACTGAAGCCGAAATAGCGGCTAGTATTAAAATGTGATCTTTAAAAAATTCTGTGAGACGAAAAGCTGAAAAGTTTCTCTAATTTGTGTTTGTTTATTGTAATTTTTGTTATTGCAATGATGCTCATGTATTATACTAGTAGAATTTTAGTATAATAATTATTGATGTATAATTCAGCTCATTTAACATTTTCTCCATTAATTCATTAATGACAAAATGAAAGGGGCCTCGCAAAGACGAGTTCGCCGATGCCCAGTTTTCGTCTATCGCCGCCACTGTTTGCTGTTCTTGTAGATTAATATTGGTATGCTTCTCCAACTTCAGTTTCCTTGCTGTGAAGATACAAACTCTGTGATATTCTGCCACAAACGTATGGTTACGGACACAAATGCAAGTTTTTCTAGCATGAGGTTCTCAAGTCTTTGGTATGTATCAGGAGACCCATGAATTCATAGACCAACACAAGCATCACACCACACGGTAGTAGCTGAGCAATCTGGAGTGCCACGTTACAGAATGCCTCCCATGTTGGAGGTTCGAGTCCTCCCTTGGGCATGGATGTGTGTGTTGTCCTTAGGTTAGTTTAACTTAGTTTAAGTAGTTTGTAAGCTAGGGACTAATAACCCAGCAGTTAAGTTCCATAGATTTACAGCCATTTGAACCAACATCTCACAGTAATCTTGGACTCTGAAGAGATGAGTTGGTTGTGCTGTGGTCGCTTGTTATTGGAGATGGTACTGCACTCCCCCATGTTTACTATGCTGACTTAAGAAATAAACAAAAAATCCAAGATTAGAGACACCTACTCAGTGTTTCCCACAGTGTGACATGGAAACTATCTACTCCTACATCTTTGATTATCCTTACAGCACGTTTCCTTTTGGAATGTATCATATTTGTTCACATTGGAGCTGTGGTATAACAGTTTCCATGATTTGTTCATCCAAACCATATGTGGCATGATGGGATGGGTTATCTCGGACAGTGTTTTGATTTTCAATCCTGTCAGTACCCAGTCCCATCAATGAGGTGTCGACATCTGCTGCCGCGATTTCAAGCTCATTTGCCCTCACCATTGAGCACAGTGAATTGTATTTCACGACTTTTGTCATTTTGTGGTGCTGCTCTAGAGCCAGAAATGCAGGACGACTTGCATTGTCGACGTTACATAAGTCAGCAAATGTATCCATCCATTCATTGAACAGTAATTCTTGTGCATAATTTCCTTGCTCCTCTGAACTTATTCTGTACTCAATTTAACACTGTACATTTCGTGTGTGTATAATAAACGAAGTCATCTTGGTGGTAGAGCGTTGGAGTTCAGATTCTGTCTTACAAAACTGTCATAATGTCAAACAATGATGAGTCTATTTCCCGAGATCTAATAGAAACTTGTGAATAAAGTGACTGCATGATCGTCACGAAAAGTACTATATTTACGCAGTTGAACAGTTTTTCAAAATGAAACGAAATGGAATCAGAGACGAACAATTATTGAAAACTTCCTTTCACAATTATTACTAATAGGCTGACATCACTTTATGTTTCAACCAAAAACTTAAACGATCGGAATTTAAGGAGGATGTGAGTAAATGTCTACTGTTTTCGGCGTTAAACGTAGCAGCTATCTTAAAATCATCATGAGAATCAAGAATCATAAATTTGTTTCTGTCATTTCTTGGAAGCTGCAAATCATTAATTTAAAATGTCTAGACAGCTAAAAGCGACGTTTTCAGAAACATTACATTACAGCGCATATTTCAAAAATTATGTCAAGGATACATGCAATACGTATTTCCAGAAATGCTGCAACAATAGCCTAGCGTTCTCGGTTCCCCCGGAAATGTCAGCGCAACAAACCCGCAATACTTACAAAAGGAGACGCGTTGCCTCTGAAATTCAGTGCATTTTAGCAGCAGGAACAGAAACTCACGTCGACGTTTGGCGCCCACGAGTCGATACTTGGTGTCCACGAACCTAACGGTATGTTCAGAACTCCTTATTACTCAAATGTGTATCGAGTTTAGCATCCGCTGTTGCCACAGTGGTCACAATCGTTCTTAACCCTTTAATTCATAGTGAGCTGTGTTTGTAAATCTATCGGACCAAACTGCGTGGTCATCAGTCTGTAGCTTACAAACTACTTAAACCTAGGTAAACTAACCTAAGGACAACACACACACACACACACACACACCCATGCCCCAGGGAGGACTCGAACCTCCACGGCGAGGAACCACGCGCTCCGCAGCGAGACGCTTTAGACCGCTCGGCTGCTCCACCGCGGCCAAAGTGAGCTGATCAGCTACGTACCTTATTTTTATCCATTATCTCTCAAACTGACCAACATTTTACCAAAAAATCATCTGTGGTTGCTTAGTTTGCAGAGTGCAACTGAATAATTTCGACAGAATCAGAATTTATTGTCTCATAACATACAAGTTAAATCATTGATTTAGTGTACAGGAGACTTGTCAGTTTAAAATAATAATATATACATACAATGTAGTTATAAAATCACAGTACATAATTATATGTTTTTATCCTGCTCAAATACTCAGATTATCATTTAAGAATTCATCAATTGGATAATAGCATTTTTGTACCAGAGTGCTGTATAATTTTCTTTTCATTGATTCAGTTTCAACCTTTCGAAAATGTGTGTTTCTTAATTTATTACATATTTTCAT
Source organism: Locusta migratoria (assembly GCA_026315105.1). Taxonomy (NCBI): domain Eukaryota; kingdom Metazoa; phylum Arthropoda; class Insecta; order Orthoptera; family Acrididae; genus Locusta; species Locusta migratoria. The sequence continues at coordinate 193,538,051 of CM048746.1, read as the reverse complement.
TCCCATATATTGAGGAGCGTGGACATATTGATTTAGTCTGTGTTTAGGGAGCATGAAACTGTCTTTGTGTCTTGTTTCATAACTGTGCTGGAAGTTATTATGAAGAAATAGTTCTGGATTATTATTTATGAAAAGAATTATTTCAAATAAGTACAATGAGGGAACACTCAGTTATTTAGATTTCTTAATAATGGTCGTCAGGATTCTCTTGACTTTGCACCACACATGTTTCTAATAATTTTTTTCTGCAGTGTTAATATTCTTGTCATAGTGTCAGCATTTCCCCAAAATTTGATGCCATATCTCACAATGGACTCAAAATAACTACGGTACAATATTTTTCTTGTGTCTAAATTACTTACATTGGCTAGGATGGACATAGCAAATGCAAGGCTGTTTAGTTTGTGTTAGCTGCATTGAGTTACTCCTAACATGTGCGTTTGTTAGATTACTATTCCTTCTTCGCCATGTAAAAGTAGTCAATCACAGAGTACTTTTGCATTATGGGTTACTTTCTAGACAGATGAGAGGCATAATAGTGACATTTCCTACATCGGGAACATCATGGAAGCACTGTACCAGCAGTCGGCAACTGGCAGACCGAGGTTCAGATCTGGACCTCGGAAGGCCCATAACTGGACCGCCAATTCATTTTCAAATGGAAGTTGTATACTGGAATTAAAAAAAAAATTCTAGATAACGATTCATATGAGAGCCACTCTTATATTTTTTTCCAGCATTTTACAATTGTTGTTGTTGGGGTCTTCAGTCCGGAGACTGGTTTGATGCAGCTCTCCACAATACCCTATCCTGAGCAAGCGTCTTCATCGCCACATAAGAACGGCAACCTACATCTGTCTGAATCTGCTAACTGTATCCATCTCTTGGTCTTCCTCTGCAGTTTTTACCCCACACACTTCTCTCCAACACTAAATTCACAATTCTTTGATGTCTAAGAATGTGTCCTACCAATCTATCCCTTCTTTTAGTCAAGGTATGCCAGAAATTTCTTTTCTCCCCAATTCTGTTCAGTACCTCCTCATTAGTTACGCGATCCACCCACCTAATCTTCAGCAGTCTTCTGTAGCACCAAATTTCAAAAGCCTCAATCCTCTTCCTGCCCGCACTGTTTATCGTCCATGTTTCACTCCCATACAAGGCAACACTCCATACAAATGCTTTCAGAAAGGACTTACTTAGGCTTAAATCAATATTCGATGTTAACAAATTTCTCTTTTTCAAGAACGCTTTTCTACCCATTGCCATTCTGCATTTTATATCCTCTGTACTGCGACCATCATTTGTTATTTTACTGCCCAAGTAACAAAACTCATCTACTTCCTTTATTGCTTCGTTACCTAATCTAATTCCTTCAGCATCACCTGATTTTCTTAGACTGCACTCCATTACCCTAGTTTTGCTCTTGTTAATCTTCATCTTATAAGCATCTTTCAGTACACTGTCCATTCCGTTCAATTGCTCTTCCAGGCAGTGGCGTAGCTGTGTCACCAAGGGCCCCGGGGCAAATATGACATTGGGGCCCTCTTTAAACTAAAACTATGCAAAACTACTTCGTCATCAGTTCCTTACCGCTTACTGGAAGACATAATAAGGCAAACCTAAATACTATTAAGTAAATTATTATGTGTCACGCATCAGATAATATTTAATTGTACTCTCAAATATAATTATAACTATGAAAGTTGGATTGTTTGTTATGCTTTCACGCAAAATTTACTGGGCGGATTTGAATGAAATTTTGCAGAGGGGTAGATTTGGACCTGGGTAGGACATAAAGATAAACGACCTCTTGGGATAGTTTCCGAAGTTGCTCCATACTAGGCGAATGAAGTCGCAGGCATAAGCTAGTAAAAAATAAACAATAAAGAAGTATTACTTAACCATGAAAACATGGCCCCCTGCCGCGAAGCAAACCGAAAACAGTGAAATCCGCGGTGACAGCAGGCGGACTGTTGTCAGTGCCGACATCTCACTGTCGCTAAACTCCTCGCTGTTAGGTCACTGCTCCGTACCGATCAGCCTAATTTCGTTGATAACCCAATCAAAGAAGGAAAATAGGGGAAATATTCGTGTAGGATGGTTTCAGAAAAGAAAGTTGCCAGATTTTGTTTGATGGAATAGTTTGGTTTGAGCCGTGCCCCTACCAGGCTTCATGAAGTATATATTAATATCTGGCCAGGAAAAAGTAATAAGTAAAATAACTAAGTTGACATCTTCGCTTATTATAGTGACAGTGGGGTACAAGGTAGTGTCTTGAATGCACAATTTACTATTGTGACAAAGTAACCATATTTTCTCTTCTTCTTGCACGAATTTCAGAGTGCAATTGGTTACAGCACTTCATTGGGATCTATGATTATGGAGCACACCCTTGGGGAATTCACTACACAAACAGTTGACTTACCATAATAATACCGTTCTGTAATAATACATTGTAGAGGCTTCATATTCAAATGTGGTCACACTGTCTACTGTCAAACACTGTGCGAGTAATTCAGCACCATTCACTGTTATTTCGCAAAGATTGGCAACCATGGCAACTCCGACTTCAACCGACAACACGCTTACAGTGGCTGGGTCCACGTCTTAGCGGACAAGCAAGGGACCTTGTTATGTTTATATTCTGGGGTGCGAATAATTTTTGGATTTCACTTCGTGCGTTTGAGGTTTGTTTGTCAGGGTTCAAAAAGTTCAAAGTCGGAAAACCTTCATTCAACTAAATTATTATATAAGTAGAACTTGGATTATCCGAAGTAATTGGAGGACATGAAAGTGTTCAAGGATCTACTTAACTTTTTGTGAACGTCGCTCACGTAGGCCAAGGGGCCCCTTGAGCTCGGGGGCCCCGGGGCACTGCCCCGCCTAGCCCTGTGATAGCTACGCCACTGCTTCCAGGTCCTTTGCTGTATCTGACAGAATTATTATATCGTGGGCAAAACGAAATGTTTTTAATTCTTAGCCCTGAACTTTAATTCATTCTCCAAATTTCTCCTTGCTTTCCTTTATAGCTTGCTCAATGTACAAATTGAACAACATTGGAGAAAGGCTACAACCCTGTCTTACTCCCTTTCCAACCACTACATCCCTTTCATGTCCTTCAACTCTGACAACCGCTGTCTGGTTTTTGTGCAAGTTGTAAATAACCTTACGTTCCCTATATTTTACTCCTGCTTGCTTCAGAACTTGAAAGAGTTTATTCCAATCAACATTGTCAAAAGCCTTCTCCAAATCTACAAAAGCTAGAAATGTAGGTTTGCCTTTTCTTAATCTATCTTCTAGGATAAGCCGTAAAGTGTGTATTGCTTCCCGTGTTCCTACATTTCTTCTGAACCGAGACTGATCTTCCCCGAGGTCGGCTTCTACCAGCTTTTCCATCCTTCTGTGAATAATTCGTGTTAGTATTTTGCAACCATGACTTGTTAAACTGATTCAAATGTTCAAATGTTTGTAGAACTTATGGGACTTAACTACGGAATCATCAGTCCCTAAGCTTACAAACTACTTATGAACTAGCTAAGACTAAGGACGGCACAAATATCCATGCCCGAGGGGGGATTCGAATCCCCGACCGTAGTGGCCGTGCAGACCGTGACTGAAGCGCCTCAGTCCCCTCGGCCACCGCGGCCGGCGTTAAACTGATGGTTCTGTAGTTTTCACACCTGTCTGCACCTGATTTCTTTGGAATGGGTATTATAACATTTTTCTTAAAGTCTGAGGGTACTTCACCTCTCTCATACATCTTACACACCTGGTGAAACAATTTTGTCATGGCTGGTTCTCCCAGAGACTTCAGTAGCTCTGAGGGAATATCATCTACTCCAGGGGCCTTGTTTCGACTTAGGTTTTTCAGTGCTCTGTCAAATTCATCTCTCAGTATAGTATCTCCTGTTTCATCCTCATCTACTTCTTCTCTCCTTTCTACAATATTGCCGCTAAGTTCATTTCCTTCATAGAGCCTCTCTATATACACTTTCCACCTTTCAGCTTTCCCTTCTTTGCTGAGAACTGGTTTTCCATCAGTGTCCTTGATATTCATAGAGCTGTTTTTCTTATCTCCAAATGTTTCTTTTATTTTCCTGTAGGCTGTATCTATTTTTCCCCTATTTATACATTCTTCTACATCCTTGCATTTGCCTTCTAGCCACTCCTGCTTAGCCATTTTGCACTTCCTGTCAAACTCATTTCTTAGTCATCTTTACTCCATTTTGCCTGTTTCATTTATTGCATTTTTATATTTTCTCCTTTCATCGATTAAATTTAGTATGTCCTGTGATATCCAAGGATTTTTGTAGGTCTTGCATTCCTACCTATTTTGTCCTCTGCTGCCTTCACTATTTAATCTCTCAATGCTACCCATTCCTCCTCTACTGTTTTGTTTTCCCCCGTTTCTGTCAATTGTTGCCTAAAGCTCCCTCTGAAATTCTTAAGAAATTCAGGTTCCTTCAATTTATCCAGGTCCCATCTCCTTATTTTCCTACCTTTTTGTAGTTTCTTCAGTTTCAGCCTACAGTTCATAACCAACAAGCTATGGTCAGAGTCTATATCTGCCCCTGGGTATGTCTTACAGATTTTACAATTAACTGCTTATAATTAGAACCATAAATGATTATTATAGGTAGATCAAAAAAATAGTTGTCATATGTGCAACGCTTGTGAATACGCTGACGAGCGACGGCAGAAGAGGCCAAGCTGCCCGCCGGTTATCCGCATACAAGCTCTGTACACAACAACTTTATTTAATTAACGAAGAAATTCTACAAATCGACTTCTTACTCTTACTGTGGTGTCGCACAAGTCCAAAGTGCGCGCCACCTACTTTCGCCGCGCGCCGCCATGCACGCACGGCGCGGCGTTCTTACGATGACAGCCACGAGCGCCCTCTGCTACAACTCCGCTCGTGGCCACCACTGAACGACTTCGTCCACTTGGGACTGAGATAGGAACCAGTTAACACTTCGGAATCAGATAGGCACCAGTGAAGACTTGGCTATCGGATAGGCACTAGGCAGGCCTCTAGCTCAACTATGTATCAGCATTCTGCAGTACTGAGCTATGTAAAAGTTAAGTATTGTATAAATTCTGTGCAATATATATCTCGTTCTAATTTACTCTAGTGTTTCTAGTTTCTGCTGTCCCACTGGCTGCTCACCTCCGTACCTGCACAAGCGTGCTACCTTTATTCCTGTGTCGGTCTTCCTACTCGGCCACCGACACCTACAACGGAAACGAGACACAAAAGCGGCGACGAGGCTGGGACACAAAACTTACAGTCTCTAAAACCTGTATTTAAGCAATCAGTGCATGACAATTTAAACACCATAACGGAAACTTGCGTAATTAAGTTAAAATTTCTGTATATTTACGTCACACTACAAACCACTAGTTTTTCCACATTTGATCCTCCCTGTACTAAGCCTTCTTGAGTGGGTGTAAGCCTGATCAGGAGTCCGTAGAAGATGACATGGGAAGCGAACAGGTTTAGGAAAATAGACGGTACTTTTATTAAAGTACTTTCAAATTTGATTCTTTTCTCTTCGTTGTGAAATTTTCTACCCAAAAAAGAACGAATCTAAATAAATAACACAAATTTTATCCCGACTTTGTCAGTAGTTCTTTCGATCTCATGCTGAGCGTTTCGTTATTTTCGAAGCTTATAACGTTTCTTCTGCAGTGACATGGATTATGAATAGGATAAAGTTGATGGTGAAAATAGGAAGTGTTTGGCTGAGAGGACTGCCTGAGGGACCTGGTGTTACTCCAGTTTCCCTCATATGTAACTAGAACTGTCGCTTTTGCGAAAAGTTACAATTTAAAACGACAATACGAAACAACTCATTAGCAGTTTCGTAAAAATTTTCCTCTGGGTAACAAAGCTCACCAAGAAAACCTCCAAGCTTCTTTCGAAAAAACCACGGTCTTCCTGCAGAAGCAGCGATATGTGTGTGTGTGTGTGTGTGTGTGTGTGTGTGTGTGTGTGTGTGTTGGACGCTTAAAAAACACCAGAAATCATTCTCTTATTCTGAGATAATAAAAAATGTATGTTGGAAAAGACCTTGGCTCGTTTTGAAGAGAAGTATTTAGCTGCCGCAATTCAAGGTATTCCATTGTCGGCAAGGAATAATACAAGAAGAATCGATATTTTGGCTGGCGACAATAAACGTAGATTGCTCGAACTTATGCAGTCGGCGTCATGCTACGTCATAGCACTCGATGAATCATGCGACATAGTTGATAAAGAACAAATGACCATTTTAGTGCTATTTTTGGATACTCAACGCAAATAATTTAGGGAGGAGTTACTAACAATATTGATTTTGAAAGGGAAGACCCGCGGGGATTTATCCACGACTTTTGATGACCTCATGAGAAAATCAAACATTAGTTATCATAAAATGGTGTCTCCCTAGTGATGATCGACAAGGAGAAAAAACTAGACAGCAAAGAGAAGGATGCTGGGCTACTGTCTCATCAGTGAATAATTCACAAGGCAGTTCTTTACGTGTAACTCTGAAAGAAGTGATGGACAGATTGACCAAGTTGATTAATTTTATGAGGTCTCTTTCTTCTTTTCAGCTCAGACTGTTGAAAGAGTTTCTTTCTTCTTTGTGCAATTCGGCGCATTCTAACTGCAGTACAAAAATGTTCGTTGGCTAAGTAAAGAACAAGTGATTGAACGTTTTTGGTAAATAAAAGGACAATTTGGTTTCACCAGAAGCTAGAAACTACATGGAGTTCCTTGCGAACGAACGCAGCATCCTAGTAGTGGCTTTTTTTAAAGACATCCTGAAACATGTGCTCAATAGCGAGCTACAAGGAAATGGGAAATTAATATATGAGTTTGTTCATAGTGTATCATATTTCCGTTGAAAGCTGGATATCTTTGAAAGAGACATTTTAAGTCAAGAATTTCTTCATTTCTCATCAATTTTTAATATAAAAATAATTCTGAAATAGTTCAATTTCTCAAATTTATTGGAAGATCTTAAGAAGGAATTTGCAGCAATATTCAAAAACGTTTCAAACATTACCGGCGGAAGGGCCGGGCGAGCCGGGCGACCGCCCGGGGCGCCAAATTTTCGGGGAGTTTGGGGGGCGCAAAATCCTTGATAAATTTATATTATTGTAAACAGTGAAATAAAAATTAACTTTCTCATAAATTGTGTAGCAACATTGGTTACTCATGCCACAGGCCTCACTCTTTATAACAACCCCGGTTTCTACTTGAATCTCCTATAAAGGAAATCCCTTCATCCCTTCACCTTATCTGTCTATAAAAAAAAAAAACCTCCGCTGACAAAGTTAAAGGCTATTGTTGAGAGTTGGTTCAAATGTTTGTATAGCTTATGGGACTTAACTATGGGGTGATCAGTCCCTAAACTTACAAACTACTTATCAACTACCTTATCCTAAGGACGGCACAAATATCCATGCCCGACGGGGGATTCGAACCCCCGACCGTAGTGGCCGTGCAGACCGTGACTGGAGCGCCTCAGCCCCTCGGCCACCGCGGCCGGCTTGAGAGTTGGGAGTTTTGAGTAACAATAACACGCTTTGACATTTACAACCGCCGCGGTGCCGGCAGTTGCTCTCCTTGCGACAAAGCTATGTCGGCCGCTCTAACTAACAATACACACAAACAATATTGCGTTATCGGCAACCAAAAAGAAATTAGTCCTGTTTGTACTGTCAAATGTCTCGTGAAATAAAATTATAAATCAGAAGTCAAGCACATGTAGTGCAGGCTTCATGGTGTGCGTGTTCTTCTTTTGTCTCCTGAATTTCGACTCTTAGTAGAAGAATCGTTGCGTTAATGTGTTCTTTAACAACATGTCGGAAAAAAGAAGCCTTCTGGAAATACATACAGAAAAAGAAGAGCGCAATTAGCAGCTGAAAATGAGAAACAGGCAGCAGCATTAAAGAAATTCTTTCGTACTCCTGAAACAGACAATAATGGAAATGAAAACGTAGAACCAGAGAATGAGGAAACCAGCAAGAAATAAACAAATATTCCAGAAGATAACAACACAGTACAGGGAAGTAGGCCTACATTACGTAACGTATTTTCGTTTTATTACGTTTAATAGAGAAGAGATGTTTACGCACGTAGCGTCTTGGCAGCCTGGGGTGGGTACGGTGGCGGCCTCTCAGCTAGGCGGCGAACTTCAGGCTCAAAGAAAGTTCTTTCCCTACTGATATAAGTAGCAATAATTATATTCTATACCAACACTGATGCTTGATGCATGTACCAAAGCAAGACTTTTACTCGTTAGATGTGTATTAACCAACTTTAATTAAAGACTTTGCAGAGAAAAAGGCACGAAAAGTTAACTTTACTTAGCTTTGTAAACAACTCAAAGAACAATTTGCATTGGTTTGGTTTGGTTGTTTAAGGGGGACTAAACTACAAGGTCATCAGTCCAATTTGCATTAAAACTGTATAAAGATATAAAATCATATTACTGGTTGTATTATTTGTATTACGAAATCTTTGTACAATGCTGTTACAAAATATATTTGTATATTATTTTGTTCATATGTGAGTTCTCATCAATTTTTAATATAAAAATAATTCTGAAATAGTTCCATTTCTCAAATTTCTTGGAAGATCTTAAGAAGGAATTTACAGCAGTATTGAAAAACGTTTCAGACAGTACCGGCGGAAGGGTACTGCAGAAGTTACTTTCGCAGTTAACAAGGTTGTTTATGTATTATGTGTAAATAAATGCTGTATCACATAATCAATCTTAATTTTATATAAATCGTTGTTTCTTGAATCGTTCTGTAAATTTCTAATCAGTGACGTAGAATATTCTGCATGCTCATGTGTAATTAATTGTATCGTATATCGTTAACCAAAACTTACTATGTGTATTTAACTGACAAAAAGCATAGCAAATTTAAAGTCAGTAATACCAATGGTTTGTAGGTGACGCCATATGGATTCTTCGCCCGGGTGATATTTTCCCCTTCCGCCGGCCCTGGTTTCAGAGATAGAAAAGTTGTAACGATTCTTAAAATCACGTTTTGAGGTTTCTCCAGCAGCACAATGGACTAGACTTGCAGGAGGACATTTCCCTGCAAACGTATAAAACTCCATCCACTGAAGAATTTTAGATTCTACATGTCCCGGAAAAGAGCTAAAAATTGCAAAAAAATAGCGACTTACCTGACTACTATGTTTGGCTCCACATTTATTTGTGAAATTTCGTTTTAAAACTGAATTTCTTGAAGAACTCGCTCAAGATTAACGGCCGACCGCCTTAAAGACATTATTCGCGTAAACTGCCCCGCACGTGAACCTAACTTTAAGAATCTGGCTCAAGACACCAAATGTAATTTCTCCCACTGGTTTTTTTTATCACAATAGGTACATTTCACTGTATTTCGAGCTTTGTTAGTGAAAATTAAAATTTAAAAAAAGTTATAAGAAATGTGTTTTATTTCTGGACCTCGAAAAAATTTTTCATAAGTATCCGGACCCCATCCAAGATTACTTGCCGACTCCTGCCTTAGAGCTTCACATTCGTTTGTCTACTGTTTACACGTATCGACTAGTCGAGTGCACACAGTTCTTAAGGTATTCACTGTATAATTGATGTTTAGTAGATTGCCTTTGCCGGCCGCGGTGGCCGAGGGGACTGAGGCGCTCCAGTCACGGTCTGCACGGCCACTACGGTCGGGGGTTCGAATTCCCCCTCGGGCATGGATATTTGTGCCGTCCTTAGTTGTAGGTAGTTCATAAGTAGTTTGTAAGTTTAGGGACTGATGACCCCGTAGTTAAGTCCCTTAAGCTTAACAAACATTTGAGCATTTTTTTTAGATTGCCTTTGTTTGTTTGGTACATGCTTCTAGTGTTAATGGATGACATTTCCGGACGTGAAATCTTGATCAGCATGTACTCTCTTGTACGAGTTCTCGAAATGTATAATAGCAATTCCCGAAATACCTTTATTAAAAAATAAATAAATATATTATGCAGCCTACGTCCTTCAAATGTTCACCAGTGTGTGGTGTAAGTTTTCGTAATAAATCAGTCAAGAGCTTTTCGAGATTTTCGGTAACCACGTTTCCTCATTATGCATTAGGCATATATATGTCTTTTATACAGCAGTCAAACGCATTTTGTTGTTGTTATGAAAGCATGTGACGGCAGAACTACCATAAAAATTAACTGATTTCAACGTTACACGAGATTTTGTGTATTATATTCTATTTTTAGTGAGGGGTGGGCGGCAATTTTGCAACTCGCACGCGGCGGCATTTAGACTTGCCCCGACCCTACTGCTAAGGTCATCAGTCCCCCGGTGGTGAGGGGAAGGGAAAGGAAAGGCATTCCACGGAGGAAAGAAGGAGGAATGACTGCTTTGACTCGGGACCCCATGCTCGCCACGCACGTACTCGCGAAAGAACCATCTGCCCCCTAGGGGGGGGGGGGGGGACTTTTCGTAGCCAAATCTGTTTTCCAGCAATTTGAAAAATGTTCAAATGTTTGTAAATCTTATGGGACTTAACTACGGGGTCAGCAGTCCCTAAACTTACAAACCACTTATGAACTACTTACGAACTAGGACGGCACAAATATCCATGCCTAAGGGGGGATTCGAACCCCCGACCGTAGTGGCCGTACAGACCGTGGCTGGAGCGCCTCAGTCCCCTCGGTCACCGCGGCCGGCCAGCAATTTGATTTTACAGCTTTCGTCTTATTTTCAAGTTCGGTAATTCTAGGATTAATACTGTTACTCAAAGCTACACGCATACCTTATTTAGCCAACATTCAATCATTTCCTGGATTTGATTTCAAACTGGAAACCGTTCTTCACCCAACTAAATAGTTAAGAAAATCGTAAGATAGAAAAAGGGGATTTCCGGAATGTTATTGTATGATTTTTATATTTACAACAAAACTGCTCAAGACGACAAATTCAAATGTGTTCTTATAGTTTCTAACATTCTGGAAATCAACAAGGTTTCTCAATACTTGGAGACAAATGAACAGCCTGTATTTGAATTAGTCATGATCAGTGAAGTTGTCAAGTTATCGTAGACACAGAGTATAAAGCAGGAAACCAAGAGCTTATATGAGGAGGGGGAGGGGGGGGGCAAGGGACATGCCCCTCCCTCCCACGAAATTATGAATATAAAGAAAAAAAAAGTACAGTGACTGAACTTTTTTAGTGAATGATGCGTGAAGGCATCGCCCGTATTGGAGAGGGGATTGGTGGAGTGAAGTTCGTGCCAGTATAAAAATAAAAAAATTGCTATATTTTTATGATTTAATGTCAACAATTAAAAAGATTGATCTCGGTAAAGTTAAAAGGGGCTTCAGCGCAATTACCCTATGAAAATGAGCAGAAAAACCAATATAAAATATCATGGAGTGTCTACTCAAAAATTACTTAACTTACCTTTACATTGATCTTGCCTTCCACCCCCAAAAACAATGTTCGGTATATTCGCTACTGACAAAAAGTGGTGTAAGACCTAAGGAACCAAACTACTCAAGTGATCAGCCTCTGTACTTACACGATTTAAACTTACTTAAACTAACTTATACTAAGGACAACACACACACCATGCCCGAAGGAGGACTCGAACTACCTACGGGAGCGGTCGCACCTCAGTTCGCGCAACCAAAAATCAAATGTTTGTAAATCTATCGGACCACACTGCATGGTCATCAAATGTTCAAATGTTTGTAAAGTCTTATGGGACTTAACTACGGGGTTATCAGTCCCTAAACTTACAAACTACTTATGAACTAACTAGGACTAAGGACGGCACAAATATCCATGCCCGAGGGGGGATTCGAACCCCCGACCGCAGTGGCCGTGCAGACCGTGACTGAAGCGCCTCAGTCCCCTCGGCCACCGCGGCCGGCGCATGGTCATCAGTCCGCAGCTTACAAACTACTTAAACTAACCTAAGGACAATACACACACACACCCATGCCCCAGAGAGGACTCGAACCTCCGACGGCGAGCAACTGCGCGCTCCGCAGCTAGGCGCCTTAGACCGCTCTGCTACCCCACCGCGGCTTCGCGCAACTGTTCCCCGCGGCGACTCACAGTACGATTGACTGATCACGTAAAAAGTAAGTTTATTAATCATGTAAAATGGATGATAACTTGCAATTTTATATCTTTCATGGAACATATTTCACCTCTTGCGGACCACAGGTTGGGAACCACTTAAATAAACAGGCCAGCCGTGTCCGTCATACTAACTGCACAGCATCTAATGGCCTCTTTGTAAGTCTAATAGATAACGCTTTTCAGTTTTTACTTACCTTGTTATTGTTAGCCGCGGAGTAGTAGCCGAGCGGTCTAAAGCGTCTCGCTGCGGAGCGCGCGGTTGCTCGCCGTGGAGGTTCGAGTCCTCCCTGGGGCATGGGTGTGTGTGTTTGTCCGTAGGTTAGTTTACCTAGGTTTAAGTAGTTTGTAAGCTACGGGCTGATGACCACGCAGTTTGGTCCAATAGATTTACAGACATTTGAACATTTTTGTTATTGTTATTATGAGGCGTGGCGTAGCGTAGATAGTATCCTTATGCTGGGGTGGGGGTTCAGTTCTGAAGGAGTGCCTACAAGATTCAGATCAGTATCGAAAATATTTGCTGTCAAACGGCTTCAGCGTTTAAATTGGAACACAGGTTGCATTCTGAGAGAGTAGGAAAAAATAAAAGCTCCATAGGTCTCAAAAAATGTTCAAATGTTTGTTAAGCTTATGGGACTTAACTACGGGGGTCATCAGTCCCTAAACTTACAAACTACTTACGAACTACCTTATACTAAGGACGGCACAGATATCCATGCCCGAGGGGGAATTCGAACCCCCGACCGTAGTGGGCGTGCAGACCGTGACTGGAGCGCCTCAGTCCCCGCGGCCACCGCGGCCAGCTCCATAGGTCTTCTGGAGGCGGTGGTGTGGGGGTTTAGACCACCCCTTGTATCTACAACACTGATAATGGCCGTTATGGGGCGTAGTGAGTGGTATTTAACGTTTCTTTTGTAGATCTATCTCAAGTTAAGGGGAACTGTGAAGGAAATTATCTGATACCTGTGAGGCAAGTGAGATGTAATTTAGTTTGTTACACTAGGCCACGTACTAGGATGATTTTATATCTTTATATCTTTATATTTTGCTTCCCACGCGTTAGTAAAATATCGAGAGACATAAATAATCACGAGATAAATGTTAAAACAGCTTATTTTCACTGAATCAGTGATATGAACAGCTTCTTCACGTTGAATATGTGTATTTTTCCAGCTTACTCCGTTGAAAGTAATAGAGTATAAACATACGAACCGCGGTAGAGTGGCCGAGCGCTCTAAGGCGCGTTGCTGCGGAGCGCGCGATTGCTCGCCGTTGGAGGTTGGAGTCCTCCATCGCGCATGGGTGTTTTCCTTAGCATAAGTTACTTTAAGTAGTTTGTAAGTCTAAGGACTGATAAGCGCAGTGGTTAAGTCTCTTGGATCTACAAACATTTGAAAAATTTTGAAGAAGCGAGACACATACAATCTTGTTAACGGTCCGTTCGTGTATGACAGGCATTTTCTTTGACGTTTAACATTTCGTTGCGAAGTCTAAAGTTTCGAACATTTTACACTTCACTCGTCTTCCTTCCAAACAAATATACTTTTGAGTGTAATACTTTTGCTTATAAAACGAATGTCTTAAAGAATCTTGCCGTTTGTGGTCCAGATGTAGCAACAATTTTGGAATTGGTTACTGCTTCCTTGGGAAATTTGTTGTTACTTTTGAAGTTTTATTGTCAGGTCTGTAAGGGTTTACCTTCAGATACAGCTGTGATAGCTGATTTGGTACATGAAATAATACAGGTACTACTTTACATAAAAGTTACTTACCTTCTACACTCACTGATTTGATTGAAATTGTAGTGAAGAACCTTAACGTTCCCGAGTAGAAAAGCAAGGTCTTTATGCAAAATTTCAGATCTTCTTTTGTTTATTAGCCTTCTTTTGTTTCTTAGCCTTTTTTGTTCTTAAAATAAAATAAAGTAATTCTGTAAAAACCTGTAGACCATAAGAGAATAGTAAATAAACTGTCTTGCTATGTACCGCTTTACACTTTCCTAGGATTGTTAGGACACATAATAAAGACAAATATGGAGTTCGATTTTAATGGCACTAAATATGTTCCCCATTGTAAAAAGTTTGATAAAATTAATGTAAATGAAACTGAACACTCTCGTCCGATATCACATTCAGAACTGTAGCTTACCGACCGCTTGGAGCGCTGCTGTCGTGGCATATAACAAAAATCACTGGGAGTGTCATAACTATATACCGGGTGATTAAAAAGTCAGTATAAATTTAAAAACTCAATAAATCACGGAATAATGTAGAGAGAGAGGTAAAAATCGACACACATGCTTGGAATGGCATGGGGTTTTATTAGAATCAAACATCTCCCGTTATCGGGACTTTTTTCTTCGAGGAACTGCGTGATTCTGGTTTTATAACGGCTACGTGACGGGTGAGAGGTACGCCGATATGTTACAGAATCACATCATCCCCAGCCTGGCTGATAAACACATGCTGGAACGTACGATTTTTATGCAGGGTGGCACTCCACCCCATATTGCTAGACACGTGAAAGATCTCTTGCGCGCGTCGTTTGGTGATGATGGTGTGCTCAGCCGCCACTTTCGTCATGCTTGGCCTCCCAGGTCCCCAGACCTCAGTCCGTGCGATTACTGGCTTTGGGGTTACCAGAAATCGCAAGTGTATCGTGATGAACCGACATCTCTAGGGGTGCTGAAAGACGACATCCGACGCCAATGCCTTACCATAACTCCGGACATACTTTACAGTGCTGTTCACAACATTATTCTTCGACTACAGCCATTGTTGAGGAATGATGGTGAACGTAATGAGCCTTTCCTGTAAAGAACATCATCTTTGCTTTGTCTTAATTTGTTATGCTAATTATTGTTTTTCTAATCAGATGAAGCACCATCTGTCGGACTTTTTTGAACTTTTTTTTGTTCTAATAAAACCCATGTCATTCCAAGCATGTGTGTTAATTTTTACCTCTCTATCTACATTATTCCATGATTTATTAAGTTTTCAAATTTATATTGACTTTTTGATCATCTGGTACAAAGGTCGGCAAGTAATCTTAGATGGGGTCCGCATACTTCTGAAAATTTTTGTAGAGTTCCACAAGTAAAATCTCATATTCCTTATCAATTCTAATTATTCAGCAGTTAATTGTAAAATTCTAGAAAAATATATAAGGTGGCTCTCAAATGAATTGTTATCAATAGAAAAAAGGTTTTTAAAAAAGAATTTGAGTAAGTAACTTTAAATTTTTTTTTTTTGTGGACCAGTTTTTGGCCTTCTGCGGTCCGGACTTGGACCGCGGTCCGCCGTCCGCCAGTTGCCGACCGCTGTCCTGGTTTGTTAGACTGTGGTTCGGTTCACGAACGACGGCAGACCCCGCATGCCTTGACAGAGATTGGAAAAGCACCTTTGTCTGTTTCAAGCAACAGTTGAAGTACGCGTGTTTACGCGTCACGCGCTTGAAGAAATCTTAAAGCCTGCAAATAATGGCTCTCGCTTGCTTAGGGAGAATTCGTTACGTGCCAGTCAATATCAGGGATGATAACTTGAACAAATGGAATAAAAGCCACTGAATAACTGGCCAAATTCAAATTCAATTTTGGCAATGCTTACGACAGTCGCAGCAGAACTTCAGAACAGTACTGAACTCTCATTGGCTGTCGAAGGATGCGTGACGTAGATGCGCAGACCGTCGCTCCTGGTTGCAACTCATATCTCCTTCAGTACCTAACGGCGTCTCTTGAGCCCCGAAGCGGGAATACCGTATTTTACGGGGAGCATCGCTGTCGCTGATAGTGGAGCCTGGCTACAAAGGGAGGCCGCTGGGCGCGATAGCAGCCCCTCCCCCAATACAAATGCGCTCCCACACCTGAGCCGTAGGCGCGTCTGGAGGTATTCAGCGACGAAGGGCATTCACGTCCCCGCTCGACAGATATCTACCAGGTCAGTTTCTATTCCACATTCAATACACGTGCTCAGCTATGGTTATAATATGTGGATGATGAACAGCATTCAGTCGCAAATATTTATTTGCTAGCTGAAAACCCGGCGTTGCCAGGGTATTTATTTATTTATTCCTGCCATTTGTCAGGTATATATTCATTTGTATAAGGGCTGTATGTCTAAAAAAATTCTTGGGAATACAATTAGTAGTAAAGAAGTAATAGATTAATGGGGCGATTTTCCATGAACGTTACTGTTTATGTCCTCATATCTCACGAATTACGTGTCGTACTGTGATAAAATTTAGAAGGCGCACTCAGCTATATGCGTGTATCTGTCTAAAATTTCCTGCGGCTACAATTTGTAGTGTAGAATTTATAAATTGTAACGTCATACCGAATGTCGTAGTTTTACTCCATAAATAGCGGAAAAGTAGCAAGCGAAAAACTTTTTTCCTTTCATCATTTTGCTATGGTTGACAGAGAGAAAAACTTTAATAAAGGTTTGAAATTATGTTTATAGTTTGTTGCAAGTCGCTAAGTACTGTCATTCTCATATAGCGTATTTATAAAGTCTCGCTGCATTGTATGGCCTATTATTTATGACGTCATATCTTCTGAACCACATGTCGTATGTGTTTCTTAACCCTGCAGCAATTGTTACCTCACGGTAAGGAATGTGTGTACCAAATTTGGTTTAAATCGGTCCAATGGTTTAGGAGAAAATGAGCAGCATTGTCGCTATATGCAGCAGTTTTTCGCGCATGTCATTGTTTGTGACGTCATATCTCGTGAACTATGTATCGTACGTGATTCTTACACTTAAGGCGTCCGTTCTCGTGGATTGAAGCTTATGTGTACAAAATTTCATAAACATTGGATCAAAACTGTGGATTTATATGCAACGGGTTCACACAATCAGACAAAAACATACGGACACTCTGCTTTATATATAAAAAGAAAAAAAGAAGAAGATTGTCTTCCTATTGAAAATTATATATATTTTAAACTACGTTTCTAAAGCACTGTTAATGCTGAGAAACGTCAAGTATTTGACGTCACAGTCAATCATTCCATATTGTATTTTCTTGCTATTTTTCGTGTCTTATTGTTACACTGCACAAATGCACATATTCATAGTACTAAATAGGTCTGGTTTTATGCTGTATGAGTGTTACTATTAGATCCTGCTTTTGCAAATTTTAGCACTCGTCCAGATTATGAAAAATGTTGTGATAACAAATATCACGATTTTTAGCAGTGCCCCGTTTGCTTTACTGTTCAGACCAGAAAAAAAAACAATTACTCAACAAGTGGCGGTAATTATGATGATTAAAATCAATGATTCATTACCACTATCATCGACTTCGTCATCGTCGACATTGCAAAATATGTCTGCAAAAGTTTTTTGGCATTATGCATAAAAAAAAGAGAAACTGCTTGTCACTTCCTAATGACTTAGCGAAGAAAAATAGATATATAGTAAAATTAATAGAAATTTTCTTCTGTTTACTTAAAAGTGAACATATATTTTATCCCACGTCTGTACACAACATTTTTGCGGAAGAAAACATACTGTCGCGTTCAGCAACACATTGAAACAGAATTCCGCCTTAGGTTCGAGTCCTCCTTCGGGCATGTGTGTGTGTGTGTGTGTGTGTGTGTGTGTGTGTGTGTGTGTGTGTGTGTGTGTGTGTGTGAGTGTATTGTACTCAGCATAAATTAGTGCATTTTGTAAGTCTAGGGACCGATAACCTCAGCAGTTTGGTCTCTTAAGTTTACAAACAATTGAACATTTGATTTTGAAGACGCACCTATAAAATAAAAACTCGAAGATATAGACAGAGACACTTGAAGTACGTTGGTAATATAATGTCGGGTCTTATAATAAACACCAGTTTCCTAGTACCGTCGATTTTTTCGTATCTTGTAATTAATTAGTTTCTCGACGTTAATAGGGATATGACGATGGATGTGCATACGAGCAAGCCCGAGTAGGCGATTTACAGCGGCTACGTTAGCAACAGTTCTTTAAATTGGTGTTCCCCAGACTCAATGCAGGCAAACATCCTCACTCAAATTTCTGTTGCGCATATTCCACAATTCTCGGTGTCCTTAGAACCGTGTTGCCGGCAGCGAGAATTTACATCTGCATATTCACTCTGCGATTCACATTTAAGTGCCTGGCAGAGGTTCATTGAACCACTTCCAGGCTTTTTATGTACCGTTTCATTCACGATTAGTGCAAGGGCAAAAGGAACAACGAAATCTTTCCGTTTTACATATGATTTCTCGTATTTTATTCATATTTTTTCTTTTATTGTAATTTTCATGCTGAACAATACAATTCAGCAGCATCCTACGCCGCTCTTCAGCCTAGAAAATGATTAATGGATGTAAAGTAGTTAAAATTTGTGATGTTGACAAAATAAGCGAATTTAAAAATAACTAGGTGAAAGTCGTAGATTTTACAATAACAAAAGATAATAAAACTACATGTTTGAATTAAAATGAGACCGCAATGACTAAAAGCACACGGATGAAACACAATACATTGGACGACGACAGACGGAGACATTGATTAAAACACAATGGTGACTCTGGTTTGTTTGGCATTGATCGTCTGATTAACCCTTTCAGAACTGATTTTGTTCTGGAGGAAGGAAATTATTCTTTTTGCTATATTCCTCTTAATTTAGATTTTAGATGAAAGATTTACGCTGTTGTATGCGTCCATTTACATACTACAAAATTGCATATGCTGAAAAGCAAGGCACCTTTTTATGGACTAAAATAATTAATTTTGTAGAACTAACTAAATAATGTGATCATTCAATAGTTGCCATGCAAAATAATTACTACTATTTTCCAGTTGTACAGTGGAATACAAGTAACCCACAACCTGCGTGTACCTTGGAGTTCAAAAGCTGGTGCGCAGTGCAACACTGACTACCTGGTATTTTTACAGTGATCCTCCGCAGTTGACAGTAAGTGTGCACGATGAAAAGGTTGAACACACATAGTCATATACATATTGTTTCAATTGACAAAAAATGTTTCTGATCTATCTTAGACACTGTAAAAGTTATGTACACAATTGTAGCCAGAGGGTCCGAAAAGGGTTAAAAGACACTAAGTGGATGCACTGCACACAACTAAACGGGCGTAGCAACAGTTATAATCGTTGCACTGAAGACCCTGTGGGGGAGAGGAGGGGTGGGGGCTGGGGAGCCCGGGGAAAGGGACGGGAAAGAAGGAGGTGCATAAGGACCAGGAGGGAGCCTTGGATCTATGAGCAGATAGAAGAGGTTGACAGAATTAAATTCCTGGGATTACAGCTTGATAATAAACTTAGTTGGGAGGAGCACACCACAGAACTGCAGAAACGACTCAACAAATCTGTATTTTCAATACGAGTGTTATCAGACATAGGAGACATAAAAATAACAAAGCTTGCATACTTTGCTTACTTTCATTCCTTAATGTCATATGGTATAATATTTTGGGGTAACTCTTCAAGTCAGTCAAAAGTCTTCAGAGTCCAAAAACGTGTAATACGTATTATTTGTGGAGTAAATTCACGGACGTCTTGTAGAAGCCTCTTCAAAGAACTGGGTATATTAACTACTGCCTCTCAGTATATTTATTCCTTAATGAAATTTGTCATAAATAATATATCCCTTTTCCCAACAAACAGCTCAGTTCATACATACAATACTAGAAATAAAAATGATCTACACAAGGATTTAAAAGCACTTACCTTAGTTCAAAAAGGGGTCCACTACTCAGGAACACACATTTTCAATAATTTACCATCAAGTATAAAAAATTTAGCTACAAATAAAGATCAGTTTAAGAGGAACCTAAAAGACTTTCTAGTGGCCAACTCCTTCTACTCCATTAGTGAATTTTTAAATTGTACCAAATGATGCATGCACTCATACTATATTAGTATTATTATATTATCAGCAAAAAAAAAAAAAAAAAAAAAAAAAAAAAAAAAAAAAAAAAAAAAAAAAAAACCTTAAAAAATTATGTATCTGTATTTCTATTATAAGTGTATGTATTTATATTATTAGTATTATTTGTTATTCAACTTGTAAATTTTGTTTCTTGACATGTTCCACATCCACGAGGATCCCCTCAATATGGATCTACGGAACAAATAAATAATCTATCTAATCTATCTATCTATGGGGAGGGGAGGGGGGAGAGTGGAGAGGATTAGGGCCGATAGAACGGATAGATATTTGGACGGAGGGCGTCATCTGGGAAAGGGAGTTGGCGAATGTGACCCTGGGAAAGGGTGTGGAGAGTGTGAAGGTGAAGGGAGGGAGGGATACGATGGTGAAGGATGGTGAAGATGGGGTAGACCGGTGGGTTGCGGGAACGAATTTATGCAAATGAAGTCTCTCAACAACAATAAGAAGTGCATAATGATTTTCCAGCGTTGCCAACTGCAATTAAGTAAACTAGACGTGGTATGAAAATCAGATGATTGCAGAGTTTCGGTTGATTATATGTTGTATATTAATATACATCAATTTACTAGCTACTAGAATATAAATCTTCGATTCTCTTTTTTTTAAAATAAAGGTATTTAGTGTCCTGATCGCAGCTACTTGGGAAACCAGGGCAAAAAATGAAAAACCGTTACAGTCCCGATTAATTGAACTTATGGCAACCCTAGTGTAGCAGAGCCGCGGTAGGGCTGGGCGAGCGTTCTAAGGCGCCTTGCTGCGGAGCGCGCCGCTGCTCGCCGTCGGAGATTCAAGTCCTCCGTCGGGCATGTGTGTGTGTGTGTGTGTGTGTGTGTGTTGTGTGTGTGTGTGTGTTGTCACTAGCGTACTTTAGTTTAAGTAGATTTAACATTTTGAGTGCAGCAGAAATTCTGAATTATCTCTGTGGACAAAAGACTATAAAAGTTTCCTTGCTATCTCACAGAAGGTACGCAGAGGTTTTCAAGAATTAATTCTCTAGGCCGAATCTATGAATAACCCAGAGCTTTTTGGTATTGCTCCTGTAGAGACACCTGAGGATAAAATTAGACTGACAAATGCTCTTTGCAATCTCCATCCGGCAATGGTTTGGGAGAAAGCTTGCGGTAAACCGAAAAGTGAGATATGTTACACACGTGTAGCGATTTACAGAGTAGAGATGTAAAGGTAGAACATGATGTGGCTGTCAGTTGTATTGTGGCTAAATAGGCCTAATGTGCTTCCTAGTGGGAAGATGACTGGACGAACTTCACAAATTATATCAGTACTTTTGCCTAAGCTTTTTTGTCAGTACTCGCCGACGCTTTTGTTAGTATTTCGTACATAAAAGAAGGCGAATATTTTATTTTGGAAAAGTATTAGTTTTTGAAGTTTTTTTTTTCAAATTCTCTGTCGTCTTGTTATTTATGACCAAACTGGAGATAGTGGCAATCTATTCAATCGGAGTTTCCGGCGAACAGAAAACGCGGAGGAATTTCGCCGTGGAATATTCCGCCGTTGCTTGTTCATGAATTATTCAGTGTGCCTAAAGATCTCCCCTGAGGAACGTCGGCCCTGCCGAACGCCGCAGGAAGCGATACATCAAAGCGGCTTACAGCGGCTGCTGCCATTCAGCGAAAACTGAATTTCGGCTGCGGCGCCCAAGGCGAGGGCATGGGTGATCACACAGGGCTCCACCCGGGCCACGGAAAGGGGAGAGGCGGCGGCACCAGGGGAAGAACTCTCCAGCCGTGATGCGGTTTATTGTTTATACTGAAGGGCCCCCGAGTGTCTCGATATCATTTACCTCTTTTGCGCGAGACGTGATGTACATCCCACTACGTATTTACAGGGAGTCCAGAAAAGGACTCCCTGGTTTCAAAATTAAATATCTCGAAAACAATGATCGATAGAGGAATGCAGTAAACGGTATGTTTATTGTGAAAGCTGTAAGACGTTTATACAGCAGTTTGAAATAATAGTTACAAAAGCTATAGTGATCCGAAGCCCAGAGCTATCACCCCTCCCCTCGCACTCCCGTTCCCCGCTTGCCTCACCCCCTCCTTTCTCCATCTCCCCGGGAGTTACTTCCGGTTTCCCCCATTCTCCCCTCCCCCACCTCCTTTCCCCTTCCCCCGCGCCTTCTTCATCCTCCCCCCTCCCCCTGCAGGTCCAGTACGGTGCTGTGTTTTTAAGTGTTTAGTGCTTCGTGTGTATAGTGTTTCGTCGCCCAGTGTTTTTTAACGTTGCGTACAAGCCTGTGGGAAACCAGTGTTCAGTGTTTTTTTTTAACTCAATGTCGCCGTCACGTTATGTCTCGTCATCTGCAGTGAGTGTTTTTTAGCCACCGTGGTATTGTCTTGTTTTAACAACCATGTATGTTCTGTCCATTGTCATGTTTCTTTTAACATTCTCCCATATTTTCATCTTGTAATTGCCGAGGAGACTAAGGCGCTCCAGTCACGGTCTGCACGGCCACTACGGTCGGGGGTTCGAATCCCCCCTCGGGCTTGGATATTTGTGCCGTCCTAGTTCGTAAGTAGTTCATAAGTAGTTTGTAAGTTTAGGGACTGATGACCCCGTAGTTAAGTCCCATAGACTTTACAAACATTTGTATTTTTGTACATCTTGTAATTATAAAAGCGCCATTTTATCACCATTAATTTTATGTTCTGTTTGTCCATTGTTTCCATTCGTTCGGCTGTAGAGCAGCATCATCGGCTTCTGTCATCCTGCCTGTATTAGGGCATTAAAATTCAATAAAGAAAGGAAAAAAAAAACCAGACCGATCATTCCACTATTGACGCGTGAAAGGAGTTTAGCGTACCGAAGGAGGAGATTAAAACCATGTACTCCATAGAACAATGCGTTTTTCTGGTGCTAGAGTACCACAGGTTAGAAGAGAATCCTACGGCAAAAAGGCAAAGTTTTCAAGCACGATTTAATGTTCCAAAAGGACCCGATGAGAAAAACCATTCGTACGCTCTTCGCAAAATTTCAACGAACAGGCAGCGTAACTGATGATCTAGTGGGGCATGTTGGCCGCAAGCAAGCCGCAGTTACGCCTGAAAATATCGCCACAGTTTCTGGAATTAAAAAAAAAAGTTCAAATGTTTGTAGAGCTTATGGGACTTAACTACGGGGTCATCAGTCCCTAAACCTACAAACTACTTATGAACTAGCTAATACTAAGGACGGCACAAATATCCAGGCCCGAGGGGGGATTCGAACCTCCGAGCGTAGTGGCTTTCTGGAATTGTTCAGCGAAATCCAATGTCATCCGTTCGTAGAATTGCATCTGAGACTGGTTTGAAGCGTTCCAGCACGCAGAAAATATTGAGAAAGAGCCTACACATGTTTCCTTCAAAATTCAAACGCACCAGGCCATACCCGTACGAGCTGTGCAACAAAGGGTTGCCTTTGCTAAGCAGATGCTCACAGAGATTGATAGTGAAGGATTTGATGTTGGCTGCATCTGGTTTACAGATGAAGCACACTTCCATCTGAATGGATACGTGAATAAGCAGAACTGGCGATTTTGGGGTTCTGAAAAAGCCATATTGGTGTGAAGCGAAACCCCTGTATTCTCCTAAAGTTACTGTGTGGGCTGCAGTATGCAGCAGAGGCATTATTGGCCCTTTTTTCATTCGAGAAACGGTCACTGGTGCACGTTACGTTGCAATTTTGGAACAATTTGTCGCCACACAGCAAGCGATAGATGATCGACCAGGTACTGAATGGTTTATGAAAGATGGAGCCCGACCACATCGGACCGAACAAGTGTTGCGCTTTCTTGAGGAATACTTCGGGAATCGAATCATTGCTTTAGAATATCCCAAATTTACTGGTGCAGGCATGGATTGGCCTCCATATTCGCCGGATTTGACTCCCTGTGCCTTTTTTTTTGTGCGGCACAGTGAAAGACATGGTCTACCCGAAGCATCCCACGACACTGGACGAGCTTGAATCGGCGATCTCTGTGGCATGTGAATCCATTTCTGTTGAGACACTACGAAATGTGATGGCGAATTTCATTCTTCGTTTGGGCCACCTCTGTAGTGCCAATGGTGAACATTTTGAAAACATTGTGATGTGATTGTTTGCAAAGAATGTTTTCATACGATTATTTCACTTATGTATGCTGATATGAGCTGTACAGCGTACAGTGCCATCTGTTAGCAGCCTTTGTAACTATTATTTCAAACTGCTGTATAAACTTCTTACAGCTTTCACAATAAACATAACGTTTACTGCAGTCCTCTATCGATCTTTGTTTTCGAGATATTTAATTTTGAAATTAGGGAGCCCTTTTCTGGACACCCTGTATATAGACACTTGTATAGGTCCACTCCAGAAACTATGGCATGTTTTAGAGAAATTTGGAATGAGTAAAATCTACATAAATACAATGAAAGGCATGTACAGAGATAACAAGGCCATAGTACAAATCGGAAATTGTATCTCTGACCTATTTTTAACAACAAAGGGTGTTGTCTTTCGCTCACTTTATTTAAAACTAGCTTAACGCCCGCTGCTTAGCATGCGTAGGCTGGTTGGTTTGCACAAGTTCTTTCTCCCTCTTAATATAAATTTTCAAAGAAATAGCTTAAATAAATGTTGTGGTACTACTTGTAGCCGCGGCAGAGTGGTCGTGCATATTGAGGCGCCATACTGCGGCGCGCGCTGCTGTTCGCCGTCGGGGGTTCGATTCGCCCCTCGGGCATGGATGTTTGTGTTGTCCTTAGCATAAGTTAGTCGAAGTTAGTTTAAGTTAGTTTAATTAGTTTCTAAGTCTTAGAGACTGATGACCCCGTAGTTAAGTCTCTTAAGATTTAAAAACATTTGAACACTTGATTTTACTACTTCTAAGCCCCTATTGGACCGCTTAATAGTTGAATTTCGAAAAATACCTAAACATGTGTCTTTTAAATTCCAACCAAGTATGCAAATATCATTTTTTTGTAATTCTGGATTCAAAATTGGCTTAGTAGCAACGTATTTTCAGAAAATGTTTCATCCCCTATTTCACCCTCTAAATGATTAATATTCTGAAAATACCGAAACACGCATCTTTTTAATTCTGACCAAGGAAAGACATACCAATTTATGTGGTTGTAGCTTCAAAATTTCCTAAATAGCAACAGATTTTCGAAAAACATCCCCTCTCCAATTTAATACCCTTTATGATTGAATTTCCAAAAAATACCGAAACACGTATTTTTTAAATTCAAACCAACAATACAACTATCAATTTTGCAGCTCTAGCTTCAAAATTGTCTTAATAGCAACGTGTTTTCAAAAAGAATTTTTCATCCCCTATTTTACCCTCTTACTTGTTGAATTTCCAAAAATACTGACACTCGTGTTTTTTTTTAAGCCTAACCAAGATTCCATATCCGAAGTTTCGTAGTTGGAGCTTAAAATTTGAGTTAAAAGCAACATATTTTTGAAAATATTTTTTTTGCGTCCCCTATTTTACCCACTTATTGGTAGAATTAAAAAAAAAAAAATGCCGAAACACGTTTCTTTTATATTCGAACCCTGGATTAATAGCCGAAATTTTGTAGTCTAGCTTCAAAATTGCCTAAATAGCAACGTAGTTTCAAAAAACGTTTAATTCCCTATTTCACCCCCTTACGGACGGAATATCGAAAAATCGATTCTTAAATGACGCGTACAGAGCAAGATCAACACCCTCTACAAATTTCAAGTTTTTATGTTCAGTGGTTTGGGCTGGGCGATGATGAGTCAGTCAGTCAGTCAGTCAATCGGGACATTGCCTTTTATATATAGAGCTAAGAATACGGTAAATGGGGTTGGAAGCTAATGCTGAGAAAACAAAAGTATATGGTAATGGAAGCAAAAGGAGAAAAACATAGAACTGGAGATAGGGAAGATAAAAAACGTCAATGAATATGAATACCTAGGAGTTATATTTAGTGAAAAGTAAGGGATGAGAAGGACATAAGGGAGAAATAGGGAAAGGAAAGAACATAATAAGACTCTACACCCGATTCTATGGAATAACAACTTGTCAAAACAGACAAAGAAGAATATATTTAAGGCAGTAATAGAACCAGTCATGAATTATGGGTCAGAAGTGTGGGTCATAGATAAAAATAGGGAATGTAAACTACGTGCTGCAGCGATGTCATACTGGAGAAGTTGCTGCATTTAACATTATTTGAACACGCGAGGAATGAAATAATTAGAGGAAGGATGACAGCTACGACCAGCATCATAGATAAAATTAATGTTAAAAAAATGAAATGGCATGGACATTTGAGACGTATGGAACAGGGAAGGATACCACAAAGAAATAAGCAACGGAGACAACGTAAAACGTGGATAAATACTATTGAACAGGAGATGCCATAACGAGGGTTGGAAGAAGGAGAATAGACATATATAGTTTACGATTTCGATAGGAATATCAAATTAAATTATTTCAAGAAGAGCATGACCTTCCCGAGTAACGTACAACACATTTTTCTTACGACACAATAGCATTTCCACACTGTATTTTCTCTTAGTTATTTACGTTGTAGCTTATTCACTTTTACAATAACACTGTTCCCATAAAAGAACTTCCTCACATGTGTTATTACCGGCCTCAAATGGTTCTAATTCATAATGTTCTCATCAGTAAAATTCACATCAAGGCCATTCAGTTTTAGTAAATCTGAACAGAATTCAAAATAATTTTCTTCGAGTAGTTTGTGAAATTCCTAGTGTGATAGACCCTTTCGATGGACAATATAAGAAATAAGAATCTCAGCTGCTGCTATTCAAAATAAAAAGCAATTAACAAGTGTATTTCACTTCCATTACATTTACGTATGCAGATTGACCGCTAGAAATAAAATTGATACAATAATCAAGTTCAATTTAGTACGTACTGACAAGTAAACCCATGGAATTTTTAACAGGCTCGTCTGATGACGGATAATATTCGAAACCGGTAAAGTCCTAAATACAATAAACAGCTGATGGTTGACTTTGCATTTTTTAAAGTATATTACGGCTGTTAACTCACATCTAAGTAAAAATTTGAACATTATCTGTAACAGTCACGTCACACATGACCAGTGACACACTCCTATTTGAATGCGGATAAGGTTTCAGGTATTAACCAAATCACACACTAGTTTCAACGTTATGACAAGTACTTCAATTTCTGTACCTGTTGCCGATATACTTTTTCACGTAACTATGCTGTTTTTGTTCTTCAGAAATAGTGAAACTTATTTTCCGAATGCGCTCCGTATTCTCGCTTATGACTTCTTGTGCCCGTGTAGGAAACGTACGACACGAGGAGTTGTGCGGCGTGAGATAGTTCCGCGCGGAACAGCTTTTGCCAGCAGAGCAGAGGAAGGACGTACGAGGCAGTCCCAGCCTCTGGCGCAGACGTTTGAGGGCGCTTCACGGGAAATATGAAGGCGCGCAGATGGCGGACTGCGGCTCTCTGCTCGCAGCAGAAGCACGGTGGGCAGTAGGGGGGGGGGGGGGATTTGCGCGCCTCGCTAGTCGCAGATGGCACGAGCAACAAGTAGCAAGCGGAGATTCGCGCCTCCTCTGCAAGTCCGCACGCGGCGCCGTGCAAACCTAACAGCCTCTACTGCTTGCAGGTATTCGCCAGTGGAGAACAGAATGGTGCCACGTTGTGGGTATTCTTTTAGTTCTGTGAACACCCGGAAACTGTTGATGTAGGCATAATGTCTGTGTTTAAACTCTAATTCTTCGTTTCTTTCTCGTGTTCGTTTATTTTTCAAAGTATTTTCGTCGTATGAAAAATTTACACTTTTAAGTACCTTAGATAGCTGAAAAATATTCCGAGGATTGCTCTCTGAACCAGTAACGACTGATTCATTATTGGCACTGCTTTGTCTCTTGTGACGTTTTTGTAATTCCAAATTGTTGAGGTTATCGATCTCTATATTTACACACTACATAAACTGTTATATCGTGCCCGAGACCCAGGGACAGTGGCGCAGTCAGGACTTGGTTTTGGGTGAGACTAATTTCTTAAAAATAAACCCTATCGAGTTTATTAATCTATGACTTATTTTTACACGTTTTATAATTTAACCAAGTATACTACGAAAAAAAAATGCACAAGAAATAAAATGAGTAGGCTCGCATTATTTTGAAAGTGCAAGTAGAGGAACGTGGTGGAAATGGAGTATATATATAATCAGCTCGTAAAATAATTAAGCAGCTTCTGTGTTACTAGCGAAAGAGGAAGGTCTTTACAGTTTAATTAACACGAGACACTATGTATAAAAACTGAATTAAAACAACACTATTGTTCTTCATAAGATTCCGGAGAGACTGAGAATGAAACATGTCGATCCCAGCCGCGACATGGTTCACTTCTTGACAGGACACGGCCCTTATCCTACGCACTTACACCGCATCAGTCTTACAGAAACACCATACTGCACATGTGGGGAGAGGGGATCTCCCGAGCACGTTGTCTCATTCTGCGGGACCTACAATCACCTCAGAGACACATCACCAGCACTACATGATCTCATAGAACAACAAATATACGAGGCCATAAGACAAGAGGACCAATGGACAACACTCAATATACTAACAGATAAAAGCTCACACGCGACATATGACGAATAAAAACGTAATAGACCATACAGCAGGCAACAACATATGCAGCGAGCAAACACAGTGCATAGAGTGTACCAGCAAAGGAACCGAAATCGAGAACACGACAGGGACAACAACACGGACCCCAACATGGACAGTGATCATCATTTAATAGACAATAATTAGTGTAACTATAGTAGTAAGGACAAGAATGAAATTGTCGCTCTTTGTTACCGGCAAAACAGCACTATAAACCTGTTATAGATAATACTAACGATGGTTGAGGGTTGATGCCTTGATGGGAATGCCAAGTCCTCGACCCTCAAGTATCACAAACTGTGGACTCTATCTTCTCCAGCTTTCTCTCTCCTAATATCTTCTTCTATTAAATAAATTCATGTTATTCTATCACTCTGTTTTTCAACATAAACGTCTGTATTTGCTCTAGTCTTTACTTCTTCTTCCTAAATGAATATGTATTATTTAATGAATTTTTCTAATTATTGTTTATAGTTTTATTTCATAAGTTAGTTAAGCCGTATATTGTTAAATTTAACTAGTTATAAGAAGAAATTATTCAGTGCAAAAAATCACTTACCTGTGAAAAATACGACCTGTTTTAGAATCTAGATAACAGGTCATTGTAAAAGACAGCAAAATAAATAAATAAAAATAAATAAATAAATTCCGCTCGGTGTCGCCGCTGACCTACTAAGCAGCGGGTCGCCGCATATGAACAATCGGCTCGATACTTCAGCATAGCGGTAACAATAGCTGGAGCTTCAAAACTCGTCGCGGCGGCATTAAAACCGCTCATAGTAACAGGAGCAAACGTTCTCAGTCGCGGCATCAAGATGGCGAATCATTGTCACGTTCACTTGTGCTTGGCAAATTATAGTTACGTTGTGATTTATTACATGTATACTATTTCAAATTTCCGGTGCCGACCTGTTTAAAATCTTTGGGAAGTACCTGGGGGAGGTGTCTTCAGCCCCATTAATCACCATCCCTTCCTCCCTCGTGGCTGAGCCACTGCACTATTAGCAACAAAAAGTTCATAGCTAGTCAGCTATGGTATAGTATAGTGCTTCCATGGTGTTCCCGATGTAGGAAATGTCACTATTATGCCTCTCATCTTTCCAGGAAGTTACTCATAATGCAACAATAGTATGTGATTGACTACTTTTACATGGCAAAGGAGGAATTTTAATGTAAACAAACGCACATATTACGAATAACTCTATGCAACTAACTGTCGAAATTTTTCGACTAAAAAATAATAAAATAAAAAAACCTTTGGCAGGTACTGGGAAGGGGGTGGGGGCTTCGGCCCCATTACTCCCCCTCCCACTCATCACTCCTCCCTCCGTGGCTGCGCCACTGCAGAGGGACACATACTTTCAGCAGAAAATAAACCGTTCTTTCTTGACGATGCAAAATTCAAAGCTATTCACAATAAAATGGTACTTCTTCAGGACTGACATGCCGAATAGAAAAGGAAAGTCCATTTGCTAGTCAAAAGTCCCAATATGCTAATACCCTCGGAAAATGAAACTGCCGGCCGCGGCGGCCGAGGTGACTGAGGCGCTCCAGTCACGGTCAGCACGGCCACTATGGTCGGGGGTTCGAATCCCCCCTCGGGCATGGATATTTGTGCCGTCCTAGTTCGTAAGTAGTTCATAAGTAGTTTGTAAGTTTAGGGACTGATGACCCCGTAGTTAAGTCCCATAAGCTTAACAAACATTTGAACATTTGATTTTGAAAATGAAACTTTCAGGCCGCTGAGCTAATCAATGATAATGCCTGGCGGCGGCGACGGTCCCTACTGACGGACTCTAAGAGAGAGATAGAGATAGATAGATAGAGAGAGAGAGAGAGAGAGAGAGAGAGAGAGAGAGAGAGAGAGCGCTCCCTTAAATGGGGTAAGTAGCTCACCCTGTAACGGCGAAGAGTCGCGTTTGGTTTAGGCGCTGAGCAGGCAGCACACATGCCCAACATGTCTGAAGGGTTGCCGCTACTGTAGGCGAAGGCCTCCGAGATGGCCGTAACGCATGCCTAGGACAGAACACACCCGCGACAAACAAAGAACTCGAACTTCTGGTGGGAGCGGTCGCATAATCCATGACGTGGCGCTTAGACACAATGCAGGCCATGCCCACCTGCCACACTCCCTTATCGTACTACTGATAAGGAAAATCCCCCCCCCCCCCAAATCTCAGATTTAGCGGTGAAATTCCACTGTGGTTAACCGGTCAAAAACTGAACTGCACACAGAGGAAACATGAAATCAGGAGAAAGGTGTACATTAAAAAAGAACAACAGAAGCAGTGAAAGTCGAAGGACTGTTCGCGGATGATGCTGCCATTTTTCGGTTAGTTAAGTCACCAGGAGATCTAAAGCAACAGTAAAATGATGTAGGTAAGATATCTGCATGGTGAAAAAATTGACAAGTGGCCAGATAAAGATACGTGTGAAGTCGTCCATATAAGCACTAAAATAAATCCGTTAAACTTTATTTACACGATAAATCAGTCAAATCTACAGGCAGTAAATTCAATTAAATACATAGGAATTACAATTAATTATAACATAATTAGAAAAAACGCATAGAAAATTTGTAGGGAAGGTGAACTACGTTTCATTGGTAGACCACTTAGAAGATGTAATAGGCTACTAAAACCACTGCCTACACTACACTTGCCGCGCGGGAGTAGCCGAGCGGTTTGCAGCGCCATGTTACGGATCGCGCGGCCTTCCGCGTCGGGGGTTCGAATCCCCCCTCGGGCATGGATGTGTGAGTTGTCCTTAGATTAGTTTAACTTAGTGAAAGTAGTTTGTAAGCTAGGGACTAATAACGAAGAAGTTGAGTCCCATAGAATTACAAACATTTGAACATTTTTGTACTCTACGTTCGTCTTATTTGGGAGTATTGCTGCGCATTGTAGTATGCTCACCATGTGGAACTGACGGACGATATGGAGAAAGTTCAGAGAAGGAGTGCTGACTGTCACAGAAATTATGCACGAGTTGGGGAGGAAATTATTAAAAGAAAGGCGTTATTCGCTGCGCCGAGATTTATTTGCGAAATTTCTTTATCGTCTTTCTCTTCCAAATTGGTACATATTTTGTTAGCACCCACTTACATAGTTGTTGTTGTTATGGTCTTCAGTCCGGAGACTGGTTTGATGCAGCTCTCCACAATACCCTATCCTGAGTAAGCCTCTTCAACTCCACATAAGAACGGCAACCTACATCTGTCTGAATCTGCTTACTATATCCATCTCTTGGTCTTCCTCTGCGATTTTTACCCCCTAACGCTAAATTCACAATGCCTTGATGTCTAAGAATGTGTCCTACCGAGCGATCCCTTCTTTTAGTCAAGGTATGCCAGAAATTTCCGTTTCTCCCCAATTTTGTTCAGTACCTCATCATTAGTTACGCGATCCACCCACCTAATCTTCAGGATTCTTCTGTAGCACTACATTTCTTCCTGTCCGTACTGTTTATCGTGCATGTTTCACTCCCATACAAGGCAATACTCCACAGAAATGCCTTCAGAAAGGACTTCCTTAGGCTTAAATCAACATTCGACGTTAATAAATGTCTCTTTTTCAAGAACGCTTTTCTACCCATTGCCAGTCTGCATTTTATATCCTCTGTACTGCGAGCGAGCGATCTAACGTAACGGTGTCACTATGTATTCTTAGATTCTTATTTGTTATGTTGCATATAGTTCATTCGGTTGCAATAAAATTTTGACACTTTTCATTCAAAACAAGAGGAATGGCACTGTCCGCATAATAATTCGTGCGGTGTATAGCGGAAGGTAGGGGAAACGAGAGTAAGGTGATGACCGTAAACTTCCGAATTTTTTTATTCACTTATTTTGGACCTGACGCCTACGTGAATACTTCTGAGAAACCATTAGAGTTTTGTTTGCAACTACAGATTTCGTAGTTTTATAAATGTAATATTTATGGCGATTACTTTTTCTTTAAAAAAAATGTTGTCAAAATCGTCATCTCATCCTCTTTTTCGGATTAGATGACGAATGTCGGCGGGTAATATGACGAAGGAATACAAATACACACCAAAGGCCCACAAGGTTACAACAGCCAAATAAGTCGGCAATCGCCGAGCACTGCCTGTCGAACCTTCATGGTGTGGATTATGACCAGACCAAGATCCTAGCACAAACTTCTAAATACTGGGACTGCATCATCAAAGAAGCTATAGAGATCAGAAAAAGGAAACCAAAACTGTTTGAGACAACGGCTATTTTCTCAGCAAAGCTTGGGAACTATCTATTACCCAGATTAAGACGAAGAATAAAACATCCCATAGTGTACTGACTTTGAGGGCGGGGGGAAAAACAGATGGACCCCCTCCGCCGACGGACCCGCTTGGGCACAGACCTGGAGACCTAGGAGGGAACGCCCATACGACGGACGAGAGGAGGCGGGATCTGAACCGCGGACCGCGATGGGCTCAGATGGAGCGCCCGAATTAGGAGGGGGGAATCTGATCTATACCCCACCCAGGCCGTCCCCATGGCAGTACACAGCACACCTGGTGATGGCAACCTGGTCAACTGCTGAAATATTGTGTTCTATGCACACATATACCAGGCTGTTCACTCGAGATCTATTTCATCAGGTATATAGTTGCAGCTAGACACATGGGACATGCCATTTCGAATATCGTTAGGGAACTCAATATTCAGAGTTTCACTGTGTTAACAGTTGTAACACTACATCGCGATCGTAACATTAGAATCGCCATATCCATCAATTTTGAATTTTCACTAATTTTTACGAGACAGAATAAAGTTTTTTTTAAATTTTTAAAAGAAATCAGTTCATATCTTTGTAATACAGAATAGTCAAGGCCACAGAATAAGTTAGGCAAAACACCCTAAATTACAGTCATCTCTTGTTGGAAAACTAGTATAAATAGAACCCTCAGTCGTGTTACTCTCTCTATGTGTCAAGATCTCTGTGCATTCAGCTTTCTATGTATTCAGATCTCGATATGTTCACTTTGCTAGCTATTCAGGAATAGTGACTGGGCTAGTTCAGTATTAATTAATTAGAGATTAATTCATTTATTAAAGGTGTAAAGGCTTTGATAGTGAGCGATGAAGAATCTAAGAATTACGCGTTTCGCGATAACATCATCTATGGACTCTAGATCGGGTTTAGGCTACAGAAGATAGTTAAAATTCTACCTCCCGACGAGATAATCTCATTACTGGGGATAGAATAATAATTGTTTTCATTTACAAAGAGGAAGTGTAAGCTATGAAATTTGCTTTAGCAGACTTGAAAATATTATGAACGCTAACTTACATCAGAGATATTGTGATAAAGGTTTATTGTGAGGAATCAAATTCCCGAACTGTGAATACTTTACGTGTGACTTCGTTCAAATGTACTTATTGTAACTCATCTCCAAAGAAAAATATATATAGGACAGTGAAATTTTAAAAAGAAAAACTGTATTAACAGACTTCTTCTGTAGTTAGAACCTTTACCAGTGATATTTTGAACAGTGCTTAAATGAATATCTTTGTGATAGATCGCAAAATGTAGTAAAATTTACTTAATCTGATATTCAGTGAAATGAACCTTATTAAAAGCAAACTTCCAAAGACTATTTCATGAAAGGTCCAAATAAATTAATTCTTGTGTAACTGGCTTCGTTTTAGTGAACTGCAGGGACAGATAAAAAGATAAACTTTCAAAACAATTTATAGCCCCTGAGATAAAGAATCTGTATGTTCAAACATTTTAATAAAGCTAAGGACATTAAATAGGCTCAGGAAAGTAATACTTCGCAGTACGTTCAGGTGAAATAAGAAACAATAATTCAATTCAATCGATCAAACAGGAGTACCAACCTAAATTTCTGAAGTACAAGCTCAGTAAAATTTGAAAGCCTATTACACTATCAAACCGAAGAAGACTAAAGTTACGCAATTGCCTACCATAAATAATCATAATCAATATTTTAAAGAACAGAAAGTTACCTCAAATACGAAGAACGTTACACAGTGTGCCGAGAATACTAAATTTCAGGCATTACTTTTTACCAACGTCCATACAGGACAGGCCTGGTGACGCTATCATCATCATTTGCGATGGCGACCATTTTGGGTCTAATCGCGACTGTAGCAGACTGTTTTCGTGTAATATTTGTCACTAGAAAGCGTTACTTGTCTGAAGCAGTGAACGTAAAATTGCGATGGAGTATGTAGGTTACAGAGAATGTGGCCATATCCATTGTTATTGCAGTTTACAAGGTGAGGCACTTAGGAATATTTAGAAAAATAGAAATCGGATTAAAACAGTTCTAATAAAAGTTGTTCACCTTCAAGAGGGAAACCCATTAATATAAAGCTCGATCCCGTTCCCACACCCCCGGGGGCTGTAATCGGCAAAAATAAAAATGCGTTGAAAATAGTTGAAAAACGGTAATATATCAACGAAATAGACATCGGACTCTTTCTCTAGGTTTACCACTTTCAGTTTCAGCAAACAGTCGGACAATACTGCGAAACAGACTTGCGCATAATAGTTCGCAATCGGGAGCGCTCACTTTAGTTAGCGGCTCTGCTGAGTGCAGGATACTTCAAAGCAGAAATTTGTAGCACTGAACTATGTAATCTAACAGGCAGACGCTAACCTCGAAATGGCTCTCATCAGCAGAATGCAAACACGTGGTTTTTAATTCTGTTCGCGACCTATCGCGCATATTTTAGTTCGCGACCTATCGCGCATCTTTTAGTTCCCGACCTATCACGCATATTTTAGTTCGCGACCTACTGCGCATATTTTAGTTCGCGAACTATCACGCATATTTTAGTTCGCGACCGGTAGCTCTACTTTTAGTTCGCAGTAGGCCTCGAAGTAGGTCGCTCTTTTTAGTTCGTCCGCTCGTTTTGGCTTTTGCTACCGTTACTAAAACTACAGCTGAGCTGCATCTCAGCTCGAAATGAGGGAAACTGGCAGAAGAAAATCACGCGATTCTGCGCGCTCTCGCGTCCTCTCGCTGTTACCCGTCAGTCTTCGGAAAAAAAAACCGGGCGAACTAAGAGGCGAGGGATCTGCGAACTAGTTCGCATAGTTCGCCTGTGGGAGCGCTCTTCCGAATTAGTTTGTTCCCGAACTACACAAGACTACTGCGAATAGTATTTGCAGAAGGGACATTCCTATCGGGAACAGATTAGCAGACCTTTGAGCTTCTTCAACATTTCTATGAGCGTCAGAGTACTAGGAAATGGTATCTACTCTCTCTACAGTCGTTAACACATCTGCACGGTGCAAAAAGTGGCAATTGACACTGAATAATAAAAAAGTGTGAAGTCATCCATATGAGCACTAAAATCCGCTAAACTTCATTTACACTATAAATCAATCTAATCTACAGGCCGTGAATTCAACAAAATACATACGAATAACTATTACGAACAACGTAAATTGGATGATGATGATTGGCGTTTTAGGGCGCTCAACAGCGAGGTCATCAGCGCCCGGGTAAATTGCAAATAATACATAGAAAATATTGTAGGGAAGGCGAAACGGAGGCTACGTTTCATTGGCGAAACAGTTAGAAGATTCAACAGTTCTACTTAAGAAACAGTCTTTGCGTCCAATTTTGGAGTATTGCTGTCCACTGTAGCATTTGCAACAAGTGGGACCGACGGACAATTTAAAGAAAGTTCAGAGATGGGCAGTTCCTTTTGTGTTACCGCGATATAGAGGTGTGAGTGTCAGGAAATAATGCACGAGTTGGGGTGGAAATCATTAAAAGAAAGGCGTTATTCGTTGAGGTGAGATTTATTTGCGAAATTTCTTTCACCATCTTTCTCTTACGAATGCGAACATATTTTGTAAGTACTCTCCTACATAGGGAGACATGATAATCATAATAAAATAATAGAAATCAGGTAGAAAACGGAAAGATTTAGGTCTTCCTTTTTCCGCGAGCTATTAGAGAACGGAATGATAAAGAAATGTTACAAAAGCTGTTAGATGAACCCTCTGTGAGTTCAGAGAATCATTATATAAATACGCTAACACGAAAATTGTGGTACAGATTACTAATTTATTCGTACAAGAAGGCCAATGAAATTTACATAATTCGGAAGATTGTTTGTCGTAGATTTCACGAATATAAATATTATGTGTGCATTTAGCCATTAAAAGTGGTAAAAGGAAGTAGAAATTTTCCTATCTACAGCTTGGATCAATTCTCTATTTTCAAACAATTAGCTCACTGATTGGCTATTCGCCTCGACCAAAGACGCTTAAGGCAGCGCATCTGCAGTATTAAAACAACGTATTAAAATAAGTGAATATCGAAACATGGAGTGCTCCCGACTCACTTTCAAATGCTTCATTTTCGCAGTGATTAAGAGTGGTTAAAGGAAATAGATGTTTTCATATGAATGCCGATATGAAGGATGATGCGCCGGGAGAGGCATCTAGCGGTGCTCGGGTGGAACTACGAAGTCGAGAATGCCGATATAAATGATGATGCGCCGTGAGAGGCATGTAGCGGTGGACGGGTGGACATGTTGTCAGCTCAGGATTTCTGAATATCTCAGTATCGAAATAACATTATTTCTTGGCGTTGTATAAATATACGAACACCGAAATTGTAGTTCCATTTCAAATATTAGGCTAATGAAAGTTATATAATTCGAAAATGGCATGAGAAGCATATACTTCCGTTTTTATTTGTTGTTATTGTGTCAGGCATTTTCCTTAACACGTAAAAGATACCGTTTCATACCTCCCAGTGCCGGTTAAATTTTACCAAATTCCCAGCGGCCTCCTATGATAATGTTGGCAAGAGATGCTGAATAGTGAGAATCCTGTGAGTCTTCATTTTAGCTAATCGCTTGACAACGCTGATGTTTTCTCATGATCTTCGCTTGTTTACTTCACGGTCTGTACGATACACTAACCGAGTCACTCTATGCGGTTCGAACAAATGTGCAAAGATTTTCTATCGTGTTGTTGTTGTTGGCAACATAATCACGCGAGGACGCAGACATGATAAGTAAAATTTTATCCCCAGTGACCATTGTAAACACAATTGGTCGATTTTCGACCACAGGCAATACTAGTAGCCTATATATAGCTGTAGAACAGAGTTGAACAATTGCGTTGAGTTGTATAGTCTATTTTCTTTCTTGGTTTTAAAGCCCCGTCGGGGCAGGCTGGAACCGGCCTCGGCGCCGCTCTACAGCCGAGAGGTACAAAACAGCCGGGGAGGAGTTACATCACAGTACAAAAGGTGAACAAAATGGTGAATTATAACATGTAAAAGGAGAGGAAACGGTGAACATGTAACAGACATGGCGCATAAGAACACACGTATTCGGTATAAAACGTGGCTACGGTGGCTAAGATACATTGATGTTAAAACCGAACACGAAACGACAACGAGAAGTGTCACTGGTCGAAACACACACTCAACACTGGTTCTGCCGTTGTCGGCGGTTGTAAACAGTATTAAAAAGCGATAACGCAGCTCAACACTGACAGTAACACTAGTGCAGCACACAATTAAAATGACAATCACTGAGACCCCACAGGGCAAGGGAAAAGGGCAAAAAGAGGGGAGCAGCACGAGAGGAGGGAGATGTGCATTTTTTCCCCTTTATTGTTAACTCGCCGACAGAGTCGGCAGGCTGGCAGCAGCATCATCTTACGCTGCTCTTCAGCCGATAGAATACACGAATATGACATGATGTGTGAAAAGCATGACACGAAGTTAAAAACATGGAGATTTAAAAAAATGACCAGAAGAAGATACAGGTGGCTTTAAAACACAATAAAGGTGAAAATACGGCGGACAACATAGACAAAAACAAGACGATAAAAACCCACGATTCAGTTAAAAATAGCCTTTGCCTCGGCAGTGGTTTAAAATCACATTGAGAACACACATTAGAAGACGAAGAACACGACAAAAAGACACTGCTAAAAATTGTTGCACCATCGTTGTTGGGCGATGCACTGATTAAAAACACGAAGTCACTGTTGCACATTACACAAAACGATGCAGTTTAAAAATTTTCACTGAGGCCCCCCCGTAGGAGGGGTGGGTGGTAGGGGAGGGGAGGGGAGGTGAGGTGAGGAAGCGCGGGGGAGTCGGGAGGTGGGAGGAAAGGGGGAGGATAGGTAGGGAGGGAAAAAGGAGGGGAGGGAAAAAGGGGGAGGGGGAGAGGGGGTCCTGCTGCTATGGGGAGGGGATCAGGGTTGATAGGAGGGAGATGTGCACAGTCCGAATCATTGAAGTACAATGACCAGTCTGGCCACAGACTGAAAGCATGATCACAGTCTATGCTTCATTCGATTGTGAGAGCTGTCACGTGATAGCAATATCAAAAATATCAAAAACTGTACTTTGATTTTCCTCATCTGATGTGTATTTGTTGGAGATATTACCGTTATTCAACAATTTTCAAATCATTTTGATTTTTACCGATTATAGCGACATCTATCATGAAACGAAAATAATGTTTCATACAAAAATTACATATTTCTTTCCTGGCGAATCGAAATCAGCAATAAAAATAGGTGTTCGTATTCAAGATTTTAAAGTCACCCTCTCTCCCGCTAGTGTGGAGTGTTGCGGAGAGGTTAATGTTAACGGATATCCCTCTTGGAGATGAACAACTATGTTCTAATCCGATTTGTATTTTTCCAAATATTCCGAAAAACAGTTTTATCCTCCCGGCGGGCGCACGGTTGAGACTCACGCCAGCGGGCGTGCGGCGGCATTTTGGCCGTCTCCCAGTTCGTTCTCTTTTTACGTATATAAATGCGAGTTTGTATTAATTATCTTTTCTTTAACATATATTGGAAAGTCAAAAGGTACATTATAAAGTTTTTATTTATAATTTTCGCTGTTATAAAATTTTTTGGCTATAGACAAACATTAGTTCAGCAATCTTATGCCATTCTTTTTTATTTAATAGTGAAAACACATTTAACTATTTAAGTTAACATACAAAACATCAATGCTCGTCCCTCTCAATTATTTTGAGCTCTTAATCTGGATCGTCCGAATCCTCATCATATTCTATGTCCCCTCGTGCCTCCTCCTCCTTCTCCAGTACTCGAAAAATTCTCGTAATATCTTCCGGCTTGCTATAATGTTCCCTGTGTGAGGTATAAAGTTGCCGTTGTCTTCGACTTTGACCGCAGAAACAAAAAGATGATCAAAATCCTCTCATTATTACCGTAATAATTGAGTAATAACGTACAAAAATAAAGAGGAAAAAATATTGCAGATACAGAACCTCGTCCGTTTGAAAGTCAGTAAAAAATTAAAAAAAAGCAACAACTTCTGAAATTAACAATATCTGAAATTAACAATTAACAGAAGCTCGCGGCGGCCCTGACATTCCTGAACAGAGGCGCCCAACTTGGGAACTGAGTGACACAGGCCGATCCCGAATAAGAGGTACTACAGACGAGCCATCTGTTGTCTAATGTCCTAACTAAGGAATACCGTTGGGCATTGTTGTGCTGCGATCGCTTATTGACACACTTCTAAATGTGTTTGTAAAAAGGCGGTCAATTTGCCGCCCACGCGCCCGCCGGAAGGTTAAGGGTCTCACCCTGTATGTGATACGACTGAAGACGCAACCAGCAAAACGTATCCAATTTTGAAAGAAAAAGGAGGCCTTTTCATTATCATAATTTGTAATTCCCAAAACGTATCTGCGTAACATAAGGCTGTGTGTTGTGCTTAAAATATTAGATAATCTTTTCCTGCCTTCGAGTCCAACACAGTAATATTTGTTCAGAAGGTCCACAGCTCGAGCTACAGAGGCTAGAGGCTCTGTTTCGTTCCCGCCCAGGTAAGAGATTTTCTTCGTCAGGGGACTGGCTGCTTGTGTTGTTCTAATAATTTCATCATCATCATTGCGTGCGTTGCAGAAGAGGCGTCAAACAGAAGATTTCTATTAGGCAGACTTCAATCTGCCAATGCTAACGTAGCACACCAATAAACTTGCTATTTCGTGGCCCGGGCTCGATTCCTGCTACTGCCATTTTTTTTAAATTTTATGTTATTCATTGAAATGTTAATCTTTTAATTAAAGAAGAAACTGTTTCAACTTGTGTGCAAGATGTTTGAGAAAGGAAAATACCCTCAAGCCAGAAGAGAAATATAATAAATTACGTTTATATACGTAAATTTATATATTTCGTTTAGTTACAATTAATGTTCTGTATTTAAGCGATGTGCACTAAATTAGGATAATGTGTTGGGATAATGAGGCACAGTTGCTGCAAGTGTATTGTTTGCCCACCATCAATGGCCCTTTGGCAAGTGCAGTTGTGTGGGAGACCTGAGTCGTGGTTGGGCAGGTAATTAGTGTAACAAGCAACGTCGTCGTGAACTGACAACCTTCTAATGGAGTACGATAGTCGGTGCCCGGCGGATGGGAATTTACACCGGTGAAAAGAATTAGGGGATGAGTTGAGATATCTAGGTACTGAAATTTTGCCATCGGCAGAATGAACTGAAATGGTTCGACATCTTTCGGTCGGTTCCACAGACCGAGAGACAACATTTCGGCAACCGTGTTAGTGATAGTAACAGAAAGTTGCTGCAAGGGGGTTGGCGTTGAAATAGATAATAATTTTTTGTTAATCTAAGGGACTTAACTTGTGTTGTCATCAGTTCCTTGGCTTACAAACTACTTAAACTAATTCAGACTAACTAATGCTAAGGTCAAAACACACACCCATGCCCGAGGGAGGACTCTAACCTCCGACGGCGAGCAGGTTGGTGTTGACTTGTGTTACTCTACTAAACAAATTTCACAAATAGCTGGGTCAAATAGCATAGTAAGCAGGTAGTGCAATGAAACAACGTGGCATGGAGAGCCACAGGAAGGTTGGAAGCGGGACAGACACATAGGGAGGTGGCTGAAACTCTTCGAGTATCTCAAAGTGTAATTTCCAGGACCTGACCGCGATTTCATACAACAGAAGGCAAGGCATAGGTAGGCCACGGGTAACGTTAGACAAAGATGACCTTTGTCTCCGGTTAACAGTCAATCGAGACAGGAGGCTGAATGTAACTCAGCAGCAACGCACCCTCCAGGCAGCAACAGGAAGCGCAATATCAAGACAGATAATCCGAAATCGCCTTCGGGAATGTGGTATATACGCACGGAGGCCTGTGGTGTGTATACCATGAATACCACGACACCGTTTAGCTCGCAGAAACTGGGCAGAGGAACATCATGATTTGAGTCGTATAGAATGGGGCCGGATTCTGTTCACTGATGTGTCAGAATTTTATGTTCAATCGGACAATCGTCGTTGCGTCATCTGGAGAGAACTTGAAACTCCGAACAATGCTGCTTATGTGCAGTGATCATCAGCACACCATCGTGGTGGATGAATGGTATGGGAAGGACTCAGTATGCGTGGACGTAAAGACATATATGTCGTTCAGAATGGCGTTTTGACTTCTCAGAGGCATAGAGACGAGATCCTTCGACATTTTATTGTGGCCTGTGCTGGTGCTACAGGAGATGGGTTCCTTCTGGTAGACGATAACGCTCGTCTCCACACAGCTGCACTGAGAGAAAACATGCTTGAAGCTGAGGAAATTGAACAAATGTAGTGAGCAGGTTGTTCACTGGACTTAAACCCGGTTAAGCATCTCTGGGATGCACTTGGCAGACGCACTGCAGCCAGACCAGCACCTTCCAACGGTTTCAGAGTTGGGTATTACACTCGTGGAAGAATGGCCAAATATACCCCAAGAGCTGGTTGATAACCTCATATTGTTCATGCAATGCAGGTTTGCAACTATACTGGCCGTCTGAAGTAATCGCACACCATATTAAAGGGCTACGAGAATGACTTTTCCACTATTATGGTAGCCCCACGGTAGCCCCATGTATTTCTCAAGTAAAGTACTGAGACAGTAAAATATCATAGATGATATCTTTGTGGTCTGGACTCATGGTGAAGAAACCCTTCTGAACTTCCTTCACGACCTTAACTCCTTCTCCAATCTAAAATTCACCTGGTCCTGCTCTAAAACTCAAGCCACCTTCCTTAACGTTGACCTCCACCTAGCCGAGTCCCACATCGACACCTCAGTCCATTTAAACCTACAAACAAGCAACAGCATCTCCACTTTGACAGCTGCCATCCTTTCCACATTAAACGATCCCTTCCCTACAGCCTAGGTATCCGCGGAAATCGTATCTGCTCCAGTAACGAATCCTTCACCACCCACAACAACAATCTATCAAATGTTTTCCTCTCTCGCAACTACCCTACAGACCTCGTCCACAAGCAGATCTCCCGAGCTGTCCCCTCCCCTTCCTCAATCCTCAACTCACCTATCACTTACCCCTTATCCCTTCCACCTCTCTCTCTCTCTCTCTCTCTCTCTCTCTCTCTCTCTCTCACTCTGTGTGTGTGTGGTTCCATCTTTCCCAGTTAATAAAAAAGTTTTAGAACCCCCCCCCCCCCCTACACCCCTGACCACCATTCAGTTCACTCATCTTTTCTTTTCTTCTTTTTACTGCTTGATCTTTCCTCTATGGTTGTGTGTATATATATATCCTCTTTGGCATGACTCAGTACTAATACACAGTATCTCTGACTTCCACAATCCTCTAACACCGTCCTCGTGACCTAGGTCGTGAATTACCTTTCCCTTCCTTTCCCATTCCTTTTTTCTTCTCTTTCTCCCTTCTATCCTCCTGAAGAAGGAATTCC
This sequence comes from Locusta migratoria, assembly GCA_026315105.1. Taxonomy (NCBI): domain Eukaryota; kingdom Metazoa; phylum Arthropoda; class Insecta; order Orthoptera; family Acrididae; genus Locusta; species Locusta migratoria. The sequence continues at coordinate 193,494,649 of CM048746.1, read as the reverse complement.
GAAAGCTTGTTATTCTATTCCTTTTTTCTGTGTGTAACTATCGGCGGTACAACAAAAAGGTAAGTACTGGTCAGCCAATCTAACTATTTGGAATAATAATTTATCATCTCTGTGGAGAATTTCCATATTAATCAAATATCGTACTCTGTTGTTGTTGTTGTGGTCTTCAGTCCAGAGACTGGTTTGATGCAGCTCTCCACCCTACTCTATCCTGAGCAAGCCTTTTCATCTCCTCATAAGAACGACAACCCACATCCACTTGAATCTGCTTATTATACGCGTCTCGTGGTCTCCCTCTGCGATTTTTACCCCACACACTTCCCTCCAATGCTAAATTCACAATTCCTTGATGTCTAAGAATGTGTCCTACCAATCTATCCCTTCTTTTAGTCAAGGTATGCACAGAAATTTCTTTTCTTCCCAATTCGGTTCAGTACCTCCTCATTAGTTACGCGATCCACGCACCTAATCTTCAGCATTCTTCTGTAGCACCACATTTCAAAAGCCTCTATCCTCTTTCTGTCCACACTGCTTATCGTCCATGTTTCACTCCCATACAAGGCAACACTCCATACAAATGCCTTCAGAAAGGACTTCCTTAGGCTTAAATCAATATTCGATGTTAACAAATTTCTCTTTTTCAAAAACGCCTTTCTACCCATTGCCATTCTGCATTTTATATCCTCTGTACTGTGACCATCATTTGTTATTTTACTGCCCAAGTAACAAAACTCATCTACCTCCTTTATTGTTTCGTTACCTAATCTAATTCCTTCAGCATCACCTGATTTTCTTACACTGCACTCCATTACCCTAGTTTTACTCTTGTTAATGTTCATCTTATATGCACCTTTCAGCACACTGTCCATTCCGTTCAATTGCTCTTGCAGGTCATTTGCTGTATCTGACAGAATTACTATGTCGTCAGCAAAACGCAATGTTTTCAATTCTTCACCCTGAACTGTAATTCCTTCTCCAAATTTCTCCTTGCTTTCCTTTATAGCTTGCTCAATGTACAAATTGAACAACATTGGGGAAAGGCTACAACCCTGTCTTACTCCCTTTCCAACCACTGCATCCCTTTCATGCCCTTCAACTCTGACAACCGCTGTCTGGTTTTTGTACAAGTTGTAAATAACCTTACGCTCCCTATATTTTACTCCTGCTTGCTTCAGAACTTGAAATAGTTTGTTCCAATCAACATTGTCAAAAGCCTTCTCCAAATCTACAAAAGCTAGAAATGTTGGTTTGCCTTTTCTTAATCTATCTTCTAGGATAAGCCGTAAAGTGAGTATTGCCTCCCGTGTTCCTACATTTCTCCTGAACCCAAACTGATCTTCCCCGAGGTCGGCTTCTACCAGCTTTTCCATCCTTCTGTATATAATTCGTGTTAATATTTTGCAACCATGACTTATTAAACTGATGGTTCTGTAGTTTTCACACCTGTCGGCACCCGCTTTCTTTGGAATGGGGATTATAACATTTTTCTTAAAGTCTGAGGGTACTTCACCTGTCTCATACATCTTACACACAATGTGAAACAATTTTGTCATGGCTGGTTCTCCAAGAGACTTCAGTAGCTCTGAGGGAATATCATCTACTCCAGGGGCCTTGTTTCGACTTAGATCTTTCAGTGCTCTGTCAAATTCATCTCTCAGTATAATATCTCCTATTTCATCATCATCTACATCCTCTCCCCTTCCTACAATAGTGTCTCGAAGTTCATTTCCTTTGTAGAGCCCCTCTATATACTCTTTCCACCTTTCAGCTTTCCCTTCTTTGCTGAGAACCGGCTTTCCATCAGTGTCCCTGACATTCATAGAGCTGCCCTTCCTATCGCCAAATGTTTCTTTTATTTTCCGGTAGGCTGTATCTATTTTTCCCCTATTTATACATTCTTCTACATCCTTGCATTTGCCATCTAGCCATTCCTGCTTAGCCATTTTGCACTTCCTGTCAATCTCATTTCTTAGTCGTCTGTACTCCATTTTGCCTGTTTCATTTACTGCATTTTTATATTTTCTCCTTTCATCGATTAAATTTAGTATCTCCTGTGATATCCAAGGATTTTTTGTAGGTCTTGCCTTCCTACCTATTTTGTCCTCTGCTGCCTTCACTATTTCATCTCTCAATTTTACCCATTCCTCCTCAACTGTTTTATTTTCCCCTGTTTCTGTCAATTGTTGCCTGAAGCTCCCTCTGAAATTCTTAAGAACTTCAGGTTCCTTCAATTTATCCAGGTCCCATCTCCTTATTTTCCTACCTTTCTGTAGTTTCTTCAGTTTCAGCCTACAGTTCATAACCAACAAGTTATGGTCAGAGTCTATGTCTGCCCCTGGGTATGTCCTACACTTCAAAACCTGGTTCCGAAATCTATGTCTTACCATTATAAAATCTATCTGGTATCTCCCGGTGTCTCCTGGTCTCTTCCACGTATACAACCTTCTTTTGTGATTCTTAAACCAGGTGTTTGTTATAACTAAATTATGTTCCGTGCAAAATTCTACCAGGCGGCTTCCTCTTTCATTCCTTTTGCCCAGACCATATTCCCCCACTATCTTCCCTTCCCTTCCTTGTCCTACTACCGAATTCCAGTCTCCCATAACAATTAAGTTTTCCTCTCCCTTAATTGTCTGAATAATTTCCTTTAGCTCCTCATATATTTCTTCGATTTCCTCATCATCGGCAGAGCTAGTTGGCATATAAACCTGTACTACTGTTGTCGGTGTTGGCTTCGTATCTATCTTGACAATGATAATGCGATCGCTGTGCTGGTCATAGTAGTTTACCCGCATTCCTATTTTCTTATTCATTATCAATCCTACTCCTGTGATACCCCCAACTGATTTTGTATTTATAATCCTGTAGTCACCTGACCAGAAATCCTGTTCATCCTGCCACCGAACTTCACTAATCCCCACTATATCTAACTTCAACCTATCCATTTCCCTTTTTAAATTTTCTAATTTTTCTACTCGATTAAGGGATCTAACATTCCACGCTCCGACCCGTAGAATGCCAGTATTGTCTTTCCTGATGATCACATCCTCTTGAGTAGTCCCCGCCCGGAGATCCGAATGGGGGACTATTTTACCTCCGGAATATTTTACCCGAGAGGATGCCATCATCATATGTTCATACAGAAGAGCTGCATGTCCTCGGGAAAAATAACGGCTGTAGTTTCCCCTTGCTTTCAGCCGTTCGCAGTAGCTGTGTGGCAAAGCCGCATTAGCTGATGTTACAAGGCCAGCTCAGTCAATCATCCAGACTGTTGCCCCTGTAACTACTGAAAAGGCTACTGCCCCTCTTCAGGAACCACACGTTTGTCTGGCCTCTCCACAGATACCCCTCCGCTGTGGTTGCACCTACGGTACGGCTATCTGTATCGTTGAGGCACGCAAGCCACCCCACCTCGGCAATGTCTGTGGTTCATGGGAGTGGATCGTACTCTATCACATACAAATTACAATTGTAACCAATATCTGAATAAAACTTGTTATCATATGTATGTTGTGTATAAATCGCCTGATCCCCTAATTGTTTTGAGGTGTGTAGGTTTCGGATGAGGTGCAGGAATTGGACTTCGCACTTTGACCGTGTCCAGGGCGCGTCGTAAATGGTTGGAGGTCTACAACAGTCGAATTACAGCTGACCGACTACCCTGCAGGACCGTGACCGGAGACGTCTGAGAAGGATCGTATGGAATAACTGAAGGGCACCAGTGCAACAGATCACGACTTGGTCCGACACGTGGCGTCTTAGACTCGCCTCCCAGTGGGAAGTCTGGCACAGTATTAACACAACGTCGTCTGGCACAATGACTTGCATTTGTCGCCGAGCACCTGAGATTGACACTGTAACAATGGCGGACAATAATATCGTCAGACGAAACAGGATTTTAACCGTGCCATGGGAGGCACCGTGTGTGCAGCAGACCACAGGAACGATGGAGCCCGCCTGGCAATAAGTTGTGGTCCAAGGCGGTAGTGTGCGCGTTATGGTGTGGAGTGCATTTTTATGGTATGCATTGGGCGTCCTAGTTGGTCTGGAATGAACGAGGGGAATTCAAAAAGTAAAGGCACATTTGAGAAAAGCTGTACTTATTCTAATGTTAGAAAACTGAAACATACCTTATTTTTCCACGTAACCTCCTTGGACTTCAATGTATTATTCCTAACATTTCGTCAGTTTTTAAATTTTATCAGAAGAAAGTTTTCGGTTGCATCTGTAACCAATTTAGAACTGCAGCGATGAGGTTTTCATCCCTTTCAAATATTCTTCGCCGGCCGAGCGGTCGGCGGCGTGACAGTCACAGTCTGCACGGTCCCTACGGTCGGGGGTTCGAATCCCACATCGAGCATGGACGTTCGTGTCGTCTTTAGTATAAGGTAATTCATAAGTAGTTAATAAGTTTAGGGACTGATGACCTCGCAGTTAAGTCCCTTAAGCTTAACAAACATTTGAACATTTGGAAATATTCTTCTCTGTACTGCTTCCTTTAAGGGTAAAAACATGTGAAAATTTCTTGGTGCCAGGTCTCGACTGTATGGTAGATATTCCAGCACCTCGAATCCCAATTCCTTTCTAGTGTCGGCCGTCTGTTTCGATGTTTGTGGCCTAACGTTAGGATGACACGTCTGACTTTTAAAGTTTTGGCGATTTCGTTCACTGAGATTCTCTGGTTGTCCCTCACCATCCTCTCTGAGACATTGACATTTTCCTCGGTGGTTGCCTCGTCACGGAAATTCTTCCCTGTCTGAAGCTCTCTGTTCATCAGCTATCAGCGTATTTTAAGATGGTTACACGTCGGCACATCGCTTCTACATCTATATCTACATGTACATCTACATGGGATACTCTGCAAATCACATTTACGTGCCTGGCAGAGGGTTCATCGAACCACCGTTATACTATTTATCTCCCATTCCATTCTCGAATTGCGCGGGGGAAGAAAGAATACCTGAATCTCTCCGTTCGAGCTCTGATTTCTCGCATTTTATTCTGATGATCATTTCTACATATGTAAGTGGTAGTCAACAATATATTTTCGCATTCGGAGGAGAATGTTAGCAATTCTAGTTTCGTGAGCAGCCCACGCCGCAGCGATAAGCGCCGTTGTTGTAATGATTCCCATCCCAGATCCTGTATCATTTCCGTAACGCTGTCTCCCTTGTATCGTGACAATACGAAACGAGCTGCTCTTCTTTGGACTCTTTCGATGTCCTCCGTCAAACTCACCTGATAAGGATCCCACACTGGGCAGCAATACTCCAAAAAAGGACTGACAAGCGTAGTGTATGCAGCTTCTTAAGTAGTTCTGTTGCATGTTTTAAGGGTTCTGCCAATAAAACGCAGTCTCTGGTTCGCCTTTCCCACGACATTATCTACGTGTTCTTTCCAATTTAAGTCTAAAGTAATAGTAATTCCTAAGTATTTTGTGGAGTTTACGGCGTTCACTTTTGATTGATTTATCTTGTTAATAAAGTTTAACGAATTTCTTTTCGTACTCATTTGGACTACTTCACAATTCTCATTATTTAGACGCAATTGCCAATTTTTACACCAAAGTGATATCTTATTAAGATCGTTCTGCGGTTGGTTTTGATCTTCAGGTGATTTTACTGCACGGTAAATGGTTGCACGAACGTACTGAGTACTCTTTGGAAAAGCTATATTTCTGAAGGCATCCAACACAACAAGAAGTCATTATTTTACATGTTTTAATTGTAAATTTTCCTCGCAGTTTTTCCGTATTTTATCACTTTTATCAACTTCCACGAATGTGACATGAACATTATTCTGGACATGTATGCGTGATTTGCCCATCTTCCTCCCACTACCGATCCAATACTTAAGACTATCTGATGATGCCTTTATAAAGCTACTGGGTCTAAAATACATATGATTTAAATTAATATGGTTTATATTAAGAGGTAAATGATACGAAGTTCACCGGGTCATCTAGTATATATAAATGAATTGCTGTTCGTTAGTCTCGCTAAAACTCGATAACGGCTGAACCGATTTGGCTAATTTTAGTCTTGAAATATTCGTGTCCAGGGAAGGTTTAAACGGTGATAAAATATGGACGTTGTCTGGAAAAGAGGAAAATCGGGAGAAGCTGAAACAGCTTTTTACAGTGAGCTATCAATACCGTTCGTCAAATTGCGAGAAAATTTGGTTCATTTCATGTTGTATCAAGAGGCAGGTTTTGCATCAAACAAAAATCTGGGAAAGTCGCCCGGAAAGAAGGAAATTTAGGAAAAAAGAAAGCGATTTTTTTTTCTACGAATAAAAATTAATTGCCGCATGGTTGTAACAGCATCACTTGAGTACGGCTTGACAAGACAAGGTTTGTATGAAATAAATTTTTTGGAAAATTTGAGAAAACTGAAAGTGCTTTTTTCAATGTGGTTTTGATTCATTTCAGCACTCTGACTATTCGCACAACGGAGAGGGGTATTTCATTTTTATTTCATTCATTATGGTTTTGGAAAAGTTTTCAATAAAAAAATAGAGACAGTTAAAAAGGAAAGTCGCAAAATTGGAACCAAGTTCCTTTTTCATTGTGTTTCTAAAATGTACTCTACACTAAGTTGAGAACCGTTCATCCGATTGCGATGAATTTTTGATCATTTGACGTTCAACGAAAAATGAACGTTCTTATGAACTAAATATTTGGGAAAGTTACCCGGAAAATTGGAAAATTCGCGGGAAACTAAAAGAGATGTTTTTTAATGGGATATCAATATCATTCGTCCGATTGCGACTAAATTTTGTATGTTTGACGTTCGAAACAAGAGTAACATTCTTATAGAAATGTGAAAAAGTTTCCCGGAAAATTGGAAAATTCAGAAAAAAATAGAAAGAGATTGGTCTATGAAATGTGAATACCATTCATCTGATTGCGATAAAATTTTGCACTTTCGACGTTCAAAGCGATAGGAAGGTTTGAGTGAAGTAAACGTTTAGAATAATTGGACAGAAAATAGGAAAATTTGTGGAATACTGAAAGAGCTCGTTTCTTTCATACGATTGCGATAAAATTTTGTACATTTGACGTTCATAGCAAATGCCTTTATAAAGCTACTTGGTCTAAAATACATATGATTTAAATTAATATGGTTTATATTAGAAGGTAAGTGATACGAAGTTCCGGGTCATCTCTATATATAAAAGGAAGTGTCCCGATTGACTGACTGACTGATTGACTGACTGACTGACTCATCATCGCCCAGCCCAAACCACTGAAGATAGAAACTTGAAATTTGTGGAGGGTGTTGATCTTACTCTGCAGGCGTCATTTAAGAAGCGATTTTTCGACATTCCGTCCGTAAGGGGGTGAAATAGGGGATGAAACGTTTTTTGAAAATACATTGCTGTTTAGGCAATTTTGAAGCTAGAACTACAAAATTTCGGATTTTAATTCAGGGTTCGAATTTAAAAAACAAGTGTTTCGCGGCATTTTTTGAAATTCGACGAATAAGGGGGTAAAATTGGTGATGCAAAAAATTGATTTTCAAAAATATGTTGCTGTTAACTCATATTTCAAGCTACAACTACGAAACTTCCGATATGGAATCTTGGTCAGGATTAAAAATCCCTGATATTTAGTATTTTTGGAAATTCAACAAGTAAGAGAGTTAAATATGGGATCAAAAATTCTTTTTGAAAACACGTTGCTATTGATACAATTTTGAAGCTAGAGCTGCAAAAATTGATATTTGTATAGTTGGTTAAAAAAAGGTAAAGGTAAAGGAGTCAACAATCCGAAGATTGGTTTGAACACCACAGTGCTTTACTAGGCACGGTCCTGTTTGGAGCTGGTATGCCGTTGCCTTCCTCCGACCTTCAAACTGACTTACCCAGCCAGTTATAGTGGGACCTACGGTTTAACGTGGGTTCAGAACCACGGTGCTACTCGGTATTTTTCACATCAGCAACACTGCCAACACTGACTGAGTTGGCCACCACGGATCCCAGATTTGAATGCCATCGAGCATATCTGTGATGTCACGGAACGCAGTCTCCTTGCCGCGAATACTGTGACCACGAACAGACCAGAACCGGCTGTCGGTCAGCAAACAATTTGGTGTCAGAGGCAGGGCCGGCCCGTCCATATAGGCAAACTAGGCAATTGCCTAGGGCGCTCGAATTGGGGGGGGGGGGTGCAAATTTTTAGTGCGCGACGAACCCTCGTGCGCTCGTGGTGCGGTTTACTTAGCTGCTGCGGTGCGGTTCCAAGAGCTATGAATTCCCGGTTACTAAACGTAGGCAGAGCAACGGGAAAGAGGCAAGACGGAAGTCAATGTTTCATGCATTATCCTTGACTCTTCAGAATTTTGAATGAGTAGACGAGTAGCGGTTTGCAACTAATTATAGCTGGCCTGCCGCCCATCGTATCAGCTGGGGCGCCCTCACGGCCCCGCCGCTCCGCAGTCTCTGTAGTGTACAATGAGATCTTCAATAAAAAGAAACTGCTCTTAACGCTGCTACAAATGCTCTTCTGAAAACAAAAGCCGAGGGGACTGAGGCGCTCCAGTCACGGTCTGCACGGCCACTACGGTCGGGGGTTCGAAAAAAATGTTCAAATGTTAGTATAGTCTATGGGACTTAACTACGGGGTCATCAGTCCCTAAACTTACAAACTACTTATGAACTACTTACGAACTAGGACGCCACAAATATCCATGCCAGAGGGGGGATTCGAACCCCCGACCGTAGTGGCCGTGTAGACCGTGACTGGAGCGCCTTAGTCTCCTCGGCCACCGCGGCCGGCTCGGGGGTTCGAGTGCCCCCTCGGACATGGATATTTGTGTCGCCCTTAGTGTTAGCTAGCTGATAAGTAGTTTGTAAGTTTAGGGACTCATGACCCCGTAGTTAGGTCCCATAAGCTATACAAACATTTGAACATTTTATTTTTGAAAACAAAAACCTTCCTCGAAGACTGTAGAGGTGATTTGGCATATGAAAAAATGCTTGTGGAAGCAAGAGAAATTTCAGAAGTAGCTAATATTTCCGCATTCTTTTAATCAAATATGGAACCAGTCCGTCTAAGACACAAGAAAAGACAGTTTGGTTACGAAGCAGATGGTGAAGCTATTCCTGACGCGCAAAATGATTCCAAAATTATTTTTTATTTTGTAATGTTGGATATTGCAATAATTTCAAATGACGTTCCATCGCATTGACAACCTAAATCGTGTATTTGGCAATCTGTGCAAAATGCCTGATGTACAAGGGGGAAAAAATCCCAAAGCTGTTCTTGAAAAATGTGTACATCACTTGATCTTTATCCTACGGATGATAGGAAAATTATACAACCCATCCCAGTGCTGCATAAATAAAATGGGTTGGAAGCGTTGTCAGGATGGATGGCGGAGCAGTGAAGGCTTGTGGGCGCTCTAGGAAAGGGTGGCTGAATGGCAAATAAAAGATAGGATACAAGTTAATATTTAGTATATTCTGAAATACGGGATACATGGCGGGACTCGCCCTGGGGTCGGATGCGATCAATGAATGCCAGTCTAATCGGATTAGAAAATGAGAATGGTTACGGTTCACACAGTAGGAGGCTGATACCGAACAGCCGCTAGGCGGGAGCGGACGGCATGCGGCCGTTCGCCCCGCACCGAGGCTGGACCTCTGAAGTGCGTCTGTTCTGTACGAGAACTCAAACTGAAGAGAGCGAAGGAACTGATTCTCGCACCTCAGTGTCCTGCAGCAGTAGCACACGTGATCGAACGTGGGTGTCTGATATTGGCCCCACGGTAGCATGGAAACGTCAGTAGTTTCAGCACGGATGCCAGAAGGGTGGCCTGATTTTAGAATCAGCATTGGAATGTTCAAATGTTTGTATAGTCTATGGGACTGAACTACGGGGTCATCAGTCCCTAAACTTACGAACTACTTATGAACGACTTACGAACTAGGACGGCACAAATATCCATGCCCTAGGGGGGATTCGAACCCCCGACCGTAGTGGCCGTGCAGACCGTGACTGGAGCGCCTTAGTCTCCTCGGCCACCGCGGCCGGCAATCAGCATTCAATACTGGTTCTAGCCGGCTGTGTCCTGCAAGGTGGGCAGGCTTGGTCACGTTGTCAAGGCGTATGTTACAGTGGAGGAACACTTGTAAGTCTTAGGCGAAGTTCTGAAATAAAATTTTGAATTATTTCTCTAACCTGGCTGGTCATCCTGTACAAATGTGTTCATTTGACAGAGTCTCTAACTCACAAAAACTTTAACGATATTGATGCTACTGATCTATGCACTGAATTATTAACCATTGCTAGAAGAGTAGTCAATAACTCAGGCCCAAAGGACGTTCTGAGCTATATTTGTAAAAATGTACTTACAAACATTGTATCTAATTTAGTTACTGCACTAAGAGTGTTGTTTCCACTTTCGGTGTCTGTAGACAGTGGTAATCACAGCTTTTCGAAATTAAAACTCATAAAAACATATCTGCGATCCACAGTGACTCAAGAAAGACTTGTGGGATTGGCAGCTTCGTAAAGTGAACGACAAACAGCAGACACAATTCATTTAAAGGAGATCGTCTTCGATTTTGAGAAAGCCAAGGAAAGAAAAATGAAATTTGTGTGACTCTTCGTATAATGAAGCTTATAACTTTATCAGTTATTGTAAACTATCAACCAAAACCTTTTCGAAAGACAGAATGTAAAAGCGATGAAAAAGTAACGTTGTATGAAGTTGTATGATGTGTTCTTTTGTAATGGGGAAATACGTTTATTTAATGTATATGTTGTGATGATGTATTTGAATAAAAATGCAATGTTTATTGTACATCGATGTTTTATTGCGATTTTATTAAATGGGGCGGCATTAGAATAATTTGCCTAGGGGGCCGAGTTTGCTCGGGCTGGCCCTGGGTCGTGGTGGAGTAGCCGAGCGGTCTAGAGCGCCTCGCTGCGGAGCAGGCGGTTGCTCGCCGTGGAGGTTCGAGTCCTCCCTGGGGCATGGGTGTGTGTTTGTTTGTCCTTAGGTTAGTTTACCTAGGTTTAAGTAGTTTGTAAGCTACGAACTGATGACCACGCAGTTTGGTCCCATAGAATTACAAACAAACAACCCGACCTCTCTCGCTACGATATACCAACGCCATCTAGGGACAGGTGGCGTTAGCTAGGCGCCGCTCTCCTGCCACAGTAGTGAGAGAGCTGATTCGCTCAGTGAAAGCGATCGTACGATAATTAATAAATACGATAATAATAAATTCGTTAACGAATGTAGCTGATATGTTATCTACAACATTCTTTCCAAATAGCTATGAAATAGACACAAATACATAAACAGTTTAGAACACGTCGCACTTTTATTTCTTGTAATTACCGCAAAAATACGCAATATTGATTCAATGTTCAAAACATAGGTTTTTTGTGCACCAAGAACATACAAGCAAAGACGACTCTATGACTGTCGTCTGGAATTGGTAAATTGCTCAAAAAGTCGCGCATTTATCTCAGTCGCAATTTCCAGTCGACTCTTACGTCGTCCAGTGACTTCCTTTTTCCACCTATACAATTAACGTTCAGAACGGACAAAGCGATACCTCTTCAACAGTACTGACACGTAGACGTTTCTTACCACTTACGTTCAACCAATACTTCACCGCTTTTTCTTTGTCTGACAATGTAATTGTAGTTACTGGTGTTGCTTTCGGAGATAATTGATGATGGTACGTGGCACTATCACTCGAAGAGTCTTCATTTGTGCAACTTTCAAATGTTCAAATGTTTGTTAAGCTTATGGGACTCAACTACGGGGTCATCAGTCCCTAAACTTACGAACTACTTAGGAACTACCTTGTACTAAGGACGGCACAAATATCCATGCCCGAGGGGGGATTCGAACCCCCGACCGTAGTGGCCGTGCAGACAGTGACTGGAGCGCCTCAGTCACCTCGGCCACCGCGGCCGGCGCGCAACTTTCTTCCGTTTCTTCGCCTCCTGTAGATTCACAGTCTGCAATATCGAGTGTTTCAGTCGTTTTAGCCACATGTCTGCGCTATTTACATGCTCGTCTGGAAGTTTAACTACTATGTCACACAGCACATAGTCTTCACGTGTGTTTTCTGTTGACTGGACGCGGTGGAGTAGCCGAGCGGTCTAAAGCGTCTCGCTGCAGAGCGCGCGGTTGCTCGCAGTGGAGGTTCGAGTCCTCCCTGGGGCATGGGTGTGTGTGTGTGTTGTCCTTAGGTTAGTTTACCTAGGTTGAAGCAGTTTGTAAGCTACGGACTGATGACCACGCAGTTTGGTCCGATAGATTTACAAACATATGAATAACTAAGATATCAGCACAAATTTAACAAACATAAGCCAGCTGTGTCATCACAAATTACAGTCCTCCTCAGATGTTTGGTACTTTTCCATACTCCTTGTCATATTGAAATGCCTAATAGTAAGCATTCGACAACATATTGGGCTATTAATACCAGATACGATTATGTCAAATGAATGTGCAGAGAAGCAAACAACTGATAAAGATAAGCTTATTTATCTCGCCAAATGGCCAACTACTGATCAACGAGCGACAGTTCGATTACTGACTGTTTCACATTTTTCTTCTATTTTGAAATATGGCTCATTATGTTTCTCACGTAACAATAACAAACACACATAATAATTGCCGCGGTGGAGTAGCCGAGCGGTCAAAAGCGTCTCGCTGCGGAGAGCGCGGTTGCTCGCCGTGGATGTTCGAGTCCTCCCTGGGGCATGGGTGTGTGTGTTTGTTCTTAGGTTAGTTCATCTAGGTTGAAGTAGTTTGTAAGCTACGGACTGATGACCACGCAGTTTGGTCCGATAGATTTACAAACATATGAATAACTAAGATATCAGCACAAATTTAACAAACATAAGCCAGCTGTGTCATCACAAATTACAGTCCTCCTCAGATGTTTGGTACTTTTCCATACTCCTTGTCATATTGAAATGCCTAATAGTAAGCATTCGGCAACATATTGGTCTATTATAATACCAGATACGATTATGTCAAATGAATGTGCAGAGAAGCAAACAAATGATAAAGGTAAGCTTATTTATCTCGCCAAATGGCCAACTACTGATCAACGAGAGACAGTTGGATTACTGACTCTTTCGCATTTTTCTCCTATTTTGAAATATGGCTCATTATGTTTCTCACGTAACAATAACAAACACACATGATAATTGCCGCGGTGGAGTAGCCGAGCGGTCAAAAGCGTCTCGCTGCGGAGAGCGCGGTTGCTCGCTGTGGAGGTTCGAGTCCTCCCTGGGGCATGGGTGTGTGTGTTTGTTCTTAGGTTAGTTCACCTAGGTTGAAGTAGTTTGTAAGCTACGGACTGATGACCACGCAGTTTGGACCGATAGAGTTACAGGCAGAATCGGCTGTCGGTCAGCAAACTTCCTCGGTGTCTTACTGCAGTCTACAGGGTCACAGGTGGCTGAATTAGACGTGAGGTGGCCATGGCGTGACATTTGTTAAGTCAGTGTACTGTGGCCGTAGGTGGCCGCAAGTGGGAGGAGAGCGTGAATCAGGGCGGCGTGACACACGGCCCTCAGCAGGTAATAGGATTTGGAGAGCTGCGCTATAAATCGCGGGCGGTCCGGCCGGAGGTGGGCTTCCTCAGGAGGAGATAAACGCGCCGACAGACGGATGGCCCGCTATTAGCGCTGAGGGCCGAGGGCTGGCCAGGTCAGTCCTGAGGTAAGGCCGCTGGTCTAAGCAGCGCCACTGCCATCTCACTTTTAGTTTATACTAGATGACCCAGTGAACGTCGTAACACTTAACTCTTTGATTTGATCTGATTTTTTCAGGGAAGCCAAAACAGTCTTGGTCCAACCCGCCACTGCCCGCACCGAAACTAAGGTTATTGTGCGGTATCGCTCCCTGTATATCTAGTAAAGCCAACCAATGCCCTTGAACAGTACAGGGAGTCCCTTTACCAGTTCTATATTAAACACAATTTCTTCGGGTCTGGTTGCCCCAAATATTCTGTGGTCTTTACTCTCCAATGCAATGCATTCGAAGATTAGATGTGATGCAGTTTATTCACCGTCCCGTCATCACAGATCCTACATTTAGGGTCCTCTTCTGTTATTACCATTGCATGTAGGTGTTTTATGAAATTCCCATGGCCTCTCAGCAATCCAACCATGAGTCTAATCTCTCTCCTGTTCAGACCCAGGATTGCAGAGCTTCTTTTAAAACATGGCTTTGGCATCATTACCTTGCCATGTTTTTGTTGATGGACTTTGGTCCAATATTCTACGTGCTGTCTTCTGAGCCAGTTACGTAGCTCCAATTTGATCATTGCCTTGATGATTGTCGGGACAGGTTCCAGTCCAATAAATGGAGTCTCTGCCCCCAACTTACCTCTTAATATAAACCATATTAATTTAAATTATATGTATTTTAGACCCAGTAACTTTATAAAGGCATCATCAGATAGTTTTAAGTATTGGCTCGGTAGTGGGCGGAAAGAATGGGGAAATCACGCATATATGTCCAGGATAATGTTCATGACACATTCGTGGAAGTTCAGGCAAGGTTTAAACGGTGATAAAATATGGAAAAACTGCGAGGAAAATTTAGAATTAAAACATGTAAAATAATGACTTGTCGTTGTGTTAGGTGCGTTCAGAAATATAGCTTTTCCAAAGAGTAATTATTGTCCGATATTTCGCTTTACGTACTTCAAATCAAAAAATATCTTGAATTACACACTCTGTAAAGTATCTTATAGCGTACATCAGCGCTCAAGCGATCTCCACACTAGATTTTATCACAATAGATTCAGTGGTTTGTTTAATGATATGTAGTCAAATCGTTTCAGCCGTTGTCGAGTTTTAGCGAGACTAACGAACAGTAATTCATTTTTATCTTTGACATTTTATATACGGGTTCAGACCGTGCAAACCGAACATTACTCATTCAGAGTAAATGAAAGACCTCTTTTAGTTTCCCCACAAATTTTCCTGTCTTCTGGGCAACTACTGCAAACTTTTGCTTCACTCAAACCTTCCTCTCGCTTTGAACATCGAATGTGCAAAATTTATCGCCATCAGACGAATGATATTGACATCCCATTTAAAATAGCTCTTTCAGTTTCCCGCGAATTTTCAAATTTTCCAGGTATCTTTCCCAAATTTTTAGTTCATAAGAACGTTCATCTTTCGTTGAACGTCAAATGATCAAAATTTTATCACAATCGGATGAACGGTTCTCAACTTAGTGTTGAGTACATTTTAGAAACACAATGAAAAGGAACTTGGTTCCAATTATGCGACTTTCCTTTTTAACTGTCTCTATTTTTTTTACTGAAAACTTTTCCAACACCATAATGAATGAAACAAAAAAGAATTACCCCACTCCGTCGTGCGAATAGTCAGTTAAAGTGCTGAATCCAATCAAAAACATATTGAAAAACGCACTTTCAGTTTTCTCAAATTTTCCAATCCGATAGATTTTTCAAAAAATTTATTTCATACAAACCTTGTCCTGTCAAGCTGTACTCAAGTGATGACCATGTGGAAATTAATTTTTATTCATAGAAAAAAATCGCATCCGGTTTTTCCTAAATTTTCCTACTTTCCGGGCGACTTTTCCAAATTTTTATTTAATGCGTACCTTCCTCTTGCTTTCAACATGAAATGTACAAAATTTTAACGCAATTGGACGAACGGTATTGATAGCTCACTGGAAAAAGCAATTTCAGTTTTTCCCGTTTTTCCTCTTTTCCGGAAAACTTTTCCATATTTTATCACCAGTTAAACCTTCCCTCGACTTACACGAATATTTCAAGACTAAAATTAGCCAAATCGGTTCAGCCGTTCTCGAATTTTAGCGAGACTAACGAACAGCAATTTATATATATATATATATATAGAGATTGGAGACTTCAGTAAAGGCTTTAATTACAAGCGAACCAGTAGTAAAAAACAGCTATACCAATGTTTTTCTTCTTATATTCTGCTGTAGTCTATATGAAGAAATTTATGTTTGAATGTTCAATATCATTACAGCGCGGTAGCGCTATGACAGTTACACTACCGGAAAAAATTACTAGCTACATCCTTTTATAGTTTTCCAGTTCATTCAAGATCTATTGTCGAAACACTGCATTTGGAGTATGTACGAGGGAGAGTTGGAAAATAAGTTTCCCCTGGCGACTGTGGTCAGAGTTGCGTATGAAAGAAAAAAATCGCACTGACTTGTTTTACGGCTCAATTTAGATTTGTAGTTTTATAAGTTTTTGCAAACATTTGGACCAAATTAATAATAATAAATTAATTAATAAGAGTGTCTGAAGCCCTTATAGGGGAAAATATAGGTAGTGTCGGGTTTCAAACCACCGACCTTTCGTGTCACAGTCCAGCACCTTGCCCACTACGCTACGTCTACAAATCAAAACGGAAGTTCTTTAATCTCATACCATTAATAGCCGTTGTTAACTGATGTTAATATGGCATTTGTAGACATTAGATTATCATTTATCGTATGAAGAACGATGTGTTTTTGTTAATTACTCAGTGTGCCGTTGCTTTGAAATGACAACGTGTAAGTTACAATCAGAAAAGCATCAAATACGCGAGGAATGTCACATGACATCTCCGAACGGCTGGTTTTCGTTAATTCAATGGAGGGTGCAAATCTCCGTTATTTTTGCAAATATGTCTCAAGTGATACGAGATATGAAAAAAACATAAGGGAGATAAGTTGTAGAGAATTTTCTCCTCTACAAATTAGGTTATTCAATTTTCGTGTCAGATATCGTGTCAGATATAATTACAATTATATTATAAACGGATTTTTTTGGTTTTACTACCGTATTTCATTCGTTCATACAGATGGCGAATGCTGTATTGGGATATATTATTCCACGCCAGATCTACCTGTTCACGTAAATCTGGAAAAAATGTGAGTTCACGAGAGATCGTGCTGGAGAGGGGAGTTGCTGCACTGTTACAGAACACGTAGGGTTTTACGCGCAGTGTGTGGACGAGTTCTATTGGAACATACCCCAGACCATAAGGCGAATGGAGCGGTGGGCGGGGGGAGGGCAATGTGTTGAAGTGAAACCACCTTTTCGCTTCACGATTTCATTTTCTCAATTCTCGGTTTGATTATCACTTTTAGCGAGTTTATCTTGCTCGAGTAAATTTTCCTTCAATTCTGAATATATATCAGGGCGTTCGATGCTTCTTTCTTTTGATTCATATTCAATTTTGCCCAAGGATGCAAAAGGGAAATGTGTTTATTTATTTATTTACAGCATTTATATTGTGTCATTCTTTCCCCATGACCTCCGATCCCCTCTTGCGAGTGTGAGTTGCATGCATAACTTAACACGTGTTTTCGTAGTTCAATAACAGTAATATTTAAGAATAGACTCAGTTGCAAAGATTAGTTTAAGGGAGCAATTGAAGACCTTTGTAATGAATATCGATAGTGTTCAGAGAGGCACTGACTGTGAGTTGAGAAAGAGAATCTCTGCTGAGTGGTAGCCAATAGTGGGCTTTCGCGCGGAAAACCGTGGAGAGAACCCGGAAGCGGTACGCTGGGTAGCCACTGAGAGACAGACGTGAGCTGAAGACTACTCCCTGATAAAACAACTTTTGGTGGGTTAAAATTTATATTTTGTATTAGGTTGGGGTTATATCTCAGCTGTTTCACAGCTACACTACTGGCTACACCACCAAGATCACGTGCTACAGACGCATAATTTAACCGACAGGAAGAAGATGCTGTGGCATGCAAATGAATTGCTTTTCAGAGCATTCACACAAGGTTAGCACCAGTGGTGACACCTACAACTTGCTGACACGAGGAAAGTTTCCAACCGATTTCTCATACACAAACGGCAGTTGACTGGCGTTGCCTGCTGAAACGTTGTTGTGATGCCTCGTGTAAGGAGGAGAAATGGGTATCATCACGTTTCCGACTTTAATAAAGATCGGATTTTAGCCTATCGCGATTGCGGTTTATGGTATCGCGACATTTCTGCTCGCGTTCGTCGCGATCCAATGACTGTTAGCAGAATATGGAAACGGTGGGTTCAGGAGGACAATACGGAAGGCCGTGCTGGATCCCAACGCCCTCGTATCACTAGCAGTTCGAGATGACAGGCATCCTATCCAAATGGCTGTAACGGATCGTGCAGCCACGTCTCGATCCCTGAGTCAACAGATCGGGATGTTTGCAAGACAACAACCATCTGCACGAACAGTTCGACGACGTTTGCAGCAGCATGGACTATCAGCTCGGAGACCATGGCTGCGGTTACCCTTGACACTACAAAACAGACGGGAGCGCGTGCAATGGTGTAGGCAACGACGAACCTGGGTGCACGAATGGCAAAACGTCATTTTCTCGAATGAATCCAGGTTCTGTTTACAGCATCATGATGGTCGCATCCGTGTTTGGCGACATCCTGATGAACGCACATTGGAAGCGTGTATTCGTCGTCGCCATACTGGCGTATCACCCGGCGCGATGGCATGGGGTGCCATTGGTTACACGTCTTGTTCGCAAAGATAACATATAGATTACTCAACAAAATACAGAAACAGACAACCCTTACACTAACATAGTCAAAGCAAACACAGTGCACACCATATCATCAAACAAAAAATTACAATAAGAAATCGAAACATAGAGTAGGAAACATTAAGGACTAAATCTTGCAGACATAACAAATAACAGTACACAAAACAAAATGATCCAAAAAGTTGACAAGTATGACCAATCTGACGCCGACCAACTAACCTGTATCCACCGTCAGTCAGTAAAAGTAGGCCAAACTTGCAGAATTTTTCGACGATAAAAAGTTTAGGCTCAGTGTAATAAAAATCCGTAGATAACGCAAACTAACAGTAAATGAAGTATCTGTGCATATGCATTCTCTGGATTGTCCAAATTTGCATTACTGCAGGAAAAGGGACTGCGAAGTGGAGACAGGGCAAAAAAGAAAGAAAGGAAAAAGCCATTGATACGACCCAGAATAAGACACTCTTTCGAAACGTCAGCTAAGCGAGACATCTTGAAATTAACTGATGGTAATAGTTTCTTTGAAAACTAACGATTGATCGGACAAATGGCATCTAGTGTTCAGTTTTGAAAAGGGTGGAAAATATTGTGTGGCAGACTGTAGAAGGAGCTCCTGTTAGAGGCTGTACACTTTTCAGCTGTATTAAACTGAACCACAGAAGAAGGAACACAAAAATTTATTGAAATATCTTGGTCGCACTGTTTTTATTTTATCATTACACGTTTCGATACATCATCAGATCTGTGGCAAAAAATTACATTTCGGATGGTTACAGTTCTTAATCATAAAATTCATATGGAGCACAAACAAATTATATAAAAATATACTTACAACATTTAAAAAAAACGATGGTAATTAAGATACATCTTATTGGAGATGACTAACTAAAATATAAACCACCATCGTGGGTGTCTAGTCAAGGTGTGTCGACCAGAGCCGGCCGCGGTGGCCGAGGGGACTAAGGCGCTCCAGTCACGGTCCGCACGGCCACTACGGTCGGGGGTTCGAATCCCCCCTCGGGCATGGATATTTGTGCCGTCCTAGTTCGTAAGTAGTTCATAAGTAGTTTGTAAGTTTAGGGACTGATAGCCCAGTAGTTAAGTCCCATAGACTTTACAAACATTTGATTTGATTTTTTGTCGACCAGAATCTCATGCCAGACTGGTGAGAGGGGGGGAACACCGTAACAGGTAAATTAAGTCCAATAGCCGCCAGATGGAGCAGGGTTAAACTTAAATATTATTTGAATGAATTTATGTAACATCATCTTGCGTCCTCTGCACTGTCAACTGACCTAGAAGCTACGCAAAAACATGGCTACTAGATGTGTTGAGTCAAACGAAAATATCATATACCTTGTTGTTGTTGTTGTTGTAGTCTTCAGTCCGGAGACTGGTTTGATGCAGCCCTCCACAATACCCTATCCTGAGCAAGGCTCTTTAACTCCACATAAGAACGGCAATCTACATTTGTCTGAATCTGCTTACTGTATCCATCTCTTGGCCTTCCTCTGCAGTTTTTACCCCACACACTTCCCTCCAATGCTAAATTCACGATTCCTTTATGTCTAAGAATGTGTACTACCAATCGATCCCTTCTTTTAGTCAAGATATGCCAGAAATTCCTTTCCTCCCCAATTCTGATCAGTACTTCCTCATTAGTTATGCGATCTACCCACCTAATCTTCAGCATTCTTCGGTAGCACCACATTTCAAAAGCCTCTATCCTCTTCCTGTCAGCACTGTTTATCGTCCATGTTTCACTCCCATACAAGGCAACACTCCACACAAATGCCTTCAGAAAGGAATTCCTTAGGTTTAAATCAATATTCGAGTTTAAGAAATTTCTCTTCTTCAAGAACGCTTTTCTGCCCATTGCCATTCTGCATTTTATATCCTCTGTACTGCGACCATCATTTGTTATTTTACTGCCCAAGTAACAAAACCCAACTACGTCCTTTATTGTTTCGTTACCTAATCTAATTCCTTCACGAGGGGACTGAGGCGCTCCAGTCACGGTCTGCACGGCCACTAAGGTCGGGGGTTCGAATTCCCCATCGGGCATGGATATTTGTGCCGTCCTTAGGTTTAGCTAGTTCATAAGTAGTTTGTAAGTTTAGGGACTGATGACCCCGTAGTTAAGTCCCATAGACTTTACAAACATTTGAACATTTTTAATTCCTTCAGCATCACTTGATTTTCTTACACTGCACTCCATTACCCTAGTTTTATTCTTGTTAATGTTCATCTTATATGCACCTTTCAGCACACTGTCCATTCCGTTCACCTGCTCTTCCAGGTCCTTTGCTGTCACTGACAGAATTATTATGTCGTCGGCAAAATGCAATGTTTTTAATTCTTCGAGCTGAACTTTAATTACTTCTCCAAATGTCTCCTTGCTTTCCTTTATAGCTTGCTCAATGTACAAACTGAATAACCCCCTGTCTTACTCCCTTCCCAACCACTGCATCCCTTTCATGCCCTTAAACTCTAACAACTGCTGTCAGGTTTTTGTACAAGTTTTAAATAACATTACGCTCCCTATATTTTACTCCTTCCTGCTTCAGAACTTGAAAGAGTTTATTCCAATCAACATTGTTAAAAGCCTTCTCCAAATCTACAAAAGCTAGAAATGTGGATTTGCCTTTCCTTAATCTATCTTGTAGGATAAGCCGTAAAGTGAGTATTGCCTCCCGTGTTCCTACATTTCTCCTGAACCCAAACTCATCCTCCCCGAGGTCGGCTTCTACCAGCTTTTCCATCCTTCTGTAAATAATTCGTGTTAATATTTTGCAACCATGACTTATGATGGTCCTGTAGTTTTCACACCTGTCTGCACCTGCTTTCTTTGGAATGGGGATTGTTACATTTTTCTTAAAGTCTAAGGGTACTTCACCATTCTCATACATCTTACACATCCGGTGAAACAGTTTTGTCATGGCAGGTTCTCCCAGAGACTTCAGTAGCTCTGAGGGAATGTCATCTACTCCAGGGGCCTTGTTTCGACTTAGGTCTTTCAGTGCTCTGTCAAATTCATCTCTCAGTACAGTATCTCCTATTTCATTCTCATATACTTCTTCCTCCCTTCCTACAATATTGTCTCTAAGTTCATTTCCTTCGTAGAGCTTCTCTATACACACTTTTCACCTTTCAGCTTTCCCTTGTTTGATGAGAACTGGTTTTCCATCTGTGTTCTCGATATTCATAGAGCTGTTTTTGTTATCTCCAAATATCTCTTTTATTTTCCTGTAATCTGTATCTATTCTCCCCCCGCCCTATTTATACATTCTTCTACATCCTTGCATTTGCATTCTAGCCACTCCTGCTTAGCCATTTTGCACTTCCTGTCAATCTCATTTCTTAGTCGTCTGTACTCCATTTTGCCCGTTTCATTTACTGATTTTTTATATTTTCTCCTTTCATCGATTAAATGTAGTATGTCCTGTGATATCCAAGGATTTTTTGTAGGTCTTGCCTTCCCACCTATTTTGTCCTCTGCCTTCACTATTTCATCTCTCAATGCTACCCATTCCTCCTCTACTGTTTTTTCCCCCCCCGTTTCTGTCAATTGTTGCCTAAAGCACCCTCTGAAATTCTCAAGAACTTCAGGTTCCTTCAATTTATCCAGGTCCCATCTCCTTATTTTCCTATCTTTCTGCAGTTTTTTTCAGTTTCAGCCTGCAATTCATGACCAATAAGTTATGGCCAGAGTTTATATCTGCCCCTGGGTATGTCTTACTGTTTAAAACCTGGTTCCGAAATCTATGTCTTACCATTATAAAATCTGTCTGGTATCTCCCATTGTCTCCTGGTCTCTTCCACGTATACAACCTTCTTTCGTGATTCTTAAAGCAGTTGTTTGTTATAACTAAATTATGTTCCGCGCAAAATTCTACCAGGCTGCTTCCTCTTTCATTCGTTTCGCCCAGACCATATTCACCTACTATCTTCCCTTCCCTTCCCTTCCCTCCCCTTCCCTTCCCTTCCCTTCCTTGTCTTACAACCGAATTCCAGTCTCCCATAACAATTAAGTTTTCCTCTCCCTTAGGGGAAGGTCGGGTAGTATCGGACGGCGGCTTATATCGGACAAGTGGTGTTTCTCATACTTGCCACGCGACTCAGCACCAGTAATGGTCACAGAAGTGTTGGCTGTGACGACAAAGGGGTCGTTACGCCATATTGTACCGCTGCGAGTTTGAGTATGAAAGTGACGGCGCATTTTCTGTTTTGTGAGTGTGTTTTCGTGTACGAAGATAACTTTGGAGTGCTGTACCCAGCTTTAAAGTAAGTGTAACTCTGTTATAAGGTGGTTAGTAGCAATAAGGGGTATTGCACTATATATTTATAGGCAGTTAATCTGTTTACACTTATTACTAAGCACTTAACAGTCGAATTATCTTCCCATGTCGGTCGGGTTGTATCGGACATAAGCATTGATGGTTGTATCGGACAATCACAGCCAACAAAAAGGAGATTTTGATGGATTTGTTTCATTTTACAGGCGAAATGGGCAAAGTGAGGCATATGTGGAGGGCAGAAAATATGAAGATGGATGTCGAAAAAGTACGTTTAATGAAAATGACGATTCGAGAAGCTAGCGAGCGTTTTTCAGTCCCAAAAAGTACCCTTGGTGACCGGCTTAAGAACTTTTTGGAGGGAAAGGAGATATAACTAAAGCCAAAAACTGGGAAACTCTAAGGATTTTGCTAAAACTTTCAGTGATGAGCGAAATTCTGACTTTAACTCCATACAAAAAACAACTGGAAGTGAAGAAAGAACAACAGGAAAAGAGAGAAAAAGCTTCTGAAGCTAAGAGGAAACTTAGAGAAGAAAAATGTAAGGAGAATGAAGAAAAGAAAAAGGAACAAGCATCAAAAAATCCTGTATGCCTAGCTAAAACCAAACGTTTAACTAAGAGAAAAATGGGATGGTATAAAAGGAAGGATGCTTCTGCAACAGAAAGGGAAATATCCAGCGAATATGCAAGGACAAAACTAACATTTGACGATAAAGACACTGGAAGTGATGGCGTGACTCACTGCATTATTTGTGACGAAACTTTTGAAGAGGACTGGATCCAGTGTCGACTGTGTGGGCCCACGAAAATTGCGCAGACCGTGAAAGCAGCACTCTGTATTATGAATGCGATAGCTGTTTCTTGAATAAAGGACAAAAGTTGTGTTAAAGATGCAGTAAAATTGATTGCTAAGAGTGTAAAATGGAAAAAAATTATTATTATTTGTATCATTTAGTGAATTTTTTGCACCGAAAATTATTAAAATCACTCAATTGAATAAACATTTACCATCTGATATGTATTAATAGAAATAAACAAGTGTTTTGATAGAAATATTTGCTTATTTTCTGTAATTTACATCTTGTCCGATACAAACCTCCAACATTTCTCCGTAGTTAAAAATCAGATAAATTTTAGAAGCCAACAGATAATAGCAATTATCTACCCTAAGACTAGTTGCTAAGATGGTTGATTTATGACTTATGAGAGTACATTTTGGTGGCTATTATTTTCATATCAATACATTACTCTATTCAAAATTTGAAAAAACGCTTAACCGTCCGATAGTACCCGACCTTCCCCTAATTGTTTGAATAAGTTCCTTTAGCTCCTCATATATTTCTCCGATCTCCTCATTATCAGCAGAGCTAGTTAGCATATAAACCTGTACTACTGTGGTCGGTGTTGGCTTCGTATCTATCTTGACTACGATAATGCGATCACTGTGTTGCTCATAGTAGTTTACCCGCATTCCTATTTTCTTATTCATTATCAGACCTACTCCTGTAATACTCCCAACTGATTTTGTATTTATAATCCTGTACTCACCTGACCAGAAATCCTGTTCCTCTTTCCACCGAACTTCACTAAGCCCCACTATAACTAACTTCAACCTATCCATTTCTCTTTTTCTCGGATACCTTATTAAAACATATTACTGGGACTGGGCGTACAAAAAATCAGTACAACCAACTGACAATATAATATATATACACAGGCAGAACCCAATGTGCCAATGGGTCATAATACATGTTTATACTCAGGTAAACATCGGAAATGTATTTTATTTTTTGCCACAGATCTGATAATGGTGTATCGAAACGCGTAATGATAAAATAAAAACAGTGCGACCAAGACATTTCAAAAATTTTTGTGCATGCCAACGTATGGTCGCTGTTCACAGAAATGGAAGGTTTTATGAACTAAGTGATAAAGAAGAAGAAAGGATGGTATTTCATATTATATAAGCTTTGATTTCAGACCAGCATCAAAATACAATTGAAATTCTTTTTTTTTATGTATTGAGATATAAGATGCCAACTTGATCACCGAAAATTCAAGTGCCAGACTTCGAACCGACTACAATTAAAGTTATGATAACTATGTTCCGCGAACATCTCCTTCCGTTCACAATTTTCATTTCAACATATTTCTAAGGACGCAAATGCAAGAACTGGAATAGCGAAGAATAGTGAAAAGAGAAGACGTCCGATTATTTTCAGCATGTGTGCTACAGTGGCAAATCTTCTACCAAAGAGTGGTGAAGAAGAGTGATTTAGTAATAACAGTAAAAAAAAAGCAGTGGAGAAAAGGTAATGGATTTTGCAAACTACGAGCACTTTCTCCGTAATATATTCCTTAGATTAAGTTCTTTCTTTGACACCAGCTGACTTCCTTTTAGTAGGCACGCGCTCTTCGCCTGAGGTATTCTTCTTTTTATATCCTCCTTTCGGCCACCAAATTTTACTTTACTTCCTTGCTGGGAGAATTCCTTCATTTCTTTTACTTCCTGGTCCTCAGTTTTGGTATTAGGTTTATGGCTAATTTCATTTCTGCTAGTATTCATTACTATAATCATTCTTCGGTTTACTCTCAGTCCATAACATGGTGTAGACTGTTCTGCAATCTTTTTTCATTTTCCCCTCTTCATAATCTATATCTATAAATGTGAATGTCTGTTCGGTGTACGTTTATCACGTCTGAACCACAAGACATAAAGAGCTAAAAATTTGTACAGTTAATAATGTCTACCCGGGGAAGGCTTTAGGCACAGTTTTATGGCGATCGGATAGCTATTTATCGATACAAGTTAATGAGAATGTCTGTTCGGTGTACGCTTATCACGTCCGAACGACAGGACGCAGAGACTTAAATATTTGTACAGTTACTAATTTATACCTGAGGAAGGATTTAGGCACGGTCTTATAGCGATCTGATAGCTATTTAGTAATCTGAAGAATATAACGCAAAATGCGGAACAATAATTACCTATATACATGTGGCGTCTGTTCCGAAAGAACAGACGTCACTTCTGATCCTGCAGTTGTTATTATTTAATATTCACAGAATATATGACATCAACTGCGATTGGGCAAAGCTGAAAGTGTGTACCCAGCCGGGATTCGAACCCGGGTATCCTGCTTTCTAGGCAGGTGCGCTGACCACCCCAGTGGTGTAGGGGTCAGCGCAACTGACTAGAAAGCAGGAGACCCGGGTTCGAATCCCGGCTGGGTACACATTTTCAGCTTTGCCCAATCGCAGTTGATGTCATATATTCTGTGACTATTAAACAATAATTACTCTTTGAAAACTATATTTACTCTTTGAAAATTGTTTTATTGATTGCATTGTTGCTTGGGGGTTGATAATGAGAAAAAGGTGGAGTGTATTCGAATGAAAAGTTATCAGTGTACATAAAATGCTACGTGTGTGTGTGTGTTAATATTTCGGCCTGCAGCGAAAACTACAGAACGTAAACGAATGGTCTGTGTGTAATTGTTGTCCGAAGACTCCCGTTGTACACCATAGCAGTTCCATGCCGATAGCTTAAGGGGTTGGAAGATATGGTGGTTGAAAGTCGTCAAATTATTAAAAAAAATCCGGACTGAAGGCCAGCGATGTCTTTTCCGACTCTATAGCAAGGAGGTTACGTACAGCAAAACGTGATGCCACAGACCATGTCTTTGGTCTATGCGTGCTACAATGTCTTCAGTTCTGTCTCTGTAAGGATAAGCATACGAATAAGGAATATAAGAATAAATAAATAAAGCAGTAAAAAAGAAATTTCTTTTATACATCTCTTTAAAAAAATCAATTTGACGTTTCGCGCATTATCTATCATAACCAACCAACAAGCGAGTGGAGCCGCGGGTTTAAGCTAGTATGTCATAAGCGAATCTACATCCTTTCATCGTGAATTGTAAGTCACCTCCTGAACCATTTTCTTCTTTCCGCCACTGCTGCTTCCACATATAAATTTTGTAATAGACGTGAGCGCCGATTGCTTGGTCGAGGCGTATGTCACGACTGCCAAATACAGACGCAGTAAGCCTACATCAATCAAATGTTTTGTCGAAAGCTGAAATTTTCAGACAGGTGTTATGTTTTATGCCTCTAAATTTTGTTAAGGAAAGCCAACAGAACGAGTTGAAATCCGTAAGCAGCATTAAGTTATAAAATTACAAGAACAGAATAAAACTACAACGGCTGAGATGGTGTGGGCACCGGCTAGCTTAGACAATAATGACACTCCTACTGATATTTGTCATCAACTGCGACAGTAGCGCTCCAAGCGGCCGGTAAGCTACATTGCTGAATACGGTATTGGATGAGTGCGAATAGTGTCGTTTAATTGATTTAAACTTTTTTTTTCATTAGGGAACGTGTGTAGTACCACAAAGATAGCTCCGCATTTGTCTTTCTTACGTTTCCTAAGATATGTAACGGAACATTACAGGAAAGTTTATTTCAAATTCAAATGTTCAAATGTTTGTAAATCTATCGGACCAAACTGCGTGGTCATCAGTCCATAGCTTACAAACTACTAAAACCTAGGTAAACTAACCTAAGGGCAAACACACACCCATGCCCCAGGGAGGACTCGAACCTCCACGGCGAGCAACCGCACGCTTCGCAGCGAGACGTTTTAGACCGCTCGGCTACTCCACCGCTGCAAAGTTTATTTACAATTATCTTGTAAGCTACAGGTTTCTACTGAAGAATTTCATTTTCTATTAAAAATAAAAAAAATGGCTAGGAAATTACAGAAGACCTGCCCTTTGGCAGAAAGACGTCCATTTTCTACTGAGGAACGTCATTTCTTCACTTCAATTCCAGTAAGAATGGTGAGGGTGAAACGTAGTAAACGACACAGAATACACTAACCACCGTATTTAACGTGCCAAATTAGCCACCACAACTGTATCTGAAGGGAAAACGTCATAGTAGTGGCAATAAAACAGCAAAAAGCAATCAAACTGTTTCATTACAAAGATAAACCAATTCCACAATTGTTGCTGCAGTTGAACCACAAATGACAAGAATATTCAAAACACTGGCTTTTTAAGCCAAAGTATATATATATATATATATATATATATATATATATATATATATATATATATATATATATATATATATATAATTACACTCAAAAGCATATGCGTGTAAAAAAAAGAGAGTGAAGTATAAAAATGTGCGAATCATTGGATGCCATACCGAATTGACATGCGTAAAAAACTGCCTGTCATAGAACAGATCATAATAGAAGTGTCTCTTATGTTTACATACTACTTACTTTCAGCGGCATAAGCTTCAAAAATACACGTATTCGTAAGTATTTGTTCGTGACGAAGTTAATCTTTATACCACTGAATCAGTGAAATTCGGCTGTTACATTAATTTACTGGTAATGTATGTCTCTTGATATTTTTCTAATGCTTGTAACGCAAAAATTGAAGTAACTACGAGGTGTCTTTTTTTTAAGTAAGTACCGATTGAAATTAAAGAAAGACATGCTAAGATATGTCAATAACTTTACTTTTACATGAAAGCCTGTACCTTAATCTACTTTTCTACATAATTTCCATCAATATTGAGGCACTTCTCATAACGCTGTGCCAGTTTTTGAATGCCTTCCTCATAGAAGTCTGCCGCCTGACTTATTAACCACTGCATCAAACTCTTTTGACTTCGTTATCGTCTTGCTCGGTCACAATGCCATACAAAATACTACGAGAAACATTAGGAAAGTCATCCCGCTAGGAGGAAATCGTAAAGCGTCTGTTTTCTCTCACATTATTGTCCACTTCCTGCACCAAACTTTCCTTAACGACCGAAGGACTCCCACTCCGTTGTTCTTCATGCACATTTGTGCGGCCATCTTTAAATGCTGTCACCCACTTTCTTACCATTTCATCACTCATTGTTTTCTCCGTATACTGCACAGATCTCTCTAGAAATATCGATCGTTTTTATGCTTTTAGCACTAAGAAAATGTTCAAATGTTTGTAATTCTATCGGACCAAACTGCTTGGTCATCAGTCCGTAGCTTACAAACTACTTAAACCTAGGTAAACTAACCTAAGGACAAACACACACACCCAAGCCCCAGGAGGACTCGAACCTCCACGGCGAGCAACCTCGCGCTCCGCAGCGAGACGCTTTAGACCGCTCGGCTACTCCACCGCGGCTTTAGCACTAAGAAATCTTGCAACAGTCGGCTGGACTCAACGATTAACAGAGGCATCTTAAAAACACTCAGTTCCGGCCACAGTGGCCGAGCGGTCTGCGGCGCATCAGTCATGGTCTTCACGGCCGCTGCGGTCGGGGGTTCGAATTCCCCCTTGGCATTGATGTTTCTGCCGTCTTTAGTATAAGCTAGTTCATAAGTAGTTTCTAAGTTTAGGGACTGATGACCCGGTAGTTAAGTCCTATAAGCTCTACAAACACATGAACAGAAACACTCAGTACATAACGTAAACAAGGAAGAATCAAAATGTTTCACATGTTTATAGAGCTTATGGGACTTAACTACGGGGTCATTAGTCCCTAAACTTACAAACTACTTATGAACTAGCTAACACTAAGGTCGGCACAAATATCCATGCCCGAGAGGGGATTCGAACCCCCGACCGCAGTGGCCGTGCAGAGCGTGACTGGCGCGCCTCAGTCCCCTCGGCCACCGCGGCCGGCAAGGAAGAATCAGACTGCAATGGCGTCAGTGCATAGGCAACAGATGTAGGTATCCAGTGTATATAAAATTATTGAGATTTCTTAGCACGTCATTTTTAAATTTCAAAACGGCACTTACTTAAGAAACACGCCTCGTATTTCGTTGATTACGTACTAAAATAATTATAAACAAACATTACCCCTTCGGCGGCTTGCTCACCGCTAGGAGCGCTATTGTTCTTGCAACTGTCAGTTGGTAACAACTTTCGCAATAGTGAGTGTCCGGACTGTAAATGTTAGACTGTGGTATGTGCATATGTATCGCATGGACGACAACAAACTATCAAAGCAAATGTACGATCTGAAATTCATAGACAAAGGTCCAAGAGGACAACCAAGATTGCCGGCTGCGGTGGTCGAGGGGCCTGCGGCGCGCCGGTCACGGTCTGCACGGCCACTACGGTTGGGGATTCGAATCCCCCCTCGGGCATGGATATTTGTGCCGTCCGTAGTGTTAGCTAGTTCATAAGCAGTTTGTAAGTTTAAGGATTAATGACCCGTAGTTAAGTCCCATAAGCTATTTGAATTTTGACAACCAAGATTAAGGTGCAAGGAGACGGTCGGGTCTGATTTTGAACAGCGGCGATATACCATGCCGTAATTTGAGGAAGGAGAGAAGGATCGGAACTCGCAGAGCAGCTTCATTCGTTGACCATCAAATAAGGTGGAACGACGTGGGATATTGTGATGATGTCCTTCCCATCAGAGCGACGGGAAATTTACGTTTTCCCGTACACGGACAAGACCGTGAGAGTTCCTTTGAAAGGTAGAGAGCTTATGCTACGTTGCTATTGACGTGAAGCCATTAACTCCATGCTTCTTTTCCGCCACATGTAATAAATCTAAGGGAATCCGCTTCACGGGTGTGGGCTCGAAATTCCGCAGTGACACAACAGGCTGGAGTCACGCCGGATGTGTGGCTACAGCGCTGCCTCAGTTGGCACGCGTCCAACAGTCGTCTCCCGTCTGAAATACGACGAACCCGGCGTTCCTAAGACCTTAACCGTGCTCCGTTCGCTCTTTTACGAGAGCGAGCCATCGATACTGTTTTATACTTCGTGTCTGCAATAAATTTAGAGTTTAGTCAAGTCGAAATACGCAGAAATGACGTGGCGTTGTCGGTAGAAGTACTTGGCGGAATAGAGATCAAATGTTATAGGCATATTCCCGTTTTATTTACTGTTGATGATATGGAGGTTACGGTTGAAAGCTGTCGTTTTAATTTTCTTTCAGCGTACAAAGTGTTTCAAGAACTTACTTCAGATTACTGCGATACAGAGGAATAGAGAAAGTGGTAACTTTATTTACTGTAAGCATTATACAACTTCTGCCACAGAGCGGAGGCAAGAAGCATTGGACAATACATGGATAAAGATCAACTATCTTTTCTTTCAAGATAGACCTAGTCGATGTGCCACTGGAGTCATACACAAATGATGTTAAAAATTACTATCGAAAATGTCCATTTATTCTGTATAGGAAAGCCTTTTTAATAAAAAAAATCATCAAGATATGCTTACCTTACAAAAATGACAAATTTCACTGCAACTGTATGTGGGTTTCCTTTTAGTTTGGAGCTCCAACGTTAGGCGGGTAGTGGAGCCCCTTACAGATATCGCTGCTAAGGAGGGAAAGAAGGTCAACGTGCACTCCGTGGGCATACCGGGCAGAATCACTCCGGATGAGGAAAGGGTCTTTCCGGATGCCATGAAGAGTACAGGGTGCAGCCAACTGCAGGTGGTGGCTCGCATCGATACCAATCATGTGTGTCGCTTTCGATCAGAAGAGATTATCTCTGGTTTTGAGTGGATATCTGACGTGGTGAAGATTACCAGTCATGCTTGCAAGATGAAGGCAAAGCTCATCATCTGCAACATTGTTGACAGAACCAACTGTCGACCTGTGGTACAGAGCCGAGTGGAGGGTCTGAATCTTCTGCGAATTTGCAGGCTGCTGATTCTTCGATTCCGTTGAATAGGTCAGGTGTCTACTAGAAGCAGGAAGTAGCTACAGGAGTAGCGGGGGCTGTGTGGCGTGGACTGGGCAGTTAGAAGTTCTCAGGAATACAGAAGAGGGTTCCACTCTCAAAGAGTGACGAAAACAGGTCTAAAAAATGTTCAAATGTTTGTAAATCTATCGGACCAAACTGCGTGGTCATCAGTCCGTAGCTTACAAACTACTTACACTAAGGTAAACTAACCTAAGGACAACACACACACCCATGCCCCAGGGAGGACTCGAACTTCCGACGGCGAACAACCTCGCGCTGCGCAGCGAGGTGCCTCAGAGCGCTCGGCTACTCCACCGCGCCTGTTTATTCTATGCTTAGTGTTCTCAATAAAATGCTTTTAAAAGGTATGACAGAAGAAAACCATATTTTAGCATAGATATAAACGTCCCAATAACTTTCCAATCATTTACACTTAGAAAATATTGCATTTTGATTACAAGGAAAACATTCATCTACATCTACATACATACTCCGCAATCCATCGTAAAGTGCGTAGCGGCGGGTACACAGCACCACAACTTGGCAATTCCTTTCCGATTTCACTCCCAAACAGAACGAGGGAAACAAGAAGCTTGTACGCTTCTGTACGAGCCCTAATTTCTCTTATCTTGTCTTTGTGATCTTGACGCGAAGTGTAAGTAGAAGACCGAAAGATCATTCTATATTCAGCTTCAAATTCCGGCCCTCTAAATTTCCTCAACAGAATTTCTCGAAAAGAACGTAGTCTTTCCTCCTCCAGCGATTCCCATTTGAATTCCCGGAGCATTTCTGTGACACTCGCGCATTGGTCGAACCTACCAGTAACGAACCTAGCTGCTCGGCCGTGAACTGCTTCTAAATCTTCTTTTAAACTGCTCTGCTGCGTGTACCAAACACTTGAGCAACACTCAAGACGTGGTCGTGCAAGCGTTTTATTCGTGGTCTCATTTGCAGATGAAGCACATCTTCCCAAAAGTCTCCCAATAAGCCCAAATCGGTTATGCGCCTTATAATTGTCCTTACATATTCGTTTCATTTCATATCTGTGTGCAATGTTACGCCTAGATATTTGAACGTCGCGACTGTATCAAGAAGCTCACTACTAATTTTGAATTCGAACATTATGGGATTGTTTTTCCTACTCATGTGCATCGCCTTACTATTTCCTACATTTCGAGCTAGCTGCCATTCTTCACCCCAACTAGAAATTTTGTCTAAATCATCCTGTATGCCACCACAGTCCATTAAAGACGACACCCTCCCATACACAACAGCATCATCAGCAAACAGCCGCAAATTACATGTTACTCTGTCCATCAGATCATTTATATAGATAGAAATAATAGTGGTCCTGTCACACTCCCCTGGGGCACGCCTGACGGGATACACTCGTCTCTGATGAACACTCGCCTTCGAGAACAACGTATTGCGTTCTATTACTTAGGAAGTCTTCCAGCCAGTCACAGAATTGTAAACCTATTCCATATGCTCGTATCTTCGTTAGCGATCTGCAGTGTGGCACCGCGTCTAATGCCTTTTTGAAGTCGAGAAAAACACAATCTGCCTGTTGCCCTTCATCCATGGCTCGCAAGATGTCATGTGAGAAGGGCAAGCTGAGTTTCACATGAATGATGTTTCTTAAACCCGTGCTGATTCATAGAAAGAAGCTTTTCTGTCTCAAATAATTTATTATATTCGAGCTGAGAATATGCTCCAAAATTCTACAGGAAACTGATGTCAACGATATTGGCCTGTAATTATGTGGGTCAGTTCTTTTACCTTTCTTATAAACGGAAGCCACTTGCGCTTTTTATCATTCACTAAGAACTGTGCGGTGAATTAAAGATTCGCGATAAATGCAAGTCAAGTAAAGGCCAAATGCTGCGGAATACTCTTTGCTAATTCATCCGGAACAGTATTCTTTTTTGTATTCAGATCCTCAGCTGCTTCTCTACATCGGAAATACCTATTACTATGTGCTCCATTTTGGAGTTATTGCATTGATCAAATGATGGTACGTTTGTACGGTCCTCCTGCGCGAAAGATTTCTTAAAGGGTAAATTTAAAACTTCAGCTTTCAGTTTGCTTTCTTCTATTACTGCCCCGCAATGATCAACGAGTGATGGATTGTTGCCTTTGTCCCGCTTATCGATTTTACATAGGACCAGACGTTTTTACGGTTCTCAGAAAGATATTTTGCTAAGGTATGGCTGTGATAATTATTGTATGCTTCGCGCATGGATCTTTTTATAGACGCACGAATCTCTCGTACTTTTGCCTGTCTTCGTTTGCGTGGTCTTTTTTGAACCGTGTGTGCAACAGCCTTTGCTTTCTCAGTAGCTTCCTAATATTATTATTTTATCACGGTGGATATTTTCCACCCTTAATTGACTTTATAGGCACATATTCCTCTAATCCTTTACTTATAATGCATATAAATTTAGTCCACAATTCTTCTACATCCATTGTACCGGAACTAAACGATGTCCGTTCATTTTCTAAGTGTGATGCTAACAATTGCTTATCGGCTCTTTCTAACAAAAACACGCTCCTAGTCTTCTTGCTTGGTTTAATAACTTTGGTCACCATTGACGCAATGATGATATCATGATCACTAACTCCTGTCTCTACACTGATATCGTTAATAAGGTCGGGCCTGTTTGTAGCTATAAGGTCTAAAATATTTCCATTCCGTGTGAGATGTCGGTTTAACTGTTCAAGACAGTTTTCGGAAAACGTGTCAAATAGTAGTTCGCAAGACTGCTTGTTTGTGCTGCCTGAAATGTAACTAGAGAGGTGCCAATCTGTACTCTTAAGGTTGAAGTCTCCCCTGACTAATATTGCATGGGCCGAATACCTACGCATTACCTGGCGTAGACTTTATTTGAACGACTCTAAAACTGCTACAGAAACACTGGAGAGCCGGTAAAAACAACCAACTACTAATTTTACTTACCTTAGACCTGTTATACGTGCCCAGATAACCTCACAGTTACTTTCAACCTCGATCTCAGTAAAAACAATATCTTTGTCCACTGCGATGAACACTCCCTTTACAGTTGTCTCCGATCTGTCTTTCCGATACACAGTCCTTGCTCGCTAAATATTTCCTAGCCTCCCACATCATGATTTAGCCAGCTTTCGGTGCCTAAAACTATCAGTGCGCAATAATTTCCCTGCAGCGCGATAAGTTCGGGAACTATGTTGTTAATGCTTTGAAAGTATGCGGCTAATAGTTTGATAGTCGAATTATAGTTCTGAATGCGGCCTGAATTCGCTGTCTGAATGTTAACTGGCGAGTGCTCATCAGAACGAATTAATCTGTAATTTGATCAAGTTACTCATCAGGT
Organism: Locusta migratoria; assembly: GCA_026315105.1. Taxonomy (NCBI): domain Eukaryota; kingdom Metazoa; phylum Arthropoda; class Insecta; order Orthoptera; family Acrididae; genus Locusta; species Locusta migratoria. The sequence goes on along the minus strand of CM048746.1, from coordinate 193,459,735 downwards.
AGCAAAGATTTGTGCAGTTTTACTGATTTGCTTGTTTTGTTGACGGTGTGGAAATGTGTCTACAGTTAAAACCTTATGCATGTACAGTATGAAGTTTGCGTTATTAGTTTCATAGCAACATTAGTCTCGTAGACTTATCTTTACGAAATGTAAATTTGCTTCTACGATTATATCAATGTTTAGACTTACTCACTGCTGGCAGATTTCAACTTAAGATCTTGTCTTCGAATTAGCTTTGCTGGAAAAGTAGGATCATTGTTCCTTCAGTGAAAAGGAAAATAAATAATATTCATTGAAATTCTATGTTTAATGTTTAAAACAAATACTAATTGTAAATAAATTTGCCAAATTAAATTTTGTCCTAAAACAGCAGTAAGTCTGTACCAGTCGTAAGAATTACCATGTTTTGTACTTGGTTGCCACCCGATCTTTGCAGCATCATAATATTATAAAAGATGATAAATTTCATCGGCTGTTCTCATTATGCTGAATTTCATTGTCCAGGGAAGCGTTATAGTTCTTCTACTCTTCCTCGCGTTTATAAACGATTTAGACTGTTCGCGGATGATGCTGCCGTTTATCGGTTAGTGAAGTCAACAAAGAATGAAAAGCAACTGCAGAGCAATTTAGACAACATTTCTACATGGTGTGAAAATTGGCAATTAACACTAAATACTGAAAGGTGTGAAGTAATAGACGTGACCACTAAAAGAACTTTAATTACACGATAAATCAGTCAAACCTTAAGGTCGTAAATTCTACCAAATACCTACGAGTTACAATTTCGAGCAAATTAAACTGGAGAGAAGGCATAGAAAATATTGTGGGGAAGACGAACCAAAGGTTACATTTCATCGTCAGAACGCTTCGAAGATGCACCAGATCCACCAAAGAGACTGCCTACATCACACTTGTACGTCCTCTCCTGGAGTACTGTTGCCCAGTGTGGGACCCTCACCTGGTGCAACTGAAGGAAGACATTGAGAAGGTTCAGAGAAAGGCAGCTCGTTTTGTTTCATCACGTTACAGGGGGTTAAAGCGTCACGGAAATGTTACACGATTTGAGGTGGAAATCATTAAAAGAACGACGTTTTCGTTGCGGCGCATTCTATTTGCTAAATTTCAATCACCGACTTTTACTTCTGTATGTGAAAATATTTTCCTAGCACACATCTACATAGGGAGACATGACCATCCCAATAAAATAAGAGATATCGGATCGAAAACGGAACAATTTAGGTGTTCTTTCTTCCCGTCTGCTATTAGAGAATGGAACGGTAGAGAAAAGTTATGAAAGTGGTTAACGCACCCTCTGCCAGGCACTTAAATGTGATTTTGATAGTATCTATGCAGAATAAGATGTAGAACAGTATTAAAAATAAATTTGCCACGAAACACGTTAATGAGTGATACACAGTTGCTCACTTTCGGTGCCGGCCGCGGTGGCCGAGTGGACTGCGGCGCGCCAGTCAGGGTTTCTACGGCCACTACGGTTGGGGGTTCGAATCTCGCCTCGGGCATGGATATTTGTGCTGTCCTTAGTATTAGCTAGTCCATAAGTAGTTTATAAGTTTAGGGACCGATGACCCTGTAGTTAAGTCCCATAAGCTCTACAAACGTATGAACGTTTTTATTTATTTATTTATTTTTTTGAGCTCACTGCCCGTGGTGTGAGCGCCAGACAGTATGCAGCAGTGACAGTGCTAAACTGCTGGACTTGTTAGTGCACCTGTACCGGCCAAAAGCCAGTTAGCCTGCCGAAAGCCCCGGTCTCCGTGAAAGTGTCACTCCGTGCAAATGTTACTCCGTGCAAGTGTTCCCACCCCGTGTGCTACGCCCCGAAGCTCCCCATCCTCCCTCCCCCCCTCTCCCCGTTTCCGTCGAGGCAACACCCCACTCCCCTGTCCTCCCTCATGTTCGGGGAAACCGCATCACAGGTTCGGGGAAAACCGCACGGTGCGACCACTGCAGCACGCTTTCCAGTTCCGCGTACCAGACGCAGTCGCCAGTCTGACCTCGGCCTTGATGTGAACGCTGGCACGGTTCAAGGGATTGCCTTCCCTGGGGAAACACACGGAGATTAATTTACCGCCAACGAGGAGCGGCCAGCCGCAGGGCGCCGGAAATTTGGAATGTACGGCCGCGTTTTCTGTCACACTCCATTAAGCGGGTAACACGCTGTTACATTACCAGATACCCCTCTCCCTTTATTCTTTTTCAACGGAGGCAGCAAAAAACATACTTTATCTCCACCCGCGCTTCACTCGTTTTAAATTACAACTGTGGAACAATCAATTTTCAACTAACTTTTTCGTATGAAGCAAATATATTTAGAATTGTATTCCGCAAAATTGGTAATTAGTGTCGTAAATGGATATTGAAAGTGTTAACTGAATTATTATATATTAATGGATGATGGAATCGTTTTCGATTAGCCGTGTGTTAAAAGCTACAATTTCCCGCGTTTGTCAACGAAATAACTCGCATTTGCTGGCAAAATTAATCAGCAAAATAAATAAGAGTAGCGAGTGAAACTTCCTAACAGATTAAAACTGTCTGACAGGCCAGAATTCGAATCTGGGACCATTGCCTTTCACTTTGTCAGAGCGCTTTCACAGGCACAATTATTCTTTCGAAAAAAAAAGGAAAAAAAAGCGACTCCCGCATTCAGATTATTAATAGAAAAGTACACCCAACATGATATTCCAGATCCAAAAACACTATGCAATGTACAGGAAAGTTCAGTCAGAGAAACGTATTAACTTACGCGAAGAAAATTTGTAAAAATTGGGAAAATTGGTTACTGTGTACTGTTTTCTACATCTGCATAAAAACTTAGCAAGTCACAATGAAGTGCATGGCAGAGTTTTCGTCAACCTGCTTTTATGATGTTTCTCTACCGTTCCATTCTATAATAGCCCGCAGAAAAAAGGAACACCTAAATCTTTCCGTTTTCGATCTGATTTCTCTTATTTTATTATGATGATCATGTCTTCCTAAGTAATCGGGTGCTGACAAAATGTGTTTGCATTCGGAAGAGAAAGTTGGCGAAAGAAATCTCGTAAATAGATCTCATCGCAACGAATAACGCCTGTGTTTTAACGTTTTCATCCACAACTCGTGCATCATTTCCGTTACACTCTGTCCCCTATATCACGATAATAGAAAACGAGCTCTCCTCTGAACTTTCTCTAAATCGCCTGTTAGTCCCAGAAGAAAAAATAAAGTAATTTTGATTTTACATATGTTTAATCTTTTATGCCTCATTGTGCATGTTTCACGACCTGATACTGCAAGAGTGGATGCATATTTAACAGTTTGATAGCGCATGAAAATCCAATCTCTTGTTATAATCATTCAGCTGTCACCACCCTGCACAATCTACAGGCGTTCTTCGAACGTTGGTGCATGGCGCACACGTTGTGTCAGATGGGGAAAGCCTTCCTATGGAACTAGATTATCTAACGTCCGTTTTCAAAGATAATGGATATTCTTCACATCAGATCAGCGCAGCTTGGAAGAGGAAGAAATGTGACCACCCTCAACATCAAGAGGATAAGGAGGTTTTCAAGTCAAGAGCTTTCCTTCCATAAGTCGGAAACCTTTCGTCGAAATTAGGCTGAATTTTAAGAAAACATCAGGTTGAAGTCATCTTCCGACCGCCTCCGAAAATTAGTGCACTTCTCGGCTCGGTTAGCCAGAAGCCGGAATTTACAGAATACCTTGCCAGTGTGGCAAAGCTTTCATTGGCCAGACGACCTGCACAGTACAGGAAAGGTGCGTTGAACATGAACGCCACACTCGTCTGTTGCAGCCCAGTAAGTCGGCCGTAGCCGAGCATTGTAGTACCACAGGACATTCTATGGATTACTCCGCCTTTGAAATCTTGGCCACGACGAGATTCTTCTGGGATTCATTAATGAAAGAAACTGTGGAAATACGTTTAGCTCCAGATCTTATTAATCGTGACGGCGGCTTTTATCTGGACAAGGCTTGGGACCCTGTGATTTCTTTAATATCATCTGAGATGAAACATTTTATTCATGACGACGCTTCTAGCGATCACGTCTGACAAGTAATGTACTGAGTGCGCATTCAGACAGAGGGCGGACATGTCCTGTATTTCCATGCTATGCAGTACTTGCGCGTTCCGACAGATGGCAGACATGCAGTTTCACTTCGTGCAGTCGCCCGCGCGCCGCTTGTGGACTGTTTTTCTCTGAGGGCGGTAATTTTTAAAGAGGGCGGACTTGTGACGGCCACTGATTCGCATGCGCCTCCGCACCAATTTTTGCTATAAAGGCGTCGTCGAGAACTAGCAATCTTGTCTCACCTATCCGGACTTTCCTCCTGGTGTAACCAGTGGCTCCTAACTATCAACTCTACCAAATCCCAGGCAATCATCATAGGTCGTACCACCCGCTCCTTCCGCCACCACGACCTCTACCTTACATTCCATGACCGCCCCATCTCGCAAACCACCACCCTTAAGTACCTAGGCATTATCCTTTCCTGTAATCCTCACCTTAAAACTGTCCGACAAAAAGCCCTCTCCCGCCTCAACCTTCTCAAGTTCCTTTCCGGCCGAACAAGGGGATTGAACCCCTCCACCATCCTCTTCACCTACCAATCCGTATTGCGTCCCGTCTTGTGTAACTTTCAACCCGACTGGATATCCGCCCCCCCCCCCCGCTCCCTGCTACTGTAAATCTCTCCAGATCCTAGAACGTCACGCCCTCCGCCTCACTTACCGTATCCGCCTCCCTTCCCCCACGCGGATCCTATATGATCTTATCCATTTCCCTCACCTTCTTCAATTCCTTGAACATTTCCGCATCCTCTACACATCCCGCAAAATATAATTTCGTCACCCACTGGTCTCTCCTATCCTCCTGAATCCCAGGCCTCTGCCACGCCTTTACCAGCATGTTCCTCCCTCTTTACACCTCCATATTCTCCACATCCTATTCGAGGGTAACTTCCATCAGCTTCCTCTCGCGGATGACTACCTCCGTCCTGATATATACCCCTCCTATCAACCTTAGCCTTCGTTGTAGATTAGTGCCACGTCCCCCTCCACCCATCCTTTTCCCTTCCTCCGCTTGGATTCCAGTTCCCACCCACTCCCTTGCAGTCCTTCCATCCCATGCCATTCCCACTCCGCCCTCCCCTCCCCTCCTTTTCTGCCCACCACACTTCCCTCTCCACTGCAGGGCCTGCTCAGAGATTTTAATTCTGTATCAGTGATTTTAAGTGTGCAGTGACTTAGTGCTTCGAGTGTACGTGTGTTTTTTAAAACATCATCAACCGCCCCACAGGCAACACATAGTGTTGCCATGTGTTTTAATTGTGTCTCTTCGTCTCATCCTCATCGCTCCGTTTCTTCAACATGAAAGTTTTATCCACCGTGGTTTTTTAAGTTCTGAATATGTACATTTTGTCATCCTTTCACAGTCATAGTCATTCCACCCATTTATCTCACCATGTCTATTTTTAAATTCTTCATATTTGTCACCTGTTTTTATGATATTAAATCTTCTGTTCCCATATCTGTATGCTCTCGGCTGAAGAGCAGCATGTTAGCTGCTGCCAGTCTGCCCCTTCTGGGGTTTAAAAAAAAAACAATAAAAAATAATCTAACAATCTCCTATGACCTCATCCCATTCCCCCACCTCCTTCGGCTTCTTGAACATCTCCAGCGCCTCTACATGACCCGCAAAATTGAATCCCGCAATCCTCTGGTCTACTCCATCCTCTCACATCCCGGGCCTTTTCCACGCCTCCACCACTGTATCCCTCTTTCCCTTCACCTTCACACTGTCCACGTTCTCTCCCAGGGTAATATCCGATACCTTCCCCTCCCGGATCACGCCCTCCGTCCTGAAATCTATCCCTCATACCAGCCATAATTCTTTCCCCATCGATTAAACGCACCCTCTCGCCCTCCCCTCCTGAACCCTCCCACCGCATGGCTATCCTCCTCCCTCTCCTCTCCCCTGGAGTTCCTACACACCCTCCAAAAATGTTCAAATGTTTTTAAATCTGTCGGACCAAACTGCGTGGTCATCAGTCCGTAGTTTACAAACTACTTAAACTTAGGTAAACTAACCTAAGGACAAACACACACACCCATGCCCCAGGGAGGACTCGAACCTCCGACGGCGAGCAGCCGCGCGCTCCGCAGCGAAGCACCTTAGACCGCTCGGCTACTGCACCGCGGCTACACACCCTCCCTGTCCTCCCCAACCTCCTTTCCTTTCTACCGCGCTTCCGAACCCCCCTCTCCCTAACCCTGCAGGGTCCAACTATCAGGCAATGTTTTAAACTTCAGTGCACCGTTTTAGTGTTGTGTCTCTTCGTCGCCAGTGTATGTTTTTTAATAGTGTAACCACCGCCATATGAGACAAGTGTTGCAGTCGCCAGTTTTGTGTTTCTTCGTGTGCAGTGTTTCGTCTTAATGTGTCAAGAAGATTACATGGACCGAGGACGCTGGAGGGGGCTGACTGGTGAGGTCAAAGACCGTCTGCGTTTTATGTAGTCAACGCAGTAAGTAAGTCTGCTAATAAGTTTCAAGGTTCTTAATAATAGATCGTCCTTTCGAAAACTATATATATATATATATATATATATATATATATATATATATATATAAAGTCGTGTTAGTTACACTATTTATAACTGACGAACGTCTGACCCGATATGGCTCAAAATTGGTGGGAAGGTAGCTTAGAAGCAGAAGACCGACATAGGATACTTTTTCTCCCGTTTGATTGCGTATTATATCAGAATTTGAGAAAAACTGAAAGTACGCTTGCAGCTGGGATCATTTTCTCGATTCTCCAACAATCAGATTATTCATTCGCTATTCGCCTAGCGACCAAATACGCTGTAACAGAACGAACAAATACGCCAAGGAGGTTAGAATAAAGGGAGATGGCGTTATGCACACAAGGCTAAAACTGTCAGACAGATTTAACATGAAACGTTGTTTATTCACAAGCCCCTCCGTATTATTATTCTTACCTCCATGATGTTATCGGTGGTGATCATATCTTTGGAGCATTGCAAAGATATAATTGATGTAATTTCGTAGTATTTTTGAGTGTTACAAACAAATTAAGTACAGATAGTGGTTTATTTTTTAGAATAATGCCTCCATTGCGTCGGCGTAATATCGGTCGGCGTACGTGCAACGCAACCTTACTACGTGATCGTAGTCAATGAGACCGACGAAGATCGTAAACAGCGCTTGGAGGTAAATCGAAAAGAAATTCTCAAGCGCGATCCGTTACGACTCAGAAACAAAGGGTTCAGTCGAGTTCAACTCCCTCAGTTGCAGTTTACGTCTCTCTAATAACCCGTTTCCAATTGATTTACCTGTCGCCGGGGCACAGGCTTCAAATTTCCAACTATATGTGTTTTAACTTCTCTGCAATGTACATTTTACCTTCAACACAGCTCCATGTTCCACTCTCATGATCACCATTTTTTAACTTCTTTGTTACTATTGTTTATTACTACTTGATGATGTATGTAAATTCATGTGGCTGAAGAGCAGCGTAGGAGGCTGCTGCCAGCCTACATGTATATGTACGGTGTGAGACGGGGGCTGTAATTAGTCTATTTTTCATACTAAACTTGTGTTACTGTATCTTTCTCTTTACGATAATTATTGAAATATGTAACATTTTTCTCTGTAGATCTTTCTTTATTTTGATTTCTGTGCCTTTGGGGACACATCAGGCGTGATGGGCTCCTGGGATTGTAGTACATTCTATGTTGGTATGAAAATTTCTTGATTTTAATGTCTATTGGCGCAGCTTGGCTGCTAAAAAGTGGTTTTCCGTGTTGGGTATGGTCAGGCCGCGCAGAATAGAGAAGCTCTTGGAGGTCTCCCCCTCCCACCAACTTTCGCTCGACTTTGGGGAAGGACGAGAGGGGCTGGCTTGACCTGCTCGGCGCCACGCTACGTCTGGGGGGCGGAGTATACCTGGCAGAATTATTTGGAGTGTGTGGGATGCTTTACACAATGCTGGACCGCGGTTTACGGTGGGCGATAGCGGGGACTGCCTTTTTAGTCATTCGGCCGTTTTGCAAGAGAGGAATTTGCCAGATACAAACAATAGCAGAGTGCTCTGAGCCCCGGGCTGTTTATGGAGACGTATTGCCCTTAGGCCCTTAGGTTGAGAGGAAAGCTTTCTGACCGTCTGGCACCCCAGGGGTTTGGCTCCAGCGGCTGTATATATAGCACAACGTAGAAAATTTTTAGGTCGTGTGACCGTAGCTAGGAGCAAGCTGAAATTCCTTGCAGGGCACTCACTCTGGGAACGGTGAAATCCGCGGGAAGCTTTGGTGTCGTGGGCGGAGTCTCTTGATAGCCGCAGAGAACGCGTCCTGATTCGGCAGATTATTTTAGTATGACAGCTAAACAATTTGTCAACGGCGCTACGCCATCCGATTGGTCTGACTATTAGCCGTTAGCAGAGATTGGTGCGTCTATTGCGGGTGGGTGTGGCCGCCCGTCAGTTTCCGTGAGCTGCGGCAAAGCGCGAGGAGGCACGAAGACTCCGGTTTGAGCGTCCGAAGTGTACGGACCTCGGGAGACTCCTGTCTGAGCGTCCGAAGTGTACGAACCGCAGGAGACTCCGGTTTGAGCGTCTGAAGTGTACGGAGCTCGAGAGACTCCTGTGTGAGTGTCCGAAGTGTACGGACCTCGGGAGACTCCTGTTTGAGCGTCCAAAGTGTACGGAGCTCGGGCGGAAAAAAATGTTCAAATGTTTGTAGAACTTATGGGACTTAACTACGGGGTCATCAGTCCCTAAGCTTACAAACTACTTAAGAACTAGCTAAGACTAAGGACGGCACAAATATCCATGCCCGAGGGGGGATTCGAACCCCCGACCGTAGTGGCCGTGCAGACCGTGTCGGAGCGCCTCAGTCCCCTCGGCCACCGCGGCCGGCCGACCTCGGGAGACACGCAATACTCCGTTTCGATTCGCGGGGAGGACATCGTCTTAAGTAGGCCTCTGGTTAGACTTGTGTTTGATTCCGAAGATTCGGACCTTGTAGAACTTGTGTTTACTTCGCGGACGTTACATTATCCGGTGGTTACGCTGTGAGCGGCCACAGTTTAGTTTTCGTTTTGCTAGAAGTCTCTATTTGAGCATTCGCGCCTTTGCGAATCGGGCACAGATCTTATTACGCAAGTGACTGATCGATTTGTGCCAAGTGGCCTTTGTGTCACCTAAGCAAAATATTGATTAGTCTACTGGAGTGTTAGAATCGCACAGCAACTGTCTAGCGACGCCGACGCCAGTGACGCTGTGTTAAGTTACATGTCGACCCTGCTTAACAGGTCGCAGCAATTACGGTCGGATAAAAATTTCAGCTCATCCGCTCCCACCGCCTGCTGCCTGCGAGCCTGAGACGTTGCCGTCAATGATCATCTGTGTGCGTAAAGTGACGCACTTCCTGGGTGGTTATATGAATTAGACTTGTTAGATTCTCTCCCTCATTTTATTCTTTTGAGATCTGCCTATTTAGCTTAGAGCTAAGGATAATTTCAAGCCCCTGTGTAGCCAATCTAATAGCAGTCTGTCTTGCAAAATCTCCGACTTTTGTCTCAGCCAGTCATTTTTGTGTCTCAATATTTTAACATTTGTAAAAGATTGTTTGAATACCATTATCTGTTTTACATGATAGGAAATGTAATCTGATTTATTTTTCATGTTTAATTATAGTAAATTGATTTTGAGCAGATCGTCTTTCATTTAAGAACATTACTTTTTCACGATTTTGGAGGGGAGACAGAATAGTTAAATTCCACAGATTACCAATAATTTTTTCAAGAACATTTTTTGTACAACTGATACATTGCAATAGAGTAGGAATGTTTATCATGTGTTTAAAAACATCTCTGATCACATCATAGCTGATCAGTAACATTTTAATTTTCCATATTTTGGAGAAATATGGTGGCGACCCAAGATAATTAATTGCTGTCCTATATAAATTCATAACAAACGACATAGTTCACACTTGGCGACTCTTGCCATAGGATTAACGACATCGTTCACAACGGGTATAAAATAACAATAAAGGGGAAAAAAACAGCAATCTCCAGTGGAACTCATCCACCTGAAGATGGCTGAACAGTTGTCAGCCGAAATATCGTGACAAGAAGTCGACGAAATCCGACTGCAATTCCGAAACTTTATGGACCATTCAGAAAACAATTTTAACAAAAGTTATTCTATAAAGCTGTGTGCGAGATGCCAGTTGTTAAGCAGGCTTTACTGGGTCTCCGTCTATACGTGGACGTCAGCGGCGATCGGTCACCGGCCGCTGCTAGCGTCTGCCCCTCTCACGTGCCACAGCGTCGGCGCAGAAAACGCTTGCCGCTGCCTCCCTCTAGCGGGAAGCGGCCTATTTGCCGCAGCGGAACCAACAGATTGCGTGGAGCTCCAGCACTCGAGTCCTCCGCCGGGGAAAACCTATAAAAGCGAACGCAGCGCCCAGAGAGCGAAATTAATTCACTCGGCGCCGCTACACGCCATTCGGTCATCTCTCGGCGAGCGTAAAAAGAGACCCTTTGTAGCATCCGGAGGGAGTACGGAGACTTTGTGAGCTGCGCCATGAGGTAAAAATGCACTCTTTCCCAGACGTTTACTTTGTAATTAGGCGGGAGGGCTTAAAAAACGGTCGCAGTCGAGCACAGAGGAAGACGTAGTTGCCCCGACGCTCGCCTGCGCCCGCGGCTGCGGCCTTTAGGCTTCGACCTAACTTGGACTGGTGCCGCTTCCTCGCGAGTGCCCTCATTTCGGTACATTAGCCTCTTCCACTTCACTTGAGCGTGCGAGTCACGGTGCTTCTTCATCTGGAACACCCGGAGGACCGTTAAGACTGTTGCTGAGCTCCTTAGCCCTAGTATGGCCGAGGAGACTGAGGCGCTTCAGTCACGGTCTGCACGGCCACTACGGTCGGGGGTTCGAATCCCCCCTCGGGCATGGATATTTGTGCCGTCTTTAGTATAAGGTAGTGCGTAAGTAGTTTGTAAGTTTAGGGACTGATGACCCCGTACTTAAGTCCCATAAGCTTAACAAACATTTGAACATTTGATTTGAATACCTAGTAAATTTCGATGTGCCAAGTGTAATGGAACAGTACAGACTGAATGAAAAAGTCAAGGTATCGTATTTTTCAGTTGAAGAGAATAGGACGTTATTTACGATATAATATTTTAAATGCGAACTTTGTTGAACTTGTACTATTATTTCAGAAACTAGTTTTTCATATTTAAAAGACGTGTTAAAACTTTATTGTTTTTATAGTGACATTTTGTTCTTGTATATTGTAGAAGTTTCGATATTATAATACTTGTGCGACGTGTTAAAAACATCTAAGCACCGTAAATCATACTGAATGTAATGATAAATCAATTGAAACACTTACTGTCTGGAATGGGAACTGAATTATATGAAAAAACTAGCAAACCGGCAACGCTTCGCTGTAGCTTCTCCCTATGTCTATCCCTTCCTTCCCCTTCCTTTGTTCATCTCCTCGTCCACCTACCTTCACACCACTCCCTCTTAACCCGCACCATATCCATCTCCCGCCCCTTTCTCTTTGCGTCTATATCATCTCCCTTTTTAAATCCCTTTCATTCCCCCATACTCTGTCTCCTCCTTCCCAGCTCTCTGATCTTATTTATCGTTATTGCAATCGGGAACTTGATTGGGGATAGAAGTTATAATGGAAAGGTAAATCAATTGGAAACGGGTTATTAGAGAGACGTTTCGAGCTGCTCTATCTGTGACGTTAGTAGCTTCAATGGCCGCACTTTTAATGGTTGCATTGTACGGACAGGTATGATTATAAGTCTAGGCATAAAAACAACTTTCCTGTTTTATGTTAAAAATGACTGGGAAGAAGAAAACAAAACCGCACATGTTTACAGCACAGCTTAGTCTATTTTTCTCGTAGCGAGCAGGTAGAAATGTTTCTTATAGCACACATGTACATCATTCTGAAAGTTTTTGAATGATACAAACTAATTGTAGCATGATAGAAATTCCATATGAAACAAAACAATTAATTGAAATAAAATAAGTGGTATAGCAATCCAACGTTTCGAAAGTCTTTGTGTTGCGTTCATTTCTTGTCTTATTAGGAATCTTATTGAAACACTATTATCAACATTTCTACATACCGGTAAAATTTTATAATTCGCGACACATACGTGGTATAGCTATGTTGGCAACAGCTGTTGGATCGTGGGAATGAAGCCGAAAGATCGTGGCAAAGCTTGAGATATCCAATGAAATTTTAGATGACGACAGTTTGTTCCGAAGCATACTGATGCATCCGTTGCGTAATCGACTGCTGGATTGTATCTGTACCCCAAACGTTCAATTATAATTGCCACGCGTGGCCGTCTGTTTTGTCGACGACTCAAATTATTTAGTGGGTAAACTGCAAGTAAGGGAGTCGAACTCGACTGTACCCTTTGTTTCAGAGTCGTAACGGATCGCGCTTGAGAATTTCTTTTCGATTTACCTCCAAGCGCTGTGTACGATCTTCGTCGGTCTCATTGACTACGATCACATAGAAAAGATTGCATTGCACGTACGTCGACCGATATTGCGCCGACGCAATGGAGGCATTGTTCTAAAAAATAAACCACTATCTGTACTTAATTTGTTTGTAACACTCAAAAATACTACGAAATTACATCAATTCTACTTTGCAAAGCTCCAAAGATATGATCACCACCGATAACATCAAGGAGGTAAGAATAATAGGGAGAGGCTTGTAATGAAACAACGTTTCATGTTAAATCTGTCTTGAACCTTGTGTGCATAACGCCATCTCCCTTTATTCTAACCTATTTGGCGTATTTGTTCGTTCTGTTACGGCGTATTTGGTCGCCAGGCGAGTAGCGAATGAATAATCTGATTGTTGGAGAATCGAGAAAATGATCCCAGCTGCAAGCGTACTTCTGATAAAATACGCGGTCAAACGGGTGAAAAAGTATCCTATGTCCGTCTTCTAAGCCACCTCCCCACCAGTTTTGAGTCAAATCAGTTCACACGTTCGTTAGTTACAAATAGTGTAATTATGTAATATTCTTCACAGTCCCACAGTACTCATATCCTCTCTGATCTGGTCAATCCATCGCAGTCGTGGTCTTCCCCTTGGTCTTTTGCCTCTGGTGTCCTCTTCAATTATCTGCCTGGTGATCTGGTCTTCTCGACGTATTATGTGTCCATACCAATTCAGTTTTTTTTTTCTTTGATCACTGCCACCTTGTCCATGGACTTGAATAACTCCTGCAATTCACGGTTCTTTCTTTCTTTTTCTCCATTCATCTCCATCCTTTAACGGTCCAGAAATCTGTCTGAGGGTGGCATTCTCAAGTGTCAGGAGTTTTCTTTCAATCTTTCGGGTAACAGTCCAGGTCTCTGCTCCATATAAGACTACAGTTTCTATAATTGACTTCTAGACGTTCGTCTTTGAGGATCTCGATAGTAGTCGGGACTCTAATAGCTTTCCCAGAGCAAGCCTTGATCTGTTTCCTAGTGTTACCTAAACATCGATAACTATCGATTAATCTATAGTGTTTGCACTGTCGTCACTATCGACAGTCTTATCGTTTATCATGTAATTCTATTTTAATTGGCACGTGAAAAATTGTCGGGTCCTATTAACCTACTTCCTTAGTGTGTGGAGTTCAGATTGGAAGTAAATTGTATATAGGTATTTAATAAGCATTTAAGGTGGTCAATACTGTTATTAACAGATGGGATTCTAGGGGGAAGGGGACGTGAGAAAGGGAATTCTCTTGTTTGGCTTGCAACTCTCGGTTTTGCCCATCTCGTACCGATCAGGTGCTGATGGCAAAAACTAACATAGATTCATTAATAACCATTATACAGATTGTCATCTTCAAATCTGTGAGCAGACTTACTTGTAGCAAGAAAAACGTCTAAGGCTGTTGTAATACAATGCAGTTAGTAAAGGAAACAATGATGTTATATAGATTTGTTAAGTGTTTGTGAGTGTACTGAATACTGCAAATACCATTACTATCTTTTTTTTAATTAAGCTAGCCCACTATTGTCTTCTTCTGTTTCTGAGTTCTCATTGTGCTTAAAAATGTTTTCGATCTAACATGTTAATGTATAGGTGATTTGAAAATACAAAACAATGAAGCGATGCAAACACCTCCGTGTCACGTGTGATTTTATAGAAGCCTGAAACAGAAACATCCATTACGAGTGGTAATTCGGCTACTGAGAAGTTTACCAGTTTGAAATCAGATTATCTACTTTTTTTTGTCCAGTGCGCAACAGCGTACCGTCAATGTCTTTACACCTGTCAGTCATTTCATAATTGCTCTACGTCAATACTGCGAAAAACCTGTCATTGACAAGCGAGCCTGTATTTTAGAATATTGGGCAAAATCTGATAGCTTGTTGCGTGTAATGGCCAACAAATATTTGTGCTGTCCAGTGACTTCAATTCCTGCAGAAAGGGGTTTCTCCAAGGCAGGAGAAATAATGAATGAAAAACGCAACAGCCTAAAGGAGAAGCATTTAACTACCCGACTATTTATAAAACAAAATTTACGTATCTTGTAATGTGTTTTCAACAAGAGACTAAAGGACAAGAATTTAAATACCTTACTTTTTCTAAGACATTCTTTATCTTATATTCTTGTACATCTTGTAATGTGTTGTCAAGAAGAGACTGAAGGACAAAATTCAAATACAATACTTTTTCTAAGACAGTTTTTTTTTCTTTTATCGTTGTACAGTATTCTAAAGAATAACAAATTATTAGAATGTTATTTTTCATTTAAAATATCATCTCAAAACAATCGATAGTTAATCGACAGATTTTAAAATACTATCGATAATATCGAATGTGTCAACAATCGATGTTTAAGTAACTACAGTTTCCAGCTTGTATTCTTGCGGTCATTTCCTGGTCGATCTCGTTCCTTTCATTGAGTATTGCCCCAAGGTATTTGAAGTCTTTTCCCCTTTTAAAGACTTTGTCTTCCATATCATCTTCTCTGGTAATTAAGAGTTTTGTGTCCCAACTTCGTCGCCGCTTTTGTGTCCCAGCCTCGTCGTAGGTGTCGGTGGCCGAGTGGAATGAGACCGACACGCTGGTGCAGGTACGGAGGGGAGCAGCCAGAAACTATAAACACTAGAGTAAATTAGAAAGAGATATATATTGCACAGAATGTAACAATACTTAACTTTTACATAGTACTGCAGAATGTTGATACATAGTTGTTAGAGCCTGCCTAGTGCCGGTACGATAGCAAAGTCTTCACTGGTGCCTATCTGATTACGAAGGTCCTAACTGGTTGCTATCTCAGTCTCAAGTGACCTATGTCTTTCCGTGGTGGCCACGAGCGGGGTTGCAGCAGAGGGCGCTCGTGGCTGTCGTGAGAACGCCGCGCCGTGTGTGCATGGCGGCGCGCGGCGAAAGTAGGTGGCGCGCACTTTGTACTTGTGCGACACCACAAAGAGGTACTTGGTCTTATCCATATTCAACTTCAGGCCTGTTCTTATTGCCTCTTCTGTTAATGCTCTTGTCATCTGAACCAGGTCTTGCGCTCTCTCTCTCTCTCTCTCTCTCTCTCTCTCTCTCTCTCTCTCTGCTGTTAGAACAACATCATCCGCGAGGGCCAGGTTGTTGATCCTTCTATCCAACTATATCAACTATATTCCTGTCTCTAGGCTTGCCACTGTTCTCAGAGCTCTCTCGAGGACCAGGTTAAACAGGAACGGGGAGAGGCAGTCTCCTTGTCGCACTCCAGCTTACTTTATTACAATTCTGTAGAGATGTTAGAATCTCGAGGCTCTCAATCAGTAAAATTAAATAGCACACGTTGTTGGCAAACCATATTTTCGTGTTTTCGGGACTTGTGACGCAAATTTCAGTACTTTGAATTATATATACATTATCACGATCGTAGCACTATTTGTGACATATTGAAGGTTAACCCCGTCTGTGTAGTCACCCAACAGACGGCTGTGCCACGCCTGTTTGCATGCTCGCGCCTAGATCTCAGTGCTCTAGCCGATACGTAACCCTAGAGCTAGTGGAGGGCTCTTCGCTGAAGGACAGAGGCCGCACCCAAAGGACGTAGGAGTCGCCACCATAGCGGACTTCCTTCTGCAACCGCTGCACCAATAGGAAAAAATGTTCAAATGTTTGTTAAGCTTATGGGACTTAACTTGCTGTTGTTATGGTCTTCAGTCCGGAGACTGGTTTGATGCAGCTCTCCATCCTACTCTATCCTGAGCAAGCCTTTTCATCTTCTCATAAGAACGGCAACCCACATCCACTTGAATCTGCTTACTATACGCGTCTCTTGGTGTCTCTCTGCGATTTTTTCCCCCACACACTTTCCTCCAATGCTAAATTTACGATTCCTCGATGTTTAAGAATGTGTCCTACCAAGCGATCCCTTCTTTTGGTCAGGGTATGCCAAAAATTCCTTTTCTCACCAATTCTGTTCATTACCTCTTCATTAGTTAAGCGATCTACCCACCTAATCTTCAGCATTCTTCTGTAGCACCACATTTCAAAAGCCTCTATTCTCTTCCTGTCCGCACTGCTTATCGTCCATGTTTACTCCCGTACAAGGCAACACTCCACACAAATGCCTTCAGAAAAGACTTCCTTACCCTTACATTAATATTCGATGTTAGCAAATTTCTCTTTTTCAAAAATGCTTTTCTTCCCATTGCCATTCTGCATTTTATATCCTCTGTACTGCGACCATCGCATGTTATTTTACTACCCAAGTAACAAAACTCATCTACCACCTTCATTGTTTCGTTACTTAATCTAATTCATCAGCATCGCCTGATTTTTTAAGACCGCATTCCATTATTTTTGTTTTGCTCTTTTTAATATTCATTTTATAAGCTCTCTTCAGCACACTGTCCATTCCATTCAATTGCTCTTCCAGGTCCTTTGCTGTCTCTGACAGAATTACAATGTCATCAGCAAAACGCAATGTCTTTATTTCTTCCCCCTGAAGTTTAATCCCTATTCCAAATTTTTCCTTGCTTTCCTTCACCGCCTGCTCTATGTACAAATTGAATAACATCGGAGAAAGACTGCAACCCTGTCTTACTCCCTTCCCAACTGATGTTTCCCTTTCATGCCCTTCGAGTCTAATAACTGCGGTCTGGCTTTTTTACAAGTGTAAATAACCCTCCTTTCCCTGTATTTTACCCTTGCTGACTTCAGAATTTGAAAGAGTGTATTCCAGTCAACATTGTCAAACGCTTTGTCCAAATCTACAAAAGCTAAAAATGTAGGTTTTATTATATTTATTTATTTATTTATTTATTATGTTAACTTACAAACTACTAATGCATTAACTTATACTACAGACACAACAAACATCCATGCCCGAGGGAGAATTTGAACCTCCGACGCGGGAAGCCGCGCTATCAGCATCGTGGCGCTCCAGACCGCTCGGCTACTCCCGCGCGGCACCAATGGGAAACGTGTGCTTCTGTGGCCGCGCGGATCAGGCGACCCAAGATCCGTCGCGTCCAGCCGGACAGACGCACGTGGCCAAAAATCCCAAGAAGACGTTTAATTCACACAAAACTCATCATACGGGGGTTTTTGAGGTAGCTGATTACTAATTTGATGGTAAAAATTGTCTAAACAAAATGGCGGAGGTAATATAACAACGTGACCCACGAAAACCCATAATGATTTATTAATAATAGCGTATTTATAGTATTTAGGCACTAATAATTAATACACGGACAATGTGATTTGTTTATTATGATAAAATTACAGAATATTTATCGAAAATATATCGGAATAATTCAATAATATAATGTAACAATCTTCAAAGTCGATGACAGAACACAAATAAGAAATGTAATAGTATAATCAACGATAAAAGTAATAAGTGTAGCTAATAAAGACAAGCGCGCACTGCATCGACCATGCTGTGCTACAAAATTTCGGCCGAACGGGCACTTGTAAAATTCATTATACAAGAGAAATGGCAGGTTATGGCAGCTAATTCTTGTCAATTACATCAGATAATTAATCAATCTATAGTCTAGGATTAGAAATTCCGCGGTATGTTGTGGTATATGCAACTTTTGCTGTAGTTGAAAACGCAAGTTCTGCAAAGCATTGTCGTTTTGCACAGGCATCGTAAAAAATATAATACAAATAGAATGACCATAAAATTTATACCTATTTAGTGTATGAACATTATGTACACATCTGTAGCAACTGTTTCCATCTTGTAGAAGTGAAATTCTTCACTTCACTACCTACCAAAATATTCACTCCACAAACCGAGAGTAAACAGGCCTTGCTTTCACAGCACCGCGTGTGCTCATGACGAACGTCACTTTTGAACTGACGTAACTCGACTGCTATCGAAAGTGGCGACCTCTCCTTCTGGAATGAGATGCACCAATCCTTCCCCTAGCCAATCCTCCCATCAAAATTCCGAAAATCGAAAATTCATTTTTCGGGCCTTTGGCCACGTTTTGGGGATTCCGTGCTAATGTGCGCCGTCAGCTGCAGACGACCATCACCTCGGACGGACAGGGACCAGCAACGCTGCCGCGCCATGGGCCCCGGGGCTTGGCCTCTTGGCCGCAGACGACGCACCTGGTGGCCAGAAGGAACAGTAAACTGCCACGTAGTTCGAACTTTGCTTTCTCAGTAAATGGACTCTACAAGAACAGCCTACAAGAGTAGTTGCTTAAAATATATAGTTCTAAATCCAAGGAATAACTAGAAAGATCTATTTATTTGGGTTCGATTCTCCACACCGGCATCGTGTATTAGTTACCAGAAGAAGGATATTTTCGTTGATAGAATGTTCCTTTGGTTCTTGGTAGAATATTTAATACATGATGACTAATAAAAACACAATGTTGAAAAATTCCACAATATTTATTGTTTAGTACAATCTAGTTTTCAAAAGTCAATAAAATTTCATCAGACCACTTCCATAAAAATGGTTTACATGCACAAAACTTGAACCAGATTTCGGCAAAAGTAATTTTGCTTCCTTCAGAACTATTTCATTTAGCTCACATTAAAATAGTTGTTAAATAAAATGTGGCTGACGCCATGCCATGCAATAAAATGCCGCGGTGGAGTATCCGAGCGGTCTAAAGCGTCTCGCTGCGGAGCGCGGGATTGCTCGCCGTGGAGGTTCGAGTCCTCCCTGGGGCCTGGGTTTGTGTGTTTGTCCTTAGATTGGTTTACCTAGGTTTCAGTAGTTTGTAAGCTACGGACTGATGACCAGGCAGTTTGGTCCGATAGATTTACAAACATTTTTTTTGCAATAAAATGTATAATTTAAAACATGTCTACAACATAAAATTGTGGAGCACGGAACACACAGTTCGAGTGAGCACTGCGTACTCCATGTCACGGAGTCAGCCAAATTTTATTTAACAACTATTTTAGTGTGAGCTAAATGAAATACTTCCGAAGAAGGAAAAATTGCTTTCGCCGAAACCTGGGTCAAGGTTTATGCATGTAAACCATTTTTATGCAACTGGTCGGCTGAAATTTTGTTGACTTTTGGATCGTGTTCCACAGTTGCTGAACTGTAGCCATGTTTAAAACTAGTTTTCGGCTGTTACGCCATCATCAGGCACAACGGTTTCCATAAACAAACGCCAACGAAAAGATTTTACCACATGTGCATAGATAAGCAAAAGATAAACGTTGTTAGGAAGGTATATTAAGAAGTGGTCCAAAATTAATTATTGACTAATTAGCTAAGAAACGAAAGTAACAGTATGAAAAATTAATAACACGATACTTGATACAAAAAATAAGCAATAATTTGGAAAGTTAATAACATGACAATTGGTACACGGTTCTTTGATTGTAAAAGAAGGTTACATGGGACAATTAGGCCTATAGTGCCTTTTGTAAAGGCATAAAGATATGTGTGTCACTATAAGACTATTTCAAAACAAATAGGATTACAACAAAATATTCACAGGCAGGGTGAAGGTACATGTAACTGTTCATAAATGTTTGTAGGCCTATTCGTAAACTATATATATATATATATATATATATATATATATATATATATATATATATATATATATATATATATATATATATATATATATATATATATATATATATGACAAATTATCTGGAATAATTTGGACCACTTCTTAATACACCTTCCTAACAAAGTTTATCTTTCGCTTATCTATGCGATTCTTTGACGCACATGTCATAAAATCTTTTCCTTGACGTTTGTTTATGGAAACTGTTGTACCTGATGCTGGCGTAACAGCTGAAAACTAGTTTGTACTAAACAATAGATATTGTGGAATATTGCAACGTTATCTTATTTTTATTAGTGATCAGAAGAAGGATAGTTTAACTACAATTAATGATTTTGTTACTTAACTATTTCAATTAAACGACTTGAATTATACCTCAGTGTTCTTAAGAAGATTTGTGAAGAATATTTCAATTTGTTTCGTCGAACTTTTATTGTAACCTATAGTACGCAGTGCTGTTACAATTATTTTCAAAAAGTTTATTTGTTAACAAACTATATAAAGCTAGCTATCGAGGCTGTTGGGGTGGAAGTTAAGTCCGTCTGCCTCTCTGAAGTTAATGATGGATTTAGTCTGTGATGTCAGTGAGGAAGCTTTGTAAATGTGTGCTTTGAATAATAAATATGGAAGAGATCTCAAACAACGCGTATTTATTTTCAGCGACCAGTTTATTAGAAAATCTGGTATATGCAGAAGCATGAAGAGACGAGTTACCCCTGAATTTTGAAGGAAACAAAAGTACTAATGACAACCAATACGATTAAAAGTCGTAATGACAAATTTGTGAAATGATCCATCGTTGATACAAACTTAAATTTTCATAAGAATAGTAATGGCTACATTAGACAAGGAAAGAGAGATTTCACTGAAAGTAACTTGTTAGAGTAAAAGACCTCGACTGTCTTCAATATCAGTTATTAGTTTTCAAGATAACAGATCCTACAACGTGTCTTTGAAGATAAATTCGCAAAGTAACTAATATTCTATATCGAAAAATCAGAAAAAATCAAATAATCCGTCGTATTATATTACACAATATTTTTTATGAATTCAAGTTCAGTATCGTGTTGAATACATACATATAATAAAGCAAAAAAGCCTGTATAAAAATTAATGTGGAGTCCGGTTTTGATGCGAGCCATCAAATTTGTAACCATCGTAAGTTATTCAGTCTATTGTAGAAATGAAGTCAAATAAGACTTTTATTGCGTTTTATTTAAATACCAGAAAGTTAGGGACTGAAAGAAAGAAAACATAATTTATAAATAATACGCGGTACTGTAAAATGGGGTGACTTTGATAATTTTTGTGTAAGCATTAAACAACAACTTCTCTAGTTGTTGACAAGAAGCCTTTTGGGAAATTTCAAGAGATCTTGCTGAATATGAGAGAGCAAATTATATATTTTTTGTCGGCTTCCCTTTACGCTTTAAAAAATTGTTTTCACCTTTCTGTCTCACCCCATGGATCGGGGTCACTTTGAATACTTAATTATTTTATTGTTCTGTCGAGGATATACCTCTTTCTGTTCAATAGTGCCCATATCATGTGAAAAAGCTTGATATTTTGGCTGGATATGTAGCTGTGAAAGTAGTTAATTTTCAGTATTAAGATATTATCTATAATTTACTTAGTTTATTTTAATAATTTGAACTTTTCTTTTTGATTATTGCTTAATTTGTATGATAATGGAAATGGTTTCAAACCTACTTTCGACATTAGAAAATTATTTAAAAACATGCCTTTTGATAACAGTGTATGTAGCTTTGATAAATCTAATAGAAAAAAGACACCATAGTTTACAGAAATAGAGTTGTAAATACTTTACAGCACACGAACTCAATGGCATATGCTGTTCATCTTAGGAGAATTGAAAGGCATTAGATTTAAAACCACATTGAATCCTCCCCTTTCTGTCTACATTAGGAAACTAAACTTCATTTTATTCCAGCTTTGAATGCCATTTCCTTAAAAATATTATTTGATCATCACTGATAAGTTGTCTAACACAGTATTTAACACTATCAGGCATTGCCGCTCAACTGATCTGTCAGTGTCAAAGGGTACACTGCTGTTCAAGAATGCCCCTTCAAAGACATACCTTCATATATTATTATTTGTCGTCACCAAAGAATAAATATAATATTTCATTATTTCTGTAATGGTTCAATGAAATATTATCCTTGCCAACAAAGACTCGTTTCAAATTCTGAAATTTCAAATGCTCTTCATTTTAGGCAAATGTATTGTAAAAAAAACCTTTGGTTTTCAGAGATTTATTTTATTTCCAGTAGTTGGCGTACAACGGTATTATACGATGGTTCGAACTTAAATGTTGGCAACTATTTATTCACAACCGATAGAAAAACGATACAAGTTTGCACCAGTTACTGTCCTTCAAAGTATTCACCAGCGTTGTGTAGAACCTGTTGTCAGCGATGTGGAAGGCGTAGTATACCGTTAGCAGAGCCTATTTTGTTGACTGTGGGAATGGAGCAGTCTATGCCTGTCGAATCCCTGGACAGTTCTGAAGGGAATGCCACAAAGTGGACCCTTCATCTTCGGAATGAAACCAAAGTCACAAGGACTTAAGTCCGGGGAGTATGGTGGATGGTTCAGTACTTCCCAGTCCCATCGACCGAACAGAGCAGCCACAGCCTGCGCTGTATGCGCCCGCGCATTGTCGTGCAAAAAAATGGCTGGGTTGCGCAGATAGTGTTGCCGCTTCTTTCGCAAAGCTGGTCGAAAAACGAACAGTAATACTGTGCACCGTGGTGGAATGCCCGATCGTTCCAAGGCGCCTGGCTGCGGAGTGCGCTGCTGCTCGCCGTCGGAGGTTCGGGTCCTCCCTCGGACAAGGGGTTTATTTATTGTCCTTAGCAAAAGTTTAAGTAGTCTGTAAGTCGAGGGACTGATGACCCGAGTAATTAAGTCCCATTGATTAACAAACATTTCAGCATTTTGAGTAATACTGTGCACTGACGTTCTGCCGTGGAGGATCGTAATCCGTCACAGTCATATACGAGAACCAGCATAACTTCCACCATACTGGGGCTCTTGAAGACCTTGAAGCCACTGTCGTGCTGTACGACCCCTGGCACAGTCAGTCTTGATCCAAATCCGTTGTTCCAGTTTCGAAACATATTGACACCGTCACGTTAGACCGCTCGCGCACAAGTGACTGTGTTTCCCTTGGTTATGCACACGCCAGTAACGTAGGATGGGCGAGTCCGTTTGCTGTAGGAGGTAAGGTAGGTATGTCAACAACCTATGCTATCATCGACAATAGTAGATTCCATTGCATAGTGTTTTCACAGCAGAGTTGCCACTATTTATGTTCCAACGCTCGTATTTCGATTGTCGCACCATCTGAAAGTATCGACAACTGGCGATTTTAAGGGCTTCTATTTACACACTGGAGTGCACAACTCACTTTAAAAAGATTCTAAATTACTGTTCAAAGTCACCGCAGTTTACAGTACCTTTAGTAAATTCGCTGTATTATATATTGTTGTAATAATAAATAAATATTTCAGGAAACTATATAGCTACTTACAGCCTCTTACATACATAAGAAGGTCAAAAGTATATATCAACCAGCTGAAAACCAGGCGTTGCCCGGGTATTTATTTATGTATTTCTGCCTTGAATTAGTACTTCTATCCCTTCTCTCTCTGTCCATCTCCTCTCTCTTTTTTTTTAACGTGTTATATTTAGCTGAGAATATATAAAAAATAATGCTGTCTTGCATAATGTTCAAAATGTCAAGTACAGTATCCAAACAAACAAAGATAGAAATCAAAATACAAATGATACGTAATATTCATACATTCATTTAATTCACAACTTGACTGTAAACACCGAGCGAGGTGATGCAGTGGTAACACACTGCATTGGTGTTCGGGAGGAAGGCGGTTGAGACTAGCCTCCAGCCATCCAGATTTATATTTTCCGTGTTTTCCCTAAATCTCTCCTAGCAAATGCCTGGGTGGTTCCTTTCACAGGGCACGGCCAATTTCCTTCCGCATATTACCCGGAGAAGCCGAGCGTAAGCTCCGTCTCAAATGAACACGCTGTCGACGGGGCGTTAAACGCTAATCTTCCTTCCTTCCTAACTATAAACAATATTTCTTGTGGCTTGTCCAGGATCTAATACGAATACGTTATATGATGAGCCCATCCCTGAGCTGTCCGTGTGAGAAACGTGGAGATTTCAAATAGACTCCCCAGTATTGAGTAGATTGCCCTGTGATTTATTAATCATAATAGAAAATGCAAGTCTCACTGCAAACTGCAGTCTCTTAAACTTAAAAGCCAGATCTGTCGGAAATAATGGGTATTCGTCGTATGTACACTGTTTCAGTCTTTTCCTTTCCTTGTAGATCTATAGAAGTCTATTGCTTCTTCCTATAACGGCAAGCGTTTGACAGTTCAAGTTATTTCAACAGCGTTGTCATCTTTCAGGAATTTCCTTAAGCTCACTGGAACACAGGAGTGTCTTAGCAGTAAATAAGAAATGTTACAAAACATGGTGGCTGATGTGTAAAGATTTTACCCGTCGCAGTATATATGACATCATATTTATTGAGTTATGTTTTGTAGAATTTCATAATTTTTCAGGTATATATTCATTTGTATAAGTGCTGTATGTCTGTAAAATCTGTTGCGAATAGAATTAGTAGTAAAGAAGTACTAAAATTTGGTATGTGGGGCGGTTTTCCATTATCGTTACCATATATGTGCTCACATCTCCTACACTACGTGTCGTACTGTGATACAATTTCGAAGGTAGTTTCAGCTGTATGTGTGTATACTGTCTGTAAAATTTCCTGCGCCTATAATTTCTAGTGTAGAAATTATAAACTGCAATGTTGTACCGTATAAAAAATGTTTGTAGAGCTTATGGGACTTAACTACGGGGTCATCTGTCCCTAAACTTACAAACTACTTATGAACTGGCTACAACTAAGGACGGCACAAATATCCATGCCCGAGGGGGGGATTCGAGCCCCCGACCGTACTGGCAGCGCAGACCGTGACTGAAGCGCCTCAGTCCCCTCGGCCACCGCGGCCGGCTGTACCGTATACCTTAGTTTCACTCCGTGAACAGCGGAAAAGTAGTAAGCGAGAAACTTTTTTCCTTTCATCATTTTGGTGTAGTTGTCAGCGAGAAAAAGTTTCGTAGAGGTTTGGAATTATGTTTAAAGATTGTTGAAGTCGCTAAGTACTCTCTTTCTCAAATAGTGGACTGATAAAGTAACACTATCAGGTGCCGGAAGACGGGGATGTTTCATTGCCTATGACGTCACATCTCCTGATCTATCGACCCTAGGCCCTATCGCTAAATCCTGTCTTAGTTAAAGTCTTCTACCTATAAACTACATTCCTGCCAAATTTCAGCTTCGTACGTGAAGTAGTTATCGAGATTTCGTGTTTAGACACTGAGTGAGTGAGTGAATGAGTGTCCTTTCAGTTTTAAATAGATAGAGATCTCACCGCAACTGTTGGTATTCTGTTATATAAAGCGGAGAGTCCGTATGTTTGTGTGTACGTGTTGCACACAAACCTGCAGATTTGTTCCAATCATTATGAAATTTTGTACACGTAACGTTCAATCCATGAGTACAGTCACCGTAAGTGTAAAATCACGTACGATAAATAGTTCACGAGATAAGACGTCATAAACAATGAGATGCGCGAAAAACTGCTGCATTTAGCGACAATGCTGCACATTTTCTCCTAAACTACTGGACCGATTTCAACCAAATTTGTTACACACATTGCTTACTATGAGGTAACAATTGCTGCATGGGTTAAGAATCAGATACGACACATGGTTAAGAAGATATGGCGTCATAAGCAATAGGAATCGCAAAAAATGTCACCAAATGCGGCGAGAGTTTATAGATACACTGTATGAGAATGACAGTACTTAGCGACTTGCAACAAACTTTAAGCGTAATTTCTAACCTTTATTAAATTTTTTCTAGCTGACAACTTATGAAAGGAAAAAGGTTACTCGCTTACCACTTTTCCGCTCTTTATGGAGTAAAACTACGGGCCGGCCGCGGTGGCCGAGCGTTCTGCGGCGCGCCAGTCACAGTCTGCACGGCCACTACGGTCGGGGATTCGAATCCCCCCTCGGGCATGGATATTTGTGACATCCTTAGTATTAGCTAGTTCGTAAGTAGTTTGTAAGTTTAGGGACTGATGACCCCGTAGTTAAGTCCCATAAGCTCTACGAAAAGTTTTTTAAAACTACGGCATTTAGTATGACGTTACGATTTACAATTTGTTTGTTTGTATAGTCTATGGGACTTAACTACGGGGTCATCAGTCCCTAAACTTACAAACTACTTACGAACTAGGACGGCACAAATATCCATGCCCGAAGGGGGATTCGAACCCCCGACCGTAGTGGCCATGCGGACCGTGACTAAAGCGCCTTAGTCCCCTCGGCCACCGCGGCCGGCTTACAATTTGTACGCTACATATTGTAGCCGCAGAAAATTTTACAGACTGTATACACACATATAGTTGAATGTATCTTCTAAATTGTATCACAGTACGGCACGTAGTTCATGAGATATGAGCACATAAACAGTAAGATTCATGGACAAAAAATATGGCATTCGGTATGACGTTACAATTTTTAATTTGTACACTACAAATTGTAGACGCAGGAAATTTTACAGACAGTATACACGCATATAGTTCAGAGTACCTTCTAAATTGTATCATAGTACGACACGTAGTTCATGAGATTTGATCACATAAACAATAACGTTCATGGAAAACGGCCCCATCATGCACCAAGTTCAAATCTATTACTTCTTTACTACTAATTGTATTCCCAAGAGATTTTACAGACGATCAACCCTTATACAAATGAATATATACCTGAAAAATGGCAGAAATAAATAAATAAATACCCAGGTAACGCCGGGTTTTCAGCTAGTATGATAATATATAACGGAGGTCCAAAGAACCCTTCTGTGAGGAGCAATGTTTTCAAATCAAGTGTGTGGTGCAGAGTCCTTGTAAAAATAACTAGACTCACTGACGGCGCTGCTCTCGCGGGATAATTTGAACCTTCGCCCGGCCGGCAAGCGTCAGATAAATACGAGTGTTGTTAGGAGATAAATCGTGTTATATAGTTACTGCGCTATATGTACTCAGTTGATAGTCACATCTATGATATTTTACTATTGTAGTATACGTAAATCACGATGGCAAAGAGCTGCTCAGCGTTTAAGTGCATAAATCGATTTAACAAAAGAATAAAAAGAACGAATACTGTCTTCCCATTTACACTTCTTAGCAATACAAGTAGCAGTACTACTTGTGTTCAGAAACAGTTACTCTTGCTTGACAGGCTCTTAGTCAAGACAATATAGGATTTTGAATTAAATAAATGACGGACTTTTACAATACTGGCAGCTGTTAAAAACGAGCTACTTAGGCAGTACTGGTGGACAGAAATTTTAAAAAGTTTCATTTTACGATTGTGTAAAATAACTATTGAGGTCGCGAGATCAGATGCCTCACTGCAGTTAGAATTTTTGTTAATGAAATTAATATTTGCAAGTTGTAACACAGAATGTAAAGGTCATCTACTTTTCATATGGGTATAACAACTGAAAGAGGTTTGGAGAGCTGTGTATGTTTCCATATATGAATGACACATAGCCACACTGCATGCACATTGTGAAGTTGAACCCTGTGATATTAGTTGCTGACTTTGAGCAGTTCAAGCTACTGTGAAGTATTTGGCTTACAGCAGTAAAAATGCTAATATTCGCCGGCCGCGGTGGCCGAGCGCTCTGCGGCGCGCAAGTCACAGTCCGCACGGCCGCTACGGTTGGGGGTTCGAATCCCCCTTCGGGCATGGATATTTGTGCCGTCTTTAGTGTTAGCTAGTTCATAAGTAGTTTGTAAGTTTAGGGACTGATGACCCCGCAGTTAAGTCCCTTAAGCTTAACAAACATTTGAACATTTGCTAATATTCGTGTAGGTACCCTAATGCTAAGGTTAGATGCACTTAGTTAAGAAAAATCGCACTGACGTGTTTTACGGTCCACTTTAGATTTGTAGTGTTATAAGTTTTTGCAAACATTTTGGACCAAAATAATAATCTAAATAATAAAAAATTAATTAATCAGAGTGTCTGAAACACTTTTAGGAAAAAAAAAAAAAAATGGTAGTGGCGGGTCAGAGTCCAACGCCTTGCCCACTACGCTACGAATACCAATTGGAATACGAATACTTTAATTTTATACTATTCATAGCCGTTGTTAACTGATACTAATAAGGCATTTTTAGACGCTAGATTATCATTTATCGTACGAAGAACGATGTGTTTTTGTTAATTATTCAGTGCGCCATAGCTTTGAAATGACAACGTGTAAGTTACAATAAGAGAATCATCAAATACCCAACGCAAGATGGCGTATGCCAGAGAGAGTTCTGGGTAAGGAATGTCACGTGACATCTCCGAACGGCTGGTTTTCGTTAATTCAATGGAGGGTGTCATGTCTCAAACGATAAGAGATATGAAAAAACATAAGGGAGCTAAGTTGTAGAGAATGTTTTCCTCTACCAATTAGGTTATTCAATTTTCGTGTCAGATGAACGGTTTGTTTGCAATTACAATTATATTACAAACGGCTGTTTTTGGTGATACTACCGTATTTTTTGTCTGAAAAATTTGAAAAAGGGAGGTTCTGGTCTCTGGCCGCCTACAATCATGTCTGTAAAATTTGGTGCTGATCGGTTGAACGGTTCGTCTTAAAAACAGGGAACACGTTACAGACACACAGACAGACGGACGGACACAGACAGACAGACAGACATACATCCCAAAATCGCCGTTATTTTTGCAAATATCTTTGAAACGCTACGAGACATGAAAAAAAAAAAACAAAAAAAAAAACACCATAAGAGAGCAAAGTTGTAGAGAATTTTCTCCTCAACAAATTCGGTTATTCAATTTTCGTTTCAGATGAATAGTTAAGCCGTTATTTTCTTTTAAATTTCGAGCTGTCAAAAGACGATCGCAAAGGATCACTTTTAGTGTTACTACCGTAACCTAAAGTGGGCCAAAAGTTATGACATACTTCGCGTTCTTAAAAGAATTTGGTTGTGGCTGGTTGCTGTATTCACAAGGTAAGACGCTATTATACATTTATATATCTCGTGTGATATTTCATTTTCACAGTAGATTTTTAACGTTAGCTGTTTCAGGCAGCCCTGTTTTACTTTTTGACGCTATAAAATCTCTAATATTGAAGATTAAAGCAGGCACTCAAGCAAAGACGTAAAGTGTTGTGGAACTCTTCTGAAATTAATGTTTCTACCAAAGTTTCACCATCGTAGAATATACTGAGAAAGTGCCACAAAATCGTGTCTCCGTTTATATGCTGCACTTAGAAGGCTAAAAAACTAAATGTTATAATTCGGTTTAATTAGGAAAAAGAAACGCTGTTGGCCGATTTCTACACCGTAGATATAATACGAGGCGCTTTCCAGAAAGTAAGTTCCGTTTGGTTATATAAAACGAACGGGTACAGATACAGAAAAAATATTGATTGTACAAAAATCTACAATTGTTAAACTACTTTTCTACATAGCTTCCGAAATTTTGTAGACAATTGTCATAGCATGGCACAAGGTTTTGTGTGCCTTTTTCATAGAATGTTGCCGCCTGTGTATTCAACCACGTGGAAACATGTTTTTTCAGCACGTCATCATCGTTGAAGTGTTGTCCACCATATACAGATTTTAGGTGTAAGAAGAGGATTATTGTCAAAAGATTTTTTTTAACGATAATGCCTGACCTCACACACCGAATGTGACCAAACAATTCTTGCGGAAATTTCAATGGGACCTGTTTGATCATCCTCCATACAGCTCGGACCTCTCTCCTAGCGACTTTCATCTCTTCTTACACCTAAAATCTGTCCTTGGTGGTCAACACTTCAACGATGATAAAGAGCTGTTACCACATGGTTGAATACACAGGCGGCAACCTACTGTGAAGGATGCACGCTAGGACAAGTGCCTACAAAATTTCGGCAGTTACGTGGAAAAGTAGTTTAAGAGTTGTCGAATTTTGTGCAATAAAAAATTATTCTGTATCTGTGTACAATTTCATTTTATTACCAAAAGGAACTTACTTTGTGGACGCGCCTCGTAAATTTACACACAACCGATAGTTGCTGTATATTCAGAGTCTGAAGATGTTTTGTAGTTTTAAATGTGTTTATTTCCGTCAACATTTGCAATATAATTGTTTAATAACATGTTTCGATCACTTGGATCATCTTCAGATCTTATAGTTGCGTCCGCAACTCGTCTGGCTGGGTACTAATTGGTACCAATTAGTACTCAGCCAGACGAGTTGCGGACGCAACTATAAGATCTGAGATAATCCAAGTGATCGAAACATGTTATTAAACAATTATATTGCAACTGTTGACGGAAATAAACACATTTAAAATAACATAGTGCAGTTGCCGACACTCTCCAATCGACCATGTCGACTATAATGATGTTTTGTAGTTATATATTTAAATGAGATCTAGTTTTCGCGACTTAAATCTACGCACATTTAAAGTTCGAGCGGAAGTTTGCCACCATAATGACCGCCTAGACGCTCTTCAATTTGCCCGCTGTTCGAAGACGGCCGCTTACGGAATTGTGGGGCCATGGTGTGGTGCGAGGATTAATGCATCGGTTTCTGCGGTAACAACAAAGTTCATAGCTGCAGCATTCAGGTGTCAGAGTTATCAGGTAGCAGGGCGCTGTTAACAACAGTGTAGACGAGACGGGAGGGCAGTACGCCGCCCGTTGGCTTCCGGCGACGGGCCGCGCTTTGTGTAACGGGAGGCCGCTGTGACGTCACGCCAACGGCAGGCAGGGGCGTGCAGACATCGCCGCCCCCACCGTGCTGGTGCATCACGTCTGCGCGGACCACGGACCATCACTGTATGAGAACGGTGACGCCTGCGTTAAGGCTAGTCTACACGACGAAACTAGGTTGCGAAACTCATTGCATGAAATGAATTGCGCGCAACTGGTTTCGTGTATGTCTGTAGACACGGCGCCAATACTATACACTTCAGTTTCGTTGTTTTGTGAGTGCCGTAGTGCCGGCCGCGGTGGCCGAGGAGACTGAGGCGCTCAAAAAAAAAATGTTCAAATGTTTGTATAGTCTATGGTACTTAACTACGGGGTCATCAGTCCCTAAACTTACAAACTACTTATGAACTACCTACGAACTAGGACGGCACAAATATCCATGCCCGAGGGGGATTCGAACCCCCGACCGTAGTGGTCGTGCAGACCGTGACTGGAGCGTCTTAGTCCCCTCGGCCACCGCGACCGGCGAGGCGCTCCAGTCACGGTCTGCACGGCCACTACGGTTGGGGGTTCGAATCCCCCCTCGGGCATGGATATTTGTGCCGTCCTTAGTCTTAGATAGTTCATAAGTAGTTTGTAAGCTTAGGGACTGATGACCCCGTAGTTAAGTCCCATAAACTATACAAACATTTGAACATTTTTTTTTTTTTTTTTTTTGAGTGCCGTAGGCGCCTTAAAATGAAAGTTTTGATAGCTGTAAGAGTTCTGGGGGAGCTATTGCTTGTGTATTTGAAGTCGATGCATAAGACTAGACATAAAAAGAATAAGAAACGTGTTTGGGTTCGTGAATGGATTTAAAAAAGACGTCAGCTCTGTTGCTCAGCGACCTTTCTGAAAGAAATTGTGATTGAAGACCCTAGAAGTTATTTTAATCAACTTTGAATGTCATCAGAGAAGTTCACGTTCCTTATAAACAGAGTTAGTAATTCAATAAACAAACAAGTTACCATTATGCGTGAAGCATTCTTACCAGAACAGAAATTACAAATTGCATTACGTTTCTTGTCAAGTAGATATTTGTCTCTGCAGTACTTCTACCGTGTTCCGAAATCCACAATTGCCCTACTTCGTTTGTATAGGTATTTTGAATTGGATGTATTTTAGTCTGCAATTCACTAATCGTCAACAGTTCAATATTTAATTTCACAAATAATTGCTAGAAGAGCACTAACACGCCGTTAAAATCGCACAAACACCTACGCAACGCATATATGTTCAAAAAGCGAATTATTTCTTCCGTTCCCCCCTGTATATTATATTTTGTTCTGTACTGGTCATAAACTAACCTCAAAACTACGCAAACAGTTTCGACAAAGTTGGAAGGTACCGAAACTATTTAGTTTCGCCAACGAGTTGCGCGGAAGCCTGCCGCGCATGCGCATTGACCCGTAGCGCAGATTCATGAAACGTAGTGTCGTCGTGTAAATTAGCATACAGGATATGGAAACAGAGAACGACAGCTGAGTGAGGGGGAGATGAACTTCGGATACGAAAAAAATTGCGCGAAAATACGAATTTTCTATTCGAAATAGACGATTGAAATGCCAATATTTTCCATTTATACCGTATGGTCTGGAATATGATTCTCGTAGTAGTGTTTATCCGTGAAACGTGTCCGTAGAGAATGTATATTACTGAATTTGTAAGAAAATGTCTAATATTGTGCCTCCAGTTTTGTGTCGAGTAACTTGCTTGCAAGGAAGTGTATAATATTGTATCTACTGTGTGTATCGATATATGTACATAAATCTGTGAAGTTTCATCTTTGGCAAAGATTATGTATCGCATAGGATTGTAGCTCGTGCGGAGAGACAGAGAGTGAGTCTTGTGGTTAAGCTCGCTTAGAGAGCAGTTGTGTATGTGGCTCCGATGTAGAGCAGAGGCTGCAATGCCAGCAAGTTGGTCTGATTGTATCTGGAGTATATTGCATTTCATATAATTGTGGAAAAGGGTGTACCGCCCCTGCAATGAAGGTAACAGCATTCCATGTAATTATGAAAAGCTTGTGTCATTTAGGTAATGTAATGGTGATTATTAATAATAAGTAACAAAGTTGACCGTTCTTTCCTGTTTCATTTATGTAGTTAGGAGATTAACCTACTTCCTTTATTTGATAACTAGTTATTTGTTGATTGAAAGTGCAGTTTTGATTTTGGTAATCTTGTTGAACAGATTTCTTTATTGGTAACGTAGTAAATGATTGTTATACAACACTGCTGTTAGTTGAGTATGATACAGAGTTTTGATAATCAGGTACTCATCTGCATAAAATTCTTGTAGTCTAACATTCAGAAAGTGTTTTGTGTTTTTAATATCTTTCTCGTAGTCAAATTTTTTGAGTATAGTCAGTGTGTGTTTCATGCAGGTTACATGTCACGGTTGTTTCGTTAAAAGATCCGTTGCGCACATAATCAGTTTAACAGTATATACATCAACATCAGCGCCACAATTAAACCAAATTACTGTGTTAATCAATAATGTAAGTGTTCAGTTAAATTTTGATGAAGTTATCAGATGAGTTAGTGATCTGCTAAACATCAATATATGACAACTATTTGGACTGCAACAAATATCAGATCAGGTTTTGAATGAGTAACTTTAAAATAAACTACTTTTGTTATCTGATTAAATGATAGATTCAACTTTAAACATTCACGTACACTTTTTATCCGGAATCTGATAGGTTTTTCATACCTTTCAAAATAATATATTTCAGAAATATCAGTTGAAAATTTTACAGGTCAGTCCAACTTTCAAGAAAGAAAAGTAGCCCGCAGTGGCCGAGGGGTTGCGGCGCGCCAGTCACGGTCTGCACGGCCACTACGGTCGGGGTTTCGAATCCCCCCTCGGGCATGGATATTTGTGCCGCCCTTAGTATTAGCTAGATCATAAGTAGTTTGTAAGTTTAGGGACTGATGACCCCGTAGTTAAGTCCCATAAGCTCTACAAACATTTGAACATTTGAAAGGCAAACGAGTGATCCGCAAAATTACAGGCCTATATGAATTGTGTTGGATGCCAGCAGGATTTTGAAACATATACTCTGGGAGAACCAGCCATAACAAAACTGTTTCTCCTAGTGTTCAAGATGTATGTCGGAATACACTCAGACTTCAAGAAAAATGTAATAATAAACTGCTCCACTTGTTGCCTTGTTTCAGATATCTTCTGTTTCATTTTACGGTCTATGTTCTGGGTTATGAGCCCCATTTGCTAGTGACTTACCGATTGCAAAGTACAAAAGTAAAGACAAACCATAACATTAGTATAGTTCTTTGGTTTTCGATTTCAACACTGGCCGGTATTACTGTTTGAACATTAATCTAGCAACATTTACATATCCGTTTTGCATTCACAGCATTAACGTTTGTAATTATTGATGTTAGTAACTACATTATTGTAAGCTTCATATTATATACTTTTTTAGTGTTGATGACTTGCTAAAATTGTCTAGTGACAATTAATTATTGTACCCTGCGAATTTATGTCATTGATTCTTTACAAATAATATCCTCATATTCTAAATAATGTATCTTTTCTGTATATGTTGCTAGCAATCTAAAAGAGTGGAATAATTGAATTCTGTCTGCTCGTTCTGTAATAAATTCGGGGCTAATCGCAACCGTTTATTAAATTTCAATATTTCTAATTGGGTTAGTTTTGCACCTTTACCTTCTACATAGAAGACTTCTACACCTGTTGCATATTTATGCTTCTGGTCTATGCATCTACATCTATATCTACATACATACTCCGCAATCCATCGTAAGGTACGTGGCGGAGGGTACACTGTACCACTACTAGGCATTGTTCAGCAAAGGCAGAAACTGGCTTTGTTAAACTTCAACTCCTGTGGTGTTCCCTTAAAAATGTTCAAATGTTTGTTAAGCTTATGGGACTTAACTGCGGGGTCATCAGCCCCTAAAATTACAAACTACTTATGATCGAGCTTATACTAAAGACGGCACAAACATCCATGCCCGAGGGGGGATTCGAACTCCCGACGGGGAACGGCCGCGCGCATCTTAGCATAGCGCATCAATGCGATCTGCCGCTCCGCCGTGGCGTGTTCCCTTAGCCTAGTGCTGATTGTCCAACCTGTCTGCCCTATATAGTATGTAATAATTCCAATTACAAAGAAAGCAGGTGCATACAGGTGTGTAAATTATATAAACATAATTGCAAAGTAATAATACGAATTATATTCAGAAGAATGGAAAAGCTGGTAGAAGCCGACTTAGGGAAAGATCAGTTTGAATTTGGGAGAAAATTGTAGGAACACGGGATTAAGCTGGATGAAGAAAGGGCAAACCTACATTTCTAGCTTCTGTAGATTTGGAGAAATCTTTTGCCTATGTTGGTTGGAATACACTCTTCCAAATTCTGAAGTCATCAGGGGTAAAACATAGGGAACGGAATGTTATTTACAAGTTAAACAAAAACCAGATAGAACTTGTTAGGGTAGGGAAGAACTGTTTGAGAAGGGAGTAAGACAGGATTGTAGCCTTTCCTCTGTGGTATTCAATTTGTACATTTCGGAAGCTGTGAAGGAATGCTGGAGAAATTTGGAATTAAAATACAGGTGAAGAAATTAAACCTTTGCGGTTTGCTGATGACATTGTGATTCTGTCAGAGACACCAAGGGACCTGGAAGAGCAGTTGAACGGATTTGATAATGTATTAAAAAGAGCGTATAATTTGAACATTAACCAGAACAAAATAAGGGTAATGGAATGCTCTAAGAAAAGTAGGCGACGCTGAAGGATTTGGATTTCGTAACGAAACAGTAAAGCTGGTAAATGAGTTCTGTTACTTGGGCAGTAAAATAACACATGATGGTAACAGTACAGAGGATATAAAATGCAGAATGACAATGGGAAAAGTGATTCTGAAAAAGAGATTTTTTTTACATCAGATATTAATTTAATGTTAGAAAATATTTTCTGAAATCATCGGTATGTAGCGATTCTTTGTATGTTAGTGAAACATGGACGATAAACGGTTCAAACAAGAAGAGAAAAGAGGCTGAAAGTTAGGTTAGTAGATCGCGCAAGATAAGAAAAAAAATTCTTGCATACCTTGACTAAAAGAAGTGATCGATATTTAGGACACATTCTTAGACGTCAAGGAATCGTGAATTTAGCACTGGGGGAGTGTGTGTGGGGTAACAATCGCAGAGGGAAACCAAGAGACTACTGCAGTAAACGGGTTAAGGCTTGTCCTTCTTATGAGGAGATGAAGAGGCTTGCTCAGGATAGAGAAGGGTGGAGAGCTGCTCAAACAAGTCTTACGACTGAATTCCACAAGAACAACAACTCATTTTACGAACATAGTGAAGTACCACGAAGAGAACGATCTATTGACCCATACTCTACACAGAATCTGAAAAAATCGTTTTTGTGAACACAGATAGCTCCTTCCTCGCATCAAGTTGGTTGGTTGGTTGGCTGGTTGGTTGGGATAGGGCGACCAAACTGCTAAGGTTATCGGTCCCCCCGCGGTGAGGGGAAGGAGTCAGGATAGGCAAGGAAGGGAAGGGAAAGGAAATGTAGTCCAGGAATGAAAGAAGGAAAGAAATTTGCATTAGCTCGGTGCCCCATACTCGCCGTGCACGTACTCACGAAAGAACCGTGAGCCCCCTGGGGGGAGGGGGGGGGGGTCGCATCAAGTGATGTGTGTTGTGGACAAGGAATCTCAAATAGATTGCATATTTCTAGATTTACTGAAGGCTTTCAACACTATACATCAAAAGCAGCTCTAATCAAAATGCATGCTTACAGAATAGCGCCTCATTTCTTAAATAATAATAATAATATGCTTTTCTGTTCCGCAGGACCTAATTGAGGAGTAAAACTCCATGGTCATGCAACAAGTCAATACATAAAGTCTAAGACAAGAATGGTAATGTTCACGGAGGAATCTGTCGTTTATTAAATGTTCAAATGATTGCAAATTTATGGTACCACACTACTGTGGTTATCAGTATCGTAGGCTTACAAATTATTAAACTAACTCAAACTAACCTAAGGACAACACACACACACACACACACACACACACACACACACAAGGGATGACTCGAAACTCCGGCGGGAGCGGCCTCGTAGTCCGTGACATGGCTTCCAGAACCACTCGGCGTTTCGGCGTGATTGTCGTTTATCGGTTATTCAAGTCATCGGAAGAGCAACTTCAGGAAGATTTAGATAAGAATCTGCTTGGTGTGACAAATGGCAATTGACCCTAAATAATGAACCGTGCGAAATCATCCATAGAAGCGTTAAAATAAAGCTGTTAAACTTTATTTAGATGATAATCAGTCAAATCTATTGGTCGTAAATTCAAATAAATACCTAAGAATGAAAATCATAACAACTTAAATTGGAAAGAACACATAGAAAACATGGTTGGGAAGGTGAACCGAAGGCTTCACTTAGAAGATACAATAGTTCTAGTCAAGAAACTGCTTACACTACACTTTCTCGTTCTGTTTTGGAGTATTGCTGCTCATTGTGGATCCTCACCAGGTGGCAGTGATGGAAAACATAGAAATAGTTCAGAGAAGGGCAGCTCGGTTTGTTTTACTGCGATATAAGGGAGATGACGCACAAGTTTGGAGTGGAAATGATTCGTTGCGACGAGATCTACTTGCGAAATTTCTTTCGCAAATCAGATCGAAAACGGAAAGATTTAGGTGTTCCTTATTGCCTGCGCGTTATTAGATAATGAGAAAAATCATGAAAGCGTCTCGATAAAACCTCTGCCAGATTATTAAATATGATATGCAAATAAAGATGTAAATATAGATAACGAAACATTAACTTCGCATAGCTTTTGAGTGATAAATTATTTATTGGTGAGAGGGAATGTCGCAACTTCGACCGTGTGGCCTTTATTATGTGTACGTGCTTGTGTCTTAGTATATGTCAAACCTCAAATCACGTGAAATCGCACGATACAGAAGCTGGTTTCATGCGATTGAGACTACGGCTTCTTGTGTTTATTGCATTATTAGAATTACATTGTGAATATATTACTCATAATGTGCCTTATTTTTGCATGAATGTGTAATATTGTGTAAAGTAATTCCATTCTCTTCATATAGAATATAAGCTGGTTTCCTTATGTAATGTGTGCGCTCAGGTAAATTATTTTTTACATATGATTGTGTATAAACTGCTCCATTAAAATGCGTTGTAAATATACTGATCGTATCCTATTTTTTCAGAACTTTCTCGTATTTAATGTAAAAGTCCATATTAACGACTCTCAATAGATTTGCTATTTTATTTTATTACAGCGGCTGTCAGAGTTGAAGAGCATGAAAGAGATGCAGTGGTTAGGAAGGTAGTAAGACAGGGTTGTAGTCTTTCTCCAATGTTATTCAATTTGTACATTGAGCAAGCTATAAAGGAAAGCAAGGAGAAATTTGGAGAAGGAATTAAAGTTCAGGGTGAAGAATTAAAAACATTGCGTTTTGCTGACGACATAGTAATTCTGTCAGAGACAGCAAAGGACCTGGAAGAGCAGTTGAACGGAATGGATAGTGTGCTGAAAGGTGCATATATGATGAACATTAACAAGAGCAAAACTTCTGTAATGGAGTGCAGTCTAAGAAAATCAGGTGATGCTGAAGGAATGAGATTAGATAACGAAATAATAAATAAGGTAGATGAGTTTTGTTACTTGGAAAGTAAAATAACAAATGATGGTCGCAGTACAGGGGATATAAAATGCAGAATGGCAATGGGTAGAAAAGCGTTCTTGAAAAAGAGACATTTGTTAACCTCGAGTATTGATTTAAGTGTAAGGAAGTCCTTTCTGACGGCATTTGTGTGGAGTGTTGCCTTCTATGGGACGATAAACAGTGCGGACAGGAAGAGGATAGAGGCTTTTAAAATGAGGTGCTACAGAAGTATGCTGAAGATTAGGTGGGTGGATCGCGTAACTAATGCGGAGGTACTGAACAGAATTGGGGAGAAAAGGAATTTCTGGCATATCTCGACTATAAGAAGGGATCGATTGGTAGGACACATTCTTAGACAGCAATTAATTGTGAATTTAGCGTTGGAGGGAAGTGCGTGGGGTAAAAACCGCAGTGGAAGACCAAGAGATGGATACAGTAAGCAGATTCAGACAAATGTAGGTTGCCGTTCTTATGTGGAGATGAAGAGGCTTACTCTGGATAGGGTATTGTGGAGAGCTGCAGCAAACCAGTCTCTGGACTGAAGACCACAACAAAAACACATTTTGCTTTCAATCGCGTCGCTTCTTGGAAATGACTTGCAAATACAAGGAAAAAAGTAGTAGTAGTTACGCAAAAGTACCACATGTTTTTAACAGGAAGATACTACAAACGATTTATTTTAGCAGATACACTATGTGATCAAAAATTTCCGGACCCTTGGCTGAAAATGACTTATAAGTTCGTGGCGCCCTCCATGTGTAGTGTTGGAATTCAATATGGTGTTGGCCCACCCTTACCTTGATGACAGTTTCCACTCTCGCAGGCATACGTTGAGTCAGGTGCTGGAAGGTTTCTTGGGGCAACGGAAGCCCGTTCTTCACTGAGTGCTGCACTGAGGAGACGTATCGATGTCTGTGAGGCCTGGCACGATGTCGGCGTTGAAAAACATCTTAAAGGCGTTCCATAGGATTCAAGTCAGGACTCTGTGCTTGTCAGTCCATTCTAGGGATGTTACTGTCGTATGACCTCTCCGCCATATTCCGTGCATTATGAACAAGTGCTCGATCGTGTTGAAACATGCAGTCGCCATCCCAGAATTGCAGTGGGAAGCAAGAGGGCGCTTAAAACATCAGTGTGAGCCTGATTCTTGATTACTGACTATGGTAACATTTTTATAACTTTTTATATCTTTATGGAAATGCTCTTTCCTAAAAAAAATATAATCGTCATTCTTAAATTAAATATCATCCTAAAACAAATCTTGGAACCGTAAACAAATGACTTACCGCAAAAGAATATGACGGTAGAGCCATATGCAGAATTATTTGCTTAGACCTGTGTATCAACTTTCAGACTCAAATTATCGATCAATTAAAAAAAAAAAAAAAGTTACATGATATTAAATCCTGCATAACTTTTACTAGGCAATAGTCAATTTTTTTCAATCCAATGCATAATAGCGGAGATAGAGCATAGTTGCCGGCCGCGGTGGTCGAGGAGACTGAGGCGCTCCAGTCACGGTCTGCACGGCCACTACGGTCGGGGGTTCGAATCCCCCCTCGGGCATGGATATTTGTGCCGTCCTAGTTCGTAGGTAGTTCATAATTAGTTTGTAAGTTTAGGGACTGATGACCCCGTAGTTAAGTCCCATAGACTATACAAACATTTGAATAGAGCATAGTGCCGCCATCTAGTGGTTATGCTGCCAGACGGAGGTTCTGGTCGCAGGCGGCCAACAAATACGAGGAGCGTTTGAAAAGTCCGAGAGATGGCACCACCGGCGCGTATTGAGGACATGTTTAGTTAGTTCAGGGTGTACAGAACAGGGCTCCCTGATTTCAAAATTAAATATCTCGAAAACAAAAATCGATAGAGGAATGCAATAAACGGTATGTTTATTGTGAAAGCTGTAAGAAGTTTATACAGCAGCTTGAAATAACAGTTACAAAAGCTGCTAACAGATGGCGCTGTACGCTGCACAGCTCATATTAGCATACATAAGTGAAATAATCGTATGAAAACACTCTTTGCAAACAATCACATCACAATGTTTTTAAAATGTTCACCATTGGCACTACAGAAGTGGCGCAAACGAAGAATGAAATTCGCCATCACATTTCGTAGTGTCTCAACCGAAATGGATTCACTTGCCACAGAGATCGCCGATTCAAGCTCGTCCAGCGCAGCCGGATGCTTCGGGTAGACCATGTCTATCACAATGCCCCACCAAAAAAAGTCACAGGGACTCAAATCCGGCGAATATGGAAGCCAATCCATGCCTGCACCAGTAAATTTGGGATATTCCAAAGCAATGACTCGATTGCCGAAGTATTCCGATGTGGTCGGGCTCCATCTTGCATAAACCATTCAATACCTGGTTGATCCTCTAACGCTTGCTGTGTGGCGACAAATTGTTCCAAAATTGCAAAGTAACGTGCACCAGTGACCGTTTCTCGAATGAAAAAAAGACCAATAATGTCTCTGCTGCATACTGCAGCCCACACAGTAACTTTAGGAGAATACAGGGGTTTCGCTTCACACCAATATGGCTTTTCGGAACCCCAAAATCGCCAGTTCTGCTTACTCACGTATCCATTCAGGTGGAAGTGTGCTTCATCTGTAAACCAGATGCAGCCAACATCAAATCCTTCACTATCAATCATTGTGAGCATCTGATTAGCAAAGGCAACCCTTTGTTGCACAGCTCGTATGGGTATGGCCTGGTGCGTTTGAATTTTGAATGGAAACATGTGGAGGCTCTTTTTCAGTATTTTCTGCGTGCTGGAACGCTTCAAACCAGTCTCACATGCAATTCTATGGATGGATGACATTGGATTTCGCTGAATAATTTCAGAAACCGTTGCGATATTTTCAGGCGTAACTGCGGTTTTCTTGCGGTCAACATGCCCCACTAGATCATCAGTTACGCTGCCTGTTCGTTGAAATTTTGCGAAGAACGTACGAATGGTTTTCGCATCGGGCCTTTTTGGAACATTAAATCGTGCTTGAAAACTTCGCCTTGTTGCCGTAGGACTCTCTTCTAACCTGTGGTACTCTAGCACCAGAAAAACGCGTTGTTCAATGGAGTACATGGTTTTAATCTCTTCCTTCGGTACGCTAACCTCCTTTCACGCTTCAATAGTGGAACTGATAGCTCTGGGCTTCGGATCACTGTGAATACTAGGCATTACGTATGGCGATTACAGCGCCATCTGTTAGCAGCTTTTGTAACTATTATTTCAAACTGTTGTATAAACATCTTATAGCTTTCACAGTAAACATACCGTTTACTGCATTCCTGTATTGATCTTTGTTTTCGAGATATTTAATTTTGAAATCAGGGAGTCCTTTTCTGGACACCCTGTAGCGTCTATGGAAAGGACGTACACCAAGTTTCAGCCATATTGGTTTACTTCTTTGTGTTTGGCATTCGTGTGAATCAAGGAAGTCGAGTGATTGTCAAAGAATTGTCGAAAAAGAATTTCGTGTGGTGATTGCTTTATCAAAGCCAAAACGCCTCAAGAGACTAAAGACAAGCTTGATAAACATTATGGTGACCCGGCACCTTTGATTAGAACAGTTTATAAGTGGTTCCAAAATTTTCGGAGTGACCATATGGGCACAAGTGACGCTGAACGTTCCGGACGCCCTTTGAAGTTTACTACTCCAGAAATCATTGATAAAATCCATGATATGGTGATGGAT
Organism: Locusta migratoria; assembly: GCA_026315105.1. Classification (NCBI taxonomy): domain Eukaryota; kingdom Metazoa; phylum Arthropoda; class Insecta; order Orthoptera; family Acrididae; genus Locusta; species Locusta migratoria. The sequence goes on along the minus strand of CM048746.1, from coordinate 193,417,309 downwards.
GACAGAAGAGTTAAGGAGCATGAGATCGATAGTGCTGTGGGCATCTCGAATGAACTGTTACATAATATTTTATGTACACTTTTGGACTGAGAAAGCTACTTGCAAGATGGGTGCCGCGATTGCTCGCGCTTGAACAAAAACGGAATAATGTGAAGTGTTGCAAGGAAGGTTTGCAGCTGTTCAGGAAGAATCTGCCGGAATTTAAGGGGGTTAGGACGTCAAGCGGGCCGAATTGAAGCAGGAGAGGTATAACAGTATATTTTAATTACCACTGCCTATACTATTTAGAAATAAATTCGTAAAACTTTGTCAGCATGACTGGGAAGGATTCAGAATTCACTCTCATAGCAGCGGGAGTTCAAAAACAAAAGCAAATAATTTTTATATACTTGTGAAATTTCATCATGTTTTCACTAACTGTTGGCTGCATTTGTTCCTCTAGGTACACTTTTCTTCATAACTAAGAGAGATTCTTCGATGAGTTTTACACAGCATACTAACGATACTTACTGGTGTATGAAACTCTAGATTTAATATAATTTACCAAATTATGAATGAGCAGTTACATTTCAAATTTTATGTTTAAAAAAAAAAACTAAAATTTTGTAGTTAACCAAGTTAATTTTTACCATAGTTGTTAATATATTTGGAAAATTCTATAGTTTCATACACCTGTAAGAATGGTTATTATGTTGAAGTTCATCCAAGAATCTCTATTACGTATGAAGAAAAGTGTACCTATAGGAACGAATGCAGCCAACAGTTAGTGAAAGAATTACGAAATTTCACATGTAAATAAAAATTATTTTGTTATGTTTTAGAACTTCCCCTGCTATAAGTGTGAATCCTGAATCCTTTCTGATCATGTCGACAAAGTTTTTTGAATTTATTTGTATAAGTATAGACAGTGGAAATTAAAATGTTCTGTGGTGCCTCTACTTCTCCAACTCGGCCAGACTGACATCCTAACCCCCTTAAGCGTCGTTTCGTCACTGTGGATGAAACATGGATACATTGCTAAACTCCTGAGACCAAAGAACAGTCTAAACGATGGGATACCAAGGGAGAACCTGCACCAAAAGAGGCGATGACCGGTCCTTCGGCCGGAAAGGTTATGGCGTCGTTTGGGATTCGCAAGGGATAATTCTCATCGACTATCTAGAACACGGTAAAAATATTGCAGGTGCATATTATTCATCGTTATAGGACCGTTTGAAAACCGAGCTGCAAGACAAACGCCGGCGATTGTTCCACAAAAGGTCCTTTCCCATCACAACCCCTCAACAGTTGTGGTCGTAAAATTATTGGAAACAGTAGTCCGAGGGATCAAAGTCAGGAGAACAGGGGATGTGAAACGAGTTGGAAACAGATTTCCAACTCGTTTCACATCCCCTCTATTCTTTTGACTTTGATCCCTCGGACTACTGTTTGTTCCCCAATTTGAAGAAATGGCTGGTGGAACTAAGATTTCATGCAAACGAGGAGGTGATTGCAGAAATTAATAGTCATTTACTTCGGCCATCAGAAGTTATCTTGCTACCTAAATAACAAAATTTATCTACTATTTTTATTGCCTCATTATCTAATCTAATCTAATTCCTTCATCATCGCTTGATTTTCGGACACTCCATCCATTCCATTACCCTCGTTTTACTCTTGTTAATGTTCATCTTATATCTCCCTTTCAAGACACTGTCCATTTCGTTTAATTGTTCTTCCAGGTCCTTCGCTGTCTCTGACGGAATTGCTATGTCGTCAGCAAACTGTAAGGTTTTTATTCCCTCTCCCTGGACTTTAAATTCCCTCTCCAAACTTACCATTGCATTCCTTCACAGCTTGCTCAATGAGCAGATTGAATAACATTGGGGAAAGGCTACAACTCTGTCTTACTTCTTCCCAACCACTGCGATCTTTTCATGACCTTCGACTCTGAAAATTGCTGCCTGGTTTTTGTACAAGTTGAATATAACTCTTCGTTCCTTATATTTTACCCCTGCTGCCTTCAGAACTTGAAAAAATAATTTGATAAAAACAACAATTTGTTGCAACATAATTAAATTGTTCACTTTAATGCTTTAACCAAGTACTGCAGCGCATTTTTAGCTCAAGTAAACTGAATACCTAACACAAAATTAATATTCACTACATTGTACTATTCAGTGAATACACAGTATGCTCATAATTGTTGCTAACTTACCTGCAATTGTTGCTAACTTACTTTGAATTTTTATAATGGTACTAATTGTTATTTGCTTACTGAAATCTATCAAAACTCCACTGATTTCAATTAGATTTACGTAAAGTCTTTTATTGTTCAGGTTGAGCCTCGGGATATTAAAGGTAACGGAATAGGAACCTGTTTGGATAGTGCCGTAGGTGAATAATTTTATCGACACTATCTAATTGCACACAATTTCGCTATTGATCCTTTGCAAAACTAAACTTTGGTGGTTCGCATAAAGTGGATCTTCTTGGTGACGAAATATTGTCTAAACAGTGGGCCCACAGCATACCTCTTGACATTATTCCTCTTTAAGTTCTAACGCTGTGCCCATGTTAATTATCTGCCATTGCCCAATTGCCAAAACTGCTGCATATTCCATCAAGTAAAAATCCACGCTACTACAGTCTGCTGCTGCTGTCCAACTTTTGTACCGTTCACCTCGAAAGCTCAATAACACTCTCGCGCGCTTCGCGCCAGACTGCTCTCAGCGATAACAAATGCTCCACGCAAAGATGATACGAACATTTCCCACGCTAATCCAACGTGTCTACTACAACACTTTACAATTTTTTTCTTTGCAGAATATGCAACCAGTTAAACATTTGTAATTCAAAAATGTTCGAATGTTTGTAAAGATTATGGGACTTAACTGCTAACGATGGTATGAGCATATGGAATAAGTACCCAAGTATTTGAGTGGCTCTAAACTTACTTTAGTAATAGAACCCAGTACGTAAAGGATTCGAACCTCCGACGCGGGAGGTCACGCGATCCGCAACGTGGCGCTCCAGACCGCTCGGCTACTCCCGCGCGGCTTCGTAATTCACATGACTTATTCACACAGGAGAATTAATCAATTTACGCACGATATATATACACCCAGGCTATACATACTAGATGAGGATTCAGGGTTGACTGAGTTGTCGCATACGCAGATGAGTTGTCTCCGCCAACAACAGGACCCAGCTAGAGGAGAAGGCACGTGACACACTGACAACAATAACACAGTGGTGCAAACACAACAAACTCAAGTTAGCAACCAACAAAACGACATACACACTAGTCAAAGGGTCATTACAACGAAACCCATCAGTAAAATTAGACAACACAAATATAAAACGAGCAATAGTCACACGATATCTAGGTGTCCACGTTGATGAAAGACAAAATTTCCACGAACACATTAAGATAAGCACAGACAAAGCAGAGAAAATACTACACAAGTTTGCAAGGCTTAATTCAAACACTTAAAGACTGCCTCTGTCAACTATACGAACATATCACTGTGCTCTCTTCGAGTCAGTATTATGCTTGGCACCTCGTACCTATGCTCAAAGATTGAGCCTAGTAACCAACAAAACAGTTGGGAGACGTGGACAGAGAAGCGTGTTATTACAACTTACAGGTGCATTCAAATCAACGCCGATAGAAACGCTATGCGTCCTTCTCGGTATCTGTCCAGTTGACATCACAATAAGATATAGAGCTGTGTGCACGAAATGACTGGCACACATATCGTAACAAACCGCCAAATGAGAACATGGCGAACGGACACATGGCAACAGGAATGGGAGGCCTGCGAAAAGGGACGTAAACTATATACACTGCTACCAGACATTAGAGAAAGAAAAAGGATGAAGCATATCGACCCCAGCCGCGGTATGGTTCATTTCCTTACAGGACATGGTCCCTATCCCACTCACCTGTTCCGAATGGGACTGGGCGACACCAACACTTGCACCTGCCGAAGCACCGAAGGCTCCCCTGAACACATCGTCTTACTCTGCGGACGATACACACAGGTCAGAGGCGCACAGCAGCTTGACTTTACAACAGACGATAAGATATATGACATAATAAGAGACGAACAAAAATGGACACAACTCAACACACTAGCAGACCAGATATCCAAAGCAACCTACGAAGAATACCAAAGGACAAGGCCCTACAGGAGGCGTGCCCATGTGACCCGCAGAGTGGACAGGTATAGTTGGGAACAAGAAGGCGATGAAACTTTCATAAATGAAGGAAGTGACACCGATGAGACTCAAGATTGACAGGGGAGCAATCTGCCACTGTCATCAACCCAAACCAGACCTTCTTTAAATTAATATGGATACTAGCACCTGAGATACAGGAAAGAAAAAACAATATAAAGAAAAGAGGCTAATATCACCAAAACCGTGGAAACTGTGCTGGGTGATCAGTGGCGTTAAAGAAACATCCCAAGGTACTCAACGCCCAGCACAGTACAATGCAGCTAACCATAAGGACAGAAAACCCCCCTATATTTTTTTAGACATAATTTCTTTCCTTCCTATTACATTGTTTAGCCCAAAATTAAAATTAACAAATTTCAGAATACGTTGAATTTCGTCATATGTATAACAACCATGTAATCAATCATGGTTTTATGTTGTCCAATACATATAATTTTTGTAAAATGCACGAATTGTAATTTGTTACATTATAACTGTAACAACAACTGTAAGCACTTGTATATATGTATTTTCTCTTTGCTTTTATTTTTTCTTCTTATCTCTATTTATCTTAAATACTCAAATTATGTAACATTAAATGTGTAACATGTAAAACTACAAATGTACGTCCTGCTTTATATTAAAAGGTAGCAGGATTATAAACGAGAAATAAAATAAATAAATATACATATTCCTCATACTATACACTGTCATTTACTGCCGACCGTGTTTACGCACGCAGGCAGTGGCGTTGGTCACTGTGTTGTTGCGTTACACATTCTCTCTATGCCCAGCTAAATTTTTGCACGCTCTTACAGAGGCCCCTATACAGCAGTTATACTATAGTACGCTGAAATGTTTCTGCTTATGTGTTTTCTGTCAAATCAGCAGTGATCCGCGAGTTGCCTCTTCCGTCCCGTCTACGGTGCACGATGTATTTCTGGCAGTGGTCCTGCTCGTTGCTTGCCCCTTTAGCTCCGTTCGTGGCAAGGAGCCAGCCAGAGTAGATCGTGCAGTCGTGTGCGATGAGCTGCGGCGGTCTCCAGAGATGTTACTTCCGCCCCACCTCTCCCTTCTGACGTCATGACGGCTGCTGCCCGCCCTGAAATTATCTCGCTTGTTAGATGTCGGGTAGTTCGTGTCCTCTTCTCACCCAATGCAAACGAGCGACACACTTCCGTGGCGAGATAACAGCATACGCTTCCTAGCCCTGTAACTACGGCTGAGTTCTGCAGAGACCACAGTAATCAGACGGTGGGTTGTCGTAAAATTCGGCTGGCAAACAGACGTTGCCTCCGCTGGACTGCGGACAAAATTCCACATATTCCGCGCGTCTACCGTTTCGCTAAGTTAGGCTGCTGTAAATGCAAAGGCTTCATAAGATGCAAAATTTTAAATTCTTTGAAATATGTTCCTACTCGTAGCCTAATTTCATTATTCTTTTAACTCATTACCGAGTTCTAAATGAGAGTTTAGCAAAAATGACATTTCCCCATTACATGTAGGCGACTCCATCCCGAATCTGGTGCAGAGCGACCACATTAAAATTGGAAGAACCAGCTTTGGCCGCATTAAAATCTTTATTTTCTATACACAATACAGATCGATTTCGGTCAGTGTCTGACCGACCTCAGTGCTAGAATCCAAGCCCTGTGGGCCCAACAAAAACTTGCACTTTGAATATTAACATCAAGTAGGGAGTACATGAGTAGAATGTCGAACACAAACTCAAAATATAAACTCACAAACTCAGAGTTTATGTTTGACATTCTACTTATGTACTGCCTACTTGATGTTTAAATTCAAAGTGCAAGTTTTTGTGGGCCCACGGGGCTTGGATTCTAGCACTGAGGACGGTCAGACACTGACCGAAATCGATCTGTATTGTGTATAAAAAATAAAGATTTTAATGCGACCAAAGCTGGTTCTTCTAATTTTAATAATTTCCCCATTATATCGCACCACTCTTTATTAAAATCTTTGGGCTACGCCGGAATGGCCGCGTGGTCTATGGCGTCATGCCTCGGTTTGTGAGCCCGCTGCCACCAGAGGTTCGAGTCGTATTGCGCCTGTGTCTTGTCATATGCGTAAGATAGTTTAATTTCGTATAAGTAGTTCGTAAGCGTAGGGGCCGATGGCCTATGCAGTTTGCTCCCTTAGGTTTATGTACATTTTTGTAAAAATTTCTTTGTACAATTGCATACCAAGCACATTGTGATGATTCAATGTTACCGCAGTCCCTTAATATTTTCCCAGCTAACTAGAGGTACACACTCGTTTCTTCAACAACTGTCCATTTAGTTAACTTAAATGATCATCTTACGAAATTTCTATAACCATTGTATATTATATTTATTCCATGTCACCCCGTCCAACATAAAAATCACAGTATTATACGTCACTGAAAGATACTCACATCACAACACGAACAAAAGCAAATATCTAAAACAAGGGAACTAGTTACATCTTCATCTACATAGTTACTCTTCAAGTCCCAATGAAGAGCATGTAAGAGGGTTCATCGAACTACTTGTATGATATTTCTCTACAGTTCCATTCTCTAATAGCTCGCGGGGGGAAAGGTACATCTAAATCTTTCTGTTTTCGATCTGATTTCTCTCATTTTATTATGATGATTATGTCTCCCTATGTAGGCGGATGCTAAACAAATAAGTTCGCATTCGGAAGAGAAACTTGGTGAAACAAATTTCCCAAACAGATCTCGCCTTTCTTTCAATGGTTTCCACTACAACTCGTGCATCATTTCCGCTACTGATCACACTACTTCAAAAACATTTATAACGGGATTTTTTCCCCATCGTGCACAAACTGTAGGGATTATTCGATTAATGATGGAAATTCTCCTCAGAGATGATATATTATTTTACAAAAGAGATAGATTGGCTGGGCAGTACTTACCTTTGTGCTGTACTACCGATAGTGACACAAATGAAGAAAGAAAGAGAGAGAGAGAGAGAGAGAGAGAGAGAGAGAGAGAGAGAGAGAGAGAGAGAGAGAGAGAGGAAAAAGGGACGAAAAGGACAAGCTTTCGGAACACAGTTTCTTCTTCAGGTGCTTCAGGTGGGAGAGAAGGGAAGAAAAAAGGATGGGAACGGAAGGGAAAGGTAATTCACTACCTAGGTCATGAGGATGGTGTTTGAGGAGTGTGGAAGTCAGAGATCATCTGTGACTTACATCTCTGACTTCCACACTCCTCAAACACCATCCTCATGACCTAGGTCGTGAATTACCTTTCCCTTCCGTTCCCATTCTTTTTTCTTCCCTTCTCTCCCACCTGAAGAAGGAACTTTTTTTCTTTTTCTTCATTTGTGTCACTATCGGCGGTACAGCACAAAGGTAAGTACTGGCCAGCCAATCTATCTCTTTTGAAAAATAATTTAAACTGTAGGGATTGATAGAGAAGACGATACGGATCCAGTCACTGGTTGATGTTTTTGGGTTGGTGACAGAAGACAAAAAAATGAAGGCCTAAGTTTTGAATTTAACATTTAAGAAATTAGTTATGTAGGAGGTCCAAACTTTTGTGTCCCAGCCTCGTCGCCGCTTTTGTGTCTCGTTTCCGTCGTAGGTGTCGGTGGCCGAGTGGAATGAGACCGACACAGGAATAAAGATAGCACGCTGGTGCAGGTACGGAGGGGAGCAGCCAGAAACTAGAAACACTAGAGTAAATTAGAACGAGATATATATTGCACAGAATTTATACAATACTTAACTTTTACATAGTACTGCAGAATGTTGATACATAGTTGAGCTAGAGTCCTGCCTAGTGCCTATACGATAGCCAAGTCTGCACTGGTGCCTATCAGATTCCGAAGGTCTTAACTGGTTGCTATCTCAGTCCCAAGTGAACGATGTCGTTCAGTGGTGGCCACGAGCGGAGTTCCAGCAGAGGGTGCTCGTGGCTGTCGTCGTAAGAACGCCGCGCCGTGCGTGCATGGCGGCGCGCGGCGAAAGTAGGTGGCGCGCACTTTGTACTTGTGCGACACCACACCCCTCCCCCTCCAAACCGCCGCGCCGTCGTGGCGTAGGGCTGAGGGCCACGGCGACGGCACTGGGAGGAGGGCCTGGGCGGGGGCGTCACTGGTGGGACGGGCGTCGTAGCTGAGGCTGGGATCGAGACGCTGTCTGCGCCCCGGCATCCGCCTTGCGATCCTCCAGGGAACCCACCGAAACCTGGGGAAGGGCGCACACCCCCGCCCAGAGGGAGCAGGTCATCTTCTTCTGAGGTGCGTGGCCCAAGCTGGGGGGGCCCGCAAGGTCCCGGAGTCCCTCTCGTTGACGCTGTCATCTGCGGCGGCGACAGCGGCGGAGGTGCGTCGACGTCCATAGGGATCTCGTAGTCCGGGGACGAACGATGTGGCTGTGCTCCCTGGCGGTGAACTGGGTCTGGAATCAAAAAACCGGAGACAGGATCGCGCGGCCTGTGCAAGCACAATTGGTTTGCGTGGCGCCGCAGCTCCGACCCTGTGGAAGAACGTACAACATACATATGACGACCGAGCACGCGCTGAATGGTGCCTGGCAACCATGTCTTCTTCTTGTTTCCAGCAAACACCCTGTACAGCACCGGCGTGGAAACCTGAAAACGCGTAGCGCCATACGAACCGACTCGGAGCGGGGGAGGCTGCAGCAGGTGAAGGAGAGTGCGGTGACGGCGGCCGTGTAGCAGCTCGGCAGGAGAAGGGCCGTCACGTGGCATGCACCGATATGTAGACAGAAAAATTTGAAGAGCTTGCTGCCTGGAGTGCTGACCTTTCATCTTCTCCATGTGAGACTTGAATGTTCGAACGAAACGTTCTGCTTCACCATTGGACTGAGAGTGAAAAGGTGCGGTGGTGATATGCTGAATGCCATTCACACGACAAAACTGTTGAAATTCCGCACTAACAAACTGAGGTCCATTGTCACTGACGATAGTTTCAGGCAAACCCTCGATGCAAAACACAGATGTTAAGGCACTGATTGTACTAGACGCCGTCGTTGAGTTCATGGCAATCACAAAAGGAAACTTGCTGAAAGCGTCTACAACGATTAACCAGCGCGTATTCCAGAATGGTCCGGCAAAGTCAATATGTAAACGTTGCCATGGTCCGTTGGGGCGTGGCCAGTCTGAGAAACGTTGCGGAGGAGCCGCCTGATGCTCCGCACAAACAGTACACTGTGACGTCATGTTCTCTATCTCTACCAACCCAGGTACAATGACGTCTGGCCAGTTGTTTTGTCCCAACAATATCCCAATGTCCTTGAAGCAGGAGGCGTAACTCTTCTCGTTGCCGGGAACGAGGAACAATCACTCTTGTTTGGTCGTTGTCCGTATGTAACAACAGAACACCCTGACTTAAAGACAATGTATGACGTTGTGTAAAATAACGTCGAACAAGAGGCCGATCAATGTCTTGGCTCTGGCAGGCCACCCAGAGCGAACAAAACGTACTACCACACTTAGGTCTGCATCCGCAGCTGTTTCCTGTGCAACCCGACGAGAGTTCAAAGGGAAATCTGCTACAGCGGAAGCATCTCTGGAGTCTATCTGACAACATGCCATTTCTGAAGAATCAAACGACACATCCTGGCCAACCGGAAGTCCGGAAAATGTGTCCGTGTTGTCCGCGTTGGCATGTTTAGCGGTAGGTCGGTACAAAATCTCATACTGATAATTAGACAATATCAAGGACCATCTCTGAAGCTTTTCTGCCGTTCGTGGCGGAATTGGCTTCGTGGGTGAGAACAACGACGTGAGAGGCTTGTGGTCTGTCAACAAATAGAATTTTCTGCCTTAGAGATAATGATGAAACTTTGTGACGCCGTAAATGATTGCTAAGGCCTCCGTTTCTATCTGACTGTAATTCTGTTGCGTCGGCGTCAGTAGCTTGGATGCAAAGGCAATAGGACGATCGTGACATCCAATACGATGCGACAAAACTGCACCCACAGCGTACGACGTGGCATCAACTGCTAACACTACAGGCTTCTGTGGGTCAAAGGGAATCAAACATGCATCACTGAGTAGTGCAGACTTTAATTTGTCAAAGGCAACCTGGCAATCTTTAGACCATACAAAAGGAACATTCTTCCTACGTAAGTGATGCAATGGAGCTGCAATCTGAGAGGCATTGGGAATAAATCTGAAATAATAGTTAAGCTTTCCCATTACTGCTTGCAATTCCTGCACATTCTTAGGAGGAGTCAAGTCTTTGATTGCTCGAAGATGTGACTGTAAGGGATGGATTCCTTGGGCAGTCAAAACTTTGAAAAGGCACTCCAGGTTTGCTAAAAGGTCTTCTACTGTACGTCCGGATACCACAATATCATCTAAATAGTTCGAGCAACATGGTACAGAAACTATCAGCTGTTCCAAAAAGAGCTGAAAAATAGCGGGGGCGGAAGAACTGCCAAAGGGTAGGCGTTGAAATTGAAAAAGGCCCATGTGAGTATTAATGACGAAAAACTTTTTTGACTCGTCATCAAGCGGAATTTGTAAGTATGCCTCTGCTAAATCAATCTTAGAAAAGAAACGAGACTGTCCTAATTTGTCCATTAGTTCGTCAGGTCTGGGCAGGGGATAAGTGTCTACAATTGTTTGACTGTTCACTGTTGATTTGAAGTCCGCAAAGAGACTAAGTTTTCCTGACGGCTTGGGTATAATTACTATAGGCGAGGCCCACTGACTCGCAGAACAGGAGAAATCACCCCACTGTCTTGCCAACGTTTAAGTTTCTTCGGCAACTGTATCACGCAAGGCGATAGGCACTGGTCTAGCTTTACGAAATTTTGGAACTGCAGATTCTTTTAAAGTTACATGTGCCACGAAGTCTTTTGCACAACCTAGTTCCGGCGAAAACAAGTCACTATATTTGTCACACAATGCATTGATTTTATCCTGAGGCACTATTGACGAAATTGAAGCACATCTCTTTGAATTGATAAACCAAACAAGTCAAAAGCATCTAGTCCAAAAATGTTCTGTGTCGATTTGGCCTGAAGAACTACAAAAGCAACTGTTTTTGTTACACCTTGAAAAGAGGCGGGCAGGCTACACGTTCCTAGCACGGGAATATTTTGACCTGTATAAGCTGTTAGCACTTGTTGACACGGCGACAATTTTGGCGAACCCAGAAGTTCATAAGTGTCTTTATTAATTAATGTAACAGCGGAACCCGTGTCGAAATGAAATTGCACAGTCTTATTTTCAATGGAAAGATTCACAAAAAGCTTTTGCTTGTGGCGCTCGACAGGTGCACGAATGTGGGCAACGTCTGCTACGGTTTGTTTACTGCGCTTGCGCGGGCCGCGTGGTGAAGTAAGCGGCGCAGACTCGGCACGCAGCGGATTAACAACACTGTCACTAGATAGCACTACCGCCGGATCGGCGTCCGCGCAAGCATGCGAAGCTACTCCAGATGTACTAACTACTGCACTACACTTTTGAGTAGCTACTTGATGTCTACCGTCACTAGCTACACAGTACTGGGCACTATTACAAGGAGCAGTTGCAGAAGGCACTATTTTCACTACAGGAATGCATTGTTCATAGTCATTTTGCTTGTCCCGAACCCTTTTCCGTTGCACTGTTTTACGCGCTCGTCGGCGCTTGCTACGTGGTGCACTATATAGTTTTGCCATAGGCGCAGAACTACTCATCGAATCCCCCCGACTGTAGCTATTGCCGGGCTGATCTCGGCTACTTCAGTTGGTTCCCTGTTCCCGCTACTTCCTTCCGTTCCTGCTTTGCGCCGCCGCCGCCGCCCAGGCCCCGCACCTGGTCCGCCGCCGCCGCCGCCGCCGCCGCCGCCGCCGCCGCCGCCCAGGCCCCGCACCTGGTCCTCCTCCGCCGCCATCGCCACCGCCGCCGCTGCCGCCGCCGCCGGCGCCCAGGCCCAGCCCCTGGCCCCCCCCGCCGCCGCCGCCGCCGCCGCCGCCGCCGCCGTCGTAGCAGCACCAACGTCCACGCTGCCGCCGCCGTCGCCGCCGTCATCGCTGCCGCCCTGCCGGTCTCCGCTCGTCGCCCTGGACTGCGCCCCTGTCGTAAGAGCTGCCCATGGCGACCTCATCGTCCACCCCGTCAACTTCCTCCTCCCTCTCTGCAGTTCCCACAATAACCCTGCCCCCTGTCCATACTGCACCCATCATTCTTACTACCACCCCCTCCCTCGCCTCCACAACAATCACCTGGAGCCCCTCCAGCCTTCCCCAAACTACTCTCCCGCTCCATGTCATCCTCTCCGCTTCACCATCCCATGAGGTCCCCCCTCCCCCTCCGATCTACCTCCCCCTCACCACCCCCTACACTGCACCGGTCAACCCCGCCCATGTGACGCACCGCCGAGCCACGGTGGCAGATACGCCGCTGTCGCCCCCGCCCCCTTCTCACCTTCTACCCCACCCTCCGCCTCCCATCGAAATCCCACTTGATCGTGTTTCCCTCCCAGCCCCTCCTACCTATGCCTCCGTCACCGCCTCTGCTCCAGCATCTCTACCTGCCTCTACTGGCGCCATCCCCAAACGCACCCAGAAACGGGGAAGTGCGGACCCTTCCCCCGCCTCCACCAAATCGAAGAAAGCTCCCCCCCCTCCCCCGCCCCCTCCTCCTCCCCCTCTTACCGACCCTATGGACACCGCCCCCATTCTCCCACGCCCCCATCCCGACCTGTTCACATATGTACTGTCCCATCCTGAACCCCGATTCCTTGAACATAAAAACCTCTCCCTCCAAATTCGGAAGTATTTCCCCTCCGCCCCCATCTCCCAAATTATTCCCCGCCGAGACTCTGTCCTCCTGAAGTCCCCCAGCCCCACCCTCCACACAGACATCCTCGCTCGCATCCCCAAGGTCCTTTTCGGCCCTCATGCCACCCTCACCCCCTACTATACAGCTTCCTCTGCCCGCCAACCACCTCCCCCCCGCCGCCCTCCGACCCTCACCGCCGTGATCACAAGGCTTAGTCCTTTGATTACGGAGGAAGAGGTGTTGGAGCAACTCAACTCTCACCCCGACATCTCCATCCGTTCCGCCAAGCGGATCAACAATGACTCTGGCCCCACCCGTTTGATGCGGATATTTACTGAATCCGCATCTTCCCTTGACCACCTCTTCCTCGAGGGTGCGCTGATATACGATCGCCGCCACACGGTAGAACCCTCCCGATCCCCCCCGCAAGCCTACCGCTGTGCCAGGTGCCTCGTTTATAATGATCACCTGACGCAGAACTGCAAAAACCCTCCCACCTGTCCCCACTGCAAAGACTCCCACCTCCATAAACACTGTCCCAACCTCACCTCTCCTCCCACCTGCAACACCTGTGGCGGCCCTCACCCTACCTACTCCTACAAGTGCAAATCCGTCCCTCCACCTGCTCCCTCCAAACCCGAACTCACCGTCCCCATCCGCCCCATAGATCCTCCCATGCACCCCAATCAATCCTTGGTCCCTCCCCCCACCGCCGAAGACGTTATCCGGTTCGTCACCACCGTCCTCGCCAACATCCACCCCTTCCAACGTCCCCACACCCTCCAACAGATTGCACTGGCCGCCAGGTCCGTGTTCAATCTGGACACCTTTGCAACCTTCTCCCGTGCCCACTCCCACTTCGCCTTTTCCCGCCTCGAGACCCAAGTTTAAGTCCCTCCGGTCCCCTTCCTTTCCCCACCCCTCCTCTACCCTCCCCAACCCTCCCTCTACCCCATCATGGCAGGCCCATCCTATACCCTCCTCTACCACAACATCCGCTCCCTCCCAGCCAATAAGAACCTCTTCCTCCACACTCTCTCCCAACACCGCGTGGATGCCTTCCTACTCAACGAGACCTTCCTGCAACCCCGCCGACCAGTCAACACCAATCCTTACCTTCTCCACCGCACCGATGGACCCCCACCCCTGGCCCGAGGCGGAGTGGCGATCGGCCATCTCCGTCACCACCCCGTCCGGCTACACCCTCTCCTCAATGACCCCACTGAACACTTGATCCTCAGCCTCTTTCTTCCCTCCCTCACTGTCACTCTCGCCACCATTTACATTCGCTCCACCTCTCCTCTCCCATACGATTTCCTCTCCCATATCGACCGCACCTTCCCGACCTATGTCATTGCCGCTGACCTCAACCTTCATTCCCGTCACCCCGCTGAACTCCGGCGGTGGCGTCAGTTCGTCACCGCCTCGCTCCGGGGCGACATCCTTCCCCTTCCCCGCCCAACCCGCCCCGAAAGCAACACCACACCCGATGCAGTACTGGTGTCTCCCAACCTCCTGGGGCGCATCACGGCGGACGTCCTAGACCTAATAGGCAGTGACCACGCCCCTGTCCTACTTACCTTTGACCACCGCCCCCGCCCTGCCCGCGCTCCTCGTCCCATGCCCCCTCCCAAACTCGTCCATGATTATTCCCGTGCCGACTGGGATGCCTACCGTCGCTCCATCGACACCTCGGTCGAAAGCCACCCACTACCCCTCCATACTCCCGCCGATATTGACCATGCCTCCTCCTTTCTCCAGCAGACCGTTGCTGACGCGGTCCATGCCCACATCCCTACCCGGGCGATCTATCCTCACCGCCCTCCCCTTCCTCCACAGGCCGTCCTTCTCCTCCGCGAATCCCGCCGTCTGTACCGCTCCTTTCTCCGGACCCGTGACCGGGATACTCTCCAACGCCACCGGCAACTCCAACGACACATAAGAAACCTTTTGACCGCGAAGAAACGCCGGGACTGGTGTCAGACATGCACCCGCCTTAACTCGCTCCTCCCAGTGTACTCCGCCAAGTACTGGCGTGCCTTCCGCCGCCTTACTGGCAGTCACTCCTCCCCCCACTACCCCCTTCTCCATGATGATCGTCCTTTCCCTGACAACGCCAGTAAGGCAGAACATTTTGCCTCCTACCTTTCTGATGTATTTTCCATTCCTGATGATCCCCTTTTTGACTACTATCTCTTCCCGGATGTCCATGAGCGCACCGACACCTCCTCTCCTCCGCTCGCCCCTGGCTTCCAGTACTTGGACCGCATTCCTCCCTCAGAATTGAACACTCCCATTACTGCCCGTGACATCATAGACACTCTTCGCACGAAACGAAACACCGCCCCCGGTCACGACCGGCTAACCTACCGCCACCTTCGCGCATGCCCCCTCTCATTTCCTGAAGTCCTTGCCAAACTCTACAACATCATCCTTTACACTGGCTTCTACCCCGACCTGTGGAAAACCTCCCGTATTCTCATGTTCCTCAAGCCCGACAAGCCCCCGTCCCAGACCTCATCCTACCGTCCCATCAGTCTTACCTCCGTGTTCAGCAAGGTCCTGGAAACCATCCTTTCTCGTCGAATCCACCAGCACCTCCACCGCCACCAGTTTCTCCCCCCCTCCCAATGTGGCTTCCGACCCTCCTTCTCCGCCGACGACCAGCTCCTTCGCCTGACTCATCTCCTCTCCGTCCAACTCAACTCCCGTCGCTCCGCAATTTTTGTATCCCTCGACATCCAAAAAGCCTACGACCGAGTATGGCATTCCGGTCTCCTCTTCAAGATCCAGCTCTACGCCCTTCCCATTAATTACGTCCGCCTCATCGCTTCCTTCCTTACCCGCCGCCCCTCCTACGTCACTGTCTGCAACTCCAACTCCCGTATTTTCTACCCCTCCGCCGGGGTGCCCCAAGGCTCAGTCCTCTCTCCCCTCCTCTATCTCCTCTACTCCGCCGACATGCCTCAACCCAAACCTCCCGTCTATCTCCTCCAATATGCTGACGACACCGCCTTCCTGGCCCTCGCCCCCTCCCTTGCCCGTTCCCAGGTTTTGCTCCAGTCCCACCTCACCGAGTTCGCCTCCTGGTGTAACCGGTGGCTCCTCTCCGTCAATCCCGACAAATCCCAGGCAATAGTCATAGGTCGTACTACCCGCACCTTCCGCCTCCACGATTTCTATCTTACCCTTCACAACCGACCCATCCGTCACACCCCCACCCTCAAGTACCTTGGCCTTACCCTTGACCGCCAACTGTCCTGGACTCCATACCTCAAATCCCTCCGTGAGAAAGCTCTGTCCCGCCTAAACCTCCTAAAACTCCTTACTGGCCGGACGTGGGGCCTCCACCCTTCCACTGTCCTTCACACCTACAAATCAATCATGCGCCCCGTCCTTTGTTCCTTCCACCCCGCCTGGATATCAGCCCCTCCGCCTCGCATACCGTATCAGACTCCCTTCCCCCACGCGGATCCTCTATGACCTCATCCCCTTCCCTCCTCTCCTACAACACCTTGAACATCTCCGGCTCCTTTCCACATCACGCAAAATAGTCCCAAAACCCTCTGGTCTACCCTATTCTTACAAATCCCGGGCCTCTGCCACGTCTCCGCCAAACCGTCCCTCCCGGCCTTCACCTCCATACGCTCCGTATCCTCTCCCAAGGCAATTTCCGCACCCTTCCTCTACCGGATACCGAACTTCGGCCCGATATCTACCCCTCCTACCAACTCTGATCCCTTCCCCGTAGCATCAGCGCCCCGCCCCTCTCTCCCGTCCCTTTTCCTTCCCGCCCGCTTGGCTACCCCTCTCCCATGCCCAGAGTCTCGTCACTCCTTCCCTCCTTACGCTCTCTTCCCTCCCCTTCTCCCCCTCCCCCGCACTTCCCCCGTACCTGCCCCACCTCCCCCCTCCATCCCCTTCCCACTCCCTGCGGGGGCGTCTCGACTTTTTATCTCCGTATTCAGCACAAGTGTCTCCAGTGTCGTGTGTTTTACTCAGTGCCTCCATAATCGCCGTCCCCATGTTTTATTCTATACGCCGTCAGCTGTCTCCGTGTGTGAACTTCGTGTCTCCGCAATGTACTTTTAAACTTGTCACCGTGGCCGGTTGTTTTTACTGACTGTGTGTGTGTTTTATCGCTACTCGTCTCTTTTTTTGTTCTCTGCCATATGTTTTGTCCCATTTATACATGTCCGTTTTAGTCTGTCGAAAACTCTGTCTGTCAATGTTGTTAATTTCCGCAATTTTGTTCATCTTTTATATATTTTATCTCTTCTTTGTGAAATGTTTGTATATCGCATGGCTGAAGAGCAGCCACCGCAGCTGCTGCCAGCCTGCCAGCTGTTTCTACGGCTGGCTTTAAAACAACAATAAAGGGAAAAAAAAAGCAGAACTACTTTCTTGCAATTGAGATCCAAGGAAAGCACTGTTCAACTCCACAGCGTCTATGACATTGACTGTATGCACTGCTCTCGCACTTTGCGAAGCACTGTTTCTAACGGTACCGTTCTTTGAGTTTTTAATTTGCATACACACAGACTGTACATGTCCTGATTTGCCACATTGATAACAGGTTGCGTTGCGACTAGGGCAATGAGCACGCTTGTGGCGAGACACACACTGGGGGCAAGATTTACGTACATTTTTCTGAAATGAGCGTTGGCGCCCGTTATTCAAATCACTGTTTCTAACACGACGGGGCGACCTTTGTGTCGCACTTTTACACTGGCTACTGTTCACTGTCTGTTCAGCACAGCCTGTACTATTGTAAGAATCACTAGTGCTACACTGAGAACTACGGCTAGGAAAGCGACCGTTGTGGCGCACTGAATTAACACTGTGGCTTTGCATTTCTACATCTGCTAAGTCAAAAGTATCATGCGCATCTATAAGCTGCAGTACACTGTCTAATGAGGGGTCAGACTGTTTCAGAATTGCTGCTCTAATTCTGGGGTCCTGAATATTCTGCGTAATCGCATCCCTCAACATCACGTCACTATACGAAAGTCCACAAGAGCAAGTAAATTTACATTTGCGGGTTAAGCCCTTCAATTCCGTAATCCACTCTTGGTGTGACTGCTGCGGTAATTTTTTTCAGTCTGAAAAATCGGTACCGTGCAGCGGCTACAAGAACTTTTCTCTCATAATGAGCATTTAGTGCCTCTACTATTTGTTCAAAGTCTACATCACGAGGAGATGCTTGCGGGAATAGTTTCTGCAGTAATACGAAGGTTTTGGGGCCCACCACGGACAATAAAAGATGCTTAACAGTCTGACCTGTAAGTTGATGAGCCGCGACGAGTTCTTGAAACTGTGCGAAATAGTCGCTCCATTCTTCCTCACGTTCGTTGTACTGGCGAAACGTAGGAAGCGTTGCGGCGGCAGGTGTGGGCTGCTGAAGCGGCGGCTGTTGTTGTTGGGTAGCTGCTTGCGCTGTGAGCTGGGCCACAGCCTGCAGGAGTTGTGTTATTTGCGCCGTCTGTAACTGAATAATTTCCATTAAGTTTGGGTTCGGGGTAGTGGCCATGCTGACCGATTAGGCGCCGCGCATACAAGTAAATTATAACAAAACACAAATGCAATATGAAAGAGGACGCTCTGCAACAAAAAAGTCCACAAAACACGTAACAGAATATCTTCCCCCAAAATTCTTATAATAAGGGTGGGTGGGCGGGAGCAATTTCTGCGTGCTCCGACTGCTGCTGTCTGGCTGCTGCAAGAGGGCTAGTCCACGGTTCTATCACTCCTCGTCGCCACTTTTGTGTCCCAGCCTCGTCGCCGCTTTTGTGTCTCGTTTCCGTCGTAGGTGTCGGTGGCCGAGTGGAATGAGACCGACACAGGAATAAAGATAGCACGCTGGTGCAGGTACGGAGGGGAGCAGCCAGAAACTAGAAACACTAGAGTAAATTAGAACGAGATATATATTGCACAGAATTTATACAATACTTAACTTTTACATAGTACTGCAGAATGTTGATACATAGTTGAGCTAGAGTCCTGCCTAGTGCCTATACGATAGCCAAGTATTCACTGGTGCCTATCAGATTCCGAAGGTCTTAACTGGTTGCTATCTCAGTCCCAAGTGAACGATGTCGTTCGGTGGTGGCCACGAGCGGAGTTCCAGCAGAGGGCGCTCGTGGCTGTCGTCGTAAGAACGCCGCGCCGTGCGTGCATGGCGGCGCGCGGCGAAAGTACGTGGCGCGCACTTTGTACTTGTGCGACACCACACAAACAAACATACCTTCATTTGATGATCGCACCAATTCACAAATAGAGGACATAGAAATAGCCATAACCGATGTAGAGAAACACCCGAGAGAGCTAAAAACAAGTTTCCAGGTCCAGATGGGGCACCAATTTGGTTTTACAAAGAGTACTCTGTGCCATTGGTCACTTACTTAGCTTGCATTTATCGCGAATCTTTGGTCCTGCGCAAAGTTCCAAGCGACTGGAAAAAGGCGCAGGTGACTCCCGTGCATAAGAAAGTGAACAGAACGGAACCGCATAATTACAGACCTATATCATTCGCCAGTACTCCCAAGTGTATTCACGCTCTCACTCGCACACCACCGGCGCACGCGGCACGTGCGAGCCACGCGGACAGCCCACGTGGATGCAGGGCTCTAATGTGGAAGGCGTTGTATACTGTTAGCAGAGCCTGTTCTGATGATGGAGCAAATGGAGCGGTCTACTGCCTGCCGAGTCTCTGGAAGAGTTCTGATGTCACAGTTGTTTTTGCTAATTCGATTACGTGGGCGAGTTCAAGAATCGTCTGGCGTCGATCACTGACCACTAACGTGGCGACAGTATGCACTTCTTCTTCAGAGGCGCTAGGACGATCTGCCCGATGCATGCCTGCTACAGTTTGCCGACCTTTGCTGAAGGCTTTTACCCAGCGTGCCACTGTTCTGTTCAGCAATGCCGATTCCCCGCATGCCTCTTGAAGTCCTTGATGACACTCGTGCTGTACGGCCTCTGACACATTCAATATTGATCCAACTCCGTTGTTCCTATTTCGAAAACACAGTGACACCGTTACGTTAGACCGCTCGCTCACAAATGTTCAAATGTTTGTAAAGCTTATGGGACTTAACTACGGGGTCATCAGTCCCTAAACTTACAAACTACTTATGAACTACTTACGAACTAGGACGGCACAAATATCCATGCCCGAGGGGGGATTCGAACCCCCGACCGTAGTGGCCGTGCAGACCGTGACTGAAGCGCCCCAGTCCCCTCGGCCACCGCGGCCGGCCGCTCGCTCACAAGTGACTGTGTTTCCCTTGGTTAGGCACACGCCGGTAACGTGGGACAGGCGAGTCCGTCTGCTCGGAGGTACGGTTGGTATTTCAACAACCTGTGCTATCAGTGACAATAGTATATTCCATTCCACAGTGTCTCCACAGCAATGTTGCCACTATTTAAGTTCCAGCCCTCGTATATTCATTTATAGCCCAATATTGGGAACTTTTTTTGAATTTAAGAATGATAAAATGTAAAATGCAGTTTAATCCATTTTATCAGGCAATGTTTTTGTAAAAAGACAAAATAATCCAAAATAATTCGCCATGTTTCGATTTTCTCCATGAATTATATAGGTGCACTAGGGTTTTTCAGTTTAAAAAGAAATCCAGGAATCGGTTGAAAGAAAGTTGTGATATGCCTGTAGCACTCAGCAACAGTATTATCCCTATCCATAGGTTTACCGAACTTGCTGTTAACAGAATTTCATTTCCTACTCGATGTTTCTATAATAATAATGAGAATGCATATTACTATTGACTTTATCGAAAAGTTTAAAAAGTTTATATTTAAGTTTATTTTTAGACTGATACAGTTTATTATTCTTGAACATTGTGATTCTTGCCGACAACAAAGAAATCTAAGTAGTCTTTTCTGAACCACAGGCATTGGCGAGGTTGGGTGGCTTGCGTGCTGTTGGTGTAATCACTGCGGAGGGGTATCTGTGGAGAGGTCAGTCATCAGCATCAGCCTTTTCAGTAGTTACAGGGGCAACAGTCTGAATGAATGACTGAGCTGAATTTGGAACATCAGCTAACATGGCTTTGCCATGCAGTTACTGCGAAAGGCTGAAAGCAAGGGGGAACTACAGTCATTACTTTTCAAAAATGTTCAAATGTTTGTAAATCTATCGGATCAAACTGCGTGGTCATCAGTCCGTAGCTTACTAACTACTTAAGCCTAGGTAAACTAACCTAAGGACAACACACACACCCATGCCCCAGGGAGGGCTCGAACCTCCACGGCAAGCAACCGCGCGCTACACAGCGAGACGCTTTAGACCGCTCGGGTACTCCACCGCGGCATTACTTTTCCCGAGGACATGCAGCTCTACTGTATGAATATATGATATGATGATGGCGTCTTCTTGAGTAAAATATTCCGGAGGTTAAATAGTCCCCCATTCAGATCTCCGGGCGGGAACTACTCTGGAGGACGTCTTTACCAAGAAAAACGGAACAGACATTCTACGAATCGGAGTGTGGAATGTTCTAACCCTTAATTGGGTAGAAGCTGTGAAGGAATGCAAGGTGAAGTTTGGAAAGGGAATTAAAGTTTGCTGCGCGGGAGTAGCCGATCAATCTGGGCCGCGGTGGAGTAGCCGAGCGGTCTAAAGCACCTCACTGCGGAGCGCGCGGTTGCTCGCCGTGGTTTTTCGAGTCCTCCCTGGGGCATGGGTGTGTGTGTTTGTCCTTAGGTTAGTTTACCTAGGTTTAGGTAGTTTGTAAGGAACAGAGGAGGCAATACTCACTTTACGGCTTATCCTAGAAGATAAAGGAAAGGCAAACCTTTTTTCTAGCTTTTGTAGATTTGGAAAAAGGCTTTTGACAATGTTGATTGGAATAAACTCTTTCAAGTTTTGAAGCAAGCAGGAGTAAAATATAGGGAGCGTAAGTTTATTTACAACTTGTACAGAAAACAGACAGCAGTTGTCAGAGTTGAAGGACATGAAAGGGATGCAGTGGTTGGGGAGGGAGTAAGACAGGGTTGTAGCCTTTCTCCAATGTTATTCAGTTAGTGTATTGAGCAAGCTATAAAGGAAAATATGGAGAAATTTGGAGAAGGAATTACAGTTCAGGGTATAGAATTAAAAACATTGCGTTTTGCCGACGACATAGTAATTCTGTCAGAGACAGCAAAGAACCTGGAAGAGCAGTTGAATGTTATGGACAGTGCGTTGAAAGGTGCATAGAAGATGAACATTAACAAGAGAAACACTAGGGTAATGGAGTGCAGTCTAAGAAAATCAGGTGATGCTGAAGGAATTAGATTAGGTAACGAAACAATAAAGGGGGTAGATGAGTTTTGTTACTTGGGCAGTAAAATAACAAATGATGGTCGCAGTACAGAGGATATAAAATGCAGAATGGCAATGGGTAGAAAAGCGTTTTTGAAAAAGAGAAATTTGTTAACATCGAAGATTGATTTTAGCCTAAGGAAGTCCTTTCTGAACGTATTTGTGTGGAGTGTTGCCTTGTATGGGCGTGAAACATGAACGATAAACAGTGCGGACAGGAAGAGGATAGAGGCTTTTGAAATGTGGTGCTACAGAAGAATGCTGAAGATTAGGTGGGTGGATCGCGTAACTAATGAGGAGGTACTGAACAGAATTGTGGAGAAAAGAAATTTCTGGCATATCTTGACTAAAAGAAGGGATCGATGGGTAGGACACATTCTTAGACATCAAGGAATCGTGAATTTAGCATTGGAGGGAAGTGTTTGGGGTAAAAATAGCAGAGGAAGACCAAGAGATGGATACAGTAAGTAGATTCAGACAGATGGAGGTTGCAGTTCTTATGTGGAGTTGAAGAGACTTGCTCAGGATAGGGTATTGTGGAGAGCTGCATCAAACCAGTCTTTGATGGGATCTTTGTATTCCGAATCCACTGCGTTACATAATTATTTCATTGCTAAATTTCAACAATACGCATTTCGTACGCGTTTATAGACCGACTAGCTTAAACCCGCGGCTCCACTCGCGTGTTGGTTAATTATGATAGGTAATGCACTAAACGTCAAATCGATTTTTTTTAAAGAAATGTATTAAAATAAATTTCTCTTTTACTGCTTTACTTATTTATTCTTATTTTTCCTTATTCGTGTGCTTATCCTTACAGAAAAAGAGCTGAAGACATTGTAGCACGCATAGACCAAAGATATGGTCTGTAGCATCAGGTTTCGCTGTATGTAACCTCCTTGCTATAGAGTCGCAAGCGTCATCGCTGCCCTCCAGTCCAAAATTTTTATATAATTTGACGACTTTCAACCACCATATCTTCCACGCCCTTATAGCTATCGGCATGGAACTGCTCTAGTGTACAACGGGAGATTTCGGACAACAATTACACACAGACCATTCGTTCGCGTTCTGTAGTTTTCACTGCAGAGCGAAATATTAACACACACACACGTATAATTTTATATACACCGATAACTTTCCGTCCCAATATACTCGACCCTTTTATCATTATCAACCATCAAGCAACAATGCAACAAATGAAACCATTTTCAAAGAGTAAATATAATTTTCAAAGAGTAATTGTTGTTCCGCATTTCGCGTTATATTCTTCAAAACTGCCGGCCGCGATGGCCGCGGGGACTGAGGCGCTCCAGTCACGGTCTACACTGCCACTACGGTCGGGGGTTCGAATCCCCACTCGGGCATGGATATTTGTGCCGTCCTTAGTCTTAGCTAGTTCGTAAGTAGTTTGTAAGCTTTGGGACTGATGACATTTGAACATTTGATTCTTCAAATAATAAATATCTATCAGATCGCTATAAAACCTTGCCTAAAACTACGTCAGGTCTAAATTAGTGAAGGTACAAATATTTAAGTCTCTGCGTCTTGTCGTTCGGACGTGATAAGGGTACTCCGAACAGATATTCACATGAATATATATAGATAAATAGCTATCCGATCGCGATAAAACCGTGCCTAAAGCCTTCCCCGGGTAGACATTAGTAACTGTTGAAATTTTTAGCTCTTTATGTCTTGTGGTTCAGACGTGATAAACGTACACCGTACAGACATTCACATAACACTAGCTGCTCCCCGCGGTGTTACCCGCGGTTCAATATTCAGACATTAAAGTGCCAAGAAAGGGCATAAATAACTACATGACTGTTTGCGACATTGTTAGCACGGAATATATAATTGTCTTGGATCGGGTGGAGAGCCAAAAATCTATTGCAATACGTCCCTCTAAACTTCTTGTTCTCCGAGTATACGTAGAGATTTCTAGCTCTCGATACACGGGAGCAGTGTACGTAAAGCTGTCAGTGCGAGAAACATGGAGTGGCCAGATGAATACTTGCCACTTTTAGTGTTTGCCCTTGACTCTTGTTTATAGTGATGGAGATATCCCAATTGAATACACATTATACGTCCTGAGAAATATTTTCATGAGTGTTATACTGCCTGCCATCTGTTGAGTGCATTTGCTACTACTTTCGTTGCAGTTTACGTACGCTATTTATACGTGGCAGTTCGCGCTTTGTACACAAAATAGAGCTTGGTATCTAGACCCCATTCTACACAAAACGTCAATGTTTTTTCTTGCCATGGCACTTATAGCATATTTTATTTAAAGTCTTCAATTTATATACATACTTCCTTCATTTGTTACAACAAATGAAAATGAATGCGGCATAAACGCCAACATTCAGGTTTCTTGTGTATGTAATTATATGTCAGTTAAGCCGTTTTGGCAGTATCACAGAATCTTTTTGTATATTCGAAAGTAAAAAAGTTAACAATAACAAAGGAAAAAATCACTATAGCAGGACACGAACCATTGCCCAAAATAATGGAAATTTATGTCATGACGCGTTAGCCCTGGCGGCTAAACATGACATACACTGCACAGAACCTCTGCTGTTGTATTAGAAGCTTCTTACAACCGTTACGTATGTCTATGGATATATTTGAAATAAATAGCTTTAATAAACATTTTGAAAAGTAGCCTATGTCCTAATCCAAGACATAAGAAATCACTATATTAAATTTCATCTAAATCAATGCTGCAGCTTTAGCGTGATGCGGTAACAAACATACAAACTTTCGCGTTTATAATATGTATATGATGATTATAATTCCAATTTTTGTAATATCGGCGCCACAGAGGTGAGATTACAAGCAGAGACTTTTTCCCCCGTTCTTTGGGATATCTGGATGTCCACGCCTCGGCAGGAGGCGTTCGGCAGCCGCTTCCGCGTGTATCGGCTTCCTGTGGGCGTGAGAGATGCGTCCGCCTAGGGCGGCAGTGCCGGCGACAGGTCTTGGGCGCTCCGCGTGGTTTCCGGTCGGCAGCCGGCGCGGGAAATGGAGTGGGCCGCTATCTCCGCCCAGTTAGGCCGCCTGCGGCGCAGGCAGGCCTACCAACACCAGCGCTGCTCTTCGCCACTCGTAGCTCAACCGTTAAACCAGTTTTCAAAGTCCTCTAAAAATAACTAGGCTCTCTAACGGCGCTGCTGTCACAGGAGTAGTTTGAACCTGAGTCGTCGCTGAGTTTGTGACATCTACACCTACATGGGATACTCTGCAAATCACATTTAAGTGCCTGGCAAAGAGTTCATCGAACCACCGTTATACTATTTATCTCCCATTCCATTCTCGAATAGCGCGCGGGAAGAAAGAACACCTGAATCTCTCTGTTCGAGCTCTGATTCCTCGTATTTTATTCTCAAGATCATTTCTACCTACAATATATTTTCGCATTCAGAGGAGAATGTTGACGATTGGAGTTTCGCAAGTAGCACACGCCGCAGCGATAAGCGCAGTTGTTGTAATGATTCCCATCCCAGATCCTGTATCATTTCCGTAACGCTGTCTCCCCTGTATCGTGACAATACGAAACGAGCTGCCCTTCTTTGGACTCTTTCGATGTCCTCCGTCTAACCCACCCGATAAGGATCTCGCACTGGGCAGCAATACTCCATAAAAGGACGGACAAGCATAGTGTATGCAGTTTCTTTAGTAGTTCTATTGCATCTTTTAAGGGTTCTGCCAGTAAAACGCAGTTTCTGGTACGCCTTTCCCACGATATTATCTACGTGTTCTTTCCAATTTAAGTCTTAAGTAATAGTAATTTCTAGGTATTTTGTGGAGTTCCCCTAAGCCGTTAATTTCTCCACATAAACGATAAAGCACCTTCCTGTTATGAAGTCAATGAACATAACCCAGTAATCAAGTTAATTAAGTGAATGGTCGATAATTATCACTGAAACACGCTTTAGAGTTAACAACACATCTATTCACCAAAACACACAAATACGTGGTTGCACTGTTTTCACAATACTAACGGTGATTACGATGATAAGTCCATCCAATAATATTACGTCGAAGTTCCGATCTTGATTGCTCATTACTTTTTCCAGTTAAGGTAAGCACTCCACAATCAATATATTCCAAACATTAGAGATAATTGCAGATGATAGAGTTCCAGTTCAATAATGGAGACATAGTCCATGTGCAGTTTCCACCATCCGACCACGACGCGGTTGCCCGATCAGTAAGATTCGTAAACGACGAAAGTCACCGGTATCGATGATATATGTCCGGATTAATTAAACACTTTCAAAATTCGTGGCTCAATACAATCGAAACCGTCGCGGCGCGGTTGAAACAATCGAACATCTGTGTCTCTCCGTTCGAGTTCTGATTTCTCGTATTTATTCTGATGATCATTTCTACCTATGTCAGTAAGAGTCAACAATATATTTTCGATTTCGGAGGAGAATGTTGGCGATTGGAGTTACGTAAGTAGACCACGCCACAACGATAAATGCCGTTGTTGTAATGATTCCCACCCCAGATCCTGTATCATTTCCGTCACGCTGTCTCCCCTCTATTGTGACAATTAAAAACGAGCCGTCCTTCTTTGGGTTCTTTCGATGTCCTCCGTGAAACCCACCTGATAAGGATACCACACTGGGCAGCAATACTCCAAAAAAGGACGGACAAACGTAGTGTATGCAGTTTCTTTACTAGTTTTGTTGCATCTTCTGCTAATAAAAGGCAGTATCATCATCTGATGCAGGACTTTGAGCTAGATGATGACAGATTCGCAACATACTTTCGGCTATCTAAACCTGCATATGAAGAGATCCTAACATTGATAAGTAACGATATTAGAAAAAAGGACACCAACTACAGGAGATCTATTTCCAGCAGAGAAAGATTGGCGCTATGTAGGTGGTTTATAATTTGGTAAAATTTATTTCAAACATATTAACTCCTCCAAATCTGTATTCCACAACAGTGGACGCGTTCTGACGGCTTCAATTAACTGCACCATAACAAATAAGAGAAACAGCAATACAGCTTCTTGTAGCGAGTTACAGCACGAAACTGTGGGACAGGTGTGGTCATGCGCACGACGGGGTAGCGGGCCAGTGCGCATGCGCGAGGCCACAGACGTCCACAGACGTTTTGAAAAGATCGGTCTCGGAGCGATCCCGCAGATTCGTCTGTGGCGTCTGTGGAGTCTGTGAGGCTCTGCAAGGTCGGTGTGAATCACACCATTTAAAACTATGGAAACAGGTCTTTTGAAAAATCTGCCACACTATGTCATGTATAATTTTGATACAGTCACTACAGTTGTTGGTAGATAACTAATTAGATAAAAAATTATAAAGATGTGTTGAATAGTTGCTTCCATGAACTCTAACTAAAATAACCGACTTGATTTCCCATGAGATCTCATGACTTTCTATATGGAAGGACTTTGTCGCGACACTTGCAGTTTTGTACATTTTACTTATATTGTATATTTTATTCCAAAGAAAGCAGGCGCAGACAGGTGCGGCAGATTATACGTGACATAGTGTGACCGTGGTGTGAAATGGCCTTAAGCCCGTTTTCAAAACCCTTTAAAAATGACTAGACACTCTAACGGCGCTGCAGTCGCAGGAGTAGTTTGAACCTTAAGTCGTCGCTGAGATTGTGACATGAATAGACTAAGAAATTACGGCTATCATCTTCAAATGTGCCATTAATGACAGTTAATCAATGGGGACCTGAAGATAGTGTAATTGAAGCATCGAAACCGGGCGCGCGAAATTGAGTAAATAATTTATATACAGCTGCTGTTTCTTCCTTCCCCATACAAAAGTTTGAACCTTCGTCCGGCCACCATGATAGTGGCAAGCGTCAGACAAATACGAGTGTTGTTAGGAAATGAATCGAGTATTATAAACATACTGCAATATACTCGTTGATCAAAAAGTTAGTTTAAATTTGAAAACTTAACAAATCACGGAATAATGTAGATGGAGAGTTAAAAATTGACACACATGATTGGAATGACATGGGGTTTTATTAGAAAAAAAAAACGTTCAAAAATGTCCGACAGACTGCACTTCATCTGATCAGAAAAGCAATAATTAGCATAACAAATTAAGACAGAGTAAAGATGATGTTCCTTATAGGAAAAGCTCAATATGTTCACCATCATTCCTCAACAATAGCTATAGTCGAGGAATAATGTTGTGAACAGCACTGTAAAACATGTCCGGAGTTATGGTGAGGCACTGGCGTCGGATGTTGTCTTTCAGCATTCCTAGAGACGTCGGTCGATCACGATACACTTGCGACTTCAGGTAACCCCAAAGCCAATAATCACACGGACTGAGGTCTGGGCACCTGGGAGGCCAAGCATGACGAAAGTAGCGGTTGAGCACACGATCATCACCAAACGACGCGCGCAAGAGATCTTTCACGTGTCTAGCAATGTGGGGTGGAGCGCCATCCTGCATAAAAGTCGTACGTTCCAGCAGGTGTTTATCAGCCAGCCTGAGGATGATGCGAGTCTGTAACATATCGGTGTACCTCTCAACCTACACGGTAACAGTTACAAAACCAGAATCACGCAGTTGCTCGAAGGAAAGGTGCCCAATAACGGTAAATGTTTGGTTCTAATAAAACCCCATTTTATTCCAAGCATTTGTGTCAATTTTTACCTCTCTATCTACATTATTCCGTGATTTATTAAGTTTTCAAATTTGTACTGACTACTTGTATTCAGAGATAGCTACTCTTGCTTAACAGCTGTTAGTCAAGACAATATAGGATTCTCAATGGAATACACTCTTTCAAATTCTGAAGGTAGAAGCGGTAAAATATAGGGAGCGAAGAGTTATATTCAACTTGTACAAAAACCAGACAGCAATTATTAGAGTCGAAGGGCGTGATAGGGTTCCACTGGTTTGGAAGAGAGTATGACAGGGTTGTAGCCTTTACCCGAAGTTGCTCAAAACCGTACATTGAGCAAGCTATGAAGGAATGCAAGGAGAAATTTCGTAGAGCGAATTAAAGTCGTGAGAGAGGGAATAAAAACCTTGTGATTTTCTGACGACATAGTAATTCCGTCAGAGATAGCAAAAGAAATGGAAGAGCAATTAGACGGAATGATCTGCTATTTTAACAAGTAGGCTCAACCACAGATATCGTGTAAAACACTAAAAGATGACGCGTTTCAAGGGTCAAGCCCTCGTCATCAGAATCTTAAAACATGAAAGCAGATTATCTGATGATGAGGCCTTGACCCTTGAAACGCGTCATATTTTAGTATTTTTACACGTTATCTGTGGTTGAGCCTACTTGTTAAAATAATTAAGGATATACTTAAGGAATGGTTTCTGTCTTGAAAGGAAGATATAAGATGAACATTAGCAAAAGTAAAACGAGGGTAATGGAATGGAATGTTGTGTCAGAAAATTAGGCGATGCAGTAGGAATTAGATTAGGTAATGAGACAATAAAAGTAGTAGATGTATTTTGTTATTTAGGTAGCAAGATAACTGCTGATAGGCGAAGTAAAGATGATATAAAATGCAGAATGGATATGGGAAGAAAAGCGTTTCTGAAGAAGCGAAATTTGTTGACATCAAATATTAGTTTAAACGTTAGAAAGTCCTTTCTGAGAGCATTTGTCTGGAGTGTAGCAATGTATGGGAGAGAAACGTGGACGACAAGGAGTTCAGACAAAAGATGATAAAAGCTTTCGAAATATGGTGCTACACACGAATGATGAAGATTAGATGGGTAGAACACGTAACTAATGAGGAGGTGCTTAACCGAATTGGGGAGTTTCTGGCATATTTTGACTAAGAGAAGGGGTAGACTGGTAGGACACATTCTGAGATATCAAGGAATCGTCAACTTAGCATCAGAAGGAAGTATGTGGGATAAAAATCGTAGAGGGAGACCGAGGGACGGATACAGTAAGCAGATTCAAAAGGATGTAGTTTGTCGTTCGTATTCTCAGATGAAGAGGCTTGCACAGGACAAGGTAGCGTGGAGAGCTGCATCAAACCAGTCTGTGGATTGAAAACTACAACAACAACAACAAATAATAGGCTTTTACAATACTGGTAGTTCTTAAAAACGAGCTACTTAGGCAGAACTGGTGGACAAAATTTCAAAAAGTTTCATTTTATTATTGTGTTAAATAACTATTTGCGCCCACGACATCAGTTGCCTCACTGCAGTTAGAATTTTTGATTATGAAACTAATATTAGCAATTTGTAATACAGAATTTGAAGGTCATTTGCTTTGCGTATAGGTATAATAAGTAAAAACGGTTTGCAAACTGTGTACAATTACATAATAAGAATAACTCACAGCCACACAGGATGCACCTTGCGAAGTTGAAATCAATGACGATTATTGCTGACTTTTGAGCATTTCATGCTGCTGTAAGGTATTTGGCTTACAGCATTAACAATACTAATATTCGGTTTGAAGGAAGACACGGAAGCAGTTCAGAGGCGAGCAGCTAGGTTCGTTCGTTAGTGGTAGGTTCAACCAATGCGCGAGTGTCACAGATATGCTACTGGAACTCAACTGGTAATCGCTGGAGGACAAACGACGTTCTTTTCGAGAAATTCGCTTGATGAGATGCCGGAATTTGAAGCTAACTGGACAACCATCTTGCTGTCGCCTACTTACATTTCGCCGTAAAGATGACGAAGACAAGATAAGAGAAATTAGGGCTTGTAAGAGGCATATAGACATTCATTTTTCTCTCGTTCTATTTGGGAGTGGAATAGGAAAGGTAATGCCTAGTAGTGGCATAGCGTATCCTCTGCCACGCACCTTACGGTGTACTGATGAATATATACGCAGATGTAGATGTAAAGTTCCTTTGACGAGAGACGCTATTTATTTAAAAAAAAAAAAAAAAAAATGCTGTCCAATTATTTTTTCGAGGCATTTTGCTCTGATTGTTGCCAGCATGATATCAGCAATCTTCGAAAGGGAGGGAAGAAGGAATTAACAAGTGTTTTGGACAGCTCAGGAAAGCTGCTAGTCAATCCTGTGGATGCCTTGAGCAGATGGAGGGAATATTTTGAAAATTGCTCAATGTAGGTGAAACGTTCAATGATGTGTCAGATTTTCAGGTAGAATGGGATAGGAACGACGATGTAAACAGGATCTCATTTAAGGAAGTGGAGAAAATGGTTAGTAGATTACAGTGCAATAAAGCGGCTGGGGTGGACGAAATTATGCCGGAACTCGTCAAATACAGTGGAATATTAGGTCTCAAATGGTTACACAGGATAATTGAGAAGGCGTGGGAATCGGGACAGGTTCCATCTGACTGGACGAAAGCGGTAATCACGCCAATTTTCGAACATGGAAACAGAAAAGATTGTAATAACTATCGAGGTATATCTTTAATTAGCGTTGTAGGCAAAATATTTTCGGGTATTGTCGAAGGTAGAGTGCGAGTATTAATTGAGGACAAGTTAGATGAAAATCATTGTGGTTTAGGCCTCCTCAACACCAGATCTTTAGCTTATGGCAGGTAATGGAAAAGTGCTATGAGTGGAACAGGGAATTGTATCTATGTTTCATAGATCTAGAAAAGGCTTATGACCGTGTCTCTAGGAGGAAGCTACTGTAAGTTCTACAAGATTGTGGTATAGGAGGCAAATTTCTACAGGCAATTAAAGGGCTTTACGTAGACTGTCAGGCAGCAGTTAGAGTAGATGGCAAATTAAGCTCATGGTTCAGGGTAGTTTCAGGGGTAAGACAAGGCTGTAACCTGTCACCACTGTTGTTCATACTATTCATGGATCATATGTTGAAAACAGTAGACTGGCAGGGCGAGATTAAAATAGGTGAAAGCAAAATAAGCAGTCTCGCATATGCAGATGACTTAGTTGTAATGGCCGATTCAATTTAAAGGTTGAAAACTAATATTTCAGAGCTCGATCGGAGATGCAAGGATAATTATATGAAGATCAGCATCTCCAAAACCAAAGTAATGTCTGCGGGAAAGAGATTTAAACAGACTGAGTGCCAAATAGGAGGAACAATGTTAGAACAGATAGACAGTTTCAAGTACCTGGGATGTATTTTCTCACAGGATGGCAACATTGTGAAAGAAATCGAATCGAGGTGCAGAAAAGCTAATGCAGTGAGTGCTCAGTTAAGATCTACTCTCTTCTGCAAGAGGGAAGTAAGTACCAAGACTATGCTAGCAGTGCACCGCTTAATCTTTCGACCAACTTTGTTGTATGGGAGCGAAAGTTGGGTGGATACAGCTTTCCTTATTCACAAGGTAGAGGTTACAGATATGAAAGTAGCAAGAATGATTGCAGGTACTAATAGATGGGAACAATCGCAGGAGGGTGTCCATAATGAGGAAATCAAAGATAAACTGGGAATGAACACCATAGATGAAGCAGTTAGAGCGAACAGACTGAGATGGTGAGGTCATGCTACACGAATGGGGAAGCAAGGTTACCTAAGAGACTCGTGAGCGCGTCAGTGGAGGGTAAGAGGAGTCGAGGTAGACCAAGAAGAAAGTACTTAGATTCGGTGAGAATGATTTGAAGTAAAAGGCATAACATCAGACGAGGCATCAATGTTAGCATTAACCCTTTCGTGGTTTTTACTCATTTTTTAGAATATCTTAAGGTATCTCAGCTGTTACAGAGTCTGATTTGGGTCAGGATTACGAATATGACACTCAAAAAATTTTAGCACATTCCATTTTTCCAAAGAAAAAGGTGGGACACATACGTCCCACTGATCGTTTCTGGCACCGATTTATCTAAGACCTTTTAAAATAATTTCTTAAGTTCTCCTGTCATAGGGTCTAAACAAGTACATGATTCAAAAATTTGTAATGCACACCAAATTGGAAAAAAAAAGCTCGCTCTCGTTGTCTCGCAGCTTCTATAATAGAAAATGCAGATAATAGTAAACCACATACCGTGTTTTATTAGCGCATAAATTTACAGAAAAACTTGTTTTCTTTGAAATATGAGTACTATAATGTCGCACATGCGTCCCACTAATTGTAAATTCACTGAAAAAAACTTTTGAAGTAAGATGAGTATTAGAAAGCGTAATTGTTGTTTGTAAGCTTCCAAGAAACATAAAATAGCAAATATACTTACTTCGAACATTTTCGGTAGCGATAAAACTACGAAAACCGATTCAAGGCACAATAAACTATGGTTACGGCGCGAAAATTCACGCGGCAGCCCATATAAACAGTCACAGCCTCCTACACTGTAATAATTTCAGTGCCTCGATTTTTTTTCCGCGTTCTGAAGGGCCACCAACAGATGGCAGCACTATGCAGAATTACGTAACTCACCACCTTGTGGTACAAATGAGGTCCGAAGTTAGTGGGACGTATATGTCCCAACAAGCACGGAAGGGTTAAATAGGGGGATCATGGAGGAATTTTATTAGAGGTACTATGCTACAGACTGAGCGCTGAAAGGCATTATCAGTCTCTAATGCTGCTGCTGCTGATGATGATGAATTATTTTTTTCTGTTTCTCGTAAGTGTCCAAAAACGATACATTCCTGTCAACAACAGCACCGCCAGAAAATAATCTTACTGTGCTAGTAATCCAATTTGATATCACTGCAACCAGTCGGACGCTAATTTACTAAGTGCAACGTTATTAACGTTTCGTTATGGTTTGCCTCGGCCAAACTGCCTCCTGTGTGCGTGGCTGCCTTTTACTCTGGCCCTCGCGGAATTTTGGGCGCTGTCTTCTGGTGGAACGGCGGCAGTGGGCTGGAGTCAGAGCAGACGCCTCCGGCTCCGCGACTTGACGGCGGAGTTAATTAGCACAGCCGGGCCTCTCAAAATGGCTGCAACGGCCGCCCCAGCTGCCAGCTATTAAATTTTGTCTTAAAAGAACTCGTTTAGGACTCGATAGCCGGCCACTGTTCTCCACTCGTAATTCCAAGCAGTAATGAACTGCCTCTTGTTCTTCCAGTCAGGATGCTGAAGATCATTTCCGTTACTCCATTCACTAAATCTACTTTCTCGGAGGGCTTCGTCTGAATGGTTACGAGACCTTGGGAAAGGTACAATTTTTTGACGTTCTCATCTAAAAACGGAATGCTGGCGCTCTGTGACTTAGCATTTGCTGTTTTCTGGAAATCGGTTTAAATTGTTAATTATGTCATATTATGGTCTGAACAGGCTTTCTTACCTCGTAGATTTCAGTTCGTTTTTTTTTAAAAGAAATGAAATTCAAATAATTTGAAAGCCCGCTAAAATGCTACATTTGAGTCACGTGATGCCTGTGACGTCATAAAACACGCTGCTGCAGCTCTCGTAAGATAACCAAATACCTGTATATTGTTTGAGCCGAGGCCTCGTGTTTGGGTGTTAACATTTGCATAATAACCTACAAATATTGCTTAGTTCCGCACTGTACCAATGCATCTGTCAAGACTCCAGAAAAATTGTTCTTGCAAGTACCAAAAAATGAGAAGATACGCAAAAAGTGGTTGACACTGGCGCGAAGAGATCCAAATGAAATAGCGGCTACTTCATGTGTGTATTTCTGTGAGGATCATTTCGATGTAAGTAAACAACATTATTCCATTGGTAAACTAAACTGTTTACTATCATTCTCTTCTACTGCAAAGGTGTAAAGTAGTATCATGTGTAGCTTAATGACCTGATGTTTACATTTGCGAAGTAAAACTTCATAATGTTACACACCTACAATTTATGTGTACTTAAAGCCGTTTCCTAATATATTTGGTGAAAGAACAACAAGAATATTGTTGCAGCCCACTATAAAAGTATAGCACTGATTATTTATCTCCAGTAAGTGCAATTTTATCACCAATAGATCTTAGTCAAACAAGCGTTTTATACATCGACAACGCCCTTCTCGTTACTTTACAACAACTTACTCTATCGCAATATACGTATATGGGAGATGTCTTTAATGCCCCGATTTATTTAGATTTCAAACTTTCGTAATATGCAAGTGTAAATACGATTAAAAGTGTTAGTTACCCAAATATGTGTTTATTGAAGCTTTACTGGGTTAAATTTTACTAACTATCCCGGCGGCTTCCTGTGACTATGTTGGTAACGGATGCTGAATAGCGAGAATCATGAGACATCGCCATTAGTCAATCGCGTGACAGCGCAAATATTTTGTCGTGAAACCTTTGATTTACGAGGGCAGTTACTTTTACTGACTGGACCAGGGTACATACAAGAATCATAGAGCAGGAACAGCATTATTTATTTACTTCATGGTCTGTACGATACACTAGTCATTCTATGTGGTCTGAACATCTGGACAAAAATTTTCTTTCGTGTTGTTGATGTTGCCAACATAATCACTCAAGGCCGCTTGGATAGGAGATAAAATTTCTCCCTTTATTGCATAATATGGTGACTTCAGATTAAGTCTTCTGACAACAACAAATAGGGTACTTTTTTCCAATGGCATAAAATATCTCTCGAAATAATTAGCTTTAAAATGTAGTTATGCGTTACTTACAATGCAGTTTTCACGTTTCTTATTTCTGGCACATAAAAGTTTGGATTGTTTTTAAAGAATGAAGACACCATAATTGCATCAACTTTAGGGAGGTTTCCGCTGTCAGCCTTCACATAACCATCTTCCATTATGGTATAAAAACTGTAACCGCGTTTAGATCACGAAAAAACTGAACTTAAAGTTGCGAAATGGAGGAAACGCATACAATAATACAGCTCCGACTTCTAGTTGCCGCGCTGTAGGTGTTCTATGACGCCACCGGTACTTCAACCAATAACGGAGCGTTTTCGATCACGTGATCTAGTCGTGAAAGTTGATGATTTTTAAGCTTTAATTACTTAAAAATAACAGATGTTTTGTAAGAATTATGAGCGAAAATGTTGTCTGAATGTTATAATAACTCAGCATAACAATAATTCGAACCATATTTTTAACACAGGAAAATACCCTATTTGAAAGGTAAATTTGTGAGACTAGCGGACACCAATCGTACGAACGCACTGTGATTTGATAACGCTGTTCTGGAGAGAATCTAATAAATAAATTGGAGTGTTCGTGTGTTTTTAATTCAAGCAAATCTACAGTTTTATTTCGATGTTCGTGAAATTTTGCACCCCTTGTATTCTATTACCTCTGGTTATAACTACCAATCACCCCAAACACGGCAAAACCGCATCCAGAGCGAATGTAAGGACACAATCCATAGTGGGATTTTTTTTTCAAATGTTCAAATGTTTGTTAAGCTCAAGGGACTTAACTGCGGGATCATCAGTCCCTAAACTTACAAACTACTCATGAACTACCTTACACTAAAGACGACACAAACATCCATGCCCGAGGGGGGATTCGAACCCCCAACCGTAGCGGCCGTGCAGACTGTGACTGGCGCGCCGCAGACCGCTCGTCCAACGCGGCCGGTTGGGACTTTTTGTAATTATTATTATTTTTTCTTTTGACCCTGTGTACCTAAGAATAAGACACTCTTGATTTGTATCGGACTTTGGACAGACTATTTGCTAAACGGTGACAAAATGCTGTGCACAAGAATTAATAAGTTTATTGAATGTTGTTTATACGGTCGCCAGCCTGATTCGGCAATACAATGATCAAACTATTATTCATGACCTGATTCCAATCTGTTGTAAATATTACTTAAAAACATCTAGGTACAAACAAGTAGAAAGCGTTAGATTTATGGTCCAATAACAAACACTATATTTTCTATGGAAAGCAATATGCAGGACAAGGCAACCAAACCACTTATTTACTACTTAAATGTAGTCCTGAATATGAAAGAAATATTTGCACTTGATCAAACAATGAAAGATTTTTTACTCAGGTGACCCTAGTTCAGTCACTTCTGGATTGCACACAAAAATTACACAAATTTACCAACCACAAATCCATATTAAACTACCTTTTGATTAAGCATTATATAAATAATTTTACGGAAATTTTACTGATAGATTTTCTAAAGATGTGGTGGTAGTCCTGAAACTTGTATAGTGCATCCAAGGTTTTCATTAATATTTAGCAACATTGACTATATTTGCAGTTCCTGGAAGCTATGTTTATCACTTTTCACAAATACTACTGAAATTAATTTGTCTTTTATAAAATTGGAGAGAAAATGTGTACTGTACTATTGATTTGATGCAATCAATGAGTTTATGATTA
Source organism: Locusta migratoria (assembly GCA_026315105.1). Classification (NCBI taxonomy): domain Eukaryota; kingdom Metazoa; phylum Arthropoda; class Insecta; order Orthoptera; family Acrididae; genus Locusta; species Locusta migratoria. Next base: position 193,379,868 of record CM048746.1, on the reverse strand, counting down.
CCAACTGATCAATACTATCACTTTAAATTACCAACTGATATTTCAGTCATTTTATTTTAATAGTTTATCATTAAATTTGATATATGAAGTGCAATGTTTAATTAGTAAGTAAACAAGTTGCAAAAGTTTCTTACTACTTATCAATTATCTACAGCAAAAATGGAACTAAGCACTTAAGATTGTTAATTAGTTCATTAAGAAAATTATCAATTTTTAATCTGGTGTCATTTAGGATACTCGGACGTTTACACACTAGAATAGGACCCTGACTAGGTAAGTGATAGGGATAAACAGAGGTTATCGCAAATTTTTAGTTAAATTCACTGATTATTGACACTACGTTTTGTCTGATCCATTCGCGCTCCAATCCTAAAAGTACATAACCTTGTCAAATATCCCGTACTGCTGACGAGCAGTTGTGTGATTTCACAACTAGAGGCGAGTCGTCGTCAATAGTGGCTCTTGCGTGTGGCACTGTATTCTCTTCTTGGCGATGAATAAATTTACATTGAGCCCATAATTCCATGCCACGATATAATAGTCAACCAGCATCCGAGGCTAATTTTTGGAAGCTCTTGATACAATTCCAAGCCTCCGCTTTGCCGCCTCGCTTCGTCTCGTCACATATGTGCTCACTCCCTTGCTGTCTACACTCGACTCTCCCGTTAAGCCACACTGTCCGTATTCCTACTCTTTCTAACGAGCCAAAACTCGGCGCCTTCCACGTCAGCATCAGGGAAGTACCAATGGTTCTACATTACACATATCTTATTACATGCCCTGCGTTTGGACCAGATCTCAATCTTCTTACGTTTATAACAATAAATATTACCATAAAAGTGCTGTACAATCAAGATTCACAAAATCATTTTTAACTCTACAAAAATGCTCCAATAAGATAACATACATACCAAACTGCACGAAAATAATTAAAGATAGATACCTAAAATTTTATATATCGATTACAGCAAAAACATTTGGTATTAAGTAGTTTGAAAAAATTATTAAGTATATACATTAATGTTACACCCTCTCCTCCATAGTAAGAGATCTGTCGCTGTCTACATAAAGTTCCGTAGGCGAAGGGTACATTAAGACTGTCTTAGACACCAGTCTACAATTACATTTATGAAATCTTGCGCATTGATCACTGCTCACATTAGATTTAATATGGTGTATTCAACTAAATACGTAGGGATAACAATTACAAACAAACTTAATTGTAAATAACTTATAGAAAATCTCGAAGGGAAGGTGAGCAGAGGCTACGTTTCATTGGCTGAACACTTAGAAGATGCAACAGTTCTACTAAAGAAACTGCCTACACCACTAGTGCGTTCTATTTTGGAGTATTGCTGCGCGTTGTGGTATCCCCATCATGTGGGACTGTCGGAGGATACAGAGGAAGTTCAGAGAAGGGCAGCTCATTTGTATTATCGCTATATAAAGGAGAAATTTTCACTGAAATGATACACGGGTTGAGGCAGAATTCATTTAAAAAAAGGCGTTCTTCGTTCCGGCGAGATTTATTTGCGAAATTTCTTTCACCAACATCTCTTTCGAATGCGAACATATTTTGTTAGCACCTACCTACCTGGGAAGACATGATTATCACAATAAAATAAATCAGATCGAAAACGGAAAGATTCAGCTGTTCCTTTTTTCCTGCGAGTTATTAGAGAATGGAACTGCAGAGAAACATCATAAAAGCGGTTAGGGTAAGGTGGTACAAATTCTATATAGGTACAATTCCGATCAACATAAGTTTTAGCGCCATTTGTCTGTCTCGTAGTGTCTCGTTGTGTTGCGTTCTAGAGTAACAGATTTCTAGAGCTCCTCTTGTCTTTTCCAAGAATACACTGCTTCGCGGTAAGGAGATACAATTTTTTTCCCTTTAAGAGGTAAGTGAAGCTACTTAGTCTAACGCGCTCTTATAAATTATCTAGTTAAGGGTGACTGGATTCGCTGCCAAAAATGCAGTGTTTGGTACCACGAAGTATGCGTTGGTGCGTGACAGAAAAAGTGATTTTTATGTGGAAGATGCCCGTAATCAAAATTGTACGAGGAAGTGATCACAGTTGTACCTAGTATGATACATTTTCGATCGATTTTTCTCAATTCCGTAACCCTTTTTTTGTGTTTATACCAACATTTGTAACTGTATAATATTTTTGTTACATATTCATTAAACATCCAAGAACAAGTGCCACAGTTAAAATTATTCCTTTTCTCAATTTATTTCCAGTTATAATAACATTTGTGCGAAATGATCGAAATTGTACCACCTTACCCCAGATGAAACCTGTGCCATGCACTTCACTGTGTGGAGATGTAGATGTAGATGCTGATGTAGATGTAGATGCTGATCGGATTGCGTTACTGCCTTGGCCTCCCAGTTTTCCCAATCTTTCACCTATTGCAAACGTGATGCAGGAACACTAAATAATGATTTAATTATCTACCTTTCTTCTCACTGGAGCTGTAGTTTGAGTCATGTGATGTTTAACACCACGTGTAATTTCCATTCATATGATCTTTACAAAACGTGTAATCTCCGAAATAAATTTGGCGGTGACGTTTCCGGTCATTCTTCGTGTTACATTTTTGATGGGCAGAAGTGTTTTATTCTATCAAATGTAGTCTTGAGGCCGCGGCGGATTAGCCGTGCGTACTGGGGCGCCGTGCTGCGCTGTGCGCGGCCGTTCTCCGTCGGGGTTTCGAGTCCCCCCTCGGGCGTGGGTGTGTGTGTTGTCCTTAGGTTAGTTTACCTAGGTTTAAGTAGTTTGTAAGATACGGACTGCTAACCACGCAGTTGAGTCCGATAGATTTACAAACATTTGAACATTTTTGTAGTCTTGAAATTTTTTAATCGGTGGACCTCTTTGAGTATTCCTCATTTACGGTCATTCTTTATACGTGTTTTCCTCTTTTGCCATTCAAAGAATTCGATCATGATTCGTGTGATATTTTTAATCGTTCATTTCGAACTAAACATTCTACGTAATACGTGTCAAAAACTTTTGATAAATGTTCTGTTGCCGATATACGAGTTACTGCAAACATTTCTTTCACATGCAGACAGTAGTTTCCTTGTATTATACCGATGAACGTAAGTTTACACTAAAGATAGTACAACATATCGTATGTCTCCAACTTTGGGTAGGTGCTAACCCTGTCTTACCCACTTTCCAAATCAAATGTTCAAATGTTTGTATAGTCTATGGGACTTAACTGCGGGGTTATCAGTCCCTAAACTTACAAACTACTTATGAACTACTTACGAACTAGGACGGCACAAATATCCATGCCCGAGGGGGGATTCGAACCCCCGACCGTAGTGGCCGTGCAGACCGTGACTGGAGCGCCTTAGTCTCCTCGGCCACCGCGGCCGGCTACCCCCTTTCCCACCACTACGCCCCGCAAGCGCCCTTCGATTCTCATACCTGTTGTCTGGTTTTTGTACAGGTTTTATATAACATTTAGTTCCCTATATTTTACCCCTGCTACCATCAGAATTTCAAAAGTGTATTCCAGTCAACAATGTCTAAAGCTTTCTGCAAATTAACAAAAGTTGAAAATGTAGGTTTACATTTCCTTAAACTATCTTCTATGATAAATGATAATGTGAGTATTGCCTCGCGTGTTCTAAATCCAAATTACTCATCAACGGGGTCGGATACTGCAATTCCAAGATGAGTAACTTCTGGCTTCAGGTATTGTAATGAGATGCCAACTGTGGATTACATTTGTTAATGGTTGTCATACTACTTGCTACCGATATTTGCAGTAAACATGCCGTATTATTTAACCAGAAATGGTGTTTAAAATACATACATCTATTTTTACAGAGATAAATGGAGGCATACATTTATGTTAAAGCTCATTTAATAACCGAATAACTTCTGCTATCGGGAGTGTAGGTGGCGATAATTCTGCGCTGCCTCGCGCTTTCCGCACTGCAGTTCAAAGCAAACACTCGCTGCAAAGGCGGCTGTAAACAAACATACATGTTTTGTTTGAAGGGGATGGTATTTAGAAATAACACGACATTGCGGGAGTTTATGTGTGTTCGAGTAATTTGGCGGTTACATCCCTGTCGCCACGTAGCTTTGACCTAGGGGTGGCCACCACGCCATCACATTGTCCGGGCTAGCTAGCAAATCCTTTCTTACTTGTAGTGACTGTCCACTCACTGCTGTATCCCTGCAGCAATACGGAAGTGAAATCTATAAACGGATTTCTGTATTTACATTTTTAAAATCAATATTATGAATGTATCGCCTGATATCTAAAATACAGTTTCCTTTATGTGATTACTACATCACAACTATCTAAAGAAGGAAATGATGCTCCTAAAACATTATGTTTGATCGCAAATGTCCAAAAAATATTAATTATGTCTGACACGGGAACCTCCTCATCGCACCCCCATCAGATTTAGTTATAAGTTGGCGCAGTGGATAGGCCGTGAAAAACTGAACGCAGATCAATCGAGAAAACTGGAAGAAGTTTTGTTGAACTGTAAATAATAAGCAAAATATAAAAACTGAATGGTCTATGCGAAAGATAGGCAACGTCGACGAGTTTGTGAGCATCGGCATGCTGTGGGCGTGTGGCTGGAGTGTGGAGTTGCAGAGCGAGAGATCCTTGGTACAAGCCTTCCTTCGAACGAAAATTTTAATTTTTTTTTCGTAAAATTATGATCTGTCCGTCCCGTTCGCTGTTCGCTGTAATCAGTTTAGTGCCTGTGTTTTGCGACCGCACCGCAAAACCGTGCGATTAGCAGGCGAAAGGAAGTGCATCTCCAATAGGAACCTAAAACATTTGATCGCAAGGTGTTAGGTCAACCTAGTCGTCCACAGGAAAACGCGTCTGATGTATTCTATATGATACTGGCGACGTTAAAAAAAAAAAGCAGTCAACAATCCGAAGATTGGTTTGAACACCACAGTGCTTTACTAGGCATGGTCTTGTTTGGAGGTGTTATGCCGCTGCCTTCCTCCGACCTTCGAACTGACTTACCCAGCCAGTTATAGGGGGACCTAGAGTTTATCGTGCGTTCCGAACCACGGTGCTACTCGGTATTTTTCACATGAGCAATACTGCTAGAGGTGAAAGAAGTGGAAAGTGACAAATAAAAATTCTAGGACCTGGCGGGGATCGAACCCGCGACCTTTCGATTTGTAGTCTGGCACTCTACCACTGTGCAACCGAGGCGCACACTGGTGACGTTATGTGCGTCATATGACAGGAATCTCTTGTCGACCAACCTGACTTATAAGACTTGGTGAATCGGTAAACAGATTCTACCTTGCCCGATTTCGGTTTTCTTGTGGATGTGCTAATCACTCGCAAAAAGTGATGAAAACATAACGAATCTACTTATGAACTAGCTTATACTAAATTACAGCACAAACATCCATGCCCGAGGGAGGATTCGAACTCCCGACGGTGAATGGCCTCGCTCATCGAAGGATAGCGCCTCAATGCACTCGGCCCCTCCGTCATGGCTGTTGAGATCAAAACATAACAGTTTGTCACATAAACTGCAACAAATGAATGCATCTGCCTCGGGCATAGATGTTTGTGTTGTATTTAGTATAAGCTAGTTCATAAGCAGTTTGTATGTTTAGGGACTGATCACCCCTCAGTTAAGTCCCATAAGCTTAACAAACATTTGAACATTTTTTGATGTAACACATTCACAGTTTTACAGTTTTTCCTGTGTTCTGTCAAAAGTTATGTTTTTAACGTTTTCGAATTTTTCCGTGTGTAGACTCTCGAATCTTGCATATGTCCAAGCAAATCTGAACGTGTCCTGGAATTGCGGAGAGCGAAGTTGATTATGTGTGAGAGCCTGAACTTTGATAACAGACACATGGTCAAGTAAACAATACTGCTCCGTGTACCTGTGCAGCTTTGCAAAATCATAGAATCGTTTCACACAGTATTTCACTTGCCGCAAACCAAACACATCTGACGGTTGCACAAGAGTTGTACAACCTGGAGGAATGGTAATCACGTCTACTCCCACACTAAAATTGTACAATGCCTGATCCTTCTGTCCTGTATAGCTGTCAAGGATTAAATCAAAATCTTTGTCCGCGTAAGGAGCAATCACACGTTCATTAAAGTCTTTCACTAGTCTTTTCTCCATTTTTCCTGACGCAATTCGCAATGAAATTAGGGGTTTCGCAAAGCAGGTCGCGGTGGCCGAGCGGTCTGCGGCGCGCCAGTCATGTTCTCCACGGCCACTACGGTCGGGCTTTTGAATCCCCCCTTGCGCATGGATATTTGTGCCGTCCTTAGTATTAGCTAGTTCATAAGAAGTTTGTAAATTTAAGGACTGATGACCCCGTAGCTGAGTCCCTTAAGCTCTACAAACATTTGAACATTTGATTCCGCAAGTATCCTATTCACCTGTTGCTGAACTTGCGGTCCAAATACACATTTTTTTACTTTGCAAACATAAATAAAATGTAGGCAAAAGAAATACTGCTTTGTTCAGAGCATATTGTGTGGTATAACTGTGTGAAGTGGCATGCAGCTGGTCTACAGTACATTTCATGCTGTCTTCTCCAACTAACGATAACGTCCGGGTCGATTTCATTCCATAGTTCAAATTGGACTGATCTGTGTTGATGATAAATGCGTTTTCATACTATTGCAATCTGACGTTAGTTTCTGTAACAAATTTCTCGGAACACTCTGAAAGTTCTCCCAGTTTATTCGCGTAGTTCTTGCTTACATATTTCGTAATCTTTCTGCTCGTAATTTTGTATTTTCTTTTGAACGTGACAAGCCGATGAGAAGAAGCCATGAAGTCCAGGCCAATTTGTTTAGTGTAATGCAATCACCAAAAAATCTGTAAGTTTGCATCATGCACTGAAAGTAATTCATTTCTGACTTTAATAAATTGTTGATATTTGAGGTTTCTAGTGTACTGAACTTCTGTCTTCGGGGTCCACCTCGTGCCACGACTTCTATGCAATATTTAACTGTACTTTTTTCATCCTTCCCTTTAAATTTATTTGGTTCTTCACTCCATAATCTATATTTGCGCCATTTACACTCCTGGCCATTAAAATTGCTACACCACGAAGATGACGTGCTACAGACGCGAAATTTAACCGACAGGAAGAAGATGCTGTGATATGCAAATGATTAGCTTTTCAGAGCATTCAGAAAAGGTTGGCGCCGGTGGCGACCCCTACACCGTCCTGACACGAGGAAAGTTTCCAACCAATTTCTCATACGCAAACAGCAGTTGACCGGCGTTGCCGGTGAAACGTTGCTGTGATGCCTCGCGGAAGGAGGAGAAATGCGTACCATCACGTTTCCGACTTCGATAAAGGTCGGATTGTAGCCTATCGCGATTGAGGTTTATATAACGCTACATTGCTGCCCGCGTTGGTCGCGATCCAATGACTGCTAGCAGAAAATGGAATCGGTGAGTTCAGGAGGGCAATACGGAACGCCGTGCTGGATACCAACGGCCTTGTGTCACTAGCAGTCGAGATAACAGGCATCTTATCCGATGGCAGTAACGGATCGTGCAGCCACATCTCGATCCCTGAGTCAACAGATGGGGACGTTTGCAAGACAACAACCATCTGCACTAGCAGTTCGACGACTTTTGCAGCAGCATGGACTATCAACTCGGAGACCATGGCTTACGGTTACCCTTGACGCTGCGTCACAGACAGGAGCGCCTGCGATGGTGTACGCAACGACGAACCTGAGTGCACTAATGGCAAAACGTCATTTTTTGGGATGAATCCAGGTTCTGTTTACAGCATTACGATGGTCGCATTTGTGTTTGGCGACATCGCGGTGTACGCACATTGGAACCGTGTATTCGTCATCGTCATACTGACGTATCTCCCGGCGTGATGGTATGGGGTACCATTGGTTACACGTGTCGGTCACCTCTTGTTCGCATCGACGGCATTTTCAACAGTGGCCGTAAAATTTCAGATGTGTTACGACCCTTTGCTCTACCCTTTATTCGATCCCTGAGAAACCCTACATTTGAGCAGGATATTGCACGACCGCATGTTGCAGGTTCTGTACGGGCCTCTCTGGATGGAGTAGTTTGGCTGCTACACTACAGTGAGGAACCTACCCGACAATCCCATATACCACATCTAATCGTGACAATGCGTTGAACAACAGTATTAATTCAATGTATAAAGCACGTACAGTAAGTAGTTTTTTTTAACGAATACTCATATACACATCAACAAAAGTGTTGCATCACCTCAGTTTTCCGAGGTCTCCTGAGCTCTAAAGTTGAATGTGTACGAGTGTGTTTAATCAAGAACACAGTTTGCTTAGTTCGTTCATCGAGGTTACACAATCCGCACAATTACGTGAACAACCACGCGTGATCAATGCCAAGACGGACGATCAGTCCCAGTCCTAACACGAGGAAGGAAGTACACAGCCTATGTTGACTGTAGTTCTGCCATGGTCAATTCCGAAGTTTGATCGTATGCACATAGTTATTTTGTATCAGCAGGGTCTGTCGACAAGGGACGTTTCCAGACATCTCGGATTGAACCAAACGGATGCCATTCAGACGTGTTGGAGGTATAGAGATACACGAACTGATTTCAGGTTTGAGGAACTCTGACGGGAACTGGACCATGCGGAATAATGGTTTTTGTGCAGCCACAGGGGGCGTCGTAATTCAACTCAGACTGTACGTAATACGCTGCAAGACACGGAACATCACTCCTGACGTCCATGGTGAGGTCCACCTTGGACACTACGCAGCGCGGTACTGATGGGCCGAACATCATTCTGAGCGGACTTGTCAGAACTGACATCAAGTGCTGTTCAAATGTTCAAGCCGGCCGCGGTGGCCGAGGGGACTGAGGCGCTTCAGTCGCGGTCTGCACGGCCACTACGGTCGGAGGTTCGAATCCCCCCTCGGGCATGGATGTTTGTGCCGTCCTTAGTTGTAGGTAGTTCATAAGTAGTTTGTAAGTTTAGGGACTGATGACCCCGTAGTCAAGTCCCTTAAGCTTAAATGTTCAAAATGTTCAAATGTTTGTAATTCTATCGGACCAAACTGCGTGGTCATCAGTCCGTAGCTTACAAACTACTTAAACCTAGGTAAACTAACCTAATGACAAACACACAAACACACACACCCATGCCCCAGGGAGGACTCGAACCTCCACGACGAGCAACCGCGCGCTCCGCAGCGAGACGCTTTAGACCGCTCGGCTACTCCACCGCGGCAAAGTGCTGTTCAGACTGGCATCTTCCTTCACCCAGACGGAGAACTTTTTGGAGAAGTATACGTTTCTCTAAAGTAACCTATTAACAAAAAAAAAAAAAAAAAAAAAAAAAAATAAAAAAAAAAAATAAATAAATAAATAAATAAATTAAAAAAAATAAAAAAAATAAAAAATAAATAAATAAATAAAAATCGTCATTTGATGAACACCTCAAAGCATCAGGTCACAGTGAACCTACAATCGATGACCTTCAGATCTGGCACAGAGCCCCCAAGAGAAGAAAGCTTAACCTTCTCGAGGAATTGAAATTACGAAATTTCTTAAATCATCAGACCATCTCAGCCTCAATGAGCAGTTGACAGTATTATTATAACATAATGATGTCAGCTTTACAAAAAGTTACCTGATCCCCTTATTGTAAGTTATAACTTGCAATCCCCCGCCCCCCCCCTTAATACACTGCTCCCCCTCTCCTTCGCCACCAAATTGTCGTCTTAGCTTGAGCTCGAGTCTGTAACTTAACCACCACCCAGCTCACACCACTTCATTTATTCTACATTTTAACCATATTTGCTTTTATTGTTCTGTGACTGGATACAGTTATAAATAATCTGCATGTAAGGGCTATATAATTTTATGATTATTTTACTAACATAAATTATCAATATTATTGTTATCCTTTCTGATTTAAAAGTATTTTATACTTCATCTCTACTATCAATTGTTATTTCTTCCATCCTTTAATAATTCGCAACCATGTTGATCGATTTTATCATTCAAATTTAGCCGCCCTAATCTTAGTTACGCAAGCCAGCGTTTATCAGCGCTGCCTAGCGGCGGTTTTCTCACGCCACCTGACCATCAGATGTCCGTGCAGTAACGTTTGCTGATGTGATATATCGATATTCATTCTGTGAACGTGGACCTATCCATCACAACGCTGCTGATGTGGTAAGTTATACATCTCCACACTCGCTCTGCTTACCACTGTCCATTCACGATTGTTTTTTAAATTTTCTGACTTCCACTATAGGAACTTTTTGTCCCACCTCTTATAACACTTGATGATGCTTTTCATTAAATCCTCAGATTATCCAGTCCAAAATACTGAGAATCGTGTGCTTTTACGCCAACTAATGCCATCCAGTTGTTTCTGAGGTATGTTCACGCCCCCAATTCATTGTTTCCTAATATTGTAGTGGATAGGTCGGCGGCATGAAACTGACATTGTATATTTTCCCTGTTACAGTATTCTGATGATGCGCCAAAAGCGCGAAACGCGTCAAAGAGAAATAAATATAATAATTTGCAACAGAGACTACCTTTCAATTGAAATTTTTGGAGAAGCCCTATCAATCTGAACGTCTTAGACTCACTGTCCAGTGAGCTAGCAAGGTGGTGGTTCCTTGATGTTTTGGGAAGGCATTAATGTGGAGGCCACGATACGCCACTGGTGGTCGTTGAAGGCAGTTAGCCGCGGTGGAGGGGCCGAGCGTTCTAAGGCGCCTTGCTGCGGAGCGCGCGGTTGCTCGCTGTCGGAATTTCGAGTCCTCCGTCGGTAATGGGTGTGTGTGTGTTGTCTGTAGGTTAGTTTAAGTAGTTTGTAAGCTTAGGGACTGATAACCACAGAAGTTAATTCCCAAAAGATTTACAAACATCTGAACATTTTTAAGGCAATTAGCGACCATACCGGTACGATACAGGGATGACATTCTCCGACATTTGGTGCTAACATGCGTTTTTATTTAAAATCTATTAATACGTATATTATTACTGACAAGTGTTAAGTTCCGAACTGACATAGTACTTATGAAAAAGAAAGAAATTTGTGTTTTTATCCCTCTGTAATTTAGTTTAAAGGTTTTTTTGTATTTGCACCTCAATGTTTGGAGTGAGATTACTGGTCATCAACGGCATTGCTCCAGTCAACTGAACGTCAGTGAGATTACTCGTGACTTTGTCTTTATCCGTAGTCTGACGAACGGCGTGCTGGGTTGCCGTGCAGGGAACCTGGGCTCGAGTCCCAGTCGGGTAGGACATTGTCTCCACTCGGGGACTGGGTGTTGTACTGTGCTCATCATCATTACATCACCATTGACACACAAGTCGCCAAAGTTGCGTCATTAAACAAGACTTGTACCAGGCAGGCTTAACTCGACTTCAGTCAGGGTTTAACCCTTCCTCTGCGGCGTCGGGAAAGCGGATGTAATACCCTATGCGGCTCCAGAAACAGAGTTTTCGTAGTCCAATTATTTTCCGCTGCGGTATACGTAATGTGGGCTTATTCCAAGTAGTATTGTTTTTTTTTTCTTACTTTTTTCTCGTCAAAAGAAGAAATAAAACTGATGGGCAGCTAAATATAGCAGAGTAACATTAATTTTTTACATGTTTACGAAATCATTTATTTAAAATATTTGCAACGTGCGTTACTTCTGAAAACAATTAATAATACACAAACTGACATTCCACTCTGTACATTGATATCTCGCGTCCCTTCTTGTTTCTTGAAGCCAGATGTGTATTTACAGTATTACCATGGTTACTGCTAAGACCAAGTAAATTTCATTGGAGTTCGTGTCTTTCCATTTCAGTAGTCTAGATGACACTGCTGGATTTGTGTGAGAAACCAAATTCTGAAAACATCTCTTTGAATTAAATGCTTACTCTTAAGTGCTGTAGTAGGAAGACAAACGAAATAATCGAATATTTCAGAAACGATGTTTACACAGCAAAATACGTCTTTGTAACCACTATTTGTTTTACTACATTTATGGGCTTTTGGATGAAGCACACTGTTTACCCAGTGAAACGTTTCTTATGTTTTTTCTGTAGTCGGCGATGGCGCACAGCAGCGAGCGACGTTGGTAGCATATGAACCGTCACGTAAGTGACCATTATCAGTACGAAAAATGATGGAGTTTCATCATCATCACTTATATCACTGTTCACGTCGTTCATACTAGGATCTTCATCTTCACTTTCCAAGGTGCTGACCAACATAAGACGAATATGCCATTCTGAACACTGTAGCACGTGAACAACAAACAATGATGCATTACAACAAACTCGGGCGTAGCAACTAACGTGTAGCAATTACCGCCCTTATATATACGGACATAGCAGTGAAAGGGTTAACGGCCATAAATGTCACATGATTGTCATCACTCGTGACTTTCAAAAACGTTCAAATGTTTGTAAAGCTTAAGGGATTTAACTGTGGGGTCATCCCCTAAACTTACAAACTTACTAACCACTTATGAACTACCGTATACTAAAGACGACACAAACATCCATGCCCGAAGGGGGCATTCGAACCCCCGAGGGGGAACGGCCTGGCGCATCGGAACGTAGAGCCTCCATGTGCTTGGTCGCTTCATCGCGGCTCGTGACTGAATTTCTTTTAGAAGGAAAACGCTTTCATACAATTATTTTGTTCAGAAGCAGCTAGTCTAAACAGGTGCGGGAACTCTTCTGGAGGGAAACTTTTGTAAAATATTTTAATATTTTTCTCCTCTCATTAATTTTGTCCTACCACGGACGCCAATCAGGTTTCGACTCTGATAATACGCCGTCATCTACTGTATAGTGAAATCATCTGAAGATCAAAACCAACTGCAGACTTATCTGAATAAGATATCAGTATGGTGTAGATATTGGCAATCGACTCTAAATAATGAGAAGTGTGAAGTCGTGTACATGAGTTCGTAAAGAAATCCGTTAAGCTTTGTTGCCGGCCGCGGTGGCCGAGCGCTCTGCGGCGCGCCAGTCACGATCTGCACGGCCACTATGGTCGGGGGTTGTAATCCCCTCTCGGACATGGATATTTGTGCCGTCCTTAGTATTAGCTAGTTCATAAGTAGTTTGTAGGTTTAGGGACTGATGACTCCGTATTTAAGTCTCATAAGCTCTACAAACATTTGAACATTTAAACTTTGTTTACAAGATAAATCAATCAAAAGTAAAGGCCGTAAACTCCACAAAATTACCTAGGAATTACTATTAATTCAGTCTTAAACTGGAAAGAACACGCAGATAATGTCGTGGGAAAAGCGAACCAGAGACTGCGTTTTATTGGCAGAACGCTTAAAAGATGCAACAGAACTGCTAAAGAAACTGCATACACTACGCTTGTACGGCCTTTTTTGGAGTATTGCTGCCCAGTGTGGGATCCTTATCAGGTGAGTTTGACGGAGGACATCAAAAGCGTCCAGAGAAGTGCAGCTCGTTTCGTATTGTCACAATACAGGGGAGACAGCGTTACGGAAATGATACAGGATCTGGGATGCGAATCATTACAACAAAGGTGCTTATCGCTGCGGCGTAGGCTAGTTACGAAACTCCAATCGCCAAGATTCTCCTCTGAATGCGAAAATATATTGCTGACTCCCAATTACGTAGGTAGAAATGATCATCAGAATAAAACACGGGAAATCAGAGCTGAAATGGAGAGATTCAGGTGTTCTTTCTTCTTGCGCGCTATTCGAGAATGGAATGGGAGATAAAATAGTTTAACGGTGGTTCGATGAAACCTCTGTCAGGCATTTATATGTGATTTGTAGAGTATCCCATGTAGATGTAGAATACTATCCTAATGATGTGAAGTGAACGGGCCTGTCTTGTCCCGCTCGCGCCAAAGAGACCAAGCAGTGTTGGCAGGCAGGTGGAGGGAGAAGTCCATGCGGCACTGTGAGCGCCCGCGGGCGCGCGCGCTCCATTAGCGCATTTGCCCCGCGCTGCCCGGCAGAGTTTGGCGACTGCCTGTGTCAGACTGTGGTCGGGCGAGGAGGGATGGCCCGCGGGGCAGTTTTGCGGCCGGCTCGGTCTAGTATATTTCGTTAATGGAAAACGCGGGCTCTGGCTGGGCCGGTTGCGCTCTAAGTGTAGCCCCGGGTCGCGCTCGTGGTGACCCAGTGCGCCGCCCTGCCACCCCCGCCGCCCCCATTCCAGCGCACCGCCTGCTTATTAAATTTTTGCACAGCTTTTAACGAGCCGCGGCGGCGCCGCCCGCGACTGCGCGACGCCTCTTCTCTCTCCTCCTTTCTATTTCCGAGGCGCCTCCTCTATTTCTCTTTTACTGCTAATGGCTTTCCTCCTCCGGAAAAATAAAATGTCTCGGAAAATTCTTACAGTTTATTCTGTCCAACTTTTTTTCCCCCTCCGTTGGCGAATTAATGTGACGGATATAGCTGCTGACACCAGCTGTTTCCGTCCGTGGTACAGCACTGAAGAAATGAACAACGAGCTCCCCATAACCTAACGGCTTTTCGTGGGAAGGTAAGATCCTTTCGGCTGAGAATACTGTTGTTGTTAAGGTTAAAAGGCATTTTACGCCACTGCAGAGCGATCAACAATGTATACGAGGCGCTTCCAGAAAGTAAGTTCCGTTTCAATTTATCTCCGCTGCAGCGCTGCGATTGCAGTTCCACACATGCGCTGTAGACGATGTGTATCAAGGAGAAGAGCGTGCGCCATTTGGAAGTCGCTGTCAGTTACGTACGCTTTGTTGTGCTTGTTTGAAATGTCGCCGTTGATTGAAAATCCCTCCGCCTGTGAAATCAGGTCGGTGATTCGGTTTCTGAATGCGAGGAAAGTGAAACCAAGTGAAATTTATCGGCAAATTTGCGATGTTTACGGACCAAATGCGACGAGTGATTCGATGGTGAGAAGATGGGTCCGACAGTTCAATGGCGGGCGTAGTGATGTGCACGATGAAGAACGAAGTGGGCGTCTACCTTTGGTTACAGAAGAACTGGTTCACGCGATTGATGACAAGATACAGGAAAACCGTAGGTTTACAATTAGTCCTCTCGCTATGGACCAATGACGACGAGCTGAAAGAAACTGTTTCCAACTGGTTGAAAACACAGGCGGCAGATTTCTATGAAGAAGGTATACAAAACCTGGTGCCACGCTATGACAAATGCCTGCAAAATTTCGGCAGTTATGTGGAAGAGTAGTTTAACACTTGTAGAATTTTGTGCAATAAAAATTTCTTCTGTATCTGTGTACAATTTCATTTTATTACCAAACGGAACTTACTTTCTGGACGCGCATCGTATAAAACACTTCATTCAACCAAGATCGCTAAAAATTTATTTTCGTCCCTTAACCGGTTTCGGTGAGCTCAGTCACCATCTTCAGAAAGTCCAGTACAATCACTGCAAAAAGTTATACAATGTCTACAAACTGCAAAGTTATTGTGGTATACAAATATAATGACAGTTAACAAACCATCTACATTACCTTAGCGTCATATATAAAAATAGAAACATAACCTTCCAACACACGTAAACATCTTGTTAAAGTTTTTCATCACAGTTTGGTTCGTCATAATGAATAAAATGTGGTCTTGGCCCAAGCAAACAGGAGACTGAACAGAAAAACATTGCACAACAGAGTTGCTACAGGTTGCCACTAGGTCGCAGTGGTGTCAAAACAAAACAATATGGATGCAAATTGAACTTCAAAGAAACATAGTACTGTGACTTTGTATCACTTATTTAACTGAAGGGAAAAGTTTTAAAATCTTGAAATGACTTGGGACATAGAACCCTATACTTAACTTTAACTGCAGTTGTATGTCATTTTTATTATGAATGATCTAGGTTTTTAATCTGTTCATATAACTTTTGTATTTCTGCTCTATGTACACATTAAGCTATTTATGCCACCACTCACTTCTTTTCTCATAATATGAGAATTATTATCTTAACTTTTACATATTATAAAAATAGGTATTTCACAACACCACTGTAGGACGCTTTTCTGTATTTGGAACTGTGTACATATTACTTTATCTATATTTATAGTTATGTATTTTTACTCTATGTAGGCATTAGGGTACTTGCACAGTGACTTCGTTGTCTTCTCATAATATGAGAAACTTTAGGATTTAGTAACTTCACAGTACTATGTTTCTTTGAAGTTGAATTTGTGGTGTCGCACAAGTATGAAGTGCGCGCCACGTACTTACGCCGCGCGCCGCCATGCACGTACGGCGCGGCGTTCTTACGACGTCAGCCACGAGCGCCCTCTGCTGCAACTCCGCTCGTGGCCACGACTGCTGCATCTGCCACTTGGGAATCAGATAGGCACCAATTAAGACTTGGCTATCGGATAGGCACTATGAATCATCAGTAGGCAGGCCTCTATCTAAACTATGTATCAACATTCTACTAGTCTGCTGCTGTCCAAGTTAAGTAATGTATTCTCTATGAAATATATCTCTTATACTAATCTAGCTTAGTGTTTCTAGTTTCTGCTGTCCCACTGGCTGGTCACCTCCGTACCTGCACACGCGTGCATCCTATTTCCCTGTGTCGGTCTCTCTCTACTCGGCCACCGACACCCAGGTCAACCGGCGGCAACGAGACACAAAAGAATTTGCATCCATATTGTTTTGTTTTGACACCATTGGGACCTAGTGGCAACCTGTAGCAACTCTGTTGTGGAATGTTTTCCTGTTCAGTCTCCTGTTTGCTTGGGCCAAGACCACATTTTATTCATTATGACGAACCACCCTGTGATGAAAAACTTTAACAAGATGTTTACGTGTGTTAGATGGTTATGTTTCTATTTTTACATATAACGCTAAAGTAATGTACATGTTTTGTTAACTTTCATTTTATTTGTTTTATATAAACTGTTGGTGTTCTTAACCTTCAAACTTCACTGCGTGAGAGGAAGAAGGGAAGTACACAGATGGTATCGTCAAATGTTAGTGTAAGTTCGTACACATAGAGACCATCGTCAGATATATTACTGAGCAGAGTTGGAAATTCTTTGTAACTGAATGGCCACCAGAGAGGAGTGAAGGGAGAAAGCGTCGGGTTAACGTCCTATCGACAACGTGGTCATTAGAGACGAAGCTCAAGCTTGGGAGGTTTGGGTGAGGATGGAGAAGGAAATCGGTCCTGTCGTTGATTAGATTAGATTTGATGTTCGTTGCATAGATCGATATTGAGGAGATCGTCATGGATGTTGAACATATCAGCATATTTCAGGCCCTGTGGACTTGGGATAAAGATAAGCTTAACCATTATGGTTTGACTGGGTCAGTGCACAAATGATTTAATTCATACTTAACTGGAAGAATGCAGAAAGTTGAAATAAATGGTACATGTAATGTCAAAAGATTAGCCGAATTGTCAAACTTGAGGACTAAGGATGGGCTGCTGCAGGGTTCGGTCTTAGGTCCTTTACTGTTCTTGATATACATAAATGACTTGCCATTCTACATTGACGAAGATGAAAAGTTAGTTCATTTTGCTGATGATACAAATATAGTAATCACATCCAAAAACAAGAACTAAGTGATGTAATCATAAATAATGTTTTTCACAAAATTATTAAGTGGTTCACTGCAAACGGACCTTCATTAAATTTTGATAAAACAAGTATATACAGTTCTGAACAGTAAATGGCACAACTCCTGTAATAAATATACACTTTGAACAGAAGTCTGTAACTAAGGTAAAATTTTCAAAATTTTTAGGTGTGTGCATTGATGAGAGTTTAAACTGGAAGCAACACATAGACGGTCTACTGAAGTGTTTGAGTTCAGCTACGTATGCTGTTTGGCTTTTGCCAATTTTGGCGATAAGAATCTCAGTAAATTAGCTTACTATGCCTGTTTTCATTCAGTGATTTCGTAAGGCATCATGTTCTGGGGTCATTCATCATTGAGTGAAAAAGTATTCATTTCACAAAAGTGTGTAATCAGAATAATTGTTGGAGCCCACCCACGATCATCCTGCGGACATCTATTGAAGGATTTAGGTATCCTCACAGGAACTTCACAATATATATTCACTTATGAAATTTGTTGTTAATAATCCAACTTAGTTCAAAAGTAATAGCACTGTGCTCAGCTATAACACCAAGAGATAGGACGATTTTCACTCTGTAGGGCTAAATCTGAGTTTGGCACAGAAAGGGGTAAATTATGCTGCCACAAAAGTCTTTGGTCACCTACCAAGCAGCATGAGAAGCCTGACAGATAGCGAACTAGCATTTAAAAATAAATTGTAAAAATTTCTGAGTGACAACTCCTTCTACTCATTGGATGAGTTTCTAGATATAAATTAGTAAATCTAAAAAAAGTTTCGTGTAATGTAACGTCTTGTACAGAAACCATTCATTAACCTGAGACGTTACACATCATGATCTATGGAACAAGTATTAATCTAATCTAATCAGAATAACGCTAGTGACCATACTGGTTGAGTTCATGTCACATCGATCTGCTGCCTTTAGCCGCGTAAAAGGAGTTTCTACATTATGTTAGGAAGAATTTGTTTACTTTTGTCACCTTAGCAGATAACAGCAGTGTTTAAAGTCAGATCTTCAGTCAGTCAGACAGATGTCATATTCAGCATACTACATTCACTTAATCAAATTGTGTAAAGCTAAGCAGATTGAGAGAATGAATCGGAAGTTAAAAAAAAGATCCTTGGTGCAATAAATTTTTAGAACATGCGACACTTCAGAGAAACTGAAGTGGTGTTATCTGTTAGAAAAAAAAGACCCCTTCCTTTATTTTTCTTTCCCATTTCCTTCAATCGTGTTACCATGATCTACGTACACCTGTCACTATCTGTGGTAGCAATGCACAACATGTGACGTGTCTTGTATCACGTCTGGATAGAACACGGAGTCTCACTTATAGAAATTTTCCACTAACCTGGGGGTATCTCAGATGTCATCCCATCGCAAATGGATTTGCTCCAGTAGAAATTCCGCTGCCTTAAAGTGAACTGTAATTCAGGGGATGTTGATAGGTTCTAAAGTCAACTAAAACATTCACTCTGATTTAAACGAGCGGCCAATCGCGTATGACTTATTCCACGTTACGGCACGAGCCATGCGCTGAGACTGACGAAACTGGAGAGGTGGCAGTGCGTAGAAGCAAGTCGCTTCTCTGTGCGCTTTTGAGGAGTTTAAAGGTTTCCGAACTGCTCACAACCATTTCATTATTTTTTGGTTTATAAAAACTGACACTGAATAAGTACCGTCAAAAGGGGTGAAGTCGATCACAAAATTCAGTTCTTCTGTTGTTTTCGAGGGAACCTCTGGAAGAATTCGTTTCAAAAATATTACGTGTAACCGTTGGGATTTCGACATTATATCTAATGTTGAATATATAAATAGCCTATTGTGCTTTTGAAATTATTTTAATTTAAAGGTTGATCGGCTTCACCCCACCCAGTGGGGTGAAGCCGATCACTCATTTTTTGAAGACCTATAACGGCTTCAGAGAGGCAGTGGGGTGAAACTGATTGTCTTTTACATTGAAATATCTCCCAAGGTATGGTAGGCTATGTTTATATGAAGTTTTAAAATAGTAGAGGATCCTTCTGAGGACCATACATCTATTAAAATTAACAAATGGACTATTTCATAGTTAGAACATTGTATTTTCCTTAAAAAAATAACCACTGTACATAAAACTATATTGCAGCATAAAGAATTTTCACTCAATGTTTGAAATGTCAAAATCTGGGAAACTGTAGCATCCACGACCAATGCCCTTAGGCTTCATTTTTGTTACAATTTGTGTGAAGGGAGTCTTTTGTATATCAGGATCATCTGGAAATACACTTGATCAATCCATGAACTAAACATTCTTCGTCTACTGAACTAAGAACAGGCTGCCCACCATATTTATATCTACACTTGCTCTTCACCCACTCATTTAACGTTGTATAGGGCACTACGTAACACTCAGATGCTTTACGAATATTCAACTTCCCTATCTTTACTTCATGAACAGCATTATCCAGATATACTGGATTGTAGTTCATTTTTCCCTCTCTTTCCACCTTCTTCACGTATGTTCGCGGCATGATCGACTTCACTCTACAAAATACGACAATTCAATTTTTAGATTACTACTCTACCATACAACAAACGTCTGCTTTTGCAAATACATAAATAATCAAATGACAACGAGTTTACTTACCGACTAGCAGTTCGAAAATAACAGAATTGTATGACTATAAGGTCGTATTGTGACAGGTTTAGTCTTGCCTCATTGACAGGCCAACAAAATGCTTTTGTTTATATCCCACAATCCCGCTGAACGGATACTCAGAGAGAAAATTCCACAGATAAACACTACTCTGCAACTCATTGGCTTCCAAAAAGTATGTGTAGCGTGAAGTTCCCGGATGTACGGCCAGGCGAAATTAGTGTAAATTATAATGCTGTATTGCCGGTCGACTTTCCCCCACCTGATCGACTTCACCCCTTCTGACGGTACCTGAACAAGTCTGAGGGTAAGGTGTTATTTAGAAGCTTGCTCACATGGCGGCGGGTAGTTGGAGCACTTTTCTAATATAACTGGCGCACTTTCCCACGGAATGGGTATGATGCAACGTATGACTGTCAGTTTTCTCAACTTCCTGCTGATGTCATGGGAAGCTACTGGCACTCTTCTCGTACACATCGAAAAAAAAAAAGAAAATTTAGAATAATGACTGTAAAGCCAGAGCCGTTACAAAGGCTGTGTTGTTGTACACTAACTTTGGATGCTGCAGCAGTCCTAACGTATTTATCACTGCCGTAAGACACTGGACACGTAGAAACTGCGTGAAATTAAAACTGCATGAAAATTTTCATACCTCATCAATAAATCGTAGAACTGATGCTGATTCGTATTCGTAGTTAGGAATAATTCTTGTATTTTTGTCAGAAGTACTCCGCGCAGTGTCAGTATCTTCAGACGTGAATGAATGTCCGAAGGACATTTGCGTTAATTACATCGTTAAACAGGGGACTGCACGTCGTATTTATGCCAAAGAGAGGCATGCGGTAGTCTGTAATTAAATGTCTCTCCCTTTGTAGGAATTACGTAATGGAATGTACGAGCACTCATAGGTAGCGGACAATGTGTGGCATGTGGAAGTTAGGGTCGATGAAGAGCGTAATGGTTAACGCGACCGCTTGTTAAAAGCTGGCAATCCTTATACGAATCCTGGACCGGCAAAAATTTTCACAAGTCACCAGGACAGTTTAGTATAGCTGATGGTGATTTATATTCACATTTTTTCTCTCTTTGTTCTTTTTTCTAAAGTTTAAATGAAAAATTTGAACCATTTCCGAATTCTGGCAGAAGACGCAATGAAGAGCAATAGTTATTTCGGAATTTTAAAGTAGACTGTATTTCTCACGGTCATAAACGACCTATTTGTAAGAAATAAATGATGATGATGGTCACTGTATCTGTGAGCATTACAATATTTTTAGAAGGTGGGAATAAAATACCACCATACCCCACCCATTTGCCTTTTAAAAACTTTCAGGTCTTTGTAAATCAATGGGACTTAACTACTGCCTTACAAAATACACTACTGGCCATTACAATTGCTACATCAAGAAGAAATGCAGATGATAAACGGGTATTCATTGGACAAATATATTATACTAGAACTGACATGAGATTACATTTTCACGCAATTTGGGTGCATAGATCCTGAGAAATCAGTACCCAACAACCACCTCTGGCCGTAACAACGGCCTTGATGCGCCTGGGCGTTGAGTCAGACAGTGCTGGGATGGCGAGTACAGGTACAGATGCCCATAAAGCTTCGACACGATACCACAGTTCATCAAGAGTAGTGACTGGCGTATTGTGACGAGTCAGTTGCTAGGCCACCAGACGTATTCAGTTGGTGAGAGATCTGGAGAATGTGCTGGCCAGGGCAGAAGTCGAACAGTTTCCGTATTCAGAAAGGCCCGTACAGGACCTGCAACATGCGGTCGTGCATTGTCCTGCTGAAATGTAGGATTTCACAGGGATCGAATGAAGGGTAGAGCCACGGGTCTTAACACATCTGAAATGTTACGGCCACTGTTCAAAGTGCCGTCGATGCGAACAAGAGGTGACCGAGACGTGTAACCAATGGCACCCCATACCATTACACCGGGTGATACGCCACTATGGCGTTCACCGCAATGTCGCCAAACACGGATGCGACCATCATGATGCTGTAAACAGAACTTAGATTCATCCGAAAACAGGACGTTTTGCCATTCGTGCAACCAGGTTCGTCGTTGCGTACACCATCGCAAATGCTGCAGTCTGTGATGCATCGTCAAAGGTAACCGCAGCCATGGTCGCCTAGCTGATAGTCCATGTTGCTACAAATGTTGTCGAACTGCTCGTGCAGATGGTTGTTGTCTTGCAAACGACTCCATCTGTTGACTCAGGGATCGAGACGTGGCTGCACGATCATATTACAGCCATACGGATAAGATGTCTGTCATCTCGACTGCTAGTGATACGAGGCCGTTGGGATCCAGCACGGCGTTCCGTATTGCCCTCCTGAACCCTCCGATTCCATATTCTGCTAACAGTCATTGGATCGCGACCAACGCGAGCAGCAATGTTGCGATACGATAATCCGCAATCGCGATAGGCTACAATCCGACCTTTATCAAAGTCAGAAACGTCATGGTACGCATTTCTCCTCCATACACGAGGCATCACAACAACGTTTCAGTAGGCAACGCCGGTCAACTGCTGTTTGCGTACGAGAAATCGGTTGGAAACTTTCCTCATGTCAACACGTTGTAGGTGTCGCCACCGGGGACAATCTTGTGAGAATGCTCAGAAAAACTCATCACTTACTTATCACTGCATCTTCTTTCTGTCGGTTAAGTTTCGCGTCTATAACACGTCATCTTCGTGTGTACAATTTTAATGGCCAGGAGTGTATATATTTTTCATTACTCTTTTGATTACTCACTGTTGGTGAGAGTGCAGAGTTTCAGTGATATGTACAAAGAAACATCAACACTTTACGAAAAGTATGGTCTGGAAACGTGTATTTATCGTGTGGCTTTTTTTTCGGCACTTACATCACTTATGATGGTCACCGAGACTTGACGAGTAAAACAAAATCACAGTAATCGACCAGTTCGTAGATGAACAGTTCACTAAAAGCGATTTCATTGCCTGTTGCTGTACAAACTTTTTTAACTCAAATATTTGCTCACCTTAGATCGATGAGCGGATTTCTGGAAACATGAACTAAACGAACCTCAGTTCTTGTGTAAAGCCGGCCGCGGTGGCCGAGGGGACTGAGGCGCTCCAGTCACGGTCTGCACGGCCACTATGGCCGGGGGTTCGAATCCCCCCTCGGGCATGGATATTTGTGCCGTCCTTAGGATAAGCTAGTTGATAAGTAGTTTGTAAGTTTAGGGACTGATAACCCCGTAGTTAAGTCCCACAAGCAATACAAATATTTGAACATTTTCTTGTCTAAATTTCTCCTCCATGCCATTTGTTGGATACTGAATTAATATAATTAATGCAATGATTTGTTCTCTCGGTTCCTTTATGAAATACACACCTTAGTCGTTGTATATTTATTAGTACGTGAACGTTTTCCGTATGCCGAAAGTAGATACTAATGCGCTGGTGATCAGCTTTGGACCACTCGTATCTCAATCACTGCCTATGGCAGGACGCGGGATGAAGTTTCAGGCAGCTGCAGTCGCTGCCATTATGTTTGATTTACGCAGTATCGCGGGTGGTCGCCGCACTCCACAGGAAATTGTGTGGAGCTTATAAATTACCGACGCAGTAGCGCCCCGCGTAGTAAACATTGTCTGCGAATATCCGCTGCGTATAATATTGCACGATAAATTTCCACTCCGTATGGGGAAACGTACGCAAGCTGGCGCCTCGATAATTTTTCGTTTTACTGTGTAATAGATGCTATTACATTGAAACACATTTGTGTATACTTGCAGAATTACATTTTCATTACTGCACAGTAAGCAAAATAAATGACTTTTACGTTTACTATTATGAAAATAAATTATGCCGAAGTAGAAGCTGCTTATAAAGTTGAAAGGTATGTGTTGGAAAATGTGTGGAAAATGTGTTGGAAAATACAAGGTAAGGTAGGGGGAAGAAAGGATGGTATGCAAATGGTTTGTTCACTTGATATTAAAGGATAGGCGTGGATGACCCACCATCGAACTTTTCATTAATTTATCCACTAGTTTCCAAGTAATAAAACCCATCCAAAATTGTGAAAGGGGGTTAACTAATTTCAATGATTTAAGTAAACAAATTTGTTTTGACTCGTTAATATCGAACGCCAGAGTTGAAAGCAAGCTACACATACAATTGAGCACAGACACAAATTATACGAATTTACAAAACAATATAAACACTCCTACAGCAAGTGATTGTTAAGTCGAAGAAAATTGTATCTGATTCTAAACACTTGTGACAACCCACACTTAACTGGAAACCGTGGCGTATTCGAGAGAAATATTCCGATACCAGATTTATGTGAATTTAACTAACGTTTTCAACAGTCCGAAACATGAATACCCTTGAAACACCAGCAAATGCACGCGATAGTGTACCAAAACTGTGCTGGCTGGCGTTGTCGGAAACGCGACGGGTGGACGGCGGCTGTGTGCGTCGATAGTTGCAATTCGCGAACCCGGAGATAATTGAGCTTCGTATTCCAGAAGCGATATTTAACTAATATCATCCAACTTCGACCCCGGCGGTTCTCAGTGCCTACGATCTCATTCGTTCGACTGGGTCGTGCCACTACAGCCAATTTACATGTGAAACACGAAGGTACTGTAGGCAGAGGTGACACCAGAACTGTGACAATCGCAATTAGCGCGTCGGTGCGTCTAATATCAGGCAGGCTGACCTTGTTCTCGGCTTGCCAACACTCAGCGCTATTAGCACAAGTTTTGGAGCAACTCCAAAAGTTGTACCACAAACTCTTAAGTATAGCTGCTCGACGACAAGTACAAACTGAGAGCAGAAGAGAAGCGTCTGCTCTCCTCGGCTGCCCAAACCCAGTCTCTTCAGCCACTTCTAAAATCTCTGTCTCCTCTCACAGAACCTCCAGGCTCCGCCTATCTCTACTGAAACGCCAATCCACAGCTAGGCGCCAAAGTACGGCCAATCACGGCTTGCGTTCGGGAGTCGGACAGCCGAACCCCCTTACTATAAAACAACAGCCAATGGCCAGTTTTCCCGCGTTTCCACCGGTCGGGCCTCGCCCTTACGTCCAGCGTTCTCACGGTAGCGGCGGATGGCCTTCAGGCACCTTCGAAAACACGGCCAGCAAGTTGTTCCCAGCAAACGGCCAAACTCCCTCGCTATTGTATAATTGCGGCGCCCGCCAGCTTGGCGCCAGAGATGTACAATGTCCTAGCGGGTGCCACCCTGGCGTTCGCCAACTCGGCGCCAGACGTCTCAGCTCTCCCTTCGCAAAGCACCGTACGCCGTGTATTGTATTACTCCAGACGCACCCGCCTAGGCGACGCCAGCGTCGGTGGCGCCTGACAGATGCTTGGAAGGCTCACGCCTCAGTCCTACCTACCTACTGTGGCCTTAGGCCGTAAGGCGTCTTTCGGGAACCGCTGACCCTCCGAATAACAGAGCCATCCTCGTGCTCGCCACCGGTCGCCGTTAGCTCTGAATGCGTGTTTTTCTCCCCTGCTACAGGCCTCACACAACCAAGTAACAGAATATTTTTCTTTCGCCACAAGTTATTAAATCGATAACCTACGAATAATCTAATAAAATTACCAAGGTTGCGTTGTCCTTTTACTGAGCATCGTGGCAGTACTGAAATCTCTCAAAGATTTATGATGTCCAAAAAATATAGGTGCTATCATAAAACTTCGCGGTTTTAGTTTCCACATTCTTTATCGATATACTAGCTAAGAACCCGCCATTATCCGGGTATTTATTTATTAGAGCCTTGAGTTACTATTTTTCCTATCCCTTCTCTTTCTGTCCATTTCCTTTTTTTCTAATATCATGTTATACTGTATTTATCGGAGAATATATAAGAAAAAAGGCTTTCTTGCATAATGTACAAGATTATAAGTGCAGTATCCAACCAAAGAAAGATGAAAATAAAATACAAATGATATGTAACAGTCATACATTCATTTAATTCACAATTTTACTATAAACAGTATTTCTTGTGACTTGTCCAGGATCTAATATGAATAATTTCTTTGTTGAGCTCACCACAGAGAAAGTTAGGTAAAATTGTCCGTTTGAGAAACATGGACACGTCAAATCCACTCCACAGTATTGAATAGATTGCCATGCCATTTATTAATCATAATAGAAAATGCAAGTCTCACTAGAAACTGCAGTCTCTGGAAGTTTAAAGCTAGATCTCTCGGAAATAATGGGTATTCGTTGGATGTACACAGTTTCATTCTCTTTCTTTCCTTGTAGCTCTATAGAAGTCTATTGCTTTCACCTGTAGCCGTGTGCGCTTCACGCTTTGAAGTTTGTTCAAACTTGTCAAGAGCGGTCAGCTTTAAGAATTTCCTTAATTTGACTTGAATACAGAAGTGTTTCAGTGGTAAATACGTAAATGTACTAGTACGTGGTAGATGAAGTAGTAAGATTTAGTAGCTTTGTTGATCGACTTTTCCTACAAGTTCTTAGTTTCTGTGATTCATTAAAGGTACAGAAAATTTAAAAAACAAACTTTTCAGGAAACGCAATTTAAAGTTCAACCTAACATTTTTCCTTGTGTCACTTCTTCAGAAGGCACCACATTTGTACTCTGAGTCGTCTTTCCTTTCAAGGCTTCTCTTATGGTTTCTTGTTGTCTGTCTTCTTTCCTTTACCAGGTCTTCAACTGACTTTTCAGCTGCAGAGACGCGATGTAAATGTATTTTTCTCAGGATTTCTTGAGTGAAATTTTCTATCTTGAAGCATATTCTTTCTAATACCTTCATCCGCCCGACGTTACTATCTTTAAATATAAGTACTGCGTCATAAGTTGCAATTCTGACAACTGTAGCAGATGCAAGTGTGGTTTTAGGCATCGTTTCCATATAAGTGAATTCAAACTCATTTGGATTCTGGGTTTTGGTTTCAAGGTCAATTAATCTAAATCCGCTGTACCGAGATTCATCGCTGTAGTATGCACCCTTCACATCACTAATTTTTCGCTAGGAGCTGCAAGGAGACGAGTTCACATTTTCAGCAGATGTTCTTACTTCGGTCGTAGCCTCACTGATGGTTTGTCGTTGTTTCTCATGTCTTCTATTCAATAACTTATTCAAAGGCAGTTTATCGAGATTTTTATACACTCTTTATGATCGTGGCGTTACTGAATGAAGAAAGAATCGAACACTTGTATAAATATCCATCAGTATCACAAGGAAAAAAAATCGTTTCGTCGTAAACAATGCAGCTAGTTTGTTATTGTTTATATGATACAGAACAGAGTCAAAAATGATCTACAAAACCAAAGAGTATGTATGAAGGCCTTTTAGATGTATCCCACCCATGTTTGGTTGAAAATAATACACAGAATCGTTCTTCACTGAGCTGGTATTGAAGCGCTGCTTCAAACCGTGGGGATGGCAGGGAGGCCGCGTCACACTTTTAATTAATTTTTAGGCACCTCGGATGAGATTTAGACAGTGAAACGTTGGGAACCTATTGTCCATGAGTTGTACTAACAAATAACAAATAAATCGAAAATTGACATTTTTGGTAAAATTTATCAACGTCCCCCTTCAGGAACGTTCCACGTCGAAACATATCGCCATCGATCAGGAAATGGCTGCGACGCATCAATCTTTTCATGTGAAAAAGAGTCAAAGGCCATAAGAGAGAAAAATACCGGACAATGGGAAAAATCGGCAGCCGAAAGAGGTAGTATTGTTGATAGTACAGTCTGGAGAATGAATTGCGGTGCTGTCATGGCGCGCATAAATACTTCCCCTACTACGATTTCTACGCCACTACCGTATTGACAATATAAAATGAATTTTCAACTGCCTCATTGAATTTGATTCAATACTCACAATAAGCACCTAAATCACTCTTTGGAAATGTCCGAAAGAACAGAAATCATGTGTATATTTTTTCCAGAAAAACAGAACAAGGAGATACGAGCTTATGGAATAGGTTCACAGATTTGTGACTAGCTGGAAAGCTTCCTAAGTAATAGAACGCAGTACGTTGTCCTCGACGGCGAGTTTTCATCAGAGACGAGTGTATCGTCAGGTGTACCTCAGGGGAGTGTGAAAGGAACGCTATTATTTTCTATCTAGATAAATGAGCTAATGGACAGAATAACTTGTAATTTACGGCTGTTTGCTGATGATGCTGTAGTGTATGGGACGATGTCGTCATTAATTGACTAATAGCATACATGATGATTTAGACAAAATTTCTAGTTGGTGTGAAAAATAACAGCTAGCTTTCAATGTAGAAAATGTAAGGTAATGCACGTAAGTAGGAAAAATAATCCCATGATTTTAGAATACGGCATTAGTAGTGAGCTTCTTGATGCAGTCGTGTCGTTCAAGTATGTAGTGGAAAGACTGCAGAGCAATATGAAATGGAACGAACATGTAAGGACTGTTGCTAGTAAGGCGAACAGCCGACTTCGGTTTATTGGGAGAATTTTGGGGAGATGTACTTCATCTATAAAGGAGACCGCGTGTAAAACGCTTGTACGACCACGTCATGCCTATTGCGCAAGTGTTTGGGACCTGTAGCATATCAGTTTAAAGGAAGACCTAGAAGCCGTTCAGAGGCGAGCAGCTAGGTTCGTTACTGGTTGGTTCGACCAATGCGCGAGTGTCACGGAAATGCTCCGGGAACTCAATTGGGGATCGCTGAAGGAAAGACGACGTTCTTTTCGAGAAATTCTGTTGAGGAAATTTAGAGTGTCTGAGTTTGAAGCTGACTGCAGAACGATCTTGCTGCCGCCTACTTACATTTAGCGTTATGATCACAAAGACAAGAGAAATTAGGGCTCGTCCGGAGGCATATAGACATTCTTTTTTTCCTCGTTCTGTTTGGGAGTGGAATAGGAAAGGAAATGCCTAGTAGTGGTACAGTGTACCCTCCGCCACGCACCTTACGGTGGATTGCCGAGTATAAATGTAGGTGTAGATGTAGAAAGACTACAGACAGGAGGGTCATCTTCTTAGAAGACGTTCATTAGTACGTTCTGCAGAAATAATTAGCACGTAACCTGTTCGCCATAGACCCTGAATACTTGTTGCATGAGTGATGGTATTGACGAGTATCAGGTGCCAATGGCGTGCTGTGGTACAGCCGTCCATGCTGCATTCAGCTGATTCCAGATTTGATCTGTGGTGATTGTCGCTGTGTCACAGTCAGCATATGGCGCACACTTTCGACAAGTTTGGTAACCTGATGGGCCAGGGAAAAAGGTTGTGACACCAAGAAGGCTTCCAGAAGCTCAGATCAGGCTTCCACCCTTATGTTCTTCAAATCACGTGCCAGCTGCCTAGGTACCCACTGCGCACACACTCTCCCACACCCAAAGTCTTTCACCGCCTCAGTCAAGGCACCGTTGCCAGAGTTCAGTTGTGCAGCAAGCTCACGAGCTATGATTCGTTTGTCGGCACGAATCAGTTCATCCAGACCTTGGCGATTCACGCCAGGCCCTGCTTGGCTTGTCTCCATTGCTGGTTTCTCTTCCTTTAAACGTTTTTATCTACCTCCACAAATTGTCGTCGTCGGGTCGTCACCATAGATATTTTTCAGCAATGCTGTACCATTCCTTTGTCAATAATTCAATGACTGCATGCTATTGAAGCTTCGAATCCACGTCCATTTCCTGCAAAAAGTAAATTAAGGAACTTGAGTATTGAGGAAGAGGTGCTTTACTAACATGCTTCACTACATGAATGGCATCCGTCCATCCTCGAAGGAGGATGGCGTAGCATATTTGGCTCAGAGCCTACAATGTCAGTGATTGCTGAAAAGTCCCACTCGACAGTGGCAGTCCCTGCTGCAGTTTGGACACTGAAAATCTGAAGATCTTCGAGCAGAAGGCGCCCACTCCTCCCGTCTTGTTCTCTTCATTGTTTCTGCTTGCAATCGTTCGTACTCTGCAAGCATGAATCCTTTTTGTACAGGTAATCGCCACTTGACACGGCCATCAGCAGTATGTTCCCATTGAGATGATGCAGCCCTTGATCAGATCTCTCTTGCAGACATCCGGTAGCGAAGGTGCGATCTTCCCACTGGCCTGGCCTCACACCCTCCTGCAGTTCTCCGAATAGCAGTTTCTTCGGAATTTACTCAGGACCCATGCCATCTGAGACGTCGGAAGCTTAGGAGTGCATGAATACTGCTTGTACTTGCGACCTGTAGGACTTTGGTGTTCGGCGCTGTATCTCTCCAAGTGATTTGACGAATCCTCCGGAGACAGCGGAAATGAAAGCTGTTCAGTCGGGACTCGTACTTAGCAAGCGTTGTTCATGTCTGGCAACTGCAGAGAAGAATGCTGATAACGCAATCGGTGAATACTTGTAGCTTAGTTTTTATTGTCAGCATTTCATTATTCAATATTCTGTTTTTCAGTCTACCCATGATAGCCAATTGTTTAGCAATTGTCTTTGTAATTTCTGTGTCCACAGAAAAGTTGATACATATCAACATATCAGTTACCTGGAGAGGATTACTGTCAATGCTGATAGGTGGATGATTGGTGGTGCCCTGCACCAAGATCTTAGTTTTTGGAGGCTAATTGTAAGGCCAAATTTTCCACATGCATGTGATATCTTCTTCATTAGGCACTGCAGCTCATTTTTCCGTTTACTGCCAGAGCTGCATCATCTGCATATAGCAACTCTCGATTAACAGTTGGCTTTAAGGCAGGCAATGTTGAAAAAATTTCCTTCAGGCTCTACTAACATGTGAAATACGAGCTACATACATCAACACATAAACAAGTTACGCCCACTGTTGCATCACTGACTTATGCTAAGAACAACACACACACACACACACACACACACACACACACACACACACACACACACGCACGACTGAGGGAGGACTCGAACCACCGGCCGCGCAATTCGCGGCATGGCGCCTCAGAACGTGCGTCCATTCTCGCGACGTCCACGCTATGTGCCTGAAGTGAGCTGTCATTCGTGTACTTCGCTTCCACTTCAATGTAGTTCACAATAAGTGTTGCACCGAAGAAGGGCAGTGTGTTATCAAATAATAGTACTTGCTTGTAAATGTAACAAGAGTGTTTACTTTGTCTTATCATGCGTAGGACATGGAACACTGCATATGGAATGAACATGCAGACTTGCACTTGGTCTTAAGTTTTGGAGGAACTGTGGAAGGAGCATAACGTTTGAACGAAGAACATTATACGCAAATTTATCTTTCGAAAGGAAGGAAGGAAACTTGGCGTTTGACGTTTCGTCGGCAGTATTGTCGTTACAGACGGAGCTCACACTCGGATTATTGGAACGGGATGGGGAAGGAAATAGGCCATGCCCTTTGAAAGAAACCATCCCGGTATTTATCTGGATTGATTTAAGGAAATCACGGAACACCTAAATCTGGATAGCTGTAGGTGGATCTGAACCACCATCCTCCGGAATGCGAGTTAAGTGTGTTACCACTGCGCCACCTCGCTCGGTTTGTATTTCGAAATTACCTAACAATAATTCCTGAATATTTACTACGATGGACCGCCGTCTCTGTGGAAGTGGAACTTTGCTGGAAGATTTTCATGCTCGTGGTTAACCAAGGAGTGTACACTATCCAGGTTCCGAGGAACGAGTGCTACAAATGTTCGGTAACAATCTTCCACACAGCGTACGATCCGTTGCTCATGCTGTAAATGCTAATTCTATCAGTGTTTGCAGAACTCAGCGTGAATATCATCGTCATGCCTGTAAGTTATGGAAGATCTCACTTTCGCAGACACTTTTATGTATTGTTGGAAAGACATTTTTATATATTGCACCAAAGCTGCTTTTATTTTAAATGCTGACTAGTTTCGGGCTTTGCCCATTTTATTAAGCCATCTATTACAGAGAAAAAAAGAGTGTTTTACAGGAAAATACGTGAATATGGCAATGTTATATTGAATGTATAAGTCGTAATTACTTACATTTATATATAGTTTTATTTGGATATTTCTTAGTTCATGCTGTTGTAATTACTTTGGTGTAATTTATTGAGCTTTTGATCCAAAGAAGTTTTTGTTTTCTTTGCTTAATTTTGTTTGTGACAATATCTCTGGTTATATGCAGCTTGACAAACAATACCATTACAAATATCCGTACAATAAATTTTAAGTGTTATAAATTGCTTGTGTGTATTATATTGTAATATAGGGATAATATTTCAGAGCTACTATAATTTATCTCGTCTTGTTGCATATTTGGAAGTATATTACGGTAGGA
Organism: Locusta migratoria; assembly: GCA_026315105.1. Lineage (NCBI taxonomy): Eukaryota > Metazoa > Arthropoda > Insecta > Orthoptera > Acrididae > Locusta > Locusta migratoria. The sequence continues at coordinate 193,347,394 of CM048746.1, read as the reverse complement.
TGGATTATACTTCAAAGAAGTGGTATCGACAGCAATTGAAAGTTTTATACCTTATAAATTATTAAAAGAAGGAGGCGATCCCCCTTGGTACACAAAACAGGTCAGGACACTGTTGGAAAAGCAAAGGAAAAGACATACTAAATTTAAACGAACACGAAATCCCCAGGACTTGCGATCGTACTCAGAAGCTGGAAATTTAGCGAGGATTTCAATGCGAGATGCCTACAATATTTATCACAACGAAACTCTTTCTCGTAATTTGACTGAAAACCCAAAGAGATTTTGGTCATATGTTAAATATACTCGGGGCAAGTCACAAACAATACCTTCACTACGTGATAGTAATGGCGATCCTGCCGATGACAGCGCTACTAAAGCAGAGTTACTAAACTTAGCTTTTCACCAAAGAAGACGAAACCAATATTCCAAATTTCGAATTACGAACAGATGCCGTAATGAGTAATATAGAAGTAGATATCATCGGAGTAGTGCAGCAACTAAAATCACTAAACAAGAACAAGTCTTCTGGTCCGGATTGTATACCCATTAGATTTCTACCTGATTATGCTGAAAAGATAGCTCCTTACTTAACAGTCATATACAACCGCTCTCTCATAGAAGGATCTGTACCAAAAGATTGGAAAGTTGCACAGGTCACACCTATATTCAAGAAAGGCAGTAGGAGTAACCCACTAAACTACAGGCCTATTTCATTGACGTCAATTTGCAGCAGGGTTTTGGAACATATCCTGTATTCAAATATTATGAATTATTTAATATTCATAGAATATATGACTTCAACTGCTATTGGGCAAAGCTGAAAATGTGTACCCAGCCGGGATTCGAACCCGAGTCTCCTGCTTTCTAGGCAGTTGCACTGACCCCTACACCACTGGGGACACAGTGATCAGCGCACCTGCAAGGACTACCCATGCACGCCTCCCGTCAGATACAAATTCCCAGCTTCGCCCTGCCCATAGTACTCAAACTCGTAGTTTAACTAATTCCCGTAAGAGTAAGGGCTTCAAAGTTTGAAGCATTCGCAAGTTTTCCGCCGAGCGGGACGGACGTGTGGCGGCCCCGGACGTACACATCGCTGTCAACAAGGCTGTTTACCTGCGCTCCAGGTTAGTCGCTGCAGCTAGCGCGCTGCCTTACGCTTTGTGATACGAAGAACAACATGAGTACAACTACTTACCAGAGAAAAGACACGATAAAGTTTACATTTGATCGAAATGTCACCCGTCCAAAAGCTATTGAGGTTAGATCATGGTTTTCGGAAAAAGTTAAGATACGTCAAGAGGACATTGTAGGTGTTCATTTGTCAATAGTGAGTCCTTGCGCCTATGTAAAACTCTCGAGTTGTGACTTATGTACTTCAATCGTAGAAAAGTGTGGCGGCACGATGAAGTTCAACCACTCGAATGGTGAAATTAGTGACGTTCTAGTTTCTTTCGCTGGGATGGGAATAAGGACGGTACGTGTGTTTGAACTTCCCTTCGAAATACCTGCTGAAGAAATAAACAGTGTTCTTAAGGCGTACGGCAGAATTCTATCAAATGTCGCGGAAAAATGGTCTGAACCGCATATGTTCCCCGTTCTGAACGGCGTCCGTCAAGTTAAAATAGAGCTTCAGCGGCATATTCCGTCTTTTGTCAACATATGTGGGTATCGTGCTCTGATCATTTACGATGGTCAGCCTAGGACATGTGCTCTGTGCAATTCGACAGAGCATGTCCGTGCTGAATGTAGTAGAAGAAGGGTCCCACAGTTATCAACTGATGACGGTACAACTGCAGGACCGATGGTACAAATGAAACTGACATACGCTGCCGTCACCTCACCACGACGATCGATAGCGACGGAACGAGTGCAGCAGGTAGAACCATCCGTGAACCTGGAAGCTGTTCAAAATCACATGGATGTCCAAGATACCGTGGAAACCCAAACGGTTCCCGCACGAAACGAAACCGATCTTGTGAAAGGACAAATTAAAGAGAAGGACAACGATTTTGGTGCAGGTCCCTCTACACTTATGGAGGGTGAACCGCGTACATCCGCTGCGTTATCTGCACAGACGGCGCTCACTGAAACTCACGCTCGACCTACCGGACATGACAGTCAGGGACAAGAAGGATCAGCCACTAAGGACAACCTTGAAGTTACGGAGGAACGCTTGAATAGTGAAGCAGATGGAAACGAAGAATTCAGTAAAGGAGCTGTTGAAACACTGAAAGAGACAGGGAGGGATAGCATCACATCCAGCGCCCAGGAGATCAGAACACCTTTGGAAGAAGATGAAACAAGCGCCAACGCCACTTTTCCCGGACGAGAGGAAAGTTCTAAGTTAGTAACGTCTTCGCCGGATTCGTCTGAGAAGTCCCCTGATACATCCCCTGAGCGGTCAAGATCGCCCAGAAAGTCCAAGAGAAGTAACAAAAAGAGAAGGTTAGCGCATCAAAATGCGGAAACTTTGGCTCCTCCTTTACGAGAGAGGTTACGTACGATACGGGAAGAGGCAAAAGCGGGCGACCGCCAACCACAGGTCATAAGTAATGAAAGGCAGCACCGAATTGCAAGAAGCAACGAAGATACCGACGCGGCCAGAAAAGGAACACCAACAATAGACACTTCGCAAGGGTTTGCAGAAAACAAATTCTGCACGAGCACGTCTCCTTGGTCGGAAGATCAGCAGGAAGGAGATTTACATATGGAAGAGATAAATGCAATCCCAAACTAAGTCGTTACAGGATGAAAGAAAAATACAGTCTCCACAAAGTCGAAGGACTCCAGACTGGAACCACCAACCGAGTAACACTTTACCTGTAGAATAGCCCATTAGGCTGGACCAAACATACAACGTCACAACATTAAATGTTAACAGAATACAGAGCGACACTAAACTTGCTGCACTTAAAGATTTTGTCTATCAGTCCGATACGGACGTAGCGCTCTTACAAGAAGTCCTTTTTACCAACTTCCACATTGCAGGATACAAAGAAATTTTAAACGTGGCCTTAGAAAGGGCATGTGGCACTGCCATACTAGTAAAGGAAGGCATCGAGGTCACTGATGTCTGTTTTTTAGATTCAGGAAGGGGCATTAGGTGTAAGATATTCAATGTCACGCTTGTAAATGTATACTTACCGTCTGGAAGTAATGCTCGACAGGACAGGGAAAATTAAAAAAAAAAAAATGATTTAGTCATCTTGTTGCAGGACAATCCCGCGGAAGTCATAATTGGCGGCGATTGGAACTGCGTAATAAATAAGAAAGACCAAAAACCAAATTTCAATGTATCCAAGGAACTACTGAGCATAGTGAACAATCTACAATGGAAGGACGTATGGGAAATCAAACACCCGACCTCTGTTAAATTCACGTATGTAAGCAAAACATCGCAAAGTAGGATCGACCGCATTTACGTCACTTCAAATTTAAGTACTAAAATCAGTGGAGTTGAAGTAATACCTACCATTTTCTCTAACCACCTTGCAGTTAAGTGTAGTATCGGCCTTACAAAGCAAATGACGTACTGGGGCCGACCTTCATGGAAGCTTAATATAGATATGCTTCACGACACTGCTTTAGCTGAGCACATCGAACGTTCTTGGGATATTTCCCTAAGACAGCGTCACAAATATAGGTCCACTATTGATTGGTGGACACTATGTGCGAAAAAGAAACTTAGGTCAGCACTAATGTCTTATGGAAGGGAACGAGCGAGATGGTTTAGGGATACGGTGGAATTCCATTATTGTTGTTTGAGAGACCTCTATGAGCTGCCATTGTCCGAAGAAGTAAGAATAAACATAAATAAGGTAAAGGCTACCCTTTTAAGCCTCAAAAGAAGACAACTAGAGGGACTTAAAATTAAATCGTGTATGCAAACCACACTTGCAGAAGAAAATACATCAATCTACCATTTAATTCAACATACAAAAAATAGACGACGAACGTTCATAGCGAAACTTCGCACAGAAGACAATCGAATTATAGCACAACAGAAAGACATTTTACACGAGGCACATAGATTTTATAACTCTTTATACAGTGAGGTCCACTACACCTCGTCGACTGCAAGGGAATTACTTCACAACAGTGATATCGGGAATAGCGTAACTGAAGACCAGAACAGAAGTCTTACACGTGAAATAAATTGTGAAGACGTTTTAGATATAATAAAAACTTCCCCTCTCAAAAAATCGCCAGGACCCGATGGTTTACCTGTAGAATTCTATGTAACTTATTGGCACATAATAGGCGAGAAATTCACAGACGTAATAAATGAAACATTAAATGGTGCACATGTCCCTGAAGAAATGAAAGAATGTGTAACTGTGCTATTGCCTAAAGGGAGGAATAAAGAGGTGAAACAACTAGCACAAATGAGGCCAATTTCTTTAATGAACTCAGATTATAAAATCATTGCTAGAGTAATGAAAGAACGACTTAGACCTGTTCTGGATAAAGTAATTGGCTCTCATCAAACGTGTCTTCCTGGTAAGAGTATTTTCCAAACTGTGAGTGAATACAGGGACATAATAGCAATATTTTCCACAACCCTGGCCAAAGCTGGCATAGCTTTCATAGACTTCTCGAAAGCTTTTGACAGGGTAAATCATGAATATTTGTTCCAAACAATGACGTACATAGGTTTTAACGACAATTACCTGGTTGTTTTGCGTAATCTCTTGCAAGGAATTAAAACGAAAATTTTACTCAATGGCCACCATACTAAGCCAGTAGAGATTAAAAATGGTGTTCCTCAAGGCAGTCCACTGTCCATGCTGTTATACGTCATTGCTCTCGAACCTTTACTGAGACGGCTCAACAGTGAGCTCGAGGGCATAACAATACTAGGAGAAAGTCGAGCTACCAATGCTTATGCCGACGATGTCGGGGTACTCGTGAGAAGTTCCGACGACATAGACAAACTAACAGCATTAGTCCGGCTCTACTGTAATGCAACAGGGGCCAAAATCAACGAGACGAAAAGTTCGTTTTTAAATCTCAACGGGTTTAGAAATATTCGCCTAGGCTGGGCACAATCAGTGGAATATCACACAGCTTTAGGCGTGACGTTCTACAAGGATACTTTACAAACGATGACGTTCAACTGGAGGAAGGTTTTGGCAAATATAAGAGGTTCCCTAATACTGAATAAAATCAGACATTTAAACCTGATCCAAAAAACTCAAATAATTAACTGTGCAGTTCTCTCCAAAGCAATATATGTGGGGCAAATCTTCCCAATACCCATAGGAATATCAAAAACCATCATGGCCACCATCTGTAAATACATCTGGCAAGGCGAGACTTTCAGGGTAGCTGCTAGTAGTATTACACTGAAACCTGAAGAGGGAGGCCTAGGCCTCACCGACGTCCGCCGCAAGGCCACGGCACTCTTTATTAGGAGAACCCTTCATATTATAGAAAACTACCCCAACAGTGTCACATCCAGTCTATTCAGGATATTACAGCCTGCAAGCTTGCAACCACCTGTAAATATAAATGGAATAAATTATAAGCTAAAGTATGTTCGACACTTTTACCTAGAGATAAGTTATCTGGATAGTATTATGAGGGACAAACATAAAAGAACCTGCAGCTACATTGTGGACAGCATGAAAACCAGAGAAAATCGCAATAAAATGGAAGAAACAAACCCCAACCAAAACTGGAAATCTATTTGGAAAAATATACATAACAAAGTATTGCCAACGGATGTGAAGGCAGCGTGGTACCAAGTAGTAAATAATATCGTTTGTACAAATGACAGGCTATGTCATATTGGTGTAAGTAATACCAATGTCTGTCAGCGATGTCTTGCGGTAGACACCATCAGTCATAGGTTTGTCTGTAGAGGATACAAAAATATTTGGGAAACTGTCAGGAAACAGGTTGCCCTTATAAAGGGAAGTGATGGCAGAGAAATCACAATTAATAATATAATACTACCACAAACTGTTTCGTCTCCCGAACAGAAGAATAATGCGATAGTTTGGCTACTTGGACACTATGTCAATTATGTCGTTCACAACAAGGGCGCAGATAATATTATGGAATATGAACAATATATACACTGCGCATACTTCACGGAACATAGAAGGAAGAGTCACCATAAACACTTTGGAGAGAGGTTAACGATGCTGTTCGAGAGACAGGGAATTGGATAACAGCGTCTGGGCGAAATACAGAAGCTTGCCAAAGTAGGGGACAGCTGCTGAGGGTGAAGTACGGTGGGGACTTCGTGGGCCCCGTGGCCGCTACGGTAGCCGTGAAGGCCTCAGCAGAACCCTGAAACAGCAATGCACTAACGAAGGAGAGTAGAAGGACGCACAACAGTTCGGAAAGTCAAAAAATTAAATTTCATCACGTATGAACGGAATAGTTATAGAAGGTTGTACCAAACGATAACAATGTTAAAAAATGAGTTAGAAATCGAAATTTCCTTATTTATATTCCAAGCACATATCATTTACTTTATTATGATTTGGAGAGAAAATTTATTTTGCACATAGTGCAGTACGACAAGTACAAAAAGCCACAGGAGAGGCATTTTTTTTTTAAATCTAGTTACTTTAATTTTCTTTCATACACGCATTACATAGAAAAAAAAATAATAAAAAAATAAAAAAAATAAAAAATAAAAAGATAAAAAAAAGAGTGGTGTAGGGGTAAGACGGAAAAAAAATGTTGTGGGAACTTCTCTGCACAAAAAAAAAAAAAAAAAAAAAAAAAAAAAAAAGGTGGCGGAGTAGTCAACGCGTCTGTCTAGTAAGGAAGATGTCCCGGGTATAAAAAAAAAAAAAAAAAAGAAAAAGAAAAAAAAAAAAAAGTCGCTTGCGCTGTCTATAGGAATCAACCAGGAACGGTGACCAACACGACCCGTACGGACAAAATCCGTACTTAAAAAGAATCCACAGGCGACGAAGATGCCCTTCCTTTTGACTAACTCATTGTTCTATCAGACATGTGAATTTCGCAAACGATGAAATTTGCTTTAAGAGATAGATGCGTGTGTAATAGACTTTATTTCGTATACTACATCGTAATGAACTGATTGACTGACACGGAAAAAAAAAAAAAAAAAAAAAATAAAATAAAAAGAAAAATAAAAAAAAAAAGAAAAAAAAAAGGTGGCCGAGTGGTTAAGGCGTTGGACTGCTAATCCAATGTGCTCTGCACGCGTGGGTTCGAATCCCATCCTCGTCGAAGAATTTTATGTTGCGCGCCTCTTGCCGAAACCCCCTTCCACTTCCGATTTGTTACACACCACTATCTAAAGACGTCATACATAGCAACTAGTTAAAAGCGGGCAACAAAAGTGAAAAAAAAAATACAAAAAAAAGTGGTGTAGGGGTCAGCGCAACTGCCTAGAAAGCAGGAGACCCGGGTTCGAATCCCGGCTGGGTACACATTTTCAGCTTTGCCCAATAGCAGTTGAAGTCATATATTCTATGAATATTAAATAATAACAGCTGCAGGATCAGAATGTGACGTCTGTTCTTTCCGAACAGACGCCACATGTATATATATAATATGCCGGTGACGGGCAATGATCCTATCGTTAGTGGGGAGGGGTGGGCAAGTTTGAAGCCCTTACTCTTACGGGAATTAGTTAAACTACGAGTTTGAGTACTATGGGCAGGGCGAAGCTGGGAATTTGTTTGTGACGGGAGGCGTGCATGGGTAGTCCTTGCAGGTGCCGTGATCACTGTGTCCCCAGTGGTATAGGGGTCAGCGCAACTGCCTAGAAAGCAGGAGACCCGGGTTCGAATCCCGGCTGGGTACACATTTTCAGCTTTGCCCAATAGCAGTTGAAGTCATATATTCTATGAATATTAAATAATAACAGCTGCAGGATCAGTATGTGACGTCTGTTCTTTCCGAACAGACGCCACATAAATATATATTATGAATTATCTCGAACAGAACGATCTATTGAGCCAAGGTCAACACGGATTTAGAAAATATCGTTCATGCGAAACACAACTAGCTCTTTATTCACACGAAATGATGGGTGCTATCGACAAAGGTTCGCAAATCGATTCCGTATTTCTTGATTTCCAGAAAGCTTTTGACACCGTACCTCACAAACGGCTTTTAATCAAATTGCGTGGTTATGGTATATCGCCACAAATTTGCGATTGGATAGGGGATTTCTTGTCAGAGAGGACACAGTTCGTAGTAATCGATGGTAAGGCATCGACTAAAACAGAGGTGATATCGGGCGTTCCACGGGGTAGTGTTATTGATCCTCTGCTATTCCTTATTTACGTAAACGATTTAGGGGAAAATCTAAGTAGCTCTCTTTGGTTGTTTGCAGATGACGCCGTCATTTACCGTCTAGTAAAATCATCTGAAGATCAAAACCAACTGCAGAACGATCTGAATAAGATATCAGTATGGTGTAAAAAATGGCAATTGACTCTAAATAATGAGAAATGTGAAGTCGTCCACATGAGTACGAAAAGAAATCCGTTAAACTTTGTTTACAAGATAAATCAATCAAATGTAAAGGCCGTAAACTCCACAAAATACCTAGGAATCACTATTACTTCAGACTTAAACTGGAAAGAACACGTAGATAATATCGTGGGAAAGGCGAACCAGAGACTGCGTTTTATTGGCAGAACCCTTAAAAGATGCAACAGAACTACTAAAGAAACTGCATACACTGCGCTTGTCCGTCCATTTTTGGAGTATTGCAGCCCAGTGTGGGATCCTTATCAGGTGGGTTTGACGGAGGACATCGAAAGAGTCCAAAGAAGGGCAGCTCGTTTCATATTGTCACGATACAGGGGAGACAGCGTTACGGAAATGATACAGGATCTGGGATGGGAATCATTACAACAACGGCGCTTATCGTTGCGGCGTGGGCTACTTGCGCCAACATTCTCCTCCGAATGCGAAAATATATTGTTGACTCCCACTTACATAGGTAGAAATGATCATCAGAATAAAATAAGAGAAATCAGAGCTCGAACAGAGAGATTCAGGTGTTCTTTCTTCCCGCGCGCTATTCGAGAATGGAATGGGAGATAAATAGTATAATTGTGGTTGGATGAACCCTCTGCCAGGCACTTAAATGTGATTTGCAGAGTATCCCATGTAGATGTAGATGTAGATATGCTGGTCAAGGTGTTATGGAAATTTTCGATGAATTTGTTATTGCGCATTTCCGTTTGTTCATTTAACATTTGTTCTGGCTTAAGAAAATGGGCGAAGCCCGAAACTAGTCAGCATTTAAAGTAAAAGCAGCTTTGGTGTAATACATAAAATGTCTTTCCTACAACATTTAAGAGCTGCAAAAGTGACATACCAAAAACTTTTGATTTACTATTATGTATAGTTTTTGTTGGGAATACTGTTGTGTGGACTGATGAAATGGCCTTCACCTGCAAAGGAGTTTTCAACTGTGGCAACTACCATGTACGATATTGTGAAAATCCTCGAGGAGCAGCTGTGCACCATTTTCAGAAATGATATTCTATTGCCGCGAGAGACCACGAACACCAACTGCCGGCTTGGCGCAGGGGATAGCGTCACGGACTGCGGAGCAGAAGGTCGCCGGTTCAATCTCGCCCACCGGCAAAAATTTATTTCTTTGTAATTTACAATTCCAGACGGTTCTACATCTTTCTTATGTTCACTTGTAAATTCTACTTGTTTCTTATGTTAACTGATCTTCTAATTTCTGGTAAATTCTGTCTGTGTATAAATAGCAGAGCACTCTGCCTGAGAGGCAGTCAGTGCTGCGTGTATGTTGAGTTCGTAATAAACGTGCTAAGAGTATAAGTGCTGTGTTTAGTTGCCTTCGAAGTCAAGCCTACTTCCATTACAACGTAACATTGTTTGGTGGAGGCGCCGGGTACACTGCGCAACAGCTGCATCACCGTGGCTCCGATTAGGCAACGTAAAAGCCGTCGCTTACACGGACTGGAACCGGAATACAAGGGATACACCGAGTACATCCTTCCAAAAGTCCGTATTATCAGAAGAACGATGAAGACGAAGCCAGCTGCACATCAGACACCCGTCGGTGTTCTCTGGAGATGCTGGACAGGACCTCAACAAATGGCTAAAAGGGTTCGACCGAATCGCCAAGTACAACAGGTGGGATCATACGATGTGCTTGGCCAACGTTTATTTCTACCTGGATGGAACAGCCCAGCAATGGTTCAAAAACAACGAAGACAAGTTGAATGACTGGGAGACATTCCAGGAGGAACTTAAGAAGACGTTTGGAGACCGCCAGCGACAAATCCGCTCGGCGGAAAAACAACTGAAGAACCGGGCCCAACGACATGGTGAGCCGACACAATCGTACATACAGAGAGTTTTGGCCCTGTGTAACGTAGTCAATCCGAACATGACTGAAGCGGACAAAATCACGCACCTGATGAAGGGAATTGCAGAAGATATGTACCAAGCTCTTCTGATAAAAGACGTCGCTACGACAGAAGAGTTCATCAAATGGTGCCAGCGTATCGAAGAGATGCAACAAAGGAGGGTTGGACGCAAGAAGTATGGCAGACTCCCAAATGTAGTCCCTATGGCCGTTGTGGAAGACCAGCAGGACTTGGCTTCTCTCATACGACAAATCGTGAGAGAAGAATTACAACAGTGCATGGCAGCCGGGACTATTAGACCGAGCGAGCATCAGATTATGGCCATGGATATGAGCCCTGTAAGTCACGAGGTAGCCGACGCCGCTGAGGACGAGGTATTTCAAACATTAGCTCCTGTCTGCCCCGTCAATCGCACCAGACGTGAAGAATGGCTTCGCCCTGCTATTACTTACGCTGCAGCCGCCAAACGGCAGCCCATGAACCGACCGACGCGACCACAGCCAACTCCCCCGGTAATTATGACGCCCCGCAGAAGAACAGACGTCTGGAGGACAGAAGACAACACACCGCTGTGTTTCCAATGTGGACGCCCTGGACATGTACGCTACTGCAGAGAGAGGAGGCGAGTATTCGATGATTATTTTGCCGCAAGACGTCAGCCGTCGGAGCAGTTCTATCTAAGGCAGTCACCTGCTGATGAGTTCAGTCGACCTATGGGAAGAAGCCCATCGCCGTACCCTAGACGAGGTCGCTCCCCGACGCGCCGCAGCCGTTCACCGTCGTCGTACAGAGGTACCATCCGCTCCCCTAGCCGCCGCGCCCAGGAAAACTAAGCGAGGCGACCATCTACGGAGGTGAGGCCGCCGCAGATGAAAATCCTCCATGGACCACAGTCGCCAAGATGTCGGGAAATCTCATCGACGTCATAATCGACGGCCAACGGGAGCAACTGTGCTGAAGGTCGCGAATGGAAAGTACGTCCATCCAGCAGGAACTTGTGTCGCAAGAATAACCATCAACAACAGGACGCAGCCGTTTGAATTTGTCGTGTTAACAGAATGTAGTCACAATGTCATCCTCGGATAGGACTTCCTTCAGGCATCCCAAGCTATCATTGATTGTGGAAGATCTGAGCAGCAAATTGAAGAAGTTGTTCCGCCAGGTACACGCAATGCAGAATTTTCTGGGAAGTTATTCGTCGTTGACAATGTGACGATACCGCCTTTGACAATGAGAAGAGTTACAGTCACAAACACAGATGACTGGTTAAACTGTGAAGTTCTTATTGATAGTAAAAAGTTTATCAGGCTCACAAAAGAAATTTACATACCAGCGGCTATCATAAGCATTACCGGTGGTCAAGGAGAGATTTGGATCACAAATTGTCACGAGCAGTTACAACTTATCCCCAAGGGAATGTGTAAAGGGACAGCTGAACCAATCCAGGACGGTGAGCTCAACGTCATCAATGAAGACCCATGCCCTGCTATTAGTACAGACAACACGCTGGAGGAAACAAACGTGGAACTGCCAATAGGGCCTGGACTGACCGAGGAACAACGCCAGCGGGTGTTAGGTATACTACGCCAATTTTCGGGTGCATTCACACCTCAGCAGTGGAAAAGTCAGACGAAACGGCCCACGATAAAGCATCGTATCAATACTGGGGACCATCCGCCAATTAGCCAGCGTTCGTATAGAGTGTCGCCAGCTGAAAGACGGATAGTTCGGGAGGAAGTGGAGAAGATGTTGCGAGATGACATTATTCAACCTTCGGAGAGTCCTTGGTCGTCTCCGGTGGTCCTCGTAAGGAAGAAGAATGGCACATGGCGATTCTGTGTCGACTATCGGCGGCTGAACAGTATCACAAAGAAAGATGTCTACCCATTACCGCGTATTGATGACACCTTAGACTGCTTGAAAGGAGCTACATACTTCTCAACTATGGACATGCAGACAGGTTACTGGCAAATCGAGGTTGACGAAGCTGACAGGGAGAAGACGGCTTTTATTACACCTGACGGTCTATATGAATTTAAAGTAATGCCATTTGGATTATGTAATACTCCAGCCACATTCGAAAGCATGATGGACAACTTGTTTCGACACCTTAAGTGGACGACGTGTCTCTGCTATTGAGATGACATTGTCGTTTTCTCGAAAACATTTGAAGAACATCTGAGTCACCTGTCAACTGTGTTGAAGTGTGTTCAGGCTGCAGGTCTCCGCCTCAATCCAAAGAAGTGCCTGTTCGTCGCCAAAGAGATAAAAATCCTGGGGCACCTAGTCAACGAAGATCCTGTCCGTCCTGATCCAGATAAAGTAAGGGCAGTCACAGAATTTCCAACTCCTCAGCACATTCGTGACGTGAGAAGTTTTCTCGGGCTGTGCTCATACTACCGACGTTTCATAAAAGGATTTTGTAACAAGGCACGTCCATTACAAGAACTTCTGCAGGGAGACGCCAAATTTTACTGGGATGAGACAAAAGAAAGAGCTTTCCGGGCACTTAAGGAGGCTCTAACTTCCGCACCAGTGCTAGCCTTGTACGACGAGAATGCAGAAACGGAACTTCACACAGACGCCAGTGGCTATGGGATTGGTGCAGTGCTTGTACAAGTTCAGGAAGGTGCAGAAAAAGTGATAGCCTATGCGTCAAGAGTACTCTCAAAGTCCGAGATAAACTACAACTGAAAAAGAGTGTCCCGCGGTTATCTGGGCTATCAACAAGTTCCGGCCGTATTTATTCGGCAAACCATTCACCGTCGTGACAGACCACCATTCTTTGTGTTAGCTGACTAGCTTGAAGGACCCATCAGGTCGACTAGCAACATGGGCACTAAGACTCCAAGAGTACGATGCCACAGTGGTATTCAAGAACGGGCGCAAACACTGCCTTTCGAGGAATCCATTAGTGGAACACAACAGCATTAATGAAATTTCAGCTCTCACTGAATTAGATGACGTTACAGCTGAACAGAGGGAAGATCCAACACTATTAAAAATGATAGAGGCCTTGGAGAAAGGAGAACTGACCAATGGAGAGTTCCAACTTATAAACGGAACATTGTACAAGAGCAACTACGATCCCCTGCGCCCCAAATAGCAACTCGTTGTTCCAGCTCATCTCCAGCCAGCTATTCTCACATATTTCCAGGATGCTCCAATATCCGGTCATCTGGGATTCGTGAAGACCCTAGACAGAATCAGACGCAGGTATTACTGGAAAGGTCTCTACCGATCTGTTAAGCACTATGTGAGTCACTGTAAAGAGTGCCAGCGACAGAAACATGTGCCGCAATTACCTCCAGGACATCTCGTACCGATTCCGCCGGCAGCAGCTCCATTCCACCGAGTAGGGATTGATCTTTTAGGGAGGTTCCCTGTGCCGACTGCAGAAGCTCCAGAGATCGCAAAATTCCTTGTAGAAGACATTATTTTGAAGCATGGAGCACCACGTGTCATGATATCTGATCGTGGAAAAGTATTCCAGTCAAAACTAGTATCAGAGGTAATGTCACGGTGCAACATTGTCCACAGAATGACAACCGCATACCATCCTCAGACAAATGGTCTTACGGAACGTTTTAACAAAACGTTAGCCGACATGCTGTCGATGTACGTCGATGTTGAGCAGAAGGATTGGGATACAATTCTGCCAGTCGTGACATTTGCTTACAACACCGCAAGACAAGACACCACAGGCTTCACTCCGTTTTTCCTGCTCCATGGCCGTGAAGCTGAGACGACAATGGATACACTGTTCCCGTTCCAACCAGATGACACTCAGGATGACTATGTTAAACAGCTCATCAGCAGGGTCGAAGAAGCAAGACAGCTGGCTCGCATACGGACACTGGACGCCCAGGAGAAGGACCGTCAGCGGTATAACGAGAAGCACCGACCTGTTGTGTACAGCCCATGAGATCTGGTATGGATTTTTACCCCTGAACGGAAGGTTGGACTGCCAGAAAAGTTATTGAAGCGATACTTTGGTCCGTATCGTGTCATACGCCGCCAGTCAGACGTCACATACGAAGTTGAGGATTATGAGCCGTCGTCGAAACGTCAAAAAGGAAGAGACATTGTTCTGGTATGGATTTTTACCCCTGTACGGAAGGTTGGACTGCCAGAAAAGTTATTGAAGCGATACTTTGGTCCGTATCGTGTCATACGCCGCCAGTCAGACGTCACATACGAAGTTGAGGATTATGAGCCGTCGTCGAAACGTCAGAAAGGAAGAGACATTGTTCACGACCTGCGCATGAAGCCTTACTACGATCCTGAAGAGCAGGTAGACGACAATGGCTTCTTATTCAAGGACTTCAAGGACGGTAATGTTCCTGATGAAGCCACGACAGGAACGTCTGTCGTCGATAATCGCGGAGAAGGGAAGGATTCTCTTGAACTGTCATACAGAGGACCCACGACACGGTCAAGATCCAGGACATTGCAGCTGGCTCCACAGGGATCCTAACAGCGCGTTGCTGTTTCTCCAGGAGAGGGAGCAATGCCGCGAGAGACCACGAACACAAACTGCCGTCGTGGCGCAGGGGGTAGCGTCACGGACTGCAGAGCAGAAGGTCGCCGGTTCAATCCCGCCCACCGGCAAAAATTTGTTTCTTTGTAATTTACAATTCCAGAAGGTTCTACATTTTTCTTATGTTCACTTGTAAATTCTACTTGTTTCTGATGTTAACTGTTCTTCTAATTTCTGGTAAATTCTGTCTGTGTATAAATAGCAGAGCACTCTGCCTGAGAGGCAGTCAGTGCTGCGTGTATGTTGAGTTCGTAATAAACGTGCTAAGAGTATAAGTGCTGTGTTTAGTTGCCTTTGAAGTCAAGCCTACTTCCATTGCAACGTGACACTATTAATGTTTGGGCTGGACACATTCATAATCAATATTGGGCCTTACATTCTTCCTCACTATCTAAATTATTGTGTTACTGCGTATTCCTCGTACCATTTTTAGGGTATAGTTCAGTTTCGCGCTCAGCTGGTATCAATATGAGTAGAAGTAATTACTTTTGTAAGGAAGTAGACGGGTTTATATTGTGGGAGAATTCACATCGCAAGAGCAGCGGACCTTTCACAGCAGCCAAATACTTGGAGGTCGGAATGCGGAAGTAACTCGCGGCTGGCACGGATTCATTTTACCGTGGCGCGCTGTCAGCGAGTCATCTTACCGGAGGAATGCGAAGGTGGGCTGCTGTGCGCGCAAGACACCGCAGACGGCGTAGGATGAAGGCCCCGAGGGAAGGTAACACCACACTGAAGGGATCTGCAGGCGACGTTTACTAGCGAAGTGCCAACACGACATACACTACTGGCCATTAAAATTGCTACACCAAGAAGAAATGCGGATGATAAACGGGTATTCATTGGACAAATATATTGTACTAGAACTGACATGTGATTACATTTTCACGCAAATTGGGTGCCATAGATCCTGATAAATCAGTACCCAGAGCAAACGACTCTAACCGTATTAACGGCCGTGATACGCCAGGGGCATTGAGTCGAAAAGAGCTTGGTTGGCGTGTACAGGTACAGATGCCCATGCAGCTTCAACACGATACCACAGTTCATCAAGAGTAGTGACTGGCGTATTGTGACGAGCCACCATCGACCAGACGTTTTCAGTTGGTGAGAGGTCTGGAGAATGTGCTGGCCAGGGCAACAGTCGAACATTTTCCGTATCTAGAAAGGACCGTACAGGACCTGCAACATGCGGTCGTGCATTGTCCTGCTGACATGTAGGGTTTCGCAGGGATCGAATTAAGGGTAGAGCCATGGGTCGTAACAATCTGAAATGTAACGGCCACTGTTCAAAGTGCCGTCGATGCGAACAAGAGGTGATCGAGACGTGTAACAAATGGCACCCCATACCATCACGCCGGGTGATACGGCAGTATGGCGATGACGAATACACGCTTCCAATGTGCGTTCACCGCGATGTCGCCAAACACGGATGCGACCATCATGATGCTTAAACAGAACCTGGATTCAACAGAAAAATGACGTTCTGCATTCGTGCAGCCAGGTTCGTCGTTGCGTACACCATAGCAGGCGCTTCTGTCTGTGATGCAGCGTCAAGGGTAACCGCAGCCATGGTCTCCGAACTGATAGACAATGCTGTTGCGAACGTCGTCGAACTGTTCGTGCAGATGGTTGTTGTCCTTGCAAACGTCCCAATTTGTTGACTCAGGGATCGAGACGTTGCTGCACGATTCGTTACAGCGATGCGGGTAAGATGCCTGTCATCTCGACTGCTAGTGATACGAGGCCGTTTTGGATCCAGCACGGCGTTCCGTGTTGTCCTGTTGAACTCACCCATTCCATATTCTGCTAACAGTCATTGGATCGCGATAAACGCAAGCAGCAATGTCGCGATACGATAAACCGCAATCGCGATAGACTACAATCCGACCTTTACCACAATCAGAAACGTGATGGTAAGCATTTCTCCTCCTTACACGAGGCATCACAGCAACGTTTCACCAGGCAACGCCGGTCAACTGCTGTTTGTGTATGAGAAATCGGTTGAAAACTTTCCTCTTGTTGTGTGAATGCTGTGAAAAGCTTATCATTTGCATATCCCAGCATCTTCTTCACGTCGATTAAATTTCGCGTCTGTAGCACGTCATCTTCTGGTGTATCAATTTTAATGGCCACGAGTGTAGAAACGTGGAGACCAGACAGATGTGTTGAAGGTGGAATGCTGCTCGTGGTCGGGTGCCCTCTGAACCGGTAAAAGGGGAGGAAGTAAGCCTGAAGGTGCCAGAGTATTGTCCGATGTGTCTGTATGTCAGGCGAACTGGATGGATGAAAGCCGGCCGCGGTGGCCGAGGGGACTGAGGTGCTCCAGTCACGGTCTGCACGGCCGCTACGGTCGGGGCTTCGAATCCGCCCTCGGGCATGAATATTTGTGCCGTCTTTAGTATAAGGTAGTTTATAAGTAGTTTGTAAGTTTAGGGACTGATGACCCCGTAGTTAAGTCCTATAATCTATACAAACATTTGAACATATTTTGATGGATGAAAGGCATACACTGTGGTTACAAACAATAAGGGATAGGGATATGAACGGGTACAGCTAGCATTAGTATCTCGTATCTCTCTGTTATTTGTCGTCCATTGCTTCGTGTAAAAAGGTTTCTTACGTGATTACGCTCGCGCGATAGGAACAGGCTTTCGACTCGGAATCGTAATTGGAGTTAGATGTATGAGACACTTAGTTCTGAAAACCGTGAAGGAACTCAATATTCCGAGATCCACAATGCCAAAAGTGTGCCGAGAATACCAACTTTTAAGCATTAGGCTACTCCCATCACTTAGAATAATTACTAAGGATTATTATTATTACCAGCTGTCCCCGGCGCGTTGTTTCCGCTGACGAAATAATAGTGCAAGTAACGTTTGAATTTTGAAAGTGTTAACTTGTTTCTTTACGAATGATAGAAATATATATTCATTTTATGGTCGATAATAAATACACTTATTGAAATTTAACGATTCGTAAAGGACAAGTATGAATGACGTTCATTTCATTTTGTTGACGTCATTATTCAAGTGCTTTAGAATAGACAATATTTTTTCTTTTTTCGCCTTCAGCAAAAACAAACAAACACATTCGCCGGTACTACAGGCGCGTCACCCACTGTAAGTTAACTATAACATAACCTTCGCGTAAGAGCAAGAAGTAAGTTGAAGAATTTTCACCGCAATCAGATGAACGTTGTGGCAGCGCATAAGAAACGAATCTATCAAACTCGCCCCTCTCCTTTTCGTCCATCTCCTCCACCTACCAATCTTCCTACTCTCTATGAAAACATACATACATGCGCCCAGTCTCATGGTGACTGAACAAAAGGTTACAAAGTCGCAAGTCAGCCTCCACCATGCTAAATTCACTGGCTTGCAGATTATAAAAACCTCCTCATGAAAACAAAATTTAGATACTGACAATTTGGATGCTTCGGTCTGTACTGTTTTTCTCTTGTCTGCTCTGAAATAACTACCCATTTGTCTGAAGGTGTCTCTTTCTAGAATGTCGGCTGGTCTTATGTTTGCATTATTTAGGTCCTTTCGAACTTCATCTAGCCAAAGGTGTGGAAATCTTCAGTTAGGTTACGTAATCTACTACTCTCTTCGTCAGTCGGTCCGCTGGTAGTCGGCTGAGGTGATAAGAGAATTTCATTCGCCTTTTCCTAATATCAGTTTAGATATTTGAAAACATTTATTGTTATTATTATTATTAATCGCAAAGCTCCCAGAGTGGAAGACGATAAGTAAAGATGATTTATTATCAGTTGATAATGGTTCTTTTTATTTGCCCACCAGTTTTTCATTGTTTGCGGGAATTTAGCTCTTCTTTCTTCGCTCCATTTTGTTCCGGTTCTTCGGACGTTTGTCTTTGTTTAACTTCAATTTTATACTTTTATTCTAAAATTGTTCCATTCGTCTATTTCTTCTTTGGTGATTTTGGCTAACTCCAAGTCTTTTTTAACATTTTGGATCCATTCTCCTCCATTAGCAAGGGAACCTACGTACTTTACTACTCTTTTTGTTAGTCTGTGTTCGGGAAGCTTCATTATGTGGCCATAGAATTTGAGGCGTCTGTGTCTGTCCATATGTTAGAATATTCTTCAATGTTGGATGTTTTTTGTAGTCTATATCCATTCTCGGTCCATCGTGGTCCCAAAATTTTCCTAATTATTTTTCTTTCTTTAGTTCTTCTATGTCAGTTTTCCTGTTTAGAGCCAAAGTTTCGCTATCATATAACATTGATGGTTTAATTACTGTTGTGTGGTGTATAATTTTGGTATTTAAAAATATACATTTTTATTATAGATGTTTTGTACTAATCCTAAGCATTTAGGAGCTTTTTGTTTTCTTTCTTGTTGTGTATTTTTTTTCAGAGATAATTTCTCCTAGATATTTAAAGTGTGATACTCTGTTAATTTCTCCATATTTGGTTTGCAACTTGAAAATATCTATATTTGTTGTTGTAAACACTATCTTTTCAAATGATATCTGCAGGCTAACTTTCTCTGCACATTCTTTTAGAGTTTCTATCTGACTGGAATCTGCCATAAGTGTGAGATCGTCTGCAAAGACTAAGTAGGGGATTTGTAGGTTATGATTTCTGGTTCCTAATGAAACTAGCTTCCACCAATTTTGTTCTTCGAGTTTCTTTTCCCATTCTTCCATGACTCTGTCTAGAGCTACATTGAACAACAAATGCGATAACCCATCACCTTGTATAACCCAAGTTTTCATCTCGAAGGGTTTTGAAAGTTTTCCCATAAATTTCGCTTTTGATTTTGTATTCGTTAATGACTGCTGAATGATAGCCTGTATTTTCAGATCCAATTCTTTTTCTTCAAGAATCCTAAATAACGTGGGTCTGAGGATTGTTGTTATTAAGAACTCATATAGTAGGAGAATAATTCCATTGTACCTAGTATAAGCCCTAACATTTCGAGGGGGACGGGGTAGGGCGCTATACCCCTGTCCCCCTCCGTGTGGGCCTGTCCATTGGTAACAGACAAGGAACACTGCGCTAAATAATCGCAGAAATCAACATGGAACGTAAGACAAACGTATCCGTAAGGACAGTGCGGTGCTGTTTAGAGTGGATATGTGTCAGCAGAGGACCGACACAAGCTCTTTTTGGTGGCAGGATGACGTCTCCATCAGCGCCTCTTCTGAGACCTACACGGCTGAAAAACCGTGGTCTGGTCAGATAAGTCCAGATTTCAGTTGGTAAGAGCGGAGGTAGTGCTTGTCGTAGACCTCACGAAGCAAGTTAATAAGGCACCACGCAAGCTGGTGATGGTTCCGTAATGGAGCGAGCTGTTTTTAGACGAAATGTATTGGGTTCTCTGCGCCAGCAGTACCGATTATTGGCAGTAAATGGTTATGGTGGGCTATCCAGGCTATCCACCTAGGGAACTCGACCAGTGCAGCTGACTGCCAGGTGCAGGACAAGGATTCGATTCCAAATACTGCCAAGTATTTTCTCCTTCAGCATCGTGAGGCCAACTGTTGCATTATTTCACCAAGTAATACCAGTCCCCGGTAATGGTTGATCTATTTTCAACTGGGGCTCAAATTAGAAAACAGCGCCACCCCCGCCCACTCGGTGACCCACCTCCACATTGTTGGCGCCCCCACATCGTACCTTTGTTGGTCCTACCCCGCTTTCCTGCTCGCCAGTGGCATGTCACCATTGCGCGTCCTTCAACGAGTGCCGCACAGACACCCTATCTGCCCCCCCCCCCCTACCAGCCTCCATGATCTATAGCAGGCAAGCCGGATCGATGATCTTCGTCAGCGATCGGCGAGTTTCGATCTACTTGTTATCTTTTCAGAGCCTAGTGAGACGAGTGGAAGGGTCTCTGGAGGGCGTAGCTAGGTGTGCGGGAGGCGAGAGGGACGCTGCGCACCGTATGGAGGGGAAACAGGGTGTGGCCGTTACGTCGCTGTCTGGGAAGTAGTGAGTGTCGGCTGCGTTGCGGGACGTGTTAGTTGCAGCCATACCGAGGAATGGAGCGACTGGGCCGCGGTGGAGAAGCCGAGCGGTCTAAAGCGTCTCGCTGCGGAGCGCGCGGTTGCTCGCCGTGGAGGTTCGAGTCCTCCCTGGGGCATGGGTGTGTGTGTTGTCCTTAGGTTTAACCCATAACTACTATAGACGTTGACAGGAACGCAACTACTATGGAGGGGTCTCTCAGACCTCTCTCTTATTTTCCATGTATTAAACTAGTGTTTTGCTAAGTATATATTTTCATGACTTCCTGTCGTTAATTACACTTCTTAGAGGTGGCATTAGTAGAAATTTGACTTTTTTAAACAATATAATGTAACATAACGACAAGTAAAACACAGCACAATTTGCAGAACTTTTTTATTTTTTCTGCTACGAAAAGAACAGCAAGTAATTATATCTCTACGCACTCACAGATTATCATTATAGAGATTACATTACAAATTCACAGCATGATTAGATACAAAACTCCGATTTGAGTTATAGTAAATTGTATGCGAAATCTCCTTTCCATTTACGATTCTCCCAGAAAGGTTACCACACTTTCCTTATAAAACAGAAAGTACAAACTGAAGACATCCTTCTGTGTGCCACTAAATACTCTTTTATTCGCTTTGACCCCGCTTACACTTCACGCAGACCTTTCTAGAACACCCCAAACAAATTGGAACACCACACTGTTGACACGGATATCGTGTTTTCCTCTTCAATTGAGGAGGACAAAAGGCACACGTTTTTCGATTTTCAAACTGTTTTGGTGTATGAGGCTCATCTTGTATATTCAGTAATCTTCTAATGGTACCACTCACCTCTCGTGGCAAGTGTCCAATAGAAAATCTACACTTCATATGAGGCTTAACTAGATATCTTGCTAGGGTCTTCATGAAGCTCATTATCGTCATTACTTCTGCCTTTGGATACGCTTGATGTTCACTAAATACCTCAAAATCTGGATCATTGTCGCTGTCGTCAAAATCATCGGAGGATTCACCGAAACGTTCCTGACCGTCCACATCTGCTTCACGTAAAATGCGTTGGATAGAATGTTCAGCTTTTCCTACCATGGAGAAACACGGAAAGCAACAACAACAGCGAGAGAGAGGCCACAGCCACAGCTCTGTCGCTTAGCTTAGCAGGCCGCGCTCACGAAGCCGACTGGCCAGGTGCTACAAGGCAGAGCCAGCGCCAGCGGCACGCAAACACTGTGGTCAGTCAGTGAGGCCGCGCAAGGCTCATAAATACGGAACAAAGAGCAGCAACACTGCAAGAATGCTGGCACGCGGACCTTGTCGGCCACTAGGAAGGTACACGGAAGAGTTCTTTTAGTAGGCAGGGGTGTGTGAAATATCTCGACTCAAGAAGTCGTAGCGGTCTGAGAGACCGCAGATAGTAGTTAAGGGTTAAGTAGTTTGTAAGCTACGGACTGATGACCACGCAGTTTAGTCCGATAGATTTACAGACATTTGAAATTTGAAACATTTGGAGGAACTGGCCGAGCTGCTTTGAGGCTGTGGCGATGGCTCCGTCTGTGTGAGATGCACACATTACGTTTCGAACTAACTACCAACGCGTTCTTCTAAGAGAGCGGAATCAGCATTTTATGCTACTGTGAGACATTGCTATTGTGAGTTTGACAGTTTAACTGTGCGTTTATCCTTATTTGGGATCCTTCCGCTTGGTCAACGGTCTCGGTTGATAGCGATGCAATTTGAATTCTCTCGCCGCCGTTGTTGAACAGAGTGATTGCTCAATCCACCCTTCTGCAGATCAAGTTGTTGTTGTGTTGGACTGAATGAAGATTTGTTTGTACTTTAGTCTTGTTTATGTTTGTGGATTGATACTACTAACCTTGTTTAAATAACTCGTGGTTAACAAACAAGCTGTTGTTACTGACGTGGTGGTGTCTGAAGGACATGGAAAATGGCGCGAAGTAGTGGCATGTATTCAAGTTAAATCTTCTGGTAGTCTGGGTCCTGTTACAAGACAGTTAGCTCGAATGTATTTTTTTTGAAGATTTATTGTTTTATGTCTTGGCTGTATTTTTTTAAAAATTTAACAAAAAATTCTTTTTCCGAGGATCATATATTAAACACTAGCCCTTAAGGTGTAAAATGTATATTAACTAATTTTTTAAAAGGTCGTCATTCAGGCGTTGCTGTTTTTTTAGAATTGTAAGAATATTTTAATTTAGCCCTTCAGGCGTTGGTTTGTTTAAATAATTTTTTTAAAAATTAATTTAATCTGCGGATCCTATTTTAATTATCTGTATTGCAGACTAAATAAATAGTGTGTAAACTGTCCTTCAATTATCTGCAAGTGAATAAAAACCGGCTCAGTCCTTCCTTGATCCTATGGTTACGTGGGGCCGGGTTCGAGATCTGTCCCGTGCGACAGGAGGTTCCAAGTCAAGAAACCAGGCGATTACTGATAGAGCCGCGTTCTGACTACATGCCCTCCATACCGCATCCAATGACCCCATTGGCATAGGATAGAATGGTGGTCGGTCGGATTTGATTCGACCATCTAAAACCGGAAAAGGAACGTCTATTGCTTTGGATTTCCTTAGTACAAAGCGTGTTGTTAAAGTTTACTTTCATACGACCAGTGTCATATTTGCAAAAATAGAGTAAATGTTAGTGTTACGGGGTGTGGGTAAAAGGTTACGGGAAAATGTTTTTCTTAAAGAATATTTTTTACTATCCATCAGCGCCAACTTTGTTCCCTTGTAAGTAATCATCCTAAATGTGATACACTTGTGCCAGCGCGTATTTGTTTCTTGGAATCACTACTGCAACTCACCTTTGGTTATGGTGTTCAGCTTCGTCCCGGGCACGATGTTAAACTGCCCCCCAACCCAAGGTGTATTGCGACCCGTGCTGAGGGGTGCGTGGCACATGGGTGGATGTGTCTCGAACGGAGCCTCAGGGATACCGGGCGACCTCCCTGAGTAAGTTGCCTTGCACTGCGCGGGGTTCTCGTGGTGTGGACCATATAAATCCCCACATTTCGTGGGACTAAGATGAACACGGAGAAAAAAATTATTTTAAAAGAATCCGAGGGGCAATCTGAGACCTCAGATACTCAGACATTGAGATCAGGACCGATGGAGTGCACTCCTACTTCTCAGTCAGGGTCTAGACCTGAGCAAGAAGTGGGAACTGTAACAGAGAAGTTGGACCAGATTAGGATTAAGGCCTTGTCTGGGGCTCAGAGGAGGAAATTTCTCAAGGACAGAAGCAAAAGGAAGGAAAAGAATGGCTTCCTAAACATAAGTGGAGGGAATCAAAAGGGCTTGAGCCCAAGACCCCCAAAAAGAAACTGCCTCAGGTCGATGGGGATACACAGACCCCCTCGACGTCAAAGACAGGCGGCAAGAGGGTTAGGGAGGAATCTAAGACTCCCTCCTCTCTGGACAAGCGTGATCCTAAAGGGCTGAGGCAGTAAATAGGGAAACAGACCTATAGTACTGCAGTCTCCGTCTTTAGAGTGGCGGTTGTCCAAGAAGGATACCCACTGATAAGCATCACCTCGCAGCAGGAGGAGCTCGCGCAGATAGCCCTCTTTGAAGAGATTGGGGGGGGGGGACGCTGGTCCAGGACCCAAATTCAGGAGGGTCTATCTAGATCGCGGTGCCCTCATTTTTGTCTGCGAGGGGGAGCACTCAGCAGAATGGCTTAAGTACAAGGTGTCCATGATATCCCCATGGGAGGATGCGAAGCTGCTGGTCAAGACAGCAGCCGAACTCCTGAAGACCGCAAAGGTATCAATATGGGTACCAAAGATCCTTAAGGATGTCTCTCCAAAGACTCTGTTCGAGAAAATAAGGGCCCAGAACCCAAAAGTCTCGACAGAGGATTGGAGGGTAATTAACCAAAAGGTCATTCCGGAAGGACGAACCCTGGTGGTGGAGGTCGGAGAGAAGTCCCTGAAGGCATTGCGAGAGCAAGGCCTGAAACTGTTTTTAGGGTTCTCACAGGTCTGCGTCAGGGTAATCAAAGACCTTACAGGCAATAATGGCAGCAAGATGCGGACTGGAAGTGCTGCAGATAAACCTGCAGCATAGTAAAGGGGCCACTGCTGCCCTGAGCCGTCGCCTGGGGAGACAGGAGGTGGGCGTGGCCCTGATACAAGAACCCTATTTATACAAAGGGGGTGTATCGGGCCTCGGCGGTACTAGAGGTAAGCTGATTTATGCCAGAAATCTAAAAAACTCCAGAACATGCATTTATGTTAGAAATGGAATACCTTTCATACCAATGATGGATTTTTGCTCCAGGGACCTGGTTACCATCAGGATGCAGCAATGTGAGGAAGGTATCACGAGGGAAATTTTTTTGGCCTCAGCATACCTTCCTTACGAAGACAGCTCTCCTCCTTCTTTGGAAGTGAGGAGACTGACGGAAGCCTGCCATCGGCAAGGTGACGAACTGTTGGTGGGATGTGATGTCAATGTCCACAATCCATTGTGGGGCAGCAAGGACACAAACAGTAGAGGTGAGCACCTTCTTGAATTTCTTCTATCTAACAACTTGGAGATCCTGAATAGGGGTGATGAACCTACATTCAGGAATAGTAGAAGGGAAGAAGTAATTGACATAACTTTTGGTTCCATGATGATGGGAAGTTACGTCAAACATGTGGTCCTGGAGCCATCCTCATCAGATCACATGTATATTAAATTCAAGGTTGATATGGGAACCAGACAGACCATGGCCTGTAGGAACCCCAGGAAAACGGACTGGGAGACATATAGGAAAGACCTTGACTTCAGCCTATCTGAAATTAAAACTTCGATAAGGAATCCAGCAGAGTTTCAGGAAGTAGCAGAGGCCGTAACCTCTGCTATAGTGACCTCATACCAGGACAACAGCTCAATCACCAAGAAGTGCAAAAATAGGAGTGTGCCTTGGTGGAATAATAACCTGGAAATGCAAAGGAAACAGGTACGAAGACAGTTTAACCTTGCAAGGCGCAAAGGACAATGGGCAAAGTATCGTGAGGCCCTTGTCAATTACAACCTTCCCATCAGACGGGCAAAGGAGGCATCCTGGAAGGTATTCTGTGAGGAAGTGGAGGGCACGGCTGCTCAAGCGAGACTTCATAAAATCCTCACTAGGGTACCAACTAATCCAGAAGGAACATTGAGAAAGGAGGATGGGGAGTATTCAAAGACAGCACATGAAACGCTGGAACTGCTCCTCAAGACTCACTTTCCTCAATATACTCTGGGGGATAACTCAGACCAGAATGCGATTCCTGAGAGACAACGGTTCTCGGGTATTTGCAAAGAGGACTGAGATTTGGCCAAGGAGTGTGTTGATCTCAGTAAGGTCCTATGGGCGGTGGGAACATTTCAACCGTTCAAGTCATCTGGCCCCGATGGAATCTTTCCAGCTCTCCTGCAAGAAGCGGGAGAAAATCTTATTAGATTCCTATGCAGGTTATTTAGGGTTAGCCTAGCAGCAGGAATCATTCCCAATGCCTGGAGGGCAGTGAAGGTTATCTTCATTCCTAAACCAGGGAGAATTGATCATACCAAGGCCAAGGATATGAGGCCAATCAGCCTGTCCTCCTTCATTCTTAAGACATTGGAAAAGCTGGTTAATGTGCATGTTGGAGAAAAGAGGTTAAGTAGGACTCCTCTACATTCAAACCAACATGCATATCAGCCAGGTAAATCATGTGAGACAGCTCTCCACCAACTCGTTGGGAAGGTGGAGAAAGCACTACACTTTCTGGAAATAGCCCTCTGTATCTTCCTGGACATCGAGGGGGCTTTTAGCAACACGACCTTCGATTCCATGGTTAGGGCAGCAGAGGTGCATGGCCTAGGGACCACAATATGTAGGTGGAATAGGGCCATGCTCAGTGGAAGAAAGGTAGAAGCTACCATGATGAATGAAAAAATGGTATCAGACGGGCAAAGGAGGCATCCTGGAAGGTATTCTGTGAGGAAGTGGAGGGCATGGCTGCTCAAGCGAGACTTCATAAAATCCTCACTAGGGTACCAACTAATCCAGAAGGAACATTGAGGAAGGAGGATGGGGAGTATACAAAGACAGCACATGAAACGCTGGAACTGCTCCTCAAGACTTACTTTGCTCAATATACTCTGGGGGATAACTCAGACCAGAATGCGATTCCTGAGAGACAACGGTTCTCAGGTATTCGCAAAGAGGACTGGGATTTGGCCAAGGAGTGTGTCGATCTCAGTAAGGTCCGATGGGCGGTGGGAACATTTCAACCGTTCAAGTCATCTGGCCCCGATGGAATCTTTCCAGCTCTCCTGCAAGAAGCGGGAGAAAATCTTATTAGATTCCTATGCAGGTTATTTAGGGTTAGCCTAGCAGCAGGAATCATTCCCAATGCCTGGAGGGCAGTGAAGGTTATCTTCATTCCTAAACCAGGGAGAATTGATCATACCAAGGCCAAGGATATGAGGCCAATCAGCCTGTCCTCCTTCATTCTTAAGACATTGGAAAAGCTGGTTAATGTGCATGTTGGAGAAAAGAGGTTAAGTAGGACTCCTCTACACGCAAACCAACATGCATATCAGCCAGGTAAATCATGTGAGACAGCTCTCCACCAACTCGTTGGGAAGGTGGAGAAAGCACTACACTTTCAGGAAATAGCCCTCTATATCTTCCTGGACATTGAGGGGGCTTTTAGCAACACGACCTTCGATTCCATGGTTAGGGCAGCAGAGGTGCATGGTCTAGGGACCACAATATGTAGGTGGACTAGGGCCATGCTCAGTGGAAGATAGGTAGAAGCTACCATGATGAATGAAAACATTGCCCGCAAGGAGGAGTTCTTTCCCCTTTATTGTGGAATCTAGTGGTGAATGATCTCATTGGAGAATTAAACTCTAGGCAGTACTTTTGCCAAGGATACACAGATGATCTTGTCATAGTAATACTTGGCAAATTTTCTGACATAGTGAAGAATATGGCACAAGGTGCTTTGGATATTGTGCAAGACTGGTGCAGAAGACAGGATCTGGGGGTTAGTCCTAAGAAGACTGTTGTTGTACCATTCACAAAAAAGCATATACAACATTCAAGTTGGAATCTAAAGCTTTTCAATGAAGTGCTACCTGTGAGGGGGACAGTGAAATATCTAGATGAGAAACTGACATGGACTCCTCACATCAGGAATATTTGCTCCAAGGCAAAAGGTACTCTTGTGAGTAGCAGGAGAGCTTGTGGTAAAAATTGGGGCCTGAGCCCCAAGGGTATGCACTGGATATACACCACAGTGATTAGACCCAGGATCACCTATGGGGCGGTCGTGTGGTGCAAGAAGGTAGAACAGCAGGTTGTTGCTAAGGAGCTTGGTAACGTGCAGAGATTAGCCTGCTTAGCCATAACAGGCGGAATTAGCAGCACATCAACTGCTGGGATGGAAACCATGCTGGATATGCCCCCATTACACCTTTGGGTCAAGATAGAGGCAGTGGCTGGTATATACAGACTCAAATCTGGCAACAACTGGAACTCTTTGGGATATCCAGAATCACACACTAAAATAGTGAGTGAGGTAAATATAGGAACGGTTGGGGAAATGCCAGCCGACTATATTATAACCCCATACTGCTTCAACAAACCTTTCAATATAACAATTGGAAGTAGGGAGCAGTGGGAGAAAATCGTTAGACACCGTACGGGGGATATTGTCTGGTTCACTGACGGGTCAAAATCGAACCAAGGTGTTGGGACCGGGGTATATGGGGTGCAGCCAAGACTGGAGGACGTCATCTCTCTAGGGAAACTGGCCTCAGTATTCCAGGCCGAAATCACTGCCATCAGGGTGTGTGTGGAGGAGAATTTGCGTAGGTGCTACAAAGATCGTAGCATCTATATCAATTCAGACAGCCAAGCAGCCCTGAGATCACTGGCAGCTCCTGCAACAAGGTCTAAAATTGTTGCAGAATGTCACAGGGTTCTGGCGGAGCTAGGGGAAAGCAATAGAGTAAACCTATTGTGGGTCCCTGGCCACTCGGAGATCAGTGGCAACGAACATGCCGACAGATTAGCCAGGATGGGGGCAGAGACTCCATTTATTGGACCGGAACCTGTCCTGACAATCACCAAGGCAATGATAAAATTAGAGCTACGTAACTGGCTCAGAAGACAGCACGTAGAATATTGGACCAAAGTCCATCAACAAAAACATGGCAAGGTAATAATGCCAAAGCCATATTTTAAAAGAAGCTCTGCAATCCTGGGTCTGAACAGGAGAGAGATTAGACACATGGTTGGATTGCTGACAGGCCATGGGAATTTCAAAAAACACCTACGTACAATGGGAATAACAGAAGAGGACCCTAAATGTAGGATCTGTGGGACGGTGATGAAAACTGCATCACATCTAATCTTCGAATGCATTTCATTGGAGAATAAAAGGCACAGAATATTTTGGACAACCAGACCCGAAGAAATTGTGTCTAATAAAGAACTGGTAAAGGGACTCCTTGCACTGTTCAAGGGCATTGGTTGGCTTTACTAGATATACAAGGAGCGATACCGCACAATAAACTTAGTTTCGGTGCGGGCAGTGGCGGGTTGGTCGAAGACTGTTTTGGCTTCCCTGCAAAAATCAATCAATCACTCAATCAATGGTGTTCAGCTTCTACAGTGATACAGTTTTATCAGTGGTGGCAATACGACGTCCTTTCATGGTTTTCTCCAGCCTCGGCAATTCAAAGATTTTACAGAGGTCTATGTCCAGCGAATGACGGTGGCTGTAGCAACGTATCGATTCGTTTCTTGCCATAAAGTTTAGGAAAAAGCAATGGAGTGTAAAAAGAAATATTGATGTGATGCACTTTCTACGAAGGTTTTGCCTCAATTCTGATAATTTTATTCGGATTGCTTCAAGAAATGAGGCTAAACGTCTATATCAAATTCCTTATTGATAGTTCCATTATAAAGTAATAAAGAACTCATGATACACCAATCTCACCATTCGTCAAAATTTATAGCCTTATTTAGAAGTCGTGGAAGGTTGTCGAATTCATCTGCCAATTCCCGACGGATGTCTCACAACGTCGCTTTTGGTCGAAAAGCACACATCAAGGGCCACACTTTGCTGCTACAAGTTTAATGGCCAATATATTGGCAAAAATTGATCGATATGAAACAAACCATATGGGGACATCGTCACAAACATCAATTATGATGATTCGGAGATTATCCAGAACTTTTTTTTCTTTTTTTCACCCCCCCCCCCATGTTAGCATCAGTAATAGATGTGCTATAGTGTCCAGGAGAGTCCTCGTCTTCAAGTTCTCCTCGATTCCCTCTGAAACGTTTGTACCTCTCGTACGTAAACTCTTTTCTTGCTCACAGTAGCTTCAGCAAACGTCTGTTATTTTCCAGGAGTTGTTTTTCCTCAATTACAGTAATTTTCTTCGAATTGCTTCACTTAAATGGTCCCTATTTTTCATTCACGACACGACCTTGAGGTAGGAATTCATCGTAATTCTAATTGTAATCGAATAAAATGGAAAGAATAATCTTCCAATGTGATCGATCTTGGCGAATTGACCTTAAGATACATTTAAAATGTTTCCATTATGTGACTTTGCGTCGTACGTATTCTTTTTTTTCTGATTATAATTTGATGATTTTTAAATTCTGTTGTTTATGAAAATTTTTGTCAACATATTCGAAAAATGCAGCACTTTTCCATTTTTCAAGCAAAAATTTAATGCTAATTCTCTGCACCATCTTTGTCAAAAGTTAAAATTTGATGCTCACTCGAACACTCCAATCCTTTCAAGTAACAACAATAAACTAAATATTTGAAACAACTGAAAATGCAAACATAGAACACGAACTTGTCGTCATGATTCTTAAAGTCATCGAAATTAAAAAAAAGTCTGGCTAATTTTTTATCACACCTCCTACACGCCCTAAGACTCTGTGCAAGGATCTTTTCTTTCTTGTTGCCATATTGTTGGTTGAATTGTAAATTATTGAGTCGAGACATAGGTCTGAATTACTTTTAGACTGTTATATAGCGTATTCTGTAACCCAACCTGTTTTAAGAAGATACCGATGCAAGAGCATATGCGTAATGAAACTGTCTTGAGGAAGATTAAAATTTGGTCATACTTTGGATCTAATGACATTATGTAAAGTTGACGGGCTTGTCAATGTGATCTATTTCATTAAATTTCTCTGTATGCTTCTCCTGTGTTATATGTTGATATACAGCCTTTCCGGTTATATTCTCATGAGCCTAAAATACATTTAAGATATTTTTTGTGTTTAAATTCTATGGTTTCGCACCGTACATATGTTTTTGTTTTGAATACTATTTGATGATTTTTAAGTTCAATTGATTGAGCAAAATTTATAATCTTATCAACTATTTATTTAGATTGACCGTTCTAGAAATTGATTGCAGTTTTATAAAAGTTTTAATTGTGGTCTAGTAAATGTATTTTGTTTTTATGATAATTGTTTGAAATCAAATAACTCACGGTTCAACCCTATTGCGACTACCAAATGAAGACGTTCAAATGTTTGTAAAGCTGTTGCACCGAACCGCTACGGTTATCAGTCTCTAGACTTACAAACTATTTAAACTTACGCTAAGTACAACACACATCTCCATGCCCGAGGGAGGTCTCGAACCTCCGGAGGGACGCGACGCCCAGTCTGTAGCTTGATGCCTTACACCACGCGGTTACTCAAGCGCGGCAATGAAGGTGTCTTCATAATACAGTGGTTGTTAATATTTTTTGAACGTATTTACCAAAGTAAATAGGACAAGTTAACAAAACAAGTAACTCTGTCAGAGTTTTCCAAACTGGGTGCCGCGTCACCTTGGGGTGTCGCGTAGTAGTTTCAAGGGTGTCGCGAGATTAACAAATTTAAACTCTAAACAAAAAAACTTGTCATAAAATAACACAAAATATCCTTCTCTTCATACTACACTGAAGACTCGCCTGTAACTAATCATCCTACTCTTCATTCAGTGCACCATAGATCACGTATTAAAGGAATGGACGATGCACATTAATAGCGTGCTCAGCCGCTAGGCGGCAGCTCTGCTTCAGTAGCAGTAGACATTCAGGGTTCGTTCAAGCACCTGCCAGTTGCCAGATTCCAGCACACTGCGCACGCGCAGAGCTGCTGCTGATACTCGATAACAGCTCTTCCCATGCGCAGTTTGCTGGAACAGGCAGCTGCTTGAACGAACCTTCATTGTAGTCTGCTTTTCTTCTCAAAAAGCTGCACCTGAGCGTTTTTTAATGGATTTATCAAAGCCACGTCACCTTCGGTAGCGTTTCTTACAATTAAATGTCAATCAATGACACAGTGGCTGTAAAAGCTGTCACAGATTGTAAAATCAGTCACAATTGTCCACTAACTAAAGCTATTCAGTAGCGATGTTTAGTATGGAGTATGGCTGGGTGATTAACGGAGAGTAGTATTTTAAATGCAGTGATCTTTGGTTAGAACCCTGGTATGCGTTAATATTTTTTTCTCTCACTTTCCTGTATGTAACAGATTCTGGGACCAGAAATGACATTCATATTCTTACTTCTCACAAATATTTATCTATTTTTTCCGAATATGTCGAGACTTCCGAGGTCGTGGTGAAGCAAGAACCCAACTATAGAACTTAAATAATAATACATCACTTGTCATAAATACATCCTCTTTATTTCTGAAAATAATGTGATAATACTGAAATGAAAGGGAACAGCCACTGTGCTGTCTAAATCAGAAATCCGAGCAGCTAATTTCCAGATACCGTTTTCAATCGATCCAGCAAAATCGTATCTGGCCCTGACATGCACACACGACAGCGAAAAACGGTTTCCGTAATTCAGTTTTCGTTTTTCGGAAGTTGGGTCGTATGTAGAAGAAGCAAGTATTACTGTGTGAGTTAGGCATTGTTGTCTGCGGTGATACTCTGTTGTACATCTTCGTATTTCCTAATGTTTCCTTTTCTTGCGATGAGTATACGTAATTGCTGCAGTCAGGATCAACATTAAACATGTAAATGCTTACGAGGATTTCAGTTTCGTTTACAAACTACATTTAAGCGATACTTTATTTCCGTCCCCCCCTCCCCGCTAGAAACTTCTAAATTCTACCATATGTATTTATATTAGTGAAAGGGTGTCGCGCTAAACTGTGAGCTATAAAAGAGTGTTGCCATGAGGGAAAATTTGGAAAGCACTGTTATATTATGGCAAAAAGAGGCGTACAATTACTTGGATCGTAGAAATAAGATATGATCTGGAAAGAAATACCACAGAATCGGAACAACGCGTAGGGTCGCTGTTATAAGTAAGGTACACAAATAAAAATCTCCCATTGTACAACGTTGTATTAGAAGTTCGGTATACCGAGGTAATCTGTTGTAAATTAAGATAAATGACGGAAGATTTATTCATGAAGTGTTATGTAGTCGTGTGATATATTGTCAAAATGTCGTCTTTTCAGCTTATGAGTCTCTGAGACACAGAAATGAATTGTATGGCAATGAAATGAGCGAAATGGGAAAACCAGAAGAAGAAACTAGAAGCCACTGAAATATTATACTACTGCAGAAGATATGGATAATAAATTAATAGTAGACGAAGTGTGGTATATTTCACTTTTAATCTCTGGAATAGCAGGTTTAGAGTTGTTACGATATAGATGTAAATATATTATTCTTCCTGTTTGGAAAAGAGGCAAAGTTGTAATTTCACTCTCGTGATGTTCTGTTGCCTTGATCATTACGGAAATAAAGACTTCAGGAGAGAGGGGAGTTTACGTTCATCACCTCGTTAAACGACACGCTTTTGTGTCAAGCGCCACCGTACATAATTGGTCTCCATTAGAAGCGGTACAATCACATGGTTATTATTACTGAAAAAATGATTCAAACTAATGAACTACATTAAGAGTGCAAGCTTAAAGTTCTGTCATTTTTCGTGTTCGATGCAATTAGAAATAAAAAACATAACAACTGATTTTTTTCCGTTTCATTCTGTTTATTAATCAAGTCACAATTTTGGGTTGCCGTATAAATGACCAATTACGGACGTAAATAGAGTTATTGTCCTTTTATGAACATAAAGAGGTTAAAAAGAATAAAATTTTTATAATCCTACGGGACCAAAACTGCAGTGGTCATCGGTCGCTAGACTTACTAACTACTTAAACTAACCTTTGCTAAGAACAACACATATATCCATGCTCGAAGGAGGACTCGAACCTCCGACTGGGGACGGCCTCGCAGTACTTCACATGTCGCCTAGAACCACACGGCCATTTCCACACGGTAGTAGAGGTTACATGGTAATTTAATTATATTAATTAATGCTAGAACTGTTGCTAATTACGCAAAATATAAAAGTTTTCTGTAGTTTAACATTATAGCGTAACAAACTCCATAAAACCTGGCAGCTAAGAAACATATCCAACTGCGAAATACGCCATTCTTCACTGCAGTTTTACAACAGTCACGCCAGTTGTTAGTATATAACGTCAAAACATCGCAGACGTGCTTGATAACGACTAAAAATCTGAAACAGCTGTAGCGCTATTTAATAAAATATAAGCAGTGATTTGGAACTTTCATTACAATGTCACCCTACTCTTTGTTTTTGCTGTGTTGATCATCATCCCGTATTTAACACAAGCCTTATTTAGATCTTTTAGCATATTATTTGCAGTTTTCTCACTTTCTGCCACTACTACCATGTCATCAGCAAATATTAATTCTATTCTCTTTCCACCAATACATACTCCTCTTTCTCCGTCTAAGCATTTAGCAATAATCTCTTCCAAATATGAGTTGAACAACATAGGGTAGAGGAATAACCTTGTCTAACACCCCTACCAATTCTGGTAGCCTCCGGTATTTCTTTTAGGGTTGACTGATTTATCGTGTAACTGAAGTTTAAAGGATTTCTTTTAGTGGTCATATAAATGACCTCACATTTATCACTATTAAGGGTCAATTGACAATTTCTTCACCATGCAGGTATGTTATGAATATCATTTTGCAGTTGCTTTTGATCTTCTGGTGACTTTTCTAAACGATAAATGACACCATCATCTGCGAACAGTGTAAGAGAGCTACTCAGATTGTCTACTTAATCGTTTATAAAAATAAGGAACAGTAGGAGCCCTATAACGCCAGATATCACTTCTGTTCTACTCGATGACTTTCCGTCTATTACAACTTACTGTGATATTTCTAACGGGAAATCAAAAATCCAATCGCACAACTGTGGCGAAATTCCATAAGCGCGCAGTTTGCTTTGAAGACGCTTGTGAGATACAGTGTCAAAAGCCTTCGGGAAATCTAGAAATACGGAATCTATTTGATATCCCTTGTCGATAGCACTCATCACATCATGTGAGTAAAGAGCTAGCTGTGTTTCACAGGAACGATACTTTCTGAATCCGTGTTGACCATCGGTCTATAGGTCGTTCTCTTCGAGGTGTTTCATAATATCTGAGGAAAGTATATATTCTTAAATCCTGCTGCAAACCAGCGTCAGTGATTAGGCATTTAACCCACTGTCAAGTATGAAGCAAACAGCAATTAGTTACGAATAGTAAAAGGGTTATTAAAAAGACCTTGACGTAGATTTCAATATTTGTAAAAGCATATTCTTCATAAGGATAGAACCCATCCCCTGGGAAAGCAGAAATAAGGGTTAGTTGACTTACAGTACTTGTAACAGAAAGTTTCCGTCATTATAAATGGAAATTTACTCAAGGATGTAATTTTATCATATGACAATTGTCATTATAACTACACACTTATCTTACCTTTCATATCTCATGTTACCTTCTATAGTAAATGCATTTACAAGTACCGAAACTTCCCACCAGAATTCGTAGTTTATTTGATATTTACTTTCTTCACGAAAAACAAAAGATATTGGGAATTTTATCACGAGTCAGTTATAGATGAATCACTGTTTAATGTGTGGAATGCTGATATAGCTTACTGTGAAGTCGAATTCTCTCTAAGTCGACACAATGCAAATAGTGGATTAACAATTTAATGTGATAAATCGCACTTCGTAACGGTGGAAACAGCACCCGAAGTACTTTGTATGCAGTTGGAAGGAAATGAATAAAAATCGTGATTGGCAGCGTCATTCGCTTCATATTCTGAAAATGGAAGCTACAGAATCAGCACAAAAGACAGGTTATTGCGAGGGAAATACACGATTCGCATTATTTCGCATATCGGTTGTGTACAGAAGTAGATGAACTGACTTGTTTCAAAATATCGATGCCTAAAAGTCCCATTTGGGTTGGCGATTTATTTTCCAGCGCGCACTTCGCGAGCGAATAAAGAAAGAAAACAGGTAACGGTATTTCCTGACACTGGGTGGCTTTTATTCCCTTTGTCCTGCTTTTAACAATGAGGCGCCGAACAAAAACAGTATCTGGGCTGTGCAGGATCATCGGTGGCGCTGTGTTAAGCTAAGGGATGGTGGCGGGAGGGGGGGGGGGGGGATAGAGGGCGGGAATGGGAGAAGAGAGAGGAAGCAACGAAAATTGCTATGCAGCTTACGACTGCTCATCACGTCCTAATTACACCTGACACCAGAACAAAGGTTTATATAACGGAATATTGAATACAGAGATGTAGCTGTTAATATAAAAGCCAAAAAAACTTAGAGACAAATGTAAATTAAGACATTTTTACTGATTTATCCGTCGGTCCTTGGTAGTACAACATAACACTGACTTCAAAGTACCGGGTGATCAAAAAGTCTGTATAAATTTGAAAACTTAATAAATCACGGAATAATGTAGATAGAGAGGTACAAATTGACACACATGCTTGTAAAAGTATTGCTAGACGCGTGAAAGATCTCTTGCTCGCGTCGTTTGGTGATGATCGTGTGCTCAGCCGCCACTTTCGTCATGTTTGGCCTCCCAGGTCCCCAGACCTCAGTCCGTGTATCGTGATCGACCGACCTCTCTAGGGATGCTGAAAGACAACATCCGATCCAGTGCCTCACCATAACTCAAAATCAAACGTTTGTACAGCTTATAGGACTTAAGTAGGGGGCATTAGTCTCTAAACATACATACTACTTATGAACTAGCTAACACTAAAGACGGCACAAATATCCATGCCCGAGGGGGGATACGGACCCCCGACCGTAGTGGCCGTGCAGAACGTGACTGACGCGCAGCAGTCCTCTCGGCCATCGCGGCTGGCTCACCATAACTCCGGACAGGTGCTGTTACCAACATTATTCCTCGACTACAGCTATTGTTGAGAAATGATTGTGAAAATATTGAGCATTTCGTGTAAAGAACATCATCTTTGCTTTGTCTCAATTTTTTATGCTAATTATCGAATTTCTGATCAGATGAAGCACCATCTGTCGGACATATTTTGAACTTTTGTTTTTTGTTCGTTCTAATAAAACCCCATGTCATTCCAAGCATGTGTGTCAAATTTACCTCTTTATCTACATTATCCCGTTATTAAGTTTTCAAATTTATACTGACTTTTTGATCACCCAGTAGAAATTTGTGTATGTTCTACACATTCATTTCCACTTAGTTACCCAGGTTTTCGGCTTACTAGGACATATTCAGACTTAAAATCACGTCGAAAACCGGTTATTTAAATAAGTCATCTACCAAGAACTGACGAAACAATCAGTCAAAATATCCAAATTTTCATGTGCTATAAGTTTGTTGTACATAGCAAGACCTGTATCTCTGTACCCAATAAAACATTTTAAATGCAAATCATCTTTATTACCATCTTATAAAATATTTGCTATTTTTCCCGAAACATGCTGTACTTAACAGAT
The DNA here is from genome assembly GCA_026315105.1 of Locusta migratoria. Taxonomy (NCBI): domain Eukaryota; kingdom Metazoa; phylum Arthropoda; class Insecta; order Orthoptera; family Acrididae; genus Locusta; species Locusta migratoria. Next base: position 193,309,671 of record CM048746.1, on the reverse strand, counting down.
GAAATATTTGTTTTTGGTGAGCATTATTTGAAGCTTTATCACAGTGAAAGGTCTATGTGTAGACACCTGCGCTTGTTCATCATATACATAGGCGCTTCAAACCGCATTTCAGTATTTTATAATGAGGACGTTAACACATGTGAGCGACGTAGTTACGCATCAACTGCACGAAAACAATTAAATGCAGTTTCACAGTGGCAGTCTAAAGCACAAATAAATATTTTAATCGTCACAATAATCACAATATATCTTACTGTGGTGTCGCACAAGTCTAAAGTGCGCGCCACGTACTTACGCCGCGCGCCGCCATGCACTCACGGCGCGGCGTTCTTACGGCGTCAGCCACGAGCGCCCTCTGCTGCATCTCCGCTCGTGGCCATGACTGCTGCATCGGCCACTTGGGAATCAGATAGGCACCAGTTAAGACTTGGCTATCGGATAGGCACTAGGAATCATCAGTAGGCCAGGCCTCTCTCTAGTTTAACTATGTATCAGCCTTCTGCAGTCTTGAACTTTGTAAAAGATAAGTATTATCTTATTTCTACAATATACAACTTGTTCTTATTTAGCCTAGTGTTTCTAGTTTCTGATGTCCCTCTGGCTGGTCACCTCCGTACCTGCACACGCGTGCATCCTATTTTCCTGTGTCGGTCTCTCTCTACTCGGCCACTGACACCCAGGACAACCGGCGGAAACGAGACACAAAATTTACAGTTTCGAAAAGTGATCTTAACTCAGCGATTCATTTGCTGTAAGTTGACATCAAAACAAGTAGACACGTGAAGCAGACGACTCGACAAATGCGAACCGTTTAAACGCTTTTTTGTAGTTCAACAGTCTATCGCAAGGTGCGCTGCAGCTGAAAACGATTTTCTTGTGCGTGTTGCACGACTCGTATAGAAAGGGCCTTAGATACACAGCTGCAAATAATAATAGTACAATAGTACTTCGTCTTAGAGTTTTCCGGTTCACTCAAGATGTATTATTGAATCAGTGCATACGGAGTACATGCAGTGATTCCATTTCCAGATAATTAGCTCAAGCAGTACTGAGGTACCAGGTGTCGAACATGCTGGAACACCTGTACAGAGCGTGTAGCGTGTAGCGTGTATTTGTTCTTATCACAGTAACTGAGGAAGTGCCAAAATTTTTAAGGCAGTAGAAGTCTTATGAAACGACATGGGAACAGACTCTTTTTTGAACTTCGGTTTCTCCCTAAAGGTTTTGGCCTTAGGACATCGCTCACGGCTGCAACAACGTTTGAAAAGAGACAAATCATAACAAACATTAAGACACATGTACTAAATCGATCATAATTTTGAATGGTCAAATGTTTGTAAATCTATCGGACCAAACTGCGTGGTCATCAGTCCGAAGCTTACAAACTACTTAAACCTATGTAAACTAAACCAAGGACAACACAAACACACCCATGCCCCAGGGAGGACTCGAACCTCCACGGCGAGCAACCGCGCGCTCCGCAGCGAGACGCTTTAGGCCGCTCGGCTACTCCACTGCGGCCATAATTTTGAATCTTACACGAAATGGAAAGGTTTCGTGTGTCATACATCCTTCAAGATACACATCCTTACTTTAAAAAATACACATATTACAAAAAGTGTTGAACACAGTTGCCGCGGTGGAGTAGCCGAGCGGTCTAAGGCGCGCCGCTGCGAAGCGCGCGGTTGCTCGCCGTCGGAGGTTCGAGTCTTCCATGGGGCATGGGTGTGTGTGTTGTCAAAAAATGTTTGTAAAGTCCATGGGACTTAACTACGGGGTCATCAGTTCCTAAACTTACAAACTACTTATGAACTACTTACGAACTAGGACGGCACAAATATCCATGCCCGAGGGGGGATTCGAACCCCCGACCGTAGTGACCGTGCTGACCGTGACTGGAGCGCCTCAGTCACCTCGGCCACCGCGGCCGGCTGTGTATTGTCCTTAGGTTAGTTTACCTTAGATTAAGTAGTTTGTAAGCTACGGGCTGATGACCACGCAGTTTGGTGCGATAGATTTACAAACATTTGAATTGAGAACACAATTCCTCATATTGTCCGTAGATGTCACTGAACCCGCACAAAGATATAAGCAACCACGCATGCGCAGTGACAATGCGACGGAGTGACTGAGGGCGGCCGATCAGTTCAAGTCACAACACCAGGAGGAAGTACTGCTTGTATTGACTGTAGTTCTGCCATGCCTAGAAGATCAATTCCGAAGTTATTCGTATCCGCATTGTTACTTTGTGTCTGTAAGGACTATCATCAAACGAAGTTTTTACAAGTCTCGCAGTGAACTAATGCGATGTTGTTTGGACGCGGATAAGGTACAGCGATATAGGAATAGTCGATTATTTCCCTCGTTCTGGCCACCCCTAGCCTATAGATTTATCCCTCGGAGGAACCCTGAGGGATACGCCACCATGCTGAATAATGATCTTCGTGCAGCCACACGACGTCGTGTTTCGACTGAGACTCTAGTAATAGGATTTTTTGGCATGCAACTTCACTCCCGACGTCTATGGCGAAGTCCAGTTTTGACACCGAGATACCATGCTGCTAGGTCCAGATGGACCCAACACCATGTTCAATGGACTCATCAGAATTGGCGTGAAGTGCTATTGAAAGATGAAACTCGCTCCTGCCTTCTACTGGACAATTGTCGGAAATGTTTCTGGAGGCAGCGTGGTCAGGATTGTCTTTGACAGACCGTCCAGCCAGTGCAAGAAGATGGTGTTTCCCTGACCTTTTGGGGAGGCATTATGTGGGGGTTACTGTGTGCCACTGGTTGTCGTAGAAGGTAATAGAACGGATACACGATGCAGGGATGATATCCCCGACGTATATGCAGCCATATTAGCATTTTGGTGAGGGATTCGTCTGAATGGACGTCATTTCTTGCACCCATCGAGCACATCTTGTGAATGAATTTCTTCATGATAACGACGTCGCAAGATTAGAATGGCTAGCATACTCTCCAGACATGAACCACGTTGAACGTGCCTGAGATACAGTGAAAAGAGCAGTTTGTGGACGAGACGACCAACCAACCAATATGATTTTTCTACGTCGAATGACGTCCAGGAGTGGGACACTCAGGTAAAACAGTACCCTTATGATATATTGGGTAATGTACCAAGATAAATACAAGCATGTCGGGTCCGGTGGTCTTGGAGTAAAGCGCTCGACTGAAAACCGAAAGGTCGCGGTTCGAAACCCGGTCGGTCCTTGGAGTTTTTCAGTCTGCGTTTTAACCCATCCTTCACCTCTCAACGATGTGAGGAGTCGCCAGAAACGACACGTGGTTTGGATTCCACGTTAATCTGTAGGTCCCCTTTTCCCAGTTAGATAACTGGGGTAGGCTAGGGACAAGCAAGCCACAGAAGTAGCGTCCAGTTCAAAGATTGCACCAGGCCAGTGAGCCACACGAAATTATTATTATTATTAATACAAGCAGGCATCAGTGGAAGATGGCGTGTTACCAGGTATTAGGATACTGGTTTATCCCGCAATCTAGAACACAAGTTCATAATGTTTAGGTTATTGTCACAGACCTTCAAATTTCTGCTTTTATGAGCAATAAAGTGAACTTAAATGTTTGTTTTTACAACTATCCATTCAATTTTTATGTAGATTCATGAAACTCCAGAATCGTGGAGATGCAACACTCCGTTTCTGATGAAGCCTCATCCACTGAATTTCGGTTACTGACCTCTGCGATTGCATCGAATGAGAGTTAAATCTGGCACATAATTCTCGGTACGCGAGATTGCGCCCACGTTGTCCCTTGTCATCTTTCCAATTCCAAACACAGAATTCCATTTTGCGGTGGCAAACGATTAATTTGATATCCTTGTTCGGCTCGCAAAGCTACGACTGGAGGCCAGTGAACGTAACATCACAGGCGTAAAGCCGCATGATGAATACCACGCGTATACAACGACCTGGAGTCGAACCCAGAGTGAGTACAACGCTTCAGACATGCGCACCTAGGTACAGCGAAAACCGCGAGATGGAACAAGTGACTTCAGTATGGGACAATTTCCGCAAATAATGGTTTAACGGGAACTAATGCCTTTCTGAGTCCATCAATGCAGTACGCAAATGCGAATCTGCGGTGCGTCGGCAAGAGCGCGCACACCTAGTTCTTTTTTTTTTTCATTTATTTGGCCTTCTGAGTGTTAACTTAATGTGGCCATCTACAATACACAGTGGAAATGTACATATATTTAAATAAACAGAAAATAACCAGAAGTACATTCTGTCAAAATGGGAAAGTGGAAACAAAGCGAAAACTGCATTACATTACAGTTTAAATAATTTTGGAACATTTTCACATATTCACAAGAAAAACCTTATAATATATTACCAATAAACTTGATACTTTGATAGTTTGTGTCCAGTGGTCGTAATAAACTTAATTATGATTTTATACACACGAATGTCTTTTGTAAATAAAGGGGAAGAAGCTGACTGGGGAAGGGGATATCCCCTCTTCACCAATGTCTGCAATTAGTTCCAATGTTCACGGTCAAATTGGGACACCTGAACAGGATGTGGTTGACATCAGCTTCCGTTTCAGGATCACACTCACATGCCGCCGAATCGTAGACTTTGATCCGATGTAGATGTTGTGGATAAGAAGCGTGATTGAAGCGAAGACGAATGATGGTAGAAATCGCGGATCGGTCCAGATGAGTCCTCATAAACCACGGCTGCGTAGAACACAACGTAAGAAGCGCCTTTAATTTGTTGGGAAACGTTCCACACCTGTTGCCACTGTTGTTTAGCGTATTCCTTGACCGCACCCCAGGTTGACGTCGCGCCACGGCCTTGAGCCGGCGAACGCTTTGCCGCCAATGGGCATATACTACACTATGGCCCGGAAACAAGCGCATCAAGACTTAAAATTGCGTCAGACGAGGTGCTGGTGTCGTGTGGGATTTGATGTAAATATAACTACACTGTGAAAAAAAAAAAAAAAAAAAAACCACAAAGAGGCAGCCTGTTTTTTCATGCGCTCATCCGTCCAAGTACTGACAAGGAGGAACGTTGCTCAACTTGGAGCAGGAACATTGTGTTCAGGGGTGGAGTGACCGTTTGGGAAAGAGTACTGCAACATGTGACGACATGTTGTTTGGATATATAATGTAATTAAAATTGTTTGATAGCAGTTCTTCATACGCATTTACTGTACTGAGCACAGAGCTTGACTAACTGGTTCGAAGTTTTAGCAAAAGTTTAATTATGCAGAATGTTTCAGGAGCAATATTAAATATTTTGGATGGTATACTCGAATTACAATTAAAATGTCATGTATCCAAATATTATTGAGTACAGAGTTGCAGTTGTTTGTTGTTGTTTGGGTCTTCAGTTTGGAGACTGGTTTGATGCAGCTCTACACAATACCCTAACCTGAGCAAGCCTCTTCAACTCCACATAAGAATGGAAACCTACATCTGTCCGAATCTGCTTACTGTATCCATCTCTTGTTCTTCCTCTGCACTTTTTACCCGAAAAAGTTCCCTCCAAAGCTAAATCCACGATTCCTTGGTGTCTAAGAATGTGTCCTACAAATCGATCCCTTCTTTTAGTCAAGGTATGCCTGAAATTCCTTTTCTCCCCAATTCTGTTCAGTACCTCATCATTATTTACGTGATCCACCCACCTAATCTTCAGCATTCTTCTGTAGCACCATATTTTGAAAGCCTCTATCCTCTTCCTGTTCGCACTGTTTATCGTTCACGTTTCACTCCCATACAAGGAAACACTCCACTCAATATGTTCATCATCGTCCCTCAACAATAGCTGTAGTCGAGGAATAATGTTGTGAACAGCACTGTAAAGCATATCCGAAGATATGGAATTTGCGTCGGATGTTGTTTTTCAGCATCCCTGGAGATGTCGGTCGATCACGATACACTTGCGACTTCAGGTAACCCCAAAGCCAATAATCGCACGGACTGAGGTCTGGGGACCTGGGAGGTGAAGCATGACGAAAGTGGCGGTTGAGCACACGATCATCACCAAACGACGCGCGCAGGAGATCTTTCACGCGTCTTGCAATATGGGGTGGAGCGCCATCTTGCATAAAACCCCATGTCATTCCAAGCATGTATGTCAATTTTTAATTCTCTATCTACATTATTCCGTGATTTAAGTTTTTACTGACTTTTTGATCACCCGGTATTATCTTGCACGTAGTGACAATTTGGAGTACTTGATTAGAATATGTTTTTACGTTATCATGATAAATTAAAATCATTTGAATTAGAAAGTACACACTAAAAATAATGTTCTCATCATTAGTTTATTGAGCACAACACATAAACATAAAGATAAATTAGTCAGCAGCAATATACTGCCTCAACGTTATTTCAAACCACCTGATAGTTTTTCGACTTCTCCACAAACTTGCACACAGTATGTTGGAACCACTATGTCTCCGTACATGCTGTATTGTGTTAACAGACAGTACACCTGCACAGTCTGCATAAGGACAACTGGATGTCTCGCGAATTCCGTCATCGACTGTACATGCAAGGAGGTGAAGTGCATGATTAAACAAAGAACATCCAAGGCAAAGAGAATAAGAAATGAGACAAGTATCATTAAGACGGTTGTCAGAATTAGCTGCTTGGAGCATACCGAATAAGGCATAAATTAGATATCAGCTAACCTCTCCGCTGCTTGGGAAACAACAGCACAGGAGCATGAATTTTAGAACACCAACGGTGGCGCTTAAAGTGAAGAGACAATTAAGCGCGGGATCGAGCGTTAAAGCTAGTGCCTGCTATAGAGTGAACACAAATCGCGGAGTGCAAATACTTTGCAACATCAATTAAAGTGACGATGACCCTGTTATACTTGTTAGGTTAAACCTTCTCTCTAACAACACATGCACTATGAAAATAATTTCTAGTATCATGGTGAACTATATTTGGTATATTATATCAAAATGACTTTAACACACTTCAAATTATGCTTCTAATGGAATATTTATAGATGAAGATATTTGAAAATCTTTTTCAGCAACCTGTCTTGGTACTGACTTTTCTTTATTGTCTGATATACTATAAAAAAGGCTAAGATAAAATCAGAAGAAAACGTTACGATTTAAAAACTCTGAAGATTTTAAAATTGCATCATTATAGTTCTCTTAAAATGTTAGTTTTATCAAAAAAAAAAAAAAATAATAATCTCATTTGCAGGAAACAATATCTGAACTTATACCTCTTTAATGTAAACCTGTAACATAAATAAGTCCATATGACTATTTTAGAAGTTCTCGTCTTTTCTCTAGGTTTGTAACGAAGTCGATTGTTCTATGGCAGGAGTTGCTAAGTTTGGACTATGCCGTTAGTTATAGCAATTAATTATCTTGGGTCGCCACCATATTTCTCCAAAATATGGAAAATTAAAATGTTACTGATCAGCTATGATATGATTATATTTTCAAACATATAATAAATATTCCTACTCTATTGGAATGTATCAATTGTACCAAAGAAAAAACTGTACTTGAAAAATTATTGGTAAACTGTGAAATTTAACTATTCTGTTTTCCCTCCAAAATAGTGACAAAGGAACGTTCTTAAATGAAAGACGATCTGCTCAAAATCAATTTATTATAATTAAACAGTCAGATGACATTTCCTATCATGTAAAAAAAAAGATAATGCTATTCACACAATCTTTTACAAATGTTAATACATTGAGACACAAAAAATAACTGGCTGAGTCAAATGTCAGAGGTTTTGCAAAACAGAATGCTATTAGATTGGTTAAACAGGGGCTTGAAATTATCGTTAACCCTAAGCTTCCCAGAGTAAATAGGCAGATCTCAAAGGAATAAAATAAGGGACAGAATCCAACAAGTTTGATTCATATAACACTCCAGCAAGTGCGTCACCTTACCCACAGAGATGAGCATTGATGGCAGCGTCTCAGGCTCGCAGGGAGAAGGCGGTGGGAGCGGATGAGCTGAAATTTTTATCCGACCGTAATTGCTGCCTAGTGACACAGCGTCACTGGCGTCGGCGTCGCTAGCAGTTTGCTGTACGATTCTATCACGCTAGTAGACTAATCAATATTTAGCATAGGTGACACAAAAGCCACTTGGCACAAATCGATCAGTCACTTGCATAATAAGACCTGTAAAAACAATGCCCGATTTGCAAAGGCGCGAATGCTCAAATAGAGACTTCTAGCAAAATGAAAACTAAACTGTGGCCGCTCACAGCGTAACCAAAGGGCAATGTAACGTCCGCGAAGTTAACACAAGTTCTATAAGGTCCAAATCTTCGGAATCATACTCAAGTCTAACCAGAGGACCGTTTAAGACGATGTCCTCCCCGCGAATCTAAACGGAGTATTCCGTGTCACCAGAGGTCTGAACCCTTTGGACGCTCAAACAGGAAACTAGCGAGGTCCGTACACTTCAGACGCTCAGACACGAGAGACTGTCCCTCCTCGCGCTCTGCCGCAGCTCACAGCAAGTGACGGCGGCCACACCCATGAGCGAAAAGACGTACCAATATCTACTAACGGCTAATAGTCAAACCAATCAGATGGCGTAGCGCCGTTGACAAATTGTTTAGCTGTCATACTAAAATACTCTGCCGAATCAGGACGCGTTCTCTGCGGCTGCCAAGAGGCTCCGCCCACGCCACCAATGCTTCGCGCGGATTCCACCGTTCCCAGGGTGAATTCTCTGCAAGGAATTTCACATTGCTCCTAGCTATGTTCACACGACTTAAAAATGTTAAAGTTGTGCTACATATATACAGCCGCTGGAGCCAAACCCCTGGGGCGCCAGGTGGGCAGAAAGCTTTCCTCTCAACCTAACCATTTACCACACTAACTGTGTTCAAACTCTGCTGCTTTCTAGGAAGATTTTTCTTTAAGATAACGCCTAAGGGCAACACGTCTCCATAAACAGCCTGGGGTCCAGAGTACTCTGCTATTGTTTGGCAAATTCCTCTCTTGCAAAATGGCCGAATGACTAAAAAGGCAGTCCCTGCTATTGCCCACCGTAAACCGCGGGTCAGCATTGTGTAAAGCGTCCCACACATTCTAAAAAATTCTGCCAGGTATACTCCGCCGCCTGTAGCGTCGGCGCCAAACAGGTCAAGCCAGCCCCTCTCGTCCTTCCCCGAAGGCGAACGAAAGTTGGTGGGAGGGGGAGACCCCCAAGAGCGTCTTTGCTCTGCACGGCCTGACCGTGCCCAACAAGTAAAACTACTTTTTCGCAGCCAAGTTGCGCCAATAAACATTAAAATCCCGAAATTTTCATATAAACATAGAATGTGCTACAATCCCAGGAGCCCATCACCCCTGATGTGTCCCCAAAGGCACAGAAATCAAAATAAATAAAGATCTACAAAGAAAAATGTTACACATTTCAATAATTAGCGTAAAGAGAAAGTTATAGTAACATAAGGTTAGTATGAAAAATAGACTAATTACAGCCCCCGTCTCACAGGTTGCCAACAATTCTTTTTCCTGAAGCATTTCTTCTACTCTCCCAGCGACCTGGGGTGTTCACATTGTGTGCAGGGAAGAGCCGAGATTGAAATTTCCGAATTTCACATTGTAAAAAATTTTTGACGGTATACAAGACCACTCCACATCGTTTTATCAACTTATTTTTCCCCTACAAGCTATGCCTTACCTGTGATAAAGAAAATGTTTACTTTGTTTTAATTCCTCGCGAGTTTCTAGTTTAGTAAGTGTGCGGTAAGGGAATATGTTATTTGAACCTACGCTAATACAACGTCTTAGTTTTCTAATAAACCCTTGAACTTTTCGTAACTCGTAAGAGACGTTTTCAATTGTCGCTATTTGTCAAGTACTTGCACTGAATTTGTGTACAAAGAATAGGAAAGGATGTATGTGCCACCAACTAAAATTTTCAATATTCAAATAAATGTGTCTTAAATATTGGATGACTATATTAATTTTATGAAAAAATTTGTGTATATCAAAATGCCACAAAAAACATGAAAACAGTTTTTTTATGGATATGTGTAAAGGGAACAAAACTTTCATGAAAAAGATATAAGTACCATCCTTTCGTTTTCTGGAAAACGCTGTAAGTGCTTTACTAAGTTTTTGAAAAGAATGTAAGTCAAGGGTTTATGATAAAAAAGATAGTAAGTCCATTGTAGTTTTGAGAATGTTTAATAATTTAACCCATAAGTTTACTCTTTCAATGCTAGGCTAATATAAAAAAGGTATAAAATACAATTTTGGATGGGTTTTTGATGCAAAGTTTTATTCCGCTTCTTTTTTCATCGGTAAGTATAAGCCGTTTTTATTCACTGCTTATGTCTGTACACTTGTACTTACTGGAGCAGATTGCCTGTTCTGCTGGAGGTTGTTTTGCAGGTATCTTTCCCACGACTGTTAATGTACAGTTGGCCCTTTTCTCTTGGTTCACGCTCTTACGTACAACCACCTTCTTCCTAACAGGCTTTCACATTTTCTAGTTGGTACACTAAATACACAACCGAAGCTCACTCCAAAACATACACGTGAAACGAGCGAAATAACTGCTGTGTCAACGTACTGTCACCAACTAAGGCAACTGTGTATCCTAGGCACATACATCATGGCCGTGGAACAATCCTATCTCAGCCCCGCTGGCAATTGCACAGTGCTATGCTCTTGAATCTAGTAGCATATTTTTCTGGTACTTGCAATCTTTCTCGTTTAATTACGTTTGGCTTTATACAACTCTTATCACTAAAAAGTATTTTTTTTAAATTTTTAGCACTTACATCCTTTTCCATTTTCTGTAATCATTTTACAAATTGTGTATTGACAAAGTTCGTTAGCTGAAATCTTACTGTTGTATGCATTTTAGATAATACAGTAATGGAGTGAAATTGAGCTAAAAGTACAGAAAAGTTTTTAAATGGTAGTCGCGCTGATGCTATCCTCCTATCACAAGTAATTGTGGCTCGATCGCAAGTCTACGAATTCGATGGGTGTTGGGCATAGCGCGAAGCACTCCTGCACCGAAAAAATGAATTGCTGGCCACGTGTACCGGTCCGTCGTGATATGTTAATGATCCATAATCAGCAGAGAAGTATAAACTAATGTTTCTTGGTTGGCGACCGATTACAATGGACAATGATCTGATGTAGTTTTACACGAGGTCATTATTGACTTTATAAAATTCATGTAAAAGGTTTTTTGTCCACATCAAATAATTAATGGAGTATATATTTAGAGTTTGGAACTAGAAGAGAAGAATATATTAATGTAAACTGCGACTTTACTGTTGATGGACTGAAATAAAATTTCCTGGCATTGTAGTTAATGTTTTTCTAGTTATAGTTGATAAAAGGGAGTGCCCAAAATATACTTACATTTATAGATGCATCTACGCCTAAGTTGACTAATACACAATATGGTTATTTAAAAAAAATCGCTTTTGTAGCTCTCAGAAAATGTTGTGAAACAAGGTGAAAATTATTGTATACAGTGTGTCCTACATAAAAGCGGTAGTCCTCATGCTTGAGATTGAAGTAGAATGAAGGAAGTAAAAGAGAAGGAATAAAAGTGCCGGCCGCGGTGCCGCGGGGACTGAGGCGCTCCAGTCACGGTCTGCACGGCCACTACGGTCGGGGGTTCGAATCCCCCTTCGGACATGGATATTTGTGTCGTCCTAGTTCGTAAGTAGTTCATAAGTAGTTTGTAAGTTTAGGGACTGATGACCCCGTAGTTAAGTCCCATAAGCTATACAAACATTTGAACATTTGAGGGATAAAAGTAACATTAAAAACATGTAGTTACCTCCTTATTAGGGATGCTGCATGTGTTGTTCGTGAGTGTATGTGAAATGTACGGTTTCATTTGGGACATGCTGAACTATACTTCAGTCCATCTCCACTTTCAAAGAACTTTATACAGCTCTCAGAATTTTTATTTGTTAGGAAGCACTCTGAGGGAAACTGTGCATCTACGAACATTTTGCTGAATCATCTGATGACCATTTTCTTTGTCTCCATGGTACTTTCATGTTTTTCTGCTTTAACTGAAAGAAGAATGCGTGGATTTAGTTTAGCCTCAGGCACTGCAGGACAGGTGAGTAAAGAATGAGAAGCGTGTGTCAGTTTGTTTCTTGTTGTGTTTCATTTTTTACTTCTTAGTGGGATTGTCCACAGCAACAAGGTATCCTCACCTACTATCAGCGGAAGATCGAAGGAAGCGCGGTGGTGAACAATACTTATTCATTGCTCCCTTAGCCACTGATTTTGTTATTTTATTTCTATTGTTTTCACACTGAATTGACTCTTCAAATTTTAAGACACATAAGAAATAGGTGTTAACTGACTCATTCCATGAGTTTCGACTGAGAGTGTGAACAACTAAAAAAAAATTCTGATTTTTTTGATTCTGATACAGAATAAGATCACTTGGGGTATCTGGGCCAAGGGGTAACTGGGCCATGGGCGTTTTTTGTAAAAGTTGTGAGAATAATTTCACTTCTAGTGGTTGGAAGCACTGAAGAACAATGGCTTCTCCTTTGAACAAGCAGTGTCACCTAACTGTTGTAGTTTTCGTGTGGCGGTTATTTCAGTTTTGTGGTGCTGGATTTCTGTAGCGATGTGATGTCATCCTTACTTTATGAAGCAGCTACATGTTTACTGTAAGTATAGCACTGTGACAGGTATTTTAGCATAAAGTAGAAGCACAACAGTCACTTGAAACATTACTGGCAACATGTGTTCTCCTTTTTTTATTAGTTTGAGATGGTGGCCCAGTTACCCCCAAAAATTTTCAAAACTGGGGTAAGTGGGCCAAGTGCTTGAGGTATCTGGGCCCACCTAGGACCCATTTATCCCAAGCGCACCCATTTACCCCAAGTATATTATCATTATGGCATCTTTTTAATTCATTACTGAAATCAATTTATTATTTTTTCTTGTGAATTGTGTTAATTTTATCTAGTGTTAAATTCTTGAATATCCGTCTGCAGATCGCTTTTATTTTGTATAACATGACCGGTTTCGGGTCTGTTAACAAATGTTACAATTAATTGTAAGCTACTGTTCACAAAAAAATAATCCAAAAACGTCAATGGAAAATAAAATTATGAAAAACATACCAAGTTACAGAGTAATCTGTCGCGCGATGAACAAGTGTTCACAGCCGTTACTAAAATACAGTAGCCTCCTGTTCATCTAATTGGTGAATTAGATGTAGTTAAAATATGGATATGAAATCATGTTTTTCAAACGACACTTCAAAACCATGAACTTTATGGAGACAGGAGAAGAGGTATATATTACCGAAAATGCTATAGTAAGAAAGCTATGAAAGTCTCTGAAAAGCAGCTCTGCTAGATCCAAAGGCATGATCAGCTTCACTGATGATATGAGTGACTTTTTTTTAGCAAGATATAATTAAATGTTAATAACTGAATTTGGGCTTATTAAATTTACTTCATTAACTGTAACTCTTCTTTCATAATAAAAGTTGAGTTATTCAAAAATTTGAATTAATTGCATACCCTGTCATTCTGTAGAGGTTCACGTGCATTATCGATAACTCGACTACAATGTCATTAAAACGACCTGTTTTAATGTTCGCATGGAGTTTATATGTTACTTAACAGACCCAATTACCTAAATTGACACAACAATAATTAGTATGGAACTAAGACCCCTATGGTCCAGTGACCCCACTATGTGGGGGTATCTGGGCCCATTGGGCCTTTTTTTTCTTTTTCCCTTCTCAAGTGTAAATATAATGCATATTGATGATTTGATTTGATATTCTCAGGCAAGCCAAAAAAGTCTTGGTCCAACCCGCCACTGCCCGCACCGAAACTAAGTTTATTGTGCGGTATCGCTCCCTGTATATCTAGTAAAGCCAACCAATGCCCTTGAACAGTGCAAGGAGACCCTTTACCAGTTCTTCATTAGACACAATTTCTTCGGGTCTGGTTATCCCAAATATTCTGTGCCTTTTAGTCTCCAATGCAATGCATTCGAAGATTAGATGTGAAGCAGTTTCATCACCGTCATCACAGATCCTACAGTTAGGGTCCTCTTCTGTTATTCTCATTGTATGTAGGTGTTTTTTGAAATTTCCATGGTCTGTCAACAATCCAACCATGAGTCTAATCTCTCTCCTGTTCAGGCCCAGGATTGCAGAGCTTCTTTTAAAACATGGCTTTGGCATCATTACCTTGCCATGTTTTTGTTGATAGACTTTGGTCCAATATTCTACGTGCTGTCTTCTGAGCCAGGTACGTAGCTCCAATTTGATCATTGCCTTGGTGATCATTGCCTGGCTAATCTGTCGGCATGTTCGTTGCCACTGATCCCCGAGTGGCCAGGGACTCACAACAGGTTTACACTATTGCTTTCCCCTAGCTCCACCAGAACCCTGTGACATTCTGCAACAATTTTAGACTTTGTTGCAGGAGCTGCCAGTGATTTCAGGGCTGCCTGGCTGTCTGAATAGATATAGATGCTACGGTCTTTTTAGCACCTACGCAAATTCTCCTCCACACACGCCCTGATGGCAGTGATTTCGGCCTGGAATACTGAGGCCAGTTTCCCTAGAGAGATGACACCCTCCAGCATATTACATTCTGTTATAACATATTTGTAGGCAGAATGCTGTATTTTAAGAAAATATGTTTTAGATGGTAATTTAACGTATTAATATTTCTTAAGTTAGGAACTACGCACTGATGTTGTAAAACCATGGCCCACATGCCCAAACTGACCTTAAATAGTAGTAAAATAAATAAATAAATAAATAAATAAATAACTGCAATTGAAAAGAAAAACTGTCGTGCATGGAGACTTCTGTTGAAAGCAGGCAGGAGACGTTTGATACTTCTGCTCCAAAAACAACACCGTAGCGCAATCGACTCGCGCCAGGAATATTGAACATAGCGAAAGTCTTCGCTCAGGTAAGCCGGTTCAAGACGAGCCGCCTCGGCACGGCCGGCAGTGAGAACGCCGCAGCTGAAGACAATGTGTTTAACGTCTCGGCCCGGCCGCCAATGCGAACACGGCCAATTATCGACAGCTGACGCGCGAGTATCTAGTCACCTTAGAAGTATTCTTTGCACCCTAATAAGTACTACAATATGACAGTTCAATAAATACTTACGATGCAGACATGAAATAAGAAACAAAGAATACAAACAGGCAGAGCCTTTAACGTAACGTATAAAGAACACTTGTTATGGAAAAAAGGTAGTAATGTCCATAATTCAACTTTTGCGGAACATCTGTTGATCACAGGACATAATCCTAAAAGTTTAAATGAAATGACGATTCTATATAAAGAAAATAAAGAGTGGAAACTTGACATCTTAGAATTATTAGAAATATTTAGTCACCTGCCTAATAAAGGTATGTTGAATGAACAATTGCAATTGAAACATAAAAATTTCTTTAAAGCTTTCAAGCCGGTGCTCACGTTAAAGTGATGGTTATATTCCACTTCAGTAAAATTACTTTGTCCTTTAATTGGTTTTACTTCATTCGCTTTAATTAGATATTTCTGCTACACCGTGATCTTGTCAGTTTTTTGTAAAATGGTTTTGTATGCTCAATTGCTTATACTACTTCCCTATTAATGTACGTCTTTTGTAAGTACGTATGCTTTGCATACTTCTGACGATTTTCTCCTACTTGGAATTTTCATTTAATCTTGGAATACAATATTATAAACTTTTTTTGTCTAGCCTTTCACAAATGTAAACTATTATGTCCGTTAATTATGTACCATTAGTACTGCCTACGTGACTTGTGGCCCGCATGTGGCGCGCCCTAGTTCATGTTTACGTGGCTGCCTGTGTGATGCCTGGTAGACAGTTCCCTAATGCCCTTCACACCACACTGATTTTATTTGCATGGCAAGAATGCTAGGTTTTTTTATTGTAATCGACTGGAGCAATTCTGCTCGTAATATTTTTGACGTCATGTGTTTCATGTAAGTACTGATGTTTTCACTGTTCAGCCTGTGTAAAAATGTTTCCTTATGTAAGATATTTATTCTGTTATTATCATTTTTAGGTAACTGTTTTTCTATTCTTTTGATGAAGTTGTCCCTAGCGACAACGAAACCTCTGTCAAGTACCTTAAAACTACGAAACCGGTTGGCAGATATATAAAATTGTTAAAAATAATTGGATTACGGTTGCTGTTAACCAGCCATGTTCAAAGTTGAAAGAATATATGCTTTTCATTATTATTGTTTTTATTATTATTATTAAACATCTACTATGCGTGTTGTTACTTAGAAGTGTTAAGTTCAGAACTGTCCCAGTACTTACGAAAAAAAATGAAGAAATGTACGTCTTGTCAACTCTAGATCTGTTTAGATATTATTATCAGCATATCGATGTTTGGAGTGAGATTACTTGCCATCAATCAGATTGCTCCAGTCAGTTAAACGTCAGTTGGATTACTCCTGAACTTCAATTTTTTTGTTTTAGAAAAAGAAACATTTTCACACAAATATTTTGTTCCTAATATACTACAGATTCGAGCATCAAGTGTAAACTGTTGCAGGAAGTCTTCTTGAGAGAAGTTCTTGTGAAGTATTTCAATATTTATTTCCTATCACTGTGTTTTGTCGCACCACGAATGGCAAGCAGGCTTTGACACCGATAACAAGTGAAAATATGAGCCGCACCGGGAGTCGAACCCGGGTCTTTGGCTTCGGGCCAGCGGTCGCCTTAACCACTTGGCTACCAGTGCTCGCCATCCGTCCGCCTCAAACTTCGACAAGTCGTACGCTATGGCTATAGCGCCCCTACCGTCCATGCCCTCTTACACTCGCCATAGCGGATTCTCGTGCGAGGTCGAACGTATGACAGCATCTGTGGCGAAGTAAGTGAAGATAACGCCGTCTTCGTGTTGTAAATACTTATATTTGTGTTGTGTGAACAGACACCACACAAATATAATAAGGAACGTATTAATAAGTGCCTTATTTTAAATGACAGGTTTATCTTAGTCAGAAATATTTCTGTCAAACCCAGCTTACTTTAATGACGAATTCTTTGGTAGAAAAATGTACCACATACGAATATCAATGTCACTGCGAAGAAAGAGCTTCCACGAGATATCACTTGTATTAGTCAAATTTCCACCATAGTAATCGTACGGGATGACAGGAAAATGGTGTGTGTGTGTGTGTGTGTGTGTGTGTGTGTGTGTGTGTGTGTGTGTGGTGTGTGGTGTGTGGTGTGTGGTGTGTGTGTGTGTGTGTGTCTGTGTGTCTGTGTGTGTGTGTGTGTGTGTGTGTGTGTGTGTGTGTGTGTGTGTGTTTGATGGCGAATAAGATGGTGCAAATTGGGACTGATTTTTCGCTCCTTCCAACGCAACGTTGTTCATACGCGTTCTTCCCATGAAGCAATTTTGGTTCACCTGGCCTGGTTTAAAGGTAAGTTAAAATATATTTTTTTAATTATCATTTTTAATCTTGCAGTTTCCAATAATTTACAGAAATTCTCAATATTAATTTTAGAGTCATTTGGAACACATTGACTGCCACAGATTCGGAAAATAGATAAATAGAAGAAAGTCTGAAGGTCTTAATGTGCCTGAAGAATTTCATGATATATCTTCGTCAGATAGAGGAAATTTTGGTGACAGATTTACTGAATGCGAATGATATATAGTTTTTAAATCGGGACTACGTGAACCATAAATATCGTCTCCAAATGATTCAGAAAAAAACGATGTTATTCAGCCTATCATTACTCGTATTTCAATATGCTGGTATATAAATTTTAAGGAAATCATTATAATTTTTTTAAAACAAATCGTATTGTCGGTTCTGTTGCTTCTTTACATATGGTCTAAGCAAATCATACTGCTCAGCATGGGTTAACGGTGTTTCAGTTAGAAGCAATTTTACACAATGTAGATCTCACCATGAAAACTCACAGCAGCTTATTAAAGCGGCTCTATCTTTTAATAATTCGGTACCAGGTAATACTATCCTATACTTTACTGCACTGTCAATTCAACATTAAAATTACTTTCTAGTGACATGTATTGCATCGTGTTATTAATGTCGTAATTATTTCAGCTTCATGCAATTTACCCTCAAAAGGTCATTATTCTGAATCTGAAAATATGTCAGTTTTTACGTTTACTGTTGATTTTGATCCTATTATTAATGAACTTCTGTGAAAGCCAATAGGTGAAATTAAATACTTAGTCTCCACGATGCCATATGACACTGTTAATTTGCTTGTTATTGCAAGTAGATGAAATATTGTTTTAGAAATATAAAAATCTATTGCTGGCGATTATTTTGGATACAACGCTCGATGTGTGTCGGTAGCAGAAAAGAAATTAAAATATGGTAGTCCATTATGGGATTATATCAGTAGCTGATTGTAGTGCAGAAGGGCTTAAATCTGAAATTTTTGTTAGTGTAAAAGAGTATGGCATTGATTTGTCCGAATTTAGAGGGCAGGGATACAATGGAACAAATGTTTGTACGGACGATTACAAGCCCTTATAGAAGAACATGCGTCAGTGCCAATTATACGCATCGTTCGGCACACACATTAAATTAAATTTTAAATAATACTGCGGAAAGTATTTTAGAAGATAAATTCTTTTCCATAATTTGTCAATACAACGATTAATATTTAAAATATAATATTACTCTTAAGAAGGTCTTCCCTAGTCAGTGGTCTCCAAGACACGACGCTTTACCAGCTATAAAGAAAAATTATTTATTAATAGACTTTGTACCAGATAAATTTAATTTCTTCTAAAAACGACGAGCGTGACTAATGCAGATGTACAATTATTACTTTAGAGAATTACGATTTTACAGTGCTTCTCGTCTTTTTTAATTCATTATTAGAAATCATGAATCCAGTATCTATGGCTCTACACAATGTAAATAATAACTTTCAGGAAGGTAGTGTTTTTTAAGTATTTTTTTGAATAGACTGAACGAAATGTGAAATCAAAATTCGTTCTATGGTTTGCTAAACGATTCTAGAAACATAGAGAATGAGTGGGAAACAATGACTGTTTTCAGAAATAAAAGGGGGGAAACGACGAAGCGTTATTTTGGTGAGTTATCAGATGAGAATTTCAGATTTGTAATCGTACTCTAAAGTCAATGTAGCCTATACTATTTCTGTTTAGATATATTAATTTCTCAAACCGAAAGAAGATTTCAAGCCTTCGGAATATTACTACTGGAGGAACACTTATTTTCAAATGAAATAATAAAAAGGAAGTGTGAAAACTGACTGGCAACTACAATATGTTGTTGTGGTCTTCAGTCCGTTGACTGGTTTGATGCAGCTCTCCACTCTACTGTGTCCTCAGCAAGGTTCTTCATCTCCTCATAAGACCGGCAACCCACATCCATCTGAATCTGCTTACTATATTCGTCTCTTGCTCTCCCTGTTCTGACCCCCCCTCCCCCCCTTCCCCCCCCCCTCCCCCGACACACACACACACACACACACACACACACACACACACAAACACACACACACACACACACACACTTCCCTACAATGATAAATTTACGATTTCTTAATGTCTAAGCATATGTCCTACCAATCGATCACTTCTTTTAGTAAGGTAAGCCAAAAATTCTTTTTCTCCCCAATTTTGTTCAGTACCTCTTCATTAGTTAAGTGAACCACCCACCTGATCTTCAGCATTCTACGGTAGCACCACATTTCCTCTTCCTGTCTAAACCAATTATCGTCCAAATTTAACTCTCGTAAAAGGCAACACTCCACACAAATGCCTTCAGAAAAGACTTCCTTGCACTTTAATATTCGATGTTAACAAATTTCCCTTTTTCTTCCCATTGCCATTCTGCATTTTGTATCATCTACACTGCGACAATGATTTGTTATTTTATCGCCCAAGTAGCAAAACTCATCTACCACCTTTATTGTTTCGTTACCTAATCTAATTCCTTCAGTATCGCCTGATTTTCTAACAGTGCATTCCATTACCCTTGTTTTGCTCTTGTTAATCTTAATCTCATACGCCCTTTTCAACACACTATCCATTCCGTTCAATTGCTCTTCAAAGTCCTGCAAGTCTGCGACAGAGTTACGATGTCATAAGCAAAACGCAATGTTTTTATTACTTCACCCTGAACTCTAATTCCTTGTCCAAATTTCTCTTTTCTTTCCTTCACACATCTACAGTAAAGACATAGGGTCTTTCTGAATTAAATGAATCAGTTGTTCATATGGATCAAAGAACTACAGTAAAGACACGTTATTTTTTCTTTATGAAGAAATGAATCTCTTAAATGAGAAAGACACTATGTCAATCTGACATAGTTTCGAGAAAAGTAGAAAAAAATACTATTTTAATAGTTTACAGGGCATTTCTTTAACTGTCTACTGTGACAACGTGAGAGATTCCACTATTAAGAATTATTCTGACTTATTATATACTCAAATACTGTGTCGATTTATTGACCAGATTTGAATATTTCTCTTGGACATAAGGCTTTTCTGCAATAAGTGAAAAATAAAAATTTTATAACCTTTACATCACATAAACAAACTATTTAATGAACATGTTAGTAAATGTTAGAGATTTTTTTTTTCTGAATTTAAGAAATATCTGTTCAGGAAAACAAACGTGTTTATCACTATCGGAAATCATAGATCACATATCCTTAGTTTTGGGCTTTTTCCGTCCCGCGATGTATGTAGTTTTACTTTTTCTGCCCGTATTAGACTCTGAAGGAAAATATCTTGTTCATATTTATTAAGGTTCAGATATGTGCTAGAATTGACAACTGATTATAATGACTAATGGATTACAAAAAATTAGAACTGCATGTTCGAGATTATCCGACAGATTTCGCTAGTATTAGCTTACCTCTGTAATTGGTATGCTCGAATCCTGTTAGTTTAGCAGTTTCCATTCCATTCCATTCATACTGCTCAGGATGACATACACCTTTCCTCCTCCTGTTCTTATGGATAAGTTCAATTTCACAATCAGATTCACTCATATTGATACAATATAAGATACTGTGAGGAAACAATATCACAAATTGCTGTACAACAATGGATTTGAAAGAAAACATAGATGCATTAATTATATCGTTCTCTCGCCGTTTCTGACAGCCAAAGAACCTCAGAAAAGTAAACGGAGTTATTGTTCAGAATTATTGAGAGCAAAAGTGACATACGTCGTTAACAAGGGGCGCTTTGAAGTCAACGAGAGTTTCTCAGCTGAATCTTTCGGGTATATGATAAACCGCGAACGTCGTTTCCACACTTAAAAATGAGTCGAACTCTGAGGAACATAGAAACATGGATAGCACAAAATGTCAGAAAAATGAACTGTGGGCTCTTCTAAAACAAGTGATTCAATTACTTTCTTTGAAAACGTTCTTAAAAACTGAAAATCAGAAAATCCATTCCACTAAGAACTCACGGAATTATATATATGAATGTCTATCTGTATGTCCTCTATGTGTTGATAAACCGTTCATTCAATTGCAATGAAACTTTGGTGAACGCCCACGAAGGTTTGTGACCCAAAAACAAAAGAGCATGACACTTAGCTTAGGAAATATGACATCATAATAATGAGAGGCCACCGCTTGAGAATACTCAGATTTAGACGTCAATTATAGGAAAATGAGAGTAGTTAGGGACCTGCAACAAAGTTTGCTTGTAATTTCGGACGTTTATGAAGCGTTTGGTAACTGATCCCCTCTCCACACCCAGAAAATGATGAAACGAAAAGATGTCTACCGCTCACAACAGTTTCGCTGTAGATGCCGTAAAACTGTCACATCACACATGACCTTGTATCAAATAAAGGTAGCATTACAGATTTGCAGGTTACTATTTATTTTTGTCTGCAAGTCTCCCTTAATTCTCTTGCATCCAAAATTAAGTAATCTGTTTTTTTTTTTTTTTTTTTTTTTTTTTTTTTTTTTTTTTTTTTTTTTTTTTTTTAATCTCTATCTATGTAAAAGCGAAAGGACACTCACTCACTGACTAAACACGAAATCTCGAAAACTACTACATCTATGAAGCTGAAATTTGTTAGGAATGAAGTTTATAGGTAGAAAACGTAAGCTAAGAAAGTATTTTGTAACAGGTGCATGGCGAAGCATACTTCTCCTACAGACGCATGAAATATACAGTTTCATTGAGATCTTCACGAAATTTAGCACGCTTGACTTTCAAAACAAGAGGAAGGTCACCATCTACCTTAAGTTTCATACAGTGCATGGGGGCGGGTACTTTACGACAACAACAACAATAACAAAAAAAAAAAAAAGGATCCGTAAATACTTGATCGCGTCATAACTTGAGAACGGCTTGACCGATTTCACAGATGCTTTTTTTAATGTTTTCGCTATTTTCAGAGCAAGGGTTGTATGAAACAAAACTGGAATATTTGAGAACAACAAAGTGCGTTTTTCAATGTGACCCTGCGTTTCTATTCCATAGTTTTATTCCGATATTGATGAAATTTTGCACACTCCACTTTAAAAAGAAGGAGGATGTCACTGCCTGCATAAAATTTCGACGCGGTGGAGTGACCAAGCGCACTGAGGCGCTATGCTACGTTGCGCGAGGCTGCTCCCCGTCGGGGGTTCGAATCCCCATTCGTGCATGGATGTTTGTGCCGTCTTTAGTATAAGGTAGTTTGTAAGTTTAGGGACTGATGACCCCGGAGTTAAGTCCCTTAAGCTTGACAAAAATTTGAACATTTTATAAAATTCCGTTCGGTGCATGGTGGAGGGTACATAACTTACGGAATTTTACAAAACGCATAGTTTTGCTCCAATCTTTATGAATTTTTGCACACATGACTTTCAAACCAAGAGGAAGATGACTGGGTACATAAATGTTAAGCTTATGGGACTTAACTACGGGGTCATCAGTCCCTAAACTTACAAACTACTTATGAACTACTTACGAACTAGGACGGCACAAATATCCATGCCCGAGGGGGGATTCGAACCCCCGACCGTAGTGGCCGTGCTGACCGTGACTGGAGCGCCTCAGTCCCCTCGGCCACCGCGGCCGGCGGCACTGTGTAGTGTGGTTGTAGCATATTGTAATAAGCCTTTTATTGTAAGGTAGCAGGCGTAAAAGGTCGATGAAGGCCACCGCGGCCGGCTCAGATTCAATAGCACTGTATCCAGTTTTCCGGAGGTAATACCAGCATGTTTTCTACTTTTCACCCTTCCTATAACAATTGCAAGAGCTGAAAGCCGTTTCTCGAAATTAGAATTGATTAAAGAATATCTTAGGATTTTTATGAGCGAAGAACGCATTTCAAACTAAAATGGTCTGCAGCTGTAATCTTCACCTTCTCAATGTTTCCCTCTATGTTCATCTTCTCCTGCCTCTCTCTTTCTCTCCCTCTGGCTCTCTTCCTCCCTCTCCCTCTCTCTCTCTGCCCATCTCCACGTTCCCCGTTCTCTGCTAAACATCCCCTCGTCTCTCTGTCAAACAACTCCACCTACTCAGCCCATTGCCTTCTCTACCTGTGACGAATTGTATAACTCTTAACCTTCATAATCAGTGAAGTGGTGTCTATTGCTAGGTACACTCCGCAATGCACCTTATGAAATCTTAGGTATACGGTAATGTTCCTCTTGCTTTAATGATAAGTGCCCAAAATTTAATCAAGATCATTTCGGACAAATGTTATTGTAACTGAAAATGTATTGAGAAAAGATGTAATTTTAATTATAGCACTTATTCTTGGATGTTTAACTAATATGTAACACAAATATTAGACAATTACAAATGTCGGTATAGACACACAAAAAAGTTACAGAATTGAGAAAAATCGATCGAAAATATATCACACTAGGTACAATTGTGATCACTTGCTAGTAGAATTTTGACTAAGGGCATCTTCCACATAAAAAGCACTTTTTCCGTCAGGCACCAACGCATACTTCGTGGTTAGAGAATCTAGTCACCCTTAAATAGAAAATTTATAAGAGCTCGTTAGACTAAGTAGCTTCACTTACCTCCTAACGGGAAAAAATTTCTCTCTCCTTAGCACAAAGTGGTGTATTCTTGGAAAAGACAGGAGGAGCTGTAGAAACCTGCTACGCTACAATGCCACACAACGAGACACTACGAGACTGACAAATGGCGCGAAAATTTATGTTGATCAGAATTGTACCTATATCGAATTTGTACCACCTTACCCTAGATTATGTCGAAGCTGGTACGTAAAATATCCTCTGCCATCCACCATACAAAATATTAAGAAGACAGTTACTTTCCTCTTGTTTTCAGGATCAAATGTGCAAAGTTTCATCGCAATCGTATGAACGGCTCGCCAGGGCATAGGATACGAACAAACGTGATGCGGCAATTTCTCATAGGTCTCAGTATTTATGACGTCATATCTCCTAACTGTAAGTCGTGCAATGAAATAATTTTGTAGGTGCATTCATTGACATAAATTGACCCTGTCTGCAAAATATATTAGGATTACATTTGGCGGCAAAGGACTAACAAGTTTAAACGTCGTTCTTAATGCAGCAGTGTTTCGTGCTCCCAGTGTTCATGACGTTATATCTCTTGAACTACGTGTCGTACAGTGATATAATGCCTATAACTTTTCGCAAAAGTAGAAGCAGTACGTTGCCAAAGTTTTATAGCAATCGGATAAACGGCATGACAGCTCAAAAATAGGAACAAACAAACCCGAACTCTCATATTTATAAATTAGTTTACACACCTGCCATTTAATCGCCCCCGTGTTTTATGACCTTTTACGAAGCGTCGGAAGGCGTCGTATAACGTGCGCGCGTGTATTTATATTGATGCCCCATACTGGCCGTTCGATGGCATGGATAATGCCATCTGTGGTATTGTATCAGGTATCTCGCAATGGATCTTTCACTTTGGTGAGGCGATCATAATCACAGGGACTCATGGATGCTCTAGCATCTCCCAGTGGAAGCGGCAAAGAGGTCCTGGAGAGCAGAGCGGTGTGGCATCGTGAATTGTCACGCGGAATGAAATCTCATCAACGGCCTAGTAAATCCAAGGAGGTTAAAGTACAGGGAAACGCCCTTACGCTGAAAAAGTGAAACCCGCCTCCGCCATATTGCTAAGTTTCGGAAAAGTTACAGATAAAGATGAAGCAATGAATTAAAATTTGTGATGCGGCCGGGAATAGAACCCGGACCTCCATGCTTACTAGGCAGACGACTTACCGTTAGACCACCGCACCATTAACGATTAAGGCGCCTCAGGTCTAAGTACGACTTCTCTCCACGTCACAAACTTTAATTCTGCTTCTCTGTTCCATAGATAATTGCCATTACTGCCAAGGCTTCACCTTTATCTGTAATGTCTTGGACATATTCGAGACGATAAACCGTCTCAGGGTTAGTGAAGTTATATTTAAAATGATATTTATATCATCTTAGCAGGACTGTCCCACCATGACCATTGCCGAGGTGCTATTCCACTGCATGGAGAGCCTTGGCATTAGTGGCAATTATCTATGGAACAGACAATTTGAATTAAAGTTTGTGACATGGAGGGAAGTCGTAATTAGACTATTACGAGGCACCTGAACCTTTAGTGGTGCGGTGTTCTAACGCTACAAGAAAGTATATTGTTTGAAAGTACATATTTTGCATCGAGTGTCAGTTCAGTGCATTAACAGTAAGAGGGTCGACTTAACGCATAGTTTTAACGGAGAAATAGCATTCCAAAACTGACCAAGATGGCAGACAGTCTTCAACTGACGTATGTGTTCGGAATAGATATTGCCATCTCCCTTTATTCGAACCTTCTTGAGTAAAACGAAGGCCCCTGACTCCAGGTGCCACATTGCCTGCAGCCATATTACTTTCCAAAGGTCTTAGTGGGGCAGATGTTCTAAACTGCACGTTGCTTACAGAGAAGTTCAGAGGTGCCTCACACAAAGAGCATTCTTGGCTGTCCCTGGGAACTACAACACTAAGAATATCTTCTCGGGTTTTGGCAAGATCAATGTTTCTTTTTTTTCCAGGATCACACTTTATTTATGACAATACAATGTACAACCTCTATTAAACTTAACATCTTCACAAAAACCAGGACTGTTAAAGCATACATATACACTTAAATCTTCATCGACCTTACGCCTGCTACATTACAATAAAAGGCTTATTACAATATGCTACACCCACATTACACAGTGCCGCCGCCGGCCGCGGTGGCCGCGGGGACTGAGGCGCTCCAGTCACGGTCTGCTCGGCCACTACGGTCGGGGGTTCGAATCCCCCCTCGGGCATGGATATTTGTGCCGTCCTAGTTCGTAAGTAGTCCATAAGTAGTTTGTAAGTTTAGGGACTGATGACCCCGTCGTTAAGTCCCATAAGCTTAACAAACATTTGAACAGTGCCGCCGGCCGCGGTGGCCGAGAGGACTGAGGCGCTCCAGTCACGGTCAGCACGGCCACTACGGTCGGGGGTTCGAATCCCCCCTCGGGCATGGATATTTGAGCCGTCCTAGTTCGTAAGTAGTCCATAAGTAGTTTGTAAGTTTAGGGACTGATGACCCCGTCGTTAAGTCCCATAAGCTTAACAAACATTTGAACAGTGCCGCCGGCCGCGGTGGCCGAGGGGACTGAGGCGCTCCAGTCACGGTCAGCACGGCCACTACGGTCGGGGGTTCGAATCCCCCCTCGGGCATGGATATTTGTGCCGTCCTAGTTCGTAAGTAGTCCATAAGTAGTTTGTAAGTTTAGGGACTGATGACCCCGTCGTTAAGTCCCATAAGCTTAACAAACATTTGAACAGTGCCGCCGGCCGCGGTGGCCGAGAGGACTGAGGCGCTCCAGTCACGGTCAGCACGGCCACTACGGTCGGGGGTTCGAATCCCCCCTCGGGCATGGATATTTGAGCCGTCCTAGTTCGTAAGTAGTCCATAAGTAGTTTGTAAGTTTAGAGACTGATGACCCCGTCGTTAAGTCCCATAAGCTTAACAAACATTTGAACAGTGCCGCCGGCCGCGGTGGCCGAGGGGACTGAGGCGCTCCAGTCACGGTCAGCACGGCCACTACGGTCGGGGGTTCGAATCCCCCCTCGGGCATGGATATTTGTGCCGTCCTAGTTCGTAAGTAGTCCATAAGTAGTTTGTAAGTTTAGGGACTGATGACCCCGTCGTTAAGTCCCATAAGCTTAACAAACATTTGAACAGTGCCGCCGGCCGCGGTGGCCGAGGGGACTGAGGCGCTCCAGTCACGGTCAGCACGGCCACTACGGTCGGGGGTTCGAATCCCCCCTCGGGCATGGATATTTGTGCCGTCCTAGTTCGTAAGTAGTTCATAAGTAGTTTGTAAGTTTAGGGACTGATAACCCCGTAGTTAAGTCCCATAAGCTTAACAAACATTTGAACATTTGAATTTGACACAGTGCCTGCCGTATCGGCCGACCGGCTGACAGTACCGCTCTGACGGTTGCCTGACCGGCAGGCGCAATACCGTTACGCCCTGCCAGAGGTACCTGCCTGCACTCATTACGATAAGTTGGGTTAGTGTTGGGTGTTTAAAGGGGACTGAACTACTGGGTCATCAGTCCCATTACGATAAGTCGGAACACTTGCTCCAGTAGAGAGTTCCATCCGAGCGATCCTGGGCGTGGCTAAGCGACAGTCCCCTCCGCGTCACACCCATTTAAGCCCTGCGCCAACCGTCTACAGGCAGTCTGTCATCCGCCGTCGTGAAAGAGCCAATATCCGCCGAACGACCTCCGCCTATTCGGACTAGCAGTAGCGCTATTGCAGTACCTGTATTGTGTTGTGCTGACCGACTGTGTTAGAACTGACAAGTAGTGATGGTCATGACCCCGAACGCCAAGTCGGAATATACTGTTCGGCTATAGAAGAGTAATAAATTTATCTTGATAGCATCTGTGTTCTGTTTATAACACAATAATAATAAGACTTTCCAATATCTTTAGTATAAACTTCAGCAGCATTAAACGTCCTATAACTAATAACATAGGCGTAGCCAGAATATGATTTCAGGAAGGGTTTTCAGTTAATGGCTACTGCAATAACGTGTACTTTTATCAAGACCGCAAATTGTACTAGTACTGTACATACTATATTATTTTTCATTGCAAATGACTGACGTCATGCTATG
Organism: Locusta migratoria; assembly: GCA_026315105.1. Classification (NCBI taxonomy): domain Eukaryota; kingdom Metazoa; phylum Arthropoda; class Insecta; order Orthoptera; family Acrididae; genus Locusta; species Locusta migratoria. The sequence goes on along the minus strand of CM048746.1, from coordinate 193,281,526 downwards.
CAATCAAAATTATAAAACGTTTTAAGAATCTACTAATTCTCCAACACAGAAACAAGGCAAATCATAGCATGAAGATCGGCAAATGTGGATCAGCGCACGCATGGCAGCCGGAAACTCAGTGCGTGAAGCTTTCAATAACGTCTGAAGCATAATCAGAGAAACACTCCCTTATTAAAATTTTTGCAGTACGCGAGCGCTGTCAAAGGCAAAAAAAAGTGTGTGTGTGTGAGAGAGAGAGAGAGAGAGAGAGAGAGAGAGAGAGAGAGAGAGAGAGAGAGAAAACAGATACTCTTTGACTAGACGGAAACTTTGATTCGTTTCCATAGGAACATACAAAATGTTTGATGACTCACATTGTAATTACTAATAGTGGTGTTGAAAACCACCACCAATTTAAGCATAATGAAGCTCCAGAGCCCGACAGTTCCTTCACAGAAACCTCCGTCAGATTTAGTCCTCCCTCTTTATCATAATTTACCCCGCGTTATTGAAGCAAAGAATTGTTCGCAGTGGTTGGAAAACAAGCAAGTCACACTCATCTATAACGAGCAGGCATATTAGACGAAGACACCTGAGAAAAACTAAGTAAAGTGCTCCTTATTTTAATAGTAACCAGCATAACTATTAATACATTTCATCGACTGGAGTCAAGACTGTCAATTCCTCCACGAACAATTGTTTGCAGTCAGCAACAGGACCGTGATTTTTACCCAGGATGTGCACCTCTTCATTCAGAACATACCGAGCCGAAGCGAGTACTGGAGTGTCATTCTTACGGCTCACTCTGAAGATGGCTGCGTTATGGCGTCGCTATTCGCCACAACATCGCCGCGCCACTTCCAGTTGTTGTCGTTATTGTCTTCAGCCCACAGACTGGTTTGATGCAGCTCTCCACGCTACCCTGTGCTGTGCAAGTCTCTTCATCTGAGAGTAAGTTCGACAACGTACATCCTTTTGAATCTGCTTACTGTATTCGTCCCTCGGTCTCCCTCTACGATTTTTACCCCACACGCTTCCTTCTAATGCTATGTTGACGATTCCTTGATGTCTCAGAATGTGTTCCAACGACCTGTCCCTTCTCTTAGTCAGGATATGCCAGAAACTCCTTTTCTTCCCAATTCGGTTAAGCACCTCCTCATTAGTTACGTGATCTATCCATCTAATTTTCATTGTTCGTCTGGAGCACCACATTTCATAAGCTTCTATCATCTTTTTGTCTGAACTCCTTATCGTCCACGTTTGGGGGTTAGGTTGGGTTGTTCGGTTGGGACAGGGGGACTAAACTACTGAAGTTATCAGTTCCCCAGTGTGGAGGGGAAGGAGTGTGAATAGAAAAGGAGGGAAAGGGGAATTAACTGCAGTACAGGGAGGAAAGAAGGAAGAAAGACTGAATTAGCCACGCACGTACTCACGAAAGAACCGTTAGTTCTGGGGGGTCGTCCACGTTTCACTCCCATACAGTGCTACTGTCAAATGATTTCAGAAAGGACTTCAACATTTAAATTAATATTGAGTCAACAAATTTCTTTTTCTTCAGAAACGCTTTTCTTCCCATATCCATTTTGCATTTTATATCTTCTTTACTTCGGCCACCAGAAGTTATCTTGCTACCAAAATAACAAAACTCATCTACTACTTTTATAGTGTCAATACCTAATCTAATTCCTTCTGCATCGCCTGATTTTCTGACGCCACATTCCATTATACTTGTTTTACTTTTGTTGATGTTCAACTTATACTCTCTTTTCAAGACACTGTCCGTTCCACTCAATTGCTCCTTGAGATCCTTTGCTGTCTCGTACAGAATTACTATGTCATCCGCAAACCGCAAAGTTTTTATTTCTTCCCCCTTAACTTTAATTTCCTCTCCAAATTTCTCCTTGCATTCCTTTACTGCTTGTTCAATGTACAGATTGAACAACACTGAAAGGCTACAATCCTGTCTTATTCCCTTCCCAACCTCTGCGACCTATCATGCCCTTCGACTCTAATAACCGCTATCTGGGTTTCCTATAAGATGAATATAACTTTTCGGTCCCTATATTTTACCCCTGTTATCTTCAGAATTTGAAAGAGTTTATTCCAGTCGACATTGTCAAAAACTGTCTCCAAATCTACAAATGCTAAAAACGTAGGTTTACCTTTCCTTAGCCTATCTTCTAAGATACGTCGTAATGTGACTGTTGCCTCCGATGTTTCTATATTTCTTTTAGATCCAAACCGATCTTCCCCAAGGTTGGATTCCACAAGATTTACATTCGTCTGTAAATAATTCGTGTTAGTATTTTGCAAGTATGACTTATTAAACGGGTAGTTCTGTAATTTTCACATTTGTCTCCACTGGTTTTCTTTGGAATTGGAATTACCGTATTTTCCTTGGAGTCTGAGGGTATTTCCCCTGTCTCATACATCTTGCAAAGCAGGTAGAACAATTTCTTCCTGACTGGCTGTCCTAACGATATCAGCAATTCAGAAGGAATTCCATCTATTCCAGGGGCCTTGTTTCGACTCAATTCTTTCAGCGCTCTGTCAAATTCTTCTCGCAGCATCATATCTCCTATCTCCTCTTCATCCACTTCGTCTTCCATTTCTAGAATACTACCTTCAAGTTTATTTCCTTTGTACAGGCCCTCTATATATTCCTTCCACACTTCAGCTTTCCCCTCTTTGCTTAGTACTGGTTTTCCATCTGTGTTCTTGATATTCATACCGCTGCTTTTCTTGTCTCCAAATGTCTCTTTTATTTTCCTGTAGGCGGTATCTATCTTTCCCCTGGTTATACATTCTTCTATGATTCTGTATTTGTCCTCTAGCCACACCTGCTTAGCCAGTCTGCACTTCCTGTCAATCCAATTTTTCAGACGTTTGTACTCCCTTTTGCCTGCTTCACTTGATACAGTTTTATATTTTCTCCTCTCATAAATTAAGTTCAGTATATCTTGTATTATCCAGGGATTTCTATGAGGCGTTATCTTACCTACATGCTCCTCTGCTGCTTTCACTACTCTATCAGAGCTACCCATTTTTCTTCTACTGTATTACTTTCCCCCGTTTCAGACCATCATTGCCTAATGCCCCCTCTGAAGCCCTCAACCACCTCTGACTTCTTCAATTTGTCCAGGTTCCATCTCCTAACTTTTCTACCTTTCTGTGGTCTCTTAAAGTTGTGATCTGCAGTTCATTACCAATAAGTTATGGTCAGAGTCTATATCTTCCGCTGGGTATGTCTTTAAAACCTGGTTCCTGAATGTATTTCTTACCATTATAAAGTCAACCTGGTACCTTCCAGTGTCTCCTGGTCTCTTCCTCGTATACAGCTTTTTTTTCACGATGTTTAAACCAAGTGTTGGTGATCATTAAATTGTGCTCTGCACAAAATTCTATCAAGCGATCTCGTCTTTAATTTCTTTTCCCTAGTCCATATTCACCTACAACGTATCCCTCTCATCCTTTTCCTACTACCGAGTATCAGTCCCCAATAACAATCAAGTTTTCGGCTCCCTTAATTTTCTGAATAATTTCCTTTATCTCCTCGTACATTTCTTCGATGTCCTCATCATCGGCAGAGCTAGTTGGCATATAAACCTGTACTACTGTGGTCGGTGTTGGTGTTGTGTCTATCTTTGCTAAGATAATGCGTTCACTATGCTGTTCATAGTAACTTACACGCTTTCCTATTTTCTTATTCATTATCAGACCTACTCCTGCGTTACCACCAACTGATTTCGTGTTTATAACCCTCTGCTCACCTGACCAGAAATCCTGTTCATCCTGCCTCCGAACTTTGCTAGCCCCCACCATATCTAACTTTAAACTATCCATTCCTCTTTTCAAATTTTCTAACTTACCTACGCGATTAAGGGTTAGAACATTTCACGCTCCGATCCACAGAATACTTATTTGTTTTTCTTGATGACGACATCGTCCTGAGTAGTCCCCGCCCGGAGATCCGAATGGGGGACTATTATACCTCCGGAATATTTCACCCAAGAAGACGTCATTATCATATATTCATACGGTAGAGCAGCAAGTCCTCGGGAAAAGTAACGACTGTAGTTTTCCTTTACTTTCGGCCGTTCGCAGTAACTGCATGGCAACACCATGTTAGATGATGTTACAAGGCCAGATCAGTCAATCATCCAGACTGTTGCCCCTGTAATCACAGGAACCAAACGTTTGTCTGGCCTCTCCAGAGATACCCCCCCGCTGTGGTTGCACCTAAGGTACGGCTATCGGGTATCGATGAGGCACGCAAGCCACCCCACCTCGTCAATATCTGTGATTCATGAGGGTGGCAACACTTCCGGAAGAAGCGATAACTTGCTCCACGGTACTTCGACCGCTGGAGGCGCCTCAAGTCTCGTTACCCGTTTGCCTTGTATCGCACGCCGGCCAATCAGAAGAGGGCTCGCCAAAGTATGCCGGCGCATTAGTCAAGAGAGTGAGTCTACGAGTGAGTATAGCGGAGGACTCTAGTCAACGAGTCAGTCGACGTGTGGCCGTGTCCTACGTGGGCGATACAAGCGAGCGACAGCTTCAAGCGACAAATCTCAACGCGTGTACCGTTACGGGTCTATCCTACGTGAGCGACAGCTACAGCGCTGCGCGCCAGACGCGACAACGGGCGACGTTTGAATCTCACACCTGCTTGAATCTTGTCGCTGTTCCAGGCGCGACAAAGTGTCGAGTTCGTTGAGAATCGTCTGCTTGTCGAGGTTATAAACGGTGTTGCAAGAATTCTGCGAACTAATAAACCCAGAAGTTGATCAAACCGCAACTTTTTCTGAAATAACAGAAAATGAAATTGCAGTTGTACACGTAATTAAGAATTTTGAGTAGGGTAAGAAGTGTCTAAAAATAACTATCTCGTAATTTTATTTATTTATTTATTTTTATTTATTTATTTTTTTGGACTTTAAAGACGACTGAAGTTAAATTTTTTAATTTTTTTCAACTGTTGTTTTTTTACTTTGAGTGATTTGCACGTTTTGAACAATTACGTTTGTGTGCTTTTTAAGCATTTGCAGTAACAACAAACTTACTCCAGAGAGAGAGAGAGAGAGAGAGAGAGAGAGAGAGAGAGAGAGAGAGAGAGAGAGAGAGAGAGAGATAGATAACAAAAAAAAAAAAAAGTTCAAATGTTTGTATAGTCTATGGGACTTCACTACGGGGTCATCAGTCCCTAAACTTACAAACTACTTATGAACTACTTACGAACTAGGACGGCACAAATATCCATGCCCGAGGGGGGATTCGAGCCCCCGACCGCAGCGGCCGTGCAGACCGTGACTGCAGCGCCTTAGTCCCCTCGACCACCGCGGCCGGCAGATAGATAACACTAGGATGTCACAGGAGATGTATGTAAAATTACGTTTCTGAGTAAAATATATTGATACAATGTTTCAGTAGGAATTTAATGTGTTTAGTTGGCCTCAGTGGGATACGTGTGGCCGGCCGCGGTGGCCGAGGGGACTTCGGCGCGCCAGTCACGGTCTGCACGGCCACTACGGTCGGGGTTCGAATCCCCCTTCGGGCATGTGTATTTGTGTCGTCCTTAGTATTAGCTAGTTCATAAGTAGTTTGTAAGTTTAGGGACTGATGACCCCGTAGTTAAGTCCCATAAGCTCTACAAACATTTGAACATTTTTTTGGGATACGTGTGTTTGCAATAAAGATGAATATAATGCTATTAACTTGATAAAAAATTACAACTTGGTATCCTTATGCAACGCCACTGCTAGCAATCTCGTCCAGAATTAAATGATTTACTGTCGTCTTACAATAAGATTTATTTTATACTTATTTAGTTGTTGATGCCAGAATGAAACTTTCACTCTGCAGCGGAGTGTGCGCTGATATGAAACTTCCTGGCAGATTAAAATTGTGTGCAGGAACCGGGACTCGAACCTGGGACCTTTGCCTTTCGCGGGCAAGCGCTCTACCGACTGAGCTACCCCGACACGACTCACGATGCCGCCTCACAACTTTACTTCCGCCAGTACCTCGCCTCCTACTTTCCAAACTTCACAGAAGCTCTCTTGCAAACACGCAAGACTAGCACTCCTGGAAGAAAGGATATGGTGGAGACATGGCTTAGCCACAGCCTAAGGGATGTTTCCAGAATGAAACTTTCACTCTGCAGCGGAGTGTGCGCTGATATGAAACTTCCTGGCAGATTAAGTTGTTGATGGTTTGTAGTCACAAAAGAAAAACTCGAAAGTATCTGTACTCGTCGTTGTATTTGGCTGGTGATCTTCACTATTTTCGTATTTGAAGTTATAAATGAAATAGTCCACGAACATTTTTCACTTTGTAGATTTAATGCACAGCACTCTTTTTACGTTTTATTTTCTAAAGTAGATAAAATTTTATTGTCTTACTCTGGAGATGTCATTATTCTACGGTTTATGGGTGCCAAATATTAGAAACAGCTGATCGGTTGTAGCCGCCATCTCGTAGCGAGAAATTGTCGCTCACGTAGGACACACGACCATGTCGCCGAATGTCGCTTCTTGTAGCTTCAGTGTCGCGTCGCTGTATGTCGAGTGTTGTCGTTCGCTTTTGTCGCTCACGTAGGACTCGGCCTAAGAGTTGAAGTCAGTCAACAAGCCAAGCCGGAACACTACTATTGACTAATGGAAGAGAGAACTGAAGAACTGTTTCGTAGCTAGGAAACAACGACAAGCACATCACCAGAAGTTGAGTATTATCTTCAATTGTGATAAAAGTATATTTAATAATGATTTTGCAGCCAAGATCACATTTTTCATTTATTATGTTACCGGTTTCGGCGTGCTCGACGCCATCTTCAGTCCTTGGAATCACTTCTTCTTCAAGACATTTCTTGTTGAAGTTGATGTGTAGTTTATACTTTGTGATCTTTTTTAACGTTAGCAAGGTGAACACTTTCCCAACAGCCTGGCAAGGCGCTATGTTATTTAAGGAACTCATTATTCAAAGTATAAACTACACATCAACTTCAACAAGAAATGTAAAGAAGAAGAAGTGATTCCAAGGACTGAAGATGGCGTCGAGCACGCCGAAACCGGTAACATAACAAAATGAAAAATGCAATCTTGGATGGAAAATCATTATTGAACAATTATATATCGCCCCATTGAACAATGAGTTCCTTATATAAAAGTATATGTGAACTAATAACCTTTTGCATTTGCAGACCTTGCCCACAATCCTTGCTGGCTACGGCCCACATCCCAGTGCCGCATCCCAAAGATACAAAAGGCTGAAAGTTATACAGCCAAAATATTAGAAGAAGAAGAATTCTTTAGGTTGCACGCGCAAACCTTAAAGAAACAGTCTTTCTGCCGCCAAAACCTAAAGATTAACTTTGTCCCATCATATCCCATACGTGCTCGATTGGAGACAATTTCAAAGATGTTGGTGGCCAGAGAAGTTGCTGCACGTCTTGCAGAGCACGCTGAGCTCCACGCACAGTGAGTGGCCAAGCATTATCCTGTTGGAACAACACGTCACCCTCCTGTTGCACGAGAGGAAAAAGAACAGCAAAATGATAAAAAAAACATTATGCACCTACTAATTTCTGTTAAAGTTCCTGTGGTGTCGCACAAGTATGAAGTGCGCGCCACGTACTTTCGCCGCGCGCCGCCATGCACGTATGGCGCGGCGTTCTTACGACGTCAGCCACGAGCGCCCTCTGCTGCAACTCCGCTCGTGGCCACGACTGCTGCAGTGGCACTTGGGACTGAGATAGGAATCAGTTAACACTTGGGAATCAGATAGGCACCAATTAAGACTTGGCATTCGGATAGGCACTAGGAATCATCAGTAGGCAGGCCTCTATCTAATCTAAGTATCAGCATTCTGCAGTCAAGAACTATGTAAAAGTTAAGTATTACTAAGTCTCTATGAAATATATATCTCGTTCTAATTTACTCTAGTGTTTCTAGTTTCTGCTGTCCCACTGGCTGGTCACCTCCGTACCTGCACACACATGCATCCTTTATTTCTGTGTCGGTCTCTTTCTACTCGGCCACGGACACCTAAGACAACCGGCGGAAACGACACACAAAAGTGGCGACGAGGCTGGGACACAAAAGTTCCCTTTCCTGAACAAGAGTTGCAGCTTACCATAAGGCCTGGGGTGGGTCCAGCGTGTCTTGGACTACTGCACTCTACGAGAAAGCGCTCGCCCGGTCTGCGTCGTACGCGCAAACGACCGCAACTTATATATACTCCTGAAAAATGAAAAAAAAAGTACACCATGAATTGATCGACCCAGTAGAGGGAAATTTTATTGAAACAATGTTGAGGATGAATAAGCCCACGATCACACAGCCATAGGTACATGAGTGCAGTCACCATAGCGTGCTCAATGTCGATTCTAGTAACGCGTATACCAGTAGTGCAAGCTGCAACTCTCACATGGAGACGAACGTAGTGGTGCTGAATGTAGTCTTGCGGAATGACCTACCATGCAGTTTCCACCTGGTGCCTCACTGGGCCAGATTTCGTGCCGGTCGGGCAGACCACGCAAAATATTTCATCCGGTCTCAAACATGCTCAATGGGGGACAGATCTGGGGCCGCGGCAGAGCGACCGAGCGCATTGGAGTGGTATGCTACGATGCGTAAGGCCGTTCCCCGTCGGGGATTCGAATCCCCTCTTGGGCATGGATGTTTCTGCTGTCTTTAGTACAAGCTAGTTCATAAGTAGTTTGTAAGTTTAGGGACTTAAGCTTATAACCCTACCCGTCCTACACCACCGGTTAGTATACGATAATTAGAAAAATGACCCGTGTGCGTAATTATCTTAATTTGGTGGAGAAGCTATCGGTAATGAAGCCGATGAGGTAGCGAAGGCTATAACCGGAGCGTTGCTGCACCTCTTTGGTAGACAACAACGATCGATAGGAATAAAGAAAGTGGAAGGTAAAATTTGGAATAAAATTATTAATGTTGAAATGAAAAAAAAATGCGGAACAACGGGACACCGGGATTAAGTTTGGAAAAGTGAATTACTTATTGATTTACGGTCGCCAGCTCGTGGTACGAGCAAATAATTTGGTGAGATCTCAATAATAGCAAAGTTAATTAACAACTTAAAGAATTACATGAAATTTGAGTGGGCAGGAAATCAGAGTATGCGCGTCAAATCCGGTACATAAGACACTGACAATATACTAATTACTGAGACATAGTTCAGTAACACAGGTGTTGAATGTAAGACAGTGAAATGTAAGCAATAGCCACGCAAATGCAACATGCAGCAGATCATGCAAAACTCACCTTAATACTTACTATTTACAGCTTCAAATAATTAATTGTTTATATAAGTACCAGAAATTATTCGACAGCGAGTATGCCATGTGCAATAATCAAGTTGTAACTGAACTATTAACTGTACTAATGGCAAGCTCAAAAATTAATTAATGACTCGTCGTGATAACACTGAATATTTAGAAAAGAACTATTTAACCATCTGATTAACTTTTACTCTTTCTTTAACCAGGAATTATTAGCATTTCAAACACTTGCAAATAATCACTATTTTCACTAATCAGTACTTGCAAATAAAAACCTTACCTCAAAATAATATGCATTGGAAAACAATCTTTTGCTCTGTTATTGAAATATCTCTTGAAATTGAAAGTTAGTCTAGCAGTTTCATTCCACTTAGGAACCTATTGATTAGCAACACTGGCATAAGCTACACTTAGTAATACTTTCCTGAATAAATTGTAATTAATCACTGACACACTGTCTTTAATGACTTTGATTTTTAGTTTTCTATAACTTCGTGAATATTCTCGGAAAAACAATGGATGAGGGAGGAGCCTGTCTGGACAATGACTATGGGTAATGATTTTTTAAAAACACAGGATCTCAAATAACAGTGTTCACTATTGAACAATTATCACTAATACGCTGGTTATCTGTACATGATAGGACAAACTGGACAGATCTTACTGATTTTGGTGTGCGACGTGGTGCTGCTGATTGGAGACTGTTGGCACTTAACAAATGGCAAACACAGGCTCTTCTTGGCGACGAATGTTAATTACAATTTTGGGCCCACGGCATTCCTCTTGATGCATTTATTAATTATTTGAGCTTAGCCCGTATGAATAAGTAATATTGCCTGTTAGTCGTCTCCTCCACTAGTGCCAATCCAAGACGCATTCTCCTTCACGTACTTTTGCCGTACACCATTGTGCGCACGGTCTCACGATTCCGTCTGTTCCATCTGCCCTCTCCCAAGTCACAACCACGACTCCCACTCTCTCTCGTTGTGCCCTCTGCGCTACCAGCGATAAAACTCCCTACTCAAAGATGATTCTATAGAATAGCAAAGCCCTTGCTAACCCAGCGTGTCTACTACTTTACAATATTATTTTTGACATATACGAAAATTAGCAGGACAATACAAATATGTTACAGAAACAAAATATATAAATACATAATAAATTACAAAAAATACAAATAATGAGGAAAAATACATAAAGCATCGTTTTATATTACACACTGTACGCACACATGATTGGAAAACGGCGTTGCTCACTGTGTTGTTGTGTCACAAGCTCTACAAACATTTGAACAATTTGATCAGATCTGGGGATCGTGCTGGTTAGGGTGGTTGACGTACACTTTGAAGACATGTTGGGTGGTATGGGACACATGTAGAGATGCATTGTTCTGTTGGAAAAGCATATTGCCTTGTTAGTGCATGAATGGTAGTAAGACGGGTTAGATAGTACCGCGCACTGTTCAATGTTCTTTCGACAATCCCCAGTGAAGACGTTCAGTGTGCGATATGGGTCCCTACACCATGGGACACGATCATGCGTGCTGTTAGTGTGTCTTCCGCTCACGCCTCAACATTGTTCAGCCCGACTCCAGTGGTGTCGCGATAGGTGCTTATAAAGGACGAATGGAGACGTGTCGTCTTCAGTGATGAGAGTCGCTTTTGCCTCCGTGCCAACGATGATCGTACGTGCGTGTTGCATCGTGCAGGAGAGCGCGAAAGTTCAAAATGTTCAAATGTTTGTAGAACTTATGGGACTTAACTACGGGGTCATCAGTCCCTAAGCTTACAAACTACTTATGAACTAGCTAAGACTAAGGACGGCACAAATATCCATGCCCGAGGGGGGATTCGAACCCCCGACCGTAGTGGCCGTGCAGACCGTGACTGGAGCGCCTCAGTCCCCTCGGCCACCGCGGCTTGCTGAGCGCGAAATTTTAGAGTGTATACGACAGAGGCACACATGGCCGAAAGCCGACATTATGGTGTTGAGGAGCCATATACTACAAAGGACGTTAACCTCTGGGGATCGCCGAGGGAACATTGAAAAGTGCAATGAACACAGAAACCATCATTACCCAGTGTTACTACCATTCATGCACTAACAAGGCGATATGCTTTCCAACAGGACAATGCTCGTCCACATGTATACCGTACCACCCAACAGGCTCTTCAAGATGAGCGTCAACTACCGATCTCTACCGCTCGAACTTTACAGAACAAAGCAAAAGCCGACCGCCATGCGCAACTATCGATACTGGCGCTCAGAGATAAAAGGCGTAGCGACTGTACGCTTACAAGCTTGTGTGGCAGATCTCTAAAACGACCATCTCGCCACTCGGAAGACCGCAATTTGACCCCTTTCTAACTCGCTCATCTACTTGCAGAAAGTACGACTCGGTCTCCTCGGCAACGCGCTTGTTTGTTTCACACGTTGATGTCACACTAAGCCATATGGTTCTAAATATTTCCTACTAGCTGAAAACTCAGCGTCGCCCGGATATTTATTTATTTATTCAAGCCTTCAATTAGTACTTTTCCTACCCCTCCTTTCTCTATCCATCCGCCGGCCGCGGTGGCCGAGAGGACTGAGGCGCTTCAGTCACGGTCTGCACGGCCACTACGGTCGGGGGTTCGAATCCCCCCTCGGGCATGGATATTTTTGCCGTCCTTAGTTGTAGGTAGTTCATAAGTAGTTTGTAAGTTTAGGGACCGATGATCCCATAGTCAAGTCCCTTAAGCTTAACAAACATTTGAATATTTGAAAATGTATCCATCTACTCAGATGGAAAACTAGTTCTCAGCAAAGAAGAGAACATGTTATGTTTATGGGAGAAAATATAACAAATAAGGCTGTCTTGCATAATATTCAAAATTTTAAGTACAGTATCCAAAAAAAGAAAGATGTGCTCTTCGCATTTCAAAGTTAGTTCAAAGTTGTCACGAGCAGTCTGCTTTCAGGAATTTCCTTGAGCTAACAGGAATACAGAGGTGTCTTAGTGGTAAATACGTAAACGTAGTAATACTTGGTGCATCATGTATCAGGTTTTTACCCATCGCATTATATATCATATTAACTGAATTATATGTTGTACAGTTGTATAGTTTTCCATTTATATATGCATTTGTATAAGTGCAGTATGTCGGTAAAATACGTTGCGAACAGAGTTATTTGTAAAGAAGTAATAGATTAAAACCGGATGCGTGATGGGGCGGTTTTCCATGAACGTTCTTATACCTCATGAAGTAATACAATTTCGAAAGCACATTCACCTGTATGTGTGTGTATACTATCTGTAAAATTTCCTGCGGCTACAGTTTGTAGCGTTGCAATTATAAACTGTAACGTCATACCGAATGCCGTAGTTTTGCTCCATGGTTGTCAACGAGAAAAAGTTTAATAAAGGATTGAAATCATGTTTAAAGTTTGTATCAAGTCACTAAGTACTGTCATTCGCATATAGTGTATTCATCAAGTCTCGTCGCATTATTTGGCAATTTATTGCAACTCTTATTGTTTGTAACGCAGTGGTTCTTACCCCTACAGCAATTGTTAACTCACGGTAAGGAATATGGGTACCAAATTTGGTTGAAATCGGTTAAGTTTGTATAGCTTATGGGACTTAACTACGGGGTCATCAGTTCCTAAACTTACGAACTACTTATGAACTAGCTAATACTAACGACGGCACAAATATCCATGCCCGAGGGGGGGGGGGATTCGAATCCCCGACCGTAGAGGGCGTGGAGACCGTGACTGACGCGCCGCAGTCCCCTGGGTCACCGCGGCCGGCAATCGGGTCAGTGGTTTAGGAGGATATGTGCAGCATTGTCGTTTGAGGCAGCATTTTTTCGCGTATCTCATTGTTTATGGCATCATATCCCGTGAACTGTGAATTGTACGTGATCCTTACACTTACGGCGACCGTCAATATGGATTGAAGCTTACGTGCGTAAAATTTCATAAATATTGTAACAAAACTGTAGATTTTATGCGATACGTACACACAAAGATACACAGGAACTCTCGGACACACTGCTTTATATATAAAGACTAGCTGAAAACCCGGCGTTGCCCGGGTATTTATTTATTCCAGGCTAGAGTTAGTACTTTTCGTGTTGGCTCTTTCTATCTCTAAAAAACCTACGTTTGCCTAGGATGGTATTAATATTTCATGTTTGTTTATTTATGTTGTACTGCGTAATTCATTAAACCCGTGAAAATGAATGAGTTGTAGAGGCTCACATAGGATGATGCCGCCCGCAACGCTGCAGCCTATGAGGTCGCCCGGGTAGTGGATCTGCGGTATTTGTACACACATTTCTCTTGAATATACAGCGAAATTCCCCTGTAGTTTCATTTTCAAACAGCTCAGTGGTTATGACGTCGTATCTGCTGATCAATGTGTAGTTCAGTGATATAATATTGTAGCTCCTTTCAGTGGTGTAGTCGTATATTGTTTGCAGAATGTACTGCGAACAGGAAAATAAAGACTCAACAAAATGCCAAACATAATGCAGTACCTATTTACGGATGTCACGTTTTTGACGTAATATCTCCTGTATTATGTGTTATACAACAACATTATTTACCAGGTTCGTACAGTGGCATATTAGGAAACTGCCTGCGAAATGTGTTGTAAATGGAGTTCGTATTTAAGACGTAGTAAATTACAACCTCATACTTATTACGGTGAATTTTTATGCATTTCATTGTTTTTGACGTCATAGCAGCTGACGGCCGTGGTGGCCGAGCTGTCACACTATCACGGGCCGCAAGATGGGGAAGTTTTCATTGTTTATGATGTCATATCTCCTGTTCTATCGGTCCTATCTCAAAATCCTTTCTTAGCTGGCGTGTTTTACCTATAAATCACATTCCTGTCTATTTTCAGCTTCATAGGTGAAATACTCCACTCCCATGAATCACAGACATTGCCGGGGTGGGATGGCTTGCGTGCCTCAATGATACAGATAGCCGTACCGTAGGAGCAACCACTGCGGAGGGGTATCTGTGGAGAGGCCAGACAAACGTGTGGTTCCTGAAGAGGGGCAGCAGCCTTTTCAGTAGTTACAGGGGCAACAGTCTGGATGATTGACTGAGCTGGCCTCGTAACATCAGCTAATGTGGCTTTGCCACACAGTTAGTGCGAACGGCTGAAAGCAAGGGGAAACTACAGCCGTTATTTTTCCCGAGGACATGCAGCTCTACTGTATGAACATATGATGATGGCATCCTCTCGGGTAAAATATTCCGGAGGTACAATAGTCCCCCATTCGGCTCTCTGGGCGGGGTCTACTCAGGAGGATGTGATCATCTGGAAAGACAGTACTGGCATTCTACGGGCCGGAGCGTGGAATGTTAGATCCCTTAATCGAGTGGGAAAATTAGAAAATTTAAAAAGGGAAATGGATAGGTTGAAGTTAGATATAGTGGGGATTAGTGAAGTTCGGTGGCAGGATGAACAGGATTTCTGGTCAGGCGAGTACAGGATTATAAATACAAAATCAATTGGGAGTATCACAGGAGTAGGATTGATAATGAATAAGAAAATAGGAATGCGGGTAAACTACTATGAGCAACACAGTGATCGCATTATCATTATCAAGATAGATACGAAGCCAACACCGACAACAGTAGTACAGGTTTATATGCCAACTAGCTCTGCCGATGATGAGGAAATCGAAGAAATATATGAGGAGCTAAAGGAAATTATTCAGACAATTAAGGGAGAGGAAAACTTAATTGTTATGGGAGACTGGAATTCGGTAGTAGATCAAGGAAGGGAAGGGAAGGGAAGATAGTAGGTGAATATGGTCTGGGCAAAAGGAATGAAAGAGGAAGCCGCCTGGTAGAATTTTGCACAGAACATAATTTAGTTATAACAAACACCTGGTTTAAGAATCACATAAGAAGGTTGTATACGTGGAAGAGACCAGGAGGCACCGGGAGATACCAGATAGATTTTATAATGGTAAGACATAGATTTCGAAACCAGGTTTTACAGTGTAAGGCATACCCAGGGGCAGATATAGACTCTGACCATAACTTGTTGGTTATGAACTGTAGACTGAAACTGAAGAAACTACAATAAGGTAGGAAAATAAGGAGATGGGACCTGGATAAATTGAAGGAACCTGAGGTTCTTAAGAATTTCAGAGGGAGCTTTAGGCAACAATTGACAGAAGCAGGGGAAAATAAAACAGTAGAGGAGGAATGGGTAAAATTGAGAGATGAAATAGTGAAGGCAGCAGAGGACAAAATAGGTAGGAAGGCAAGACCTAAAAAAAATCCTTGGATATCACAGGAGATACTAAATTTAATCGATGAAAGGAGAAAATATAAAAATGCAGTAAATGAAACAGGCAAAATGGAGTACAGACGACTAAGAAATGAGATTGACAGGAAGTGCAAAATGGCTACGCAGGAGTGGCTAGAAGGTAAATGCAAGGATGTAGAAGAAAATATAAATAGGGGAAAATAGATACCGCCTACAGGAAAATAAAAGAAACATTTGGAGATAAGAAAAACAGCTTCTCAGCAGAGAAGGGAAAGCTGGAAGGTGGAAAGAGTATATAGAGGGGCTCTACAAAGGAAATGAACTTCGAGACAATATTGTAGGAAGGGAAGAGGAGGTAGATGAAGATGAAATAGGAGATACTGTACTGAGAGAAGAATTTGACAGAGCCCTGAAAGACCTAAGTCGAAACAAGGCCCCTGGAGTAGATGATATTCCCTCAGAGCTACTGAAGTCTCTGGGAGAACCAGCAATGACAAAATTGTTTCATCTGGTGTGTAAGATGTATGAGACAGGTGAAGTACCCTCTGACTTTAAGAAAAATGTTATAATCCCCATTCCAAAGAAAGCAGGTGCAGACATGTGTGAAAACTACAGAACCATCAGTTTAATAAGTCATGGTTGCAAAATATTAACACGAATTATATACAGAAGGATGGAAAAGCTGGTAGAAGCCGACCTCGGGGAAGATCAGTTTGGGTTCACGGGAGGCAATACTCACTTTACGGATTATCCTATAAGATAGATTAAGAAAAGGCAAACCTACATTTCTAGCTTTTGTAGATTTGGAGAAGGCTTTTGACAATGTTGATTGGAATAAACTCTTTCAAGTTCTGAAGCAAGCAGGAGTAAAATATAGGGAGCGTAAGGTTATTTACAACTTGTATAAAAACCAGGCAGCGGTTGTCAGAGTTGAAGGGCATGAAAGGGATGCAGTGGTTGGAAAGCGAGTAAGACAGGGTTGTAGCCTTTCCCCAATGTTGTTCAATTTGTACATTGAGTAAGCTATAAAGGAAATCAAGGAGAAATTTGGAGAAGGAATTAAAGTTCAGGGTGAAGAATTAAAAACATTGCGTTTTGCCGACGACATAGTAATTCTGTCAGATACAGCAAAGGACCTGGAAGAGCAATTGAACGGAATGGACAGTGTGCTGAAAGGTGCATATAAGATGAACATTAACAAGAGCAAAACTAGGGTAATGGAGTGCAGTGTAAAAAAATCAGGTGATGCTGAAGGAATTAGATTGGGAAACGAAGTAATAAAGGAGATAGATGAGTTTTGTTACTTGGGCAGTAAAATAACAAATGATGGTCGCAGTACAGAGGATATAAAATGCAGAATGGCAATAGGTAGAAAAGCGTCCTTGAAAAAGAGAAATTTGTTAACATCGAATATTGATTTAAGCCTAAGGAAGTCCTTTCTGAAGGCATTTGTATGGAGTGTTGCGTTGTATGGGAGTGAGACATGGACGATAAACAGTGCGGACAGGAAGAGGATTGAGGCTTTTGAAATATGGTGTTACAGAAGAATGCTGAAGATTAGGTGGGTGGATCGAATAACTAATGAGGAGGTACTGAACAGAATTGGGGAGAAAAGAAATTTCTGGCATACCTGGACTAAAAGAAGGGATAGATTGGTAGGACACATTCTTAGACATCAAGGAATGGTGAATTTAGCGTTGGAGGGAAGTGTGTGGGGTAAAAACCGCAGAGGGAGACCAAGAGATGGATACAGTAAGCAGATTCAGACAGATGTAGGTTGCCGTTCTTATGTGGAGATGAAGAGGCTTGCTCAGGATAGGGTATTGTGGAGAGCTGCATCAAACCAGTCTCCGGACTGAGGACCACAACAACAATAACAGATGATATAGTTTAGGAGATTTCGTATTTAGGCAGTGAGTGAGTGAGTGAATGATTGTCCTTTCGCTTTTATATAGAAAGAGGTTAAAGGATACACAGTAACGGTCTGCACGGCCACTACGGTCGGGGGTTTGAATCCCTCCTCGGGCATGGATATTTGTGCCGTCCTTAGTATTAGCTAGTTCATAAGTAGTTTGTAAGTTTAGTATCTGATGACTCCGTAGTTAAGTCCCATAAGCTCTACAAAAATTTGAACATAGCACCTGAACTATATGTCATAATATGATATTATTTCGAAGGTACATCCAGTGGTGTATATGCAAAATTTCTGCAAAATACGTTGCGAATAGACATAATAAATCAAAATGTCATGCCTGAGGAAGCGATTTTTCATGAACCTAATCGTTTATGACTCCATATTTCATGAACTGTGTGTCGTACTATGATAAAATTGCGAACGTACGTTCAGTGGTATGTGTGTATGCTGTCTGTAACATTCCTCGCGAATACAGTTAATAGTATACGAGTAATAAATTGTAAAGTCATGCCAAATGCCGTAATTATACTGCATGAACGCCGAGAAAGTAGTAAGAAACAAACTTTTTTCCTTTCATCATTTTGCTATGGTTATCAGCGAGAAAAGGTTTCCTAAAGGTTTGAAATTATGTTTAAAGTTTGTTGCAGGTCGCTAACTGCTCTCCTTCTCAAATAGTGGACTGATAATAAAGTCACACTATCACGTGCCGCAAGACGGGGAAATTTTCATTGTTTATGATGTCATTTCTCCTGTACTATCGGTCCTATCGCAAAATCCTTTCTTAGCTGGCGTGTTCTACCTATAAATCACATTCCTGTCCATTTTTAGGTTCATAGGTGAAATAGTTTAGGAGATTTCGTATTTAGTCAGTGAGTGAGTGAGTGAATGATTGTCCTTTCGCTTTTATATAGAAAGAGAAACGATACACAATGTTGGTGCTCCATTTCACTACGCCATCCGTTGTCGGACTATGTTGAAAGCATTATCAGTACACCTATTATCTCACAGGTAGCATCTGCCGTCATAGGGTCGAAATTGATGTGTTTACATCTCTGCTAATTTTACCCGGTAGTGTAAATAATGCGAATGGTACGATGAAGATTGTAAAAAGGCTGTGGAAGAAAGAAATGAGTCAAGGAAGAAAATGATAAACAGGGCAACAAGATCTACTACAGAAGAATTCATGAAGAAAAGGAAAGTGGCAGATAGGATTTGCAGAAGAAAGAATCGAGAATTAGAGAGCCGATGGATTATGGAGCTAGAAGAAGAGTACAACGATCAAGAAGTAAGAAAATTCTACAAGAAAGTTCAGGAACTGAAGAAAGGCTTGCAACCACGTATTGCGAAGTAATGCGAAGTGTGGAGATTGATAATCAAGGTGGCACTCTTCTTAACCGCATGCACCAAAATCTAGCTTATGCCGATGATGTCTGAATACTCGCTAGAAACTTGAAAGAACTAGAAGAAGGATTTGGCAGACTGGAAAAGGAGACAGATCAATTGGAACTTAAAGTAATAAACAGCAAAACACAGTATCTCTTTGCTTTAAGGAAAAACGCTGTTTCTAAAGAGAAATATATTAAGTTGAACAGAAATTACGAGAGATGAGAGAAGTTCCAATACCTGGGAGTGCTGGTTAAGGAGGATAGCAGGATAAAAGAAGAAATAAAATCAATCATTGGTGCAGGAAATAGAGCTTAATGGCCCTGATGAAGATCTTTCGGTCACGTAGCCTGAGCAGAAAATCGAAGGTGACTGTCTATCGAACAGTCATAAGACCTGTGGTAATGTTTGGCTCAGAAACATGGACAATGACTGTAGCAGAAGAAGGGCTCTTGAGAAGATGGGAGAGGAAAATATTAAGAAAGATTTTTGGAGGCGTGTTTGAGTCGGGGCAATGGAGGATAAGCAGAAACAAGGAATTGGAAGTACTGTACGGAAATCCTGACTTGGTGACTGAAATTAAGTGTAACAGATCGAGATGGCTGGACCATGTAGAGCGAATGTCGGAAGATCGAACTGCTAAAAAGGTTTACACAGGATATCCAAGTGGCAAAACAAGCAAAGAGAGGCCTCTAAAACGATGGCTGGAGGGTGTAGAAAACGATTTCAAAAAGATAGGCGTCAGGAGATGACGAAACGAGCAGAAAATAGCCAGGATTGGGTTCAAATGCTCAAATTTTGGATAGCTTATGAGACTTAACTACGGGGTCATCTCTATGTATAAAAGGAAGTGTCCCGATTGACTGACTGACTGACTCATCATCGCCCAGCCCAAACCACTGAAGATAGAAACTTGAAATTTATGGAGGGTGTTGATCTTACTCTGTAGGCGTCATTTAAGAAGTGATTTTTCGATATTCCGTCCGTAAGGTGGTGAAATAGCGGATAAACCTTTTTTTTTTGAAAATACGTAGATATTTAGGAAATTTTGAAGCTAGAACTACAAAATTTCGGATTTTAATTCAGGGTTCGAATTAAAAGACACGTGTTTCGGCATTTTTTGAAATTCGACAAATAAGGGGGTATAGTAGGTGACGCAAAAAATTGATTTTCAAAAATATGGTGATGTTAACACAAAATCAAGCTATAACTACGAAACTTAAGATATGGATTCTTCATCAGGATTAAAAAGAAACAACTGGTGCAGACCAACCAGCCTACGCATGCGAAGCAGCGGGGGTTCAGCTAGTTAGTCCCTCAACTTACAAACTACTTACGAACTAGCTAACACTAAGGACGGCACAAATATCCATGCCCGAGGTGGGATTCGAACCCCCGGCCGTAGTGGCCGTGCAGACCGTGACTGGCGCGCCTCAGTCCCCTCGGGCCGCGGTGGAGTAGCCGAGCGGTCTAAGGCGTCTTGCTGCGGAGCGCGCGGTTGCTCGCCGTGGAGGTTCGAGTCCTCTCTGGCGCATGGGTGTGTGTGTTTGTCCGTAGGTTAGTTTACCTAGGTTTGAGTAGTTTGTAAGCTACGGACTGATGACTACGCAGTTTGGTCCGATAGATTTACAGACATTTGAACATTTTGAGTCCCCTCGGCAACCGCGGCCGTCTCAGGATTGGGCTACGATCATCAGTGAGGCCAAGGCCCTACATGGGCTCTAGCGCCAAGGAGTAAGTGAGTTAGTAAGTGTAAATAATGGGGGTACCTTTTATGAGTGTATGTAACTATAAAAATCCGTGTCAATAAAGTCATTTCACAGAAAAATAATAGTTCTCTTTACTTTTTTATCCAGTCCTTGCATTAAATTATTTTTCACTTTATGAAATGGAAAACGTCACGTAAGCGTATTTAAAAACATTACATTTCTGTTGAGACAGAGAGAGAGAGAGAGAGAGAGAGAGAGAGAGAGAGAGAGAGAGAGAGAGAGGAATGTGGGATAGAGAATAAGAGAAAGCAGCGGGAGGCTGTTATTTGTGCAGTGGAGAGGATTGGGGAGCGACGCTAGACGTCAGCGAAGAACGGTAAAGCTCGGCTATTCGCAAATCCGGAGTCCGGACTACAGACACGGAGCGAGTACGTGAGTCAGCCTAGGCACGTCGGGCTAGACTTTTCGGCCAGCGCGGCGTAACCTGTCAAACACAGAGCGTGGCAGAGCTCTAGCATTTGGAGGAATTAGCCGCGTACCCGCGCCTTTGTGAAGAAGCAACTTTTGCGCTTTACTGCAGCCGCTGCGCTAGGCACAAAGCCGCTTATGACTCGTGCGTCAGCAGCGCGGCGCTCGCGCGTATGGAACAGAAGCGCGGCTGTGGCGCATTCTGAATCCTAGCACTGCGGCCTTTGCATAGCCGAGAGCGAGACAATTTTTGTGGTCCCCACGACAGAACATTTATTTATGTTATTTATGTATTTATTTATTTCATGCTCCATGGCTCCAGTTGGTGCGTTAAACACAACGATATGCAACGTGTCTAATTCTACAGATATATACATCTACAACTACGTGGGATACTCTGCAAATCACATTTAAGTGCCTGGCAGAGGGATCATCGAACCATCATTATACTATTTATCTCCCATTCCATTCTCGAATAGCTCGCGGGAGGAAAGAACACCTGAATATCTCCGTTCGAGCTCTGATTTCTCGTATTTTATTCTGATGGTCATTTCTACTTATGTAAGTGGGAGTCAACAATATATTTTCACATTCGGAGAAGTATGTTGGCGATTGTCCCAGATCCTGTATCATTTCCGTAACGCTGTCTCCCCTGTATTATGACAATACGAAACTAGCTGCCCTTCTTTGGACTCTTTCGATGTCCCCCGTCAAACCCACCTGATACGAAACCCACACTGGGCAGCAATACTCCAAAAAAGGACGGACAAGCGTACTGTATGCAGTTTCTTTTGTAGTTCTGTTGCACCTTTTACGGGTTCTACCAATAAAACGCAGTCTCTGGTTCGCCTTTCCTACGACATTATCTAAGTGTTCTTTCCAGCTTAAGTCTGAAGTAATAGTAATTCTTAGTATTTTGTGGAGTTTACGGCCTTCAATTTTGATTTATGTAAAGAAGGAACAGCAGAGGACCAATAACACTACTCTGTGGAACGCCTGATATCACCTCTGTTTTGGTAGATGCCGTACCATCGATTACCACGAACTGTGTCCTCTCTGACAGGAAATCCACTATCCAATTGCAAATATGGGGCGATATACCATAAGCATGCAATTTGATTAAAAGCCGTTTGTGAGGTACAGTGTCAAAAGCCTTCTGGAAATCAAGAAATACGGAATCGCTTTGCGAACCCTAGTCAATAGCATCACGTCGTGTGAGTAAAGAGCTAGTTGTGTTTCGCATGAACGATATTTTCTTAATCCGTGTTGACCTTGGGTCAATAGATCATTCTGTTCGAGATAATTCATAATATTTGAATACAGGTTATATTCCAAAACCCTGCTGCAAATTGACGTCAATGAAATGAGTCTGTAGTTTAGTGGGTTACTCCTACTGTCTTTCTTGAATATAGGTGTGACCTGTGCAACTTTCCATCTTTTGGTACAGATACTTCTTTGAGAGAGCGGTTGTGTATGGCTGTTAAGTAAGGAGCTGTCGCTTCAGCGTAATCAGATAGAAGTCTAATGGGTATACAGTCCGGATCAGAAGACTTGTTCATGCTAAGTGATAGTAGTTGGATATCAATGAAAACTAACGTAATTACAAAGTCAGTTCACTGTCAAATTCTACATGCGTCGTTGTTGTTGTTGTCTTCAGTCCGGAGAATGGTTTGATGCAGATCTCCGCTCTACTATATCCTGAACAAGCCTCTTCATTCGTCATAAGAAAGGCAACCCACATCCATTTGAATCTGTGTACTGTATTCCTCTCTTTATCTGCGAATTTTACCACACACACTTCCCTCCAATATTAAATTCACGATTCCTTGATGCTAAGAATGTGTTATACCAATCGATCCCTCCTTTTAGTCAAGGTATACCACAAATTCCTTTTCTCCCCAATTCTCTTAAGTACCTCCTCATTAGTTACGCGAGCCACCCACCTAATATTCAGCTTTCTTCTGTAGCACTGCGCGCCAATTTTACGAGACATTTCTTCTTTATCTCTTCTCTCAAACGGCGGAGGATGATGCTGTAGGATGATGCGTTAATAGTGATGTCCTTTTGCAAGTAATTTACCATAACTGGCCGTTCTGCATCCCAGAATACCGATTTTTCACATTGCAAGCTGACTTTTGGATCTGGAAGTCTTTTTGGGTAGAGGATGAAGATTGTTCCCATTGTTGTGACTCTTGTTTCGTCTCGGGATCAAAGTGGTGAACCCACGATTCGTACATTTAATTGTCCCATACCTTCTAAGAAAGCCTTTTCAAATAATGAAATGTTTGTAAACCTATGGGACCAAACTGCTGTGGTCATCAATCCCTAAACTTACAAATTACTTAAACTAACTTAACTAAGGACATCACATACACATGTCCGAGGGAAGACTTGAACCTCTGGCGGGGATAAAGTCGTCCTCATCGCCTGTATTTGGCGGACGATTTCGTTACAACACTGCACATGCTCCTGCTTTTTATATTTATTCGAGTCTTCGGGATATACCGAGATGAAACTTTCCGCATTCCCAAAATATGCACACGTCTTATGGGAGATTATAAATGTTGTTTTCAGTGTGCTGCAACAGTGTTCGGCGATCGTGCATAATCGTGTCTCGAATTGCATTCACTATTTCATCACTGGCAACGGTGACAGGCCTTCCTCTTCTCATTCGTTCTTCCACGTTTGATGTTGGATACCCAGTTTTTCACTGTTGTAAAAGACGGAGCACTGTCCTTAAATGTATTCCGCAATGTCCTTTCGCAATTTTCATGGGCGTTATACACTTAAAATGAAGATATTGAATCACACCACAGTTCTCGATATCTGCCATTTTTGTTACACTGTAGTGTACAACACATTCTACCGGCAAAACTAACGAAGCTCTAACAACGAAATTCGATATGGATATCCACAAAGGGTCGACATAAAAGCAGGTGGTGCTGTTTGTGCGAGACATTACGGTAACTATCTCGGACTAGAATCTTTTCGATCACCTCTCGTCAAACTCGAATTACGTACACACAGTTGTGATCTAGAAAGTCAGAAACCTACTTCATTGTTGAAGTTTAATAGAGGAATAGATTTAAGCGGAAATATGGCATCACCATTATCGCTAGAACTATGAGCATTTTTAAAAAGCTGGTAGCATTCAGTATTTGCATCAGTATTTGCCGCACGAGGGATGGAGATCACTGGAACGTACTCTTATAACTAAATGCCAAGGATATACATTTTTTTTTCATGAAACCTTCAACTTCTAGGCCCAGGAAGAATTAATTCGAAATTACTTAAGATCATCATCATAATCGTGTTCTGCCCAGAGGCAGGTTTTCACATCTCCATGTGCTCTGTCTGCCATCATCTTCTTTAGGTCTGCATATTTTCTACTTCCCTCTATGACGTCTATCGGCTTGTAACCCCTCCTTGCACTCAGTCTTCTACCGCAAATTAGTACATCTAAAACATCTGTTATTAAACAATCTCGTCTCAACGAATGTCACATCCAGTTCTTCTTCCTTTCCCTTATAACCTGCGGCAGTCTTCTCGTCTCACCAAACATTTACAACACTCTTTTGTTGCACATACATTCCATCCAACGCATCCTCTCCATTCTCCTCCACATCAACATCTCAAATTCAATCTCGTCTCGGTGTCCATGTTTCTAATTTATAAAGAGCCAACCCCAAACAATACACCTGCCAAGCCTTTTCCTCATGTCTTTATAAGTTTTCCACATAATAATCTTCTCTTTCAGTTGAATGTCTCATTCGCTATAGAAATACGCCTTTTGACTTCCTGATGACAACTCAGGTCTTCGGTGATCGTGATATTTAAACGCTCTGACCAGGATTAAGGGCATTTGATCGATCTTAATATTTGTGGTCCCTTCTTTTGCTGATCACCATAATTTACGATCCGCGCTGGCGAGAACGAGGTGTCCACGGATACACATAGAGGGACAATTCAACAAGCGCCCCCTATCGTGCAAAGCACCGCGTTGAGACTTACGTACTTGATGCTAACTCAGCTAACAGGATCAGTGTGAGAACTCATGCCTTTGCAACATGGAGCAAGGGCTTTCTCCATCATGAATTTGAACCCGGAGATCATACTGTCAACGCAGAAGTTTACGAGTTAATTTTGAAACGGCTGGTGCAAAGCATCTGGCGGATTCGGCCAGAACTGTACCGAAAATGACAGTGGAATTTCCTGCAGGGCAATGCCCGACCGCACACTGCGATCCGTGTGCTCAACTTTCACGCTAGACGCAAGGGCACTGTACTTCCAAAACATCCTTATTCTCCAAATTTCGCGCCGGCAGACATCGTTCTACCTTCCTGCCTTAAATTAGCCCCGAAAGGTTTACGTTTCGCTGCGACTGCGGAGATTCAACAACGCTTCACCTCAATACTTCGAGCGTTTCCACAAGAAGCATTTGCTGACGGTTTTCAACAGCTGCACAACTGATGTCAGAAGAGTATTGAAGCCAATAGCGACTATTTTGAAGGCCAGTAAAGGTACACTCCTGGCCATTAAAATTCCTACACCACGAAGATGACGTGCAACAGACGCGAAATTTAACCGTCGGGAAGAGGATGCTGTGATATGCAAATGATTAGCTTTTCAGAGCATTCACACAAGGTTGGCGCCGGAGGCGACACCCACAACGTGCTGACACGAGCAAAGTTTCCAGCCGATTCCTCATACACAAATAGCAGTTGGTGAACCGTTGTTGTGATGCCTCGTGTAAGAGGGAGAAATGCGTACCATCACGTTTCCGACTTGGATAAAGGTCGGATTGCAGCCTATCGCTATTGCGGTTTATCGTATCGCGACACTGCTGCTCGCGTTGGTCGCGATCCAATCACTGTTAGCAGATATGGAATCGGTGGGTTCAGGAGGGCAATACGGAACGTCGTGCTGGATCCCAATGGTCTCGTGTTACTATCAATCGACAGGCATTTTATCCGCATGGCTGTAACGAATAGTGCAGCCACGCCTCGATCCCTGAGTCAACAGATGGGGACAAGACAACAACCATCTGCACGAACAGTTCGACGACGTTTGCAGCAGCATGGACTATCAGCGCGGACACCATGGCTGTGATTACCCTTGACGCTGCATCACAGACAGGAGCGCCTGCGATGGTGTACGCAACGACGAACCTGGGTTCACGAATGGGGAAACGTAATTTTCGGATGAATCCAGGTTCCGTTTAGAGGATCACGATGGTCGCATCCGTGTTTGGCAGCATTGCGGTGAACGCACATTGGAAGCGTGTTTTCGTCGGCGCCATACTCGCGTATCACCCGACGTGATGGTATGGGTTGCCATTGGTTACACGTCTCGGTGACCTCTTGTTCGTATGGACGGTACTTTGAACGGGGCCGTTACACTTCAGATGTGTTACGACCCGTGGTTCTACCCTTCTACGAATCATGCAGGATAATGCACGATCGCATGTTGCAGTTCCTGCACGGGCCTTTGTGGATACGGTAAATGTTCGTTGCTGCCCTGGCCAGCACATTCTCCAGATCTCTCACCAACTGAAAACCTCTGGTCAATAGTGGTCGAGCAACTGGCTCGTCACAATACGCCAGTCAGTACTCTTGATGAACTGTGGTATTGTGTTGAAGCTGCATGGGCATCTGTACCCGTGCACGCAATCCCTCTGTTTAACTCAATGCCCAGGTGTATCAAGGCCATTATACGGCCAAAGGTGGTTGTTATGGGTACTTATTTCTCAGGATATATGCACCCAAATTGCGTGAAAATGTAATAACATGTCAGTTCTAGTATAATAGATTTGTCCAATGAATACCCGTTTACCATATGCATTTCTTCGTGGTGTAGCAATTTTAATAGCCGGTAGTGTATTTTGATCGTAAGTCTTGTACATACATTTCCTGGGACCAGTCACTGACATTTTCAGACACACCTTGTATCTTTCTGCTATGATTTGTAATAGGCCAATTTCGAACAGTTCCTCTCCGGTTCACTTGCAGCAGTATATTTGAATTCATAGAGTCAGATTTACACCACATTACAAGCAAAGATAATAGAGATAAGTCATGATATATATATATATATATATATATATATATATATATATTCCGTTTCAATTTATCTCCGCTGCAGCGCTGCGACTGCAGTTCCGCACATGCGCTGTAGACGATGTGTATTAAGGAGAAGAAAGTGCGCCATTTGGAGAGCGCTGTCAGTTACGTACGCTTTGTTGTGCTTGTTTGAAATGTCGGCGTTGATTGAAAATCCCGCCGCCTATGAAATCAGGTCGGTGATTCGGTTTCTGAATGCGAGGAAAGTGAAACTAAGTAAAATTTATAAGCAAATTTGCTATGTTTACGGACCAAATGCGATGAGTGATTCGATGGGGAGAAGTTGGGTCCGACAGTTCAATGGCGGGTGTAGTGATGTGCACGATGAAGAACGAAGTGGGCGTCCACTTTTGGTTACAGAAGAACTGGTTCACGCGATTGATGACAAGATCCAGGAAAACCGTAGGTTTACAATTAGTGCTCTCGCTATGGACTTCCCCCAAATTTCACGATCACTCATGTGACGAAAAAACTCCTACAGGAATTTGGCTGGGACGTGTTTAACCATCCTCCGTACAGCCCTGACCTCGCTCCTAGCGACTTTCATCCGTTCTTACATCTCAAGTCTTTCCTTGGCGGTCATCACTTCACCAATGACGACGAGCTGAAAGAAACTGTTTCCAACTGGTTTAAGACACAGGCGGCAGATTTCTATGAAGAAAGTGTACAAAACCTGGTGCCACGCTATGAAAAATGCCTGAAAAATTTCAGCAGTTATGTGGAAAAGTAGTTTAAGAGTTGTAGAATTTTGTGAAATAAAAATTTCTTCTGTATGTGTGTACAATTTCATTTTATTACCAAACGGAACTTACTTTCTGGACGCTTCGTATATACAGGGTGTTTCACTAAGTGTGTTTGCCTCTGTTACTTATAAAATAAAAGGTGACGGGAAATTTTAATATGGTAGGTCAACACAAGAAATGTTACACTTCCTGCGGAGCTATGAACATAGTTTATTGTATTATTTTCTAAAGAGTTACATCACGAAGATATAATTTTTATAGAACAATAGTTTTTTTACTATCGTGCATTGGATTCGTTGAAACCAGCTGCGTCCAAATCAATTTAAACTACATTCCTATCACTGTTAGTTTGGGAACTACAACCCTTAAAAGTTTCAGGGGCAGATAGCACAAGCGCTGCGCATAATGCAATGCACCTTCTAAATGTAACGTCGCTTGTGTCACGGAGCGAGAAGCTTCCTTGGTGCGCTGCTAGACTGCCGACTGTCGCCGAACACGGCCGTATACCCGACAGTTGGAGCCACACAAACAACCGGGGCTCTATATACCATAGTTACTGACATCGAATGACGATGACATACACGAACCATGAATACGATGACATGTTGCTGATGCTCGGTGAGTGTCGGCACGATGTCACTGAAGCAGCCACGGCCTATGCCGTGAGATATCTTAGGCGAAGAGCCCCGGCAACCATTACGTTCTTACATGCCGAACAACGACTTCGGGAAACAAGCAGCTTGGTAATGCGCCGCAGTAACAGACGAAGACCTGCAAGAAGTGAGGAGACGGAGGTGTTTGTTTTAGCTGCACTACACCACGATCCTCATGTCAGCTTACGAGACGTTGCTGCAGTCGCTGGTGTCAGTCTCACATCTTTGTGGTGTATGGTACACGGCCACAGGTTTCACCTATACCGCCTGTTACTGACCCAGGAACTGCATGGGAACGATTTCCGTGTAAGAGTGACATTCTGTGAGTGGGCCATGCGCAATTTCACGCTGGAGTCTTTACAAAGTGTTATGTTCTCTGACGAGTCCATGTTCACAAATTATGGCGCAGTGAATCGCCATAACATGCACTACTGGGCCGCAGACAATCCTCGGTGGGTATGACCTGTCGACCGTATGGGGATGAAATCATCGGTCCATACTACTTCCCAGGTACACTGACAGATGAGTTATATCGCGGTTTTATAGCCGACAGTTTGGGCGGTCTCCTTGAACATGTGTCTACACACGAGAGTCCATATGTGGATGCAGCACTATGGTCACCCAGCCCATTCTGCGTGTGCTGTTGTGGAAGAACTAAACAACAGGTTTGCAGGAAGATGGTTGTGGCGCCAAGGTCCTCATTCGTGGCCCGCACGGTCGCCCGATTTAACACCAGTAGATTTCTTTTTGTGGTGATATCTAAAGGATCGTGTTTATGTCACTGAGTCGACATCTCCAGATGATCTAAAACGGTGCATCGAGGACGCATGTCGCTCCGTCACACCGGCGATGTTACATCTCGTCCGCAGATCCTTTCGACGGCGCATTGCATTATGCATTGTGGAACATGGACACACATTTGAACATCTCATGTAAATCAACTTCCCACCGCCATAACATCCATCACCCACTACACAGCCAAGTATTATGTACAGCGTGTGCTATCTGCCCCTGAAACTTTGAAGGGTTGTAAGAGTATCACTTGAGTACGGATTGACAGGAAAAGGTTTGTATGAAATAAGTTTTTGGAAATCTATCGAAAAATTGGAAAATTTGAGAAAAACTGAAAGTGCGTTTTACAATGTGTTTTTCATTGAATTCAACACTGACTAACTGACTAATCGAACGACGGAAAGGGATAATTTTGTATATATACAGGGTGTCCCAGCTAACTTGTCCACCCAAAATATCTCTGGAACAATAACAGCCGGCCGCGGTGGCCGAGAGGACTGAGGCGCTTCAGTCACGGTCTGCACGGCCACTACGGTCGGGGGTTCGAATCCCCCCTCGGGCATGGATATTTGTGCCGTCCTAGTTCGTAAGTAGTTCATAAGTAGTTGTAAGTTTAGGGACTGATGACCCCATAGTTAAGTCCCATAAGATTTACGAACACATTATGAACAAGAACAGCTGAGCAGCATGGGGTCTCGCCTGAGTCTCAGGACGTGCGCTAGCCGCGCGTTTCACGTATTTCAAGCGTCAACTTCCCGTCGCAATATCTCGGGATGTATTTGGAATATTGCGATGCAATCAACGCCATTGTTTATGTGATTTGTCATGCTATGGATTGCTGAAGAAAAAATATAGGGTGTCCATTTAAAAAAAAAATTGATTTCGTTTTAGAATGTTTCCAAAAAAGTACATTCATGGGTCCCAGCCGTACATTGATACCGGTGAAAGTCATTTTCCAATAGCTGTTATTGTTCCAGAGATATTTTGGGTGGACAAGATAGCTGGGACAATATGAGTGTGTTCGTTGACTGTCGCGGTAGTATTTTTCTGCGAGGTCTTCAGCTGGTCCCAATGTTGCAGTTACTAAAGATGTATGGCTGTGCCACTTTTTTGGTGCAGCCTGCTGAAATGTATTCCGCGCTGCTGCTGGGCCCCGTGTGCAGGCAGTAAATATCCTGGCAGCAGACGGGTGTTTTTGCCACGCGCGGCCTGTTTGTCCCGGCTGTCAGGTGCGCCTGATGTTTGCGCTGCTTTATTAAACCCTGCCGCGCACACGTCGCTGCCGAGTCGACTTATTGTGCAGGGCCGAAACACGCTCGCCGCCGTTTCCCAGATTACTGTTTCCAGCTCCCCTCTGCTAATCAGTTTACGGGCCCTCTGTACCGCACCTAGCGAATAACGAGGTCGCAACGTGCTGTGTCCCGTCCGAGATTTCGTGCGGTGCGCTCCGTACTTCTGACCAGGGTAATAACACCAGCATCGGAGAATTATGTAATCGGTGTTGGTATCGTCACGAATGTCAAATCGATTCGCAAGGTGAGCAATTACAAACAACACAGCCGCCTAATTCTTCTTGTCAGTGTGGTAAAAAAGAGAAGAACATCCACCACCGTGAACATTTTTCACACACACGTCAAAAGCTGATGGTGACAGCGGTTGCCTCGTGAGAGTACAACTGCGGTGTATTGGCCCACTTTAGGTTACGATAGCAACACTAAAAGTTGGCCTTTCCGATCGTTTTTTGACATCTCGAAATTTAAATCAAAATAACGGCTTAACCGTGCAACTGACACGAAAATTGATCCGGCCGCGGTGGCCGAGGGGACTGAGGCGCTCCAGTCACGGTCTGCACGGACACTACGGTCGGGGGTTCGAATCCCCTCTTGGACATGGATATTTGTGCCGTCCTTAGTATAAAGTAGTTCATTAGTAATTTCTAAGTTTGGGGACTGATGACCCCGTAGTTAAGTCCCACAAGTTATACAAACATTTGAATTTTGAACGAAAATTGAATAACCGAATTTGTAAAGGAGAAAATCCTATACAACTTTGCTTTTTTTTTAATTTTAAATGTCTCGTTTCGTTTCAGAGATGTTTGCAAAAACAACGGCGATTTTGGGATATCTGTCTGTCTGTCCGTAACGTGTTCCCTGTTTTTAAGACGAACCGTTCAACCTATCAGCACCAAATTTTGCACACATAATTGTAGGCCGCCAAAGACCAGAACCTTCCATTTTCAAATTTCTCGGACAAAAAATACGTTAGTAATCCCAAAAAAAGCCGTTTGTAATATAATTGTAATTGTAATCGAACAGTTCATCTGGTACGAAAATTGAATAACGTAATTGGTAGAGGAGAAAATTCTCTACAACTTAGCTCTATTATGTTTTTTCATATCTAGCATCGTTGCAGAGATATTTGCAAAAATAACGGCGATTTGACGATGTCTGTCTGGCTGTAACGTGTTCCCACTTTTTAGGTCGAACCGTTCAACCGATGGGCACCTATTTTACAGACATAATAGTTGGCTACCAGTGACCAGAACATCACTTCTTGAAATATTTCGGGTAAGAAATATGTTAATAATACAAAAGAAGAGGTTTGTAACGTATTTTTAATTGCAAGTAAACCGTTCATCTGACGCGAAAATTGAATAATCGAATTCTCTACAACTTTGTTCCCTTATGTTTTTTTTTTTCATAACTCGTATCGTTTGAGATATATTTGCAAAAATAACGGAGTTTTGACACCCTCCATTAAATTAACGAAAACCAGCCGTTTGCAGATGTCACGTGACATTCCTCGCCCAGAACTCTTCTCTGGCATACGCCAATGATTTTCTTATTGTAACTTACACATTGTCATTTCAAAAACCTCAAATCTAAAGTGGGCCGTAAAACACGTCAGTGCGATTTTTTTTTTTTTTTTTTTTTTTTTTTTTGTATTAGGATAAACGTGCATCGTGAAATGGCATATGCTTCTTAACAATTATGATTACGAGAAAATTTATAATACTGCACCTGGTTCCAATATATATATATATATATATATATATATATATATATATATATATATATATATATATATATATGTGTGTGTGTGTGTGTGTGTGTGTGTGTGTGTGTTTGTCTGTATGTGTTCATAAACCATTCATTCGATTGCAATGAAACTTTGCCGAACTGTTCACCGTACGCCCACGAAAGTTACTGGCCCAGAAACCAAAGAGCACTACACATAGCTCAGGAGATTTGACGTCATAAATAACGAGAGGTCACCGCGTGACAATACCCAGATTTATGCGTCCATTATTGAAAAATGGGAGTAGTTAGTGACCTGCAACATAGTTTTAATGTAATTTCGGACGTTTATGAAGCGTTTTGTAACCGAACCCCCGCCCCCCTCCCCACACACTCACACGCAAAATGATGAAACGAAAAGAAGTCTACCGCTCACAACAGTTTCGCTGAAGATGCCGTAAATCTGTCGCATCAGGCATGACCTTGTAAACAATATAGTTGCAAGAAACTGCCACATAATTATACGAGACTTTATCGAAACACTGTATGAGAATGAGAGTACTTAGCGACTTGCAACTAACTTTAAACATAATTTCAAACTGTTATTGAACTTTTTCTTTCTGACAACCATAGCAAAACTGTGAAAGGAAATAAGTTTCTTGCTTACTACTTTTCCGCTGTTCAAGGACTATAACTACGGTATTCGGTATGACGTTACAATTTATAATTTCTACACTACAAATTGTAGCCGCAGGAAATTTTGCAGACAGTAGACACACACATAGGCGTATGTAACTTGAAATTGTATCACAGTAAGACACGTAGTCCATGAGCACATAAACAGTAACGTTCATGGAAAAACGCCCTATCATGCACCAAGTTTTAATCTGTTACTTCTTTACTACTAATTATATTTGCAACAGATTTTACAGATGTCAGCACTTATACAAATGAATATATACCTGAATAATTATTCAATTTTACAACGTATAACTCAATAAATATGAGATCGTGAGAATTTTATATGCCATTTGTCTTTTGATTGCTGTCACTCTATGTTGGGATTTTTTACATTATGCAAGACGGCGTTATTTCTTATATATTCTCCGATAAATAGAGCATGTTTTAGAAAAATAAAGATGGATAAAGAGTAGGGATAGGAGAACTACTAACTCAAGGCAGGACTAAATAAATAAATACCCGGGCAACGCCGGGGCTTTAGCTAGTCTAATATATAAAAATGAACGTGGAACATAAATGCTTAAATAAAATTATGCCTCGACTGCGGATGAGTGAGTGAGTGGTTACTTGTGTGTGTGAATGCAACATCGCGTGTCTATAGACTGGTACAACACTGTGAATATAAAAACTGATGTCAATATCTGTGATTAAAGTAAGAATAAATACTATGATTAAGCAGCCTGGCATCGACTGATTGCAATATGTATGGCCCTGTTAGTGCGCTTAATTATCCAGAATATCAGTCTGGCTAAATACAGATCTTGTTGGATGACCAGTCAGTTTGTAGCTCAAAGTAGTATTCGTTAGTTTGACAATCAAGTAGTTCATTAATTAAACTGAGTACAGACAAATATTTAACACGAGATTGATACTGAATATTAATGTGATTGCGATGTCAATGGAATGGTAGACAATTTCGCTAATAGTGCTGGGAAGATTAATTATGCCGTTCATGAATATAATAAAATAATCTATAGAACCAATAAATATGCTGAATATGTAAAAATTCTTTACTGACTCCTTCGATTGTCTGAGAGGAACAATTATAAAAATTACTGACTTTCAATTCAAAAAAAGGAGATGAAGCTATCGTCTAAAATAGTGAACAAAAAGAAATGATCTTAACTGAGAGAAATGAAACAGACAGAAATTGCAAATCTAACTTCGATTATTATTTTAACTGATCCGTTGACAATCACTAATACAGTGAAAAAGAGAAACAACCCAAACTTACTTTTTGATAGTTTCTACAATATGTGTTACAGATTTCGTTTTCAAAGTCGTTATGTAGAGTAAATACATATACCAAAAATTCCATAATCTCCATCTCAGTACAAATTATGTTCCACATTTACTCTCTTTAACAAACAGAACCAGACTATCCGTCTTACTCCTGCGATCTACGTACTACTATTCGCTACAGACACTAACTGCTAACTCCTACAATAGACACAGACCACCGCCGGCTCATTCTGTGGGAAGGAATATCTCTATGTTCAAATGTTTGTAATCCTATGCGACCAAACTATGGTGGTCATCAGTCCCTAGACTTACAAACTACTTAAACTAAGTCAAACTAACCTAAGGACAACACACACATCCATGCCCGAAGGAGGATTCGAACCTCCGACGCGAGAGGCCGCGCGATCCGTAATGTGGCGCTCCAGACCGCTCGGATACTCCCGCGGGCCGGATATCTCTCATCAAAGTCAATGAAAATAACAAAAAGCGGTGTTGCCACCTTTAAAATATTTGTTCGTATTTTGTACACTGCACTACCGTTCATACAAATTGGGATATTGTCTGCAGTTGTTTGCGAGGTTTATAGGTATAATTATATCACTCTAAGAGATAGTTCAGGAGATATGACGTGATAAACAATAGAATACCCGAAAACCTGCTGCATTATGCGACCATGTTGCACGTCTACTCCTCAATCACTTGACCGATTTCCTTAAAATGTTGCATATATTACTTACCGTGAGGTTAACAGTTGATGTAGAGGGAAGAGCCACATAAGGCACATAGTTGACGCGATATGAGGTCATAAAAATAACATGCATGATGCCGCGGCGTTGCGGCCGAGCGCATTGAGGCGCTATGCTACGATGAGCGAGGCCGTTCTCCATCGGGGGTGAGAATACCCCCTCGGGCATGGATGTTTGAGAGGTCTTTAGTATAAGTTAGTTCATAAGTAGTTTGTAAGTTTAGGGACTGATGACCCCGCAATTAAGTCCCATAAGATTTACAAACATTTGAACTTCCATGATAAACAAGAGTACTATGACTATTATACATGGTGTAAACGGTTGAAAGTCGGCTGCCTGCCGCCTTCCCTAAATTTTAATCTTGTATTCTATTTAAAGTCGCTTAACGACACTCTATTCTTTTCTGAGGCTTGAGGAGTAACGTAGCCTTTCAGTTCTTGTTTTTAAATGTTATTATTAGTAATCGTAATTAACTTCATTTGTTTTAGATTTATGTTATTAATTTATTAGTGTGTCAATCAATGCGGCAACATGAATGGCTTGTCCGTCTCGCCACTGTGCCTATAAGAATGTAAAATGTCTTGTCTCTGCATGTGTATGAGAATTTTTTGGCATGCTAGTGTGTCTAGAAGTATGAGAAGTTTAGCCTTGGGTGATGCTCTCAGGACGTGCGTGGATAGGTGGCTAGTACCAACCTCTCTTTCTATGCTCTCCAAAGAGGTTTCCACACCCTTTCGTTGCAAGTTAGGTTGGCAAGAGGCTGGTGTGAAGCTATACGCGCCCGTGTGCCAATTTCGGCGTATCCCCCACCACCCCTGGCTCCCTCGGCCTTGCCGATTTCCGGGCGGAGGCCCACATGGCCCGCAAAAATCTCACTCGTTCGGTGGCTGTCCTTTGGAATAGTGAGTTAGCTCTGCTCTTTCAGTCTGGAGATGGCAGCAATTCGTTGTTCAGTTAGTTCAACTTAGGTTTTAGAACTTGCATTCATTTTCGGAGTAAGTTTCTCCGAGCATGCATCGAAAGATGCGCGACTACTAAGCAGGATTTTTGCTTCCTGTAACTCGTGTGCAATTTTACTGTTTGTTTTCTCTGACCGCGAGTAACATGTACTCCACGTGGTGTGTTCTCAGAACAAAGCCTTCAGCGGAACCCGTGTTTGTTCTATGCCCTTCAGGCTAGAATACCAGCATGTATCATTCCATTTTCTGGTAGTACTGCGCGATCTTCCCTCTTCCGCCTGTTGTAAATTGCTATTCTAT
The DNA here is from genome assembly GCA_026315105.1 of Locusta migratoria. NCBI lineage: Eukaryota > Metazoa > Arthropoda > Insecta > Orthoptera > Acrididae > Locusta > Locusta migratoria. The sequence goes on along the minus strand of CM048746.1, from coordinate 193,245,176 downwards.
TCTCGAACTTGTACTCTGTTCCCAATCGCGGTCTGTAAGTTCTGTACTAGCCCTGTACAACCTTTCTCATTTGTTTGCTTATGAAATGCTGCGCATTTCTATAAGTTGCATGCCATATTTCATAGTTGTTCTTCCACGATTCCGAATTTATTAAACTTTGATGACTTTTGAGATAGGATTTCATCCTTCTCAGTAAAGTTCGTGCTATCGCGTATATATGTGTTTCTTTCGTTTCCTTACAGCATTCTACGTATTTCGATGCGTTGCATGCCGTATTTCATATTTCTTTTCCGCGACTCTGAATTTATTAAACTTTGATGATTTCTGAGAGCGGACCTCATTCATCTCTCGAAAGTTCTCCTATCGTGTGGAACAGTGTTTCTTCCGTTTCCTTGTAACATTCCACGCATTTCTATGTGTTGCATGCTATATTTTCGTAATATTTTAGTAATGATTTTCTTCATTTTACTGTATTTCGGAACCACGTGGTGCGCGCCTCAGTTAGTTTGCCAGCGCTTGGTTTAGCTTCAAATGCAAACTGATTTTGTTGCTATACGCGCCATCTCCATTTAAGAAAGAATAGAACCAGCCACGTACGAAAGTTATTTTTATTGTGTTGTGTCCTTCGCATTGGCTCGCTGAAACGTCCCCTACGAGATCGACGACCGTTTCTGCCTTGCTCAGAACGCTGATTTTAGTAAGTTTCGCTTGCATTGCGTGTGTGTGTGGATGAATGCTTGTTATTTGTAAATCCTCCCCCAACTAAAATTCAATTCAGTGTAGATAAATTCAAATTTCTATTATGGGCATTTTTAGCATAAGATATGATAATGCTTGTGAGCTGGTTTCAATGTGATGTGTTTTTTATTGGGTAACTAAATTGGTTCCCCCCACGTGCTTGTAATTACACTGAATAAAAGCATTTTGTTCAGTAAAATCTTATCCTATTTTTAATACAGTAGTTTGAGAATACCTACCCCTTTCTTTATAAATACTGTTTCACATGTGCTGAGAACAGATTCAGATGCTGATTATTGTTAATATTTCCGTTGCGCCTTTTGTTTCGTCCGCCACTTTCATAAAGTATTTTATTTGTGGTGGATCGTTTCATAGTAAGTGTGATTCCTGTGAGATACAATTCATATGACCGCTGCTTTTCTAACTTGCTGCTGTGAGAGTAATTTAAGGTCAAACTAGTTCTCAATTTGAGCCAGGGAACAAGTTTCATCAGCACATCAAGTAGTTTACACGAATCTTTTAACTAGCTTGTACACCCAGAACTATAATTTTTAAAAGTAATCTTTCTATGTTTTCTGCTATTAGAATCATTTCATTAAATTAATGTTGATCTTGGTTTTGGCTCCTCTCGTCAAGACTCTATTTACTAATTTTATAACTGTGAGTTTTTCATTAATTTAATTAATGGCAGATTTGATTACACTATTTAAGCAGTGCATTTTTGATTATTTACCAAGACTAAGATCAGTTCATTCTAGTAAGCAGACAACTACAGTGAATATATTCAGCTAAAATAGCTAAACATCACATTACATCTGCAGTGGTCAACTTTCACGGTATAAGTTCAAATGTTCAAATGTTTGTATAGCTTATGGGACTTAACTACGGGGTCATCAGTCCCTAAACTTACAAACTACTTATGAACTACCTAAGAATAAAGACGGCACAAATATCCATGCCCGAGGGGGGGATTCGAACCCCCGACCGTAGTGGCCGTGAAGACAGTGACTGGAGCGCCTCAGTCCCCTTTTTTTTTTTTTTCCTTTTATGGTTTTTTACGTGTTTGCTTTGAGAGTGTCTTCTCGAAGAAAATTTGTCTTCCGGTATATGCTGGATCGCGTTACTCTCCTATTATCTGTTACTGAATTTGACTTCACGTGTTTGTCTTCTCGCTACTCAAAGCGCTGTACTGCTTACTGCTCCACACCCCCGTTCACGTTGAACCAACCGACAAGGAAGAAATCTTCCAAACAAAAGTATATAGGATTCCTTTACCTCATCATTTTTGAGGAAACCGGAGTGGTTTTATGCATCGAAAATAACTTTGTAACTAAATGAGAAAGTATCTTCCTACAAATAAAGAGCAATACTCCTGCTACTTTAAAATAAACAAAAGTGACGAACAAAAACGATTCGATGCATAACATTTTCCTTCGAATGTATGTCCAACAAAACCTTTCTTCCAGTGGGATACGTAAGAGAATAATAGTTTATCATGTTCATGTGTAGTCGAAAATGTAATCTTCACTTATCCGTTGGTCACCTTATTTCAAGAACTGCAGGTAAATAGCCTCCCATCATCTCTTTCCATTGCCGGAGTTTAGAGTATTTTGAGTACTCTTGCAAGATATCATGTTGAAATTCCGGTAGGGACTTCCTCTCATTGCCCAGGCAGTAATTGATGAACCTGCCCATCAACCAGTAGGTGGACATCCTTTTTTGGTCTGGATACGGCCACCTGGTAGGCGCTAACAGTTCCTCTACAGTTACATTACTTTCTGACGTACGGTTCATAACTGCTATCTTGTGCCGTACCCATTGCCATACGTCGTTAGCAGCACCGCAAGTGAACCGATGTAGTGTGGTGTCGGTCTGCTGGCAGTCCAGGCATTTGTCAGTGTTTGACATGCCTATCCTGCAGAGGCGCTCATTTGTGCTTATGATGTTGTGAATTGCGCAGTACCACGTAGCCCGTACATGTGATGACGAGGTTTTCAAATGTATATTTTTCCACACTCTATTCCAGGCGATTGTGGGATTGTTCCTCTGTACTTTACTGACGCCACTATCTTCTGTCAGCACTTTGTATATTTCCTTGGTAGTATAGTTTCTTAATCTTTCTTGAATATAACTGTTGTCAAGAATGTATTGTTGAACATGTAGTAGCTTGTAATTGATGTGTCCGACCATAACTGGCGCCCTTCTGTCAGGCGGAGTCACTGCGTTTACTATGTACGCTGTAAGATTGCCGTCTCCAGTAGCTAGGGCCTTACCTGTTCTAGATATAAGCAGCGCTTTACATTTCTTCTTGACGTCGGTGAGTCCCAGGCCGCCTTTTGCTTCAGGGAGGGTCGCCGTGGAGTAGGCTACCCTGAGGAGACTACCTCGCCATATAAACCACGCAAGCGTGGATTCAATACGTGCCCCGATTGTTGCAGGCAAGGGAAATATGCTCGCGGGGTAGTACACTTTTGGCAATATCACAAGATTAATCAACATGGTTTTCTGAAATATATTTAAAGAGCGGGTGGAATTCTCCCTTAAAATCGCTCGTAAGCTGTTGAGCCTCATTTTCCAGTTCCAAGCTGCCGTCTTGACAGGGCAGTTATTGTAACTGATCCCAAGTAATTTGATAACGTCGCTCATTTCGAAGGGGCCATTTCCGACGAATTCTATCCCTTTCCCCAACTGCAGAATATGAGATTTGCGTAGATTGATTTGCGCTCCCGAACAAGAGCTATACGTTCCGATTACCTCTCGGATTGTAGTGAGGTCAGAGGGGTTACTCATATACACAGCCAGGTCGTCTGCATAACCTCGACAGACGTATTTATGGCCTCCAATTTCCAGACCCGGCAGCTGTACGTACAGGGTTCGTAGGAACGGCTCAATTGAAATGGCGAAAAGCATCATTGAAAGGGGGCAACCTTGTCTCACCGAAGCTAGAATGGGCACTTTTGCTGTACAATGTCCATTCACAAGAATTCGGGAAGCCGCACCAGTATACAGTCGCCGGATAATATTTATGAAATACGGCCGCATACCCATCTTGGACATCACCTGAAACAGGTACTCATGTTGAACCCTGTCAAATGCTTTGTCCATATCTAATGACAAGATGGCCGCTCTACAGTTGGATGCCGCGCTGACGGCCGTGATATCGCGGTATTCCTCGAGCGCTTGCTGTATAGATCTTCTAGGGACTGCGCACGACTGATAGGGACCGATGATACGAGCAGCAACAGCTTTCAGTCTTTGAAGCAAAACCCGAGCAACTATCTTGAGATCCGCGTTTAGCAGTGAAATAGGGCGCATATTTTGCAATTCTTTTGTTCCACACTTTTTAGGGACCAATACTATGATGCCCTCTAAAAACTCACTGGGAACCATATCAATAGTACGTAGTTCGTTAAAAATTTCCGTCAGTTTACCGCCAAATAAGGACCAATACTTTACATAAAATTCAACAGGCAAACCGTCGGGTCCAGGGGACTAGTTCCGAGGGCTTGCTTTCAAAGCGTCGAAGATTTCCTCTTCTGTGAATTGTGCTTCCAGATCAACATTTTCTTTGTCCGTCACCGTTGGTGAAATAACATTCAAAAACGCTTCACATCTGGTGATGTCAGAAGTGTCGCTCGAAGCATACAGTTTAGCATAATAGTCCTGGGCAAACATTAAGATCTCACGTTGAGAGGTGATCTGTCTGCCGTCGTCCGCGGTGAGAGCACTGATATGCTGACGCCGTCCCCTCTTGACTTCCGACAGGAGATGGAAGAGTGCTGGTTTTTCGTCCTCAATTCCACAGAAATCCCTCGATCGTATTTTCATGCCTTCCAACTGTTTTCGTTTCAAGTCCGTTATTTTGGCCTTGAGTCTATTGATTTCGACGGTATGGCGAGACACATTGACTTCATCGGCATGTAAGTCGCGTAAGCACCGAAAGTAAAATTCCATGGTGTGTCTTTCCCATTGCTTCTTTTCAAATGAGTACCTCTTGAGGAATGATCGAAGTTTGGGTTTCACATGTTTGACCCACCATTCAAACTTAGATCTATATCGATGGGAGTTCCTCAGACACAGTTCCCAGACTCGCTGTAATTCCATTTCTAATGCACTGTCCATTAAATGTGCAGTTTTAAATTTCCACACACCTCTACCTTGATATGTCTTCTGTCTGGCCATGTTAATATTAGCTAAAACTGCCAGATGGTTAGAAAAACTGACTGGACAGGTTTCGACACTGAGTACACTCCGGGTCAGACTAGGAGAAATATATATTCTATCAATCCGACTCTTCGAGTGGCTGGTGATAAACGTGAACCCTGCGTTCGCACGTGGATGGTTGTGCCAGATGTCGGTAAGGTGCAATCCTTCCACCAAATCTCCCAGTTGAATACATATATTAGGATTCGGCATCTGATCGTTTGCGGAAATGACACAGTTAAAATCACCGGCTAGTATGGTGTTTGCGGTCGCAGGATTTATTAACTCAATTATACCTTCTTGGAAGAAATGTATCCTAGCCTGTCTGGCATTGGAACCCGACGGTGCATAGATGTTAATGATCTGTGCTGTGTCTGTTTCCACTGATATTCCCCGTCCAGTCACTAGCTTTCTCACGTTCCGCGGTATAATGCCGTTTTTCAATAATGTGGCAGTACCACTTTCAGTGCCCCGGTTGAGAATTGCACTGTATCCCGCGATCTGTTCAACCCTGTCTGTACACACTTCTTGAAGCAGGACAACGTCTATGTCAAAAGCGTAGATAAAATCGCGTAGGCATTCTACTTTCGTTTGGCTTACGATTCGGTTGATGTTAACGGTGGCTATACTGTATGATTGTAGAGGAATATTAGCTGTCATTGCAATAAGATGAAGTGCTCCTATTAATAAAAGTTGTCTTCCATGTCAGAATCAGTCCTGTCAGCCCCCGCGACGGCACTTTGTATCGCCGACGAACGACTGGCGTTCCTGTCCACGTGACAACGCATGCTGTTAAATGAGGATGCACATGTGGTGACGCCGTTGGCAGGAGTAACTGCATCATAACTATCATGGTGTACTACATCCATCGGTGATTCCTTATTATTATCCCTGTCGTCAGACTCGGTAGTCGCTGTATGTGCATCCAGATATGCATGGCGTTGTGCTGGCTTGGTTTTATTTTCTTTCATCCTTAGTCCCTTTTCGTTCGGAGCTTCAGGCATTTCTTGATCCGAAGCGCCGCTGTCTTCATCATCCCCCCAAGCTGGCATTTGGGTGGTTTTACGTGTGCACTCTTTTCCCGTCGATACTTCAGCAGGTTCGTTACCTGTATCGACTGTAACCTGCAAAATATCAGCGGCCGTTGCTTTCCGCCCAACTTGTTTCGTCACTTCGTCCGTCAATTTCGTCGTCCGTGATTTTTTGACTGTTTGCAGATTGTCTTCTTGCCCTGCGGTTGGCACGCCCTGTAATTTTTGTTTGACTTGCTTGGCCTTTTCCCGTAGGGCGGGCGCCGTTTTGTCCACTCCGTGATGGGCGATACGCCTCTTTTTGGTGTCTTTTGAATAGTTTTCAGCCATCTCTTGAACTGACGGCGATGACAATTTGTTGTCGGCCGGCTGCGAGTCAGTGGTGTGTGCGAGGGGCAAGCCCTCATTCCGTGGACGGTCCCGTGCTGGCTCTGTACTACTGCTCTGTCCCCGCTCAGCAGAATGTTCAGGAAGTGCATCTCCAACTGGTTCGTCTACTCGAACGGTTTCCATGCGTGCGTCTTCCTCGGTGTTATTAATAATGTCTTGGGGAGGCGCATCTGTCGTCGGTTCCGTAATTCCGCGAGCTGCCGCTGCATAGGTCAGGGGAAACTGCGTCATAGCGGGTTGTGCTACTGTCTCGCCTCGCGGCAGCTGCGTCACTCGGCGCTGTATTCACTGAGCGCGCACGTGGCCGGTGGCACCACATCCAGAACACGTTCGCGGCTGGCCCTCGTAGATCACTATAGCCCTGTATCCACAGACGGTTATATATGACGGAACGTGTTTAATCATCTCAATTCTGACCTGTCTTACGCCGTTTAAAACTTGAAATTTATGAGCCGATGACCATTTTTCAGCTACATTGCTAAGTACAGTGCCGTACGGTCTCAAAACAGCGTTAATTTCCTCGTCTGTAATTTCGAACGGCAGTTCAAATATGCGAATAGTTCTCGTTCCAAGTCCTGCATGCGTAATTTGAACGTCACCGATACTTCCGTCAGGATGTTTAAACTTCAATTTGTTCGCATATAATTCGACAATTTGATCACATTTGGTAGGTTTACGCAACTTCAAATACAAAGTACTGCCACAAATCGAGAGATGTATTCCTATAACGTCGTCACTAGTTAACTGCAATTGTTCCATCAAAAAGTCTTCTACATCAAATGATTTCGGTCGCGGAAGGGTATTATCAAATGAGATCTTCAAAGTGTCTTTCCTTTTAGGTTCCATTGTGGTTACGTCTACTATGTGTTCTATGTGAGACAAGAGTGCAACGCGCTACGGCGTTAAACTCACCAACAGCGCCCGGACACCAGCCGCGAGGCGTAAACACCACGCTTCCGCTCGCTACGGCCGCTCGGCCGCGACTGTCCCCTCGGCCACGGCGGCCGGCACGGTATAAGTCGCCAAAATTATACACATGGTACTACCATGCGCAAAAATATCCGAACGACCTGAATTGCGTTTCGCCTGATGTGCATGCAACACAACTAACGTACGTGTCTTGCGGGTGCTCCGCTCGCTCCGCGGTATAGTCGTTCGACTATAAAAAATGGATCCACTACAGACAACCGCTCTTTATGGCATTTTGGAAATAAAAGGAGGCACGTTATTAAGTACTTAACGTTTATTAAATCCAATTTATTACAATAACATATCTTAAGTATTATCACACTTATTACAGTCTCATATAACAAACTCCGTCACATAAAACATTAATTAGTCCTTAAACAACATTTAATATTGTTACAAACAACAGATTTTACTATAGTATAGGAAATCCTAAAGTCCTGTAGAAATTCGAAGTACTTTTGTTCTCTATATCGTTTTCTCACAATTGCGAAACGTCGTTCCACTGGCGAGTGGAATTTTATTAACCGATTGTAGAACTAACCAGATAATAAAAACTCAATTAACAGCAGAAAACGCACTATGGAAACTTAAATATTAACTGCGTATCACCAACTTTTTCTCCGCATTCATACCTGAACTCATATTTGTACACATCTTTGAACTTGATATGACAAACACCTTGTTCTGGACTCAAACCAACCACCTGTAGCCATAGTTAACCAAGCAATGCATTCATGTGTTATAGATACCTGATTATGCCTAAGATTGTCACAGCTGACGAAGTATAAAGATGTGTGAAATATTCGAGATTCCCTCACAAATATCAAAACGCGCAAATCAAATCATATAAAATGCCAATTCTAAAATATTTTTATTTATTTATTTCTTACTGAACTAGGAACTTAATAACCACCGTTATGTCCCCAATCACAAGTGCCCAGACTCAGTTCCGTGTGCGACTTACGAGGCTGCTCCTGTCGGAGGTTCGAGTCCTTCCTCGGTCAGGGGTGTGTGTGTTGTCCTTAGATTAGTTTAAGTAGTTCTAAGCCTAAGGACTGATGACCACAGTAGTTTGATCCCATAGATTTACATACATTTGATTTTGAGTTACATACCCGGTATCTAAATGGAAGATAACTAAGTGAATTCAGATGTTAGTAGTCTAATTATTTCACCAGCAGCGGGACGTTTGAATCTGTAATCAGGATATAATTACGTTATGCGTCACCGGGAATCGAACCCCGTACCTACCGGTGTCCTTTCTAAGCACGAATGGACGTTAAATCTCAAATGTTAACTCAACAGGAATGACGATGCGTGCGTGTCTGACTAGTAACAACAGCACATATCGTTGTTATAATATTAATAATAATAATTTCGTGTGGCTCAGAGTCCTGGTGTATGTCATCCAACTGTGCGCCACTTCAGAGACTTGCATGTCCCTAACCTGCCCCAATTATCCAACCGGGAAAGGCGACCTACAGTTTAACGTGGAATCCAAACCACGTGTAGTTTATGACACACATTGTTGAGACGTGAATGCTGTTAAAACACAGATTGAAAAAATCGGTGATCTGACTAGGTTTCGAACCCGCGACCCTTCAGTTACCATTCAAGCGCTTTACCCCAAGACCACCGCAACACCTTAGCTGCCGCAGATAAGGCGCGAAGAGACATTCGAAATAATTTTTTGTTAGTAGTCCAGTGTGCTCTATCTAGGGCGTCAACTGAAATTATGAATATTTTGTGCTGGACGTGGATTCGAATCCATATACGTGCCTTTCGTGGAGATCTAGAGGGGTCGGCAGTCTTGGAGAAAGCAACGAAATGATTCAACTATATGATTCTGAGAGGGTCGAGTGAGAAAAAGAGGAGATTCGAATTAGTATCCTAGTCCAACACCAAAATTTTTAACGTCTCAAGTTAAATTCAATACGGGACACGTGACCTTAAATGACAAGTGGTTTATAAAATAAAATAAAGTTTTGCAATATAAGAAAAGCTTTCTAGCGACAGAGTTACTGGTTGCCGTGTATTCTGCCTGTTACTGGCAACGATAAATCGGCTCTGTCCGAGCTGATGGCGAAATAATTCGGTGTAATACGGATTGTTAACTACGGCGCAACTTGACGTTCTTCACTTGGTGTTATAAGAGGTGAAGTAGACATGATCGTGCCAGTTAAAAATATACACCTATAGGGTGCAATTGAACGCACACATGACAGATTCTAAACTACAACCGATCGAACAGACTACTACGTCAATGTAACGGAAACTGCACTTAGCATATCGATTAGACGCAATTAAGACAATTTGGTGCTCAATGAAATGATTAACTATAAGCAAGCACCTGACACAGAAATTATATTAGTCTCATGTTAAGACTTTTTACTCATTTTTGGAAGTAGTTGTCCAACCGTCAAGAAAATGTATTTCTCGACAAATTGACTTCAACATGGTTCGGCGACAGCTTTAACTCGAAAGGAATTGGTTTCTACACGCTCGGAATCGGTAAACCACCTGAGCATTGTAAGTCACTTTCAAAGTATATGAGAGAATGCCTTCCTGGAAACAGCTAAACACCTTTTGACTGAGTAGTTTTGTTAAGAATTCCCTATTGATTTTTAATCTGGATACCTGTAGCTCTGTCAGAGAAGAGCTAAAAATATTTGCTCTCACCACGATTGGCATCGAAAGTTGATAGCACGTTCGTTTCGCAGCCGACTACGTTACCCGAAGGCTAGCGAGGACTTCGGGTATCTAGTTCCTTCTTACTGGCCGACAAGTTAGGAGACAATATCAGGCGTAACTTTAAAAGAAGAGATTGGTTGCAATTTTCGTGTGGAACGGATTTCCTGGACCCAAAAATATGAATTAATAACTTTATGTCACACCTTAAGTGGAAATCACTCAGATTATTGAATGGAAATGACATGAAAAATCAAGTGAATTTATCAGCTTAATTCTGTGCTTACCAGGAAGTAACTCCCCGCTCACAGAGTTGCCAAGCGTACTCTGCTATGTTGCCAATTCTCCATTAGACTAGCGACAGGCAGAATACGTTTGCTGGGCGTCTGTGTTCCTCGCGCTGCCTTAGCGCTGACGGAGATAGCGGCTTCGAAGGCGCGGCGCGCAGCCTGCCACTGTGTTGACTGAGAAGAGATATACCCAGCATATAAGAATAAGTCTTCATCGTTTTCTTTAACTATAGCATCACGAGACGTTATTAACATTTTCTGCACAATACTTTTTAATGTTATATACCTGAATACTATTTTCCTTATGAATTTTTTCGTTGGCACCACCTCTAACATATAACTGCAGAAATGTAAAGATAGAATTACCCTGATTACAAAATGCAAACTTCACAAACATATTTCATAAGTTTCGAGCACATAGTTTCCAATCAGACGAACCGTGCAAATAAATCTTTTCCAGTGATTGAAAAAAAGATCATCCGCGAAAAAATTGAGCATCTGAACAATTTCAATGATAATTCGATTCAAGCTTATAAGTGACAGGAGAAGCATTTGTGATAAGAATATGAGACAAGAAAAAAAAAAGTCGCGAAAGTAATGTTTAGAATATGTAATTCATTCTATAAAATCGAAAGGGACCATAAGTATGGTCTACTCGTAAAGATTACAGTGTAACTGCTGGTGATGCTGTTTAAATAAAAGTGAAAAGCATCTGATGAATGAACTCTCCAGTTTCCAGTCTCCCAGAAACAGAAAGAGGTTGCCGTAAGAGTGCGTGAGATGGGATTACTGTATAGTATCTCGCAGTTGGTATAGTTTGTTCGTAGTTCTAGTCTGACGCCCACCGCGGACAATAATTATCGACATGCATTTGTTACAATACGCTGAAATGTTGGAAAGATGTCACTTTCGGTGACTAACTCACTGGAATGCGATCATTTTCATTTTGTTTTAGAGTGAGAAGTGATATTAACGCCTTAAAATAGGTCCTGTATTTATCAAATGGTCACCCGATGCAGTTGTTTATCGGCTTTTACTTGAATGTCACGCAGAGAGCGACGTTTAGCTCTGTAACAACTGCTGACTCCTTAAAATACCACAATAATATGGCCTTGCAGAGGTGGACTGTTTTTGAAAATTGCTTTGGAAAGTCTTTCCCTCCAGAGGACTGCACCAGTTCACGCGAAAACAAGAAGGAAGATTAGCGTTTAACGTCCCGTCGACAGAGTGGTCATTAGAGACGGAAGTTCATCAGAGGGGACTTCTTTTCCCTAGCTTTTACAGCAGTCTACCTTCTACAATAGTTAAAGGGTTAATTACTCATTTGACACTTAATATCTGTGTAGGAGCGATTTTACAATCATAGGTCTTACGGAAGAAATGATTTATGTTTCATTTCGAAATATTTTATTAATTTCACCATCCTTACTTCTTCTAATTTTGTTGCCTTACCAACATTCGAAATTTTCATGTTAACTAGGTAAACCTGGCTACGCTTTACTGCAGCTCAGTCTGGTATGAAATGAATGGGACAGTAAGCAAAAGTATTCTTGCTAACATAGACGTACCGAGAAAATACATCAGTCTAATGAGAACATAATATTTTGTTCCCCTTTTCCTACTTACACATTGAAATGGGTTACCAAATCTGGAATGTGGCATATATAGTAGGCTATTATGCTATGTTTAAAATTGGATTCGAATTGTTTTCAATCTGGATGATTGTAATGTTCAAATAGAATTTTCCGTCGTTGCTCTTACAAAACATTTGTTATTATTTTGAAATTATAGCATGAATATAATTAAATTTCAAGTTTAGGTCACGTGATCAAAAGCGCCCTGTTATTGGCTTAAGCTCTGGTGATTTCACACAGCACGAGGAAGAAGAAGCCATATGCGTGTTAGAGCAGTGTTAGCGAAGGTTACTAAATTTTTCCTGACTTTTTCTGTGTACAATTAAGTTACTTGTGATGGAAAACGCATTTATAACTTTTTTGTAAGAAGGGAGAAAGTTATGTGAAGTCTGATAGTGAAAAAACCTTCCGAAAGTTGATGCGCTTAAGGTATCTTAGTTTCTCGACAACAATCCAGATTTTTACGTACCGTAAGTAAGAAAGGTGAAAGTTGCATTTAAATTAAAATATACGTATATTTGTTTATGTCAACAGACTGACTCTAGTCCAAAGATACAAACTATTACACACCATAAACGTGTGTAAATATGGATTGCGTCTTAGATTAAGTCTTCGTTTTTCTACCAAATGCATTTCAAATTTAAATTAACTCTGTTATAAAAGCCACTGCAAAATTTACACGGTAAGTGCGCTAATACGTAGTTACATTTCCGATTCTGATTAATTAATGTGTATACGCAATTTAATCTTGCGCGCTAGCCACTTTCCACAAATTACTATATGCATTTTCTCGTGCTGTTTGGTTACAAAGAAATTTGTCAAGTTAAATCGGAACTTGTTAGGCTAAAGAAGAATGAAATTAAAAGGATAACTATCTTGGCTTACGTGCCAAAATTAAAATATTCCAAGAAAAAATGTCGAAGTTTCGAATAGACTTAATCAGTTCCACATAAGCTTGGTAGCGATGCGGTTCCAGTATCGTTCACAAATTTTGCATTCCGTGTTCAAATCCAGCTGGTTTCAGTATATGCGCTAAAAAGGCGTTTTTGAGACAAATTGTTGATGTCTTTATCATATACCGAAACACTGCCTCACCGAAGTAGATACTGAAAAGACAACCATAATGAAATTTGTACTTTCACCAACTACATTTGTAAACGACTTAAAATAGAAATATATCGTGAACATCTGTTTCACAAATGTAAACATCAGTTCACTGATGTGTACACAATAATACTATACAACTGCCGGCCGCGGTGGCCGAGGGGACTGAGGCGCTTCAGTCACGGTCTGCACGGCCACTACGGTCGAGGATTCGAATCCCCCCTCGGGCATGGATATTTGTGCCGTCCTTAGTTGTAGCTAGTTCATAAGTAGTTAAGTCCCAAAAAAAAGCTATATAACTTTGCGGCTGCAGAGCATGATTCTTAATACCGGTTGTGAACTAATAGAATAATAATTGTTGTACGGAGTGTTTACTTACATCAAAGTGATCCTCCTAAAATTAAACGCAACAAGTGACCGCTATCTGATTAGGATCTCTACGAGGGAGAATAAACTACATTTTATGCCTTTATCATTGCTTGGAACATGGAAAATCATATTATCTAGATTTTTATAGATTTATTTTTACAGTTCGGCACTACGCAATATTTGTAGACCTTTTCCCAAAACACGAATGCACAGACAATATACCACTGTTAGTGAATGTTACAACAGTTGTTTGTTTGTTAAACTTATGGGACTTAACTACGGGGTCACCAGTCCCTAAACTTACAGATTACTTATCTACTACCTTATACTAAGGACGGCACAAACATCCATGCCCGAGGGGGGATTCGAACCCCCGACCGTTGTGGCCGTGCAGACCGTGACTGGAGCGCCTCAGTCCCCTCGGCCACCGCGGCCGGCATGTTACAACAGTAGGAGCATACCATGTGGGTTGAGTTTACAGGCATCACATGACTCAAAAGAAGCGTTTTAGCTGGATTTCAAATTATATTTGAATTCCATTTCTGTTTGTTTTTAAAGAATACTGCAATTGACGAGGAAAACAAATCATGTTATGAAATGTTCAAATGTTTGTAAATATTTGGGACTGAACTGCCGCGGTTATCAGTCTAGGCTTACAAACTGCTTAAACTAACGTAATGTAAGGACAACACCACACACACACACACACACACACACACATGCCCGAGGGGCGACGCTATTTCCGACGATGAGCAACCGCGCGCTCCGCTGCAAGGCGCCTTACAGCGCTCGGCCATTCCACCGCAGCTCATGTTATGAGTGTAAGATGACATGATCACCCTTTTAAGATGATTACCAGAGAACAGTCAAATACCCTGTTGCCCTTGAGAAAAGCATTTTCTTTCTGAATTCAGTCTACCATTCCCCATTCTCTCTCTCGCTCTCTCTCTCTCTCTTTCTTACGATCTGCCTCTGTCTCTTCGTCCCCTTCTACCTCCTCCAGCTCCTCCTCTTCCCTCTGTCTATCCCGCAATCCTGTCCGTCCTATACTTCCTTTCATCATGTCTTCCCTCTCTTCTTCCTTTCTCTCTCTCACCGTCTCCTCTTCCTTTCTGCCTCTCTTTACCTCGTCATAGATTCTGGGAATTAAGGAAATAAAAACTTAAGGACTTCATAGGATTATGTGATAAGAAGGTGACGAGGAAACTTCTCTTACAGATAAAGAAAGCGAAATAACGAATGCAAGAAGCAATGTTTTTTACAGACTTTATTACTAAGATGTTTTGATTTCCACTGCTGACCAGATCGTAAAACTAGATGTTGTGACATTGTAGTTTAGCGCTGTACGAGTGTTACTGCAAATAAACCATTTAACCGAAACGTCTATATAATGTGATTTCACGAAACCTTACTACTTTTATGTGTCATTTCTACCATAAAACCGGATCGGTACACAGGCCAGAAGTTGGTATTATTTTAAAACTTCGATTCAGTAATCATTATTGGAGATTTCAGTGCTCAATAGAAATGCTACATCACTCTTAACGGCAACTTGTAGAAATGACTTTTAATTTCGTATCATGTAAGTTTCTGTTGCCTCCAGGTATAATTAGTATTAAATTCGGTATTTCACTTTTCGTTTTCGACTATTTGAATTTTGACTGCTCAATGGCGAAGTGTATAGTTTCCATGTCTGTTTGACCTTCTGTTTTTCAAGTGATTTCCTGAAATTATTCTAGGCAAATGGCAACATGGTTCCTTTTCAAAAGCATAGCCAATTTCCTTCCTCTGCCTTCGGTTGATAATCGTTTTGCATTTTTATCTGTACCGCACTTTATGGTCTTTATTTCAGCTGATGATTTCCATAGCTACAGAAACACAACTTATGATACTTCTTACAGCAAAATACTTCTGCTATCAGACGAAAAGATTAATCTGGCCCAGACCTCATCCTACCCTGACAACGAGCTTTGCTTATTAAGGAAATTTTAGAAAAATGGTATGTCTGGCCCGGTAGTCTCGGGGTAAAGCGTCTGACTAGAACCCGAAGGGTCCCGAGTTCGATACGCGGCCAGGCCTCGCATTTCTTTTAAGTCTGCGTTTTATTCCGGCCTTCACCTCTTAACGATGTGAGGAGTCGCCAGAAACGACACTTGGTTCGGATTTCACGATAAGCTGTAGATCCCATTTCCCCGGTTGGATAACTGGGGTAGGCTAGGAACACGCAAGTCGCCGAAGTGGCGTGCAGTTGAAAGACTTGCACCAGGCCAATGAGCCACACGAAATTTTAGCACGTTTTAAGAGGAAATGAAATTCCTTCGCGAAATTTCTTAACAGCGTGAACTAGTCGTTTGTGAATCAATTACCGGGTTTATTTCTCTGGTTAGAAAGTAAATCTACCAGAAGGTAAGGACGAGAGAAAGGTCTCATACTGGAAGGTCAGGCAATTTTATTTCAGTGAGTACAAAAATCAAGAAAAACAAACAATGAAGTTGCAGTTTAGGTCAAGCATATACAGGAATGTAAGCCGCAGCACAAGCAAATTCTCGAATCCTTATGCATTGCATACACGCGCAATAAGTGTGTAGTGTTGTTATGGAGCCAAATAATCCAATGCCTTACTTCCCGGTAAGAAAGAGCAAAGGTTAACAGTCTTCAATACATCATACTGCTTCAGCTGACCGGTCTAACAAGGAGAGGGTCTGACATGTGTAATTTTTAACTGGCTACTTCACCGCTGGTAACACCAAGTGAAGAACGTCAAGTTGCGCCGTAGTTAACAATCCGTATTACACCGAATTATTTCGCCATCAGCTCGGACAGAGCCGATTTATCGTTGCCAGTAACAGGCAGAATACACGGCAACCAGTAACTCTGTCGCTAGAAAGCTTTTCTTATATTGCAAAACTTTATTTTATTTTATAAACCACTTGTCATTTAAGGTCACGTGTCCCGTATTGAATTTAACTTGAGACGTTAAAAATTTTGGTGTTGGACTAGGATACTAATTCGAATCTCCTCTTTTTCTCACTCGACCCTCTCAGAATCATATAGTTGAATCATTTCGTTGCTTTCTCCAAGACTGCCGACCCCTCTAGATCTCCACGAAAGGCACGTATATGGATTCGAATCCACGTCCAGCACAAAATATTCATAATTTCAGTTGACGCCCTAGATAGAGCACACTGGACTACTAACAAAAAATTATTTCGAATGTCTCTTCGCGCCTTATCTACGGCAGCTAAGGTGTTGCGGTGGTATTGGGGTAAAGCGCTTGAATGGTAACTGAAGGGTCGCGGGTTCGAAACCTAGTCAGATCACCGATTTTTTCAATCTGTGTTTTAACAGCATTCACGTCTCAACAATGTGTGTCATAAACTACACGTGGTTTGGATTCCACGTTAAACTGTAGGTCGCCTTTCCCGGTTGGATAATTGGGGCAGGTTAGGGACATGCAAGTCTCTGAAGTGGCGCACAGTTGGATGACATACACCAGGACTCTGAGCCACACGAAATTATTATTATTAATATTATAACAACGATATGTGCTGTTGTTACTAGTCAGACACGCACGCATCGTCATTCCTGTTGAGTTAACATTTGAGATTTAACGTCCATTCGTGCTTAGAAAGGACACCGGTAGGTACGGGGTTCGATTCCCGGTGACGCATAACGTAATTATATCCTGATTACAGATTCAAACGTCCCGCTGCTGGTGAAATAATTAGACTACTAACATCTGAATTCACTTAGTTATCTTCCATTTAGATACCGGGTATGTAACTCAAAATCAAATGTTTGTAAATCTATGGGATCAAACTACTGTGGTCATCAGTCCTTAGGCTTAGAACTACTTAAACTAATCTAAGGACAACACACACACCCCTGACCGAGGAAGGACTCGAACCTCCGACAGGAGCAGCCTCGTAAGTCGCACACGGAACTGAGTCTGGGCACTTGTGATTGGGGACATAACGGTGGTTATTAAGTTCCTAGTTCAGTAAGAAATAAATAAATAAAAATATTTTAGAATTGGCATTTTATATGATTTGATTTGCGCGTTTTGATATTTGTGAGGGAATCTCCAATATTTCACACATCTTTATGCTTCGTCAGCTGTGACAATCTTAGACATAATCAAGTATCTATAAGACATGAATGCATTGCTTAGTTAGGTGGTTGGTTTGATTCCAGAACAAGGTAGTTTGTCATATCAATTCAAGTTCCAAGATGTGTACAATATTTGTTCAGGTATAAATACGGAGAAAATGTTGGTGATACGCAGTTAATATTTAAGTTTCCACAGCGCGTTTTCTGCTGTTAATTGAGTTTTTATCATCTGGTTAGTTCTACAATCGGTTAATAAAAATCCGATCGCCAGTGGAACGACGTTCCGCAATTGTGAGAAAACTATTTAGAGAACAAAAGTACTTCGAATTTCTACAGGACTTTAGGATTTCCGATACTATAGTAAAATCTGTTGTTTGTAACAATATTAAATGTTGTTTAAGGACTAATTAATGTTTTATGTGACGGAGTTTGTTATATGAGACTGTAATAAGTGTGATAATACTTAAGATATGTCATTGTAATAGATTGGATTTAATAAACGTTAAGAACTTAATAACGTGTTTCCTTGTATTTGCAAAATCGTGGTGTTAATTTACAACTGGAGTGATTGTCATAAAGAGCAGTTGTCTGCCGTGGATCCATTATGAATAGTCGAATGACTATACCGTGGAGCGAGCAGAGCACCCGCAAGACACGTACGTTAGTTGTGTTGCATGCACATCAGGCGAAACGCAATTCAGGTCGTTCGGATATTTTTGCGCATGGTAGTACATCTCGCTGTGCTTGGCAAAGAAAGTATAGTAACATGTTTGCGTTTAATCCTGTGGTTGTCCCAGAGAAAAACAGTTCGTCTCAGGATAATGTTTTTGGAAAAGTAGACACTTGGCAGTGTACGTACAGAAGCAATCGGTTCCTGTTATTGCCCACTGCGCGTAATGACATCGCGAGTGTGAATCGTAAACACACAGGCAACTACGGCCTGAGTGGCTGCGTCACTGTAATACACCTACGAATGACAGTTGTCGATTAACCTGTACAGGCGTTACTGCAACTCTGTTATCTGTTAGGGTGGAAGGGATATTTATTATTCCTGAACTATGCGGTATTCATTTAATTTATGGCGAGGCAAAAGGTGTACGAATTTCTCGAGAACGCTTCCCACAACGACGACTTCCTGAACGAGAGATATTTGCTGCTGTTCACCAAAGGTTTGTGTCATTGTAATTCTCTACTTGTACGCAATTATTATGCATTTACTTCTTAATCAAGTACAGTAGTTATCTGTACCTTTTTTTAATTTCGTCTGTACGGGAAACGTATCTTCATTCAGATATGCTTTCCTGTCTTGCTTTCCTGTCTTGACAGAGCACTTAATTTCCTTAGATTGCCCCGCGCAGACGGCAGGGTCCCACAGTGCGTTGATCGTGCATGGAAGGTGAGGAAAGGATTCTGGACCGCATCCAGGAGGATCCTACTCAGAGTACTGGAAGCATCGCCCGCTAAGTGTGTATATCGCACACTGTCGTTCATCGCACTTTGAAAGAGGAGCGTCTGCAGCCTAACCATATTCAGCGCGTACAGGCATTGAAAGAACAAGATTTCCTTCCACTGCGTGAATTCTCAGAATAGGTTACACATTGAACAGCAATTTCACTCGCGACAGAATAAATAATTTATAACACGCAAGCCGGCCGCGGTGGCCGAGGGGACTGCGGCGCGCCAGTCACGGTCTGCATGGTAACTACGGTCGGCGGTTCGAATCCCCCCTCGGGCATGGATATTTGTGCCGTACTTAGTGTTAGCTAGTTCATAAGTAGTTTGTAAGTTATGGACTGATGACCCAGTAATTAAGTCCCATAAGCTATACAAACATTTGAACATTTACAACACGCAGACATGGAATGTACACGATCCTCGCCACGTAGTGGCAACACATTTTCAGCGACGATTTTCCATAAATATGTGGGCGGGTAGGCTCGATGATAAAAATTTTTGGCCTTATGTTTTACCTGCACATTTGACTGATAGCTATTATCGAACGTTCTTACAGGTAAGAATATCACCAACGTTGTAAGAAGACATTCCGTTAGGCATACGTCAAAACATGTGCGCCACCCCCTCATTTGTCACAGAAAGATTTTTGGATAGACGATTTCCAGGATGGATCGGGCGTTAGGATCCACGTCGATAGCCAACACGCAACCTGATTTAAATGCAGAGGATTTTTACTTCTGGTGCCAATGAAGGAAGTTGTTGATGATTAGCAAGTTAGGAATGTGCGCGAACTTACGCAGAGGATTTTCAATGCAGCCAATACGTTACGGCAAAATTTCCCTCAGTCGGTGTCGTGAATGTTTTATGCAATAAACTGTGTCGTGGGGTTTTTACATGTCCCACACTATTACCGCAGTTTCTAGGAATCTGAATATAAAGTAATGAATACAGACTATACCCATTGCTATTTGTTATTTATTGACATCAACTTTACAAAATTTAAACATAACAATGTGTGTCGAAATATTAATATCTCGTTAGCGCACCTGCTTCAAATTCCAATGTATTTCTTAAATACTTAAAAAAAATCTTTAAAACTCTAATTTGGTTATTAATAGCACTTCAGCTATGTGCATTAGTGTCCAAAATATAAAATAAAATAGAGATTAATTAGGTAAGGTACAATTTCACGTAATTTTACAAACCATGAACACGAGGAAATTTTCATTCATTTACGCACTCGGTGGAGGTTGAGTGCCTGATGGATCCAAAAATATATTCTTTGCAGTTCATGCGGAACATTTTAGTCTTCTTATTCGACGATCGAAGGCACACCTCTTCCGTTTCAATGGACCGACATTTCGCTGTGGAGGAAGGCAATGGCTTACTGATAACAGGTCCCGAAGAGCCACCAAGTTCTCTAGGTAATTTTATATTGATTAACCTGTCAATTAAATAACATCTCACACAGTCGCCTTGAAAAATCCATTGGGTAATCGAATCTTGAGTATCCACTATCGTGTTCAGTTTTGCCTTCACGATCACTGACACTGGCAGCTTCAGCATCACTGTCTCCAATATCTTCCATCTTCTATAAACACTGACTGATAAGAGCCAGATAACATGGATCAGAAACACTCACTCTATAGTTGTTGTCCATGCTATTTCTGTAAACAATACAAAATATAAAGCGTTTCAAACTACTGAGTTCGTTAAATAAACTGTGTAGTGGGGTCGCATCACACCCCAAGCAAGTTATTCTAAATACCAAGTCAAAATAATAGTATCTCACAACAAAGATTTCTGACTACAAATGCTCATAACAATCTCAACGAAAGCTACCGAAGAACCGAAATCCGCAGTACACAAAATTCCAGTGTTATGCCAATTGGAATGTTGCAAGGGATATCCTCATACTCCAAAACACCGATTGAGGGATATGCAGGTGTGGGAACGAGTGCGAGGAAACCGCTGTCATGAAGCTTGTGTAAGATCTAATGGTGTTGTATAAGTAGAAAGAAAGTAATTTGGGTTTCATTTTCGTTAATATATATCTATAAATGTGAATGTCTGTTCGGTGTACGTTTATCACGTTTGAACCACAAGACATAAAGTGCTAAAAATTTGTACAGTTACTAATGTCTAACCAGGGAATGCTTTAGGCACGGTTTTATGGTGATCGGATAGCTGTTCGGTGTACGCTTATCACGTCCAAACGACAAGACGCAAAGACTTGAATATTGTTACAGTTACTAATTTATACCTGAGGAAGGTTTTAGGCATGGTTTTATAGCGATCTGATAGATATTAAGTAATTTGAAGAATATAACGTGAAATGCGGAACAATTATTACTCTTTGAAAATTATATTTACTCTTTGAAAATGGTTTCATTGCTTCCATTGTTGCTTGAGGGTTGATAATGATAAAAGGGTGGAGTATATTGGGATGGAAAGTTATCGGTGTATATAATATTCCACGTGTGTGTGTGTTAATATTTCGCTCTGCAGTGAAAACTACAGAACGCAAATGAATGGTCTGTGTAATTGTCGTTAAAAGTCTCCCGTTGTACACCATAGCAGTTCCATGCCGATAGCTATAAGGGGGTGGAAGATATGGTGATTGAAAGTCGTCAAACTATAAAAAAAATTCCGACTGAAGGCCAGCGACGACGTTTGCGACTCTATAGCAAAGAGGTTACATACAGCGAAACGCGATGCCACAGACCATATCTTTGGCCTAAGGTGCAGTCTACGACGAGCAACCACACTTGGCAATTGCCACACAAAAATCTATAGTCTCCACCTGGAGATCCACATGCCGACTGTGCAGAGCGACGCCGCCCGGCCAGCTACACCACTCGCTCCCGACTCGTCACTTCCTACCTGGGCCGCTCGAGCGCAGGCGCACCAAAAGCCCAACTGCCGAGTTTTTTCCCTACGTCATCAACTTCCCCATGTGAGCTGTTCTAACCGACTTGCCAACGTACAGCGCTCAGCCAATACATTTCTAAAACTTTACTTAAAATCAAAATAATTGCACTACACATTAAACAAATGTCTATTTAGTTTTTATATTGGTATAAACATCCTTTGTACTATTTATTATAATCGTGCAATTTCTTATATCACAGATAAGTGATTTAACTGAATACTTCAAGATAAAATACACAAGATTAATTGAAAATAAAATGAGAAATAGTTAATATATTATTTTTATAAACAAACATTGCCATGCTAGTTATGTAACTGTCTTGTATTCATTGGTAATTTATTACTTTTCATTGTCAATTAAACATATTACGCAGATGTGACTATATCAGCTAATGTATTGTTTATTTATCAACGGGCTATTTTGTAATGAGGGCCTTAAAGGTTCCTAATTGCATCGTATTACTTCAAATGCAAGTAGTATTAGAATATTTTATTTCACGCTGTGCACTGCACTGCGCCTGGCACTCGCCATTGTCCCTCTCTCCCCTCACCGGAAACGAACCTAAGCTGGAACAAGCCACCAACGTCGGCCTGCTCGCTGGCCTCCCGTCAGCTACAAGCACACAGCAAATCTCAACGTGGAGAATTTCTACCTATGGCCTAACTATAAATGTTGTTACCCAACTGCGTACATACATTGCTACCATAATTAATAAGATTAAAATTGTGTAACATTTAGTGCATTGGAATGGTCAATGTTTCCAGTGAACTTCATACTGTTTAATTATCAAATGCTATTAATTACCAATATTTCTAATGGGCGGTAATCTCACAATACCCCCACTTGCAGCATCAAAATCACGTGCAGGATGGCGCAAGTAGCACCAAAAATTAATACTTTCATATGTGCAAAATTTAAAATTACAAAATTATGGAATCGGATTGACTCAAACACTATACCAATTATGACCATAACTAATGCAAAAAAAAAAAAAAAAAAAAAAAAAAAAAAAAAAAAGAAACAAGGCAGTGAGAAAATTTCTCAATATTTGTATCATTAAGACGACTTATAAATATCACAATTACTCTTAAAGTCTTTGTATAATTTTTAGAAAATAATTCCTTATAACTATGAAATTTAAGTGTGCCTGTTGTTTACATACAGAATTGGCGCCAAATTTATAATAGTATTAACCTTTAGTCTTTAGAGGACCTTGTCCTACATGGAAATACTTAAATTATCACTATAAAATCTTTTGACAGTGTACATTTCACTTGTTTAAAAGAAATCTCTCACCACTTTGACACTGAGAACCCCAGAGTCATCGTTGCAGCAACTCTTGCCCATGGTGTATGGTCCTACGTCTCCGTCATTTCAACCAACATGCTGTTGCAGCTTAGATTTATGGCATTGGATCAAGCGTTCTTTTTCACACACGTCATATGTACCTTACATGGAACAGGAAGAGCAGAAGACACCCATGAGTCAACACAGACAAAAGTTTGTCTGGACACCAGGATTCGGTTGGATTTGTATCCCACCCCTCTGCCATCCAGACTTGGTGCAATTGAAACTAAGCATTGAGACATGTACAGTAAAATGCAAATCAACAGAATTAAGAACTCACAGTAGCTTGTGTTAGTCATGATCAGATTAACCCAAAACCACATGCCTGCACTCTCATCAGCCATAGCTTCAGATGAAACAGACAAGAGAATATGTGGCCTACTTGGTGTATTACTCCATCAAATAAAACATCAACAACCTGCCTGTGTCAAAAATATATCTGAAAGCTCAAATAATACTACCAAAAGAATGTTGTCAAAGATAATTTTCTCTTCTATCATTATGACACCCACGTTTATAAATATAAATCCTACTCCCTCGCACAAAAAAAAGTTTTGGTGTGAGGTTAAATTTGCATCCCCGTCATCAGCCTCATGTGCTTTCCACAAGTACTCCCCACAATAAAATATCTAAGATTAAAGTCTAATTTCAAAATTAGTTTATCACAAAACATCTACATTTTTTAAATAAAATATCACCAAACCCTATTGATACTCAGGCTAGACAGAAAAATAGTTCTCGTCAACTGTTGTTGCAGAAATTGTTCAGTCAACAGTTGAGCACTGTTAAAGAAACCAAAATGTGTTATCGGAATCAGTTTAATATAACAATACTGAGCATTCCCTATTAGACACGTTACCTACCAAACACTCAAAAGAGAAAGACATTAAAGAGCAAACACTTTCTCTCATTGAAACATTTCTCAATCCAACCCACTTTTAGCCAAAACAGCCACAACAAACATACATTCCTCGCTTCTGACCCATATGGTCAGTCACACCCACATATGCAACACCGTCAGCTGACATCTTCATCACAATTTATCTAAGCCACAGACCCCACTGCCTGCATCAATGACCTCCACTTTCTCATTCTCCGAGTCACCCCACAACTCACACCACATAGCCAGACCTGCTCACATATACACAAACATAAACAGCACACTCCCACTTTATCCTTTAGTGTTAGCATACACTCATACACATATGTACTGTCTTTACTTCAGGTACCACTGTTGAACTGCAAAATCTGATGTTAGCATATATTTCAACAACAAGAAAAAGAATATAAAAAGAAAGCATGTAAACATGACCCCAATGCTTAAATTTAAACACATACATAAATACTAACACAGACCACAGAATAAATATACACAAATAATTAAACTACTATATACACTGCTTTGGATCTCATACTTCATGATTTATAGTGGTTTATGGCAGTTGCTTTCTCATTTTATTTTCAATTAATCTTGTGTATTTTATCTTGAAGTATTCAGTTAAATAACTTATCTGTGATATAAGAAATTGCACGATTATAATAAATAGTACAAAGGATGTTTATTCCAATATAAAAACTAAGTAGACATTTGTTTAATGTGTAGTGTAATTATTTTGATTTTAAGTAAAGTTTTAGAAATGTATTGGCTGAGCACTGTACGTTGGAAAGTCGGTTAGAACAGCTCACATGGGGAGGTTGATGACGTAGGGAAAAAACTCGGCAGTTGGGCTTTTGGTGCGCCTGCGCTCGAGCGGCCCAGGTAGCAAGTGACGAGTCGGGAGCGAGTGGTGTAGCTGGCCGAGCGGCGTCGCTCTGCACAGTCGGCATGTGGATCTCCAGGTGGAGACTATAGATTTTTGTGTGGCAATTGCCAAGTGTGGTTGCTCGTCGTAGACTGCACCAAGTTGTATCGAGTGCTACTGTGTGTTTGTGAATATTTAGCCGGTGGAACAAGGTGTGCATCGCACTAAATTAAAGTGACTGTGTGTTGTTAATGTAACACGTGTCGTCGCATAGACATGAACATAAACGGTGTTTGAGACAGGCACATGGTGTGGAAACAATTTGCGACAAATATTCATTTTGTCTGGGGTCTCACGAGCTATAACTTTGTTTGATAAATGTGTCGAAGTACAGACGTATCAGTCACAGGGTTTTAATATGGTGTAATAAACAACACAAAGTGAACTTTCACGTGTTTTCAAAAATAGTAGTTAGTACACCCTTTTCTCACATGAACTTACTTTATTATGAATTTTTTTGTTAATCATATGCAGGGAAGGAAAGCTGCGAACGTGTGATATCATCCCCTAGAAAACGAGTCAAACAGTAGCAATCACAGTTCCAGTGATTTTGCATGTTTAGGAATATGGTTCGCAGTTGGTGGTTGTGAGTTATAAAAATTAATCTTTCCCTATTTTAAACTCTCGCCCCGACCTTCACCCTCGCAATGGGCTATATGTTTCTCAAACAAATTTACTGTCTCTCTCTCTCTCTCTCTCTCTCTCTCTCTCTCTGCCAACATAAATGTAACGTTTTTAAACGAGCTTACGTGAAATATTCCAGCGCATTTGATCTTCAAAACAAGAGTAAGTTCACTGTTTGCAGCACGAACGGGAACACAAGCTACTGTTTTATTATCATCTTGATGACATTTTTCACACTTGACCTTGAAAACAAAAGGAAGGTCACTGTCTATATAAAATTTAGCATGATGCATGGCGGAGGGTAGTTTACGCACAGGTATCGACACCAATCTACGTTATAATTCCGAACTTGGAAAAAAAATGCACACTTGGATTTCAAAACGAGAGGAACAGAAAGAAAGGATAGGAGAGGAGCAGGAGTAACTAAACTATGGAATAAATAAAAACCTGGTTAACGTCTGGTAGTCAGCTTTATATAGATATGTATTAAATATACATATTATGTTATTTTGTGTACGCTTCAAAGACTCAAAAAACGTCTGCACCGATTGAGCACAAAGCTTGACACAATGTTGCAATGTAATACAGGAAGGATTTTAGATACCTATTTCGTAAATTTATTCATATAACACAAAAGAGAGAGAGCGAGTGTTTTTTTGTAACAACGTTTACCCATTATAAAATATATACAAATTCATGTATGACATACTTTAAAAATTAGGTATATAAAACATGCGCGTATTCGTGCAGAACGTTGTGCCAATATTTCATAGCATTATATCAACAACTTTCGGGAATTAAGAACATCTACATATACAAATGTAAATTCCTGTTAGTTCAAAATCTGAAATCTCCTAAAATGCCTCACAGATTTCGTTGAAATTAAGACATAATATTAGCTTCGATTTCGCACATGTTTTGTAAGTATTCTTTACGTTAAATCATATTTCGCAGAAAAAAAAAAGTTAGTAATTCAGACTAAATAGTATTTTCTCAGAGTAATTATTGTGCCGTAATTCACGTTAAATGAACTCAAAAGCATGATAGAGTATACAACCCGCTTAAAATGGTTTTTAACTTTTTTGCGCCAGTACGGACAAGAGATCGCGAGAAAACATTATAATTTGACAGCAGAAATAGCAGCTGACAGATCTTCATCAATACAATTAATCCTACAGCGATAAAATTTTGCTCATTTGACTTTCGAAAAAAGAGGAATGGCACTGCTACGTAATAATTAGTAGGGTGCATGGCAGAAGGTATTTTATCACGCCGGGTGATATGCCAGTATGGCGATAACGAATACACGCTTCCAATGTGCGTTCAACGCGATGTCTCATATCACGGATGCGAACATCATGATGCTTGAAACAGAACATGGTTTCACCCGAAAAAAATTACGTTTTGCCATTCGTGCACCCAGGTTCGTCGTTGCGTACACCATCGCAGGCGCTCCTGTCAGTTACACAGCGTCAAGGGCAACTGCAGCCATGGTATCAAAGCTGATAGTCCATGCTGCTGCAAACGTCATCGAACTGTTCGTGCAGATGGTGTTGTATTGGAAACGTCCCCATCAGTTGACTCATGGATCGGTACATGGCTGCACGATCCGTTACAGCCATGCATATAAGATGCCTGTCATCTCGACTGCTAGTGATACGGGCCGTTGGGATCCATCATGGCGTTCCGAATTGCCCTCCTGAACCCACCGATTCCATAGTCTGCTAACAGACATTGGATGGCGATCAACGCGAGCAGCAATGACGCGATACGATAAACCGCAATCGCGATAGGCTACAATCCGACCTTTATCAAAGTCGGAAACGTAATGGTACGCATTTCTCCTCCTTACACGAGGCATCACAACAACGTTTCATCAGGCAACGCCGGTCATCTGCTGTTTTTGTATGAGAAATCGGTTGGAAACTTTCCTCAAAGTGACGACAACCTTGCGTGACTTCTCTGAAATGCTAATCAGTTGCTTATCACAGCACCTTCTTCCTGTCGGTTAAGTTTCGCGTCTGTAGCACATCATCTTCGTGGTGTAACAATTTTAATGGCCAGGGGTGTAATAATAATAATAATACGAATAAAATGACTGACAGGAGAAACGTTTTGCCAATTATGGTGTTTTACTCATAATAACATGGAGTTTAAGGCAAGAAGGAAGCCGGCCGCGGTGGCCGAGGGGACTGAGGCGCTCCAGTCACGGTCTGCATGGCCACTACGGTCGGGGGTTCGAATCCCCCTCGAGCATGGATATTTGTGACGTCCTTAGTATTAAGTAGTTCATAGGTAGTTTGTAAGTTTAGGGACTGATGGCCCCGTAGTCGAGTCCCATAAGCTATACAAACATTTGAACTTTTTTTTTTTGAGCAAGAAGGAAATACAGTAATTTGTAATCTTTCTCTAGTTTTCGTTTCGTAAGCCATATTTTAATATTACTGAGGTATAGTGCTCGCTTGGTCTGTTTTTCTGAAGCACGAAACCGGCATATTTCGTCTTATGAAATTGTTTCTTACTTCCAATACACATTCTTAGACATCAAGGAATTGTGAATTCAGCATTGGAAGGAAGTTTTGGGGTAAAAACCGTAGAGGGACACCAAGAGATGAATACAGTAAACAGATTCAAACGAATGTAGGTTGCAGGTGTTATGAGGAGATGCAGAGGCTTGCTCTGGATAGAGTAGGATGGAGAGCAGCAGTCTCCGAAGTGAAGACCACAACAACAAACAACACTTTCAATAGTCCACCAAACTTTAACAATTATTACTATGGTTGTAACGGTTTACGTATTATTTCATTCATTAACAAATGTGAGTCAGTGTTGAGTGAACATAAGACTCTATAAGCAGCATGTTCATATGCAAAACCTGTTCAAACCGAGCGAGTGGTAAAACAATGTATTCGCCATCCTGATTTATAGGTTTTCCGTGGTTTCGCTAAGTAAATGCCGGGATGGTTCCTTTCAAGCCGCGGTGGAGTGACCGATCGCTCTAAAGTGCCTTGCTGCGAAACGTGCGGTTGCTACTCGTCGTAGGTTCGAGTCCTTCCTCGGCTATGGGTGTGTGTGTTTTCCTTGGGTAAGTTTAACTTAGTTTGAGTAGTTTACAAGCCTAGAGACTGATAACCGCAGTAGTTAAGTCACATAGATTTACAAATTTTGAAACATTCAAACATTTGTTCTTTTCAAAACGACACGGCCGATTTCCTTCCAGATCCGTAGCAGGAAAGTAATCCGAGCTTGTGCTCCGTCTCTAATGCCTACATCTACATCTACATGGGATACTCTGCAAATCACATTTAAGTGCCTGGCAGAGGGTTCATCGAACCACAATTATACTCTTTATCTCCCATTCCATTCTCGAATAGCGCGCGGGAAGAAAGAACACCAGAATCTCTCTGTTCGAGCTCTGATTTCTCGTATTTTATTCTGATGATCATTTCTATCTATGTAAGTGGGAGTCAGCGATACATTTTCGCATTCGGAGGAGAATGTTGGTGATTGGAGTTTCGCAAGTAGCCCACGCCGCAGCGATAAGAGCCGTTGTTGTAGTGATTCGCATCCCAGATCCTGTATCATTTCCGTAACGCTGTCTCCCCTGTATCGTGACAATACGAAACGAGCTGCCCTTCTTTGGACTCTTTCGATGTCCTCCGTCAAACCCACCTGATAAGGATCCCACACTGGGCTGCAATATTCCAAAAATGGACGGACAAGCGCAGTGTATGCAGTTTCTTTAGTAGTTCTGTTGCATCTTTTAAGGGTTCTGCCAATAAAACGAAGTCTCTGGTTCGCCTTTCCCACGCTATTAACTACGTGTTCTTTCCAGTTTAGGTCTGAAGTAATAGTAATTCCTAGGTATTTTGTGGAGTTTACGGCCTTCACATTTGATTGATTTATGTTGTAAACAAAGTTTAACGGATTTCTTTCCGTACTCATGTGGACGACTTCACACTTCTCATTATTTAGAGTCAATTGCCAATTTTTACACCATACTGATATCTTATTCAGATCGTTCTGCAGTTGGTTTTGATCTTCAGATGATTTTACTAGACGGTAAATGACGGCGTCATCTACAAACAACCTAAGAGAGCTACTTAGATTTTCCCCTAAATCGTTTATGTAAATAAGGAATAGCAGAGGACCAATAACACTACCCTGTGGAACGCCCGATATCTCCTCTGTTTTAGTCGATGCCTTACCATCGATTACTACGAACTGTGTTCTCCCTGACAAGAAATCCCCTATCCAATCGCAAATTTGGGGCGATATACCATAACCACGCAATTTGATTAAAAGCCGTTTGTGAGGTACGGTGTCAAAAGCTTTCTGGAAATCAAGAAATACGGAATCGATTTGCGAACCTTTGTCGATAGCACCCATCACTTCGTGTGAATAAAGAGCTAGTTGTGTTTCGCATGAACGATATTTTCTGAATCCGTGTTGACCTTGGGTCAATAGAACGTTCTGTTCGAGATAATTCATAATATTTGAATACAGCATATGTTCCAAAACCCTGCTGCAAATTGACGTCAATGAAATAGGCATGTAGTTTAGTGCGTTACTCCTACTGACTTTCTTAAATATAGGTGTGACCTGTGCAACTTTCCAATCTTTTGGTACAGATCCTTCTATGAGAGAGCGGTTGTATATGACTGTTAAGCAGCATAATCAGATAGAAATCTAATGGGTATACAATCCGAACCAGAAGACTTGTTCTTGTTAAGTGATCTTAGTTGCTGCACTACTCCGATGATATCTACTTCTACGTTACTCATTACGGCATCTGTTCGTAATTCGAAATGTGGAATATTGGTTTCGTCTTCTTTGGTGAATGAGTTTCTAAAAGCTAAGTTTAGTAACTCTGCTTTAGTAGCGCTGTCATCGGCAGGATCACCATTACTATCACGTAGTGAAGGTATTGTTTGTGACTTTCCCCGAGTATATTTAACATATGACCAAAATCTCTTTGGTTTTTCAGTCAAATTACGAGAAAGAGTTTCGTTGTGATAAATATTGTAGGCATCTCGCATTTAAATCCTCGCTAAATTTCGAGCTTCTGAGTACGATCGCAAATCCTGGGGATTTCGTGTTCGTTTAAATTTAGTATGCCTTTTCCTTTGCTTTTGCAACAGTGTCCTGACCTGTTTTGTATACCAAGGGGGATCGCCTCCTTCTTTTATTAATTTATTAGGTATAAAACTTTCAATTGCTGTCGATACCACTTCTTTGAATTTGAGCCACATCTGGTCTACACCTACGTTTAGTGTTAGAAACGTGTGGAAGCTGTCTTTCAAGAAGCAATGTATTTTGTTTCCGTCTGCTTTCCTGAACAAATATACTTTGCGTTTATTTTTGGTAACTTTGGGACTTTCGATATTCAATTTCACTACGACAACTCTGTGTTCACTAATACCTGTATCCGTTTTGATGCTCGTTATGAGCTCAGGATTATTTGTTGCTAAGAGATCAAGTGTGTTTTCACATGTCGGCGGGGCGTTAAATCCTCACCTTCTTACTCTTTAAATCTCTTCAGCCAGCCAAGGATTTGTCACAACAGAGAAGAATATAAAATGTCTTTGCCGCTTATTTCACACACAGATATCTAACCTGTACTATTGGTTTGGTACCGAATCGCACCGTCGTAAATCGCAATATATTCGTAAATAAACAGCAGATATTTATGACAAGTGATAAATTATAAATATTACGTTATTTAAGCTGTAGTTTCCCGCCTAAACATACTCTCAAAAATCGCGATATATTCAATAAAACAGGCAAATATTTGTGACAAGACAGAATGCAAATGTTGTTGCCGGGCAGAACACGAACTATTTATGATTGACTTTCGCCCAACAACTTAGAATCTCCTTGCTGCTTTTACCACTGACGTGTCACTGATTGATATTTTAATTATAAGAAATTTTACTAAGGGTGACTGTTGTTAATAAATCCTCTGCATCAAAAACAATGGTTAGGTGCAGCCATTTGAGAAGAAGAGAGCGAGCTACAGAGGGCTGCGCAGGAATGGCCGTGCGGTGTGATGCGTCTTGTCACAGATTACACAGACGCTCCCGTCGGAGGTTCGAGACCTCCCTCGAGGTTTGGCGAGTATCTCGTTCTTAGCATAAATTAATGTATTTTGTAAGGCTAGGGATTGACGACCTCAGCTGTTTGGTCCCTTAGGTTTACAGACATGAACATTTTTTGAAGCGATAGAGCCTTTTGTAGTTGAAGTGGGTAAACATCTACAGCAGTGCGCTACTAGTTAGTGGTATGAAAGAAAACATGCGGCATTTGCTGCTGTGCACGCCATGAACCGATCTGGTTATTTGTGAAATCCATAATTATGTACTAGACCCTTATGGCAGCGAAGTTATGCCAGTTGCGCATGTGCAGACTTCGTTAACACGCGGTCAACCGAAGCTGTGAACCTGACGCAGATACCAAATTTCACTGAGACTTGTCGAGTGACAGTGTGGCATAGCTTGGTATATATAAGTGCCTTATGTTTGAGATTTCCACACCTATGTTACGTTTAACAGAATTCAAAGGAAAACAATAAATAAATCCTGAAGATGTTCTTTTGCTCTTGTGGCTCTCACATAGCAGCCGTTACCGGATAACAAAGATTTTGGGAAAGGTAGATTGCAGTTTGCGAGAAAATCGGAAATTTTTAAAAAAGCAAAACGAGATGACGATGTCTTTCCATGATGGAACTGATTCTCAGAGGCAGGCTAGGGGGGCGATATTACTGAACAGTGTGAGCCGAGAGAATAAATTAATAGAAATAAGTAGCACAAATATTGAAAATAACTTTCCACTTCCTTCAGTGAAAACACCTTGCCTTTGCTAAATGACAACAGAAGACACGTTTACATGCTAAAGTAGTGACTGACAATTAGGCAGACATATTTTCAAATCAAATACCGGACTGCATGTCATATAAAGAGATATAAATGGAATCACCTCCTAATTTAGTAGCAAAGAACAATATAGTAAATGAAGCAAAAACCGAACACCTCGGCTGCAGACAATGGCTTTTAAGGATGGGTACGGTGAATGTAAAATCTACCGCAGGGCTACGTAGTACCTGCAGATAGGAAGTCTTCCGCAAAGTGCATGAGATAAGACTCCACTTTGGACAAAGCAGTCACGCAGTAACAGAGAATATCAGATTAGGATTGCAATTTTCGTCTAATTATTCATTCTAGATAAGTGAGCTAAAGATTGAAAACAGTGAATTTATATAAACAGTCACAAAAAAATTGAGGTTACTATGTTCAACCATCTAGAAAAAATGGCCGAAGGAAAGAGGAAATAAGAAGCAGATTACTATGTGTGAGAAAATTGGTAAGAGATCATTAATAGAAAAATGTATTTCAATCATCGCTTACCGAAGTTCCTGTTATACTTCTTTAATAAACTTATTTACAGATGAATACTCACTGTGGTGTCGCACAAGTATGAAGTGCGCGCCACGTACTTTCGCCGCGCGCCGCCATGCACGCACGGCGCGGCGTTCTTACGACGTCAGCCACGAGCGCCCTCTGCTGCAACTCCGCTCGTGGCCACGACTGCTGCATCGGCCACTTGGGAATCAGATAGGCACCAAGATAGGCACCAGTTAAGACTTGGCTATCGGATAGGCACTAGGAATCATTAGTAGGCAGTACTCTTTCTAAACTATGTACCAGCATTCCAATAGTCTGCTGCCCTCAAAGATAAGTATTGTAATCTTTCTTCAAAATATATATTGAACTAATCTAACTTAGTGTTTCCAGTTTCTGCTGTCCCACTGGCTGGTCACCTCAGTACCTGCATACGCGTGCATCCTTTATTCCTGTGTCCGTCTCTTTCTACTCGGCCACCGACACTTACGACAACCGGCAGAAACGAGACACAAAACTCACTACTAAAATTGTGCTATGTGGGGAGAAATATTGGGTGAAGTGAAGGCATCTCTATGCAAGGGGCATTCTGGTTGTGTCTAATGCTTACCTGTGAGACACAAATATCTTGTCGAAACTCAGTTTTAATTAAGTTAATAGTTAATTTCCGCATTTGTCAAGTGATGACCCTGTTTTGTGAGATATATTTATACAGTTATCCTGAATGTTATTGTACCACACGGGACATTATCGTGCCTCCGGAGAATGTATTCCAACATTAAATTCAATCATAGTAAGTTATAAGTTATTTTGGTTTTCACTGTAATTATGCCTGCTACATACTTAATATTTTTTAGATTAGGTGCTCAGAACCTTAGAAACAAACCATTTATTCATGGAATAGAAGTGTTAATACAAACTAGTAATTTCTGGTAATTATTCAGCAATCAGTCGTCTTAAATATAAATTCTTTATTTGTTGGCAAATCCGGATTTCGACCACTGTGTGGTCATTATCAATGCTAAAATAAATACCACAGGGCCGGTTAGAATAACATGCATGTCAGATTATAAGCTAATTGCACAAGTTTTCAGTTATAGTCAATGATAAAAATACATACCTTAAAATAAATTAAAATACTTAAAATATCTCGACCTCCATGTAGGAGGTTGCGTTTGTACTGACGCGGCTGTTACAATCCTTACACAGTTGACGTCAGCATGGGTCATTTGTGACTAAGGCGCCCTCTTTAAAATTTCATATAAATAACAAATTTATATGATGTACATTTATGGTAGAGAAATTTACATTTTTCTGTAATTTTAGTAGGCATTTTAACTTTAAACTGTTCTTTATTAATGAGTCTTGTTAACTGTTTATATATAATTGGTAGTAAAAATGTGTACTAATTGGTGTCTTACAATATATATATACAGCAACTCTTTGAAAATATTTTATATAAAACTGATGATCTGTTTTGTTCACAGTCAAAATCGTAAAATCAAATGATGTCAATTTTAAAAAATCAAATGATGTCAATTTTAAAAAATCAAATGATGTCAATTTTAAAAAGTAGCTGTAGTAGTAAGTACAGTCGTCAGATGGTGCTAACCAACGTCTATCAAAAACTGTCTTAGAGCGTTTATATTATAAAACATGCTTGTCTGTTAGGGTTTCCATTAAAATATGTAACAGATGTTGTAGTCTAGTACTAAAAGTACTGTATATTCCTATTGTATACATAAAAATACTTGATGGGTACAATATTTGTCACTGTATGAAAGGTACTCGCATGTGACAGGTGGGAAGTTTAGATGTAAATATCGGCCGATCAGTGCATGTGTTGGTTTCAGCTTTATATAGCTGGACTCAACTGATTTTTGAATAGCTCCCAGAAATGGAAACTTTTCGATATCGTTTGCTCATTGAGCAGTGTCACTTTATTAGAGATCTGATGGCGATAGATTTCGATTTCTTCCCACAGGTCCATGCGTTTACCTTTTTCACATGTATGGAGCAATTGCATGTGGGTTGTTATAACTGGTGGCTTGTGTTTGCTTGCTATTAGGTGGGCCGCGAAATTTGATTTTTCTGCCGCACTGTGCCGATCTACCGCGATGTCTTCACTGAATCTGGTTTCCAGCCGTCTTCCTGTTTGCCCAACATAACAGAAATTGCATTCAGGACAGTTGATTCTATATATACCTGATCTTTGGTAAACATTATTTGCCTCGACACTGTTTTTCAAGATTTTACCTAAGTTACTGGTGGTGGAAAATGCCACTTTAATTTTTTGTTTCCTGAAGACTGCTGCAATTCTGTCACTCATTTTTCCGTAGTATGGTAAACAGATAAATTTATTATGCATGTCGTTTACAACAGGCGATCTACTTTCATTCTGTTCCTTGCTCAGTATTTTATTATACATGCTGTCAACAAAATTGGGCGGCTAATTATTGACCTTGGCAGTATATTTGATTGTATTAAGCTCTGTTTCAAAACTTGTCTTTGGAAGTGGGATTTTAAGTATACGATTAATAGCAAAATTGAAGTATACTAAAAATCCCACTTCCAAAGCCCATGCTGACGTCAACTATGTAAGGATTGTAACAGCCGCGTCAGTACAAACGCAACCTCCTACATGGAGGTCGAGATATTTTAAGTATTTTAATTTATTTTAAGGTATGTATTTTTATCATTGACTATAACTGAAAACTTGTGCAATTAGCTTATAATCTGACATGCATGTTATTCTAACCGGCCCTGTTGTATTTATTTTAGCATTGATAATGACCACACAGTGGTCGAAATCCGGATTTGCCAACAAATAAAGAATTTATATTTAAGACGACTGATTGCTGAATAATTACCAGAAATCGAATACAGTCGTGGAGCACTCATTCCAATATGGAATCAAGCCTGATAAAACTAGTAATTTTCAGGTGTAACATACCAGGCTATCCAAACTGAATCTACATCTACAATTTTACTCTTAAAGACACATTTCAGTCCCTGGAATAGAGTTCATCGAAAGGCTTTCATAATATTTTTTTGCCATTCCATTCTCTTAAATAGCGCTCGCAGTTTACATTTCATTTCTCCTATTTTAATATGATAGTCATGTCTCCCTATGTAAGTCGCAGCTAATAAAATGTTTTGGATATGGTGGCATTCGGAGGATAATGTTTGATGAAAGAAATTTCGTAAATAGATCTGGCCACAACGAATAATACTCGTACTTTAAGGCGTAACAATGATTTTATGTTCAATGTTCAAATGTTT
The DNA here is from genome assembly GCA_026315105.1 of Locusta migratoria. NCBI lineage: Eukaryota > Metazoa > Arthropoda > Insecta > Orthoptera > Acrididae > Locusta > Locusta migratoria. The sequence goes on along the minus strand of CM048746.1, from coordinate 193,208,811 downwards.
GTTAAGCTTACTGGGCCTATCTGCGGGGTCATCAGTCCCTAAACTTACAAACGATTTATGAACTACCTTATACTAAAGACGACACAAACAGCCCTGCCCGACGGGGATTCGAACCCCGGACCGTAGCGGTCGTACAGAATTTGACTGGCGCGCCGCATATCCCTCGGCCACCGAGGCCGGCTATTTTATGTTATTCAACTCTGATGGAGACTCTAGTGGGACGAACATAGACTATCTCCACTTCCCTATGTCAGCCTGTTTTGAAGGCTATAAACAAAAAGTTGTACAAAATTGTATATATTTGATGTTTGTGTAAATATTATCATGTTCTAATGTCATTCTTAAAATATTTTTATTTGTCTCTGTATGTTTCAAGTACGATCGAACCGCCTCAGTGAACAAGGGCAGCGTCGTCGCCGCTGCAGCCAACATTACAGTAGACGGCCACTATCATATATATATCCAGAATTAAACTTTAACTTTCTGGCAGATTAAAATTGTGTGCCGGAACCGGGACTCGAACCTGGAACCTTCTAAACACGGATTTCCGAAATTGCTTTCCCAAAGAAGATGAATTCAATATTCCGGATTTCGAATGAATAACGGTTGTCAGAAAGAGTAATGCAGAAGTAGATATCTTAGGAGTAGTGAAGCAACTCAATTAATAAAAATAAATATCCCGCTTAGTACTACATACCAGTTAGATACCTGTTACGCAGATGCGATAGCTCCGTACTTAACAGTCATATACAACCGCTCGCTCAGCTAAGGATCCGTACCCAAAGACTGGAAAGTTGCACAGATTACACCGTTGTTCAAGAAAGGCCATAGGATTAAACCACTAAATTAAAGACCTACATCAAAAATGTTCAAATGCTTATATAGTCTGTGGGACTTAACTACGGGGTCATCAGTCCCTAAACTCACAAACTACTTATGAACTACTTACGAACTAGGACGTCATAAATATCCATGCCCGAGGGGGGATTCGAACCCCCGACCGTAGTGGTCGTGCAGACCGTGACTGGAGCACCTTAGTCTCCTCGGCCACCGCAGCCGGCAGACCTACATCACTGACATCGATTTACAGCAGTGTTTTGGAACATATCCAGTGTTAAAACATAATAAATTATAGAGCAATTCCTGTTTTCAGTTATTGTTCGCCATAAAAAAATTTTAACCAACTTTTGTGCCTTATATTTGTAACAGACAATATGGTTATTAGAATGAAACTTTCACTCTGCAGCTTAGTGTGCGCTGATTTGAAACTTCCTGGCAGATTAAAATTGTGTGCCGGAACCGGGACTCGAAACTGGGACCTTTGCCTTTCGCGGGCTTGCGCTCTAGCGACTGAGCTATCCCGACACGACTCACGATGCCGCCCCACAACTTTACTTCCGCCAGTACCTCACCTCCTACTTTTCAAACTTTAATATGGTTATTTTCAAGTGTTGTACTGCCTTCTGTTAGTATTTATAATTCGTAATTTTGTAATTGGATGATTTTACTGCCTGTCGGTGGATACTACTAACTAACCAACACATAATTTGATATGAAGATGACTCATAAATGAGTGGAAACTGGTTATCTTTATTAACACAATATGTGGTCAAGACTTTAGATATTATATTAGCTCAGTTTAATTACAGAGCAATCTATTCAAAATGTTTAATTCTTTCTAAATCTAAGAGACTTAACTACTGCGGTTAGAACCTATTTAAACTTATGCTAAGGACAACAAACACACCCATGCCCGAGAGAGGAGTTAAACATCAGACGGCGAGCAACCGCTCGCTCCGCAACAAGGCACCTTAGAGCGCTCGGTCACTCCACCGCGACAGCGATCTACTGACCACTGTCAACACAGATTGAGAAAATATCGTTCTTGTGAAACACAACTAGCTCTTTACTAATATGGAGTGATGACTACTATCGACGAAGGACCTCAATTTGATTCGATATAGATTTTCAGAAGGCTTGTGACATCGAACCACAAAAAAGGATTTTAATCAAATTGCGTGGTTAGTGAATATCATCTCAGGTTTGTAATTGGATTACGGTTTTCCTGTCAGATAGAACGACTTATATTTGTAATGTGAGCAAAATAGCAATTGACCTTAAATAATAAAAAGTGTGAAATCAACGACATGAGTACTAAAAGGAAGGCGCTAAACTTCGTTTACACGATAAATAAATAAAATCTGATAACCGTAAATGCAATCAAATACTTCGGAATTACTATTACAACGGACGTAAAATGAAAAATGTCACGAGGGAGGCAATAGAAGGCTGAGTTTTATTAGCAGAGGACAAATCCACACTTTATGCTCTTCTGGAGTACTGATGCGCAATGTGAGAAGGACTTTGTAACATTCAAAATAATATTGGATCTCAACAAATTTCTCTTCTCCAGAAACACTTTTCTTCCCATAGCCATTGTGCATTTTTTGTCTATTTTACTTCGGCCATCAGAATTTATTTTGCTACACAAATACCGGAATTCATCTACTACTTTTATTGTCTCATTACATTATCTAGATCTTTCAGCAACGCCTGATTTTCTGATACTACATTCCTTTACTCTTGTTAAGTTCATCTTATACCTTCCTTTCATTTGGTATGGCAGGTTATTTGCTGTCACTGACAGAATTATAACGTCATCAGCAAACCGCAAAGTTTATAATACTTCTCCCTGAACTTTAATTCCATCTGCAACTTACTCCTCGCATTCATTCACAGCTTGCTGAGCAACATTGAGGAAAGACTACAACATTGTCTTACTCTCTTCCCAACCACTGCGTCCCTTTCATGCCCTTCTGATTTTTGTAAAAGTAGAATATATATACTTTACCCCTGTTAGCGTTTGAATGTTCAAAACGAGTATTGTCAAAAGCTTTCTCCAGATCTACAAAAGCTAAAAATGTAGTTTTCCCTTTCCTTAAGCTAGGGCCTATCTTCTAAGATGTGTCGTAATGTATTGTTTTGCGTGTTCCTGCATTTCTCCAAAACCCAAACTGATCTCCACCAAGGTCGGATTCTACAAGTTTTTGCATTCTCCTGTAAATAATTCGTGTTAGTATTTTCCAAACATGCCTCATTAAACATAAGGAGAGGCATTGAATTAAAAGTTATGCTGTGGCTGGGATTCGAACGCGAGACCGCCTACTTACTTGATGGGTGCTTTAGACCACTTTTTTTTTTTTTTTTTTTTTTTTTTTTTTTTTTTTTTTGGTCTATGGATGTTTCTGTTCATTGCGGACGCTGATCATGTTTGTTCGTTTTTTGTTTATTGTGTTCTTGGCTCAGCTTTTTTATTGCAGAGGGCGTTGAGCCCTCTGACCGGGTGCGCTGAGCCACGGCGCCCGGCCACTCAGATAACACAGCGTTGTAACCAAAGCAACTAAACGGACTGTCTTAAAGCACGTCTACCTCCACACCACACACTTTAATTCTGCCTCATGTTTTCTGTGAAATGCGTATCAAATTGCCAGGGCTCTCCTACACTGGAATAGCACCCCAGCAAAGAACGCGAATAGGAACTATCCCGCCTTGTTTCTCAGGCCGAGGTAATATAAATATAACACATAATACAATTCCTTGAGACAACATTATCTCGTGATGTCACCTCGGCCTGAGGTACGAGGCGGGATAGTTCCTATTCGCGTTCTTTGCTGGGCTGTTATTCCAATGTAGGAGAGCTCTGGCAATTTGATACGCGTTTCACGGAGAACATGCGGCAGAATTAAAGTATGTGGTGTGGAGGGAGACGTGCTTTAAGACAGTCCGTGTGGTTGCTTCGGCTACAACGCTGTGTTAGCTGAGGGGTCTAAGCACCTACCTAGTAAGTAGGAGGTCCCAGGTTCGAATACCGGCCACAGAATAAACTTTAATTCAATGCCTCTCTTTATGTTTAATACCTTTAGTATAACGAGACAATGTTGTCTCAAGGAATTGTATTATTTGTTGATATTTATGCCTTATTAAACTTATAGTTCTGTAATTTTTACATCTGTCTGCACTTGCTTTCTTTGGAATTGGAATTATTTTATCTTTCTTGAAGTCGGAGGGTATTTCCCCTGTTTCATACATCTTGCATACGAAGTATAGCTCTTCCAACTTCAGTTCCGATTCTCCTAAAAACCTAGCCATGTTACTAAAATAATTGTTTTGAAAGAAAAGGACCCCTCTAAATTATATTTTTTCCTTTCCGTAGTGTATTTCCAAGCTTGTGAAATGAATATTTTTTTATATTCTCGGGTATTTTTTATCACATTTTTGATTAAAATCCAAAAGTTTCCAATACAAAATAAAATGTAATAACCGATAGTGATTCAAAATTTCACATGGGGTGAACGCATCATGATAGCCTATAGCTTAAGAAAAGGGCAGGAAAACAATTTTATTGGATATTGGCATGGAGAATCTACTGACAAACAGAAATTACTACGTGGCAGCAACATAAACTTGAAGTCAGGGATTAACTTCTTTGGTCAGATGAAACGTTTAAATTACGCGTCTGTAAAATCCCTGTGTATTTAGAAGTGTGCTACTGAAATTTATACATCTGAATTTCAAAGGAAAAGTAAATAAACGCTGGCATACTTCTGGGCAGTGAGTAAAAATGAACAACTGTTGATAGATAAAAAGCTCCCCTTTGGGTCGCAAGAGCCTTGCGCAAATTACAGTGGAATATGCATCACAACCTGATGTTATTTCTGCAGCAACTAGGTTACTGTGGCACTTCTATTTCATTAAGAAACGCTATTAAAAACTAACATCAATATTAAAAAAACCACGAACTACGAATTTTATCTGTACCATCATAAAATGTCTGCATTAAAACCGACGTCTATATGCTAAGTACTATAACGCAAAAGATTTTTCGTGGTTCGCATGAAACTCCTTTGAAAACAAAAAGAAGAAAAAGCAGTATTACGGAGCTACTTGAATGTTACTATACCGAGGCACCGTCGGTATTCCATTTCCCCGGTCAGATATAAATATCGACAAAATAATTAAAACGGTAGTTATAATGGAAATAACATTCACATTTTACGACTTCGAGTGATATACAGTAACAAATGTTTGTGACGCAGATGGTTACAATAACCACCATACATCATAAAGGAGAGTGAGAAAAATACGTATATTCCAATAAGCGGCGGCTTTGGAAATGGTATTGCTACCACCGCTAACTGAAAGGTCTATGAATAATGATATTTAAATCTGTATTTCTAGAGAAAACGTTAACAATGTGAGGGTGGAATGCGGGTCAAAATCCTGATGAGAATGGAGTTGACATGCAGGAACAAATAAGTAATTGACATTATTTATGTCAAAAAATCAAGTCGAGATAATGTACAAGGAATATCGTATCATACACAGTATACATATGGTAATGCATTTGATTCAGATATTGGTTACAATTTTGATTTTTGTGTGATAGAGTACGATATGTTGCTGTCTCAACTCTTGATCTGATGTTTACATGGCGTCCACTTATAGCGCGGCATCCTGGAATAATCATTATAGTGAAAAGGTCATCCAGTTGCCTTCTAATATGGTGAGCGATCACCTCGGACGGACAGTACAGTTGCACACCTACGTGACATGGACAGTGTGCGGTTATCAATCAGCTTTGGGGGGATATTTGGCCATTCTTCGTTGAGTGAAATAGCCGGCTCTGCCACTGTTGTGGAAGGTGCTGGCCTGGTTCAAATGCGTCTTCCAAGTGCATCTCAGACACGCTCAATCAGCTTTAAGTCCGGTAAACAAGCTGACTACTAGATTCGTTCAATACCCTGTGCTTCAAGCATGTTGGCCACCAGTGTAGCTCTGCGGGGACGAGCGTTATTGTCCACCAGAAGGAACCCATCTCCTTTGGCTCCGTTCGAGCTCTGATATCTCGTATTCAATTCTGATCATGATTTCTACCTATGTAAATGGGAGTCAACAATATATTTTTGCATTCGGAGGAGAATGTTGGCGATTGGAGTATCGTAAGCAGCCCACGCCACAGCGATAAGCGCTGTTGTTGTGATGATTCCCATCCCATATCCTGTATCATTTCCGTGACGCTGTCTCCCCTTTATCGTGACGATACAAAATGAGCTGCTCTTCTTTGGACTCTTTCAATGTCCTCCGTCAAATCCACCTGATAAGGATCCCACAATGGGCAGCAATACTCCAAGTGAGGACGGGCAAGCGTAGTGTATGCAGTTCTTTAGTAGATCTGTTGCATCTTTTAAGGGTTCTGCCAATAAAACGCAGTCTCTGGTTCGCCTTTCCCACGACCTTATCTACGTGTTATTTCCAGTTTAAGTCTGAAGTAATAGTAAATCCTAGGTATTTTGTGGAGTTCACTTTTGATTGATGTATCTTGTAAACACAGTTTAACGGATTTCTTTTCGTACTCATGTGGACAATTCCTCACTCCTCATTATTTAGAGTCAATTGCCAATTTTTACACTATAGTGATATCGTATTGAGATCATTCAGCAGTTGATTTTACTAGACGGTAAATGACGGCGTCATCTGCAAACAACCTAAGAGAGCTACTTAGATATTCCCCTAAACCGTTTATGTAAATAAGGAACAGCAGAGGACCAGTAACACTACCCTGTGGAACGCCCGATATCACCTCTGTTTTAGTCGATGCCTTACCATCGATTATTACAAACTGTGTCCTCTCTGACAGGAAATCCCCTATCCAGTCGCAAATTTTGGGCGATGTACCATAACCATGCAGTTTCATTAAAAGCCGTTTGTGAGGTACGGTATCAAAAGCCTTCTGGAAATCAAGAAATACGGAATCAATTTGCGAACCCTTGTCGATAGCATCCATCACTTCATGTGAGTAAAGAGCTAGTTGTGTTTCGTATGAACGATATTTTCTAAATCCGTGTTGACCTTGGGCCAATAGATCATTCTGTTCGAGATAATTCATAATATTTGAATACAAGATATGTTCCAAAACGCTGCTGCAAATTGACGTCAATGAAATAGGCCTGTAGTTTAGTGGGTTACTCCTACTGCCTTTCTTGATTATAGGTATGACCTGTGCAAGTTTCCAATCTTTTGGTACAGATCCATGTTTGAGAGAGCGGTTGTATATGACTGTTAAGCAGAATAACGGCCTCTGTTCGTAATTCGAAATCTGGAATTTTGTTTTCTTCTTCTTTGGTGAAAGAGTTTCCAAAAGCTATGTTTAGTAACTGTGCTTTAGTAGCGCTGTCACGTAGTGAGGGTATTGTTTGTGTTTTGCCCCTAGTATATGTAACATATGACCAAAATCTCTTAGAGTCGAATCATCTCGTCCCTACACCGAGCAGTCAAAGCGTCATTTTGAACGACATAGAGGTCCGCCTCAACTGACTGCTGCCCACACCATTCGTTCACCAGTATGATATGGTGATGATTCCTGCATATAACCAGGATTATTCCAAGTTCCCCTTCCTCTCCAGACGAGGGAACGACGATTGTCCGGCTGAACTCAAGATCTTGACTCACCTGTGAACAGAATCCGGCGCCATTCTTTTCGATTCCAACCTTGATTTTTCTCTTCTCAGTTTCTGCGGGCTAAATAGTGTCGTGGTTTTAACGAGTCACACAACATAGGCCTCCGTGCGTAGAGGCCACATTCGCTTCCTATTTGTCACTAGGGTTGTGTTGCAGCTGAGTTGCATTCAGCCTCCTGTTTCGACGGGCTGTTAACTGGACACATATCTTACTGGTGTTATCTGTGCACAATCTTTGCCTTGCCTTCTTTTAAACGGTTCCTGTAGTTTGTCCTGTACGACATGTCCGAAAGTTAAAGGAATTAGTTTACAATAACTACGATTTTCAGTTCCACTGGGCAGGGGCAAAGTTGTGAATTTGTATCTGACGGAAGGCGTACTTAACTAATTCTGTGCAGGTGTGGTGATCTCTGTGTCCCCAGTGGTGTAGGGGTTAGTGCAACTACCTAGAAAACAGAAGACCCTGGTTCGAATCCCGGCTGGGAACAAAATGTTCAAATGTTTGTAAAGCTTATGGGACTTAACTACGGGGTTATCAGTCCCTAAACTTACAAACTACTTATGAACTACTTACGAACTAGGACGGCACAAATATCCATGCCCGAGAGGGGATTCGAACCCCCGACCGTAGTGGCCGTGCTGACCGTGACTGGAGCGCCTCAGTCACCTCGGCCACGGCTGGGAACAAATTTTCAACTTTATCCATTAGTAGTTAATGTCATACATTCCGTGTGTATGAAGAAACAAAATGTTTTGTTGTCGAAGTAGTTCATTAACTAAATACGGTGCAAACCAAATAATACCGAGTATAAATGTTCTGAAGCGTAGAATGATAGACGATCTATAATAGTTATTCAAATGTTCAAATGTTTGCCAAGCTTAAAGGACTTAACTGCGGGGTCATCAGTCCATAAATTTACAAACTACTTATAAACTAACTTATACTAAAGACAACACAAACATCCATGCCCGAGGAAGGATTCGAACCCCAGACGGGGGGCGGCCTCGCACATCGTAGCATAGCGCCTCAATGCGCTCGGCCGCGGCTAACAGTAACTGATAGCAACAAAGAAAACTTGTGCAATGTAGCATAGTGTGAAAACGACAATTGTGTAATTGATTAATTATTTAAAGTAAAGATCAAAGTTTAGCTTACATAATGCAAAAACGGATTAAGTATGGATTCTGTTTCGGCGTTAGCAATAATTATTGTGTTGTCTGCAAGAGGTGTAATTAAGATTTGTGTAAGAAAAGCGCTTCACACGATAGTCTAGAAATTCTGGTAGCTACCTAACAAACAACATGCAACAAGCTTAACAGACACACAACAATGTGCCTCCTTACTCGGAGTGAGAATCATAAATGAATTAAAACTCACTCACCTCTTTCCTGTTGATAGCAGCCTCACTTAATATCTACATCTACATCTACATAGATACTCTGCAAATCACATTCAAGTGCCTGGCAGAGGGTTCATTAACCACTTTCATAATTTTTCTCTACCGTTCCATTCTCTAATAGCGCGCGGGAAGAAAGAACACCTAAATCGTTCCGTTTTCGATCTGATTTCTCTTATTTTATTGTTATGGTCATGTCTCCCTAAGTAGGTGGGTGCTAGCAAGATATTTTCACATTCAGAAGTAAAAGTCGGTGATTGAAACTTCGCAAACAGATCACTCCGCAATGAATAACGTCTTTCTTTTAATGATTTCTACTCCAATTCGTGCAACATTTCCGTGACGCTTTCCCCCCCGTAACGTGATAAAACAAAACGAGCTGCCCTTCTCTGAACCTTCTCAATGTCTTCTGTCAGTCCCACCTGGTAAGGGCCCCACAAAGGACAACAGTACTCCAGGAGAGGACGCACAAGTGTGATGTAGGCAGTCTCTTTGGAGAAGCTGGTGCATCGTCTAAGCGTTCTGACGATGAAACGTAACCTATGGTTCGCCTTCCCCACAATATTTTCTATGTGTTCTCTCCAGTCAAAGTTGTTCGTAATTGTAACTCCTAGGTATTTGGTAAAATCTACGACCTTGAGGTTTGATTGATTTATCGCTTAATTAAAGTTCAGCGGATTTCTTTTAGTGGCCCTGTGTATAACTTCACACTTTTCTTTATTTAGTGTCAATTGCCAATTTTCGCACCAAGCAGAAATTTTGTCTAAATCGCTTTGCAGTTGCTTTTGGTCCTCTGTTGACTTCACTAACCGATAAACGACAGCATCATCCGCGAACAGTCTAAGGGAGCTATTCAGATTGTCGCCTAAATCGTTTATAAACACGAGGAAGAGTAGGGGACCTATAACGCTTCCCTGTGGAACGGCAGATATCACTTCTGTTTTACTCGATAACTTACCGTCAGTTACAACAAACTGTGTTCTTTCTTATAGGAAATCGTGAATCCAATCGCACAATTGGGGAGATATTCCTTAAGCACGCAATTTCATAAGAAGCCGCTTGTGGGGTACAGTGTCAAAACTCTTCCTGAAATCCAGAAATATGGATCGATTTGAGATCCCTTGTCGATGCCACTTAACAGTTCATGTGAATAAAGAGCAAGCTGTGTTTCGCAAGAGTGATACTTTCTGAATCCGTGTTGACCACTGGTTAATAGGTCGTTCTCTTCGAGGTAGTTCATAATATTCGAACAAAGTATATGTTCCAAAATCCTATTGCAAAACGACGTCAATGAGATAGGCCTGTAATTTTGGGGATCACTCCTATTGCCTTTCTTGAATATTGGAGTAACTTGGGCAACTTTCCAGTCTTTAGGTACGGATCTTTCGCTGAGTGATCGGTTGTAAATTATAGCTAAGTACGGAGCTATTGCATCAGCATATTCTGAGAGGAATCTAGTTGGTATACAATCTGACCCGGAAGATTTATTTTTGTTTAGTGACTACTACTCCAGGAACATCTAATTCTAAGTTTCGCATGCTGGCAGCTGTTCTTGGATTGAATACTGGAGTGTTCACTTCGTCTTCTTTGGTGAAAGAATTTCGGAAAGCTGTGTTTTCTAATTCTGCCTTAGCAATACTGTCATCGGTAGTATTACCATTGCTATCGCGTAGTAAAGGTATTGTTTGTGTTTTCCCGCTATTATACTTCACATATGACCAGAATTTCTTTGGATTTTCTGCAAGATTACGAGTTTCAGTAAAAGATTGCCAGTCTTGTGGATTCTGTGTCTTTTTAAATTTTGCATGCGTTTTTCTTTGTTTCTGCAACAGTGATCTGACCTGTTTTGTGTACCACGGGAGGTCAGCCCCCTGTTGTATTAATATATTTGGTATAAATCTCTCGATTTCTACTGATATTATGTGTTTGAAAGTAAGCCACAACTGATCCACACTCGCATTTTTAGTTTTGAAAGACTGGAGACTATCACTCAGGAAAGCGTGAAGCGAATTTTTATCTGCTTTATTGAATAGATATATTTTTCGTTTATTTTTGGTGCATTTGGGCATTTCGACATTCAGTCTCGCTACTACAACTCGATGTTCGCTAATCCCTGTATCTGTTTTGATGCTCTTTATTAGCTCAGGATTATTTGTTGCTAGGAGATCAAGGGTATTTTCACAACCACTTACTATTCTAGTGGGTTCATGAACTAACTGTTCGAAGTAGTTTCCAGAAAAAGCATTCAGAACTAGTTCGGACGATGTTTTATATTTGCCGCCGGTTTTGAATACGTAATTATGCCAACATATCGAGGGTAAATTAAAGTCGCCACCGATTATAACAGTATGCTTCGGATACCTTCAAACTTTCTTTGAACATTTCGGCAACCGCATCGTCTGAGTCAGGGGGCCGATGAAAAGATCCAATTATTAATTTATTCCGGTTGTCAGGAATAACCTCTACCCAGACCAACTCACAGGAAGTATCTGTCTCAATTTCGCTGCAGGATAAACCGTTAGTAACAGCAATAAACACGCCACCCCCTTTTTTATTTATTCTATCCTTTCTGAAGACCATTTGGCCCTTGGAAAAAATTTCGGCCGAACTTATCTTAGGCGTCAGCCAGCTTTCAGAACCTATAACGATTTGTGCCTCAGTACTTTCTATCAGCGCGTGGAGCTCTGGAACTTTCCCAATACAGCTACGACAATTTACAACTGTTATACCAGTAGTTCCTGTGTCTGACCTGCCCCCTTTGAGACTGAAACACATTTTGTGTATTCTCGAGGCCCTCCAACCTAAAAAACCGCCCAGTCCACGCCACACAGCCCCCGCTACCCGTGTAGCCGCTTCCTGAGTATAGTGGACTCTTGACCTATTTAGCGGAACCCGAAAACCCACCACCCTTTGACGCAAGTCGAGGAATCTGCAACCCACACGGTCGCAGAACCGTCTGAGCTTCTGATTCAGACCCATCCTCTCGGCTCTGAACCAAAGGTCCGCAGTCAGTCCTGTCGACAATGCTGCTGCAATCCGCCGGCCGCGGTGGCCGAGGTGACTGAGGCGCTCCAGTCACGGTCAGCACGGCCACTACGGTCGGGGGTTCGAATCCCCCCTCGGGCATGGATATTTGTGCCGTCCTTAGTATTAGTTAGTTCATAAGTAGTTTGTAAGTTTAGGGACTGATGACCCCGTAGTTAAGTCCCATAAGCTTAACAAACATTTGAACATTTGATTTGCTGCAATCCACCACGGATTGGGGGGCTACCTCCTCGCGGGCAGTGAGCGGGCTGGCCACAGCCGTAGGCCGATCGAGCACAACAGACGCACAGGGCGTCTGCTGTACCCCCACGAGCGATCATTCTTGTTTTTCAAACACCATCACTATTACAATGAACAACAAAATGTGGTGTTGCCACCTTTCACAGTTTATTGATTGTGATTTTCAAACATTGAGTACAGGTTCGAAATCCAACATAAAATCTGGTGCAAGACATTTCTTACTGCATCGAATGCAGAATTTTGGAAAGAGATTAAAAATTTAGAGAGAAGGAAAAAACAATTTTCCCAACGACGTCGTTCGTTCGGAATCGGCAAAGACTTCCAAGAGCATTTGAAAGCAACGGGTTGAGACTTGAAAAATCATTATTATATGACCATTAACAAAAGTAAAGCAAGGGTATTGGAATGTATTGAAGTTAAACAATGCTAAAACTAAATGTGATACGACAGAAAGCGGATAAAGATCAGGGAGGTAGTCTCAATAATTAATACTATTGTACTGAACAGAAATTGCGGGAAGATGCATTTAAGAAAAGAAAGGGTATCTTGAGGAAATATCGTGAGTCATCAGGAAGTGGTCAACTTGTTAGATATTGAGGAGGGAGATCAAAGACTGAATTCAATAAGTAGGTTCAAACGAATATAATTTTCACTAGTCAAACACAGAGGACGAGGCTTGCACCAGATAGGCCTGTCCCTCAAATTAGCTTTCATACCGAATACCACAATAGCAACATGATCTTTTTACATATAAATCAGTGTGTTCGTGTGGTTGTTTGTGTATTAATATTGCATATAAATCCACAGTTTCTTTTAAAAAAAATCTTTATGAAATTTTGCTCACTTAAGCTTCAATACATAAGGACCCTGGCCTTAAATGTAAGGATAACGTACAGCACATTGTTCACGAGATATGACGTCATAAACGTTGAGACGCGCGAAAAATTGCTGTATCAAACAACAATGTTGCACATTTCCTCCTAAATCACTGGACTGAATTCAACCAAATTTGGTACACATATTCCTTACTACGAGGTAACAGTGCTGTCGTAAGAACCACATACGACTGGGTTCAGGAAATATAACGTTATAAATAATAGGAGTCGTAAAAAACTGCCACATCATGCGACGAGATTTTATTCATACACTATATGAGAACGACAGTACTTAACGACTTGCAACAAACTGTAAACCTAATTTCAAACCTTTATTAAACTTTTCTCGATGACAACGACATCAAAATAATAAAAGGAAAAATTTATCTCGCTTACTACTTTTCCGCTGTTCGTGGAGCGAAAAGAGGACATTCAGATGATGTTAGTTTGTAATTTATGCACTACAGATTGTAGTCGCAGGAAATTTTACAGATAGCATACATATATTCAGTTGAATGTACTTTCGAAATTGCCGAAGTACGGCACGTAGTTCAACTTCTTTACAACTAACTCTGTTCGCAACGGATTTTACAGACATACAGCACTTATACAAATGCATATATAACTGGAAAATTATACAATTGTACAACATATAATTCAGTTAATATGATATATACTGCTATGGGTAAAAATATGTCACATCATGCACCACGTATTAATACATTTACGTGTTTACCACTAAGACACTCCTGTATTCCAGTCATCTTAAGGAAATTCCTGAAAGCTGACTGCTCTTGACAACTTTGAACGAATTTTGAACAGTGAGGCGCACTCGTCTGCACGTGTAAGCAGTAGACTTCTATAGAACTACAAGGAAAGGAAGAGATTGAAACAGTGTACATCCAACGAATACCCATTATTCCCGACATATCTAACTTTTACCTGCAAGAGACTGCAGTTTACAGTGAGACTTGCATTTCCTATTACGATTAATAAATAACAGGGCAATCTATTCAACACTGTGGAATGGATTTGACATGTCCATGTTTCTCACACGGACACCTTTATGACATTTGCTCAGGGATGGGCTCACCAAAGAAATTATTTATGTTAGATATTGGACAAGTCACAAGAAATATTGTTTATACTACAGTTATGAATAAAATGAATGTATGATGTTACATATCGGTTGTATTTTGATTAGTGTCTTTCTTTGTTTGGATACTATTTTGTATATTATGCAAGGCGGACTTAATTCTTATATATTCACTGATAAATATGTTATTAAAAAAGTAGATCGGCAGAGAGAGATAGTATAAATGAATAAATACCCGGGCAACGTCGGGTTTTCAGTTAGTAGATTTCTATATCATAAACTTTAAAGCGTAAAGGATTCTCGATGGGAATATTAAAGGCGGAATCGACTTGTTAGAGTGGCTGACATCCGTCAAAACGCTGACAATAGAACAACATCCGGAGTTTGCTAGAGATGAGGGAATGAACGAGAATAAATGAATGAAGCAAATACCGTTTCTCCTACTGTTATATATTAAACGTACTTATAACTGTGCGCTGGTACTTTCAAATACAATAGAAAAAATGCACCGACATTATTTGATATTACTACGACAACTTGGTGGGAAACAATATGCCTGTATCTGTAAGCATGTTGTTATTTCTCCAGTTTACATTGGGAAAAACAGCAACTCGTTATCACAATGAGTCGTAATTCTTTGTCATGCGCACGGAGTATTATTCGCTACTATATATATATATATATGGGTGAAAGCATTAGTCATCACTTCTTCTACAAAGCGCGGTGTTAAACTGAGATGGAGTCTGAAGTTTTGTGCCTGCTCTCTCAGAGCTTTGAAATCTGTCTCGCGGTATCGATTTTACATTTGCTGCCCGATGCTGACGGCAAAACCCCGCAGAAACTCGAGTTGCGAACAGAACGAACGCCGAGCGCGGAGGAAACGTGGGACGCTTTTATCCATCCGTTCTTAACTCTGAAACGTGCTCAGAATTCTTCTCTGCTTTGCTCCTGTCTCGTTCTACCTTTCTGCGCAGCGCGGCTACGTTTGAGACCACAGCTACATTTTCCCTCGAGACACTGTCTCAGGTTCAGCTTACCGAGTAACGCACAGGACTTCTACAGAATATAAGTAGCACATGTTGCTTGGTACGATCTGTTGTTAACAATAAACACAATATTTTGCAGAAATCTGGAAAGTATTCTTCTGCTTATAAACAAGACTGATAGATACAATCCTTAGTATGAACAGTACCTTACTTGATGGGACCGTCTCTGTTGACGAACTCATGACCGGACCTGGGCACTATAAGTACATTTTTGCTGCGCTATTGTAGTTCACAGGCCTATGTAGTGCTTTTTCTGTGAGTGGACAGTGCTCTCGCTATTACTGTGTAACCTGTGAACTGTAAAATATAAAAATGAATGTTTGTCTGTATGTCCTTTATGTGTTCATAAACTATTCATTCGATTGCAATAAAACTTTGGTGAACTGTTCACCGTACGCCACGAAGTTTTCTGACCCAAAAACAAAAGAACACTACACATAGCTCAGGAGATATGACGTCATATGTAATGAGAGACCATCGCGTCAGAATATCCACATTTATGCGCCAGTTATTGGAAAATGGAAGTAG
This sequence comes from Locusta migratoria, assembly GCA_026315105.1. Lineage (NCBI taxonomy): Eukaryota > Metazoa > Arthropoda > Insecta > Orthoptera > Acrididae > Locusta > Locusta migratoria. The sequence goes on along the minus strand of CM048746.1, from coordinate 193,193,067 downwards.
TTAGGGACCTGCTACAAAGTTGACATCTAATTTCGGACGTTTATGAAGCGTTTTGTAACTGACTCCCCCTCCCTCCCACAAAATGGTGAAACGAAGTCTACCGCTCACAACAGTTTCGCTGTAGATGCCGTAAAACTGTCACATCAGGCATGACCTTGTATAAATAAAGTTAGCATTACAGATTTGCATGTTACTATTTATTTTTGTCTACAAGTCTCCCTTAGTTCTCTTGCATCCAAAATCTGTTTCCTCAATCTCTATCTATATAAAAGCGAAAGGACACTTACTCACTCACTGAGTAAACACGAAGTATCGAAAACTACTTTACATATGAAGCTGAAATTTGGCAGGAATGTAGTTTATAGGCATAAAAAGTCAGCTGAGGAAGTATTTTGTGATAGGTGCATGGCGGAGCATTCTTTTTCTACAAACTCACTAAATCACGAAATTTCGCACGCTTGACCTTCAAAACAAGAGGAAGGGCACCGTCTACCTTAAGTTTCATACAGTGAATGGGGGAAGGTACTTTGCAACATAAAAAATGATCCCTAAATATCTTGGTTGCGCCATAAGTTGAGAACGGCTCGACCGATTTCACAGATCCTTTTTTTGTTATTTTCGTTATTCTCAGAACGAGGATTGTGTGTTTTTCAATGTGACTCTGGGTTTATATTGCAAAGAAATCTTTAGTCTGTTGCGATATTGATGAAATTTTGCACACTCTACCTTAAAAACAAGAGGCAAGTCACTGTCGGTATAAAATTCCGTTCGGTGCAAAATGCATAGTTTTGCTGCAATCTTTATGAATTTTTGCACACATGACCTTTAAACCAAGAGGAAATTCATTGGGTGCATATACGTTTGTATGGTACATGACAGAGGGTACCTTGCAGAAAACTTTGCCGAGAGAGGGATTGGTGGAAACGAATAGAGATGGGAGAGAAAAAGGTTTATGCAGAATGGAGGGGGGGGGGGGGGGACGGGATGTGGTCTACGAGAGTGTAGGATAAATAAACACCCGGGAAACGCTGGGCTTATAGCTAGTTATTAATAAAAATAACAAATTTACTGCTTAGTGCTGTGACATTAAATATTTATTTAAAAAATTGTCAAATCACACAACGAAGCCGGAAATTCGTTATTTTTCTTGCAATATTGTGGTGACCTGGTACATTATCCTTTATGGAGTCGACATACAATATGTAAAATTATTTACATGACATCTGAGGAAGACACCCACATTCTGTCGGAACTAGTGGAATGTAGTAAAAAAAACAGCCGATCTTAGCTGCGAAAATATTGTCATTATTAATTCTATTGAATATAAAACCCATGACATACAAAGTCGCAGTCAGTGGACTAAAGATACGTCTCAAATACGTTGGTAACTTCTATGTAAAATGCTCCATAAATGTCGCGTATGCAGTTATTTTAAGAGATATTAAGTATGACAAACAGAAACCTTAGTTGAAGTTAATAGAGTAGGAGTAGTCACTTTCTAATGAAACGACACATTACATCGATTTGTTTTTCTATTATGGGTATCTAATATTTGCTCCCTACTACGAGCAATTTTATTGTGTGAAGGATGCTATATGTTATAAAAGTCTATAATTTAATCCTAAACAAAATGCACTACAGGAGTCACTTAATATTATCTGTTTCGTGAGCGGTTTCACATATCTAAAAGAGGTTATCGGCAAGTGGTAGTGCCCTATGGGGCATGTACTTTAGTATGTAATAATGAGTCGTAACTCTTGTCAATAAAATTCTTCAGGGAGTGAGACCGCATTGTCCATCTTTACAACTGTTCGACTTTTTGATCACAGAATTCTTTTGGGTATATGTTTGACACGTAGGCACAGTAAGGCCACTTGCAACAGCGGCAGTTCATCCGGACGGTTTTGAAGATCGAAAATGAGGTCTCATATCCTGAAGAATTTTCTTGACATTGGTAACGACCGCAGAAGCCTACGATTACACTTAGTCCGAACTCTTGTATCGATTGACGTACTGAAATAACTATTTAAAAAATGTGACCATATACTTTTTATAAATGACTAGCTGAAAACCCGGCATTGACCGGGTATTTATTTATTTAGTTCCAGCCTTGATTTAATACTTCTCCTATCCCTTCTCTCCTCTATCAATCTATTTTTTTCTTCTAAAAGCTGATTATATTTATGGGAGAATGTTTTAAGAAATAAGGCAGTTTTGCTTAATGTACAAAATTGTAAGTGCAGTATCCAAACAAAGAAATATAATAATCAAAATAGAAATGACATAAAATTCGTACAATCTCATATTTATTGAGAACTGTCACCTGAGGGTGAGGAATATGTGTATTTAATTTGGTTGAAATCGGCCCAGTGGTTTAAGAGGAAATGTGCGTGATGCAGCAGTTTTACTTTCATCTCATTGTCTATGACGTCATATCTCGTGAACTGTGTGCCGTACTATCATATAATTTCGAACGTGATGTTCAGCGGCATGTGTATATACTGTCTGTAACATTTCTTGCGAATATAATTATAGTGTACGAGTACTAAACTGTAATGTCATACCAAATACCGTGATTTTACTGCATGAATGCCGAAAAACTAGTAAGCGACAAACATTTTTTCCTTTCATCATTGTGCTGGGGTTGTCAGCGAGAAAGTTTCCTAAAGGTTTGAAATTATGTTTAAAGTTCGTTGCAAGTCGCTAAGTGCTCTCCTTCGCAAATAGTGGACTGGTAAGGTCACACTATCGCGTGCCGCATGCCGGGGAAGTTTTCATTGATTAGGACGTCAAATCTTATGAACTACCGGCCCTATCGCCAAATCTTTTCTTACCTGACGTCTTATACCAATAAACTACATTCCTGCCAAAATTCAGCTTCATAGGTCAAGTAGTTTTCGAGATTTCGTGTTTAGTCAGTGAGTGAGTGAACGAATATGTCGTTTCGCTTTTATATAGATAGAAATTTAATGACTCTTGGAAATACAATTATAGTGATATACGCTTATTAATATTTACCAATTCTCTGCAAAAATATTCCAGAAACGTACTAAAATTCTACGTCTACATAACAATTCTGCAAATAACATTGAAGTGAATGGCAGAGGGATTATCGAACCGCTTTTATGATTTCTACCGTTCCATTCTCTAATATCTCGCGGGAAAAAGAACACCTAGATCTTTTCGCTTTGGATCTGATTTTTCTTGATTATTATGATGATTCTCTCTCTCTATGTAGGTGGATACTAAGAAAATATGTGCGCATTCGGAAGAGAAAGTTGGTGAAAGAAATTTCACAAATAAATCTTGCAGCAAAGATTAACGCCTCTCCTGTAATTATTTTCACACCAACAACTGCATCATTTCCGTGGGATTCATTCCCATATAACAGGTTAAAACAAAACGAGTTCTCTGAACTTTCTGTAAATCTTCAGTCCATCCCACTAGATGGGGATCCCATAATGCGCACCAGTACTCGAAAGAGGCACGAGTTAAATATAGGCAGTCTCTTTAGTAACACTATGCCACTTTTTAAGTGTTCTATAAATGAAACGTAGCCTTTGGTTCGCCTTCCCCACAATATTTCCTATGTGTTCTTTCCAATTTAAGTTGTTCGTAATTGTTATTCCTAGAGTGCTGATATGAGGACTTTACACACATCAATATTTAGCGTCAATTGACAATTTTTGCACCATGCTGGTATCTTATCTCAATCATTTGAAAATAACTTTTGATTTTCTGGTGACTTTACTAACCGATAAATGACAGTGTGATCCGCAAATAGTCCACATTGTCTCTTAGTTTATAAAGATAAGTAAACGTAGTGATCCTATAACCTTCCCTGGGGAACGGCAGATATAACTTTCGTTTTATTTTATGACTAAACGTCAATTAAAACGTCTGTATCCTTTCTGACAGGAAATCGCGAATCTAATCACACAACTGCGGCGATATTCCATTAACAGGCAAATTTATTATAAGACGTGAGGTACAGGAAGTACGGAAGTCTAGGAATATGTAAATGATTTCACATTTCTTGTCGATTATATTCATATCTTCATGTTCCACAAGAACGTTACTTTCGGAATCCATATTGAATGTGGGTAAATGCGTTGTTCTATTCGAAGTAGTACGTAATGTTTGAGGAAAGTGTATGTTCTAAAATGCTACTGCAAACCGACGTTAGTGATATAGGTCTGTTATGTTGTGGGTCACTCGTATTGCCTTTATTGCATATTGGAGTGACCTGTGCAACTTTCCAGTCTTTGGGTACGGATCTTTCGCTGAGCGAGCGGTTATATATGATGACTAGGTATGGTGCTACTGTATCAGCATACTCTGAAAGGACTTGAACTGGTATAAAATCTGGATCGGAAGAGTTGCTTTTGTTCAGTAATTTAAACTTAAAAACTCCATGGGTATCTACTTCTAAATTACGCATGCCATCACCTGTTCTTTATCCGAATTATGGAGTATTTGCTTCGTCTTATTTTGTGAAGGAATTTCGGCAAAACAATGTGGGCTACTGATGTTGTAAAACAGCTTACGAGAACTGTAAGACGAAGCCAAGTGTTCCACATTTAAGAAGTATTCAGACGTCTCCTGGAAAAGATAAATGGGCAGCTATTTTTCTCACTCCTAAGAAAGGTAATAGAATAGTTTATTTAAACCCTGAATATTGACCATTTATCATTATGCGGACTTTGACAAGTTAGCAACAACGGTGAATATTTAAATAGAAAACTGTGTGGCGAAACTGATATTGTTTCAATGAAAGCTTTGAAACGTACGCCTATTTGAACAGTTTTCGTCTGCCTCAAATGTTCAAATGTTTGTATAGTTTATGGGACTTAACTACGGGGTCATCAGTCCCTAAACTTACAAACTACTTATGAACTACTTACGAACTAGGACGGCACAAATATCCATGCCCGAGGGGGTATTCGAACCCCCGACCGTAGTGGCTGTGCAGACCGTGACTGGAGCGCCTCAGTCTCCTCGGCCACCGCGGCCGGCTTCGTCAGCCTCATATGATTCAATTGAAGTTAGCATTTACCATACACAATCATCGCTGATCTTGAATCTGTGTTTTATAGAAAATGAATTGATGCACTGTAACTGAGGAAATGAGATAGGACGAGGATGGGGGGAGGAGGAGGCGGCGGGCATAGGTAGAGGGAACAATTGGAGATTGATTGTGGGGAAGAGAGACAGGAAGAACAAGATGGGCACAAAGAGAAGTAGCAGGAGGCAGAAAGATTATATATATATATAGAGAGAGAGAGAGCAGGGAAGAAGAGATGGACATAGGGTGGGAGAGGAGATGGAGAAACAGAAGATTGGAATAAATAAATATCTGAGCAGCGCCGGGCACTGGGATTAGTAAACAATAAAATAGACCCTCTGTAGTGTAGAAGTGTGCGCAACATGATAACTGTAGAGCTTTAAAAATATTGACGCTAGCTCAGTGGTTTATACCATCTTAGGACGGTATCTTACATATTGTAAAATAGGCTGTAAGTGTGTATGTATTTATGTATGTTCCAAATCTCCTCCTAAACTACTGGACCGATTTCACCCAGACTTGGTGCACATGTTTCTTAATATCAGGCAACAATCGCTGTCTAGGCAAGAGTCACCTACGACACATACGTAAGTAGATATGACGTCATGAACAATGAGATGCGCGAAAAAATGCTGAGTCAAACGAAAATGCTGCACATTTCCTCCTAAACCACTGGACCGACGTCAAGCAAATTTGGTACATATATTTCTTATGTGAGATAAGAATTGCTGTAGGAGTACGAACCACATACGGCATATGGTTCAGGAGATATAACATCATAAACAACAAGAGTTGCAAGAAACTGTCACATAATGCGACGAGACTTTATGAATACACCATATGAGAATGAAAGTACTTAGGCACTTGCAACAAACTTTAAACATAATTTCAAATTTTTATTAAACTTTTACTCACTGACAACGATAGCAAAATGATGAAAGGAAAAACGTTTTTCGCTTACTACTTTTCCGCTGTCCACGAAACAAATCGTTCATGGAAATCCCCCCCATCAAGCATCACGTTTTAATCTAATACTTCTGTACTACTAACCATATTTGCAACATATTTTACCCACATACAGCACTTATACAAATCAATATATTCCTGCAAGTTTTAGAATTGTACAACATATCTATACCAATAATAAATCTGTTGGTTTAGGATCTAGGCATGATTTCATCGAAATATAGTAACGAAGTGTTTTCATAAGCCGTCGTGTCTGCCTGTTTATCTATGAGAAACAACTTCTGCAAAACTACTTCACGAATTCGCATGGGGTTTGCACAGGTAACTTCAGCGTACCTTTATTCATAAAAATCGGATCACGGAAAGAAGAACATCAGAATTTAACGTTTTTCATCGACAAACGTCATGTCTATCTTTCTCTTTCATCTCCAAAACTAATAGACGAGTTTTCAGGGGTTTTTCACAGGAGACGTGAAGGTATCTTGCGGTTACAGAAACGCTTCAATTCACAAAATCGGATCAGCAAAAGTAAGCTATCACAATTTAAACATTTCTCCGAAAGCAATCGCATGTGTCTATTTGTAGAGAGTAATCTCCAAAAGTACTAAATGAACAATGATTGGGGTATCACAGATAAATAGATAATATCCTGGGGCAACATATAGGCTTCATTTTATCAAAACCAGATCAGGAAAGTAAAAGATGTCGTAATTTGAAGATTTAGGTGTATTTCATGCTTGCAAAGAACGGCGTAATGCAGCAAAGAACTAATAAATAGCGCTGCGGGTATTCGTGTGAAATTCGGGGCAGCGATCGGATTATTACGCTTTGAAAATACTACTTACTCTTTGACTTTTCAAATTTACCATATTTCTGATAATCGTTTTCTTGGTTGCTATGTTCCACAAAACATGATTCCACGCTGAATATAAAACTGATACAATCCTCGCCGTGTTTAATCCATATACTTACATCTGATATCACAGTCTAACACATATGTACAACTGCTACGGAAGTTTAAGTCTCACGCTTGGAGCGACAATAGCGCATCTGAAGAAAAGAGAGCTAACCGTAAGAATAATAATTGTTTTCACTGATATTTATACTTCATTAGGGTAATACTTTTTACTTGTTATATTTCAGCTCTCCATCCGTCAGCCCATTGTCCAGAGATATGAATGATCATAAAATAAATGTTTTAAATGGCGAATATAGCAGATGTATGATGTGAGCTACATCATATTCATGAAGATATGTCTCTTTCTAACACGTTTCGCAAACGTATTAAAATAAACCAACTGACATTTTCATGCGGTTTTCACAGGAAATTTGAGCTAAAATTGGGGCAACATAAAGTCATGATTTAATCAAAATCAGATCACAGAAAAAAGATACATCGCAATCTTAAATGTTTTCAGTAGCTGTCTGTTCATCTATTAGAAATACCTAATCTCCTAAACTACTTCACGGATTTGCATGCAGCAACTTTTTTCATAAAAGTGGAATCAGGGAAATTGTTTTAGATGTAGGTTGTGCTTGAAGTATGGATTGCGTATTACAGCAAACAACCGATAGAGACGCAGTAGTGCATCAAAGACCTAATAAACACCGTTGTTGGATAATAAGTAGAGGGCAGTACAACAAGAACGCGAACGTCTGTGACAGAATTAAGAATCTTATGTCTACGAATACCAACAAACATTGAACATGGTGTTACTGATTTCGCTTTGTGTATTAAATACTTAACGACACTTCTTTGCTTAGTTTGGCAAGTTTCACCTTTTGTATCAAAAACTTTATGAAGATACGTCGTTTCGGACAATGACTTTTACAAACATTTGACATCTTTTCTAGGACAACTGAGTTTATTGACAGAGCGACCCAACAAGGATTCTATTTTTACTGACTTAGGTCGGAACCCTTAAACGCCATGATACACACATGCCCTCCTTGAACAACCGTTGCGAAGCACGGGCATATAAGCTAGTTTTACAATAAACGGCAACTCCTATAATTCCCCTTCCCCGCTATTATCAAAATAACTTTTTATTTTTTTTTAAATTTCTGTACGCATAAGGTTCATCTATGAACTAGCTGAAAACTCGGCTTTGCCCGGGTATTTATTTATTTAATCCTCCCTTGGGTTAGTACTTCTCCTATTCCTTCTCTCTCTGTCCATCTCCTTTTTTTCCAGAAACATGGCACATTTATCGGCGAATAATTACGAAATAAGGCTGTCTCGCATAATGTACAAAATTATAAGTGCAGTATCCAAACAAAGAAAGGTAGTAATCAAAATACAAACGACATATAAAATGTTGTATGACCTCATATTTATTACGTTATATGTTGTACAATTGTATAATTTTTGAAGTTAGTATTCATTTGTATAAGTACTGTATGTGAGTAAAATCTGTTGCGAGTACAATATTATTAGTAAAGAAGTTATAGATTAAAACTTGGTGCGTGATGAGGCGATTTTACATAAACGTTACTGTGTATGTGCTCATATCTCATTAACTATGTGTCTTACTGTGATAAAATTTCGAATGTACCTTCAGCTGTACGTAAAATTTCCTGCGGCTACAATTTGTAGTGTAGAAGTTACGAATTGTACTTCATATCGAAATCCGTAGTTTTAGTCCATGAACAGCGAAACGTTACTGTTTATATGCTCATATTTCATATACTCCGTGTCGTACTGCAAAACAATTTAGAAGGTACACTCAACTATATACGTGTATACTTTTTGTAAAATTTCCTGCGGCCACAATTTTTAGTGTAGAAATTATAAATTGTAACGCCATACCAAATGTCGTTGTTTTGCTGAATGTACATCGGAAAGGTAGTTAGCGAGAAACTGTTATCCTTTCAATATTTTGAGATGGTTGTCAGCGAGAAAAGTTTAATAAAGGTTTGAAATTATGTTTAAAGTTTGTTGCAAGTCGCTAAGTTCTCTCATTCTCATAGAGTGTATTCATAAAGTGTCGTCGCTTTAAGTGACAGTTTAATGCAACTCATATCGCTTAACACGCTGTATCTCCTGAACCATGTGTCGTGTGAGGTTCTCACTCCTACAGCAATTGTTATCACTCAAGGAATGTGTGTACCAAAGTTGGGTGAAATCAGTCCAGTGGTTTAGGAGAAAATGAGCAGCATTGTCGCTACATGCAGCAGTTTTTTGCGCATCTCATTGTTAATGACGTCATATCTCGTGAACTATGTATCGTACATGATTGTTACACTTAGGCCGACCCCCCTCATGGATTGAAGCTTATGTGTACAAAATTTCATAACGATTGGAACAAAACTGTAGATTTATATGCAACACGTACCACAAACACACAAACATACGGACACACTTCTTTATAAATGAGATGATAACAGAGAAGAGCTTAAGAGCTCCACCTTCAATTTTCTTAAATCTCGAATGAGATAACAGAAGATAGTAACTACTCTTGGCTTGTTGTGCGTAGCGATCGCATCTTTCAGACGAGAGCTGATCTTTATTATTTCATGAGGCTTTATGTGGATTTTGTCAAAGAAGGCAAATATATGTGTTGTGTACAGATCTTTCTTTTATCAATAACCCACCACCTCTCACTTGAATTTTCATTTATCAATTTTTATTAATTATTTTGCCTTTTCCTCCCACCGTTCATGATTTTTTTCAGCCTTCTTGCATCATTGCAACAATGGATGGCACCGTTTTAGGCAAGTGAGCTGTAAATAATTGTTTTCTTCCGTTTTCGGCAGCTGCTGTACACTAAAGGAGTCAAATAAACTGATGTAGGAACTCGTAATCAAATACAGACATATCTAAATACTCAGAGGACTGCACTGTGTCCGGCAACGTCTACGCTATGCGACCAAAATATCCGGACACCTTTGCTCGCCGTGGAGGTTCGAGTCCTCCCTGGGGCATGGGTGTGTGTGTTTGTCCTTAGGTTAGTTTACCTAGGTTTAAGTAGTTTGTAAGCTACGGACTGATGACCACGCAGTTTGGTCCGATAGATTTACAAACATTTGAACTTTTTTTTTATCCGAACACCCACCAAAACATTCGTTTTTCATATTAGGTGCCTTGTGCTGCTACCTGCTGCCACGTACTCTGTATCGGTGACCTCGGTAGTCATTAGACGTCGTGAGCGAGCACAGTAGGGCGGTCTGCGGAACTCACGGAATTCGAACGTGGTCAGGTGACTGTGTGTGACTTGTGACAGAAGTCTGTACGCAAGATTTCCACACTCCCAAACATCCCTAGGTCCAATGTTTCTGTTGTGTTAGGGAAGTGGAAACGTGAAGGGACACGTACAGCATGTTCAAGATGCAAATGTTCAAATGTTTGTTAAGCTTAAAGTACTTTACTGCGGGGTCATCAGTCCCTAAACTTACAAACTACTTATGAACTACCTTATACTAAAGAGGACACAAACATCCATGTCAGAGGGGGGGGGTTCGAACCCCCGACCGTAGCGGCCGTGCAGACAGTGACTGGCGCGCCGAAGACCACTCGGCCACTACGGTCGGCGTACTGCATGAAAGCGTACAGTCCGACCTCGTCTGTTGAGTGTCAAAAATGTTTGTTGTAGGAAAGACATTTTTATATATTGCACCAAAGCTGCTTTTATTTTAAATGCTGACTAGTTTCGGGCTTAAGCCACCTATTACAGAGAACAAAGTATGTTTTACAGGAAGATACATGAATATGGCAATGTTATATTGAATGTACAAGTCGTAACTACTTACATTGGTGTAATTTATTGAGCTTTTGATCCAAAGAGGTTTTTTGTAAAATATTATTTCCTTAATTTTGTTTGTGACTATATCGCTGGTTATATGTAGCGTGACAAATAGTACCATTACAAATATTCGTGCAATAAATTTTATATTTCAATCCGAACTATTTTAAGTGTTATAAATTATTTGTGTGTATTATATTGTAATATAGGGATAATATTGCAGTGCTACTATAATTTATTGCGTCTTGTTGCACATTTGGAAGTATATTACGGTAGGATGGATTGTACTTTATATGCTGGTCAAGGTGTTATGGAAATTTTCGATGAATTCTTTATTGCGCATTTACGTTTGTTCATTTGATATTTGTTCTGGGTATTTAGTCATGTGAGTATAGATTTGTAATTCTTCTAAAACGTCCGTTAGTTGTCCTTTGCATAAGATATGTAAAATTTTGAGATTTTATTCTCTACTTCCGGTCGAATGTTTACTTTCTCTGAGGTGTGTGCCGAATGCTGAGACATTATTTTCACTTGTATTTGTATGAGACTTAAGTACGGGGTCGTCAGTGCCTAAACTTACAAACTACTTGTGAACTACCTCATACTAAAGACGATTCAAACATCCATGCCCGATGGGGGATTCGAACTCCCGACGGGGAACAGTCTCGCGCATCGAAGCATAGCGCCTCAATGCGCTCGGCCGCTCCGCCGCGGCTGTTGAGTGACAGAGACCGCTGACAGTCGAAGAGAGCCATACTGTGTAATAGGAAGGCATCTCCAAACTGCATCAGGATCCACTCCAAGTACTATGACAGTTTGGCGGCAGGTGGGAAAACTTAGATTTCTTGCCGCGGCGAAGTAGCCGAGCGGTCTAAGGCGCCTCGCTGCAGAGCGCGCGGTTGTTTGCCCTTGGAAGTTCTAATCCTCCCTGGGGCATGTGCGTGTGTGTTGTCCTTAGGTTAGTTTACCTTAGTTTAAGTAGTTTGTAAGCTACGGACTGATGACCAAGCAGTTTGGTCCCATAGATTTACAAACATTTGAACATTTTTTTGATTTGTTAGTCGATAATATGCCCATAAGTCTAACATTACACAGTTCAATGCCAAACGACGCCCTGCTTGGCGTGAGGAAGGTAAACATTGGACGACTGAACGATAGAAAAACGTTGTGTTGAGTGACGAATCACGGTACACAATGTGGAAATACGATGGCAAGGTGTGGGTATGGCAAATGCCCGGTGAACATCTGCCAGCTTGTGTAAATGCCAACAACAAAATTCGGAGGTGGTGGTGTAATTGCGTGGTCATGTTTTTCATGGAGGGTGCTTGCCCCCGTTGTTGTTTTTGCGTTGTACTGTCACAACACAGACTTACATAGATATATAAAGTAAATTCTTGCTTCCCACTGCTGAAGAACATTTTGGGGAGGGCGACTGTTTCTTTCAGCACGATCGAGTACCTGTTCATAATGCACGGCCTGTGCATTAAACGTCAATGTGGTTAAACGACGATAACATTCCTGTAATGGACTTGTCTGTACAGAGTCCTCACTTGAATCCAATAGAAGACCTTTGGGATGTTTTGGAACGTCGACTTCCTGCCAGGCCTCGCTGACCCCTCGAACAAACACATATAACCAAAATCGTATGAGAGATAATGTATAGATCCCTTATTACACTAGTGATACTCCCGCATCTGCAAAACTCTGCAGTCGTCCGTTAGAGGCCTCTGCGTGTGCCATGCCGCATTGCACGTTGACCTGTCGGTTCGCCATTAGGGACGGTGGAGTGTGCCTCCGAAGTTGCGTTTTGTAATGTTATTTGTTTGGTGAAGCGTCAGATGGGGCGGCGATTGCTAATCAATCCCGCTAAGGTATTGCGATTAGTTGAGATGAAGTTACGAAGAACCCTTCTTCGTGAAGATGGTATTAGTGTAGAAGATGAATCATTTGCATTCTTTCTCGTATCTGTTATGGTACAGAAATGTGAGCATACGTTAGATACTGTTGTTACAAACGAATAATAATGGTAATAGGGATGATAATGTCGAACAACTCATTGCAAGCGGTAGTGCTACGGTAAGTGCGGGAAGAGGCGATGGAAGCAGTGGCAGTTGCAACTATCATCACGGCTTTGATGACAATTCGCTAGAGAATATGTACGATGATTATTACATAAGTTATAGTTAAGATATCTGCGTTACGTATGGCGTCTACAATTACATCTACAGTGCTATCTAGATCATGGTTGCAGAGCTTTGCAGAAAAGCGACACCCACCAGCACATTGAGGTGTAGGTAGAGATCCTGTAACCAAACGTTCATACAGATATGTTTGTTCAGCCCATGTACTTTTCTTGTCAGTGCAGCACTCCGTGAAGAATGGGCTGCCATTCCAGATGAAACCTTCCAGCACCTAGGGGAGTGGAACCTGTCATTTTGGCAAAGGGTGAGCCAACACCATATTGAGTTCCAGCTATACCGATAGAGGACGCCACGAACTTAAAGCCATTTTTACCCAGGTGTCTGGATACTTTTGATCACATAGTGCACATGAGACACAAGTGTCCGGAGCAGACATTAGATCGGTTATCACGATTTAAGTGAGTTTGAACTTTGTGTTATGGTCGGCGAACGAGAGGTGTGACAGAAACTCCGAGGTAGGGATGAGGGGAATTTTCCCGTACGATCATTTCACCGGTGCACCTTGGATATCTGGACTCCGTTAAAATACCTAATCTCCGACAGCGTTACTTTCGCAAAAAGGTTTTGTGAGAACGGTACAAACGACTGAAGAGAACAGTTCAGCGTGGCAGCAGTGCATTCCTTTCGCAAATTGCTGCGGATTTCAATGCTGTGACATGAACAACTGCGTGTTAACCATTCCACGAAACTTAATCGATGTGGGTTTTCAGAGTCAAAGGCCCTCTCGTGTACTCTTGGTGGTTTTTACAGTACAAAATTTTACGTCTCACCTGGGCCCGTCAACAAGGACATTGGCTTGTTGATGAATCGAAACATGTTGGACTGATGTGTCTTGTTTCCAATTGTATCGAACATATGGAGATGTATGGCTATCTGCATGTCAGCAGGAGATTGTTGAAGGTATTGTAGGCTCTGTAATTGTGTGGGGTGAGTACAGTTGCAATGATACGGAACCCCTGATACGTCTAGATATTACTGTAATAGCAGACAAGTACGTACGTATCTTGGATGATCACCTGCATCCATTTATGTCCATTGTGCATGCCGACCAACGTGGGCAATTCCAGGAAGACAATGCTTCGTCCCAAACGTCCAGAATTGCTACAGAATGGCTACTGAAGCACTTTTCTGAGTTTAAACACCTCCTCTGACAATCAGACTCTCTTAACATGCACATTATTGAGCACATATGGGTTACCTTGCAACTTGCTGTTTACAAGAGGTCGCCACACTCTTACTCTCGATACTAAACACAGCTTTTAGAAATTCATTCACCAAAAAAAGACGAAACCAATATTCCAGATTTCGAATTACGAACAGAGGCCAGAATGAGTAACTTAAAAGTAGGTATCATCGGAGTAGTGGAGCAACTGAAATCACATAATAAGAACAAGTCTTCTGGTCCGGACTGTATACCCAGTAGATTTCCATGTGAATATGCTAATGCGATAGCTCCTTACTTAACAGCCATATACAACCGCTGCTCATAGAAGGAACTGTACCAAAAGACTGTAAAATTGCACATGTCACACCAATATTCAAGAAAGGCAGTAGAAGTAACCCACTAAACTACAGGCCTATTTCATTGACGTCAAACTGCAGCAGGGTTTTGGAACATATCCTGTATTCAAATATTATGAACAGAATGATCTATTGACCCAAGGTGAACACGAATTTAGAAAATATTGTTCATATGAAACACAACTAGCTCTTTACTCACACGAAGTGATGGGTGCTATCGACAAGGGATCTCAAATTGATACTGTATTTCTAGATTTGCAGAAGGCTTTTGACACCGTACCTCACAAACGACTTTCACTCAGATTGCGTGGTTATGCAATATAACCCCAGATTTGTGACTGGATAGGGGAGTTTCTTTCAGAGAGGACACAGTTTGTAGTAAACGATGGTAAGGTCTCAACTAAAACAGAGGTGATATTGGGCGTTCCACAGGGTAGTGTTATTCGATCTCTGCTGTTCCTTATCTGCATAAACGATTTGGGAGAAAATCTGAGCAGCTCTCTTAGGTTGTTTGTAGATGAAGCCGTCATTTATCGTCTAGTAAAGTCATCTGAAGATGAAAACCAACTGCAGAACGATTTAAATAAGATATCAGTATGGTGTAAAAATTGGCTATTGACTCTAAATAATGTGAAGTGAGAAGTCGTCCACATGAGTTGGAAAAGAAATTCGTTAAAGTTTGTTTACAAGATAAGTCAATCGAATGAGAAAACCGTAAACTCCACCAAATACCTAAGACTTACTATTATATCAGACTTAAACTGGAAAGAACACGAAGGTAATGTCGTAGGAAAGGCGAACCAGAGACTGCATTTTATTGGCAGAACGCTTAAAAGATGCAACAGAACTACTAAAGAGACTACATACACTACGCTTATCAGTCCTCACTTGGAGCATTGCTGCCCATTGTGGGATACTTATCAGGTGAGTTTGACGGAGGACATCGAAAGAGTCCAAGGAATGGCAGCTCGTTTTGTATTGTCACGATACAGGGGAGACAACGTCACGGAAATGATACAGGATCTGGGATGGGAATCATTTTACAACAACGGCTGTTATCGCTGCGGCGTGGTTTGCTTACGAAACTCCAATCGCCAACATTCTCCTCCGAATGCGAAAATATATTGTTGACTCCCACCTATATAGGTAGAAATGACCATCTGAGTAAAATACGAGAAATCAGAGCTCGAACGGGGAGATTCAGATGGTCTTCCTTCCTGCGCGCTTTTCGAGAATGGAATAGGAGATGAATAGTATAGAGTTGGTTCGATGAACCCTCTGCCAAGCACTTAAATATGATTTGTAGAGTATCACAAGTAGATGTAGATGTAATAATTGGGATTTATGGACAGCCCTGCAGGTTGCATGGTGTCTATTGCCTGCAACACTACTTGAGACGTTAGTTGAGTCCACGCCACGTCCTGGTGTGGCACTTCTACGTACTCGTGGGAGCCCAACGCGATATGAGGCAGGTGTACCAGTTTCTTTGGCTCTTCAGCACATTTAGACGGTAATATACACGGTTGTTTACTTTATAATTAATTGTGTATTATGAGTCCATTAAATAGAAAGGCAATGAAACCTAAGTGAATGGTTCACTGCAAGCTTTTTAGACTTATTTTCTTTGTATCACTAACCAGGCAATTCAAAATCAATTGCAATACCGATCCATTTTGTCGTGCGTCCGCTACGAAGTCAGAGTTGTAACTGGCACGTCCCGGACATAAATATTGCTCAATAGATATAGCGACCCAGTTGGTCTCGCACTTTCGCGCAATATATTGACGCACTGTTATTGCTCAATAAATACTGAGTTAGTGAGGGCTCTTACAGATCAAATAAATATCTTCTGTTTCAATTTCTCCTTGCTGTAAAGAGAAGCTAGTTCGGAATGAAGGCGACTGGCTTACTTGATCACAATACTTAGAAATAAATGTATAATTTGGTGTGCATCAAAACAGCAATCTCAAAAACGTACATTGGACTCAGTTACTAACATCCACACTTACAGTCATGTATTTTATATATTCTACATTGAAAGATGTGTTAAGCAAAGTGTGCTGTTATATTAAATATGTTGTTAATGTGGTCGTCAGTCCATAGACTGGTGTGATGCAGCTTTCCAAATGTTCAAATGTTTGTTAAGCTTATGGGACTTAACTACGGGGTCATCAGTCCCTAAACTTTCAAACTACTTATGAACTATCTTATACTAAAGACGGCACAAATATCCATGCCCGAGGGGGGATTCGAACCCCTGACCGTAGTGGCCATGCAGACCGGTAGCTTTCCACACTACCCTGTCCTGTGAACGTCTTTTTAAATGTTTGTAATTCTATGGGACCAAACTGTGTTGGGCATCAGTCCCTAGTCTTACAAACTACTTAAACTAAGTTAAACCAACCTAAGGACAAGACACACATCCATGCCCGAGGGAAGATTCGAACCTCCGACGGCGGAGGCCGTGGCAAGCCTCTTCATCTGAGAATAAGGACGGTAACCTACATCATTTGAATCTGTTTACTGTACTCGTCTCTCGGTCTCCCTTTACTATATTTACCCCACGCACCTCCTTCCAATGCTAAATTTACGATTCCCTCATGTCTTATAATTTGTCCCACCTGCCATCTACCCACCTAAACTTCAGCATTCGTCTGTAGCACATTTCAAAAGCTTACCCTTCGTATTTGTGCCTGAACTCTCGAACAATGCTACACTCCAGACAAATGCTTTTAGTAGGGACTTCCTAACATTTAGGTTAATATTGGATGTCAACAAATTTCGCTTCTTCAGAAACGCCTTTCTTCCCATACCCACTCTGTATTTTATATCTTCTTTACTTCGGCCATCAGAAGTTACTTTGCTACCTAAATAACAAAACTCATCTACTATTCTCATTACCTAATCTAATTCCATCAGCATCGCCTAATTTTCGTAGACTACCTTGCGTTACTCTTGTTTTACTCTTGTTAATGTCCATCTTATAGCCTCCCTTCAAGACACTGCCCATTCCTTTCAGTTAGTCTTCCGGGTCCCTTGCTGCCCGGAGAGAATTACATTGTCATCTGCAAACCCAGAGATTACTTTTCTTCTCCATGAAATTTAATTTTTTTGCCAGATATCTAAAATGTTCGAAAATGTTTCAAAGGTATGTAATTCTTTTGGGACCAACTACTTCGGTCATAAATCCCTAGACTTACAAACTACGTAACCTAAGGACAATATACACGTCCATGCCCGAGGGGGGATTCGAACTCCGGACGCGGAAGGCTGCGCCATCCGTAACAGGGCGCTTCAGACCGCTCGGCTACTCCCGCGCTGCTCTAAAATGTTCAAAGGCTGGTACGTTTTCGGGACTTAACTGCTGTGGTTATGAGTCTCTAGTGTTACAAACTACTCAAACTAAATTAAACTAAACTAAACAGAAGAACATACACACCCATGCCCAAGGGAGGACTCGGACCTCCAACGAGGAGCAACCGCGCATTCCGTAACACAACTCCTTAGTGTTCCGCCATTCCACCGGGGCTCCAGTTTCTACTTGCTTTCCTTCATAGCTTGCTCATCGTACAGATTGGATAACAATGGGAAAACGCTTTAAACCTGTCTTTATCACTTCCCAACCAATGCGCTCCTTTTATGCTGTTCGGCTTTTATGACTGCTCTCGGTTTTCTACACAATCTGTATATAAATGTTCCTTCCCTATATTTTAAAGACTGTATTCCATTTAGCATTGTAAAAATCTTACTCTATCTTCTGAGACAAGTCGTAAGGTATTACCTCCGTATTCCTACATCTTCTAAATCGAATCCGATCTTCCGGAGGTAATATTATAACATTCTTTGTGTTAGTATTTGTTCCAGGAGCCTTGTTTCAACTTAGTTCTCTCAATGTTCTGCCAAAAACGTCTCTTAGAATCGTATCTCCTGTCTCATCTTCATCTACTCTCCATTACTTTTGTATAATACTATAGTCAAGTTTATTTTACTTATATAGCCTCTCTATGTATTCTTTCCACCTTCCAGCTTTGTCTTCTTTGCTTATTTATGATTGTCCATCTAAGCTCACGATATTCACCATTTGCTGCATTTTTATGATTTATCGTTTTTTTTCCAGTGTGTCCCTTTTTACGCAAGGATTTCTATTGGCACTTGTCGTTCTATTTAATCCTATGCAACCTTCACTATTTCCTTCTAGTGCGTTACTGCCTCTCCCACTACTGTCAATCGTTCAATCGCGGTACCTCAGTTGGTCTCAACAACTTACAATTCATTCAATTTATCCATCTTTTTATTTACCTACTTATTTGCAGTTACTTCAGTTTTAATCTGCATTTCATAACCAGTAAGTTGTGAACAGAGTCTATATCTACCCTAAGAGTACTTCCGTTTAAGACCTGCCTATAGCTCACCATTATAAAATAAACAATTAGTATTTAGCTTGAAATAGTATAAAAATGCCTGCAGGAATCAATTAATTGTTAACCTTGGACCATGATCGAAAGTCAGAGAATCAGTGGTTTTATATTCGAGCTGCGTATTATTATAAATGATACCTATCGATTTACCTGTAAAAAGTTATGTAGTTGCAACTTCTTGACTTAAAAATGTACATTTACGACTATATAGTTACAAAGTAATCTCCACGGCAGTTGACTAAAGACTTATGAGATACTTTTACTCTACCAAAACAATATTTGGCGAAAAAACTGAGGTAACATTGTTTATTCTGTATATTTAGAAACATACTATGACGTGGCTTATAATAACGACAATGCCGCTGTCGTCAGATTAGGAAAAATTATTTTAACCGCACGAACAAGCAAACATACCAGTTCATGCAGTCAATGATTGTTTCCAAATAGTAGGTCAGTTACCCTTTGCCAATAGAATCCGTCCCTAATTCCAATTAACGCATGGTACGTCGTATTAATACAGTACACGCAGTTAATTAGTACACAGGGAACTGAATACCGAGATGTTGACATTGTTGTTCAAAGAGAAACTATGCTTGTTAAACCAAGAGTGTACAAACATTTTGTTGACGACCATATGCACGATTTAATACGTCTTCATGAAGACAGGTGTACGTCTGACGTGCAACACCATGTGAACAACTGAACAGATACTTCAAACCAAATGTTCAAATGTTTGTAAATCTAAGTAACCAAACTGCTCAGGTCATCGGTGCCTAGACCCTCAAAGTACGTAGACTAACATATGTTAAGGACAACACACACAACCACGATTGAGGTAGGACTCGAACATCCAACGGGGCGGTGTACAATCCGTACCATGACGATTTAACTACGCCGACATTTCCGTGCGGCGATCAGGTACATCGTGGTTGGGGATTTATGTATGAGTGCAGCATACATGAATAGGGCCGATGAACTGCGGTAGTTGCGTTTCTAGGCTGACTTTCGTCGCCCACGGATACATACAGAACCAAAGATCGCACTACAAGATTGATATATGTCGGCTTTTCGTGAAGGAATAAGGACGAGAAGAAGTTATCAGCAATTATTCATCTTATTGATTCAGTTGTTCACTCCTGGCCTACATAAGAAAGCTTCGCCATATTGTGCCGTGGGGTTATGGCCTCGCATTGTGAGCCGCCATGTCAAGGACTACGAAGCCGCTCCCGACGGAAGTTCGCGTCCTCACTTGGGAGTGTGTGTGTGTGTGTGTGTGTGTGTGTGTGTGTGTGTGTGTGTGTGTGTTTGTATTGACCTCAGCATACATTATCTTAAGTAGTATGTAAGTCTAGGGACCGATGACCTCAGCTGTTTCGTTCCGCAGTTAAGACAAACTTTCATCACATTGCGAACCAAGCATATCTTAACCCCTTTATATCTGCGCCTGCTCTCCCAGAAAAAATTATGTATTCTTTGAAACATCCTGTGCGCACTCTTGATCAGAGACTTATGTTATGCGGACTGTGAAATTACATATAAAACGTAAATCAATTTAGCATTTTACCAGTAAGGGTACGTTTGTACGACATGCTGTTCGTGTTTAAAATGGCTGATATTTCACTTACCTGTATTATTTTATTCTTAATGTAATAGTTTTACTTTGTTAGTTGTATAACAAAATAATACCAGTAGGTGTAGTACAAATAATTTGAAACAAAAATATTAACTTATACAAAGTTGCCAAGACTGGTAAGGTGTTAGCGTGACTTACTGTACACTTTCCTTAGCAGCACAACTCAAATAGCTATGTTTGGAGCAGTTGTTGTTGTTATGGTCTTCAGTCCGGAGACTGGTATGATACAGCTCTCCACCCTACTCTAACCTGAGCAGGCCTTTTCATCTCCTCATAGAAATGGCAATCCACATCCATTTGAATATGCTTACTATATGCGTATCTTGGTCTCCCTTCAATGCTAAATTTACGATTCCTCGATGTCTAAGAATATGTCCTACCAAGCGATCCCTTCTTTTAGTCAAGGTATGCCAAAAATTCCTTTTCTCATCAATTCTGTTCAGTACCTCTTCATTATTTACGCGATCTACCCACCTAATCTTCAGCATTCTTCTGTAGCACCACATTTCAAAAGCCTCTATTCTCTTCCTGTCCGCACTGTTTATCGTCCATGTTTCACTCCCGTACAAGGCAACACTCCATACAAATGCCTTCAGAAAAGACTTCCTTACACTTAAACTGATGTTTGATGTTAGCAAATTTCTCTTTTTCAAAAATGTTTTTCCTCACATTATCATTCTGCATTTTATATCCTCTGTACTGAGACCGTCACATGCTATTTTACTACCCAAGCAACGAAACTCAACTACCACCTTCATTGTTTCGTTACCTAATCTAATTGCTTGAGCATCGCCTGATTTTCTAAGACTGCATTCCATTATCTTTGTTTTGCTCTTGTTAATGTTAATTTCATACGCTCACTTCAACACACTGTCCATTCCATTCAACTGCTCTTCCACGTCATTTGCTGTCTCTGACAGAATTACAAAGTCATCAGCAAAACGCAATGTTTTTATTTCTTCACGCTGAATTTTAATTCCTATTCCAAATGTTAACTTGCTTTCCTTTACCGCCTGCTCGATGTACAAACTGAATAACATCGGAGAAGGGCTAAAACCCTGTCTTATTCCCTTCCCAACTAATGCTTCCCTTTCATGCCGTTCGAGTCTAATAACTGCGGTCTGGCTTTTGTACAAGTTGTAAATAACTCTCCTTTCCCTGTATTTTACCCCTGCTGACTTCAGAATTTGAAAGAGTGTATTCGAATCCACATTGTTGAAAGCTTTCTCTAAATCTACAAAAGCTAAAAATGTAGCTTTGCCTTTCCTTAATCTATCTTCTAAGATAAGTCGTAAAGTGAATATTTGCCTCCCGTGTTCCTTCGTTCCTACTGAACCCTAACTGATCTTCCCCTCCCCGAAGTCAGCTTCTACCAGCTTTTCCATTCTCCTGTAAATAATTCGTGTTAAAATTTTGCAATCATGACTTATCAAACTGATGGTTCTCTAATTTTCACACCTGTTTACGCCTGTGTTCTTCGGTATGGGGATTGTTACATTTTTCTTAAAGTCTGAGGGTATTTCGCCTGTCTCATACATCTTACATACTAGGTGAAACAGTTTCGTCAAGGCTGACTCTCCCAGAGACTTCAGTAGCTCTAAGGGAATGTCATCTACTCCCGGGGCCTTGTTCCGACCTAGGTCTTTCAGGGCTCTGTCAAATTCATCCCTCAGTATAGTATCTCCTAATTCATCTTCATCTACTTCCTCTTTCCTTCCTACAACATTGTTTCAGTTCATTTCCTTTGTAGAGTTCCTCTATGTACTCTTTCCGCCTTTCAGCTTTCCCTACATTGCTGAGATCTGGTTTTCCATCTGAGTTCAAATGTTTATATACTAAGCACGGCACAAATATCCATGCCCGAGTGGGTATTCGAACCCGCTACCGTAGTGGCCGTGCAGAAGGTGAATGGCGCGCCGCAGACACCTCGGCCACCGTGGCCGGCGAAATCAAAATATCTGTTGTGGCATCTGCATTCACCACAACGCCGGCGGTCCGCGTAAGTCGCCGCGAAACTCCGTGAAGAGGCGGTAAGTCGCTGGACCGTGCTTCGACCGCCAGGGGCTGCCTAAGTGATGGTACCTCTCTGCCTTGCGCCGCGCGCCGGCCAGTCAGAAGACGAGAGCTCGGCAAGATATGCCGGTGCACCGCAGCCACGAAGGAGAATATCAGATACGACTAGAGTACGGAGTACAGCCGTCAGCACTGGAGCAGTTTACCAGCTACCAATCCGTCTACAGCGAGTCAGCTCTAGCAATAACACTACTATTGACTGAGGTATCGACAGAAATGTAATACCACAAGCATCACATAAGGGTTGAGTAATATATATATATATATATATATATATATATATATATATATATATATATATATATATAATTTTTAATGTATAATATAGTGAGGACAGTTTACAACTCACCGCAAAGTCGTGGCGACGAGCTGCTACAGGCACATACAAAAGACACACACATACAACACATTCAGCTATCGGCCATGGCCTTCTTCAGAAAGTAGAACACTTACGCAATCACACAGGCACACAACACAGTCATACAACTATCACCTCCGACTGCCGCACTTTGAATCACGCTCTGCAGCGAATCAGCGACGGGTGGGGAGGGGAGGGGATAGGAAGGTTACGTCACGGTGGTGAGGATGGGTTAGATGGGAATAACGAGATGCAGCTTAGGAATGGAGTGGGGACGCGGGTGAGGGGAGAAAATATAATAAAATAAAGTAAAATAAATATATATAGAAAATGCATGCTCACTGCAAGTACACAAGACCGCACACACACACACACACACACACACACACACACACACACACACACACAATCGCACATTCACACACCCAAAATAGGCGAGGTTTGAGATAGAGAGGTAGGAACTGTAAGGTATGGAGAAAAAATGTAGGGAAGTTATCGTAGGTTGAGGCCTGGTTGATTTCGGGATCGGAGAATGTAATGTAGGGATAACTCCCATCTGTGCAGTTCAGAAAAGCTGGTGGTGGATGGGAGGATCCAGATGGCCCGGGTTGTGAAGCAGCCATTGAAATCAAGCATGTGCTCCACTGCATGCTGTGCCACAGGGTGGTCCACTTTGTTTTTGGCCACAGTTTAGAAGAAGGCCATGGCCGATAGCTGAATGTGTTGCATGTGTGTCTTTTGTATGTGCCTGTCGCAGCTCGTCGCCACGTCTTTGCGGTGAGTTGTAAACTGTCCTCACTATATTATTACTTCCAACCTGGACTTTCCATTATTATATAATTTCTAATATACGTATATGTGAACTAATCCCTTCTTTCAGTTGCAGACCTTGTCCACAATCATAGCTAAGCACGGCCCACCTCACGAACCTACCATTCAGTGACAGCATCACGAAGGAGTACACGAAAATATGTTTATAAACCTGTGGGATTAAAGTAGTAAGGTCAAACTACCTTAACTTTCTCTAAGGACAACACACACAAACACAACCATGACTGAGGGAGGACTTGAAATTCCGACACATTAACACAGGGTCGCAGATGACAAAACACTACGGCAGTGTGGCATAATTAGACATCATAGGCAGAACACATCGGCTGAAGACTGGAAGAGGTGACCAAAGCTAACGTCAGTGAAAGAGCTCTGTTGTTGTTATATATTAATGTGTAAACAGTGCCGCCTTCTTGTGGTGTGCGGTCTTGCACCAACGTCTGAATTAAATTGTGGAAGTATTAATCAGTGTAGGGTGAATACGGCTATGATTCTGCTTGATAATGTTTGAGGGCGAGCACTACCCTGTTAGAAGAACAAATCACCTGTTGGATGAATAGAAAGACACGGGTGTTATAACTTTCTGCACGTACACGAGAGTAGGTTTTCGCATCTCGCGTTCAAGACCATGTGGTCCGGAGTGGTGCCAGCTTGTCTTGGATGAGTGCACAGCGCTCTCCAGGACTACAACCCACGTGCAAACAGCGATAACTTGCGTGCAGCAACTGCTTTGATTACAGACGTCCATGGCCCGCCATTCCATCTGCTAAGCGATACTCTGAAGGCAGCAGTCGAGCCTTGCTTGTCGATGCTGTAGCGTGAGTAGAAGGCGGGCTAGTGGTGTGCATGTCCGTAGTGCTGCCTTAGTGATCTTTTGTCAATAGTACGTGTTGCCTCTTCGGCGCTCACGAACCCTCTTACCTGTACTGTGCACAGTTGCCAGGTTTTTCTATTGCTCTTTCGCCAAATTTTAAACACAAAGTAGCCAAAATGTAACCATCTTTTCATCAGCAAAAATAGCCAAATATCGCAACCTTTAATCTGTTAACATTATTATGCTACGGAAATTATGGCATGTTACTCGACAATAATAATCCTGAAATTCAGGGATTAAGCTGGTTACTGAGTAAAAAGTAATACAAACTGTGGCACTCCCACATTCACAGACATCAGACTGAACTTTCCAAGGAAAGTCATGCTTCACAGAAACATTTATCTGAGTCCATCCAAGAATTGAACCCAGACACACCACCAACTGACAATGAGGGCAGTCAAAATATTCACACATTATAAATATAATAGACTCTGGAAATTCAGTTACATTTAACTATCACATTCATTAATTTCATAACTTATAAAAATTACAACACAAAACTGTTCTATCAAACTTACACAAGGGATGTTCTCATGCATACGTTCGATTACCAATCACTTTCATCTTCTTAAAAAATATTTACAGATGTTAAATAGAGTTGCTGAATCTTTCAAACATTTCTTTAACACATAAAAAATCATTACAACATTCTGAGGTGAGGCAATTTATAATAATGCACTAAGCAATCCATACTTTGAGGTGAGATAGACTTTAATTCGTAATAATGTGTCATGACACACTGAGAAATCAGCCATGAGAACGACTGGGAAATCACCACGTGTTCTCCATCGACATTTATTCTCTGCAAACCATTGTTAAGCACTGTGAAGTGAGTAGCTAAGGGCTCGCTTCACAGTAGCAGTTGTTACGAATTTCTGTTGTGTTGACGTATCGAACGCGGAAAAAAATTGTTTAAATGCCTCCTTGCTTGCTGTAATTTATATAATCTTATCATGTTCTCAGCCATACAAACGATGTTTTAGTATACTTCGAGATATCGTTTAAAGCCTGTTCTCTGACCATCGTAAGTAGGATACAGGAGGTAGTTTACGTCTATCTTCAAGAGTTTGTAAGCTGAGTTTGTTTACATCTCTATGACACTCTCCCACACATCCGTGATACTTGAAAACATTTGTGCTAACTTGTGTAAGTTGATTACATTTCCCCAGTATTCTACCGAAGTTTAGCCGGTATCATTCACGCGACGTCTAAAGAGTGATTGCTTTACATTCGTTATATTTGAAGCCATTAAGTCGCCAACCAATTCCTTTAATAGCCAAATCTAATCGCCAGTCGCCAGACTGCTAGAATGGCTACTATTTTAAGAAAAAGATAGCCAAGAATGCGAAAAATCGCCACACCTGGCAACCCTGGTACTGTGGGAGCTGCACTCTATGCCACTGTTGCTCTTACAATAGGACGATCCTAGCGCACGTCCGTGCTGCATGTGCGACCGGAATCTTGACGACGGGTGTGAGAATGTTCACGTGACCATTGCAACCAGCATCGTTGCACGGCTGTCGCCACACGTCCAACTTGTTTGTCAATCTTCCGAAAAGACCATCCAGCCACTCGGAAGGCCACAATTTGATCCCTACAAACTCGCTCAGTTGACTGTACAAAGTACGAGTGCGTCTCCGTGTCAAGGTGTTTGTTTGCTTTACATGTTGTCACTCTGAGCCTTATGGCAGTAAACAAGGGTACATACAGATGGTGGTCTGGCCGCTTTGTCACTACGCTAAAGCCGGTCATCTCAGAATTCACACTCGCTAATAGCACGTCCCTGTCTTCCGCCAAACTTGCAGCCACTGGAGACAATGGGGCACTGCGAGTCAACAGCGGTTAGAGAGCCTGTATAGGGAGAGAGTGGCCAACCGGCCGGCGGCGCCATGTTTTTACCAGACTGCGAGCGGAACGTGCATTTAGATAGCGGCTCGGGCAGAAATGCAGCCACTGAACTATTGAAGTAAGGCGCCAGTTCGACGTATGAGACGAAAGCACATCTTATAGCTTACTAATCAGTTCAAATGTTTGTAAATCTATCGGACCAAACTGCGTGGTCATCAGCCCGTAGCTTACAAGCTACTTAAACCTAGGTAAACTAACCTAAAGACAAACACACACACCCATGCCCCAGGGAGGACTCGAACCTCCGCGGCGAGCAACCGCGCGCTCCGTAGCGAGACGCTTTAGACCGTTCGGCTATTCCACCGCGGCTGCTAATCAGTATGTGGTTAAAACAAATGCCATTCATTTTTGTTTATATGGGCCTAATAAATTTGTAAGGAAATAAGTCTGTGTCTGCCGAATGTTAATACCATATTTTACGATGTTCCGATAAGAAAGATAAGTATTTCATGTTATGTTATCTCAAAGAAAGTAATGTTATTTCAGATTTTTCTGTCTGTATATCCATCGCTTAAATTAGTGCACGATTATCGCTTTCCGTCCTCATGTAATAAATGTTAAGTGTGTTCCTGTCGATCTTATAACATATTCCTATACTGGGTAAACAGGATTCTGTACATACTTTTAGGAACAAAGTACCATAGAAAATCGGAAAAATTCTATCTCTACTGAAGCAGAAGAATCCGACTCAAAATAGGTAACTGAATATCTCCAACGACTCAATAGTCCCAGCCTCTTCCTCTTTTTCATGTAACATCCCTTATCCAATTTTAGGATTGTGAGTAGCCAATAATACACAGGCAGGGGGGCGTGATATGGCCATATTAAATCAAAATCAAATAAAGTGTGTGTTCAGCTTATAGGAATTAACTTACAAACTACTTATACACTAACTTATACTAAAGACAGCACAAACATCCATGGCCGAGGGTGGATTCGAACCCCCGACGGGGAACGGCCTCGCGCATCGGAGCATAGTGCCTCAATGCGGTCGGCCACTCCGCCGGGGCGTACCCATGTTAAAAAAAATGCCTTATAGCACGACATGACAAAAATGAAAACAATGAACTAACAAAAAATAGAAGATAATAGTTAAAGGAATTAACCGGATTCGAAGTCGCGACCGTCACGTTACTAATTCAGTATGCAACCACTACACCACAAGTTTACTACGCAAGTTGCGATCTGTTTATCGACTTTCACCAGAGCCTTTCTTGCATTGGGCAGGGGAGGGGGCAATATAAAATATTTACTTCACAAAGGTAGGAATGATTCGTTGGTTTCCATAAGTCGCCTTTAAGATTCCAGGTTTCTCGGTTAACTTTCACAGCCCACTGTTTCCGTCTTTTTTCATCCATGTAGCAATCTTCACTTCAGAATTTACATCTAAATCTACATCTACATGGGATACTCTGCAAATCACATTAAAGTGCCTGGCGGAGAGATCATCGAACCACCATTATACTATTTATCCTCCATTCCATTCTCGAATAGCGCGCGGGAAGAAAGAACACCTGAATCTCTCCGTTCGAGCTCTGATTTCTCGTATTTTATTCTGATGGTCATTTATACTTATGTAAGTGGGCGTCAACAATATATTTTTGCATTCGGAGGAGAATACTGGCGATTGGAGTTTCCTAAGTAGCCCACGCCGCAGCGATAAGCACCGTTGTTGTAATGATTCCCATCCCAGATCCTGTATCATTTCCGTAACGCGTTCTCCCCTGTATCGTGACAGTACGAAACGAGCTGCCCTTCTCTGGACTCATTCAATGTCCTCCGTCAAACCCACCTGATAAGGAACCCACACTGGCCAGCAATACTCCAAATATGGACGGACAAGCGTAGTGTATGCAGTTTCTTTTGCAGTTCTGTTGTATTTTTTAAGGGTTCTGCCAATAAAACGCAGTCTCTGGTTCGCCTTTCTCACGACATTATCTACGTGTTCTTTCCAGTTTAAGTCTGAAGTAATAGTAATTCCTAGGTATTTTGTAGAGTTTACGGCCTTCACTTTTGATTGATTTATTTTGTAAACGAAGTTTAAAGGATTTCTTTTCGTACTCATGTGGACGACTTCACACTTCTCATTATTTAGAGTCAATTGCAAATTTTGACACCATAGTGATATATTATTCAGATCGTTCTGCAGTTGGTTTTGATCATCAGATGATTTTACTTGATGATAAATGACGTCGTCATCTGCAAACAACCTAAGAGAGCTACTTGGATTTTCCCCTAAATCGTTTATGTAAATAAGGAACAGCAGAGGACCAATAACACTACCCTGTTGAAAGCCCGATATCACTTCTGTTTTAGTCGATGCCTTACCGTCGATTACTACGAACTGCGTCCTCTCTGACAGGAAATTCCCTATCCAATCGCAAATTTGGGGCGGTATACGATAACCACGTAATTTGATTAAAAGCCGTTTGTGAGGTACAGTGTCAAAAGCTTTCTGGAAATCAAGAAATACGGAATATATTTGCGAACCCTGGTCGATAGCGCCCGTCACTTCGTGTGAATAAAGAACTAGTTGTGTTTCGCATGAACGATATTTTCTAAACCCGTGTTGACCTTGGGTCAACAGATCTTTCTGATCGAGATACTTCATAATATTTGAATTAGGATATGTTCCAAAACCCTGCAGCAAACTGACGTCAATGAAATAGGCCTGTAGTTTAGTGGGTTACTCCTACTGCCTTTCTTGAATATAGGTGTGACATGTGCAACTTTCCAATCTTTTGGTACAGATCCTTCTATGAGAGAGCGGTTGTATATGACTGTTAAGTAAGGAGCTATCGCTTCAGCATAATCAGATAGAAATCTAATGGGTATACAATCCGGACCAGAAGACTTGTTCTTATTAAGTGATTTTAGTTGCTGCACTACTCGGGTGGTATCTACTTCTGCTTTTCTCATTACGGCCTCTGTTCGTAATTCGAAATCTGGAATATTGGTTTCGTCTTCTTTGGTGAATGAGCTATGTTTAGTAACTCTGCTTTAGTAGCACTGTCATCGACAGGATCGCCATTACTATCACGTAGTGAGGGTATTGTTTGTGTTTCGCCCCTAGTATATTTCACATATGACCAAAATCTCTTTGGGTTTTCAGTCAAATTTCGAGAAAGACTTTCGTTCTGAGAAAAGTATTGTAGGCATCTCACATTGAGATCCTCGCTAAATTTCGAGCTTCTGTGTAGGATCGTCAATCCTGGGGATTTTGTGTTCGTTTAAATTTAGCATGCCTTTTTCTTTGCTTTTGTATCAGTGTTCTGTTTTGTGTACCAAGGGGGATCACCTACTTTTATTAATTTATTTGGTATAAAACTGAATTGCTGTCGATATCACTTATTTGAATTTGAGCCACATCTGGTCTACACCTACGTTTAGTGTTAGAAACGAGTGGAAGCAATGCATTTTATTTCTATCTGCTTTCCTGAACAAATATACGTTTTGTTTATTTTTGGTAACTTGGGGACTTTCGATATTCAATCTCGCCAAGACAGCTCTGTGTTCACTAATACCTGTATCCGTTTTGATGCTCGTTATTAGCTCAGGATTATTTGTTGCTAAGAGATGAAGTTTGTTTTCACATCCACTTACAATTCTAGTTGGCCCATGAACTACTTGTTCGAAGTATTTCTCAGGGAATGCGTTGAGTACAATTTCGCACGATGTTTTATTCGTACCTCCTGATTTGTAAGTATAATTTCGCCAACAGAGTGAGGGTAAATTAAAATCGCCGTCTACTATTATCGTGTGAGTCTGGTACGTTTTTGCAATTAGACTCAGGTTTTCTTTGAATCTTTCTGATATTATATCGTCAGAGTCGGGAGGACGGTAAAAGGCACCAATTATTAACTACTTAAGATTTTCAGGTACAACCTTTACCCAGAGCTCACAGGAACTGTGAACTTCAACTTCGCTACACAGCAGTGGAATAACGAGTCCTTTCTTTTGAATGTACTGATTGATTACGTAATACACATTGATAGTTACACTCAACAAATCAATATTTAATCTTAAAAATGCCGCTAAGTTCTAAAGTTACCGTTAACGACCGACGCAGAAACGTTAATTTACATTAATATAACTGACAGAAGCAGCGCAGAAGGGCAACAGTGTCTGCGTACAGTGCAATCGCTGTCAGAAGCAGCTAAGACCTTCTACAGTGCAGAAACGTACATTGTAGCTAATCTCACATACACAAAGCCCGCCAAGTCTGGTAAAAACATGGCGTCTTGGGCTCTCAGCCAATCAGCTGGAATATAACTGGCCACTCTCTCTCTATACAGGCTGTCTAGCCAAGGTCAGTCTGCTAAGATCTTCCACTGCGCTCGTGAGACTTGCAGACCCGCAACCTTCATAAAAACTCGCAGCGCCATTTCTTACAGGGCAATGACGATGAAAGAGCACTTTCTGAGAACATTAGAAGACGGAACGTAAGTTCTGTTGGACAGGCCCTAAACAAAACACGTAAACGCGGTAGTTCCTGTTGGGATAAGCTTAAGAAAAAAATGTTCAAATGTTTGTAAAGCTTATGGGACTTAACTACGGGGTCATCAGTCCCTAAACTTACAAACTACTTATGAACTACTTACGAACTAGGACGGCACAAATATCCATGCCCGAGGGGGGATTCAAACCCCCGACCGTAGTGGCCGTGCAGACCGTGACTGAAGCGCCTCAGTCCCCTCGGCCACCGCGGCCGGCTAAGCTTAAGATACTAATGTAATTGGATATTAGTGTCGATTAAATTAGACGAAAGATCTGCCTATGTTAATATATAATATTTTTCTGAAGTTTATTTTATAACCATTTCAAACAAGAGTGGAGCTAAGAGTACAGTTTTTCAAACAAATCCATTTTACGTTGCTGTATTAGTGATCGGTTCAGAACCACAAGCTGCTGACGATGTTTAAACAGAGAAGAAATATGTAACTGATGTAGTGTATTTAACATTTTGTAAAAGAAAACGAAAAGTTACTTTCTAAATAAATATTTCTGTATTGCATTTGATATCAGTTTCGACAGAAAAAAACCAATGCAGACTTGATTTTTTTTCTATCGAAATTGATATCACATGCGATATTATCCAGATACACTCCGCCTAGCATTTCTCGTTACTACAGATGCAATAATCAATGAATTTGGCCTAACATCCTATGGAAGCAATATCAATATATTAACAGCAGTTTCAGGTTTAGAGGAAGTGTGGTTTCTTAAACTTAATTTACAGCAATTAATTGTGCAATTGAGAGGTGCATGTAGACATTATATGTTTGTGCCTTTTAGTATTAGGTGTGCTCGTATGTTTTACAATTTTAGGGTAGGTAGATATAAAAATTTGTGTTACCCGTGTATATAAAAATCTTCCAAGTGACAACTCAAACGCACAGTCAAATGTGCACAGCAGGCATCCAATATTGTAGGATAATGCGTGTAAGCTGCTTACAAGAAAATCAGTATACAAAAAGTGTTGGGTGTGTATAAATGTAGTCATGGAAACTGTATGCTATGTAGACTACAACAGTGATGCTTCCGAAGTTTGTCACTGCCTGAACTGCACTCAACTACACTCAATTCCA
Organism: Locusta migratoria; assembly: GCA_026315105.1. Classification (NCBI taxonomy): domain Eukaryota; kingdom Metazoa; phylum Arthropoda; class Insecta; order Orthoptera; family Acrididae; genus Locusta; species Locusta migratoria. The sequence goes on along the minus strand of CM048746.1, from coordinate 193,160,889 downwards.
AAGCCGGAGGACAATGGTTAAGTTGTCAAGTAGAGCAATTTGTGGGCAGATAGTGAATGTGCTGGACTTACCTGTCCAACAAAACACTTCGTTTGTTATGTCTGCAATGGATACGATTTCTCAGAACTATTTTCTTCGAAAGTTGAACTTAATTTTTTTCTTGAACGGATAAACATTTCTAAATATGTTTTGAATATTAACTTTTTGTAACAAATAACTGACAAACTTTAATATTATTTAATAAATACCTAATCCGAATGTATTAAGGAAGTCTGAAGTCTTACTTTTATCTCTTACCTGTTTTACTCCTGCGACATTTTATTCTCACACATTTGTGAAATGACATATGCACATTTTTACAATAATGTTGAAAATTAATGTAAAACATCAGACCAGTATTTGCAGGCTCTAAAACTGACTTCAAGCAAAGTCCTGGTACAAATTTAATTCAATATTATAGTTTGTGAAGCAATATTGATCTAAAGACAAAATGGTGTCAGTTTAACCTGACTTCCCTTACGAATAATCATCTGGTCTGTACTTATTGCTCCTCTATTTCACTAAGTCCACAATGCTGTAAAATATGCTCATATCCTTCCGATTTAAACGTTCCTGAAATACTTTATGCCAACAACAACTTTTAAAACCACATACTGTAACACAAATCACAGCTTCCACTGTAAATTATGTAAATTACTGCTGGCACTACATATGTTAGTAGCTAACATTTTTAAGATTTTCAACAAACCCAAACCCTTTCGTCGCACCAACACAGGAAAAGCATAATTTGTCTTTCCAAATAAATAATTATACCTTCTCAACCGTTTTTAGTAATGGTTAAAAAATGTGGGAGGCAGAATATCTCGGAAGAAGAACAGAAACGGACTGAAAGAGCAGCGCAGAAATTAGAACCAGAATAGCTATGGCAAAGAAAACATTTTTTAGAAAAAGAAGAATTTTCTGCTGCAATAGGGACATAGAGCTGATGTAAAGACCAATAAAAATTTTTGTATGGCATGTTCTTCTGTTCGGTGCTGTAAAATGGAGGTTAAGGAAGGAAGACAAGGCAAGGCAGGAGGATTTAGAGATGGCGGAGAATGGGAAGAAAAAGCTGTATGGATAGAGTGAAAAGTCAAGAGGTACTGAGGAGAGTGGGAGAGCAAAGGTAGTTACTGGATGTAATATAAAGTATGAAATGACACGGTTTCCGCATACATTAAGAAAGAAGGAGGGCTATGTGGCAGGGAAGAGAAGCCGAGGGAGTAAGAGATTTTATATCCTGAATGATGTGATGGAGTGTCGTAAATACAGCAAAACTAAGAGGGAGGCAATAGATCGTAGAAAATGTAGCCGCACGGGAGTAGCCAAGCAGTCTGGAGCGCCACGCTACGGATCGCGCGGCCTCCCGCGTCAGGGGTTCCAATCCCCCCTCGGGCATGGATGTGTGTGTTATTGTCCTTAGGTTAGTTTAACTTTGAGTAGTTTTTAAGTCTAGGGACTTATGACCAAAGTAGTTTGGTCCCATAAGAATTAAAAACATTAAAAAAAAGAAATTTTAAAAAATGTAGATGAAAAGAATTTGTTAATTTAGCAGAAAACTGATGAAGTTACATAAATGTTTGGCTTGTGACGAGATGCACGCTTCTTGTCCGCCTTTCGTTTCAACCGTCTACGCACAGTCATTGCGTTAGTTTGATTTTGGTTTCCTTCTAGTGACTTCATACGATTTTTTATAATCGCCCAATACTCGGTGGTCCCTTTCATTCAGTATGTGAGGTCCACCTGATCTGGGTTTAGCTGTCGTTCTTCCTTGTGTTTCCAAAGCACAATCGCGTCACCAACAATCGACTCGGGCAGTTTTATGAGAATTGTAAATTCCTGATGTATTTGTTACTCGGGTGGTATCTACCGACGAGACCACGTTTTAAATCAATGCACTCTGCCCACCAACCCATTCTTCTGTTGCTACTTCTCTACAGACAACACAATGCACCTCGAATTATTTTAACAGGTGCGTCTGCCTCTCATGAAATATATTGGTAAATTACTCGTTACATTTCGGTGCGAGGAAACATTTTAGCAGACAGTGTAAATACGCGGAACTTGCTTTAAGAATTGCGCTAGCAGTGTCGTGAAACCGTAATTTTAAAGCGAAATTGTGGCCTTACCAGTCATTAACGAATGGAAACGATTTTGGCATTCACTCCTGGCTTGAGAAACGGATTGTAGTCATAGTCAGGATATCAGCAGTTCGTTTTATGACTGAACTCGAGTGCAGCTTTTAATGGCCTATTACGTCGGCGTTGTGACGCCTGACTCGTGACAGACGCTTCCCTTTTGACGACCGTAACAGTAACTGCTCCCAGTTTAATGCCACGCCGCTATAAAATAGTTGTCTTGAATGGCTGTTTATATTACCCATACGTTGGAGGCGTAAAACTCGAGGCAAGCTCGACTCACAAGCTTTGTGTGCAACAGCAGACATTTTCCACAAAATAGTTAAGAGTAAGTGTCGTTAACTGGATTAGTAGTGAAATTTTAGCAAATGTGATAGGTTTGTTTAAAGAAATGACACAATGTAAAAGAACGTTACCTACGCTACCTTTTGAAATATATGAGCGTGATGACAACTGATCCCATTGCGACACCACTTCATATTATTCTACTGCACGGAAACCTAAAATCCAATAAATTATTTGCCTGTTGCTTGTAAATAGTCTTACATTGTTAATTATATCATCTTCTACTAGTAATACGCTTGTTTCGTCAGGAAATGACAGACCGCTGTAACGCTACATCTGAGTATTGGTGCCGCGGTCTGAAGCGGTCTGGAGCGCCACGTTGCGGATCACGCGGCCATGGATGTGTGTGTTTATCCTTAGGTTAGTTTAACTTAGTTGAAGCAGTTTGTAAGTCTAGGGACTGATGACCAACGTAGTTTGGTCCCACAAGATTACAAACTTGCCGGCCGTGGTGGCCGAGGGGATTGAGGCGCTCCAGTCACGGTCTGCACAGCCACTACGGTCGGGGGTTCGAATCCCCCCTCGGGCATGGATATTTGTGCGGTCCTTAGGATAAGCTAGTTGATAAGTAGTTTGTAAGTTTAGGGACTGATGACCCCGTAGGTAAGTCCCACAAGCTATACAAACGTTTATTTGATTACAAACTTAAAAGAAAAAAAAAAAAAATATGCCTGTGACGTCAACCTACAGAACGCTGCTTCTGCTGTCGCACTGTTTGGGCATTCATGTTTCAGAAATTGGTCTATGCACACTGCCGCACTGAACAGTTAACACTATGAACTGCGTGTTATAAGGAATGAAATGACGCGTAAAATTTGGTGTGAAAACCTGCTCCTAGAGTCCAAAAATGAGGCAATAGTCAGCGTTTATTTCTGCAAGGATTATTTTGAGGTAAGTAAATACGCCATATGATAATAATAATAATAATTATTATTATTATAAGTTCACCATTAAGTATTATGCTCCTCAACTGCATAGTGTGAAGTACTACTTTATACAATATACTGAGTTGATGTTTACATTTGCGAAACAACAGTTCCAGATATGAAACGCCAACGACTTATATTTAATGTCGTTTTGTAATGTAAATCCAATAACCAAATAGCATTTGTATTTGTTCTTTTATGAGCTGAGTAATCTACGACTACTTTCCGAAATCCTTTCTCGTTTCTCAATTGGACATTAAACTTTTTAGTTATAATAATTATGTTGTTGTGCACTCTAGAAAGTCTGTTTTCCAAATCTTCCCAAACGTTTTGCCTCCATTCTTCATCATTGTCTTCGTTTACTGGGGCATTGCAGTTAAATAGTTAATAATAATAAATCCTTCATTTGATTGTTAACACTCTACGTCTTTCACTGAAGGTTTGAAACTGGACTATATTTTGCATTACACATCCGTGGACTGCAATGGCTGTTCCTAGGATTCTTAGGTATTAAGTTTCGGAGACTGACTGCTTGTTTCTTCGATAGCTGGTGTAAGGATATTGTTGCTAGTCAAAAAGTCAGATAGTTATGTTTCCCTACTTTGCAGAGGGAATTGATGTTTCTGGTTGCAAATTTATGTTTTCGTTTAAATTATTATTCCCTAACGTTTCTAGGAGCCTCCGACTGTTCGTTGCGTGATGATGCAGACTCTGCAGAATCCGAATTGGCCACCTGGAGTAATAATAGCTTGTACATCACACGTCATAGTTATTCAAATTCTTAGAATGTGAGTAGGCATTTTTCTATCAAGTGTTATTCCTAGAGTTTTTTCTTCCAGATTCCCCTAACTTGGGAAACAGACGCTGATTATTTCCTACCTGACTTGCATATCTACAGAGTCTTGCAGTATCCGCCATTTGAGGACGCGTCCCGTTAGAAGTAAAAACCCCCAGCACTTAGTTTTTATTTATTTATTTTCCAAGACTGGAAACGATGATACCATAAACGCATTAACTTTCTGAAGGTTTCCGCTGTCAGTCTTCACAGTTCCTTAACATTTTTTTCATAAATGTTGTAATGCGTTTTCCATCACAGGGAAAAACTGAACTGTGCGCAGAAAAAGTAGGTAAAATGTTTTGCTAACAGTGGTATGATTCACATATAGCATCGTTTCCTCGTGTAGTGAAGTTGAAGTTGAGAGTTCCTGTGAGTTGTTATCGGTAGAGGTTGTACTCGAAAATCGTAAAAAGTTAATAATTGGTTCCTTCTACCGGCCCCATGACTCTGACGATACAATAGCGGAAAGGTTCAAAGAAAACCTGTGTCTAATTGCAAACACGTACTCGACTCACACAATATTAGTAGGCGTTGGTTAAAAAAATGTTCAAATGTTTATTAAGCTTAAGGAACTTAACTGCGGGATCATCAGACCCTAAACTTACAAACTACTTATGAACTACCTTATACTAAATACGACACAAACTTCCACCCCCGACCGTAGCGGCCGTGCAGACTATGACTGGCGCGCCGCAGACCGCTCGGCCATTGCGGTCGGCCGGCCGTTCCTCGTCGGGGGTTCGAATCCTCCATCGGGCACGGATGTCTGGGCTATCTTTAGTATAAGGTAGTTCATAAGTAGTTTGGAAATTTAGCGACTGATGACCCCGCAGTTAAATCCCACACGCTTAACAAACATATGAAAATTTCAACTTATTTACCGGCTATAGGAAGGACACAAGAACATTTCACATCCGTTTCGCACAGTTTTGACTAAGACATTGCGGATATGCTGGCGATCATTGTCGTGGAATATGAATGACAACTATAGCAAACTAGGTAAGGTTTTGTGCATTTCTCTGCGCAGTTTTGCACGAGTCTACGATAATACAGAGCTGTTAAACTTGTTTTACACCTGACTCTATGTCAAAATGACACCTTGGGTGATCATATGCGGAAATCTGAATTAGCTCGAGCTGTGATTGAGCACGTCGAAATGTTTTCTGCACATGAATAATCAGAAGCTCTCCTCTCATTGGACTGTGATTTCAGCTCCGGTTCTAATTCACGTTTCATCAACAACGAAAATTCGACACAAGAAAACTTGACCATCACGCCCGAATTATTGTTGGAGCAAGCATGCAATGCCCGGACCTTACTTATTCTCTCAAGTAATGTGGCATCCACTACTTGCTGACATTGTTCCCCTCTTCAAATAATTTGTCGATATACGGAGAATGCTGATGTCTGTGGAATTCCCGTGTCTCTAGAAAGTTTCTCGCAAGGCAGACTGCACTCTGCTTCAAGACCATCTGCCACAAGTTTTACTCCGTTCAGCTATTGCTATTTTTGGCCTTCTGGGACTTGTATTAACGTTCATTACTACCAACACGAAGAACCTAACAGTGCTGTATGCGGTCCCTGTTAACTCACGACGAACATCAATTGACGCAATGTTGATTTTGATGGATTTTTGACGCAAAAAGCTTCGATCTTCAACACTCACAGTAGTAGAGATCCGTACAGCGCTCCATTTGCATTAGACGCCTATTTTATGTTATAGTGCACAGAGAAAAAGAAAGTGACGTGTTCTTCGTCAAACTCCTATCTACAAATGTTTAAATGTTTGTAAATCTATCGTACCAAACTGCGTGGTCATCAGTCCGTAGCTTACAAACTATTTAAACCTAGGTAAACTAAACAAAGGACAAACACACACACCCATGCCCCAGGGAGGACTCGAACCGCCGACGGCGAGCAACCGCGCGCTCCGCAGCGAGACGCTTTAGACCGCTCGACTGCTCCGCCGCGCCTCTCCTATCTACATCTGACGTAATTTTCATTCATAATAATAACAAATTCTCAATTGCTGGTACAATACAAAATATTGATGTAACAATCTCAAAATCTGACGAATAATTTCTCCGGTAAAAAAACATAAAATATATAAAAAAGAGGCCTGTACGGTGCGTGTTACAGACCAGTTGAAACGTGTAACACGCACTGGATAGGCCTTTTTTATTTATATTTTTTGTGTGTTTTGACTGGGAAAATGTTTTTAATACGGTGTACATGAGTCTTCAGGACACGAAACCGCCTGATGTTGTCTAATCACTGAACGAAATCGATAGGTGATATTTTTAAATAAATATTTCATATCAAACCAACAAGCTGAAAATTCGTTAATATTATAATAATATTGTGGTGGTGGGACTCATAACCCATGATGGAGTCGTCATACAAGTAATTTTATTGTTTGTTGCATTAAATCATCTATATGATTCTGTTTATTATTTTAGACTGAAAGTCTTGGTAGAGGTATGCAACCGTCATGATCAAAATTTATTTAAACGGTTTTAAAATGAGTTATAGGTTGCTTAGATATTGTAATTAGATTAATTATTGTAGACATAAGAACAGATCAGCAGAATTATGAGCTAAGCGTGAAATATGTTGTGTTTTATAATACATAATAATCTACTAAGCAACTATAATCAGTTTTAGAATCATTTAAATAAACCCTGTGCATAATTTATAAAACGTCTCTCGTGTAGGACACCAGACTGTTCCTAATTCAAATGTTTGTTAAGATTAAGGGACTTAACTGCGGGATCATCAGTCCATAAACGTACAAACTACTTATGAACTGCCTTATACTACAGACGATACAAACATCATGCCCGAGGGGAGATTCGAACCCCCGACCGTAGCGGCCGTACAGACTGTGACTGGCGAGCCGCATACCGCTCGGCCACTTCGGCCGGCTGTTCCTAATTCCTCTAGCCATTAGTACTACGTGAATGCTGATGATACCGGTGTTTCAACCCCTCACAATTTAGCTACAGAAGGCATCAGGAGTCGCAAAGTGAACTCGGGATCCGCCAGAAGCCAACGATGATGCTATATCCACCACCAACCACGCAGCACCCTGAAGCTAAGGAATCATTTAAAACATCCGAACTCATAAGCCGTGGTCGATTTGTAAAACTTTCCCCTAACGTTTCATCTTCGGCCCTGGAAGACATCTTCAGAGGTAGAGTGGCGAACTGCGATGAGAACTTGAAGGAGCGCCGAATGTATAGGCGATGCAGAGGGCACGCGAAGACATCACGTGACGTCGGCTGCGACACTATCTCTGGTATTGCCAACATTCTTAGCAGAGAAGCATCGATTGTCATTCCGCTGGTGTAAAGCAGAAGTACAAATTCTGTCTAATTTAACAGCTTCCTCTTTCCTGTTAAAATTATTGCGTTTTTTATAGATCTCAATTGCTTCTCTATATGTGCGCGCATGATAGTGCGAAGTTTTTGAGATGACACTAGTCTCATTAAATTTAATTTCGTGGTTGCCTTCTTGGTATACATGTTCCGCTACGGCCGATTTCGCCGTGTGCCCCTAGCGGCAATTCCTTTTATTATATATTTTTGACGACATTACAGCGTTCAAATTCCCTGCAGCTGTGGTTCAGTCTACATTGGAACTACAAAAAGAAGCATCAACACTCGTCTGGTCGAACATAAAAGGAATTAATGAAATAAATCGCAATTTGCGATCAGTTATGGCATCCCTATAATAGGTTTAGATGAAATACCGAAGTGCGGCGAATGGTCAACGCGTCTGCCTAGTAAGCAGGAGATACCGGCTTCGAATCCAGGCCGGGCACAAATTTTCATTCGCCGCATTCGGTATTTCATCTAAACCTATTATAGCGATGCCATAACTGATCGCAAATTGCGATTTATTTCATTAATTCCTTTTATGTTCGACCAGACGAGTGTTGATGCTTCTTTTTGTATTTCCAATGTAGACTGAACCACAGCTGCAGGGAATTTTATATACACCTGGTGTATTCAACAGATGTCGTACATCTTTTGCAGATCTTAAACATTCTTTTATCTTCCTCGTAGGTCTGAAAATAGTTTCTACCCCATACGTGTCCAGCACTTAACGTAAGGTGAAAGTTTTACAAATCGACCACGGCTTATGAGAACGGTAGTTTTAAATGAAGTTGACGCCGGCCGTGAAAGCTTACATTGTATTATGATGCTGCTCACCATTCCCTAGACTGCTAAGAACAATACACACACACACACACACACACACACACACACACACACACACACACACACACGAGGGGGAGACTCGCACCTCCGACAGAGAGTGGCCGCGCAATCCATGACAAGAAGCTTTAGACGTCACGGCACTTTCACGTGCGGCAACAAGATACTATTTTCAGATAAAGTAGTTCTAAATCTACATCTACATACATACTCCGCAATCCACCGTAAAGTGCATGGCGTAGGGTATACTGTACCACTACTAGGCATTTCCTTCCCTATTCCATCGCAAATAGAACGTGGAAAAAAAGAGTGCCTCCGTATGAGCCCTAATTTCTCTTGTCTTTGTTATCACTACGCGAAATGTAAGTAGACGGCAGCAAGATCGTACTACACTCAGCTTCAAATTTCGGCCCTCTAAATTTCCTCAACAGAAATTCACGAAAAGAACGTCGTCTTTCCTCCAGCGATCTGCAACTGGGTTGCCGGAGCATTTCCGTGACACTCGCGCATTGGTCGAACCTACCAGTAACAAACCTAGCTGCTCGCCTCTGAACTGCTTCTATGTCTTCCTTTAAACTGATCTGCTGCGGGTCCCAAACACTTAAGCAATACTCAAGACGTGGTCGTACAAGCGTTTTATACTCGGTCTCCTTTACAGGTGAAGAACATCTTCCCAAAATTCTCCCAATAAACCGAAGTCGGCTGTCCGCCTTACTCACGACTGTCCTTACATATTCGTTCCATTTCATATCGCTCTGCAATGTTACGCCTAGATATTTGAACGACGCGACAGCATCAAGAAGCTCACTACTAATGGGATTGTTTTTCCTACTGATGCGCATCACCTTACATTTTTCTACATTGAGAGCTACCCGCCATTCTTTGCACCAACTAGAAATTATGTCTCAGTCATCTTGTATGCTATTACAGTCAGTTAGAGACGACACGCTCCCATACACCACAGCATCATCAGCAAACAGCCGCAAATTACAAGATACTCTGTCCATCAGATCATTTAAATACGAGGCGCGTCCAGAAAGTAAGTTCCGTTTGGTAATAAAATGAAATTGTACACAGATACAGAAGAAATTTTTATTGCACAAAATTCTACAACTACTTCTCCACATAACTGCCGAAATTTTGTAGGCACTTGTCATAGCGTGCCACAAGTTTTTGCATGCATCCTTCACAGAAGGTTGCCGCCTGTGTATTAAACCATCTGGTAACAGCTCTTTATCATCGTTGAAGTGTTGACCACCAAGAACAGATTTTAGATGTAAGAAGAGATGAAAGTAGCTAGGAGAGAGGTCCGAGCTGTATGGAGGATAATGAAACAGATCCAATTGAAATTTCTGTAAGAATCGTTTGGTCACATTCGGTGTATGAGGTCAGGCATTATCGTGAAAAAAAAAAAAATCTTTTGACAGTAATCCTCTTCTTACATCTAAAATCTGTCCTTGGTGGACAACACTTCAACGACGGTGACGAGCTCAAATCAAATGTTTGTAAAGCTTATGGGACTTAACTACGGGATCATCAGTCCCTAAACTTACAAACTACTTATGAACTAACTAAGACTAAGGACGGCACAAATATCCATGCCCGAGGAGGCGATTCGAACCCCCGACCGTAGTGGCCGTGCAGACCGTGGTTGGAGCGCCTCAGTCCCCTCGGCTACCGCGGCCGGCGGTGACGATCTGAAAGAACATGTTACCACATGGTTGAATACCCAGGCGGCAACATTCTATGAAAAAGGCACACAAAACTTTGTGCCATGCTATGTATGACATTTGCCTACAAAATTTCGGAAGCTATGTAGAAAAGCAGTTTAACAGTTGTAGATTTTTTGTACAATCAATATTTTTTTTCTGTATCTGTACCCGTTTGTTTTATATAACCAAACGGAACTTACTTTCTGGACGCACCTCGTAGATGAACACTCGCCGTCGAGAACAACGTACTGCGTCATATTACTTAGGAAGTCTTCCAGCCAGTTACAAATCTGTGAACCTATTCCATAAGCTCGTATCTTCGTTAGCAGTGTGCAATGTGGCACCGGGTCGAACGCCTTTTTGAAGTCGAGAAAAACACAATCCGCCTGCTGCCCTTCATCCATGGCTCGCAAGATGTCATGTGAGAAAAGGGCAAGCTGAGTTTCACATGAACGATGTTTCCTAAACCCTTGCTGATTCATGGAAAGAAGCTTTTCCGTTTCAAGGAAATTTACTATATTCGAACTGATGTTCAAATGTTTGTATGGCTTATGGGACTTAACTACGGAGTCATCAGTCCCTAAGCTTACAAACTACTTATGAACTAGCTAAGCCTAAGGACGGCACAAATATACATGCCCGAGGGGGGATTCGAACCCCTGACCGTAGTGGCCGTGCAGACCGTGACTGGAGCGCTATTCGAACTGAGAATATGATCTAAAAATTCTACATGAAACTGATGTCAACGATATTGGCCTGTAATTGTGTGGGTCAGTTCTCTTTCCTTTCTTATAAACGGGAGTCACTTGCGCTTTTTTCCAATCACTAGGAACTTTGCGCTGAATTAAAGATTCGCGATAAATGCAAGCTAAGTTGGGGGGCCAATGCCGCAGAATAGTCTTTGTAAAATCGAACTGGTATTCCATCCGGCCCAGCAGACTTTTTCGTATTTAGCTCTCTCAGTTGCTTCTGTACACCGGAAATACCTATTGCTAAGTCCCCCATTTCGGAATTAGTACGTTGATCAAATGATGGTACATTTGTACGGTACTCCTGCGTGAAAGATTTCTTAAAGGTTAAATTTAGAACTTCAGCTTTCCGTTTGCTTTCTTCTATTACTGCCCCGGAATGATCAACGAGTGATTGGACAGTGGGCTTTGACCCGCTTATCGATTTTACATAGGACCAGAATTTTTTCCGGTTCTCGGAAAGATCTTTAGCTAAGGTATGGCTGTGATAATTATTGTATGCTTCGCGCATCGATCTTTTTATAGACGCACGAATCTCTACTAACTTTTGCCTGTCATCATTTGTGTGTTTTTTGAATCGAGAGTGCAACAGCCTTTGCTTTCTCAGCAGCTTTTTAACATTATTATCATACCAAGGTGGATCTTTTCCATCCTTAATCGTCTTTACTGGCACATATTTCTCTAACCCTTTATTAACAATGCACTTAAATTTAGTCCACAATTCGTCTACATCGATAGTCCCGGAATTAAACGTTGCCCATTCATTTTCTAAGTGCGATCGTAACATTTCCTTATCGGCTCTTCCCAACAAAAACACGCTCCTAGCCTTCTTGATTGGTTTATGAACTTTGGTCACCATCGACGCTATGACGATATCATGATCACTAATTCCTGTCTCTACACAGACATCGTTAATAAGGTCAGGCCTGTTTGTGGCTATAAGGTCTAGAATATTTCCATTGCGCGTGGGTTGCCGGTTTAACTGCTCAAGACAGTTTTCGGAGAATGTGTTCTAAAGTAGCTCGCAAGTCTGCTTGTCTCTACCGCCTGAAATGTAACTAGCGAGGTCCCAATCTATACTCTTAAGGTTGAAGTCACCTCCGACTAATATTACATGGCCCGGATACCTATGCACTACCTGGTGTAGACTTTCCTTGAATGATTCTACAAAATTTCGGAAGCTATGTAGAAAAGTAGTTTAACAGTTGTAGATTTTTGCACAATCAATATTTTTTCTGTACCTGTACCCGTTCGTTTTATATAACCAAACGGAACTTACTTTCTGGACGCACCTCGTAGATAGAAAATAATAGCGGTCCTATCACACTCCCCTGGGTCACGCCTGATGATACACTCGTCTCTGATGAACACTCGCCGTCGAGAACAACGTACCGCGTTCTATTACATAGGAAGTCCTCCAGCCAGTCACAAATCTGTGGTCCTATTACATAAGCTAGTATCTTCGTCAGCAGTCTGCAGTTGCTGGGAATGAACGGTTCCGTCTCTAGACAACATCGCACTACATTTCTTGAACAGAACCGTACGTAGCCCTTTACATGTCAGTGGCGTATGGCCAATACAGCATAGTTCGGCCAGCACATATGGACAACGGAAGGCCGCAACAGGAGGGTGGGCGTTTGGCGGAGTTCGTTTCCGGGCGCGCTGGAGGCGTGGTCAGGGTGGGCTTGGCGCGGCCCTAGTATGGCGTTATTTTTACGTGGCCGCCGCTGCCGCCGCCGTCCACGTCACACGCCTGCCTATCGACTGGCGGCGCCAAAGGTCGCCCCGCACGCACGGCCACCACACCACAACACAGCACAGCACAGCTCAGCACAGTGCGACACACGCCACTGCCGGCACCGTGGTCAGCCGGTGCAGCCACGCCCTGATCGTCCCCCTTTATCGACGAGTTCTTACCGACGCACTCACTACTCCCATAAACATTGCTGGTTCTTGTTGAGCCGCGGTGGAGTAGCCGAGCGGTCTAAGGCGCCCCGCTGCGGAGTGCGCGGTTGCTCGCCGTCGGAGGTTCGAGTCCTCCCTGGGGCATGTTCAAAATGTTCACATGTTTGTATAGTCTATGGGACTTAACTACGGGGTCATCAGTCCCTAAACTTACAAACTACTTATGAACTAACAAACACTAAGGACGGCACAAATATCCATGCCGGCCGCGGTGGCCGAGGGGACTGAGGCGCTCCAGTCACGGTCTGCATGGCCACTACGGTCGGGGGTTCGAATCCCCCCTCGGGCATGGATATTTGTGCCGTCCTAGTTCGTAAGTAGTTCATAAGTAGTTTGTAAGTTTAGGGACTGATGACCCCGTAGTTAAGTCCCATAGACTATACAAACATTTGAACATTTGAATCGAACCACGGTGCTTTTCGGTATTATTCACTTGAGCAACACTGCCAGAGGTGAAAGAAGTGGAAAGGACCTGGCGGGGATCGAACCCGGGACCTTTGCACTGACACTCTACCACTGTGCAAAATTTTTTTTTGTTCTATGGGTAGTTCTTGTCCTTGCGAACGCTGATCGTGTTTGATTGTTTTGGGTCTACGTGTTCTTTGGTGGCTCAGCTTTTTTTATTACAGAGAGCGTTCAGCCCTCTGACTGGGCGCGCTGAGCCACGGCGCCCGGCATGTAACCGAGGCGCACACATGGCCGAACTTATACTAAAGACAGCACAAACATCAAACATCAGCAGGATTCGAACTTCCGACGGGGTGCGGCCCGATATAATGCGTGCTATATGCTGTCGTCCAGGAGAACGTACATAAACTATAATAATACGTAAGAGGAATTCATGACGATTTCTTGGGGACAAGTTGAAGCCGGCCTGGTAGCTCAGCGTGCTCGAGGAAACAAAACCAAGGGTAAAAATCGTAGAGGGAGAACGAGTGATGAATACAGTAAGCAGATTCAAAAGGATGTAGATAGCTGAACTTATTCTCAGATGAAGAGACTTGCACGGTACAGGGTAGCGTTGAGAGCTGCATCAAACCAGTCTGTGGACTGAAGACCGCAACAACAACTACTATTGCGCACCTCGCATGGTCAGAAGACCGCATGTTTGCCCCCATCGTCACTTTCATCATAGATACGGAAGACACCCACGTGGCGTCAATAAAAATCTTGGAGTAGGTGGCCCAACTCTGACGGGGATATCCTGACCACTAAGAGCCATTCAATTATTCCTTTACATTTCTGAAGATGCCAACTGACGACCAGCGGAAGTCATGTTTCTTGAGCGCCTTTTAATTTATAGCTTAGTTGATGATTTTAGTTTACTGCGAATTATTTCGACGATCCAAAAAGGAATCTTTTTCAGGAACATTGAGTAGTGATATTATGCGGACTATCAGGCTGGACGCCAACCAGGCTTACAAATACTGTGGTACCGCACTGCTTCACTACATTTTTTATAACTGTGGCATTAGTCCTCAGATTATGCCGGCTAGTACCACAGTTACTACTTAGCTTCTTATGAAAATTACTGCGAGCACTTACTTTCCTATTAGCGTTTATAAACGGCGAGTGAGAAAGTACACCCTTTCATAAATTCTATAATTGCTAAACCTGAATACTCCTATAAGGTATTGGTAAGGTGGTCTATCTTTCACCGTATGTACCAAACAAGGGCGCCATCTTGAATCTAAGTAAATTTTTTAAAATGGAAACGGGGATCAAAATGTTCAAATGTTTGTTAAGCTTATGGGACTTAACTACGGGGTCATCAGTCCCTAAACTTACAAACTACTTATGAACTACTTACGAACTAGGACGGCACAAATATCCATGCCCGAGGGGGGATTCGAACCCCCGACCGTAGTGGCCGTGCTGACCGTGACATGAGCGCCGCAGTCACCTCGGCCACCGCGGCCGGCCGGAAACGGCGAGGTGTGATAGATATCAGTAGCATTTTCTTTCCTGTAAACAAATTCAACGTAGCAGTTATGGCTTCAAAAGTTACAAGATCCGTCTTTTACCCAAGCGATCTGATTTAGAAATGAGGCAAACTTATTTGTCGGTGGTAGTCAACAATCACAACTACAGATACTAGTGTGACCCAAATCCACACAGGTTAGAACCTTCAAAGGTAGCTGGTGACGTAAAGGTTATGGTGTAGTCTGGAATACGGGTTACCCGTGTAACTGGACACATTTTCTTTTACCAGAACCTAAATGCTCAAAGCTACCTGGAAATGCTATAAAAAGTGGTGTTTTCCTTAATTTTGAATAAAGTCGGAGCTCCACTACACTACTGAGCAGTTGTTGGTAAGTGGTTAGACGGTCAATGTCCTAGTCATTGGAATGCCCAACATGATTTTGTGAAATGGCCACCCAGATCACCCCACCCAGATCACCTGATCTCACGGCACTTGACTTTTATCTGTGGGGCCATTTAAAGCAAATTGCATATTCTCAACACACATCGAAGAAGCGTTTGCTAGCGTTTCTACGGAAATCCTCCTGTGTGTGCACGACAATTTGACTCAGTGCCTTCAAACGTCCGTTGACCAAGAGGAAAAACATGTTGAATACTTGAAATCACTGTTCTTTATGGAGAACAGTTGAGTACTTTCAAACAAAATACGTTGTAATTTTGAAGCATAACGTCGAATCTGTTTACAGGAATGAACTTATCGTAAAATTCAGATGTTAAATGATACATTTGACGACCCCCTTTCCATAAAAAAGATTGTTGAACTAATCATTTAATTCAAATTAGTGGTTTTCTTTTATGTAGTGAGAACTTTATTGTTGTGTGTGTTTCAGGTTACAATTGTTGTGGTCTTCAGTCCGCAGACCCTGTCCTGTGCAAGTCTCTTCATCTGACAATACGTTCGGAAACCTACATCCTGTTGAATCTGCTTACTGTATTCGTCCCTCGTTCTCCCTCTACGATTTTTACCCCACACGCTTCCTTCTAATGCTAAGTTGACAATTCCTTCTCAGAATGTGTCAAACCAATCTATCCCTTCTCTTAGTCAGAATATGCCAGAAACTCCTTTTCTCCCCGATTTGATTAAGCACCTCCTCATTAGTTACGTGATCTATCCATCTAATTTTCATCATTCGTCTGTAGCACTATGTTTCAAAAGCTTTTTTTTTTTTCAAGACACTGTCCATTCCATTCAATTGCTCTTCCAAATCTTTTGCCGTCTCTGACAGAATTACTATGTCATCAGCAAACCGCAATGTTTTTATATCTTCTCCCTGCACTTTAATGTCCTCTACAAATTTCTCCTTCCATTCCTTCACTGCCTGTTCAATGTGCAGACTGAACAAGGCTACAACCCTGTCTTACTCCCTTCCCAACCTCTGCGTCCCTTTCTTGCCCTTCCACTCTAATAACCGCTGTCTGGTTTTTGTATAGGTTGAATATAACTCTTCGCTCTCTATATTTTACCCCTGTTACCTTCAGAATTTGGAATAGTGTATTCCAGTCGACATTGTCAAAAGCTTTCTCCAAATCGACAAACGCTAAAAACGTAGGTTTCCTTTCCTTAGCCTATCTTGTAAGACATGTGAGTATTGCCTCCCGTGTTCCTACATTTCTCCTAAATCCAAACTGATCTTCCACGAAGTCGGATTCCACAAGTTTTTCCATTAGTCTGTAAATAATTCGTGTAAGTATTTTGCTCACGTTACAATAAGATTTCAGATATGAGTTAGATTTCAATAATTACAGCAGGCACTGAAACCACGACCCAGTGACAAACTACCAGGCAACTGCGAACAGCTGTTTTTCTCTAATAATAAGTTGTTACTACATCCGCATATTTTTTGTGCATCAATATCAATTTCGGCCGAATGCGCCCCTGTAAACAAGTACCGTGATAGGACCACTATTATTTTCTACCTATATAAATGATCTGATGGACAGAGTAACTTGTAATTTGCGGCTGTTTGCTGATGATGCTGTGGTGTATGGGAGGGTGTCGTCTTTAACTGACTGTAATTGCATACAGAATGACTTAGACAAAATTTCTAGTTGGTGTGAAGAATGGCAGCTAGCTCTCAATGTAGAAAAATGTAAGGCGATGCGCATGAGTGGGAAAAACAATCCCATAATGTTCGAATACAGCATTAGTAGTGAGCTTCTTGATGCTGTCGCGTCGTTCAAATATCTAGGCGTAACATTGCAGAGCGATATGAAATGGAACGAGCATGTAAGGACAGTTGTGAGTAAGGAGGACAGCCAGCTTCGTGTTTTGGGAGAATTTTGGGAAGATGTACTTCACCTGTAAAGGAGACCGCGTATAAAACGCTTGTACGACCACGTCTTGAGTATTGCTCAAGTGTTTGGGACCCAGAGCAGATCAATTTAAAGGAAGGCATAGAGGCAGTTCAGAGGCGAGCAGCTAGGTTTGTACTGGTAGGTTCGACAATGCGCGAGAGTCACGGAAATGCTCCGGCAACTCAGTTGGGGATCGCTGGAGGAAAGACAACGTACTTTTCGTGAATTTCTGTTGAGGAAATTCAGAGGGCTGGAATTTGAAGCTGAGTGTAGTACGATCTTGCTGCTGGCTTCTTATATTTCGCGTAGTGATCACAAAGACAAGACAAAAGAAATTAGGGATCGTACGGAGGCATATAGGCATTCTTTTTTTTCCTCGTTCTGTTTGGGAGTGGCATAGGAGAGGAAATTCCTAGCATGGTTACGGTGTACCCTCCGCCACGCACCTTACGGTGGATTGCGGAGTATGTATGTAGATGTAGATTCAGACCTGTGGGAGGCGTACAGTGTCACAATAACGCTGCCAGTGAGTGCGTCGTTTCCAAAGATTTTGAGGTTGGTACGCAAATACAACAATAAGAAGCCTCACACCATAACACATAGGCCACCAAGTTCGATAGTGTTCTTGGATCCATTGAGTATTTCTTCCATCGGTCTATAACTATATAGATTAAATTAGCTGTCTTGCGAAAAGAGTACGTAAACCGCAAACTGTGGGGTTGTCTGGCAGCAAAATAATACTGCCAATCAACACACTTCTACACAATTGACGTGTTTTATTGAACTTTAAGAAAAGTTTTTATTTCATTTATTCGTATCAGAAGCATATTAATAGAGACGAATGTAACACAAAGCATTACATGGGTACAAATAAAAATATTACAAGAGATATAAAATGAAAATTAAAGATTAATATACAAATGTATACAAGCTTAGTTTAACCATTATAAAGATAATCTCCTCAAGATAAAGTTCTGTTAGACGAGACCAGGACTTGGCCGTATCAAGTACACTAGGGGTAGCCCTAACCAGGTTTCTCATAGTAGATTGGGCAAAGTTCACACTGCAGGATATGTTTGGTGAATTGCTCGTCTGCACATTAGATCACTACCTTATGTTAACTTAACACGAAAGTTCGTAGTTACTGAGAGACTTCCACGCCGTGCAGTCCTCCTCGTAGTCAGATGGCAGCACTTCCTCTGGCGTCATCCAGCCGCTAAGGTCCACGCTCCACGCTCACCACATCTCCAATCCGCTTCGTTGAGGTGGTTTATTGAGTTCAGTCGTTGTACGTATGAAACTTTAATTAATTATAGTCTACATCTACACGGGATACTCTGAAAATCACATTTAAGTGCCTGGCAGAGGGTTCATCGAACCACCTTTATACTACGTATTTATCTCCCATTCCATTCTCGAACAGCGCGCGGGAAGAAAGAAACCTGAATCCCTCCGTTCGAGCTCTGATTTCTCGTATTTTATTCTGATGATCATTTCTATGTAAGTGCAGTCAACAATATATTTTCGCATTCGGAAGAGAATGTTGGCGATTGCAGTTTCGTAAGTAGACCACGCCGCTGCGATAAGTACCGTTATTGTATTGATACCCATCCCAGATCCTGTATCATTTCCGTAACGCTGTCTCCCCTGTATCGTGACAATACAAAACGTGCTGCCCTTCTTTGGACTCTTTCAATGTTCTACGTCAGACCCACCAGATAAGGATCCCACACTGGGCAGCAATACTCCAAAAAGGACGGACAAGCGCAGTGTATGCAGTTTCTTTAGTAGTTCTGTTGCGTCTTTTAAGAGTTCTGCCAATAAAACACAATCTCTGGTTAGCCTTTCCCACGACATTATATACATGTTGTTTCCATTTTAAGTCTGAAGTAATAGTAATTCCTAGGTGTTTAGTGGAGTTTACGGCCTTCTCTTTGATTGATTTATCTTGTAAACAAAGTTTAACGGATTTCTATTCTGTGGTCATGTGGACGACTTCACACTTCTCATTATTTAGACTCAATTGCCAATATTTACACCATAGTGATATCTTATTTACATCGTTCTGCATTTGTTTTTGATCTTCAGATGATTTTACTAGATGACGGCGTCATCTGCAAACAACTAAAGAGAGCTACTTAGAGATTCTTCCAAATCGATTATGTAAATACGGAACAGCATAGTACCAATAACACTACCCCGTGGAACACCCGATATCACGTCTGATTTAGTCGATGGCTTACCATCGATTACTACAAACTGTGTCCTCTCTGACAGGAAATCCCCCATCCAGTCGCAAATTTGGGGCGATATACCATAACCACGCAATTTGATTAATAGTCGTTTGTGAGGTACGGTGTCAAAAGCCTTCTGGAAATCAATAAATATGGAATGGATTTGCGAACCCTTGTCGATAGCACCCATCACTTCGTGTGAGTAAAGAGCTAGTTGTGTTTCGCATGAACGATATTTCCTGCTGAGGTTCTGCTGTGTGGTAACCAAAAAAGAGCTGTAATGGTGATGTAGATGCCTCCGTTTCTTTCTGGCTGTGACCTCCCTTCTAATCTGAGGCGGTGTTAAGCAAGCAAAGCTGAGCCGTCTTAGGCGCCATGTCACTCACTGCAAGGATGCTCCTGTCAGAGGTTCTAGTCGTCCACAGACCATGTGTGTTCAAAATGTTTGTAAAGCTTATGGGACGTAACTGCGGGGTCATCAGTCTCTAAACTTACAAACTACTTTTGAACTAACTTACACTAAAGACAGGACAAACATCCATGTCCGAGGGGGGATTCCAAACCCCGCCGGGCAACGGCCTCGTGCCATCACAGCATAGCTCCACAATGCGCGGCGCCGTGTGTGTGTGTGTGTGTATGTTTACTTAGCATAAATTAAAGTTAGTTGAAGTAGTTTACAAGTCTAGGGACCGCTTCCTTAGGTTTCCAAACAATCCAGTAAAGCAGTATAATTTTTCGACTAGTGATGGCTTTAGGCGACCGGTGACAACGCTGCAGGTTTCGTTGAGAGCCACATTTACTGGTTTTGCGTGGCAGATGCTGTAGCATCCTGGACACGCTGAGAAACATGGGGACAAAGCTGTAGTTCTTAAAGTGTTAGGTTGTGTACCCCAGTTTGAGCCGGCACGCTTGCGCACAATATCATTTCTAGCAGCTACATTGTATGTAGAATTCATGCAGTGCTTTTTATAGGTAAGTGTTCGGTCAAGAGTCACACTCAGGTATTTAGGGGTGGTGTTGTGACGTTATTCGTTGTGACGAAATCTTCCTACAACATTTCTTTCACCTTGCTGGTTGCCTTAGACTTTGGTGAGAGGACATTGGGATGCACTTCAAAATAAAATAACTGGCTTGACCATGCTTAGCACTTTATTCATGCCTTACGTGTTTCGACTTTTCGCCGCGGCGGAGCGGCCGAGCGCATTGAGGCGCTACGATACGATGCGCGAGGCTGTTCCCCGTCGGAGGTTCGAATCCCCCCATCGGGCATGGATGTTTGTGCCGTCTTTAGTATAAGGTAATTCATAAGTAGTTTGTAAGTTTAGGGACTGATGACCCCGCAGTTAAGTCTCTTAAGCTCTACAAACATTTTAAAATTTATTTCGACTTTTCACCATTTTCGAAGGCTACAAAAGGACAATAGAATCAGTATTCCAGTTTTTAATTGCTGTCAGATTATTTATCAAGGACACCAGCCCCACATCAGTACTTTTTAAACCATAATACCATACACAGTACTTCCAGATCCAGCTCCTCTTATAAATAATAGTTAATTTTTATATTAATTTGAAATTACTTTACTAAGGCCAAGGTACTAAGTCAAAAATTTGTTATTTAATATTATTATTTCATGCTTCGTAAACCGCTCTCTTAATCCATCTGCACCCACAAATGTCAATGACCGGTTTTGATGGTTTCTGGCATCATCTTCTGGTCTATAAAAGTTCGTAAAGTCGTTATCTTCTGATGTCAAGAGTTGTTGTTTTAAACTTTATAAAATTATATACTATCGATCTTGGCATTATCCTTTTTGGAACCTTTCATAAGATTGGATCGCCTCCTTACATTATAAACAGATCAAGTCAACCTCATGTCTCTTCACCCCTCAACCTCCCCACACCCCCATCTAACTCTTTATCACTCTTCTTCTGTGTAATGCCAATAGAATTGCAAATTCTTATCTATGTAATAGTAATCTTGATGTGATAAATGAGAAGCACAATGCAATCTTGTGTGTTATGAGAATCATCGATAAGTGATCTATGTAAGCTGTATAGCGCTTGGTGGTTGCTCTTCACAACTCTATATGCACGCTTCTCCACTTCCAACTACCTTCTCCCCCCCCCCCCCTTCCACCCTCTCTTTCTCTTTCACCTGGATTTCTTTCAAAAGATTGTGGCTTTGGTGCTTTCCCAGCAGTGGTTTTACTTAATACTATCTGGCGTGAAGGATATAATAGTTAAGTGTACCAGAAAACTGTTTTGTTTAATACTTATTTAAAATTGTATAATGTAACAGAAAACTGTTTTGTACTGCACTCTGTTATAGACAGAGAGGAACAGAAAGACAGTAGCGCCATCTGACTGAGGCTCCCCATAGTTACTGGCCGATCAGGCAGACGTCATGATGCACTTGACCTTGTAAAAAACAGACGGTCTGGGAATATGAATTTTAAACATCTGTCTTCTTATATTATAATGACGTATCTCTGTGACACATTATTTTAAAGTGAAATTTTTTTTAACTTAGCTTTGGAAAGTGTAAAGTTAGTTGCTATATTTTAGCAAAATGTGTGATGGAATGCTAATATCAATGTCTTTTTGTAGCCTTTGAAAATTGCGAAAAGTCGAAACGCGTAATGTATAAATAAAGTGCTAAATGTGGTCAAGACATTTACAATGTATTCAAGTGCATTTGTTTCACAAATTTTCTTCTCCGAATGGGAAAATATTTTGTTAGCAACCACCGACACAAGGAGAAATAATCATCTTAATAAAGTAAGAGAAATGGGACCGAAAATTAAGTATTTATGTGCTCCGTTTTCCAGCGGCTACTATAATGGAGAATGGAACGATAGAGAAACATTTTGAAAGCGGTTCGATAAATCATCTACCAGGCGCATAACTGTGGTTTTCAGAGCAAAGATGTAGATTTAGTTGAATGCCTTCTCATTTCATCTGTAGGGGATTGACACTGCTTATTCTTTAGATGGAAGGGAAATTTCCGTCATTGTAAGATTAGGTTTGAGTTGGGTTTCCTTGTAAGCTTTCCAAGGGCGTTAATTTTCATTTTAAAACTGTACGCAGTTGCCAATTTCACAAATATAAAATACGCAAACGCTCTTCATGACAGTTAAGAATACATTGAGAAGATCATGTTGCTCCTTGTAAGATGTAATAGTGTTGCCACTGATGTAGGAAAGGAATTATGTTCGCAGAGGGCATGGAAATATGGATACATTAATAGGATCATGACGAGCTGCAAGAGATGTATAGTACTGAATCGCCAGTGAACAGAAAGAGAGAAAAAAAAAAAAAAAATGTTGGCTACTACAAAATATCACTTACAGGCTGTAGTAGGTGGTGTGACAATATGGTGTAGTATGTTTAGTAATCAGTAAGAGATATTTTAAGTTTCGTTGGGAGGGGATAATTTGGTACAAGATAAATTGAATGTTGAATGCTTCTGTAATGAGTCGACAGGACATCTTGAATCAAGATAAAACGGTATAATACGATTGCACATCGCCTAATGAGTTCTTCAAGAAAATAAAATATAATTTAGTCTTAGTGTGTACAAATTGCAAGATTTCCTGTGAGAAAACTAATATGTATTCATCAGTTCGTAGAAACTATCTGATTATTTTGATTTCTTATAGAAGTGTCACTATGTTAGAAATAATTATATGATGTGGCAAGCTGGTTATGTTCTGCAATTACATCTTTTGTCTCTGTTCTACGAATCACGTGCCTTAGCAGCGATATTAGTGACATTTATGGGTTTCAAACGGAACTGTATTTCTTTCGAAATACTTCTGTGGCATCGAAAAGAATTACAATTGCCAAGTAATTTTATATGAAAATTTGAATTACCGACAATATGTAATATAATTCATAGTAATTGTTAATTTTGTTTCGGAATATCTATGTTACTAAAATGCTAAACAGAATACGAAAATAAACACAATTTTTACTGTTTAAGTTTACTGTAGCCGTCAAGAGTATTTTGAATTAAGATAATTATTTGTTATAGATGTATCAAATCTCGTGTTATGTCCAACCAATGCGTTGTAAGAAACGAAAAGAGTTTGTGTAAGTTTGAGTTCCATAATTTAATCACTGTGTTCTCGAATTCACCGTTAGATAGATGTTCCGCATTCAGATAGCTAGATTTCTCAGTGCCTAAAAAGCCATTAAGGAAATAGCGCATGAAAATCGGGAGCTCAGCGAATCGATTCGGGGAGGTCGACACTGGAGATGGCTTCCGTAATGAGGAAACGCACAATCGCTCGGGCGGGGCTTAGACCTTCATTCTGCAGCCTACTTACCGTTTTCAGCGTCGAAGAAGGGTCCAATAGCGGCAAGGGTGGCAATACTGCTTAAAAGTCAAGTGGTTCTTTTCTGGTAATATTTGAGGCCAAATCCAGAATTTCGTACGAAAGGAACAGAGCATCTAATCTTTTTATATCCGACTTCGAAGAAGAAGGTTGTTGGGATGACGGCTGCTCATTTTGACATAAACGACCAAACACCATCCGAAAATTTTACTTTTTACTCTTTTTATTATCAGTCGAAGTACTAAGGTATTTCTCGTAATGCGGATTACAAATATTGAGGAGGGGGGGGGGGGAGATAAATTTATGCCAGAAAAAATCTAAAAAATACAAAATTTGTTACTTGTTGTTCATTTATAACAAAATATTTTAAAGATGATATGACATGCGGATTGGAGACTTGTGAATCTGTCATTATCTTTTAGAACTTTTGTTGCAATCTTAAACATAATTTCAAAAACTTATTATCAATAAGGAAGCACTTACGACCAACACAAACAAATGTTTTCAAAATGTAATTTTCATTAATTTACTTTTTACAGAAATTAATATGTAAATAACGTTCTCGATAAAAAATATAACGGTCGAATTTACAAATAAAAATTAAATTTTTGTTAAAAAAAATCACACACACACTTTTATAATTTCAAGTATATTATATCTGGCTAGATTTCAATATTTTCAGAAGGGTATAAATTACCCACTCAAGAATTAAGTTACCGGTTTCGATCTGTCATGGGTCGTGAATGGCAGTTATCCCTAAATCTAGAAAAATTAAAGGTGATGAAAATGAGTAAAAAAAAAAAAAAAAAAAAAAAAAAGCCCGTAATGTTGTGACAGTGTTAGTAATGAGCTACTTGACATAGCCGCCTAGTTAGTGCAAATTAATTTGGAATTTAGTCTTTACTATTAGGTTTCACATCATATTTCGTTCACATTTCGCGTATGGGTTACCTGTTAAAGGAGATATTCGAAGTGTATTCCTTGCAGCTGGATGCAATACTGTGCTAGTTTTTGCAATGGATTTCGAATTATTTCGAAAACCCCTGGAACATTTCAGAATTCTTAACAAGCATGTACAACTATCCATTGCAGTTCTTCAACAGTGTTAACGGTGTGGTCTACACTTTTGAGGTGGCCCCAGGCACAAAAATCCCAAGGATTGAGATCAGAGGATCTTGGAGGCCAAGGTACAGCTCTGCCCCGACTTGTACATCTTTGGCCTTATCTGCGCAGCAAATGTGAAGGAGCTCCATGTAAATAACTACGACGATGTTTACAATAAATTCAGTGAAATGTGAAATAAATGCGATGGAACTCGTAATAGTAAAGTCTAAATTTCAAATTATTGTGTACTAACTAGGACGATGTTTACAATGACACCAAATGTTCAAAATGTTCAAATGTTTGTTAAGCTTATGGGACTTAACTACGGGTTCATCAGTCCCTAAACTTACAAACTACTTATCAACTACCTTATACTAAGAACGGCAGAAATATCCATGCCCGAAGAGGGATTCGAACCCCCGACCGTAGTGGCCGTGCAGACCGTGACTGGAGCGCCTCAGTCTCCTCGGCCACCGCGGCCGGCTTACAATACCAGTGGCGGCTGGGAACCATATATTCGTAATTATCGTTTGCGGTACTGTTACATTTTTGCTACCATTATCGTGTAAGTTTGGCCATATTTTTGATTCACCTCCCAACTATCTTGTCCACCCAAAATATCTCTGGAACAATAACAGCCTTTGGAAAACGACTTTCACCGTTATCAATGTATGGCTGGGACCCATGAATGTACATATTTGAAAACATTTTAAGATGAAAGCAAATGTGTTTTTTTAACAAAAACTGATGTTTTTTTTAATGGACACCCTATATTTTTTTCTTCAGCAATCAACAAATCACATAAACAATGGCGTTGATTGCATCGCAATATTCCAATTACATCCCGAGATATTGCGACGCGAAGTTGACTCTTGGAAAACCGGAAATACGCTGCTAGCGCACGTCCTGAGGCTCAGGCGTGAACCCCATGCTGACCGTAATCGCGATGTGATTTACATGCGTAATCGCACTTCCATACTTATCAATAGGTCCGAAACGAATAATATGGACTGCTGCCATCAACTCTCATAAGCACATAATAGTTTCCATCTTGCACGTTTTATGTGTCTACGTACACAATATGAACCAGTACCGATCAGTATACACCAGTCAGGTGGTCTTATTTATCCCGCACACCCAAAATAAGGTTTATCGAATGCGTTAAATGACCCATTGGGCCTTTTTGTTTGAAACAATTTGTCATGTAAATCATTTGATAAACATAACATTATGTAATAATAAAACTAATTGGTTAAATATGTGCCGGCCGCGGTGGCCGAGGGGACTGAGGCGCTCCAGTCACGGTCTGCACGGCCACTACGGTCGGGGGTTCGAATCCCCTCTCGGGCATGGATATTTGTGCCGTCCTTAGTATTAGCTAGTTTGTATGTAGTTTGCAAGTTTAGGGACTGATGACCCCGTAGTTAAGTCCCATAGACTTTACAAACATTTGAACATTTGTTAAACATGTTTACATTCATCTTCTATGTCTTACCTGAACTTCCCAAATCAAAATATTTTTACCTAAACAACGGTAAAATCTTTAGTCTACTTGCTCGTTTCACTAAAATCATCAACATGAATTTACTATTATGAGTGAATGATTCACTGTCACTTGCGCTAGATCTAGAGGAAAGTTTTAACGTTGAACGGCATTACCTTTTTAGTAACGGATTAACGATAAGCGAAGTCAACTTTGTGACCAACGTTGCGGTACACAGATATGTTACAGAACCGCATCCCCCCTAGCCCATGGGATAAATACCTGCTGGAATGTACGACTTTAATGTAGGATGGCAGGAGACCGTATTATTCGTTTCGGAACTCTTGATAAATATGGAAGTGCGATGACGCCTGTTACGGGCAGCATGGGGTTCATGCCTGATCCTCAGGACGTGCTTTTCTGGTTTTTCACGCATCAACTTCGCCTCGCAATATCTCGGGATGTAATTGGAATATTACGATGCAATCAACGCCATTGTTTATGTGATTTGTCATGCTATGGATTGCTGAAGAAAAAATATAGGGTGTCCATTTAAAAAACCATACGTTTGTGTTAAAAAACACATTTGCTTTCGTTTTAGAATGTTTCCAAATATGTACAGTGATGGGCCCCAGCCGTACATTGATTGATACCGGTGAAAAACGTTTTCCAATAGCTGTTATTGTTCCACAGATATTTTAGGTGGACAAGATAGCTGGGACACCCTGTGTGTGTGTGTGTGTGTGTGTGTGTGTGTGAGAGAGAGAGAGAGAGAGAGAGAGAGAGAAAGAGAGATATAGAGATAGAGAGTCCGAAAGAATAGACGGCAAACATATATAGCATTATTATTTTTGTAAGGAAAATTGAAAAAAATTGATTTAATTTTTAATGAGCTTTAGGTAATTTGAGTATTTTTTTGGAAGAATGGTAGAACAAGACAACATGTGTTCACTTGATTCTTAGCTATCGCATGTAGTTTTGTTCTACTCATTGATTCTTCACATTCGGTTTCGCTGAGTCGCGCGGGAGTAGCCGAGCGTTCTGGAACGCCACGTTGTGGATCGCGAGGCCTTCCGCATAGGAGTTTCGAATCGTCCCTCGGGCATAGATGTTTGTGTTGTCTTTAGTATAAGTTGTTCATAGGTAGTTGGTAAGTTTAGGGACTGATGAACGCGTAGTTAAGCCCCATAATCTTTACAAACATTTGAATAATCTTTTGATTTGTTTCGCCGAAACGCCCAAGATTAAAATTCTGGCATATTTATTTTGCACTGTTTGTGAGTATAATGCTTTTACAGAAAGAATGAGTGCTACTGTGTTATAAGATGAGTAACATGAAACTTTTGAAAAGACTGATTCTGATTTAACTTAAATACAAACGTTCTGTGTTTTCAGTATTATTATTTATTACCCAAGTTATATTATTGCAGTGCAGTTATTTGTCACCATTAACATATTATTAGTTAGACAATTCTCTGATAAATTCCACTGGTGCTTATGGATGACCAACCACGTTGGAA
The DNA here is from genome assembly GCA_026315105.1 of Locusta migratoria. NCBI lineage: Eukaryota > Metazoa > Arthropoda > Insecta > Orthoptera > Acrididae > Locusta > Locusta migratoria. Next base: position 193,133,002 of record CM048746.1, on the reverse strand, counting down.
GAATTTTATCAGTCGTTCGTTTTACTGCCATTGCACCTTGCGGAGTCAACAATTATAAACCTTAGTTTGGCAGTGAAAAGAGCAGTGAAAATCAAATTTTTCGTTGCGAACAGGTAAGCTGAACACTTGGTTCAATCGGTTCATGAATAGAAAGTATTTTAAGTAGAGCAATGTTTTCAAACCTTACAGCTATGGCCATGTGAAGCGCCATTCTTGCCGTGTGTATCAGGTGAAAATTTGTTTCACTGAACAAGCTAGCAGCTTAATTTTTCTTAATTTGTACTTACCCTTCCCAACAACTGCATCACTTTCATGCCCTTCGACTCTTATAACTGCAGTCTGGTTTGTATGCAAATTGTATATACATTATCGTTCCCTACATGTAACCCCTGTACTTTCATAATTTGAAACAGTGTTCCAGTAATCCGACGATTTCCATTAGGCCTTAACATTCCATCTACATGATACTCTACACACTTCACTACTTTACTGTAATACCTTCGCCCGTTTTGGTTAATCCTTGCCTACTGTTCCATCTGAAACTCTCTTCAACCTCCGGTTCCTTCAATTCATCCAGTTTATATTTCCTTACTTTTCAATATTTTTTACAATTTATTGAGTTTTAATCAGCAGTTCATAACCAATGGTCAGAGTCTATGTGGTGTCGCACAAGTACAAAGTGCGCGCCACCTACTTTCGCCGCGCGCCGCCATGCACGCACGGCGCGGCGTTCTTACGACGACAGCCACGAGCGCCCTCTGCTGCAACTCCGCTCGTGGCCACCACTGAACGACATCGTTCACTTGGGACTGAGATAGCAACCAGTTAGGACCATCGGAATCAGATAGGCACCAGTGAAGACTTGGCTATCGTACAGGCACTAGGCAGGCCTCTAACAACTATGTATCAACATTCTGCAGTACTATGTAAAAGTTAAGTATTGTATAAATTCTGTGCAATATATATCTCGTACTAATTTACTCTAGTGTTTCTAGTTTCTGGCTGCTCTCCTCCACACCGCAGAAGCGTGCTTCCTTATTCCTGTGTCGGTCTCATATCACTCGGCCACCGACACCTACGACGGAAACGAGACACAAAAGCGGCGACGAAGTTGGGACACAAAAGTAGCGACGAGGAGTGATACATGAACCTTGGACCAGCCCGCTTGCAGCAGCCAGACAGCAGCAGTCGGAGCACGCAGAAATTGCTCCCGCCCACCCACCCTTATTATAAGATTTTTGGGGGAAGATATTTTGTTACGTGTTTTGTGGACTTTTTTGTTGCAGCGTGTCCTCTTTCATATTGCATTTGTGTTTTGTTATAATTTACTTGTATACGCGGCGCCTAATCGGTCAGCATGGCCACTACCCAGAACCCAAACTTAATGGAAATTATTCAGTTACAGACGGCGCAAATAACACAACTCCTGCAGGCTGTGGCCCAGCTCACAGCGCAAGCAGCTAACCAACAACAGCCGCCGCTTCAGCAGCCGACACCTGCCGCCGCAACGCTTCCTACGTTTCGCCAGTACAATGAACGTGAGGAAGAATGGAGCGACTACTTCGCACAGTTTCAAGAACTCGTCGCGGCTCATCAAATTACAGGTCAGAAAGTGAAGCATCTGCTATTATCTGTGGTTGGCACCAACACCTTCGTGTTACTGAAAAACCTTTTCCCCGACGTATCTCCTCGTGATGTAGACTATGAACAAATAGTAGAGGCACTAAATGCTCATTATGAGAGAAAAGTTCTCGTAGCTGCGACACGGTACCGATTTTTCAGACTTAAAAAATTACCGCAGCAGTCACACCAAGAGTGGATCACGGAATTGAAGGGCTTAACCCGCAAATGTAAATTTACTTGCTCTTGTGGACTTTCGTATAGTGACGTGATGTTGAGGGATGCGATTACGCAGAATATTCAGGACCCCAGAATTAGAGCAGCAATTCTGAAACAGTCTGACCCCTCATTAGACAGTGTACTGCAGCTTATAGAAGCGCATGATACTTTTGACTTAGCTGATGTAGAAATGCAAAGCCATAGTGTAAATTCAGTGCGCCGCAACGGACGCTTTCCTAGCTGTAGTTCTCAGTATAGCACTAGTGATTCTTATTTTTATACCGGCCGTGCTGAACAGACAGTGAACAGTAGGCAGTGTAACAGTGCGACACAAAGGTCGCCCCGTCGTGTTAGAAACAGTAATTTGAATAACGGGCGCCAACGCCCATTTCAGAAAAATGTTCGTAAGTCTTGCCCCCAGTGTGTATCTCGCCACAAACGTGCACAGTGCCCAAGTCGCAACGCAACCTGTTATCAATGTGGCAAATCAGGACAGGTACAGTCTGTGTGTATGCAAATTAAAAACTTAAAGAACGGTACCGTTAGAAACAGTGCTTCACAGAGTGCAAGAACAGTTCATTCTGTAAATGTTATACGGGCTGTGGAATTGAACAGTGCTTTCCTTGGATCTCAATTGCAAGAAAGTAGTTCTGCGCCTATGGCAAAACTACATAGTGCACCACGTAGCAAGCGCCGACGAGCGCGTAAAACAGTGCAACGGACAAGGGTTCGGGACAAGCAAAATGACTATGAACAGTGCATTCCTGTAGTGAAAATAGTGCCTTCTGCATCTGCTCCTTGTAATAGTACCCAGTACTGTGTAGCTAGTGACAGTAGACATCAAGTAGCTACTCAAAAGTGTAGTGCAGTACATCTGGAGTAGCTTCGCATGCTTGCGCGGACGCCGATCCGGCGGTAGTGCCATCTAGTGACTGTTGTTAATCCGCTGCGTGCCGAGTCTGCGCCGCTTACTTCACTACGCGGCCCGCGCAAGCGCAGTAGACAAACCGTAGCAGACGTTGCCCACATTCGCGCACCTGTCGTGCGCCAGAAGCACAAACTTTTTGTAAATCTCTCCATAGAAAATAAGACTGTGCAATTTCAGCTTGATACTGGTTCCGCTGTTACATTAATTAATAAAGACACTTATGAACTTCTGGGTTCGCCAAAATTGTCGCCGTCACAGCAAGTGTTAACAGCTTATACAGGTCAAAATATTCCCGTACTAGGAACGTGTAGCCTGCCCGCCTCTTTTCAAGGTGTAACAAAAACAGTTGCTTTTGTAGTTCTTCAGGCCAAATCGACACAGAACATTTTTGGACTAGATGCTTTTGACTTGTTTGGTTTATCAATTCAAAGAGATGTGCTTCAAATTTCGTCAATAGTGCCTCAGGATAAAATCAATGCATTGTGTGACAAATATAGTGACTTGTTTTCGCCGGAACTAGGTTGTGCAAAAGACTTCGTAACTTTAAAAGAATCTGCAGTTCCAAAATTTCGTAAAGCTAGACCAGTGCCTATCGCCTTGCGTGATACAGTTGCCGAAGAACTTACACGTTGGCAAGATAGTGGGGTGATTTCTCCTGTTTCTGCAAGTCAGTGGGCCTCGCCTATAGTAATTATACCCAAGCCGTCAGGAAAACTTCGTCTCTGTGCGGACTTCAAATCAACTGTGAACAGTCAAACAATTGTAGACACTTACCCCCTGCCCCGACCTGAGGAACTTATGGACAAATTAGGACAGTCTCGCTTCTTTTCTAAGATTGATTTAGCAGAGGCATACTTACAGATTCCACTTGATGACGAGTCAAAAAAGTTTTTCGTCATTAATACTCACATGGGCCTTTTTCAATTTCAACGCCTACCCTTTGGCAGTTCTTCCGCCCCCGCTATTTTTCAGCGTTTTTTGAACAGCTGACAGTTTCTGTACCGTGTTGCTCGAATTACGTAGATGATGTTGTGGTATCCGGACGTACAGTTGAAGAACATTTAGCAAACCTGGAGTGCCTTTTCAAAGTTTTGACTGCAGCAGGTCTACGTTGTAATAAAGCAAAGTGTTCGTTTTTCCAAACTGAAATAGAGTACCTAGGCCATGTGATTAATACCCAAGGAATTCATCCCTTACAGTCACATCTTCGAGCAATCAAAGACTTGCCTCCTCCTAAGAATGTGCACGAATTGCAAGTAGTAATGGGAAAGCTGAACTATTATTTCAGGTTTATTCCCAATGCCTCTCAGATTGCAGTTCCACTGCATCACTTACGTAGGAAGAATGTTCCTTTTGTATGGTCCAAAGGTTGCCAAGTTGCTTTTGACAAATTAAAGTCTGCACTACTCAGTGATGCATGCTTGATTCCCTTTGACCCACAGAAGCCTGTAGTGTTAGCAGTTGATGCCTCGTCGCACGGTCTGGGTGCAGTTTTATCACATCGCATTGGATCTCACGATCGACCTATTGCCTTTGCGTCCAAGCTATTGACGGCAACGCAACAGAATTACAGTCAGATAGAAAAGGAGGCCTTAGCAATCATTTACGGTGTCACAAAGTTTCATCATTATCTCTATGGCAGAAAATTCTATTTGTTGACTGACCACAAGCCTCTCACGTCGTTGTTCTCACCCACAAAGCAAATTCCGCCACGAACGGCACAAAAGCTTCAGAGATGGTCCTTGATATTGTCTAATTATCAGTATGAGATTTTGTACCGACCTACCACTAAACACGCCAACGCGGACACAGTTTCCCGACTTCCGGTTGGCCAGGATGTGTCATTTGGTTCTTCGGAAATGGCATGTTGTCAGATACTCCAGAGATGCTTCCGCTGTCGCAGACTTTCCTTTGAACTCTCGTCGGGTTGCACAGGAAACAGCTGCGGATGCAGACCTAAGTGTGGTAGCATGTTTTGTTCGCTCAGGGTGGCCTGCCAGAGCCAAAGACATACAACGGCCTCTGGTTCGACGTTACTTTGCACAACGTCATGCATTATCTTTAAGTCAGGGTGTTCTGTTGTTACATACGGATAACGACCAAACAAGAGTGATTGTTCCTCGTTCCCTGCAACGTGAAGTGTTACGCCTCCTGCATCAAGGACATTGGGGTATTGTTAGGACAAAGCAACTGGCCAGACGTCATTGTACCTGGGTTGGTATGGACGCTCAGATAGAGAGCATGACATCACAGTGTACAGTTTGTGCGGAGCATCAGGCGGCTCCTCCACAGCGTTTCTCAGACTGGCCACGCCCCAAGGGACCATGGCAACGTTTACATATTGACTTTGCCGGACCTTTCTGGAATACGCGCTGGTTAATTGTTGTAGACGCTTTCAGCAAGTTTCCTTTTGTGATTGCCATGAACTCAACAACAGCTTCTAGTACAATCAGTGCCTTAACATCAGTGTTTTGCATCGAAGGCTTGCCTGAAACTATCGTCAGTGACAATGGACCTCAGTTTGTTAGTGCGGAATTTCAACAGTTTTGCCGTGTGAATGGCATTCAGCATATTACCACTGCACCTTTTCACCCTCAGTCCAATGGTGAAGCAGAACGTTTCGTTCGAATATTCAAGTCTCACATGGAGAAGATGAAAGGTCAGCACTCCAGGCAGCAAGCTCTTCAAATTTTCCTGTCTACGTATCGGTGCATGCCACGTGACGGCCCGTCTCCTGCCGAGCTGCTACACGGCCGCCGTCACCGCACTCTCCTTCGCCTGCTGCAGCCTCCCACGCACCGAGTCGGTTCGTATGGCGCTACGCGTTTTCAGGTTTCTACGCCGGTGCTGTACAGGGTGTTTGCTGGTATGAAGAAGACATGGTTGCCAGGCACCATTCAGCGCGTGCTCGGTCGCAATATGTATGTTGTACGTTCTTCCACAGGGTCGGAGCTGCGGCGCCACACAAACCAATTGCGCTTGCACAGGCCGCGCGATCCTGTCTCCGGTTTCTTGATTCCAGACTCAGTTCACCGCCAGGGAGCACAGCCACATCGCTCGCCTCCGGGCCCAGCTTCCCCGGGCTACGAGCTCCCTATGGACGTCGACACACCTCCGACGCAGTCGTCGTCGCCGCCGCTGTCGCTGTCGCCGCCGCAGATGACAGCGTCACCGAGAGGGACTCCGGGACCGTGCGGGCCCCCCCAGCTTGGGCCACGCACCTCAGAAGAAGATTACCTGCTCCCTCTGGGCGGGGGCGGGCGCCCTTCCGCTGGTTTTCGCGGGTTTTCCGGCGGATCGCAAGGTGTATACCGGGGCGCGGACGGCGTCTCGATCCCAGCCTCAGCTACGACGCCCGTCCCACCAGTAACGCCCCCGCCCAGGCCCTCCTCCCAGTGCCGTCGCCGTGGCCCTCAGCCCTACGCCACGACGGCGCGGCGGTTTGGGGGGGAGGGCTGTGGTCTCGCACAAGTACAAAGTGCGCGCCACCTACTTTCGCCGCGCGCCGCCATGCACGCACGGCGCGGCGTTCTTACGACGACAGCCACGAGCGCCCTCTGCTGCAACTCCGCTCGTGGCCACCACTGAACGACATAGTTCACTTGGGACTGAGATAGCAACCAGTTAGGACCATCGGAATCAGATAGGCACCAGTGAAGACTTGGCTATCGTACAGGCACTAGGCAGGCCTCTAACAACTATGTATCAACATTCTGCAGTACTATGTAAAAGTTAAATATTGTATAAATTCTGTGCAATATATATCTCGTACTAATTTACTCTAGTGTTTCTAGTTTCTGGCTGCTCTCCTCCACACCGCAGAAGCGTGCTTCCTTATTCATGTGTCGGTCTCATATCACTCGGCCACCGACACCTACGACGGAAACGAGACACAAAAGCGGCGACGAAGTTGGGACACAAAAGTAGCGACGAGGAGTGATACATGAACCTTGGACCAGCCCGCTTGCAGCAGCCAGACAGCAGCAGTCGGAGCACGCAGAAATTGCTCCCGCCCACCCACCCTTATTATAAGATTTTTGGGGGAAGATATTTTGTTACGTGTTTTGTGGACTTTTTTGTTGCAGCGTGTCCTCTTTCATATTGCATTTGTGTTTTGTTATAATTTACTTGTATACGCGGCGCCTAATCGGTCAGCATGGCCACTACCCAGAACCCAAACTTAATGGAAATTATTCAGTTACAGACGGCGCAAATAACACAACTCCTGCAGGCTGTGGCCCAGCTCACAGCGCAAGCAGCTAACCAACAACAGCCGCCGCTTCAGCAGCCGACACCTGCCGCCGCAACGCTTCCTACGTTTCGCCAGTACAATGAACGTGAGGAAGAATGGAGCGACTACTTCGCACAGTTTCAAGAACTCGTCGCGGCTCATCAAATTACAGGTCAGAAAGTGAAGCATCTGCTATTATCTGTGGTTGGCACCAACACCTTCGTGTTACTGAAAAACCTTTTCCCCGACGTATCTCCTCGTGATGTAGACTATGAACAAATAGTAGAGGCACTAAATGCTCATTATGAGAGAAAAGTTCTCGTAGCTGCGACACGGTACCGATTTTTCAGACTTAAAAAATTACCGCAGCAGTCACACCAAGAGTGGATCACGGAATTGAAGGGCTTAACCCGCAAATGTAAATTTACTTGCTCTTGTGGACTTTCGTATAGTGACGTGATGTTGAGGGATGCGATTACGCAGAATATTCAGGACCCCAGAATTAGAGCAGCAATTCTGAAACAGTCTGACCCCTCATTAGACAGTGTACTGCAGCTTATAGAAGCGCATGATACTTTTGACTTAGCTGATGTAGAAATGCAAAGCCATAGTGTAAATTCAGTGCGCCGCAACGGACGCTTTCCTAGCTGTAGTTCTCAGTATAGCACTAGTGATTCTTATTTTTATACCGGCCGTGCTGAACAGACAGTGAACAGTAGGCAGTGTAACAGTGCGACACAAAGGTCGCCCCGTCGTGTTAGAAACAGTAATTTGAATAACGGGCGCCAACGCCCATTTCAGAAAAATGTTCGTAAGTCTTGCCCCCAGTGTGTATCTCGCCACAAACGTGCACAGTGCCCAAGTCGCAACGCAACCTGTTATCAATGTGGCAAATCAGGACAGGTACAGTCTGTGTGTATGCAAATTAAAAACTTAAAGAACGGTACCGTTAGAAACAGTGCTTCACAGAGTGCAAGAACAGTTCATTCTGTAAATGTTATACGGGCTGTGGAATTGAACAGTGCTTTCCTTGGATCTCAATTGCAAGAAAGTAGTTCTGCGCCTATGGCAAAACTACATAGTGCACCACGTAGCAAGCGCCGACGAGCGCGTAAAACAGTGCAACGGACAAGGGTTCGGGACAAGCAAAATGACTATGAACAGTGCATTCCTGTAGTGAAAATAGTGCCTTCTGCATCTGCTCCTTGTAATAGTACCCAGTACTGTGTAGCTAGTGACAGTAGACATCAAGTAGCTACTCAAAAGTGTAGTGCAGTACATCTGGAGTAGCTTCGCATGCTTGCGCGGACGCCGATCCGGCGGTAGTGCCATCTAGTGACTGTTGTTAATCCGCTGCGTGCCGAGTCTGCGCCGCTTACTTCACTACGCGGCCCGCGCAAGCGCAGTAGACAAACCGTAGCAGACGTTGCCCACATTCGCGCACCTGTCGTGCGCCAGAAGCACAAACTTTTTGTAAATCTCTCCATAGAAAATAAGACTGTGCAATTTCAGCTTGATACTGGTTCCGCTGTTACATTAATTAATAAAGACACTTATGAACTTCTGGGTTCGCCAAAATTGTCGCCGTCACAGCAAGTGTTAACAGCTTATACAGGTCAAAATATTCCCGTACTAGGAACGTGTAGCCTGCCCGCCTCTTTTCAAGGTGTAACAAAAACAGTTGCTTTTGTAGTTCTTCAGGCCAAATCGACACAGAACATTTTTGGACTAGATGCTTTTGACTTGTTTGGTTTATCAATTCAAAGAGATGTGCTTCAAATTTCGTCAATAGTGCCTCAGGATAAAATCAATGCATTGTGTGACAAATATAGTGACTTGTTTTCGCCGGAACTAGGTTGTGCAAAAGACTTCGTAACTTTAAAAGAATCTGCAGTTCCAAAATTTCGTAAAGCTAGACCAGTGCCTATCGCCTTGCGTGATACAGTTGCCGAAGAACTTACACGTTGGCAAGATAGTGGGGTGATTTCTCCTGTTTCTGCAAGTCAGTGGGCCTCGCCTATAGTAATTATACCCAAGCCGTCAGGAAAACTTCGTCTCTGTGCGGACTTCAAATCAACTGTGAACAGTCAAACAATTGTAGACACTTACCCCCTGCCCCGACCTGAGGAACTTATGGACAAATTAGGACAGTCTCGCTTCTTTTCTAAGATTGATTTAGCAGAGGCATACTTACAGATTCCACTTGATGACGAGTCAAAAAAGTTTTTCGTCATTAATACTCACATGGGCCTTTTTCAATTTCAACGCCTACCCTTTGGCAGTTCTTCCGCCCCCGCTATTTTTCAGCGTTTTTTGAACAGCTGACAGTTTCTGTACCGTGTTGCTCGAATTACGTAGATGATGTTGTGGTATCCGGACGTACAGTTGAAGAACATTTAGCAAACCTGGAGTGCCTTTTCAAAGTTTTGACTGCAGCAGGTCTACGTTGTAATAAAGCAAAGTGTTCGTTTTTCCAAACTGAAATAGAGTACCTAGGCCATGTGATTAATACCCAAGGAATTCATCCCTTACAGTCACATCTTCGAGCAATCAAAGACTTGCCTCCTCCTAAGAATGTGCACGAATTGCAAGTAGTAATGGGAAAGCTGAACTATTATTTCAGGTTTATTCCCAATGCCTCTCAGATTGCAGTTCCACTGCATCACTTACGTAGGAAGAATGTTCCTTTTGTATGGTCCAAAGGTTGCCAAGTTGCTTTTGACAAATTAAAGTCTGCACTACTCAGTGATGCATGTTTGATTCCCTTTGACCCACAGAAGCCTGTAGTGTTAGCAGTTGATGCCTCGTCGCACGGTCTGGGTGCAGTTTTATCACATCGCATTGGATCTCACGATCGACCTATTGCCTTTGCGTCCAAGCTATTGACGGCAACGCAACAGAATTACAGTCAGATAGAAAAGGAGGCCTTAGCAATCATTTACGGTGTCACAAAGTTTCATCATTATCTCTATGGCAGAAAATTCTATTTGTTGACTGACCACAAGCCTCTCACGTCGTTGTTCTCACCCACAAAGCAAATTCCGCCACGAACGGCACAAAAGCTTCAGAGATGGTCCTTGATATTGTCTAATTATCAGTATGAGATTTTGTACCGACCTACCACTAAACACGCCAACGCGGACACAGTTTCCCGACTTCCGGTTGGCCAGGATGTGTCATTTGGTTCTTCGGAAATGGCATGTTGTCAGATACTCCAGAGATGCTTCCGCTGTCGCAGACTTTCCTTTGAACTCTCGTCGGGTTGCACAGGAAACAGCTGCGGATGCAGACCTAAGTGTGGTAGCATGTTTTGTTCGCTCAGGGTGGCCTGCCAGAGCCAAAGACATACAACGGCCTCTGGTTCGACGTTACTTTGCACAACGTCATGCATTATCTTTAAGTCAGGGTGTTCTGTTGTTACATACGGATAACGACCAAACAAGAGTGATTGTTCCTCGTTCCCTGCAACGTGAAGTGTTACGCCTCCTGCATCAAGGACATTGGGGTATTGTTAGGACAAAGCAACTGGCCAGACGTCATTGTACCTGGGTTGGTATGGACGCTCAGATAGAGAGCATGACATCACAGTGTACAGTTTGTGCGGAGCATCAGGCGGCTCCTCCACAGCGTTTCTCAGACTGGCCACGCCCCAAGGGACCATGGCAACGTTTACATATTGACTTTGCCGGACCTTTCTGGAATACGCGCTGGTTAATTGTTGTAGACGCTTTCAGCAAGTTTCCTTTTGTGATTGCCATGAACTCAACAACAGCTTCTAGTACAATCAGTGCCTTAACATCAGTGTTTTGCATCGAAGGCTTGCCTGAAACTATCGTCAGTGACAATGGACCTCAGTTTGTTAGTGCGGAATTTCAACAGTTTTGCCGTGTGAATGGCATTCAGCATATTACCACTGCACCTTTTCACCCTCAGTCCAATGGTGAAGCAGAACGTTTCGTTCGAATATTCAAGTCTCACATGGAGAAGATGAAAGGTCAGCACTCCAGGCAGCAAGCTCTTCAAATTTTCCTGTCTACGTATCGGTGCATGCCACGTGACGGCCCGTCTCCTGCCGAGCTGCTACACGGCCGCCGTCACCGCACTCTCCTTCGCCTGCTGCAGCCTCCCACGCACCGAGTCGGTTCGTATGGCGCTACGCGTTTTCAGGTTTCTACGCCGGTGCTGTACAGGGTGTTTGCTGGTATGAAGAAGACATGGTTGCCAGGCACCATTCAGCGCGTGCTCGGTCGCAATATGTATGTTGTACGTTCTTCCACAGGGTCGGAGCTGCGGCGCCACACAAACCAATTGCGCTTGCACAGGCCGCGCGATCCTGTCTCCGGTTTCTTGATTCCAGACTCAGTTCACCGCCAGGGAGCACAGCCACATCGCTCGCCTCCGGGCCCAGCTTCCCCGGGCTACGAGCTCCCTATGGACGTCGACACACCTCCGACGCAGTCGTCGTCGCCGCCGCTGTCGCTGTCGCCGCCGCAGATGACAGCGTCACCGAGAGGGACTCCGGGACCGTGCGGGCCCCCCCAGCTTGGGCCACGCACCTCAGAAGAAGATTACCTGCTCCCTCTGGGCGGGGGCGGGCGCCCTTCCGCTGGTTTTCGCGGGTTTTCCGGCGGATCGCAAGGTGTATACCGGGGCGCGGACGGCGTCTCGATCCCAGCCTCAGCTACGACGCCCGTCCCACCAGTAACGCCCCCGCCCAGGCCCTCCTCCCAGTGCCGTCGCCGTGGCCCTCAGCCCTACGCCACGACGGCGCGGCGGTTTGGGGGGGAGGGCTGTGGTCTCGCACAAGTACAAAGTGCGCGCCACCTACTTTCGCCGCGCGCCGCCATGCACGCACGGCGCGGCGTTCTTACGACGACAGCCACGAGCGCCCTCTGCTGCAACTCCGCTCGTGGCCACCACTGAACGACATAGTTCACTTGGGACTGAGATAGCAACCAGTTAGGACCATCGGAATCAGATAGGCACCAGTGAAGACTTGGCTATCGTACAGGCACTAGGCAGGCCTCTAACAACTATGTATCAACATTCTGCAGTACTATGTAAAAGTTAAATATTGTATAAATTCTGTGCAATATATATCTCGTACTAATTTACTCTAGTGTTTCTAGTTTCTGGCTGCTCTCCTCCACACCGCAGAAGCGTGCTTCCTTATTCATGTGTCGGTCTCATATCACTCGGCCACCGACACCTACGACGGAAACGAGACACAAAAGCGGCGACGAAGTTGGGACACAAAAGTCTATATCTGCCATTGCACACGTGTTACAGTTTAAAACCGGTTTCTAAATCTTCGTCTTTCCATTATACTCAGTTTTCTAACTACTAGTGTCTCGTGGTTTCTTCCACACATACATCTTTCTTGCATGGTGCTTCAACCAAATGTTTGTGGGTCAAATAGTTCTCCGCCCAAAATTCTACCTGGCGACCTCCTTTTTTATTCCTTTTCGACTGTCCCTTTTAAGCTACTATTGTTTCTTCTCTTCCTTTTCTACTACTGTCTCCCATTTCCCCATGATAATCAAGTTTTCTTCTACGTCAACTATCTGAATAACTTCTTTTATCTCATCATACAATTTTTTGAATCTCCTCATCATCGGCAGCGCTAGTTACAAACTTGTGCTATTGTGGTCAGTGTTGGTTTAGTATCTATCTTTGTTACAATAATGCCCCCACTATGCTATTAATAGTAACTTAATCACATGTCTATTTTCTTATTCATTGGTAGACCTACACCTGCTTTCTCCCAAACAACCTGCACTTGAACACGTGTTACAGTTTAAAAACTGGTTTCGAAATCTACGTCTTACCATTATAGTCAATTTGCTAACTACCAGTGTCTCCAGTGGTTGCGTAGACTTTTCCGGCGTAGTAGCTGATAATATTCATCTCGGGTATGCAGCCCGATACCGTCGTCAACTAGACAAGATATTTCAGTAGACCAACTGGCTGCCATCTTCAGGTGAGAGCGCTAATACACTAACTCGCCGGAAACTGAGGCAGAAAAAGAAACAGCAGCCCCTTTATACACCGCTGACGACCCACCACGCGTGCGCGAAACCAAAGTAGAAGCCACCTAGGCGCAATAGAACTAGTAGCGCGCCGGTGGAGAAAAACGGCAAAAACGATGGGTCGAAAACAAGGCTAGTTAAAAGAAACAGCAGGTCGAAATGAAGACCGTTGTTGCTTAATGTCAGATAAGATCGGGTTCCAAGTTTTACTTAGAGGAAAGCCCTTGTCCCTATTAATAATATTATCGGCCATACGAATTTCCATGGATTCTTTAAGGATGCCAAGTAGCGAAAAGCAGGAGCAATCAGTTTGGTCTCATCATATAACATCTTGTGTCCCTCATTCAGACAATGTTCAGCAACAGCCGACTTTTTAGGCTGAAGCAAACGAGTATGACGGTGATGTTCCACACACCGATCCTAAACTGTGCGGATCGTTTGGCCAATGTAAGGTTTACCACAATAACATGGAATACTATAAACACCGGGTTTACTCAGTCCTAAATCATCCTTGACTGGCCCAAGGAGGGCCCTAGTCTTAGGTGGGGGCATAAAAACACTTTTAATGTTGAAGCTTCTTAAAATTCTTGAAATTTTCGAGGAAATATTCCCGACGAAAGGCAAAAAGGCAATATACTTGTAATTGTCCCCTAACGGTTCACCTTTTGGACCAAATTGAATCGCACGACAAATTTGTTGAGCAGTGTACCCATTCTGTTGAAAGACCACTTTGAGATGCTCCAGGTCTTCACCCAGATGTTCAACATCAGAAATGGCGTACGCTCTTTTTACTAAAGTACGCAAGACCCCCATACGTTCGTGTGGCGGATGACAGCTCGTCGCATGAAGATAAAGATCGGTATGTGTTGGCTTGCGATACACTCCATGTCCTAAGGTTCCATCACTGTTCTTTTGAACCAAAACATACGGAAAAGGAAGTTTCCCATCGTTCTCTACCTCCATCGTAAATTTAATATTGGGATGGAGACAATTAAAATGATCTAAAAATGATTTAAAGCATCCATTCCATGAGGCCAAAGCATAAAAATGTCATCGACGTACCTCCAAAAACAGGTAGGCTTAAGAAACGACGTCCTTAAAGCCATGTCTTCAAAGTCCTCCATAAAAAGATTTGCGAGGGAGCCATGTCTTCAAAGTCCTCCATAAAAAGATTTGCGAGGGAAAGAGGACTCCCCATAGCCACCCCGTCAGTTTGTTCAAAAAACGTATCATTAAAAAGAAAATTCGTTGAAGTCAGCACATGAGGACATAACTTGACTGTTTCGTCATCCAATATATTACTAATTAATAACAAGGACTCTTAAAGAGGAACCCGGGTAAAAAGGGAAACTACGTCAAAACTGACAAGCAAGTCTGATGGACCAAGACAAACTGACTTCAGCCGCCGAATAAAATGTGACGAGTTCATTAAGTGATGATCACACTTTCCAACATGAGGAGCGAGAACAGGAGCTAAATATTTGGCCAAATTATAGGTAGGGGCACCCAAATTGCTCACAATAGCACGAAAAGGAATTCCATGCTTGTGAACCTTAAGTAGGCCATTCAATCTCGTAGGGACAGCGGCTCCAGGGTGAAGTTTCTTAACAACATCCTCTGACAAGGAACTCTTCTTTAAAAGTAAAAGAGGCTTCCGTTTTATGCGTTCGGAGGGATCATTACGTAACCTACGATAGGCTGAGTCATCCAATAAAAAGTTCATCTTGGACACATAGTCTCCACGTGATAGAAGAACCGTTGCGTTCTTTTTATCGGCCGGAAGGATAACCAAATCATTATCCTCTCTCAAAGACCGGATGGCCGCCCTCTCACTACTAGAAATATTGCTTCTTGGAGGAGGTGCTCTGCGAAGTTTGTAGGCAACCTCTTGCCTAATTTCATCAGCCTGATCTTCTAGAATACACCGCTTGCTCAATAGCACAAATATATTCCGTAATAGGAACAACCTTAGGTGTGGGTGCAAAATTTAAACCTTTTTGCAGAACAGATAATGAAGCGTTGTCTAGTTACTTATCTGTAAGATTGACAACAACCAGCCGACGGAAATCGTCACCAGAAATTGTCTCTTGAGTGTAAAGTCGCTCAAATTTTGAAAACTGTTTGCAGGCAGCACCCCTCTGTGCCGAGTCGGAAAAGGCCCATGAAGCACTATCAACCCAGTCCCATGACGCGGCCGAAAGCCGAGATGAAATCTCAAGATGCAAAAAATATAAGTCTTTGGAAACAAAATCCAGTCTTCTACGAGTAAAACGAAGCCGTTCACGTACTAGCGCAAGACTGGCACGCTTCTTAATCTTGTTAGCCATTCTAGAATCAATATAGTGAACTATTCTAGCAAACTTAGGAACAATACCTTAATTCCGGCATCTAGTTAAAAATGTTAGTGCACCCAGCAACTTCCCTTTCTTCTTGCGTAGTTTAAGTCCTTGAAACGATTCACCATTTCCTCCCCGTAAAGGTACATGATGTGGTTGCGTAGACTTTCCCGGCGTAATAACTGATAATATTCATCTCGGGTATGCAGTCGGATACCGTTATCAACTAGACACGATATTTCCACAGACCAACTGGCTGCCATCTTCAGGTGAGAGCGCTAATATGTGCGACCTATTTGTGCGCACTACTATTCAATCCTGACACATTTAGATTTGTTACAGGTGGATAAGGTGTCCACATCAGGAAGAAATACTATTTAGGGACTCATGTAATGCTTCGTATCTTTCAAAGACCTCTTTATGTCATCATTTTGGCATTTTGAGCACAAAAGCGTTGTTATACACAACAAATGAATTTATCTCAAATTAGAGATGCAACTATTTAAAGATTTACTTAATAAGATGCAGTCCTTTACGATTTTTGGGAAATCATTTTGAATGAATCTGAAGTAGTTGCCGATCAGCTGGTATCATATCAGATTTTTGTTAAGAAAAAGAAAGTTAGTGCAGATGAAAAGACGCCTGAAAAACTTCATTTCAAATTAATTGATTTCCTTCCTGTTTTCGATTTTATCATGCAGACGTGACAACACTATTTACGAGCTGTGAGCAAATTTCAAGAAAAAATGTTCAAATGTTTGTTAAGCTTAAGGGACTTATCTGCGGGGTCAGCAGTCCCTAAACTTATAAACTACTTATGAAGTACCTTATACTAAGGCAGAACAAACATCCATGCCCGATGGGTGATTCGAACCCCCGACGGGGAACGGCCTCTCACGTTGGAGCATAGCGCCTCAATGAGCTCGGCTACTCCGCCGAGGTATGAACAAATTTATGATCTGTTTTGACTAGTTTTTATTTTAGAGACCTAAGAAATGATGAAGTGAAAGTTAAAACCACCATTCTGTTCTCAAAATATGCTACACAAGAAGACCACTCATAGTACAGTATCCAATCAGAAAGGGGCCCGACGAAGCTTCTCAACTCATATATGAGAAAAATTATGCACTGCAATTAGACTTTCTTTCACATTTTCAGTAACAGTGTCTACGGCTAAAAGGTCGTTTAGTGAACTGGCGAACTCTTTAAAAACTTGGCAAAGGAGCATACCAGGCTAAAGTTGCCTTTATCATTTAGCAATTGAGAATGAGATGGTCAAAACTGTAGACTTTTCTAACGTAACTGATCATTTTAGTGCCACGCAGGAATGGCCGTGCGATCTGTGGTGCCAACTCGTGGATTGCGCAGCCGCTCCTGCTGGAGATTCGAGTCCTATTTCGGGCATAGGAGTGTGTGTTGTTCTTAGCATAAGTACTTTTTAAATCTAGGAGCTGATAACCTTAGCAGTTTGGCCCCTTAGAATTTTACTCAGAAGGGAAGGAAAGCTTAGGTTTTAACGTCCAATCGACAGCTTGGTCATTAGAGATGTAGCTAACGCTCGGATTTTTGGGTAGGGGTGGGGGAGGAAATCGACCGTGACCTTTGAAAGGAACCACCCCGGCATTTGCCTGGAGTGATTTAGGGAAAGCACGGAAAACCAAAATTTGGATGGCCGGGGGTTGATTTGAACCACCGTCCTCCCGAATGCGAGTCCAGTTTGTTACCAATACGCCATCTCGCTTGGCCCTTACTCAGAAGAAAGTGCGGAAGGCATTAAATAGTCTAGCTTTGTAGTCAGTGTCTACGACAGATATTTATCACAATTTTAGTTTTTTTTAACTATTTGAACTGTAATATTTTTATGATAAATAAATATACTTGCTGTCAGCATTTTTAAGGGAAAAATTTTTATAAATAAAGTCTAGTATGGACTAGTAAAATAATTATTGTAACTATAGGCCTGCACTGTATTTTCTGGTTAAATTAAATCTAAACATATTATGGGTAACAAATTCCTTTGAAAAAGTAAAGTAGCACACAACTCTAATACAGGGGTGGGGGTCCAGAGCCGATAATCGAATGTGTGGGCCATGGGGCGACTTCCTTTTTTTATTCCTTTTCCACTGCCATATTAACCTACTATTGTTTCTTCGCTACCTTTTCCTACTACTGACTTCCATTTCCCCATCATAATCAAGTTTTCCTCTCCGTTTCACTGTCTGAATAACTTTTTATCTGATCATACTTTTTTTTTTTTACTCTTCTGATCATTGGCACAGCTAGTTGGCATATAAACTTGTACTGATGTGCTCAGTGTTGGTTTCGTGTCTATCTTTGTTACAATAATGCCTTCACTATTCGATTAACAGTATCTTAACCGAATACCTATTTTCTTGAACCTTCCTGGCAAATTAAAATTGCGTGCCGGAACCGGGACTCGAACCTGGGACCTTTGCCTTTCGCGGGCAAGTGCTCTACCATTAGCTACCTAGACACGACTCACGGTGGCGCCCCACCACTTCAATTCTGGCAGTACCTCGCCTCCTAACTTCACAGAAGTTCTTCTGGGAAACGTGCAAGACTAGCACTCCTGGAAGAAAGGATATGGTGGAGACATGGCTTAGCCACAGCCTAAGAGATGTTTCCAGAATGAAACTTTCACTCTGCAGCGGAGTGTGCCCTAATAGGAGGCGAGGCACTAGCAGAATTGAAGTTTTGGGGTGTCACCGTGAGTCGTGTCGGGGTAGCTCAGTGGTAGATTACTTGCCCGCGAAAGGCAATGGTCGCAGGTTCGAGTCCTGGTTCCGGCACACAATTTTAATCTGCTAGGAAGTTTCATATCAGCGCACACTCCGCTGCAGAGTGAAAGTTTCATTCTGGACCTATTTTCTTATTCATTGGTAGACCCCCAACAACCTTTGTATTTATAAACCTGTAATAGCCTGACCAGAAATCCTGTCCATCCTCTCACAGAACTTCACTTATCCCCACCACGTTAACGTCACACTGTCCATTTCCCTTTTAAAATTTTCTAAATCACCTGCCCGGTTAAGGGACTGAGAACATTGCAGGCTCCGGATCGTAGAATGCCTATTCTGTTTTTCTTATACGCAGTGTAAACAAGTCAGACTGCATAGTGCTTAGGCGCGTCTCCGTCGGAATGGTTTTGTAATGGTGTGACGGCAGGGAAATCCAATTTGAGCGTGCGACCGTGTCGGCCACGTGGGCGGCGTGGGCGGCAGGTAGCCGCTGCAGGTGGGCGGTGGCTGCCTTTACACGTGGCGTTTACGACTGCCCTTCCCCCTTTTCTCCTTATGCCGACGTCGGCACTCGTCGTTATTTGTCCCCCTGCAGAGCAGGCAACCCGTAAAACGGGCCGCGCGCCAAGTGCAGCTCCTCATATCCTGGCAGTCTGCAGGCCGCCTCGTTTTACGTTATACGCATCGGGCCGCGTCTGCATGATGGCGTGCGTCGCGAAGTGGGAAGGGAAAACAGAGGCGCAGGTAGAGAAAGAGAGAGAAAAGGGGCCATATTGGTGTGAGGCGTGACGCTGACGTCGTTCTCACACGGCACGAGTTTGCTAACGTTGACGAGAAGCTGTACGAGTTTTGTGACATCGTTTCCTGTTATTTCGCATTGAAGCCATTGTCTCTTGCAAAACAATATATCTGTATACTGCCGGAAAGTAATTAATAAACGTGGAAAGACGACGTCGATTTTAAGCCCCTTTTACACGACGAACTTTCCTGTCTCAGTTGACTACTCGATAGGAGTTGTTTGCAAATGACGCCGTCATTTACCGTCTAGGAAAATCATCTGAAGATCAAAACTAACTGCAGAACGATCTGAATAAGATATCACTATGGTGTAAAAATTGGCAATTGACTGTAAATAATGAGAAGTGTGAAGTCATCCACATCAGCACGAAAAGAAATCCATTAAACTTTGTTTACAAGATAAATCAATCAAAAGTGAAGGCCGTAAACTCCACAAAATACCTAGGAATTACTATTACTTCAGACTTAAATTGGAAAGAACACGTAGATAATGTCGTGGGAAAGGCGAACCAGAGACTGCGTTTTATTGGCGGAACTCTTAAAAGATGCGACAGAACTACAAAAGAAACTGCATACACTACGCTTGTCCGTCCATTTTTGGAGTATTGCTGGCCAGTGTGGGATCCTTATCAGGTGGGTTTGACGTACGACATCGAAACAATCCAGAGAAGGGCAGCTCGATTCGTATTGTCGCGATACAGGGGAGACAGCGGTACGGAAATGATACAGGATCTGGGATGGGAATCATTACAACAACGGCGCTTATCGCTGCGGCGTGGGCTACTTACGAAACTCCAATCGCCAACAGTCTCCTCCGAATGCGAAAATATATTGTTGACTCCCACTTACATAGGTATAAATGACCATAAGAATAAAATACGAGAAATCAGAGCTCGAGCAGAGAGTTTCAGGTGTTCTTTCTTCCCGCGCGCTATTCGAGAATGGAATGGGAGATAAATAGTATAATGGTGTTAATAAAACTCTTCTGGGTATTGGACCGCATCGTCAATATATCAAGTATTTCACCAACGTTTCGGCCGCTATTGCAAGTGGCCATCTTCTGGGTGTTATGTTTACTGCTGGATGAGGGAAAGCTGGTGTCTTAAATATAAAAATGTTGCCAGTTATCATTGGCGGTTTCAGGGCTCTTATCTTACCGACTTGCAAAAGAACTGGTACCGAAACTCCAACATCTCATGGGCCACACAGACTCTTATGTCAAGGACTCAACCTATTTTGTAGCACTTTTAGAAGAAAAACGAATCTCCACCACGGATTTGATGGTCAGCTTCGACGTGAAGTCCTTATTTACAAATGTACCAGTGTCGGATACCATGAACATCCTAGAGGAACGTGTTCCACCCGACGTTTGCGATCTGGTGCAACATTGTTTAACGACCACCTATTTCAGGTGGAAAGGGAAATTTTATGAACAGACGGACGCAGTTGCAATGGGTTCACCTCTCTAGCCCGTTGCAGCTGATATCTTCATGGAGGCATTCGAAGAAACAGCTCTCCAGTCCGCACCACTACGCCCAGACTGCTGACTGCGATATGTAGACGACACGTTTGTCATCTGGCCTCATGGAGAAGAGGAGCTGCAGAATTTCCATCAACACCTCAATCAACAGCACAACAAGATCCAGTTCACCATGGAGATTGAGAAGAAAGGGGTGCTCCCTTTCCTCGATGTAGAGGTTTACCGGAAGCCAGAGGGTAAACTGGGCCATCGGGTATATAGGAAAGCTACCAGTATAGGCAGGTACCTTCACGCAACTTCCCACCATCATCCTACGCAAAAGAAGTCCGTGCTCCACACTCTAACTAAGAGGGCCCATCGGATTAGCGATGAAAAACACCTGAAAGCGGAATTACACAACATCAGGTCCACCTTCGAAGCAAACGGCTACGGGAAGAGGATGATTGAGCAAATTATGACATCTAATGATAGAAGTAAAAGGGAAGAGCCAAAGGAAGGACAAACCATCGCCCTATCGCCATATGTAAAAGGAGTCACCGAACGAGTGGGCAAAATTCTTCGCCGAGAGGGCATCAAACCTATATTCCGCAGCAACAATAAAATAAGAGATGTCCTAGGCTCAATGAAGGACAAAACTGACAAGTTGCACACTGCTGGAGTCTACGAAATCGGCTGTGAGTGCGGCCAGGTGTACATTGGAGAAACTGGGCGGCCGATTACAACAAGGATAGCAGAGCACGAGAGGTACATTCGGCTGGGACAGCATACAAAGTCGGCAGTATCTGAACACCAGGAAGAGTGCGGCAAACAGATATGTTTTCAGCAAGTCACTGTACTGGCAAAACAACCCTACACTTTGAAGAGGAAAATCAGGGAAGCAATAGAAATATGAACAGAGAAGACGGGTATAAACTTCCCGCGTCTTGGTTGCCAGCAGTAGCAGCGCTTCGCGACGACACCGCGCGCAGTGCAGTCCATAGGGGCCCGCCCGGAGACAACAGCGGCCGCGCGTACACAGAGGAAACAGCACGCTCTAGCCGGCGCTAGGCGTCACTGCTACGTCACTACTACCAGCGCTCCTCATTCGCCAGTTTTAACCAATGGCAAACATTAATATAAACACCAATCCTGGACTTCCTTTTCCACTAATAAGAAGAAATAAAGTAAACACCAATGATAAGAGCCCTGAAACCGCCAATTATAACTGCCAACATTTAATATTTAAGACACCAGCTTTCCCTCATCCAGCAGTAAACATAACACCCAGAAGATGGCCACTTGCAATAGCGGCCGAAACGTTGGTGAAATACTTGATATATTGACGATGCGGTCCAATACCCAGAAGAGTTTTATTAACAATGACAACGGCCGCGGAAGCCTTCGTTTACAATATAATGGTGGTTCGATGAACCCTCTGCCAGGCACTTAAATGTGATTTGCAGAGTATCCCATGTAGATGTAGTGAATCTATTGCAGCTCCTCTGGCGTGCTATTCCCGTACTACGTCTCACCTGTCTCGAGTAGTCGTTTTCGTTCAGACGTAAACACAAAAACTGTATGTATCTTCGCAACTGAATGAAGAAGTGAGGTTATGAGGGAACTTTTTTACGTAGGATCAGGAAGGGAATAACTGAGTTTATTAATGACGAAAAGGTAATTTATAGTTGTCTTCTTCAAATGTCATGTAGCTTCTTTTGTACACAATTGAGCACCTAAATAGTAGGAGAAGTGTCATTCAAACTTTTGAAAAGTTACACATTTATTTTCTGAAGAAACTTTATACTGGCAAACAGATCTAACAATATCGAAAATAAATCAAAAAGCGACTATTTACTTTAGTTTTCATGACCTGTTTTCTTGCTAATATAACATCGAAAATCATTTTCGCAATTAATAAGTTTGACTCTTCTGTTGATTTAATTTTCGGTAAAATTACGTTTATATGTATATGAGCATAGTGTAGGCTCTTTCCCCGTAAAGCGAAAGTATTTTTCTGCTTGCAGATATTTTATCCCTTTTGTAGTAGAAAACACAATATTAGGTTCTGGTGCTATTTATCGGTGTGATTAAACTATCAAAGGAAACAACAGAATAAAGTTAAAGAAGAGGCGAAAGCATTTATGTAATACGAATGCGCTCGACCAGAATAGGTTAAGTTCCGATGTTAGCAGATACCACTACTGTCACTTGCTTTTGCGCATGCGCATTCCGCAGCACACTCGAACATTTACAACTCCATAGTCGGCGCAATCTATAGATCACTGACGTCATAGACGCACGCGCGATGGGATTGGCTGCTTATTTACACGCAGGCAGGAAAGGTGCACACACAGTAGTCAATATTCCCCCCAACGTCGATCGTGTAAAATAGGCTTTAATCCGTTGATAGGAGGTGCTACTTGGGGGATTACAGACGTACTGATAACGCTTTGAACGTCATCCGCTAAATGATAGCTGCCAGAACGGTATCTGTGCTTACCCTTTAGTACGTACTAATTACAGCCATTTTCCTCAGTGCAATATAAAGGTTTGAAATAAACATATGCAAGCCACGGAGAAGCACTCGTGCTTCCTGTACCCAATTGAGCGAGTTTGCAAAAGGTCAAATTGCAAATTGGGGCCTTTCGCGAGGCCGGCACGTGCTACGCCAATTGTGCAACGATGGTGGTTGTAATGGTGAAGTGAACGTTCTCGAACCCCTAGAAGAGTGCAGCTTCTGTGCTGTGCAACTAGGTATGGGGTTGGTAGGGTGCAACAAGGACTGAAGCAGCTCGTGGTCAGTTACCAGGTAAAACTTGCGACCATACAGATATTGGTGAAATTTAATAACACCATAAATGATTGCTAATGCCTCTTTTCAATTTGGGAATAATTGACCTGGGTTTTGTTCAACTATTTCGAAGCAAAAGCAATAGTGAAATAGGTTTACATGGGGTTACAAGAAATAAGGATGGTCCTAGACGGTGTCACTAGATCCTGTAGTGCACTGTGCTATATAAAAGGTTCCCACTACACGGTGTTCCTAGGTGTCACAAAATGAATGTTATGTTGGTACGCCTCCTTAGGTTGGCAGTAAACGCCAAAGATATACACGTACCTTGTTATATTATCTGTTGTTTCCGTGCTCCGCTCTAGTTGCGAGGTGAGACAGGACTTCTGATTTGTCTGTGGAAGTGTAAGACGCAGGTCCATTTTGTGAACCTGTCGCAAGTGGCACTAGATCCTGCAGTACAGCGTTTTCTATGAAAGGGTGGCACTGGACGGTGGTCCTAAATGCCACAATATGTTGGTACGCCTCCTTAAGTTGGCAGTAAACGCCAAAGATATACACGTACCTTGTTATATTATCTGTTGTTTCCGTGCTCCGCTCTAGTTGCGAGGTGAGACAGGACTTCTGATTTGTCTGTGGAAGTGTAAGACGCAGGTCCATTTTGTGAACCTGTCGCAAGTGGCACTAGATCCTACAGTACAGCGTTTTCTATGAAAGGGTGGCACTGGACGGTGGTCCTAAATGCCACAATATGTTGGTACGCCTCCTTAAGTTGGCAGTAAACGCCAAAGATATACACGTACCTTGTTATATTATCTGTTGTTTCCGTGCTCCGCTCTAGTTGCGAGGTGAGACAGGACTTCTGATTTGTCTGTGGAAGTGTAAGACGCAGGTCCATTTTGTGAACCTGTCGCAAGTGGCACTAGATCCTGCAGTACAGCGTTTTCTATGAAAGGGTGGCACTGGACGGTGGTCCTAAATGCCACAATATGTTGGTACGCCTCCTTAAGTTGGCAGTAAACGCCAAAGATATACACGTACCTTGTTATATTATCTGTTCTTTCCGTGCTCGGCTCTAGCTGCGAGGTGAGACAGAACTTCTGAGTTGTCTGTGGAAGTGTAAGGACGCAGGTCCATTTTGTGAACCTGTCCGCACTGGCGGCAAATACTGATTATACAGAGGTGTAATATGTGATGAGTCAGTTATCTCTCACATTATTTCATTGTGAACAGAAGTTACCACAAGGTATTGATACTGTATTTACATATATGTAGTTTGCTGCAAAGTTCATTGCACAACCATGGCTTGTGTTTTCATTGTCGTTTGATACTTCTTGAATGACGTT
Organism: Locusta migratoria; assembly: GCA_026315105.1. Taxonomy (NCBI): domain Eukaryota; kingdom Metazoa; phylum Arthropoda; class Insecta; order Orthoptera; family Acrididae; genus Locusta; species Locusta migratoria. Next base: position 193,108,486 of record CM048746.1, on the reverse strand, counting down.
TTTATTAGAATTCTATGGTTCTCCTTTCAGTAGTTAATACCTACACCCTTGTAGTTAGTTTGAATACTAATTCTACAAGAGTAATGATTTTTAAAGTTTCATGTTATTTATGAAAAAGTATTAGAAGGATAATAGTCACAGCTTAAAGTGCGCACAAATTGGGAGTTTGCCAGATGTTGTTGTAGTTGTTGTCTTCAGTCCGGAGACTGTCCTGATGCAGCCCTCCACAATACCCCATCCTCAGCAAGCCTCTTCACCTCCACAGAAGAACGGCAAACTACATCTGTCTGAATCCGCTTACTGTATCCATCTCTAGATCTTCCTCTGCGGTTTTTACCCCACACACTTCCCTCCAGCTCTAAATTCACAATTCCTTGATGTCTAAGAATGTGTCCTATCAATCTATCTTCTTTTCTCACCAATTCTGTTCAGTACTTCCTCATTAGTTACGCGATCCACCCACCTAATCTTCAGCATTCTTCTGTAGCACCACATTTCAAAAGCCTCAATCCTCTTCCTGTCCGCACTGTTTATCGTCCATGTTTCACTCCCATACAAGGCAACACTCCATAGAAATGCCTTCATAAAGGACTTCCTTAGGCCTAAATCAATATTCGATGTTAACAAATTTCTCTTCTTCAAGAACGCTTTTCTACCCATTGCCATTCTGCATTTTATATAGTCTGTACTGCGACCATCATCTGTTATTTTACTGCCCAACTAACAAAATTCATCTACCTCCTTTATTATTTCGTTACCTAATCTAATTCCTTCAGCATCACCTGCTTTTCTTAGACTGCACTTCATTACCCTAGTTTTGCTCTTGTTAATGTTAATCTTATATGCACCTTTCAGCACACTGTCCATTCCGTTCAATTGCTCTTCCAGGTCCTTTGCTGTATCTGACAGAATTACTATGTCGTCGGCAAAACGCAATGTTTTTAATTCTTACCCCTGAACTTTAATTTCTTCTCCAAATTTCTCCTTGCTTTCCTTTATAGCTTGCCCAATGTACAAATTGAGTAATATTGGAGAAAGGCTACAACCCTGTCTCACTCCCTTCCCAACCACTGCATCCCTCTCATGCCCTTCAACTCTGACAACTGCTGTCTGGTTTTTGTACAAGTTGTAAATAACCTTAAGCTCCCTATATTTTACTTCTGCTTGCTTCAGAACTTGAAAGATTGAAGAACTCAACATGGTCAAAGGCCTTCTCCAAATCTACAAAAGCTACAAATGTAGGTTTGCCTTTTCTTAATCTATCTTCTAGGATAAACCGTCAAGTGAGTATTGCCTCCTGCGTTCCTACATTTCTCCTGAACCCAAACTGATATTCCCCGAGGTCGGCTTCTACTAGCTTTTCCATCCTTCAGAAATAATTCGTGTTAATATTTTGGTACCATGACTTGTTAAACTGATGGTTTTGTAGTTTTCACAACTGTCTGCACCTGTTTTCTTTCGAATGTGGATTATAACATTTTTCTTAAAGTCTGAGGGTACTTCACCTGTTTCATACATCTTACTCACCAGGTTAAACAATTTTGTCATGGCTGGTTCTCCCAGAGACTTCAGTAGCTCTGAGGGAATATCATCTACTCCAGGGGCCTTGTTTCGACTTAGGTCTTTCAGTGCTCTGACAAATTCATCTCTCAGTATAGTATATCCTCTTTCATCCTCATCTACTTCTTCTTCCCTTTCTACAATATTGCCGTTAAGTTCATTTCGTTCATAGAGCCTCTCTATATACTCTTTCCACCTTTCAGCTTTCCCTTCTTTGCTGAGAACTGGTTTTCTATCAGTGTCCTTGATATTCATAGAGCTGTTTTTCTTATCTCCAAATGTTTCTTTTATTTTCCTTTAGGCTGTACCTATTTTTCCGGTATTTATACATTCTTCTACATCGTTGCATTTCCCTTCTAGCCACTCCTCCTTAGCCGTTTTGCACTTCCTGTCAATTTCATTTCTTAGTCGTCTGTACTCCAATTTGCTTGTTTCATTTACTGCATTTTTATATTTTCTCCTTATCCATAATTTAGTATCTCCTGTGAAATCCAACGATTTTTTGTAGGTCCTGCCTTCCTACCTATTTTGTCCTCTGCTGCCTTCACTATTTCATCTCTCAATGCTACCCATTCCTCCTCTATTGTTTTATTTCCCCCCGTTTCTGTCAATTGTTCCCTAAAGCTCCCACTGAAATTCTTAAGAACTTCAGGCTCCTTCAATTTATTCCCTTTCCTTATTTTCCTACCTTTTTGTAATTTCTTCAGTTTCAGCCTACAGTTCATAACCAACAAGTTATGGTCAGAGTCCATATCTGTCCCTGGGTATGACTTACAGTTTAAAACCTGGTTCCGAAATCTATATCTTATCATTATAAAATCTTTCTTGGCAGATGAGGAAATGCATTTTACACTTAGCTGTCATGTAAGAATAATTTATTATTCAACTAGTTTCGGGAATATCCCATCATCACGGTATTTAAAATTACATAAACAGTTCCGTTTCATACATTTCCTGAATCAATGTTGCTGTGTTTTTATCAGTATGACAAAAGACTCTTTTTTAAGGTTAAAACGGCATCTTTAAATGATTCAGGAAATGTATGAAACGGAACTGCTTATGTAATTTTAAATACCGTGATGATGGGATATTCCCGAAACTAGTTGCATAATAAATAAATCTTACATGGCAGCTAAGTGTGAAATGCATTTCCTCAAGTTTATTGCTGTCCACCACAGCCACAAACAAATGTATAGTTTGCCAGATTGTTGTTTGACAATCACTAAAGGAGAAGCCCACTTGATTACTGATATGGGAGCAGTGACGCCTTGATTTTGCCACTTTGTGAGTGCCTGTGCAACTTGATTGCATAATGGAAAGGAACAGGACGTGCCCTGAAAAAACGTGGCTGTACAATATCTATTAATATCACATGCGCGGAAAAATTACTGACTGTAGAAGACCGTCAGAAAAGCGTTTAGAAAATTCAGCACACATGTTAGTTATACATTAACTCGGATCGAATGACGTCACTGGCAGAACGTTCCTGGTGATGCTAAGACCAAACAGATCAAACAGATCCAAATAAAAAATATTTTCACAGTCACAGGATCAAGAACTCAGAGAGAAACTGTCTTGCGTGTAGCACCATACACTGCACGAAAGCTACAAGTACCTAGTACTGGTATGTCTTGTACTGTATATGACATAAGCAAAGTGTGCGCTGTACTCAATTGAGGTGCGCATAGAATTTCATATGTGGCACGGTTGATTAATGACACATTTTACCTGTATCAAACAAAAATTGCACTGTTTTGCCAGCAATTTGCAAATGCACAAAACGTTTATTTACCTGGCGTTGCAGAGAACTGTCGTCAGAATCTTTAGTTACCGGAACACTAGAGTCTGTGTTAGTGGCATCAGGCTTAGAATGAATAGCAAAAATAGACTCTGCACGTCGTCTGTGAATTTTGCAAAAATGTTCAAATGTGTGTAAATCTATGGGAGTAAACTGCGTGGTCATCAGTCCATAGCTTACAAATTACTTAACCCTAGGTGAACTAACCTAAGGACAACACGCACACATCCATGCCCCAGGGAGGACTCGGACCTCCGACGGCGAGCAACCGCACGCTCCGCAGCAAGGCGCCTTAGACTGTTCTTTGTTATCTGGCTAGTTCTGTTCATTGCGGTCGCTGATATTGATTGTTCGTTGTTGTTATATTTGTTATTGGCTGAGATTTTTTATTACAGAGGGCGTTCAGGCCTCTGACCGTGCACGGAGAGCCACGGCGCCCGGGCCGCTCGGCTACTCGACCGCGGTGTGAATTTTGCAAGTGCTTCTGCCATGGAGCAGTCGTAAGTGACATACTCTCACTTTGAACATGTCCTTGTTTGCCACAAGAAAAACAAATTGCATTACGTGAAGGGCACTGATTTCATCTATGCTTAGAAATACACTGGGGAGAGGATTTAACCCTCGTGTGTAAACGTTCGGGTCGGATCCGACCCGCCAGTTAGAAGAGTGCGCATGTCTCTTCCCCCCCCCCTCCTCCTCCAGGGCTACGTGGCCCCAGGTACTCTCCCAGGCAGTCATGACGCTCGCTCCGTCCAGCCAACACCAGACTTAGGTGAGCGCCACATTTCTTTGTTTGCTGTATAACGATAGATTCCCCGATCCAGGGTCGGATCCGACCCATTGTTTATGGTATTGTCCCTCCTCGCTGGGTCGGATGTGACCCAGTGTTTATTATTGTGTTCCAGTCTTATATTGATTATTATGTATAATATTGTTATATTGTAATATATTGTTATATCGTTATATATTATTGTTCCAGAGTTCCTGATATGTGATATATAATTTCCTGATATGTGATATAAAGTCCTGATATGAGATATATAATTGCCTGATGTGTTATATATAAGGTACGAATATTTGATATGTAAGTTCCAGATCTGTGATGAATAAGTTTCTCAATTCATGAATTTTATGTGATATACGTTCGTAAATCACAAAGTTTACGTGATATGAGTTTTCTTTAGTCTCTAATCTAAGAATATGTTTAGAAATGGCTAGAATGCAATACTGAAATAATTGTTTTTAAGTTATTGTATTTCATTTGTGTTTCTTCTTTTTTTTTTCTTTTTTATAATGTCTTACTTTTTTTATAATGTCTTACTATATTCGAAAAAGACTGAAACATTTCTTTCATTCATTACTTTGAATATATGTAATTGAATGTTGAATAAACTATATTATATACTAAACTATGTGCATTATTGATTCCCGTACTCAGAAATTGTAATTATGAGGCAAGGATTCGGATACGACACAATGTTTATATTTTTGTGGTCACCAGCAACGTTTTTAGAGGAGGGTTAAGATTGGATTGCTTTCTGCGAAGCTCGCCCTCTGACTGTTTACAGAAAATACGGCTCGGCCGCTCGTGGCGTGCGCGCTGGTCAACAAGTGTATCATGCCGAGAGGGAACACTTTGTTTGTCTTGCGCTGCATCTCATGTTTGGGCAGTTGTAAATACTTGCTGCAAAGTCACACGCGTCCTCGTAATAACTGGAAGCACTTATTTCAAGTCAACGAGCAGAATACTTTTAAGATTTATTCACGGATGCGTGAGATTGACACTTGCCGAGTAAGCACATCCCATATTATTTACTGCGAATAGTACTTGCCACTTTCAGCACGAAATTTACACTTCATAGTTAAACCGTGTAGTTCAGTTCCCACTGTCTATAAGATTGTCCCATCTGCCGACGACAATTATAGAACTGAAATCTAGCCGTTGCTACATCCAATGTTTATTTTCATAATGGTTAGTAATAGCCTGAACTAAATTCCTCAAACGGCACTTGTTCTGTGCGAGTTGTGGGGAAGAGTTTTACGCAGAGGCGATAAATGTTCACTCTCACTTGACACAATATATAAGGAAGCATCACAGTACCATTTCATTTGATGCGCCGTTACATAGTTACAGAATTGTGCTAAGTATTCCACCCAGTCTTCGATTTCCGCCCATTCTAAGTATTCCGCCCAGTCTTGCTTGCGATCGCCTTTCGACAGTTAAAAAAAAAAAAAAAAAAAAAAAAAAAAAAAAGATGGCTTCATCGTTCAACTGAAACGAAAACTGAATAACCGAATTTGTAGACGAGAAAATTGTCTACAACTTTGCTATTATGTTGTTTTCATATCTCGTATCGTTTCAGAGATATTTGCAAACGTAACGGCGATTTCACGATGTCTGTCTGTCCGTCTGTCTGTCCGCAACGTGTTCCCAGTTTTTAAGACGAACCATTCAACCGATCGACACCAAATTTTACAGACATTTGTTGGCTGCCAGATACCAGAACCTCCCTTTTTAAAAATATTTCGGACAAAAAATACTTTAGTAACACTAAAAAATCCGTTTGTAATATAGTTTTAATTGCGAATAAACCGTTCATTTGAAACGGAAATTGAATAACGGAATTTGTAGAGATGAAAATTTTCATAGCTCGCACCGTTTCAGAGATATATGCAAACATAACGGTGATTTGACACCGTCCCTTGATTTTACGCAAACCAGGCGTCCGGAGATGTCACGTGACATTCCTCGCCAGAACTCTCTCTTGCATACGCCATCTTGCTTGCTGTATTTTGTAATTTTATTATTATAACTTACGCATTCTCATTTCAGAGCAATGGCGCACTGAATCATTAATACAAACACGTCGTTTTTAGCATGATAAACTATAATGTATTGTCCAAAATGTCATATTAGCAGTTAACAACTGCCTCCAATACTACGAGAATTACGGAAGTATTTCGTAACTGTTCAAATGTTTTTTAAGCTTATGGGACTTAACTACGGGGTCATCAGTCCCTAAACTTACAAACTACTTATGAACTACTTACGAACTAGGACGGCACAAATATCCATGTCCGAGGGGGGATTCGAATCCCCCGACCGTAGTGGCCGTGCAGACCGTGACTGGAGCGCCTCAATCCCCTCGGCCACCGCGGCCGGCGGAGTTAGACATGCGGGATGGCATAGCCATAGTGAAACCAAAAGGAAGACAATGTATCAGTAAGCTAATGTAGTACACCACCTGCAACAATGATGTCCACAAGCACAATAATAGCAAAATTCTCGAAAAAAAATAGGGCCTGAGAGGAAAATAGATTAACACGGGCCGGCCGAGGTGGCCTAGGGGATGCGCCCGGTCAGGGGGTTGAATGTCCCCTGTAATAAAAAAGCTGAGCCAACAACTCGTCGAACTACAACGAACAGTCACTATTAGCGTCCGCAAAGAAGAGAACAATCCATAGTGAGGAAAAAAAAGAAATAAGGGACTGAGGCGCTTCAGTCACGGTCTGCACGGCCACTACGGTCGGGGGTTCGAATCCCCCCCTCGGGCATGGATATTTGTGCCGTCCTTAGTTGTAAGTAGTTCCTAAGTAGTTTGTAAGTTTAGGGACTGATGACCCCGTAGTTAAGTCCCTTAAGCTTAACAAACATTTGAACATTTTGATTAACACGGAAAGGTTCACATATCCTATTTGTCAGTTGTTATGTTAGAGATTCAGTGGGATCAGGAGCTGGACCCTGACTTGCAATGTGGACGTGTTCTGTAACTGAAAGAATTGTTTAGTCCACATATAACTTATTTACAGCTCCTCTAATGAACTCCTGGGTAGATCTGCCTGTTGCTGTGGCGCGCTGGCCCCCTCATTCCTATTGGCTGGTGCGCGAAGCAAGCAAACAGGTACAGAGAATGCTGGCGCCCCCAACGGCTGAAGTGCTGTAGAGCGTCTTATCGCCCATCTTCTACTGGTGTAGCAACTTGTATGGAACGCTGGCGTTGTCGCTAATAGCGATGCCGCAATAGTTATTAACGTACCGGGTGATCAGAAAGTCAGTATAAATTTGAAAACATAATAAATCACGGAATAATGTACATAGAGAGGTAAAAATTGCTTGGTTTCATTAGAACCAGAAAAAAAACCAGTTCAAAAAATGACCGACAGATGGCGTTTCATATGATCAGAAAAGCAGTAATTAGCATAACAAAAAAAATGTTCAAATGTTTGTACAGTCTATGGGACTTAACTACGGGGTCATCAGTCCCTAAACTTACAAACTACTTATGAACTACTTACGAACTAGGACGACACAAATACCCATGCCCGAGGGGGGATTCGAACCCCCCGACCGCAGTGGCCGTGCAGACCGTGACTGGAGCGCCTTAGTCTTTATTTTTTTTTATTTTTTGCTCTATGGGTGGTTCTGCTCATTGCGGACGCTGATCGTATTTGTTCGTTGATGTTCGAAGTGTTCTTGGCTCAGATTTTTTTATTACAGAGGGAGTTGAGCCCCCTGACCGGGCGCGCTGAGCCACGGCGTCCGGCATAAAAGACATTTTTTTTCTTCTTCTTCACCATGCGGTCACCCATCTAAGTACTGAGAAGGCCCAACGTTGCTTGACTTCGGGGATCGAACGAGAACCGGTGTACCCAACGTGGTATGGCCGTTGGCGCCACCGCGGCCGGCTTAGCATAACAAATTAAGACAAAGCAAAGATGATGTTCTTTACGGGAAATGATCAATATGTTCACCATCATTCCTCAACAATAGCTGTAGTCGAGGAATAATGTTGTGAACAGCACCGTAAAGTATGTCCGGAGTTATGGTGAGGCATTGGCGTCGGATGTTGTCTTTCAGCATCCCTAGACATGTCGGTCGATCACGATATACTTGCGACTTCAGGTAACGCCAAAGCCAATAATCGCACGGACTGCGGTCTGGGGACCTGGGAGGCCAAGCATGACGATCATCATCAAACGACGCGCGCAAGAGATCTTTACAGCGTCTAGCAATAAGTGGTGGAGCGCCATCCCGCATAAAAATAGTACGTTCCAGCAGGTGTTTATCACAACTCCTTATCCAGCTGGGGAGATGCGATTCTGTAACAAATCGGCATACCTCTCACCCGTCACGGTAGCAGTTACCAAACCAGAATCACGCAGTTCCTCGAAGAAAAAAGGCCAGATAATGGTAGATGTGCTTCTAATAAAACTCGTATCATTCCAAGCATGTGTGTCAATTTTTACCTCACGATCTACATTATTCCGTGATTTATTTAGTTTTAGAATTTATACTGAGTTTTTTTACTGTTTTCACAAATAAATTTTCCAAATTAAATAATACGTGAGTTAAGATGCTTTGGATCTCGACATGTACTGTATCCTAACTATCAAATTTCTTCCATTTGACTATGTAAACACCTAGTTGAAGCTCCGAAGACTGCTAGAGTTGCCAACACTCACACTTCGTAACTAGGGCCACACTTGCGGTGCATATGTTTCTTTCTTTAGTTACTTTTTCTTATTAACTTATATTGGTTTTAGTTTTTTCAGTGATCTCTTTAAAAAATATTTACAGTTTGTCAATTTGATATCTAAAAATAATATTTATTTGACCACCTATAACAAAAAAGTAAACATCCTTGATGGATATTTTTCATCCGACGTACCATAAAAACAATCTTCCTTGGAACGTAATATTTATTTGAACACCCATAAAAAATGAAAAATAAAAAAAAAACATCCCTGGAGGTTGTTATTCATCTGACATGAAAATAAAAATAATCTTTTTTGGAGGATGATATTGGTATAACCTGCCATTGGAATAAATATAATATAATGAAGGCTACGTATATCTTCAGTATTTTGTCCGCATGCCATGGGCATCATGCATAGCCCGTATCCTTCGAGGCATACAATCTACAAGTCTGCGGAAAAGGACTTCAGTCCGTGGCAGTTTTCTCCCAAGAAGAATAAACCAAATCCTACAAGACAACCGCAGTTCTTTGAGGAGGGTCTGGCCAATTATCCCGCACAATATTCTTGAATTTATCCCATACGTTTCCTACGGGATTGACTTCAGGTGACTTTGAAGTCCATGGTATAGACAGAATAATACTCTCTCTCATTTGGAACCAGCTCTGAATCCTAATGATGGTGTGCATTGGATGATTATCATGATGGTAAATGAGACGTTCTTCGGGGTACCAAAGCCGAGTTACAGGAATGATAACATCTTCAGGAAATATTCATAACATGCTGAATTGAACTTGTATTGGATTCGTTTTAAGGTTCCTGGACCCACATGACATGCACCCCTATCATTTACACTTACGCGTCAGCTTCTAGAGCGAGTAGCCACGAAGCGGGCACAGGACCTCTGCTTGTGGACTCAGTTGTACACTCATTGGTGAAAATGACTTTCCTCCAGTCGACGTTTCTCCCAGTCTGTCCACAGCTTGATCGTTAGATAATGGTTCTTTCATTAGAGCACGACGGGGCCTGATTCCATAGCCATACAATCGTCCGAGAGCATTTTCGACGAGCCTGGTAAATGTGAATCTCTCCCTAGTTTCCGGTTGTTCTGACCAATTCACCATCATCTCTTTGAGTAGAGACTCGCGGTATTACAGGTATTGGACGTCTGCTTATCTCACCATTATCTCTGAATCGTCTGATCCATCTCCTTGCTGTGTAAGCATCAACACCATAACGACGTCCTGCCTCAGATGCACTAACAATGCTTTCAAAGAAAACAATTATGCACTCGCGAACATTCACATAAGGCCATTTTGAAGTAGACTTATGACGTAAGCTGATCAGCTGATACGTTTCTCTTAGCTGGCGGTCGAAGTAAGTACAAACAAAACACATCTACTTTCAATATTATTACTATAAACACGTGTTTGTCTGATTAAATACTAGATTATTATAAAATACAATCTTCTAAAAACATATAAAATCCTACCACTGCTCAATTTTTATCGAAGTAATATTTAAAATATTACTTGCAAAAGGCCTCAAAAAAAAAAAAAAAAAAAAAAAAAAAAGATTCAGTGGGATTCGAACGCTCGCCAGTTTCGTTCAGAAACCCGTCAGGCTATCATTCACGCAGTGAAACTTATATGAAATACTGTGGCTTAACTATTGTATTGCTTCAGTTTGATAATTGAGCTGCACATAATGCTAGAGTTGGCAACACTCAAGCTTATGAGTTTGGGTATGAGCAATGCTCTGTTCTTGGACTATACATTATTTGGGCTGCGTTTTTTTTTTGTTTTGTTCCCCATTGTACACTTCAATTCAATATATTTTTGAGAGGTTTCCTAAAAGAAATAGTCCTGAAACGTATTAACTTTTAGCAAAATGAACATTAGTGTTTGAGCCAGTAGCTATTCTGTTAGTAAAGTTATCGGTATGAATTAAGTTGAATGATAATGCCACTGATTGAAAGTTTCTTACTAGAAGAGTTTTCAAGAAAGGCTACGTTAAAAACCCACGACACCAATAAATCTTCATTTTTTGTTGTTAAGTGATACAACAGAGCTTCAAAATATTTATGAACAGATTAAAATTACCTCCTGGTAGTCGGTATACATTTACCATTAGGAATAATTTATTATGAAATTCTACTTCTTTTACTGCTCTAGGCAAAATTTATAAACGTCTGTTTTATTAAATTTATGGCTATTCCTCCATCCTCCGTTTCTGCTCTACAAAAGAGAGAAGGTAACATAAATCGTGCAACACATAACATATCGATACCAGTGAACACGTGATGTTCAAAGAGGCAGTCTATGTTAACAGGGTCGCATGAATGTAATCATCGATGGAGGTAACTAGTTTATTAATTTTACTTCTTTGTCTTCCAATATTTTGTTGTATTAATAATGGTTGCCAATTCTTATTGATAGAGATTTGGGTGAACATAAAATTTCTGTTATTGGTGAGAATTATTAACCAACATCTATGTCTGATGATCGAATGTCCCAGAATTGTACCGTTTGATGTTTTTCTCAAACTCTAGATTCGTTCCAATCATCCGTTCTTTTAGAACCCGGCTTCTTTCTGACCTACCTATCCTGAAAAAGATGCTTCTTCAGTATCTGTAACCACTGGTATTTTATTACTTATGTCAGTGGCTCTCCACCCGCCCTCCTCCCACACCCTAATTAAATTTTCTGCTACATGCCCAGTTGATCATTTCCTTTTCTGTTGAGGTGTAGGACATGCCTAGTAGAATCACACCTCCTGAAAGAATCAGCAGGAAGGAAACTAATATGGGACGTCGCATCCGATAGAAGTAGATGTTTCAAGTCCAAATGAACTCTTCTAATAGAGAAGTTTAAATGAGGTCGGCCATGGCGCCTCAGAACTGACACAAACTGGAGAGCAGCTATTCAGTCCCATTCAGCTGTAGTTGTTAGTGATTCTCGGTGGGACAGTTACCGCCATTCAGTGGTAAGTGCTTCCCATTACTTTGGGAACAATCTTGTCCTTTCCGTCCACGAACTATACTGAAGACACAAGTGAAGTGCAAACCTTTGTATTTCCCACTTGTCCAATAACGAGTCTATTGCTCGCTCAGTGGCTATATTCTGTGAGTGATAGCTTATTAGAACTGCTAACAGGACTACTTCATATTTATGTCCTGAATTTTGAATACATCCCGAATTTCATTGTCTGTAGCTTCCCTACTTTCCTTTTTGTAAATTTAGCCTTTACTAGGCGACTAAAAACCTGTTATGAAAAAGAAGTCCTATCGCCTGGGATATATCTACATGTGAGAGGTCTGCTAGGGAATAATGTTAGTCCTTTTACGAAGGTTCATTCTTCCAACGATATAAAGGGTGTTTCACTAAGTGTGTTTGCCTCTGTAACTTATAAAATAATAGGTGACGGGAAATTTATATGCGGTAGGTCAACACAAAAAGTGTTACACTTTCTGCGGAGCTATGAACATAGTTTATTGTATCATTTTCCAAAGAGTTACAGCACAAAGGTATAATTTTTAAATGGAACAATAGTTTTTTCTATCGTGCATTGCATTCGTTGAAACCAGCTGCGTCCAAATCAATTTAAACTACATTCTATCACTGTTACTTTGGGAGCTACAACACTTCAAAGATTAGGGGGCGGAGGCTACGACAGCGTAGCTGACTGGCTGGTGGTCATGAGACAGTGGGCGGTGCCCCAGGGGATAGCCACTCGGCCAGTCAGCTACGCTATCACAGCCTCCGACCCCTAAACTTTGAAGGGTTGTAGCTCCCAAACTAACAGTGATAGGAATGTAGTTTAAATCGATTTGGACACAGCTGGTTTCAACGAATCCAATGCACAAGAGAAAAAACTATTGTTCCATTTAAAAAATTATATCTTTGTGCTGTAATACTTTGGAAAATGATACAATAAACTATGTTCATAGCTCCGCAGAAAGTGTAACATATCTTGTGTTGACCAACCGCATTAAAATTTCCCGTCACCTATTATTTTATAAGTTACAGAGGCAAACAGACTTAGTGAAACACCCTGTATTTTGACTGAGCGTCTTAGGAGACCCAGGCTAAAACTACTACTACCACCATCGAAAGGCTACAAGGCTAGGGGAGTGGTATATAATAAAACGAAATTTGCACAAATCTGCCAGGCATCGGCTTTTGTAACATTTCTTGCCATTAACAATGAGCTGGGGAAAAAGCAAAAGAAAGCGTGTCTGGTTATATCTATGTCAAGAGACTCTCTTGTTGCGTTAGCTAGCAAGTAGAGCAGTGATCTGTGGAGGCAGAGACCTGCTCCCGCCGCAAACGTCCACGCGAGGTTCTCGGCGCAAATATTGACTGCGCCAAGACAAATGCGCGTCGCTAATTGAGGCGCTGGCGTTGCTGGAGAGCGGCAGGAAATAAGTGGAGGTCAGCGCGAGTTCTGGTGGGGACTTTCCTGCAGTTGCTTACGGCAATATTCAGCTGCCCTCTGGCAGTCAACGCCGAAGGCTTATGCGCAGGTATAGGAAAGCCTGGCTATGACTAACAGGCGTCCGATCGCGTCCCTCCCAGGCCCTTTCTTTCCCATCTGGCCCTGTAAGAAATAAAGTTCTAGGCATTTTCAAAACTTTTCTGGTGACTGTCAAACTAAGATGAAACTAAAAAATATCGAATACGGAAAATATATTTAAAAAAAAGTTCAAATGTTTGTATGGCTTATGGGACTTAACTACGGGGTCATCAGTCCCTAAACTTACAAACTACTTATGAACTAGCTAACACTAAAGACGGCACAAATATCCATGCCCGAGGGGGGATTCGAGCCCCCGACTGTAGTGGCCATGCAGACCTCGACTGTAGCGCCTCAGTCCCCTTGTTTGCTCTATGGGTAGTTCTGTTCATCGTGGACGCTGATCGTATTTGTTCGTTGATGTTCGAAGTGTTCTCAGCTTTTTTATTACAGAGGGCGTTGAGCCCCCTGACCGGGCGCGCTGAGCCACGGCGCCCGGCTTCCCCTCGGCCACAGCGGACGGCCGAAAAATATTCCAAAAATTCATGTACTTCTTCGAAATATGGGTGGAATGAGACTGAAGGTATCAAGCGTTTGGGGCTTCTTGATCTTCCACTTATTACTAGCTGAAAACCCGGCGTTGTCCGGGTATTTATTTATTTATTCCTGCCATTTTTCAGGTATATATTCATTTGTATAATGACTGTATGTCTGTAAAATCTCTTGGGGATCCAATTAGTAATAAAGAAGTAATAGATTAAAACTTGGTGAGTGATGAGGCGGTTTTCCATGAACGTAACTATTTATGTGCTCATATCTCATGAACTACGTGTCGTACTGTGATACAATTTAGAAGGTTCACTCAACTATATGAGTGAATACTGTCTCTAAAATTTACTGCGGCTACAAATTGTAGCTGGTCGCGGTGGCCGAGCGTTCTGCGACGCGCCAGTCACAGTCTGCACGGCCACTACGGCCTGGGGTTCGAATACCCCCTCGTGCATGGATATTTGTGCCGTCCTTAGTATTAGCTAGTTCATAAGTAGTTTGTAAGTTTAGCGACTGATGCCCCCGTAGTTAAGTCCCATAAGCTCTACAAACATTTTTTGAACTATTTGTAGTGTAGAAATTATAAAGTGTTACGTCATACCATAAAAACATAGTTTAAGTCCAGAACAGCTGAAAGTTACTGATTATGTGTTGATATCACATGAAATACGTGTCGGAATGTGATACATATTAGAAGGTACATTCAACTATATGTGTGTACACCGTCTGTAAAATTTCCTGCGGCTCTAATTTGTGGTGTACAAATTATAAATTTTGGGGTCATACCGAATGCCGTAGTTTTACTCCATCATTTTGCTATGGCTGTCAGCGAGAAAATGTTTAATAAAGGTTTCAAATTATGTTTATAGTTTGTTGCAAGTCGCTAAGTACTCTCATTCTCGTACAGAATATTTTTAAAGTCTCGCCGCATTATGTGGCAGCTTTTTGCGATTCCTATTGTTTATGATCTCATATCTTCTGAACCATGTGTCGTATGTGATTCGTAAGTCTGCAGCAATTGTTACCTCACGGTAAGGAATGTGTGTACCAAATTTGGTTGAGTTAGATCCAGTGGTATAGGAGAAAATGAGCAGCATTGTCGCAAATTGCGGCAGTTTTTGGCGGATCTCCTTATTTATTACGTCATATCTCGTGATATCTCGTGAAGTATGATTCTTACAGTTACGGCGACCGTCTTCACGGATTGAAGCTCATGAGTATAAAACTTCATAAATATTGGAACAAAACTGTAGATTTCTTTGCAACATATTCACACAAACACACAAACATACGGACATACTGCTTTATATATTAGAAGATGTATAATCCATGTAATAGGCCACAAATCCAATCTTTAATTCATTATGAAAAAAAAAAAAAATACAGCTATTCAGCGTCGAGGAATGACAGTAGCCGTGGTCGGAAATTCCCGGTGCAAACGTCTAAGAGTTGCAGAGGGTAGTGAGTACATAACATTATGAATAGGAATACATGTCCGGAAACGTATCGTTTCCGTTTTATGACAGTTACAATTCAGATGTGTAACTCGTCAACGTCTGCTTATGGACAGAGAAACGTCTCAGAGGTACCTGTTCTGGTATGCAACACACATGTACCAGAACATGCTTCGGAGGTACAATGTGTGTAACGACGTTGGTGCTCGCCACATCGAGCCGCTGTTGTAATGCATCAGTACGTTACGACTGGTGCCGTAGATGCTGGGTTCTTGTTGTTGTCGACTAATGTAAACCATAAGGTGTAAATTGTAATGAAAATGCGTAAGTAATAACGGAACGATTCAGTATTCTTTTCAAATTCATTGCAACAATACTGGGTCACGCCTAATTACACTCCTCTAGTAGGAGTGGATTAAATAACCATCTGCACTGAAACCGTCGTGCAATGGTAACGATGTGCGCTGCGGCGGAGTGGCCGAGTGCATTGAGGAGCTATGCTCCGATGCGCGAGGCCGTTCCCCGTTGGGAGTTCGAATCCTCCCTCGGGCATTAGTTTAAAATTAGTTTGTAAGTATAGGGACTGATGATCCCGCAGTCAAGTCCCATAAGCTTCACAAACATTTGAACCTTTTTTGTACGATATGTTTACGGACATGGATTCCTATTCTAAATGCCATGTACTCACTACCCTCTACAAGTCCTACAAGTTTGTAACGGGAATTTCTGAGCACCCCATATATGAGACATAGGGTTCCAGAAAGGTATTCATACGCTTTGGTCATGTTGACTTTATTGTGAAACAGACGAATCCGATTGTGTGCAGTCATCGATGTAGGTTACACATTTTGTATCATTCCATTCTTGCAGGTGCGGAAGAGCTTTATTGGAGGAGAAACTGTTTCCCTCTTCCCCAAAGGGGGTAGGATTCTATGTAAAGTGATTACTGTTGGCATTGAGAGCCAATGATGCAGGCCCGATTGCCTTTCTCTAGAAGACTCCAGATGTACACTGGTTGAGCGTGTGAGGGCAGGAGGAAAAATGAGATTTCTTTGTGGAGCCAAGAACATCCTGGATCTTGTGACTAAAGACGAAAGACTGAAATGTCGGTTATAAAAGTAATAGCCTTCTTACATCATGATGCAATACAAAACCCAGAAAACGTTAATGTCAGTTTTCAGAAACTTAAGAAACGGTCTAGCTTCATTTGTATTGAATTTTGTTTGTATTATCTGCTACACAATAGCTTTCTTTTGCATACAAAATAAACATATAATTTAGCAGGATTGTTGAGAAAATATGAAAAAAACTTTTGGACTTATCTGGTTATTACAGAATTATTGGTTAAGTGAAACAATAAACAATACTTAATGCACTCATAATAATTTTTATTAAGTAAATAATGGAGAAATAGAAGTTATTGCTACAGAGAGCTTATAAAACTTGTAATCAGTCATCTTCTAAACCACCAGATTTGTCTTCATTGCCGGCCGCGGTGGCCGAGGCGCTCCAGTCACGGTCTGCACGGCCACTACGGTCGGGGGTTCGAATCCCCCCTCGGGCATGGATATTTGTGCCGTTCTTAGTCTTAGCTAGTTCATTAGTAGTTTGTAAGTTTAGGGACCGATGATCCCGTAGTTGAGTCCCATAAGCTATACAAACATTTGAACATTGTCTTCATTGTGAATATTAACATTTTCTGCTGCAGGTTGATCTTCTGTGTGTGCGTGCACTTCCTCCAACAAAGACTCATACTAAGTACAATGTACAGGGTCTTGAAGGTACTTTGAGATTAAGTAAGTCCATTTTCTTAGCAGTCTGCAGTCCAGGAATCATAGAGCTTTGGAAAAGTAAGACAACTAATGTCTGTTTGGTAGTTTTTGCATCTCGCTATGTGTCTTTCCCAAAGACAATAATATGTTCGCCACAGGTAAATATTTGGATCGCCTTTCGAGAAAAGCATCATCCTGTCTATGTCTTCAAAAAACGGTTTTACTGTAGTCTTTTCATTGAAGAATTCGTAATGAGTCATGATGTTCACTTTAAATGGTATAGTGTAGTTTCTTACTTTATCCACAATTATGTCCCACTTTTCAGATATTTAAATTTTATGATTGTTCTTTTTCTTGTTACCAATTAGGTCATAGTCCTTGATCATTCGGAAGAAACTGTGACCTCTAATGGTAAAAAGGTATGTGATTTTATTGAATAGTTTCAGAACATTAACCATAAATACAGAAACTTAATCATTTTTGTTGTTTTAGTCTGTCCTGGGCAACCATCTGAGATTAAAACATGTTCGTCATGCAAATGATCTCCTGGAAGGTTTATATGTTCTTCGCCTGGTACAAATGCACAGTATCACACGCAACTGTTATTTTCTCCACACAGCAGACAAATCCAAGAACTTGTCTCGAATTTGGTGCAAAGACTTGGAACTTATCTAGTTTTTGTATAATCTCCTAAATTTTAAGGCGGTGTATCTCTTGATCTGTCTGCCACTTGGAAACAGAGATAGTAGCATTATATTGAACCGATCAAAGAGAATTAGAAGATATGTTTATCTAACAAAAAATCTATTTATGGACTTGACTGCTTTTTGGAATCAACCCTTCGATTCATTGTCGAATATTCATATTCTTTTCTGGTTAGGTAATGTATTATATGATCCTCCCAATTCAAAACTTTGCCAGCTACATTTCAGATGCTTGAGAGCAAATCATTTTCATATTTTGTAATACGACTATATTTCCAGTTTTGTTACATGTTGTGTGTAATAATGTTAAAAATAAGCCTTCAAGAGTATTTGTCTTCGCATTCATTAGATACTACCCTACTCAATCTTCCACTCTACACGTATTACGAGTCAGAAACATGAAGAGGAGATTTTGCATACTTCACACTAGCAGTGACCAATATTGATTTCTGCCACACCATTGATTGTGCAGCATAATCATTTAGTGCCTCTAGAGAGTGCAGCCATGATTATTTTTGATTACTCGCTGCGACTCTTCACAGAAGTTGCAGCCCCCTCTGGACCAACGCTGAAAACACCTTCACCTCAGGTTGTGGCCATGCTCGACTACACCAATCATTTCAGATCCTGACGCTTGTTAACTTATTTACTTACTTGAGTCAGCAGCCAGCCTTGAACGTATATGTAATTCCATTATTACGTCAGCTCATCAATCTTTCCCATCCTCGCCTTCTACCAGATTCTCTCTTTAACGAATTTCGGACCGTACTTTCTTTTCCATGCATCTCATTACATAAGACGTGATATCTTGTAAATAATATGTCCTGAAATACTATAATTTTCCTGGTATGTAATGCAGAAATTACGAAATTGTTTGCGAAGTGTGATGCGAATTGTCAGTAGTAAAGATTGAAACACGTCCACTGAATGTCTGGTCGTGTTCCATTTCGATTTATTCTTTAAAGTGTTTCTGCACCATTAATGTTATCTATCTGTGTGTTAATTATTATATTATTTTTGTCAATGATCACTGTCCCATGTTTATGTATGTTTGCCCCATATTTATATATATTTCCACCCGTGTGATTGAACTTGTATGTTCATGTGAATGTGGAAAGTTGCTTTTAATATTGACTGACTGCCGCGCAATGGCTTACAGTCGCCGCTTTCCCCTTCAGGTCTCCTTTTGCTGTAGTTAAGAAAGCATAGCTTCGTTTGTCGTCTGCGCTGGCGTCTGCTGGCTGGCCAGAGACAAGCTTACCTGGCAAGGTGGCGAGGTGGCCGTGTTCCTAGTGTCGTACCAACCTAATCTTGGGTGAAAGAGGTGACAGGAGACCTCTCTGGGAGCGGTATTAGAGGGAATTGCCTTCGCCAGGTAGCAAGGGTTGGTAAACAGTCTGTGAACGCACTCTGCGTCGCTTTTAGCGCGCTCTACATCCAGTGTGTGGTGGGGGGGAGGTTTTTCCGTGGCCTTAGGGCTTCACTCTCGCTGCAGCCTTGGAAGTACGTACTTCGTCGAATCATGCTGAGGGGAAGGCATGCTGTTAGGGCTTTACTTTCTTTGTGACCAGGCAGTATTGGTTTTCCAGTGATAGTTGTCTTCAGTAATTCTTTTGCTATGCGAGATGGAGCGTTTGTTAATTTACAGAACTCGAGTAAATTCAGTGTAAATTTATTATTTGCATCTTCATTTCAATGATGATAGTGTGTCCATTTTTCCTCAAGTTAGAATTCACGTGAGTGGCCTTCAGCCTTTGTGTAAATTTCAAGAATTTGAATTTCCTTGCTCTTTTTAACTAACATTTTCGCATCGTTTCTGTATCCACGAGTATGCTAAATAATTCTCAGATTTTCTGATTTGATTCTGTCTTTCCTGTCTTGTATGACCGATTGCACCACATGCTTTCGTAACAGTCGTAACATTGGGCTTCAGCCATGCTTTTGTTAATACTAGCTTTCTTCTACACCATGTGTGCTTTACTCGCTTATTCTGAATTAATGTCTATTTGTAAATGCTATGAATTCGGCATGGTTGCACACCATGTGGTACTTAAGAATAGTGAGCTGCTATGTCCCCAAACATGAATACGTTTAGTGCACAGTGTACTTCAAATTAGTGATCAAGACACCTGCCATCTCATCAAGACGCCGCCAATGCCTCGTTTCACAGCTGCTTTCAAGTGTTACCCGAGAGTAATTTACTGCCATACATCATGCGCATGTCTGTGAATGAATGAATGTGCTTTCAGCTACCTATTGTATATTTGCAAATTTCCTACCACGTTACCTCCATATTCATAATGGGCAGAAACAATTTTAATATGGGCAGTAATTATATGATTTAATTCACTTTTTTATAAGGTGTGTACTTAATTTGGTCTCCCCACATTTATTTGCTTCTTATTTTACTGAAAAGATTATGATTTTAAAGTATAAAACTTCTGCTTTATGATTTCATGCTCCCTGTCCCACGTTTAATTATGTATTCATTAATTTTTTAACATTGATCTTGTGTTTGTTAAAACTTTGGCTGCTCACTTAAGGAGTGAGCAGTTAGATAAATTTCCATTGTGCATTTACTGTGGCCACTCATAAAGTATAGCAGCAGTGAGCGTTTAAACTTACATTTGCATACCGCAAATGCCCGAGATTTGGCTTATTTCTAATAACAGGCTACTTTCATGATGTTATAACTTAATATGGCGATTTTATGTTTTTATAGACCACCTAGTTTATCAGCAGTAGTGGCGGAACATCTGCGGAAAAACAATTCATAAAGTCTTCGCCAAATTCCAACAGACAGGTAGAGTCGCTGATGATCTGGAAGTGAATGTTGGCACCAGGCAACTAATGTACTTGCTCCTGCAAATTTCACCACGGTTTCTGGTATTATTCAGCAAAATTCAAGGAAATCCTTGCGGAATATTGCGTTGGAGGCTGGTTTATAGCGTCCCAGCACGCTGAAAGTATTGAGCCTACTCCTGTTTGTATTCATAATCCAATGCCTCCATCTCACACATGTACGAGAACAGGACTGACTTTGCCAAAGCTCGCAATGACTGAGGATGAAGGATTTGATTTTCGCTGCATTTGCTTGAAAGATGAAGCGCACTTACAGATGAATGGTGTCGATAATCAGCAAATTTGGCGATTTTGGGTTCTGAAAAATCCCAATTTCTGTGAAGCAAAACCATTTTATTCTCTAAATGTTACTGTGTTGTCTGCGGAATGTAGCAGAGGTACTATTAGCCCTTTTTTCATGCAAGAAACGATCACTAGTGTCTGACGGGAGGCGTGCTTAGGTAGTCCTTGCAGGTGCGGTAATCACTATGTCCCCCGTGGTGTAGTGGTCAGCGCAACTGCCTAGAAAGCGGTAGACTCGGGTTCGGATCCCGGATGGGTACACATTTTCCGCTTTATCCATGCGCATTTGATGTCATACATTCTGTGAATGTGAAAGAATAACAACTGCAGGATCAGAAGTGACGTGTGCTCTTTCGGAATAGGAGCCACATGTATACATATCAGTAGTGAACATTTCACTGAAATTGGCGTTGGAGCATCGACCAGCCACCGAGAGATTCATGCATGACCGTGGCGGACCACATTACACCGAACAGATGTTCAAATGTTCAAATGTTAGTAGAGCTTATGGGACTTAACTTCGGTGTCATCAGTCCCTAAACTTACAAACTACTTATGAACTAGCTGACACTAAGGACGGCACAAATATCCATGCCCGAGGGGGGATTCGAACCCCCGACCGTAGTGCCCGTGCAGACCGTGACTGGCGCCCCGCAGTCCCCTCGGCCACCGCGGCCGGACCGAACAGATGTTTCGCTTTGTTGAAGAATACTCCAGAATAAGGTTATAAGGTTGGATTATTGCAAATTTACTTTCGCAAGAATGGATTGGCCTCCTTATTCGTAAGATCTGACCCGATGTGACTACTTTTTATGGGACATACTGAAAGATACTGTCTAACTGGACGACTGGAATCGTTTGTGTCCTCTCCATATTACCGGCGGGGAATATTTCTAAAAGACTGTGATGTGATTACAAAGGCGACGTGCAGCGGACGAATTTCATTAAGCACGCCGATACCAAAGTGTAACATACTAGCCACGACACTCATGGTGTGAAATCTGTTACCGTCTGACAGTTGGAACGACACTAGCCGTCCAAGCGGTGAGCAGCAGAGCCGCTGTTAGCACCACACACATTGAATTAGTAACACTATTTGTTCAAAACGGTTACTCAAAAATTTTGACATGTTTGTGTATCTATGGGACTTAACTTCTTTGGTTATTACTCCCTGGGCTTACAGACCACTTAAACTAACCTAAGGACAACAAACAAACACACACACACACACACACACACACACACACACTCTCTCTCTCTCTCTCTCTCTCTCTCTCTCTCTCTCATGCCCGACGGAGGACTCGAACCTCCGACGGCGAACAACCGCGCGCTCCGCAGCAAGGCGCCTTAGAACGTTCGGCCACTCCACAAGCGGCTGTCGTCCAGTAACATAATTTTCAAGGTATATGCGAAGAAACGTTTTCTACGTAATTTATTTTAGACTCGAGTGTGTTTATACAGTATCAGACGAAAAGGTTGATGCTGAAGTAAACACGAAATGACGAAAAGTAGAACACACTCACGCAGAAATACGTGGCGATCGGATTATTTTGCCAGCTTTCCCCGTTGAAACCTAGACTACATTCTTTTCTCCATTTACCTCATATATTGTTTCTTCAACACTCTCACCATGAAAATTTTAATTGTGTTCTGTTTTTCTCGCCGTTACTTCATTTTTGTGTACTCCTTTTCATTGTTATAGTTTATCTCTCTGCGCTGACAGCCCGCCACGCTTAGGGGACTTGCAATTACAGCAAAGAAAAACAAACCATTGAAACCAGTATAATTTACATCAACACACACAAAGTGATTCAAATGTAAGGGGCGTCGCCATGTTATTCCGCAAGTAAACGGGAATAACACATAATGTCCTTTTCGTTTCATTCTGCATTTTAGTGTTTAGGTTCACGTTAACAAAAGTATAGTGTTTATTATTTTTCTGCGTCGGAAGAAATACTTCCGATTAACAATTGAAATACGTCGAAAACTTAATGACAGTTGAAAGTTTACCAACTGTCCTCGTTACTTTTACTTCCTTTAATAGGAATTTACTGCAGTCATTCATGATGTTCTAGATGGTGTTCATCAATTTTTTTGCCTAAAACATAAAGTTTTAGAGTTTCATTGTACATTATTAAGAATCTTACAGTGTAGCTTATAATGCACAATTTTTCCCGTCCCTTATACGTACAGTCTGCAGTATATAATTCCAGTATATAATTCTCTATATGCTTTATATGAGCCATTTTCTACTCCTAAAAAGATCAAACAATCATTATTATTTTTAACTTTACGTAATTTTCTGGAGAAACGTAAAGAAACATTTCAGTCTTTTAAAAATCTGAAAAATGATAAACATGGTAAGGTTGCGCCCACGACTCTATGCGATTTCCAAATAGTTGGTTTCCAGCAGTTATTTTTTTTTTTAACTGCTTTATTGCGCGGATCCAGATTTCGGCAAGTGAATACCATTTTCATTGCTAAAATTACAAAATTACGTAATATATAACATTGACATATTAGATGTTAACCACATAGATTAATTTTTATATTGGTATTAATATTGTGAATTTCTTTAACTGCCATAAACGCCATATAGAACACTTATCAAAGTTAAGTTTAGATGCAAAATCGTTGCAAGTAAAACTCGGCAAATCGTAAGAAAAATCGATTGGGCATATGGTGCCCTCTATACTTTACATGCACGTTATATTTTTATATTTGTTGCAAACTGAGAAATAAAATAAGATAATATGTATTGAAAATAACGATATTTTGTCTATGACTAGTATTTAAACCACTGTATAGTTAAAACATAACAAAAATGTATACGAGTAATTAAAACTGTAACTATATAATAATTCCATGTATGTCAGGTTTTTACATTAGATATACTATAATAAACTATTTTTTACTTTATCGTTATTTTAATTATCATGTTTATGTTATAATTCATGTGTAGAATATTCAGGTTCTTTTTGATACCCCGAATTTTAAATGTTATTAGTTTATACTGACGAAATTGTGGAAGCGAAAGAGGAGGTGGAATCAAGGAATAGATTTTTCCAGACAGTAACTTAAAGCTCACTAAAATAGAAATTTATATCATTTTAAAAGAACACATGTGCCAAAGTTGATGGCTTTTGTACTTAGTATTTATCTGGAAAATCTACATCTACATGGGATATTCTGCAAATCACATTTAAGTGCCTGGCAGAGGGTTCATCGAACCACCATTATACTATTTATCTCCCATTCCATTCTACCTATGTAAGTGGGAGTCAACAATAAATTTTGGCATTCGGAGGAGAATGTTGGAGATTGGAGTTTCGTAAGTAGCCCAGCGATAAGCGCCGTTGTTGTAATGATTCCCTCCCATATCCTGTATCATTTCCGTAAGGCTGTCTGCCCTGTATCGTCACAATACCAAACGAGCTGCAGTTTAAAAAAATACCGATTGATTACTGCAATTTACCCATATGGATAAAAGTAGTTTCTTTTTCAGGTTGTTGCTGAATTTCATTGCACTAAAAGCGTTCCCAGTTCGAAAAATCATCACGAAAAGGAATATAAGATGCGAATAACACGAACTACAATGGACGAGATACTTCTAACTTCGTAGTGTCTCGTGCTGGCCACTTGGAGCGCTGCTATCGCGGTGGGTAACAAAAATTCTTACTAGTGTCGTGACTGGTATGTTAGACTCTGCTGATACTGTACGGGCTTGCTCCGACCAGCAACATCTGTTATTTCGTATTCGAACTATTTCGTTTTGCAAAGTTACGTATATCATTTTTAGAGCATTCACAATAAAAATACTTCTTGATGCATTTTTCTATCGATCTATGTTTTCAAGATATTTAATTTTGAAATCAGGAACTTTTCGACACCGCCTTCCTAGCCCTTGCCTCCTCCCTCGCCCGTTCCTGGCACGTACTCAACTTTCCGAGTGTAACCAGTGGCCCCTATCTGTCAACCCCGACAAATCCGAGGCAGTCATCATAGTCTTACCAAACATTCCTCCTGCCTACACGATTGTTACCGTACACTTCATGATCGCCCAACCCGCCGATCCCCACCCTCAAATACCTCGGCCTTACCCTCGATCGCTCTCTTTCAATGGACTCCACACCTTAGCACAGTTAGTCAAAAAGCATTATCCCATCTGAAACTATTGAAACTCCTTTCTGGCCAAACGTGGGGCCTCAACCCTTCCACTATTCCATACACCTACCATTCCGTCATGCGACCCCCCTTTGCAGCTTCCACCCCACCTGGTTTTTCGCACCTCCCATCTATTACACATCGCCCTAGATCCTAGAACGCCAGAACCTCCGCCTTCTACTGCATCCGCCTCCCCACCGCGACGTGAACCCTTTATGACCTAATCCCTTTAAAAAATGTTCAAATGTTTGTTAAGCTTATGGGACTTAACTTTGTTTACAAGATAAATCAATCAAAAGTGAAGGCCGTAAACTCCACAAAATACTTCAGACTTAAACTGGAAAGAACACGTACATAATGTCGTGGGAAAGGCGAACCAGAGATTGCGTTTTATTGGCAGAACCCTTAAAAGATGCAACCGAACTACTAAAGAGGCTGCATACACTCCGCTTGTCCGTCCATTTTTGGAGTATTTCTGCCCAGTGTGGGATCCTTATCAGGTGGGTTTGACGGAGGACACCGGAAGAGTCCAAAGAAGGGCAGCTTGTTTCGTATTGTCGCGATACAGGGGAGACAGCGTTACGGAAATGATACAGGATCTGGGATGGGAGTCATTACAATAACGGCGCTTATCGCTGCGGCGTGGGCTACTTACGAAATTCCAATCGCCAACATTCTCCTCCGAATGCAAAAATATATTGTTGACTCCAACGTACATAAGTAGGAATGACCATCAGAATAAAATACGAGATATCAGAGCTCGAGCGGAGAGATTCAGGTGTTACTTCTTCCCGCGCGCTATTCAAGAATGGAATGGGAGATAAATAGCATAATGGTGGTTCAATGAACCCTCTGCCAGCCACATAAATGTGTTTTGCAGTGTATCCCATGTAGATGTAGAACTGCAGGGTCAAACTTAGAAACTACTTACCAACTAATTTATACTAATAACAGCACAAACATCCATGCCCAAGGGGGAACTCAAACCCCGACGGAGAACAGCCACGCGCATCGTGCCATAGCACCTCAATGCGCTCGGCCGCTCCGCCGCGGCCCTTATCCCTTTCCTTCACCTCCTGCACTTCTTAGAACATAATCTGCATCCTCTGCATCTCCCGTAAAATAGTCTCCCACAACCTACTGGTTTACACTATCCTTAACAACCCTGGGCATCTGCCATGCTTACACGATTGTATTGCCCCCTCCCGCCACTTTCACATTTTTCACATCCTGTCCCAGGGTAACTCCCGCCACCTCCCCCTCCATCCCGACATCTATCCATCCTACCACCCTTAACCTTTCCCAGTCCCCTCCTGATAGATGCAATGCTCCCTCCCCCTGTCATCTCCTTCTCCCTCTCCCAGCTTGGCTTCCCCATTTTGTCCCCTCTCTTGGAGTCTTTACGCTTTTCTCTCCCCTCCTCCATGGCTCCTCTCAGTAAGCCATCCCTCCGCGCTTGCCGTACCTTTCCAGTGCCACAGTTTTAATTGGTGCGTCGTTCATTTAGTGTTGTGCAGTGCGTCCATCATGTTTTAAACAAATGGCGACCACCGAAAAGCAACCAGTATCTTTTAATCAGTTCTTCATTTTTGTCATAACCTGTGTTTTTGTGTTCATCGGTGTGTTTTAAGCCACCATGGCATCAATTTTAATTACTGAATATATTTTATCACCTGTGTCAACTGTCAATTCTCCAAACTTTCACCATTTTATGTTTTTAATTCGTCTGTTTTCAAATCCATTCTGTCGGCTGAAGAGCGGCGTATAAAACTGTTGCCAGCCTGCTGAATACAATGTTTGGCTTTAAAATAAAGAAAATAACAAATACTCTTCCGATGGATACCCTATACATATGTTAACTTAGTGGATAATGGCATGCACGAAATACACTACTGGCCATTGAAATTGCTATACCAAGAAGAAATACAGATGACATTCCTTGGACAAATTTATTATACTAGAACTGACATGTAATTAAATTTTCACACAATTTGGGTGCATCATAGATCCTGAGAAATCAGTACCCAGAACAACCACCTCTGGTCGTAATAACGGTCTTGATACGCCTGGGAATTGTGTCAAACAGAGATTGGATGGCGGGTACAGGTACAGATCCCCCCGCAGCTTTAACACGATACCACAGTTCATCAGGAGTAGTGACTGGTGTATGTGACGAGCCAGTTGCTCGAGCACCATTGACCAAACGTTTTCAATTCGTGAGAGATCTGTAAAATGTGCTGGCCAAGGCATTTTCCGTATCCAGAATGGCCCGTACACTACCTGAAACTTAGGTCGTGCATTATCCTGATGAAATGTAGGGTTTCGGAGGGATCGAAAGAAAGGGTAGAGCAGCGGGTCGTAACACATCTGAAATGTAACAGCCACTGTTCAAAGTACCGTCGATGCAAACAAGAGGTGACCGAGACGTGTAACCAATGGCGCCCCATACCATCACGCCGGGTGATACGCCAGTATGGCGATGAGGGATACACGCTTCCAATCTGCGTTCACCGCGATGTCGTCAAACACCATCATGGTAGTGCAAACAGAACCTGGATTCATCAAAAAAAATAAAAAAAAATGACGTTTAGCTATTCGCACCCAGGTTCGTCGTTGCGTATACCATCGCAAGCGCTCCTGTCTGTGATGCAGCGAAAAGGGTAACCGCAGCCATGATCTCCGAGCTGTAGTCCATGCTGCTGCAAACGTCGTTGAACTGTTCGTGCAGATGGTTATTGTCTTGAAAAGTCCCCATCTGTTGGCTCAGGGATCGAGACATGGCTGCACGATCTGTTACAGCCATGCGGATAAGATGCCTGTCATCTTGACTGCCAGTGATACGAGGCCGTTGGGATCCAGCACGGCGTTCTGTATTTCCCTCCTGAACCCACTGATTCCATATTCTAGTAACAGTCATTGGATCGTGACCAACGCGAGTAGCAATGTCGCGATACGATAAATGGCAATCGCGATAGGCTACAATCCGACCTTGTATCAAAGTCGGAAACGTGATGGTACGCATTTCTCCTCCTTACACGAAGCATCACAAAACGTTTCACCAGGCAACGCCGGTCAGCTGCTGCGTCAACACGTTGTAGGTGTCGCCACCGGCGCTAACTTTGTGTGAATGCCCTGAAAAGCTAATCATTTCCATATCGCAGCATGTTCTTCCTGCCGGTTAAATATCACGTCAGTAGCACGTCGTCTTCGTGGTGTAGCAATTTTAATACCCAGGAGTGTAAGTAGCCTGCAAGTGGATTCCCTGGTCTCCCTGGAGACAGTGGCGGCTGGAGTGTGTGGCACGTGCCGGGCTGTGTGGGCGCGAGCGGCGCGTTTGTCATTCGGGCGCCGTCCCCGGCAGATGACGGCCGCGTGACAAGGGGAATCCCCTGCGGCTGCCCACGCGCACTCCCCCTCCCCCTCCCCACTTCTCCGTCGCATCCCTCGGGAGTGAGAGGCGCAGATTCCGCCCGTCTGCCACCTTCCAGTCTCTGCGAATCCCAGTGCGTTATTTCCACCTCCCTGGACGGTAGCGTGTCGAACTTTTGACTTCCGGTCCTGCATCATCTACAACCTCTGACAAGAAAGTTCGGCGAATGAAGTCAGAATAGCCAATCGGGATACACAGGCGATGGCGTTACGGCTGCATTCTGTTAAAACAACAAATTCAAAAGGCTGCGTTCTGTTGTTGGTAGTTACTCTTGCGATTCACGTTCCTGCGGTGGCTGCGGTGTAAGTCATGTTAGGGCGAGGCCATTCTGCGTCGGATACGACCTGGCGGGGATGACAGTGGCTAATGATTCAAATACCTCTTTTTCAGTAGCGTCGGCTTCCTCATGACATACAGGACTGACATCCAAGGCCATAATCTGGTGCTCGCTTGGTCCAACAGTCCCGGTTGCCATAAACTGTTGTAATTTTTCTCTCACAATTTGTCGTATGAGAGAAGCAAAGTCATGCTGATCTTCCACAACGGCCATAGGGACTACATTCGGGAGTCTGCCGTAGGGAAGGCCAACGAAACACTACGTTTCATTGGCAGGACATTTGGAAGATGCAAAAGTTCTACTAAAGAAACTGCCTACACTACATTTGTGCGTCATATTTTAGAGTATTGCTGCGCATTGTGGGATCCACACCAGTTGAAACTGACGGACAATATAGAGAAAATTTAGAGAAGGCAGCTCGTTTTTTGTTATCGGTATATAGGGGAGAGAGTGTCACGGAAATGATGCTTGAGTTGGGATGGAAATCATTGAAAGAAAGGCATTATTTGTTGCGGCGAGATCTTTTTGTGAAATTTCTTTCACCAACTTTCTCTTCAGAATGCGAACATATATTGTTTGTACCCACCTACAAAGGGAGACATGACCATTATAATAAAATAAGAGAAGTGAGATCGAAAACAGAAAGATTTAGGAGTTCCTTTTTTCCGCGTGCTATTAGAGAGTGGAAATATAGACAAATATCATAAAATAGGTTCGATGAACCCTCTGCCTTGCACTTCAGTGTGATTTTCAGAGTATCCATGTAATGTAGAAATTCCCCCCCCCCACCAGCGAATCCCAATTCAGTTCCCGAAGCATTTCTGTAACACTCGCGCATGTTCGAACCTACCTCTGAACCGCATTTCTCTTGTAACCGAGCTGGTGGGGATCCCACACACTTGAACAATACTCAAGACGTCGTCGTACAAGTGTTTCATATGTGGTCTCCTTTACAGACGAACCACAACTTGGCAAAATTCTCCCAATAAAACATTCGTTTTCCCCATTAGTGTCTTTATTATGCTAATTATATTTCATATCGCTGTGCAGCGTTAGACCTAGATATTTAATTGATGCGTCTCTGTCAAGCAGAGAAATACTAATGCTGTATTCGAACATTACTGGATTGTTTCTCCTACTCTCTGCATCACCTTATATTTTTCTACATTTAGCACTAGTTGCCATTCCTTCAGCGACTGGTGCTTCAAACGACTAGGGGTTCACTTCTTTCAGTGCCGGCGCCAGACATTGACAGTGACAACGTCTCCCTCTCGCCCCCTTCCCGCTCGGTGTTCAAAGAGACAATGTGGCGCACCTCTTCGAGTGGCACCGGAGGAAAGCACCCCGGTTTGCCCCCCGCCCCTTCAGATATATTTTCGTTAAAAGACCTGCAGAATGTCATTTTTCTTTGATAATAAACACCACGAACACTAAGACACAGTAGGTGACAGATTGCACTGTTAAGTAACAGTAACAAAATGAATCTGTTACGATGATGAGACAATCAACTTCGCGTCACCTGACACTGTAAGCAGCACGCCTCCTGACGTTACACATACGCAAAGGCTGCTCTCCCCCACCTCAATCGTTAAATATTTGTTTCAACGAAGAGTATAAATATCATTTACCCCAAAAATCGCGACACATTCGCAAAAACGTCCAGACAAATGAGGCAAGTACAATACAAAAGTCATCGTTGTTTCCGTGTCTGTTAAAAAGAAGATTAGTTTTAAAAAAATTGCTTGCAGTAGGTCTCGAACCCACTAACTTCGACACCAGAGCGCGATGCCGCTAACGACATGACTACTCTTGCTAGGTGCAGACTAGTGTCTTCATTATTATTCATCACTGGATCTTCTGAAGGCTTTTGCAGTCGACGCCTCTTTAATTTACTGTTATAAGTTATTTTACAAAATATCTCGTGTTTTTGATGAATCTTCAATGCACCATAAACAAGCATGAAGAGCGGGTGTTGCCTTCGTAGAAGATTTGCCGATGCGCAAGGCGAGGTGCGCAGTAGTCCATTGTATTTGCTTCGGGACCATTCGTGCGAAACCGCCAGAGCTCGAGTAGCCATGAGTTGGTGTCTCTAACAGCTCCAACGCCAATGTTAAAAGCGGCGTTTCCCCTCGCCCCTCTTTGCAGCGGGAGCGCCCGTATGTTGCCCCCAGGAGGTTCAGAAGAGAATTTGAACCTCAGCCGCGCACGCGCATTGCAACGCTGCGGCCAGTGCTCCCTATATTAGGCAGACTCGTAAACGTACTGTCTCCGTGAGGTAAAACGTTACTCATGCGATAAAATACTTTGAATGTGCATATAAAATGATCTGATGGAAGAACGAAACGAAGAATGATAGTGTAAAACCAGTTTAATTTACTTATTTCTTTAATTTTTTTCGCGGCTATAATTTTTCTGGGGTTCACTGAACTGCCACTGCATTTCTCACACCACATAAAAATTTGGTCCAAGTCATCCTGCATCCTACTACAGTCATTCAATGACGACAGCTTCCTGTACGCCACAGCATCATCAGCAAACAGCCACAGATTGCAACTCACTCTGTCCGTCATATCATTTATACAAATAACAGCGGACCTATTACTTTTCTGGAGCACTCCTCATGATACCCTAGTCTCTGATGAACACCCGCCATCGAGAACAATGTACTCAGTTCTATTACTTACGTAAGCTTCGAGCCACTCACATATTTTGGTACCTATTCCATATGTTCGTACCTTCGTTAGCAGTCCGTAGTGCGGTACCGTGTGAAATGCTTTTACAAAATCGGGAAATACACAGTCTGCCTGTTGCCCTTCATCCATAGCTCGCAAGATGTCAAAAGTTAAAAGGGCAAGGTGAGTTTCCCATTATCGATGCTTCCTAAAGTCGAGTTGACACGTGGTCAGAAGGAAATTTTCTGTTTCGGAACTGATAAGATGTTCAAGAACTCTACAGGAAACTGATGTTAATGATATTGGTCTGTAATTATGTGAGTCGGTTCGTTTGCTTTCTTATACACGGAAGGCACCTGTGCCTTTTTCTGTCGCTTGGAACTGTGACTGGATCAAATATTCATGATAAATGCAAGCTAAGCGAGTGGTCAGTGCCATAGAGTACTCTTTGTAAAACCGGATAGGTACCCCATCTGGACCTGGCGACTTGTTTGTTATCAACTCTTTCAGCTACTTCTCTACACCAGCTATGCCTATTACTTTGCCCTCCATTTGGGAGTTAGTGCGACCATCAAATGCTTGCATGGTCCTCCAGCGTGAATGATTTCTTAAATGTTAACTTTAAAACTCCGGCCATTTTGCTGTCTTCTACCACCAACCCAGAATCACCAACATGTGACTGGATCGAAACCTTTGATGCGCTCACCGATTTTATTTAGGACCATAATTTTTTCATGTTCTTGGCAAGATATTTTAATAAGGTATGAAGGTGCTAGTTATTGTGTGCTTCTCGCATCGCTGTCTTTATAAACGCGCGTGATTTGCCTGACCTCTTTTAAACCAAGAATGCAACTGACTTAGCTTTCTCAGAATATTTCGAATATTATTTTTAAACTATGGTCGCTCTTTCCGATCCTTAATCCACTTTTTCGCACTTACTTCTCCAGTGCTTTATTTACAGTGCATTTAAATGTTACCCATAATTTCTCTACATCCATCATACTAAACTAAAACTAAAATCTCTCCTAAAGGCCTCGAAAGGCCCTCTGGGTACTGACCGGCCGCCGTATCATCCTTCGCCCGAGGGCGTCATCGGATGCGGTATGGAGGGGGACGTGGTCAGCAGCTCATTCTACCAGCTGTTCTATATTCGTCATACCGAAATTAAACGATCATTAATTCCTTAAATGGGTACTGTGAATGTAGAGCAATTATGGGAAAAATTTAAATGCATTGTAAATAAAGTGCTGGAGAAATACTGACAATGGCTAGTTACTAGCCGATATCCGGATCTGTATAAGTATTTAAAGTCACACACGACTGATTGCTGCAAATTTGAAATTAATACAGTCATGGGGCGCATGTAGTTTCAACTTAGAATGTAATCGGACTTTTGTAATACAGCTGTGTAACTCGCTGTGATACTGTTCTTTGTACTTCCGTTGCTGCAAAGCAGTAAGATAAATTTCCGGCAGACGTCAATGAATGTAATTACATAATCTGTTTTATAGTGTGTATGTATGTATAGGGATCCCGCTCCATCTAATGCCGGTTCTGGGTGTTAACGAGTCCTCTCCATTTGGCTCGGTCCTCCCACCACTTTTCTTCCTCCACTTGCTGCCAGGTCACATCTCTTCTTTCTACAGATGTTCTCACTCCCGTTTCCCACCGTGTACTTGGGCGCCCTCTAGGTTTTCTTCCATCCAGATTTAGTTCTCCCATACTTTTGGGAAGTCTCTGTCGACACATCCTCTTTAACATGCCCGTACCATCTTAATCACTTTTTTTCGAGTTCTTCTCTCATACTTACTTGTTCAAGGTCCTTTCTAATATCTACATTCCTTACTCTGACCATTCTTGTTTTTTTTTCTTAACTGCTCTGAGAAGTTTCTTTTACCTTGCTTGCAGTCTGCTCCAGTGCCTCCTCCATACGTGACAAAAAGGCAGTAGTAACTCTTATACATAAGGAGTTTTGCTTTTCCTGGAACTTCCTTATTTCAAATCAGGTGTTTTATTGTTTGATAGAAATTGTCTCTCTTCTGCAACCTCCTGTTAATTTCATTGATTATTTTTCAATCGCTAGATAATTCACTCCCTAAATAAGTGAAACTATCTACCTCTTTGAGGGGTTCTCCATTCAAAAAGTAATGTTCATGTTGATCCCTTTGACTCTTCCAGATACCATTACTTCACTATTATCTTTATTTATTTTTAATCCATACCTTTCCATTATTCCCTTCCACGCATCAAGTTGTAAATGTACATCTATCTCTTTATCACATAATACCATACAGTACCTTACAGACGTTTAATGAACAAAGTAAGAGCGTATGGTCTATCAGACCAATTGTGTGATTGGATTGAGGAGTTCCTAGATAACAGAAAGCAGCATGCCATTCTCAATGGAGAGAAGTTTTTCGAAGTAAGAGTGATGTCAAGTGTGCCACAGGGGAGTCTCGTGGGTCCGTTGCTGTTCACGATATATATAAATGACCTTGCGGATAACATCGGTAGCTCATTGAGGCTTTTTGCAGATGACGCTGTAGTATATAGAGAGGTTGTAACAATGGAAGATTGTATTGAAATGTAGGAGGATCTGTATCGAATTGGCGCATGGTGCAGGGAATGGCAATTGAATCCCAATGTAGACAAGTGTAATGTGCTGCGAATACATTGAAAGAAAGATCCTGTATCGTTTAGCTACACTATAGCGGGTCAGCAACTGGAAGAAGTTAATTCCATAACTTATCTGGGAGTAGGCATTAGGAGTGATTTAAAATGGAACGACCATATTAACTCAATAGTTAGTAAAGCAGATGCCAGACTTAGATTCATTGTAAGAATCCTAAGGAAATGCAGTCCGAAAACAAAGGAAGTAGGTTACAGTATACTTGTTCGCCCACAGCTTGAATACTGCTCACTGGTGTGGGATCCGTACCAGGTGGGGTTGATAGAGGAAGTAGGAAAGATCGAATGGAGAGCAGCGCGCTTCGTTACAGGATCATTTAGTAATCGTGAAAGCATTACGGAAATGATCGATAAACTCTAGTGGAAGACTGCAGGAGAGACGCTCTGTCGCTTGGTACGGGCTTTTGTCGAAGTTTGGAGAACATACCTATACCGAGGAATCTATTTGTATATTGCTCCCTTGTCGTATATCTCGCGTATAGATCATGAAGATAAAATCAGAGCCCACCCAGAGGCATACCGACAATCTTTCTTTCCGCGAACAATACGGGACTGGAGTAGGAGGGAGAACCGGTGGTAGTACTCAAGGTACCCTCCGCCACACACCTATCGGGTGGCTTGCGGAGTATGAATGTAGATGTAGATGTAGATCAGTCCGGTTTAAT
Source organism: Locusta migratoria (assembly GCA_026315105.1). Taxonomy (NCBI): domain Eukaryota; kingdom Metazoa; phylum Arthropoda; class Insecta; order Orthoptera; family Acrididae; genus Locusta; species Locusta migratoria. The sequence continues at coordinate 193,073,559 of CM048746.1, read as the reverse complement.
AACTTACTTGCTGTCTAAAATCTTAAGCAGCGAAACTATGAAGCGTTTATGTATTGGACCTGCAAGTTCCAGCTATAAAAAAATCATATTCTGAGAATATGATGAAAAACATTATGAGAAATTGAAACCAACATGTTAAGAATTAAGCTGTTAACCGTAAGAAAGAGCCATTTACAAGATTTAGTTTTACCTCGTTTTTTTCTTTTTCCTTTTGCACTGACGCATCCTCAATTCAATTACGGACGGCTTTGAGATGCTAATTTTTTACGTGTGCTTGAACAAAATTGCTTTTCCTCCTTCTGTTTTCCGCATTGTTCCGCCGTTACTCGGCGGTACATTGTTTCCGAAAAGCAATTACCCCCTGACAATCGGGAAAGTTTTTACGACGTGCGACTCGTTTCCTGGGCCATCTGTTTTTACGATTGTCACAGTGAAGCCGTCTGGAGCTTCCTGCGGTATTGACAATCTGTCCGGGGCTCCGACGCTGCGACGGACCAGGATAGCTGAGCCGTCTGTGTGTGTGTGTGTGTGTGTGTGGCCCCTGCTACCACCTCTCTCCACCTTCCGCAGGGGAAAATAGAGCAAATCGAGACGCCGCATCTCCTGCTCCCGAGTGTTCGGCATCACGCTACATGTGACCCGCGAAACATTCGACCTAAAAGCGAAGTATTTTCTTTCTCTTTTTTTTTCATTACTCGTGTAAGGGAAGGGTTGTGGTGAATGAATGAGATTGATAAATTAACTTTAAGGATCGATGAGAAAATGTGTTTAATACGTTGTTAAAGTTCGGTAACGTGTCTTTTACTAATCTTAAACTCGTAGTAATGTTACGTTAAACTCGAAAACGGCAATAAATGTAATTAAATTTTGATTAATTAACGAAGCATTTAGTGTCATGAAGGCCCTATCTGACAACTTCAGTAAATATCAATCACTTTTACTTTCCTTACAATCTCCTTTCGGAGAGCTGCACACACCAGATTGATTTGATTTTCTCAGGGAAGCCAAAACAGACTTAGTCCAACCCGCCACTGCCCGCACCGAAACTAAGTTTATTGTGCGGTATCCCTCCCTGTATATCTAAGAAAGCCAAGCAATGCCCTTGAACAGTTCAAGGAGTCCCTTTACCAGTTCTTTATTAGACACAATTTCTTCGGGTCTGGTTGTCCCAAATTTTCTGTGCCTTTTACTCTCCAATGCAATGCATTCGGAGATTAGATGTGATGCAGTTTCATCACCGTCATCACAGATCCTACATTTAGGGTCCTCTTCTGTTATTCCCATTGTACGTAGGTGTTTTTTGAAATTCCCATGGCCTGTCAGCAATCCAGCCATGAATCTAATCTCTCTCTTGTTCTGGCCCAGGATTGCAGAGCTTCTTTTAAAATATGGCTTTGGCATCATTACCTCGCCATGTTTTTGTTGATGGACTTTGGTCCAATATTCTACGTGCTGTCTTCTGAGCCAGTTACGTATCTCCAATTTGATCATTGCCTTGGTGATTGTCAGGACAGGTTGCGGTCCAATAAATGGAGTCTCTGCCCCCATTCTGGCTAATCTGTCGGCATGTTCGTTGCCACTGATCCCCGAGTGACCAGGGACCCACAATAGGTTTACTCTATTGCTTTCCCCTAGCTCCGCCACAACCCTGTGACATTCTGCAACAACAGACCTTGTTGCAGGAGCTGCCAGAGATCTCAGGGCTGCCTGGCTGTCTGAATAGATATAGATGCTACGGTCTTTGTAGCACCTACGCAAATTCTCCTCCACACACACCCTGATGGCAGTGATTTCGGTCTGGAATACTGAGGCCAGTTTCCCTAGAGAGATGACGCCCTCCAGTCTTGACTGCACCCCGTATACCCCGGCCCAACTCCTTGGTCCGATTTTGACCCGTCAGTGAACCAGACAATATCCCCCGTACGGTGTCGAACTATTTTATCCCACTGCTCCCTACTTCCAATTCTTATATTGAAAGGTTTTTTGAAGCAATATGGGGTTATAATATAGTCGTCTGGCATTTCCCCAACCTTTCCTGTATTTACCTCGCTCACTATTTTAGTGTGTGATTCTGGATATCCCAAAGAGTTCCAGTTTTTGCCAGTTTTGAGTCTGCATGCACCAGCCGCTGCCTCCATCTTGACCCAAAGTTGTAATGGGGGCATATCCAACATGGTTTCCATTCCAGCAGTTGGTGTGCTGCTAATTCCGCCTGTTATGGCTAAGCAGGCCAATCTCTGCACCTTACCAAGCTCCTATCTTCTTCCACCACACGACCGCCCCATAGGTGATTCTGGGTCTAATCACTGTGATGTATATCCAGGCACAGGCCCCAGACACACCAGATAGCTGAAAATAATTCCGCGTATGTGCAATGCGTACGACGTGCTAGTAATTTGTACACGTCTCGTTATAATTTTGATTGTGATTGTCCATGTTATTCAATGTAACGTGGTCGGTAAGTAGGTGCTAGCCAACCACTGCACTTAATATTTCTCTGATTATACTTCTCTTTGAAAAATTGTAAATTTACGTAAATGTTTTGTTTTCATAAACTAAAAATATCAGATGCGATAGATTTTGGCGGTGGCAAGAATTGTGGAACTCTCAGACACTACTGTATTCTCTGAATGCCTAGACATTAATTATCAGATTAATAATTTTTAAATGAATTTTTATGTTTGAATATTGTTTCGTCAAAGTAGGTGATCATCAAAGTCCTAACTGAATTAATTATTGAATTTGAAAACAATGGCGTCTGCCAAACAATGTTCATATGAAATTCATCTAATCAAATTCACAGTCAATACTTAAGCTTTCTATAAAGTGTTACACTTGTAAATAATATTCTCAAACTTAATATCAGTCTGTCCAATCATTATCAATTAGCTTCGTTACTCAATTCAATAATGGGGGCAGTATTCATTATGAAAACAATGCCGTAACATCTCATCTTGTATTTTTGCAAATCATAGTCAGTGAGCACTTTTACAATATACATTAGTTACAAAATTTGACATCCATATACAGTTACTACTTATCAGAAAGTCCAGAGATATTCGTTATCTTTACGTAGGTTTTACAACAGTGGTCTTACAATACATCATCTCCAATAAGTTTTCCAGAATTAATCATCTCCAGATTCATGAGAGATACAAGCTCTTGCTCCACTTTCCACAGTTCATAAGCAGCACGGTTTCATACAACGCGAATCGCGTATTCATTCCGCGCGACCGTTAGCGTTCACGACAACGCCATCCCGTTCCGCACGATACGACGGAAACGTTTTTACATAGGAAATTCTGCCACGAACAGATCGGAACTATGTTTACTTGAATCACACACTTTGTTTCACTTTATAACTTGTTTTACAAAATACTAGAAATGAAATGTACTTGAGCACTCCGCGAGACGTGCGTGCGGCAGTTGTCACGGCGAGATACGTACTGCTTAGCTGCGCGCGCAACCGTCCAATGCGCCACAGTCACTTGTTTCGTACAACATTGTCTTTGGTCTGACTGAAACAGTTCCGAGCAATTATCGATATTCCATTTCTACTAATCATTTTACACGATCAAATAAAATAACGTTAACATGACAAGCAATAAATACACTGACAAAAGAAAAATTATACAAATAAACGTTAACATATACATAATACCGAACATATTACAATAAAATATGGTGTTTACATAGAGAAAAAAAATTAAAAATAATTTGCACTCTAGACTTTTCTTTATATATAAATTTAAACGTTTGATTTTTCTTGCAACACAGTAAAGAGATCTTACAGAATAGAAATGTGAAAGAGCAAGTAAATAGCGCTACTAAAGCACAATTACTGAACGCAGCTTTTCGAAACTCATTCACGAAAGAAGACGAAACCAATATTCCAAATTTCTAATTACGAACAGAGGCTAGAATGAGTAATGTAGAAGAAGATATCATCGGAGTAGTGAAACAGCTGAAATCACTTAGCACGAACAAGTCTTCTGGTCCGGACTGTATACTCACTAGATTTCTATTTGATTATGCTTATGTGATAGCTCCTTACTTAAAAACCATATACAACCGCAGGCTCAACGAAGGATCTGTACCAAAAGGCTGGAAAGTAGCACAGGTCACACCAATATTCAAGAAAGCAGTAGGAGTAACCCACTAAACTACAGGCTTATTTCATTGACGTCAATTTGCTGTAGGGTTTTGGAACATATCCTGTATTCAAGTATCATGAATTATCTCGAACAGAATGATCTATTGACACAGGGTGAACACGGATTTAGAAAATATTGTTCATATGAAATACAACTAGCTCTTTACTCACACGAAATGATGAGTGCTATCGACAAGGGATCTCAAATTGATACCGTATTTCTTGATTTGCAGTAGGCTTTTGACACCTTACCTCACAAATTATTACGTGGTTATGGTATATCGGCCCAAATTTGAGACTGGATAGGGGATTTTCTCTCAGAGAGGACACAGTAGTAATCGATGGTAAGGGATCGACTAAAACAGAGGCGATATCGGGCGTTCCACAGGGTAGTGTTTTTGGTCTTGCTGTTCCGTATTTACATAAACTATTTACGAGAACATCAAAGCTGCTCTTTTAGGTTGTTTACAGATGACGCGGTCATTTACCGTCTAGTAAAATCATCTGACGATGAAAAACAACTGCAGAATGACCTAAATAAGATATCAGTATGGTGTAAAAATTGGCAATTGACTCTAAATAATTAGAAGTGTGAAGTCGTCCACATGAGTACGAAAAGAAATTCGTTAAACTTTCTTTACTAGATAAATAAATCAAAAGTGTAGGCCGTAAACTCCACTAAATACCGACGGATTACTATTACTTCAGACTTAAACTGGAAAGAACATAGATAATCTCGTGGGAAAGGCGAACCAGAGACTACGTTTAATTGGCAGAACCCTTAAACGATGGAACAGAACTAATAAAGAGACTGCATACACGACACTTGTCCGTCCTCACTTGGAGTATTGCTGCCCAGTCTTGGATTCTTATCTAGTGGTTTTGATGGAAACCATCGAAAGAGCCCAAAGAAGGGCAGCCCGTTTAGTGCTGTACGATACAGGGGAGACAGCGTCACGGAAATGATACAGGATCTGGGATGGGAATCATTACAATATCGGAATTTATCGCTGCGGCGTGGTCTACTTACGAAACTCCAATCGCCAACATTCTCCTCCGATTGCAAAGATATATTGTTGACTCCCACCCGCATAGAAATGGTCATCAGAATAAAATAAGAGAAATTAGAGCTTGAACGGAGAGATTCAGGTGTTCTTTCCTCCCGCGCACTATTCGAGAATGGAATGGTAGATGAAAAGTATAAAGGTGGTTCGATGAATCCTCTGCCATGCACTTAAATGTGATTTTCAGAGTATCCCCTGTAGATGTAAATGGCTACAGATTAGCCCCTTCTCACACTTCTTTAACTTCCGTTTCGAACAAATATCAATGTAACACCTTCGGGTGTCAGTTTTTACTCAATTACGTTTTGAGTATAAAAAGCAAGTTGCGTGTCAGTCACCGATTTGGAAGTGTATCTGTAGTGTTGGAGGAAAACTTCTGTACGTTCTCAAAGCGGCGAACAGGAGTTTGCCGAGGAACGGCAGTGGATATGAGTCTGTGTGTGTGTGTGTGTGTGTGTGTGTGTGTCGACAGGTGGCGGCCTTTGTGGGCCCGCGAGCGACCGCCGAACTGATTAAAGATAGACGGGCACGGCTGGGCAGCCGCCAGCCTGCCGTGGCATGCAGGTCGTGGCAGGCACACACGACGCCAATAACGGCCGGGCGGGAGCAGCGCAACCCGCTACTGGCGGAGAGCAGCGCGCAAACGGCTGCAGCTCAGCGAAAATACCAACGAGGGCGTTCATGCACTGGCTGCCTCACTCACTTCTTTTTAAGGCAGATATTCCACTCGACCCAAAGATATTCCACTCCACCGCGACAGTGGCGCGCCAGGCGGAGAAAGTCAGAACTAACTATACAAAGTGCATGCAGTGGCATTACAAACACCATATAATGACACGAAGTGCCCGATCAATGTTTTCAATTAATTAAAAAAAAAATTCACGAGATAAAAGGAAGGGATCTCTTTATTCAATTATGATAATACACCAAAACATCTCCTTGAACATTAAATTTCTTTTCAAAAGGGCCAACAACTTTGACCCAAATATGTACTCCCTCGTCGGAAGAAACACGTCTTCTATTCCTTGTTCTCAAACACAATGGCTTATCAGTAACAAAATATGAAGTACCAAATGACTTATTAGGTACCTCAACAATACTCCAAGTACGAAAACATATAATGTCCCTCTCGGTGAAAGATTCCAGTCCAGATTTCTTAGCATCATAGCTCAAATTTTTCAAAAAGTCTTTTTCAGTTTTTCGCATAATTAGATACTATATCCTTTTGTGAACTTTTATATGTATATTTTATTCCTGCTCACCAGTTAGAACTGTGTTTTTTCCCACATTTTTTTGTTTGTAATGCTTGCAGGTCTTCACTGGAGGGTCATCAGTCTTTCGCCGTGGAGGTTCGAGTCCTCCCTGGGGCATGGGTGTGTGTATTGTTCTTAGGTTAGTTTACCTAGGTTTAAGTAGTTTGTAAGCTACGGACTGATGACCACGCAGTTTGGTCCGTTAGATTTATAGACATTTGAACATTTTCATCAGTCCCTAGACTTACAAACTACTTATGAACTAGTGGAAACCTTTTCAGCAATCAGTCGTAAAAATATTTATTTATGCAGATCTAGATTTCGACCACTGTGTGGTCATTATCAGCGCTTAAAAACAATTAAAATACTTAAAACATCTCGACCTCCTTGTTGGAGGTTGCTTCGTACTGACGCAGCAATTATAATAGAAGAATTGCAACAGCTGCGTCAGTACGAATGCAACTTCCAACAAGGAGATCGAGATGTTTTAAGTATTTTAATTGTTTTAAGCTCTGATAATGATCACACAGTGCTCGAAATCTAGATCTGCAAATAAATATTTTTACGGCTCATTGTTGAAAAAATATCCATAAGTCAAATAAAGTCGTGGAGTACAAATTCCACCATGGAATCAAGCCTGATACTTATGAACTAACCTATACTGAAAACAACACAAACATCCATGCCCGAGGGAGGAATTGAACCTCCGACGCGGGAAGCCGCGCGATCCGCAACGTGGCGCTCCAGACCTCTTGACTACTCCTGCGCGGCAAATTTTATGACATCTGTCACTCTGTAATAATTTACTCCTTTCTTAAAACGGATTATACCTCCGGCACTTTTACAGTTAGAGAGTTACGTTTCTTTGTGTTTCGTACATGAACGTATGGTTCGTAAGTTGGTCATACTTCGAAGAATGTTCCACAGCAACAAGTGTTGACAAAGTAAAGTTGTTGACATTCAGATACATACTAAATATTGTCATGGATGCTCAGTAACAGGCACAGATCGACATAGTGTGGCTCTTCACAAACTTAACTTTGTATGGAACTATGAAGGCTCAATCGGGGGGGGGGGGGGGGGGGGGATGGAAGTCTCTGCTGCTGTAGCAGTCTTCCATAGATCTGTGTTGATAGAGGTGTACGGTATATTGAATACCTAGGCGTTGAAGACAGCAAATTATTCACTGCTGTCTAAACCTTATGATGTTCCAGTAATAAAATTAGTAGTAGAATATATGAGACATGTTAAAAGAGGATGGGCACCCACCTTCGTACAATCAAGAGAAAACTTCGTGGTACAAAGCTTTCTTATGGAAAGTCTATGAAGTATAGGTTGACAGATAAGATTATCAATTTGTTGCAGGAATATTATGAGAATGCCATTGGGAAGAATTCTGGAGATCTGGAGGCAATGAAGATAGCAGTATGGGCCACTTTCTTCCGCCGTATATCCACTGAAGAGAAGGCAACACATTTTCTATGTCCGCCACCCCTTGATACGTGGTACAAATTTAGGAAGGCACAGACAGCTGGTAACCTCAACACATTCACACACAAGCACTCTATCCCTGAATCAAATCAAACCAGTCTATAGAGACCTTGCCCACCCTGATCTACTGACGAAGTGCTTGCGTGGAAAAACTCAAAACATTAATGAGGTCTTCAACAACGTCGTGTGGACCCGCATCCCTAAATGTGTGATGGTTGTTTGCAGAACTTTACAGCTAAGAGTGTTAGATGCAGTGATAACGTGGAACAATGGAAAAATTGCCAGACTAAAAGTTTTTAGAACAGTTAGGCTTATCACCCGGACAGAATAGTGTAACTTTTCTAAAACAACTTGACAGCCAGATTTTGCTGCTTCTCTAAAGAGTCAAGAAACAGGAAAAGGAAACAGGCAAATGGACCCAAAGATAATGAGGACCCTGATTACGGCGCAGGCTGCTTGGGTACAGATCTGTAAGTTCTTCCTAGAATAAACATGTTGTACAAATTTAAGTCTCATTATCTCAAAACTATAAATTCTAAAACATTTGCCCCGTTTTCTCAGAATCTATCAGAGAAACTTTATTGAAAATTTCACAGATTGTAAACAACAACGCATTACAGCTGTAGAGCCGCAGTCATGTTGATTGCACCAGTAATTCTGCTGTAATAAAAATATTTGACTTTTTTCACAAAAAATTTAATGCACGGCAATTAATAAGTGTATTATAAATTAAAATAACACAACAATTTCGGTTCAGTGAGTTCCACAAAGATCGTTTACTTTTCAATGAAAATATCAGACAAAACTGTTCCGAAGTTTCTGAGAAAATGAGGCATGAATTTGCTTAATTTAACATTAAACTTATTTTGGCGCGTTAAAGGTTTAGTTCATTTAGTTTATTACTCTGCAATATGCAAATAGTGGACAGTAGAATGTTTACAGCTACTGTATAAACGATTTTTCTTACTTCGCAGTAGATTTGCTAGCAGTTATTTCTAAACCGATTGGGTAAAAGAGGTAGTTTCGTGGTACAATGCGTCCTTTTGGTGCAATGAGCTAAGGAAGCCACAACTGTATCTATTTGGCGATACGAATATAGGTAAATCGTCGTTAATAGAGAAGGTTATTGACTGTCGACAGGAAGTGTATATGCCATATTGCTCCGAATTCAGATTTGCTAGCTACGAACCTGGTGTGCGTGCAATAATATTATTCCAAGAATTCGAATGGTACACGTTGGCGGCTATATTCAGTTATTTTGAAAAGTACTGTTGAAGGCAGGCCCGTTACTGTGAATATTAAAAACTATAATGAATTAAAATACTGTTCATAAAGGTTTAGTTATATTGCTATCAAATGGAATGGCAATTGGAGATGAACCATTACTGACACGTTTTTAAATGTCAGTCAGATCATACATTTTGTGTGTGTAGAGGAGGACGTGGATACGTAGCCGCCGTTTTTCGAGGAAGATGTACCGGTATGGGATGTTACGTCGTCGTTGCGTCGTCAATGGTTTCTGAAGACGAGGAAATGGAGGAGGCATAGGAAAATTCGTTCTACTAGTATACGCCTTGGAAAGATGTGAAGATGGAAGATTCATTTTGTAGACACATTAGGCTCGAAATTTACTGACGGCGGCGCTTTTATAGAGAAATCACAAACTCTCTGAGGTCGGATGCAATGAATGAGTGCCAGTCTAAGCTAGCGGATTAGAAAACGGAAAAGGTAACGGTTATGGTTCACACAGTTGGTGGCTGATGCCGAACAGCCGCTAGGCGGGAGCGGACGGCATGCGGCCGTTCGCCCCGCACAGAGGCTGGACCTCTGGAGTGCGTCTGTTCAGTACGAGAACTCAAACTGAAGAGAGCGAAGGAACTGATTCTCGCACCTCAGAGTCCTTCAGCAGTAGTACAAGTGATCAATCGTGGGTGTCTGCTATTGACTCCACGGTAGCATGAAAACGTCTGTAGTTTCAGCACGGACGCCAGAAGCGTGGCGTGGTTCTAGAATCAGCAGTCAGTACTGGTTCTGGCCGGCTGTGCCCTGCAAGGTGGACAGGCTTGGTCACCTTGTCACGGCACATGTTGCACTGGCAGAACACTTGTAAAACTTAGCCGAAGCTTTGAAATAAAAATTTTGAATTATTTCCCTAAACTATTTTAGACTGGCTGGCCATCCAGTACATGGGTATTTTGATACATGGGCACACACAAGTTTCCTCATAATGATATAACAGATGAATTGAGTTTTTTTAGTAACAAATCTGATAATCTCATAATAAAATAAGTAGTAACATACATATATAGAATTTAATATTCACAGAATATATGACATCAACTGTGATTGGGCAAAGCTGTAAATGTGTACCCAGCCGGGATTCGAACCCGGGTCTCCTGCTTTCTAGGCAGTTGCGCTGACCCCTACACCACTGGGGACACAGTGATCACCGCACCTGCAAGGACTACCTAAGCACTCCTCCCAATCGCAGTTGATGTCATATATTCTGTGAATATTAAATAATAACAACTGCAGGATCAGAAGTGACGTCTTTTCTTTCGGAACAGACGCCACATGTATATATATAATATGCCGGTGACGGGCAATGATCCTATCGTTAGTGGGGAGGGGTGGGCAAGTTTGAAGCCCTTACTCTTACGGGAATTAGTTTCATAACTACGAGTTTGAGTACTGTGGGCAGGGCGAAGCTGGGAATTTGTATCCGATGGGAGGAGTGCTTAGGTAGTCCTTGCAGGTGCGGTGATCACTGTGTCCCCAGTGGTGTAGGGGTCAGCGCATTGCCTAGAAAGCAGGAGACCCGTGTTCGAATCCCGGCTGGGTACACATTTTCAGCTTTGCCCAATCGCAGTTGATGTCATATATTCTGTGAATATTAAATAATAACAACTGCCGGACCAGAAGTGACGTCTGTTCTTTCGGAACAGACGCCATATATATATATATATATATATATATATATATATATATATATATATATATATATATATATATATAGAATTAACGTAAGCATAGAAAGATTCAGTTCTGATAAAGAAGCAAATGACATACTAGTGGACTCGTGCGAATACTTTGCACCGTTAGTGGAATGACGAAAATGTTGGGAAAAATGGAAGTAAAGTTGAATGTTCAGGCATAGCTTTCTTCAGAATCAATCAATGCATGTGTTTAAAATCGCAAATGCAAGAGCTTGATCCGCTGAGTGTTGTTAGGTCAAAAATAACTGCGTACCTTATTTAGAACGGAAGATATCGTAAAACAAACTGATTAACGTATTCAGTGCAAGGACAGAAGAATGCCACGTTTGAATAAAAATAAAGGATGGAGAGACTCAAGTTAATTCTGAAACTTCATGACAAATCTGCGAATGAATACCTATCGTTTAAAGCAAAAATTAAGGAAATCGTTCGGATAGAACAGCTTGACCGACTGACTTTAGTTTACAGCAAGGACATCCTCATAAGAAATATACAGAAGGAAATTGCGTTTGAGCATAGGAAAAGGAAGGTGAGAGTTATGTAAATTCTGATACTTGATGACAAATCTGTGGATGAGTACCTTTAGTTGAAAACAAAAATGAAGGAATTCGACCGGGTAGTGTGGTCTGGCCGATTGAATTTAGTTTTCGTAGATTCTTTTAATAAATAAGATTTGAATTATCGGGTTCTATGGAAAAGGTGTGTATATGTTTCTCTCGGGTAATGTCAGTCTCTTAGTGTTGGTAGCACTTGACTCGGTGTAGCGTTGTAATGTAGCAGGTTTATACAGATCCTACTGTTTTTTTTCCAAGAATACACCACTTTGTGCTACGGAGATATAAATTTTTTCCTGTTAAGAAGTACGTGCAGCTATTTAGTCGAACGCGCTCTTATAAACTTTCTAGTTTTCAAGCCCTTGCAAATTCTATATTAAGCAATGTATGGTACCACAAAGTTTGCGCTGGTGCCAGAGGGAAAAGGTGCTTTTTACGTGGAAGATGCCAGTGGTCAAAATTGTACTAGGAAGTGATCACAATTATAACTAGTATGGTACAGTTTCGATCTATTTTTTTTTCAATTATGTTTATACCAACATTTGCAATAGTCTAATATTTGTGATAGAAATTGATTAAACATCCTAGAGCAAGTGCCATAGTTAAAATTATTTCTTTGCTCAATATATTTCTAGTTACAATAACATTTGTCCGAAATGATCGCAATTGTACCACCTTACTCTACATCTTGTTTCATTTTGGTAATATACGAGCTATACACTCTTTGTGACTTGCGAAATTTTTCCGGCGTATTTCTTCTTCCAGTAATTTTCGGGTATGTAGTCGGATCCCGTTGACAATCTGACACGATATTTTGGCCCAGAAACGTCCGGCATCTTTAGGTGAGCAGACAACTACTGAAGTGCCCATTTTTCCCCTTTATTGTTAATTCGCTGACAGTCGGCAGACTGGCAGCAGCATCTTACGCTGTTCTTTAGCCACGAGATTACGTGAATGTGACATGACGTTGTGAAAAATATTATATGAGGATAAAAACATGGAGATTTAAAAACATGACCAGAGGAAGAATAGGTGGCTTTAAAACATAACAAAGGTGTACATACTGCGGACATCATAGACATAAACAAGGCGATAAAACTCTCGATTCAGTTGAAAAATTGTCTGTGCTACGGCGGCGGTTTAACATCACATTTAGAATACACGCTGGAAGACGAAAAACTCCATACGAAGACTTATTGAATTTGTCTTATTGAATCCATCATTGATGGTGGAAACGGGACAGCGGCTTGTCAAGAATCTGAAGGAACTGAGATACCAACAGCCGTATGTATAATAAAATATTTATTGTATCACAACCAGTTTCGGCATTCCACTATGCCATCTTCAGGTCCCTACATCGAAGCATAATATCGAAAAGTAGGGATACTAAAACTGTTGTTGTTTCCCACTAAGAGACAGAAGTTCACGAATCCAGTTTTAGTATCCCTACTTTTGGATATTATGCTCTGATGTAGGGAACTGAAGATGGCATAGTGGAATGCCGAAACTGATCGCGATACAATAAATATTTTATTATACATACGGATGTTGGTATCTCAGTTCCTTCAGACTATTGAAACTGTTGTTGCACCATCGTTCTTTGGCGATGCACTGATTAAAACACGAAGTCACTGTTGCACAGTACACTAAGCGATGCTGTTTAAAAATTTAACTGAGATCCACGCAGGGGGGTTGGTAGGAGGGCAGGGGTAGGAAGTGCGGGGGAGTGGGGTAGGTGGAAGGAGAGGGGGATAACCAAGCGGGGGGTGGGAAAAGGAGGGGACGGGGAGAGGGGGTTCTGATGGTATGGGGAGTGGATAGGAGGGGTAAATGTCGGAACGAAGGGCGTCATCCGGTGGGGAAAGGGTGCGGAAGTTGGTCTGTGAGAGAATGTGAAGTGTGTGCAGGTGGAGGGAGGGGGGATACAGTAGTGAAGGCGTAGCAGAGGCCCAGGATTGGTGAGGATAGGGGATACCAGGGGGTTGTGCGAGTCTATTTTACGGGCAGGGTACAGGATCCGGAGGTGTTCAAGGTGTTGCAGGAGGTGAGGGAAGGGGATAAGGTCGTAGAGGATCCGCGTGGGGGAGGGGAGGCAGGTACGGTAGACGAGGCGGAGGGCGTGGGGTTTAAGGATTTGTAGGGTTTGGTAAGAGAAGAGGGGAGTGGATACCAAGGCGGGCTGAAAGGAACAGAGGATGGGGCACATGATGGATTTGTAGGTGTGGAGAAATGTTGGAGGGGTTGAGTTCCCATGTCCGGCCGGCGATGAGTTTGAATTGAGGCGGGACATGGCTTTTTCGCGTGTGGTTTTGAGGTGGGAGTCCAGGAGAGGTAGCATTCAAGGGTGAGGCCATGGTATTTTAGAGTGAGGGTATGTCGGGTAGGACAGTCTTGGAGGGTGAGGTAGAAATCTGGGAGGCGGAAGGAGGGGGTGGTACGACCTTGTTGTGCGTTGGCGGTATTTATGCCGATTTTTGCTCATGCCAAATGCGCTGGTGTCTTTCTGCGCATGTGTTAGGTGGTGGCATGCGCGGTACGACCGAGTTGTGTGCGCTGCCCTTGGTGGTTAAAGTGAAAAGCTCCTCTAATCATTGAGAATTCAATGATCCCGTCGATTCTGCTATGCATCGATATATTCAATTACAGGCTTCCAATTTTTATCCAGCTGAAAGCCTTTGTTACGATTTATAAGATTCTTAGCAAGGCATATTTCCATCGCTTCTAGGATAACTGAGTCCCAAAAGCCATTAAAATTGCTACACCAAGAAGAAATGCAGATGATAAAGGAGTGTTCATTGGACAAATACATTATACTGGAACTGACATGTGATTACATTTTCACACAATCTGGGGGCATACATCCTGAGAAATCAGTACCCAGAACAACCACCTCTGGCCGTAATATCGGCCTTGAGACGCCTGGGCATTGAGTCAAGCAGAGCTTGGATGGCGTGTACAGGTAGAGATGCCTATGCAGCTTCAACAGGATACCACAGTTCATCAAAAGTAGTCACTGGCGTATTGTGACGAGCCAGTTGCTCGGCCACAGTTGCTCGGCCACCATTGACCAGACTTTTTCAGTTGGTGGGAGGTCTGGAGAATGTGCTGGCCAGGGCAGCAGTCGAACATTTTCCGTATCCAGAAAGGTCCGTACAGGACCTGCAACATGCGTCGTGCATTATCTTGCTGATATGTGGGGTTTCGCAGGGATCGAATGAAGGGTAGAGGCACGGGTCGTCTCACATCTGAAATGTAATGGTCACTTTTCAAAGTGCCGTCGATGCGAACAAGAGGTGACCGAGACGTGTAACCAGTGTCATCCCATACCATCACGCAGGGTTATACGCCAGTATGGCGATGGCGAATACACGCTTTCAATATGCGTTCACTACGATGTCGCCAAACACGGATGCGACCATCATGATGCTGTAAACAAAAGCTGGATTCATCCGAAAAAATTACGTTTTGCCATTCGTGCAGCCAGGTTCGTCGTTGCGTACTCCATCGCAGGCGCTCCTGTCTGTGATGCAGCGTCAAGGGTAACTGCAGCTGTGGTCTCCGAGCTGATAGTCCATGCTGCTGCAAACGTCGTCGAACTGTTCGTGCAGATGGTTGTTGTCTTGAAAACGTCCCCATCTGTTGACTCAGGTATCGAGACGTGACTGCACGAGCCGTTAGAGCCAAGCGGAAAAGATGCCTGTCACCTCGACTGCTAGTGATACGAGGCCGTTGGGATCCAGCAAGGCGTTCCGTATTTCCCTTCTGAACACACAGATTCCATTCTGCTAACAGTCATTGGATCTCGACCAACGCCGGTCAACTGCTATTTGTGTATGAGAAATCGGTTGGAAACTCATGTCAGCACGTTTTAGGTGTCGCCACCGGCGCCAACCTTGTGTGAATGTGCTGAAAAGCTAATTATTCGCAAATTACTTCATCTTCATCCTGTCCGTTAAATTTCGCTTCTGTAGCACGTCATTTTAATCACCAGGAGAGTATTTTCAAACACTGCATTAATCATTATATCTTGTAAGGTGTTTCTTCTTATACCTTTACAAGGAATAATCCCCATATCTAAGTGTTCAAGTGTTCACACATGTCTGTCACTCCAAATGAATTAGAAGTGTACATCAAAATGTATCACCCCACCCCTCCTGCTTTTAGCTCACTACCAGATGTTCCCACTTGACTAGAGACGGAGAGGTTTGGGGAGGATGTGATGTCGAGGGCAGCAGCAGGCTGTGTCGGCGCTGTTTCCGTGACCAGTGGAGTTAAGCAAGCCGGGCAGGCCTCGGTGGAGGCGCACACTAACTGTGTCTCGGAACGGCCTCTCTTCAATCGTAATCCAATTGAAATCCTAACGACGTTACTGGCTGCAGCCGGCGACTCGTGGCTGCGGTGAGGACGCCATTACAGCGAGAGGAGAGGAGCAGAAAACGGGCAGGCCGGCACACTCTGAGGGCGCAGACCCGAACATAACAAGAGTAGCCGCGCAGTCTCAGTCGATACTCAGAGTTTGCTTCACACGGATTCTGCACATTGCATAGAAGTAGGAAAAAACGTTCAAGCAAAAGAGTTGGAATCCAGGAAAGGCTGCATAGTGCCACTGGCACTGTGCAGGCATAGAATCTAGAGAAATAGGAAATTATTGAAGAAAATAATTATACCAATAAATGGCATTTCAAGACGCCAGTCCAGTGCCAGCTGCTGTCGCTGTCACATCGTCCAGAGCCTAAGAAGGGAACCACCCCATAGCAACCCCCTCAGATTTAGTTAGAAGTCGGCGCAGTGGATAGGCATTGAAAAACTGAACACAGATGAATCGGGAAAACAGGAAGAAGTTGTGTGGAACTATGAAAACATAAGCAAAATATAAAAACTGTGCAGTCCATGCGGAAGATAGGCAACGTTGAGCAGGTTGCAATCACAGTTGTGCCGTGGCCCTAGCGTGAGGAGTTATCTAGATTGTCGCACAAATGACGATATGGCATATATCGAAATAAATGGCAGAGGAATAGAAAAACAATTAAAATCGCTCAAAAGAGGAAAAGGCCACTGGACCTGATGGGACACCAGTTCGATTTTACACAGATTATGCGAAGGAATTTGCCCCCTTATTGCAGCGGTGTACAGTGAAACACATCCACATAACGTGTTCCATTTAATTGACTACCCATGAGCAAATGTTGACGAGCTTCAGACATTTTTTTTTTGTGTAGAAAGACACTCCACTCGCAATATGCGAGATACCAGGCATTATATATATTGATTTAGTTTTATCTGTATGTAAAATTCTAAGTGTCTGTTGTGCATGAGGCCCCAAATGTATATTAGTGTGTACTGGGATGTGCTCCCACTGGTTCTGGCTTCCACAGAATGAATGAAACTTTGTATGTAAGAAAGTTTAGCAAGTTCTAGGCGCGCCTCGTCTGTTTTGTGTCATCGTTTCTTTCAAACGCTGGGCGCTGAATGTCTCTGGGCGAGAGGTAGATTTGCCAACTGAGCTGAACCCAGTCTTAGCAAAGATTCCTAATGTAGCTTGCTCTTAACCTCCTTTGCTGGGAGTTGGTCAGGTTACCTGTCTGACGGTGACACTCTCTGGGCTCCCCTCCACTACCTCTCATCTAACGGCTAGGCAGTCGTCAAGAGAGCTATTCATTCGCTTCTTGGTTCCTGGTAGGGTAAGTACCTCTGGGTTTCGTTCTGCTGTGACCTCGTGGCTCGACTTAGTTCAGGCTCCATAGTTGTACTTATGCCTTTTCGCAAGTTTAATTCCGGGAGTAGCAACTACACTATGTGTAGTAGTGAGATTTTGCTTAATTTCCTACAGGATTGCTAATTTTATGTCGATTTTTGCTGGAATCTGATTCCTATACTCTGATGGTGTTTCATTAGCATAGTTCTTGCACTTTATAACTTTTAAATCACTTTTTCGCCTGTTTAAATGTGTTGAATGTCTTTTGCGTTCTTATCGTAGTAGAATTCTAATATTTTCGGGGATTTGCGGTGCCTATACTGTTCGTACTTTGTCGACAGAACACGTGGATGATATCAGACTAAGCCTTCAGCTTTTCCATCATTCAGTGCACATGAGTAGTTAATAATTGTATAGCTAATTTGCTAAGGTGTTTCCTATGAAGTGTAGCGTGATAATTTTCCCTGAAAATTGTCCATTCCAACTTGTAATCTGTGTACTTGTCGACCCACGTGTGCGCCGATTAGCGTGTTCCCTGTCGTGGTTATTACCATTAAATAGATCTTTTTCCTGTATGTAGAAGGAACCATTGCACGACGGACGTGATCGCAAATTAACCTGTACTCAACTTTACAGGTGGATAATTTTAGGCCATGTAATTGTGGATGTTTTGAACAATTTGTAAGGTGTGTTTTCTTACTGTAATTAAAAAAATAGCTTTCCCCCTTGTTTTTGTTTTGAATAATAAATTAATTTGTTAAATTATAATCCTTTTGTGCTAATTTAAATTCTCTCCTCATCATTTATTTTGGATTAATGTGTGGTAATTTGTTCATGTATTTGTGATTCTGCTCCCTTCTGGAGGATTATTTGCGTTTCCGTTGCCAAAATTTATGATTTTTGATTTAGATCCAACACTGCGGATCATTATTTGTGTGCAGTTTCCTCTAAAGATTGCAGTAAAGGTAGAACTGTTTGTTTAACTAATAGAATCAGAGTTTTGCTTAAGGGAACTGTATACTTCCGCCGCTGTGTGAATATCGCCGTAATTAGATTTTGTGAGCAAGCAGTCAATTGTTAACTTCACAAACACGGCTAGTTAACAGTAAAAAAGAACATCGGGCGAGTTTCAACCGTAGGCCTCTAGAAGAGCGTAGCGTTCGAAAAATTGAAAAATGTGGTTGGTCATCCACGTTTTCAAGAAGGGACGTTGAACAGATGAACAGAACTAACGTCGATCAGTTGTAGAATTTTGGAACAAGTTTTATGTTCCAGTCTAATAACTTTTCTGAAGATTAGAATTCTAATCTGTAGGAATCAGCATGGGTTTCAAAAAAGTCGATGGTGTGAAACCCAGCTAGCGCTATTCCTCCACGAGACGCGGGTTCTCAGGAGATGCTGTGGTTCTTGACTTCTGTAAGGTGTATGATACAGTTCCCCACAGTCGTTTAATGAACAAAGAGCATATGGTTTATCAAACCAATTGTGTTATTGGATTGACGAGTTCCTAGATTATAGTACGTAGCATGTCATTATCAATGGAGAGAAGTCTTCTGAAGTAAGTGTGCTACTGGGGAGTGTCATGGGACGGTTGTTATTCACAATATATATAACTAACCTTGTGGATAACATCGGAAGTTCCAGAGTTTGTAACAATGGAAAACTGTATTGAAATGCAGGAGGATCTCCAACGAATTGATGCATGGTACAGGGAATGGCAATTGGATCTCAATGTAGACAAGTGTAATGTGCTCCGAATACATAGAAAGGAATATCTTTTGTCATTTAGCTACACTTAAGCATGGCAGGAGCTGGAAGCAGTTAATTCCATAAATTATCTGGGAGTAGGCATTAGGAGTGATTTAAAATGGAAGGACCATATAAAATTAATCGTCGGTAAAGCAAATGCCAGATGAGATTCATTGGAAGAATCCTAAGGAAATGCAGTCCGAAAATAAAGGAATAGGTTACACTTGTTCACCCACTGCTTGAATACTGCTCATCGATGTGGGATCCGTACCAGGTAGATAAGATCCGACGGAGAGCAGCGCGCTTCGTTAAAGGATCATTTAATAATTGTGAATTGTTACGGAGATGATCGATAAACTCCAGTGGAAGACTCTGCAAGAGAGACGCTCTGTAGCTCGGTACGGGCTTTTGTCGAAGTTTCGAGAACATACCTTTAACGAGGATAATAGCCGTATAGTGCTCCCTCCTACGTATACCTCACGAAGAGATGATAAGGATAAAATCAGAGAGATTAGAGCCCACACAGAAGCATACAGACAATCTTTCTTTCCGCGAACAGTACGTTACTGGAATAGGAGGGAGAACAGACAGTTGTACTCAAGGTACCCTCCGCCACACACCATCAGCATGGGAGTATGGATGTAGATGTAGATTACACAAACTGAGGAGTTATGAAGCCCATTTCTTGATAGCAAACATTTGCGAGTGAACGGTGGCAGTAGACGACAGAAACATCACGTTATCCAGGTCTTGTTTCAGTTAGCCCTTCGAATATGAAAAATTATAAATCTTTGACAAGTAGTATTCCCTTAATGCTCAAAGTGCGGATTCTACAACATTAATTTCCAGTTTGTCGATTCACTGAATTTCCTGGCGTCTTCTCTCGAAAACTGTGCGTCATACTCGCGATAGTGAAGGCGTATTTTACCGATGGTCGAGAGTACAGAATTATTCATTAGGGGTCATTTTTCGTTACGAATATATTACCAGTGAATCAATTTTACTAGGAGATCGGTTGAAATAATAACAAAGTCGAGTTAATGTCATGTACCGAACGCCTTTAACTGTAAGATTGGTGGAGAATATTCCGTTTTATATTCGGAATCTGATGTTCTACTTCGTGCCGAAGTGTTTGAAAACTTCCGCAGTCTTTGTCGTACTGCATACGAATTAGATTCCGCTCATTACATTAGCTCAACCAGCTTAGTGTGGAATGCTCTATTCAAAATTAATTACGCAGAGCTGCAACTGATAATTGATTTCGATCAGTTGCAGTTTGTTGAACGAGGTATCAAAGGCGCGGACGTCTATTGTTCATGTAGACATGCAGTTACCAACAAAATATTCATGATGAAACAGTCGATGAATCATACATCTTACATCTAAGTGTGAACAACTTATATAGCTGAGCAATGCTGCAACATCTTACAGTGTCTAATGTGAATGGCTTCCTCCAGAGAACATCAATGATTTTTATGTGTACCAGGTGATTCAGACGTGGTGCACATATTACAAGGAGATCTCGATTACCATGAAATTAATCATAATTTACATTCAGATTTGCCCTTTTGTCCATATGATTTCGTCCCAACCCTCAGATGGTAAGAAACCGAACAAATTGTTTACAACTCTTTACCAATATAAGAACTACGTCATTCATGATAGAAATTTAAAACAGTGTTTGGAACATAATATGGTATTGGAAAAGATTAATCGAATCTTATCCATGGATGAAACCACAGGATAACATTAAAGCACAAAAACGGATAAATGCCCGCAACGACTTAGAGAAGACTTCTTCAAACCCATGAACAATGCTGATTTCGACAAGAGTATACAGATTGTGTGAAACATACATGGGAGGGCAAACATGGGGAAGGTGCATTCAATGTAAGTAGTTAGTAAGTTTAGGGACTGGTGACTCAGCGGTTAAGTCCCATAAGCTTCTCAAACATTAAACATTACATCAAAAGTAAAAACAACTGTGTGGTACGTAATTACTTCCAAGAGCCATGTTGTTTCCACTACTGGGCTGCACCTCGTCCTCTGGGATGTGAGTGAATATTTTGACTTGGGGACACTGTTGCATAGACAAGAACTGAGTATTTAATTTGTCATACATTGTAAATAGAACATTGTGTTAATAAAATTATAGAGTTTGTATCACTGTTTTTATTTGCAGAACAATAATTGTGTTGTATGTTTTTTATTTACACAATTATATACAATTAATCACATATTTGTTATATTTGCAGTATTACGCAAATCACTGTTTCCTATAGGATATATTTTCTGCCTGAATTGTATTCAGATGTATAGGTGCTACAAACATAGGCATTCTTGCTGTAAATTCACCTTCCACAGAATCCTTGCTTATTATGGTTGCCTATTGCATATTTTGATGTTGGATAAATAGAAGTGTTTATTCACTGCTCTAATTGATTTACTGACACATTGTGATGAAACAAATAGGTGCAAAATAATATGCGACCCTTAATATAAGCAAATAAGTGGTTTAGTCTGCTGTCTTCAGTAATGCATTACACAAGTCATTTATTTTCTCCACACTTGAATGTTTCACATATACAACTGAACCATCAATTTCTAATTCAAGCACTGCCTCATCACACATGTTTATATTTGCAGCCACTCCCTTTACTTGTATTCATTTGTCATCTCTCTCTCTATGTACTCCATCAACGAACCACGAAAATAATCCCATTCATGCCAAACATACTGCACTTTAGTGCCATTATGCTGAACATTCTCTATTTCAATAATCACATCAAAGTCTCTCTTAGGAGCTAAACCTGTATTTACGTGTTTTGAACCACATGCAGTCATGCTGTGGGTGTTACCAAAGAGAAGTATTTTGTGGTACTGTAGAATGTGGCTACGTGTCCTCATTAGACATTGTCTCATAATTTAAAACAACAATAATCGATATCTTAAGTATAATTACACACAAAAAATAACAATATCCTTAATAGTAAAATTGAGTGAACTTATACTTACTGATAGGTCTCTTTTTAACTGAGGCTCGTTGCTACTGCTACCTGCATTTCATTTTCTCTGCAAATGACTAAAAATACTTTTAATTTAATTTGCCTGCACTGCGATTTCTCGGAATACCCTCCCTTTGATACATGGAGACTAGTGTCCTTGTCTTAGTGATCTGATTGGATTGTGTATAATAATATGCAGGGGAGGAAAGGGTGCTCTGATTGGACATGGTGTAATTGTGTAATATGATTCCAGTTATGATAGGCTGAACCTCCCCTCCCCTCCCCTTCCCTCTCCTTGACATGTAGAGACTGATAACCTTCTCAGAGTGCTCTGATTGGACATAGTGTAATTCTGGAATCGAATACCAAGGAGAGAGGAGAAACCTCCCCTCCCCTCCCCTCCCATTTCACATGTGGTGACCGGTGCCCTTGATGAATTAGCATTCCCGAAATGACCTTGAAATGCGGCAGTCCGTACCTACCCTGTCTACTTGTATAAATGCCGAAAAGTCAGGAAATAAAAGTGATACCTGGTATTCCCCAGGTATGTATCGTAAGGCTTTCGTTTATCAGGTAATAAAGTCAGCAGAAGATCAAAATCAACTGCGATATGATTTACATATCTGCATCGTGCGAAAATTGGCAATTGACCCTGAATAATAATAAGTGTGATGTCATCTACATGAGCACTAATAGAAATCCGTTAAACTTAATCAATACGATAAATTATTCAAATCTGAAGGCCGTAATTTCGAGTAAATATCTAGATACTAAAATTACGAACAACTTTAATTGGGAAGATTACATAGGAAACATCGTTGGGGAGGGGAGCGAAAGGCTACATTTCTTTGGCAGAGCACTTAGAAAACGTAGCAATTGTATTAAGAAAATGCATATAATTGGCTTGGCCGTACTATTTCAGAATATTTGTGCCACCGTGGAATCCCACCAAGTGGGACTTACTGGGGACAGAAGTAGTTCAGAGAAGGGCAGCACATTTTCTATTAATGCGATCACGAGTATGATGTACAAGTTGGGGTGGAAATCATTAAAAGAAAGTCGTTACTCGTTGCGGCAAGACCAGTTTGCGAAATTTCCTTCACAAACTTCCTCCTGTTCTTCTTTCCTGTGCTCTGTTTAAAAGTGGAACGGTACAGAGTTAATATGAAAGGGGTCCGTAAACTCTACGGCAGGCATATAAACGTGATTTGCAGAATAATTAATATGTACATGTAGATACAAACGTATTACTTCATGAAAACCAGCATATTAGTTAATACCTTTGTCAGTGCTATCCGTCCTTATCTCTCACAGAAATTTCACGTCTTCTAGTAGCTAGATATTATTTTTTAACCATGGCTCTTTATTTCAGTGTCACCCCAGCATAAAGTCTCTGCGTGTTTCATTTTTCATAACTCCCAAGGGCAACAAATAAAGTAGGCTCCTCGGTAACATTTCTTCCAGAATAAAATATGCATGAAAAGGCCCGCGAAGGAAGTTGAAAAAGCCAGGGAAGTAGTGACACAACTGTGTTATTTAACGCGAATCTCAGATATCTTTTAATGTATTCTATCGCCTATTTTGTGGCATAATTCCTGGAAAAACAAATAAATTTGACGTCACTAACTCATTAAAGCTGCACTATCCGATTTACGAATCAGAAAAATTTAATTATAATTAAAATAAATTCATTATAGGTTATGGGATGAGAAATTAGTTTGAAGTGGGCGTTTGTTCTTTCTCATTACCTGCTATTGACGAATACATCATTAAAATTAATTAGATTAAATTTATATTCCGGCTTTGACGCAGACTGCAATCTATATTGGATATGAGCTACCTATTTTGAGCTTATTGCAATCACAGTGCGGAACGGAGAACCAATCGGAGAGCGTGTAATTAATTTCCTTACAAAGTGCGTTATTTATTTAGGTTGGAAACTGTTTTGATTATTATCATAAGAATGAGTTTCTCCGTCTGGAGGGTCACTCAGTAGATTTACACATGAAGAAAGAAAGAAAGTATAAGGAATAAGGCTTCCTTGCAGAAGGTACAAAATTATAAGTGCAGTATGCAAACAAAGAAAGGTAGTAATCAAAATATAAATGATATGTAACATTCATACATTCATTTATTCAAAACGTGACTAGAAATAATAATTCTTATTTCTAGTCCAGGGTTGTAGCCTTTCCCCAATGTTGTTCAACCTGTACATTGAGCAGGCAGTGAAGGAATGGAAAGAGAAATTTGGAGAGGGCATTAAAGTGCATGGAGAAGAAATAAAAACATTGCGGTTTGCTGATGACATAGTAATTCTGTCAGAGACCGCAAAAGATCTGGAAGACCAATTGAATGTGATGGACAATGTCTTGAAAGGAAGATATAAGATGAACATTAACAAGAGTAAAACAAAGGTAATGGAATGCAATGTCAGAAAATCAGGCGATGCTGAAGGAACTACATTAGGTAATGAGACAATTAAAATGGTAGATGAATTTTGTTATTTGGGCAGCAAGATAACTTCTGATGGCCGAAGTAAAGAAGATATAAAATGCAGAATGGCTATGGGAAGAAAAGCGTTTCTAAAGAAGCGAAATTTGGTGACATCCAATATTAATTTAAATGTTAGGAAGTCCTTTCTGAAAGCATTTGTCTGGAGTGTAGCATTGTATGGGAGTGAAACGTGGACGATAAGGAGTTCAGATAAAAAGATGATAGAGGCTTTTGAAATGTGGTGCTACAGACGAATGATGAAAATTAGATGGGTAGATCACGTAACTAATGAGGAGTTGCTCAACCGAATCGGGGAGAAAAGGAGTTTGTGGCATATCCTGACTAAGAGAAGGGGTAGATTGGTAGGACACATTCTGAGACATCAAGAAATTGTCAACTTAGCATTAGAAGAAAGTGTGTGGAGTAAAAATCGTAGAGGCAGACCGAGGGACGAATACAGTGAGTAGATTCAAAATTATGTAGGTTGCCGAACATATTCTCAGATGAAGAGACTTGCACAGAACAGGGTAGCGTGGAGAGCTGCATCAAACCAGTCTGCGGACTGAAGACCACAACAACAACAGTCCAGGATCTAACATGAATAAATTATTTGGCGAGTACACCGTTGAGCAAGCGAAAAAAAATATTTGTATGTTGTGTGTTCTTTTCGGACATGTCCAAAAGAACAGACACCATTTGTTGACAATAACGGCCGCAATTTTAGGAATTCGAAATGTTTAAACATTTTGATCGTTTCAGGGCATTGACATAAATCCAGAGGCAAAGATGAAAATTTGTACTGGACAAGGATTCAAACCCGGATTTCCCGCTTTGGACCAGTGGTCGCCTTAACCAATTAGGCTATCCAGGCACGTTTCTCTAGAGACCCAAATCCTCAACTTGTAGCACACTACGATGGCAGTGACCCCCACCCATTAGTTCGTCTTACACGCAGCCTATACTGTATTCAGCAAGCGACCGAGATTATGTGTCCGCATTGGAATTGTCAATGCCTGTTGTGGGCATATTTGCAACTATTGATATGATGCCTGTTCTTTTCGGACTTGTCCAGTATACTCTGTGAGCAAGTGGAATCAAATTGGCAGGGAGCACTACAATCGTAGTGAGCTACAAGGTGAGAATTTGAGTTGGAAGGGAAGCGGGCCTGGGTAGTTCAGTTGGTTAAGGCAACTGCTGGCCCAAAGCGGCAAATCCGATTTCGATTCCCGGTCCAACACAAATTTTCATCTTTGTCTTTCGATTTATTTCAATGCCCTGAAAACGTCGATATGTTTAAATATTTCGAAATCGTAAGCGACATAAATTGTATGTGTTAGAAACACTGAGAGAAGCGTGCTGTTCTCCAAACTTTTTATTTTTCTTAATGGAACTGCACTAAGGTAATTGACGGTCCCGATCTATGGATCTTAAATAACGTATTAAATTGTGGCAATGGAAACGTGGTTTAGTTTTCTCTCCTCCAGAAGGAAGCAATAGACAAGATATATCATCTGACTACACAAAATATAAACTGTGGGAGAATTTAAAATAGGACAAAAGGTTAACGTTTAACACAATGATTTATTGTCCAAGGCATAAACAACAAAGGGAGGACACCACTTTAAATACAATAAACACACACCTTACATAAGTATCCACACTTACAAGATTATATGACCCTAAGACTACCCACCTGCAAAAGTAGTACTAGCGTAATGATTATTTTTCAGAGAGGAGGAGGGAGGAATTGATACACATTCTCACACAGATAAACATGCGCCAAGCCATGCAGGTACTTACCAGCAACGAACACAAACAACAGCAACGCCAGCAGCAGGACACAGTACGGAACGGCAGGTTCACTCGCGCACCAATAAAAGAAAACTTTGTTCCGTTGTGTGTGGTCTTTTTGCTTAGACTTAGGTTAGCTATAGGCGGGAACAACGCACGTGATAGAAGACCCCGTGGGGTGCGATATAGTCGCGAAGTATAAGTTTACGGACAAATTCAAAGTATCGATTAAATAGGAAAATTCGCAAAATAATACTCAGAAACGTGCGTTCTGGTGTTCTGCAACAGGGGGAAGAGAACTACTGAATGGTAGTTTTAGGTCAAAACAGCAATCTACAGGGTCGGATCTTAGAATCCCAAAAATTAAAAGAAATACTATTAGCACAAGTAAAACTGAATGAAAAAATACTATTCCGGGCAAAAATAAAAACGCGAGATTGGTCGTGTAACCATTCGTTCTACTCAGAGGAATGATATATATCTAATAAGCAAGTTTACAGAATCCTACAGTACTTCCCGGGGTTGGATCACAAAACGTTGAGAAGGAAAATATTTACAATTTCAAAAAAAAGAAAAAAATTAAATAAATAAATAAATAAATAATAATGTATAAAATAAAATAAAACGCGACTTGTGTCGTGTAACGATTCATTATACTCAGGAGCAGAGGAGCTACCTGATAGGAATGACTACGGTATAGAACACGTTATTTTCCATACACGTGGGGCAGCGAGTACGGAAGTTACAAGTTAAGAAGTACCAAAACTTCGGGAAAAATCACCACATCTAAACTAGGTTATAGTTAACAACACGTGCACAGAGGGTGATGCAGTAAGCTTTATCTCATACCGTCCACGTGTTCTATGGACAAAGGGCAGACACCGGATGCATCGAGAAGTTCCCGAAAAACATCTAAAAAATGTTCAAATGTTTGTATAGTCTATGGGACTTAACTACGGGGTTATCAGTCCCTAAACTTACAAACTACTTATGAACTACTTACGAACTAGGACGGCACAAATATCCATGCCCGAGGGGGGATTCGAACCCCCGACCGTAGTGGCCGTGCAGACCGTGACTGGAGCGCCTTAGTCCACTCGGCCACCGCGGCCGGCGAAAAACATCTAATTTACCGACCAGGTGAACATGAGAAACATTGAAACATGAAGGAAGGACTCTATAGTAAGGGAGTGCAAGGATTCTGTTAACGAACACCAGTGAGGCCGCGAAATCAAACTTCGGCAAAAGTCATCATGATATTAGCAATGCAGAACAAAATTAAATAAAATCACGCCATTACGCATTGCGGTGATTTTATAACGAGAAACAGAGACGCGAATGAGTATTAACAACATGCTATCGAATCCGAACGAAGTTCGCCACGTGCAGAGAACAGAGCCAAAACCAAGAGCATCTTACCTCGCCAAGGACCGGACCATGATCCCTGGCCGCCCTCGTGGTCGCCACTCTCCAGCTACCTGAAGTGGAAGGGGAACCTCTCCAAAGGGTTTAGCCGACTCAGGTAGACAACGTGCACACCGAATAAATGAGAACCTTCGCTAAACATTTTTGCTAAAGATTTGCCTCTTGCCGGCAATTGGCAGAACTTGAGAAAACTGCTGCCATGCTGTTTGAACCAGCAGACAAGAGCAACGAAGCACGACTAACGCTTGTTTAAACCGTTTTGTACACAAGTCCCATTCATTCCACGCGAGCATACACCATCACATATGGGGCCTCATAACACAAAATTATTCCATACTAGCTGAAAACCCGGCGTTGCCCGGGTATTTATTTATTTATTCGAACCTTTAGTTAGTGCTTTTCCTATCCACTCTCTCTCTCTCTCTCTCTCTCTGTCCATCTTCTTTTTTCTAAAAACATGTTATATTTATCAGAGAATATATAAGAAATCGCAGGTAAAAATGCAATCGTTTCTAAGAATCCAAACACGAAATTCAACAATAACGATTGTAATAATATCACAGATGGATCACTTGATGTAATGCGCGAAACGTCAAATCGATTTTTTTAAAGAGATGTATGCAAAGAAATTTCTTTTTTACTGATTTATTTATTCATTTTTATATTTCCTTATTCGTATGCTTATCCTTACAGAGAAAGAGCTGAAGACATTGTAGCACGCATAGACCAAAGATATGGTCTGTGGCATCACGTTTCGCTGTACGTAACCTCCTTGCTATAGAGTCGCAAACGTCATCGCTGGCCATCAGTCCGAATGTTTTTATAATTTCACGACTTTCAACCACCATATCTTCCACCCCCTTATAGGTATCGGCATGGAACTGCTATGGTGTACAACGGGAGACTTCGGACAAAAATTACACACCATTCGTTTGCGTTCTGCAGTTTTCGCTGCAGAGCGAAATATTAACACACATCCATGTAGAATTTTATATGGACCGATAACTTTCCATCCCAATATACTCAAAAATGTTTCATATGTTTGTAAAGCTTATGGGACTTAACTACGGTGTCATCAGTCCCTAAACTTACAAACTACTTATGAACTACTTAGGAACTAGGACGGCACAAATATCCATGCCCGAGGGGGGATTCGAACCCCCGACCGTAGTAGCCGTGCAGACCGTGACTGAAGCGCCTCAGTCTCCTCGGCCACCGCGGCCGGCCCCAATATACTCCACCCTTTTATCAACCCTCAAGCAACAATGCAACCAATAAAACTATTTTCAAAGAGTAAATATAATTTTCAAAGAGTAATTATTGTTCCGCATTTCGCGTTATATTCTTCAAATTACTAAATATCTATCACATCGCTATAAAACCTTGCCCAAAACCTTCCTCAGTTATAAATTAGTAACTGTACAAATATTTAAGTCTCTGCGTCTCGTCGTTCGGACGTGATAAGCGTACACCGAACAGACATTGATATATATATATATATATATATATATATATATATATATATATATATATATATATGATAGCCATAAAACCGTGCCTAAAACCTTCCCCGAGTAGACATAAGTAACTGCACAGATTTTTAGCTCCTTATCTCTAGTGGTTGAGCTCCTTATCTCTAGTGGTTCAGACGTTATAAACGTACACCGAACAGACGTTCACATTTATAGATATAGATGTGTTACTGTCATGTAAAGCGTGGTACAAAATTTCAATTGTCATATCTCCAAAACTGTGGATTTGCTGCATTTTTTGAAATAGTGTGTGTTTTTCATCAACGTATTCCCCTTAACAACTAAAATACCACAATACGTGTTGAAGAAATAGGCCGTTGTGTATAATTAGCTCTAGTAAGGTAGGGACCCACTTCTGCAGACACTGCCGCTGTGCCCTGCAGTAAGCTGACTTCCGCGGCGGAGCATCGAGGAGAGCGGAGCGCCCATAACCTGGCAAACGCCTGGGCGGGGCACCACCCCTCGTCACTCTGTGCCAGCCAGGGCGGTTGTCAGGCTTTAGGGCGGCATCAGCCCAGCTTAAGCCGCGATGGCGGCCGGAGCGCCACACCTCCGCCGCCGCCACCTTCTAATTGGGAACCCGAGCGACGCCGCGCCCGGAAATGAGCCGAGCAGCGCTGCAGCGATTGATTTAGGGGGAGGGGGGCGGCTCTTAATTTCATCTCTCAGCTCTGCCTGCAGTCGACGAGGGGCCGAGTAATTTCTGGCCCTGTGGGGGCTCGAGAAGGAGAAGGGGACGAGTGGCCCTAGGGGAGGGGTGGATTGTAGCACCACAGTGGAATACTTACATTCACCACACTACCACTCATTTTTGTTATACAATGCGACAGCAAGCGGCCGGCAAGCTGTATTTTTGAATACGAAATTGTATGTGTGCAAATGCTATAGTTAATATTGATTTTAATTACATTTTACATTAGGGGAAGGTATGTAGTGGTATATTATATATATATTTATAGGGTGTTTCCCTAAGTGTGTTTGTAACTTATAATAGGTGACGGGGAATTTTAATGCGGTAGGTCAACACAAGAAATGTTACACTTTCTGCGGAGCTATGAACATAGTTTATTGTATCATTTTCCAAAGACTTACACCACAAAGATATAATGTTTTAAATGGAACAATAATTTTTTCTATCGTGCATCGGAATCGTTGAAACCAGCTGCGTCCAAATCAATTTAAACTACATTCCTATCACTGTTAGTTCGGGAGCTACAACCCTTCAAAGTTCCGGGGGTGGAGGCTGCGATAGCGTAGCTGACTGGCTGAGTGACTATCCCCTGGCGCACGGCCCAATGTCACATGACCACCAGCCACCCAGCTACGCTGTCGTAGACTCCGCCCCCTAAATTTTGAAGGGTTGTAGCTCTCAAACTAACAGTGGTAGGAAAATAGTTTAAATTGATTTGGACGCAGCTGGTTTCAACGAATCCAATGCACGATAGAAAAACTATTGTTCCATTTAAAAATTATATCTTTGTGCTGTAACTCTTTGGAAAATGATACAATAAAGTATGTTCATAGCTACGAAGAAAGAGTAACATTTCTTGTGTTGACCTACCGCATTAAAATTTCCCGTCACCTATTATTTTATAAGTTACAGAGGCAAACACACTTAGTGAAACACCCTGTATATGCCGGACGCGGTGGCCGAGGGGACTGCGGCGCGCCAGTCACGGTCTGCACGGCCACTACGGTCGGGGGTTCGAATCCGCCCTCGGGCATGGATATTTGTGCCGTCCTTAGTATTAGCTACTTCATAATTAGTTTGTATGTTTAGGGACTGATGACCCCGTAGTTAAGTCCCATAAGCTATACAAACATTTGAACATTTGATAAAAATATGTAACAACTTAAAAATATTACGAAAAACGTACGGGTATGCTGCCAGGTATCAAAATCGACGACGGCTGATATTTCGTCAGGAGACCACACTGCCATTTTCAAGGCGAAACTGCAGTGAGGAAGCAATTTGTGGAAATTCTTTCAGTAATCAGTCGTAAAAAATATATTTATTTATTCGCAAATCTAGATTCGACCACTCTCCGGTCATTATAAATGCTTAAAAACAATTCAAATACTTAAAACATCTCGACCACCATGTTGGAGATTGCGTTCGTATGAAGATGTTTTAATTGTCTTTAAGCATTGATAATGACCACACAGTGGTCGAAATCTAGATTTGCGAATAAATAAATATATTGCTTACGACTGATTGCTGAAAGAATTTCCACAAATCAAATACAGTCGTGTAGCACAGATTCCACCATGGAATCAAGTCAGATGAGAAAGCAATGTTCAACGATCTTAAAAACCTTGGTTTTCAATGAGTAAACAGAAAACACGACACATACCGATCAAGCAAGCACACAGCGCCGACATTACCAAAGATGAAGCCGGTCAGAGTATCGATAATAAACATCAGTTCTCGACGGATGACGTCGGATTAGTTTTGTTCCTCTGTTTTTTGACAAGTGAGAGAGCAGGATCCCAAGCGGAATTTAAGCAAAACCCTTCATCCCTATTCATAAGGTTGTCACCCATTTTTATTTCTATCGCTTCCTTGGTAACACAGTCCCAGTAGTTGGAAGTGCATGCCAGAATTTCCGTTTTGTTGTATTCCAAAGGGTGACCTGTGTCAAGACAGTATTCGGCCACAGCAGATTTGTTTGGCTGTTGTAAACGTGTGTGACGTTTATGCTCAATACATATTCAGATATGTAGACGACACTTTTGTTGTTTGGTCTCATGGTAGTGAGAACGGGAATTATTTTTTGGAACATCTAAATTGAATCCACCCCAACATCCGTTTCACTAGGGAAATGGAAAAGAATGGTTGCCTTCCCTTCCTTGATGTGTTGATCAGGAGAAATGCAGATGATACGTTGACACATGCTGTTTATAGGAAGCCAACGCATACTGATTTGTATTTTAAGCTGATAGTTGTCACCACCCAGCTCAACGTGAAGGGGTTATTCGAACCTCAGTGCATATGGCTCACGTCATTTCTGACCCGGAAAGATTTCCCACTGAGCTGTCTCATCTGGAGGTAACTTTTCGGCAGAATGGCTATGGTGAATGGCAGATTAAAAAAGCGTTGCTCTATCGACCACATGTGCAACGGGCTAGTGATGATAACACTGAGTCGGCACCCATGTCAGTAGCCTTTCTGCCATACGTTGGCAGCACTTTCAACAAGATTGGGCGCATTTAGTGTAAAAACAATGTAAAATGTGTGTTTCGTCCACCTTCTAAAATTAAGGCACTGTTTGGATCCGTTAGCGATGATCTCGGTTTGCGCAAGGCGGGTGTCTACCGTATCCCATGAAGCTGTGGCATGTCATATGTTGGTCAAACTATTAGGATTGTTGAGGACCGTTGTATTGATCATAAACGTCACACACGTTTACAACAGCCAGACAAATCTGCTGTGACCGAACACTGTCTTGACACAGGTCACCCTATGGAATACAACAAAATGGAAATTCTGGCATGCACTTCCAACTACTCGGACTGTGTTATCAAGGTAGCTATAGAAATAAAACTAGATGACAACCTTATGAATAGGAATGGACTCTTCTGCTTCAATTCCGCTTGGGATCCTGCTCTCTCACTTGTCAAAAAAAAGGAGGGGAAAAACTAATCCGACCTCATTCGTCAAGAACTGATGTTTGTTATCAATATTCTGACCGGTTTCATCTTTGGTCGTGTCGGCGCTGTGTGCTTGCTTGCTCGGTGTGTGTTGTCTTTCCTGTTTACTCATTGAAAACCGAGGTTTTAAAGATCGTCGCACACTGCTTCCTCACTGCAGTTTCGCCTTGAAAATGGTAGGGTGGTCTCCTGCCGAAATATCGGCCGTTGTCGATTTTGATACCTGGCGGCATACCCGTAAGTTTTTCAAAGTTGTTATTCGCCAGGAGAAATTAAGGAATCACAAATTAAAAATAGCTGTACATTTGTTTTTCTTTAGTTTCTTAAGATCCCAGACAAGGTACGAAGCGATAGCCAACATTATAGGACAGTTTATTTACAATTATCTTATAACCTACAGGCTTCCACTGAAAAATTTAATTTTGTACTAAAAAGGAGAAAATGTCTTGGAAACACCAGAAGATCTGCCCTTTGGCAGAAAGACGTCGCTTTTCTACTCAGGAACGTCACGGTTTCTTCACTACAATGCCCATAAGATTGGTAAGCAAACGAACAGTATATAGAACGAAATAACTAGAATATTTAACGTATGAGCCACCACAGGTGTAGCTGAAGGAAAAAACGTCACAGACCTGGCACTAAAACGGAAAAAGCAATCAAACTGTTTCGCAACAAAGAAGAAGTCACCTCCACAACTGTTACCTACCCAGGTGGCGCAGTGGTAACTCACTGGACTCGTATTCGGAAGGATGGTGGTTCAAATCCACCTCCGGCCATCCGTGATTTCCCTAAATCACTCCAGGCAAATGCCGCGATGGTTCCTTTCAGGGGGCACGGCCGATTTCCTTCCACATCCTTACACAAATCTCCGAGCATAAGCTCCGTCTCTAATGACCACGCTGTCGACGGGGCATTAAACCCTAAGATTCTGTCCTCCTTACTACCTCCACAACTGTTGCTTCAACTGAATCGCAAATGGCAAGAATCTTCAAAACATTGGCTTTTAAAGCTAAACTAATCACACTCACACGAATATGCACGTATAATAAAGACGAGTGAGGTGTAAAAACTTTCGAAGCATTAGACTCCACACCGAATTGATACGAGTCAAAAACCTGCCTCTTATTGTAAGAACAGACCATAACAGAAATTTATGTTTATCTTATGTTTATATTCTACTTTCTTTCTAAGGAATAAGCGGCAAATATACACATATTCGGAAGTATTATTTATACCATTGATCAGTTAATTTCGTCTGTTTTCACATTTGTTTCCGTATTATGTACATCTCTTTAAACTTTACTAATGCCTGTAACGAAAAAATTGTACTAACTATTTCGTTAATTACGTACAAAAATTATTGTAAACAAACATGACTCCTTCGGCTGCATGCCCGCCGCTAGGAGCTCTGGTGTCGCTGCAACTTTCACAGAAGTGAGTGTCGCGACTGTAAATGTTAGATTGTTGTATCACGGTGAGAAGCCTACGTGTTGTCACGGACCAGAATACATTCACTCATAGGTAACTCAAACAAAAATGACACTCGCCGATTACGGTATACTTCAAATATATTCTAGTCTAGATCAATGATTCTACATTTTCTTTAGGTGATGAGATATTTCTGGAAAAAAAAAAAAAAAAATATTCGCGACCCAATGTTACCAATGCAGTTACTGTACAGCGATTAATAGTCACAAAATAATTATATATGATATGAAGCTGAAGAACGAATGCTTTACCGAGTAAGATTTTTTAAAATGGTGAATTGAACTTCATTAAAAATAGGAAAGAATCCTTTCTCGAATAGAAAATCACTTTCCACAGAACGTTTATGTATTGATTAAAAACTGAGTGAAGTTTCATCCATTAAAGAAACGTTTTAAAAATAAATTATTAGGAAATTACAGCCTCGGTGGAGTGGCCGAGCGTTCTAAGGCGCCTTGCTGCGAAGCGTGTGGTTGATCGCCGTCGGAAGTTAGAGTCCTTCCCCGGGCATGGGCGTGTCTCTGTTGTCCTTATGATGCACCAGGTGGGTCAAAGCAATGTCGTTGTACTGGAATACTATAACGTTTCATGGGCCGCCTGGACTATATTTCAATATTTATTTATTCTGCATAATTATTCTCTTGTATTTGTTACGATTATTCTGTGTTTATTTCATGCAAATTATTACATATCGATAAGACACATAGACAAAGAAAGTATAACGTTAAAAAACATATTATTATCTGTACATTTACGCTTATCAAATGTTTTACTTAATAAGAAGGAGCATCTCCATTCTTCCTTCATTTTGGCCTAGCATTCATAGGTTTCGGACACAATAGTGCATTGTTCTTTGTTTAATTTTTCTGAATTATAAATTCTTTTCGAGCACAGAATGTATGTTCATTAATCTGAAAATATATACCAACTAATTTCGTTTCATGAAAATTTGCATTTCTCAATATTTTTTATTTAAAAGCCACCTCATTATTCCTTATGGTGCAATATATTAATAGTGTGTGAACTTTTCTTACAGATTAAGACCGGCCGCCATTTTCTTACAAATGCTGGAACGAAGCACAATACTCCAAAATTATCTAAAATCTTTTGTTCCGCACTAAACGTCCCTGAAAAAGTGGCGTATAATTTTTTTTAGCTAGCTGTGGACTTCTGGGTACACATTTTCAGCTTTGCCCATTCGCAGTTGGAGTCATATATTCTGTGAATGTGATACTTTATTCAATTAATTAGATTATTTATCATATTTGTATTCTGTCGTCCATTTTTCCATAAGAATTTATTTAGTAAATATCACATTAAAAAGGATGTTGATAACAGGCGAGAACATGGTGAGAAAGTGTTTCAAGTTAATGAAATCTAGGTATGATAAATATAAACTTGGAACTAGAAATAAAACTTCTAAAAACATAGATCTGTAACTAAGCGTTGTTCGGAAGTAAAATGTAGATTTTGTCAAAAGAGGAGACGCAGAGATTGGAAATAGTTCGAATGTGGTTTTTCACTATGATTAAAAAAAAACCTAAGTACGGAAGTAGCTGATGTACGATGTGTAAAGAAAAACAGAAAATCAGAGCTGGTCAGTAAAGGATTACTGTTATGGCAGCCTTAAGCCAATTCCCAGAAGTTGCAGACATCTATAAAGGCAAATAACAGTAGAAATAGTCTTGCAATAGGATAATAACCCCGGTACACAGCGGTAGTATGATTAGAAAAATAAACTGTAAGGAGCCATGTACAATGTCTTTCAACAGCTTTAATTAACCTTTAACATCCTGAATTGTGAAAACAAATTGCAAAGTACGAGAATCGACAATAATATGACTTACTATTT
Organism: Locusta migratoria; assembly: GCA_026315105.1. Lineage (NCBI taxonomy): Eukaryota > Metazoa > Arthropoda > Insecta > Orthoptera > Acrididae > Locusta > Locusta migratoria. The sequence goes on along the minus strand of CM048746.1, from coordinate 193,037,370 downwards.
ATATATTCTGACTTTTTATATCAAATCTGAAAGAATATGGATTCCTACAGAACCGAAACTTTGGCAAATGTGGCGTTCAGTGAATCTGTTTGCAGTATTTGAATGACGATTTTGGTTAGTATTCTTGCCAACAATAATAATGTGTAGCATCGGTGAAAGTAATCGGCCTCGAATACGCTGAGGATGTATAAACGGCGTTTTTCAGAAACTGCCATTGTCAATTATCTCGACGTCGACAACATCGATCTTTTTGCGGTGCCGTAACACTTTACAGTTATAGTTCCAAGAGCTTGTTTGCGGACCGCTCTATAAGGTTCTAACCCTCTGATCACATCATGGCGCTGTGGAGAACTTTATTGGTCCCTTCTGCTCACTTGAGATAACGCGCAAGTCATGAACCTTTACGATTTTCCGAATGAGGGAAGTTGTAAGTGGCCACTGTTTGGAAGGTAACAGTGATCTTTAACAACTGCGTTACTCTCTTGTCCAAAAACCTACATTTACTGAAAAGTATAAGAATTGAAAGACTGCAGTTACCAAAGATCATCGTAAAGTCAGCAAAGACAGTTTGTGTATCTTCTTGAGCGTAGGATATCTGCGCTTTGCTTCGCACTTGTTTATTGAACCTATCTGAATGTTGACATATTATCTGGTTAGAATGTTATTGGATTCCTTGCGAAAAAAAAAGTGTAGTCTCAAGAAAACAAGTTTACCGGTGACTTATCGGGACAAACAAGGCATACACTACTTGTGAAACGATCTGAAACAGTTATCCTCAAAGTCAAGTTGTTGTCACGGTTTCATTGTACACCTGTACGAAGAAAATAAAAGTTGTGCAATCAGATGAAGATTTTAGGTGCGAAACGCTCAACAGAGCTACAAGCCACCAATCGAGTATGCAATCTGAAAATTATGGTAAAGAATATATAGGACAAACTGGCCGTAGCTTTCTAAAACGGTTTAAAGAACATACCACAGGTACTGCACGCACGAAATAGATCTTTGGTCAACATCTCGATGAGTGGTCTTTTTCCGACAATCTGAAAATCTTACATAATGCATTCAAAGGTCAACTACTCAATACAATTGAACAAACAGGAATCTACATACACCATAAAAATAAAAGAATAGATTGTATAAATGAGCAGCTAGATTTCAGAGATAGATATTTCTTTGAAGTATTTGGTGATCTCCTATAGAATGGTTAAATCCCAAATTTATTTTTCATTTTAAGGCGCAAGTTCATTTTAGCTAATGACTTCGGCTCTCATTGCAATGTATTTTAAACTCTAGTACCTTAAAAAATTTTGGCAAACATTTTGTCTGGCTTTTATTTTCTATCCAAACACTTTACCAAACTTGATTTCATTACAGACGTAATACATTCATAACTATAGCGAAACTGGTATTTATCTCATTGGTGACCAAATGACAAGAAATTTTATTTTGTAATCTAATAATAGTAAAATAGTACCTCCGACTTATGTTTTCAGTGGTAACAAAAGCCATTTCACGGCTTTCCCGTAATTCCATATATTGCATATGCGCATACATAATGTACTTTTAAAACTTATATACATTTTATGTCGGTTATTAGTGCTCTCCCATTTAGTAAATATTGTCCATTGGATATTTAATTGTAATGATGTCTACCATATCTAGTCTTCCACTATTGACATATTTCTCCAATGGAAACAGATCATAACTTACGACTTTATAATTTTTAGTTTGTCGTCTGCTATTACCATTGGAAACCAACCTCAACTAACGTCAGTGTGGAGTGTCGTCTGCTTGATCTCTTTGGAATTATTGCAACACAGAAGACAGGATATGAACTGATTAGCAATGTTTTATATACTCTTAATATATTTTTAATATGTCCATTTAGGACTATTACATGTACTGCATGTTGTCTTATCACTTCCACCATTCTACATAATAAATCGGCTTTTGAACATATTGAAATGCATTTTTATAATAACTTCCGATATAACTTATACTCAAGTGACCAACGTTTAAATTAGAGGGCAGAGCTTCTGGTATTTAAGGGACAGATAGCTCTTAATTATCATACATATCCATTAAAAGACCCATCAACAACAGTTTCAAGAAGTTTTACGACCACTTGATAACACAAGGGCAAGGAAAAACATGGCTTCTACTGTTAGAAGAGAAGAACGCACTTCCCAAACACCCACGAAGGGAAACTGTGGCAGCATTTCGAAGAATTACTGGCCACGACTGCCTTACGGAACACCTGCACAGGACTGGAACCTTACCTTCACCGAAGTGTGAAACAGAAGACACCATTATGAATTGGGAACATCTCAGAAACTGTAAAATACTGCAATATTGTGACGGGATGTCATATAGTCAATTGAATTGGGAAGTTAGAAGACTAATGACTATGCGTCACATGTCTGAGCATTAAATAAATAAATATTTAAATACTTGATTTAGACTATAGTTTATCCCTCTTATGTCGTATTATTTGTATCATTACAGTTGGTGTGGCCTGACTTTTGTATTAAACACTTCACTTTACTCACACAAATAAAATAATTAACACAGATGCTGAAAACTCGAGACAAAACATGCTAATAACGCGAAAGAAAATTATTATACATTGAAAGTACATATCTCACCTTAATACAGATCATGTACAGCTTTCAGATGATTGTAGTAAATAAGCAGTTGATCGCTTACTAATTTCTGAACCACCTTTGCAACAGACTGATTATAATTGAACTATATTCGGTTAGTGAATTTGTCGTAGGAATTATTAACGTTAATGACTTTGGTTAGTTTCAAATAAATAATTATGCTATTCATATAGGCGTTCTTTTTATTAGCGTAGGAATAATTAGTTACTACCACGAAAAACCACTATCAAACAATTACTCATTGCACTAATTATCACTTATTTTCACAAACTTTGTAAATATATATATATATATATATATATATATATATATATATTCGAAGAAAGCTTTTGCCAGTATAGCCTGTTCTTAAACACACTATCGTTGTTGTTATGGTCTTCAGTCCGGAGATGGGTTTGATGCAGCTCTCCACCCTACTCTATCTTGAGTAAGCCTTTTCATCTCCTCATAAGAACGGCAACCCACATCCATTTGAATCTGCTTACTATATGCGTATCTTGATCTCCGTCTGCGATTCTTATCCCACACACTTCCCTCCAATGCTAAATTTACCATTCCCGCTGTCTAATAATGTGTCCCAGCAAGCGATCCCTTCTTTTAGTCAAGGTATGCCAAAAATTCCTTTTCTCACCAATTCTGTTCAGTACCTTCAGCATTCTTCTGTAACACGACTTTTCAAAAGCCTCTATTCTCTTCCTGTCCGCACTGTTCATCGTCCATGTTTCACTCCCTTACAAGGCAACACTCCACTCAAATGCCTTAAGCAAAGACTTTCTTACACTTAAATTAATATTCGATGTTAGCAAATTTCTCTTTTCCAAAAATGCTTTCCTTCCCATTGCCATTCTGCATTTTATATCCCCTGTACTGCGACTATCATATGCTATTTTATTACCCAAGCAGCAAAACTCATCTACCAACTTCATTGTTTGCTTACCTAATCTAATTCCTTCAGCATCGCCTGATTTTCTAAGACTGGATTTCATTATCTTCGTTTTGCTCTTGTTTATTTTATACGCTCTTTTCAACACACTGTCCATTCCATTCAACTGCTCTCCCAGGTCCTTTGCTGTCTCTGACAGAATTACAATGTCAATAGCAAAACGCAATGTTTTATTTCTTCACCCTGATCTTTAATCCCTATTCCAAATTTTTCCTTGCTTTCCTTCACCGCCTACTCGAATAACATCGGAGAAAGGATATAACGGTCTTACTGCCTTCCCAACTAATGCTTCCCTTTCATGCCCTTCGAGTCTAATAACTGCGATCTGGCTTTTGTACAAATTGTAAGTAAATCTCCTTTACCTTTCAGAATTTGAAAGAGTTGTAATATTGCTTTCGTATGAAAATGGGTGTTGCTTATTAAAGTTAAGGTTGGGGACCGGAAATGAAATTTTACCAGGTAGTGAAATATTTTTAAATGAAATTACTGAGCAATTTTGACAAGGAATAATTTAAACAAAATTATTGGATTCCACCATTAAATGGCAGCGGTCGTGTTTTCGGTAGCAAATACAACACCAGAAACCAACATTACAGATGAAATCGGCGGAATCTAAATTTTACCTTATTGAGAGATGGTACTAATATTTCGGTCATATTCTGTAATGATTCTAGCTGAGACGACTGGAATATTACTTCGATAAATTGATGCTGGGATTGTGCATTTCATTTACTATTGTTAAATCCGTGTTGAAAATTAATCATGATAGTCGCCAAAAATTGCAAAATTATCGGACTTCATAAACATCGCAAAGATTTTTCTTTGGGCATTAAAATGTAATAAACCATTCATAGACACGAAATAAATAAAAGTTGCACAGAGAATGTTCTAGTACAATCGCGAAACAAATCGCAACAATACCCGATCATCACTTTATGAAGTATTGGATCTGCTGAAAATAAATAACTTTAAAATTAGTGAGAATGGTGAAGGGATTGTAAGTAAGTAAGATACTTCAAATTAACTGTGGGGGTTTATTGAAATTAATAAAAAGAGGACTAAGCTCACACTTACATTAATTAGGCAAAATCCTTGAACACGTCCTAATATATCGAGGCGAAGACAGTAAGTGACGAACAGTTCCGCTCTCTTCCTTCACCTTGTTGCAAAAAAGTTGAACGTGACAGATATTAAATGTTTATCGATACGCTGGCAGAGAGAGGGCGGAAGTCAGCGACAAGCGTCGCACAAGTTATTATGATAAAAAAAAAAATCATAAATGTATTACTACAGAGTGTATTCCAGTCAACATTGTCAAAAGCTTTCTCCAAAAAACACACTATCAATACCTAAGACATTCTATCGACACTGTGTTTAACAAATGGATTATTACTCGACTTACAATATTAAGCCAATCAATCACTAGTTTTTTCTGATTTTGAATTAGTTTCTAATGTGTTAGCAAGGAACCTGTCTGGACAATGACTGTGGCGAATACAGTGTTTAACACGGGTTCTAACTTACTTAACACGTTTCACAATTGAAAACTGCTCCACTAATACACTGATGAGCAATACAACCTAATTCCTATAAGCTGGTTGGATCGTACTTTAATATATACAACTTAGTGCTGCGCAGAAGAATTTTGGCACTTAACAATTGTCGGATTGAGGCAATCTTACAAGTTTTTCCCTGAAGAGCTTCAAGTAGACAAAGATTTACTTAGAGTTCTGTTTAATTTTCAGGTTTGATATTCATCACTTCACAAAGTTATAGTTTTCCTCTGAATGTAGTTAAAGGTAAATTGAGTATTTTATGTTATTTATGACTTAACGTGGCTCGAGGATGGGAAACAGAAAGCAAGAGGTACTGAACCTCATAAAAAAGGAACGCCTAGATGTATCATAATGAGCAAATTGCCGGCCGCAATGGCCGAGGGGACTGCGGCGCGCCAGTCATGGTCTGCACGGCCACTACGGTCTGGGGTTCTAATCCCCTCTCGGGCATGGATATTTGTGCCGTCCTTAGTGTTAGATAGTTCATAAGTAGTTTGTAAGCTTAGGGACTGATGACCCCGTAGTTAAGTCCCATAAGCTATACAAACATTTGAAACATTTTTTGAGCTAACTGATCCAGCGTCTCTGTAGTACTACCTCACGATATGATAAATGCGATGGGAAGGAGGTGATGAAGACACAGAATATGGCCCAGTTGAGGAGTACAAATAATGCACAGTTGCAGAAGAGACAACAACAAATAAATAAATAAAATTATATGGGTGTTAGTATACTTGTGCATTGTAAACGTCACAACAACAGCTGTAATCGGTACATGCCGAGACGATCTGACTTTTTAAAATCATTTTTATGGTAGTCACATTAGTCCGCAATTATGTGTGTCAACAGCACTATGGATGTCAGGTTTATTTCAGTGTTTCGACATGCAAACGTAACGTCTCGCTAAACAACATGTGGTGTCGCACAAGTACAAAGTGCGCGCCGCCTACTTTCGCCGCGCGCCGCCATGCATGCACGGCGCGGCGTTCTTCCGACGACAGCCACGAGCGCCCTCTGGTACAACGCCGCTCGTGGCCACCACTGAAGGACATCGGCCACTTCGCACTTGGCACTTCGAACTGGGACAGCAACGAGTAAGCACTTCGGACTGAGCTAGCAAACAGTTACGACCTTCGTAATCAGATAGGCACGATTGAAGACTTCGCTATTGTACAGGCACTAGGCAGGCCTCCAACAACTATGTATCAACATTCTGCAGTACTATGTAAAAGTTAAGTATTGTTACATTCTGTGCAATATATCTCTTTCTAATTTACTCGAGTGTTTATAGTTTCTGGCTGCTCCCCTCCGTACCTGCACCAGCGTGTCGGTCTTATTCCACTCGGCCACCGACACCTACGACGAGGCTGGGACACAAAAGCGGCGACGAAGTTGGGACACAAAAGTGGCGACGAGGAGTGATAGAACCTTGGACCAGCCCGCTTGCAGCAGCCAGACAGCAGCAGTCGGAGCACGCAGAAATTGCTCCCGCCCACCCACCCTTATTCTAAGAATTTTGGGGGAACATATTCATTACGTGTTTTGTGGACTTTTTTGTTGCAGAGCGTCCTCTTTCATATTGCATTTGTGTTTTGTACTAATTTTCTTGTATACGCGGCGCCTAATCGGTCAGCATGGCCACTACCCCGAACCCAAACTTAATGGAAATTATTCAGTTACAGACGGCGCAAATCTCACAACTTCTCAACGCAGTGGCGCAGTTGACGGCAACTCAACAACAGCCGTCGCATCAGCAGCCCACACCTGCCGCCGCACCGCTTCCGACGTTCCGCCAGTACAACGAACGTGAGGAAGAATGGAGTGACTATTTCGCGCAGTTTCAAGAACTCGTCGCGGCTCATCAAATTACAGGTCAGAGAGTGAAGAACCTTTTCTTATCGATTGTGGGCCCCCAGACTTTCGTACTATTGCAAAAAACTTTTTCCGCAAGCATCTCCTCGTGATGTAGACTTTGAACAAATGGTAGAGGCACTAAATGCTCATTATGAGAGAAAAGTTCTTGTAGCCGCTGCACGATACCGATTTTTCAGACTTAAAAAATTACCGCAGCAGTCACACCAAGAGTGGATTACGGAATTGAAGGGCTTAACCCGCCAATGTAAATTTACTTGCTCTTGTGGACTTTCGTATAGTGACGTGATGTTGAGGGATGCAATTACGCAGAACATTCAGGACCCCAGAATTAGAGCAGCAATTCTAAAACAATCTGACCCTTCATTAGACAGTGTACTGCAGCTTATTGAAGCGCATGATACTTTTGACTTAGCTGATGTAGAAATGCAAAGCCATAGTGCAAATTCAGTGCGCCGCAACGGACGCTTTCCTAGCCGTAGTTTTCAGTATAGCACTAGTGATTCTTATTTTTCTACCGGCCGTGCTGAACAGACAGGGAACAGTAGCCAGTGTAAAAGTGCGACGCAAAGGTCGCCCCGTCGTGTTAGAAACAGTAATTTGAATAACGGGCGCCAACGCTCCTTTCAGAAAAATGTACGTAAATCTTGCCCCCAGTGTGTGTCTCGCCACAAGCGTGCTCATTGCCCTAGTCGCAACGCAACCTGTTATCAATGTGGCAAATCGGGACATGTGCAGTCTGTGTGTATGCAAATTAAAAACTCAAAGAACAGTAACGTTAGGAACAGTGCTTCGGGGAGTGCGAGAACAGTTAATTCTGTAAATGTTATACGGGCTGCGGAATTGAACAGTGCTTTCCTTGGATCTCAATTGCATGACAGTAGTTCTGCGCCTATGGCAAAACTATATAGTGCACCACGTAGCAAGCGCCGACGAGCGCGTAGAACAGTGCAACGGAAAAGGGTTCGGGACAAGCAAAATGACTATGAACAGTGCATTCCTGTAGTGAAAATAGTGCCTTCTGCAACTTCTAATTGTAATAGTGCCCAGTACTGTGTAGCTAGTGACAGTAGAATTGGTGTAGCTACTCAAAGTAATTTTAGTGCAGTAGCCTCGCATTACGCGGACGCCGATCCGGCGGTAGTGTCATCTAGTGACAGTGTGGTTAATCCGCTGTGTGCCGAGTATGCGCCGCTTCCTACCGCACGCAACCCGCGCAAGCGCAGAAAACAATATGTATTAGACGTTGCCCACATTCGCGCACCGGTCGTGCGCCAGAAGCACAAGCTGTTTGTTACTCTCTCTATAGAAAATAAGACTGTGCAATTTCAGCTTGATACTGGTTCCGCTGTTACATTAATTAATAAAGATACTTATGAACTTCTGGGTTCGCCAAAATTGTCGCCGTCACAGCAAGTGTTAACAGCTTATACAGGTGAAAATATTCCCGTGCTAGGAACATGTAGCCTGCCCGCCTCTTTTCAGGGTGTAACGAAAACAGTTGCTTTTGTAGTTCTTCAGGCCAAATCTACGCAGAATATTTTTGGACTAGATGCTTTTGACTTGTTTGGTTTATCAATTCAACGAGATGTGCTTCAAATTTCGTCAATAGTGCCTCAGGATAAAATCAATGCATTGTGTGACAAATATAGTAACTTGTTTTCGCCGGAACTAGGTTGTGCAAAAGACTTCGTGGCACATGTAACTTTAAAAGAATCTGCAGTTCCAAAGTTTCGTAAAGCTAGACCAGTGCCTATCGCCTTGCGTGATACAGTTGCCGAAGAACTTAAACGTTGGCAAGATAGTGGGGTGATTTCCCCTGTTTCTGCGAGTCAGTGGGCCTCGCCTATAGTAATTATACCCAAGCCGTCAGGAAAACTTCGTCTCTGTGCGGACTTCAAATCAACAGTGAACAGTCAAACAATTGTCGACACTTACCCTCTGCCCAGACCTGAGGAACTGATGGACAAATTAGGACAGTCTCGCTACTTTTCTAAGATTGATTTAGCAGAGGCATACTTACAGATTCCACTTGATGACGAGTCAAAAACGTTTTTCGTCATTAATACTCACATGGGCCTTTTTCAATTTCAACGCCTACCGTTTGGCAGTTCTTCCGCTCCCGCTATTTTTCAGCGTTTTTTGGAACAGCTGACAGTTTCTGTACCGTGTTGTTCTGTCGCATCGTATTGGATGTCACGATCGTCCTATTGCCTTTGCATCCAAGCTACTGACGCCAACGCAACAGAATTACAGTCAGATAGAAAAGGAGGCCTTAGCAATCATTTACGGCGTCACAAAGTTTCATCATTATCTCTATGGCAGAAAATTCTATTTGTTGACAGACCACAAGCCTCTCACGTCGTTGTTCTCACCCACAAAGCCGATTCCGCCCCGTACGGCACAAAAGCTTCAGAGATGGTCCTTGATATTGTCTAATTATCAGTATGAGATTTTGTACCGACCTACCACTAAACATGCCAACGCGGACACACTTTCCCGACTTCCGGTTGGCCAGGATGTATCATTTGATTCTTCAGAAATGGCATGTTGTCAGATAGACTCCAGAGATGCTTCCGCTGTCGCAGACTTTCCTTTGAACTCTCGTCGGGTTGCACAGGAAACAGCTGCGGATGCAGACCTAAGTGTGGTAGCACGTTTTGTTCGCTCAGGGTGGCCTGCCAGAGCCAAAGACATTGATCGGCCTCTGGTTCGACGTTATTTTTCACAACGTCATGCATTATCTTTAAGTCAGGGTGTACTGTTGTTGCATACCGACAACGACCAAGCAAGAGTGATTGTTCCTCGTTCCCTGCAACGAGAAGTGTTACGCCTCCTGCATCAAGGACATTGGGGCATTGTTAGGACAAAGCAATTGGCCAGACGTCATTGTACCTGGGTTGGTATGGACGCTCAGATAGAGAGCATGACGTCACAGTGTACTGTTTGTGCGGAGCATCAGGCGGCTCCTCCGCAACGTTTCTCAGATTGGCCACGCCCCAAGGGACCATGGCAACGTTTACATATTGACTTTGCCGGACCTTTCTGGAACACGCGCTGGTTAATTGTTGTAGACGCTTTCAGCAAGTTTCCTTTTGTGATTGCCATGAACTCAACGACAGCTTCTAGTACAATCAGTGCCTTAACATCAGTGTTTTGCATCGAAGGCTTGCCTGAAACTATCGTCAGTGACAATGGGCCTCAGTTTGTTAGTGCGGAATTTCAACAGTTTTGTCGTGTGAATGGCATTCAGCATATCACCACCGCACCTTTTCACCCTCAGTCCAATGGTGAAGCAGAACGTTTCGTTCGAACATTCAAGTCTCACATGGAGAAGATGAAAGGTCAGCACTCCAGGCAGCAAGCTCTTCAAATTTTCCTGTCTACGTATCGGTGCATGCCACGTGACGGCCCGTCTCCTGCCGAGCTGCTACACGGCCGCCGTCACCGCACTCTCCTTCACCTGCTGCAGCCTCCCACGCACCGAGTCGGTTCGTATGGCGCTACGCGTTTTCAGGTTTCCACGCCGGTGCTGTACAGGGTGTTTGCTGGAAACAAGAAGACATGGTTGCCGGGCACCATTCAACGCGTGCTTGGGCGCAATATGTTTGTTGTACGTTCTTCCACAGGGTCGGAGCTGCGGCGCCACGCAAACCAATTGCGCCTGCACAGACCGCGCGATCCTGTCTCCGGTTTCTTGATTCCAGACCCAGTTCACCGCCAGGGAGCACAACCACATCGTTCGTCCCCGGACTACGAGATCCCTATGGACGTCGACGTACATCCGACGCAGTCGTCGCCGCCGCTGTCGCCGCCGCAGATGACAGCGTCACCGAGAGGGACTCCGGGACCGTGCGGGCCCCCCCAGCTTGGGCCACGCACCTCAGAAGAAGATGACCTGCTCCCTCTGGGCGGGGGCGGGCGCCCTTCCCCAGGTTTCGGCGGGTTCCCTGGAGGATCGCAAGGCGGATGCCGGGGCGCGGACGGCGTCTCGATCCCGGCCTCCGCTACGACGCCCGTCCCACCAGTAACGCCCCCGCCCAGGCCCTCCTCCCAGTGCCGTCGCCGTGGCCCTCAGCCCTACGCCACGACGGCGCGGCGGTTTGGGGGGGAGGGGTGTGGTGTCGCACAAGTACAAAGTGCGCGCCGCCTACTTTCGCCGCGCGCCGCCATGCATGCACGGCGCGGCGTTCTTCCGACGACAGCCACGAGCGCCCTCTGGTACAACGCCGCTCGTGGCCACCACTGAAGGACATCGGCCACTTCGCACTTGGCACTTCGAACTGGGACAGCAACGAGTAAGCACTTCGGACTGAGCTAGCAAACAGTTACGACCTTCGTAATCAGATAGGCACGATTGAAGACTTCGCTATTGTACAGGCACTAGGCAGGCCTCCAACAACTATGTATCAACATTCTGCAGTACTATGTAAAAGTTAAGTATTGTTACATTCTGTGCAATATATCTCTTTCTAATTTACTCGAGTGTTTATAGTTTCTGGCTGCTCCCCTCCGTACCTGCACCAGCGTGTCGGTCTTATTCCACTCGGCCACCGACACCTACGACGAGGCTGGGACACAAAAGCGGCGACGAAGTTGGGACACAAAACAACATGTTTATCAAAATAAAATATATTTTACGCTGATGAATGTTTATTATTAAGAACAAATAAATCCTTAGAAGGAGAAGAATGGGTAGCATTGAGAAATGAAATAGTGAAGGCAGAAGAGGACAAAATAGGTAGAAAGGCAAGACCTACAGCAGAAGTGGCTACAAGGCAAATGCAAGTCTGCAGAAAAATGTATAAATAGGGGAAAATAGATAACACCTACAGGAAAATAAAACAAACATTTGGAGACACGAAAAGCAGCTGTATGAATATAAAGAACTCAGATGGAAAACCAGTTCTCAGCAAAGAAGGAAAAGCTGAAAGGTGGAAAGAGTATATACAAGGGCTCTACAAAGTAAATGAACTTAAATACAATATGGTAGGAAGAGGATGTAGATGAAGATGAAATAGGAGATACTATACTGAGAGAAGAATTTGACCGAGCACTGAAAGACCTAAGTCGAAACAAGGCCCCTGGAGTAAACGACATTCCCTCACAACTACTGAAGTCTCAGAGAGCCAGCCATGACAAAACTATTTCACCTGACTTTACGAAGAATGTAATAATCCCCATTCCAAAAAAAAAAAAAAAAAGCAGGTGCAGACAGATGTGAAAATTGCAGAACCATCAGTATAATAAGTCATGGTTGCAAAACTTTAACTCGAATTATTTACAGAAGGATAGAAACGCAGGTAGAACACGGCGAACACGAGTTTGGATTCAGGAGAAATGTAGGAACGCGGGAGGCAATACTCACTTTACAGCTTATCTTAGAAGATAGATTAAGGAAAGGCAAACCAACATTTTTAACTTTTGTAGATTTGGAGAAAGCTTCTGACAATTGGAATACACTCTTTCAAATTCTGAAATTAGCAGGAGTAAAATATAGGGAACGGAAGGTTATTTACAACTTGTACAAAAACTAGACAGCAGTCATCACAGTTGAAGGGCATGAAAGGGATGCAGAGGTTACACAATGTTATTCAATTTGTACATTGAGCAAGCTATAAAGGAAAGCAAGGAGAAATTTGGAGAAGGAATCAAAGTGCAGGGCGAAGAAATAAAAACCTTGCGTTTTGCTGATGACATTGTAATTCTGTCACAGTCAGCAAAGGACCTGGAGGGGAGTGTGTGGTGTAAAAATCACCGAGGGAGATGAAGAGATGAATGTAGTAAGCAAATTCAAATGGATGTAGGTTGCCGTTCTTATGAGGAGATGAAGAGGCTTGCTCATGATATAGTAGGGTGGAGAGCTACATCAAACCAGTCTCCGGACTAAAGACCACAACAAAAACAACTCTTTATTATTACAAGCTAAGAAGTATTAAATGAACTATTATGCTATTAAATATTAAGGTATTTTTTTTCTTACAGAAACTAGTAGTCGTCATCATTTGCCGATGTCACCCAAACTAGGTTTTGTTACTGGAATATTTAATGAGTAACATCTTACAACATATAATTGAATTTTTCGTATGTTTTCTCCGAGTGATTTGGCAAACAGTGAAGAATAGTGAACCTACCAAATCTAAATGAGAACATATGTTTTGCCATTGTTTACTCAACCCATGAATCGTTTGTATTCATTTACAATGTTTGGCTGATCAAGATTAATTTTATGTTTAACGACGCCTGAATAATGATGTGATTTTTTTAATGGTATGCTCTCTAAACTCATAATAAAATTGTGTAAATCGATTGCTTTTGTAACTGTGTTGAGCGTAGGCTATACTCTAGAGAATTGGCGAAGCAAGTCTTTATTTCTACTTTCGTTACCTGACGTTTCACTGGGATCCATCTCAGAACGACATAGTTGTCCGACTGCGCCTGTGGGACGCTCGATGCTACCCACCCGGCACATGTGCTTTGCGGGGCAGCCTGTCCTGGTGAGCATGTTGGGTCGCTGCATGTTTATTACCAACCCTATGTGCATACTGGGTTTATGATGTATATATGCAAAATTTTTTGATAGGCTGTTTAATCATTTGGAGAGTTAAATAAAGTAACTAAATATCGTAATATTTCCGCTGAGAAACGTTCAGCCATCTACAGGGAGAGTCGAAGACTGACGCTCCAGCACGCGCTTCGTGCTTATAAACGCGCGGACCGCGCTACTGTGCATGCGGACACAGATACAACAAAGTGCCAAAGGCGTTACTCGGCACCAAGGAAGTACACGTATGTGTAAATTATGTCTGTGGCTGCATAATCGATTATTGCGGAGAAATCGATGTGCTATGATCTGTGCTGTGGCGGCGTCTTTGTAAATTTATTAAAGGAAGTGTCGGATTTCAAGCTTTATCTAAAATGAAGCCGCTGTCTCTGTTAATTAAATTTGTACCCAAGCGAATTTCACTTGCTTCTTTCACCACTGAGTCCCAGAAAGATGGCCGGCCGCGGTGGCCGAGGGGACTGCGGCGCTCCAGTCAAGGTCTGCACGGCCACTACGGTCGGGGGTTCGAATCCCCCCTCGGGCATGGATATTTGTGCCGTCCTTAGTGTTAGCTAGTTCATAAGTAGTTTGCAAGTTTAGGGACTGATGATCCCGTAGTTAAGTCCCATAAGCTATACAAACATTTGAACATTTTTGAATCAGAAAGATGAAGTGGAGGCTAAAATTTTGACGTTTTCGTACGTCATGGAGTGTCCAGTATCAGTCCAGTGCTCTGCCACTGCCGATTTATTCTACATCTACATCTACATCTACATAGATACTCTGCAAATCACATTTAATTGCCTGGCAGAGGGTTCATTAACCACTTTCATAACTTTTCTCTACCGTTCCATTCTCTAATAGCGCGCGGGAAGAAAGAACGCCTAAATCGTTCCGTTTTCGATCTGATTTCTCTTATTTTATTGGGATGGTCATGTCTCCCTAAGTAGGTGGGTGCTAGCAAAATATTTTCACATTCAGAACTAAAAGTCGGTGATTGAAACTTCGTAAACAGATCACGCCGCAATGAATAACGTCTTTCTTTTAATGATTTCCACCCCATTCCACCCCAATTCGTGCAACATTTCCGTGACGCTCCCCCCCCCCCGTAACGTGATAAAACAAAACGAGCTGCCCTCCTCTGAACCTTCTCAATGTCTTCCGTCAGTCCCACCTGGTGAGGGCCCCACAAGGGGCAACAGTACTCCAGGAGAGGACGCACAAGTGTAATGTAGGCATTCTCTTTGGTGGAGCTGGTGCATCTTCGAAGCGTTCTGCCAATGAAACGTAACTTTTGTTTCGCCTTCCCCACAATATTTTCTGTGTAATCTCTCCAGTCAAAGTTGTTCGTAATTGTAACTGCTAGGTATTTGGTAGAATTTACGACCTTAAGGTTTGACTGATTTATATCTTTGTTGTTCCGTGTATCTTTCCTGGACTGTACGTGTCGTCTGTCCTATGTACGAAAGGCACATTCACTGGGGATCTTGTAAACCCCGGCCTTCCGGAGCTCCAAATCATCCTTGATAGAATCCAAAAGTTCTGCTGTCCTTGGTGGGGGCCGAAAAATTACCTTAACTTTGTGTTTGTTCAGAATCCGACAGATTTTTGACGACAGGCTCCCAACATATGACAGAAAAGCCAGAAAAGCACGAAGCGCGTGCTGGAGCGTCAGTCTTCGACTCTATCCGAAGATAGCTGAACGTTTTTCAGAATAATTCAACTTTATGCGGCAGCGCACCCGAAACTTCTTTTAACTGTCAATGCGCCGCGAAAACACGAAAATGCACAAATTAAAAGTCTATTTTCTCGAAAAAATTTTTTCTAGAGTTGCATTGAATTGCTTTGGCTGACTGATACACTTTCTCACCGGCCATGGTCCCTATCCGACATATCTTTGTCGGTTTAGGAAGAGGGCAACACCTGAGTGCGACTGTGGAACCCCAGAGGGAATACCAGAGCATGTGATATACTTGTGCCCCACGTACGACGGGGTAGCTTCCGAATTGAGGCGCCAGTTACAGAATTTCGACACTTACGCACTAATTAGACAACCTGACACTTTCCAGATCCTGGAAGTGTCTCGCTGATGCCATCTCCAGCAAAGTGCGAGGAGACGTCCTCCGGGATCGACAGTAAAGCGTTGTAGGTCCCCTACTCTTCCTCGTGTTTAGCAGACAATCTGAATAGCTCCCTTAGATTGTTCACGGATGATGCTGTCGTTTATCGGTTAGTGAAGTCAACAGAGGATCAAAAGCAACTGCAAAGCGATTTAGACAAAATTTCTGCATGGTGCGAAAATTGGCAATTGACACTAAATAAAGAAGAGTGTGAAGTAATACACATGACCACTGAAAGAAATCCGCTGAACTTCAATTACGCGATATATCAGTCAAACCTTAAGGTCGTAAATTCTACCGAATACCTAGGAGTTACAATTACGAACAACTTTGACTGGAGAGAACACATAGAAAATATAGTGGAGAAGGCGAACCAAAGGCTACGTTTCATCGGCAGAACGCTTCGAAGATGCACCAGCTCCACCAAAGAGACTGCCTACATCACACTTGTGCGTCCTCTCCTGGAGTACTGTTGCCCCTTGTGGGACCCTCACCAGGTGGGACTGACGGAAAACATTGAGAAGGTTCAGAGCAGGGCAGCTCGTTTCGTTCTATCACGTTACGGGGGGGAAAGCGTCACGGAAATGTTGCACGAATTGGGGTGGAAATCATTAAAAGAAAAACGTTATTCATTGCGGCGTGATCTGTTTGCGAAATCTCAATCACCGACTTTTAGTTCTGAATGTGAAAATATTTTGCTAGTACCCAACTACTTAGGGAGACATGACCATCCCAATAAAATAAGAGAAATCAGATCGAAAACGGAACGATTTAGGTGTTCTTTCTTACCGTGCGCTATTAGAGAATGGAACGGTAGAGAAAAGTTATTGAAGTGGTTAATGAACCCTCTGCCAGGCACTTGAATGTGGTTTGCAGAGTATCTATGTAGGTGTAGACGGACATGACCCGCGCCCAGAGCCACCCTGCCATGGTGTGGACCGGCCGCCAGTTACCTAGCGAAATCCGCCATGCTCTGGATTGGGCGCAACACTCGGTTCGATTGTAGGTTAAGTTAGAGTAGACAAATAGTTAGTTATTAAATTAAATCAAACTTCAAAAGAATTTCAGTAGCTGCAGTGACCGTCATGGCCAGCCCAGTGCCAGGGGCGCGTCCACTGGGTTTCGCTCGGTGGACATCCGTGGCCACCCTTAGGTTTATACGTTCCTGGCACACGTGTAACCACTGCAGTATTCATGTAGCTAATAACATGTAGGTAACCTAGAAGTAGGAACCCCTTAGTAGATTTTGCAGTAATTTCGTTAGAATTATATAGAGTCAGGTAAATCACTGTTTTAATTGGAGTTGTATAAATTAGGATCCATTAATTGTATTGGTGATGGGTTGTAATATAATTATGAAATAAAGATTTAAAAAAAAACTGGGAATTTGAGTTCTCAAAGCATTGATATAAAAAATTACAAAAATCTGATAAGCTTGTTTACAAACAATTACCTGGTGAGCGGCAGACGTGAGTCCGAATTCCTGTCGAGGCACAGATTTTAAGACAATCGCTCGGCCTATACTCGTTGTCTGAGGTCTTTGAACGATACTTCAGTTGTGTCTTCCAACACGGATTCAGAAAGTATCACTCTTGCGAAACACAGCTTGCCCTTTATTCACATGAAGTGTTAAGTGCCATCGAAAAGGGATCTCAAATCGATTCCATATTTCTGTATTTTAGGAAGGCTTTTGACACTGTATCCCACAAGCAGCTTCTTATGAATTTGCGTGCTTATGGAGTATCTCCCCAATTGTACGGTTGGATTCACGATTTCCTATCAGAAAGGACACAGTTCGTTGTAATAGACGGTAAGTCATCGAGTAAAACAGAAGTGATATCTGGCGTTCCACAGGGAAGCGTTATAGGTCCCCTACTCTTCCTCGTGTTTATAAACGATTTAGGAGACAATTTGAATAGCTCCCTTAGCCTGTTCGCGGATGATGCTGTCTTTTATCGGTTAGTGGAGTCAACAGAGGATCAAAAGCAACTGCAAAGCGATTTCGACAAAATTTCTGCATGGTGCGAAAATTAGTAATTGACACTAAATAAAGAAATGTGTAAAGTAATACACATGACCACTAAAAGAAACCCGCTGAACTACCTAGGAGTAACAATTACGAACAACTTTGATTGGAGAGAACACATAGAAAATAGTGTGGGGAAGGCGAACCAAAGGTTACGTTTCATTGGCAGAACGCTTAGAAGATGCACCAGCTCCACCAAAGAGACTGCCTACATCACACTTGTGCGTCCTCTCTTGGAGTACTGTTGCCCCTTGTGGGACCCTCACCAGGTGGGACTGACGGAAGACATTGAGAAGGTTCAGAGAAGGGTAGCTCGTTTTGTTTTATCACATTACGGGGAGGGAAAGCGTCACGAAAATGTTGCACGAACTGGGGTGGAAATCATTAAAAGAAAGACGTTATTCATTGCGGCGTGATCTGTTTGCGAAGTTTCAATCACCGACTTTTACTTCTGAATGTGAAAATATTTTGCTAGCACCCACCTACTTAGGAAGACATTACCGTCCCAATAAAATAAGAGAAATTAGACCGAATACGGAACGATTTAGGTGTTCTTTCTTCCCGCGCGCTATTAGAGAATGGAACGGTAGAGAAAAGTTATGAAGGTGGTTAATGAACCCTCTGCCAGGCACTTGAATGTGATCTGCAGAGTATCTACGTAGATGTAGATGTAAAGTGCCCACACGGACATGACCTGCGCCCAGAGCCATGCCGCCGGGGTGTGGACCGGCCGCCAGTTCCCTGGCGGAATCCGCCATGCTCTGGTTCTGGGGGACTGGGCGCAACACCCGGACTCGACTGTAGGTTAAGTTAGAGTAGATATAGTAGTTAATTATTAAATTACATCAAACTTCGAAAGAACTTTAGTAGCTGCAGTGACCGTCATGGCCAGCCCAGTGCCAGGGGTGCTTCTACTGGGTTTCGCTCGGTGGACATCCGTGGCCGCCCTTAGGTTTATACGTTACTGGCACACGTGTAATCACTGCAGTGTTCATTTAGCTAATAACATGTAGATAACCTAGAAGTAGGAACCCCTTAGTAGATTTTGCAGTAATTTCTTAGAATTATATACAGTCAAGTAAATCACTGTTTTAATTGGAGTTGTATAAATTAGGACCCATTAATTGTATTGGTGATGGGTTGTAGTATAATTATGAAATAAAGATGAAAAAAAATAAGAACACCTGGGAATTTGAGTTCTCAAAACTTTGATATGAAAAAATTACAAAAATCTGATAACGTTATTTACAATTCCCTGGTGAACAGCAGACGTGAGTTCGAATTCCTGTCGAGGCACATATTTTAATACTATCCCTCGGCCTATACTCGTTGTCTGAGGTTGTTGAACGATATTTCAGTTGTGTCTTCCAACATGACAACGTATGACATTTTTCATTAATTTTGACAACATTGTCAGAGGAGAAAACAGCGATCTATTTGGTATGATCAATATACAAAAAACAGTCTTGATCGCAGAAATGAACAGTTTCAATTAACCGGTTTCGACCTGATGTAGGTCATCTTCGGAATTATAAGTAGCCCATGTGGCCAGTGCTGAATTCGGCTGGGCTGGGCTGTTCTGCTGCCAGTAGGTAACACAGGTAACAATTACAGAACAGCCCAGGACGGCCCAGCCCAGCCCAGCCGAATTCAGCACTGGCCACACGGGCTACTTGTAATTCCGAAGATGACCTACATCAGGTCGAAACCGGTCAATAGAAACTGTTAATTTCTGAGAGCAAGACTGTTTTTTGTATATTGATATGACATTTTTGCCCAGCCACTGTTTGTATTGGCCCCCTGAGCCTCGGGCCAGTGCGCTAGTCCCCGCGGCTGGGCCCGCTAGCTAGAGGCGGAGGCTGGCGGACCTCCAGCGGTTCGGCGGTATGAATAATTCTGCGCGGCTTCTCCAACCGGGTCAGAACCGACCAGAGCAGAGCAGAGCAGACGGACCCCAGGGGCAGGGGGGAGGGGGGGGCGACCCCGCCGTAAATTATCCATTCAGCGCGCGGACAGGCGCCGCGCCGGCGCTATCTGCCCGTAAAATGTTTATCGTCGCTCGCTGGGAGGCGAAGGCACGCCGGGGACCGCTTCCTCCCGCCCCCACACCAGGCATTCCCAATTTATCGCCGTTAAGCACCGGGGAACGCGCCAGGTATGTGTCTCTAGCGCCAAACGTCCACCTCAACACCTGATCCCACTTCCATGCCAATACACTACATGCAACGAAACTTCCGGAAGAGGAAAACCGATTTTCGTAAACCGTTTTGTGCTTCGTGTTTGGACGCAGGATCCATTCCTCCCGCGGTCAGAAAAAATAGGACTGAATCCTCCCGAGCCTGCAAGGGTGTGGAAAAGGACGGGACTGAATCCTCCCATAACTTGTTTAAGAAGGTAGTTGGCGGCGGCCAGAGACCAGCGTGTGTGGCCAGACCTTTATGAATATTCCAGGCAAGCAAAGCTATCTAGCATATGTTCCAGTGTATGTTCCTACGTTGTACAGTAAGAGTGATAATTAAGCCCCAGTTAACTTTAGACTCAGAGTAAACGTACAGTAATATCACTTTGGTTCTTACAACTTAAAGATTACGTTTTACCTGCAATTGATAAATCTGTGCAACATTTTCAGCAGATGGTATACAAGTTTATTTGATACAGCGTCGAATTATAAACAGACAAGGCAGGATAATTTTTTTCCTAAGAAAGAAGAAATTCTGCTTTCAACGGGAGGGTGGGACATGAGTCTCATTGAACTGGCTTGACTTAACGTGAATAGAAGCAAGTTATGAACATCTGTAGTTTCTAATAAAACTTGCCTTAATAGGAAATCGGAAAATATGAAATACTCCTGAAAGACTTTCACGGATATTGTATGTATTATGAGCAATACTCTTAAATGTGGTGCTCGAGCATAGTAGGTAAGCGAACAGACTGCTATTTTTGCGACTCGGGTTCGATTCCCACTAGAAGCTTAATTTCATTTATTAAATTTCTTGAAATATTAAACTTCTAATTATAAAATTATAGAAAGACTATTTTCACATTTGGAGGTAATAAGTAGAAAAAGGTAACACGACAAAAAAAAAAAAAAAAAAAAAAAAAAAAGCCTCACCAAATTCGTCAGCACGAATGATGTTGCAACTTTGGAATCCACGGTAGGAGCAGTAGAGAACTTACGCATGGAGACGAGATATATAATGCCAAACTTCAACACTTGTTATGTAATCAACACTGACCACACCGGATGACAGTATGAATCGCCGCTGAACACTGGTTGGTATACAAGGATGCGGGGACCTTTTGCAAATCTTGCAATTAGCACTGATTATTGTTTATACTATTAGAAAGATGGAAGATTAATTTTAGCGTCCCATCGGCGTCGGAGGACATCACTTTTAAGTCATCTGCCGTGGACTGAAGTGATAAGTACGGCCGGAAACGGCTTGTGGCGGGGGTGGGGGCTGGGGGCTGGTCCTTGCAGGAGGTGCCACTGTGCCAGAATAGTTCGGGAGGATTCAGTCCTGTCCCCTGTTCGCCTACCTGCCGTTGGGAGGATTCCGTCCTGCGCCCTCGTGTTTACATGGCATAGGCCTTGTGGCGCATTTCTTTTTACTGGACATACATTAAAGCCACATTTTTAATACATCACCTGTTATACATGTTCAGTGGTAGAATGCTCGTAGATCTCGTTGCTCGCCTGCCATTAACACATTACAAAATTATGTTATGCCGACGGGTTCTTGGGTTTTCAGAAAACTACATTTGTGACACTTTCATTTTTTTAGTGTGTTTATTCATCCATTCCTGATAAAACACAAAAGTGATGCAAATGTAAGACTGGTTCACAACACACTTCCAACTAACTAAGATGTTACTCCACTAAGACTGCCATAAGACTCCCTTAAGACTGACTACTACTCCAGACTGACTGAATTCGCGCCAATTCGCGCGTATTAATGCGTAGTGTATATTCTAGAACCTTCTAGAACTCGGAAATACAATATTTAAATATTTAACAATTTTAATAAATATAATCACCTTTACTGCTGCTTATTAGCTTTATTTAATTGTCCACTTCAGCTGTTTCGCCGTATTTGGCATTGTCAAGTGGTCTGCAATAGTTATATAAATTTTGTGAAAATATTTTTTTCGATCAAATAGGGAGAATATTATTCGCCAAATACGGCGAAACAGCTGTAGTGGACAATTAAATAAAGCTAATAAGCGGCAGTAAAGGTGATTATATTTATTAAAATGTCATTCTATGATATACTCACTGCTGCAGGCCCATTTATGAAAAAAAAAATTAACAATTTCTTCATGAAACATACGCATATTTTGCTTTACGTAAAGATACATAAAAGTATGACAAATGTAATAAAAATACTTCCTATCAAGACAAAACAATAGAAATGATCGTAAGTAAACCAAAATTAGCGCAGTGTTAATATATGTTTACATTGTTGTTACGACTTTCAATAATTAATGAATTTAGTTTGTTAGAAGACCATAGTAATGCATATGATAATGTGACTTGACAGAAGCGCTATAAAATGCTTATGTAGTATAAACATAGAATATTAGGCTACAATACTACGACCAACTATGGTATCGAATACTTCAGTCGTTTAAACAAACTGGACCCTCCTGGCTAAATATATGACAGCCTGAATCGGATTTCCTAGCCCACTTAATATGGCGGCTGGAAAACAGCTGATTCAGTTCCTGATTTACTCTGCACAATCACTATTTTTCTTTGTTTAAATACACAGATTTATGTTCACTCTAATATTTGTACTTTTATTTCACCTTAGAAGAATATCACTCTTTCAATATGTGCAGAAAATTCGTAACTAGGAAACACAATCTGACAAGCCAAGAACGCTTCAGAAACGGCTGCGTTTACATGAATACGAAAATCGATTGTGGAACTGGAAAACCACTTTAGAGAAGCGGATTTCCAGGATCGATTTTGGAGTGATTACATGACCAACCAAACGCGGAATTGGGAAATCGGTTTAAGAAATCCGGTTTTGGGAGACCATGTAAACGGGGTCAAAGATAGAGAACACCACTGAGCATTGTGGTTGAGCCATCCTCCACGTGATGACTCCTACACGGCAGACGAATATTATTCTTGTTATTGTTGTTGTTATGGTCTGATGCAGCTCTCCACCCTGTGATATTACAGATACAGGGAGAAGCTGATTGTTTCCATGTGAAAGGCGGGTTTTGCCTAGCTGTTGGGTTCCCCAGCCGAACGGTTGACAGTTTGAACCTAGTGAATGGACAGGTAGTCAGGGTTTCCCTAATGTGTTCGAAAACTGGAAACGCTTGCCTGAGTGAGGGCGGGTATTCCAGATTGCAACTGATATACAATCTAGCCACAAAAATTATTCTAAAAATCCATATAAAATCAGGGAATGATCATACGGCAAATATAATTATATGAATGTATTCAGGAGAATCAAACGCCATAATTACAATTTAATATCCCTTACAGATAAAAAGCCGATAAATTTTAGTACTATAACAATAATATAGGACTTATATTTATAATTATTGATACATAGTGTTTATCAGTAACAATTTAAGAAGCAAATGGGCAGCATTGTACCACGCTACCTATCTTAAAAAGACGTACGACGTTATTTCCGTATTCTTTCAATAAACTTTGTTTTACTCTCTTGTTCTGCTTTTCGTTAAGGTAATAATTTTCTTGTGTCACAACATAGATTCCACCACAGAAACACACAACATGAACCCAGCAAAGCGCATTACATTTATATATGTATTTTATTATATTTAATATTATTCTTAGTAATGTTCGGTTTTTTTATGTTGTAAACTGCCACTTAAATATTTCGTGGCAGACTAAAAATAGTAGATATGCAGCAGATAATTTATATATAAACAATTACAAGTATTTGTGGACGATAACTGAATATATTTGTATAAAAAGCCATGATAAATTAAATATTAATTGTGTAACTGTATTTCAACGGCGGCAGTATATCTGAACACTGAGATGTCATGCTTAATGGCTACTGAGCAAAGAGCTTCAGTCTCAACCGTTTTTTGTATTGTTAAATATATATTTATTTGTTAAATGTAAACAACTTTTGTAAGAGGTGGTCAAAGAATTTCATTCTGTGATATTCAAATGTATAATATTTTGGAAGGGAAATTGAGTTTTAAACATGAGGCGTTAGGGTGCGCGGAAGGATACAATTTTGGGAGCAGGGAGAGCACGCTTTTCGAACGCTTGCGAAGGGACTCGTAACTTAGACGTGGTGGCGATTAGTTGTGACGCTGGCGGTCTGAAGCCGCTTTACGAACTTGTGACTTGAATAGATAGGCATGTATGGACTTTGAAAATATACGGGACTGTGACTGCAAGAACTTAGTCTCTGCTTGAAAAGCGATAAACTATGCACGGTAGTAGGGCTGTGGAACTGCGATAATTCGGCAATCGTGTACTCGTGTGATAACAAATACTTTTATCGCGGATTAACTTGGAACTGCAAAGTTTGAGGGACTACTCTAACTTACGAGTAATAATTTGGAACTTTTACTCTCAAGTGAGTGTGATACTTATTGTGCCTCTCATGAAAAATAGTTGGAGAAATATTTAGTTATTTACCGATGAATAAAGTAGGACCACCTCCGCGTTTCATGTCTAATAAGAGTAATAAAATCCATTTATAAAGAATTACTTCGTGAGTGAATCACTTCTTTATCTTAGAATCCATTTTTTGGTCATTCAGAGGTTTAATTTATGTTTGTTAAATATATTTTCACGTCAACATATGCAGATTGATAGACTGGCTAAACTACAGATTAATTATTGATCTTGTTTAAACAGTTTGGGTAGCTGTTTAGGGCATAGAAGCTGACATACATAACTCACCCCTATGAACGGACAACGAGCCATATTCTTTTAGTACCCTGAGTTATGTATTGGCGAAGCCTTATTGGTGAAAACCGTTAGGACGGTCGCAACCCTACTCTATCCTGAGCAAGCATTTTTGTTTCCTCATAAGAACGGTAACCCACATCTGTTTAAATCTGCTTGTTATATTAGTCTCTTGGTCTTGGTCTCCCTCTGCGATTTTTACCCCACACACTTCCCTCCAGTGCCAAATTTACGATCCCTTGAAGTCTAAGAAGGTGCCCTACCAATCGATCCCTTCTTTTGGTCAAGGTATGCCAAGAACTTCTTTTCTCCCCAATTCATTTCAGTACTTCTTCATTACTTACACGATCTACCCACCTAATCTTCAGCATTCTTCTGTAGCACCACATTTCAAAAGCCTCTATCCCCTTCCTATCTGAATTGTTTATCGTCCAAGTTTACAAGTTTTTATTTATTTTTCTTTTTTTTTTTTTTTTATCCATCTGACCATACTGCGTGGTCATCAATCCGTAGCCTACAAACTACTTAAACTAAGGTAAACTAACCTAAGGACATCACACACACGTGCCCCAAGGAGGACTCAAACCCCCGACGGCGAGCAACCGCGCGCTCCGCAGCGAGGCTCTTTAGACCGCTCGGCTACTCCACCGCAGCTCGTCCAAGTTTCACTCCTGAACAAGGCATTTCACACAAATTCCTTCAGAAAAGATTTCCAAGTTAATATTCGACGTTAGCAAATATATCTTTTTCATAAACACTTTTCTTCCCATTGCCATTCTGCATTTTATATCCTCTGTAGTGCGATCATCATAAGTTATTTTATTACCCAAGTAACAAAACTGAAATGACAGCTTTACTCTTTCGATACCTGATCTAATTCCTTCAGCATCGCCTCATTTTCTGACACTTCAAAATGTTCAAATGTTTGTAGAGTTTATGGGACTTAACTACGGGGTCATCAGTCCCTAAACTTACAAACTACTTAAGGACTAGCTAATACTAACGACGGCACAAATATCCATGCCCGAGGGGGGATTGTAACCTCCGACCGTAGTGGCCGTGCAGACCGTGAGTGGAGCGCGTCAGTCCCCTCTGCCACCGCGGCCGGCTTTCTGACACTAAATTCCATTCCATTACTATCGTTTTACTCTTGTTAGTGTTCATCTTACGCCTTCCTTTCAAGACACTGTCTATTGCGTACAACTGATCTTCCAAGTCCTTTGCTATCTCTGATTGAATTGCAATATCATCAGCAAAACGCAATGGTTTTTATTTCTTCATCGTGAACTTTAATTCCGTCTCCAAATTTCTGTTTGCTTTCCTTCACAGGTTGCTCAATGTGAAAATTGAATAACATTGGAGAAAGGCTACAACCCTGTCTTACTCCCTTCCCAACTAATGCTTCCCTTTCATGCCCTTTACTCCTGCTGACTCCAGAATTTGAAAGAGTGTGTTCCAATCAAAATTGTCAAAAGCTTTCTCCAGCAAAAGCTAGAAATCTATCTTCGAAGGTAAGTCGTAAGGTGAGTATTGCCTCCCGTGTTCCTAAATTTCTTCTGAATCTGAACTGATCTTCTCCGATGTCAGCATCTATCAGTATTTCCATCTTTCTGTAAATAATTCGTGTTAAAATTTTGCAACCATGACTTACTAATCTGATGGTTCTGTAACACACCTGTCTGTGCCTGCTTTCTGTGGAATGGGGATTATTATATTTTTCTTAGTCTGAGGCTATTTCTCCTCTCTCATACATCTTACACACCAAGTGAAATAGTTTTGTCATGGCTGGTTCTCCCAGAGACTTCAGTAGCTCTGAGGGAATGTCATCTACTCCAGGGGCCTTGTTTCGACTTTGGTCTTTCAGTACTCTGTCAAATTAATCTCTCAGTACATTAACTCCTATTTCATCTACTTCTTATTCCTTTCCTATTCTTATAACTTTCAGTTTCCACATCTCCATATTTGGAATGCGTTTCCGTACGAGCGTACAAAATTTAACTGCACACTATTTGGAAATCTGCCGTTGTCTGCATTTTCTGTACTCTAGTAGTCCATCTCCTCTTTTTCCATCCATCTCTTCCATCTCCACCTCACCCTCTCACAGCCCAATCCTTCTCTTCCTCCCTCTCACCTCCTTGGTGCATATCCTCCCCTCCGCCAGTCTAGGAAATCTCATATATGCCAGCTTTCGTGCTGATCAGTGAGACAAAGGTTTTTGCATGGTATCCTTTGTCATGCAGCAAATAAAAATGTAAGAAGACGGTGACCCTCTTCTTGCTTTAAAGGTCAAGTTTGCAAAAAGTCACCATACTAAATTTCATCTAGACACAAAGGATTTAATATGAAGGGCAACCACAGCTAAAATATTTTTACATAATTAAGGGACTTTTTCACAGTTAAAATGTAGGTGTTCAAATTGTAGTTGCCTGAGTGAAAGGCCGTTGGTACACTACATTGACGACAACCTGTAAATTTAAATTTTCCATTCCCATTGTACGTGAAAAATCTGATTAGCCCACATCATTAGTGGTTCTCAGGAATTATTATAGTAGTTGTATTATTGTAGAGCCACCCATCACGTCGTCTAAATGACAAACAATCAAATAATTTTCACCAAACTGATTGCCGAGTTTTAATATTTTACTTAAAATGACACGAACCGGATGGTCAACTGATTTTATGTTTGACGAAATGAGGGAAGTTGCTAGCGGTCGGACCTGACCATTATCCACCATACGAATTATATGTAAAACTTTGTAAGTAATATTATAGGTAATTATTGCAATAACTAGCGTACTGCCTTACAAAATATTTCCATTTAACTTTCTGATACATAAATAGTTTGGATTTTTGCTTTTTTAATACGTAACATTTGAAACTATTCATTTTATTAAAACACTATCATTTTTGTACAGTAATTGCTCCTAAAGATGCAACTATAAAGTTGTGAAACCGGTTGTGCGGGTCTCCACAACTCTAATGAAAAAAACAGCTGCAGTGGAACAACGTCCTTTCACTCAGAAACTTCAATTTTAACATCTACATTTCGAAAGTTCTGCCAGTTATTGTAATTAATTCGATACAAAGAACATACAAGAAATTCCGAAAAAAATATTTCAGCTTTCTTTAATCATTTGAAAACAGAAAATCACGAAACAGATCGAATTATAGACGCAATGAAAATATTACATATCACACCAAAAGGTTATCATATGAACATCCTGGAAGAGATAGAAATTTATACACATTTGAAGGAAAGCCCTGACGAAATTTTAAATGAACAAACCGAACTACAACACAAACATTATCTAGAAAACTTTATTAAAATTTTCGAGTCGAACTAAAACAAAGATATACATCGTAATACCATAAAATAATAAAGATCACACCACACTACCAAAGATCAAACGATATACAGTCATAAACAAACTGTAACCATAGAGCTTCGCTGGAGGATATGTCAAACTGACAGATTAGCTGTAAAAAATTAAGACCTGATTAACGTAATATATATACCATCTAAAGAACATGTATATTGCAATCATTGCAGTCATTATAATCAATTATACCTCCACGATGCTATATGGAAGTGAGTCTGAAATAATGTGTCACGGAAAATGTATTAAAATTGTAAGTATCTTTATTTCACTCATTTTAATCATAAATATTTGTCCGCAGATAGCCTGATGATGGCCACAGAGCCGAAATAGGCCTATTGCGATAATAATAGTTTTTTAACATTTATAAAGTGAAACAGCATTTTGGCATTTCATAGATTAACAATATGTCCTTAAAAGACATACACAATGCTGCATGCCCAAATGAAATGAAATGAAACGAATAATGGTTTAATCTTTGTAACTAACTTAAATACATATATAAAATTAATTAGAAAATACTCCTTTTTTATAAAATCAATAGTAATGATCGATGGAATTGTAAGTCACATAACGTGACGTAACTTCCTATGTAAATCGCATGTAAGCGGACGACATGAAGTATCGGCAGCAACTGTCAGTTGTCATGCAGTCCATCATCATATTCTGTAAATAAGTCGTATGAGTTGATTTCATGAAGGTTTCTCCTTTATACTTCGTGTTCAGTCAGTTGGATTTGTTACAATGGAATGGCGAGTTGTGGCCAAAGTGATGGAAATTGTGTCGTATATTTAAAAGTGAACATTTATTCCGTATGTAGACATCAGAGCACTATTTATTTACAAAATTGTCATTACTAATGTAGATAGAGCCCAGGAACTCGTCAGATAAATTTCACCCCTACTTTATTAAAATTGGTGGAGGAACAATATTCAGTTTCGTATTACCAACAAGTGACCATTTAAGCCCTGGTATCCTCACAAAGAAAATTACCCTCCATCATACACCGAACGAATTTTTGTTGTTGACAGTGACATTTCTATTATTTTGAAGGTCAAGTGTGGAAAATTTTATCAAGATCAAATCGAAACCATAGATTTGTATGCATTAGAAACACCCGGACACACTGAAAAACGCACTTTCAGTTTTCAAATTTTCCAGTTTTTCGGTAGATTTTCTAAACATTTATTTCGTTCAAACATCTACAGTTTGTGTTATCTATAAATCCATTGTCACAATTGGTAGCATGCACAGGCGTATTTTAACCTCTTAGAGGTCGAACCACCTGAGAAAGCAGCCGTGTGATATACCAAATCTACTGCAATAATTGCAGAGCGTTATTTATTGATGTGACGCCGAACCAGCTATTCATTAAGATGAATGGCCACCGTCAAACTGTATCAAAAACCAAGATGGACGACCCTGTGGCACAGCATTCGGCTGAACGCAGCATTGTGTATTTCAATGGCTGCTTTACTACCCGAGCCATCTGGATCCTCCCATCCACTACAAGCTCTTCTCAACTGCACAGATGGGAGTTGTCCCTTCAACACATTCTAAGGTTCTGCGACCATCTTGTCCTCAACGCAAGATAACTCCCCATCCCTACAATCTGTGCCTAACATTATTCCCCCCGCCTCCTTCCGCATTCATTATCTATATCTCTCCAATTCTTTGTAAGTGTATGCCACTCCTTACAATGTCCCCTTAACTAATAACTTTTTACAAATTTTTTCCTTGTTATTTTTATCGTTTCAAATCCCCCTACTCCCTCCCCACACTCCTCTAAATCTCTCTTTTATCCAATCCCGCACCTTCCCTTCAATGCCGCAGTTCAAATTCTCCACTAACAGAGCTTTTATAATCTATCACGCGAAACTCTCCATCCCCACCCTTAGCAGCTATCCTCTCCACTGCTTCCCCTACTCACCACCTCGCTCGCAGTGTAGATGATTGTGTCACTGGAATGTCCGGACATGGTGGTTGTACGTGTGTGTATAGTTGTCTGAATGATTGTGTGTACTTAGTTTCTTTTCCTGATGAAGCCCTTGGCCGAAAATTTAGTTATGTGAGTGTGATTGACTATTTTTCCTGTCTGTCAGCAGCTCGGCGAGCCTCTTTAATGTGAATCATCATCTATCCTCCATTAGAATTAAATTACACAGTATTTTGATTGTATTCCCATTGGGTCTTTAAGGTGGATTCGTTCCTCAGGTTGTTCTCTCTATAAACTTATAGAAATGAATCCTTATTTCCTTGGTGACACCATAGCTTCCGAATAGCTTGACCAATTATTTACCTGAACTTTTTTTTATTGTATTCGTAATACTAGCGAGTCTGTTCTCAGTTTGGGCCAGGGAACAAGGCTTTGTAACTGGGAGTAACTAGTAGTTCACACGGACCTTATTTACTAATTTTATTGGCAAAGCTAGGCTCTTGTTACGTACAATGGGCGACTATTATCGGGTGCTGAGTGGCAAAATGTAATCCTTTCGGACGAGTTCCGATTTTCATAGATGTGTGTCGTACAGTAATACAATTGTGCCTGTATCTTTCGCGAAAGTGCAGGGAACATGTTGACAAAGTTTCAGCACAATCGGATAAGCGGTACGTCATCGCGTAAAATACGAGCAAACACACACACACACACACACACACACACACCGAGGGGAATGGCCGGGACGAATTGTCAGTATGACGTGTGCAAGTACTAGATCGTTTTAGTAAAGCGGCATAATATACTGAATCACAGTTCAATTGCCTGCAGTGAAATGGATACAGCGGGCGTGTGTCTTGTGCGAGAGAGACGTAGCGCTAATCTCTGTAGGGACGGCAACGCGATTGGCAGTGCACATGGACGCATCGAAACACCGCGTCCGCAAAGCACAATACGTCTCTGGAGCGCAGTAATTTGGCCGAACCAGCTGCGGAGATTGCCTGTGGAAGCGTGTCTGAAAAGCGAAATCCTCTACCCGCCAAAATAGCCCTGTACAGTATTCAGAGGACGCTGCATCCGTTAGTCCCTTTCAAAATCAAACCATACAATGCTGAATACGTGAGGCAAGCTGTGATACCTATAGCATATTTCAGATACTCATTCAGTGGTGAATTAATATTAAATTCACAAAAATAATAAAAAAAATCTATCTAGAATCTCCTTACCCCTTTCGGACCCTGTGGCTACAAATGTGTACATAAATTTTACGGTGTGTAAGATGGTTCAGAAGCATTTTTTCTCAATGGAAATAACATCTATACGACACCTGAGTGTTCAATCATTTCATCATGCACAATTACTGCCACCTGTGGAAGATCACTATAAAAGTATTAAGAACCGAGTGTTGCACTGCACAGCAGTTTACGAACTTCAAAGAGCAGCGAAATTGTGGGTTACTTGTATTCCACTGTATAACTGAAAGTAGAAGATGTTATTTTGCGACGTAGTTATTGAATAGTCAGTTTATTTAGTTCAACAGTTGGTACTACAAAATTAATTAATTTAGTCCATAAAAAAGCCTTGTTTTTCAGTAAACGCAGTGTTGTAGTTGAAAATGGGTACATAAAATGGCATAAATCTTGCTTCTAAAATCGTTGAAAATTTAACTTAAGTGTATTACAACATTAAAAATAATTTCATTGCTAGAGAAAAAAAAATCAGGTTTGAAAGGGTTAATTTTTGTAAAATACCCGTATCAAATCCATTATTAGGAACCTCTAGCGGTTCCGCACCGTTATGTTTTGCATGTTTAGGTGACAGTTTATTATTTTATTGGGTCCTTACACGTCAATTGCTAAATGAAAAACGTTAAAACACTCTTCCTTCAATAAAATGCTGGTTATTTTTCAACACATTGCATGTCTAGAGGTTGCTTTCAGTTATCACGGTAGTGAAACACATTGCATATTACAAGTGCGTAAATATAATCATACTACAAAAATCACCGATAAAATTCGTCTATGCCCATGGTAAAGTCACTTCAAGTGCTCATCAATTAAGGCCAGTCAGGGCCAATTTCTTTTTTTTTTAGTCCATATTGAACACTGTTCTAAAATAGCATTGACATAAAAGGGCCTGTTGTTGTTATAACACAAGCGTCAGTCGATACGAATAACACTGTGCTGAGACATTGGAACAAGAGCTGTGAAAGCTTAAAATGGTCATCCTGTGTCGGATTCTGACAGCAGGCTGTTAAAGAGTCCCTTGTGTATAAAATTCGTAATAGTGCGTTGCTGTGGAAAGATGCAAGAGAATACTGAAGATTCGTATTAGTGGCATTATATTGTGCAGTTATTAAACATCCTGATCTATGAAATTAGCCTGTCTGATATTTTTAAGGTAGCATTCAAAACCCTTTATTGATAATACAGTAAATGACGCAAGAACCGAGTAAATATGACATGCCCAGCACATTGGACTAACGCATGAATGATTGATAAAATTCAAGGTCATTACGTTTCGATAAAATGTTGGGATCCTGGCCGTATTATATGAACGAATAATAACATATTTGAATGAATTCCCTCGTGAAAACAACCAAGCACTGACTGTAAAGTGGGCAGTATGTGTGTGAACTAACAATGAAGCTCGTAGGTGTGACAAAGGCAATACTTAGGGGAGTTCGATGTGATATGGAGGTGACAATAGCCATGAACACATACACTCATGCTACTATAAGAAATTACATAGTAAGAATATGCGATCAGTTAAGTTAATGATTACTTAAGAAATATATTGATGTAAGTAGTATACAAAACAGTTTCCTTATTTACAATAAATAGATAACTACGAGGAGTTGAGATGATTCGAGGTTTCGTCAAGTGGTACAGTATTAAGCACTGCCGTGTTTTTTCTCAAAGTTTTTGTTTGGAATTGAAACGTAGGAGATAAATAATACAAACAAGAAGAGAACACACACTTTTGAAATTTAGTGCTACGAAGAATCCAGAATATTACGTAAGTAGATAGAACAACTAACGAAGAGGTACCGAGTCTAAACAGGAAGATAATAAATACTTGGAAGCCATAGTGAAGTGAACGGCTAATTTGGAGTGGGAACTGAGGGATGTAGAGGGCTACCAAATCTTGTGCACATTAAGGTGCCCAGGCGATCATGATGAAACGAATTGGTAGTGCTGCGAAAAGCTGGCTAGGTCAAATAATTTTTTATTGTAGTCCACACTTATGTATAGTGCGACAAAAGTGACGCGTATCGGAATTACCATCATCAGATTTGTATGTTCTTTGTGACGTAGCCACACTTATGGAAATACATGGATTTTTAAAAAAAAGTTGTTCAATACACACATGTTTGTAGTCTGTACGACACGATGAAGTGGAACTCGTCCGAAAGGATTACATGTACCCATTGCAGTCAGAGGAGCTTCGGGTTTCTGGATAGTGGAAGCCGATGTAATTGCTTGCGTGCAACCAGTCCAACCTTCAGCAGACGGCTACGAACCGTCGAGGCAGACTTCCTGGCAGATTGAGCCGGAGCCTGGACTCAAACCTGGGACCTTTGCCTTTCGCGGGCAAGCGCTCTACCGATTGAGCTATCCCGACACGACTCACGATTCCGCCTCACAACTTTACTTCCGCCAGTACCTCGCCTCCTACTTTCCAAACTTCACAGAAGCTCTCCTGCAAACCTTGCAAGACTAGCACTCGTGGAAGAAAGGATATGGTGGAGACATGGCTTAGCCACAGCCTAAGGGATGTTTCCAGAATGTAACTTTCACTCTGCAGCGGAGTGTGTGCTGATATGAAACTTTTTTGGCAGCAGTGTATACAGAATGAATCACTAACACCTGCACCGCAAATATTGCGGAAACGTAAAGTGCGATTGATGTGCGGTTTTC
Source organism: Locusta migratoria (assembly GCA_026315105.1). NCBI lineage: Eukaryota > Metazoa > Arthropoda > Insecta > Orthoptera > Acrididae > Locusta > Locusta migratoria. Next base: position 193,003,497 of record CM048746.1, on the reverse strand, counting down.
ACAGAATGTATTGGTAGACAGAGGCTCATAGTTTTAGCCAGCAAACAGATTGCAATATTATTGCAATATTACTTAGAAATTGTACTTTTTATGCAAAGATAAAGTTTTTTAAATGGAACAATGGTTGTTTCTATCATGCAGTGGAATTTTTGACACCAACTGTGTACAAAGAATTTTGAATGAAATTTTTAGCACGTTTAATTTGGCAGCTACAACCGTTCAAAGTTTCGAGGACGGAGGCTGCGATAGCCGAGTGGCCGAGTGGCTATCCCCTGGGCCACGGCCCACTGTTTCATGACCACCAGCCAGTCAGCTACGCTGTCGTAGCCTCCGCGCCCAAAACTTTGAATGGTTGTAGCTCTCAACTAAACGTGATATAAATGTCATTCAGAATTCTTTGTACACAGTGTGTGTCAAAAATTCCATTGCATGACAGAAACAACCATTGTTCCGTTTGAAAATTTGTATGTTTGCATAAAAAATACACTTTGTAGGTGTTTTTACAATCTGTTTATTGGCTAACGAGTGCTTTCCATTCTGTGAAAATCGCACTTTCCGTTCCCGCAATATTTGCGGTGAAGGTGTTAGGTGATTAACCCTGTATGTGTGATGCCTATTGTTTCGCACATGTTCGACTAGGAAAAGTATTAGTTATTTGGTACAACTGAAAAGATAGGGTAGGCTTTTAATCGATTAATAACTTCAAAAATGTTCAAATGTTTGTAAAAATTATGGGTCTTAACTACGGGGTCATCAGTCCCTAAACTTACAAACTACTTATGAACTACTTACGAAGTAGGACGGCACAAATATCCATGCCCGAGGGGGGATTCGAACCCCCGACCATAGTGGCCGTGCAGACCGTGACTGAAGCGCCTCAGTCCCCTCGGCCACCGTGGCCGGCGATTAATAACTCAAATATTATTTTAATACAAATGAAATGTTTTCATCTTCATCTTCAACATGAAGTCTGGGGTAGCGACAAAGTTCTCGGTTGGAGACAGAAGATCATGGGTTCGAAAGTAGCTAGGAACATGGATTTGTTTTTTCACTCTCAGTTTTAACCTACCCTTCACTCCCCGTGAGGGTAGGAGTCGCCTGAAACGACACGTGGTTCTGATTCCAGGATTCGTTTGCAAAAAAACTTCGACAGCAAGCTATATTTTTATATCTATCTATTTGAAATTTCGCAAACTTCACATTCAAATTACGAGAGACATCACTGTCTACATAAGATATCGTACGATGCATGACGGAGGTACCTTACTCTAGACTTTGACACACATAGGCAAGCAATAGGGTATTTTCCTGTGTTAAAATATGGTTCGAATTGTTGTTATTCTGAATGATTTTAATTGTTTTTTATCTTTTGTTTTTAGCCTTCTCTTGATATTCTAATATTTTGAGATCTAGCGAATCTCTGTTCTTGTCTGGGCGCTAATGACCTTAGCAGTTGTACGCCGTAAAACCACAAAACAAAAAAACAAATTCTGAATGATTATAACATTCAGACAGCATTTTCGCTCATAATTCTTACAAAACATATAACACCTACAACGCGGCAACTAGATGTCGGATCTGTATTATTGTACGCGTTTCCTCCATTTCGCAGCTTTAAGTTACGTTTTTTCGTGATCTAAACACGTTTACAGTTTTTATGCCACAATGAAAGACGGTTATGTAAAGGCTGGCAGCGGAAACCTCCCTAAAGTTGATGCAATTATGGTGTCTTCATCTTTAAAAACAATCCAAACTTTTACGTGCCAGAAATAAGAAACGTGAAAACTGCATTGTAAGTAACGCATGCCTACATCTTAAAGCTAATTATTTCGAGAGATATTTTATGCCATTGGAAAAAAGTACCCTATTTGTTGATGTCAGCAGACTTATTGTATTGTATTGTATTGTATCGGAGCTTTAGGGCGCTAAACTTCGTGGTCATCAGCGCCCATACTAGGAAGAGATGAGTCCAATACTGACAAATGGTGCAGGAGACAGGCATGGTTAATCTGAAGTCACCACATTATGCAATAAAGGGTGAAATTTTATATTCTATCCAACCGGCCTTGAGGTATTATTTTGGCAACATCAACAACACGATAGAAAATCTTATTCAAACCGTCTTGATGGCAAATTTGCAATCAAGACGGTTTGAAGGAATATTTATTCTAACTGATTGCTGTTGTACACCATGGATTGGAAATCATTTTATAGAAAATCTTTGTTCAGATGTTCAGACCACATAGAATGACTAGATTAGTGTATCGTACAGACCATGAAGTAAATAAATAATGCTGTTCCTGCTCTATGATTCTTGTATGTACACTTGTCCGGTCAGTAAAACTAACTGCCTTCGTAAATCAAAGGTTTCACGACAAAATATTTGCGCTGTCACGCGATTGGCTAATGGCGGCGTCTCATAATTCTCGATATTCAGCATCTATTGCCAACATAGTCACAGGAAGCCGCCGGGATAGTTAGTAAAATTTAATCCAGTAAAGCACGCAGTTAAGGGAGTAATTTTATTTAACTACTTCAATACTGGTGCAAATTGAAACATCGAAACCTGTAAAATACAGAAAAATGCCTTGTGTATAGTTATACAATATATCTATAGTCTAGAGCAGGGACAGCGGGTTGCGTCGACGGTGTTTTCATATCGCTCGTAGGTTGGCAACGCACATTTCGCGAGGCAAAAATTCATATCTTTGTAAATCTATCGGACCAAACTGCGTGGTCATCAGTCCGTAGCTAACAAACTACTTAAACCTAGGTAAACTAACCTAAGAACAAACACACACACCCATGCTCTATGGGTAGTTCTTGTCCTTGCGGACGCTGTTCGAGTTGGTTCGTTTTTTGTGTTCTACGTGTTCTTTGGCTCAGCTTTTTTTATTACAGAGGGCACTTAGCCCTCTGACCGGGCGCGCTGAGCCACGGCGCCCGGCGACCGCTCGGCTACTCCACCGCAGCATTTAGCGTAGCCAAAGGCATGTCTCTTTCACGTAAACATTGCGAGCGAGAGACGATGGAATAAATTTATAGCGCTGAAATTACAGCACTTTTCTGGTTTGTTGTTTTTGTGAGTGAATGTTTGCGATTGTGTGTAAACTTTCTGCCATGCATATCAGTGTTTTCTTAGATGTTCAAGATTTGGTTTGATATGAATGTGTCACTACTTTTGTTGTTAAGTAACCAGAAGGGCGTTGTCGATGTATGAAACGGTTGTTTGAGTAAGATCTATTGGTGATGAAATTGCACTTACTGAAGATAAATAATCAGTGCTATACTTTTATAGTGGGCTGCAACAATATTCATGTTGTTCTTTCACCAAATATATTAGGTAACGGCTTTAATTACACATAAATCGTAGGCGTGTAACATTATGAAGCTTTACTTCGCAAATGTAAACATCAGGTCATTAACCTACACATAATACTACTTTACACCTTTGCAGTAGAAGAGAATGATACTAAACAGTTTAGTTTACCAATGGAGTAATATTGTTTACTTACATCAAAATGACCCTCACAGAAATACACACATGAAGTAGTCGCTATTTCATTTGGATCTCTTCGCGCCAGTGTCAACCACTTTTTGCGTATCTTCTCATTTTTTGGTACTTGCAAGAACAAATTTTTCTGGAGTCTTGACAGATGTATTGGTACAGTGCAGAACTGAGCAATATTGTAGGTCATTATGCAAACGTTAACGCACAAACACGAGGCCTCGGCCCAAACAATATACAGGTATTTGTTTATCTTACGAGAGCAGCAGCAGCAGCGTGTTGTATGACGTCACAGGCATCACGTGACTCAAATGTAACGTTTTAGCGGGCTTTCAAATTATTTGAATTTCATTTTTTTTAAAGCATGTTCGGACCATAATATGACATAATTAACAATTTAAAACGATTTCCAGAAAACAGTCAAATACCCTATTAACGCGGTTCATCCAAGTTAACAGATAAATAACCGGTATATGATGGGTGTATTACAAGGACACGCGATCTTACCTCTTTGGATTACTGTTGTGGGGTGGCTGAAGAGCGAAGTGTACAAGCGTAGAGTGGACACAAGAGAGGGACTTGTCGCTCGTATTTTACATTCTTGCGCTCAATTGCGGAACTGAGCTCCGATCTACAACACCTGTCCACAAGAGCAGCAAAATACATTGACGTTGATGGTGGAATGTTTGAGCATTTTCCGCGAGGAAACATACACAATTCAACAAACAATAACACTATCGTCATTTATTGTCACATGCAATTCTGACGTTCTTAGTTGTTTTAATTGGTTTACCCAAAAAGCGTTGAGAAAAGGACATAGGTTTATTAGAAACTATTTTTCGGAATCACTAGTAGAATCTGCACTTGAAGCTTTTTTAGAAGAACGATGACTTTGCAGTTGCAATTTCAAGGATATCCGATTGTAACACTTCAGTCTATTCCTAATATTTAATGTTATTTTATTCATTTATTAATCAATTACTTACATTCATGTCTTGATATTATCGATTGTTAATTGTATTCATGCAAACACAATAGCTCTTTACTCACACGAAGTGAACGGTGCTATCGACAAGGGTTTGCAAATTGATTCCGTATTTCTTGATTTCCAGAAGGCTTTTGACACCGTACCTCACAAACGAATTTTAATCAAATTGCGTGGTTATAGTATATCGCCCCAAATTTGCCACTGGATAGGGGATATCCTGTCAGAGAGGACACAGTTCGTAGTAATCGATGGTAAGGCACCAACTAAAAGAGAGGTGATATCGTGCGTTCCACATAGTAGTGTTATTGGTCCTCTGTTGTTTCTTATTTACGTAAACGATTTAGGGATAAATCTAAGTAGATCTCTTAGATTGTTTGCAGATGGCGCTTTCGTTTACGGTCTAGTAAAATCATCTGAAGAACAAAACCAACTGCAGAATAATCTGATTAAAATATCACTATGGTGTAAAAATTGGCAATTGACTCTAAATAATGAGAAGTGTGAAGTCGTCCACATGAGTACGAAAAGAAATCCGTTTACAAGATAAATCAATCGAATGTGAAGGCCGTAAACTCCACTAAATACCTAGGAATTACTATTATTTCAGACTAAATTGGAAAGAACACGTAGATAATTTCTTGGGAAAGGCGAACCAGAGACTGCGTTTTATTGGCAGAACCCTTAAAAGATGCAACAGAACTACTAAAGAAACTGCACACACTACGCTTGTCCGTCCTTTTTTTTGGAGTATTGCTGTCCAGTGTGGGATCCTTATCAGATGGGTTTGACGGAGGACATCGAAAGAGTCCATAGAAGGGCAGCTCGTTTCGTATTGTCACGATACAGGGGAGACAGCGTTACGGAAATGATACAGTATCTGGGATGGGAATCATTACAACAACGGCACTTATCGCTTCGGCGTGGGCTACTTACGAAACTCCAATCGCCAATATTCTCCTCCGAATGCGAAAATATATTGTTGACTGCCGCTTACATGGGTAGAAATGATCATCAGAATAAAATACGAGAAATCAGAGCTGGTACGGACAGATTCAGGTGTGCTTTCTTCCAGCGTTCTATTCGAGAATGAAATGGGAGATAAATAGTATAACGGTGGTTCGATGAACCCTCTGCCAGGCACTTAAATGTGATTTGCAGAGTATCCCATGTAAACGTAGATGTAGATCTATTGAAGTGCCATGTGATTTCTGTATAAGTGGTCTATGACATAGCAGTTTTCAGGTGTTCTGCTAGAATTTTATAACTTGATTGATTTTCTGTAATAATGTATAATTAATATTCAGAAATGATATATTTATTATATTGTAATCTGTTATGTATAAACTATGTGATAGTGTGTTTCGTGTAAGGGCGTATTCAGAATTGTATGTAAAAGTTAAAGTGCAGTATCTGGCAACGTAAAGGTGGCCGGCGCGCGGTAAAAGATGGCAAGTTGGCGGAAGAAGTTTCTGGAAGTGTGCGTAAGCGAGCGAGTTTAGGAGTAGTAGCGACATAAATATAGTTGTGGTCAGAGCCTAAGAGCAGTCACAGCTACTGAAACAGGCAGCTACCAGTGTTGGGTGGATAGAGGCGTCAGTGTGGGAATTGTGCACGCCTCGGTTGCACAGTGGTAGAGTGCCACACTACAAATCCGAAGGTCGCGGGTTCGATCCCCGCCACGTCCTAGGATTTTTATCTGTCACTTCTTTCACCTCTGGCAGTGTTGCTCATGTGAAAAATTCCGAGTAGCACCGTGGTTCGGAACCCACGTTAAACTGTAGGTCCCCCTATAACTGGCTGGGTAAGTCAGTTCGAAGGTCGGAGGAAGGCAACGGCATACCACCTCCAAACAGGACCATGCCTAGTAAAGCACTGTGGTGTTCAAACCAATCTTCGTATTGTTGACTGCTTTACCTTTTTTTTTTTTTTTTTTTTTTTTTTTTTTTTTTTTTTTTACCTTATCACAAGAGGCTATAGAATTTGAGGCTAATTCAAACTTCGTCAAACATAAACAGCCTCGGCTGGAAATTTATGGCCACTACAGTATCGTGGCTTTGTTATGTGAGCTCGTTATTCAGTACTACCTTCGCCACGAAGACGATAAATAAGGTGTCAGCCACATCAACTACAGGAAAGGTTTTGGAAGATTTACATTGCCGCAGAATCATCTAATATTGCAAGTAATGAATTGTTCTATTGAAATCTTTCATGAACCAGCCGTGTTGTTGGAAGTTGTGTAATATAACCGTTAGCTGAAAAATGTGTAACAATCTCTGATTTTCCAAGTCATTTTACAAAGTAGAGTCCTCTCCTGGTGACGAAACTTCCGAGAATCCCAAGCAACAGTATTATTGTGCTAAAGATTAAGAAATCTACAAATGTAAAGTTGATTAAAACAGTAAAGTGATAAATTCTTAGGTTGATTAAATAATGTTGAAACAATTATAATAAACTCTCATTAAATAATCAAAACTACTTAACAATTTTTGCTGAAATAACATTTTGAAGCTCTATTCAGTGATACTATTCAGTCACATAATCAAAAGTGCAGATAGATTCAGTTGTTTTAATGACATTGCTAAAAATAGCAACTATAATTTTTTGCGTTTCATATTCAGTACAGAATTAGCTATCCGATACTCCATAAAAATATTATTTAAAATCAAATGTTTAAAAAAGTGCTTTTCTGTGCCTACTAGAGAAGCTATAATGTAAGGTAGACTGAAAAGAGTAATCAAATGGTAGTACATTTTGGTGTGTTCAGATATATAAAAGATTGGCTAGGTTTTTTGTTTGATACAAAGCAATTGTACCACTTGAGAGTGTGAAGTAGTACCACACTGGTATTAAAAGAAAGTTTTGTCTGTTCATATTCAAAACCATTAGCATTCTATAGAAGTACAAAGCTACAAACATTTGCTTTGGATAAGAAAAGTCAGATGGTAGTACAGTTTCTCTCAGTTAGATTTCTTTACAAAACTGTTCAGAAAAAGTAAGTTAATTAAATGTTTAAACTACTAGATTTGCCAATTATAATAGCTGGTCTGTTCTTTCTGTGTATCAACCGTATTACAGTTAAGAGTATTGTAAAGTACAACCATATATTTTCTGATCTTAATCGACTTTTTTATTTATCACAGTACTGAGTCTCAATCTTAATCAGTGAAGTAAATGAGCCTTAGTGTTGTGTACATTATTAATTTTATCAGATTTACTGCCATAATATTTTTCTTTGCATCCAAATACTTGAATAACAGCAACGCCTAGTGTAGGCCTAAATTCACCTTATCTGTTTTTCCATTATTTTTTATGCGAGGTATTTATTCCCTAATTCAGGCTGGCGACCGTTTTCATATATCATTACCGTTCATTTAACCTGCAGTCTAAACTGATTCAGGTAACATTATTTCGGAAACATTTCACTACGGAAACAAAATCTTCTGAGACGAAGTTAGAAAACGAAACCTTGCCTGTTAGACACATGACGCGGTCAAATTAAAATCCTGGAAAGGTGTTTTAACATGACAGTAGTGTTTTGCGGTACACTCAGCTTACATTGCTTCATGTTGTGGAAGATTGAGTATCGTGTGATAACCGCTGGAGTATTACACTGTCATTAAAGAACATGAGAAAAGGTTGTGCAGGCTCTAAAGAATATGGTGAAGTAGTTCGAAGAAACCCTATCGCTTCAAGTGTAATGTGGTAGTTGGATCAAACTAAACACTTCAACCTCTGCAGAAGATGGGGCCATAGCATTAGAGGAAGTGACGAGCACCAATGCGCAACTCTAAAGTGTTCGTGGAATTTTCCGATCATTATAAATGTCTCCAAGTCCGGTACAAAATATTCTCCCCAATATTCTGTATTGCTATTCATATAAAATTACGCATCTGCAGGAGTTGCTTTCTGATGACCTGCCAACGACACACACTTCTGCTCTACCTTTTCTTGCTCGTATGGAAGTGGATAACTATTGGCCATGCAACATTATGAGGACACATCTAGTCTATTTACACCAAAAAACTATTTATTTATTTAATCCTATGGTAATTTATACAATATGCAGTTATACATAACAAGGTAAAATCAAACAAGTCCGTTCTTGTCAACCATTTAGTTAAACCGGGTGTGAGAGCGAACAAATCGTCAGGAATGCCACAGTGCGAATGAAGAGGTCAGCGTTGGACCAGATGTTCGATTGTCTGTTCTTCCAGATTATACCACAGTCTAACATACACAGTCGTGACAACACTGCTGTGAAAGTTGTTACCAACTGACAGTTGCAACGACACTAGCGCTCCTAGCGGTGGGCAAGCTGCCACAGGAGTGATGTTTGTTTATAATTATTTGTGTGCGTAATTAACGAAATAGTTGGTACAGTTTTTGCGTTACAAGCATTAGTAAAATATTAAGAGATATACATAACACGGACACTGATGTAAAACAGCCGAATTTAACTGATTCAGAGGTGTAATGAACAACTTCGTCATGAACAAATACTTAACGAATATGTGTTATTTTGTGGTTTATTCCGTTGAAAGTAAGTAGAATATAAACATAAGAGAAACATACATTTCTATTATGGTGTGTCCTTACTATGACAAGAGTTTCTTATTAGGCATCAGTCGTCTTTCTGATACGCGCATATTCATTTGAGTGTGATTACTTCAGCTTAAGAAGACAATGGCTTGAAGATTCTTGCCGTTTGTGGTCCAGTTGTAGCAACAATTATGGAATTGGGTTCTTCTTTGTTGAAAACAGTTTGATTGCTTTTTCCGTTTTCTTGCCAGATCAGATACGTTTTTAACTTCAGCAACAACTGTGGTGGCTGCCGTGGTATGTTAAATACTGTAGTTATTGCATTCTAAATGCGTTTCCTACGTTCCACTCTCATAGATTTTGTAGTGAAGAACCCATAACGTTTTGAGTAGAAAAGCGACGACTTTTTGCCAAAGGCAGGTCTTCCGGTGTTTCTTAGCCATTTCTTATTTTTAATAGAAAATCATAATATTCATCAAAAGCCTGTAGGTTACAAGATAATTGTAAATAAACTTTCCTGCAATGTACCGTTTCGTACCTCATCAGGAATCTCAGTAAACCTAATTTTAAATGACTACCTATTTTTATGGCACTACATACGCTCCCTAGAGTGAAAAGTCTGTAAAAATCGATATAAACGATACTATTCGCAGTATTCAGAAACGTAGCTTGCCGGCCTCTTGGAGCGCTGCAGTCGCAGTGTATAACAAAAATCTGCGGGAGTGTCATGGCTATATATGTTAGACTGTGGTGACACACATCGATGCACTGATCCAGCCCCACTTGTGCCTGAAGTAACTGCAGCAACCATGTCCAGTCCTCAAACTGTCGATGCAACACCAGAATTTCCTCGGTAGGTCAACACTGTTTGGCTTCTATGTTGGATCAAGATGATGGGCACTTGTTCCCAATGTTTTTTGTTGACCACTCATGCCTGCGGCTTTCATTCAGGTCAAATCCATTAGCAATGAGTTGCACTGGAATGACTCTTACCAGTCTTGATTGCAGTTGCAATTCTTGGTGCAATGGCAGAGAGTGTGTTGCAAAGATTTTCTTAGCTTCCCTTAGTAGAGCTTGCTTCCTCCTAACTGAGCTGGAGGGGTGTTACTCAGCATAGATAACCAGTGACTTGGAGTTATTTGATGGTACTAGTAATGCAACGCATTGCGTCATATCAAACAGGAGTGCTTCATCCTACATATCTATGTGGTGCGGCCTCACAGCAAGGAGTAGCCTCCTGTAGCTCCCGTTATCTGTACGGTCCCTGGTAACCGTTATAAAAATCTTATATGCAACCAAGTCATTCCCAGCCTTCAACAGCATGTAAGATGGCGCACCTCTGCAAAAGCAAAGACACTGAAGCAATTCATCAAGAGCCATTTCCCAAATGACATAACTATCATCCATCATTTTTCTGTACTTTGTCAACGACACATATCATTGTGACTTCTAGCTGTGGGGTTCTTTGAAATGTGTTGCGTTCAGTGGCCACTTAGCCAATTTGGCTGAATTGAAGGCATGTATTAGGCAAAATATTCACACTGTGGGTCCTGATAAACTGTGGTCTGTGGTGAAACATACTGTTTATCGATTCCAGCATCTATCAGAAAATGGTGGACGGCATATTGAATATGACTTGTGCAAGTCACATTATAATTAACAGGTTTTACATTACATGCTTCTCCTGTGAGGTTTGGCCTACTCTTTCCCCTTGCAATGATCTGCGAACTGCTGTGGTGGATGTGGTTTCTAGTAACAATACCACAAGTTATTTCACGATGGGCACAGAATCTAGATCTTAAGCTAGGCCGTAAGAAATCCTAGGAAATCCTCATATCTCATTCAATCAACCAGCATCCTTATTCACCTCAGTGGTACCCAATTACCATATCAAAAAACGTTGAAAGTCTTTGGGATAATCTTGTATGAACACTTAAACTGTGAAGAACAAATAGTTGTAGGTTTCAGGAAATAGTTCTCATTCCTAAATGCAATCCAAATATTTAGAAAGGTATTTCCAGCCCAAGTTACACAAAAATTAGTTACCTAACACCTGTCATGCCAAAACGTTACTACTGTGGTGTACTTCAATACGGCCCAAGTAGCGAAAATTCGAGACACCTCCAGCTAGCGATACACATTTGCATTAGATATGTATGCAATATATGGTAGTTCGATCATATCAGTCTTTCATATACCCGACTATGTTGGATGCGCCCATATAAGTGGCGTGATTTTTAAACGCTGTGCTTACTTCACCGATTTCTTAGCCACCAGTGCCCCCAATACTTATCTTCTCACATTAAACACTATCATCATTCCACAACCACAATACCAGATCGGGTACGTCTAGCAGTTTGGCTGTACCTTTTCTGACGTGCTGTTGTGATTTTGATACTACTCTTCCAACTATTTGTAGTGCGCAATGGCCAAATTCAACATCCTAATGTACCCAAGGCTCCTGCAAGGAAGATATCAACCACATGGAACACAGAATTCAGAAAGATGCTCCTTGTCTACATACAGACGGTAAAACTTTATCACTTATCCAAAGGTAGACGTTGATGACATCTCCTGTAAAATCTTAAAATTAACAAAGTGTAACTAGTGACAATCACTTCGGATACTAAAGTGATGTCGCTAGTTACTGAAACAAAAACTGATTGCAAACTTTGGCTTTATTTACTTAAAAAAAAAACTCAAATTAATAAAGAAACAATTTTTTTTTTTTTAATTTCAAAGTTCTGGATAGGTTGACAGGATAGAGGAAACGTATAAACAGTTTCAAAATAAAATAAAGTTGGTTGAATGGTTGAAGAACCATGCCTACGTAACTTTAAAATTAATTTAATTTCGTCAGTTTACTACTGAGGCTGTCGCAATGTCAGAAGTGTTACGCAATGATAAGAAAATGTATTTGTTATTTCTGTTTGGTGATGGGTGGAATCTGATTTAATTTTTCTCGTTCTGCTTGTGTATATCTTCCGATGACGCTGACGCTTCCACGCCAGTGGCTCCCCTACCAAACAGATGGTGCGTCTGAAAACGCCGTATGGCTCTCCGGCCAATAGTGATTCAGTTAAGGTCTCATTTAGGGCTTTCCTTTCTGACTTGACGGCACAAGTTTGGCATTTGCATTTCACCTGCGGCTAAAACCTGCAAGTAAACACCTTTTGTTGAGAGCGGTACTGTGTGGCTTTTAAAAGGATTTTAAGCGTCGTTATTTCTCTGAGAAGGAAAGTGGCTTTTTGGCCGAAGACCACCCGGGGCAGGGACCCTTCTGACCACCTGTCGCCATGGCACCTGGGTCTTACCTCGCTTTAGGAAAACAGTTTTTTGTCACCAGCCTCGATTATCTTGTCACACTTGCGACATGATCTCGTAGTTTTCATATCAAACTGTAATTATTATCGCTAAAAATACCCGTACCTCATCGAGTTTGTATTCAAACGATTCGTCTTGATGAGTAGAATGTGATTTTAAAGTAGGAATATGCGGAAATGAGAGGCAGAAAAACATGACTTGTTAGATGTTACACACCACTAAATCTTTCTCCGTGTTATTTTCCATCTTAGCCATATGACTATGAAATACACTGCCAAGTGATCTACGTCTTACCCTAAACCACACAACATTCAAGAGGAAATTCAAAATTTAAATATTAACGATGGCATAGCCTCCATTGTTATACTCCTCTCAGTTCTTTTTCTATTGTTTCCATATTAGCCTTGAATCTTATCATTCTTTCTCTAACCAATCTACTTCATCTATATCTCTTTCACGCATTCCATCATCTTATGCCATTACTCGATGTGAATAACACATAATTTGTAGGAACATAATGAGGCCATTACTAAATGGTAAAATGGCTCATTTTTATTCATATAATTATATTTATATTAGTCTTACAATTATTTTACTAATAATCTCTTTTTTTTAACTTTAACAGCTGTATTACATGTGATAATGTACTACACAAATTGTTCAATCTGAGTATGCATAGTTAGGTGTAAGATATGGCATGAAGGTCCTAATCTTGCCAGGTAAAATAAATGTGTAAATGAGTAACTAAATAAGTTGTGCGTGATGTGGACATAATTTGTCAGCATCCACTTACCTTATGCCATTCACGGCGCTATTATTCATCAATTTAGTAACTTTTTAAAAATATTTTTGTGTATGCCATTGCGTTTTGCCCTTCGTTCAAGTCTGCCATCATTCTCCCCCGTGGTTCTTCTTGTACACCTATTGGAAAGTGAAACTTTGATTATGGACACCACGCATAATGGGTGAAATAATGTTTTCATGTCTCAGTGCCTTTTATCTCTTGTTTTCACTGTGTACTTATTTGAACGTCAAATATCCGTTTTATTACAGTTTGATAGTCAGGAAATTTATTTGTTAATATCCATCACTTGCATATCAATCTCTTAAATTCACGTCATTTATGGCAAGAAGGAAAATTAACTTTCTGAATTTACTACACTGATTTTTCCATAGTCTGTAACGAAAAGTAGGGCCATTTCTAGGTAGTTACTAATTAAATGGCATCAAGAGAAATCCCTGTAAGTCATGAAATTAAAAACGTAATCTAAATTTACTTTTTCTGTTTTATTAATAATCCTTTTCCATTTAAATCTGTTTCATTTCCTTTTTCTATATTTTAAAATGATTAGACTTTTGAGTTAACGTGAGTAATGCAAAGCAACAGAAAACATAATATCTGGCAGAGCATCTGAAATTTGTTGCTACGCCATACAAATCAAGCCTGTAACGTGCCTTTCACTCCCGAGATACGCGTTACCGTTCTCAGGAGGTTTTGAGGAAGAGACAGCAAGAAAGAGGTTGGGTGGGGGTGGCGTGGGAGTTGGGGGCAGGGGAGGGTGAAGGGGCGGATAAAGGCAAGCGAAGCAGAATGTTGCCTGATGAGCTCCATTGTTATTCAGAATTTACGCTTCTTAGTTGTCGATTCACTGTACCTCTGATTAAAGGAAGCAACAGAAACACTTCTTTTTTACCTTTTTACGCAAGTCGATCCAGAATTATATCTTAAAGAATTCCAGGAATATTTAAATTTAGCGCTTTTTACAGCATAGCAGATTGAAACGACTGGACAACTGATGCCATACATCTACATACATACTCCGCAATCCACCCAAAGGTGCGTGGTGGAGGGTATTCACTAACACTACTAGTTACTTGCTTTCCTGTCCTATGTAGAACGAGGCAAAAAAGAATGCTTTTATGCGTCTGTACCAGCCCTAATTTCCCTGATATTAAGTTTGTGGTCATTACGCGAAATGTAGGTTGGCGGCAGTAGAATCAATCTGCAGTCCGCCACAAATTCCGTCCCTCTAAATTTCTTCAACAGTGTTTCTCGCCTTCCTTCTAGCGACTTCTATTTGAGTTCTCGAAGCATTTCACTAACATTCGCGCATCTATCGAATCTACTAGTTACAAACCTAGCCGGTGAAAGCATTGGCTGATTTGGAGAGTGCCAACAGCAGAGATGTTATAGCCTACCGTACTTTTAATATGATTGAACCACGTAATAAGGATTATGGTAAATCATGTGTGACATCAAACATGCTCTTTGTTATCAGAACATTGACTCGCCGCAAAATTAATGAGATGGAGTCTGTCACCATCTGTTATAAAGGATTTAGTGTGAGTTCATAGATACAAATGATTGGTGATGTCGTGAGACTTAATACAGTATGTGCAGTCCCCCCTCCCCAAAAAAACAAACTAAAATACAATGAAACATAACGGATACTAGAACATAATATAACGTAAAACAAAGCATAAAGATAAAAAAAAACCTGTTGCGTTAGCCGAAACCATAAATGTACATGTAACAGTTTGTTTTATCACTATTAGATTGGTTTTTTTTAAGAGGGCGGACTTGATGAAGTTGTATTCTGCATAGTCAACTCTGAACAGTCCGCAATAGGCTGCATGGCATGAAACTTCACTCTTGACGTCCATCGCGAGATCCAGCTCTGACACCTACAAGCCATGCACCAAGGTACAAATAGACCCAACAGCATGCTGACTGGACTCGTCAGAAATCGCGTCAAGTGCTATTCACAGATTCACTTCTGTCTTCAACCAGAATATCGTCGGAGACATTTTTCGTTTTTGGAGGCAGTCCGATCAGCCTGTTCGTCTTTGATACACGTCTTGTGTGTGCAACAACGTTGTGGATTAGATTAGATTAAATTAATACTTGTTCCACAGATCATATATACGACATTTCGTAATGATGTGAAACAAGTCAGTTTAGTAAATGTTGTCTACACTTGACAATTAATATTTTAAGGATTTTTATTACATTTTTTGTTGTTTTTAATTTTTTAATTTTTTTTGTAAGTTTTATCTAACATTTCATCTACATTGTAGAAGGAGTTGCCATTCAGAAATTCCTTAAATTTCTTTTTAAATACTAGTTGGCTATGTGCAAGAGTTTTGATGTTACTTGGTAATTGACCAAAGACTTTTGTGGCAGCATAATTCACCCCTTTCTGAGCCAAAGTTAGATTTAACCTTGAACAGTGACTATCATCCTTCTCCTAATTTTGTAGCTATGCACACTGCTATTTCCTTTGTGTTGGATTGTTAATAACAAATTTCTTGAGTGAATATATATATTGTGAAGCTACAGTGAAGATCTCTAGATCCCTAAATAAATGTCTGCAGGATGCTCTTGGATGGGCTCCAGCAAATATTCTGATTACACGATTTTGTGCAATGAATACTTTTTTACTCAATGTTGAATTGCCCCAGAATATGATCCCATATGAAAGAAATGAATGAAAATAGGCGTTGTAAGCTAATTTACTGAGATGTATATCACCAAATTTTGCAATGACTCTCATAGCATAAGTAGATGAACTCAAACGTTTCAGGATATCTACAATATGTTTCTTCCAATTCAGTCCCTCGTCAATACAAACACCTAAAACTTTTGAATATTCAGATTTATGTTCAAAGTCTAAATTTATTAATGGTGTCATGCTATTTACTATATGAAACTGTCTATACTGGGTTTTATCAAAAGTTTAACGAGAGTCCATTTGTAGAGAACCACTTAATAACTTTCTGAAATATATCATTTACAATTTCATCAATTAATTCATGTTTGTCAGGTGTGATAGCTATACTTGTATCATTAGCAAAAATTACTAGCTTAACATCTTCGTGAATGTAGAATGGCAAGTCATTAATATATATTAAGAACAGCAAAGGACCCAAGACCGTACCTTGTCGGACCCCATTTCTGATAACTCCCCAGTTAGATTAATTAATTGTTTCATGTATATCATGTGAACTGCTTATTTCAACTTTCTGTACTCTTCCAGTTAAGTACGATTTAAACCATTTGTGCACTGTCCCACTCATACCACAATACTTAAGCTTATCTAGAAGAATTCCATGATTTACACAATCCCATTGTTCTATGATGTCTTTCGGTAGCATTATAGGAGGCCACCATATGCCACTGGTGGTCGTAGAACGCAATCTAACGGCAAAAAAAAAAAAAAAAAAAAAAAAATAAAAAAATAAAAAATAAAAAAAGTAAAAAAAAAAAAAAAAAAAAAAAAATATTCTTAAAATATAGATTGTCAAGTATAGACAAAATTTACTAAACTGACACGTTCCACATCATTACGAAATGTCGTATACATGATCTAAAGAACAAGTATTAATCTAATCTAATCTAAAAGCGATGATGCCATCTGACTATAGTGTAACCATATCGGCAGGATTTCGACGAGGATTAGTCTTAATGGACAATTCTCCTGCTCATCATTCATATCTCGTAAATTCTTTCCATCCTGATAACAACGTCGCAAGATTAGAATGGCTAACGTGTTTTCCAGGCGTGAAATCTGTCGAACATGCCTGGGATACACTGAAAATATTTCTGGACGAGACGACCCACCTGCCAGAGGCCTACATCGAATCGCCGTTGAGGAGCTGGACAACATTCCCTTATTGGTCTAGTGGACAGAATGCCAGTATATACGTGGCCGAAGCACTCACTAGAAAGATATCACAGTTTTCTTTACTTATTTGCTTTGTCCAAGATGGCACCTATTTGAGTGTTGTTATGCTTGTGCTACGAAGTGATTAAAATTATACAGTGAAAATAATTAATTCGTTTGCTGGCATTTTCGTTAGCAGTTTCTATAAAAATTGGAACACATCACTTCAGCCAAACAAGGAGTCCACAATAATATCAATAATTAATGACATCGATTTTCTAGCACAAGGTTTGCAAGTCTTTTGTAACCTCAGTTTCGGCAGTAAACTCTTGTGCCATACAGTATTACTGTTGAAATGAGCACAGATGAATATCGACGATAACTGTGGAAATTAAGAAACTGATAGTGTTACAACCTCCCCCCCCCCAGTATAGACTATACTGTGATTGTCCCAAGAGGAGTACTTTATACTGACGCCCTTGATGCCACGCCCTGAGGCCTTTCGTATCGATTCTAAATAACACTTACTGTAAATTGATAATACAAAAAGCTCCTAATACAACTAAAGGCAAATGTATCGTACCCAGAGTTATGGATAACTAGATTGTCGACTTAATTGGCAGATTCAAAAACGCTTAAATCAAAACTATTGACATATATAAAGCAGCACAACAGCTAATGTCCTTGACAAATGGCGTAATGTCATCCATGGCATTTCTCATGACATTGAATACGCCGATACAAGCCATTGAAGTTTAGGATACATGCATCATCAGGGGACACTTCAGATTACATTCCATCGAGAATTCACTGTCCTGAAGAGTTGTGGTCATCTCAAATGAAAGGGCGAATGTATCCGATTTTTTTTTAAATTTAAATGTTTTTGAAGCTGACAGATGAGCCTGTACTGAAACGGCTGATTTAAATTTCTCTGCATTATAGTTTTAGTAGGCTAACTTCCATGAAAACTGCTTGAATTTTTAAAGCTTGTAAACCACAGTTTTTAAGGTAGACTGTATCATATTTCGTTATTGACCATTCCTATACATTCGAAAAAAATTGAAATGTCAATTTCCATAATAAAAACCTTTAAACAGTCTTGAACGGAAGATTCTTGTGCAATATAAAACGTTCGAAATCTAATATTTGCCTCTTTAAAGTTCAAAAATTGGTATGTAACTGCTTAACATTTTCTGAAATTTGTTGAAGGTGCCCCAGCTGTTTCATGAACCAGTGGTAAAGATATTGATTCAAGAACTCGAACACTTGGATCTCATAATAGACGTAATAATTTTCTTCAACACTGAGATAGCTGAAGTAAAAAGTTTTATTTCACGTAACATACGAGGTTTGGAACTTAGCGGCAAAACTGCTATGGAGACACTATGCAATGGAATCTACGATTGTCGCTGATAGTACACATTGTTGGCATACCTATCTTACCTCCGAGAAAATGGACTCGCCCGTCCGTACCGGCCTGCGCATAATCGAGGGAAACACACTTGTGAGCGAGCGGTGTAACGTAACGGTATCACTATGTTTTCGAAAGAGGAACAACGGAGACAGGCAGTGCACAGTACTAATGTTCGTTTGGGAGCATCACCTGCGATCATTTTCGCGAAAAAAAAGAAAAAGCGCCAATACTTCCTACGCAACCCGCCCATCATTTTGCACGACAATCCGAGGGCGCATACGGCGCAATCTGTCGATCTTCTCTTCCGTCGATGGGGCTGGGAAGTACTGTACCATCCACCATACTCCCCGGACGTAATTCCTTGTGACTTTGATTTGATTGCGAAGATGAAGGAACCACTTCGTGGCATCCGCATGAGAACTGTTCCAGAGAGTCGACAGGCACTAGACAGCTCCATTCGCACCACCAACAGAACAGGCTCTGCTAACCGTATACTGCGTATTCCACATCTTTGGCAACGGGATCTACACAACGCCGGAGACTACTTCGAAAAAACAGTTACAGGTGCAAATATGTACCAATTTTGTATCGGTTGTGAATGAATAGTTGCCATTATTTAGGGTGACCAACTCTCACGTACTATACAGTTCTCCCGTAATTTGGCACTTTTTTAAAAATTCTCCCGTCTCCCTTATTCTCTGCCTGTTTCTCCCGTGTGTTTCGTCAGTGATCAATGTTATACATGCAACGCATGAAGTACTATCGATACTATAAATTCTCTCAGCAAGTTATCCTGAATAACATTTCTTATAATAATCACTACTATTCCTGATTACTGTTAGTGCTTCTACGACCTCAGAAACGCGTAGCGCTGTGAGGAAATTCTCATTGTTTTTGTGGTCAATACAGGCAACTCAAGGACATGATCACGTCTACCTATCATAAATTGATCATTTTCTACCATAACAACATGCGAAAATAATGACTCGTTAAAGTGGATTATGGAGATTAAATAGAAGCGTATCATTACTTGTTTCTCACATGACTCTCACAACATTTCACCAACGCTTCGAAAGAACTTGTACTGATGGATTGCTTGTCAGCTATCGAAAACAGGAAAGTTAGAACCAAATGTTTCGATTTGAGCTATTTTCTTTGTTATTGCGTAATACATACTGTGAATTCATTTTGTTTATAAAATATCTGTTTTCATGATGTGTTCCCTCAGTGAAAATTGAGATTATAGACATTTTTTTCTGAATGATTATAGAACAGCTTAAATCCATCGGTGGAAAAATACGTCAGATGATCTAATTTACTTCTAGCATTGCTTAAATACTTATATAACAAAAAATTGATATATAAAAAAAATCCAATAGGTTTCGGATAATGTTCCTGAATTTGCTCCAGAAATGAGTCTTATCAATGGCATTGCTCTCTCAAAAACTCACTCTCAGGTTGTGGAACTACCTAAAATATAATAAATGAATAAAAATAAGCAAAGTATGTCTGATTTTTTAAATGTTTACATCGCCATTGTTATCCATTCCACAGAAATATGTGTCGGGATAGCTCAGATGGTAGAGCGCTTGCCCGCAAAAGGAAAAGGTTCCAGGTTTGGATCCCGGTTCCGGCACACAATTTTAATCTGCCAGGAAGTTTCATATCAGCGCGTACCCTGCTGCAGAGTGAAAGTTTCATTCTGAAAATATGTATGGTTGTGCAGTGGAAGTTTACTGTGGATGAATCTCCCTTATTCTCCCTTATAATCAAGATCAGAGTTTGCTCATCTCCCTTAAACCCAAGACTCAAAGTTGGTCACCCTACCACTATTTAAGTTCCAACCCTCGTACATTAATAGTCCAGATGCATACACATGTGTATCATTATAAGAACGGAACTTGTTTTTGACATACATCGTTAGTAATCTTCATTACAACAGAATTTATTACATTTTTTATTGATCCGGCTATAACGGTTGGTATCGACCTCTTTAACACGATCTCTCGCTGCGTGGCTGTCGACAGGCGACGTTTGATGGCCAGCTATATCTTTTCTGACCCCAGCAGAGAGGGTGCTGTTGTCGTGGCTTACACCGTTGTCATACCGCACATGATACATAAGAAAGCAAATACAGAGTTTTCCAGAATCACAATACAAATCATTAACATTATAAATTACTAGCAACATTATATATAATCATGTTTTTTTCTGCAAAACTGAGCTGATGTAAAGCACTAATAGCGATAAAATTTCGTCCAACTACAACCTGAGAAGCTAGTTCTCCGATTTTACATCTTTGTCTTCCCAGGGATGTCTACATCTACATCTACGTGGATCCTCAGCAAATAACATTGAAGTGCATGGCAGAGGGTTCATCTAACCACTTTTATAGTTCCATTCTTCAATAGCATGCGAGAAAAACGAAAACTTAAATGTTTCTGTTTTTGATCTGATCTCTCTTATTTTATTATAATGATCATGTCTCCCTATATAGGTGGGCACTGGCAATATATGTTCGCATTCGGAAGAGAAAGTTGGTGAAAGAAATTTCGCAAATAGATCTCGCTGCAACAAATAACGCCTTTCTTTTAATGATATCCACCCCAACTCGGACATCATTCCCGTGACACTTTTTCCCATATATCGGTATAATAAAAAACGAGATTCCCTTCTCTGAAATTTCTCGAAATCATTTGTCAGACCCACTAGATGGTGATCCCATAATTCGCAGTAATACTCCAAAATAGGACGCACAAGTGTAGTGTAGGCAGTTTCTTTAGTAGAACTGCTGCAGCTTCTAAGTGTTCTGCCTGTGAAGTGCAGTCTTTGGTTCGTCTTTCCTACAACGTTTTCTGTGTGTTATTTCCAATTTACGTTGTTCGTAATTGTTTTTCCTAGGTATTTAGTTGAATTGACGGCTTGGAGGTTTCACTGATTTATCGTGTAACTAAGGTTTAACGGGATTTCTTTTGGTGGTCATATGGATGACCTCACATTTATCATTATTAAGGGTCTTTTGACAATTCTACACCATCTTATCTAAATTATTTTGCAGTTGCTTTTTATTTTCTGGTGGCTTTACTAATCAATAAATGACAGCATCATCCGCCACGATTCTAATACAGCTATTCAGATTGTCTCCTAAATCGTTTATAAAAATAGGGAATAGTAGGGGCACTATAATACTTCCCAGGGGAACGACAGATATAAATTCTGTTCTTGTGGATGACTTACTGTCAATTACAACGTATTGTGTCCTTCCTAACAGGAAATCACGAATACAGTCGCACAGCTGTGGCTATATTCCATAAGAACGCAATTTCTAGCTCGTACCGAGCGACAGTGTGTCTCTCCTGCAGTCTTCCACTGGAATTTATCGATTATTTCCGTGACGCTTTCGCGATTACTAAATGATCCTACTTCCTCTATCAACCCCACCCGGTACAGATCCCACACCGGTGAGCAGTATTCAAGCTGTGGGCGAACAAATGTACTGTAACCTACTTCATTTGTTTTCGGACTGCATTTCCTTAGAATTCTTCCAATGAAGTCTGGCATCTGCTTTACCAACGATTGAGTTTATATGTCGTTCCATTTTAAATCACTCCTAATGCCTACTCCCAGATAATTTATGGAATTACTTGCTTCCATTTCCTGACCTGCTATAGTGTAGCTAAATGATAAATGATTTTTCTTTCTATGTATTGGCAGCACATTACACTTGTCTACATTGAGATTCAATTGCCATTCCCCGCACAATGCGTCAATTCGTTGCAGATCCTCCTGCACTTCAATACAATTTTCCATTGTTACAACTTCTCTGTATACTACAGCATCATCCGCAAAAAGCCTCAGTGAACTTCCGATGTTATCCGCAATGTCATTTATATATATCGTGAACAGCAACGGACGCAAGACACTCCCCTGTGGCACACGTGACATCACTCTTACTTCGGAAGACTTCTCTCCACTATGACATGCTGCATTCTGTTATCTAGGAACTTCTCAATACAATCACACAATTGGTCTGATAGACCATCGGAAGTCAAAAAACACGTTATCTACCTGAGAACTCGCGTCTATGACCCTCTGAGTCTCGTGGACCCATACTAATTCCTACAGAGCAGATTTCGTCTCCAGAAATGTCATTATACTCGAACATAATACATGTTCCAAAATTCTGCAACTGACACTGAGATACAAGCATATAGTTCTGCACATCTCTTCGACGTCAGTTTTGAAAACGGGGACGCGCCATTTTCTAATCTTTTGGAACGCTACACTCTTCTAGAGACCTCCGGTACACCACTACAAGAAGGGGGGCAAGTTCCTTCGCGAACTCTATGTAAAATCGAACTGGTATCCCATCAGGTCCTGCGGCCTTTCCTATTTATTTTATTTATCATATGGCATACATCGCTATCTTTACACACTTTATACATTATTTAATTACAGATTTACATCTAAACATTTAATATAATTAATTGCCTCCTCTGTTGCAGCGAGGAAATCGTTGAAGGTTCCCTTGTAGGCTCGAAATGGGCATTCTTCTACTACGTGCCGGACTGTTTGTTTTCCAGCGCTGCAGTCGCAATTTGGTGATGGTGTCTTTCCCTATTTGCAGAAAGCATAAGCACTTCTCCCCGTGGCCAGTATGTATGCGGTTTAGAGTTGTCCACACTTTGCGTGTCTGATTAAGGCCAGTTGGTTTCTCACCTGTCATGAAACTTTGGCATTTTGGTGGGCATCTGTTTCCACAGATGTTCGACTTCAAAGTTGGTATTCTTCATCTCTTTAGCTGAGAGTAGTGCTGGTCTTCTCGATTTAAGTCTTCTGCGCCGTGTATGGGCAGCTGAGGGTAATTAGTAAACTTGTTGTACTCCCTGAGAAAAGCATTTTTTCGCCGCATTTTTTGGAGGTGGTATATGGATCAGGATTGGCAGCCATACAGTGGGCGTGGATTTTATCGTGCCGCTGATAGTGCGCATGGTGTCATTTAGCACCGCATCGATCCTGTTTGTATGCGGGCTGTTAATCCATACGGGAGCGCAGTACTCTGCCACCGAGTAGACGAGTCCAACTGCTGATGTGCGGACTGTGCTTGCTGTGGAGTAGTCTCGCCTCTTAGTTCGTCCGCTCCTTTTCCGAAGACTGACGGGGAACAGCGAGAGGACGCGAGAGCGCGCAGAATCGCGTGATTCCCTTCTGCCAGTTACCGTCATTTCGAACTGAGATGCAGCTCAACTGTAGTTTCATAGTTCACTTCCACAAATGTTCCTTCAATGACCTATTAAATAAATAAAGAAATCCATTTTAAAAATGAAATACTGAGAGTACTCTGTATGCAAAGTAGTTGAATACCATAGTATCACCCATTCGTGTAAATAATATGTTTATTTGCGTAAGTATTTCATGTCTAATTGCCCAAAAATACAGGTAATAGCACACGCCTGGGCAAAACTGATCATTATATAAAAAGCTGTGATACCAAAAGAAAGAGCTCTTTTAGTAGCGGTAGCAAAGCTAAAAAGAGCGGTAGAACTAAAAAGAGCGACCTACTTCGCGGCCAAGCTGTGACCTAAAAAGAGCTACCCGGTCGCGATCGGTCGCGAATTAAATATGTGCAATCGGTCGCGAACTAAAACCTGCCTTACCGGTCGCGAACTATTATGCCAAACGTATCTAGCTTCTTAGTTCGTTGGATTCTTTTCCGAAGACCGACGGCCAATAGCGAGAGGGCGCGCAGCGGAATTAAAAATCACGTGTTTGCCTTCTGCTGACGAGAGCCATTTCGAGGTGAGCGTCTGCATGCTAGATTACATAGTTCAGTGCTACAAAATTTCTGTTTTGAAGTATTCTGCACTCTGCAATATCTGACTCATAAATTGCATAATGCCGGAAATAAGTTCAGAAGAAGTATTCGAAGTATTTTCAAAAGATCTAACGGTATTCAGAAAGGTTAGATTAAACAAAATAGGTGGGGGCGTGTTTGTCGCCGTCAAAAGTAGTATTTCATGTAGCGAAGTTGAAGTTGATAGTTCGTGCGAGCTATTATGGGTAGAGGTTGTACCCGAAAATCGTAAGAAGTTAATAATCGGTTCCTTTTACCGGCCTCCCGACTCTGACGATACAATAGCAGAAACGTTCAAAGAAAACCTGAGTCTAATTACAAAAACGTACCCGACTCACACGATAATAGTAGGTGGTGATTTTAATTTACCCTCGATCTGTTGGCGAAATTATATTTTCAAATCAGGAGGTAGGCATAAAACATCGTCCGAAATTGTACTCAACGCATTCTCTGAGAATTACTTCGAACAATTAGTTCATGAGCCAACTAGAATTGTAAATGGATGTGAAAACACACTTGATCTCTTAGCAACAAATAATCCTGAGCTCATAACGAGTATCAAAACGGATACAGGTATTAGTGAACACAGAGCTGTAGTAGCGAAATTGAATATCGAAAGTCCCAAAGTTACCAAAAATAAACGCAAAGTATATTTGTTCAGGAAAGCAGATAGAAACAAAATACATTGCTTCTTGAAAGACAGCTTCCACTCTTTTCTAACACCAAACGTAGGTGTAGACCAGATGTAGCTCAAATTCAAAGAAGTGGTATCGACAGCAATTGAAAGTTTTATACCTAATAAATTAATAAAAGAAGGAGGCGATCCCCATTGGTACACAAAACAGGTTAGGACACTGTTGCAAAAGCAAAGGAAAAGGCATACTAAATTTAAACGAACACGAAATCCCCAGGATTTGCGATTGTACTCAGAAGCTCGAAATTTAGCGAGGATTTCAATGCGAGATGCCTACAATATTTATCACAACGAAACTCTTTCTCGTAATTTGACTGAAAACCCAAAGAGATTTTGGTCATATGTTAAATATACTCGGGGAAAGTCACAAACAATACCTTCAATACGTGATAGTAAAGGCGATCCTGCCGATGACAGCGCTACTAAAGCAGAGTTACTAAACTTAGCTTTTAGAAACTCATTCACCAAAGAAGACGAAACCAATATTCCAGATTTCGAATTACGAACAGATGCCGTAATGAGTAACATAGAAGTAGATATCATCGGAGTAGTGCAGCAACTAAAATCACTTAATAAGAACAAGTCTTCTGGTCCGGATTGTATACCCATTAGATTTCTATCTGATTATGCTGAAGCGATACCTCCTTACTTAACAGTCATATACAACCGCTCTCTCATAGAAGGATCTGTACCAAAAGATTGGAAAGTTGCACAGGTCACACCTATATTCAATAAAGGCAGTAGGAGTAACCCACTAAACTACAGGCCTATTTCATTGACGTCAATTTGCAGCAGGGTTTTGGAACATATCCTGTATTCAAATATTATGAATTATCTCGGACAGAACGATCTACTGACCCAAGAAAACACGGGTTTAGAAAATATCGTTCATGCGAAACACAACTAGCTCTATATTCACACGAAGTGATGGGCGCTATCGACAAAGGTTCGCAAATCGATTCCGTATTTCTTGATTTCCAGAAAGCTTTTGACACCATACCTCACAAACGGCTTTTAATCAAATTGCGTGGTTATGGTATATCGCCCCAAATTTGCAATTGGATAGGGGATTTCTTGTCAGAGAGGACACAGTTCGTAGTAATCGATGGTAAGGCATCGACTAAAACAGAGGTGATATCGGGCGTTCCACAGGGTAGTGTTATTGGCCCTCTGCTATTCCTTATTTACATAAACGATTTAGGGGATAATCTAAGTAGCTCTCTTGGGTTGTTTGCAGATGACGCCGTCATTTACCGTCTAGTAAAATCATCTGAAGATCAAAACCAACTGCAGAACTATCTGAATAAGATATCAGTATGGTGTAAAAATTGGCAATTGACTCTAAATAATGATAAGTGTGAAGTCGTCCACATGAGTACGAAAAGAAATCCGTTAAACTTTGTTTACAACATAAATCAATCAAATGTGAAGGCCGTAAACTCTACAAAATACCTAGGAATCACTATTACTTCAGACTTAAACTGGAAAGAATACGTACATAATGTCGTGAGAAAGGCGAAAAAGAGACTGCGTTTTATTGGCAGAACCCTTAAAAGATGCAACAGAACTACTAAAGAAACTGCATACACTGCGCTTGTCCGACCATTTTTGGAGTATTGCAGCCCAGTGTGGGATCCTTATCAGGTGGGTTTGACGGAGGACATCGAAAGAGTCCAAAGAAGGGCAGCTCGTTTCGTATTGTCACGATACAGGGGAGACAGCGTTACGGAAATGATACAGGATCTGGGATGAGAATCATTACAACAACGGCGCTTATCGCTGAGGCGTGGGTTACTTGCGAAACTCCAATCGCCAATATTCTCCTCCGAATGCGAAAATATATTGTTGACTCCCACTTACATAGGTAGAAATGATCATCAGAATAAAATAAGAGAAATCAGAGCTCGAACAGAGAGATTCAGGTGTTCTTTCTTCCCGCGCGCTATTCGAGAATGGAAATTGAGATAAATAGTATATTTGTGGTTCGATGAACCCTCTGCCAGGCACTTAAATGTGATTTGCAGAGTATCCCATGTAGATGTAGATGTAGATATAGAGATAACTCTACTTAAACGCGATAAATTATCCACAAACTGTTTCTTTTGTTTTGCGTGATATCGTTAGCGGCTTAAGCAGCAAACGCATGGAACAGCTAGGTGGGGGAACTTCTCCCTCCACGTGCATGCGCAGACCACGCCGCTAAGCCGTCACCGGGAGCGGACGAACTAAAAGAACAAAATAGTTCGCGGCTCTGCCGCGAACTACAGTGAGCGATCCCGATAGCAAACTATTATGCGCAAGTCTACTGTGGAGCCCCAGGCAGTGCCGCACAGTTTATGAATGATGTTATTTCTTGTTCTCATTTTATTTGCAGTATTTGTCAGGTGTTCCTTATATGATAGCGTCCTGTCCAACATAACTCCTA
This sequence comes from Locusta migratoria, assembly GCA_026315105.1. Classification (NCBI taxonomy): domain Eukaryota; kingdom Metazoa; phylum Arthropoda; class Insecta; order Orthoptera; family Acrididae; genus Locusta; species Locusta migratoria. Next base: position 192,976,087 of record CM048746.1, on the reverse strand, counting down.
CATGTTTGGGGTAGTTGTTATGGCTGAGACGTTTCCCTTCAAAGAAGACATTAAGATCTCTTCTTGATGAGTGGTTGCAAAGGTGGAAGCTTGACACTTCGGTCTTAGTCGGGTTCGGCTGCAGTCTCCATTTGCGGAAGTAGCCACAAAGCCTTTCCTCTTTTTGATTACATCAACATCTACATAGATACTCTGCAAATCACATTTAAGTGCCTGGCAGAGGGTTCATTAACGACTTTTATAACTTTTCTCTACCGTTCCATTTTCTAATAGCGCGAGGGAAGAAATAACACCTAAATCGTTCCGTTTTCGATCTGATTTCACCCCCTAAGCAGGTGGGTGCTAGCAAAATATATTCACATTCAGAACTAAAAGCCGGTGATTGAAACTTCGCAAACAGATCACGCCGCAATGAATAACGTCTTTCTTTTAATGATTTCCACCCCAATTCTTAACATTTCTGTGACGCTTTCAATGTCTTCCGTCAGTCCCACCTGGTGAGGGTCCCACAAGGGGCAACAGTACTCCAGGAGAGGACGCACAAGTGTGATGTTGGCAGTCTCTTTGGTGGAGCTGGTGCATCTTCGAAGCGTTCTGCCGATGAAACGTAGCGTTTGGTTCGCTTTCCCCACAATATTTTATATGTGTTCTCTCCAGTCAAAGTTGTTCGTAATTGTAACTCCTAGGTATTTGGTAGAATCTACGACGTTAAGGTTTGACTGATTTATCGCGTAATTAAAGTTCAGCGGATTTCTTTTAGTGGTCATGTGTATTACTTCACACTTTTCTTTATTTAGTGTCAATTGCCAATTTTCGCACCATGCAGAAATTTTGTCCAAATCGCTTTGCAGTTGCTTTTGATACTCAATTGACTTCACTAACCGATAAACGACAGCATCATCCGCGAACAGTCTAAGGGAGCTATTCAGATTGTCTCCTAAATCGTTTATAAATACGAGGAAGAGTAATGGACCTATAACGCTTTCCTGTGGAACGCCAGATATCAATTCTGTTTTACTCGATGACTTACCGTCAATTACAACGAACTGTGTTCTTTATGATAGGAAATCGTGAATCCAATCGCACAATTGGTGAGGTATTCCATAAGCACGCAATTTTATTGGAAATCGAAGTGCCAAAAGCCTTCCGGAAATGCAGAAATATGGAATCGATTTGAGATCCCTTGTCGATGGCACTTAACACTTCATGTGAATAGAGGGCAAGCTGTGTTTCGCAAGATCGATACTTTCTGAATACGTGTTGACTATTGGTTAATGGGTCGTTCTCTTCGAGGTACCTTGCGAGGTACAGCGTTGCATATTTGTCGTGCTGCAATAGTAACATAGTTTGTCACGAACCTCAACTGCCACGCAATTTCTAGAGTTTCCCAGCCGCCTGGCAGGAGACTTTCAGTGGGAGTGGCTGGCGTGGAGCAATGAAGGCGGCGGCCCTGCGCTGACAAGTGGCCGGGCTTTGGCTGAGAGCCTTGCCGTGTTCCGGCCGCGCGCGCCGCGGGGCGCCCGCCACGCCACGGCTTAGCGCCCGCGCCACCCCACACCTCGCAGCCCCCTGTTTTTATGCCGCAATCTGCTCACCTCCAGCGCCGCGCTTTTAAAGAACACCTCCTCCACTCCGTGCTTCGTTTTGTGTGTCCGTGAAACAGAAGCGTTCCTGCGCCGCGTAATGCACGGATATTCGCGACTGCGGCCTCCGGAGCGAGAGACGAAGAGAAAGAGTCGCAGAGATGGAAAAGGGCACGAACTCACGTAGTGCGGTGGGACAAAGGGAAAAGATGGTGAAGAACTTCAAATTGTCAAAATAATCCCGTATCATACCAAACTCGACACAAATTTGGTTCAGTCTTATTAAGAAAACCTGTTTATAGCTCTTATAGTCAGTTGCTAAGTAAATAAAAGTTCTCTAACGTCACCTAGCAACTTAACGCCTCTCGTGAACCGTGGCGGCGAACTTCCCTCCCATGACTATGTCCACCGCCTAATATAAAAAAAAAATATAATAGTTTATATTTCCATCTTTTCTTAAACACAAACAGATCCTTATAAGCGCGAGAGAAAGATAAAAGGCCAGTATGTAACTTCACATTCAAAGTTTAAACTCTTTACCACCAATTCAGTCATGAAACTGGCGTTCGAGCAAAAATCCACAACGTACTATATTTTATGCAAACGTAGGCTTCCGCGGCCGTTGTGACTTTCAATAAAATTCTTCCGGGTATGAGACCGCGTCGTCATTTTATAAACTCTACCGACGTTTCGGCCACTGTTGCAGGCGGCCTTCATCACGGTCTGTGTCTGACTAATGAATGTACGATCACTTGGAGTTTATATATCAGCGCATGAGGGACAGGAAGGGGGACGTTGGTTTTCCTTTATTGGTGGTTACATTATTGCACGCCATTGGTGGAAAGGGGCATTGATGATTGGTGGTTGCATTCTTCCTCCTTATTCGTCGAAATGCATGTTTTCGACTGGGCCGGCCGCGGTGGCCGAGGGGACTGAGGCGCTTCAGTCACGGTCTGCGCGGCCACTACGATCGGGGGTTCGAATCCCCCCTCGGGCATGGATATTTGTGCCGTCCTAGTTCGTGAGTAGTTCATAAGTAGTTTGTAAGTTTAGGGACTGATGACCCCGTAGTTAAGTCCCATAAACTGTACAAACATTTGAACATTTGATTTTCGATTGGCTTTTGCATTAGAAGTCGTCTGCGCCAGGCGGCAAGTCAACAGCGGCACGCCACAACTGCTGTCCGTTCTCTCAGGTCCATTCCGCCAGTAGCAACTTCTAACCGATGTTTTCTTCCTAGATGTAGAATATCACATAAGCTTTTAAAAATTTCCATATTTCACATTAAATAATAAATCATTCCATATAGATGATGTAATATTTAAACTCTTCTTCAGTCAAACATCACATGTTTATTGGTCTTCTTGCAATACAAGTATATACTATTTGCTTCTGATCCGACCATACATTTACAAGGACATAATTTGAACTGACGATCATCTATAGCAATAACAATGTTAAATAATCTTCTCAGAGGACGATCGATGTCCCGCAATAAAGAAGGCGCAGAGACGTCCGCTGCCCCGTGACCGTCGGCTAACTTCATATAACGCAAGGCCAGCTCTGTGACACCGGTCGGTGCTGCGGCGACGCTGCTCCTGTTTATTGCAGTACCTCGATCGACCATGAATCAAACAGAAACAAACACAAAACTTTTTTTAAGTATCACATCATAAAAATCATACTCAACATTCAATAAATCGTTTTCGTTAATACGCAATATTTAATTTTCATCTCCTGCTAAACAAAGCTGATATGGGAGAGTAGGAGCTCACAAATCTGTCCCACTACAGAAGCAGGCATGCGGTCTACGTATTTTGATAATTTGAAGTTCAGAAATTTCCGGAACGTAGTCCACAAAATTTCTCCTTCGAAAGAGTCTCCTTCACAGTTGACACACTGTTCACTACGTTATTTCCACTTTCGAAAGGAACGCTGGTAGGCTGGATCGCTCGAAGCGAACTCTGTGAATTTTATTTCGTGTATCTACATCTACATAAATACTATGCAGCTAACACTGAAGTGCATAGTAGAGGGTTCATCGAACCTCTTTTATCGTCTGTCTATCGTTCCATTCTCTAATAGCGCGCGCCGCGAGGAATAGCCGTGCTTACGGAGGCGCCGTGCTGTGGTGCGCGCGACCGTTCGCCGTCGAGAGTTCCAATTTCCGTGGGGCATGGTTGTATGTGTAGTCCTTAGCTCAGTTTAACTATTCAAATAACTTACGGGTATGCTGCCGGATTACGTCGTCGACAACCGCCGATATTTCGGCAGGAGGGCACCCTGCCATTCCCAAGGCACAACTGCACTCAAGGAACCAATGTGCAAGCTTATTTGATACCTCGGTTTGCAAAGGGTAAACAAGGAAGTTAACACACAATACTACTCACTGCAAAGTCAACACAACTAAAGATGACCAAACATCAAAATTATCGGTAGTGACTTGGTCAACAGGTGAGGCAGCATTAATTTTGTCCCTCTGTTTTTTGACGAGAGACAGTGCCGGATTCCAAGCAGAATTTAAACAAAAACCACCATCTCTGTTTATAAGGTCGCTTGCTAGTTTAATTTCAACAGTTTTCTTAACACTATCCCGATAGGTGGAGGTGCATGTCAGAATCTCCGAGTTGCTGTATTCCATAGGATGACCGGTGCCAAGACTTCTGCAAGAGCGGATTTGTTTGGCTGTTGTAAGCGCGTGTAACGTTTATGTTCAATACCCCTATCTTCCACAGTCCTGATTGTCTGACCAATATATGACATGCCTCAACTGCAAGGAATACGATATACACCTGCCTTACGCAAACCAAGATCATCCTTTACGGACTCCAACAGGGCCATTATCTTAGAAGGTGGTCGTAAAACACATTTCACATCATATTTCCGCAAAATACGACCAATCTTGTTGGAAATGCTTCCTGCGTAAGGCAAAAAGGCCATAGATTTAGGTTCCACTTCACTACTATCGTCACTCACCCGTTTCACAATAGGCTGATAGGGCAACGCACGTTTTATTTGTATCTGCGAGCTGATAGTAGTCACCATCCAGTTCAGCGTGAAGGAGTACTTCGTCATTTTAGACCATGAAAGTTTGTCAGCTGAGTTGGCCCATATCGAGGTCCCCTTTCGTCAGAGCGGTTATAGTGAGAGACGCTTGCACATTGCTTCCATGAGTGCAGTTGTGCCTTAAGAATGGCAGGTTGTCCTCCTGATGAAATATCGGCGGTTGTCGAGGACGTCACCCGGCTCCATACCCGTAAGTGGTTTGGACATTCATTACGCCGGGAAAAGTTAAGGTTTCACATAGTTTACGTAGCTTGAAAGGCTAAGGACTAATAATCAAGCACTTAAGTCCCATGGATTTGCAAACATTTGAACATTTGAATCCAATAGGGCGCGGTAAAAAGGAACATGTAAACCTTCTAGTTTTCAACATGATTTCTCTTTTTCTATCGCGTTGATCATGTCTCCCTATGTAGGTCGGTTTTAAAAGAATTGCGGTCTGGAGTGGCACGTTGTGGGTTTGCGCGAATCCTCGCTCGGGCATGGATGTTTGTGTTGTCCTTAGTTTGTTTAACTTAATTTTGGCCATGATGGCTAAGTGAAGTAATCGTGACTGTGTCAAATAATAAATATTTGCAATTACTGCTACCAGTCACTTTATTTCTTTATGGTTAATCTAACATATAGCTACGCGTTTCGAGCATGTTCTGCTCATCATCAGGCGTTGATTATATACAGAAATCATTAGAATACTTCATATATTTTAATCTAAAGGTCGTCTGTTGTTGTTTGTTGAAGGTGGTATTTGGGGGGCAGTGTGGAAGGGAGGGCAGTGAATGGCCATATACTGAAGTGCAGAGACGTCTTCTGCTGGTCTTGATGTCTCGTGTCAGCACGATTTTCGTGTTCCACAATATTGTCTGCGTCACTCTTACGTTGGTGAAGCTGCTGCTGCATGGCATTTCACTTGTACGCTGTTGGTTTTCACTTTTTATGCAGCAGCACATACTTACACTCACAAACTGTTCACAGACATTTAAACACTGAATCTAAAAAAGATGGCGGATTTGTTTTGGTAGAAGTATCGATTATCACATTTGCAGCGATAGTAGGATATTAACTGATTGGTAGCTTACTTTTTGGCACTCACAAATGTTAAATCTATTACATCAGAATTAACTTAAGATAGCAGAAGAGTTTTGAACAATCACGTAAGAGTGATGCAGAAGACACTCTGCACTTCAGTATATGGCCAGTCACTGCTCTCCCCTCCCCCGGCCTCCCAACTACCACCTTCAACAAACAACAACAGACGAACTTTAGATTAGAATATGTGAAGTATTCAAATGATTTATGTATATAATCAACGCCTAATGATGAGCAGAACATGCTCGAAACGCGTAGCTTTATGTTAGATTAAGCATAAATAAATAAAGTGACTGGTAGCAGTAATTACAAATATTTATTAGTTTAACTTTATTTATTTATTTATTTATTTATTTATTTATTTGTTTATTTAGCCTGATCAGATTAGGGCCATCAGGCCCTCTCTTACATCGGACCAGGGTTTTACACATACAGAATTTTTTACATTTGAGTTACCTATAACATACCAATGATTTTTACAGATAAGCAATTAATAACATAATTTATAAAAGTTAACTACATGTAAAAGGATGTAAAATAAAAGGTATTGACTTAATTCTAATAGGATTAATACTAGTAGTACCACTGAGACACCTTCTGCTGCTGTTGGTGTAACAACATTGATATTAGCAGATACAGGATGTACTTTTGAATCGAGACTGGTTAAGGCAAGGCGAATTCTGACAAAAGGAAGTTAAGAAAGCTGTACCTGGCGAGAGCAATGGCAGTAAGAGAATATCTGGGAGGAGGAATGGATGTGACGTACCTGGACCGTAGGGTATTAAAGACTGGCGTAATTATTGCTTCAGTAGATAATCCATTAACTTTCGTTTGAAGCTGGCAGTGTTATTCAGTTCTCTGATATACTGAGGTAGATGATTCCAGAGCCTCGTTCCTGCTACTGAAAAGGATTTTGAGAAACCGGCTGAGTGATGGATAGGGACAGAAAGGGTTTTGCTCTGACACGAACGAGTAGTTCTGTTATGCTGATCAGATAAGAGTGTTAAGGTCGAGGAAAGATATGAGGGACAGTGTACGTTGATAAGGGAGTAGAGGAAACAGAGTGTATGAAAATCTCTGCGCTTGTCAGCACGGAGCCAGGATAGTTGCTTTAAGTAGTTTGTTAAATATAGGGACTGATGGCCAACGTAGTTTGGTCTAATAAAATTACAAACATTTGAAAAGAATTGTTCGCATTCGGATCAGAAAGAAATTTCGCAATTAAATCTCGTCGCAACGAATAACGCTTTTAATGATTTTCACTCAAGGAGGTTAGAATCTCTAGAGATGCCCTAACACTGAAAAAGTGAAACTAGTAAACTGCGCATTCCGGCATTTGTTTGCGCCCAAAACACTGGTCGCTCTGTGTGGTAAAGTAGCACTAGTAGTTGAAATGTATGTCATACCTAAGTAAATTCTCCGATATGACTACCAATTTACTGGCTTTAGCTAAAGAGGACAATATTCACTCACGATTTTAAGCGAGAAATCTTTGTTTAGGGCACAAAAGTATGGCTCCCTGGCTTCAACGAATCATGTACTCAGCGTAGGTAACGCCACTTCCCTTTACTCTAACCTCCTTCTATCCACCATAACTCGTGCATTATAAATATTCAAATGTTTGGAAAGCTTATGGGACTTAACTGCGGGGTCATCAGTCCCTAAACTTGCAAACTACTTATAAACTAACATGTATTAAAGACAACACAAACATCTATGCCCGAAGGAAGATTCAAACCCTCGACGGAGAACGGTCTCGCGCATCGGACCATAGCGCCTCATTGCGCTCGGCCACTCCGCCATGGCCAATGTCTAATGTCACAACACTCTTATTGCGGAAAAATTTCAATCTACTGCGGCATTACAGAGAAAAAAGAACAGCCCCTATTTCTTCCTTGTGTGCCTCACACTCCTACAGTATCTAGGAGGAAGGATTCGAACCTCCGACGCGAGAGGCCGCGCGATCCGCAAAGTGTCGCTCCAGACCTCGCGGCTACCCCCGCGCGGCGTGTATCGTATACGTGACGCTCTGTCCCCTATATAGCGACAATAGCAAACTATAGTTTTCAAAATGAAAACTATAAAACGATCAGATCGCCTCCAAACCCGACTGTGTCAGGTAATCCTAATAGAAAACTAGCTGCCCTTGTCTGTACTTTCTCTATGTGCTCGGTCAATCCCACTTGTTGTGGATCCCACAATGCGCAGCAGTACTCCAAAATGGGACACACTAGTGCAGTGTGGACAGTTTCTTTGGTAGAACTATTGCATGTTATAAGTGTTCTGCCAATAAAACGTAGGCTTTCGTTTGGCTTCCATACAACATTTTCTATTTGTTCCTTTCAATTTAAGTTTTTCGTAATTGTTATTCCTAGATATTTAGTTCAATTTACGGCTTGTATATTACACTGATTTATAGTGTAAATGAAGTTCAACGGAATTCTTTTAGTGCTAATATAGATTATTAATTATTCAGGGTCAAATGCAAATTTTAACGCCATTCAGATATTTAAATCATTTTTCAGTTGCTTTTGATGTTCTGCTGACTTTACTAACCCATAAATGACAGCATCATCCGCGAACTGTCTAAGAAAGCTGCTCACATTGTCTTCTAAATAATTTCTAAAGATAAGGAACATTAGGAAACATGCAACACTCCTTGTGGAACGCCAGATATAACTTCCGTTTCACTCGATGACGTGGCCGAAGGGGACTGAGGTGCTCCAGCCACGGTCTGCACGGCCACTACGGTCGGGGGTTCGAATCCCCCCTCGGGCATGGATATTTGTGCCGTCCTTAGTATTAGTTAGTTCATAAGTAGTTTGTAAGTTTAGGAACTGATGACCCCGTAGTTAAGTCCCATAAACTATACAAACATTTGAACATTTTCACTCGATGGCTTTCCGTCAGTTACAACATATTGTTTCCTTTCTGACTATCGTTGCAAATCCACGTCTTTTCAAAAGGGTTATAAACATTAGAAATTAAAAAAAAAAAAAAAAAAATCCGTAGAGCTGAGACTGCTGCGTATGGGAAAGGGGCAACACAGTGACTTCTTTTTTGTGCAATAGTCACTCACTAACAGGGTTGAACAGACGGGTGGTTTATCGTGATACAAAAGCCATCAAACGTCTCGCTACATTAACCCTTCCTATACCACAGGGGGGGGGAGGAGGTACTTCATGATCACCTTCTGGAAATATTGAAATCTACTCAGGTACTTTATTTTCGAAAATTTTATACAACAATATTTATTGTCTTCTTCCAGATTTTATGACTGTGTTATATTGTTCGTTTAAGCTTAATCGGAAAATTTGAGTTTAAGGGAGGTGGCCATGAAGTAGGGTACACCCCCTTGGTAGGAGATGCGACTTCCCACAACGGTCATCTTACTACACAAATAATAACATTGCGTGATCTTAGAACACATGGAAATTACATTTCTCTGAATTGATAGCAACAATTGTCTCAATAATCATTCGTTTCCCTTTGTTTTTTTTATTGTTTCCTGTTCAGTGGCAGTTCAGTGGTAGGTACAACTGTGATTGTAAATGTATCGACAGTCACTTACTGACATGGAAATATCACAGATTTTGAAAGAATCTACAGATTATGAAATAAATTTGATGCCGCGGTGGAATGGCCGAGCGCATGGAGGCGCCTATGCTCCGATGCGCGAGGCCGCTCCCCGTCGGGGATTCGAATCCCCCCTCGGGCATGGATGTTTGTGCTGTCCTTAGTATAAGTTAGTTCATAAGTATTTTCTAAGTTTAGGGACTGATGACCCCGCAATTAACTCCCATAAGCGTAACAAACATTTGATAGAATTTGTTGAAACTGACAATGTAGTTAGTGAACCTGAAGAGGAATGTGTCGTGCGCGAGGATGTGAACAGTGATGGAGTATTTATAGACGCTGAACACGAATTCTGGGCACATGACACTGATGACTGAGGTTAAAGTATATCACAAACACTGGAAAAATTTATAGCTCCAAACCTCCTCACATTAGAAGATGAGTAGCACAAAACATAGTCACAGAAAAGAGAGGGTATAATACACGAAGGTAAAGTAGGAACAATGAGAGAATCATTTGAAAAGTTAATGTCTCCATATTCAGGTTCTGGATCCTGATTATGCATTAATAGACTTTTTTAAAAGTATGTTATAAATGTAATTCAAGAAAAATTAATGAATATTATTTATTATTTACATTTCTTATGGTGGGGACGAAGTACCCCCCATCCCCCTTCTGGTAATACACATAACTAAAAATGGCTTGGTATTGCGAAGGTTGAGGCCGTTCCCTTCTCACATTCCATCGCAGGCGTCACAACATGTGCCGATAGTATCAACAAGCCGGCCGCGGTGACCGAGGGGACTGAGGCGCTCCAGTCACGGTCTGCACGGCCAATACGGTCGGGGGTTCGAATCCCCCTCGGGCATCGATATTTGTGCCGTCCTTAGTCTTAGGTAGTTCATACGTAGTTTGGGGACTGATGACCCCGTAGTTAAGTCCCATAAGTTCTACAAACATTTGAACATTTAGTATCAACAATAAAAATCTGTTCCTGTTGTACGAATTCATGATGATCTGCTTCTTCAAACAAAACATGCTTTGACATTTGGCCATGAATTGTTACCACTGATAAGAAACAGCTTTGGTCTCTCTGGAAAGAGCATATTTTTGAGAGTGTGAGCAATAATCATTGGACGGCATGGATAACCATGAGAGAGAGAGAGAGAGAGAGAGAGAGAGAGAGAGAGAGAGAGAGAGAGAGAGAGAGAAGTGGGGAATCAGTGTTTAATCGGCAGAGAGTCAGTATGGGTTGCCGGAGTGAGCAGTCTGGTATTCAGCACCATTGTTATAGCATTATGTTTGGATAGTTTTCTGAATGAAGACGAAGATGTATCATTTATAACTGACTTGCAGTTTTCATTGATCAATATTCATGAATTGTCTTGCATTCCAAAAAGGTATGTCCTGTTTTTGTGATTTCTTTACCACGCTGTGCATTGTTAAGTAGTATCATCCACTCGCTTTATGTTCAAATGTGTGTAAAGCTTACGGGACTTAACTGTGGGGTCATCAGTCCCTAAACTTACTAACTACTTACACATTAACTTATACTAAAGACAGCACAAACAACTATGTCCAAGGGAGGATTCGAAGCCCCGACAGGGAACGGTCTTGCGCATAGCGCCTCAATAGGTTCGGACACTCCGCCACGGCCAATGTCTAATGTATCACAACACTCTTATTGTGAAAAAATATCAATCTACAGCGTCATTATAGAGAAAAAAAGAACAGCCCCATTTTTTCCTTGTCTGTCTCACATTCCTACAACATCTATGAGGAAGTAAATAGAGTTCATATTTTCTTGCACTATCTTTCTAAACTGAAAACCTTAGTATTTGTGCCATTTCTTGTGATAAAAGCATGATCGGCCGTCATGACACTTATTCTTAGCCCTGTTTAGTGTCTTCTGGTACTTTTAAGATAGACGACTTTTGTTTACTCTATTTATTGCTATATTAAGTGTTGCGTCATTCGTTTACCTGAAATAAGCTATTACCCCTAGCCGCAAATATACGCTTTATTAGAACTTAAATAAATAACATAGACTTTTTTTTCTCGAAGACCGTAATCTTAGTTGTGAAATTCACTGTAAATATTTACGATTAAGTGGTGGAAAACAGGATGTGGTTCTACGTGATAAATCAGCCATAAGCTGGTTTCTTTTGATATTCTAGCATTAACTTCTAAAATCAGATTCCTCCATTAAAAAATTACGGGAAAATTCGTTTCACATTTCGTAAGGATTACTCCTTACGTTGGTTCCATGTAATAGTCATTTAAATATGTAAATTCCACCGTAAACATGCCTTGTGAAATTCCTGTCATGAAAACACGTCGTTGATATTCAGAGCCACATAGATTTTAAACTAATTATAACAACGAAAGACATAATATTTTCGTCGACTGACGTGGTTTAAAGGGTCTCGCACTTCCACAGAGAAATCAGGCAAGCTCAGTTCTAGCTATTTCAGAAAGAATTGTGCCCATCTCGGGAATTGGAATGTAGGTGTCAATTTCTCGTGACGTCACAGCCAACCCGGCTGCTTCAATTACACGTACGCTCTCCGCAGCCGCGTGCTCCAGGCGGCAACAGATCACGGCCGAGAAGCGGTGCGCCGCAAACAAGTGAGCCTGGTCTAGATAGATGCCTGCCTATTACAATGTACGACCCTCCACAATTGTCGGTGGTCTCTGTCAGTGAACGGACGGTTGATTTCCTGCTGTACATGTCCCTTCACATTTCCACTTGACTATCACACCTGAAGCAGTGGTTGTAGGGATGTTTCAAAGTGTGGAAGTCTCGCGTACAGACTTCAGACACAAGTGACACCGAATCACGTGCCCACGCTCGAAGTTCGCGAGTTCCACTGAGCGCCTCACTCTGCTCTCTCACGATGTCTAATGACTACTGAGGTCACTGATATAGGTAGCAGCCCAATGCACTTAGTGTAAAAAACGTACCGTTTTGGGTGTCCAGACGCTTTTGATCACATAATGTAGCTCCAATTTCCGTATCGCAGTTGCAAATTCCCTTCGTTCAGCCACAATCGGGTCGTAATCTTTCTAATAATAATAATATGGTTTTCTGTTCCGCAGGACCTAATTCAGGAGAAAGACTCCATCGTCAAGGAACAAGTCAATACATGAAGCTTAACACAAGAATGGTAATAGAAAGTTTTAAGTAGTCCTATACACACGACAATCTAAATACACAGTGAAAAGAATCAATGAAGAAAAAAAAAATGAATTAGCTTATTTGCTTAATTTTTCTAGGAGTTCCTGGACAGGACTGAGCCACGAGGTAACTCCTCAATTTAGATTTGAAAGCGTGTGGATTAGTGCTAAGATTCTTTAGTTCTTGTGACAGCTTATTGAAAATGGATGCTGCAGAATACTGCACACCTTTCTGCACTAGTGTCAAGGTGGTGTGATGCAAATGTAGATTCTACTTCTGTGTAGTATTCGCCGAGTGAAAGCTACTGACTCGGGGGAATAAGCTGATATTATTAACAACAAACGACATTATAGAGAAAACGTATTGTGACGCCAGTGTCAAAATTCCCAGACTACTAAAAATGGATCGACATGGCGATAGTGAACTTACACTTCATATTGCCCGAACCGCCCGTTTCTGAGCCAAAAATATCCTTTTTGTTTCAGTCGAGTTACCTCAAAAAATGACGCCATACGTCATAAGTGAGTGAAAGTAAGCATAGTAGACTACTTTTCGTGTTGAAAAATCACTTATTTCAGATATTATTCTAATGGTAAATATAGCAGAATTTAGTTTTGGAACAAGATCCTGAACATGGGCTTTCCACGACAGCTTACTGTCTATCTGAACACCTAGAAATTTGAACTATTCACTCTCACTTATCACATGCCGATTATGTGTAATCAAAATGTCAGATTTCGTAAAATTATATGTTAGAAATTGTAAAAACTGAGTTTTACTGTGATTTAACATCAACTTGTTTTCTACAAGCCATGAAATTATCTCTTGAATTGCATTATTTGATACTGCGTCAATATTACCAACAATATCGTTACTACCAAACTGATATCATCAGCAAACAAAAATATTTTACAATCACCTGTTATACTCGAAGGCATATTATTTATATAAATAAGAAACAGCAACGGTCCCAAAACAGACCCCTGGGACACCCAACACTTAATTGTGCTACATTGCGATTGCACGTCATAGCTATTTTCTACACTGCGGAGAATTACCTTCTGTTGTCTATTAATAAAGTAAGAGGTGAACCAGTTGTGAGCTACTCCTCGTATTCCATAATGTTCCAACTTCTGAAACAATATTTTGTAATCAACACAATCAAACGCTTTTGTTAAATCAAAGAAGTGGCCTAATCTCCTTTTTCGCAAACATCACCAGCGCTTCGTCATTGCAGCACCCTTTCTTTAACTTGTGTGCGCGCTACCATCTCCAGCTAGTCGGGCTATAAGTTTTGGGGTAAAGTGCTTGGCTGGAAACCAAAGGGTCGCGGGTTCGAGACCCGGTCTGACCTCTCAGAATTTTTCAGTCTGCGTTTTAACCCATCATTGATCTCTCAGCGATGTGAGGAGTCGCTAGAAACGACGCGTGGTTCGGATTGCACGTTAAGCTGTAGGTCCCCTTTCCCCGTTTGGATTACTGGGGTAGGCTAAGGACACGCAAGTGGCGTCCAATTGAAAGACTTGCACCAGGCCACTGAGCCACACAAAATTATTATTATTATCCCCAGCTGCGTCTGTGTACATCGCTGTGCCATGACTTTTGCCACCTCAGCGTATTTGTGTAAAGCACTGACTACTCCTCAGTTGGGGGCAGAAGGCAGAGTGTGTAGGGCCCACAGAGGCCTGTCTCAGGTAGGGACGGCCCTCTGAGGGAGCAGGCGAGGCGGGTGCTCAAGGGCCTCCTATGCGTGGGCGGGCTAAACCAGGCGTCGCGGCGCATTTGCAAGTCAAAGCGGCGCCGGTCGTTACGGCAGGCGGCGTAGCCCCAGCACTGAGCCGTGCGGGACGTATCTGTTGAATGGCCCCTAACCGCCGGCAACCGGTCGCGCGACAAATCTCTCCTGTTGCTATCGGACTGACGATGACGTATGGCACAAGACTCTGCTGTGTCTCCCGCGTTTCCTGAATCCCTATAAATCTGTCGCTGTGTACTCTGCTGCAGCTGTTTCCAAATCCAGTGAGGACAGACATTGGAATTTGCAGAAATAGGATTGTAAAGGGACCTATGGAGATAGTGAAAAGGTGTTGAGCTAATAAGGTCTAACTATCAACAAATAATAAAATTCCTTGAGTCAACATTGTCTCGTTATACCAAAGGTATTAAACATAAGGAGAGGCATTGAATTAAAATTTATGCTGTGGCCGGGATTCCAACCCGGGACCTTCTACTTACTAGGTAGGTGCTTTAGACCACTAATTTTTATTTATTTTCTTTTATCTGGTAGATCTATGGTTCGCGGTCGTTTGTTCTGTTTGTTCGTGATTGTTCGTTGAACGGTTGGCTCAGCGTTTTTATTACAGACGGCGTTTACCCCCCCCCCCCCCCCCCCCCTGACCGGGCGCGCTGAGCCCCGACGCGCGGCAGACCACTCAGCTAACACAGCGTTGTAGCCGAAGCAACTACACGAACTATCTTAAGGCATAAATTGTAATTCAAATCCTCTCCTTATGTTTAATACCTTCGGTATAACGAGACAATGTTGTCTCAAGGGATTGTATTATTTGTTGATATTTATATCACCTCGGCCTAAGGAACAAGGCGGGATAGTTCCTGTTCGCGTTCTTTGCTGGGGTGCTATTCCAGTGTAGGGGAGCCCTGGCAATTTGATACGCATTTCACAGGGAACATGAGGCAGAATTGAAGTATGTGGTGTGGAGGGAGACGTGCTTTTAAGACATTCCGTGTAGTTGCTTTGGCTACAACGTTATGTTATTGAGTGTTCTAAAGCACCTACCTAGTAAATAGAAGACCCCGGATTCGATTCCCGGCCACAGTATAAATTTTAATTCAATGCCTCTCCTTATGTTTAATACCTAATAAGGATTTTTGTTCTTGTTGTTTTTGTTCGTCTGTTCGCAGGTAGGGGAAGGTCGGGTAAGTTGACGAGAAGTCTAAGATGACAAATTTTGAATTTCTCCGATAAATCTACAGATTGTTTTTAACGTGCACGGTACCGCTTCCTTAGCGCGCTCTGCAGTCGTGTCTCTTGAAATAGAACTGCTCGACATTTTGGTTTGTTGAAAATAGAGGTTAGGTAGTGGATGCTGTTTTTAACAATTTTTCCTGCTGTTTAAATAAGTTTCATGGAAGTTATACTTATTTATTAATGAATATCAGTTGATTCATCTTAAACCTTCTGGATTTACTGATGTTTTAATAACGGTTTAACGAATTTATTGTGTACGATTGTGTGTATGTATAAGTCTGAATCCAAAATGTCGACTGCGATTAAGGTGACGAATTATGCAGTTCATAAGGAAGACAGGGAGACAGAAATGGAGCAAGGAATCATTGAAAGAGGCAATTCAGCGTGTAAAAAATGGTAACCTTGTTAAAGGCGCCACTTAGTGGTCATCAGTCGCTAGACTTACACACTAATTACTTAACTAATTTAAACTAACTTACGCTAAGGACAACACAAACGTCCATGCCCGAGGGAGGATTCGAACCCCCGACCACAGCGGCCATTCAGACCGTGATGGCGCGCCGCAGACCGCTCGGCCACTGCGGCCGGCTGTTCATTTCGTCATTTTATACTACTGTTTATGTATAAAGAACAGTCTAGAGTGCAAAAAAAAAAAAAAATAAAAAAAAAAAAATAAATAAAAATAAATAAATTCAATTAGTTTCGGTCTTATTTTAGACCATCTTCAGGAAATTAAGCTCCACACCATCAATAGAGCTTAATTTCCTGAAGATGGTCTAAAATAAGATCGAAACTAGCCCAATTTTTTTTGCCCTCTACACTGTTATTTATACATAAATTTAAATAAGAATGCTGTTCCGCATAAGTGAAACAAAAATGTTTCCAAAAATATGTTACACTACTGTCAGTAACAAAAAAGGTCTAGCTAAAAAATCTTCAGTCTTAGAAAACGTTTAAGAGCTTTATTACAGAGGAGATACATTAAGCGATCGTTTTTCCATAAATAAAATATCTGATTTCAACGTAAGTGTCAGAAAAAAATATAATAAACGTTAATGTCGCCATCTCACCAGACTTTCCCCTACCTGCCTGCAGTATCGGTACCTTCCTCCGTAGTACCGTAAGATATACCATATTTTATCACGTAATTCGTCATTTTTTCTCGAAAAATATTCTTGAAAACACTAGGGAGGGAATCATGCGAGTAGGAATTCAGTAAGAAAGGAAAATAGGGTATTAGGTAGGTAAAAGTTACATTTACGGTAATTGTGAAAAAAGTGGTACCTACCGATATTTATTTTCAATTAACCCAAAAGAACTGGATTCATACCATGGTTTCATTATGCCTACAATGAGGAGCAAAAGTATTCATTTTCTCTCACTATACTGCGTCCTCGCTTTCGTCACTATCATCACCAGTTTCAAGATCAAATAACTCGTCATCTTCTTCATTTTCATTATTCCTCGGAACCGTCAATGGCACAAGATAGTCCAGTTTTGCAAAACTCTTCTTAACAATATCGACACCAATTTTCCCCGTACCCGGATTATCCACCTCCACATCCTGGAGTCAGCTGATGAGATCCCGCCGCCATCCATTGTGAATACACGCGTCGAAGATGTTGTTTGAAAGGTTTGTTTCATTTTCTCCTTTACAGCTTCCACGAAGTGACCCCAGAAACTGTCTAGTACAGAAAGGGACTTCTTTTGTAATAATGCCCCTGGCCGTCTTCCCCAGGCTTTCTCCAACCAATCCGCCATCAAATCTGCTGTCATCCACCCCTTATCTTGAACTCGTAAATGAATTCCACGATGGGTAGTCTCCTTTGGTAATGTCTTCCTTTTAAAGATGGCATACGATGGAAGTTCACTGCTGTCTGC
Source organism: Locusta migratoria (assembly GCA_026315105.1). Classification (NCBI taxonomy): domain Eukaryota; kingdom Metazoa; phylum Arthropoda; class Insecta; order Orthoptera; family Acrididae; genus Locusta; species Locusta migratoria. Next base: position 192,958,731 of record CM048746.1, on the reverse strand, counting down.
TGTAACGCACAACATCACTGTGATTCTTAGTTTCTCCGCTCCAGTCGTTTTCACAAGGAGACTTTTTGAGCCAGTTGAAGCAATTGTTCTGTCACGCGACATATAAAAAAATACTTGCGTGTCGCAAACCAGCGGTGGACTAACGGGGGGGGGGACAATTTTTTTTTTTTAAGCGCCTTTGGCATTTAGTTCTGCTGTGGCCTCCAAACTCAAAACCTATTTTTTTCAGACTGTTCTATGCCTCTCGTCGTGGAAGGGGCCTCCAATTCTTTTTTATAGTAATACATGCATTTCCAAATGGACGGGGGGGGGGGGCTCCTTTCATTTCGCCGACGCCCCGGGCCAACAACAGCCTTAGTCCGCCACTGTCTACAAGACATCACAACCCTGATCCCTAAGTTTATTGACATAAGCAATTATACCGATAGAAATTTGGGTATATTTCTCCGTTTTATACAGACGGAAAGATTTGAAGCTTGCCATCGTAACCACGAGTATATCTTTTTGCTTCTGTTAATACCGTATTGAATTAGGATCGATAGAGAAATGTCTACCTGCTGGTTTCACTCCGTTCGTATCGGCGTAAGACAGCACATTTAATTTAAATTTTGCCATGTAGTTTGAACATTTTGCCATTATGACGTCCTTTAGCAAACTGACCTAGAAATAGTCTGCAACTTAACGTTTAAAATTTACGGGACGTTGTGACAATGGAAAAATTCGTTTCTGGCATCACCGGTGTGTACATTGTCAAGTTAATTGCAGGCCGCTCCAGTAAGAACGAACCAGAAGAGGGAACTATGCTCGATAATGTAAGCTGTAAACTCCGTCCGACAGGCCTCAGGGGGCCTACTGGGTACTGACCGGCCGCCGTGTCATCCTCTGCCCGAAGGTGTCAACGGATGCGGTATGGAGGGGGGCGTGGTCAGCGCCCCGCACTCCCGGCCGTTATGTCAGTCTTGGTGACCGGAGCCGCTACTTCTCAATCAAGTAGCTCCTCAGTTGACCTTACAACCACTCTGGAGACCCGGACGGTAACCCACCCAAGTGCTAGCCAAGAACGATAGTGCTTAGCTTCGGTGTTCTAAGGCGAAGCGGGTTATCCACTGTGGCACGGCCATTGGCCTATGCTCAAAGATAATAAAGTAATTTTAAAGTATGAAAAATCATAGGGAGAGGGGAATGTACTCGGGGGGAGCTCATACGAGCCGCGCGGGAGTAGCCGAGCAGTCTGGAGCGCCACGTTGCGGATCGCTCGGCCTCTCGCGTCGTAGGTTGGAATCCTCCCTCGGGCATGGATATTTGTGTCGTCTTTAGTGTAAGTTAGTTCATAAATAGTTTGTAACTTTAGGGACTGATGACCCCGCAGTCAAGTCCCATAAGCTTTACAAACAAACATTTGAGCTTATGCGAAAAAATACGGTACTACAATAGGTGCGAGTACCGTGACTTAAACAGGAATTTGAATTTAAAACAACAGTTACAAATAGGTGTATGAGGTTATACTCAAACTAAAGAAGATGAACTACATATCTAAAGCATATTTGTATTTAGAAAAAAACAATTCATATACGCCTTACGGATGAACAAGGCACAAAGGTAAACGAATATGATTTAGTTGCACCGAAAATGAATACACAATGTAAACATGACCTATTAGATGACACAAAAACAGAAAAAACTATGATGCAGTGTTGTACGGGAAGTTGAGTGACTATAATACGATGCAAGATAATCGAAATATTTAATCGATATGAGGAATTGCCACTAACTATACCCGTAGAAAAATTTAAGGTGATGCAGTTGAGTATGTTCCGAATACAGTGTTAGTAGTCAGCTGCTTGGCACAGTCGCGTCGATTAAATATCTAGGCATGTCGTAGCGTTGCAAAGCGATGTCAAATGAAACGTCTACGTATGACAATTATGGGTAAATCGGACACTAGAGTTACCCTTATGTACAGTATTTAGGAAGGTGTGGTCCATCTGCAATGAAGAGTGCGAATGAAACGATTATGCGTCCCCTTCTTGGGAACTGCTCAGTTCTCTATCCACACCAGATACAAATAAGGCAGACAAAGAAGCAATTCAGAGGCGTGCCACTGGGTTTGTTACTGGTTGGTTCAACCAATGCGCGAGTGGCTGCAGAGATGCTTCGGGAACTCAAAACGTGGATAACTTTTTCGAGAAATGGTATTGAGGAAATTTAAACGACCATTATTTGAAATCGACTGCGAAATGATTCTACTGAAGCTACCTTACATTTCGCATAAAGACATGATAAATTATGGTTCGTACAGAGGCAGACAAAGAGACATTTTTCCCTCAATCTATTTGTTTGTACAGTGGCAAAGGAACTGGGTAGCAGTCGCACAAGGTACACTCCGCCAGGCACCGTGTAGCGGTTTGAGAAGTATCTACGTATATGTAGATGCAGATGCAGAAAAAAGCTGTCAAAAGTAAACACAATGACATCTCAAACACCAATAATACATCCGAGGAAACTAAACCGACACATCACACGAATTAAAAAATAAATAGTAACACGAGAAATGCACAATAAAAGACTACAGTGACCTTGAGAAGAACTTGCGGATAAGTGGGCTCAGAAACAGACATACATTTTAAACTGTCCTACGATAAGCATTACGACTTATTCACCCTACCGGAAATAAATGTTACCCAACTATGTAAGAACTTGATCACATGGTCCTAGTAATTGAAAAACTCCAAACTGATAAAGTATTAGATTCCTGTGGATGGTATGCACATGGAGGGGAGAGGGTTTGGATCTAGATAAAAAGGACTTAGTGAGTGCACAAGGGCATGTTTACTTGATCCTAAGTAAACTGCATTCACAGACTACTGGCTGTGTAGAATGTCTAGTACAGAAATAAAACTGTTGATGGTCGAAGGCCAGACGGATGTCACTTGTCTACAGACCCCCCCCCCCCACCACCACCACCATGCCTGAGGGCATGGTATCCTCTAACAATACATGATAATTGCTGGGGTGAAAAATGTCAAAGCACTATTGTGGTAACAAAAACACTAATTACAGTGACATAAATAACACAAATATGCACTGAACACATTACGACAGACGAAATGACGTTGATGAGGGAATCATACATGGTCACATCAGTATACGCACTGTACACCATCGGAATAGAATCCTTTCGCAAACTCAGTTATGGAATAAAACGTTACGCCAAGGGCTAAAGACTATTCATCCTCATGTACATAAACGCAAGATTGAAACTCTGCCACGATGATAAGACAGATGCCGAAATACAAATAATAACTGTCATCATAAATGAGGCAGCAGTAACATAGGTATTTCATTAGCTAACGAAACATTTGAAACACATGTCACTAATTGGCAGCTATATGATAAAGCAACAAACAGTCATCAAAAAGCAATTATACCACACACTGATACAAACAAAAGCACATTCACTCAATGACACCCACGGTTGCTGCTGAGTAGAGCAAACTGGCAGAAACTAAAAGGGACTATATAACAATATCACTTTCACGCCAGACGAAGAAGTACTGATTATAAAGCACATCTATTAACTGACCTATTATAGAGATCTCAAATCGCTGCAGTCCTACAAATCAATGACAGACGTAAGGTTATGTACCGTAGTCGACATTACTAACAAAAATAGATGAATCATGGGATAAATACAATACTAATAAGGAGAAAAGACGACGCATGAAAGAGGAGATGGAATACAACAGTTCCTTGACGACAAACTACGTTAGACAGACGAATTACAAATGAGTCGGGACCGACGATACAATGTCGTCAGTATAAATTTACAGAATAACATATAGAGAAAGTCCTTCAAAATTAACTGCCGTGGAAATGTCAACACTGAAGTGACTAGACGATACAATGACACGCGGTTGGGTATGCTCGGCAGAATACCTGCTAAAATAAGCTACAACCAGACGGTTAACCTTCACACGACCAACATTGCGACCCACATCGGTGCAGGCAAATGACTATTAACTAATGTAAATCGTGGAATCACTTCTCTTTTCTCTCGTGAAGAGATTGATGTGGCAACTGCGAAATTCAAAAATAGAAAGCCTCCGGAGGACATTGAATTCTACCCAGAAAGCATTAAAACTACTGCACCACAGATTTTTGACTATCTGACGGACTTACTGAATGAATCTTTACGGAAAGGGAAAAAACGAGTTCACTGGAAGACGCCCAACACTGATTTAAAAAAAGGGACAAGGACCCTACAGACTCTAATATATTGCCGCAAGATCGTAAGCTATCCGACTGCCGGCGTGGAGCAATGGATAGCGTCACCGATTGCGGTGTTGAAGGTCGTCGGTTCAATCCCGACCACCAACAAAAATTTATTTCTTTGTATTTGTCATTTGCAGAATGTTCTACATGTTTTTACGTTTATTTGTAATTTCTACATGTTTCTTATGTTAACTATTCTCGTAATTTCTGGTACATTCTGTCTGTGTATAAATAGCAGGGCACTCTGCCCGAGAGGCAGTCAGTGCTGAGTGTATGTTTCATTTCGCAATAAACCTGCTTTCAGTAAAAGTGCTGTGCTCAGTTGACAACCCTGCCTTTGAAATCAAGCTTGCTTTCATTTGAACGTGACATTTCTTGGTGGAGGCGCTGGGTATCCTGTGCAATAGCTGCATCACCGTGGCTCCGATTAGGCAATGTAAATGCAGTCACACGGACTAGAACCGGAATACAAGGGATATACCCAGTATATCATTCCGAAAGTCCGTATCATCAGAAGACCCATGGACACGAAACCACCGGTAAGCCAGCTGCACATCGGACACCCGTCAGTGTTCTCTGGAGACGCTGGACAGGACCCCCACAAGTGGTGAAAAGGGTTCGACCGAGTCGCCAAGTATAACAGATCGGATCATACAATGTGTTTGTCCAACGTTTATTTCTACCTGTACGGCACAGCCCAGCAGTGGTTTGAAAACAACGAAGAGAAGCTGAATGACAGGGAAAAGTTCCACACGAAACTTAAGAAGACGTTTGGAAACCGCCAGCGACAAATCCTCTCAGCGGAAGAACAATTCAAGAACCGGGCCCAACGACATGGTGAGCCGACACAGTCGTACATACAGAATGTTTTGGCCCTATGTAACATAGTTAACCCGGATATGACCGAGGCCGACAAAATCACACACTTGATGAAGGGCATTGCAGAAGACATGTACCAAGCTCTTCTGATAACAGACGTTTCTACGACGGAAGAGTTCATCAAGTGGTGCCAGCGGATTGCAGAGGGACGAAAGATGTATGACAGACTCCCCAATGTAATCCGTATGGCCGTTGTGAAAGACCAGCAGGACTTTGATTCTCTCATACGACAAATTGTGAAAAAAGAATTACAACAATTTATGGCAGCCGGGACTATTAAACCGAGCGAGCATTAGATTATGGCCATGGATGTGAGCCCTGTAAGTCATGCCGACGCCGCCGAGGAAGAGTAATTTGCAACATTAGCACCTGTCCGCCCCGCCGGTCGCACCCGTCGTGAATAATGGCCTCGCCCTACCATGACTTACGCTGCAGCCGCCAAACGACAGTCTAGGAACCGGCCGACGCAGCCACAACCAACTCCCCCGGCAACTATGACGCCCCGCAGAACATACGTCAGGAGGACAGAAGACAACACACTACTGTGTTTCCACTGTGGGCGCCCTGGACATGTCGTACACTACTGCAGAGAGAGAGAAGAGTGTTCGACGATTATTTTGCCGCAAGACGTCAGCCATCAGAGCAGTTCTATCCCAGGCAGTCACATGCTGATGAGTTCAGTCGACCTATGGGAAAAAGCCCATCGCCGTACCCTAGACGAGGTCACTCCTCAACGCGCCGCTGCCGTTCGCGGTCGCCGTCCAGAGGTACCAGCCGCTCCCCTAGCCGCCGCGCCCAGGAAAACTAAGCGAGGCGACCATCTACGGAGGTGAGGCCGCCACAGATGAAAATTCTCCATGGATGACAGTCGCTAAGATGTCGGGAAATCTCATCGACGTCATAATCGACGGCCAATCTGTCCGGGCACTAGTTGATTCAGGAGCTTCTTTCTCTGTATTGTCGGATAATTACCGCCGCACACTAAAGAAGACAATGAGCTGTGATACGGGAGCAACTGTGCTGAAGGTCGCAAATGGGAAGTATGTCCAGCCAGCCGGAACTTGTGTCGCAAGAATAACCATCAACAGCAGGACCCAGCCGTTTGAATTTGTCGTTTTAACAGGATGTAGTAATATATCCTCAGATGGGACTTCCTTCAGACATCCCAAGCTAATGGATAGTGTCACCGATTGCGGCGTTGAAGGTCCACAGTTCAATCCTGTCCACCGGCAAAAATTTATTTCTTTGTGTTTGTTATTTCCGGAATGTTCTACATGTTCACTTGTAATTTCTACATGTTTCTTATGTTAACTATTCTAATTTCTAGTACATTCTGTCTGTGTATAAAAAGCAGGGCACTCTGCCCGAGAGGCAGTCGGTGATACGTGTGTTTCTGTTCGCAATAAACCTTTCAGAGTAAGTGCTGTGTTCAAACGACAACCCTGCCTCTTCGAAGTCAAGCCTGGTTCTATTTCAACGCGACAATATATTGCTGTGACGGCCGCTGACGGTTTGAGTGCTCGCACAACAGGCTGCGAAGGCGGGCTCTTTACCTTCCTTCGAAGGCGCTCAAACAAACAGTAATCAAAACGACAACTTCCTTCTAGACGGCGCTGTAAATGAGGCACTACTTTACGAGAAGAGACATGAGACGGGGCCCAGACACTCTAAACGGAGTTGTCTACTGTAGCCCACCTCCGATGCTGGCATTTAAGCGCATTGACGGAGTGTGGAAATCAGTGCAAACTCAGCTAGGACAGCTACCAACCGCTCCTATGCTGGATCTAGTGCCGTCGACACTCGGCAACTTTCTTTAGTACTACAGTACTTAGTAGTGCTAGCGCCACTATTAAATTGTGGTTTTCTTTGGTGTGAGGCTTTAGACTATATGTACTAGTATGTTTGTCCACAGCTTGTTTTTCTTTTTTCTTTGTGATTACTTGCTTGTTTTATTGTACGGCCAGAATGCGCTTTATGTTAATAAGTGGCATCTTACTTTTTCCATTTCTTTCCTGCACATAGCAGGACGCTATATATGTACAGGGAGTTTCACTAAGTGTGTTTCCCTCTGTAACTTATAAAATAATAGGTGACGGGAAATTTTAATGCGGTAGGTCAACACAAGAAATGTTACACTTTCTGCGGAGCTATGAACATAGTTTATTAAATCATTTTCCAAAGAGCTACAGCACAAAGATATAATTCTTTAAATGGAACAGTAGTTTTTTCTATCGTGCATTGGAAACGCTGAAACCAGCTGCGTCCAAATCAATTTAAACTACATTCCTATCACTGTTAGTTAAGCGCACTGCCAGGGAAATATATATTGGAATCAGTCTATGCCAGGATGATTAATCATAATATTTATTCTTCATTTAATAAAAGACATTCAGATCAGTTTTATATTCACAGTGCTGTGACATTCACACACACACACACACACACACACACACACACACACACACACAAGCGCGCGCGCTCTCACATACATATAGATTCACACAAACTCGGCCAAAGTCCCGGGTTAATTTTATTTAAACACACATATTTCAAACTATCACTTATTTCAGAAACAGTTCTAATGGTAAAAAACGCAGCACATAGTTTTTGAACAAAATGTTGAACATTGGCTTTCTGTGACAGCTTATATCTATCTGGTGGCCTACAAGCTTGAACTGTTCTGTCTCACATACCATGTGCCCAATCTGTGTAATTTAATAATCAGTTTTTGGTAAAGTTTGTGTTATAAAGTATAAAAACTGGGTATTACTGTGATTTTGCATCAATTTATTTTCTACAAGGTCTGATTTCTTTTACTGAATTATTCGATACTGCGTCAATATTGCCAACTTCACTACCAAGTTACTGTTATCAGTAAGCAGAAATATCTAAGAATTGTTGTTATACTAGAAGGCATATAATTTATGTAAATGAGAAACTACAGTGGCCCCAAAACAGAACCCTGGGGTACCCTCCCACTTAACTGTGCCCCACATCACAGCCATTTCCAACGCCATCTGCTATCTGTTATAAAAGTAAGAGGTAGAGCAATCGTGAGCTGCTTCCCGTTACTGCATATTTTTACAACTTCCGCAACAAAATGTTGTGATCAACACAAAAAGTGCTTTTGTTAAATTTTTTATGTAATTCATCGTGTGTCTGACAGAGAAAATAGAATAAAGCATTTTCGGTTGTTAAACCACTCTTGAAACAAAACTGTACATTTCGCTGCAAATAATGGGAACTGAAATGACCAATTAACATTGAGAACACAGCCTTTCAATGACTTTCGCAAAACCTGATGGTATAGAAATAGGTATACATTACCACTTTCTCCCATTTATAGGGCGGTTGCAGTATTGCGGTCATCCATCTGCCAAGAAACTGACCATTCCGGAAGGAAAAATTACAAATATGGATAGGTACTGGAGGTGGAACAATACTTTAGTATTCAGATAGATCCCACATAAGATCCATTAGAATCCTTAATATTTAGTGATTTAATTGTTGACACAATATCTTTCATGTCAGTATCAAAGAAAACTAAGAATGCTGTTTTCTGAGAGAGTTATTTGATTATTTGTAGAAACTGAGGTTCTATTTAATTCACCTGCTTTGTTCAGATTTACATACAGCTGACTTATCAGTGACTGAAAAAATTCTATTTCCCACTGATTTAATATCCTTAACTCTCTCTGCTAACAGATACTTCCTTCACGACCGACCATAAGTTTTTAATTTTTTCTTGAGAATTAGCTATTCTTTTTGCGTAACACATATTTTGCCTTCTTAATGACGCTTTTGAGAACCATGCAACACTGATTGTAAAGGGCTACTGCAGCTTGATACTGACTATGTCTAACATTGTGGTATATTTTCAATTTTGTTCTACATGGTATTCTGATTTCTCTTTTCAGCCACCCTGGCTTCCTGTTAGTGGTATTACCTTGTTTTACGCGTTTTAAGGGATAGTAGCTCTCAAAGAGCCTGAGAAATGTGTTAAGGGAAGCATTATATTTATCACCCATATTATGAGTAGTATGAACAGCCTGGCAATTTGTTCCTTAATTTGGTTTGAAAAGGCCTCTATTCCGGCTGGATTATCTTTCCCAAATAGTTTATAATTATATTTAACAGATGTTTGAGCACAAATCCATTTTTACTGAGGCGCTCCAGTCACGATCTGCACGGCCACTGCGGTCGGGGGTTCGAATCCCCCCTCGGGCATGGATATTTGTGCCGTCCTTAGTTGTAAGTAGTTCATAAGTAGTTTGTAAGTTTAGGGACTGATGACCCCGTAGTTAAGTCCCATAGACTCTACAAACATTTGAACATTTTTTGAACAAATCCATTTTAATTAAAATTTGTGTATCGTCTTAGAGGCCACTGACTATTCTGCTAACAGAATGCCCCTCTAATAATAAAGACCGAACAAAAATGTTGTCCATGGTTGTGCAGGGGAACAGCAGTACAATGGAGCAAATGAGCTCTCCCTTTCCCAAGTCACCGGCGTGCGCACAATCGAGGGAAACACAGTGACTTGTGAGCGAGCGGTCTAACGTAACCATGTCACTATGCTTTCGACACAGGAACAACGGAGTTGGATCAAGATTTAATGTGCCCGAGGTCGTACACAACGATTATATCTTCAAGGTCTTAAAGAATCGTGCGGAGAATCGGCATTGCCGTGCAGAACAGTAGCACGTTGGGTTAAATTCAGGGAAGGTCGGAAAACTGTGGCAGACATGCATCGGGCACGTCGTCGAAGCGTCTCTGAAGAAGGAGTGTGTACTGTTGTAGTCCCGTAGTTCAAATGTTTGTAAAGCTTACGGGCCTTAACTGCGGGGTCATCAGTCCCAGCGTAAGTATCCATGCCCGTGGGGGGATTCGAACCCCCGACGGGGAACAACCTCGCTCATCGCAGAATAGCGCCTGAATGCGCTCCGCCGCGGCGCCACGTTTGTGAACAGTGATCGACGCCAGACGATTCGCAAGCGCTCCCCGCAAACCGAACTGGCGTACATTGAGCGTGAATGAGAGGCTGCCCTGTTCGGTCGATGGACCTGGGAAGTCCTGTACCATCCACCATATCCCCCGTACTTAAGATGAAGGACCCACTCCTCGGCATTCGCTTCAGAACTGTTTCAGAGATTCGACAGATAGCAGACCCCTCCATTCGGACCATCAACACAACAAGCTCTGCTGACGGTATACTACGCCTTTCACATCGCTGACAATGGGTTCGACACAATTCTGATGACTACTTTAAAAGACAGTAACAGGTGCAAACATGTAACGCTTTTCTAAATCTACACCTACATGGGATACTCTACAAATCACATTTACGTACCTGGCAGAGGGTTCATAGAACCACCTTTCTACTATTTATCTCCATTCCATTCTCGAATAGTGCGCGGGAAGAAAGAACACTTGAATCTCTCCGTTCGAGCTCTGATTTCCCGTATTTTATTCTGACGGTCATTTTTACCTATGTAAATGGGAGTGAACAATATATTTTCGCATTCGGAGGAGAATGTTGGCGATTGTAGTTTGTAAGTAGCCCACGCCGCAGCGATAAGCGCCGTTGTTGTAATGATTCCCATCCCAGATTCTGTATCATTTCCGTAAGCTGTCTCCCCTGTATCGTGACAGTACAAAACGAGCAGCCCTTCTCTGGACTCTTTCGATGTCCTCCGTCAAACCCACCTGATAAGGATCCCACTCTGGGCTGCAATAATCCAATAATGGACGGACAAGCGTAGTGTATGAATTTTTCTTTTACAGTTCTGTTGCATCTTTTAAGGGTTATGCCAATAAAACGCAGGGTTCGCCTTTCCCAAGACATTATCTACGTGTTCTTTCCAGTTTAAGTCTGAAGTAATAGTAATTCCTAGGTATTTTGTGGAGTTTATGGTCTGCAAGTTTGATTGATTTATCTTGTCAACAAAGTATAACGGTTTTTTTTCGTACTCATGTGGACGAGTTCACACTTCGCATTATTTAGAGTCAATTTCCAATTTCTGCACGATAGTGATATCTTATTTAGATCGTTTTGCAGTTGATTTTGATCTTCAGATGCATTTACTAGACGGTAAATGACGGCGTCATCTGCAAACAACCTAAGAGAGCTACTTAGATTTTCCCCTAATCGTTCATGTAAATAAGGAACAGCGGAGGACCAATAACACTACCCTGCTGGAACGCCCGATATCACCTCTGTTTTAGTCGATGCCTTACCATCGATTACTACAAACTGTGTCCTCTCTGACAGGAAATCCCCTATCCAATCACAAATTTGGGGCGACGTACTATAAACAAGCAATTTGATTAAAAGCCGTTTGTGAGGTACGGCGTCAAAAGTCTTCTGGAAATCAAATACGGAATCGATTTGTGAACCCTTGTCGATAGCACCCATCACTTCGTGTGAATAAATAGTGGTCACTATTTAAGTTCGAACACTCGTATATTATTATTTATACTTTTATTCCTTTTTCTCAGAGATATTTGAAACAAAAATGATAAGTTTAAGTGGTCCTTAAAATACACCAGTACGATTTTGTTTTAAATTACGTATAATGTTTTTATAGCTTGTTATTTAACATTTAATTTTCTTGGAACCACCTGCCGATTTTGATTTAGTAATGTAATACTATAGCTGTAGTAGAAACTAAGGGAAATGGAACAGAAGCTTCGATAAACTGAAAAAGACTTTTAGGACGTTTAAGAAACAAAACAGTACGAAAACTGTTACCGTGGTTTCGACGGTGAGAACAGTTATGATGAGAAGGAGTCAGTGTTGAGGACTGCAACGTCTTGGTAACGCAGAGCGAGGGGTCGGGAAATGCTACTCGGCAGTGGAGAGGTTTGGTGGAGAGATCTGTGGCCAGCTCCTCGGCAGACCGTCCCAGCGGGCAAACGGCCGCCGCGGGCTGTAGCCGCGCACGTGACGGGAATGGAGCGCAGGTCGCCGGGGAAACTGACGGCTGCCGCCCATACGTGCCGCCATAGCAGCCGCAGCCGTAGAAGCCGTGATTGCTGCCGGCACCGCTCAAATCTTGACGGCTGTTTCATTACAACACAAGGTAGGTGGTGTGAGTGTGTATGTGTGGGCCGCTAGTACCGAAAGTCAAGTAAAGTGAAAGTTATCTAATATAACTCCGGGGTCAAGTGTAGCCCCCGATACCACCCATCGGCTTTGACCAAGGACGTCACTTATTACGTCATTATTTCCAACAACGTTTCAACTGTCACTGATAAATCTGATCCACAGATAATACTTACATGAGTATGTACAAAATGTTCAAACGTTTGTATAGCTTAAGGGACTTAACTACGGGGTCATCAGTCCCTAAACTTACAAACTACTTATCAACTAGCTACAACTAAGGACGGCACAAATACCCATGCCCGAGGGGGGGATTCGAACCCCGACCGTAGTGGCCGTGCAGAGCGTCACTGGAGCGCCTCGGTCTCCTCGGCAACCGCGGCCGGCTGAGTATGTACATACACAGGGTGTTTCACTGTGTTTGTCTCTGTAACTTATAAAATAATAGGTGACGGGAAATTTTAATGCGGTACGTCAACACAAGAAAAGTTACACTTCCTGCAGAGCTATGAACATAGTTTATTGCATCATTTTCCAAACCGTTGCACCACAAAGATATACTTTTTTTAAATGGAACAATAGTTTTTTCTATCGTGGATTCGTTGAAACCAGCTGCGTCCAAATCAATTCCTATCACTGTTTGGGAGCTACAACCCTTCAAAGTTCCGTGGGCGGAGGCTGCGATAGCGTCGCCGACTGGCCGAGTGGCTATGCCCTAGGGCACGGCCTACTGTCTCATGACCACCAGCCAGTCAGCTACGCTGTCGTAGCCTCCACCCCCTAAACTTTGAAGGGTTGTAGCTCCCAAACTAACAGTGATAGGGATGTAGTTTAAATTTATTTGGATGCAGTTGGTTTCATCGAATCCTATGCACGATAGAAAACAGCTATTGTTCCATTTAAAAAAAATATATCTTTCTGCTGTAACTCTTTGGAAAATGATACAATAAACTATGTTCATAGCTCCGCAGAAAGTGTAACATTTCTTGTGTTGACCTACCGCATTAAAATTTCCCGTCACCTATTATTTTATAAGTTACAGAGGCAAACACGCTTAGTGAAACATGATGTATGCCTGTATTTTGTGAATTTTTTAATAATAAAAGGCCCCTTTTTAATATATGATTTCTTACAAGTTTAAACTGTGTAATATAATGATCATTAAACACATGGAACGTATTATATATATTGTTATTTGAGCGTAAATAGTTTTATGGCTATGTTACGTATATTTTGTTTATTTTTTATATGTAGTGTTACTGACTTTTAATGTTCTTAATTGCTACAATATCGATTTGTACCTTTTTTGTTTAGTCCTTGTATAATAATTTCAATTCCGTTAGTAAAATTGATCTATATTTTTTAATTCCAATCACGATATGTATCCGTTTGTATACTGTGAGTTTGATTTTTTGTAAACAATAAATTTAGACATCATTGTTATTACCATAAAATACGGATCTGTTATCGTACACTGACGATTTCATAGCAAAACATTTCATTTACGCGCGATTGGCTAATGCAGAAGTCACATGATTGCCAACATTAACAACTTTCGTTGCCACGGCTGTAAGTAAGTTTTAACTCATCTGGGAGGTCAAGTCCAGATACTAATACCTGATAAATACTGACGAAACATAAAATAAGAAGTGCAGGTATCGGGAACTAGAATTGACCTATATAGGTCAAGAATAGATAGCGATACCAACCCTTCGTATTTTTCTTACACACATAGATATTGCGTATAGGTGGATATAATTATGACAAAATATGAAAATCTGGCATCGCTATCTAGACTTTACCTATACATACCAAGTCTAGTTACCTATACCAGTCCTTCATTTTTTAAGATTCAGCAATAACTGGACTTGACATTTATAGGTCAAGTCTAGATAGCGATACCAAGTAATTTTATCTAAAATATGTTTTAGCGTTTTATTTTGTTCCAGTTTAATATGTTCCTGCCCAAAACCCCCAATTTCCCAAGGCGGTCCCGTTAAGGTTTATCAATATTAATATTAATTACAACGAGTCGTACTTATGGGACTTTATTTTTTGCACATTTTCATATGTTTCAATTACGTATTTTCCGCTTAAAATCTCCAATTTCCTCGCGGTAGTCTCATTATGTTACTTAGATACTGTTTATACCGCTCAGATAGTTATTCTCTTGTCCCATTTCTATAATTTCGCTGCATATTTTGTTATCTAATATTCGTTGTCGTTCTTTAAAGTTTATAATGTTTCGTAATTTCACTTTTATTTAATTCGAGTCATATACACATTTGTATACTCCAACGAAAAAAGGTAATTAATACATTCAATTGTTTATTATAATGCAATCCTTGTAACAAAAGTATCGTGATCACAATGTCTCTGGGCAAAGTATGACGTCATTGGTCAAAGCCGACGACTTGTATCGGACACCCGACTTTGTCCATAACTCCGAGTGTGTGTGTGAATACCAGTATATGTGAACAGTTTGAAATCAATAAGGGTCATTGAAGGTCGTCATACGACCCCTCGGCTTTGACCAAGGATGTCGTAACTGAGTGAAAGACGATGGTTTGTTTACATGCAGAACATAGATCGTAGATTACGATTTTGTGTTTGGAAAGTGATTTGTAGCTTCTCTTGGATAGTTAGGTATACGTTCACAGACAGGTTTCTGTTCCGCAAGTGAACGCCGAAGGCGTAAATTTTAGGGTTGAGACCTGTAATCGATGATACATTATGTTGTGGTAATTTGTAATTTACGAGAATAATCACAGATTATTTATTATGTACAATAGCAGGTGGCCCACGGACGCCGCCCTTTCTTGACGTTAGTTAATCACGGATACAAGAGACACCGCAAGTATTGCCTAACCAGGTAAGTGCAGGGGGACTCGAAATCAACAGGGAATAGACCTTTCCAAACCTAATACCGGCGCTTGAAAACACATAATTTACAGCTATAATTTGTCCTGCAGTTCGTCACTAGACAAATTGCTTACTGCAGGAGGGGTGCTACTTGATAAACGACACTAATTTATAACCAACACATGATGCAACAATTCGTATGTCACAAGGGGCAATATGAAATAAATGGTATTCTATCTTTAGTTTCAATAAAGAGTACTGAATATAGTGCATGATGAGATAAACCTATGTTATAGACTGACACATTTTCATAATTACATTATTCATAACACAAATGTTTAAATGAATGTCCATCTTGTTGGATACATTGGTGTAAGCGCCTCTCGGTATTAGCATGGACAGTTCTAAACAGTTCTGGTGGTACTGAAGCGCAAGCATGACGTGTCCGTTCTTTCAACGCATCTGGTTTTTCCGGTTCCGTGTCGTAAATCCTGGATTTCAAGTATCTGTATAAGAAAAAAACCAAGGGCGTTAACTCAGGCGATCTCGCTGGTCACTGAATGAAACCACCACGACGTATCCACCGTTCGGCGTACACATTGTTCAGATATTCCCTGACCCCTCTACAATAATGGGGTGGTGCACCATAGTGCTGAAACCGGTGCCTCACATCTCACGCCTGTCTTCTAGGAGACGTCCAAGGTCCAGCTCATTCTGTAGGAACTGCAAATACGGCCCACCATTTAGTCTGGGAGTCAAATAAACTGGTCACGTTAACGACCCAGTTCGCTTGCATGTGATGTGGTCGTATACAGTGAGGATTTTCAAGAGCACAGTCATGTAGATTACGTCTATTCACAGTGGGGTCTTTGGTGAAATAGCGTTCATATCCCCATAACATCTGCCCTGATAAGGTTCGGATTTACGGATGATGTTTGTAGAGCTTATGGGACTTAACTAAGGGGTCATCAGTCCCTAAACTTACAAACTACTTATGAAGTAGCTTATACTAAAGACGGTACAAACATCCATACTCGAGGGGGGATTCAAACCCCCGACCGCGGAGTGGCACGCCGCAGACGCTCGGCCACTGCGGCCGCCTCGCATTTACGCCTGCGTCATTTAACAGAAGTCTGCAGAACGATACCCGATTTTGAAAATAGTTTCCATGCTGCTGTTGGTGTAGGTGCACTTTAAAGGGACGGAATTTTCGTTTCTTCAGTATCCTTTGTGCCGAAGACACCGAAACCTCTAGCTCTTTTGCAGCTCTTCTTCGTCCTAATTACAATGGGAAATAGGTATTACTGGGTGATAGCTAATAACGTGCGTAATATTAATAACAATGATCACATTACTACTACTACTACTACTACTACTACTATTATTATTATTATTATTATTATCAGTACAAATAATACTGTAACCTAAGTTAAGTAGCTCGATAACATTTTTGTTTATACTACGTATTTAGTAGAAATAATTTTAACTTAAAATATGCTTACCTCGCGTGGGATGTGCTCCAAAATATTCAATAACCATCAGGTGCGTCGCGGATCGGTCTTTCCACGATATGTTGGACCTGGAAAGTACCCTCGGTTCTTAAACGCATCTCTGTACGTCTGTAACCGAGCGAGGTGGCGCAGTGGTAAGACACTGGACTCGCATTCGGAAGGATGCTGGTTCAAATCCACCTCCGGCCATCCAGATTTAGATTTTCCGTGATCACTCCAGGTAAATGCCGGGATGGTTCCTTTCAAAGGGCACGGCCGATTTCCTTTCACATCCTTACCACACACTCCGAGCGTAAGCTCCGTCTCTAGTGACCATGCTGTCAACGTGACGTTAAAATCCAAACTTACTTCCTTACTGTACGTCTTTAAACGTACGCAGAAGGTAGACTTCGCGTTGGAAAACGTCGTGAATACAGCCTTCGTTGTAGCGAATTCATTGCAGTGGATCTCCCATACATCAATATCACATCTGTGTATTCTGCGCTAGAATACATTTCAGTAGTTACCTGTTTGACTGCAAGACCTCACTCGACTACTACCGGACGGCCACGCGACCTGTCAGAGGGAAACTAGGAGGGAAACGTACCCAGATGGCGGCATAGCTCAGTGGAAGTTCGCTTGTAAGTGCACCTCCTCTTTGCACAAGGCAATATGTCTTCCACTCACGTATGCGGGAAACATAAAACCAAAAGACAGCGTCCGCGGTGCCACCTGGTACGTAAGTATTACGATATTATTATGTTTATATTGGTTGATAATGTTTGTTGCCGCGGAGGATTAGCAGTGCATATTGGGGCGCCGTGCTGCGGTGCGCGCGCCTTTCGTCGTCGGGGGTTCGAGTCCCCCATCGAGCATGGGTGTTTGTGTTGTCCTTGGGTTAGTTTACCTTAGTTGAAGTATTTTGTAAGCTACGGACTAATAACCTAGCAGTTGAGTCCGATAGATTTACAAACATTTGAACATTTTGATTTGATGTTGATTCTTTTGCTAGTTGGTATAACTACGTAGCGTATCTTCTGAGACTCAGGTATGACGTCATTGGTCAAAGCCGACGAGTTGAATCGCAGTATTCAGTTATGCCATCAATAAAAAATGGTGTTAAGTTATTATTATTAAATTAGTTTACAGTACTGATCGTCCAAGTTTGTGTTATCGTGTTGGAAGATTGTGTATCGCGTTTCTGTAAATACACCCGAGCAGAATAGCATAATTTATTGCAAATCTGATTCATCAAAACATGTCAACTATTTCACTGAGCCATCAGTGTATTTAAGACGAAGAAACTTAATTTCAATCTAAACGGAGTGGCTCTTATTATTGTAAATAAATGAATCTTTTTCCTGTATTAAATATCAGAATTTTGAGTATGTTCCACAAGTTTGTTTTAATTCCTGAACCGGTTTTCGACTTACAAGGCCATCTTCAGACTTTATTGTTTATGTCAAAGAAGATGCAAAGATTTGATAGACACTTGACAGATATTCTACTCATTACACTTATATTCAAACAAATAACAAATTATCAATATTTACTCGCAATAGCGAATTTCTTTTACCGTCACTGTATAAGGTATGGATGTTTTACCAAATAGTGACATATGAAAATTTGTGCCAGTCCGGGACTCGAACCCGGGTTTCCCGCTTTACGTGAGCTGTCGCCTTAATCACTGTAATTCGTCACCATACGGTAATTTAACAGATGCCTAAGCGAGGCAATGACGACAACAGCGTAGGTTAATACCTCTGTGTTTTCAAAAATCAAATGTTCAAATGTTTGTAAAGCTTATGGGACTTAACTACGGGGTCATCAGTCCCTAAACTTACAAACTACTTATGAACTAGCTAATACTAAGGACGGAACAAATATCCATGCCCGAGGGGGGATTCGAACCCTCGACCGTAGAGGCCGTGCTGACCGTGACTGGAGCGCCTCAGTCACCTCGGCCACCGCGGCCGGCCTGTGTTTTCATTATCCCTGGCGCGGAAATACAGATTAAGCTTGCGAGAGCTAAGGGAAAAATGCAGTTGGCTCATATGTGCAGTCAGTGTGGCATATGGAAGTTTGGGTCGGTCCTGGAGTCGTGTTCGGGTAGCCTAGTGGTTAAGGCGACCGCTCGCGAAAAGCGGGAACCCGGTCCGGCACAAATTTTGATATGTCACCATTTGGTAGAACATCCATTCCTTATACAGTGACACTAAAAGAAATTCGCTACTACGAGTAAGTATTGATAATATTATCATCACTGTAATTTGTCACCATACAGTAAAATAACAAATTATCATCCTTGGCTCTACTGTGGTAGTGCAATTAAAATGTTCCAATAGAACAATAAATAATAAATATACAGGAGGGGAAACCGGGAATAGATTTAATTTAATCTTGGAAAATCTATGTGTAAAACATTTTAAAATGATTAACCAATCCAATGAATAAATTATTTGAGAGACTGCTTACAAAATATTTTAAATGATTTACATTGTGGGAGGTAATGGAAATCAAGGAATAAAACTATAGCTGTGAACTCGACAGCTCTACATATTCATTAACAATTTCAGTTTATAAATTACTGACCAAACTGCTGATGGATATTTTGGAAATTTGGGGAGAAACCAGAAACAGATTTAAAACTTTATTCTTTTAAGAGAAGAAGTATAACAAAATTCATCAATTAATATTCACATAAAAAATTGCTCAACCACACTTTTAACTGGAATATAACTTTGTATAATTTTTAATTATTATTGACTTAGGCACATAAATATGAATATATTGTGGGAAACGAGTGCAGAGATAGTGACAGACAGTGTGGGGGGGAAGTGGGTAGGGGAAGGACAGGAGTCTGGCAAAACATGGATTATTATTGATACTCAGCAGAGTTTTGTTTGGTCATTTAATATTAATTCAGGGCTGTGGGCTAGAGGATTATTGATCTCTGGCCTTTCTAACAGATTGAGTTTTTGACCTTTGCTTTTGCTATGCGAAGAACGTAGGACGGTCGCTGGTAGCTGTGTCCCTCACTCAGTACATGCTCAGGAAATGTTGAGTCATTATTCTGCATCCTTCAGCTACGTTCATGTTCAGTTGCAATATTTCTAACTGATTGTCCAATACATAATTTATCATACTTTTGACAGGTTATTTTGTATACCCCACTATTGGATAACAGCTTGTTCTTATCTTTGCTATTGAAGATACGCTGTGCTGTGCGTTATAGGAAATTCTATAACTGCAGGATTTCAGTGACTTTGACACACTTTTCTAAACATGTCCAAGGAATGGTACAACGGAAGTCAAAATAAATTTATTCTTTCACTGTAAGCGACACAATTGCTCTCATAACACAAAGCTGCAAGTAATTATTAGTGCAAATTTCTACTTTTTATTATGCTAAAAATTTTATACCTAGTTAACCATTGTTAAATAATCAATTTACATGACCAGGAAAAAATAACACGATCTTTAAGCTTTTATGGAACAGTAATATTTATGAGCAGCTTAAGACAAAAGTTAAAATCAGATCTATTGTCACGTAAGTTACAACCACATTCATGAATGAAGTTTTAAATGTAAGGAAGACAAAAATCAGTTCAGAGGCGAACAGCTAGGTTTGTTACTGGTAGGTTCGGGCAATGTGCTAGTGTCACTGAAATGCTCCGGCAACTCAATTGGGGATCACTGCAGGAAAGACGACGTTCTTTTCGTTCAAATGTTCAAATGTTTGTATAGCTTATGGGACTTAACTACGGGGTCATCAGTCCCTAAACTTACAAACTACTTATGAACTAGCTAACACTAAGGACGGCACAAATATCCATGCCCGAAGGGGGATTCGAACCCCCGACCGTAGTGCCCGTGCAGACCGTGACTGACGCGCCGCAGTCCCCTCGGCCACCGCGGCCGGCGTTCTTTTCATGAATTTCTGTTGAGGAAATTTAGAGGGTCGGAATTTGAAGCTGAGTGTAGTACGATCTTGCTGCCACCTACTTACATTTCGCGTATTGATCACAAAGACAAGATATCGGCATTCTTTTTTTCCACGTTCTGTTTGGGAGTGAAATAGGAAAGGAAATGCCTAGTAGTGGTACAGTGTATCCTCCGCCACGCACCTTACGGTGGATTGCAGAGTATGTATGTAGATGTAGAACTTTCTCAAAAAATTAGAAACGCAAATATTTAACCTTTTTCACCGAATGTTGGTATTATTTAAAAGAGAATCAAATTAATTAAAAAATAACGTTATCTCTAAATAATAACTGTCTTAGATAGTTCTATAGCGCCGCAAAATGAAGTAATTGACTCCTTACCTCATTCTCCAACATTTTCTTCATCAAAATCATTTTAATTTGTCTGCAGCTCAATTAATATCAATATAAAAACATTCCTTTCATCTCAGGTATGAAAAATTAATACATCGTGTTCACACTTCATTTCGAACGACTTCTCGCGATCACATTATTGACTGATCCGGAGAGTTGAGCAGCGGCAGCGATACTCCTTAAGCCAAAGAGCAGGCAAAGCCAAAGAGAAAACAAATATATCAGAGCTATTCTAACCAAAATATGTATTGTTCTCTTAACTGCTACTTGTCAAAATAGTACCGAAATTAAGGTAAATTAACTGTGACCAAGCAATATTTTTCAGTATGTGTCACCCAGAGATATACTGGAACAGCGAAATGTTCGCAATAGTTCTGTAGGGTCTACATAAATATTCATCTGAATTTATCAGTCAAAAATCAACAAATCCAAGGTGAAATCTGCTTTCTATCTGGAAAAAACTGTGCGGATTCCATATTTTCTAAATACGTATGAGCACATGAGACGTTACATAGGAGAATTCCAGGATATTTATTATGTACAGCGAAACAGATCATAGGTCAAAAGTTGATCGGAAACTAGAACCCTCAATATGTATTACATCAACGATGCTGGCCTATTATGTTACATTCTTTGAAACTGTTACATGTTAAAGCTACAATTACAAGTGATCGAATTTCGAAATAAAATTAATAAAAGAAAACAGATACTCGAGTATAATAAAATGAGGTGATAAAACTAAATGAATAATTAAAGTTGTTCTGATATAATGAAATAGAGAAATTATTAGCTTATTTCTTTAAACAATAGAATCATAATAATTTTGATTCATACAGACAATAACTATCATTTACAAAGCAGTTAGGCTTCAAGTAGAATAAAATTTCATAGGCAATTTTATCCTGAAAGGTAAAAATCGAAAGTGTCCATCTCTCACAATATAGAAACTTCTAGAAATTTAACTAGACATTAAAATATTGTAGTGTTTTATAAGTTTTTGTCATTTCAGCATTACAGGCGGAAATATAACACTGCAGTAAATGACTCTCAGCCATGATAATACCATTTTATATGTCCTACTCACCCTCGACAATCGCCACCACCCTGCCTGGCCTCCAAATTTGTCCGTGATTACTCTAGTGCCGACGGGCATGCCTACCGCCGATCCATTGTTACCTGTCTCAAGCCACCGTATTTCGCTCTACGCGTCCGTCAACATTGTCCACGCATCCTCCTTTCTTCACCAGACCACAGCTGATGCGGTCCAGACCCACATCCCTACCAAAGCCAACTATCCCCACCTTCCCACTCTTCCTCTACGGACCGTCCTTCTCCTTTACGAATCCCGCCGCCTCTACTGTTCTTTCCTCCGGACCCATGACTGGGACACACGCGCCACCGGCAAATCCAACGTCACATTAGAAACCTTTTGTTCGCAAAAAACGTTGGAACTGGCGACACCACACGACACCAGTAAGACACAACATTTCGCCTCCTACCTATCTGACATGTTCTCTGTCCCTGTCAATCCTCACCTTGACTATTTCTTTCCCTAAGGCCATGGGTGTACCGACACCTCAACTCGCCCCATATTCCAGTACTTGGAACACATTCCTCCCCAGAATTAAACACCCTTATCACTGCCGAACACATCCAAGCTACAATCCGCACTAAACAATACACCGCCCTCATGCACGACGTCTAACCTACGGGCACATTTTGCGCCTCTCCTCCCTCATTCATCGCTGCCCTCGCTTCCCTTTACAATTTCACCCAGTACACCGGCTTCTACCCCGACCCGTGGAAGACCTGCCGCATCCTATTGTTCCCAAAACCCGAAAACCCCCATCACAGACCTCATTCTACCGTCCCACGTTTCACCTCAGTGTTGAGCAATGTCCTAAAAACTATCTTCTCCCGCCATATACATCAGCATTTCTGCCAACATTAACTCCTTCCCATTTCCAATTGTGGCTTCCGATCTTCCTTCTCTCCAATGACAGTTCCTTCGCCTCACCCATCTCCTTTTCCTTCAGCTTAACTCCCATCATTCCGTCATCTTTGTCTCATTTGACATCGAGAAATCCTATGGCATTCCACTCTCGTTTTCAAACTCCAGTTCTATGACCTTCCTGTTAACTATGTCTCTATCATTGCTTCCTTCCTCACCCATTGCCCCTTCTACGTCACTGTCAGTAACTCCTGTTTATTTTACCTCTCCTCTGCCTCATTTACTACACAGACAAGATTCAACCCAGCCTTGTCCACCTCCTGCAATACGCCTTCCTAGCCCTCGACTCATCCCTCGGCTGCTCCCAGCATTTGCTCACCGAGTCTGCTGCATGGTGTAACCGGTGGCTCCTCTCTGTCAGTCCTGATAAGTTCCAGGTAATAATAATAGGTCGCACCAGCTCCTCCTTCCACCTCCATTATTTTTACGTTACCGTCCACGATCGTCCCATCCGTCACAACCCCACCCTCAAATACCTTGGCCTCACTCTCGATCGTTCCCTCTCCTGGACTCCCCACCTCCGCACGTTCCGACAGAAACCCAAGTCCCACCTCGGCCTGCTTAAATTCCTTTCAGGCCGGATGTGGGGCCTCAAACCTTCCACCATCCTCTACACCTACAGATCCATCATATGTCCCTTTCGCGGATTTCATTCCGCCTGGGTTTCCACTCCCCTTACCTATTACAAAACCCTTGAAATCCTCGAACGTCACGCCCTCTGCCTCGCCTACCGCATCAGCCTCCCTTCCCCCACGCGAATTCTGTAAGACCTCTTTCTTTTCCCCATCTCCTACTGTTTCTTGAACACATCCGTCTCCTTTAGATCACCTCCAAAATAAAATCCTAGAATCCACTGGTCTACTCTGTCCTCACCTGTCACGGACCTCTGCCATGCCTTCATCTCTGCATCCTTCCTTACACCTGCACACTCTTTACACCCTATCCCAGGGTAACTTCAGCCACCTCCCCTTCCCGGATGACGCCCACCATCCCGACACATATCCTTCCTACCAACCCTAACCCTATCCCCAAGGATGCAACATCCCTCTCCTCCTCCCATTGTCTTCCTTCCCTCGACTTGATTGTCCTCCTCTCTCCTCTTCCCACCAATGGAGTCCTTACGCGTTCTTCGCACCCACTCCTACCCCCTTCCTTCCCCTCCTCCCACACTTTCCACCCTTCCTCCCTTCCCCTGTGGGGTCCACAGTACAGTCGATATTAATCAAATGCTTCGTTCAGTGTCTATGTGTGTCTTCAGTGCTTCAGTTTTCTTTTATTTTTATTTATGGCTTTATTTTTTTATATCAGTGCGTCCACCGAATTCAGACAAGTGTCGCATATGTTACTTTAAACAGGTCTCTGTTTACTTTGTGCTGATCTCGAAAGTGTTTTAACGCCACTATGGCACAGATTTAAACTCACTCTGAAATTTCGTCATCTGTCATGTTATTATGTATCGCCTAAAGTTTCTACTTGTCAACTTTTAATTCTTCGTATTTTAATTCCGTTGTCATTGTTTTAAAATCATCTTGTCCATACCATTGTATTCTTTCGGCTGAAGGTGCTGACAGCCTGCCACCAGTTGAGGTGACTTGAAAATTACATAAATAAATAAATAATTAAAAATAAAAAAAGCTCTGCAAGCGTAGTGTGTATCCAAAATAACAGATGGCTCTGTGATAGCTGGTAGTAGAGCAGCGAGGGCCGTGAAATCAGCCAGTTGCGGAGTGCCGTGCGAGATGGAAGTAACCCATGTTGACATCAAAATAACCGTTCTCCGAGGGAGCAATGGGAGAGTATGTCACAGTGAACTAGTGGAAGCCCTTCCGAATAATGCCCTACCGTAGTGTACAGGTTAGGAAACTTTCTGCAAGGACGTGTGTCAACCGGTGCTAATGAGAAGAACTGGAGCACCCACCGTACATTTTGCCCTGTGACTCTGATCTCGTTCCAAAGATTAAGAAACCTCTAGGCCTGTTTGCAACACGTGAGGAGATTACTAATGCTGTGCACGAACAGGTGACTTGATTCAGACATGATGCGGCAAATGCTCAGGGTTCATTAACCTTTTTCATAAACTTTCTCTACCGTTCCATTCTCTAATAGCACGCGGGAAGAAAGAACACCTAAATCGTTCCGTTTCCGATCAGATTTCTCTTATTTTATTGGGGTGGTCATGTCGGTATGATCAGCCTCAGTTGAACAGCTCTGTAAGGAGAGTCAACATGGAGTTAGATCAGCTGCGTAGGACGGCCACTCTGTCGGACATTGGTTTGGTCCCTGTTGATGCTATTGATAGGTGGGACTTTACTAGGCATGGCCTGCACCTCAATAGGAAAGGGAAGGGAAAACTGGCTGGGTTGATAGGAAATTCTATAAGGGGGACACTGCAACTCTTGGGAGTACCTCTTTTTTAGGATAAGTCCAGTGTCCAATGAGAAGCCCAGACAGGCAGGTAATAAAGCTGTTAAAATATCACATGATTCTAACAATAGTAAATTAAAAAATAATGTTTGTATTTTTCATTAAAATATTGGGGATTTAAAGAATAAAGTAGATGAGCTCCTGATTTGTTTAGAAACTATAGAAGCTGACAATGTAATAGATAAACTATGCCTGTCTGAGCATCACATTGTCACTGATATGAATAAAGTAAATATTAGTGGGTTTAAACTAGCAGCACATGTAAGTAGGGAGAAGAAGGTGTGGGGAGGAGTTGCCATTTATATCAAAAGTTGTCACAGTGTACAAATTTAGAAACAAAAAATTTTTTGTATGGAACAACATATAGAAGCATGTGCCTGTGAGCTTAAACTGAAGGGTGGTTCTTTTATAATTGTCATAGTGTATAGGGCCCCCTTAGGAAACTTTCATTTATTCCTAGAATACTTGGATGCCTTGTTATGCTATCTGTCAGGTAGGGGGAAGCAAATTATTGTATGTGGGGATTTCAATGTTGATTCACTGCAAGAGTGTAATAAGAAGAATGACCTGGAAGTGTTACTTGGTTCTTTCAATTTGACATCTGTTATTGATTTTCCTACGCGGGTAGTAAAGAACAGCAGCACATTCATAGACAATTTTTTTATATACCAAGATAGATTTAACAAAATTAGTGCATGTCCTGTTGAGAATGGTCTTTCTGATCATAGTGCACAGCTAGTTACATTATATGATATAGCTCCTTTCAGTAATTTGAATCAGTCCTCCGAAGTTGTTCGTACAATTAATGATTCGACAATTAGAAATTTCACGGAAAGTCTTCAGCAGTTAGATTGGGATGAAGTGTACAAGGAACCTGATGCTAACTTAAAATACAACTTATTTCATGATACTTTTGTAAGTATTTGATAACTGTTTCCCCAAGAAATTAGTCAAATTTAATTGTAAGGAACCAAGCAAAAAACCATGGCTCACCAAAGGTATAAAAATATCTTGTAACCGGAAAAGGGAACTGTATCTGACAGCAAGAAAGAGTAGTGACCCAGAAATATTCAACTATTATAAAAACTACTGTTCTGTATTAAGGAAAGTTATTAAAAAATCCAAAAGCATGTGCATAATGTCTGAGATTAGTACATCCAAGAATAAAATTAAAACAATCTGGAATATTATAACAAGGGAGACAGGGCAACCAAGAACACAGGAAGACAGCATTACCATCAAAGTGACTGAAAAAATTACAAACAAAAAGTCAGAAGTTGAAAGCACTTTTAATAATTATTTTTTAAATGTTGTGGAGAATATAGGATCCAAATGTTCATTAGAAGAAGCTAGGCAATTAATGGAACAGGGCGTACCTAGACAGTTTGATACAATGGAAATCCCACCCACCTCTCAATCTGAAATTAGGAAATTAATAAACTCTCTCAAGAGTAGAAGCTCTCCTGGCATTGATGGCATATCCAGCAGGGTATTAAAAGCTTGTTCCCACGAAATATGTAGGACTCTTAGCCACATTTGTAACAGCTCCCTAGAGCAGGGTATTTTCTCTGATAGACTGAAATATGCTATTGTCAAACCACTTCATAAAAAAGGTGATACGTTGGATGTCAATGACTACCGCCCAATCTCACTTCTGACCGGTCTATCAAAAATTCTTGAAAAAGTAATGTATTCCAGAGTAGCTTCATATATTAATAAAAATAAAGTTCTAACAAAATGTCAGTTTGCTTTCCAGAAAGGCTTTTCAACAGAAAATGCAATACATATTTTCACAAATGAATTATTAAATGCTCTGGATAAGCGTAAATCACCCGTTGGGATATTTTGTGATCTGTGAAAGGCCTTTGATTGTGTTAACCACGGAATTCTTCTAGATAAGCTTAAGTATTGTGGTATGACTGGGAAAGTGCACAAATGGTTTAAATCATACCTAACTGGAAGAGTTCAGAAAGTTGATATAAGTAATTCACATAATATACAAAAAACAGCTGAGTCTTCAAACTGGGGAACTATCAAGCATGGGGTGCCACAGGGTTCGGTACTGGGACCTTTGCTGTTCTTAATATATATTAATGATTTGCCTTTCGATATTCATAAAGATGCCAAGCTAGTTCTCTTTGCTGATGATACAAGTATCGCTATCACACCCGAATCACAGGAATTAACTGATGAAATTGTCAATGAAGTATTGCAGAGAATTATTAGGTGGTTCTCTGTAAATGGACTCTCTTTAAATTTTGAAAAAAAAAACACAGTATATTCAGTTTCACACAATAAATGGCAGCACACCATTAATTAATATTAACATCAACCAGAAATCTACAGCTAAGGTAGAATATTCAAAATTTTTTAGGTTTATGCATTGATGAGGGGTTGAATTGGAAGAAACACATTGAAGACCTGCTGAAACGTTTGAATTCAGCTACTTATTGCTATTAGGTTCATTGCAAATTTTGGTGATGTACATCTCAGTAAATGAGCTTACTATGCCTATTTTCATTCTCTGCTTTCTTATGGCATCATATTCTGGGGTAATTCATCATTTAGTAAGAAAGTATTCATTGCCCAAAAGCGGGTCATCAGAATAATTGCTGGAGCCCACCCAAGATCATCCTGCAGACATTTATTTAAGGATCTAGGAATCTTCACAGTAGCTTCAGAATATATATATATATATTCACTAATGAAATTTGTTATTAACAATCCATCTAAATTCAAATGTAACAGCAGTGTGCATAGCTACAACGCTAGGAGAAAGAGTGACATACACTATTCAAGGTTAAATTTAGCTCTGTCACAGAAAGGGGTTAATTATTCTGCCACAAAAGTCTTTGGTCACTTACCAAGTAGTATCAAAATTCTGACAGATAGCCAACTAGCATTTAAAAATAAATTAAGAGAATTTCTGAATGGCAATTCCTTCTACACATTAGATGAATTTCTAGATAAAAGTTAGTACTTTAGGAACAAATAAATAAAAAAAATAAATAAAACAAAATAAAATATTCAAAAATTGAGTGTCATGTAATATTATGTATTGACACATTTCATTTAACTGACACGTTCCACATCATTACGAAGTGTCGTATTCATGATCTATGGAACAAGTATTAATGTAATCTAATCTAATCTCTCTCTATGTAGGTGGGTGCTACCAAAATATTTTCACATTCAGAAATCGGTGATTTAAATTTCGCAAATAAATCTCGCCGCAACGAATAACGTATTTCTTTTAATGAGTTCCACCTCAAATCGTGCAACATTTTCGTGACCTTTTAACCTGATAAAACAAAACGAGCTGCCTTTCTCTGAATATTCTCAATGTCTTCCGTGAGTCCCACCTGGTACTCCAGTACTCCAGGAGAGGACGCACAAGTGTGATGTAGGCAGTCTTTTGGTGGAGCTGTTGCATCTTCGGAGCGTTCTGTCAATGAAACGTAACCGGTGGTTCGCCTTCCCCACAATATTTTCTACGTGTTCTCTCCAGTCTAAGTTGTTCGTAATTGTAGCTCCTAGGTATTTGGTAGTATTTACGACCTTAAGGTTTGACTGATTTATCGTGTAACTGAAGTTAAGCGGATTTCTTTTAGTGGTCATCTGTATTACTCCACACTTTTTATTATTTAGTGTTAATTACCAATTTTCGCACCATGTAGAAATTTGTTCTAAATCGCATTGCAATTGCTTTTGATCCTCTGTTGACTCAACTAACCAATAAACGACAGTATCATCCGCGAACAGTCTAAGGGAGGCATTCAGATTGTCTCCTAAATCGTTTATAAACACAAGGAAGAGTAGGAGACCTATATCGCTTCCATGAGGAACGCCAGATATCACTTCTGTTTTACTCAATGACTTACCGTCAATTACTACGAACTGTGTCCTTTCTGATAGGAACTCGTGAATTCAATCGCACAATTGGGGCGATATTCCATAATCACGCAATTTCAATAGAAGCCGCTTGTGAGGAACAGTGTCAAAAGCCTTCGGGAAATCAAGAAATAAGAAATCGATTTGAGATCCCTTGTCGATGGCAGTTATCGCTTCATGTGAATAAAGGACAAGCTGTGTTTCCCAAGAGTGATACTTCCTGAATCCGCGTTGACTATTGGTTAATAGGTCGTTATCTTCGAGGTAGTTCATAATGTACGAACACAGTATATGTTCCAAAATGCTATTGCAAATCGACGTCAATGAGATTGGCCTGTAATTTTGGGGATCACTCATATTGCCTTTCTTGAGTATTGGAGTGACTTGGGCAACTTTCAAGTCTTTGGGTATGGATTTTTCGCTGAGGAAAATCAAGGAAATTCGGCAGTTTTTACATTTATTTCACGATTTATATACATGTGGCGCCTATTCCGAATGAACAGACGTCACTATTGATCTTGCAGTTGTTATTGTTTACATATTCATAAAATGCATGACTTTATCTGCGAATGGGCAAAGCTGAAAATGTGTACCCAGCCGGGATTCGAACGCGGGTCTCCCGTTTTCTAGTCAGTTGCACTGACCCCTACACCACTGGGGACATAGTAACCACCGCACCTGTAAGGACTACCTAAGTACGCCTCCCGTCAGACACAAATTTCCAGCTCTACCCTGCCCACAGTACAGTAGTAATACACACACATGTGTGTGTGTGTGTGTGTGTGTGTGTGTGTGTGTGTGTGTGTGTAATATGCCAGTGACAGGCAATGATCCTTTCGTTAGTGGGGTGGGGTGGGCAAGTTTGGAGCTCTTACTCTTACGGAATTAGTACATAGTGACTACAGTTTGAGTACTGTGGGCAGGGTAGAGCTGGAAATTTGTGTCTGACGGGAGGCGTGCTTAGGTAGTCCTTGCAGGTGCGGTGATTACTGTGTCCCCAGTGGTGTAGGGGTCAGCGCAACTGCTTAGAAAACGGTAGACCCGGATTCGAATCCCGGCTGGGTACACATTTTCAGCTTTGCCCATTCACAGTTGAAGTCATGTATTCTATGAATATTTCACGATTATGTTGCTTGATATTTTAGTAATGTTTAGAACGCAAAAATTACAGGAAGTATTTGATTAATTAAGTAGAAAAATAATTACAAACAAGCATTTCTCTTGCGGCTGCGAGTGTCGCGACTATATATGTTAGACTGTGGTACATCGCGTTATATTCTTCAAATCAATAAATAGTTTGATCTGATAGGTACCAGATTTCACAAGATTACCCTCTGAACTAATCGGAAAATTTCATAAAAATTACCTCTTGGAGTCCATAGGGAAAATACATACATACACCGATTTTTATAGATATAGATTAATCGTTGTGTAGTTGCTGTAGTGGCTAGCGAAATTTTCTCCAGAGAAACTGTGGGTCCTATAACAGAAGAAACTGGGAACCACTGCTGTAATCTATTATTACCTTGGAGATATAGAAGCTATAGAAGTGGGCTTCTCAGAGAGGCTGTGGGCAGTGTTAGTGTTACACGTGGCGCGGGGCTGGTAGCGCGGGCTTCATTTATCTGAAACGCCCTGCGCCGCGCCTTCCCCTCCCTCCACCCCCAACCCCTCCGCGCGGCAGCTGAGCCAGCAGCGGCTCCTGCTAATTACACCCCTAAACTCTGAAACTCGGCCACTTACAGGGGCGATTACGCAGATTTCTTTCTGACTACCTGAGTGGGAGTTAAATGGCTTCTGATTACTCTTTGTCTGCAAACAAACTCCCCCGCTGTCGGAATGACGAATATCTTCAGCATTCGTGCTTCTATGAGAGACACAAGGGGTCCTGCCTTCTTTGTTGCTTTCTGACAGTGAAAAGATTTAATTAAAAATAGTATCATTGTTGATTATAGAGGTAATCTGTCTTATGCTGACTGCAATTAAGAGGTTTATTTTTAAACCAGACGCGTTTCGCTTTTTTATTTTAAAAGCATCTTCTGTGGTCTGTAAATGATACAAAGGTTTATACAATTTGTTTTTGATAAATAGATTAAAAACAGTTTTAAAAGGCATTTTTCACGTTAGGCCTAAGTGTTTTTAATTTAATATTCTGTCTACTCACGGTGTTGATGTCTCTTCTCTACATGTAACTACTGCTTCTCCGTCTTGTTGGCTGGAGTTCGTTTTTTCCTGGCGAGTGTTTCAGGGCTGTGTACAGCACTTTTCGTGTGTTTTTGTTACTTTTTTCCTTTTCATCTCCGCACATCACAGCACTTCACTTTTAAATGTATACTGATTAAATATCGCCTGTTATATGTGGAATGCCTGTCTGTGCATTTGTCATTTCACTACAGTGTGGCTATGTTTTCGTGTGTTCATTTGTTTTTCGTTTGGTCTGTGAGTGTTGCCAACGTTACATATTTATAATATAAATACGACCTCATTTTACATGAGTGTGTGTGTATGTGTGTGGAGGAAGGGGGGGGGGAGATAGAGAGAGAGAGAGAGAGAGAGAGAGAGAGAGAGAGAGAGAGAGAGAGAGAGACAGAGAGAAAGAAATATTTTTTTTTCTCTTGAACAGGGTGTTAAGATGTTTTTTCAGACGAGTAAATGCAGGTTTTAATGGCAACATGAGTGAGTGTGTGTGCGTGAGAGAGAGAGAGGTAGAAATATTTGATTCAAAGAACAGGGTGTTAAGATGTTTCTTCAGATGAGTAAATACAGGTTTAATTGGGTTGTAATGGTGGGGGGGGGGAGGTGAGGGTATCTTGATTTGTGTTTTTATGTATGGGGGTTGACTCTCATAATGTTTATATTTATGTTAAGTGGTCAATAAGCTTGAAAAGTGTGTTGTTTGCTAGATTGGTTTGGTCATTTATGAGATGTTTCTTTTCTGTTATTGTTTTTTGGATATGATAGTTTTCTTGAAGGGTGAGCAGGTGTTTTTTGTTGTTGTTTATTCTTAACATTTCCATGTCAATGTCTCTGGTGGTGATTTTGTGTTGGTTTTGGTGTAAGTGTTCTGCAAATGTTGAGTGGCTTGTTTTATACTTCCAGGCTCGTACATGCTCTTTATATCTGGTGTCAAATGTTCTTTTAGTCTGACCGATGTATCTTCCATCACATGTGTTGCATTTCAGTTGGTATATTCCTGATTTTTTGTATGGGTCTGTATTTTCTATTGATTTTGGAAAATATTTTTGAAGTGAGTTGTTAGTTTGGTGGGCTATTTTGATGCCTTGTTTTTTGAAAATATTGGATATTCTGTGTGTGTATTTGTGATTGTATGTCATTGTATACAATCTGTTGTTTCCTGCATTTTTCTGACTTTGTGTTGTTCTTGTGTGTGTGTTTTGTGTGTTTGTTTGTGTGGTTCTATGGCTTTGTGGTGGTGGTATTGGTGTGTTTATTTGTTTTTTAATTTTATTGTTCAGCTTTTTTACTAGGTTTTCTTTGTATCCATTGTTTGTGGCTATTTGTACTATGGTGTTCATTTCCTTCTGGTAGTTATCTGTGTCTAATGGGATGGTGTTTAGTCTGTGGAGCATGTATCTAAGTGCTGCATGTTTTTTGTGTATCTGGGTGATTAGATGTGTGGTGTATAATTGTGTCTGTTATTGTTGGTTTCCTGAAATGTCAAATGTATGCTGGTTGTTCTGTATCTTTATGGTGACATCTAGGAAATTTAACTGTCTATTTTGCTCTTTCTCTACTGTGAATTGTATTTTATCATGAACAGAATTTATGTCAGTATACAACTGGTCTATTTTTGAGCTTGGTTCATCTACGAGGCATAAGATGTCATCCATATATCTAATCCAGTATAAGATCTTATACCTGTTTGGGACTATTTTGTTAAATATGACCTGTTCTATGTGGTTCATAAAGATATTTGCAATGGTACCTGAAATTGGGGAGCCCATTGGTAGTCCTTCACTTTGTAAATAGAATTCGTTATTAAACTGGAAATAGTTCTGTTCTGTTATCATTTTTGTATGCTGAAAGCTATAATTCTGCGTTGTGAAAGTTGCTAATCTATATCTGTAAATGTGTATGTCTGGTCGGTGTATGTTTATCACGTCTGAACCACAAGACAAACAGAGCTAAAAATTTGTACAGTTACTAATGTCTACCCCGGGAAGGCTTTAGGCACACACGTGTGTGTGTGTTGATATTTCGTTCTGCAGCGAAAACTACAGAACGCACACGAATGGTCTGTGTGTAATTGTTGTCCGAAGTCTCCCGTTGAACATCATAGTAGTTACATGCTGATACTTATAAGGGGGTGAAAGATATGGTGGTTGAAAGTCGTCAAATTATAAAGAAATTCCGACAATGCCAGCGATAACGTTTGCGACTCTATAGCAATGAGGTTACAAGTAGCGAAACGTGATGCCCCACACCATATCTTTGGTCTATGCGTTCTACAATGTCTTCAGCTCTTTCTCTGTGAGGATAAGCATACGAATAACGAAATTTAAGAATAAATAAATAAAGCAGTAAAAAAGAAATTTCTTTTAATACATCTCTTTAAAACATCGATTTGACGGTTCGCGCATTATCTATCATAATCAACCAACACGCGAGTGCAGCCGCGGGTTTAAGCTAGTTGATAATGAAAATTGAACTTGAGATCTAAGTGGGAGTTGTTACTTGTTTGTGTCACTCTGGTTACCAGTCTATACTTAACCTGAATCAAAATTATCTGTGTAAAGAAAATAAAGTTGCCCTGTACGATATTTAGCATCACAGTAAAACTTGAATGACTGTTGAATCAAAGTTGCTAGGCCTCAAGACAAGTCATTGCAATGATTAAGTAACAATGGTTTATAAAAGATCTAAAAACTTTGATGTAATCATAAGAGCTCGTTTAGCTCTAGTAAAAAAACCTGTTTACGCATTTGACTAGTTCAAATATTCAAATGTTTGTTAAGCTTAAGGAACTTAACTACGGGGTCATCAGTCCCTAAACTTACAAACTACTTATCAACTACCTTATACTAAGGACGGCACAAATATCCATGCCCGAGGGGGGATTCGAACACCCGACCGTAGTGGCCGTGCAGACCGTGACTGGAGCGCCTCAGTCCCCTCGGCCACTGCGGCCGGCGCATTTGACTAGTCTTTTCAACAACATTTCTAAACAAATTCCAACGCACCATAAAACGTTATCGTCTCTTGTGCGTATATAGACTGAAACTAAATTTTTTGTTCCTTTTTCTACAGCACAACTCTGTCTGATTAAATCCTTGTGTAAGCACACTATGGGAAGCTATCTGGAGAGCAAACATACGTAATAAAACCACTCCTGATTTGTACCTAAGTTCATAAAGAAAATGTATCCTCACTCTTTGTGATATGATTACCAAACAAATTCACACACGACCTTTGAACCAAAATATGTAAATCCTTTGATGACTCCTGAAGTCATTTCCTTGACAATTAACACGAACCTTTGTTATACCACAGCTGCACATCTGCTCTCCATATCACTGCAAAAGAATACTAGCTACGTGATTCGCTATGTACAATGCGAATCCTCAACTAACTACTGATAGAACA
This sequence comes from Locusta migratoria, assembly GCA_026315105.1. NCBI lineage: Eukaryota > Metazoa > Arthropoda > Insecta > Orthoptera > Acrididae > Locusta > Locusta migratoria. Next base: position 192,923,856 of record CM048746.1, on the reverse strand, counting down.
ATCCATGTTGAAACTGATTAAAAAAAAAAAAAAAAAAAAAAAAAAGAGAGAGAGAGAGAGAGAGAGAGAGAGAGAATAAATTACTGGGGCTGTTTTCTGGGAAAATGATCAAGTCGAGAATCTAGGTAAGTTTCAAGTATTTATCTAATTGAGATGTTGTGTCACAAGACATGAAGTTAAGTAAAATGAAATTTACAATCCGCTCTTCATCATATTACAAAACTGTCCATTAACATATTGCAATAAAAAATAACAAAAATAAAATTACTAGAAAGCCAATCCGCATTTCGCTTCTCCTTTCAAAATTACAAGAGAACATCATTATTTCTTTGGAAGTGTTTCGTAGTTCGTTAACAATATTTTCTTTTTCTTTTTTTATTTAATCGTTTGATGGTCAAACATGGATTATAATGATTGGATTACAACAGCATGAAATTGTAGTTAGCTTACCTCTAGTCATCGATATATATATCAATTTCTTCCATCATAAAACTAGAAAATATTATTCTACTCCATAATGCACGTTTAACTACCACGACAGCTTCCTAGAGTCTTTCCTCTGTCCGAAGCACTTCAACTCTGCCGCAACACACCACTGCTCCAACGCGAGTCCCCCCGAGCCAAAGATAGCCCTCGCGGAGCCAGAGATATTGCGTCAGAGATATACAAAACGATACAGTCACTCTTCAGCAGTAACCAGTATTACGCTGTTGGGGGCTCAGATTTGACACTGCATTTGCGCAAACATCGTAATTTTATAAAAGAGTGAGAAACGTTTGGCGACAACTGCGCAGTTATTTGAGTCTCTGATGAAGTATATTGTTTTGAATACAGCAATCTATTTACTGGAAAAATTTATTACAACCCGTACAAAACATTTGAAAAATATTCAAATGTTTGTATTCCGAAGGGACCAAATAACTGAGGTCACCGATCCCTCCGGAAGGAGCGTCACTCCACTCCAATCCGTGACGCGGCGCCTTAGACCGGGCGGCCACTCCTGTGGGGTTAGAGTACGGCGATGACAGCTGTCTCAGCAGCTTGAAGTGCCATCCTCAGATCAGTTTCAGACGTAGAACACTTTAAGTTCTCGAGGTGATCTGAAGACGGTAGTTTAACGTGTTGAAACCCGTCAAATCACTATATACACTTCATTGGGGAGTGATGTAATAAATGTTAATGCCAAAAAGACATCAGTATTGAAATCTCAGATCACTTTCCTACACAGCTGACAATCCATTCTCATTTTATATTGTCGCGAAGAATCTATTCAAACCGTTATAGGTTATTAGTTGTTTCGAAAAATGTTGAAAAGGATCATGGAGCTGCATCACCGTCATTCAAATGTTTCAAATGTTTCAAATGTTTCAGTCCCTAAACTTACTAACTACTTACGAACTAGCTAATACTAAGAACGGCACAAATATCCATGCCCGAGGGGGAATTCGAACCCCCGGCCGTAGTAGCCGTGCAGACCGTGACTGGCGCGCCTCAGTCCCCTCGGCCACCGCGGCCGGCATCACCGTCATTAAAAGGTGTACATTTATTCCCTTTCTCATATACTTCGAATTAAACACACAATAGAAGTTTATTTGGCAATACTTTCGCGAATCACCAGTGAAAAAATACCAAAGTCAGCTCACAGTATTCTCTCATTGTAGTGTGTATAACAGAGGTTGCCACAGTGAGCATCTATTCAGAGCCTTTTTACACTTCCTAAGGAATAAAAAATAATGTTTTTAAGACACAAGAATTTACGGTTGCGTATTTTGTATTCGAAATGAGATTTTACATTCCCTTGAATGATGTTAAAATCATGAACAACACGTGAGGTACCGACTGAAAAGTTACTTACTGAGGGTGGTCTTTTTTTTATTATTATTTTTTTATTTTCTTATTTTAATTTCTTAGCTTGAGTTGTACATAGCAAATTGTTATCCAATTTCTAAAGGGACCTAAATGAGAGTGACGTAGAACAACACCTCTGGGCGTCACAGCGGTGAGGCACATCTAGTTGGAGAAAGCAGAGATAATCGTGCAGTGGGCTGTATCCGGTGATCTCTATACAAACTGGATGTATATCTCTGGTGTCTGAGCGTGGAAATTCAGCTTACCTGCACATTTATCTTTTTTCTACACAATTTCGTATTGTCCACCATGTTTAAATTTGGCCATCGAATTTCCAACAGTTATTATGTGACGAAGAATTGCTTGCTTACCTCTTGATCTGTGAAATTTATGTGAATATGCTATGTAATAGGTTAATATGGGACCATAATCGAAACGTATTTGTTTTTGTAATACATCAAAGCAGTCACATTTGAATTTGGCAAGAAGTGAAGTATGAACATCTATGGCTGACACGCTCAGACAGCTGAAGTTCAACATCCAGATAGTACAGAGATTAGTGGGTGTATCTGACCATCGAGAAAACTAGTGACAGCCACGTACAAAAATTAAAATATCTTTGCGTTAGAAAGTAACCCATACATTTGTCCAACTAATGGTTCCTGTAAGATTTTAACGTCGACGGGACAGACTTGTTACAGCCATGAAAGAGTGAAGACACGTGGGTTTTACTGGTGAGTTTATATCGAACATTTATCGTTGTGTTGCTGGATTCTGGGGTACCGTAAGCGAACGGATTGTAGTGATTTTGGTTTCTAGGGTAAACGAGGATTGTTAGCCATTTAGTAGAGGGGGTCTTGGACTTAAATGGGGCTTAAGCAAATATGTTTGTTTAGAGCAGGAAGTTCAAAAGGAATGGTTGAAGCTCTAGTGCTCTTTAATGGAATCGGACGACTTTGCGATTTGTTGTATTTATTGATAATTGTTAATGGTTCTGTAGCCTACTGAAAAGGCTTTGAATCGGTAGAGGTACTAATGTAGTTGTCAAGGTTCAGACTCGATAGTACTTTGAATTGTCACTGACCGTTGCGTCGGTTTCATTGAATTTTGGACTAAACATTACTTCGATTTTGGCCAGTGAAGGTAATCAGAAGATCTGTCCCACACTTAATACAGAAAACACCTTATTTTATGGAACCGGAAAGGATTATGAAAAGCCTACAGAATAATTTGCTCTTGTGTTAAGAAATGACGAGTTAGAAAATCCAATTAGGGTACAGTTTGTCGAGCCCCGTAACTTAAAATACTGCAAGTGTCTCGAGTTAAGCGATCGTAAGTCACTCTTCTCAAAGTTTAAAAGTAAGAATTGATTGAAATGTGAGTAGTACATATAGTTGCAAATGTGAGTAGTACATATAGTTGCAACCGAACAAAAGTAGTTAAATAGTCATTTGCTGTTATATTATTCGGGCTCCATAAATGTAACTCAGCACAAACCTAGAGAGTTGGCGTAGTGATTAACAAGCTGGACTCACATTCGTGAGGACGGCTGTTCAAACCTGACTCCGGCCATTTGAGTTTTCCGCGATTTCCCTAAATCGCCCCAGGCAAATTTCGGGATGGTTCCTTTGAAAGAGCATGGTCGATTTTCTGCCTCATTCTTAACAAAAACAATTAGAACTTGTACTCCATCTTTAACGACCACGTTATTATCTTTCTCCTTGCTTATTCAACACGAGTATCCAACTGTACCTCGTAAAAGGCTATTAATTATTTCGTCAAATATTGATACTTTGTGAACTTAATGTGTGGTAAAGTAAGAATTAGTATACCTTAACTATAAAGGACACATTAAAATTATATATATATAGGAAACATTAATTACTAAAAATGTAGGTAATTTCCAAATATGCTGATATATCAATGTCGTCAGGCATCTAACGATAGATATCGAAGGTGCTATTACAAATTGATCACGCAGTTTTTGCCGACAAAGCTATGAACTGTGTTTATATTGATCGCTGACGAGACTACAAAACATGAACGCTTAAAACGTATAATTACGTACAGATGAAGGTAAACTTTACTTACAGGAGCTGCGAAATAGTGTGCTAATGTTTGTAACGAAATGTTCGTTTTACGAAGGTAATTAGTTTACTGAACGGACAAGGGCACATTAAACAATCTATCAGTTACAGGGAAAGAACAACAGTAATTATTTCTTTTGTGGCGAACACGAAAGAGTGAAGTGAGGAATACAACTGTTTTCAATTCGGTAAGTTTTTTTCACTCGACGGCCACGTAGTGCGCTGATGTTGGCAACAACCGTTGAATACTCCAGAAAAATAAAATGAGGGAATAACTTTTCGTGTTGACTTTGGAGTAAATACTTAATTAATGTTTTTCTTCGTCTATGGTACGTAGGCTCTGAGCTGTACCCGATCCCGATCAGTAAATTAATTATCCTCGTAAAGCGAGCATTTCGTTGCCGATATTACCACACTATGCCACCGCTGCCGTAAGTAATGTTGACCTTCATTTGTAGGTAACTGTACGTTCGTAAATTTTAATCTTTGATAACTTGCAAGAATATTTATAATTGCGAAATTACATAAAGCAACAGCTGCACGTTCGATACATACCGTTTCAGTGCCATTGATTTCGAAATGCAACAATTCCGGGAAATTATCAAAACTTACGTTGCCCATAGTTGTTAGAAACACAAGAGTATCGCTAAATGAGCATGGTAATTAATCTTGTACACGCATAGTTGAAAATTCAAATTTTGTTTACGAACTATCATAAAGGACACAATGTAATTATCATTAATAAAATAGTAACGATGAGTTTTATGCTTAATTCTTTCGAAAACAATGCATTTACTAGCATAAAATCAAATATTCCCAATATACAGAACATCTTTCGCAATGTACGTAGTCGAAGTACTGTAAGTAATTATAACAAAAGTAAGTTAGTGATCCTTAGCGATTCTAGACTACTTACTAAACTTCTGCTATTGTTTGATAGAAGAATAGCACAAGCTATCGTGAAAAATCATAAATGCCCGGCCAAAAAATTTAATCTATTCTCCGCAATTAAAATTGATTTAAGAATCTTACAGTTGTCAAAGTTGTAGTCAGGTGCGTTGCAATTAATTAATTTTTATGTGTGTAATTATGAAGTGTGACGACTGGTCGAAGTTGAAGTGTTATAGCAGAAGGCTAATAGACAATAATACTCTATTCAACGGTCGTGCATGACATTAGCAGCTTCATTGCTACCTGTGTTGTGATCGTCAATACTCATTAACATTCTAAGATTAACACCGAAATTTAAATTTGTATTGCAACTTTCTGTTTGCTTTACGAGTCGCAGGAGTGGCATCCACTCAAGATACGAGTCTGTGATAGTTGTTAGGCTAAGCCAGAAGTATTGACGTCTGACTTATCCCAACAACAGTCACAGACTCGTATCTTGAGTGGATGCCACTCCTGTGACTGGTAAATCAAACAGAAAGTTGCAATACAAATTTAAATTTCAGTGTTAATCTTAGAATTTTAATGAGTAACGAAAGATATATGTACAGTGCATTATGTAGACTATACAGACTCCTGTTATATAGCCTATAAATACTATTGCTCTATGTTAAAATGTTTTAGCGCTTGAGATGATTTTTCTGTACATATTTTAGAGTAGGCGTATCACTGAGAGAGATATCAAAAATTTCCTTGGTTCTTTTTTATCTAGTACATTTAGGCAAGTCATTTCAGGAAACAGTTGATCATTGTTTTATTTTTCAAACACTGTTTAAGAAGCAGGAAAAACCACGCCTATGTAGCTTTTAGTATGCAAAATAAACTTGGCTTTGAAGATGGGTTCTCCGTTTGAAGTCGTCCAATATTAGCTGTAAAATGTTTGTTAAACAGTAGCTTATTTCGTTCGAGAAAGTTATTTCGTTGCATTAGCTCATGTTTCATGACCACACACACACACACACGCACACACACACACACACACACACACACACAGTTCATTTCTTGAGTTTCGTGACATTGGTTAGCTGTACAACATAATTTGCAGAAAGTAGCTGTGCTTGTTTAGCTAGAAAATGCGTTCTTTGAGATTCCTAACATAATATGGACAGAAGTGATATATTACTGTGCTGTGAGCTAATTTACCCGAGTGATTTTAGTTCTCTCTAGACGCACGATCCTTAAGTCGGGAACAGACTGAAACCTACCCCTGACGCCATTCCACTGACGTCTCTGAACTTGTTGAATCCGTGGACGTTGTGGAACAATAAGCTCCTGTTTTCTCTTCCTCGGCGTCAACAAGCCCTGCCACTGTCCTGTGCGGAGCTTCTCGAACAGAACGCAGGGGGTCCCGCCAGGCGCAGAATAAATGTCTCCCATGCCGAATCGCTACGGTATCTTAATTTTAGGCATGGGAATTATTCATTGAAACTCTGGGGGAGAATGATTATTAGCATACCAGTTTGGTTTTGCAAAGAGTATTCTGCGGCATTGGTCCCTTACTTAGCTTGCATTTATCGCGAATCTTTAATTCAGCTCGAAGTTCCTAGTGATTGGGATAAACGCAGGTGACTCTCGTTTATAGAAAAGGTTTTAGGACTGACTCAAAAAATTACAGGCCAATATCGTTGACACCAGTCTCCTGTAGAATTTTGGAGAATATTCTCAGTTCGAATATAGTAAATTTCTTTCAGACGGAAAAGCTTCTTTCTATGAATCAGCACGGCTTTAGGAAACATCGGTCATGTGAAACTCTGCTTGCCCTTTTCTCACATGACATCTTGCGAGCCATGGATGAAGGTCAACAAGCAGATTGTATTTTTCTCGATTTCAAAAAGGCATTTGACGCGGTGGCACACTGCTAACGAAGATAAGAGCATATGGAAGAGGTTCACAGATTTGACTGGATGGAAGTCTTCCTAAGTAATAGAACGCAGGACGTTGTTCTCGATGGTTAGTGTTCATCAGAGACGAGTGTACCGTCAGGCGTGCCCCAAGGGGAGTGTGATAGGACCGCTATTTTTTCTATCTATATAAATGATCTGCTGGATAGAGTAACTTGTAATTTGTGGCTGTTTGCTGATAATGCTTTGGTGTATGGGAGGGTCTCGTCTTTAATTGACTGTAGTAGCATACATGATGACTTAGACGAAATTTCTAGTTGGTGCGAAGAATGGCAGCTAGCTCTCAATGTAGGAAAATGTAAGGTGATGCGCATGAGCAGGGAAAACAATCCTATAATGTTCGAATACAGCATTAGTAGTGAGCTTCTTGATGCAATCGCGTCGTTCAAATACCTAGCGTAACATTGCAGAGCAATATGAAATGGAACGAACATGTAAGGACAGTTGTGAGTAAGGCGGACACCCGACTTCGATTTAATGGGAGAATTTTGGGACGATGTACTTCATCGGTAAAGTAGACCGCGTATAAAACGCTTGTACAACCACGTCTTGAGTATTGCTCAAGTGTTTGAGTCCAGCAGTAGATCTATTTAGAGGAAGACATGGAAGCAGTTCAGAAGCAAACAGCTAGGTTTGTTACTGGTAGGTTCGACCAATGTGCGAGTGTCACGGAAATGCTCCGGGAACTCAAATGTGCATCGGCGAAGGAAAGACGACGTTCTTTTCGAAAAATTCTGTTGATGAAATTTAGAGGGCCAGAATTTAAAGCAGAGTGTAGAACGATCTTCCTGCTGTTGTATCTTCCGGGTTATGTGGTCGTGGTCGAAGAAACATATCTGCTCCTGACGTTTCGTCCAGAGCTGCGCTGGACATCTTCAGAGGTACTACTGGTAGTAGGCAAGACTCACCGCTACCAGTAGTACCTCTGAAGATGTCCAGCGCAGCTCTGGACGAAACGTCAGGAGCAGATATGTTTCTTCGACCACGACCACATAACCCGGAAGATACAACAGCGATTATTTCAGCCGGTCGTGAAAGCCTTCACTGCATGATCTTCCTGCTGCCTACTTATATTTAGCCTAATAATAATAAAGACAAGATAAGAGAAATTAGGGCTCGTAAGGAGGTATATAGACATGTCTCCTCATTCTATTTGGGAGTGGAATAGGAAAGGAAATGACTAATAGTGGTGCAGTGTACCATCCGCCACGCACCTTACGGTGGATTTCGTATATATGTAGAGGTAGATGTAGATACGTGGATGTAATTTTGTAATCCACTTAATCATCTATACCTAGTATGACATCTACTAAATTTAGTAGTTAGTCAATAGTATTCCTATATTTTCTAAAATAAAGAAATACTGCCATTGTTCTTGATAAATATGTACTGTTATGGGTGGAACTGTCGGAATTTAAAACATACCGACGTTGTAATTGATATATCGGTTTCCTTTATTGACTCAAGACAATGTGTTCAAATGTTCAAATGCTTGTAGAGCTTATGGTACTTAACTACGGGGTCATCAGTCCCTAAGACAATGTGTAGTACTTACCACAAACTAGATACTGGTTAGACACTGTTTCATGTGTACTCTGATTAGGAGACCACATGGGTATCGGATTTTAGAAATTATTTATATTTATGATACGTGAAGTTCAGAACTCAAATAACAATGAGCCAAAGCCATTTGACGCAACTCTAAAAAATTCTCCAAAAAATTGTCTTTGAAGTTTTGAAAGTACATGTGAGTACCAGTTATTAAAACAGTTATTGAATCTGACGGTGTAGCTCGTGTGGTGCCACGTTGGAGTGGCCGAGCTTTCTAAGGCGCTATGTTGCGAAGCGCGCAGTTGCTCGCCATCGGATTACAGTCCTCTCTTGGGAATGTGTGTGTCTGTGTTGTGTTTCGATTAGCTCTTTCCGGGCGCCGTGGCTCAGCGCGGTCAGGGGGCTCGCCGCTCTCTGCAACACAAGAAGCTGATAAAAATACTCCAATAACGCCAAGAAGTAACATGCACAAACGTCCGCGAAACATCAGTCTACCTGAAATAAATAAATAAGAGGTGGTAGAGTTCTTTTTTCGTTGTTTACGAATACTTACTCAGTTTTAATATGTAATGGTAATTTTTACGAAAAATTCACATATTTTATTTATTCGTAGGTCTTTTTTTTAAGGGGTTGTCAATAATGATGGTTTCAATAAGAAAAATATGAGAAGGTACATTTTTTACAGTATTGGCTTCACTATTAGTTGCCGACAGTTATCTTTGATAGTTCAGTTTGTGAAGAGGTACGGGCTGTTCTTGGAAAGTCATCTCCATAGCTACAAATGTCTTTTCAAGCGGCTAACCAACTCAACCACGGTTGTAGGTGACATCAAGGTGTTCAGCTCGTCTACATACACAAAAACCGACACAACACGTGGAATTAGTGATCCCGAAATGTTTTATATAACTGAATTTCAAATAGTGTATTGTAGCTCCGCTACAGTATTTTGTAGAGATTTGGGTAAATGAAGGGCGTTGTGAAAGAAGATGACAGCGAGGCGCTAGTTCAGAACCGGTGGTTCAGGTAAGACTCGCATTCCGGTACCGCAACAGCTCTATGTATGAAGTACGTGACTCTCGGGCCTCAGCCGGCCAGAACTGCAAACACAGCAACAGCCGCAGGTGTGTAACGACCAGGTCAATACACAGGCGTGTGTCGAAGTTGTTGGCTTGTACGTGACTTGAAACGGGGCTTTTCGGGAAACATTGTCAAGCCGAGTGAAATATAAAGCATGTGTTGGAGTTGAAGTGGGTGTTGGTGATCGATTGGAGTGCAGAGTTCACAGTTCCCATCTAAGCTCGGAGGACACCAGTGCGGCAGCGAGCAAGCAACTAGTAGCTGCAGCTCGGTGGTCATCATCAGAGGTCCACGGTTCATCTCCCGTGCCCGGACAACGGCCCACGCGAGAGGCGTGAGGCCATGTGAGGGACTGGTCATCTCGCTAGCCACCAGCAGCAGCATTGATGCGACGAGATGGGGACACGTTCCTGACTGGAGGACAGCGCCAGGGTTCGAACCATTCTCCCTGGGCTCAGCAGCTGCATCGAAGGGCCTCGTTGCCGCTCATCCGGCAGCGAGACATCGGCGGGGGCGGCCGGCCATCAACGAGTGGGCAGGAGGCGTGGCTGCGCCATCGACCTTCTACGGCAGCTGGTCTAACAGCCCAAAGACGGCAGTGTTGGCGAGAAGTGTTATGCCACCGAAGCACAACAGCACAACGCCATACGCAGTGACGTGGAAGATGCGTGACCAGAACTAACAAAAATGTTCAAATTATTGTTAAGCTTATGGGACTTAACTATGGGGTCATCAGTCCCTAAACTTACAAACTACTGACGAACTACCTTACACTAAGGACGGCACAAATATCCATGCCCGAGGGGGGGGATTCGAACCCCCGACCGTAGTGGCGGTGCAGACCGTGACTGGAGCGCCTCAGTCCCCGCGGCCACCGCGGCCGGCCAGAACTAACCTCGGTAAATCCTGACACCATGTATAGTGAGAAGCAATAAAACCATTTAACAATGGCCTGGACTCTCTCTAACCCGCCACAATCTACCAGCGACCACTTCAGTATATTTGTTTCCATCCTCCATGAAGTTAGTCTTTGAATACGATTCGATTGGTTGGTAGGAGTATGTTTCCTTTTTTATAAAATATGGAAAATTAGGACTAAACAAAAATACGTGCATTGTCAATAAAATTACCATTGGGTATTAAAATGATGTAAGTATTCGGAATCAACGAAAAAGAGTATCTCTCACAGCCGGATTCGGACGACTCTATAGTTCCGAAGCGAGTACTCTACCACCTGAGCTACACCGACAGATGCTGAAACTCTTTAAAGTATTGGTACTTACAAGTAGTTGCAAAACTTCAAAAGTCCATTTTCTCGAGAATTTTTGCGAATTGCGTCGAATGGCGTTGGCTGACTGTTATTTGAGTTCTGAACTTCACGTTCCTTAAATATAAGACAATTCTAAAATACGATGTCTGGTAGATACATTTCCGTTTTAGATAATGAACAGGGAGGGGGGGGATTGTTAGCCTATAGCTTGCTAGGAAGCTTTGGGGTAATCACAATTAAATTGATATGATAATTACTTGGCGGCGCTGTGGACGTGGTGTCAAAAGGTGGAAGAGGGAGCAGTACTCGCACACAAGTGAGCAGTTGTTGGGGCGGTCAGTAGACCTTAAGTTGCTGTTGTTTACGAAATTTCAAAATTAAATTGATATGTAACTAAATAATAAAAATTAACTTAGGGCGGCTGGCGGCGGCGGCTGGCGGCAGCGGCGGACCTGGGGGTGGGTGGATCTCAGTTACGCAACCGTCGGGGGTGGAGGGGTGGGGGGAGGTAACGGTACCTCGCGCAATGCATTGTGGGTACCCTACGCATCAACGCCCATTACTATACTACTCACGTTGCTATATCAAATCAATAACACGCTCAGAGGCCCTTTGATTCAATGCCCAGGCGTCTAGCAGCACCTATAGTCATCAATAGCGACAATACTCGATACTCATTTCATGAACATTCTAATGTCACTTGCGGCAGCGTTTTCCATCACGTGAGCTTAGTACAATAAATCTGACTCCGACATCTCCTGTCCGTCTTGGTGCTGCGCTTTGGATGACCAGCATTGTAATACAACCATCACGCACGTTATATACCATCTTCATTATTCAATAAACATATGAAGGCAAAGAAAATAAGCTGCCCCTTCATATTCTATTGTTATAGCCTCCCATAAATGGATAGTAATTTCCCTCGTGTGATGACGTTTTCTAGTACCACGAATTCCTTTGATCTTGCACCATGACGATTGCCCTTCGCAATCCACCGACGCGCAGCTACTAGCTCGGAAAATTCAAACTGATTGGAAGCAAGTGCGCCAGTGCACGGCAACGGACGACCAGATCGCTCGCTGTAGCGAAGCCTGCAGTACTCTGTACGTGTTTGTTTTACCCGCGCGTTGGCGTACAAATCGTGTGACTCTTTGCCGCAGGTTTTTGTATCCATTGAACATTACCCCTTAAGAGAGGCCGATAATTAGTTTTGAAAGCCAGAGAATAGTGTTTTTGTAATAAACAAGGAAGATTTTATACTTCCCGGAAAGCATTACGATGCGATGCTTCCCTACGTGTTGTAATACGAGGCACATTCCCAATGCGCTGTGGTGTTACGGAGCGTTCACACTGCACACGATGTTGCGCGATCTGACTATTGTGGTGCAGTAATCAGCAGTCTACATCTACATGGGATACTCTCCAAATCACATTTAAGTGCCTGGCAGAGGGTTCATACAACCACATTCATACTATTTATCTCCCATTCCATTCTCGAATATCGCGCGGGAAAAAAGAATACCTGAATCTCCCGTTCGAGCTCTGATTTCTCGTATTTTATTCTGATGATCATTTCTACCTATTTAAGTGTGAGTCAACAATATATTTTCGCATTCCGAGGAGAATGTTGGCGATTGGAGCCCACGCAGCAGTGATAAGCGCCGTTGTTGTAATGATTCCCATCCCAGATCCTGTATCATTTCCATAACGCTGTCTCCCCTGTATAGTGAAAATACGAAACGAGCTGCCCTCCTTTGGACTCTTTCGATGATCTCCGTCAAACCCACCTGATAAGGATCCCACACTGGGCAGCAATACTCCAAAAATGGACGGACAAGCTTATTGTATGCAGTCTCTTTTGTAGTTCTCTTGCATGTTTTAAGGGTTCTGCCAATAAAACGCAGTCTCTGGTTCGCCTTTCCCACGACATTATCTACGTGTTCTTTCCAATTTAAGTCTGAAGTAATAGTAATTCCTAGGTATTTTGTAGAGTTGACGGCCCCACACGATGTCATTTTTGTTGACCCACTATTTTCGTTGTCAGCAGAAAATACTGTCCTCGGAATAACTAATAAAATCCGGAATCTGAGTGTGACTCTAGAATTTCATTATCTGAACAGTGACCTGAGGAAAGATGAAGATCAATTGCAGATACTCCATAACGGATTCAGAAATATTATTTAGCGTCGTCTGTTTCAATTAGATTACTGAAACACAAATTTCAGGAAGGCTATTGCCACTGATGAGGTATTAATGGTTACCGTTAAGTAGGGAGGCACAATTAAGTTTGGAGAAACGCTTATTATTATCATCAGACATTCACAAATTGTGACGTGTTCATATTTCCTTATAATTCACAATATAGCAGAGATTATAATGTTGATAAGATGTCACTGAAAATCTGAGTTTCCGCAAACTCGGGGTTTCATGTTTCAGGATTCCTATTTCAGTAAAAAGACGAGATGTGCACTGGTAGCAGTGAACAATTGTTGTATCTGCTATGTAACAATTCTAGCTCTCAAGTGAAATAAATAATTAATAATGTACAACAAATCCACTGCTTGTTTCTCTGAATTAGACATTTTCTCTCATTAACGTTCAACCTTTCTTTTTTATGTTCATCACTTGTATTTTTACCTTTTGTTTGTCTCTATATTATTGTGTAGTGCAAAAGTATTCGAGAATAAGATAAAAAAAACGATGCCTTCTGAGTTTTAACTGACTTCGTGGAAGAAAAAAAAAAATGAAATGTTTGTAAATCTATCGGACCAAACTGCTTGATCATCAGTCCGTAGCTTACAAACAAACAAAGTTAAACTAACCTAAGGACAAACACACATACCCATGCCCCAGGGATAACTAGAACCTCCGACAGCGTACCTCGAAGAGATGGCTTCTAATGAATATTTGTTCTCGTCATCCGAAGTACCGTATCAGGAAAGTTCTAGACAAGTACTTGTTTGTTTTGAGCGGAAAATACCGCTAAGAATTTCGATTTAATCTTCAACGCCTAACTTGAAAATATGGAATAGCGTATCTGAATTAACAAATAAGTTCTGAACTAAAAAATTGTATTCTTAGAACATTAATTAAATATTATGCAGATATCATTCGCAAAGTTCAATTCTTCCACTTCATAATTATGTTTATCGGACAGGATGTCTTTCCACCCTGTCACAGCCATTTCGTTCTTCGGTAAAAAATTCTTCTTCAGTTTTTATCTATCAACTAGCATTCTCGGGACGTTACAGTTCCGTCTTAAGATGAAGATGTAATACCCATGTTTTCAACGAAAATATGCAGTGTCGAGCGCCTGGTCCGAAAGCCTACAAAACAGGCATCTACATCTACATAGATACTCTGCAAATCACATTTAAGTGCCTGGCAGAGGGTTCATTAACCACCTTCATAACTTTTCTCTACCGTTCCATTCTCTAATAGCGCGCGAGAAGAAAGAACACCTAAATCGTTCCGTTTTCGATCTGATTTCTCTTATTTTATTGGGATGGTCATGTCTCCCTAAGTAGGTGGGTGCTAGCAAAATATTTTCACATTCAGAACTAAAAGTTGGTGATTGAAACTTCGCAAACAGATCACGCCGCAATGAATAACGTCTTTCTTTTAATGATTTCCACCCCAATTCGTGCAACATTTCCGTGACGCTTTCCCCCCCGCAACGTGATAAAACAAAACCAGCTGCCCTTCTGTGAACCTTCTCAATATCTTCCGTCAGTCCCACCTGGTGAGGGTCCCACAAGGGGCAACAGTACTCCAAGAGAGGACGCACAAGTGTGATGTAGGCAGTCTCTGTGGTGGAGCTGGTGCATCGTCTAAGCGTTCTGCCAATGAAACGTAACCTTTGGTTCGCCTTCCCCACAATATTTTCTATGTGTTCTCTCCAGTCAAAGTTGTTCGTAATTGTAACTCCTAGGTATTTGGTAGAATTTACGACCTTAAGGTTTGATTGATTTATCGCGTAATTGAAGTTCAGCGGATTTCTTTTAGTGGTCATGTGTATTACTTCACACTTTTCTTTATTTAGTGTCAATTGCCAATTTTCGCACCAAGTAGAAATTTTGTCTAAATCGCTTTGCAGTTGCTTTTGATCCTCTGTTGACTTCACTAACCGATAAACGACAGCATCATCTGCGAACAGTCTAAGGGAGCTATTCAGATTATCTCCTAAATCGTTTATAAACACGAGGAAGAGTAGGGGACCAATAACGCTTCCCTGTGGAACGCCAGAACGCATTTTAACCATAGAAAGAGTAACCTACATAAACAAGGGCGTTAAGAAAAACGATTGATGGATTCGTAAAACAGACCGATTTAAGACAACAAAGAAATTCTAGATCAATAAACTAAATGTAAGGGGATGGTACACAATGAACAATAATATATCTATATTTATAAAACGTGGCCAAATAAGTAACGTACATCTGAGGTGAAGATACATAAAGACATTCTAGTAATAATCATTTACAGAACCATTCATAATGTTTGGGCGTCAATTTAATCATGAAATATTAAAGATAGAGCTTCATGATTCAGATCACATTCATAAAATTCATAATGTCATACATAAACAAAGAGATCATCTACATACTCCGCAATCCACCCATAGGTACTTGGCAGAGGGTACTCAGTACCACTACTGGATACTTGCTTTCCTGTTCCACTCTCATATAGGACGAGAGAAAAACCAATACTTGTATGCAACGGTACGAAGCCTAAACTCTCTAATCTTATCCTTGTGGTCTTTACGCGAAATTTAGCATGGCGGCAGTAGAATCGTTCTGCAGTCCGCCTTAAATTCCGGTCCTCTAAATTTCTTCAATAGTGCTTCTCGAAAAGAACGTCGCCTCCCCTCCTGCGACTCCCAGTTGAATTCCCGAAGCATTTCAGTAACACTAGCGCATTGATCAAATCTACCAGTTACTAACCTAGCCGCTCGCCTCTGAACTGCCTCTATGTCCTTTTTAGCCGATCTGGCTCGGTTTCCAAACACTTGAGCAATACTCAATACGGGGTCGTACAAGTGTTTTATTTGAGGTTTCCTTTACAGACGAATAACACCTTCCCAAAATTCTCCCAACAAAGCGAATACAACCATTTGCCTTGACCACGACTATAATGATATGCTCGTTCCATTTCGTATCGCTGTGCAGCGTTACGCCTAGGTATTCAATTGACGCGACTCTGTCAAGCAGCACACTACTAATGCTGCATTCGAACATTACAGGATTGTTTCTCCTACTCTTCTGCATCACCTTACATTTTTCTACATTTAGCGCTAGATGCCATTCCTCACACAACCTAGAAATTTTGTCCAAGTCATCCTGCATCCTACTGTAGTCATTCACTGACGACACCCTCTTGTACACCACAGCATCATCAGCAAGCAGCCGCAGATTGCAACTCACTCTGCCCGTCAGATCATTTATATGGCGCATCCCTGACGATACCCTAGTGTCTGATGAACAGTCGCCATAGAGACACAACACACGACCAGAATGTAAAAAGAAAATATACAATGATAATAAAGTGAGAACATGGACTATTCTTAAACAGATCGTACCTGCATGTGGAATTTGAGGGAATATCAGCCTATAAGACAATGTAGCTTTGTAGGATTACTTAGGGGAGGGTAGATTAATAAATAATATTCTGAAAGAAGTGAAGATCCAATGAAATGTGAACAATGTGAAGCAGTAAGGTGGTAGCAACATCAACTAAGCAGAACAGGTCGTTCAAGACAACATATTTTTGGAGCTGGCACTGTGCACAAGTCGTGAGTATAGCTATCCAAAAGAATTGTGGGTAGTGGTGGTGAGTGGAGACTAAAATGACTGGATGAAGGCTCCACGCGGTATGTAATAGTGGGTAGGCAGCGAGGGGAAAGGCCATTGAGAGTGAGTTTAGATAACCAGGCATTACTTATAGGATACAGACACAGTTCATACAGCCGATATACATGTGTCCGTATGCCGTGCGCCAATCTGTTCCAATAGGCCGCTCTGCGAGCAGAACCGCGCACGAGCGCTCACTGCTCCAACACTGAGCTGCGGTGGTGGGGTCGAGGCCTACGAGAAAGACAGGCACAAGCGCAGTCGTCATGCCACGTTAAGCAAGGTACTTCCGAGCACCACCACCTAGAGAAAAGGCCGCGGCGCTCTCGTGTGACGTCAGGCAGTGTAGGTTGCGCGCGCCTACCTGAGTGGCTCGCTGCTTCGGCATAGTGGCCCGTGCCCCAGCGGCTACCCAGTCAGCTATGCGCGCGCGACCTACTCTGCCTGACGTCACACGAGAGCGCCGCGGCCTTCTCTCTAGGTGGTATTGTTCCGAGCCGGAGCGATCGCTAGCTCAGTGGCTGCCCGCTATGACACAGTGGGCCGTACCCCAGCGGCCGGCCAATCGGCTAGCGATCGCGCCGGCTCGAAACTACCTTGCTTACGTGGCATGACGTCTGTGCTGGGTCCTATCTTTCTCGTAGGCCTTGGGTGGGGTAAGCTGAGTCACGCACTCTTGTACTCGGCGGACATAAGAGAACGGACGCGTTCGTTTAGTGTAGTTGTGACCTACGGTACACCACTGTAAGAAGGGGGGCAAGTTCCTTCGTTTAGTGAAGTTGTGACAACAACAAATATCTCTAGTCGCGAAAGCCTAGCATTGCTTATTTAGAAGAACTGCGTCTCTTCATTTACGGACATACACATTGTCTAGTGTGTCCGAAAAGTCTTTATTAATTAAAAAATCTATCTACAAAGTCATTACAGTTGTGTCCACGCAGTAGATTATGATCGAACAGAAGGAGATGCTTGCAAGGTTGCAATTTGAAGAACATCTTACTGGAAGACGAGACATAAAATAATATTATGACTGAGGAATGTTTGAAACTGCAGAAAACATCTAGTATATCAGTAGTTTATTTTATATTACAGATGATTTCTGCTTCATTAAAAAAATAATCTGACTGCTGTAGGCGAGACGTTAAACAGGGATCTTTCGATTTATTATTATTATTTTTACATGTTCAGAAAAGTGGCCACATTGAAGGTATTTAGCTACGAGACAGGTTGTTTACAAGCATTAAAAGACAAAATCAGGTTTCTTCATGAGCGTAATTTCCTGCGAAGAAGACGAGCAAAGTTCAGAGAATATAAGCTGGTGAGAAGACGGTTCTTTCCTCCTTCCGCAATCTTAGACGCCAGTTTACTGCGAGGGTGTTGAGGCACGAGGTGGGAGGAAGCTCCGTGCGAGAATCTGAGCTGCTTTTAATTAAGGTGGGTCTCTGCTACCAGCGGAGAGGTACGGAGAATTCCTGTCTCGCTGTAATTAAAGCTACAAATGGCCCGGCACTTGTTTCAAAACTTGCCACGCACTGAAACGCGTCTTCCGTCATCGGTGTTAGGCTGATGGCAGGCCGTCCTGCAAGCAGATTCAGACTGACGTGCCTTCTGCTATTGAGCGACTAGACGGGGATGCAGTACTAGCTAGACGTCCGCCTGTCAGCCGCGAGCTGCGTCGAAATTACCTAACTTGATCACGTCTGCGCCACTGCTATGTTCCTCTGACACCCGCCTGTGTCTTGATCCTCTTGGCGTATTCGGAATCACATAATGGTGCAAACTATCCAAACGTCTTCCATGCTATGAAGTGAAACATAAAGTAGCAACGATCTGACAGAAAATGCCTATTTTTGGAACAAGTGCGAAAATAAATTGTAATGCTTGGGTAACACAAAATGGAAGACAAACGTAATGAAATAACATTTATTTTCGTATAACAGCTTTGTTATCAAAAGATAACACAGGATTTACCAAGGATATCGAGGATGATATCACAGTTCATCATGTATTTATTGGCTAAAAAGAGACACCTTTGCCCTCAGGCTTGCGAAACCATTCTTAGAAGGACGATGAGACATAAAAAAAAGAGATCATTGATCTCTATCATTTCCACTTAAAATGTTGCACTCCACTATAAATGACATTTTAACAGAGAGAAGCAAATTAAAAATATTCTTCTTCTGATTCGTTAGGACCCTTCAGGATCACGTGTGGCTTGTTTAGCACGTCTTCTTTCTTCCATTTACCTCATCATTCTCTCGCTTCTTCTGTTTCTATCTTCTTCTGTTATGATGACTTGGATTTTGGTATCCGGCCACCTGTAACCGTACACCAACCGTTTACACTTCTCCCTGTCCGGCAACAGTGCCTTCAGATTCCTTTCTTTTATTCCTACAGTCTTCCAGTCATCTCTGACTTCCTTCACCCAGTTGTTCGCCGTATGACATTTTGCATTCCATATCTTCTTAGTCAACCTCTCATCGTCCATCCTCATGATGTGCCCAACAAATCGTAACCTCCTTTTCTCAGTACAGAGTGGTGTCTGTACTCCAGTGGGGCGGCCTGACAACATCCTCTGGGGCTGACCACCTCAGTTGTAATCACGCTACCGTAAATGCGGTAGCAAAAGTCGAAACTTCGGCTTGTGAAGCAGTCATGAAGCAGGTGATAATTACAAAATAAAAATATATCAACACCATATGAGGGATATTAGAAGGTTCGTCTGAAAAGTTCGATGAAGGGCCCCATATTTGATAAAACGCGCTGGCCAGGATGAGGTGCCCGCGCATGCACATTGAGGGACATGCGAACAAGCTCCCGCCATCTTGCAAAGCGATGGTACACGCTGCGACCCAGCTAACAACTCGTTTTTAGCGAAATGTTTGTAAATCTATCGGACCAAACTGCGTGGTCATAAGTCCGTAGATTGCAAACTATTTAAGTAAGGTAAACTAACCTAAGAACACACACACCCATGCCCCAGGGAAGACTCGAACCTCCGACGGCGAGCAACGCGTGCTCGGCAGCGAGGCGCCTTAGACCGCTCGGCTACTCCACCGCGGCTAACAACTTGTGTCATTGCAATATGGAACAAGGGCTGGATCCGTTATGAATTTGTACCAGAGGGTCTTACTGTCAACGTGGAAGTTTACGAGGGAGTTTAGAAACAGCTCCTACTATGCATCCGGCGGGTTCAGCCAGAACTGTACCGCAGTGGACAGCGGAATTTCGTGCACGACAATGCCCGTGCGGACAGCGCGATCCGCCTGCTAAGCTTTCCGCTAGCGAGTTCAATGTTTTTTTTTTTTTTTTTTTTTTTTTTTTTTTTTTTTTTTTTTTTTCTTTTTTCTAATTGGTATTTTAAAGCCACTGGAGATGGCAGCAGGCCGGCAGCAACTCCATAGGCTGCTCTTCAGCCGAGAGATAAAACATGGACATAATGGTATAAAATTTCATAACAGGAGATAAAATACGGAGAAATAATGACATGGTGACAATCCGTAGTACAAACAGTTTGACAGACGAGTAAAAACATATGTAGTCAGTTAAAAACGCGGAGCCACGGTGACATAAAACCATATAGTACGACAATAAACATGGGTTACATGCAGTACATAATTTTTTTTATTTTTTGGAAACTGAATTTATTCAATTTTACCGGTTTTTGAAACCATGTGGGTCCGAGTTCCGATTTCCGGGGTTCGCAGCTAGTCGCCCGAATTCACGCCATTTCTCATATAAAAAGCGGTACCTAGATCGATTTCTAACAGACTGCAACTTAAGAATCGACTGTGATTTTGTATAATGAATCCGATTTTCAACCACTTCACCTTCAGTGGAGTGCGTTCATGTAACGTAGCCTTGTTTCGCCGTTCAGGCCGCGGTGGCCGAGGGGACTGAGGCGCTCCAGTCAAGGTCTGCACGGCCACTACGGTCGGGGGTTCGAATCTCCCCTATGGCATGGATATTTGTGCCGTCCGTAGTATTAGCTAGTTCTTAAGTAGTTTGTAAGTTTAGGGACTGATGGCCCCGTAGTTAAGTCCCATAAGCTTAACAAACATTTGAACTTTAATACAATGAAAGAATCCCTGAGACGGATTTACGTCTCAAATATGTCAAAGACATTATTGATAGATGTGAAGCATTGAATTAAAATTTGTGGTGCGGCCGGGAATCGAACCCGGACCTCCATGCTTACTAGGCAGACGTCTTAACTGTTAGACTACCACACCACTAACGATTAAGGCGCCTCGGAATAGTCTGTGTACGATTTCTCTCCACAACACAAACTTTAATTCAGCTTCTTTGTTCCAGAGATAATTGCCACTACTGCTAAGGCTCTCTCTGCCTAGTAAGCATGGAGGTCCGTGTTCGATTCCCGGCCGCACCTCAAATTTTAATTCAATGCTTCACATCTATCAATAATGTCTTTGACATATTTGAGACGTAAATCCGTCTCAGGGATTCTTTCATTGTATTAATTGATATTTATATCACCATAACAGGATTGTTCCACCATGTCCATTGCTGAGGTGCTATTCCGCTACATGGAGAGCCTTAGCATTAGTGGCAATTATCTCTGGAACAAAGAAGCTGAATTAAAGTTTGTGTTGTGGAGGGAAATCGTACATAGACTATTCCGAGGCGCCTTAATCGTTAGTGGTGTGGTAGTCTAACGGCATTCCGCGTGAGGCGGCCGTGCTGTGCGGACGCTGTTTACATCCTCGCTGCTGGTGGCCGAGCGCTGTGTGGTAAGTGTACGCTTTAAGCGTCCTATATTCTCCACGTTAATATAGAAACAGAATGGCGTAATGGATCAACAACTACGAAAGGATACATTGAAAATAAGTTTCGACCCGAACTTTGTACGACCTCGATCGTTTGAAGTTGAGAATTTTGTAGAAGAAGAAATGAAACTTTCCGCGGATGACCTGATTGGAATACACCTGTCAATAGTTAGTAGTACTGTTTACTTGAAGTTGACAAGCACAGAAAAATGTGAACAAGTAGTTGCATCCTGCGGCGGCACTTTGAAATTCAAACATTCCGATGGTAATGTAGGAACAGTCCGAGTCACACATGCAGGACTGGGTATACGAACTCTAAGGATTTTTGAGTTACCGTTCGAAATATCAGCGGAACAAATCAATGTCAAACTACGGGAATACGGAACTGTTATTAGTAACGTCGCCGAAAAGTGGTCTAGTTTTCATAAATTCCCGGTTTTGAACGGTGTACGGCAAGTGAAAATCGATTTGCTGAAGCATATCCCCTCGTACATCACTGTTTGTGGGTATAGAGCTATAGTGATGTACGACGGACAACCGAGAACGTGCGCAGCCTGCGGGTCGACAGAACACGTTCGTGCCCAGTGCGTTCAGCGGCGTGTGGCGCAGTTACCGACAGGAGAGAGGGACGGGCCAAGCGCGATATCCAAGTTACCTGTGACGTACGTCGCTGCAGTCCGCGCAAACGTCCAACCGGAACCAAACGTAGATCCGACACTAATAGACGACATTGACTCAAAGGAAACCACCACACCTATAGAATCTATGATCATCGAGGCCACATCTAACTCTGCTAACAAGGATGGAGATAGTGGCCAACACACCTCACAGAATGACTCCGCTGTTAAAGAAGGGAGACCCTACATACAAGAAGAAGGTGACCTCAACGATGTGACGGAATCTATGAAAGCCGTTATTGCAGAACCTACCCCCATGGCCACCCCAACTGGCCAAGACGGTAGTCAACATACAGAACATCATGAGTCCGACCACACGGAAGAAAGACTCGACAAATGTCGAGCCGAATGTGTCAATCCCAAGGACAGCCTCGTAGAGACATCTGAGACCGATGACAATCAGAATACAGACTCGTCACCAAAGACGCACAAAAAACGCAGGAGAGCTCATCAGGGAGCCGCAAAAAACGCACAAATTCTGCGTGAAAAAGCAAAAATGATTGCCCAAACACTGACTGCAAATTCGCAAGAAATCACTTCCGCAAAACGACAAATTACGAAGAAATCTAAAACAGCCATCACCGAACAAGACCGTGAGATTGTGACCTCAATAAAATGTACCGAGGTGATGGATTATGACGAAGTTAGAGAGAAAACCTTGTCAGGAAATACACAAGAAGACGTGAACAAACATCAAACCTCGAAAGAGTGGGCAGACGAGGTTGACGCCTGCACTTATGATACAGGGATGGCGGAACATAGAGAAGATACCGGAGGGGCGTCGTCCGCATCCGGATTGGTGGAGTCCCAGCATCCGCAAAATGACGTCCCGGATGCAATCCTGCCCCAGGACGACCCGGAATTCTATTAAAGCGAAATGCCCAACATCGTAACAACACAAACAGTGAGGAAGACCTATCAAACATGACATCTCTTCAGGCGTATAGAATTGCGACTCTCAATATTAACAAAATCAGTAGTGCGCTAAAATTGCGAAATCTCCAAGACTTTTTGTACGCAGCCGATATTGACATAGTATGTTTGCAAGAGGTAAAGGAGATTCCTTTACATCGCATCACTGGCTACAACGTCATAATGAACCCCGGACTGGGCAATGGCCTTGGTACAGCAATATTGACTAAAGAAGGGATACGAACTGAAAATGTCGAGAAACTGCCGAACAGCCGAGGTATAGCTTTTACTGTGAACAGTACTCGATTTATTAACGTTTATGCTCCCTCTGGAACAGGAAATAAATGCCTAAGAGCACAGTTTTTCAAGGAAGACTTAGTTCCTCTCCTTTTACCACGATCCACACAAACAATTTTTGCGGGTGATTTTAACTGCGTCCTTAGTCCGAAGGACCAGACGCCCAATTTTAATAAATCAGTTGAGTTAGAGACGATCGTACGAGACTTAAAGTTCATTGATACGTGGGAGGAAAAACACGGTGATAGACCAGGTTTTACCCATGTGACTGGTCACTCTGCCAGCCGTATTGATAGAATTTATGTAACATCCAATCTGCGAGGCCACATTTTACAATCTGAGAGGTGGCCTACCATATTCTCTGACCACGTAGCGTATATATGCACTATAAATCTTGCAAAACAGGGGACCTACAGAGGGAAAGGATCGTGGAAACTAAACGTTTCTCATCTTTCCGATCCAGAATGCCGCGCAGCCTTCTGTAATACGTGGGCAGACTGTGAGAGGAAGTTCTCAAGATACAACTCCGCTGTTATTTGGTGGATAAAATGTGCCAAGCCGGCGATAATAAAAACTTTAAAAACTTACTCTCGCGCAAAAAGTGCATGGCAGAAGAAGACTGTTGAATTTTATTTCCAATGTTTGCGGGAATTATATAGCCAAGATGCAACTATAATCGAAAATTACAGACAGATAAAACGAATACAAGCCAAATTATTAACGCTGAAGCGACAACAACTTGAAGGATGCAAAGTTCGAACGCGACTGCAAAATACGATACAGGAGGAAACGACGTCTATGTTTCATGTCATACAGGAAGTCAAGCGGACAAACCGAAAAATTTTAGCGGAATTGAAAACTACTGACGGAAGACTATTGACAGAACAAGTGGAAATAAGAGAAGAAGTGCACAAACATTTTACAGCACTATTAGAGGATAAACCAACAGACGAAATAGCGCAGGAAACCATCACGTCGAATTTGTCAGGAAGATTGAGCCCTGAGGACGCGGAAGAACTCGCAGGAGAGATAACAGAAGAAGAGGTCATAGACGCTATTCAAAGAAGCCTGAAAAATAAGTCCCCAGGCCCTGATGGCCTACCTGCGGAACTATATCAAATATTCCGACAGCAGTTAGCCAGTAAGATGACATTAGTATGTAATGAACTAACGAATATGAACGAAATTCCGACAGAATTTTGTGAAGGCACCGTGGTCTTAGTCCCTAAAACTTCAAGAGGGAAGACTATAGAAAACTTTAGACCCATAACACTATTAAATAGTGACTATAAAATTTTTGCAAGAATAATAATGCAAAGATTAAATTCAGTCATCACGACCATAACGGGAGCCTATCAAACAGGTGTGGGGAAAAACAGAACTATGTATCACACATTAAGCGACTACCGCGATATTATCGCAATCGCAGATGCTTGTGATATCAGATGCGCTATCGTATCCTTCGACTTTGCCAAAGCTTTCGATGCGGTCAACCATTCATATCTTTTTAGAATATTAACAGAAGCCCATTTGCCACAAAAAGTTGTAACCACGATTAAGAACCTACTGACTAGCGGTACGTCCAAAATCAGTATCAACGGACAACTCAGCAGGCCGATCGCTATAAAGAGCTCGGTCCGTCAGGGATGCCCCATGTCTATGGCACTTTTTGCATTAGCGCTTGAACCTCTCCTGTTCACGCTCACCCAAGAACTCCGAGGATTGCGGCTACATGGTCAGAAAATAGTCTGCCACGCGTACGCTGATGACGTCAGTTGTATAGTGACAGACGAAAGCGAGCTAGCGACCGCACTTCGCATTGTATCTCGATATGAAGCCGCGTCAGGGGCCAAACTCAACCAGAAAAAGTCAAGAATTTTGAACATCGGGCGAGGGATAGAATTTCGAACCGAACACATAAAACTTGTGGACAAACTCAAAACCCTCGGAATTGAATTCACGCGCAATATCAACAACAGTGCCGCCCTCAACTACAGAAGACTGCTGGAAAAAATTAGAGCTAGCACACAGCAATATGTTTTGCGGAACATAAATGCAATGCAAAAAGTACATTTAGCGAACACATACATCACCTCGAAAGTCAACTTTGTTGCTCAGCTGCTACCGCTCCCTCGCACAATAGCGCAACGAATGCTAGCAGCGCTCGGCCACTTTGTAAGCAGAGGACAGTTATTTAAAGTAAAATACGACACTCTTACATTAGCAACGGGAAAGGGAGGCCTTAATTTGACAGATATCTATGTCAAGGCCCAAGCTTTGTATCTTAGCAAAACATATAAACTGTGGCAGAGATCACCCAACGCACTTGTGAGTCACTTACTACAAGAAATAGCTCCGGACAGCATGGAGGCACCTATGGATGTACGTCACATTCCGACTGCATTCAATCATCTGAAACATTTTCTTCTGGAGTATAGCTACATTAAACGCCGTATTGCCGAGAAAGATCTGTACCAAGTTAAAGCAGTATATAACATGATGATGGAAAACAAACAGAGAAATAGAATAGAGAACATATATAAAGAATATAACTGGAACAAAATTTGGGAAAACGTACAGGATGCGCAATTACCAACAAGCGTGAGGTCCACATGGTACTTAGCAGTTAATAGAAAACTTCCGACCAATTCCAAGTTGTACGACATTCACCTGGCAGAATCGCCAATGTGCATAAGTTGCAATCTCATAGACACGGATGAACATAGATTTACATGTCACCTTGTACAGGAGATATGGCTTCTCTGCAGAACAAAACTTGCAAGTATGCTGCGAACGTCTCCCAACATGATCACACCGGCTCGCCTACTCAATCCAGACGAAGTGCCTTACCCTCCCACCAAAAGGAGAGCAGTCAACTGGTTAAAAGGACACACGGTCCATTACTTATTGACAAACAGAGAAAAGAAGAAAGAAGATTACTGGATGTATTTACAAACGGAACATCAGAAACTGAAACGCCAGAAAAGTTATAAAAACAACTATGCGAATTTTTTGACTAGAACATTGCAGTAGATTAAGAACTAGAAGACTTATTTATTTAGCTATGTTTTGTGCGAAATCCCATACTTGCTTTTCGTTTACTACGAATTATTTTATTTTACCACTCTTCCCTACGGAATTGTTGTTTAGTTTCATAAACCGCCGAATTCAAGAACCAATATTTATACGGCCAATGAAGGCATACTTTTATTTGCTGTGAAGAAGACGTGTGTTTTATTTTTACTGCAAGTTTACATCACGTAGTAGATTCGTTTAAGTTATATGTGTTTCTTCTTATATTTTAACTAAAAGACATATCATTTGCACTGCAGCATATCTCAACTGTCGCGAGACACCAGATTACTATTTCCTACACAAAAGTTGAAATATACGCCAAAGAGGCAATTACTCATTTAATTATGGTGGAAGACGCCGTATAAGTTCATTTAAAATTATTGAAGACACTATCCGATTCCGCTTGGACAAAGAAAGGAAATATTCCGTTACAAGGCGGTTGAAGCCGACGCCGAAGAAGGCGAATTTGGCGAGCGCAAGGACGGGCTGAAGGGGTGGAAGGAGGCCCGAAAAAAAAAAAAAAAAAAAAAAAAAAAAAAAAAAAAAAAAAAAAAAAAAACAGAAAAATGAAAAAAAAAAGGAAAAAGCATAAAATAAAAAAAAAAGAAAAAAAAAAAAAAAAAAAACGGTTAAGACGTCTGCCTAGTAAGCATGGAGGTCCGGGTTCGATTCCCGGCCGCCCCACAAATTTTAATTCAATGCTTCACATCTATCAATAATGTCTTTGACATATCTCAGGGATTCTTTCATTGTATTAATTGATATTTATATCACCATAACAGGATTGTTCCACCATGTTCATTGCTGAGGTGCTATTCCGCTACATGGAGAGCCTTAGCAGTAGTGGCAATTATCTCTGGAACAAAGAAGCTGAATTAAAGTTTGTGTTGTGGAGGGAAATCGTACATAGACTATTCCGAGGCGCCTTAATAGTTAGTGGTGTGGTAGTCTGACGGTTAAGACGTCTGCCTAGTAAGCATGGAGCTCCGGGTTCGATTCCCGGCCGCACAACAAATTTTAATTCAATGCTTCACATCTATCAATAAACATTTGAACATTTGTGTCGCCGTTAGCGTGTTTGCTCGCGGTCCAATTCAGATGTAATTTAACTTGGCTATACACGCGCACCATCTCGAAACAGGCACGACAGACCAGAGCCATATTCAAAGTGTTTTTGTATATTGTGTTTTGTGCTACCTCCGACTTGCTGAATTTCGCCTACGATAGCGGCACCTGCTTCCGTCTCGTCTCGTCTTAGCACGCTGATTTTGGTGAGCTTCGTTGTGGCATTGCGTGTGTGTGAGCGAATGAGTGTTGTTTGTGAATCCTTCCCCTCAGTAACGTTAAATCATGTATAATTTAGGCTGGGCACCGTCTGCATTAATCCACGTAAGAGATGCATTTTTATTGTACGAGGCGCGTCCAGAAAGTAAGTTCTGTTTGGTTATAAAAAACGAACGGGTTCAGATACAGAAAACATATTGATTGTACAAAAATCTACAATTGTTAAACTACTACATAGCTTCCGAAATTTTGTAGGCAATTGTCATAGCATGGCACAAGGTTTTGTGTGCCTTTTTCATAGAATGTTGCCACCTGTGTATTCAACCATGTGGTAACATGTTCTTTCAGCTCGTCATCATCGTTGAAGTGTTGTCCATCAAGGACAGATTTTAGGTGTAAGAAGAGGATTACTGTCAAAAGATTTTTTTCACGATAATGCCTGACCTCACACATCGAATGTGACCTGTTTGATCATCCTCCATACTGCTCGGACCTCTCTCCTAGCGACTTTCATCTCTTCTTACACCTAAAATCTTTCCTTGGTGGTCAACCCTTCAACGATGATAAAGAGCTGTTACCACATCGTTGAATATACAGGGGGCAACCTTCTGTGAGGGATGTATGCAAAAACTTGTGGTACGCTATGACAAGTGCCTACAAAATTTCGGCAGTTATGTGGAAAAGTAGTTTAAGAGTTGTAGAATTTTGTGCAATAAAAATTTCTTCTGTATCTGTGTACAATTTCATTTTATTACCAAACGGAACATACTTTCTGGACGCGCCTCGTATATTGACGACTGTAGTATTAACTTCCTGTTATTGAAGTAATTTGAAACGAGTCAGTTCTCAGTTTGGGCCAGGGAACAAGGCTTTATATCAGGGAGTAACCAGTAGTTCACACGGACCTCATTTGCTAATTTTAGTGCTAACACAAAGCTCTTGTTACGTACAGTGGTCGACTTTTATTGGGAGTTTTCTTAAGATTTGGAAAGGCATTGCTGGATCAGAAGATGTGAGGTTAATGTAGGTTATTAGCACAGTTTTATCGGAGTCAATGAATTTAGCAGTAATGAATGTACTCACCTAAGTGTCACCACTAATCTTGGATCTTTAATTAAACCCTGATTAGCTTTAAGATTTTTAATGAACATAATTATAGCTTTTTCTTCAAAAGCAATTGACGAGGTGGTCAACTGGACGGATTTTAAGGGTTGAAGAATTCTACAAGGGAAAACTGAACGTCGTTTGTTATTCAAGTTGGACAGAATCAGAACATCGACGTGTTTAACCGAAATCGTGTGGTATACTATGCTTGCATCAAAGAAGCTCTTTGGGTTGCATATAGAATACAAACAATTGCAAGAGCTGTCGTTAATATTCGTTAAATAGATCGTCAGATTATCGATAGATGGCATCTTCTACATTGCTTTCATATCGGCCGCGTAAACTTAGTTGATACTCGTTGTGGTAGCTGATGGGATAACCGTAAATACATGTCCCACATACGTTCGTTCGCCGGGTATCAGATTGTACGAACAGCTCAATATTTTTAAATAATTTTTTCGTGAAAATAACTTTAAACTATCTGTGTATTTTACGTCATTAGTGGAGAACGAATCCTTGGAAATGATACCTCAATCATTAATTTTGGATACGTAATACGGGAGATACAGATCACAAAAAAAAAAAAAAGGGACACCGTTGAGAAATAATATATGTGATAAAATGGCGGTATATTAACAGAGATGTCACTTTGTACTCCGGTGATCCATATGGAAACGTTTCCGACGTAGGAGTTAACACACTTTTAAGTGAAATGGTAGTTGGAGCTAGCCGAAAGCCTAATTCCATTTCAGAATTCGTTTGTGAATTCTATATTCCGTTCTCCACAGTGTCAAGAGTGTGCCGAGGATTCCAAAGTTCAGGCATCACGTCTCACCTCAATAAACGTAGTGCACTTAATGATCAAGAGCGACGGTGTTTGCATACTGTTATAACTGCTAACAGAGAAGCAACATAGCATGAAGTAACTGCAGAAATTAACGAGTAACGTATGACGTATCCGTTATGACAGCGCGGCACAATTTGGTGATAATGGGTTATTGCAGCAGACGACTGACTCGAGTGCCTGGCTAACAGTACGCCGTCGCCTGCAGTGCCTCTTCTGGCCTGGAGACCAAATCGTTTGAATTCTAAACGACTGGTAAGAGCTGTAGGCAGGCTGCTAGTCTGGCGCAGGCTCCGTGAAGTCATGGATCCAAGTTTTCAACGAGGCAATCTGTGCCCATAATGGTCTAGACTGTTTTTACATGGAATCGACTGGATCATCTGATCCAGAAGAATCGATATTTGACTGGAAACGTTTCAAGTAATCAACACATTGAACGATTACCCATTTGCAATACATTGCAGTACGAGGATACGATTCGGCAGATGTCAGCCGCGGTGGAGTGGCCGAGCTGTCTGAGGCGCCATGCTGCGGAGAGCGCGGTTTGAGTCCTCCCTCGGGCTTGGGCGTCTATGTTGTCTTTCGGTTTACGTTAGTATGTATGCTTAGAGACTGATAACCACATACGTTAAGTCCCATAAGATTTACAAACATTTGAACATTTGGGAGGCGTCGAAATGCAGCTCAATACTAATCAAATACTGACAGTTGTGTACGCGGTCTAACAATCTCCTCGCACAACAGGGCCAGTACCGTACGTCTTATGTTCTCCACTAAACGATAAGTAAGGAATCTCTGTGTAATATATATGTGTGAAAGTAAAGTTTAGATCAGCGATCTGTTGTTTATACATTACCTCCTGCACCGCGGAAAATGTACAAAACTACGGTAAGTTACAATACAACAATCTCACTTCTATCCCTTTTTAAGGTAAATAGACCCACAGATCAATGAAATACACATCACATCCTTCGGAAACTTTTCTGGTAAGACAAATCATATTAAGTTCCTTCTGCATGTTTATTTACATACTTTCTAAGATGTAGACATAGCGTTCAAATAAGCATGAATGTGTCTGTGAATGTATGGGGCTTACAAGCCCTTTAACTCTAACTCTACATGGGATACTCTGCAAATCACATTTAACTGCCTGGCAGACGGTTCATCAAACCATATTTATACTATTTATCTCCAATTCCATTCTCGAATAGCGCGCGGGAAGAAAGAACACATGAAATTCTCCGTTAGAGCTCTGATTTCTCG
The DNA here is from genome assembly GCA_026315105.1 of Locusta migratoria. Lineage (NCBI taxonomy): Eukaryota > Metazoa > Arthropoda > Insecta > Orthoptera > Acrididae > Locusta > Locusta migratoria. The sequence goes on along the minus strand of CM048746.1, from coordinate 192,893,082 downwards.
TTTTTTATTCTGATCATCATTTTTACTTATGTAAGTGGTACATTATATTTTCGCATTCGGGGGAGAATGTTGGCGATTGGAGTTTCGCAAGTAGCCCACGCCATAGCGACAAACGCCGTTGTTGTAATGATTCCCATTTCAGATCCTGTGTCATTTCCGTGACGCTGTTTCCCCTGTATCGTGACAATACAAATGAGCTGCCCTTCTTTGGATTATTTCGATGTTCTTCCCAGTTTAAGTCTAAAGTAATAGTCATTCCTAGGGATTTAGTGGGTTTTACGGCCTTCACTTTTGAGTGATTGATCTTGCAAACAAAGTTTAACGGATTTATTTTCGTACTCATGTGGACGACTTCACACTTCTCATTATTTAGAGTCAATTGCCAATTTCTACACCATAGTGAAACCTTATTTAGATCGTTCTGCAGTTCATTTTGATCTTCAGATGATTTTACTAGACGGTAAATGAAGGCGTGATCTGCAAACAACCTAAGAGAGCTGCTCAGATTTCGCCCTAAATCGTTTATGTAGATAAGGAACAGCAGAGGACCAATAACTCTACTCTGTGGAACGCCGGATATCACCTCTGTTTTAGTCGATGCCTTCCCATCGATTACTACAAACTGAGTCCTCTCTGACAGGAAATCCCTTATCCGGATCCGGTCACAAATATGGAGCGATATACCATAACCACGCAATTTGATTAAAAGCCGTTTATGAGGTACGGTGTCAAAAGCCTTATGGAAATCAAGAAATACAGAATCGATTTGCGAACCCTTGTCGATAACACCCATCACTTCGTGTGAGTAAAGAGCTAGTTGTGTTTCGCATGAACAGTATTTTTTAAATCCGTGTTGACCTTGGGTTTATAGATCATTCTGTTCGAGATAATTCATAGTATTTGAATACAGGATATCTCCCAAAACCCTGCTGCAAATTGACGTCAAGGAAATAGGCCTGTAGACTAGTGGGTTACTCCTACTCAGTTTCTTGAATATAGGTGTGACCGGTGCAAATTTCCAGTCTTTTGGTACAGATCCTTCTTTGAGCAAGAGGTTGTATATGACTTTTAAGTAAGGAGCTTTCGTTACAGCATAATCAAACAGAAATCTAACGGGTATACAGTCCGGACCAGAAGTCTTGTTCTTGTTAAGTGATTTAAGTTACTTCCCTACTCCGACGATATCTACTTCTACGTTACTCATTACGGCCTCTGTTCGTAATTCGAAATCTGGAATATTAGTTTCGTTTTCTTTAGTGAATGAGTTTCTAAATGCTTTGTATAGGAACTCTGCTTTAGTAGCGCTATCATCGATAGCATCGCCATTACTATCAAGTAGTGACAGTATCGTTTGTGTTTTGCCCCTAGTATATTTAACATATGACCAAAATCTCTTAGGGTTTTCAGTCAGCTTTCCAGAAAGAGTTTCGTTGTGAGAAGTAATGTAGGCATCTCGCATTGAAGTCCTCACTAAATTTTGAGCTTCTGTGTAAGTTGGCCAGGCCTGAGGATTTTGTGTTCGTTTAAATTTAGCTTGCTTACTCCGTTGTTTTTGTAACAGTCTTCAAATGTTCAAAAGTTTGTAGAGCTTATGGGACTTAACTACGGGGTCATTAGTCCCTAAACTTTCAAACTACTTATGAACTATAATTACGTAGGCTTCCGCGGCCAGAGTCAGATGACATAAAAGTTTTCTGGGTTGTTGTGCCGCGTCATGATGTAAGAAGGCTATTACTTAAATAACCGACGTTTCGGCCAACGTTACAGTGGCCTTCATCTGGGTAGCTATTACTTAAATAACCGACGTTTCGGCCAACGTTACAGTGGCCTACAGTTACTGTTATTTGATGAAAGTCTTTCCAAGCGAATGTATTTCTTTCAGTCTCCGTATGAACTGCCGTTTATTGTACAGAGCACCATCACACGTTCCAGTATATTGCTCAGTATATTGTGCGACGGTCTATATCTTCATGGCCCTGCAGTTTCCTTCAATATATTGCGCAAACCATCAGTGCCGGTCAGAAACGGTCGACAGCATTGCGCAATAAATATAGAACGGCAGGTGGCCCTATCCGCTAAGAACGGCGTATGTCTACCGTGACAACTATCTGGCGCTAGAACGGGTGGAACATTTTCCAACACAGAATATTCAACAGTTGTAAACTAGAGTACTAGATATTGTTTACTCACGCATCTCAAGATTGACTAATCCGAGTCTGTTTTCTCGTTATTATTTTTAGTGTACTGTTATTAACGAATTCCCTGGCTAACAGCAAACTTCAGGATATCGTTTTGGAGATTTTTCGAATATTTCAGCGGTAACGTTTCATACATACTGCAGTTAAATAAAACATACTTTTTAATTCTGTGAGACTTTTTTTTCCAATACAAGCTATTTGGAAAAACGTTTTCTTCATACGGATCGTTTCGTATTATAGAAATGATATGGACTAAACAAACATTAAGCTTTCTGTTCTAGGCGCATTGAGAGGAAAGAAAAGTGTCTCTACAAAGCCTCACGACCGGTTGTCTCACAAAACGTTACAGCCTCAGTTTCTGATTTATGAGTAATCATATACAAATCATTTCGTGTATTATTTTTCAATTTGTATCTGAGTCGAAGTGCTTTAATTAACGAAAGCTCATATTTGGTTTGCTTCAATATTTCAGCATGCTGGAAAGAAAAACTGAAATAATTTTAAAGGCTAATATCAACTGTTTAAACGTTTGTAAACATTTGGGACGTAACTAACCTGTTCATCGGTCCCAAGACTTACAAACTATAAACTAACCTACCCTAAGGATAAAACACACTCACACACACACACACACACACACACACACACACACACACACACACGTACACATGCCTGAGAAATGACTCGAACCTCCGGCGGGAGCTACCTCATTTAAAACTAACGCATAGACCTATATCTGGACACTTTGTTGCTTGTGATTGAGGAAATAAGGGTGTTTCTGCCGTGACACCAATGTGCAGCCTAGTAGCGCAACGCCAGCCAGATGGTTAACTGCTTGGTATATTTCTTGTAGCCCCACATGTCACTGGGAAACCTGCGACTTAACTGTGTTTTTCCTTGCAGGGCATAATTTCCAATGGTGGCCGTTTCATAGCTCGAAACGGGTTCAATAAAGAATTTTTTGCGACCTTAACTACTACGTGTATTTTGTCCAGTACAATCCCGATTGTTGCCCTTCAGAAGCTACATGTTTGTCTGGTCCCTCCACAGATACCCCTCTGCTGTCGTTGTACCTACGGTATGGCTATCTGTATCGTTGAGGCACTCAAGCTACCCCACTATGGAAATGCCTTTAGTTTATTGGGTAAGCCTCATATTTGGGTGTGGAAAAAGAGTCGGCCTTTGACCTTTAAGAGTGTTTGAAACTGGTAGTTGAAAGTACTGCAGTCCCATTACCGTCCCTATATGAAAATACCCCCTCATTGTAAAGGAGTTCATCAGAACGGACTCTGTAAATGAATACAGAAAATCAGCATTTACTATGTAAGGGAAGGGAGGGCAAGATGGAAGGGGCGGGAAAGACGAAAATTACTGACAACTCCGAACCATGTGACAAGGCACGCGAGTGGCGACGCACACAGCAACAGGCGATCACCTGGAACCTATGAACGGAGTTTAGTCGGAATCGTGCCACCAAGTGAAGTATACGTGCGCTGTCTTTGTTTTCTGTCGAATTCTTAGGAAAATTGTGTTTTTTGCGGCGTTATTGCTTGTGAAAGGTAGGTATTGTTACTATTTTGTTTGTACGATACATGTTTACGAAATATAGGCTGTTAGAATCGATATTTGAACATGGAAAATGGTTACCATTTTCAGAATACTTCAATTTAACATTGGCGCCATGCTTATGGGCAAGATGAAAACCAGTCCTTTGGCTGAAGTCAATGAAGACTACCCTACGACCAATGACGAGGATTATGTAATAGCCATAGAAACGAAATGCGCAGACAATGCAGCTACTATTAATGACAGTTCTTCAACGACTAAACGTCATGACAACGCCTACACTGATATTGTTACTAACGAAGGCGAGAATCCTGATATCACTACTGATGAAAAAGGCGTCACGTCTGTTAATAAAAAGGGCGTTGTTTTAAAAGAACAAGATATTCAGAAGAAAACTGTGGAAGACAGGAAAGATGCATCTAGTGTAGACCCTGTTGACGTTTTTGCACAACCTTCTACATCCTACGCCATCTCTCCAAGAAAAATAATTCCGTCACCAAAAGTTACATCATCAATTAAAAAAAGGAAAGTCAGAAGTACAAAATTGGAGATTCTTACGAGTTCACAATTTAGATCAATAATTGAATAGAAGAATGAAGTGAGGAAAACACCAAAATTAGACGTAGTCCAGACCATTAACAGAAATGAATATAAACGAGAACACAACAGAAGAGGACAGCATGTATACGGAAAGGGAAAAGGTAAATGAAAGGGAAAATGGACAAAGAAAGACGAGAAGATACCGGAAATCAAGAGGTATGAGTCATGCAGATGTGTTTTGACTATTGCGCGTTGAACAATACATTGATCCACCCACAGAAGATGTTGGAATGTGCATCGTGTCATAGTTTGGCACATTAGTTGTGCGGCGATACGGAAAATGGTTGTTTCCTGTGTGTCCATTGTAAAAACTAAGATAATCCCATACATTCCATCTTGCCCGTTCAAGCTTTCCATTTTGCCTTCAGGGTAAGGGAAAGATAAAATTTTCTTCAGTTTTCTTTTATGCGTCATATCATCTGATTTATCAAATATTGATTGTTATTAGTTACAACGTTTTGTAGTTTAATAGGATACCTTTCATGACTGATTAAAATAAAATGTTTATATTTGCACATTTTCGTATTATTGTGTCGTTAAATTAACCCTTCTATCTTGCCCTCCTTTCCCCTATTGCCTCAACCTGCATCTTCCGGATTTCTAAAATCAAATTTACTTTCTATAACGTTGCTACACCACAATTTAGCCATCATCCACCTAAGCCACCATTATGCTTTTTAGCAATATTTTCGTCATAAGTGTTACAACGATGCCAACAGTCATCACAACAGCATTTTCTATCGCCCCATATGTGTCAACTGCAGAAATTATCACAGGGAAATACCACAGTAACCATACCGCAATATGTAAACGAAGGCTTCCGGCGGTGGCCGAGGGTACTGAGGCGCTCCAGTCACGGTCTGCACGGCCACTACGGACGGGGGTTCGAATCCTCCCGCGGGCATGGATATTTGTGGCGTCCTTAGTATAAGGTAGTTCATAAGTAGTTTGTAAGTTTAGGGACTGATGACCCCGTAGTTAAGCCCCATAAGCTATGCAAACATTTGAACTTTTTTTTTAAGGCTTCCGCGGACGTTGTCATTGTTGATAAAATTCTCTTGGGTATTGGACCGCATCGTCAATATATCATTGGTTCACCGACGTTTCGTGGCCGATATATTGATGATGCGGTCCAATACCCAGAAGAGTTTTATCAACAATACCGCAATATTTTTGGATAATAGTTACAATATAGGAAAAAAACTTTACGATCTGTATAATGACGGGTGGAAATTGCTTACTACAAGTTTACCTTTTCATTTAGGGATGATAAATAAAAATTACCATGAAATTTAAGGGAGGGATTTTTCACACCTGTTAGTTCCGTCGATGGCTGTGGGAGCTTATGTTCGTTTCTTTAATCAAGATCTGCTATCGATTCAGGGGAAAAACGCATTAGTGTACAGTTTCTGATCCCATGTACAATAGAATATCGCCTATAATAGTTCAAACTGCAGGGTAGTAGACACAGTACAATAAATCGGCATTAGGAGTATCATACACGTGATTCTTCATGTGACGGAAAAAAAGTCATATGATCGTTTGTAGCTCATTTATTTTATCGCAAAGGAAACATGACGTCAACTTCAAATAGAAGTGAATAGCGCTGGCACTAATTACAAATGCAGCTTTAGATCTGAAGTGTAGAACGAATTCTCAGGGTTGATGAAGGGAAGGATGTGCATGTAAACAACTGTTGCCGCGGCGGAATGGCCGAGCGCATTGAGGCGCTATGCTTCCAGTTGGGGGTTCGAATCCTCCCTCGGGCATGGATGTTTGGGCTGTCTTTAATATAAGGGATAAGTGAAACAGCTCCTCACCAGGGTCGAAGAAGCAAGACAGGTGTCTCGCATACGGACACTGGACGCCCAGGAGAAGGACCGTCAGCGCTATAACGACAATCACTGACCTGTTGTGTACAGCCCAGGAGATTTGGTATGGAACTTTACCCCTGTACGGAAAGTTGGGCTATCAGAAAAGCGATAATTTGGTCCGTATCGTGTCATACACCGACTGTCAGGCGACACATACGAAGTTGAAGATTATGAGCCGTCGTCGAAACGACACAAACGAAGAGACATTGTTCACGTCCTCCGAAGGAAACCTTACCACGATCCTGAAGACCAGATAGGCGAAAAGGCTTCTTGTAAGAAGGACTCTAAGGACGCTAATGATACCGATGAAGCCACGACAGGAACGTCTGTCGTCGGTAGTCGTGCAGAAGGGCAGGATTCTCTAGAACTGCTATACAGAGGACCCATGACAAGATTCAGGACACTGCAGCTGGCTGCAGAGGGAACCTAATAGCGAGTCACTGTTCTTTCAGAAAGGGGAGCAATGCCGCAAGTCTCCTGACAACACGCGTGGACTAGTGGTTACCATCGCAGATCGCTGTGTTTGCGGTTCTCTGTTCCAATCCCGCCACGGGCAGAAGGAAATGTATTTCTTTTAATATACTATTTCTAGAATGTTCTACATGTTTCTTATTTTGATGTACTTGTAAGTACCAGAAAATTCATTCTACCTATAAATAGTGGTGCACTACAATCAGGAGTCAGTCTGTACCGAGTGTATGCATCTGTCAGCAATAAAAGTGTTCTAAGTGTAAAGTGTTGTGTTCTATCAACGACCACCCTTCTAATTCCGGATCAGATGCAGTTTTCAACGTGACAATATCTCTAAACAATCACTTTACTGTAAATATCATTTAAAGTTTTTATTTTAATTGCTAACAATGTTGCCATATCTTTACACACTAATGCTGTCCATAATTTGGAACGGAAACTGCGTGTTCATTGTAGTTTCAGCCTCACGACCATGGATCAGGAAAAACGGCGTGAAGCATTTAGTGTCTTACCTTGCTGTATTGAAGCAAATGTCACGACTGGCAGTATTGTATCCCCATCCTTCTGCTCAACATCAACGTATATCGACAGCATACCTGTAAAAACGTTCTGTAAGATCATTTGTCTGAGGGTGTTAGGCAGTTGTTATTCTGTAGACAATGTCGCAACGTGACCTCTGATACTAGTTCTGAAATAAATACTTTTCCTCGATTAGATATCATTACGCGTGGTGCACCATGCTCCAAAATAATGTGTTCTACAAGGAATTTTGCGATCTATGGGGCTTGCTTCTGCAGTTGTCACAGGTTTCGTGACAGCGTATGGGGTGAGGTAGTCAGTGCAGACTATTATCCATCGCTTACCGGCTGTCGACTTCGGAAACCTAACTAAAAGGTCGGTTCCTTTTCGATGTAATGGAGCTGCTGCAGGTGGAATTGGTATTGGTACCAGATGACGTTGAGGGAATTGCGGCACTTGCTTTCGTCGCTGGCACTCCTTACAGCGACTCACATAGTGCTTGACAGATCGGTAGAGACAGTGCCAGTAAAATCTGCGTCTGATTCTGTCTAGGGTCGTCACGAATCCCAGATGAGCGGATATTCGAGAATCGTGGAAATACTTGAGAATAGCTGGCCGGAGATGAGCTGGAACAACCAGTAGCCATCTGGGTCCCAGTGGATCGTAGTTGCTCTTATACAATGCCCCGTTTGTAAGTTGAAACTCTCTTTTGGTCGGTTCTCCTTTCTCCGAGGCCTCTATTGTTTGTAATAATGCTGAATCTCCCCTCTGTTCAACTGTAATGTCACCTAACTCACTGACTGCTGAAATTTCATCTATGCTGTTAATTTAGGCTAATGGATTCCTCGAAAGGAAATCGGCGTCCTGTGTTTGCACCCGTCCTTCATATTGGTCAGCCAACATAAAGAATGATTGTCTGTCATAACGGTGAATGATTTACCGAATAGATACGGCCGTAACTTATTGATAGCCCAGATAACGGCGAGACAAAAAATGTTCAAATGTTTGTAGTGCTTATGGGACTTAACTACGGGGTCATCAGTCCCTAAACTTACGAACTACTTATGAACTACCTAATACTAAGGACGGCACAAATATCCATGCCCGAGGGGGGATTCGAACTCCCGACCGTAGTGACCGTGCAGACCGTGACTGACGTGCCTCAGTCCCCTCGCCACCGCGGCCGGCTAACGGCGAGACACTCCTTCTCGTTTGTAGAGTAGTTCATCTCAGAATTTGAGAGAAATCTTGATGCATAAGCTATCACCTTTTCAATTCCTTCCTGAATTTCTACCGCACTACACCAATCCCATAACCACTAGCATCTGAGTGAAGTTCAGTTTCCGCATTCTCTTCGTATAAGGCTAGAACTGGTATGGAAGTTAGAGCCTCCTTAGTTCCCAAAAAGCTCGTTCTTTCGTCTCACCCCAGCAAAACTCTCCCCGCAGAGGTTCTTGCAATAGACATGCCTTGTTACAAAAACCTTCTATGAAACGACAAGAGTATGAGCACAGCCCAAGGAAACTTCTCACATCCCGCTGTGACTGCCCTTACTTTGTCTGGATCAGGACGGACCCCATCTACGTTTACTACGTGCCCCCTGATTTTTATTTCTTTGGCGACGAAGTCGTACTTCTTTGGGTTGAGGCGAAGTTTCGCTGTCCGAACACATTTCAACACAGTTGACTAGCGGCTTAGATGTTCTTGAAATGTCCCTGAGAAAACGACAATTTCATCTAGATAAAAAAGACGTATAGTCCATTTAAGATATCGAAGCAAGTTGTTCATCATTCATTCGAATGTGGCCGGGGCATTACACGGTCCAAACAACATGATCTTGAATTTATAGAGGCCGTCAGGTGTAATAAAAGCAGTCTTCTCCCTGTCATCTGAGTCAACGTCGATTTGCCAGTAACCTGTCTGCACGTCCATGGTTTGAGAGGTATGTAGCTCCTTTCAAACAGTTCAACGTGTCGACAATACGCGCCAATGGGTATCTTTGTGATTTTGTTCAGTCGCCGATATTCGACACAGAAACGTCATGTGCCATCCTTCTTCTTCACGAGGGCCACCGGAGACGACCTGGGACTCTCTGAAGTTTGAACGATGTCATCGTGTAACATCTTCTCCACTTACTCCAACCGTATTTACGCTAGCGACACACTGTACGAAACCCTGCCAATTGGTAGATGATCCCCAGTATTGGTACGGTGTTTTATTGTGGGCCGTTGCATCTGGCTCTTCTCCTGCCTGGCCTGGAATACACCTGAAAATTGGTGTAGTATGGTTAACACCTGCTGACGCTGATCCTGCGTCAGACCCTATATGTAAAGCCACAGTAGTTTCCTATAGTGCGTTGTCGGCAGTAACAGCAGAGCAAGAGACTTCGTCGATGACATTGAGCTCACCGTCCTGCACTGGTTGGGCTGTACCAATGCTTATTCCTTTAGGAATGAGTTGCGTTTGCTTACGAAAATTAGTGATCCAAAGTTCTTCTCGACCACCGGTAATGCTTATGATAGCCGCTGGTATGTATTTCCTTTATTATACTGATTAGCTCTTTGCGCTACTCAATCACTTCACCATTCAACTGGTCATCTCGGATGCTGACTTGAACTCTTATCATTAACGGCAAACAACCTCCCAGGGAAGCCCATGTTACCTCTACTCGTCGGAGCGGCTTTTTAAATTTGTAGCTCAGAACTTCCGCAGTCAATTATAGCTTGGGATGCCTGAAGGAAGTCCCATCCGATGAAGGCATTATGGCTACAGTCTGTTAAAACGAATAATTCAATAGGCTGCATCCTGTTGTTGATAGTTACTCTTGTGACACATATTCCTGCCTGCTGGACGTATTTTCCATTTGCGTCCTTCAGCACAGTTGCTCTTGGGTCACAGAACATCATCTTCTTTGATGGTAGTCATTCGACAATATAGAGAAGGAAGCTCCTGAATGGACTAGTGCCCGGACAGGTTGGCCATAGATGATGACAATGAGATTTCCCGACATCTTAGCGACTGTTGTCCATGGAGGATTTTCATCTGCGGCGGCCTCACCTCCGTAGATGGTCGCCTCGCCTAGTTTTACTGAAAACGGCAGCTAGGCTGGTATCTCTGTAAGAAGACGGTGAACGGCGGCGGCTGTTGGATAAGGACCATGTCCAGGATACGGCGATGGGCTTCGTCCCATTGGTCGACAGTGCTCGTTTGCAGGTGCCTCCCGTTGAAAGGACTGCTCCGATGGTTGGCGCCTTGCGGCATAATAATTGTCAAATACTCGTCTTTTCTTCCTACATTATCGTACCACATGTCTGGGAAGGCCACAGTGGGCATGTTGTCTTCTGTCCACCAGACATCTGTCCTCCTGCGAGGCGTCATAGTTGTTGGAGGATTTGGTAGAGGCCGCGTCGGTCGGTTCCTAGGCTGCCGTTTGGCGGCTGCGACGTAAGTTATAGGAGGGCGCGCACATTCTTCACGTCGGGTGCGACTGGCAGGGCTGACAGGCGCTAATCTTTGAAATACCACTTCCTGAGCAGCGTCTGCTCCCTCATGACATACAGGATTGGCGTCCATGGCCATAATCTGGTGCTCGCTTGGTTCAACAGTACCGACTTGCATAAACTGTTGCAATTCTTCTCTAACAAATTTGTCGTATGAGAGAAGTAGTCATGCTGATCTTTCACAACGACCATAGGAACGACATTCGGAAGTCTCTCGTAATTCTTTCGTCCAGCCCTCCTTTGTTGCACCTCTTTAATTTTCTGGCACCATTGGATATACTCTTGTGTCGTCGAAACGTCTTTTAACAGAAGAGCTCGATTCATGTCTTTCGCAGTGCCCTTCATTAGGTGTGAAACTTCATCGGCCTCCGTCATATCTGAGTTACATAGGGCCAAAACACTCTGTACGTACGACTGTGTTTACTCACCATGTCGCTGAGACCTGTTCTTCAATTGTTCTTCTGATAAACAAAATTGCAACTTGGTGGTCTCCAAAAGTCTTCGTAAGTTGTATGGAAATTTTCCCAGCTATCGAGCTTCTCCTCGTTATTTTCAAACTACTGCTGGGCCGTCACGTCCAGGAAGAAATGCAGTTTGCCAAGCACATAATGTGATCCCACCTATTATACTTGGCGACTCGGTCGAACACTTTCAACCATTCGTTCGGATCTGGTCCAGCGTCTCCCGAGAACAGCAATGGGTGTCTGATGTGCAGCTACTTACCGCTGTTTTGGCATCCATAATTCGTTTGATTATACGGCCCTGCGGACGGTGGTAGTCAGTATAACCTTCGTATTCCGGCTCTTGTCCGTGTAAGCAACGACTTTTGTGCTGCCTAATCGGAGCCACGATGATGCAGATGTATTGCAGGAAGTACCAGAAAGTGTCACGCTGAAAACTGCAGGTGATCCGAAATTCGGGGGCTGGTCGTTGATAGAAGACAACACTTTATACTTAGAACACGTTTATTGCTAACACATGCATACACTCGGTACAGACTGACTTCTGCTTGGAGTGCTCCACTATTTATACATAGAAAGAATTTTTGGTACTTACAAGTACATCAACCATTATAAGCAAGTAGAACATTCTAGAAATAGTAAATACAAATATAGAAATTTTCTCCTGCCCGTGGCGGAATTTAAACTGAGGACTGCAAGCAGAGTGATCTGCGATGCTAACTGCCACGGTGAAGTAGCCGAGCGGTCTAAAGCGCCTCGCTGCGGAGCGCGCGGTTGCTCGCCATCGGAGGTTTGAGTCCTCCCTGGGGCATGGGTGTGTGTTTGTACTTAGGTTAGTTTACCTTAGTTTAAGTAGTTTGTAAGCTACGGATTGATGACCACGCAATAGATTTACAAACATTTGAACATTTGCGATGATAACCACTAGACCACGAATGCTGTCGAAAGACTCGCGGCAATATGATGCGCGTTTTCTGAGGAACTATAAAACTAACCTCCTGAAATTTGTCACAGTTCTTAAAAATCACTTGCTGAACAATCCTGTGCAGCCCTTTATCTTGTGCCTGACAAGAGGTCTTCTTTCCTGCATGAGGAAAGTAGAGCAACCTGAGTTAACATGAAACTAAAAAATTAATTTGAAAGTAACCATGACCTAAATCAAAAATCTGTTGCACACATTTTAACAGTATTTAATGCAGAAGTATACAGTAACGTTACTGCTTTAATGCTTGAATAGTTTGTGAGGAAAAGTACATTATATGTACACCAGTAATTAAAAATACAAATCCTTATAAAATGAAATTCCATGAACATGATCACACAAAAATTGCACATAATATTGTGCATTATATACCGGGTGATCAAAAAGTCTGCATAAATTTGAAAACTTAATAAATCAAGGAATAATGTAGATAGGTAAAAATTCACACACATGCTTGGAATGACATGGGGTTTTATTAGAACAATAAATAAATAAATAAATAAATAAAAATAAAAAATAGAAAAAAAATATTGCTAGACGCGTTAAAGATCTCTTGCGCGCATCGTTTGGTGGTGATAGTGTGCTCAGCTACTACTTTCGTCATATTTGGCCTCCCAGGTCCCCAGACCACAGTCCGTGAGATTATTGGCTTTGGGGTTACCTGAAGTCGCAAGTGTATCGTGATCGACCGACATCTCTAGGGATGCTGAAAGACAACATCCGACGCCAATGCCTCACTATAACTCCGGACATGCTTTACAGTGCTGTTCACAACATTATTCCTCAACTAGAGCTATTATTGAGGAATGATGATGAACATATTGAGCATTTCATGTTAAGAACATCATCTTTGCTTTGTCTTAATTTGTTATGCTCATTATTGCTTTTCTGATCAGATGAAGCGCCATTTGTCGGACATTTTTTGAACCTTTTTTTTTGTTCTAATAAAACCCCATGTCATTCCAAGCATGTGTGTCAATTTTTACCTATCTACATTATTCCGTGATTTATTAAGTTTTCAAATTTATACTGACTTTTTGATCACCTGGTACTACACAACAGTGTCAAGTTTCAAATTTGTAACTATAACATTTTAGGAGATATGAAATTTTAAATGTCAGTATGCATTTTGGCCTGCGTCTGCCCTTAAGTGAATACTTATATTGCTAGTACGAAAGAAATAATTTCTGGCAAAGACAGAATACGACACTGTGACATAACAAACCGATGCCAGTTCTTCTTTGTGCTGCTCTCGGACCAACTGGACCCACCAGCAATGTGCGGCTAGTTATATTAGCGTTGCAGGAGGCGCCGATCTACAAGTTGGCCGATAACGTACCCGCGCATCTACTTAAGATTGGTGTGCGTTGGAGCTCCATCTATTTCCGGCCGTGCTGCGCTGGCCAGTGTGCAGCCGATACCTTAGGACTGCACAGAATGTGTACACTGCATTAAGAACATAGTTCCTCAGATTGTCCTACAATGTCACATAACCTGCACCATCGCCCGCTAGTATACTCCCAGCCTTCCCACTTTTCTCGGCTTGCGTGTTTTGGAGTGTACATCAAGAAGTTACCTCCTTGGCCGCTGCGGCGCTAGTAGCGTGCCCTAAACCCGCGCTGCACGAACATTGTAATCAACAGTAGAAACTAAGTAAGCAGTGTAATTTCTTGTCATTTGAGTGGCAGATTGGCAAGAGTATCCTGAGGTATGATCAGGGAATTACGGTGGATTGATTCCGTAATAAGAAGGTATGAAATCGTAGTAGTTGTTATTAGAACACCATTACAGTGTTTACAATAATTCGATCTCCATGTTTCTTCACACTCGCTCTCTAATTTTCTACCCCATAGGTATAACTGGTCTGATTAGTGACTTTTTATGATATTACCATACGTATATTACTTTAACACAATAACGTCTAATTACAGGTTTTAATTTGTCAATAGCAATGGTGTATTGCTGCACAAACCGAGGTGGTAAAGCGAAAGGAGATTCATTTCACGAATTTCCCAGGAAAAGTCATATCAGAGAACAGGAGCTGAAAGCAATATCGGGAGCAGATTTTTCGTCCAATTTCAACTTTAGGTCGTGTGTGGAATGTAGCCTTCATTTCCGAGAGGCTGGTTATCGGTCTGGGTTAAAAATTAAGAAATTGCTGGATGCTGCTGTTCCCTCTGTTTTTCCTTTTTATCCAGCTTATAAAGTTGTACAAGCAAAAGAAGTACGTAGAACGTTTAAAAAACTTATAATGATTATCACATTCAGAAAACGAAAATATGAAAGCACTGAGGAAACCCATGATCAGAGCATTAATTCCAATGTACAACTGCTCGAAAATCATGGCAGTATTAGTTGCCATTCTTCTAGTCACTTACAGTGTCATATTTTAGACGTAAAGCTGATAAAAATAGAACAAAATAAATTGCATGTTAAATTGTGGAGGTCTAGAGTTAAACTTTTACATCTTGAAAAGAAAGTTAATGAAATCATGAGCTGCCAAATTTGTACAATATTAACTTCTTCAGTTGTCACTGTATTGAACACTGCGAAGATTTTACAGTGCATAAGTGAAACTTCAGAACATATGGAAAAATTAGGCGAGGTAATATGTAAAACAATTATACCAGTCGTCTTAAAAACATTGGAGCAGAAGTGACTGAACGTTTGGAACGGGCGAAGTATCTAAATAGCAAGCCCATAATCAGAAAAATAATCCGAATGCAAAAAATGTCGTAAGTGCGTATAGCGGCGGACGGCTAGACTAGTGCACGCTTGCAGCGCTCCAGTGGCGAATGTGAGTACTTCCTTTCAGTGATTTTCCTGGAGTGGGGAGGCTGGGAGTTTACTAGCGGGCGATGTCTGCACAAAGCTGTAAACACCCGCGCGTGTGCAGAGCCGATGGGACAGAGTAGGGAAGGTGGCCGATTAGTTCCAGCGCGCATAGAAGCCCCTTGCTCTGACACAAGCAGCTCACTCGTGTTTCAGCTGTCGCGACGGTCAGATGGCGCCAGAGCATTTAATACGTTGCACGCGTGTGGCTGCACGAGCCGTATAAGAATAGCATGTTGTGTGAATAATATATACATAAACAAGTGCAATTTTTGTAGTCTGCTACTTTACTACGACAGAATTAAAATAGCTGGCAACCCGGAAAATTATATTGCATTGTCAGTTTGTATTAGAACCCACTGTATGTCATTTATGACTTACAGTCTCATTTCAACTCAACGGATCAGCGACCGGCGCATCTGCGCTGGGACAGCACCTGAGAACATATCATGTTAGTGAAAAACTATAAAAGACTTTATTTTCGTCTATTCTGACACGATAGAAGACAACTTCGCCTCTCATGTGTTATCCATTCCTAGTTCAAATAGCGAGAGGTGGACGTACGCCGTTCTAAACCGATTAAGAGAAAGGGGAAATAAGTCTTGTTCAATGTGTAAACTGTGAAATTTTACAGTTGTCGACATACATAACATCTCCGACGTACTATTTGACATGAATTTCGTCCCACCAGGCATCTTACGCCTGATTTTACAACTCTACTAAAGTCGTTAAGTTGCGAAGAATTATCACTCCTGCTCTTAGTTTAATAAGTCAAGTTATTTTACTAGATTATTATGATACTTACTGAGTTACCTATACTGTGTGACCCATCAAAACATAAGTTTTCATTATTAGCTGCATTGTGCTGTCACTACTACCAGTTAGCTCACACCAGTTAGTTACACATCATGGGGGAGGAGAATGAGCGCTCCGCGGAACTCACGGATTTCGAACATGGTCTGGAAATTGGATGTCACTTGTGTCACAAGTCTGTAGCCAGATTTCCACACTCCTGAACATGTCTAGGTCCACTGTTTCTGATGTGATAGTGAAGTGGAAACGTGAAGGGATGCAGCACGAAAGAGTAAAGGCCGACCTCGTCTGTCGACTGACAGAGACCACCGACAGTTGAAGAGGGTCGCACAGTGTAATAGGCAGGCATCTGTCCAAATCATCACAGAGGAATTCCAAACTCATCAGGATCCTCTTCAAGTATTATCACAGTAAGGCGGGACGTGATAAAACTTGGATTTAACGGTCGAGCGGCTGCCCACAAGCTATACATCATGCAGGACAATGCCAAACGACGTCTCGCGTGGTATAAAGAATATAAACTCTGCACGAATGAACGATCAAATGTTCAAATGTTTGTAAATCTATCAGACCAAACTGCGTGTTCATCAGTCCGTAGCTTACAAACTACTTAAACTAAGCCGGCCGTGGTGGCCGAGCGCTCTGCGGCGCGCCAGTCACGGTCTGCACTGCCACTACGGTCGGGGGTTCGAATCCCCCCTCAGGCATAGATATTTGTGCCGTCCTTAGTAGTAAGTAGTTCATAAGTAGTTTGTAAGTTTAGGGACTGATGACCCCGTAGTTAAGTCCCATAAGCTTTACAAACATTCGAACTTAAAGTAAGTTAAACTAACCTAAGGACAAACACACACACCCATGCCCCGGGGAGGACTCGAACCTCCGACAGCCAGCAACCGCGCGCTTCGCAGCGAGGCGCTTTACACCGCTCAGCTACTCCACCGCGGAGATTGAACAGCGGAAAAACGTTGTGTGCAATGACGAATCACGGTAAACAATGTCGCGATCATATGGCAGGGTGTGGGCAAGGCGAATGCCAGGTGAACGTCACATTCCAGAGTGTGTTGTGTCAACAATTAAATTCGGGGCGGTGGTATTATGGTCTGGTTCTGATTTTCATGGAGGTCGACTTGCAACCCTTCTTGTTTTGCGTGGCGCAATCACACCACAGGCCGACATTGATGTTTTAAGCAGCTTTCTGCTTCGCTCTGTTGAAGAGCAATTCACGATGGCGATTGCAACTTTCGATACGATCGATCACCTGTTCATAGTGAACGGCCTGTGGCCGAGTGGTTACACGACAATAACAACCCTGTAAACGACAGACCTGCACAGAGTCCTGACTTCAATCTTATAGAACACCTTCGGGTTGTTTTGTAACGTCGACTTCGTGCCAGGCCTCAACGACCTATGTCGATAACTGTTCAAATGTTTGTTAAGCTTATGGGACTTAACTACGGGGTCTTCAGTCCCTAAACTTAGAAACTACTTATGACCTAGCTAGGACTAAGGACGGCACAAATATCCATGCCCGAGGGGGGATTCGAACCCCCGACCGTAGTGGCCGTGCAGACCGTGACTGAAGCGCCTCAGTCCCCTCGGCCACCGCGACCGGCATATCGATAACTCTCCTCAGTGCAACACTCCGTGAAGAATGGGCTGCCATTCCCCAAGAATTCTTCCAGCACCTGATTGAACGTATGCTTCCGACAGTGGAAGCCGTCATCATGGCTAAAGGGTGGCCAACGCAACATTGAATTCCTGGCATTTTTCTGCCAGGTGTTCAAATGCTTGTAAATCTATGGGGCTTAACTACTGTGGTGATTAGTCTCTAGGCTTATAAACTACTTAAACTAACTTTAAACTAATCTAAGGGCAACACACACACACACACACACACACACACACACACACACACACACACACACACACACACACACGTGTTCGTAGGAGCACTCGAGCCTCCGAAGGAGAGCAACCGAGTGTTCCTCAGCAAGGCGCCTTAGAGCGTTCGGCTACATCACCGCTGCCTCAATCAGGTGTCTGGATAGTTGTGATCACATAGTGCAGTGTTTATCAACCGTTTCGAATATGTGACCCCCCTTCAAAATAAAAATATTCTGGTGACCCCCCTCCTCTCAATCTGTAACTGTAAACTACGTTATCACAAACAAATTCAGTCTTGTATAATTGCGTAGGCTTCCGCGGCCAGAGTCAGATGACATAAACGTTTTCTGGGTGTTGTACCGCGTCATGATGTAAGAATGCAATTACTGTAATAACCGACGTTTCGGCCAAAGTTTCAGTGGCCTTCATCTGGGTATACTATATTTTGTCTTTACTGTTATAAAGCTACCACTCGTACGTAATGATTATATTGTTACTATAAAATGTCAGGTAGAGTGAATAACATTTAAAAATACTTATCTTTGCCTGTGTCTAGTGTTGCCGTGGTGGAACTGGTGCATTGCCTTAAATGATAGTCAGATAAACTCCCATTCTGTATTTATTCTCACGGGTGTAACTTTACAATAACTTCCTGTTTTGACAAACGTTTCCAGCAATCGATTTACATAATCGAACTTTCTTGAAAGTTCACAGCTTACACCACAGAAAACTGAAGTCCAGAACTTAACTGACTGAGTCGTTGGAGTGCGCCTCTATATACAGGGTGTCCCAGCTATCTTGTCCACCCAAAATATCTCTGCAACAATAACAGCTATTGGAAAGCGACTTTCACCGGTATCAATGTACGGCTAGGGCCCATGAATGTACATATTTGTAAACATTCTAAAACGAAAGCAAAAGTGTTTTTAACACAAACTTTTTTAATGGACACCCTATATTTTTTCTTCAGCAATCTATAGCATGACAAATCACATAACAATGGCGTTGATTGCATCGCAATATTCCAATTACATCCCGAGATATTGCGACGCGAAGTTGACGCTTGAAATACGCGAAACGCGCGGCTAGCGCTCGTCCTGAGCAGCGTGAGGTTCTCGCCTGAGTCTCAGGACGTGCGCTAGCGGCGCGTTTCGCGTATTTCAAGCGTCAACTTCGCGTCGCAATATCTCGGGATGTAATTGGAATATTGCGATGCAATCAACGCCATTGTTATTTGATTTGTCATGCTATGGATTGCTGAAGAAAAAATATAGGGTGTCCAATAAAGAAAACATAAGTTTGTGTTAAAAAAACACATTTGCTTTCGTTATAGAATGTTTCCAAATATGTACATTCATGGGCCCCAGCCGTACTTTGATACCGGTGAAAGTCGTTTTCCAATAGCTGTTATTGTTCCAGAGATATTTTAGGTGGACAAAATAGCTGGGACACCCTGTATATATATTTAACAATTACAATGTTGTAGGGTGAGTGTTATAAAAATTTCAGATGTTGATTTACAATTACAAAAGTTAGTGTTGATTAAAACATACAATGTAATTTAAGAGCGAATACAAAGTACATTAAATTAATACAATGTTGTAGCTTTTCCTCGTTAGTTTCTTTGGTAAATTTAGTACTGTTCTATTTACAATTAGATGCTTTAAGACGTGGTTATCTAGTTAAATACTAAATGAGTAAGTTTACTGACATTTACACAGTTTCTGCACCAACACCGGTAAGTTTTTATGATAATAGTTTTTATCTTTGTTATTCCAAAATATACAAAAAAAATCGAACAATTTGTATTTTGTACGAGATTTCATTGTTAATTTGTCCCAGCCTAATTACAATTTAAGCTTTGCTGTTTTGTACAGTCTTTCTAACATAATAGTTAAGTCTGCGAGTGAATTTCAATTAATATCATTTCTATTTCTTTATTTACTATGAACACTTCTCGAATGTTCGGTCCAACGTTTTTCTTAAGAACGCCACAATTAATCTTCTTTATCATCCAAATCGCAAGTAATATCTGTAAGTACACTTTATACTCGACGCAAACCCTACTTTCTTCTTTTAGATTCACGTTTGTTCGAAATTTAGGATGAATGGAAATGTCCGATACCGCCGCCGGTATTCGCGAGTCTCTGTACCCCGTGCTTCAGTTTGACCTGCTGAGGGGGTCCACACTGGCTGATGAATTACATCCATTACACTCTCAACAAGACATTACGTCATAATTTTTAAAATCAATTATGTTATTGGTGTGTTTTTGGCGCAATAATGGAGACTTTATTATGACAGGATGCTGAGGGGGAAGAAGTAGGGGTTAGTCGTTGCCTATTGCTTCTTGTATAGCTAGACATGATTGGTGGTGTGACGATACTGCTGGCCCTCCCATCTCAATGTTTCCGTACGATACCGCCTACGTCGGACCCGGAATCGTGTGGTTTAATAGTGATGTATGTTGCGTGTGACATTACAAACGAAATAGCCAGCCTAGGAATCAGAGTAGGACAGTGTCTCGGCGATACTGTGATCAAAACAAGTGATAGATTTCATTAATTAAGAGATTTGTATAAGACGTTTCCAGACAGTTCTATAAACAATACTTTTGTCATTGTACATTATTTTAATAAATAGACAGACGAAGGGTACAAACTTATGTAAAACATAAAGTCTTGAAAATAAATAGCATTGTATATAGGTTAGGCTCATGAACAGGTTGCTAATTGTATTAATTAATCTAATAGTCGAAATTCAATATTGTAATTCTTTGTATATATTGACTGACGTGAGATTTTAAACCTAGTTTCAGAATTGACAATATATTTGATAGGTCAATATTTGTTAGGAACATGTATGATGTACTCATTAACAAATTAATGGACATTCAACATCGCACTTTTTTGTCAACAGAAAGATCGGAAATTTCGTCTTAAAATACATGCGCCATATATAATTATTGTATGCATAGTTTTCATTTTATATTGTGATTATTCTTGTGTACGTGAAATGTTGCATTTGTATGTTCGGTAATTGTAAATCAGTATATTCAATTGTTATGAACAATGGATAATGTAATGACATTATTGTCGATGTTATATATTTGCCTCACCGCCTTGCGTGGGGGAGTTCGAGTTCTGGCTTTCGCAAAGTGCTTTGGAATCTATGTCAGTCTGTGTTGTTGTTGTTGTTGTACGCAAGTTTGAATTTGTAATGTTTTGTTGGAGAAGCAGTTTGGTTTCAAATTAAAGAAGAAGTGAAAAATTGTACACATCGAGTATTTATTTCTACCACGACGCCCCAGGAGAATAATGTTGCAGCGAGCAGATCCCCCATACATCGCAATGTTGAAAAGCTAAGTATATTTTTTGGAACTGGTAGACTGAAATGTAATTACTTAAAAATATATTAAAACATTTCAGTGGTCATCGGCGAATGAGGTGAGGGCTTCCGTTTCTCTCCGGCAGCGCGACGGCCGGACTGACAACACAACACGCGAGCGTTACCTGCAAGCAACTGCCGCCGCGCGGCCCGCGGCCAGCAGGAGAGAAACGGAAGCCCTCACCTCATTCGCCGATGACCACCAATCATGTCTCGCTACGCAAGAAGCAACAGGGAACGGCTAACCCCTACTCCTTCCCCCTCAGAATCCTATCATAATAAAGTTTCCATTGTTCCGCGGTGGCCGAGGGGACTAAGGCGCTCCAGTCGCGGTCTGCAGGGCCACTACGGTCGGGGGTTCGAATCCCCCCTCGGGCATGGATATTTGTGCCGCCCTAGTTCGTAAGTAGTTCATAAGTAGTTTGTAAGTTTAGGGACTGATGGCCCCGTAGTTAAGTCCCATAGACTATACAAACATTTGAACATTCTTCCGCCAAAAAATCCACCAATAACATCGCTGATTAAAAAAAAGAAATATGACGCAATGTCTAATTGAAAGTAAATATAAAGTATAGTAACAACCAGCTCACATCAGTATACACAGGGGAAGGCCAGTGTAACGTTGGCCGAAACGTCGGTTATTAATGTAACAACCTTCTTACAACATGACGCGGTACAACTCCCAGAAAACCTTTATGTCATCAAATTCAATCTTTTATTTTTTTTTTTGGTTCGCTTTTTTATTTATTTATTTATTTCTTAACGCCTTCACCGTGTCCTTTCTCTCGGCATTTCATGCTTTGGTTAGTAATCTGACACGTTTCGGCGTGCCATTCTGCGATTGTACGTTGCTAATTATTCTGTGCTAATGGCAGCAAAAATGTGTACTGGGGAAACCAAGCAGAACTTTTATTTTATTTGCTAGTTTCAATGACTTTACGAGAGTAGCAACTGCATGCACGTAACTTTTACTAAAATCACCTTTCCAAGTACTTCTTTCCTTTAGTAATACATTTCAAAATCTTGTTCCAGAAATACTCCTTGTACAGGGTGTCCAGAAAAGGACTTCCTGATTTCAAAATTAAATATCTCGAAAACAAAGACCGATAGAGAAATGCAGTAAACGGTATGTTTATTGTGAAAGCTGTAACAAGTTTATACAGCAGTTTGAAATAATAGTTACAAAAGCTGCTAACAGTTGGCGCTGTAATCGCCATACGTAATGCCTAGTATAAATAGTGATCCGAAGCCCAGAGCAATCAGTCTCTATTGAAACGTGAAAGAAGGTTAGCGTACCGAAGGAAGAGATTAAAACCATGTACTCCATTGAACAACGCGTTTTTCTGGTGCTAGAGTACCGCAGGTTAGAAGAGAGTCATACGGTAACAAGGCGAAATTTTCAAGCACGATTTAATGTTCCAAAAGGACCCGATGCGAAAACCATTCGTACGCTCTTCGCAAAATTTCAACGAACAGGCAGCGTAACTGATGATCTAGTGGGGCATGTTGGCCGCAAGCAAACCGCAGTTACGCCTGAAAATATCGCCACAGTTTCTGGAATTAATCAGCGAAATCCAATGTCATCCGTCCGTAGAATTGCATCTGAGACTGGTTTGAAGCGTTCCAGCACGCAGAAAATACTGAGAAAGAGCCTACACATGTTTCCATTCAAAATTCAAACGCACCAGGCCATACCCGTACGAGCTGTGCAACAAAGGTTGCCTTTGCTTATCATATGCTCACTGATAGTGAAGGATTTGATGTTGGCTGCATCTGGCTTACAGATGAAGCACACTTCCACCTGAATGGATACGTGAATAAGCAGAACTGGTGATTTTGGGGTTCCGAAAATCCATATTGGTGTGAAGCAAAACCCCTGTATTCTCCTAAAGTTACTGTGTGGACTGCAGTATGCAGCAGAGGCATTATTGGCCCTTTTTTCATTCGAGAAACGGTCACTGGTGCACGTTACGTTGCAATTTTGGAACAATTTGTCGCCACACAGCAAACATTAGAGGATCGACCAGGTACTGAATGGTTTATGCAAGATGGAGCCTGACCACATCGGACCGAACAAGTGTTTCGCTTTCTTGAGGAATACTTCGGCAATCGAGTCATTGCTTTGGAATATCCCAAATTTACTGGTGCAGGCATGGACTGGCCTCCATATTCGCCGGATTTGACTCGCTGTGACTTTTTTTTGTGGGGCACAGTGAAAGACATGGTCTACCCGAAGCATCCCGTCACACTGGACGAGCTTGAATCGGTGATCTCTGTGGCATGTGAATCCATTTCGGTTGAGACACCTCTGTAGTGCCAATGGTGAACATTTTGAAAACATTGTGATGTGATTGTTTGCAAAGAGTGTTTTCATACGATTATTTCACTTATGTATGCTGATGTGAGTGGTACAGCGTACAGCGCCATCTGTTATCAACTTTTGTAACTATTATTTCAAATTGCTGTATAAACTTCTTACAGCTTTCACAATAAACATACCGTTTACTGCATTCCTCTGTCGATATTTGTTTTCGAGATATTTAATTTTGAAATCAGGGAGCCCTTTCCTGGACACCCTGTAGGAACGACATTGTCAACAGGAAATACAATTCTTAGTTGTTGGTTGGTACACATTGAAACTATTCACGATATTTTTCATCATTTTCTGTTACTATCGTCAAAAAATAATATTAAAATGTCAAGAGGTGATTGTGGCCGATATAAAAGTCTTAATACGTTTAGTACGGCCTCCCGAATGTTGACGACTGCTGGCCCGAACTAAGCTTGTCGACCACGGTCTAGGGATTAAATTGTTGGACGAAGGTTTTCTTGTTTATTTTTTGGAGTGGAACACAATATCCTATTTCTACGTGATTTCTGACAGAAAGATATATTTCGCTTAACGACTGCTTCGCATTTTAGGCAAGATTCTGAGAGCCGCGGTGGAGTAGCCGAGCGGTCTAAAGCGTCTCGCTGCGGAGCGCGCGGTTGCTCGCCGTGGAGGTTCGAGTCCTCCCTGGGGCATGGGTGTGTGTGTTGTCCTTGGGTTAGTTTACCTAGGTTTAAGTAGTTTGTAAGCTACGGACTGATGACCACGCAGTTTGGTCCGATAGATTTACGAACATTTGAATATTTTGAACAAGACTCAGAAGCGAATTATGGTCATTAAGAAACGTCCCTCCGCATAGACAATTAGTGAAGAAGTAGATATTTTTTTCGAATTTTTCAGATTTACTTATTGTATCAAGTTCATTTACCTTCGATTGGTTCATGAAAACAGTTTTTAGACTTCCCATTTATTCGTCGTTAACACACTGTATTATAAAACCATGTATGATCAATTCATTATGAATGTTATCCTAGGAACAATTTAATTTTAACATTAAATATTCCAGGGTTATTCCAAAAGTAAAATCCGATTCGCCGTAAAAACCGGGTGATCAAAAAGTCAGTATAAATTTGAAAACTTAATGAATCACGGAATAATGTAGACAGAGATGTAAAAATTGGCACACATGCATGGAATGACATGGTGTTTTATTAGAACCAAGTAAAAAAATGTTCAAAAATGTCCGCCAGATGGCGCTTCATCTGTTCAGAAAAGCAATAATTAGCATAACAAATTAAGACAAAGCAAAAATGATGTTCTTACAGGAAATGCTCAATATGTTCACCATCATTCCTCAAAAATAGCTGTACTCGAGGATAATGATGTTAACAGGACTGTAAAGCATGTCAGGAGTTATGGTGAGGTGCTGGCGTCGGATGTCGTCTTTCAGCATCCCTAGAGATGTCGGTCGATCACGATACACTTGCGACTTCAGGTAACCCCAAAGCCAATAACCACACAGACTAAGGTCTGGGGACCTGGGAGGCCAAGCATGACGAAAGTCAGCTGAGCACACGATCACCCCAAAACGACGCGCGCAAGAGGTCTTTCACGCGTCTAGTAATATGGGGTGGAGCGCAATCCTGCATAAAAATCGTACGTTGAAGCAGGTGTTTTATCAGCCAGGCTAGGGATGATGCGATTCTGTAACATATCGGTGTACCTCTCACCCGTCACGGTAGCAGTTACAAAATCACAATCACGCAGTTGCTCAAACAAAAAATGCCCGATAACGGTAGATGTGGTAAACTCAACCCATACGGTGACTTTCTCGTCGTGCAATGGAGTTTCCACGACAGTTCTAGGATTTTCGGTAGCCCAAATTCTGCAGTTATGGGCTTTGACAGTTCCTCGGAGCGTGAAATGTGCTTCATCCGTCCACAACACGTTACTCAACCAATCGTCATGTTCAAATGTTTGTAGAGCTTATGGGACTTCACTACGGGGTCATCAGTCCCTAAACTTACAAACTACTTATGAACTAGCTAACACTACGGACGGCACAAATATCCATGCCCGAGGGGGGATTCCAACACCCGACCGTAGTGGCCGTGCAGACCCTGACTAGCGCGCCGCAGTACGCTCGGCCACCGCGGCCAGAAAACCAATCGTCATCTTCCACCATCTTTTGAAATGCCCACGCCGCAAATGCCCTCCGCTTCACTAAATCGCACAGGTAACAGTTCATAATGCCGATGGATTTTGTAAGGATAGCATCGGAGGGTACGCCTAAATGCCAATCAAACAGTAGTGTATAGAATGCCGGTGCGACGTGCGACTGCACGAGCGCTGACTTCCCCGTGTATAAACGAACCCGCTACAGTCTCCATTTCTTCCTGATCTGTCTCAGAAGCATTACGCCTTGTGCTCTGTCGGCCACTACGGGGTCTATCGTCTAAACAGTCACTGACGTTTTGCTGTCCAGCGCCATCTGTCGGATATTTTTTGAACTTTTTTTGTCCTAATAAAACTCCTTGTCATTCCAAGCATGTGTGTCAATTTTTACCTCTCTATCTACATTATTCCGAGATTTATTAAGTTTTCAAATTTATACTGACTTTTTGATAAGCCAGTATCTCGACAGCAATTCCTTCTTGTAAACCATAGCATGATCAGTAAACAGTTCCAGTTTTCTGCTCACCCTATCAGATGATTTCTGTAGACAAGGAACAATTGCGGCACTATCACATCCCCCTTGCGCTCTCCTGTCGGTGCCATTCTCTCTCTCTCTCTCTCTCTCTCTCTCTCTCTCTCTCTCTCTCTCTCTCTATATATATATATATATATATGTGTGTGTGTGTGTTTCACTGTGTTTACCTCTGTAACTTATAAAATAATAGGTGACGGGAAATTTTAATGCGCTAGGTCAACACAAGAAATGTTACACTTTCTGCGGAGCTATGAACATAGTTTATTGTATCATTTTCCAATGAGTTACAGCACAAATATATAATTTTTTTTTTAAATGGAACCATAGTTTTTTCTATCGCGCATTGGAATCGTTGAAACCAACTGCGTCCAAATCTAAACTACATTCTTATCACTGTTAGTTTGGGAGATACCACACGCTGTACATAATATATGGCTGTGTGGTGGGTGACGGATGTTATGGCGGTGGGACGTTGATTTATATGAGAGGTTCAAATGTGCGTCCATGTTCCTCAATGCATAATGCAATGCGCCGTCGAAAGGATCTGCGGACGAGATGTAACGTGGCCGGTGTGACGGAGCGACATGCCGTTTTAGATGATCTGGGGATGTGGGCTCAGTGACATAAACACGGTCCCTTAGATATCCCCACAAGAAGAAATCTACTGGTGTTAAATCGGGCAACCTTGCGAGTCGTGTTTATGTCACTGAGCCCACAATCTCACGTGATCTAAAACGGCGCATCGAGGACGCATGCCGCTCCGTCACACCGTAAATCAACTTCCCACCGCCATAACATCCGTCACCCATCACACAGCCATATTGGCTGTAGCTCCCACACTAACAGTGATAGGAATGTAGTTTAAATTGATTTGGACGCAGCTGGTTTCAACGATTCGAATGCACGATAGAAAAAACTATTGTTCCATTTAAAAAATTATATCTTTGTGCTGTAACTCTTTGGAAAATGATACAATAAACTATGTTCATAACTCTGCAGATAGTGTAATATTTCTTGTGTTGACCTACCGCATTAAAATTTCCCGTCACCTATTATTTTATAAGTTACAGAGGCATACACACTTGGTGAAACACCATATATATATATATATATATAACATTATACTTAAATCCCATAGACTCTACAAACATTTGAACCTAACATTACCGCTGGATATATTTCGTAAACCACATCAAATACTGACGAACCGATTCCACAGACCGAACGTGGGTATAGGGTCTAGTGCCGGCCGCGGTGGCCGAGGGGACTGAGGCGTTCCAGTCACGGTTTGCACTGCCACTACGGTCGGGGGTTCGAATCCCCCCTCGGGCATGGATATTTGTGCCGTCTTTAGTCTTAGTTAGTTGATAAGTAGTTTGTAAGTTTAGGGACTGATGACCCCGTAGTTAAGTAGTTAAGTCCCATAAACTGTACAAACATTTGAACATTTTTTTGAGGGCCTAGTGTAATTGGTTATTACAAACCATAAAAAAATGCACAGAAGTATGTTTTTTTAACTCAAACCTACGTTTTTTAATGGAACCCCGTTAGTTTTGTTAGCACATCTGAACATATAAACAATTACGTAATCAGTGCCGTTTGTTACTTTGTAAAATGTTAATTACATCCGGAGATATTGTTACCTAAAGTTGACGCGTGAAACCTCCGACGTTCAGTGTTTACAAGTGTGGCTGTAGTGCACTGTTGTGGTTTGGTCTAGCTGTCGCAGTGTCCGCATGTATCGCTTGCTGCTATTGGTATTCTGCATTCGTCTTTGCACGCAGACTAACTGTGGTACACTGTGTTACCAGACGTCTGTGATAGTGTAGTGTTGTAGGAACTGTGAGCATGGTGTATTCGAACTCTGAAAAGGCGGAATGTTACTCATCTATGGCGAGTGTCGACAAAATGCAGCTGAAGCCTGCAGGGTGTATGCAGAACGGTGCCCAGACAGAGAGCATCCAAAGTGCCCCACATTTCAAAACATCTACCGCCAACTGTATGCAACAGGTATGGTCGCAGCACGCAAACGGGTCCGTAACAGGTCCGTCACAGGAGAAGCGGGTGCAGTTGATGTGTTAGCTGCTGTTGCCGTGAACCCACACAGGAGTACACGCAACTTGCGAGAGCCGGTGGACTGAGTCAAAGTAGTGTCATGCGCTTACTGCATCGTCACCGCTTTCAACCGTTTCATATGTCGCTACATCAGCAATTACATGGTGATGACTTTAATCATCGAGTGCAACTCTGTCAATGGGCATTAACAGAGAATGCGTTGCAGTTCTACCTCTTTACCGATGAAGCGGGTTTCACAAACCACAAGGCAGTAAATCTATGGAAAATGCATTACTGGTCCGTGGATAATTCTCGCTGGCTCCGACAGATAGAGCGACTGCGACCGTGGACTCATTGGCGATCACCTCATTGGTCCTCACTTCATTGCAGGGGCTCAAAATGCTGCAACATACATCGCGTTTCTACAGAATGATCTGCCAACGTTGCTCGAAAATGTCCCACTGGAAACGCGTCGACGTATGTGGTATCAGCATGATGGTGCACCTGCACATTTCGCAATTAACACTAGGCTGACCCTTGACAGGATGTTCGACGGGTGTTTCATAGGACGTGGAGGGCGCATAAATTGGCCAGCCCGTTCTCCTGATCTTACACTTTTGGACTTCTTTCTGTGGGGTACGTTAAAGGAGAATGTGTACCGTGATGTGCCTACAACCCCAGAGGATATGAAACAAGGTATTGTGGCAGCCTGCGACGACATTACACCAGATGTACTGCGGCGTGTACGACATTCATTGCGTCATAGATCGCAATTGTGTGCAGCAAATGATGGCCACCACTTTGAACATCTATTGGCCTGACATGTCGGGACACACTCTATTCCACTCCGTAATTGAAAACGGAAACCACGTGTTTACGTGCACCTCACCCCTCATGGTAATGTACATGTGCGTCAGTGAAAAAGACCAATAAAGGTGCTATCATGTGGACGTAATGTGCTGTTCTAGTCTCTTCTGTACCTAAAGTACATCACCGTTCCCTTTGGATCCCTACTTAATTCGGTGCTCTCCGATACACACGATTGAACAGCGGAGGAGTGGTACTGAAGCGTCAACTTTAGGTTACAATATCTCCTGATGTAATTAACATTTTACAATACAACAAACGGCACTGATTACGTATTTGTTTGTGTGTTCAGATGTGCTAACAAGACTAACGGGGTTCCATTTAAAAAAACGTAGGTTTGTGTTAAAAAACATACTTCCGTGCATTTTTTTATGGTTTGTATTAAGCAATTACACTAAGGGTGTCCCAGCTATCTTGTCCATCCAAAATATCTTTGGAACAATAACAGCTAGTGAAAAACGACATTCACCTGTATCAATGTATGGCTGAGGCCCATGAATGTACATATTTGGAAACATTCTATAACGAAAGCAAATGTGTGTGTGTTTTTTTTTTTTTTTTTTTTTTTTTTTTTTTTAACGCAAACTTACGTTTTTTTTAAATGGACACCCTATTTTTTTCTGCAGCAATCCATAGCATGAGAAATCACATAAAAAGTGGCGTTGATTGCACCGCAATATTCCAATTACATCCCGAGATATTGCGACGCAAATTTGACGCTTGAAATACGCGAAACGCGCGGCTAGCGCACGTCCTGAGACTCAGGCGAGAACCCCATGCTGCATTTCAAGCGTCAACTTCGCGTGGCAATATCTCGGGATGTAATTAGAATATTGCGATGCAATCAACGCCATTGTTTATGTGATTTGCCGTGCTATGGATTGCTGAAGAAAAGAATATAGGGTGTCCATTAAAAAAAAAGTTTGTGTTAAAAAACACATTTGTTTTCGTTTAAGAATGTTTCCAAATATGTACATTCATGGGCCCCAGCCGTACATTGATACCGGTGAGTCGTTTTCCAATAGCTGTTATTGTTACAGAGATATTTTGGGTGGACAAGATAGCTGGGACATCCAGTACTTATATCAGCTATGGGACGAAACTACAGTGTTCATAGGTCCCTAGACTTACAATCTACTTACGCCAAGGGCACCACACACACACACACACACACACACACACACAAACACACACACACAAACACACACACACACACACACACACACACATACATACATACATACTCGAGGGAGCAATCGAACCTCCGACGGGGAGCATCCGTATACTCTGCAGCAAGGCCACTCACAAATTTGGGTACCTGTTCCATATGCACGCATTTACCTTATCAGTCTGCAGTAACATACAATTGAATATTTTTTTGAAATTAGTACATTGGTAGAAGTGTTATGAATCACCCCCAAGAACAGTGCTCGTAAGCACTAAGGTACAATAGCTGTACATTGCTAGAGATTCGTTTATCATCATCACTGGCAATCACGTGTATGTCTGTGCAACCTCTGTTTTGACTTGGCAGGCACTTACTGTATTGAGTTGTGATGTGAATAGATTAAAACCATAGTGCCATACTCCTGTTGAATAGCCTCAACCGTTTGAAAGGGCTCGCATTGTGGGTCAGAGCTAACTGGAAAGACGTATCTATGGATTGTTCCACTTGTTGGGCAAAATGTACTTTGCTGTTTAGAGTTGTGCTCTGTGGAACATTTTCGCAACTAAAACTCATGTTCGCGCAATACAGGCGAAAGTTAAATTAGACCAGTATTTCTAAAATAATAGGTGCGGAATGCTCCTCTTCAGACATCTGCCTTTCTCGCAACGCACCCATAAATATCACAATTTTTGCATGTCTATTCGATATAAACGGTCGGAAAAAAAATATACCTCCAAAGAGTTTGTTCGGATGACAGCATATGCCATCTGGGACGTAGTCGACATACAAACAATGGTTTATGCGTCGTCCACTATCAGACTGTGTGGAGACAACTGCCAGAGCACCATCTGTATGTACCCTTCAATAAGAAATATTTGCACCCATCTGTTTCAGTATCGCATCAAGTGCGAAGCAAACAGGCGCCATGCCACGAAGATGCATTCGTACTTTCTGCAGCCAAATGAGCAATTTGACGTCGCCAAGGACAAAACACACATGCGCGCCGGCTTCTGGCATACCTTGCACGTTAGAAGTCACCAGTATCGTTTTTACTATTGCTGTGTGCTGTTCATAGTGTGAGTTCAGAATGTTTAAGACAATCAACTCGCCGATTGTGAAGTAAGGGCAGTGATACGGGTTTTGTCTGCAAGAAACATTTCAGCGGGAGAAATCCATCAGCAGATAACTGAAGTGTACGGTCCTAACATAATGAGTGACAGTAAAGTGCGCAAGTGGGTGCGAGCCTTTAATGAAGGACGGGGAAATGTGGACGATGCACCACGCTACGGCCAACCATCCGTGATTTCAGAGGAGTTGGTTCATGCGGTTGATGACAAAATTCGTGGCGATCGACGATTCCCTATTTCCAGTTTAGAAGTGCATTTCCCGATTGTGAGTAGAACAACGTTGTACAGAATTGTGTCTGAACATTTGAATTTTCGAAAATTGTGAACCCGTTGGATTCCAGGCTGCTTACTGATGCCCATAAAATGAAAAGAATGGATTCTGCTCTTGTATTTTTGGAGCGATCTCATGAGGAAGGTGACAGTATTTTAGACCATATTGTCACAGGGGACGAGACAAGGGTTTCTCACATCACCCCGGAGTCTAAACATCGCCAAGCAAGGTCAAGGCAAGGCACACGCTAGGTTATGGCGACAGTGTTTTGGGATAGACATGCAGTATTGTTAGTTGACTTTATGGAAAGAGGGACAACGGTCAATAAATCCACATACTGCGCTACCCTGACTAAACTTCCACAATAAACAACGTAGTATTTTGTCGTCTGGAGTTGCATGACAATGCCAGACCCCATACTGCGAAGGACACGCAAACTCTAATCACGAACTTTGGACCGAACAGATGAACCACCCACCGTACAGTCCGGACTTGGCACCAAGTGAGTTCCACCTGGCCCCCTACATAAAGGGGTTTTTGCGGCAAGCGTTTCGACACAGATAATGAAGTGAAAGTAGCTATTAAAGACTGGTTATCATCTCAGGCGGCCGATTTCTACGACTTAGGCATTCAAAAGCTAGTTGAACGATATGACAAATGTCTAAATAAGTATGGAGATTACGTACAACAATAGAGAAAAACGAAAGGGATGTCACAAAACAATTGCGTTGGAAACAAGTTTGATATAGGACGTTTTTGTTTTAACCGGACCTTGCTTTTGGAATATCCATCGTATTTCACTTAGACATCTACATAGATACTCTGCAAATCACATTTCAGTACCTGGCAGAGGGTTCATTAACCATTTTCATAATTTTTCTCTACCGTTCCATTCTCTAATAGCGCGCTGGAAGAAAGAACACCTAATCGTTCCGTTTTCGATCTGATTTCTCTCATTTTATTGGGATGGTCATGTCTCCCTAAGTAGGTGGGTGCTAGCAAAATATTTTCACATTCAGAAATAAAAGTCGGTGATTGAAAATTCGCAAACAGATCACGCCGCAATGAATAACACCTTTCTTTTAATGATTTCCACCCCAATTCGTGCAGTATTTCCGTGACGCTCCCCACCCTCCCCCCGTAACGTGATAAAACAAAACGAACTGCCCTATTCTGAACCTTCTCAATATCGTCCGTCAGTTCAAATGTTCAAATGTTTGTATAGCTTATGGGACTTAACTACGGGGTCATCAGTCCCTAAACTGACAAACTACTTATGATCTAGTTAACACTAAGGACGGCAGGAATATCCATGCCCGAGGGGGGGATTCGAACCCCCGACCGTAGTGGCCGTGCAGACCGTGACTGACGGGCCTCAGTCCCCTCGGCCACGGCGGCCGGCCTTCCGTCAGTCCCGCCTGGTGAGGGTCGCACAAGGGGCAACAGTACTCCAGGTGAGGACGCACAAGTGTGATGTAGGCAGTCTCTTTGGTGGAGTTGATGCATTTTCAAAGCGTTCTGCCCATGAAACGTAATCGTTGGTTCGCCTTCCCCACAATATTTTCTATGCGTTCTCTCCAATCTAAGTTGTTCGTAATTGTAACTCCTAGGTATTTGGTAGAATTTACGACTTTAAGGTTTGACTGCTTTATGGCGTAATTGAAGTTCAACGGATTTCTTTTAGTGGTCATATGTATTACTTCACACCTTTTTTTATTTAGTGTCAATTGCCAATTTTCGCACCATATAGAAATTTTGTCTAAATCGCTTTGCAGTTGCTTTTGCTCCTTTGTTGACTTCACTAACTGATAAAGGACAGCATCATTCGCAAACAGTCTAAGGGAGCTATTCAGATTGTCTCCTAAATCGTTTATAAACACAAGGAAGAGTAGGGGCCCTATAACGCTTCCCTGGGGAACACCAGATATCACTTTTGTTTTACTCGATGACTTACCGTCAATTACTACGAACTGTGTCCTTTATGATAGGAAATCGTGTATCCAGTCGCACAATTGGGGAGATATTCCATAAGCACGCGATTTCATTAGAAGCCGCATACGACGTTCGTCTTTGTATTAGTAAACCCCTAGGTATTTTATGGTGCAAGTACTTCCCCTGTGACGGCGACACCCTCCCCGCCCCTGAACAACATTTTGCGACCCCCTGGGGATCGCGATCCACAGGTTGAAAAACCATGATGTAGTATATTAAAAATTTATAATGGACTTTGTCTCAGAATGTGTCCTACAAATCTATCCCTTCTCTTAGTCAAGTTATGCCAGAAACTCCTTTTCTTCCCAATTCGGTTAAGCACCTCCTTATTAGTCACGTGAACTACCCGTATAATCCTCATCATTCGTCTGTAGCACCACATTTCGAAAGCTTCTATCATCTTTTTGTCTGAACTCCTTATCCTCCACGTTTCACTGCCATACAATGCTACACTCCAGACAAATGTTTTCAGAAAGGACTTCCTAACATTTAAATTAATATTGGATGTTAACAAGATTCGCTTCTTTAGAGACACTTTTCTCCCCATAGCCATTCTGCATTCTATATCTTCTTTACTTCAGACGTCAGAAATTATCTTGCTACCCAAATAACAAAATTCATGTACTACTTTTATTGTCTCATTACCTAGTCTAATTCCTTCAGCATCGCCTGATTTTCTGATATTACATTACATTACATTACCTTCGTTTTACTCTTGTTAATGTTCATCTTATATCTTCCTTTCAAGACACTGTCCATTCCATTCCTTTGCAGTCTCTGACAAAATCACTATGTCATCAGCAAACCGCAATGTTTTTATTTCTTCTCCCTGAACTTTAATTCGCTCTCCAAATTTCTCCTTCCATTCCTTCACTGTTTGCTCAATGTACAGATTGAACAACATTTTGGAAAGGCTACAACCCTGTATTACTCCCTTCACGAGCTCTGCAACCCTTTCTTTCCCTTCGACTCTAATAACCGCTGTCTGGTTTTTGTATAGGTTGAGGTAAACCGAGGGACGAATACAGTAAGCAGATTTCAAAAGGATGTAGGTTGCCGAAGGTAAAAAAAGAAAAAAAAAAAAAAGGTTCAAATGTTTGTAAAGCTATCTGACCAAACTGTGTAGTCATCAGTCCGTCGCTCACATACTACTTAAACCTAGGTAAAGTAACCCAAGGACAACACACACACCCATGCCCCAGAGAGGAATCGAACCTCCACGGCGAGCAACCGCGCGCTCCGCAGCGAGACGCTTTACATCGCTTTTTTTTTTTTTTTTTTTTTTTTTTTTTTTTGCTTGTAGATCCATGGTTCGCGGTCGTTAGTTCATTTTGTTCTTGGTTGTTCGTTTGACATTTGGCTCAGGTTTTTTTTTATTACAGAGGGCGTTCTGCCCCCTGACCGGGCGCGCTGAGCCACGGCGCCCGGCACCCTCTCGGCTACTCTACCGCGGCGAACATATTCTCAGATGAAGAGACTTACACAGGACAGGATAGCGTGGAGAGCTGCATCAAACCAGTCTGACTGAAGATCACAACAACAACAACGGATTTGGTTACCGCGAACAGTATTGAGTTGTGGCGTACTTCATAAGTGGGGAAAAACACAGTTTCCCTCTTTCTTCAACCGTAAACGAAGATATGCCAGAAATTAGGCTTATTAACTCGCTGAGGAGGTGCGCGCAGTCAGCTGTCGCGATCTCAGATTAGTGACCCGTCGCTTGCTGATGCGTGTGACGAGGAAAGAGTAGCGGCGGCGGCGGCGGCGGTGGCGTGCGTCTCGACGGCAGCCGGCAGCCTGCGGTGACGTCATAGGCGGCAGCGGCGGCTTGGGCGCATGCGCGGAGCGCGGGCGTGTTTGTTTTGCGAGCGGCGGGCGCGCAGCAGAGCACAGTGCCGGCGGGCGGGGATGCGGCCAGCGGCGGTGGCGGCACAGCATGGGCGCCCACCAGTCGGCGCGCGCCGGCGCCGCCTCGCGCGGGCTCGCCGACCACGAAGGTGGGTCACCTGCTCTGCACTAGCGCTTCGGCCTCGCACTTTCCCCGCGTTTCCTCGCGAATGACGCAAAATCGCAATTCTCTGGCATATGTGGCAGTAGCGCTGTAACCTGTCTGAGTCGAATTTCCCGTAATGCTTCATTAGAAAAATTATAAGTATTCTTCATTTAAAAGAGGCTTTGGTCATTTTTCGTCATTGTCAAGTACCGTACAGCTTACATGCCTTACTAGATGCGGAAGTCATTTATATTAAAGTGACTACATTTTACTCACGTCAACAATGAAATGACATTCAGTTTATGTCGCTTGTGAACTATGTTTTATATATGTAGAAAACTGTCAGCAATCAGTCGTAAATATGTTTCTTATTATTACCAGATCTAGATTTCGATCACTGTGTGATCATTACCAATTCTTAAAACAAACAGTTAACAATCTGTCAAATATTCAGCCCTGATTGTAAATTACGTAAAACTTCAAAATTAGCATCACTTATACTTTGACAGTTCTTACTACTTTGTACGATTACAATGATTATACAGGGACAGCAACGTAATTTTACCAGTTTAATTTCGTCAGGATCATATGTCGTTGCGGCCTACTTTGTTACCGATTCACCCGTTTTTGTGTTCTAAGAGTTCAATCAAAGTTTTCGAGGTAGAATTTCTGTAAGTTCATTTAATGTTACTTGTGGATACTTTGAAATATGTATACAAAGTTCCACTTTTTCCAACAATGTTCATCTGGTATTCCGTGTAAAATTTTGACTGCGATTGTATCACCACTGTGGTTTTGCTTTTTCAATTGCATAACATAGTTCGGTTCATTATCCTCGCTATTGTTGGTGTATGTTGTATATACACATGAAGTTTTAAAAAGAAGTTCCTCTTGGGCCATTGTCGCTATGTGTGATATCATTTACGCATGGATTATCATATTGACATGTTCTAGTGGTAAGGTAAAATAAAATATAGGTTCATATTAGTTCAAGTGGGTAGTTGAATATTTGTGGCTTTGAAAATTACACTTGTGATTCTACCAAAGTAGACCGTTTGTACCTATCTTTTTTGTGTAGTTGATATTTCTCGACTTAAGCGATGAAGACCAAAACAGTCCGTAGTACAGAAAAAATATTTATGACAAGCAGTTACTTTGGTGCAATTTCCTAAATGTTCAAATGTTTGTAGAACTTATGGGACTTAACTATGGGGTCATTAGTCCCTAAGCTTACAAACTACTTATTAACTACCTAAGACTAAGGACGGCACAAATATCCATGCCCGAGTTGGGATTCGAACCCCCGACCGTAGTGGCCGTGCAGACCGTGACTGGAGCGCCTGAGTCCCCTCGGCCACCGCGGCCGGCTCTGAAAGTTCCACCTAATGTTTGCATCGTTAAGATTACATTACGTATTCCTTTATTACCTCGTCGGCAGACGCTCAAACCGGCAAACCGGGAAGCCACAGCAGTATTTACCACTTTATTTAAGATCTAAAATTACTGACAACGAAACAAAGGTTATTATTTATATCATAATTAAATCTCATTATTTTTGATAATTACTTCTATGCCACAGGTCAATGTATGAGCTGGTCGATGTCCCATTTATGAAGTAAAACTTTGAATTATAACTGACGTAAAACCAATCGTATGAAACGTCCGCAATTAGCCATATCTGAGATAATACATTATTACATCGGTAAATGGATGGACGTCTTGTGCATCATGTTCACGACGTCTCTAGCAGTATGATCAGAACATGTAGACAGCTCAACTGTGAATGACAGCTCACATGACGTTACTTATCATCTGGTATGAGCGCTAACGACTAGATATGAGAAAGACTAAAGTCTCCGAAAAAAAAAAAAAATCTACTACCATTCTTTGCGGTTACGAGTGTTTTGAAGGTGATGATGATGATTCTGGAGCGCCACGTTGCGGATTTCGCGGCCTCCCGCGTCGGAGGTTCGAATCCTCCCTCAGGCATGAATATGTGTATTGCCCTTAGGTTACTTAAACTTAGTTTTAAGTAGTTTGTAAGACTAGGGACTGATGACCAACGTAGTTTGGCCCCGTAGGATTACAAACATTTGAGACGTATGTAGTGCTGTTTACTTCAGTTTGTGAGGAATTAGTGAGGAACAGTGAGCGCACCTTTGACTATGTAAAATGATTTAATGAATAACTGCTTTCTTAAAATGAAATTTGCTCAAATTACAGTCTTCTTTTTCTTCTTGATTTAATACCTGTCTTGAGACTGGCTATTTCCATTTGGTCCAGTTGAGAAGATTAAATGTCATAAACGTCAAATAGGTTGATGTTCGATTCGGCATGGGATTGTGTGACAACTGTAATGAAATATAATAATGAAGTTTTGAGACCCATTACTTGTTTATAGTAAGTCAACAATTAAAAAATTCATTGATAATAAGGACTCACCGAAAATACCTAGCCGCAGTGGAGTAGCCGAGCGGTCTAAAGCGTCTCGCTGCGGAGCGCGCGGTTGCTCGCCGTGGAGGTTCGAGTCCTCCCTGGGGCTTGGGTGTGTGTGTGTTGTCCGTAGTTAGTTTACCAAGGTTTAAGTAGTTTGCAAGCTACGGACTGATGGCCACGCAGTTTGGTCCGATAGATTTACAAACATTTGAACATTTTGAAAATACCCAGAATATTCGGAACATTCGTAAAGAGGTCTTTCGGATCTTACAAAACATCCCTAAACACTTTTCTCTGTCCTGCGACTGACGGGAAATGTGTGTGTCGTCAACAGAGGTTGACTTTCTGTGAATTTGTAAATTCTCTCGTTGTGGACCAAAAGCACATACGTCGAAATATTTGAATCCTATCAACAATCCTTTGCTTAGTCCGTTATAATAACACCGCATTACTTCTTGAAATATTCTACAACCAAAATTTGAAAAGAACTGGCAAGCAAACAGCAAAGAAAAGTAGCAGATTTTTACCACAGAGTTGGTAAAAGTCCGAGCGGTATAAAAACATTACGTTCAAGTAATGTAAAGCGCCACTATCAGAGTATTCATTTGATTTTGGATTTCTTGTAACTTTTCGTTAATTAATATTCCCACAATTAGTGTCAGATAGTACCAACAAAAGATACGAGTTTACATATTTCGTTGTTTGCTGTCAACATCCTGTAGTAATTTGGCTTATAGTGAAAATATACAAGTAATAAATTTCGGAAAGTGTCTCCAATACGGAGAAAAGGACATTGAAACATAAAATCAGATTGAGCTTATGAGTCAACAGTTTGTGCCTATTCTGATTACAGGCCAGAGCATTTGGTTGCCGTCATGTGATTCCAAATATTGCCTCGAATGTTCGGCTCAATGGACATGTTAATCGGCGATGCCGTCCATTTCTATCTGCACAGCAGAAACGCAAAGCTTTAATAGCATCTGTTAGTCTCTATCTGGTACATGAATCCAATTGTCGCCATAAATGACGTAGTTAAAGTCTCTATTCAAGCACCTTTCTGTGAGCAGCACTAAACCTTTCGGTAAAGTACATTCAGAGATTGGAAGAAAGGGTAAAAACAAACTGAGACACACACAAGTTTTATTTTTTTTTATACGTAATTACAATCCAGTTGAATATGTGAGGTCTTTTGTTTTTCTCCCGGTATCTGTCACTGAGCATCTGTGGTGCAAAAAGACCATAACTGAATGCAGTGTAGTTCTTTACCAACGTCTGAAGGTAAGAACATTATACGAACTGGATAACATGCAAACGAAAGTGCTTGCTATTGCCGATAAATCGTAATATTGCCCAGTTGAGTTAGAAAATGCTTTTTCTGAGCTGGTTGCCAGTTTGACTTATTTTTAATCCGCACTACGGACCTGTCCCCGCTCAACACCTGTGGCCATAACTATAGTTCCGTTCTTCATCGCGATGTAAACTGTCGATTTTGATGCCTTTAGTGTCCCGTGAGTCATTACGATCTTTGGGAACAAGGACTTAGAGTATAATTTTCCCATTTCTTTCGTAATGATGTATGAACTAGCATACTGCAATAACTTCTTATACAGCGAAATTTTCGCTGCCGCAGTCTTAATAATATCTCCGTTCAATCGTATAAAGAGCAAACTACTTGAAAAAGCTGCGATTTGTGGGCATAGTTATCTTTAAAAAAGACAAATCAAAAGGGAAACGAACCAGCTATACCCTACAAGTTTTACGGACCGTTTCTGATCATCCTGTGTTTTTACATCTACATTAGATCGCTCTTAGTAGCTATTCCCAGATAATTTACGATTTTGTCAATGACTTAAGGATCAGTTACTGACACTGCAGTGTGGAGATGAACTAGGCCTACACCGTATTTGTCCGTTCTTTTTTTACGAACATTGCATTCAAGTTATTTTCATTGGAAACATTGCAGTGATTGCAATCGGCCGTGCTCTTTGTCGTGACATTTTACATCCTGCAAGAAATTTTCAACGTTCTAACCCAACTCCATGCCAAACCGTCAGACGCCAGGAAGTATATGGAGCTAAATACACTGGCGGAAAAGAGTCAAGCACGCAGAACACTGCGCGCTTCGACTTGAAGACGACAGTTTCTATGTGGATGCTCAAAAATCACCCGAGCTCTGGAGGGAATGCAGATATAGCTGAGAATGAGAGGGATAAAGGTCGAGGGTACACTAGGCTACAGTAGTTGTGAACGTCAGGTTTAGACGTAAAGCGTGTTAGGCTGTTAAGCAAATGGCCAAAACCGGTAAGAAGACTGCTGGCAAAATGCGGGAAATCCATAGTCTCGTCTGGGCACAAATTTTCATGTGCCATCGATTGATTGGTCATGTGTCAGAGCACAGAATTTACGAATTACTTTCATAATAAGACTGGGCATCTTCGGGAGAACTGTTGAGGAATGTAGTCGACCCCAATGAAGATACCATACAAGATTCTCGTACAAGCAATACTTGAATAGTGACCATCAGTCTGGGATTCGTCTCCTCTTTGGTAGCTCGGCGTACACGCTCACTTAATGTTCTCAGAGTATTGTTCGGCACTTCATAGTGTGCAGAACGCTCTACTCTCCTCAGATTGTTCCGCTCCCTTGTCCGCTTGAAAGGTGTATCGTCTCTGCACGACCGTCAACTTCACACCGTCTCAACATTATCAAGGGATCCGTTTGCAACGGGAGCCTTCTATACCAGTCTTGTGGAAAGTCTCTACGCTGAAGCAGCGTACCGGAGGAACGTACCAGAGGAACGTCCCACTCAGTCGATATGCAAGTAGATTGTCATCTATACGTGGCCACCCAACGTATGCTATCGTTTTGATGCGTCCATCATCTCTATTACCACCAGGAGTCCGCTTTCGTTTGCTGCTTTCGGCAACTAGACTTTACGCTCCCTGCCACATTCCAGACGGGTGTCAGATCCTCTCTGCCGTGTCAACATAGAACTACATTCACTTCCCAAAGACACTACCCATGACCCGGTTTACCGCAACGAGTTTCTAGCACTCCTCACACAGCTTGCCGATAACATCGTCAACTACACCGGTGGTTCAAAGACCGACCATGGTGTAGGGTGCTTCAGGATGGCAATGAATCCTTCGAATATCGTCTGCCAGATCAGTGCTCGATCTTAACTGCGGAGATCTCTGCTCGATATCAGGACACTCAGTCAGTACCTTCGACGTCGCTCGACTTCTCACAGTGTCATTTGCTCAGATTCCCTGAATGCTCTTCAGCAGGGCCTCTTCGTTCTATACCCAGTCCATCCCACGATCAAGCGGATTCAGAAATGCCTCCTCGCTGCAGCGGAACGACGGTCATGTTACTATGGGTTCCTGCCATGGTGGAGTGTTGGGAAATGAGATCTCTCCCTCGGCTTGGTACCCTTTCTGTTCCGTCGGATGAACTCCGTGCCGCAGTCTCCAGGCCCGTGGCATCGCTCTGGAATACGCATTCGTCTTCCCTTCAAGGCGACAAGCTCCGGGAGATAAAATTCCTCCCTTTTTCATGATCTACTTTCTCCCGGCCCTCTCGCCACGAGGTCATCGTAGCTCTCCTGCACATAGCACGCTGTCACTTTAGCTACCGCCACTTATCACGTGGCGATCCTACCCCACTTTGTGGCCACTGACAGTTAACTGCACGTCACCTTCTGGTGCAGTGCCCGTTTCTAACCGTTTCCATCAAAATTTACGTTTTCCGTTCGAGTTGTCACATTTTTTAGCTGATTAACCACGCTGTTTTGATGGCGTCCACTTTTTATCCACCACACTAACAACGAAAAGGAAATTTAACAACAGTTTGGTAATGACCATTTATCTTTATGGACAGCTGGTTATTTATCATGCCAGCGTAAAAAGCTGTGCAGTGATTGCAGCGCAGTTGGTAAATTACAGGTTGCCTGATTTTCAATGGGATAGGATAAGCTTTTGACGAGACTGGAATAGGAATTGCTGAGTGGATGGATTGGACAGCTCTCGCACCGTGGTCTTCCACAGGGTTATGATCCCTGTGGCAGGGGGCTGGACCAACACCACTTAGAGACAAGGCCTCACAATACCCGTGCTCACACTGACCTGGCCGCGGTCGCCAGCTGAATGGCTGGTTGCTGGAGCACGTTCACTGCCTCGAAGCGGCCGGCCAATAAGGAGGCGGTCGCGGCCTGGTAAGTATGACGTAGCACGGCTGTTGTGAGGCCTTGTCTGTAAGTGGTGTTGGTCCAGCCCCCTGCCACAGGGATCATAACCCTGTGGAAGACCTCGGTGCA
The DNA here is from genome assembly GCA_026315105.1 of Locusta migratoria. Classification (NCBI taxonomy): domain Eukaryota; kingdom Metazoa; phylum Arthropoda; class Insecta; order Orthoptera; family Acrididae; genus Locusta; species Locusta migratoria. The sequence continues at coordinate 192,850,732 of CM048746.1, read as the reverse complement.
AGAGCTGTCCAATCCATCCACCCAGCAATTCTTATTCAAGTCTCGCCGAAGGCTTATCCTATCCCTTCGAAAGTCAGGCTACCTGTGAAAGTAGACGCCCTTAAACACTAAAACTGGGATTCTTACCCGGTAGGATTAACAGAAGAAGTGGAGAAGATGGGTAGAGTAGGCGAGGCGTGCATCGCAGGTCCAGTTTGTACGGCTGAACTACTACAGGAAGTTCAGCCAATTTGAGTGGTAGACACTGCGAGAGAGGCGTCGTTTACTGTTAAACCTATGAGAGTGCACCATTTTAGACGAGTCCAAATGTTCAGGGCGAATCACTTAAATCCTTAACCGAAAATATTGCGTAAATGGAAAGTGCTTTTGATATGCGATTTCACATAATGGATTGGTAGTGAGGACCTCAAAGTTAGACAGTAAACAGACTTTAATAATATACAGAAAACGTATTTTCTGCAAAAATAAACTTTTTTTTTAAATAGGACAATGCCTGTTGACACTAACAAACGAAAAATAGGGTAAATTATAATGACAGTGAGTTTGGTGCACGACTCTGGTGCCATATATTCGTGAGATATCGTATTGTGAAAAGCAACACTGATACAATACCTGTGGTAATACACACTAAAGAACAGCACGAGTACTTAAATAGGTGATGTGGATTCTGATCAGCCGGCCGCGGTGGCCGAGGGGACTGAGGCGCTCCAGTCACGGTCTGCACGACCACTGCAGTCGGCGATTCGAATCCCCACTCGGGCATGGATATTTGTGCAGTCATTAGTATTAGTTAGTTCATAAGTAGTTTGTAAGTTTAGGGACTGATGACCCCGTAGTTAAGTCCCATAAGCTTGACAAACATTTGAACATTTGATTCTGATCAGTAAAGACACAGCCGACCGTCACAGTTTGTGTTTAAGAAGACTACTGACAGCGGAAATACACTTATCCAATCTGGTACGGAAATATTGCTGCACATGCTTTAGCATTTCAGCGGAGATGTCCGAGAAGGCTGTAGTAATACGTCGTTGCATGTCATCTGTGTAGTTGATATGTCTTTATACATAACATCTTTCAAATTTCCCAATGGAAAAAAAGCAACAGGGGTCAAATACAGGGAACGAACCTGTCAAGGTACAGGTCCTCTTCGTCCAATCCAACAATTAGGAAACCACGTTGTAGTAATCCTTGCACTGTGGGCTGGACAGCCATTATATTGGTACCACAGGATCCTCCTGGCCTGCAGAGGAACTTCCCCAAGCAGCCATGACCCGTATTAATGCCCATGTACAGAAGACAAAACGATTCTCATATTCATTTCCGTGCAGCTCTTGATGGAAACAGTTGTGATACTGATACAACCGATGTCGACGGAAAATGCGTAGGACACTTGGCTCGCGCATGCCACTTCCAAGTGCGACTGAGCGGGAACTATTGTGTAGATCAACTTCAACAGCGGCCAAAATATTAATTTTGCCCACTTCCGTCGTCACTTGTTTCGTTCTGTTGCGTTTTCTAGATGTTTCACTGCCGCAATCACGTAACGGGTTGAAAGTTTGATGATAATTGCCGAAATGGGCGACGTATGTTTCCGCGTACACCGTACTAACACGAACACCATTCTTCCCTACTCTGCATGTTCCATGAGCATGTCGTCTTTTTCTGCATTGGTAAATCCCATTATCCTCTCACAACATACTGCTTGGACTGTTACACACCGATCAGTAAATCGCAGTTCACTCAGGGAAGACATAAATACGGCGTAAGCAAACATAACAACATACCTATACTCCGTTCACCGAAACGAGAGACGGACTGTAAACACAGCAAGGCGCGTGACCAGGGGTGGACAAAACGGGGGCGCTCGCTCAACGTCGCCGCATCCGTTCCAGGTGTAAAGCGTTTGTGTGCGTTATGAGGGGTGATATTAGAGGCTGACTATAAATTTCATCTTAAAGGACCAGTTGCTGAATTGCATCATAAGTGTTAAGCTTTCATATTCCATCTCTTTTTCTATTTCTCGTCTGTATCGCGTAAGTGTAAACCCATTATGTCAACCTACATTTTGAATCCATGCAAAAAGCGATCAAAGAAGAAATCATCAAATTCTTAATATGTATAAAACGAAGCTGTGTCCAGAACAGTATATGACAGATATTGTTATAAAAACAGCTGCAACTACGGGTGTTGATCGTTCCTCAGTTTATCATATGTTAATTGATTACTACGCCACACACTCTTTGAAGTCTCCAAAAAAAACATCACGACAGTGTTTGACTTTCACAGAAATGTGATACGAACGAAAGTACATGATTTGTTGTTCTGTTGACATAGTTCTTATTGCCGTAAACGAAAATGCATATTTGGGCAATTTTCAAAGATTCTATAATTTGTTAAAAGAAATGAATTTTGAATATCTGTAGAGTCTAATATCACTGCTATATAGCTAAACACACAACAGCTTTACTTCTGATACAGAGGTTTTAACATCAAATTATTAACTTATCCGCCAACAGCCGTAAAGTTTATATTCTTTTATTTAACAACCGGTGTCGATATTGCATTAATACCATCTTCAGCCCCTATACGAATTAAGTTGCAAATCAGTATTGTATCCTTAACATCATGCTGTACATATGTCATACTAAATATAAAGAAGAATTAATGTAATACCGAAACCAGTCGTTAAACAAAACAACATAAACTTTGCGGCTGTTGATAGAAAGTTAATAATTTGGAAATAAAACTCGACCAACAACCGCAGTCGCTATTCCATTACAACATGGAACCATAGCGATTGATACATAGCCATCAACATTGAGCGAGCGCCATCGTCTGTTTACAGTCTCTCTTGTTTCGGGGCCGGCCGCGGTGGCCAAGCGTCCTGCACCGCGTCAGTCACAGTCCTCACGGCAACTACGGTCGGGGGTTCGAATTACCCCTCGCGTATGGATATTTGTGCCGTCCTTGGTATTAGCTAGTTCATAAGTAGTTCGTAAGTTTAGAGACTGATGACCCCGTAGTTAAGTCCCATAAGCTCTACAAACATTTGAACATTTGTCTTGTTTCGGTGAGTGGAGTATAGCAACTACGTAGGCTGTAGGGGGAAACAAGTACTGGACTGGAACTTTTCGCAATACGATATCTCTTAAACAAAAATGTTCAAATGTTTGTACGAAGGTTGGAAGTTAAATAGTGGCACCAATGCTGTGGAGACACTATGCAAAGTAATCTACTATTATCGCTGACAGCACACGTTGTTAACATACCAACCTTACCTCCAATCCGTCACGCGTCACCGCGGTACGTATTATCGAGGAAAACACTTGCGAGCGAGCGGTCTAACCTAATGGTTTCACTATGTTTTCGAAACAGGAACAACGGAGTTCGATCAAGATTGAATGTGGCAGGGTTAACAGCACGACAGTCATCAAGGTCTTCAAGTGGGCCTCAGTGGAGTAGCCGCGTGGTCTAAGGCGCCTCGCTGGGGAGCGCGCGGTTGCTCGCCATCGGAGATTCGAGTCTTCCCTGAGGCATCAGTGTGTGTGTTTGTCCTTAGGTTAGTTTACCTTAGATTAAGTACTTTGTAAGCTAAGGACTGATGACCACGCAGTTTTATCCGATAGATTTACAAACATTTTCTTAAAGTGGCGTGCGGGGACCAGGCATTGCCGTACATAAGTGGCACGTCGGATAAAAGCCATTAACGAGGTCGGAAAACTATGACAAACATGTGTCGAGCAGGTGGTGCCGCGTTAGTGGTCAGTGATCGACGCCAAATGATTCGTGACCGCGGCGGATTAGCCGTGCGCATTGAGACGCTGTGCTGCGGTGCGCACATTTTAAGTTGTTTGGAAGCTACGGACTAATAACCCAGCAGTTGAGTCCGATAGTTTTAGAAACATTTGAACACTTTGAATGATTAGGGAGCTCGCCCACAAAACCGGATTATCGCATACGACTGTGATTCGCATCCTGAAGGACGTCCTGTGCATGCGAAAAAATGTATCACGGTGGGTTCGGCATGAATTAACGGAAATGCAGAAATGGATGCGTTACGACGCTGCTCAGACGCACTTGGAGTGCTATGAGCGCGACGTAGAGCTTCCTTACACCGTATCGTAATACTGGATGAGACATTGCTCATATCGTACAAGTCAAAACTGAAACGCCAATCCAACGAATGGCGTCATGGGTCGCAGCGAAAGTCGAAAGTATGGTGAAAGTTATGGTGATTCTCGTGTACGAATGTGATAGTGTTATCCTAACGCATGACGTTCTTCCACGCCAGACCGTCAGTAGACAGTATTACTATTAGTTTTTGGAGAATCACATGCAACCTTCGTTTGCGAAAGATGTGGCAACACTTTCTGCGAAATCCCCCATCGTTTTGTACCACAGCTTAAGCTGTGGTTGCTCTGCTCGGTCGATGGGACTGCGGAGTAAAGTATTCTACCATCCACCATAATTATTGTGAATATGAATTGGTTCCAAAGACTAATAATATGAGCCCCCGACTACCAAACAGTTCTGTGAAAAGAAAACATCAATAGCACTGCCAAATTCCGCAGTATTTTCGGTGCACGTTATAGGTGGTACAGCGTGTAGATGTAGAAGTAGTATAAGTAATCACATAATATGTGATATTCATGTGGAATTAGTCTTCGGGAAGGTGAATGGAAATCAGATTTACGAATTCTAAATATTCAACGTTGAAGTCCGATTTGTTATGGAGAGTTTCTGGCAAAGTGCAAAGACACCACTGCTACCAATTGCTGGGCGCTACTCTACCGTTTGGAATCGATACGAAGTTACCGTATCAATATACATCTAACAAATTCTGAATTAATGAAAAGTGATAACGTTCCTTAAGTGAAGTCGGAACAGGGATGTTGGGGCTATTTAAATACATTTCTTGGAAGAACGACGACATCTTTTTCGTGAAACCTTATAGGGTAAATTTAGGAAACTTGTCTTCGAAAGGGAGCGTCCCGTTATTACGCTGCCAGCAGTTTATCTCGCGTGACAGGAAGGTAAGTCGCGCGGAATAGCCGTGTGATCTAAGGCGTCATGCTACTGACAGGGCAGCCGTTCCCGCCGGATTTTCCTCCCGCGGTCATGCCTAAGCGTGTTGTCCTTAGTGCAAATTAAAATAGTTTGCAAATCTAGGGACTTCCGACCATAGCGGTTTGGTCCAATAGGTTTTCCCAATATTTGAACATTTGACAGAGATAAGAATATCATAGCACAAACTGAGGCTGCGAGACATTTTTCTTCGGTGGGAACGCGACTTGAATAGGAACGATTGACTCGGTGTACCTTCTGTCGAGCACAGTACGTTGGTTTGGAGAGTTTATGCTGTATGTTGACGTATCGTAATACATTTTAGAAGCAACCCTGTTAAGTAATTAAGTACATAATTTAATTTATGGGTGGTTATCGTTTTATGAAATGAACAATGGCGAGCTGGATTCCTCGTAGTTAACGAAATGAATCGTCACAATTTCTGAGTAATGTATGCTGTAAATTAAAAAAAAAAAATAAAAAAAAAGACTACGACGGTCAGTAACTTGATTAATGCAATGTAACAGATGAATCCACACCCAAATTGGTATGTAACTAACTACATTATTTCTGTGAAATACAGGGTGAATCACCTAACACTTGCATCGCAAATATTGCGAGAAACGGAAAGTGCGATTGATGTGCGGTTTTCACAGAATGGATTGGTAATCAGGGACTCGTATTTTTAGCAAACAAACAGATTGTATTATTACTTACAAAGTGTATTTTTTATGCAAACATAGAGTTTTTTAAATGGAAAAATGGTTGTTTCTATCATGCACTGGAAGTTTTGACACCACCTGTGTACAAAGCATTTTGAATGACATTTTTATCACGTTTAGTTTGGTAGCTACAACCGTTCAAAGTTTCGGGAGCGGAGACTGCGATAGCGTAGCTAACTGGCCGAGTGGCTAGCCCCTGGGCCACGGCCCACTGTTTCATGACCACCAGCCAGTCAGCTACGCTGTCTTAGCATCCGCCCCCAAACCTTTGAATTGTTGTAGCTGCCAAAGTAAACGTGATAAAAATGTCATTCAAAATTCCTTGTACACAGATGACATCAAAAGTTCCAGTGCATGATAGAAACAACGATTGTTCCATTTGAGAAATTGTAAGTTTGCATAAAAAATGGACTTTCTAGGTATTTTTACAATCTGTTTATTGGCTGACAATACGAGTCCTTGACTACCAATCCATTGTGTGAAAACTGTACATCAATCGCACTTTTCGTGTCTGCAATATTTGCGGTGCAAGTGTGAAGTGATTCACCCTGCATATTGCGATGCATCAGATAGTGTTATTGACAGTTGTAATTGCCAGTTATGTTAATTGTCACAGCACTTAAGTGTTGCTTCCAGCTGTCGCTGAATATTTCTGTGATTTTACCTGTCACTGTGTTTGCCTACAAACCACTGTAAAAATGTGTTACGAATAGATAATGCTATCGGATTCTACATTACGCAAAACCTTCTTGCAGAGATCTCTAATTCCAAAAACGCATTTCTGTTTTACTAACCATTAAAACATGCAGAGGAACAACAAAACTAATAGACAACATCAAAATTGGATAGTCGACACCTGTTGTGGCGTCGCCGTTCGCCACAACGCCAGTGGTCTACACACGTCGCCACGCCACTTGAAGAACAGGCAATAAATCGCCCTGCAATACTTCATCCGCCGGGGGCGCCCTAAGTCTCATTACCCCTTTGCTTTGCGCCGCGTGCCGGCCAATCAGAAAAAGAGGGCTCTCCAAGATATGCTATTGATTTCTATGCAATGAAATAATCTTCAAAGTCAGTGACACAACAGAAATAATAAATGTAATAGTGTAATCAACGATAGAAGTAATAAGTATAGCTAATAAAGACAATCATTCTTAACATTCAAAACTTAAGACGATTGAAGATGATGTTCTGATGCATACAAAATGGTATGATTGGTTTTATGTCTAGCAATCAGAGTCTGCATCTCACTTGAAGTTCTCAGAGTCATAATCCGTATCGGAATTTTCCATGGGCGATGAGATAGACCATCATTCAACCCTTGTTTAACAGTGCTGAATATTTCTTGCGGAGTGACTTTCACTTATTGGCTATACGAAACTGCGTGAAAAATATTACAATAGCAATAGTAACACATTAAGTGTAGACAAACGCGACCGTTTGTACGGGAAACACATAGTTCCGTAGCCTACCGCGCCGCGCATTGCATCGACCATGTGGTGCTACGAAATGTCGGCCGCAGGGACACCTGTAAATATTCATTATACAAGATAAATGGCAGATTTTGGCAGCTGATTCTTGTCAATTCCGTCAGATAATTTAAAACTGATATGTTGTTTGGTGGGATCTAGGTAAGGCTGTTCTATTGACTGAAAAACAGGGTCTAACAAGGATTTGGCAATAGTTAGCCAGCTAAAGGAGGTCTGTTTCAAAAGCAACTCATTCAAAACGAATCAGGTGTTAAATGCAGCATTAGTAATTGTCATCATCTGGCAGTCAACACTCACAATAACCAACTTTCCAATCAAGCTAATTAAAGATTTGTTGAACACATTTTTTTATTCATTAACACTATAATTCTGTTTAGTTATGGCCCTAATATTAATATCTGCACAGTTCATTAGGAAACATTGGGCTTAAACTGATTTAAAGCGCAACGGATATTTTGAATACAGCAAGAACAATACGTAATCTGCATACGGCACACTAACTACACTATAAATTTGACTGCGAGAGAAATCTGAAAAAACACAAATCACTTTCTAATAATGCAACTGCACTAATTTGTTTCACAAACTGACTAATTGCAGAAACTTAGTATCTTGTTCATCTGTGTATTATTGCACAACAATGACTATTTTTATTAAACGTCACATCAATAAAGTAATATGTTAATCAAACTTAGCTTAGTCAATATTATGCTTTGATTTTAATAGCCAATGACTTTCAATGAAAGGAAGAGGGTTAGCTTTCTAACTACAAAAATGAAACAGGTAAAGAGGTTCAACTTTCCAAATTATTATTAACAATAATGATTAAATTACCTTATTTATTAAAGAACAACAAAATCTTCTCAATGGTACAAAATCTTAGAAAGACAGAACTGTGTCTGTGAAAATCAAGCTTCAAAATTATTCCATCAGCTCTTACAAAAGCAGCTAACCAAAGCACGTCCGATCAATACCAGAGCTACACACCGACTCTCTCTCTTTCTGTTCACCTACTACTAACATACATAGTCTTTGACAAAGATGTTACAACAGAGTAAACCATAGACGTAGTTACTCAAAGAAGTTCATATAACATTTTACATCCAAATATCAATACAAGACTGGCGAAACAATATTATTGAATTTATACAGACATGTTTGAAGTTAATCAGTCTATAGTCTGGGCGTTGAAATTTCGCTGCATGTTGCGGTATATGCTACTTTTCCTCTAGTTCAAAATTCAAGTTTGTCAAAGCATGATCGTTTTGCAAAAAAAATGTTCAAATGTTTGTATAGCTTATGGGACTTAACTACGGGGTCATCAGTCCCTAAACTTACAAACTACTTATCAACTACCTTATACTAAGGACGGCACAAATATCCAAGAGAGGTGGGAGTCGAACCCCCGACCGTAGTGGCCGTGCAGACCGTGACTGGAGCGCCTCAGTCCCCTCGGCCACCGCGGCCGGCGGTCGTTTTGCACAGGCATCGAAAACAATATCATATAAATACGATAACCATGAAATGTATACCGATTTAGAGTACGAACATTTTGTACATACCTGTAGCAACCGTTTTCATCTGAAATTCTGCATCTCACTACCAAAATATTCTATCATAGTCCGAGAGTAAATTTGTTTTCACAGCGCCGCGTGTGCTTTCGACTTTTAAACTGACGTAACTCGATGGGTATCGAAGTCGGCGATCTCTCCTTCTGGAATGAGATGGCTCCGATCTTTCCCCTACTCAACCCGCCCATCAAAATTTCGAGAATCGAAAAATCATTTTTTGAGGTTTTGGTGACGTTCGGGGATTCCGTCCGACTGTGCGGCAGTGTCTGTTTCTTGTTGAGGCATGCATGTCTGAAGAACATTGGCTGGATAAATCTTCCAACACGTACACTGCAAGTTGTGCTGCACTCCCAGCATAGTTTCGCGAACAAGTGTAGAGGGAGCTATGTTAGGCGCGGTATGTGGCAGCGGTGGCACAGTGGTTGGTCCTGGGTCAGCCCTCGGCCGCCCTAGAAGGCCCTGAGGGCAAACTGTGCGGCCGCGACTTTAATTAAGGCGGCGAATTACCTGCGTCCCAGGCCGCCGCTCTAATCAGCCGGCCAAATGTCCCGCTATTTGTCTACCAGACACTTTTCAGCTCACCCACTTTCCCTCGCCTTCAAACGCAGCCAACAATCTCGATGCAAGCGCGAGGCAGTTTCTATCTTGCTTATAAACTAGCTGTAAACCCGGCGTTGTCCGGGTGTTTATTGATCCTACACTCTCGTAGTCCACATCCCCTTCCCCCCTCTCTCTTTCTCTCCCATCTCTCTATGCATTTCCACCTTTCCCTCTCTCGGCAAAGTCTACTGCAAGGTACACTCTGTCATGTACCATACAAACATTTATGTAGGCCTACCCAGTGATCTTCCTCTTCGTTTAAAGGTCATGTGTGCAAAAATTCATAAAGATTGGAGCAAAACTATGCATTTTGTAAAATTCCTTAAGTTATGTATCCTCAGCCATGCACCGAACGAAATTTTATATAATGACATACCTCTTATTTTTAAGGTACACTGTGCAAAACTTCCTCAATATCGGAATAAAACTATAGATTTCTATGCAATATAAGCGCATTGTGACATTGAAAAACGCAGTTTCTAGTTCTCAAATATTCCAGTTTTACTTCATACAAACCTTGTTCTAAGAATAACAAAAAAAAAAAAAAAAAAAAAAAAAAAAAAAAAAAAAAAAAAAAAAAAAAAATCTGTGTATTCGGTCGAGCCGTTCTCAAGTTATGGCGCGACGAAGGTATTTAGGGGCCAATTTTTATGTTGCAAAGTGCCCTCCCCCATGCACCGTATGAAACTTAAGGTAGACGGTTACCTTCCTCTTGTTTTGAAGGTGAAGCGTGCGAAATTTCGTGAATATCGAAACGAAAGTGTAGATTTCGTGATTATGTAGGAGAAGTATGCTCCGTCATGCACCTATCACAAAATTCTTTCTTAGCTGACGTTTTCTACCAATAAACTACATTCCTGCCAAATTTCAGCTTCATAGGAGAAGTAGTTTTCGAGATTTCGTGTTTAGTCAGTGAGTGAGTGTCGTTTCGCTTTTATATAGATAGAGATTAAGAAAATAGATTGCTTAAAATTGGATGCAAAAGAATTAAGGGAGACTTGCAGACAAAAATAAATAGTAACAGGCAAATCTGTAATGCTAAATATATATACATGCACCAAGTTTCATGGTGACTGGTCAAACGGTGTCAAAGTCACAAGGTACCCTACGCCAAGCTAAATTCATTGGCACGCACGTAATCAAGTACACCATCACAAGGTTATGCCTGATGCAACAGTTTTACCGCATATACAGAGAAACTGTTGTGATCGGCAGACTTCTTTTCGTTTCATCATTTTGTGGGAGGGGTCAGTTTCAAAACGCTTCATAAACGTCCGAAATTACATGAAAACTTTGTTGCAGGTCCCTAACTCCTCCCATTTTCCAATAATTGACGCAGAAGTCTGGGTATTCTCACACGGTGGCCTCTCATCATTTATTACGTTATATCTCCTGAGCTGTGTGTCGTTCTCTTTTGTTTTGGGTCAGGAACCTTCGTGGGTGTACGGTGAGTAGTTCGTCAAAGTTTCATTGCAATCGAATGTATGGTTTATGAACACATAGAGGACATACAGACAAACATTAATTTATACACGCCTTCAGCCGTCAATGCCGTAATTTCGGTACCTTATTGTTACCATCTTCATACCCTGCACAAAACAATAATGTCATATATGACAACGTTTGTCTGAATAACAGAATATTAAATTATATACACAAAATATACAGTAACTATAGTGAAGTGACATTAATGTCAGCTTATGTTCATGGATATAATAAAGTTAGGAACTCATATGATGGGGACTAAAATGAAGTACATATCCAATATGTATCACACCGAAACGAAATCTTACTATGAAGAGCTGTAAGTCATTCTTAAAACAACATATCGCAAAACTCTTCCTGAGTGTCAAGTTTCAACAGTTTATTTTTTCAGTTGGATAGTTTACAGAGAGTAATCGAGGTGCAATTGGTAACATGACGTATCTACGTGTTATAAACAAAATTATACGTAAAAACCAACAGCTTCTTCATCGCACTATCGTATATTATTGGTAACGTAGTATAATGATGATGCTGTGGTGTATGTGAAGGGTGTCGTCTTCAGTTGACTGTAATAGCATACAGGATGACTTAGACAAAATTTGTAGTTGGTGTCAAATGTCAAATGTCTGTATAGTCTATGGGACTTAAGTACGGGGTCATCAGTCACTAAACTTAAAACTATTTATGAACTAACCAAGACTAAGGACGGCACAAATATCCATGCCCGAGGGGGATTCGAACCCCCGACCGTATTGGCCGTGCAGACCGTGACTGAAGCGCCTCTGTCCCCTCGGCCACCGCGGCCGGCAGTTGGTGTCAAGAAAGGCAGCTAGCTCTAAATGTAGAAAAAATATAAGGTGATGCACATGAGTAGGATAAACAGTCCTGTAATGTTCGAATACGGCGTTAGTAGTGAGCTTTTTAATGCAGTCGTGTGGTTCAAATATCTAGGCGTAATATTGCAGAGCGATATGAAATGGAACGAACATGTAAGGACAGTTGTGAGTAAGGCGGACAGCCGGCTTCGGTTTATTGGGAGAATTTTGGGAAGATCTTCTTCATCTTTAAAGGGGACCGCATATAAAATGCTTGTATGACCACGTCTTGGCTATTGCTCAGGTGTTTGGGACCCGTAGCAGTTTAAAGGAAGATATGGAAGCAGTTCAGAGGCGAGCAGTTAGGTTCGTCACTGGTCGTAACAAACAGCACAGATAATCAGATATAAGTACTGTGTGAACACTCTTGTGGCTTAAATATTGTAGAAAATTATGTCTGGACAATAGGAACCTTACAACCGCTACATTAGATCGTTCACAAAAAAAAAAAAAAAAAAAAAAAAAAAAAAAAAAAAAAAAGTTCAAATGTTTGTAAATCTATCGGATTAAACTGCGTGGTCATCAGTCCGTAACTTACAAACTACTTAAATCTAGGTAAACTTACTTAAGGACAAACACACACACTCATGCTCTAGGGAGGACTCGAACCTCCACGGCGAGCAACCGCGCGTTCCGCAGCGAGACGCTTTAGACAGTTCGCTCTCAAGTGACTGTGTTTCCCTTGACTGTGCGCACGTCGGTGGCATGGGACGGGCGAGTCCATTTGCTCGGAGGTAAGGTAGGTATGTCAACCACGTGTGCTATCAGCGACAATAATGTATTCCATTGCATAATGTCTCCACTCCAGTGTTGCCATTATTTAAATTCCAACCCTCGTAAGTAGCCGGACGACGATGGGTTTTCAGGTAGTAGGCAAATAAATATGACTTCCTGTGGTGTCGCACAAGTATGAAGTGCGCGCCACGTACTTTCGCCGCGCGCCGCCATGCACGCACGTCGCGCTGTTCTTACGACGTCAGCGACGAGCGCCCTCTGCTGCAACTCCGCTCGTGGCCACCACTGAACTGCATCGTTCACTTGGGAATCAGCTAGGCACCAGTTAAGACTTGGCTATCGGATAGGCACTAGGAATCATCAGTAGGCAGCCCTCTATCTAAACTATGTATCAGCATTCTGCAGTCAAGAACTATGTAAAAGTTAAGTATTACCAAGACTCCACGAAATATATATCTTGTTCTAATTTAGCCTAGTGTTCTAGTTTCTGCTGTCCCACTGGCTGGTCACCTCCGTACCTGCACACACGTGCATGCTTTATTCCTGTGTCGTTCTCTTTCTACTCGGCCACCGACACCTACGACAACCGGCGGAAACGAGACACAAAAGTGGCGACGAGGATGGGATAGAAAACTTCCCTGAGTACGGGTAGTGAAGCTGATGAAAAAACTGAAAGCGCCAGTTCCTCAGTGTGTACGGCGCTTGGCGCGACAAAATGAGACATTAACGTAGACAGCAGCGGTTTACGTCCACGGCTGGGCGGCCGTAATTCACGCGAATCACTTAGGCGCCAGTGGCGGGCAGTACCGTATTACGGGCGCTTCCATTAGCCGTGTCGCGGCGACGGCGCCGTCATAACAGGCTTAGCGTGTGCAGTGCGCGCCTTACCGCCGCTGTCCAGCCCTGGTCGTATTTCAATTAAAAGCGCGCAGCGCGCTTAACGACGACGAATGGCCGCTAGCTACCCAGGGACACTGGGGCACGCGGTCGTTCCGCCGGCCTGCACCGCAAGGGCGCTTAATTGTTATAAATACACGCGGCCGGGCGGCGAAAGCGCGCGGCGCCAGTGCCACGCAACGAGGGTATTCCAGCCAGGGCGCGTAGCACTCTAGGTGACAGACAGCGCAGGTTCGTGAACAAAGAAACAAGGCATATGGCAAAAGGACAGAGAAAAAATAAAGTTGGAGGAATGAGTTAAAGACTACTGAAGCAATGAGGGCATACAGATCGAAAGACTATATTTTATAATTAAAAAACATAATATTATAAATAAGGAATTAATAAAAATGCTGAAATCATCGTCACTGTTTGAAATGATGGCATATATTCGAATAGAAATTGTAATTTATATTTAACTAGCTGTAAAACCAGCGTTGCCCGGGTATTTATTTATCCTACACTCTCGTTTCTTCTTACATTCACTTATTCGTCTGCTTATCCTTACAGAGAAAGAGCTGAAGACGTTGTAGCACGCATAAACCAAAGATATCGTCTGTGGCATCACGTTTCGCTGTGTGTAACCTCCTTGCTATAGAGTCGCAAACGTCAAAGCTGCCCTTCAGTCAGAATTTTTTTATAATTTGACGACTTTCAACCACCATATCTTCCACCCCCTTATAGCTATCGGCATGAAAGTGCTATGGTGTACAACGGGAGACTTCGGACTAAGGCGCTCCAGTCACGGTCTGCACGGCCACTACGGTCGGGGGTTCGAATCCCCCCTCGGGCATGGATATTTGTGCCGTCCTTAGGATTAGCTAGTTCATAAGTAGTTTGTAAGTTCAGGGACTGATGACCCCGTAGTTGAGTCCCATAAGCTATACAAACATTTGAATATTTTTGAGACTTCGGACAACAATTACACTCAGAACATTCGTTTGCGTTCTGTAGTTTTCGCCGTAGAGCGAAATATTAACACACACATACGTAGAATTTTATATACGCGGATAACATTCAATCCCAATATATCCAACCTTTTATCATTATCAACCATCAAGCACCAATGCAACCAATAAAACCATTTTCAAAGAGTAAATATAATTTTCACAGAGTAATTATTGTTCCGCATTTCGCGTTATATTCTTCAGATTACTAAATATGTATATCAGATCGCTATAAAACCGTGCCTAAAACCTTCCTCGGTTATAATTAGTAACTGTACAAATTTTTAGCTCTTTATGTCTTCTGGTTCAGACGTGATAGACGTACACAGAACAGACATTCACATTTATAGATATAGATCACTAAAAAAATGTTCAAGTATTTGTAATTCTATGGTACCAAACTATGTTGATCATGAATCCCTAATCTTATAAACTACTTAAACTAATTTCTGCTACAGTTTTATAACGTTTATGATTGGATATATTCAAGAACCTCACTTTTAAGAAAACATTTATATAACAAACAATTGCTCAGTATAAGACCCTAGCTTATTAGGGCTGAAGCCATCCCCTCAAATTCCCCACCCCCCTCCCACCCACATCTGCTCTTTCCCTCCCCATCACCACCTGGAACAAAATTTTAAATGCTTACCGTATATTTCCGCAGGTAAGACGATAGCTGAATCACAAAAAGCCTCAAAATCCGAGGTCGTCTTATACGACGGTAAAAAAAAAGTGCCACGAATAATCCATTCCGCTAAAGAGCATTAAGCCTGTGTTGAAATGTATAAACGTATTCAAGTACATATACGAAGCTTACCTTGTTCAGGAAACACATAGGGAAAATACAGTTCGATTATTAGTAAACCCTCTCTACGTGAAATCGAGTGACACCTCTTCAAAAAGTATGTACACTATGCGATCAAAGCATCTAGGCACTCCCCGGAACATACTTTTTTTTCATATTAGGTGCATTGTGCTAGGTACTCGATAACTGCTACCTCAGTAGTCATTATACAATGTGAGAGAGCATAATACGGTGCTTCGCGGAACTCACTTCGAACGTACTCAAGTGAGTGGAATTACTTGTGTCAGAAGTCTGCACACCTAAACATCCGTTAGTCCACAGTTTATGATGCTTTGCGACGAAGACTTGCTTCTGCTTTCTTTCTTTCTTTTGTTCACAGCGCAGCCGTATAAATCTCCGTGTTCTGAAGTAAATTTTGATCACTTCTGGATGAACAGTCGGGAATCTCTCGGCAAGTACGGCACACAGTTTCTTAACAAGACCGATTTTTCTCGACAGATTATGTCCGTGCATCTGAGTAAAAATTAATCCAAATTTTTTTACAATTTCAAGCCACGTTTCAAATGGCACAAGCAAACCCCCACGAGATATCATGCCTAGCCACCCAGTCCAGGTACCGTCTGACACGGTTAGTAACTCTCCAGTGGGCGTGACCAGTGATCTGTCGTACTGTCTGCGCCGGTGCTACGTATCCTGCAAGATATTTGAAACATTCGACACTGCAGTCAGAAGCCATTGACATTTGTGTGGTTCCAGAATTAGCTACCGCAAAATCTAGATCTTCAATCTCTTTCTCACCGTGAATTATTGCCATTGCCCCAGATATATCTGGCAAAATGCTACCAAAATATCCGTTGGAAAGCGGAATACTATGGGCGATTACACCCAACAACAATAGTCTTACTTGACTCTTTAATTCGACTGGTAATTAATGACCACAGAAATGTCCAAGGCCTCTTATGCGAGGAAAAAAAAGTTCCCCAGACAGTCTTGGTTTAGCCGAGCAGTAATAATGTATTCAATATTATAAACCCCTAAGTCATTGAATATACCCCCCACGCCAAAAAATAAAATAAAATGAATAAATCGAGTACTTTTTAGAAATCGTTTTCGAAAAGGTAGCATATGCTTTGATGAACCAACGCGCATCTTCTTTGTAAAATTTACGGAGTCATTGTTCTTGCGTTTGCAAGTGAACGCCGAATCCACAGGATAGTGGTTTACTACTGTCTTTCGTTCTTGAATTAAATACGCGAAGGTCTCGTTTGAAATCACTGGCGTGTGCTTCTTCAAGCGTAAAATAGCGAATCGCCTATGCAGTTGTGTGAGACAGTAACTGAGCTGTTGAGCGCACTCCTGACGGTATCTGCCCCTCGCTGTGACGTGCTGCTTGAGTTAACTTAGGACAAAGCCTTCTGATCTCACCACTGTCCAAAACTAACAGTTTCTCCAACACAGTTTTTGTCATTGCATTGTTTTGCACTGTGATGCCTTGATCTAGTAAATGGTTCCTTAATAGTTTGAGAAAATGTGGAACATCAGCAAGCACCCACACACGTTTCAAAAAATCAGACGAGTGTACAAAACAAGTTGTTCAAATGTTTGTAAATCTATCGGACCAAACTGCGTGGTCATCAGTCCGTAGCTTACAAACTACTTAAACTAAGGTAAACTAACCTTAGGACAAACACACACACACACACACACACACACACACATGCCCCAAGGAGGACTCGAACCTCCGACGGCGAGCATACAAAACAAGTGTTTTTGTAAGTAACGCAAAGCTCCTTCCCGACTGAAGTGTTCTTCGTTCCCACATCTGCTACTGTAGCCACGACATTATAGCAAATGCTGGCCAACGAAATTATTATTTCATTCAAACGCGCTGCTGTCATTTGGACATCCAAATTGAAGTATATAGGCTGAGTCCACGTTGAAATTAACCCTCTGACCATATCAACGTGGACATGGTTGTGGGGTCCAAGTATTCTATTATCTTGCTGATCGTAACAAATTTTGCTGTCAATGTTCATCTCATCAAATGACAAAACACAAATCCTTTCCCTCTCAGTCAGTGTTTCAGCCTGCATTTTTTTTTCATCACTAAAACGTCCTTCAAAATACTTGGGTGGCAACAAAAATGCAGTTTATCCGAGAACGCAAGGTTGACACTGCGGGTAACGGATATCCGAGTTTTTCTCTGAGAAAAGTATAAGTTTTCTGCGAAACGGCACGTAAAGTGATCGACTTTCACATGTCCGCTTTTCCCCATCGAACACTTTTTGAACCGTGTAAAAGACTTCTGACCTGATTGAGTGAAAACATTCTGCCTAGTATTCTATTAATTTCGCGAGATACAAGCTTATTTCTTTTACTTTCTTCTTCTTGCAGACGTCGTTTCGTTGATGCTAACTGTGTTCGAAGATCTTTGTTATGAGCTCGCAATTCCATGCACAATTTGAGGTGAGAATTTCTTCTTTGTAATGACGCTACCAAATTGTGTAAAGCGACTTTACCTGAATCATTACAAACAACATCGACCGTAAAAGTACACTGGTCAACATCGTTCTTTCGAGGTGAAATCTTCTTTAAAGTTTCTATGCTTCTTCTCCGTATTTTACATTTATTGAAACGTTCTTTCTGTTGCACTCGCCGTGATCCCACTGGCGATCTTTCACGAGGCGAATGCATCACTCTTAAGAACCACTTTTGGCGGTAAATTAAACAGTTCCGTGCGCAAATCTATGATGCAGACTGTATATTGGAAATGCCGAGAGCATATCCTAACATTTTCCACATTTACACTGTCTTCCTGTAGCATTTGGCGAGCCAATTTTTTTGTAGAGTGGCATCACATGGAAAACAGTGAAGCACTATTACAGTCCTTTTTGTATTACGATTCTGATAATTACAGCCTACAACAGCGCAACCTGGCATTGCTGACACACACTACAAACAGACTGGAAAATCACTTACTAAACACCAGTAACTCAGCGAAATCGACAGCACTCACGAAATACAAAGCACAAAGCCTCGAACATACAGCTCTACGCGCGCGAGAGGTGTTCGTTCGTGAAGTCATGCGCAGTGCGACAAAAATGCGTTTGCTTCTGCGCAGGAGTTATGGCGCCCCCCTGCTGCAATTTTGAATCGATTACTATGATTCGCTCACCATTCTTCCACGATTCCAAATAGTCTGCAATGGTACTATTCTTACATAATGCCAAAATGTTCTTTCTACATTCTACTCGTACACCCCTGGCCCTTAAAATGGTACACTACGAAGATGACGTGCTACAGACACGAAATTTAACCTACAGGAAGTAGATGCTATAATGTGCAAATGATTAGCTTTTCAGAACATTCACTCAAGGTTGGCGCCGGTGGCGTCACCTGCAACGTGCTGACATGGGGAAAGTTTCCAACCAGTTTCTCATACACAAACGGCAGCTGAACGGCGTTGCCTGGTGAAACGTTGTTATGATGCCTCGTGTAAGGTGGAGAAATGCGTACCATCACGTTTCAGACTTTGATAAAGGTCGTATTGTAGCTACCGCGTTGGAGGTTTAATGGTATCGCGACATTGCTACTCACGGTGGTCGCGATCCAATGACTGTTAGCAGAATATGGAATCGGTGGATTCAGGAGGGCAATACCGAACGCCGTGATGAATCCCAACGGCCTCGTGTCACTAGCAGTCGAGATGACAGGCGTCTCATCCGCATGGCTGTAACGGATCATACAGCCACATCTCCATCCCTGAGTCATCAGATGGGGACGTTTGCAAGACACCAACCACCTACACGAACAGTTCGACGACGTTTGCAGCAGCATGGACTTTCAGCTCGGAGACTATGGCTGCGGCTACCCTTGACGCTGCATCACAGACAGGAGCGCCTGCGATGGTGTACGCAACGATGAACCTGGGTATCCGAATGGCAAAAGTCATCTTTTCGGACGAATCTAGGTTTGTGTTTGGTGACATCGCGGTGAACGCATATTGGAAGCGTGTATTCGTCATCGCCATACTGGCGTATCACCCAGCGTGATGGTATGGGGTGCCATTAGTTTCATGTCTCGGTCACCTAATGTTCGCATCGACGGCACTTTGAACAGTGTCCGTTACATTTCAAAGTGTTAAGACTCGTGGATCTACCCTTTATACGATCCCTGCGAAATCCTACATTTCAGCGGGATAATGCACGACCGCATGTTGCAGGTCATGCACGGGCCTTTCTGGATATGGAAAGTGTTCGATTGCAGCTCTGGTCAGCATATTCTTCAGATATCTCAGAAATGGAAAACGTCTGGTCAATGGTGGACGAGCAACTGGCTCGTCACAATACGCTAGTCACTACTCTTGATGAACTATGGTATCGTGTTGAAGCTGCATGGGCATCTGTACCTGTACAGGCCATCCAAGCTCTGTTTGACTCAATGCCCAGGAGTATGAAGGCCGTTATTATGGCCAGAGGTAGTTGTTGTGGGTACTGATTTCTCAGGACCTATGCATCCAAATTGCGTGTAACATGTCAGTTCTAGTATAATATATTTGTGCAATGAGTACCCGTTTATCATCTGGATTTGTTCTTGGAGTAGCAATTTTAATGGCCAATATTGTAGATGGCAATACATGTGTGTGTCATGGATGTTAGAATCTAACTGCTGAATCTACATGACCAACTCTAAAAAATTATCGAGAAAATAGCCTTTGAAGTTTTGCAAGCGGATATAAAGACACTATGCTACCAATTATTTCTGCTGTCGGCGTAGCTTATTTGGTGGCGTTGTGGGATGCAAACCATTGAACGTAGGTCATATAGTTCGAATACTGATGTACCCTTATAATTTTTTTTGTTCTATACGAATACTTCAGCCATTTAAATATAATTTTAATTAAATGGTAATTAACACATATCTAATCGTTATAAAATATTTATTATGTAAAATCACGTAGTTTCAGGAAACACGTCTATATAACAAAAACTTATAAAATCTAAATCCGCCTATAAATATATTAAATGTAAACAGTATAAATGACGTGTGTGTGTGTGTTGCATTACATCTGAAACGCATAAGAGGTACTTAATTTTTCATCGCAGTTTTATTTAATGATGTTAATCGTGTGTATTGGAAGCTGTGTATTTCGCTGCGAATAGTTTCTGTCATCCGTAATTCGTGAATAGTAATTAACGGGTCACGATCATCGTTCTATGCTCTCTTTGTCCATACGCGTTCTCCTCCTTGACTGCCTTCTGGCTTTCGTAATCATTCGGCACGATTGGACAGTTGCATTCGAATCATGAATCGTTGGAACGTGGAAACGTCACGAGACAGACGATTCTTTTGAACGAAGATTCGTCCGAAACACGATTCGATTCTCAAGATTCTTTATTTGTATTCGTTCAAATGAAAGATTTATTCACGAATCTCCAGAACACTGTTATGTACCCACCAGCAGAAGGGCCTTGCCTTTTCTGATCTCTTTCCCGTCTGTAAATTCATTGGAAGCAACGGCACTGATGCTTTTCCGGGAAGAAACGGCTTGTTTTCATTCCGTAGGTGCGAGATCGTTCGTCGTTGTTTCGTCGTTAGTGTCGTTCGCTTTTTGTGGCCGGTCGGTCACGTCGTTGCTTTTTCGCTTCCGTCATTGTTTATACGTTTTTGGAAGTACGATGTTAGCGAATCGAGTAAACAGCGTGCAATGTATTTTTGATCGTTCTGCGTCGCGGCGGCCAAATGCGATTGACATTCACGAGTGGCTGTTTGAAGAACTGAAAATCATATGTTTGTATAGCTTATGGGACTTAACTACGGGGTCATCAGTCCCTAAACTTACAAACTACTTATGAACTAGCTAAGACTACAGACGGCACAAATATCCATGCCCGAGGGGGGATTCGAACCCCCGACCGTAGTAGCCGTGCAGACCGTGACTGGAGCGCCTCAGTCTCCTCGGCCACCGCGGCCGGCGAAGAACTGAAAGTCCCGTATAACGACGTTGACACTTTTCAGTTAGACTTCGTTTTGAAAGGTCCTTTTATTATATTTGTGGACAGGAAAATATTCGACGCCTTTATAGAAAATAACAGCGGTAAATTGCGATTCGAGCATGAAAGTTTCTTTTTTGTCCTTCTCTCTTACAAAATTTACGTCTGCTGCGAAAGTTATGTGTTTTACCATATGTTCTAAGAAATGTAACTGACTGACGCTACTTGAATGAAATGTATCTGAATGTTTTTCAACTTGTTCTACCTTAATGCATTTGCATAAAGTTGTGTTAATCTGACTGCGTATTTTTTAACTGTATTCATGGTAGGGAGCCCTTTCTGCGTTAGGAAAAGTATGTATTGTAATAGTTTAGTTTTGAGATTTCGTTTTTTATGAAATAGGAATTTCATGGGTAGTTTATGGAATTCTCTACACAACCACCGCAAAAAATAAAGATTGAAAATTAAAATTTACTTCGATTATGCGTTAGGTGGAGGCGTGTAAAGAATGAAATCGCAACAGCTGTCAAAATGAGTTTATTCCGACACTACCGGTTTCTCATCAGTAAAGATGCATCTTCAGGTGGATGACATCTGTGAATAGGAAACATCTGAACTAATAACTGTAGTCTGTAAAAGGGCCAATAAATATTTTTTTTTGAAAATACTTGACAAACATTCTTTACAAAACGAAAAAATTCTTAAATTTTTTTTAAAAACGAGAATATCTTAAATACTTACTGATGGGCGTCTAAAATCGAAAGCAGATTGGGTGAGATATGATACCCACGGTCAAGACTCTCAATGAAAGGTCAGTCTAAACCGCGTGAATTATTAAAAGTGTGTGATAAGAATGTCACAATGATCACTTACCAGGAAAACGGAATTTCCAAGACCTTGGAACCAAGTTTGTAGGGCCAGAATTATTAACACAGTGATTTTTAGTATCATTAATTTTCAGACAGTTGACTTTGTTACGACATTGTCATACAGAAACAATTAGCAGTTTGTGTTTCATTATAATAAACATTACGCAGTCAGATAGGTATTGCAATATCCTTACGTTCACATAGAATACAGTTAAATAATACGCAGTCGGATGAACATAACGTTGTGCAAGTGCATTCAGGTAGAACAAGTTTAAACACATTCAATTACATTTCATTCAAGTTCAAATGTTCAAATGTTTGTATAGTTTATGGGACTTAACTACGGGGTCATCAGTCCCTAAACTTACAAACTACTTACGAACTAGGACGGCACAAATATCCATGCCCGAGGGGGATTCGAACCCCTACCGTAGTGGCCGTGCAGACCGAGACTGGAGCGCCTCAATCCCCTCGGCCACCGCGGCCGGCTTTCATTCAAGTAGCGTCTGTCAGTTACATTTCTTAGATCATATGGTAAACAGATTTCCAGTTTATCCCTCCTAACAGTTTTATTAAAAGTGCCGTAGATGTTGTCTGTAGTTAGCTTTCCAGTAGTTAGTACAGCAGGAAGCATTTTGACGTTGCGCAAATTTATGCAGTGCGGCTATAAAAAAAGGTTAGTAAGTGAAAGTAATCGAAAAGAGAAAGAGAGAATGAATCAGTTTTTGTTGTCATGCTTACAGTTCAGTTTGTTCGCAAAAAGCTTTTGACAATGTCGGCTGGAATACACTCTTCCAAATTCTGAGGGTATCAAGGGTAAAATATAGGAAGCGAAGTTATATTCAACCTATACAAAAGCCAGAAAGCGGTTATTAGAGTGGAAGGGCAAGAAAGGGACGCAGAGGTTGAGAAGGGAGTAAGACGGGGTTGTAGCCTTTCTCGAATGTTGTACAGTCTGTACATTGAGCAGGCAGTGAAGGAATGGAAGGAGAAATTTGGAGAGGGCATTAAAGTGCAGGGAGAAGAAATAAAAACATTGCGGTTTGCCGATCACATAGTAATTCTGCCACAGACTGCAAAAGATCTGGAAGAGCAATTGAATGGGATGGACAGTGTCTTGAAAGGAAGA
This sequence comes from Locusta migratoria, assembly GCA_026315105.1. Classification (NCBI taxonomy): domain Eukaryota; kingdom Metazoa; phylum Arthropoda; class Insecta; order Orthoptera; family Acrididae; genus Locusta; species Locusta migratoria. The sequence goes on along the minus strand of CM048746.1, from coordinate 192,827,508 downwards.
TATAAGATGAACATTAACAAGAGTAAAACGAAGGTAATGGAATGCAATGTCAGAAAATCAGGCGATGCTGAAGGAATTAGATTAGACAATGCGACAATAAAAGTAGTAGATGAATTTTGTTATTTGGGTAGCAAGATAACTTTGATGGCCGAAGTAAAGAAGATATAAAATGCAGAATGGCTATGGGAAGAAAAGCGTTTCTAAAGAAGCGAAACTTGTTAACATCCAATATTAATTTAAATGTTAGGAAGTCCTTTCTGAAAGCATTTGTCTGGAGTGTAGCATTGTATGGGAGTTAAACGTGGACGATAAGGAGTTCAGATAAAAAGATGATAGAAGCTTTTGAAATGTGGTGCTACAGACGAACGATGAAAATTAGATGGGTAGAGCAAGTAACTAATGAGGAGGTGCTTAACCTAATCGGGGAGAAAAGGAGTTTCTGGTATATCCTGACTAAGAGAAGGGATAGATTGGTTGGGCATATTCTGAGACATCAAGGAATTGTCAACTTAGCATTAGAAGGAAGCGTGTGGGGTAAAAATCGTAGAGGGAGACCGAGGGTCGAATACAGTAAGCAGATTCAAACGGATGCAGGTTGCCGAACGTATTCTCAGATGAGGAGACTTGCACAGGACAGGGTAGCGTGGCGAGTTTCATCAAACCAGTCTGCGGACTGAAGAAAACAACAACAACAACATGGTAAAACACATAACTTTTGCAGCAGACGTAAATTTTGCAAAAGAGAAGGACAAATAAGAAACTTTCAAACATTATGATGGCAGAGTGAGCAAAGTTCGGATCGCGCCGCTGGGCTCCAGCTGTTCGAGACGTCCGGGTTTTCAACGTTCCACCCGAATACCCGAACACATCGCGAGGGCGCTCACGCATTACGGCAGTCTACTCTCCGTGACCAGCGATAAGTGGTCAGCCATTTACCAGTGCACGGTGAACAGCGGGTTACGGAAAGTGCTAATCGACCTGAAAGCGCACATTTCGTCGTACTTGACAGTCGGTGGCGTCGTTGCCTCCGAGTTACGCACGACTGACAACTAAATCTCTGTATAAGGGAAGTATGGCCAGCTTGTCAGAGTCGGCCATGTTGGGTTTATTCCTGTGGTGTCGCACAAGTATGAAGTGCGCGGCGTTCTTACGACGTCAGCCACGAGCGCCCTCTGCTGCAAGTGCGCGGCGTTCTTACGACGTCAGCCACGAGCGCCCTCTGCTGCAACTCCGCTCGTGGCCACGACTGAACTGCATCGTTCACTTGGGAATCAGATAGGCACCAGTTAAGACTTGGCTATCGCATAGGCACTAGGACTCATCAGTAAGCAGGCCTCTCTCTAGTTTAACTATGTATCAGCATTTTGCAGTCTTGAACTTTGTAAAAGATAAGTATTATCTTATTTCTACGAAATATACAACTTGTTCTAATTCAGCCTAATGTTTCCAGTTTCTGCTGTCCCACTGGCTGGTCACCTCCGTATCTACACACGCGTGCATCCTATTTTCCTGTGTCGGTCTCTCTCTCTACTCGGCTACCGACACCCATAACAACCGGCGGAAACGAGACACAAAAGTGGCGACGAGGATGGGATACAAAAATTCCGCTGCTGCTTATACACTCACCGCCAAAGCGTTACGAGCACTTACACTATACACTATTTATCAGCCTATTTTGAAAAAAAAAAAACCCTATTCGATGAAAAAAAAATTTTTTTCTCCCACATTTTATAGTGTGATATTTTCGCTCGATAATAATCTGAATTTCTATTCCTTATTCCGTATAGTTACTGTGCTACATCAAATTAAGTAAACTACTGCGCAAACTTTCGAAGAGTTTGCAGACGAAACATCTCTTTGCCTAGACTTTTCGTATGGTTGATTTTAGCACGTACAAAGCTGCGGACGAAATGTAGGGAAAATATCGAAATTTTATTTAAGGTTGAGAGAAAAGAGATAATTCATTCCATTATTGAGATACAGGGTGTATTTTCCAACGGGCAGACGCGGGAACTGCGCTCATTCTCTCCAAGTGAACTTGCCGGCTATATGAAATACTTATTTTTAAATATAACTAGCTTAAACCCGCGGCTCCGCTCCCGTGTTGGTTGATTATGATAGATAATGCACGAAACGTCAAATCGTTTTTTCAAAGAGATGTATTAAGAGAAATTTCTTTTTAAATGCGTTGTTTATTTATTCTTATATTTCCTTCTTACTATGCTTATCATTAGAGAGAAAGAGCTGAAGACATTGTAGCACGCATAGACCAAAGATATGGTCGGTGGCATCACGTTTCGCTGTATGAAACCTCCTTGCTATAGAGTCGCAAACGTCATCGCTGGCCTTCAGTCCGAATTTTTTTATAATTTGCCGACTTTCAACCACCATGTCTGCCGTCCCCTTATAGCTATCGGCATGGAACTGCTATGGTGTTGAACGGGAGACTTCGGGCAACAATTACACACAGACCATTCGTTTGCATTCTGTAGTTTTCACTGCAGAGCGAAATATTAACACACATACACGTAGAATTTTATATACACCGATAACTTTCCATCCTAATATACTCCACCCTTTTATCATTATCAACCCTCAAGCAACATTGCAACCAATAAAACCATTTTCAAAGAGTAAATATAATTTTCAAAGAGTGATTATTGTTCCGCATTTCGCGTTATATTCTTTAATTTAGTAAATATCTATCAGATCGCTGTACAACCGTGCCTAAAACCTTCCTGAGGTATAAATTAGTTACTGTACAAATATTTAAGTCTCTGCGTCTTGTCGTTGGGACGTGATAAGCGTACACCGAAGACACATTCACAATAATATATATAGATAAATAGCTATCCGATCACCCTAAAACCGTATCTAAAGCCTTCCCCGGGTAGACATTAGTAACTGTACAAATTTTTAGCTCTTTATGTCTTGTGGTTCAGACGTGATAAACGTACACCGAACAGACATTCACATTTATAGATATAGATTAAACAATACAGTTTATGAAGGCAGTGTTTTAATGAATCTGAAGATCAAACATTTGAAAAACTTGGTATTCTGTAAAGAAAACCAGTTTTCCTACATTGTTAGCTATTATTTTGCAGCAAGTAGAGTTCGATCCTTTGATGGTTTGAAATTTTATGATTGTGAACATAGCGAACAAGGACATTTAGCGAATGATGAAAGGATTTTTACGAAAAATGTTGTTTTTACTGAAGTTTTGTAATACTAAATTATGAAACAAAGTAATTAATTCCATTTGCGTCTTTCATTCTCTCATGTTTCCTCTTTGCCCTTTCATTCACCTCTTCTCATAGCATTCACATGGAATCTATAAATTTACAGTGCTCAGTAAATCGAATTACATTTTTTTTTTCATTTTCATGACTTTGCAACACAACTTGTCGAATTTCAACCACAGGCAATACTAGTGCATAGAAATCTCCTCCGGCGTTCTGCAACAACACGGAGACAGCCGTTTCCACCTCCTCATCGTTTCGAAATCGTTGTCCACCGAGATCCGTTCTGAGCTTGCCGAAAAGATGAAAGTCGCACCTCACAATAACCGCCAAACGTGCGAACTGCTACAGCGATTCAAGTGGGAGGTATGGCGATATCCTCCATACAGTCCCGAATTAGAGCCATGCGACTTCATCTTTTCAGCAAGCTCAAGACGGATCTCGGTGGACAAGGATTTGGAGACGATGAGGAGGTGAAAGGGCCTGTCTCCGTGTTGTTGCAGAACGTTGGAGGAGATTTCTACGCATCCGGAATCGAAAAGTTGGTTGACCGTTCCGAGAAATGTTGACAGTGTCTTGGAGACTGTGCAAAAGTGAACTTATATTGTGTGTTCTCATAACAGTATTGCTTTTGTATAGGTGATTTAATAAATGGCCATACTTTTTAACCTGCACTCACATACATCTTTGAAAAGACGTATGACGCTGCACGTCTCGAGCACAATAATCGCATTTAGTGAAAAAAAAAAAAAAAAAAAAGTCACGTGTATGTACGTGTGTACAGCATCAGTAGTGAGCTTCTTGATGCGGTCGCGTCGTTAAAATATCTAGGCGTAACATTGCAGAGCGATATGAAATGGAACGAGCATGTAAGGACAGTTGTGAGTAAGGCAGACAGCCGACTTCGGTTTATTGGGAGAATTTTGGGAAGATGTACTTCACCTGTAAAGGAGATCGCGTATAAAACGCTTGTACGACCACGTCTTGAGTATTGCTTAAGTATTTGGGACCCGCAGCAGATCGGTTTGAAGAAAGACATAGAGGCGGTTCAGAGGCGAGCAGCTAGGTTTGTTACTGGTAGGTTCGACCAATGCGCTAGTGTCACGGAAATGCTCCGGCAACTCAATTGGGGATCGCTGGAAGAAAGACGACGTTCTTTTCGTGAATTTCTGTTAAGTAAATTTAGAGGGCCGGAATTTGCAGCTGAGTGTAGTACGATCTTGCTGCCGCCTACTTACATTTCGCGTAAAGATCACAAAGACAAGATAAGAGAAATTAGAGCTCGTACGGAGGCATATAGGCATTCTTTTTTTCCTCGTTCAATTTGGGAGTGGAATAGGAAAGGAAATGCCTAGTACTGGTACAGTGTACCCTCCGCCACGCACCTTACGGTGAATTGCGGAGTATGTATGTAGATGTAAATGTACGAAAGTTCAGCGTCCCTACTCTAGGTTCAAATATTTGTAAATCTAGGGGAGTTAACTACTGAGGGTTTCAGTCCGTAGTTTTACAAACTACTTAAACTAACCTCCAACCATACACACACACACACACACACACACACACACACACACACACACACACACACACGCACACGCCCGAGGAAGGACTCGAACCTCTGACGGCGAGCAACCGCACACTCTTCGGCAAGGTGCCTTGGAGCAGTCGACCATTACACTGCGGCCCTGCTCTAGGTGGCGTTGCAAACTCAGAGCAGTTAGCATGTATAGGGAGAGACCATGGGTGAGACTGCTGCTGATTGGCTGACAGCTCAGGACGCCATGATTTTACCAGACTTGTCCGTGTGATTAGCTACTGTGTGCGTTTCTGTACTGTAGAAGGTCTTTTATGCTCGCGACAGCGATTTCACTGTACAGTTGTTTATAGGTTGTATTACGGTAGGCATTGCTCCACTTCGGCACGTCTTCTATCGGTTCTGTTTACGTAAACTAACGTTTTGTTTGTCGGTCGCTGACGATAACTTTAGAACTTTTCGGCTGTTATTAAGATTAAATGTTGATTTGAACTGATTTACTAAGCTAATTAATAATGTGTAGTACATAATAACTAAGGACACACAAGAGAAATGACTCGTTGTTCCTTTGTTGACGCCGCGGCAGAGCAGCTGAGCTCATTGAAGCGCTATGCTCCGATGCGCGAGACCGTTCACCGTCGCGGGTTCTAATCCCCCCTCGGGCATAGATGTTTGTGCTATCTTTAGTATAAGTTAGTTCATAATTAGTTTGTAAGTTTCGGGACTGATGTCCCCACCGTTAAGTCCCATAAGCTTAACAAACATTTGAACCTCTGTTGACTGTAAAAACCGACGTGAAGATTGCTATAGGATACTTGTGTTCTCAAGGAAGGAGGAAATACGGATACAGTGAACGGTGAAAGTTAGAACCGTAAGGGCTACTTATACAAATCAAAGAATTGTTCCTGTCTGTGTGAAGTAAAAATTTCCTTCCCCCCTGCCAAATGCAAGAAAGGTTTTGATGAAAGTCAGTAATAGAACCACTGCCTGTGCAATTCTTATGTGCTGTAGTGGTTGCACACTGAAATTGTAATATGGAGGTCGCGATCTCGATTCCGGTAAGCGGTAATTTTTTTAAACAGTAATTTCTAGCATTTTATTAGTTCATAATTTTAGTTTTTGGCTGTGAATTTTTGGCTATTCACAATCCTATAATTTGTTACGGGATGTAACATAATGAAGGGAGGGGACGCGAGATTTTTTACTCGTTGTGGATTTTTAGTTACCTATTTTGAGTATGTTTCCGCTGTTTCAGTAGAGATACTATCGGTATTTTTCCGATTTTCTAAGGTACAATGTTCCTAAAAGTATGTACAAAATGACGTTTTTGGTATATCCCAGGGAGGGAAAATTTTAATAAGGTCGAGAGGAACAGACTTAAAATGCATTAAATGGAGGCAGGAAGCAATAATAGTGTACTACTTTAAGCGATGGACATACAGACAGAAAAATCTGACATATCTAAACTCTCTTTCAGATACATAACATGAATTAAGTCCCACAGATTTACAAACATTTGAACAATACATGAAATGCCTCTCTTTCTTATTAATCAACTGTCAGCTGTATAAATAACCAGAACATCGTAAAATAAGCTTCACAAGACTTATTTCATTACTAATTTATTAGGCCTATACAGACATAGATTAATGGCATTTGTTTTAAGCACGTAATGATTAGTAAGCTGGAAGATGTGCTTCGCTCTTATTGATCGAACTGATATCTTGTTTTAATCGTTAAATAGCTGTATTTCAGCCTGGGTCGCTATCTAAATGCACGTCCCGCTCGCAGTCTGGTAAAAAACATGGCGGTCACCGGCCAATTGTCCACTCTGTCCCTATACAGGCTCTCTAACTGCGGTGCCACTCTGAGGTGGCTTGCATTGATGGTAATGGATGACTTGCACATCCCTTTTAGGGACGATGTCAGCATTGGTGACCATACAATCCATACGGTCGGTAAACAAATTGGAAACTTCAATTCCAAAGCTGATAGCACACAGCTGTCGGAGAGATTCCTATCCCGACTATTTTCCACTGTCGGACGGAAGGGAGCGTGGGGCTTTAGACGCGTCAAGGCTGCGCGGGAAGATGAGGAGTGTGGCGGAAGTCGGCGGGCGACTCTGGCGGAAGCAATCGGCTCTGGCGAGCGGTGGGGGTGGCTTCTGGCTGCTGCTGCACGGCCGGATATAGATGGCAGCCAGCTCACACCCCGCCACGAAGCCAACTCCCCCAGTCAGCCAGCCGGCTGGGCGGGAACCCCAACATGCCGCTCTCCATTCTCCACCTGCTCAGGCACTCATCCAACTAAAAGTCTGCCGACTTTATGAGACCAATGAATTCAATGGTTCACTAAGCCCCAAGGAAAAAAGCTCGTCGTAAGAAATCAGTAAATAAATAAAGAAAATAAAGTGTTTTTAAACTAACATTCTTTGTTTCGTTCTTCAAATGTTTGTTAAGCTTATGCGACTTAATTGCGTGGTCATCAGTCCCTAAACTTACAAACTACATATGAACTAATAATATAGTAATAAGGACAGTTTATAACTCACCGCAGCCGGCCGCGGTGGCCGTGGGGATTGAGGCGCTTCAGTCACGGTCTGCACGGCCACTGCGGTCGGGGGTTCGACTCCCCCCTCGGGCATGGATATTTGTACCACCCTAGTTCGTAAGTAGTTCATAAGTACTTCATTTAAAACTTCCGGGCTCATAAGCCGTGGTCGATTTATAAAACTTTCCCCTAACGTTTCATCTTCGGCTGCGGAAGACATCTTCAGAGGTAGAATGGCGAACTGCCAGTTCGCCATTCTACCTCTGAAGATGTCTTCCGCAGCCGAAGATGAAACGTTAGGGGAAAGTTTTATAAATCGACCACGGCTTATGAGCCCGGAAGTTTTAAATGAAGTTGACGCCGGCCGTGAAAGCTTACATTGTATGATCAGTTCATAAGTAGTTTGTAAGTTTAGGGACTGATGACCCCGTAGTTAAGTCCCATAAGCTTAACAAACATTTGAACATTTTGAACTCACCGCAAAGACATGGCGATGAGCTGCGACAGGCACATACAAAACACACACATACAACACTTTGATTTTGTGAATCTGAACGTGTATCCGCCTTATAGCTTTATTTTGTATGTGAAACTCATCCATGATCGATAATCTGAGTCCATGTTTGTAACTACTGCACATTATAACGTCTTTGCAACTGCGATGTAGCATCTGCGCTACGGCAGCTTCTTTGACTGCTGAGGCGAGTAGTAGAGAGTGATGTAGTTTCGTAGGCTTTCCCGGCTTAATAGTTCCTCATAGTTTCTTCACGTTTGCTGCCGGATTTTGAAGTCAAACTGACTCAATATTTCGGCGGTACACCTGTCCGCCATCCTCAGGAGAACTGTTGCTGCTGAAACTCGCCTACTCGCCAGAAGAAACTATGAAGTAGAGAGTGAGCTGTTGAGCAGAAGAGTCGATTGTGGGCTAGGCTAGCTGACAGACGTATGGCAACTTTGTTGTGTACTGAGGTTGAATTGGTCAGCAATGACTGTGATTTATTTACAATGACAATTGAGTTTGATTTATTTCACTCTATATTTATGAATACAAACGTATTATATTGGTCAGTGGATTCTGTATCAAGAGGAAGAGAATATTCGTATTGTATAAAACCATTGTATTATATTGAAGACTCAACAAAGGTATTTTTGTTTAATTCAATAAATAACTTAATGATTACTAATTTTTCTTATGTCAGCTCACCCTCGTCCCTCATTTTCCTCATTGTGTGATTTTTGATTTTGTTGTATGGTACGTGTTGAGTTTTTTGAGATAAAGATTTCCTTTTAAATGTAAATGTTCACGTACCAGTAAAGTAATCAGACCTTACATGCCACTGAATCTGACTGTCAGAAATAATGTTCACAGAAGTACAGATTGTTTTACTTACACGGCCTAATTTTGTTTGTTAAATCCGTTGCGCACATATGATTACAGAAACTCCTTGATTTAAATAGAAAGAATTAATAAATGTTCAAATGTTTGTTAAGCTTATGGGACTTAACTACGGGGTCATCAGTCCCTATACTTACAAACTACTTATCAACTACCTTATACTAAAGACGGCACAAATATCCATGCCCGAGGGGGGGAATTCGAACCCCCGACTGTAGTGGCCGTGCAGACCGTGACTGAAGCGCCTCATTCTCCTCGGCCACTGCGGCCGGCAAAGACTTAATAAGAATAGGAAACTTTCACTTAACAAACTTTCATCAAGCTTTCAGTTTCACTTAATAAACATACAACAAGAAGCTTGCAAGCTATCGGCCATGGCCTTCTTCAGAAAATATAACACTCTCGCAGTCACACAGGCACACAACACAGTCATACAACCATCACCACCGGCTGCCGCACTTCGCAAAGTGTTGTATGTGTGTGTCTTTTGTATGTGCCTGTCGCAGATCGTCGCCACGTCTTTGCGGTGAGTTGTAAATTGTCCTTATTACTATATTATTAATTACAACCTGGACTTTCCATTATTATACTTATAAACTAACTTATACTAAAGACAGCACAAACATCCATGCCCGAGGGGGGATTCGAACCCCCGACGGGGAGCGGCCTCGCGCATCGGAACATAGCTCCACAATGCACTGAAGCACTCAGCCGCGGCGTTTCGTTCTTCTATCAGATAATTTTATATGCACAATCAAAATATTTTTATCGCATGAGGAACTTTTACGTCGCCGATGGAGCATGTATATGAGTAGTAGCGTGGCCGAATAATATAGGCGAAAATAGCGTTGAAAATTCGTATGCGCGACTCAGTTTCAAATTGGGCGCTCCTGCAGCTGGGAGGGGCGAGGGGAAACGCTTTTAACATTGGCGTTTGAGCTGGTAGAGACACCAGCTCCTGGCTACTCGAGCTCTGGCGGTTACGGAAGAATGATCCGGAAGCAAGACAATGGAGCAACTGCGCACTTCGCATTGCGCACGCGCAAATCCTCCACGAAAACATCTGCCCTTCTTATTAGATTAGTACTTGTTCCATAAATCATGTATACGACACTTCGTAATGATGTGGAACGTGTCAGGTTAATGATACGTGTCTTTACAAATTATTACTTTGTAATAAATATTACATAACACATTTTTTTTTTCTTTTTTCAGGTTTACTACCTTATATCTAAAAATTCATCCATAGTGTAGGATTGCCATTCAGAAATTCTTTTAATATAATTTTAAATGCTAGTTGGCTATCTGTCAGGCTTTTGATGCTGTTTGGTAGGTGACCAAAGACTTTTGTGGCAGCATAATTCACCCCTTTCTGTGCCAAAGCTAGATTTAACCTTGAATAGTGAAGATCATTTGGCGCATTGAAGATTCTTAAAAAACACGTCGTATTTGGTAAAATATCTTATAACTATCAATTAAAATCGCATCAATTATAAAAGCCTTCAGAAGATCCGATCATGAATAATACTCTCCACCTATCAACATAGCAGTCTGGCTTGCGGCATCGCGCAGCGCCGTCGAAGGTAGTGGGCTCGAAATCGACTGCAAGCAATCTTTTTAAAACCCAACTTATTTTAAATAGATACGGCAACAACAATGACTTTTGTATTGTTACTTGCCACCTATCTTTGGACGTTTTAGCCAATGTGTCGCGATTTTTAGGGTAAATGACATTTATACTCTTCGTTGTAACAAATATTTAACTGTTTCAAAGGAGGTGGGGAGAGCAGCCTTTGCGCATACGTAAGGTTAGGAAGGGATGTTGCTTACAATATTACGTTACCTGTAGGTAGATTGTCTCTTCATTGTAACAGATTGATTTCATTACAGTCACTTTACAGTGTAATCAGTTACTGTACAGGATCTATGTTGTGTTTAATCTGTGCTGACATGCCTTCTCCTTGAAGTATAAACTCTTTGATGGACAAGAGACTGATTAGAACAATGTTGTTTAAAGTTTTGTTTCATGTATTCAATGTATCCAGTTACATTATTTTTTAATTACAATGTTGTAGAATGTATATCTTGAACATTATTTCTGATTTTACAACTATGGTGTATATTTCGGTATATGAACAGTGCTTTTAATATTATTATAAACGTATGGGATACTCCTTGCGTTGAAGTTTTATGCATACAAAAAACTGTGTTTTATTGTTCACGTTGATATTCATATGTTCTTGGTGTTTATTATGAAAAAAAAATGAACAACTTTCAGTATCTTTTAGAAACAAATTGCTGAGCTTTAAGCTTGGAACAAAAATGTTCATATGTTTGTAGAACTTATGGGACTTAACTACGGCGTCATTAGTCCCTAAACTTGCAAACTACATATGAACTAGCTAATACTAAGATCGGCAAAACTATCCATGCCCGAGGGGGGATTCAAACCTCCGTCCTTATGGGCTGTGCAGACTATTACTGACTCGCCGCAGAACGCTCGGCCACCGCGGCCGGCCTAAGCTTGGAACAAAAGTGTGAAATAAAGAATCTTGGTAGGCCGAACCCTCAGTTCGAGTTGAAGCAAGCGCAAACAAGCTGAGGTAAGACATTCTGCAGATCTTTTAACGAAAATATGTCTAAAGGAGGGAGGGGGAACCGGGACCTTTCCCCCGGCGCACACGCACAGAGGTGCAGAGAAGATGGGCCTGAGAATTAATGAAGGGAAGACCAAGTATATGTATAATGGTACTAACCTACCCTTACAGCCCACAATAACCCTTGATGAAGTGATATTTGAGAGAGTGGAATGCTTCGCCTATCTAGGCTCAAAGATACAAATAAAGTGCGCCACCGTTAGTGATGTTATGACTCGCATAAATGCTTCTAATCGATGCTACTTTGGAATGTCGAGACATTTTAAATCTAAGCTTATATCACAGGAACTAAGTGCCGACTTTATAAAATAATAATAATTAAAAAAAAAGACTTTTAATCGCAACACAAAAACAAACGGAAATGGACAGACGATCAAAATAAAGCACAAAGTGAAATAAAGAAGGATTTTTGGAAAGATAAAAATAAGAAAAAAGACAGGAACAAAAGCTAGTTTATGTTTTAGCGCTCTCCTCAAGGGAAATGCACACAAAGAGAGACAGAGAGACTGAAGACAGTGGCTCTCTGCACGTGTCTTTGATGCAATGACGATGTAAGTCGTCAGTTGTGACGCGCACTGGAAGACTTGGTAGTTGAGCTTCGATTTTTTTTTCTTTTCCTCTATTTTTTGTCGCGGAAAGTTGCTAGAATAAATTATTTAATCACAATAAAAACTTTCCCATATTAAGTCTTCTCGGAAGTTTAATAATTTGTGGTAAAGGTTATGGCCACCTGCTTTGTGACTGTCAAAGTGCTTCAAAATAGACAACGCCTCTGAAGAAATTCGAATGAACCGCCAAAGTTACGAAATTCATTTTTAAGAATCATTTGGGATCCACATGCCATGGTTACACTTATGGAGAAAGTGAACGTACTGAATAATATAGTTTCTTCAAGCAAAATCCCTGCTGTAGCAATTAGGGACCAGAGATGGAGTGTCCCTCCGTTGCTATAGACAATGCACAGTTTACTTCATAAATTTACAGAAATGAATAAAATATCAACACTAAAATATATTAATTACTCCCTCTGGCTTGCCGAAACCATTAATTTAAAATTACTGAAGCTCTTCTTACAAAACGAAAACGAACGACATGTAAACCATTATTAACAGTGTTCAGCATTGTGGTGACTTATCATGATTACATCACGAACTATAAAATTGATTATAAGAGGTAATTCGTCTTATGCTGACTGCAATTAAGAGATTAATTTGACACCAGACGCGTTTCGCTTTTTATTTTAAAAGCATCTTCTGTGGTCTGTAAATGATACAAAGGCTTGTACAGTTTGTTTTCGATAAATAGATTACAAATAGTTTGTAAAAACTTTGCGCACGTTAGACCTTTGTGTTTTTAAATTAATATTCGGTCTACTCACGGTGTTGATGTCTCTTCTTTACATCTCATTACTGTTTCTCCGTCTTGTTGGTTGGAGTTGGTTTGTTCTATGTTTTTCGGCTGTGTTCGGCACATTGCGTGTGTTTTTGTGTCGTTTCTTCCGTTTCATCACAGCACATCATATCACTTCACTTTTTTTTTAAATGCATACAGATTGCATAACACCTGTTATAAGTGGAATGCCTGTGTATTTGTTTATCACTTCACTACTGTGTGGCTATGTTTTTGTCTGTTCATTTGTTTTTCGTGTGGTCTGTGAGAGTTGCCAACGTTATATATTTGTATTTATGTATATAAATACATGTGTGTGTGTGTGTGTACATGTTGAATTAAATTGTATTTATGTATATAAATAAAACTATATAACGTTGGCAACACTCAAAGACCACACGAAAAACAAATGAACAGACAGAAAGGTAGCCACACGGAAGAAACGACACAGCCGAAAAACACAGAACAAACGAACTCCAGCTAACAGGACGGAGAAACAGTAATGAGATGTAAAGAAGAGACATCAACACCGTGAGTAGACCGAATATTAATTTAAAAACACAAAGGTCTAACGTGCGCAAAGTTTTTACAAACTGTTTTTAACGTATTTATCGAAAACAAACTGTGCAAGCCTTTGTATCATTTACAGACCACAGAAGATGCTTTTAAAATAAAAAGCGAAACGTGTCTGGTGTCAAATAGATCCCTTTATTGCAGTCAGCATAAGACGTATTACCTCTTATAATCAATTTTTAACAGCTGCTACAGAAGATGGTCACACAACCGAACATAGTATAAAATTAATGTTTCGCCTCGTTAATGGATTGTATACTAATGTAAAAGAAAAACTCATTATATAAAAACGGATGTCTTGCCTCTGTTGCTTTCTTTTGTGAAATACAAATCAGAGACATTCTTTGTGGATCACAGCTACAAAATACCCCATGGTCTGCTTACTACAGTTTTTCCATTCGTCTGTAAATAACGTGTATTAGTATTTTGCAACCATGACTTATTAAACTAATAGTTCTCGTGTTTTATTATATTTTCAGTACTCATAAATTATAACACACATACCGAAAGTATAATAAAATAGTGGTAATTCCATTGGCCGTCTACATATCTACCCGCCTATTCACTTTAAACCCCCTCCTCTCCTTCCCCTCCCTCGTACATCAGCCCCCTCTCCCCATCCATCTCCCCACTCCCACTCCCCCTGCCTCCGCCACCCCTCCCAACCTCTCCTTCACCTTCATCTCGCCCCCCTCCCCTGCGCTTCCTTCCCCCTCCCTTCCCCGCAGGTCGTTCTGCTACAGTGGTGGCGTCAGCTTTTTAACACTGCTTATGTATGCTTCACTGATATCGTCAGTGCTTCAGTGTTTTTCTTTTAACTTGTTGCGCCTACCGAAAGCAGCAGTACACTTGTCGGTGCCTGTGTTTTTTAATCAGTGTTTTGTCACGTGACATCGGGGTTTCCTCTGTTTCATCAGTGTTCATTCAATTTTACATCGTGGCTCTTTTTAAACGCTCCCATGAGGTATTTAATCTACTAGCTGTAAACCCGGCGTTTCCCGGGTGTTTATTTATCAAAATGTTCAAATGTTTGTAAATCTATCGGACCGAACTGCGTGGTCATCAGTCCGTAGCTTACAAACTACTTGAACCTAGGTAAACTAATCTAAGGACAAACACACACACCCATGTCCCAAGGAGGACTCGAACCTCCACGGCGAGCAACCGCTAGCTCCGCAGCGAGACACTTTAGACAGCTCGGCTACTCCACCGCGGCGTTTATTTATCCTACACTCTCGTAGTCCTCATACCATTACCCCCCTATCTGCTTCCACCTCTTTCTCTCCCATCTCTCTATTCGTTTCAACCTTTCCCTCTCTCGGCAAAGATTTCAGCAACGTACCCTCTGTCATGTACCATACAAACATTTATGTACCAAGTGATCTTCCTCTTCGTTTAAAGGTCATGTGTGCAAAAATTCAAAGATCGGAGCAAAACTATGCATTTTGCAAAATTCCGTAAGTTCAGTACCCCCCCACCATGCACCGAACGAAATTTTATACAGACAGTGACATTCTTCTTGTTTTTAAGGTAGGGTGTGCAAAATTTCATCAATATCGATACGAAACTGTAGATTTCTACATCTACATACATACGCCGCAATTCACCGTAAGGTGCGTGGCGGAGGGTACACTGTACCACTACTAGGTTTTTCCTTTCCTATTCCACTCCCAAATAGAACGAGGAAAAAAAGAATGCCTATATGCCTCCGTACGAGCCCTAATTTCTCTTATCTTGTCTTTGTGATCTTTACGCGAAATGTAAGTAGGCGGCCGCAAGATCGTACTACACTCAGCTTCAAATTCCAGCCCTCTAAATTTACTTAACAGAAATTCACGAAAAGAACGTCGTGTTTCTTCCAGCGATCCCCAATTGAGTTGCCGGAGCATTTCCGTGACACTCGCGCATTGGTCGAACCTACAGGTAACAAATCTAGCTGCTCGCCTCCTTCAAACCGATCTCCTGCGGGTCCCAAACACTTGAGCAATACTCAAGACGTGGTCGTACAAGCGTTTTATATGCGGTCTCCTTTACAGGTGAAGTACATCTTCCCAAAATTCTCCCAATAAACCGAAGTCGGCTGTCCGCCTTACTCACAACTGCCCTTACATGTTCCTTCCATTTCATATCGCTCTGCAATGTTACGCCTAGATATTTGAACGACGCGACAGCATCAAGAAGCTCACTACTAAAGCTGTATTCGAACATTATAGTATTGTTTTTCCTACTCATGCGCATCATCTTACATTTTTCTACATTGAGAGCTAGCTGCCATTACAGCATCATCAGCAAACAGCCGCAAATTACAACTTACTCTGTCTATCAGATCATTTATATAGATAGAAAATAATAGCGGTCCTATCACACTCCCATGGGGCACGCCTGACGATACACACGTCTTTGATGAACACTCGCCGTCGAGAACAACGTACTGCGTTCTATTACTTAGAATAGAAACGTAGGGTCACATTGAGAAACGAACTTTGTTGTTCTCAAACATTCAAGTATTATTTCATACAATCCTTGTTCTGAGAATGACAAAAAAAAGATCTGTGAAATAGGTTCAGCCGTTCTCAAGTTATGGTGCGACCAAGGTGAATAGGGATAAATTTTTATTTTGCAAAGTACCTTCCTCCTTGCACCGTATGAAACTTAACGTAGACGGTGATCTACCTCTTGTTTTGAAGGTCAAGTGTGCGAAATTTCGTGAAGATCGGAATGAAACTGTAGATTTCGTGAGTCTGTAGGAGAAGTATGCTCCCTCATGCACTTATCCACAATACTTTCTTAGCTGCCATTTTCTACGTATAAACTACATTCCTGCCAAATTTTAGCTTCATATGTGAAGTAGTTTCGAGATTTCGTGTTTAATCAGTGAGCGAGTGAGTGTCCTTTCGCTTTTATATACACAGAGATTAAGAAAATGGATTGCTTAATTTTGGATGCAGGAGAATGAAGGGAGACTTGCAGACAAGAATAAACAGTAACATGCAAACCTGTAATGCAAAGTTTATATCTTAGAAGAACATGGCTGATGCGACAGTTTCACTCGGCTACAGCGAAACTGTGGTGAGCGGTAGACTCTTTTCGTTTCATCATTTGTTGGAAGGGGGGGGGGGGGGGGGAATCAGTTACAGAACGCTTTATAAACGTCCGAAATTACATGCAAACTTTGTTGATGGCCCATTTTCCAATAATTGACGCATAAATCTGGTTATTCTTATGCAGTGGCCTCTCATTATTTATGACGTCATATGTCCGGAGCCATGTGTCGTACTCTTTTGTTTTTGGGTCACGAACCTTCGTGGGCGTACGGTAAACAGTTCACCAAAGTTTCATTACAATCGAATGAATGGTATATGAACGCCTAGAGGATATACAGACAAACATTAATTTATATTCATCCATTACGTTCATCTGATTTGTGTATGTTGCAGTAATTGATTCCTATTTGTGTAATAATGTATCATATTTACTGCGAAATCCTGTTGTCCGAAGAGTAGCATATAAAGCTGCTACAAGCGTGCCCACACTGGGCTCAAAATTTCATTAAAAATCCATTTCGAAGGAGGAGGAACATCTTACTAAGGGAATCTTAAATTAGGACGCAAAAAAGAAACAGAAAATAATCATGTGCTTTATGCGGCTCTGAAAGAGAATTTGCCGCGGCGGAGTGGCCGAGTTCATTGAGGCGCTGTGCTCTGACGCACGAGGCCTTTCGTCCCTCGGGCGTGGATGTTTGTGCTGTCATTAGTAAAAGTTATTTTATGAGTAGTTTGTAAGTTTAGGGACTGATAACCCCACATTTAAGTCCCATAAGCTCTACAAACATTTCAACATTTGAAAGAGGATATGATTTGAGAACTTGTGAAACAGTAATTAAGAAAAAAAAAAAAAAAAATACTGTGCGCACCATACTCGGAAAAACAAAGTGTTACAAGATAATAAAAAAAGATTATACGTGATAAAAATTCTGATATTCGTAGCTTCGAACGCACAGGGTGCATATCATTTTATTGTATTGTCTACACAAGGATAGAAGCAGATAAAAATTCGCTTCACGCTTTCATGAGTGATAGTCTCCAGTCCTTCAAAACTAAATATGCGAGTGTAGATCAGTTGTGGCTTACTTTCAAAGACATAATATCAGTAGCAATCGAGAGATTTATACCAAATAAATTCATAAAAGAGGGGGCTGACCCCCCGTGGTACACAAAACAGGTCAGATCACTATTGCAGAAACAGAGAAAAACGCATGCAAAATTTAAAAAGACACAGAATCCGCAAGAGTGGCATTCTTTTACTGAAACTCGCAACCTAGCGCGGACATCAATGCGAGAAGCCTATAGTACTTACCACAACGAAATCCTGTCTCGTAATCTTGCAGAAAATCCAAAGAAATTCTGGTCATATGTGAAGTACACTAGCGGCAAAACACAAACAATACCTTCACTACGCGATAGCAATGGTAATACTACCGACGACAGTACTGCTAAAGCAGAATTACTAAACACAGCTTTCCGAAATTCTTTCACCAAAGAAGACGAAGTGAACACTCCAGTATTCAATCGAAGAACAGCTGCCAGCATGCGAAACTTAGAAGTAGATGTTCCTGGAGTAGTAAAACAACTTAAGTCATTAAACAAAAATAAATCTTCCGGGCCAGATTGTATACCAACTACATTCCTCTCAGGGTATGCTGATGCAATAGCTCCGTACTTAGCTATAATTTACAACCGATCACTCAGCGAAAGATCCGTACCCAAAGACTGGAAAGTTGCCCAAGTTACTCCAATATTCAAGCAAGGCAATAGGAGTGATCCCCAAAATTACAGGCCTATCTCATTGACGTCGATTTGCAGTAGGATTTTGGAACATATACTTTGTTCGAATATTATGTACTACCTCGAAGAGAACGACCTATTAACCAATAGTCAGCACGGATTCAGAAAGTATCGCTCTTGCGAAACACAGCTTGCCCTTTATTCACATGAAGTGTTAAGTGCCATCGACAAGGGATCTCAAATCGATTCCATATTTCTGGATTTCCGGAAGGCTTTTGATACTGTACCCCACAAGCGGCTTCTAATGAAATTGCGTGCTTATGGAATATCTCCCCAATTGTGCGATAGGATTCAAGATTTCCTATCAGAAATGACACAGATCGTTGTAATTGACGGTAAGTCATCGAGTAAAACAGAAGTGATATCTGGCGTTCCACAGGGAATCGTTATAGGACCCCTACTCTTCCTCTTGTTTATAAACGATTTAGGAGATAATCTGAATAGGTCCCTTAGACTATTCGCGGATGATGCTGTCGTTTATCGGTTAGTGAAGTCAACAGAGGATCAAAAGCAACTGCAAAGCGATTTAGACAAAATTTCTACTTGGTGCGAAAATTGGCAATTGACACTAAATTAAGAAAAGTGTGAAGTAATACACATGGCCACTAAAAGAAATCCGCTGAACTTCAATTACGCGATAAATCAGTCAAATTCTACCAAATACCAAGGAGTTACAATTACGAACAACTTTGACTGGAGAGAACACATAGAAAATATTGTGGGGAAGGCGAACCAAAGGTTACGTTTCATTGGCAGAACGCTTAGAAGATGCACCAGCTCCACCAAAGATACTGCCTACATCACACTTGTGCGTCCTCCATGGAGGTAAAAAGAGGGGAGATGGCACTACTGGCGTCTGCTGTACTTCTGTTTGAAGCCAGTCAGCAGCCATGTTTGTTTGTTCAAAAGACTCACAGACCATAATGGAATGTGATTTTCTTCACATTATTAAGGATATCAAAACTGTTAATACAACCATAAATAACACACACAGGCATTATCAACTGCAACTCTTCGACAACTCAACACAGCAGCTCAGCAGAAAACTAATGTTTTGAACAAACTGTAATGGCGGAGCTAGGTTTGCCGGCTTCAAGTTTGTGACGTCATGCCCACTCCCCTCTTTTTACCTCCATGGCGTCCTCTCCTGGAGTACTGTTGCCCCTTGTGGGACCCTCACCAGGTGGGACTGACGGAAGATATTGAGAAGGTTCAGAGAAGGGCAGCTCGTTTTGTTTTATCACGTTACGGGGGGGAAAGCGTCACGGAAATGTTGCACGAATTGGGGTGGAAATCATTAAAAGAAAGACTTTATTCATTGCGGCGTGATCTGTTTGCGAAGTTTCAATCACCGACTTTTACTTCTGAATGTGAAAATATTTTGCTAGCACCCACCTACTTAGGGATACATTACCATCCCAATAAAATAAGAGAAATCCGATCGAAAACGGAACGATTTAGGTGTTCTTTCTTCTCGCGCGCTATTAGAGAATGGAACGGTAGAGAAAAGTAATGAAAGAGGTTAATGAACCCTCAGCCAGGCACTTAAATGTGATTTGTAGAGTATCTGTGTAGATGTAGATGTAGAAGGAACGTTGGCATGTTACGCACAGAAGGACTCTCCAGTCTTTCCTTCTGTTAGAGAAATACAGTGTTTTCTAAACTGTGGTGGTCCTTAAGCAGAAGCAACTGTTTAATCTTCGTATATACCCAACAGCACGTTTACGTGCGGCGTTTTGACTGAAAGCGAAGAGGCAGTGTCACTTTTCATGGAGACATGGCTTCAACAACAGCTGCACGATAGTAGTCCGGGAATGCTCTGGAGAGAAAGCAGTGCTGCATGGGTTTATGACAACCTCTCCTGTTGCTGGGTTGCGGGCTTAATTTCACTTCTTGTATGCAGCACTGCACTGATGCTGGATTAGGGTATTTCACTCAGTTACGTTTTAAACATTTGGCTACGTGTAAGCTATTTCCGGGATTCTTAAAATTCCACGTTTGGTATGTCGTTTAATCACTGTAAGTTATTTTACAAAGTTGATTTTCAACCCACTTTCAATGACGCGCGTGTATTTTTGGGGATTATGTTGACCTTGAGTATACATGGTGAGGTACTTAAAACTGTTTCTCGGAATATTTGGAAAAATACAAATGGGATTAAAAAAGTTGTCATCAGAGTTGTTTACCTCCAAGAGGAAAATCCGCCGGCCGCGGTGGCCGAGGGGACTGAGGCGCTTCAGTCACGGTCTGCGCGGCCACTACGGTCGGGGGTTCGAATCCCCCCTCGGGTATGGATATTTGTGCCGTCCTAGTTCGTAAGTAGTTCATAAGTAGTTTGTAAGTTTAGGGACTGATGACCCCGTAGTTAAGTCCCATAAGATTTAAAAAAATTTGAACATTTGAACAGGAACATTCATTAACATCAAGAAGCTGGAAACCCCTGCACCACTCTCGAGGGCGGGAAGGAGGTGACTTATAAATATTAAATAGGAACCCCTATTTTTATTGCATATTTGAAGTCTCCGCGAAAAATAATGTAACTCTTGTATGAGACATTTTTATCATTTCGTGGTCGATGGCGCTTTAATAAGTAAAATTAAAAATGAGACGAAAAAATCTCGAACAAATATACACCAAATTACGAAAATCAAAGGAAAGTTTTCGATATTTTTGATGATGCTATCTTGTGACACCTCCTTCACTCGAATGAAGCAAAGATTGTGATCTATGGGACTTAACTACTCTGATCATCAATCCCTAAGCTTAAAAACTGCTTAAACTAAGATATGATAAGGACAACAAATACACCCATGCCCGAGGGAGGACTCGAACCTCCAACGGCGAGCAGCGGCGCGCCAAACGGTCTAAGGCGCCTAGCTGCGGAGCGCGCGGTTGCTCGCCGTCGGAGGTTCGAGTCCTCCCTGAGGCATGTGTGTGTGTGTGTGTGTGTGTGTGTGTGTGTGTGTGTGTGTGTGTGTAGTCCATAGGTTACTTTACCCTAGTTGAAGTAGATTGTAAGCATCGGACTGATAACCCCGCATTTACAAACATTTGAACATTAAAAAAAAATTAAATTGATTCTTAATTCGTCGTGCGTCGCGTTCTTTCAGTGGCCAGCTGCACCTCGCATTAATCACGGCAAGGAATATCTTTGGCGACGTGGATTTTCGCTAGAAAATTTACATACTTCGTATGCAGACACAGAATAAATCTACGACACACCAACAAACAATACACAAATTAGCATTATGAAAATTAGAAAAAATTCTAACACATCATTTATGATCAATAACAACTATTTAATACTGTTTAACCGTAATAACACGAAACGACCAGACACAGGCTCCATGTGTAACGGACGTACGGAATCGAGCGTTTACGTCGGGGGTGAGATAGAAAAAAATCTATAAACCATTCTATGTTATCGTTAAAGTTTATAATATCAAGTCCACTTGTGACAGTTTCCTTGACACTTTCCTACCTTCCCTTTACCTCACTCACGTTACCGCGAGCAGCGTAATAAGTCGTCTAGCTGTAAAAGACCGAACGTTGCACGTGAGGCTCGTAGGCGGTTGTCAGTTAATATTTGACTAACCTGGTGTCTTCTCTCTCGTAGATGTCCCCAGCGCAGAAGCAGCACACAGGTCGTAGACTCGAAGTTTTCTGAGGTGAGGCTGAAATTGAAAGTGGTGGATACTGTGGCTGTCTAACTACCATTAACGAAGTCAATGAATTCCTTCAGAGGTGCCAGTGGCTCTTATTTTTACTAATCGTACGAATATAGAAACCAGAAACTGCACGTTGACGTCAAAATTCACAAAAATAAAGTTGATACAGTGATAAAACACTTTGACATACATTGCACGCACTTTACAAGTATTTTTAGCCCCATTATCGACCGATTAATACTAGAGTGGTTATCGCAAGTGCCGCTAGATGTTTACCGTGTCGGGGCTCGCAGTGAACTAACTAGCAGTGGAGTTGGGTTCCACGCTAGTGCCTAGAGTTTTGGCGCCAATTGACACTTCTAGAACGCCACACTCACTCTTTACCTAAAATACTTAATCTAATAAATCTACAAAACAATAGTGTACTCACAAACAATTAATTAACACACTTTATGGCAATAGAATTGATAGCCGAATTTTTATTTATTAAATAATTAATAAAATAGTTGGGAGGTTGTGGCGCGTAAAGATATAGCAACAGAGAATCAGATCACCCTTAGAGAAAGGGGCGGAGTTTTCCGACGGGACCGTACTTACAGTACCATCTGGATACTATCTGGCACAGCCACTTCCTACTATCCCATGTCTATTTCGTTATAAGTAAATGAAACTATGAAATAAAATAAAGCAATGGCTGCTGGCTTGCAAGCCAATACCGCCATACGTTCCGCTGCAAACGTTTTGGCATTCTGTAAGAATCGTGGCATTTCCGACTATAAAGAATCGTGAACGAATCGTAGGAATCGGTTCACAATACTGCATAGAATCGCAGGAATCGATCCCTGAAAACGAAATCGAGTAGCCCAACTTTGCAGAACATGTCTGAACTTTCCAGCCTCTCACAAGCGGAAAACTGGGAATCCCAACAGTGAAACTACTACGGCGTGATTGTTTAACATTAATCTAACAGAATATTGTAATATGGGTGCGGCTCCGTAGCACAGTGGTAGAATACCAGACTACAAATCTGAAAATCCTTGCCAGGTCCTAGGATTTTTATCTGTCACTTTCCACTTCTTTTACCTCTGGCAGTGTTGCTGATGTGACAAATACTGAGTAGCACCGTGGTTCGGAACCCACGTTAAACTGTAGGTCCCCCTATAACTGGCTGGGTAAGTTAGCTCGAAGGTCGGAGGAAGGCAACGGCATACCATTTCCAAACAGGACCATGCCTAGTAAAGCACTGTAGTTTTCAAACCAATCTTCGGACAGTTGACTGCTTTACCTTAAAATTTTATCGCAGGAAATTATGATCGTATAAAATGATGAGACTGCTCTTTTATTCAGGTTTAAGTGCTCGTATCTCAGGAGAATGAGACGTTGGCTAGTGTTCCCTAAAGCTCACGGATTGCCGGCGGTGCACGTTCGCCGGTCCTTTCACGTCGCGACAAGCAAATAATACGTGAAATAGCGCGCACCTGGCTCCTCGATCACGATCGAGTGTCGCTCTGGCGAAAGGAATTTCAATATCGGGAAGTCTGCCGGTGCCGGGGCAGAGGTCGGTCCGGCCGTTGGGAATTTTACGTCCGCAATAACGGTTCGGTGGCCACTCGCGGGGGCGGCCGGCTGACGGGAGCGCCGATAAGGAGGCGGCGGGGGCGGGAGGATGGGGGCGGCGGCGGCGGCGGCGGCCGAGGCGCTCACCACTGCCGGCGGTGGGTGCTGGGCTGTAGCAGTCAGCAGCACGCGGCCCCGTCTCTAGTTGAGACAGAGGAACAGTGCAACTGACATGTGCTAATCTGTCATACCTCGCAGATGAGGCACTTGAGTCTTCAGAACTGTGTCCCTGCAAAGGGTGCGCTTGTCGCTATCTGGTTCAGAATCGGTCGACGGTGCTGCAATTGTGATAATTGTGTACTTCCCGTATATTCACCTTGCGGTAAAGAACACACTTGTTAGGTATGGCCGGCCGCGGTGGCCGAGGAGACTGAGGCGCTTCAGTCACGGTCCGCACGGCCACTACGGTCGGGAGTTCGAATCCCCCCTCGGGCAAGGATATTTGTGCCGTCCTTAGTTGTAAGTAGTTCATAAGCAGTTTCTAAGCTTAGGGACTGATGACCCCGAAGTTAAGTCCCATAAGCTTTACAAACAATTGAACATTTTTTGTTAGGTATGCTGTTTTCTATTACTCTGTTTATTTATTTATCGTATGGCTTTACAACTGCAATTGCGGTATTGACATACAAATTTTCATAACATCAGATATAAATATAAATACACATATACATATACGTAATAATATGAACAAAACAAATATCAGTGATTATTAAATGTGGGCAAAGCTGAAATAGAATGATAGCTACAATTCACTAAAAAGTTACGTCCAAACGCGACAGCCACTCAATAGCAGCAGGGCTGGCCTTCATGAAGTCTCTCCGGTCACCACAGAATCTTCGCAGTGAACAGTCTTGCACTATATGTTGTAATGTTTGTTCGACACTTTCAGTGTCACACCTTGGGTTATCATTGGCACCCTACTTGTACAGCATGGATTTATTTCTTGCATGTCCAGTTCTCACACGATTTAGCTGACACCAGATTCTATGGGGAAGCTGCATTCCTGGGAGTTGCTGGCTGGGGTCCTCTATGTTGTGTTGGTTAACGTCACTAATTTCCACTTAGTTTGCAGGATTTGTGGTAGTCATAGATATTTCCTTGGGCAAGTGTTCTGTCTTCCCATATTGGCGCTCTTGATTTGAGGCGATATCGACAGTGGTCATCTAGTACTTCATGTACCGGTGGTACTCTTTCCTTATCTGGATGATTTATTTTTTGCCATTCCTGAATCGTTGCTGTTGTCTTCGGATTTCAGGCGGAGCACTGTTTGCGAGGACATGAAGCGATTCTAGAGGTGACAAATAACAATAAAGGGAAAAACTATAGGTACTTTTGAACTTTATTTCGTTTGTTCCAGTGTGATACATGTACTTTTCTGAAATCAACATACTTTTTGAAAACACATGCTGTTACTGCATTTTTACCTATAATTACCTCATGAGTTCAATAAATGCTCAAAATGATATCCTTCAACTTCGATGCATTTCGCAATACGCTTAACGAAATTCCTCTCAACAGCAAGTAGTTCGCCTTCAGTAATGTTCTCACATGCATTGGCAATGCGCTGACGCATGTTTTCAGGCGTTCTCAGTGAATCACTATAGCAATTATTCTTCAATTTTCCCCACAGATCCGGGGATGTAAGATCCGGTGAACATGCGTGCCATGGTATGGTGCTTCTATCACCAATCCAACTGTCATTAAATATTCCATTTAAAACCGCTTCAACTGCGCGCGAGCCATCTGTCGGACATCAATCGTGTTAAAAGTACATCGCCATTCTTTCATGCAGTGAAACATCTTGTGTAAAATCGGTAGAACATTACGTAAGAAATCAGCATACGTTGCACCGTTTAGATTGCCATTGATAAAATAGGGGCCAATTATCCTTCCTCCCATTGTGGCGCACCATACATTAACCCACCAAGGGCGCTGATGCTCCACTTATCGCAGCCATCGTGTGTTTTCCGTTGCCCAGCAGCGCATATTATTCCGTTTTACGTTAGCTATGTTTGTGAATGACGCGTCGTCACTAAACACAACAAGTGAATTTAATCTGTCATCGTCCCATAATTTATTTTGTGCCCAGAGAAAAAACTGTAAAAGTCGTTCTGTCTTCGCCATGTACATCCTGGCGCATACAGGTGAAATTTATGTTGATGTAGAATTCTCATCACCGACGTTTCTGAGATTCCAGATTCTCGCTCACTTTTTCTGCTACTGATGTACGGATTAGCTGCAACTACAGCTGAAACTCTTGGGCATCATCATTTGTTGCAGGTCGTGGTTGACTTTTCACTCGTGGCTGAACACTTCCTGTCTCTTTAAATAACGTAACTATCCGACGAAAGGTCCTGACACTTCCTGGATAACGATCAACATACATAGCACAGGCCCGTTGGGCATTTTGATCACAATAGCCATACATAAATACCATATCTACCTTTTCTGCAACTGGTAAACGGTCCATTTTAACACGAGTAATGTATCACGAAGCATACACGGTCCGCACTGGCGATATGTTACGCGATACCACGTATTTATCCGTTTGTAACTATTACAGTGCCACCTATCAAAAAGCGAAAATAGTGTTCCAAATAAAAAATTCATATTTACTTACGTACTTGACGAATATGTAATAAAAATGGGGGTACCTATTTAAGAAAATGCAGTTGATATCCGTTTGACGTATGGCAACGCCATCTATCGGGCCAACGATAGCGCCATCTGTTTTCCTCCTTCAAGCTATAAAAGTTTTGTTCTTTGTAGTTTTTTAGTTTGATGCTTATTTCGTGAGATATTTGCCCCGGTCACTATCAATGGACCACCCTGTATATTCGTGAGTGAAATGTGTAAATTCCATGGCCAGGTCATTATTCCAATGGAATCCTACCATACCAACATAAGCCAGCCCCCAGAATGCTGCTAACCACATGGATATTTAATTCTGTTTGTACCTCACCATCTGATAATGAACCTTAAGAGGTTCGAAAACTAGTTTATTAAATAAAAGGATTTGTCATTTCTATTTTCTATATCTTTATTTTTCTACATAATTTCCAAGTACAAGTTTTGTTGCATGGCATCTTGGAGGGTGCAACCATCATTGCTGCGCGGTACTGTGCCACTCTGTCGAAATCGAAAGAGGTGATTCGGAAAAAGCGGCCTGGACTTCCCAGATCTGGCGTTCTGCTGTTGGATGACAATGCGAGACCACACTCGGCGACGGCAACGCAATACCATACTGCAACCCTTGGTTGGGAGAGCCTACACCATCCGCCATACAGTCCTGATCTCAACCAAGTGACTTCCATTTGTTTCCAGCTTTGAAAAAGACTCTCGGCGGAAGGCATTTTGGAAGAAATGCTGACGTCAAACAAGCCGTTCAACGCTTCTTCGGTAGGCAACGCACTGATTTGTTACTGGACGACTTTTTGAAGCTTATAAACCGGCATGACAAATGTACTTGGAAATTATGTAGAAAAATAAAGATATGTCTTATCTTTAATGTCTCATTCTGTTTTTTCCTTTCATAAGCAACTCTGATCACAGTCTGTCGGCACTGTTATTACTTAATTGTTACAAACTGATACAACAAATGATTATCTTGTTTGGCTCGGAAGAAGACAAGTAATTGTGACTTGCAGCAAAGGAGGCATAATTTTTAAAACTCTTGCCTGCAACATATACTGAGGTTCTCTGAACGAATGTTTGTATGCCCTATATGTGTTCATAAACCATTGCCGGCCGCGGTGGCCGAGGAGACTGAGGCGCTCCAGTCACGGTCTGCACGGCCAATACGGTCGGGGATTCGAATCCCCCCTCGGGCATGGATATTTGTGCCGTCCTTAGTTGTAGGTAGTTCATAAGTAGTTTGTAAGTTTAGGGACTGATAACCCCGTAGTTAAGTCCCATAAGCTATACAAACATTTGAACATAAACCATTCATTCGATTGTAATGAAACTTTGGTGAACTGTTTACCGTACGCTCAGGAAGGTTCCTTACCTAAAAATAAAAGAAGATGACACATAGGAGATATGACGTCATAAATAATGAATGATCACCGTGTGCGTATAACAAGATTTATGCTTCAATTATTGGAAAATGGGAGTGGTTAGGGACCTACAACAAAGTTTGCATGAAATTTCGGACGTTTATAAAGCGTTTTGTAAGTGACCCCCCCCCCCCCCTACAAAATGATGAAACGAAAAGAAGTACACCGCTCACAACAGTTTGTAGATGCCGTAAAACTGTCGCATCAGTCATGACATTATATCAAATAAAGTTAGCATTACAGATTTGCATGTTACTGTTTATTTTTATCTGCAAGTCTCACTCAATTCTCTTACATCCAAAATTAAGCAATCTGTTTTCTTAATCTGAATCTAAATAAAAGCACCTGTGAATCTGAAATTTGGCAGGAATTTAGTTTATAGGTAGAAAACGTCAGCTAAGAAAGTATTTTGTGATAGGTGCATGGCATTGCATACTTGTCATACAGAATCACGAAATCTACAGTTTCATTCCGATCTTCAGTAAATTTCGCACGCTTGACCTGCTAAACAAGAGGATGGTCACCGTCTACCTTAAGTTTCATACGGTGCGTGGGGGAGAGTACTTTGCAACATAAAAATGGATCCTTAAATACATTGGTCGCGTCAAAACTTGAGAACGGCTGGACCGATTTCACAAATCCTTTTCTGCTGTTGTTGTTTTGGTTATTCTTAAACCAAGGGTTGTAGTAAAAGTGGGATATTTGAGAACAACAAAGTGCGTTTTTCAATGTGACCCTGCGTTTCTATTGCATAGAAGTCTATAGTTTTCTTCCGATATTGATGAAATTTTACACATTCTACATTAAAAACAAGAGGAACGTCACTGTCTGTATAAAATTTCGTTCGGTGCGTGGTGGAGGGTACTGAACTTACGAAATTTTACAAAATGCATATTTTTGCTCCAATATTTATGAATTTTTGCACACCTGACCTTTAAACTAAGAGGAAGATCACTGAGTACATAAATGTTTGAATGCTACATGACAGAGAGTACCTTGCAGAAAACTTTGCCCAGAGATGGAAAGGTGGAAACGAACAGAGAGATGGGAGAGAAAGAGGTGGATGCAGAGGGGGAAGGGGATGTGGACTACGAGAGTGCAGGATAAATAAATACCCGGGGAACGCCGGGTTTACAGCTAGTAATAAATAAGAAACAAAATGCAACAAGAGGGACTAACAATGAGCGCGAGCTATGTCGATAATCTCAGTGCTAGCATAGCAGGGAAATGTGTGCTGTTCACGACTGAGTGCCGGGGTAGCCGCCATAGGTCAGAAGCTGCCAGTAAATGTCAGCGCCCCGCTATAACTCAACTGCAGAACTAGCCACTCGAGCTGTGAAAGTGCTTTCGCAAAATAACCAGTGTTTAACACAGGCTTAAACAAATAAACATAGATATTCGCCACAAAAATAAATTCCTTATGCAATGCACAGAAATGCGCACGGAAAAGAGATCGTTTCGGTCATGTTTTGACATTATAAATCATCCCAGGCTACGCCTGAGATGCATTCGGCAGATCAATGGAAAACCGAAATCAAAATCTGTAAATCAGTTAAATACGTATGCGGAGAGTTCTTAGTGGCTAACGCGATTAAACGCTGAAACAAATCTATTATTTGAACAGAGCTGCCTGAGATCCGAATAAGTCCTATAGTATTGCACTAAAGAATATAACAAGGTTCGCAGAAAAAAGCCTTCAGTTTTCTTTGGTAGCCCTGTACTTCACAGCTCTTCACTTGTTCTGTTGATATTTTACATAGCTCATACGTTTAAAATTTATACCTTATGGTTGTCCTCGTGGATAAACCACCAACTAGAGATAACGATGTAATCTTCGCTGCAGGTCTCTAAAATTACAAGTTGAAGGCAACATTCAACAAAATTAAAAGTGGCAAGATGTGTACTACATGCTTCGATGTGTAAACTGCAAATGCATGTAGTTACAAAGTTGGAAGGATTATCCGCAATTACATATGGAATGTATCGTACCTGGAAAGTAGTGAACCTAATATCACATGATATTGCCGCGAGACAACACGCAAACTGACTGCCGGCGTAGCACAGGGCACTCTGCCCGAGAGGCAGTCAGTGCTGCGTGTATGTTTACTTCGTAATAAACGTGCTTTCAGTATAAGTGCTGTATTCAGTTGCCTTCGAAGTCAAGTCTGCTTCGAATAAATAAAAATAAAAAAAATGTTCAAATGTTTGTAAATCTATCGGACCAAACTGCGTGGTCATCAGTCCGTAGCTTACAAACTACTTAAACATAGGTAAACTAACCTAAAGACAAACACACACACCCATGTCCCAGGGAGGACTCGAACCTCCACGGCGAGCAACCGCGCGCTCCGCAGCGAGACGCTTCCATTTAAACGCGACAATATTTCCATGCTGGTATTTCAGTCCACTGAGTGATTTTTAGAATACGATGACGCAATGTACACTAAAAATTGAAGTACCAAGTAGCACTTGTTGGTATTTTTATGGGACAAGATGTGGTGCTTAATGCCGCGTTTTAAAATAACGGTCGTTTCTATATAGGTGCGTTGTAATCTGCTGAAGCTATGCTGAAGCTTCATTTACAGAAATTTATGACGAAGAAAATTGTATTTTTAAAACAAACCATAAATCATGCGTCGTGGTTCATCTATCTTGAGGCAAAAGGTAATATTCTGCTACGGAACTCATGATATTAGCAAATCAAGTGAAATTCACTAACGTCATATCAGTTTTCCCTGTCTAAAACATAGATATTTCGTTAGTTCTCAATAGCTTATGTTCCGAATTATTTTTCTTGTAACTTGTTTTCGATATTATTTCTTAATTTCAATTTCACAGTTTATTATTACAGGTAACCGGTTTCGATCTAAGATTAGATCATCTTCAGACCTCTCGCTGTAGATTATCTAATCTTAGATCGAAACCGGTTACCTGTAATAATAAACTGTGAAATTGAAATTAAGAAATAATTTTAAATCTTTAAACATGCTTTTCCTTAATAATTTACGTAATTTCCGCCATCTTGGACCGAGTTTCATGAAAAAGAAACACTACATAAAATTTAGTATTCTACGCGCTAATATATATATATTTTTTTTATGTGATAACATAATTTTGTGTGGCTCAATGAGCTGATACAAGTTCTTCAATTGGAGCCGGCCGCAGTGGCCGAGCGGTCTGCGGCGTGCCAGTCACGGTGTGCACGGTGACTGCGATCGGGGGTTCGAATCCCCCCCCCCCCTCGGGCATGGATGTTTGTGCGGTCTTTAGTATAAGGTAGTTCATAAGTAGTTTGTAAGTTTAGGGACTGATGACCCTGTAGTTAAGTCCCATCAGCTCTACAAACATTTGAACTTTTTTTTTTCAATTGGAAGCCATTGCGTGCTTATGGAATATCTCCCCAATTGTGCGATTGGATTCACGATTTCCTATCAGAAAGAACACAGTTCGTTGTAATTGACGGTAAATCATCGAGTAAAACAGAAGTGATATCTGGCGTTCCACACGGAAGCGTTATAGGTCCCCTACTCTTCCTCGTGTTTATAAACGATTTAGGAGATAATCTGAATAGCTCCCTTAGACTGTTCGCGGATGATGCTGTCGTTTATCGGTTAGTGAAGTCAATTGAGGATCAAAAGCAACTGCAAAGCGATTTAGACAAAATTTCTGCATGGTGCGAAAATTGGCAATTGACACTAAATAAAGAAAAGTGTGAAGTAATACACAGGACCACTAAAAGAAATCCGCTGAACTTTAATTACGCGATTAATCAGTCAAACCTTAAGGTCGTAGATTCTACCAAATACCTAGGAGTTACAATTACGAACAACTTTGACTGGAGAGAACACATAGAAAATATTGTGGGGAAGACGAACCAAAGGTTACGTTTCATCGGCAGAACGCTTCGAAGATGCAGCAGCTCCACCAAAGAGGCTGCCTACATCACACTTGTGCGTCCTCTCCTGGAGTACTGTTGCCCCTTGTGGGACCCTCACCAGGTGGGACTGACGTAAGACATTGAGAAGGTTCAGAGAAGGGCAGCTCATTTGGTTTAACACGTTACGTAGGGGGGGGGGGGGGGAGCGTCACGGAAATGTTGCAAGAATTGGTGTGGAAATCATTAAAAGAAAGACGTTATTCATTGCGGCGTGATCTGTTTGCGAAGTTTCAATCACCGACTTTTAGTTCTAAATGTGAAAATATTTTGCTAGCACCCACCTACTTAGGGAGACATGACCATCGCAATAAAATAAGAGAAATCAGATCGAAAACGGAACGATTTAGGTGTTCTTTCTTCCCGCGCGCTATTAGAGAATGGAACGGTAGAGAAAAGTAATGAAAGTGGTTAATGAACCCTCTGCCAGGCACTTGAATGTGATTTGCAGAGTATCTATGTAGATGTAGATGTAGACGCCACTTCGGCGACTTGCATGTCCCTTCCCTACCCCAGTTATACAACCTAGAAAATAACTTTTGCATTTACTTCTCCCAAATCCTTGGATTACTAGGAGATTTTTTTCACTCTGGTTTGTATTATTGGGCGTTGTTGACATGTATACTAAATATGTCTGAATGTTTCGGTAGCCTGTAGGCTATTCCTAGCTTAATTTATCGTTATTTCGTCGAACTCTTTAGTTTTCACGAGTAGAAGAAGTTGCTGACAGAATGAAAACTAAACAGTAGCGCCTACGCTGACCTCGAGGTTGCGTGTCCTCGGAATGGTGTATTTGAAGAAGAAGCCGCGGCAGGAACGCCACTCCCCCCTGCGTGGAGGATGAGCTTGCGCAGTCTCCAGCCGGCAGTTCCAGGACTGTGTCTATTCCCGGAGCGGAACGCAGCGGCGAGTCGAGAGCAGACCGCGGAATGCAGGCCGTGGCCACAGGCACGCAGGCGCCGTGTCTGCAACCCGCCGCGCAGGTGCGGCATCTGACGTGCGATACAGAGTAACTGTGTACCCCAAACCGAGGCCTACGAGAAAGACAGGCCCCAGCGCAGTTGTCACGCCACGTAAGCAAGATAGTTCCACAGTCTAAAGGCTAGTCTACACGACGACACTAGGTTGCGAAACTCGTCGCATGTAGGGTTCCCAGATTGTACTCGAGGTAGGCCCGGAGACCAGACGTGCTCCTCCTCCCCGTTGGCCAATGACTCCCCCCCCCCCGCCCCCAACTGCGACCAACTCCCCCCCAACCAGGATTACACGTGAATTATATAACAATCGGCGTGGCAGCAGAAGTGGCGGCAGCATCAAAGCTGCTCACATCGACAGCTGCGCCTTCCAAGAGTTGCGGCTGGTCACCAAGAAGAGCGCCATATACCTAATAAACTTTGGTAGCAACTCTTTATAATTTTCTTCCTGCAACCTTTCTTAATTTCACTGTTATTACTCACTAATCTGACGTAATGTAAACTTGTCTGTTCATACACGATCCGAGTATTCAAAAAATTGCCGGTAAACTGATAAACAACGAACGAACACAAATAATAGACGTCGCCAGTTGACACGTTACCGCAACAGTGTTTACTTAATAATGCGCTAGCCGATTAGTACCGATGCAACAGCGAAAAATTTTCAGAAGAAGAATAGAAAAGTAGCGTTTTGTTGCAATAAGAAATTGACATTTATATAAAGTTATTCATAATTACTAGAGAGGAGCCGGCCGGGAAAGGCGTCTTGCCACGGTGCGCGAGGCTGCTCCCGCCAGAGGTTCGAATCCCCCCCCCCTAGGGAATGGATGTTGTGTTCGTCCTTAGTTTAAGTTACGTTAAGT
The DNA here is from genome assembly GCA_026315105.1 of Locusta migratoria. Taxonomy (NCBI): domain Eukaryota; kingdom Metazoa; phylum Arthropoda; class Insecta; order Orthoptera; family Acrididae; genus Locusta; species Locusta migratoria. Next base: position 192,794,212 of record CM048746.1, on the reverse strand, counting down.
TCGATGTAGGTCTCGCTACATGAGCATAGTACTTAAAAAGCGTAGTAAAAAAAATAGTTAAGATGAAGGTCACATTCAAGCCCGGAGATGAGAGTCATTGGCCCGCAGACCCGGAGAATTCATTCCAAACCCGGGCACTCCGGGCGGCGCTCGGAGATCTGGAAACCCTAGTTGCATGAAATGAATTGCGCGCAACTGGTTTCGTGTATGTCTGTAGACACGGCGCCAATGCTATACACTTCAGTTTCGTTGTTTTGTGAGTGCCGTAGTCGCCGTAGAATGAAAGTAGCTATAAGAGCTATAAGTAGCTATAAGAGTTGTGGCGAATCTATTGCTTGTCTGTGTGAAGTCGCTGCATAAGAATAAACATAAAAAGAATAAGAAACGTGTTTGGGTTCGTGAATGGATTAACAAAAGACGTCAGCTCTGTTGCTCAGCGAAGTTGCTGAAAGAAATTGTGATTGAAGACCGTAGACGTTAATTTAATCAACTTAGAATGTCATCACAGCAATTCACGTTCCTTTTAAACAGAGTTAGTAATTCAATAAAGAAACAAGTTACCGTTATGCGTGAAGCATTGTTACCAGAACTGAAATAACAAATTGCATTACGTTTCTTGTCAAGTAGACATTGGTCTCTGCAGTACTTGTACCGTGTTCCGAAATCCACAATTGCCATACTTCGTTTGTATAGGTATTTCGAATTGGATGTATTTTAGTCTGCAATTCACTAATCGTCAACCCATCAACATTTAATTTCACAAATAATTGCTAGAACAGCACTAACACGCCGTTAAAATCGCCCAAACACCTACGCAACGAATATATGTTCAAAACTGAATTATTTCTTCCGTTCCCCCATGTATATTGTATTTTGTTCTGTATTGGTCATAACCTAACCTAAAAACACGCGCAATCAGTTTCGCCAAAGTTGGAACGTGCCGCAACTATTTAGTTTCGCCAACGAGTTGAGCGAACGCCTGCCGCGCATGCGCATTGGCCAGTAGCGCAGTTTCATGGAACGTAGTGTCGTCGTGTAAACTAGCCTTAACACTTACAGTCACGACAGTCCTACAGATTTTTTTTTATACACTGCGACAGCAGCGCTTTAAGCGATCGGAAAGCTACATTTCTGAATACGATATTGGATGAGTACAAATAGAATCGTTTATATTAATTTCAATTTACTTTTTTACGTTAGGGAAAGTATGTAGTACCATAAAAATACGTAATAACGTAATAATAGCTCCACATTTGCCTTTCTTAGGTTTCCTATACTCCCTTACAAGGAACGAAACGGCACATTACAGGGCACTTCATTTACAATTATTTTGTAACCTATAAGCTTTTACTGAATAATGTCATTTTCCATTCAATATAAAAATGGCAGAAGATCTGACCTTTGGCAGAAAGACGCCGCTCCTCTACTGAGGAACGATAACGTTTACTCATTACAGTTCCAGTGAAATCAGTGAGGGTGGAGGGTGAAAGGTAGGAAACGTATATAGAATGTGATAACTACGGTATTTAACGTACCAAATCAACCACCACAGCTGTAGCTGGAGGAAAAACTTCACAGACGTGGCAATAAAACGGAGAAAGCAGTGAAACTGTTTTCCAACAAAGAAGATCCCAATTTCACAATTGTTGCTACAGCTGAACCACAAACGGCAAGAATAATAAAAAATGTCTTTTTAAGCTAATGTAATTACACTGCAAACAATATGCACGTATAAAGAAGACGAGTGAGGGGTAAAAATGTGCGAATTATTAGACTCCACATTGAATTGATGCGCTCAAAAAAAAAAAAAAAAAAAAAAAAAAAAGACTCTTATTGTAGGAACAGACCGTAATATAAAAATATGGTTCTCCTCTATTTACATTCAGCAGAATAAGCTGCAAATATAAACAAATTTGTAAGTGAAACTTCCTGGCAGATTAAAATTGTGTGCCGGAACCGGGAATCGAACCTGGGACCTTTGCCTTTCGCGGGCAAGCGCACTACCGACTGTGCTATCCCGACACGACCCACGATGCCGCTCCACAACTTTACTTCCGCCAGTACATTCTGGAAATTTGTATTTATTCATGGCAAAGATGTTCTTCATACCACTGAATCAGTTAAATTCGGCTGTTTTTACAGTAATTTCCGTATTATGCATGTCTCTTGATGTTTAGCTAATGCTTGTAACGCAAAATGTATAGTAACTGTTTCATTAATTATGAACAAAAATAATTATAATCAAATGTCACTCCCTCGGCGGCTTGCCCACCGCTAGGAGCGCTAGTGTCGTTGCAGCTGTCAGTTGGTAACAACTTTTGCAGCAGTGAGTGTCGCGACTGTATATGTTAGACTGTGGTAGTTCCGAGCAGGCGCGATCGCTAGCTCAGAGGCTGCCCGCTATGACGCAGTGGCCGTGCCCCAGCGGCCGGCCAATCGGCTAGCGATCGCGCCGGCTCGGAACTACCTTGCTCACGTGGCATGACGACTGCGCCGGGGCCTGTCTTTCTCGTAGGCCTCGTTTCCAAACAAGCTGTCGTCACAAAAACTGCTCTGCGCCTACCAACATACTTGTCAATCCGCCTTGAGGCGCGTGGTGGAGGTTTCGTAGTTCCACTATGACATTTCGTTTACTGTTCCGCTGCCAAATAAGAGCGAGGGAAAACAAGGGTTTATATGCTTCTGTACGCGCCCTAATTTCTATTGTCTGTCATGTCCTCAAGCGAAAGGTCAGCTGGCTACAGTAGAATTAGCTTCAAATTCCGAACTTCTGAATATCAGAAATGTCATTTTCCCTCCGGCGACTCCCATTTTAGCTCCTGAAGTAGCTCTTACGCGTTGATGGAACCTTCACGTAAAAAACTTAGCACCCCATCTCTGAATTGCTTCTATATCTTCCCTTAAACCGATTTGGTGGGCATTCTAAACACTTGAATAATACTAAAGAAGTGATCACACAAGTGGCGTGTAAGCGGCCTTCTTTACAATTTCGCCGTGCGGGAATAGCCGCGTGGTCCAAGGCATCATGCTACGGAGTTTTGAGTCTTCCCTCAGACATGGATGTTTGTGTTGTCCTTAGTGTAAATTAGTTTAAATAGTTTGCAAGTCTAGACTGATGACCATAGCCGTTTGCTCCAATAGGTTTACAAACATTTGAACATAGGAGCTTAACAACTTAATCACATCTTCCCAAAATTCTTCCTATAAACCTAAGTCTATCATCGGCCTTCTCCTCAACCGTCCTTCCATATTAGTTTCATTTCATATTGTTGTGCAACGCTACGCCTGGAATTTACACAAAGTGGCTAGCAATAACACATGGATATATAACATTTATTCTGAGTTATACTAACAAAAAAAATGAAAACAAAACACACTTTTCAATCTTTTTTGGAGTCTATTTATTGGTAACTTTGTAATTTTGCGACGAAATGATGATTTTTGAAAAAAAAAGACTATATAACACATTCTCAGAGATTTAAAACAACAGTAGTATCTTTTTACTGTCATTAATAATCAGGGAGTTATCTGAATTTTTTTACTGTAAGGTTTGATTATTCACAAATCGAACCGCATGTTAGAATTATAAGGAGATATTTCTTAAAACCTTGTTCAAGACTTGCAAGTATATTGAATATTCTAAAAAAATAGTGAAACGACTGTTTCCATAAACATTGGACACATTTATATTTACAAAAATAAATAATATATGTATCTAACTATACAAGGCTCTGATTCGTATTAAAAATTTACATGAATGATATGGATTCATTAATTTATATATGCATATGTGTTTGTTTTACCATCTTTACTTCCTGGTTAAGGGTGAGACATAAATTATTTTGTCAAAAAGGAACCATTACTAATAAAATTATTTTATCATTGAATCCACTAATAAGGATGCACTCTGACCAGCAATAATCAAGGCATTTGTGCAAAACTGAACAGATTGCACACGGAACGCCAATAAGGAGTGCCACACACGAATGTCTACATAAGTTTGTGATATGAATCACATCTTAAACATCTGAATCATCTTTCTCATCACACTCCTGCACAGAGGGTTCAACAACATTCTCATCAAAATCAGGAATATTTAAATTCCTACGCTCAATGCCATTGCAATATCCACACAAAACAGAACATTAATGCCTGTGTGTAATTTCGTGTGAGATGCTACGTATATTACCCACTGTATCGTTAACTTATTGTTATGAGAGTAATTTGAACCAAGTCGGTTTTCAATTTGGGCCAGGGAACAAGGTTTTGCAGCAGGGAGTAGCCGGTAGTTCACACGGACATTTTTCTAATTTTACTGCTAAAATTAAGCTTTGCTATGACAGGAAACTCTTATCTGGGTACCTCCTACCAGAATTAAGCTTTTTTAGCGTACAGTGGGCCACTTTTAACTTGAAGTCTGAGCAGGAGGTTCTTGAGTTAAAACTGGCTCAAGAGAACCCACTTTTAGAAACTCATGAAGTGGATAGCAACTCTTTGCTCCTCTACAGCTGCACCTGAAGATAAACACGTTTTGAATGTTCTCTTGCTGCCGCAGATGTTGGAGGAAGTCGAGCGAGATCTGAAAAGTGATTGGACATGTTGTCACAGAATTTAGGAATCGCTGATATCTATTAAATGACGTCACTCCTTTAGATGCACCATACAATGCTAACAGAAATTGCTCTCCTGCTTCAGTTACTTCTTGAGCATTTGCGTTGTCATTACTGAATACAGAAGTAATTTTCCATAGATTAGGCTGTGTTTGGAGGAGTCAGAATGCTTTTTTCTTCTCTTGGCCAAACAAGGACGCTGTCGTGTCACATCCGGATACGGCATGCAAAAATTACATACCTTGACATAAATCTCAAAGTACTTCTTCGAGGGATGTAAGATGATGTTCGTTAAGGGCCTTTTCCCATATACGACTTCTGAAAGTAAATGGGCACGTTACCAGGAGTATGCGCAATTAGAGGGTCGAGTAAATCGACAACTGTAGCAAACACCATATTGCCTCCTCCTTTGCTATATCCAGCGCTGCGCCAACAATGTTTATTCACCATCAGCCTCTGATTGCCGCGTCAAAATATCACCATATTCGAGATGACTTCTTAAACCAGCAATAAATCGTTCCTTATTTCCAGAATTGTTCAGAATTTTTTCTTGACACACTGTGCACCAAAAATTTTCTGTAAAGTGGATGGCAAGTGAATGACATTTTGCGTGACGTCGTCTGTGCTCTTCGCTTTTTGTGCCGGACATGGAAAAATCATCAAAAACGACAAGGCAGTCATAACCAGAATGTTTCCTCACATTCGTACAGTCCATATAATTCTTTGTAAGTCAAGCATTGTGACCAAACAACTCTTCGCAATAAATATCCGCGATCTACAATATAGGCACAATCTTGATGAATGCCACTTTATATACAGTTAGCTAATAAGTCATACGATACGGATTTTTGTGTTTTTCTCATGTAATAATCATCAAACAAGGATAAGGGATGAGTTGTCAGTTCACGGTTTAAACATTTATGCAGTTCATCATCAGTTTTCGCAACACAGCTTACTCTGAAGAACAGCTGCATAGGTGTGTGACATTACAGATACAGGAGGAAGCTGATTGTTTCAATGTGAAAGGCGGGTTTTGCCAGGATGTTGGGTTCCGCAGCCGGCCTGCTAGTGAATGGAATAAATGTAGTCAGGGTTTTCCCAATCTGCTCGGAAACCTGAAACGCTCTTGGCTGAGCGAGGGCGGCTATTCCAAATTGCAACTAAAATTCAATATAGCCACAAGCATTATTTTAAAAATTCATATAAAATCAGGGAATGATCATACAACAAATATAATTATATGACTGTATTCAGGAGACTTGGGAGAATCAAACGGCGTAATTACAATTTAAATATCCTTACAGATAAAAAGCCGATAAAACTCAGAACTATAATAATAATATATTATTGATATGTAGTATTTATCAGTAACAGATTAAGAAGCAAATGGGCAGAATTGCACCACGCTACCCATCTTGAAAGACGTACCACTTTATTTCCGTATTCTTTCCAAAAACTTTGTTTTACTCTCTTGTTCTGCTTTTCGTTGAGGTAATAATATTCTTCTGCCAGAACATAGATTCCACCACAGAAACACCAAACTTGAACCCAGCAAATCGCACTACATTTATATGTGTGTTTTATTATATTTAATATTATTCTTAGTAACGTTCGGTTTTTTTTTTATGTTGTAGATTGTCACTTAAATATTTCACGGACGACTAAAAATAGTAGATATGCAAAATATAATTTATATATAAACAGTTATATGTATTTGTGGACAATAACGGAATATATTTGCATAAAAAGCCACGATAAATTAAATATTAATTGTGTAACTATATTTCGACGGCGGTAGTATATTTGAACAGTGACGCCACGCTTAATAGCTACCTGGGCAAAGAGCTTAAGTCTCAACCGATTTTAGTAGTGTTAAATATGTATTTGTTTGTTAAATGTAAACAACATTCGTAGGGAGGTGTCAAAGCATTTAATTTTCTGACATTCAAATGTATAATATTTTGGAAGAGAAATTGTGTTTTAAAGCTGAGGCGTTAGGACGGGCGGAAGGCTACAATTTTGGGAGCAGAGGGAGAACGCTTTCGAACACTTGGGAAGGGACTCGTAACTTGGACGTGGTGGTGAAAGGTTGTGACGCTGGGCGGTCTGAAGCCGCGTTACGAACTTGTGATTTGAAGAGACAGGGGATTGTGACTGCAGAATTTAGTCTCTGCTTTGAAAGTGATAAACTATGCACGGTAGTAGGGCTGTGGAACTGTGATAATTCAGCTATCGTGTATTCGTGTGATTACAAACTGTATTTTATAACAAAAACTTTAATCGCAGATCAATTTGGAAGTGCAACGTTCGATGGACTACACTAATTTACGAGTGATAATTTGGTACTTTTACTCTCGTATGCGTGTGATACTTATTGTGCCTCTCATGAACATTAGTTGTGGAAATATTCAGTTATTTACCGATGTATAAAGTAGGACCACTTCTGCGTTTCATGTCTAGTGTTGTTGTTGTCTTCGGTCCGCAGACTGGTTTGATGCAGCTCTCCATACTACCCTGTCCTGCGCAAGTCTCTTCATCTGAGACTACGTTCGGCAACCTACATCCTTTTGAATCTGCTTACTATATTCGTCCCTCAGTCTCTCTCTACGATTTTTACCCCACACGCCTCCTTCTAATGCTAAGTTGACAATTCCTTGATGTCTCAGAATGTGCCCAACCAATCTATCCCTTCTCTTAGTCAGGATATGCCAGAAACTCCTTTCGCCCCGATTCGGTTAAGCACCTCCTCATTACTTACGTGATCTACCCATCTAATTTTCAAGATTCGTCTATAGCACCACATTTCAGAAGCTTCTACCATCTTTTTCTCTGAACTCCTCACCGTCCACGTTTCACTCCTATACAATGCTACACTCGAGATAAATGCTTTCAGAAAGGAATTCCTAACATTTAAATTAATATTGGATGTTAACAAGTTCCGCTTCTTTAGAAACCCTTTTCTTCCCATAGCCATTCTGCATTTTATATCTTCTTTACTTCGGGCATCAGAAGTTATCTTGCTACACAAATAACAAAATTCATCTACTACTTTTATTGTCTCATTACCTAATCTAATTCCTTCAGCATCACCTGATTTTCTGACATTGCATTCCATTACCTTCGTTTTACTCTTGTTAATGTTCATCTTATATCTTCCTTTGAAGACACTGTCCATCCCATTCAATTGCTCTTGAGGATCTTTTGCGGTCTCTGTCATCATCAAACCGCAATGTTTTTATTTCTTCTCCCTAAGTGTAATAAACTCCATTTATAAAGAATTACTTCGTGAGTGAATTACTTCTTTATCTTAGAATCCATTTTGTTGGTTATTCGGAAGTTAAATTTAGGTTTGTTTAAATATATTTTCACGTCATCATATGCAGATTGATAGACTGGCTAAATTGCAGATTAATTATTGATCTTGTTTAAACAGATTGGGTAGCTGTTTATGGCATAGAAACTGACATACATAACACACCCATTTTGAACAGAGACAACGAGCCATAAACCTTTTACTACCCTGAGATATGTATTGCCCAAGTCTTATTGGTGAGAACCGATAGGAAGGTCGCAGGTGTAACAATGTCATCGTTGATCTTGACAGCGCATGTCATTTGTGCTAATGTCCGCATCTTGTCACTTCGATGTAAATGAACATCCGTGAATTTTTTCCATATAATTCGTTCTACTGCAGCTTTTACGACATTAACTGCATCGTCACAGTTAATAGCCTCACTTGCTATAATACCATTCGAAAATGATGTGAGCTCAGGACGATTTGTGAAGCCAACTACGCTACTACTTTTGAACCATCGATATTATCACGTGCTTGTCGTGATTTCCTTAGCTGAACGTGTTGGTCAGAGGTGGTTACTTCTATACCACAAAATTCATCAAAGTGCTGAATGAGCTTTGAACATGCATCATCCCCTGCGCCCATCGATTCAGGGAATGTATGTATAAATGCGCACACTTTGCATGTGTATAGAGGCCACCTGCATGGAAAAAAGGAATCATATTTTTCACCATTTCTACATGCAATCCCCAATCACTTGTGCGGTCAGCACGGACAAAAAGCCTTATTATGCTAACTTATTCATAGTACTGCACCCACAATTTGGCAGTCTGTTTGTTAGATGCTGCTTTCTTCATAAAATTCTGTAACTTTTCCATTGACGTGATTATCGTGGACACGTTGGGGAAATCTTCAATCGCTTGAACGTTGTGTAATGTGGCAGTATGTAATGCTTACAGTATGTAATGTTTCGCCTGGTAGTCGGACCGAGGAAGAGGCCGCACGGTGGCTACACACATTATGTCACTATCCCAGTAAAGCGTAAGCTGCTCTTGAGAAAGTGTGGGAAAACTATATTACAGAACGTGAATCTGACTAGTGAACGGTTACACCTTTCGTTAAACAAATTTCAGTTCACTACATTATTATTAATAGTAGGGAAAACATTTTGGTAATATTTTAAAGCTCTAAGAATGTGCTACATGATTAATGAAAAGAAATCGTCAATTTGTTCCATAATTATGCAGTTATTCATCGAGAAATTCGAAAAAATGTTTGAAAAAAATAATATTTTCTCCTATTCGACTACAAACAAATTTTCATCCCTTCCTCTATTATTTGGTGGAAAAAGGACCTTTTTACGTTATTTTTGTGGGAATTTATATCCGTTCAAAAATTCTTACATCGGCCATATTGATGACGTCATAACCGTTATTTCATATCCCGGAGCTTCGTGGACTTTTAGTACGTTCGCAAGGCCATCAAACTGAGACTATTGCAAAAGGTTTCATCTCTCCCCTAATTTTTCCCTCTGCAATGCATAAAGGTCCTGGCCTAATAATGGGTATTCGTTGCGTGTACACTGTTTCATTCACTTCCTTTCGTTGTAGCTCTATAGAGGTCTACTAGTTTCGCATGCAGTCGTGACCGCTTCACAGTCAAAAGTGGTCAACAGCACTGTCACCTTTCAGGAATTTCCTTAAGCTGACTGGAATACAGGATTACAACGTGGAGTATGATGTGAAAAGTTTTTATCCATCGCAGTATATATGACCTCATGTTTATTGAGTGTTGTGCTGTACAATTGTATAATTTTTCAGATATATATTCCTATGTATAAGTCATTTATGTCCATAAAACTGTTGTAAATACAATTAGTAGTAAAGAAGTAATAGATTAAAACTTTGATGGGGCGGTTTTCCATGAACGTTATTGTTTATGTGCCCATATCTCATGAACTATGTGTCGTACTATTTATACAATTTCGAAGGTACATCCAGCTATATTTGTGTATACTGTCTGTAAAGTTTCCTGCGGCTATAGTTAGTAGTGTAGAAATTATAATTTGTAACGTCATACCCAATGCGGTAATTTTAGTCAATGAAGAGCGGAAAGGTAGTAAGCAAGAAGCTTTTCTTCCTTTCATCATTTTACTGTGGTTATCAGCGAGAAAATGTTCAATAAAGGTTGTGTTTAAAGTTTGTTTCAAGTCGCTAAGTACTCTCATTCTCATGTAGTGTATTTTTAAATTCTCATCACATTATGTAGCAGTTTCTTGCAACTCCTATTGTTTATAACGTCATATCTCCTTAACCATGTGTCATAATTGTTAACCCTGCAGCAAGTTAGGAATATGTGTAACAAATTTGGTGTTTACGAAGAAATATGTAACATTGTCGCGTGAGGTAGAAGATTTTCTTGCATCTCGTTGTTTGTGACGTCATATCTCCTTAATTATGTGTTGTACGTGATCCTTACACTTAGGACGACCATCCTCATGGATTAAAGCTTACGAGTGCAAAATTTCATAAAGACTGGAACAAAACTATAGATTTGTATTCAATACGTACACCCAAACAAACACACAAACATACCGACACTCTGCTTTATTACAGTTGCCCGGGTATTTATTTATGTATTCCTGCCTTCAGTTAGTGCTTCTCCTATCCCTTCTCTCTCTGTCCATCTCCTTTTTTCTCAAATCATATTATATTTATCGGAGAATATATAACAAATAACGCTGTCTTGCAGAACGTACGAAATTTTAAGTGCAGTATTCAAACAAAGAAATATAGTTGTCAAAATACAAATGACATATGAAATTCGTACGATCTCATGTTTATTGAATTATATGTTGTACAATTGTATAATTTTTCAGGTATATATTCATTTCTATAAATGCTGTATGTCTGTAAAATCTCTTGGGAATACAATTAGTAGCAAAGAAGTGATCGGCCTGTTTTCCGTGAACGTTACTGTTTATGTGTACATATCTCATGAACTACGTTTCGACTGCCATACAATTTAGATGGTACATTCAACTATATGTGTGTGTGTACTGTCAGTAAAATTTCCCTCGCCTACAATTTTTAGTGTAGAAATTATAAAGTGTAACGTTATACCGAATACCGTAGTTTTACTCCATGAACAACGGAAATTAGTAAGCAATGCACTTTTTTCCTTTCATAATTTTGCTATGGTTGTCAGAGAGTAATAGTTTAACAAAGGTTTGAAATTCTGTTTAAAGTTTGTTGCAAGTCGCTAAGTAATCTCGTTCTCATACACTGTATTCATGAAGTCTCGTCGCATTATGTGGACGTTTCTTGCAACCCTTATTGTTTATGACGTTATATTTCCTGAACCATGTGTCGTATGTGGTTCTTACCATTAAAGAATTCGTACCTCACGGTACGGTATACGTGCATCAAATTTGCTTGAAACCTGTCCAGTGATATAGAAGGAAATGTGCAACATTGTCGCATAATGCAGCAGTTTTTCTCCCATCTCATTGTTTATAACGTCATAACTCGTGAACTATGTGTTGTAGGCCTACTTGATCTTAACACTTACGGCGACCGTCCTTATGGATTAAAGGTTACGTGTGCAAAATTGCATAAAGTTAGGAACAAAATTGTAGATTTGTATGCTATACTTACACAAAAACTAACACACAGACATATGGGCCCTCTTCTTTATATATAAAGAAGAGAAGGCGTTAATTCGGTAGACTATAATTTGTGACCTCACAGAAGGACTGTCTCTTTTAATTATTACCTCTGACTTACCTGGATATCTGTTTTATAATTAGCTATACTTAAAGTATTTTCAATTTTGTATTGAAAAATATTTTTACTTTCTTTTGAAATGGTTTATCAACAAATTTTATCTCTAAACTCCGTTATTTTTTAACTTTGGCTTTTTGAGATTAATTTTCCTGGGGTAGATAATTAATGTAAATCAGGAACATAATAAGTGCGTGCATGCTATCCATAAAAATAGCCATCGGTCTCAAGGTTAATAAAACATGTGGATTGTAACATGCATTACGAAATACAGATGAAGTCAGCTGTTCGTAGTTAGAACCACAGTAAACTTGCACTTAGACCGCTAAAAATTCACGTTGACTCCTTAATTAAAATGGATTCGGATTCCGGAAACCAGCCTTTCAGAAATACTCATTATTTCGACAGTTACTGAGATGAACTTATTTAATTATTTTGTCAAGTAGGCTCAACCACAGATACCGTGTAAAAACATGAAAGTATGACGCGTTTCAAGGGTCAAGCCCTCATCATCAGATAATCTGTACAAGAATCTTAAAACAAGGGCTTGACCCTTGAAACGCGTTATATTTTAATGTTTTACACGATATCTGTGGTTGAGCCTACTTGACAAAATAATTAAGTAATACAACCACGACCTGACATCTATTATGCATATAATTAAAACTTGTTATTTTCCGGAGCAGTTTTAGAGTAGGATGACCAAGAAGAAAATGGACCAAAATTAAATACGTCCAATTCTAATGTAGTATTCACAAAACAATCTAGTCACTACATTATTTTTACATCTCTTAGCAATTATTTTATAATTACTGCGAAACCTTAATCACTGGAAACGTACCTTCATTTTCAGTTACTATAGGTACATTAACAAGTCCTTCTGATATCGTGATCTGTTCTGAAATGTCCAATATTGGCATTTTTTCAGTTGTTGTGTAGACCCCTTGCATTTTATCTCCCGTTTCTGAATGGATAAGGCGTCCACTTCTTTTCATTATTGCCTCTGTCAGTATTTCGTCGCTCCATTTCTCTGAAATTCTCGATATCTCCCGGGAATTCCTTTGTCACTGGCGATCTGTATCACGTAAGCAATGTATAGTTCCCATAGTATACACTTAAAAGGTTCAACATCCTTTCCGTATCATCTGTCAAGTATCTGTTAGTACTAAACGTAAGTTCCATGAAACAAAACCTCGTTATTTCATTCGTAATGCTGAGCGTGTAAAGAAATTGGTTCATTTTTAGCAATAACTCTAGGAATTTAACTGGTGTCTTGAATTCTGCAAATTCGTAGTCGCGGCACAGCGTTACCTCTTGTTTCACGCACAGTAACAGTAAGCGTTTACTACTCATTTGATCTACACGTCGCAGCTAAGCCTTGCATTATCTCGACAAACGGTTCCTCCATTCTGCCGTAAATGATTTCTAAATCATATTGAAGGGGCCAATGCGGTGGAAATGACTTGTTATATTGAAAAGAACTTTGTATGACGAGCAACCACAGCTAAAATATTTATACATATTTAAGCAAGTTTCACACAGTTAAAAATTACGTGTAAAAATTGTAAGAGTATGAATGAAAGTCCTTGGTCCACTTAAGCTGTTTTTTTATTGGAGTCGTGAAGACCCGCACAACCGATTTCGCAACCACAGTTGCATCTTCAGGCGCTTTTTAACAGTTTTCCATATAAGTGATTTATGTGGTATAACGGGTTCAATGGTTAGGTGGTACCGCAAGCACCTTGGCCCTTTTCGTCAAAAAGATTTAAAAGAAGTCTATGACAAGACCGCACGGTAGACTTCTTTTTAATCTTTTTGACGAAAAGGGCCAAGGTGCTTGCGGTACCACCTAACCATTAAACTCGTTATCCATCATAAATCACTTATATGGAAAACTGTTAAAAAGCGCCTGAAGATGCAACTGTAGGTTGCGAAACCGGTTGAGCGGGTCTTCACGACTCCAATAAAAACTGCTCAAGTGGACCAAGGACTTTCATTCAGACTCTTACAATTTTAACACCTAATTTTTAACTGTGTGAAAGTTGCTTGAATATGTATTGTTATATTGAATTGTCCAATCCCGTGAATAAAGGATATCATTGAATAATTCCTCCTGTAATTGCGAACACTGCTCCTATAGATAATACACAATGAAAATGTGCTACTGATATAGGTGTAGTCAGAGTTAGGAATTTTGAAAGATTTTAATATATAGGTTGTGTTTATAGTTGAACGTATTGTGGTGTTAATTGTCCCTACATGCTATCCCTGAGACGCAGAAATCTTCGCTCTGTTGCAGTCACATGTTTCCAGACACAGAATCGCTCCTGTCCCCGATGAAAACGCATCTACCTTGTGGTTCGCTCGCATGACTGACTGTGGAAAGCATTAGTGCGAAAGAACAGACACCATATAAATAATTGCAAAAATATGCCCCCAACAAGCAACTGATAGTTTCAGTGTGCTTGCATGCATGCTATCGATCCCTTCTAAGCAAAAGAAACTAATGGGCAGGGGGCACTATCATCGTAGTGTTATACAAGTTGAGAATTTGCTTGGAAGCGAAGTGTGTCTGGACAGCCTAATTGATCAAGGCGACCGATGGTCCGAAGCGGGAAATCCGGATCCAAAACAAATTTACAACTTCACTGCTGAATTTATTACAATGCCCTGAAATTGTTGAAACGTTTCAGTATTTCAAATTAGATCAGGTCCCTCCAACTCCAGCACTCGGTGCTTGCGCGCCCCTGTGCCGCGTCGTGCGACCCCGTACTTTCCCCACACCACTCTTGCCTCTCCGTGTAGCAGCACGTGTGTGACAGAGACAGAGCTCGTTCTCGCGTTTTCGTGGATGCGATGAATATCCGTTCTGAAGCTTATCAAATAGCACACTGTAAATCTATCTTGCGAAAGATTATCATGAGCACAAAAGGTTCAGATTTGTGTGTGCCACTTTTATTGCTCAATAGGAATATTCTGGGAAAGCAGTATGCTTAATACGCCACTCTACCGCAAAATCAGAGCACCGACAAAGCGCCGTCACTACGAAAATAAACGCGAAAGGCAAAGGTCCCAGGTTCGAGTCCCGGTTCCGGCACACAATTTTAATCTGTCAGGAAGTTTCATATCAGCGCACACTCCGGTGCAGAGTGAAAGTTTCATTCTGTAAACATTCCGTTTCACACGAGGGGATTGTCGGGTCAGACAGAAGGGAACTGATTACTAAATTAAAACCACAATTGCCACAATCTGAAGAGCTAAGTCTTGTTTATTCTAAAAGAAAAACAAAAATATACCTTTCTTTAAATTGCACTTTTTATGGATGGTACTGCCATTCGTGTCGAAGGTTCGAGTCCTGCATCGGGCATGCATGTGTGTGTTGTCCTTAGTATAATTTAGCTCAAGTACTTTGTATATCTAGGAACAGATGATCTGTCCCGTAGGATTACAAACATTTGAACATTTGAATCGCTGAATTGCTTTCAAGAAAGACGTCACGGGTTATTTACATATCTTAAATAAATCGTTGCAGGGTAAAAACAAATCAATCGGTACTATGAGTGGCCGTATTGGCAGCTCCAAATTGCAGGTTTTGCTTTCTAAAATACAGCTTCAAGAAAGAAATTTTGAAAATTTAAATAAAGCAGTTGCGTCCATATCAGGGAGTACACGAGAGTTACTTACATTCCATAAAATTTGAAGTTTGAATAAATAAAATAACTAAACCTGCACTCAAAAGTTTCTATGGTGCCTTTTTCGGTGCGCCCAGAGGATGCCCCATCGTGGCTACAAATTCAACTGATAAAAATACAGTACGATTCAATTTTGACAGACCGTTACTACCATTACAATAGTAATTTCAGTTTCTGTTTATAAAGGCGTTGATCAACAAGAATTCGCGAGGATTCATGCCCTTGTCCTAAAATGCCTTGCAACGTTCTAGGCAACGTTCATTTGCGAACAAACGTTTTCAGTTATGAATATTAACAAAATAAAAACAAGCTCAAGCTTAGTGCATCGTTGCAAGCTACATTTCCATTTGCAACTGCCAAAATGATTGTGCCTGAAATGAGAAAATTAGTGGCTTCAAATCGATGCCAAATATCAACAAAGAATTGTTCTAAACTTATGCAAAACAAGGAACTCAACAAAGCTACTCTTCCTGCATATACACAAAAATCGACATTATTATTATTATTCGTTGCAATAATTCACAAACGACTTTCGCCCCTCTAAGCGCTTCGACAACTCGTTCCTCTCCTACCAGCAGGCCGCGGTGGCCGAAGGGACTGAGACGCTCCAGTCACGGTGTGCACGGCCACTACGGTCGGGGGTTCGAATCCCCCATCGGGCATGGATATTTGTGCCGTCCTTAGGATAAGCTAGTTGATAAGTGGTTTGTAAGTTTAGGGACTGATGACTCCGTAGTTAAGTCCCATAAGCTTTACAAACATTTGAACATTTTGAACTCTCCTACCACTGCCCTGACAGCACTGTGACTGCCCCGCTCACATCACGTGCCACATACCACCGACTGCTGCAGTAGAGCACCGGTGCTTCTCCCGGTACCCATCGGTGCTCTCGAAGCATCCGAGTTGGAGAGGCCTGAATTAGATAAATCATACAAAATGTTCAAATATATTTATATCTGTGGGACTAAACTACTGCGGTTATCAGTCCCTAGCCTAAGAAACTACTTAAAGCTATGCCCGAGAGGACTCGAAACTCCGACGGGGAATAACCAAGCGCTCCGCAGCAAGGCGCCTTACAACGCTCTACCACCACACAGCGGCAAGTACGTAATGGCTTAAGTACTGCCCAGCAGAGAATTATACCCTTTTTCCTATGTCCTGCTTTACAAAGCTTAACTGCCGCGGCGGAGCGGTCGAGCGCATTCAGGCGCTATGCGACGATACGCGAGGCCGTTCCCCGTCGGGGATTTGAATCCCCCTTCGGGTATGAATGTTTGTGTGTATTTAGTAGAGGGTAGCTATAAGTAGGTTGTAAGTTTAGGGACTGATGACCCCGCAGTGAGGTCCCTTAACCTTAACAAACATTTTAACATTTAGAATAAACCTTAATTAACTAGTGTCCTGGGATGTAGGAACGAGTCGTTATTTAATACCTCAATTAAATGCTTTGCAGACAGGTAATATCAAATATATTTGAATGACGGAGAGAAGATAATTGAAATAGCAAACTAATTATCCATAAATTTCCTGGTCAAAGCAGAGGTGAAAAAATAAACTGACCAAAAAACCAACACTTCAACCTTCTGCGTTGAGATGCAGTGGTCCATTCTTCCTCCACAGAAGTGAAAATTTTAATTGTAGACTATGACATCTCAGCCCAGAGATTTTTATTAGTGATGGAAGAACAAACAAAAGCAAGTTCTAAATTACCGATGTTACCAAATTACATAATAAGAGTTGGCTTATGACTTAAAGAAATTAAGTTCCCCACAAAATAAAGTAACCGGATAACGAATATATGAAATCAAAAGGGAAAAAATCTGTTTCCGAGCTTAGATAAATTTCTGAATTGTGCATAACAATATCTACGCATTTTGATCTATCATGATTGAAACTGCCGCGTGTGTATGTGTTTTCCTGCAGAAGGCTTTTTAAAACACAAGCTATCATACAGTGCATGCCGGTGGGTACTTTGGAATAACTTCGACACTGTTCAATGTTCACCATAAAGTTGAAACACGCACGTATTTTTTTATGTACAGAGGAAGGATTGAGAAAGGCGGAAGAGAGAATATGAGGACGTGTTTGACAGATAGAGAGGAGGGGGAATTAAGAGACTAAGAGAGGGGAGAGAAGGAAGTTTAAAGTGAGCGAAGGGAGATTGAGGTCCAAATGATAGATGGATAGAGGAGATGATGATGAGGAGGGGGGTGGGGTGGGAGGAAGAAATGGCAGAACGTGGAGATGGAGCTGAGAAGATGGTCAGAGAGAGAGAGTGGGAGGAACCAGCAGGTGAAGAGGGAGAAGGACGGGACAGAGAAAAGAGGGGAAAGAGATAACAGAAAGATGGAATGAATAAATACCGGGGCGATGCCGGGTTCTGAGGCTCTTGTATATACTCTTGTATATACTCTTGTGTCGAACAGGTTACAGTGCAGGTGATCAACACTAAAAAAGGTGTAAAAGGAAACTGGTTCTTTGTACCACAAATACAAAATAATGATCGACCCCCAGCGAAAACCTCATTTAAATGAAAATGCTGGAGCACTGGTGGACCTCAAATTTTAATTAGAGATCTTTCCCGTTTCACATGCGCTAAAGTTACATTGATTTTATGTGCTTGGCACCACCGTTCGCTAATCGGTTTACCCCGTAATCCATACAACCAAACATGCATATAAACCCATTTCGTGTTTCGGCTTTCAACAGCGCAGAGGGTAGGGAAAAAGAGAGAAAGCGACATTCACCTTACTAAGCGCTTAATATTATTAAAAAAACTAAACCATGCCATTAAATACCAGCTAATTGCTTCTGCATATTTCGTACCTCTGCTTTTATTAGCACGATAGCTATTGAACGCTTAATAACAGATTAAAACTTGGTGACGAAACGAAATTATACAGCGTTTCGAAGATTTACTGTGACTAATTTTATTTCACTTCATGTAATTAGCTCCAGATATCACGATTCAATAATCATCATTCATTAAACCAGTTCTATATTTAATTTCAGCCGCCGATAAATACAAGTCAATGATGAAAAGCAGAATTACTATCACATTAACTCTTCTAGACATCGTGACAAAATAATGAATTCCTACCATGTGGAATGGTACAACCATTCGTCAGAATGGTTACGACTAACCATTCTTGAATACCTCAAAAATAGTCATTATAGTCCACACTTGTCTAGCTCAGCTACTGTCAGTACTCTTGATAACTAGATGGTTTGACTGTCAGTCATTTCCATTAATTCAACAAAATTGTCATTTATAGTTAGTTAATTCGTACTATTTTTCGCGCTAATCTGTCCTACTTCTTGCTATCCTGGCAGCAGGTAATTATAATTAAAACATAAATTTATGAAATTCGTATTCATTCATAAACTATACATACGAAATAATCGAATAAAATGTGGTTTATATTTAGAAAGTGTAGTTTTATTTTTTTTACCAGAAATAATTAAATTTCGTCAACGAAATAAAACTAAATTGCTTCCTTATGGACAATCACCGAGGAACATTTCGTTTAAAGCTTTTCTGTGTTGCTTGAAAAAAGCGTTTACAATGAAAGCTTTCAGTGATAATGTAACCGTACCACATACTGTACTCAATCTCAAGACTGTTTAAGCTATTGCGGGATAATAGTTTCGAAATGATAAATGCTTTATTTAGATAGTTAAGTTAATTAATATGTAATATATTCGATAAATAATAACATAAAGGTCGAATAATATCGACTAGACCTGATTGAAGCTGAATAAATAATAGCCTTCGTAGTACACCTTGACTTTGAAACTCAAAGCTTCAGTTTAGGGCGTCCTATTCATAAAAATTCCTTAGTAGGTCTCCTACTGACATTTCTGAAAAGGATACATAGAACAAAGGTTTCCTACGATGTAGATTCCACAAAGAGTCGTCCATAGAGGAACATTGTAATGAATATCCTAGCTAGATGAAATCACAAGCGAAAACTAGAAGCAGGCCCCTCCAAGGTTTTTTTAAAATATAATACTAGAAGCACTTCAGATTACTAGAGTTTTGATTATACACTATGGCTATTAAAATTGCTACACCAAGAAGAAATGCAGATGACAAATATATTTTACTAGAACTGGCATGTGATCACATTTTCACTCAATTTGAGTGCACAGATTCTGAGAAAGGAACCAAGAACAACCACCTCGGGCCGTAATAACGGCCTTGATACGCCTGGGCATTGAGTAAAACAGAGCTTGGATGGCGTATACAGGTACAGATGCCCATGCAGCTACAACACGATACCACAGTTGATCAAGAGTAGTGACTGGCGTACTTTGACGAGCCAGTTGCTCGGCCACCACTGACCAAACGTTTTCAGTTGGTGAGAAATCTGGAGAATGTGCTGGCCAGGGCAGCAGTCGAACATTTTCCGTATCCAGAAAGGCCCATACAGGACCTACGACATGCGGCCGTGCATTATCCTGCTGAAATGTAGGATTCCGCAGGGATCGAATGAAAGGTAGAGCCATGGGTCGTAACACATCTGAAATGTAACGGCAACTGTTCAAAGTGCCGTCCATGCGAACAAGAGGTGACAGAGACTTGTAACCATCAGGCCGGGTGATACGCCAGTATGGCGGTGACGAATACACTTTTCGAATGTGCGTTCACCGCGATGTCGCCAAACACGGATGCGACCATCATGATGCTGTAAACAGAACCTGAATTCCTCCTAAAAATGATGTTTTGCCATTCTTGCACCCACGTTCGTCGTTGCGAACACTATCGGAGGTGCTCTTGTCTATGATGCAGTGTTATGCGTAACCACAGCCATGGTCTCCGAGTTGATAGTCCATGCTGCTGCAAACGTCGTCGAAGTGTTCGAGCAGATGGTTGTCGTCTTGCAAAAGTCCCCATCTGTTGACTCAGGGATCGAGAAGTGCCTGCACGATCCGTAACAACCATGCGGATAAGATGCCTTTCATCTCGACTGCTAGTGATACGAGGCCGTTGGGATCTAGCACGACGTTCCGTATTGCTCTCCTGAACCCACCGATTCCATATTCTGCTAACAGTCAATGGATCGCGACCAATGCGAGCATCAATGTCGCGATACGATAAACCGCAATCGCGATAGGCTAGAATCCAACCTTTATCAAAGTCGGAAACGTGAGGGTACACATTTCTCCTCCTTACACGACTCATCACAACAACGTTTCACCAGACAACGCCGGTCAACTGTTGTTTGTGTATGAGAAATCGGTTGGAAACTTTCCTGTGTCAGCACGTTGTAGGTGTCACCACCGGCGCCAACCTTGTGTGAATGCTCTGAAAAGCTAATCATTTGCATATCACAGCATCTTCTTCCTGTCGGTTAAATTTCGCGTCTGCAGCACGTTATCTTCGTGGTGTATGGCCAGGAGTGTATATGGATAATAATACTTCATTGTCCTTTTAAGACTATCATATTTTCTCAACAATCTCAGGGAATCAATGTCGTCTTTTAAATAGTGTTTGAGGACTGTGGGTGAATTTATAATTTTGTAGAGAATGTCTTTTACAACTGCAGTAAATCTGGAGTAACGAGTTTCCTACGCTATACAATTCAAGTTTTCTATAAAAATTCATTTTCGAAATAATCTACATTTTGTTCCCGGCGGATATTTGCGGTCTTCTTTAATGCATAAGTTAAGAGATAATTTTGAAATATGAAAGATATGATAGAAAAAAAGTTTTAGAAGTGCATACTAAATCTAGAGGCGAGGAAGAAACTGAAAGAATGATTGCTGAGATAATATAAATTATTCAGATAGTTAGCTGTGATTAGCAGGAAATTTTAGGGTAGATGACATAGTATGGGAAAAGGCGCTTGGTCAAAGCATTGAAACTGGAAACTACCTGGTATAATTTTTCACTAAGCTTAATTGTTGGTAACGATGCTTTAAGAATCACGAAAGGAGCGACACCAGAAGCGTTCACAAAATTGTAAAACTGGTTCAAGTCCTTGTTTTAAACTGCAAAAATTTTCTGTGTTCCGAAACGGGCTATGACACAAGTGTTTGGTTGTGAATTGCAGACAAAGAACAGAGGAAAGGACAGAAAGAGGACATTAAGCTACGCCCTGAGTAAGTTATAATTACCTAGGTTTGTTTCAAATTTTATAGTGTACATATGCCAATCTACGATTGAAACAGAATAATGAAACAGAATAAGAATGAATAGCTTGGCGATATGATACGGTGAAGGCGTCAGAGGAATAACATGAGAAAAAGACAAGTCTTTATTATAAAAAGGAGGGAAGAATGAAAAGTGGAAATAATATAATAATATATATGACGAATGTTCAAATGATAAAAGTGTGGATGACGTAAGAAACACACCGCGCAAATCATCAAATTTTTGACAATGAGAGCACTTAGCAACTTCCAATAAAATATGATCATAATTTTAATCTGTTTTAAACTTGCCATTTCCTATATGGTTAACGTCACATATTTTATACATTTACATACTTCTATGATAAGCAGAAGTTTGTTCAGATTTTAAAAGAACATTAAGTTTACTGGTTCCATCAAAATAGTGTTTATCCCTGGGAGAACGTACCGAGACGAAGCTATTAATAATTGAATAAAAGATAATGTCTAGCAGACTTTGAAAAGATAAATTAATTCCAAACCAGACGCTGACAGGAAATAAACTGCAGCCGTGCGTAATGGCCGCGTGTTCTAAGGCGTCATGCTATGGACTGGACGGCTGATCCCGCCGGAGGTTCGAGTCCTCCCTCGTGTGTGTGTGTGTGTGTGTGTGTGTGTGTGTGTTGTCTTCAGTGTAAGTTAAAGTAGTTTGTAAGTCTACGGAATGATGACCATAAGAGGGTGGTCCAATAGGTTTATAAACGTTAGAATATTTGAATTAAGAAGCTGCATAAGCAAAATGGATATTCGTTGCGTTAGTTACTCACAGATAAAGAGGTGTGTGCAGAAATAACTGGCGTCAATACCGGAATCACATCAGTAGCATAGGACTTCATTATGAAAAATATGATCTTGGGAAACATTTATACAAGCTGTAAGGAAGGACTGGAGACCAGGATTTAACGTCCTGTCGACAACGTGATCATTAGAGACGGAGCTCAACCTTTTACTGCTGTTGTAAAGGATTGATAAGAAAATCGACCGTGACCTTCCCAGCATTTGCCTCGAACGATTTAGGAAAGTCACGGGAATCCCAAATGTTTATAGTCTGAGGCGTGTTTCAACCACAGTCCTCCAGAATGCTAGGCCAGTACCACTAGTACCACAGCGCCACCTCGTTCGGTACAAATGCTGCACTGGATCTTCTAGCATAAAAACATATTACGTCGTATCTCCTTCGAATCCAAAGATGATATGCTATCAGCCTTTCTTTGTAACTCAAAGCAATGGCCATCCCTAATGACCTCATTAACCGGGACGTAAAATTCAAGTATTTCTTTCATCCTTTCGAAGAAAGAAAAATAATTCCAATATAAAACCACTTTCATCTAGAGTAGCGGAAACTGTGAGATTTGATTAAAATGCTTCAGTAGTTTTTTCATTTCATCTACGCCCCATTTCCCTGTGAAAGGCTAGCCACCATCGTTCCTCGTTTATTCATCTTTCTCTGACTAACGAGGATCAGACTGCGACTATTGAAATAATGGAAGATGTACAGCTGTGAAATGTGTAGCATATAATATCATCTAACTGCAACACTGGCTACATTACATTCACATGGATGTATACATTGTTGTTGTTGTTGTGGCCTTTAGTCCGGATAGTAGTTTGATGCAATTTTATGCAGACGATTCCTTGATGTCTAAGAATGTGTCCTACCAATCAATCCCTTCTTTTAGTAATAAACTGATAAAATTCAGCAACCAGTTGCTTGTGATTATTTATTTTAGACTACCGGTTTCGGGCGCTTGAGTGCCCTTCTTCTGGTCTATTTTAATAGTGTTGCTTAATGAATGTACATGCTATTAGGAGAATCAACACTAAGTGCAGAGATTATGCAATGAATAACAATCAGCAGTTAGTTAGCAGCTGATTGTTATTCATTGCATAATCTCTGCACGTAGTGTTGATTCTCCTAATAGCATGTACATTCATTAAGCAATAATACTTCAATATACCAGAAGAAGAGCACTCAAGCGCCCGAAACCGGTCGTCTAAAATAAATAATCACAAGCAACTGGTTGCTGAATTTTATTAATTTATAACCTGAAAAGTTGCTGAAATGGATAAATTACATCAACCTTCTTTTAGTCTTTCTCCCCAGTTCTGTTCTGTATCTCTTCATTATTTACGCTCTCTGTCCACCCAATCTGCAGCATTCTTCTGTAGAACCACAATTCAAAAGCCTCTATCTTCTTCCTTTCTAAATTATTTATCATCCAAGTTTCACTCCCGTGCAAGGCAACACCCCACACAAATGCCTTAAGAAGAGTCTTCCTTACATTTAAATTAATATTCGATGTTAGCAAATTTCTCTTTTTCAATTGCCACTCTGCATTTTAGATCCCCTGTACTGCGACCATCACATGTTATTTTACTGCACCAGTAACAAACCTCATCTACCACTTTTATTGTTTCGTTATCTAATCGAATTCCTTCAACATTGCAAGATTTTCTAAGACTGCATTCCATTACTCTTGTCTTCCCTTTGTTAATGTTCAGCTTACATGTTCCTTTCAACACACTGTCCATTCCGTTCAGTTGCACTTCCAGGTACCTTGCTGTCTCGATAGAATCATATTATTATCACCAAAACTCAATGTTTTTATTTCTTCACCTTGAAATCTAATTACTTCTGTAGTTTGCTCCTTGCTTGCCTTCACAGCTTGCTCAGTGAACAAATTAAGTGAATAATATATGAGAAAGGTTGAAACCGTGTCTTACAGCCTTCCCTTGCATGTCCTTCAACTCTAATAAAAGCTTTTTTGGTTAATATACACGTTGCAAATAGCCCTCCGTTCCTTACATTTTACCCCTTCTGACTGTGTACAGTCTCACTATAATCTTTCGAGACTGAATTAATAACAGAAATAGAGAGAATTTCAGATGGTAGTTTTAATACTTCAATTGTTCTGCATATTCCCTCGACAGTACTGGACAATTTGAAATAACATCTACATCCACATCTATGTTCCGTAAGCCACCACATGGTCTGCGGCGGAATGTATTTCTTTTACCCGTGTTGCTTCGATCTCCTTCTGCTCCAACAATGTACGGGTCGCGGGTAAAAAGAATGCAGCTAAACCTCCGATTTGCCTCTAATCCCTGTAATTTTATCCTGATGGTCATTTTGCGGGATATGTGCAGGACCGTGCAATATACTGGACCACTATTCGAGCAACGTACGCTCTAGGAACTTCCCCATACTGTGATACACTCGTACATCTTTTACCACCTGATTTGACCAAACATCTCACAAGTAAACCTACCTAAGTGCCACTCTTCGATTTGTCTGAAATTTCGAGGTAATATATGAAGAACTAAAGGACACGTATTTCTTTAGTGGTGGTGAAACATATTTAAGGAGTGAAACGGTCCTTCCAAAATTGGGGCTAAAATGTAAAAATTGCGATGTCTTATTAGAAAAGCAATGTTAATGTTTTTTGTATGAAAGACTCTTTTGATAAACCGGCTTAGGTATATTGAAGGAGGAGTGAGAAGTAGGGGGCCAACTACCCATAAAGTGACCAATCATTTTGCTAAAATGTGTTTTGATTGAATCGGTGTAGAATCAATAAACTTCAAAAGGAATGTTAATTAAGAAATAACTATTTTTTATTTTTTATACCAATATTTGAGGGGTAAACAACCATTTATATTGACGCACTTGTTTGATACTGAACTGTTTCATCTCTTTAATATACCGATATTTAAAGTCGCTGATTCCGAATCTGAAATAAGATTCTCAAAGTTCAATAAAGCTGATCCAGCATAGCGGAGTAGACACTAACTCGAGACTTTCAAAATAGTGTATAATCTACATTTGAAATAATAGCGAATAAAAGTGAATACGCGTACAAACAATGAATCGTGTTCTGACACAAGTATATCCTGCGAGGAAAAGGACTCGCCCTAATCAAGCAGAGGGAGAGATGCATGTCTTAACATGTTTTATTCATTTTTATGCACTATAATTACCTAAGTAGATTTTACAGTATTTTGAATATCGGATGTGGAGTTGCTATCTATCGAACCATTTTTTCGAGTTTTCGTCCGCTATACTGGATCAGCCACATTTAATTTTGAGAATCCAATTTTAGATTCGGATTAAGTGACATTAAAACATTGACCATCTTGAGAATCTATGCTCGCATTCAACTAATGACGGCTGTCCTTTTATATTGTCGTCATAATTGTCGTCACCAAACTCACCAAAGAAGCAATTATTTGGGATTATAATTATTTTTGACATAAATTAAACGCCAGATATCTTCAATGCTGGTTATAATTCGCTTTAGAACAAGTTAACACCGATCACCAAAGATTTAATGCCGTGCGTTATTAACATGATATAGGAGCTATATATACTGTGATATCTAAGAGGTTATAAACATTAACGTTGTCACCACTTACTTTAATAACAGTACTGTCCGAACAATTAATACTACCTTTAATATGGTCTCATATCTGAAAAGTAATTAAAACATTCTTTGAGGTAGGACGCTACAGTCAGACACGATCACCGATTTCTGTAAATTCTCAATCCCTGTACGCACATAAGCTTCAACGGTGGAACTGCGAAACGGGCACGGACGATGCTCGCTGACTTCTAAGAGGGATACTGAAGCTGGTTACGCAAACCTACCCACGAAATAGCAATTCCCATTACGTCCACACAGCCGCCTGTTCCGCCTTCATTTTGAGCGTACAGATGGCGCTGTTGGCGGGCGTGACATGCGCCTGCGCATTATTTAATCTGAAGTGAAATTTTTCAGAGGCTAAAAGAGCAGAGAGTCAGGTCCATATGTAGAAGGATAAGAGTGGAGAAGCTGCAAGACAAGGAAATTAAGCACAGATACGTAACAATGATCTCAGAAAGGTACCAGTAAGTTGAATATGGTCATTTACTGTCAGTTGAAGAGGAATGGGCGAGGTACAGGAACACATTACTAGAAGTAGCTAGAGAATGTCTTGGAACAGTAGTGAGTAAAGGCAGGAAGACGCAGACAGCGTGGTGGAATGACACAGTCAAGGCAGTCTGTAAAAATAAAAAGTAGGCATTTCAAAAATCGCTCCATACTAGAAATGAGGCACAGAAATTTATCTTGAAGAAAGAAACAAAGCCAGACGGATAATTGCAGACTCCAAGCAGAAATTCACGGGAAGGCTTTGGAAATCAGCTAGAAACTCTGGGTCAAGCCACGGGGAAAGCATTCTGGAGCGTAATTAGCATTCTTAGAAATAGAGGAAAGAAGGAATTAACAAGTGTTTTGGACAGGTCAGGAAAACTGCTAGTCAATCCTGTGCATGCCTTGAGCAGATGGAGGGGAATATTTTGAAGAATTGCTCAATGTAGGTGAAACGTTCAATGATTTGTCAGATTTTGAGGTAGAATGGGATGGGAATGATGAGGGAAACATGATCACAGATCACATTTTAGGAAGTGGAGAAAATGATCAGGATAATTAAGAAGGCTTGGGACTCGGGACAGGTTCCGTCTGACTGGACGAAAGCGGTAATCACAAACATGGAAACAGAGAAGATTTTGTCAACCATGGAGGAATCTCTGTAATTAGCGTTGTAGGCAAAATATTCTGTTTTTTTTTTTTTTTTTTTTTTTTTTTTTTTTTTTTTTTTTTTTTTTTTTTTTTTGACGGGAGAGTGTGAGTATTAGTTGAGGACAAGTTAGATGAAAATCAGTGCGGGTGCGGACCTCTTAGAGGCTGTTAGGACCAGGTATTTAGCTTACGGTACATAATGGAGAAGTGCTATGAGTGGAACAGGGAATTGTATCTACGTTTTATAGATCTAGAAAAGGCTTATGGCCGTGTTTCTAGGAGGAAGTTATTGTCATTTCTACAGGATTATGGAATAGGAGGCAAAATTCTACAGGCAATTAAAGGTCTTTACGTAGACTGTCAGGCAACAGTCAGACAGCAAATTAAGTTCATGGTTCAGGGTAGTTTCAGGGGTAAGACAAGGCTGTTACCTGTCACCACCGTTGTTCATATTATTCATGGATCATATTTTGAAAACAGTAGACGGGCAGGGCGGGACTAAAATAAGCAGTCTCGCATATGCGTATGACGTAGTTGTAATGGCAGATTCGATTGAAAGGTTGCAAACTAATATTTCAGAGTTCGTCTTACTGTGGAATATTGCTGCACATAATGGGATTCTCACAAGGTGAAATTCAAGGAGGACGCAAATAAGTTTACAGAAGTGCAGCACCTTTTCTATTATCCGGATACAGTGGAGAAAGTGCCACTGAAATGGACGATTTTGCATGGAAACCATGAAAAGAAATGCATTATTCTTTGCGATGAGATCTATTTGGGAAATTTCTTACACCAATTTTCTCCTCCCAATGCGAACATATTTTGTTAGCAACCAACTATATAGGGAGATATTATCATAATATTAAGATAAGAGAAATGCAATATGAAACTGTAAAATTTCGGTGCTACATTTTTCCGCGTGCTATTGAAGAATGGAATGGCAGAGAAACATCATGAACGCGGTTTTTGAACCCCTTCTACCCTGCACTTAAATGTGATTTGCAGAGGCAATATGTACATATTGATATAGAACGTGTGCGGTACAATCTTACGAGACCTTTCTCCTCTTCACTGCAAGATAAGACATATCTTAGAGATGTTTCTACATTTCGTTTTCTGACGTAACAACGCTGATACCCAACTGATACTCGTCCACTGCTGTACATTGTATGGTCGAAGTTAAGCAGTCGATCACACATCTGTTGCTTACAGATAAGTACTACTTACTGCGCTGACGTCACCTATATGCCCGGAATAAAATCAGCGTCGAACGTTTTTGAGAGGACGGTGTGTAGTGGAGAGAACATAGGCTTTTACAAAGAGGACACTGTGTAATTATACTGAAGTTTATCTTGAATGACATAGCCGATAGCACATCACTCCCGATAACAGTATCAGCTTTGATAAAGATTTTACAAGCGCATCTGTTCAGTGATATGGTCCATACTTTATCTGAAGCAAACCCCCAATTTATACAGCAAATCAATATATTGCACAGACTCATATACATAACGTTATCAATAAAATATAAGCACCTGGACGAACGTTATTAATACCACTCGCAACCACATTAAGATGGTCGTACATGCGGGTACTCGAAAGAATCGTTACAGAATGATGTTACCTTGCAGTTCAATTACTCATATAAAATGGGGACATTATCTGTAAAATGTACCTCGATTAAAGAATGACCGCAGATATAAAATACATTTTATTGATTTTATGATTGAAACTTCCTGGCAGATTAAAATTGTGTGCCGGAACCGGGACTCGAACCTGGGACCTTTGCCTTTCGCGGGCAAGCGCACTACTGACTGTGCTATCCCGACACGACTCACGATGCCGCCTCACAACTTTACTTCTGCCAGTACCTCGCCTCCTACTTAATCTGCCAGGATGTTTCATATCAGCGCACACTCCGCTGCAGAGTGAAGTTTCATTCTGGAAACATCCCTTAAGGCTGTGGCTAAGCCATGTCTCCACCATATCCTTTCTTCCAGGAGTGCTAGTCTTGCGTGTTTGCAGGAGAACTTCTGTGAAGTTTGGAAAGTAGGAGGCGAGGTACTGGCAGAAGTAAAGTTGTGAGGCGGCATCGTGAGTCGTGTCGGGATAGTACAGTCGGTAGTGTTCTTGCCCGCGAAAGGCAAATGTCCCAGGTTCGAGTCCCGGTTCCGGCACACAATTTTAATCTGCCAGGAAGTTTCATATCAGCGCACACTCCGCTGCAGAGTGAAGTTTCATTCTGGATTTTATGATTGTTTGCAAAGTTGTTTAACAAGCTACCACCAGATATTTTAGATAATTAGTTTTTGATCAGTTGATCAGTTCTAAGAAGATGCACGCACGGCGCGGCGTTCTTACGACGTCAGCCACGAGCGCCCTCTGCTGCAACTCCGCTCGTGGCCACGACTGCTGCACCGACCACTTGGGACTGAGATAGGAACCAGTTAACACTTAGGAATCAGATAATACCAGTTAAGACTTGGCTATCGGATAGGCACTAGGAATCATCAGTAGGCAGGCCTCTATCTAATCTATGTATCAGCAATCGGCAGTCAAGAACTATGTAAAAGTTAAGTATTACTAAGTCTCTATGAAATATATATCTCGTTCTAATTTACTCTAGTGTTTCTAGTTTCTGCTGTCCCACTGGCTGGTCACCTCCGTACCTGCACACGCGTGCATCCTTTATTCCTGTGTCTGTCTCTTTCTACTCGGCCACCGACACCTAAGACAACCGGTGGACGAGACACAAAAGCGGCGACGAGGCTGGGACACAAAAGAAACTACAGTCAACACAAAAATATCAATGTGTATCGTCCGCTTGGAACAATCATTGCGTTACGTGGTGTACTTTACGTCTCTCCATAACACAAGAAATATGGATACCTGACCTTTGATTCCCTATCTTAATATAATCTATTGTGGATCGACTATGGTGTTACAATTTGATCCAATAGCTTTTAGTCACTCTGTGTGTAAATCATCGCCAATGCAAGAAGTCGGAAGTTCCATATGGGTTTTTGAGGATGGTGTTGTGTACAGGGACGTCACGACGTTAGAAAACTATTGAGAAATGCAAGGCAACCTGCAACAATCGACGTTTGGTTCAGGGGGAGACAATTGACTCTCAAATGTCATACACTGTATAGAGACAGAAAGACGGATATTGCAGGATTACGCGATTGCAGATCAGTTACTGCAAGCAGTAACTGCGTCGTACTGGAGAAAATCTACAGAACGAGATATTTAATTACCTTTAACGCAAAATCCAGACAGATTCATTGGAAGAATCCTCAGAAAAGTATTCCACCAACAAAGGAAGAAGCACATAAATCATTAAACATTGCGCATTGATTTGCGAAACTTACCACATAGGATTAATGAAAAATACTGAAAGGAAA
This sequence comes from Locusta migratoria, assembly GCA_026315105.1. NCBI lineage: Eukaryota > Metazoa > Arthropoda > Insecta > Orthoptera > Acrididae > Locusta > Locusta migratoria. The sequence goes on along the minus strand of CM048746.1, from coordinate 192,763,697 downwards.
GCAGAAAGCTTCCTTATAGGTACAGAAAGTACAAGCGAAAGCGTCACGGGTATGATTAGCCATCTGCAGTTGTAGACACTGCAAGAGAAGTGTTCTGTATCAACCGAGCGAAGTGGCGAGGTGGTAACGCACTGGATTCACATTCATGATGACGGTACTTCAAATCCACCTCCGGCCATTCAGATTTAGGTTTTCCGTGATTTTTCTAAATAGTTCCAGGCAAATTCAGGGATTGTTCCTCTGAAAGGGCACGGCCGCTTACCTTCCCCAACCTTACCCAAACAATACAGGTGTCAGGTCCACCTCTAATAACCACGATGTCGACGAGGCTTTAAACGCTAATCTGCCTTCCTCTTTCGTTCTGTATCATAATATCTGTTTCTTGAGCATATATTGCTTCATCCTCTATTCATCTGTGATGAAAGATTGCTGTTGTTGTTGTTGTTGTTGTTGTTGTCGTCATCGTCGTCGTCTTCAGTCTGGACCGACACAGTTTTGCACCCTATTCCATACAACGGTAACCCATATCCATTTGAACCCGCTTACTGTACTCGTATAGTGGTCTACCTCTTCAAATTCCAAATGTTTGTATAGTCTATGGGACTTAACTACGGGGTCATCAGTCCCTAAACTTACAAACTACTTATGAACTACTTACGAACTAGGACGGCACAAATATCCATGCCCGAAGGGGGATTCGAACCCCCGACCGTAGTGGCCGTGCAGATCGTGACTGGAGCGCCTTAGTCCCCTCGGCCACCGCAGGCGGCCTCTTCAAATTAACCGTTCCCCCTAACACACGCTTCCCAGCAGTGACGGTTACTTGATGTCTACCTATCGATCTTTCCTTTTAATCAAGATATGCAACAAACAACTTTTTCCCCTAACTCTGACCAGAACCTCCTCATTAGTTACTCGCTCTACCCATGTAATCTTCAGCAATGTGTACAGTGTGAACATTTAACTCTTACACCTGAATACCTCTTGTCGAGGCGATTCGAATGGTATGTCTCATGATATAATTGGAGATTGACGCATTTAATGTAGTTAAGTGATGCACTGTACTCATTAGCTTATTAGAAAATGTTAAAATATTTGTTAAGCTTAAGGGACTTATCTGCGGGGTCATCAGTCCCTAAACTTACAAACATCTTATGAACTACCTTACACTAAAGACGACACAAACATCCATGCTTGATGGGGGATTCGAACCCCCGACCGTAGTGGCCGTGCAGACTGTGACTGGCGCGCCGCAGACCGCTCGGCCAAGCTTAATAGACGTAGTAGTACTAAACTATACAAATTACAATCTAGTATGATAATTAAACACGTAACTGAAACAGAGCTTGAAGGAAGAGACTATTGTAGATTTGATAGGTTACATCTACTTCGAAGGATATGGTACAGAAGCAGAAGACAGCGAAAGCTCACTGAAAGAGATCAGACCTGCTAGTTTTTTAATGAAACGTTTATCAAATCCTTATTTCGAAACTAAATGTAGATTCACTTTAATTTCTGCTTCAGCCAATGGTTCAGTTATTAATTCAGCCAGTAATTTAGTCTGTGATAACGTCAGTAATTATTGCGGGTGTAGGGAAAAGTAGATGTTCAAATGTTTGTAAATCTAAGGGGCTGAACTGCTGCGATTATGAGGTCCTACACTTACAAACTACTTAAAGTAACTTATGCTAACGACAACACATACACCCATGCCCGATGGAGGACTGAAACCTCCGACGGCGAGCAACAGCACGTTCGGCAGCAAGGAGCCTTAGAGCGCTCAGCTACTAAACCGCGACGGAAAGTAGATGTATCGTAGGTTCAGCATTAATTAAAATATTACAGTTGCAGAAGTTGATTTTGATGTAGTCGTGTGACAGAGATAAGGTTAGTACATTACGAAATATAGTTGCCATTTTGGAAAATGTAGTAAGACATTATGACCAATTATATCAGATACATTTATGTTTTAGAATATTAAGATTTATTTTTCTCATGAAAGTTAAGTGTTCTTGTATGTAAATTGACAATTTATCATTATTTATGGTGACTGTAAGAGATGGGTAGTGTCCATTGTGCAATAGTTTACCTATAACATTTTATTAATATTTTATGAAAAAGAAAGCTAGTTTTTTGGAGTTCATTTTTCAGAGATTTAGGGATTCGAATAGCCAATAAATTTAAATTATAGGGAAGAGTTTGCGTTGGAAAAGGGTAGATAATAAACTACCGTACGTGTTCTGTAGAGCGCAGACTCCTCTTCTAATTGTGACATTCACCGTTTTTCTAATAAAAATCTTTATACTTGACAGGGTGGAATAACTGCTTATTGAACAGTGGCGTTTCTGATCATTATTAACATGATAGGAGTAAAGGCCCTATTTGAGTAGAAAATAGGTGTAGTGGTTACAATGTTTTTTTTTTTTTCGGAATCTATAATCGTCTTCACGTCTCAGCTGTTTATTGTTCATGATTCACTCCGACAGAAGGCTACACACCCGACAAATTCCTGCATAAGTGATTTCCGAACAGTTACATTAATACCCGATTTTAAGAAATTTGTCTTCTTTAGAAGTGTAATTTTTTTAGCTTTCCAGGCGAGGCGTTGTCATGCTGAAACAATCGGGTATTCTGGCGGTCATTCGCGTCATTATTTAGAGGTGGTTTGCTTTCCGTTGCCATACTGCATTTATTAACTTCTCTACTCCCATTATCGTGAAATATTTTATTTCTCGAATAACAAAATTACTCTATTACGTTTTGAAACACCTCCATCCGATTATAAGTGGTTGGTAATTGTTATTAACAGAAAGGCAGCCTAAAGAGATTTTCGGATATGACCATGAACTGATGAATAAGGGCTGGTCGGTTCTTTAATCGTTATGGGAGTTGATTCAGCAGGATTTTTGGCTGCTGATCAGTAATGTTCTTGGTTAGGTTTAGCATTAGTTAAAGTCACCAAATTTGATCTTTATGAACTGACATATTCCCATTAGACACCAACATGAGGCAGTGACCACCTTCGCCTTATAATTCTGAATACGGGTATCTCGACACAGGTCAATCTAAGGAAAAAATGTCGAATTGGTGTGTGTTACTGCCCGCTTTAGCTTTGCCTGTAGTTTTTTGATTTTTTTCAAACATTTCGGACAGAAATAATTAAAAAATTGGACGATATGATTACGACTCTAAAATTGTGATAATATTTATGCACCCAAAACGTAATATTATCTCAGAGTTTATTTTAAGACACAGCCACTCTGTTCTCGAATAGCGCGCGGGAAGTAAGATCACCTGAATCTCTCCGTTCGAGCTCTGATTTCTCGTATTTTATTCTGATGAACATTTCTATCTAGGTAGGTGGCAGTCAACAATATATTCTCGCATTCGGAGGTGAGCGATTGGAGTTTCGTAAGTAGCCCACGGCGCATCGATAAGCGTCGTTGTTGAAATGATTCCCATCCCAGATCCTGTATCATTTACGTAACGCTGTCTCCACTGTATCGTGACAACACGAAACGAGCTGCCCTTCTTTGGACTCTTTCGATGTCCTCCGTCAAACCCACCTGATAAGGGTCCCACACTGGGCAGCAATATTCCAAAAAGAGGACGGACAAAGGTAGTGTATGCAGTTTCTGTAGTAATTCTGTTGCATCTTTTAAGGGTTCTGCAAATGAAACGCAGTCTTTGGTTCGCCTTCCCTGTAATATTAACTACGTGTTCTTTCCAGTTTAAGTCTGAAGTAATAGTAATTCCTAGGTATTTAGTGGAGTTTACGGCGTTCACTTTTGATTGATTTATCATGTAAACAGAGTTTAAAGGATTTATTTTCGTACTCATTTGGATGACTTCACACTTCTCATTATTTAGAGTCAGTTGCCAATTTTTACTCCATAGTTATAGACTATTTAGATAGTTGTGCAGTTGGCTTTGATCTCCAGATGATTTCACTAGACAGTAAGTGACGGCGTCATCTGCAAACAGCCTGAGAGACCTGCTTAGATTTTCTCCCAAATCCTTTATGTAAATAGGGACATTGTAGAAACATTTATAAATTGATGTAAGGAGGGAAAAAAAAGAAAAAAAAAGAAAGAAAACCGTTGTGTTACTAAATGTAAACGAAGGCTTCCGCAGCCGTTGTCATTGTTGATAAAATCCTGTTGGCTATTGGACCGCATCGTCAATATGTCAAATATTTCAGCGACGTTTCGGCCACTATTGCAGAAGATGGGCGCTTGCAATAGTGGCCGAAACGTCGGTTAAATATTTGATATATTGACGATGCGATCCAATACCAAGAAGAGTTTTATCAGCAATGTGTTACTAAACATCGTGCGGTCAGCCGGTAGCACTACATGACACATTCTCAAGACTGATCGTAGATTTTTTTTATAAAGTTTAATAATTTGAAGCTTCCTCCGTAATGTATTCTGCAGGGGTAGGTATTTCCGCCGTGTGTGGTAGGGGTCGTGCAGACGATATTGGCCACGTCGCGAGATGGGGCGCCGGTGTGACGTGGTGATGGATGTGCGTCTGATTGCTGGCGGTGGGAGTCGGCCTGGCCTCCCCTGGCGCCGCATCTGCAAGTCAAAGCGTGGCTGGCGGCAGCGGCAGCGGCGGAGCTCTTGTGTTTTGCCGGCGCGCCTGTCTGCCACTGCCAGTGCCCGGCCGGAAGCGCCAGAGCCCTCCCCTGCAGGCGCCACTACCGAGCTGTTCTACTGCTGCAATTTGCCTTTGTAATTGCTTCCTGCAAACTACGGAATTTTATTTTTAACTTGCTAACACGGCAATGCTTGCATCTGATATACATATAAACATAAGATTTGTATACACATCCTACATTCCTTCCCTCAATCTCTTTGCCAATCACTTCCTCCATGGCTATTTCTTAGCTTCAACTCTCCTAGTTTTTTCTCTGTAGGTGCTTGTTGAAAACCTGGCGATGCTCTGATATTTATATCAACAATAATACATTTCCTTGGACAACAACGGTTTTAAACATAATGAGAGGCATTGGATTAAAATTTGTGCTGTGGCCGGGTTTCGAACCCGGGACCTTCTACTTACTAACTGGACACTTTATACCCACCCCCATCTCCTTCTAATCACCCCTTTCTTCCACTTTCGCCTCTTCCTCTCCCTCCTCCTCCTCCTCCAACCCCCTCGTCATCTGTTGTCTCCTTCTCCACCCCTCTACTTCCACTTTGGCCTCCTCTTCCTCCTCTCCTCTTCTTTCACTTTCATCACATCCTCTATCTCCTCTTCTGCTGCCTCCTCCCCCTCGCCTTCTGATTACTCCTCCTCCTCCTCCTCCTATTCTGTCTGCTCTTCCTTCTGCTTCTCCTTCTCTCCCCCTCCTCTTCCTCCCCCTCTTCTTCCACTTTCTCCTCTTCCTCCTCCCCTTCCACTTCTTCACCTCCTCTTCTACATTCTCCTCCTTCCCTTCTTCTCCTCCTCCTCCTTCCCCTCTTCTTCTCCTCCTTCACTTCCTTCTATTCTTCCTGTTCTTCTTATTCCTCCTCCCCCTATCGTCTCCCTCTTCTTCGAGTTCCCCTCCTCCTCCTCCTCCTCCTCCTCCACCTCCTTCTCCTCTTCTTCCTCATTTTCTTGTCTCCCTCCTCTTCCTTCTTCTCTTCCTCCCTCTTCTCCTATTTCCCTCGTATTCTGCCTCCTCCCCCTCCTCCTCCTCCTCCTCCCCCTCCTCCTCCTCCTACTCCTACTCTACCCCTCCCCCTCTCCCTCCTTCCTACTCATCCTTCTCCTATTCTCCCCCTCCTCGTACTCCTCCGCCCCCTCCTCTTCCATATTTTCCTCCGCATCTTCCTCCTCATCGTTCTGATCACCACCACTATTCACCCACCCACCTATTTCCTATGTCATTACCTCATCCACTCTATGGAAATCTAATCCTGTCCCCACTCTCTGTTAATCTCCTCACTCCTCTTTACATTATCAATTACATGTATCTGTCAAATTTTGATCAAATGAAGTCTGAAAGTAAGGCACCCTCTATTTTATAGCGTACGAAATCGTATGTAGAGACGTTTATCTTGTTTTGAAGGTCAGATGTTGAAAATTTCACCACAAATGGAATAAAACTGTCAGTTTGGGGTCAGTTGCACTCTCCGCCAGGATGCACCGTACGAAATACTACGTAGACAGTGCAGTTCCTCGTGTTGAATGCTCGCCGGCCGCGGTGGCCGAGCGGTCTTTGGCGAGTCAGTCACGTTCTGCACGGCCACAGTCGGGGGTTCGAATCCCCCTTCAGATATTGGTGCCGTCCTTAGTATTAGCTAGTTCATAAGTAGTTTGTAAGTTTAGGGACTGATGACCTCGTAGTTAAGTCCCATAAGCTCTACAAACATTTGAACATTTTCTTGGACGCTCAAGTGTCCTACAACTAATTTTATTTCAATAAATAACGGAATGGCAGCGCATAAAATTAGAATGTATTCTGAAAAGACCTTGCCCAATACAAGTTTTGCATTTAGACTTTTCGACTTTTCAGCTGTTATTTTGCACTTTCACATCTCTGTCGAAACCACCCTCGTATTACAGCATCACCCACACAGTAGGCTTCCATCGCATAGCTGATGGATGCAGGGAGACAGACCTAGTCACATAGTGACCAGTCAGCTACTCTATCGCATCTACTCTGTCTGGCGTAACATGACAGCGCTCAGGCCTTCTCTTCAGGTGGTGTTGATTAAACGAAAAGAAAATAAAGCAAAACGTATTCAAAAAGATGAGGCCATTTATAACGACACTAAAGCACACCAACTGATTTTTATATACTAAAATATGTATGTGTATTACTAAAATGTAAGGATGTGTGTGTTTTCAACTTTTCTCGTAAACTCCAGGTTCGATTTTAACGAGAGTTGAGACATGTAGGACGACTGTGGGCTTCATCTGCTCCAATCCTTGATAAGGGTTCAGGATTTCCTCCAGTCGCTATGAAGTAAGCTGCTCTGCTCTGCATGGCAGGTCCGGTTGTAGTATCGACGCGGCTTCTCCGTTTTGCGGGATAGCATACATCCCAGGGCATTACATCGTTTAGGCCGGTATTACACTATCAAATTATTGGACAAAGAATGGGACGAAAAAATTGGATGAAATATTGGTCATATTTTTTGACAAAGAAATTGGATGAAACACAAAAGGGAGTATTACACTAGCATCCAATATTTTGTCAAATTTGCTTCAAAATGGCGGTGTAATGCTCAGCTGTTGTTTATACTATAGTTGCGTTGTATCTTCATTTAGAAGGGAAGGAGGGAAAAAAGAAAAGGAAACGCACTTGAATGAAACCGTGGGAGTCAGAGCGATATAAATAAAATTTGTTACGGGATCGGGAGGATTTCTTTCTTATGCCGTCGGCAGAACAGTCAGGCCGTTCACTGCTAATTATTTTGTCGCTCTTCATCCTTCACAGTTTGCAATAGAGTAATAAAAAGGCTGACTCGAACAGTGTATACGAATAAGATTGTTAAGTTGATAAAGCAACTTTCATTAAATAAAGTTTTAAATGGAAAATGTGAGCACTGACAAAGAGGATAATCTAAATTGTTTATGACGTTATAAACAATGTAAGGGGGGAAACATTACTGATAAAGTAAATAGGCTCTATTTATTTCCTTACAAAAATTGGCTGACGCATTTATATGTACAGAGATTTACTTGCAAACAGATGTCGATGTTTTGAAAGTTGTTTAACTTCCCAGCACTTAGCACACCAAGTTACCAAAATGATACATTGTAAAATATGCTTTGGCCGTAAATAAGATTTAGGGGTATTACTTCTTCCGATAGTATATTATGACCTTTTTACATCACGGATTGTAACTCAACTTCACTTTCGCCACAGGGTATTGGGCTACGCGAATTGACGTGACGGACAGTGTGAATGGCCTTGTCGTCTGTTATTCAACGCTCCATCTGATTTATACATTCATTTTAATTTTTTTGTTGCTGGAAAACACTACACAAACATTCTACTACTATCCATATTTACGAATATGAACGTTATGTCCAAGTAATGTCAAATATTTAACCTCCAAATAAAACAGCTGTAGTGGCAAGGAAGCTGTGTACTACTAGCGCTACAAGCGGTCACATTTCTCACTGCAGGGAACAGAAGACGAGCGATTTCTTTGATCAAATCTAGGCCGACGCCTTAGATTTGATGAAATATTGGACGACGTTCCCATTACACTATGTCCAATTTTTCTTTGTCCAATTCTTTGACAAATAATTTGGTAGTGTAATACCGGCCTTACTCAAAAATCAGATCAAATGTTTGTTAGGTACGGGACCAAACTGCAGTGCAGTCCATAGACTTACAAACTACTTAAACTAATGTTTGTAATCTTCTCGGGTCTTCAGCCGGATACTAAAGTCAACTTGACACAATATTTTAGCGGCGCAACTGCCCGCCATCCTCAGGTGAGCTTGCTGATAGACAATCTCGCCGGAACTGAGTTACCAGTGCAATCGAGGAAGACCCATACCGCGTGCGCCAAAAATGACAGTGACTGCCCTCTGGTGCACAAGACATACAGCGCTCCGGTGGTAGAGTCCGGCGAAATCGATAATCGATGATAAAATTATTATTCAAATTTATGAAGTACCAAACCGTTGTTTTTTTTTTAACATCTGATAACACCGGGTTCCAGGATTTACTAAGAAGACAGCCTTTGTCTCTGTTAATCAGATTGTCAGATAATCGAATCTCTATGGATTCCTTTAAGATACAGTCCCAGTAACGAGATGCTGAAGCAACCATGTGAGTTTCGTTATATAACATTCTATGTCCCTCATCGAGACAATGCTCAGCTACCGCCGACTTCTCGGGCTGGAGCAAACGTGTGTGCCGTTGATGTTCAATACATCTGTCCTGAATGGTACGGATAGTCTGACCAATATACGTTTTCCCACATTGACAGGGAATCTTATATACCCCGGGCTTCCTCAGACCCAAATTATCCTTCACAGATCCAAGAAGTGCTCTCGTCTTTACTGGCGGACGAAAAACACTCTTAATGTCATACTTTACTCATAGGAAGAATTTTAAAAAAGTATGACATTAAGAGTATTTTTCGTCCGCCAGTAAAGACGAGAGCCCTTCTTAGATCTGTGAAGGATGATTTGGGTCTGAGGAAGCCCGGGGTATATAAGATTCCCTGTCAATGTGGGAAAACGTATATTGGTCAGACTATCCGTACCATTCAGGACAGATGTATTGAACATCAACGGCACACACGTTTGCTCCAGCCCGAGAAGTCGGCGGTAGCTGAGCATTGTCTCGATCAGGGACATAAAATGTTATATAACGAAACTCACATGGTTGCTTCAGCATCTCGTTATTGGGACTGTGTCTTAAAGGAATTCATAGAGATTCGATTATCTGACAATCTGATTAAGAGAGACAAAGTCTATCGAGAGACTACGTGAACCTCCGACGGGGAGCAGCCGTGCACTCAGCAGCAAGGCGCCTTAGAGCGCACCGCCATTCCCGCGCGGCATGGTTTACTGTCCCCTTGCGTGTGGAGTGCCAGTTCGTCAGGCATGTTGTAGCCTGTATGCAGTTTTGGCATTATTTTTGAACACTCCTCATGTGGATGCGTTTGTTTAAGCACAGAGGATGAGGGGGAGGAGGATATCGATACTGACATGGGGGATAAGAAAAATACAAAAGAGGAGGTGTGGTTTGGCGTAAAGAGAGGAAAAATTATTTGCGTCGAGAGGAGGTGGAAAAGGAACAGGAGAACACGGACCAAGACATTGCACTGGAAGAGGTGAAGCAAGAGAAGTGGATGAGTATGGACACAAAGGAAAGGGCAGAATGAGATTTCCAGAGGAGGAAGAAGAAAGACAATATGCCCGAGAGGACTTGAAACTCCTATGGGGTAAAAGGTCAGAGGTGCAGGGCCAGGACACTTTCAGGGAACCACAAGTTGGGAGACCGGAGGATTTCAGATAGGACATGGATTGAGAGAGGTTGAGAAAGGCATGGACTGAGGGAGGAAGACAATGATATATTTTGAGAGAGGATATAGCCAGACGAAAAAGAGAGATCTAAACGGAGGAAATGTGGACGTCTGAGGGCTTGGTAAACTGTGAGAACAGACACAGAGAGAGGGGGATGAGATTATGCTCCAAGAGGAGGAGAGGAGACGGACTGAGGTACTGAAGAGAAATGGACAATGAAAAAATTGGGATAGGGATAGGCATGTGAAGAGGTGGAGATATAGAGAGAGGCAGAAGAAAATGAATAGGGAGGATGAGACAGGTAACGGAGGGCATATGGAAAGGGACGAGAAGGTGGCCTGATAGAATGGCGGTATGATCAGAGAAAGAGGACGCATATGTCAGATTGAGTAGGAGGAGAGAGGGTGTACATGATGGTCAGAGAGTGGGAGAATCCTAACTGGAAGCCAAAGTGAGCTGGACATAAATTAATGTGGGGAGGTGACGGACGAAGAGAGAAAGGATGAGGAGATATATTATGTTGAACGCCTTTGCGGTGAAACTCTCTCTACCCCTCTCCATCTCTTATATATATCTCTCTCTACCTTTCTCTCTCTCTCTCTCTCTCTCTCTCTCTCTCTCTCTCTCTCTCTCTCTCTCTCTCTCTCTCTCTCTCTGCCCATCGACAAGAGAGGTGTAACCAGCCCCTACACAGGGAAAAGAGACATGGTTTTATGGAAGTGGAATTTCTTCGTTATTACAAAAGGAACAAAATCCAAACTTTGTTCGTTTTTAGTGGAAGAGTGAAAGCATATAAAAATTCGAATCGTTGCCATCTCAATAAGAGGTACAACCTGATGTAAAAGGTTCAAGAGAAAAAAGAGGTATTTCATTGTAAACTGTGTACATGTGTTGAGGTAAAGTAACTCACCCACTGCAAATATTCAGAAGTGTCCGCTCAGAATTAGAAACGTTTATGTGGTATTTTCTCGTTGACACCAAATACAAAATGTTTTAAGGGGCAAAGTATATCGCTTACTAAATTTTTGTTGTTAAAGGATTTAAGGGTCTAATGCAGAAAAACTGTTCCATGAAGTTTTAATTATTACTCTTGACTAGTAACCTTGTTCGCTATGAATTTTACACATTGTACCCAAATATACACTACCTGTCAATTTCCTAGGAACAGACATAGGTAGACAATAATAATCATAGGCAATTGTCCGCGACATGAAACACAGTCCAGACGCAATGTAGGTAAAAAATGGTACAGATTTCACCAGATGTGAAAGTATGATAATACACATATGTAACGCTAAAGTATCACACGGGTAAGACTCTCGACGGAAATTACCCGCCTTCTGGCGTTAATTCACATTTTGCGCCTTATATTTATGCTTTTTACCAGTCTGTCAAGAAGTCAATGGGAAGCGTTGTAATACTCGTCTATGGGAACAGCTACGGTTGTTTACGGTTTATTGGAAGAAAATGAACGAATTGTTCTACTCATTCTAGAATGCTGTACATAGCGATACATCCAGTCATTAATTTCGTGTATGTAAATTTCAAATGCTAATGCACATTTCGTTTGTGAGTCATTGTTACTTGTAAAAAAATATCTGCTACGCTGCGCTTCATCGTATTGGCTCCTTATTTCCAGTGAATACAGAGGTACATAGGAGTAGAATGGCAGTATTATTAATTAATGTTGGCAGTTTCTATGTGACGGATGTTATTGAAAGAAAAAAAAACAACTTTCGACGTATTTGTTACTCCTTGCTCCTCCCATTCTAAAGAGCAGGTCGAGAAACCTCACATCGGACAGATTTTTGTGTCGACTACCTTGTACACTGATTCAAAGGAAGTACTTAGCACGTGAAATAAGCACTCCTCAAATAGGCGAAGGTCACGGGCGAGTCACGCCATATATTAAGGCGCTGTTTGTTACACGCTAGCAGGCGTTTATTTTCCCACGCTTGTTTCGACCTGTGGTTCCGAGAAGGCGGCTAGTCGTAACTGTCACATTTTATGGAGCTTCCTGCCGTAGTTCATCAGCCTCTGACCCAAAGACTCAGTCGTTACAGCACTGAAAAACTTTGTTCAGCGTGGCAGATATATTTTTCTCTGCTTACAAGAGACATGTTGTATTTCATGGGCAGTAGTAGATATCACCGGATCGTTCCGTATACCACAGAAACTTTGAGAAATATAAAAAATGAAATTTATCAACCGCGCATTCAGTTGAATTTTTACTTCGATACCGTATATTATGAAGCAGAATTTCATCATATCGGTTCCGCTTGAAAATATAAGAGTGTTTATTGCGAAACTAACATGCCAAAAAACGGCTATGAAGCTATAGTTAAAATTCGCAATTGTGGAGGAACATTTAATGTTCAAGTGTTAGTAAATCTACGGGACTCAACTTCATTGGTAATCAGTCCCTAGGCTTACAAACTACTTAAACTAACCTAAGGACAACCCACAGGCACACACACATGCCCTTGGGAGGACTCGATCCTCTGACGGCGAGCAACCGCGCGCTCCGCAGCAAGTAGCATTTAAGCGCTCGGACACTCCACCTCGGCTGCCTATCAATAATTACAGAAAAACTTGCATGAAAGACGATACATTTGTTAATTTATGTTCCATATGACATCACTCTGAGCTAACGTCCATTTCTTGGTTACACTGTTGTATGAACAAACACTACGTGTTGGTTGAGCCGGTTAAACTCTATGGTAATCAGAACGCTTTTCCTGGCAGTCATTTGATTTTGGCTGCAAAAACAATACCTGGCTACCAGTACAGTGTGTCGTAGTCATTGTGTCTCATGTGCTACTGCTTTATATGAGGAAGGTTCGTTAAGTATGTCCTGCAGTCAACAATATAGGCGTTTATAAATCTGAGCTAAGTGGAGTAATGCGATTTCTCAGGGCGAAATGAATGACGCCAGTATTAACTCATCTGGAGATTTATGTGGGTTTGTGGATCCGCCTTAATGCAAAACACTTGTTATAGTTTCGGCGGAGAACCCGCCATCCTCAGTGGGTTTTTGGATTTAATCTTTCATCTTTATGCTATTTGGCACTTCCACACTGTTTTTTGCCTTTTATGTGGTATAGGCCTACAGCATGTCATGTTTTATGGTCGGTCTTCTGAATGGGCTTGATAGAAGGTACGTCACAAGGAAACACGTCCCTGTGACGTGAGTATGTTCTATCAAGCCCATTCAGAGAACCGACCAAAAAACATGACATGCTGTAGGGCTACACCATATAAAGGGCAAAAAACATTGTGGAAGTGCAAAGTATCCCAATGATGAAAGATTAAAATATATATATATAAACACTGAGGATGGCGGGTTCTTCGCCGAAACTAGTTTGGGTATAACAAGTGTTTTGGATTAAGGCGGATCCACAGACCCACATTTGTCACACAAACACGGACCGCCGGCCGCGGTGGCCGAGGGGACTGAGACGCTCCAAGCACGGTCTGCACGGCCACTACGGTCGGGGGTTCGAATCTCCCCTCGGGCATGGATATTTGTTCAAATGTTTGTATAGTCTATGGGACTTAACTATGGGGTCATCAGTCCCTAAACTTACAAACTACTTATGAAGTACTTACGAACTAGGACGGCACAAATATCCATGCCCGAGGGGGGATTCGAACCCCCGACCGTAGGGGCCGTGCAGACCGCGACTGGAGCGCCTTAGTCTCCTCGGCCACCGCGGCCGGCCTGGGTATTTGTATCGTCGTTAGTATTAGTTAGTTTATAAGTAGTTTGTAAGTTTAGGGACGGATCACCCCGTAGTTAAGTCCCTTAAGCTATACAAACATTTGAACATTTGAAACACGGACCAAAGGAAGAGTTTCAAATGACAATGATTGATCATCGTGAGATTACTGAAGTGATTGGGAACCCTACAAGTGACAGCATTGTTCCAGCTCACGCACGCGCTTGTGTGTGTGTGTGTGTGTGTGTGTGTGTGTGTGTGTGTTTATGTACGTTTCATGTGGCCTCTTAAACTACTCTAGCGATTTAAACGCATTTGGTACATATTACTATCACTCAGCAATCGCTGTAGGGATAAGAACTACAGACGACACATAGTTCAAGCTGTATGACATAAACAACGCAATTCGCGCAAAACTGCCGCATCATGCTTAAATTTTACATATCCTCTCCTAAGTTAATGGATCGCTTTCCACGAAATTTGCTACATCTTTTACCGTCATTAAATAATCTGTTTTGGGATAAAACCCACTTACGAAACATACACTACTGACCATTAAAATTGCTACACCAAGAAGAAACGCAGATGGTAAACAGGTATTCATTGGACAAATATATTATACTAGAACTGACATTAAATTTTCACGCAATTTCGGTGCATAGATCCTTAGAAATCAGTACCCAGACCAACCACCACTGGCCGTAATAACGGACTTGTTACGCCTGGGCATTGAGTCAAACAGAGCTTGGCTGGCGTGTACAGGTATAGATGTCCAGCTTCAACATGATACGACAGTTCATCGAGAGTAGTGACTGGCGTATTGTGAGAGTCAGTTGCTCGCCACTATTGACGTTTTCATTTGGTGAGAGATCTTGAGAATGTGCTGGCCCGGGCAGCAGTCGAACATTTTCCGTATCCAGAAAAGCCCCTAACAGGACCTGCAACATGCGATCGTGAATTATCCTGCCGAAATGTAGTGTTTCGCAAGGATCGAATGAAGGGTAAAGCCAGGGGTCGTAACACATTTAAAATGTAACGGCCACTGTTCAAAGTGCCGTCGATGCGAACAAGAGGCGACCGAGACGTGTAACCAATGGCACTCCATACCATCACACCGGGTGATACGCCAGTATGGCGATGACGAATACACGCTTCCAATGTGCGTTCACCACGATGTCGCCAAACACGGATGCGACCATCATGATGCTGTAAACAGAACCTGGATCCATCCGAAAAAAATGACGTTTTGTCATTCGTGCACCCAGGTTCGACGTTGCGTACACCATCGCAGGAGCTCCTGCCTGTGATGCAGTCTCATGGGTAACCGCAGCCGTGGTCTCCGAGCTGATAGTCAATGCTGCTGCAAACATCGTCGAACTGTTCGTGCAGATGGTTGTTGTCTTGCATACGCCCTCATCTGTTGACTCAGTGATCGAGACATGGCTGCACGATCCGTTACAGCCATGCGGATAAGATGCCTGTCATCTCGACTGCTAGTGACAAGAGGCCGCTGGGATCTAGCGCGGCGTTCCGTATTGCCCTCCTGAACCTACCGATTCCATATTCTGCTAACAGTAATGGGATCGCAACCAACGCGAGTAACAGTGTCACGATACGATAAGCCGCAATCGCGATGGGCTACAATACGACCTTCATCAAAGTCGAAAACGTGATGGTACGCATTTCTCCTCCTTACACGAGGCATCACAACAACGTTTCACCAGGCAACGACGGTCAACTGCTGTTTGTGTATGTGATATCGGTTGGAAACTTCCCTCATATCAGCACGTTGTAGGTGTCGCCACCGGCACCAACCTTGTGTGAATGCTCGGAAAAGCTAATCATTTGCATATCACAGCATCTTCTTCCTGTCAGTTAAATTTCGCGTCTGTAGCACGTCATCTTCGTGGTGTAGCAATTTTAATGGCCAGGAGTGTAATTATGCAGTATGACGTCATAAACAATGAGAATCTCAAGAAAATGCCCCAACACACGAGGCGTGAATGACGACATTTTTTTCATTCACTATTTGTGATTGAGATCACTCAGTGACTTGTAACAAACTTAACACTCAATTTCAAACTTTCATGAACATTTTATAGTTGGTAAGCCCTGCAAAATGTTCAAATGTTCAATGTTTGCATAGCTTATGGGACTTAACTACGGGTCATCAGTCCTTAAACTTAAAAACTACTTATGAAGTAGCTAACACTAAGGACGGCACAAATATCCATTCCCGAGGGGGGATTCGAACCCCCGACCGTAGTGGCCATGCAGACGGTGACTGGAGCGCCTCAGTCCCCTCGGCCACCGCGGCCGGCTGGAAGATAATCAAGGGAGCTAAATTTAACGCTTAATACTTTTCAGATGTTCATGCAGTGAAAGTATAATATTATGAATTACACTACAGTTTATTATTTGAACACTAGTAACTGCATTGGCGAGACATTTTACAGGTAGTATGCACATATATCATTTAAGTTGCCTTCGAAATTATAACATAGTACGGTAGAGTACATGACGTCATAAACGATAAGTAGAAAACTGCCCCATAATGCATGAGATTGTAATCTATTATGTGTTTAACACCAACTATATTCCAACGCCTTTCGTAGGGAGTTTCCTAATGTTCCACTCTATGTACTGGAAAATTATATTCTTGTAGGACATATTCAAGGGATATGACGTTGTAAGGATTAAGGTGCAAGGAAAGACGACTGAAATGGATAGAGAGGAGCAAAGTGAGATTGCGTGGGGGAGAACAGGAGCAGTGTTAAGATACGAGAATGGTAAATACGACGGGAACTAACGGTAGTTTTCAGTACGATTTCGGTATATTACCTACATTCTGCAGACCGCAATGTATGAACTATTATCACAGGGCACCACCATCGTAATGCGTGCTATATGTTGAATCTTGGGTAGGTGCAGTTTCAAGTCCCCCTCTTTGCTTGCTTTTATACTAATACTGTGGTATATGACAATTCATTTCTTACGTCACTCCCAGATTTGTTTTAAACATGTCTTATGAATAACATGGACCCCTTTATTACATTTATAAGTGAGTTTCTAATAATTATTTCAAAACGTTTTCGTTAATTGAAAGCTGTTCTTCCAAAGAGTTGCTCTTTAAATGGTAACCCACTATTTGACCGACCCGACCCGACTACTTCATCAGTGGGGAGAGGGCGAATGTACTGCATAAAATAATAAATCAGAGACAAATTATTTCTCGTAATTTAATTTCCACATTAAACGCAATTTCGCAGGTTCTTGAGCCGTCGAACTTTGTCAGAGAATCTATTCAGATCTCTCCTTAAAATAATTGCCTAAATTAGCTGCCAAAAATTTTGACGATTTTTGTTAACTCTCTGTTTATCTCACAAGAAATGTCGGTAACCACCTGTCTTCTTAATAAATTATTTTAAAATAAAATATGTATAGCTCGTTTTAAAGAACAAAATTACTTTTATAAATCCTACGGTCACATAAACCATAAATATTCAAATAAATTCTTCCATCACACAGTCGATTATCGAAAGAGTCGTACTTTTATTTTTCACAATATTACAACTCGGGTGTGTAAAATGGACGTTGTCATTCGACACATCAAAACCAAAAGAACTTTCGTTAACATTTATTTCAGAAAATGTAATACAAAGCAATATTGAATGTTTTTAATTTTCTTTTATATTAAAATACTGCTGAGCATTGGCATTGTTCTGCAGCATCTTCCGCGCCAAGGCCTTCGGTCGAATAAAAGCAGCTGACAGTTTGTATATTGCTGACCTCAGCGGCGACGGTGGCGACGTAGCTGGCAAATGTAATATAATGTAGATACTTATTGATGTAAGCCATATATGCAACTGAATAATACAAGTTTGCAGACTGCAACTTTCAGTCTGCAGCGGAGTGTGCGCTGATATGAAACTTCCTGGCAGATTAAAATTGTGTGCCGGAACCGGGACTCGAACCTGGGACCCTTGCCTTTCGCGAGCAACCGCTCTACCGACTGAGCTATCCCGACACGACTGACGATGCCGCCTTACAACTTTACTTCCGCCAGTACCTCGCTTCCTACTTTCCAAACTTCACAGAAGCTCTCCTGCGAACCGTGCGAGACTAGCACTCCTGGAAGAAAGGATATGGTGGAGACATGGCTTAGCCACAGCCTAAGGGATGTTTCCAGAGTGAAAGTTTCATTCTGTAACGTGTTATGATTCACCTTCAAATTCAAGATTTTACAAAAATTTTAAGGTAACGAGAATTTACAAGTGAAAAAGTGTTCATAAACTTGCATGGTTTATCAAAACTTAATAGATGACAATTCTAGTTTTTCGTAAATAGTTCGAAACTAATATAAACGTTAGGCAAACTGTTAGGTTTATAAAATTTATAATATTCTCGTTTCAAAACAAATCTTAGTAATGACTGTTTTATCGTGAGGTTTTTTAACTCAGGATCAATATTTACTATGAAAGGTCACAAAGTGGTCACAAAGCGGTTCAATGAACCATCTTCTAAGCACGTAAATGTGAACTGCAGAGTAGCGATGTAGTTTTAAATGTAGATGTAAGTAAAGGCCAGAGGGAAACCCTTCACCATAGAGGTTGACGCGCAATGCGTGTGGAAAGAAGTTGGCCGCTGGCTAGTGTGGGAGCAGTGGCGAGATGGCAGCGGCCCCTCGTCCCCGCGCGGACAGGCCGGGCAGATGGCTGTCACGCTCGGAGAGATGGCAGATTTGCAGGATTTAATCTGGCGCGGCCCGGCGGCCGTGTCAGCCGAGTGGCGTGCGCGGAGCTGTCGCCTGCACAACTCGCAGCAAGTTTGCGACACCGCCGCGAGGCGGCGCCGGCGATTGAATTTCCCTTAGCACTCCAACCCACCGGCTCTCCACGAGAACGTAATAATGCTGCTGAATGTGTGAACCGTTACGGCAAAAAGACTCCATTACCTTTTTCCGACTTCGGTATCTGTGTCGCACAGCAACTTAACAGTTGGACGGAACGGATGTAAGAGTGATGACAGGTGTGCCACAGGGGATTGTCGTGGGTCCGTTGCTGTTCACGATATATACAGGGTGTTTCACTGTGTTTGCCTCTGTAACTTATAAAATAATAGGCGACGGGAAATTTTAATGCGGTAGGTCAACACAAGAAATGTTACTCTTTCTGCGGAGCTATGAACATGGTTTATTGTATCATTTCCCAAAGACTTACACCACAAAGATATATTTTTTTAAATAGAATAATAGTTTGTTCTATCGTGCATTGGATTCGTTGAAACCAGCTGCGTCCAAATCAATTTAAACTACATTCCTATCACTGTTAGTTTGGGAACTACAACCCTTCAAAGTTTAGGGGGCGGAGGCTACGACAGCGTAGCTTCCTGACTGGTGGTCATGAGACAGTGGGCCGTGCCCCAGGGGATAGCCACTCGGCCAGTCAGATACGCTATCGCAGCCTCCGCCCACGGAACTTTGAAGGGTTGTAGCTCCAAAACTAACAGTGATAGGAATGTAGTTTCAAATGTTCAAATGTTTGTATAGTCTATGGGACTTAACTACGGAGTCATCAGTCCCTAAACTTACAAACTCCTTATGAACTACTTATGAACTACTTACGAACTAGGACGGCACAAATATCCATGCCCGAGGGGGGATTCGAACCCCCGACCGTAGTGGCCGTGCAGACCGTGACTGGAGCGCCTCAATCTCCTCGGCCACCGCGGCCGGCGAATGTTGTTTAAATTGATTTGGACGCAGCTAGTTTAAACGAATACACGATAGAAAAAAAACTATTGTTCCATTTAAAAAATTATATCTTTGTGGTGTAACTCTTTGGAAAATGATACAATAAAATATGTTCATAGCTCCGCAGAAAGTGTAACATTTCTTGCGTTGACCTACTGCATTAAAATTTCCCGTCACCTATTATTTTATAAGTTGCAGAGGCAAATACACTTACTGAAACCTTGCGGATAACATCGGAAGTTCACTGAGGCTTTTTGCGGATGAAGCTGTAGTATATAGAAAGGTTGTAACAATGGAAAATTGTACTTAAATGCAAATACACTTACTGAAACCTTGCGGATAACATCGGAAGTTCACTGAGGCTTTTTGCGGATGAAGCTGTAGTATATAGAAAGGTTGTAACAATGGAAACTTGTACTTAAATGCAGAAGGATCTGCATCCAATTGACGCATAGTGCAGCGAATGGCAATTGAATCGCAATGTAGAAAAGTGTAATGTGCTGCGAATACATAGAAAGAGAGATCCTGTATCATTTAGCTACACTGTAGCAGGTCAGCAACTGGAAGCAGTCAATTCCATAAATTATCTGGGAGTAGGCATTAGGAGTGATTTAAAATGGAACGACCATATAAAATCAATCGTCAGTAAAGCAGATGCCAGACTTAGATTCATTGGAAGAATCCTAAGGAAATACAGTCCGAAAACAAAAGAATTACAGTACCCTTGTTCACCCACAGCTTGAATACTGCTCACCGGTGTGGCATCCGCACCAGGTGGGGTTGATAGAGGAAGTAGAGAAGATTCAACGGAGAGCAGCGCGCTTCGTTACAGAATCATTTGGTAATAGAGAAAGCGTTACGGAGATGAAGACTGAAGGAGATACGCTCTGTCTCTCGGTACGGACTTTTGTCGAAGTTTCGAGAACATACATTTACCGAGGAGTCTAGCAATATATTGCTCCCTCCTACGTATATCTCGCGACGAGATCATGAAGATAAAATCAGACATACCGACAATCTATCTTCCCTCGAACAATACGTGACTGTAATAGTAGGGAGAACCGATAGTGGTACTCAAGGTACCCTCCGCCACACAACATCGGGTGGCTTGCGGAGTATTGATGTAGATGTAGAACGGATATCACCAGATGTAACGACAGATAATGCACATTAAAGAAAGATGTACAATGGGGTTCCGAATTAATGTACTCACCGTGTTGTTTTAGAATTCTATTACAGCTGTAGCAAATCGTATGTATTCGATACTGAGTCACATATACTTTGGTTGGATCGTAGAACTGAATCATTTCGGTACTCCCATCTACCGTATTGATACAAACTTTACGTGAATACATTACTTTACTCGAGAACGAAACTTTCACTCTGCAGTGCGCTGATATCAAACTTCCTGGCAGATTAAAATTGTGTGCCGGGACCGAGACTCGAACCTGGGACGTTTGCCTTTCGCGCGTAAGCGCTTTACCACTGAGCTATCCCGACACGACTCACGGTCTGTCCTCACTACCCCATTTCTACCAATACCTCGGCTACTACACTTCTGGCCATTAAAATTGCTGCACCACTAAGATGACGTACCACAGACGCGAAAATTAACCGACAGGAAGAAGCTGCTGTGATATGCAAATGATTAGCTTTTCAGAGCATTCACACAAGGTTCGCGCCGGTGGCGACACCTACAACATGCTGACATGAGGAAAGTTTCCAACCGATTTCTCATACACAAACAGCAGATGACCAGCGTTGTCTGGTGAAACGTTGTTGTGATGCCTCGTGTAAGAAGGAGAAATGCATGCCATCGCATTTTCGATTGTAGCCTATCACAATTGCGGTTTATCGTATCGCGACATTCCTTCTCGCGTCGGTCGCGATCCAATGACTGTTAGGAGAATATGGAATCCGTGGGTTCAGGAGGGCAATACGGAACGCCGTGCTGCATCCCAACGACCTCGTATCACTAGCAGTCGAGATGACAGGCATGGCTGTAATGGATCGTGCAGTCAACAAATGGGGACATCTGCACCACCTGCACGAACAGTTCGACGACTTTCGCAGTAGTATGGACTATCAGCTCTGAGACCGTGGCTGCGGTTACTCTTGACGCTGCATCACAGACAGGAGCGCCTGCGATGGCGTACGCAACGACGAACGTGTGTGCACGAATGGCAAAACGTCATTTTTTCGGATGAATAGAGGTTCAGTAGCATTCCTGGAAGAAAGGATATGGTGGAGGCATCGCTTAGCCACAGCTTAAGGGATATTTCTAGATGAACTTCCACTCTGCAGATTATAAATTGTGTGCTGGAACCGGGATTCCAACCTGGGACCTTTGCGATTACCGGGCAAGCGCTGTAACAATTCACGAACACACGTTGGAAAGTAGGAGGGACGAGCTAGTGTGTACTGGTACTAGTTCAATTGGTAATACAAATCACTTCTCGTAGAGAACATCTGAATGCCAAAAATAAAATAAAAGTATTGACATACCGTAAAATAAATAAATAGGTTTTCAAGTTTTTACATTGATATTATTTAAAGACACAGCGGTCCGCAACAGCAGTGAGTGTCTTCAAATTCAGTGCGTCGACTTTCGGCCCTATCATCAATAGCAATCAGTATCATCTCGCTGACATTGTCGGAGAACCCGTGACGGCGTAATGCTGCAGCACTGTCGTAGCACATGAAACAAACAAAGGCGAATAAAATTCACACAAGTATGTGTTCTCAAACATCAATAACATTAAAACAATGCACACTTTTATTCATCAACAAATAACTACGAAACAGCTTTAGGATGTAAGTAGCGAACGATTGAATAAACGTCGCTTTATAACTGGCAGACGTAAAATTGTGAGCACCGGTCGTGAAGCGTGCTGGGATAGCTGAACCAGTAGAGCGCTTGCCCGCGAAAGGCAAATATGCTAGTTCGAATCCCGGTTCCGACACATAAGTGCCAGGAAGTTTCATATCAGCGCACACTCCGCTGAAGTGTGGAAGTTTCATTCTGATAGAAAGACGTAATCATGTAGCAGACGTTTATGCGGGATAATGCATTTACGCCACCCTAAATACACCCGCAACGAGTGAAAACAACAAGATAACGTTTCCCCTCATTTATTAATAAAAGTGTCTCGAATTTCAGACGTATTGAGGTAATTTTTAATTTTTGTGTAATTCAAACCACTAGATACTTTTATGTGAAACTGAAAGTGTCATTTCAAGTCTTAATAGCGTTGCAAACCACTGTCCTTCCGTTTCTTCACCTATAGCAAGATAATATAGAATTACATTTTTCGGGAACACTGGCCAGTGTGAAGAACACTTCAGTGCCTTAGAATCATTGCCTGAACAAATGTGCGAGGTACTTATTCTCCACAGTGGGAACCTGTTCCTTGCCTCACAGGAAATATTTAATATAGACCATAACTGCTGAACATCGATGCTTCAATATTACAGGCCGTAGCGGACAGACTACCTCCAGTAGTTTGAAACTCAGATTATATGTGAGCCGTATGTGCACTGCTCGTGACGAGATAAACGTCAGTAACGCAGAAAAATGACGTGCGATGAATTAGTGAAAAGCCGAGAATGTGCAACGACGGCAGTCCGCTTCGCATATCTGTTTATTTTGTTGCCTAACTACAGGCGCGAACTAATTCGATGCGACAATATGTACACGGTGATTTGTCTTCGCGTTGTGACATGCTTTACGCTAGCGATGCGCCCTTTTTCCAAGTATTACGCGTAACCCCAGAGCATCATAAAAAATTACCAAGTATATAAGTAAAATCTAGACACCGTGGTACCTCGATATGTCAAAAACAATATTGTCCTCTACATTAAAGCGCAGCATTAGCGAGTGCGTCTCGTAACTTGAAACCTTACATCCATTTCTTTGTTTATTTATTTTTGACTCAATTATCCCGTAAAGGATGGGATAGTGAAAGTAAGGGCTCTTATTGAAAAACTTTTGTGGGAGGTTCTTCATATTTATCAAACTTACTTTACTTTTTCGTGTCCGAAAATTTGTTTCAAAGTCTTTCAGCCCAGTGTTGGGCCAAGTCCAATGCTTCTCTCTTCTCAAGCCATAGTTCATCAAGGGTACACACCGTGGGGCAGTTTGAACACTGTAGAAGATGAACCATATCTTGAACTTCATCGCAGTCGCATTTGTTGTCTCCTTCTTTGATACCCTATTTGACAGGTGCTACTCCTGTTCTGATACGATTCATGCCCAGTTTCACCAAGCGTCGTTTATGACTTTGACGATCGTTAATCTTTGACGGTCGTTTAATTTTCAGCCGGCCGCGGTGGCCGAGGGCACTGAGGCGCTCCAGTCACGGTCTGCACGGCCACTACGGTCGGGGGTTCGAATCCCCCCTCGGGCACGGATATTTGTGCCGTCCTTAGTATAAGGTAGTAGATAAGTAGTTTAGGGACTGATGACCTCGTAGTTAAGTCCCATAAGCTAATTTTCATTTTTGCGTTTCATCGACGTCTGTTTACTGTAACGATCGTTAAACTCACCGTCAAAACTGACGCGCCGGTTTTGTATCGCCAAACTATTTGACGAGTGACAGCTTCACTGTAGTTTGAATATTCAGGAGTTTTTGTAAAAGTAACAAAGATACTTTATTGCTGTCACATCTTCTGGCTGTGAAGATAGGAGATAACTTTGATGCAGATGTATTGTACATAGATTTGCTAGACAATCTAGGGTCTGAACGCGAAATTTCTGAGAGCAATGATCATTTCTACACAATGTACAGGTTGTCCAAGAAAGTAGCATTAAAACTTCTGGAACAAATTGAAAATAGATTATATTATCCCACTAACACAAAGAGTGCATTAACCCCAATACAAATGCTGCTTTCAACTCTGTGATTATATGCTAAAGGATCTCTTCAAATAGTAGTAGCAGACTTAAATGGGGTTGCGAAATGAACCGTCTGACGATATATCAAGAAGGTTGCAGAAGCAATTGAGTCGCTGAGACCTATATATATGAGAAATTCCCGCAAGGAATTACGTCTTTCACTTTCGAAATATGGCCCACAAACGAACTTTTCTCATCATCAGAAAATTTAGAACCTCTCTTTATTTCATCGGCACTTTCCATTTTCTTAGCGTTATTATTGCTCGGTTACACCAAACTTACGAATCACAACAACTTTGGCCGCTATTTACGTAGCGATATTCATTTGTTGAATCGAAAACTGGAGAACAACAATGAAAACAAACGGTGAAATTCGATAGTATCGATTTAATACACGATACTAAACGCTGTTTGGATTGGAGCTTGTGTTAAAATAAGGGCGTCGTCAATTCATTGAGACTGGCGGTGATGAAACGCTGTAGCTTGTGACGGTACGTCAAAATTAAACGAGGCGTTGAATTTGACGTTTGTCTAACATATTTAGACGAAGTTTAGTGAACCCAGCATCAATGTACTCCGGGTCTTGCAGCTTGTTGTGCTATCGCTGGGAATTTCTCTTGAAGCAGGGTAGTCCTTCTGGGGTTCATTCAGCTCACTGGCGAGGAATCTCTTGCTACGTTTGCATGAGGAACCATGCAGCGGTTGGCGCCTGTCGAAGGTCTGTTTGATTTTTTCTGTGTATTAATGAGCAGTTCTTCGGCATTCAACAGATGAAAATCGAGCTTATGGTGGGTGGGTTGGAAATACAAGGTAAGGTAGGGGGGGGGGGGGAGAAAGGACGGTATGCAAATGGAGTATGCAAAATCGAACATTTCATTAATTTATCCTCTAATTTTCAAGTAACAAAACCAATACAAAACTGTGTAAAGGGGGGTTTACTAATTTGAATGATTTGAGTAGAGAATTTGGTTTTTGGCTCCGTTTATTCTCTGAAGTCAAATGAATGTCAGAGTTTAAAGCAAGATACACATACAATTGAGCATAGAACAAATTATACGAATTTACAAAACAATATAAACACTCCTACAGCATGTGACTGGTAAGTAGAAGATAATTTTATTTGCTTCTAAACACTTGTGACAACCCACATTTAACTGGAAACCTTGGTGTAATCGAGAGGAATATTCCGATACCAGATTTCTATGAGTTTACCTAACGTTTTCAACAGTCCGGAGAAGTGAATACCCCTTGAAACACCAGCAAATGCACGCGATACTGTACCAAAACTGTGCTGGTTGGCGATGTCAGCAACACGACGGCTGGGTAGCGGCTGCGAGTGTCGATAGCTGCAAGTCGCAGACCCGGAGATAATTCAGATTTGTATTCCGGAAGCAATATCTAACTAACATCAGCCTACTTCGACCCCGGCGGATCTTGATGCCTACGATCTCACTTGTTCGGCTATGTCGTGCCACTACAGACAATTTACGTGCCAAACACGAATGTACTGTAGGCAGAGATGACACAAGAACTGTGACAATCGCAATTAGCGCGTCGGTGCGTCTAATATCAGGCAGGCTGACCTTGCCCTCGGCTTGCCAGTACTCAGCGCTATTATCACAAGTTTTGGAGCTACTCCAAAAGTTTTACCACAAACTCTAGCTTCTCCACGACAAGTATAAACTGAGAGCAGAAGAGAAGCGTCTGCTCTCCTCGGCTGCTCAAACACCAGTCCTCTTCTCTCCACTTCTAAAATCTCCGTCTCCTCTCTGCAAAGCCTCCAGGCTCCGCCTATCTCTACTGAAACGCCAAGTCACAGCTAGGCGCCAAAGTACTGCCAATCACGGCTTGCTTTCGGGAGTCGTACAGCAGAACCCCCTTACTATAAAACAGCAGGCAATGATCAGATCTCCCGCGTTTCCACTAGTCGGGCCTCGCCCTTATGTCCAGCGTTCTCACGGTAGCGGCGGATGGCCTTCAGGCACCGCCGAAAACACGGCCAGTAAGTTGTTCTCAGCAAACGGCCAAACTCCCTCGCTATTGTATAATTGCGACGCCCGCCAGCTTGGCGCCGGACACGTTAATGTTCTAGCGGGTGCCACGCTGGCGTTCGCCAACTTGGCGCCAGACGTCTCAGCTCTCCATTCGCACAGCACCGTACACCACCTGTGGAGACATACTTTATTGCTCCAGACGCTCTTGGCCAGACGACGCCAGCGTCGATGGCGCCAGCCAGATATTTGGAACGCTCGCGCCTCAGTCCTACCTGCTGCGGCCTTCGGCCTCAGGCGTCTTCTGGGAACCGCTGACCCTCCGAATAACAGAGCCACCCTCGTGCTCGCCACCGGTAGCGGTTAGCTCTGATTGCATGTCCCAACTCCCCCCCCCCCCCCCCTCTGCTGCAGGCCTCACACAACCAAGTAACAATATTTCTCTTTCGTCACAAGTTATTAAATCCATACCCTACGAATAATCTAATAAAATTAACGAGGTTGTCTTGTCCTTTTACTGCCGGAAAACAACGTGGCAGTACTGAAATCTCTCAAGCTGCTTCATATATTTTCATAAGTGGTGCGGATTTCATGCATCCTGTTGTTAGCCTGCATGTTTCGTTCAGGGCTGTGGTGACTTTTTTGGCATGTGTGGATCGGCACTATACAGGGTATGTATATTCTGTCGTGGAAAAGCAGAGTGCTTGAGCATTCATTCGTAATACAGTCGGACTGACTCCCCATTTACTTTTTGTCAGTTAATTTAAAATATTGTTCCTGGCAGCAACCTCGCAGTGATATTTGTACATCAGTGATCTATCCAGCACGACAAGCAGGCATGTTGGTCTGTCCGAATGTTCCAGCTTGCTGTCATTCCATGCGACATTCAGCTTCCTGTTTGCCTGTTGTGAGCAAAGCTGGAATGCGCTGAGTCTTCGAAGGGTTTTGTTTGAGGAAATTATCTTTATAGTATTCGGACGTTATGTTTAGCGAAATTTCTAGCTTTTCCTCTACTTCCTCGAAACTGTTTCCTTGTGCTGTAATGGCTTGGTCATCGGCATACAGGAAATGGGTAGTGTGTTCCGGTGTTGGTTGATCATTAGTGTTTATCAAAATACATTGATCTTCACCAAGGTGGACACAACCGGTCAGGGCCATGTAACGAAGTGTTAAGTCAGTGAAATCCCAATCCCGCTCCTTTTCCATGAGATGCTGAAGCGTCATGGGCATTTTTATGTCAGTCCCGTATCGACAGCGCCAGCAGGTTAGAATTCTAGAAGGACCTCTCTGAACTCCACCAACCTAACATACAAAGATTGCAAACAATGTTACAGCATTGAAGAGTATCCAGCATTACTGCCCTGCACTGGTGGTGCTCTTAGCAATAATCTAAAAATTATAACGACCAAAATTTTGCCGCTACACGTACCGGAATTATTTCCAGCCGTAAAGTTTTCGATGTAATTAACTTCTCAAGCAATAAATTATGAAATTACCTCCACAGGCTTTTCCAATATTTCCTCTAGTAGCAGAGGACACATTAGCCAGCAAATTTTCGTTAAGACCATACACTACGCACCATTAACAGCGCCTTACCTCTAAAGAAAAAGCGTGTTTCAGTTTATTATTCTTACGTTTTCATCCCTTAACACATCGCTCTGTGTAATGTTAGTCCACTGTTGACAGTTTATGATCTCAATATTGCTCTTAGACCACTTGCATTTCTATGATTATTTGAAACCAGCTGAAAACCCGGCGTTGCCCGGGTACTTATTTATTTACTTATTCAAGCCTTGAGTTATTACTGCTCCTATCCGTTCTCTCTCTCTCTCTCTCTCTCACACTCTCTCTCTCTTTCTCTCTCTGTCCATCTCCTTTTTTCTAAATACATGGAATATTTATCATAGAATATGTAAGAAATAAGGCTGTCCTACATAATGTACTAAATTTTAAGTACAGTATCCAAGCGAACAAAGATATAAATCAAAATACAAATGATATGTAACATTCGTACATTCATTTAATTCACAACTTCACTGTAAATAATCTGAGCGTAAGCTCCGCCTCTAATGACCGCGCTGTCGACGGGGCTTTAAACACTAATCTTCGTTCCTTCCTCATTATAAACTATATTTCTTGTGACATGTCCAGAATCTAATATGAACATTTTCTGTGGTGAGCCATTCCCTGAGCAAGCGACAAAAAGCTGTCTGTACGAGAAGCATGGAGATTGCAAATTCACTCCACTGTATTAAGTAGATAGCTCTGTTATTCATTAATAATAATAGAAAATTCAAGTCTCACTGCAAACTGCAGTCTCTTAAAGTTAAAAGCCAGATATGTCGGAAATAATAGATATTAGTCGGATGTACATTGTTTTACGCTTTTCATTTCCGTATACCTCTATGGAAGTCTATTGCTTCTTCCTACAGCGGTATGCGCTTCACAGTTCAAAGTTGCTTCAAACAGAGTTATAACTGAATAGGTATATTAAATAATGACGACATATTTGCAGTTGCTCTGTGGCCCATATACAGTGGTACAGAAATGGATGAAAGCTACAGTAAGAGAACTGAATGTTTCTTCTCTGAGTGACCACAGGAGCAGCAAATTCAGGATTTTCCCATATTGTAGTTCCTTTCAGCGACACAATGTTTAGTGGAAGTCTCAAATTGTGTGTAAGGCTTTTGCGACACTGAGTGCTCTAATTCTCAAATATTGTAAATATAAATATAACCTATTATATTGTAAATATAAATGTTGTAAATATAAATACTGACTGTTGGCAAGTCGTAGGCTACACGTACTTTTCACAACCCCCGCCAACCCTCTCGTCCTTCACAGCAAACAGGATAGCATGAGGGCCATCTTCCTAAAAAATGCAACGTTATGCAACAATTTCAAGTCAGATTACGAAGGCTAAGTTTGTAGATGTAAAGATTAAAGGTTCGTAATGAGATTATTGTAATTGAAACGAGAGGGGGTGAGGAGGGAGTGGCGCCCTCAGCCCTGGCGGTCCCTCGCTGCTGCTGACGCCAGCCGCCAGCTGAGCCCTCAACGCCTCGGTCGCACGCCCCTCCCCCATCCCCCTCCCCACCCCACACCGCCATCACAACCCCCTCCCCCTGTCGGTGACACGAGGCGGCAGGACAGGCCACGCCCACACGTCGCCACTCGGCGTTGCGTGCACCCTGAGGCCTGTCAACCGCTGACGCCTCATTCCATGAATATAAAACTTTCCCACAACCCCCGCCATGGCTGTTTGGTCGAGGAAAGTTAGTCGGTTCACGCGATCGCCAACCCTACAAGGTAGTCTTAGATTGTTTTTAAAGCCAAGCGTCGGAAAATTGGGCAGTGCAGTCTGTGGAGAAGGTAGAAATCCAGACGGACCTCTGTAGGTATACAAAATACACCTTTGTGAGTTAACTGAAAAGTTGGAAGCTATTATGAAACAGACAGTTATGAAATACCGTCATTTCATGAGCTTTATATCGCTACTTTGTTTTAGAAACATCATGGAGATGTTTACAACTAAAAGACATACGGTTTCTGCCGTACGTTGTTTGCTTCTTTTGTTGGAATAGCAATTTCGGTGGCCAGTAGTATGACTTTATTTTATTTTCGCCCGGGTGCCTATTTATTGCAGTCTTAAGTTAGTCCATCTCCCTTTTACTTTTCTCTGCCCAATTACTCTTTCTTTCTGTCACCTAGCTGGTTGGTCCCTTCCTCCCATCAACCAACCACCCACCATTTCTTTCTCTCTATCTCTCTGTCCATCTCATCCTCTCCCACCTACCTCTCTGTTCATCTCCTTCTATCCATTTTCTGTTCGTTTTCTACTATCCGTCTCTCTGTTCGTCTACTCCTACCTCTCTATTCATCCCTTCCTACCCTTCTCTCTGTTCGTTTCCTCCTACCATTCTCTCTATTGATCTCCTCCTTCTCTCTGTTGCTCCTCCTCTCTGTTCCTCTCCTCTTACCCTTCTCTCTGCTTATCACCAGATTCACATTTCTCTGCCAATCACCTCTCTCTGCAGTCTCCTCCTCTATCCTGTCTCTGTCCGTCCCCTGAGTCCCCTTTCTGTCCGTCGCCTCATTCACCTACTACTATTCCTCTTATGAGATAAATGGTAACTAGTGAAACAGTGTTAATGTACTATCCTTTAAACTCGTTATAAAAATTCCCCCGCCCATGATAATATATTTATGTTCTGACTTTCATAGTGAACTGGCAAACAGTTTGCATGTTTGATGTAATGTACCCTCCACCGTGCACCTGCGGAGACTCACGAACGGTGGCCCATGAATTAATTCGGGGTATACGCAACATTCATTGGACATTTCATTAATTCCGCCCAACCGTTTCGGCGTGAAGAATAACAAACGTATTAACCCATTAAGGTACTCTCTGCCATGCACCGTACAGTGGCTTCCTAAAGGTAGCTCATGTGTTCATGCAGCTATCTGCATTCCAAGTGTCATTCAAATCATTCTATCCCTTTCAGCATGAAGGAGTAGCAAACATATTTATCCATTGTATGGTACCGTCCACCACGCACCATACGGTGGCTTACGAAAGGTAACCCATATATTAATCTGGGTATAACGTATTATCTGTTCCACATTTCATTCATATTCGTCCAGCCATTTCAGTGTGAAGGTGTAAGAAACGAATTAACTAATTGTTAGGCATTCTCCCATGTACCATGAGAAATTAATTTGAGTATCCCTATAACCATAGCGAGAGGCAGGCAAGGAGTTCACAAAGTCTTAATGCACGCGGATAAACCGTATGGACGGATAAAATACGAACAAAAATAAAGAAAATAATACCTTAATTTTTATGTATTAGATAGAACAGGGTGGTTATAATTAAACTGACTGTTCAGAGTGCTGCAGTGTCGACTTTATACATCGCACGATGCTAAAACGTCGTGAAATTCGCCTAATATGATGAAAAAGTTTTCGTTCCTGCCATCAGATGAAAATATGGCGCTGTAAGCAGTCCGTGTGTGGTGTGGGTGCAGGAATACGGGAAGAACAATAAAAAAAATTCAAATGTTTTTAAACCTATCGGACTCAACTGCGTTGTTATTAGTCCGAAGCTTACAAGCTACTTAAACGAAGGTAAACTAAACTATGGACAACACAAACGTCCTGAGGGGGTATTAGAACCCCCGACGGCATACGGCTGCACGCACTGCAGCATGGCACTACAGTACACACGGCTAATTCGCCGCGGAGAGAAACGATCAAAACATTTATTAGGATAGGGTCACAAGTTATAACATGTGATCAATATGGTCTCCCGACTCAGCAGCATGCTGCATTCGTAACACGCACATGGTACACTGTTGCGTGTAGTATTTTCTGTGGTTTGTGGGTGACGACGTCAGGTCAGAAAGAGTCTGGGTACATACCTTACAGAAACTATCGTTCATTGTCCCCAGAACATGGACCCAGGTCTGGGAATGTGGAAGGCAATTAGAGGTGATGCGGTCGTCACCAAAGGTTTCATCTTTTACGGAAAATAGTGAAGTGGACAAAGGTCCATTCTTGCAAATCTGGTATCACATGTTGCACCAGGAAGTTCTTATAACGTTCCGTTGTTACTTTGCACCTAAGGCCCTTATTACACGAGGATGCCAGGCAGCGTAGTGAGGCCAACAAGAAAGACAGGCCGTGGCGCGCACGTCGTGTCACCTAAGCAAGGTAGGCCTGAACCGGCGCGATCACTAGCTGAGTGGCTGGCTGCTATAAGGCAGTGGGCTGTGCCCCAGCGGCCGGCCATTCAGCTAGTGATCGCGCCAGCTCAGGACTACCTTGCTTAGGTGACACGACGTGTGTGCCGCAGCCTGTTTTCACGTTGGCTTCACGGCGCATCTAGTTGTGTCACTGATTGGTCTGCTCGTCACTGGCAATGTATTCTTATGGGGCTTATTAAACAAGGGCAGCCGTTTGGGACACCACATTCTGGAAGCCGAATGGCTGTCATGCCCCGCGAACAGGCTGGCAGCCACTGGCGGCGGGCAGACTTGGTGTAGCTGGGTACTGTGCGATGTGAGCAGTCAGGCCTGGTTTGCCCGATATTGGGTCAGTGTGCTGTACAATGGGCATGGGAGAACATGTCAGACAATAGGAATATCAGTGGCGGATTTACCAGTATAGTGGATCCTAGGGTGGCAGATTTTAGAAGCGGAAAATTTAGGGTCAAAATTTTAAAACCATAAGCAAGTGTAGTAAAAGAAATCTAATAACAATTACCGAATTTACAATTAGCACTATACATCAGTGCTTTTATTAGTTCAGAAATATACACAAGAATTACTTCTTGTGCAATCTTAACCAAATAGTTGTGTTGTAAAAATATTCTAGGAACTGACACTTCAATTCCCTAGTTACACTAATTACAGAGAAAGGTCGAATAATTAGGACGATAGTGAACAAAACGTAATGCTACAATTTCATTGAGAAAAGATTGGAAGAAGTATATTTGTGAAATTGGGTATTGAATTTTAAAGGTCGGTATGGACGCAAAAAGTTTGTATAACCTGCTGGCGACAAATGTGCTAATCCATCATTGATGAATATACATAACTCTGCTCTTCCTCTTATTTTAATGCAAAGGAGAGGGTGAAAGGATAAAAATATGCATGTACACGCCAGGTTACCATTAAGGGCATCTAAAGGGCACTCTATATCTACATTTAAATCATTTGAAATTCACAAGTAAGTGCGCTTCATGCTATTACTCCTCCTACCATTCTCTAACAGCTCACGTGGAAAACGAACACCTAAATCTTTCCTTGAGAACTCTGATTTCTCTTACTTTACCACGAGTATCATTTTTGCCGATGTAAGTGGCTGAAGAAAAAATATTCATGCTTTAAGAAGATACAACTGGTGATTTTACTTTCGTAAAAAGTTGTTTCTGTAACGAAAAAGCTACTGTTTTTATAATTTTCACCCCAACTTGTGTATAATTTTTGGGATATTAAGACAAAACGAGCTGCCCCTTCCTTGGAGTATTCCGATTTCCTCCATCGATGCTATCTTTTAACACTTTCATTCTACATAGAAATACTTCTAAGAGGGCGTGCAAGGTTAGTATAGTGTAGGCAGTGTCTGGTGAAGTCGTTGCAGCTTTGTCCCAACACTAAAAGCCTTTTACTTATCATCCCTGCATATTTATCTATGCATTCATTGCAGATGAACTTCTTTGTAAACGTAATCGCTAGA
The DNA here is from genome assembly GCA_026315105.1 of Locusta migratoria. Lineage (NCBI taxonomy): Eukaryota > Metazoa > Arthropoda > Insecta > Orthoptera > Acrididae > Locusta > Locusta migratoria. The sequence goes on along the minus strand of CM048746.1, from coordinate 192,730,112 downwards.
TGGACTATCTCCATTCTTGTCATTTATGTTTGTTTGACTGATAGGATAATCCAATATGACAATTTTATTGAAATTCATTACTGCTTTATCAGACATACTTATTTCATCTAATGCATTTGACACCTTTTTATCTATGATGATGGTCTACGACCGAAACTAGTCGATTTTAAGGATTTAATTAACAGCTGATAGTTCAAGATGCATGTTATGAAATATATAACGGTTGCTAATTCTAACCTTTCGGAACATTGACAACAAACTGGCTTCAAAGTAGTATTCGAGCCAATCAGGTATTTGGGTGCGTATTCCATATGCTCGTACCTTCGTTAGCAGTCACTGTAGCAGTACCGTGTCAAACGCCTTTCGAAAATCGAGACACATGCAGTCCGCCTGTTGCTCTTCATAAGAAGCTCGCAAGGTGTCAATAAAGAAAAGGACAAGCTGAGTTTCCACGATCGATGCTTCCTAAAGTCGTGCTGCTGCATGCACCGAGGCTTTTCCATCTCAAGGAAATGTACAGTATTGGAACTGAGAAAATGTCCAAGGATTCTAGAGCACAGTGATGTTAATGATACGGGGATGCAATTTTGTGGGTCCGTTCTTTTGCCTATCATATACACGGATATTACCTGCACCTTTTTCTAGCCACTTGGAATTTTGCACTGGATCATATTCACGATAAATGTTAGGTAAGTAAGGGACCATAGCCACAGAGTACTCTCTGCAAAATCTTACTGGTATCCCACTTTAAATAACATTGTACATTTAAGGGAGTTGGACATCAATTCCCCCCCCCCCTCCCCCCCTGGTAGTAGATGCGATTTCCCACAACGGTCGTCTTACTCCACAGATAATAGCATTGCATAACATTAGAACACACGGACATTATATTTCTTTGGGTTGACAGCAACAGTGTTCTCAATGATTCTTTTCCCTTTTCTTTATTGTTTCCTGTTCAGTGCGGTGGCAAGTACAACTGTGGTTGAAAATGCATTGATAGTCACTTACTGACATGTAAATATCACAGATTTTTGAAGGATCTACATATTCTGAAATAGAAGTAGATGAAACTGACAATGTAGTGAGTGAACCTGAAGAGGAATTTGTTGTGCACGAGAATGTGGATAGTGATAGAGTATCAAGAAGTCGAATTGCGTGGAAGATTTGAAATGTATTATCGAAAACAGTTTTACTTGAAATATTCAGGTTCTGGGTCCTGATTATGCATTAATAGATATTTCAAAAGTATGTTATTAATACAAGGTAAATCACCTAACACTTGCACCGCAAGTATTCGGAAACGGAAAGTGCGATTGATGTGCGGATTTCACAGAATGGATGGCTAAGGGATGTTTCCAGAATGAAACTATCCCTTAGGCTGTGGCTAACCCCTGTCTCCACCATATACTTTCTTCCAGGAGTGCTAGTCTTGCATGTTTCGCAGGAGAGCTGCTGTGAAGTTTGGAAAATAGGAGGCGAGGTACTGGCGGAAGTTAAGTTGTGGGGCGGCATCGTGAGTCGTGTCGGGATAGCTCAATCGGTAGAGCGCTTGTACGGGAAAGGCCAGGTCCCAGGTTGGAGTCCCGGTTCCGGCACACAATTTTAATCTGCCAGGAAGTTTCATATCAGCGCACACTCCGCTGCAGAGTGAAATGTTTCATTCTGGGAACAGTGGTTGTTTCTATCATGCACTCGAATTTTTGACACCAGCTGTGTATAAAGAAATTTGACTTACATTTTTATCACGTTTAGTTTGGGAGCTACAACCATTCAAAGTTTTGGGGGCGGAGGGTACGACAGCGTAGCTGACTGGCTGGTGGTCATGAGGCAGTGGGCCGTGGCCCAGGGGGTAGCAACTCGGCCAGTTAGCTACGCTATCGCAGCCTCCATCCCCGAAATTTTCAACGGTTGTAGCTGCCAAACTAAACGTTATAAAAATGTCATTCAAACTTCATTGTATGCACCTGGTGTCATAAATTCCTTTGCATAATATAAACAACCATTGATCAATTTAAAAAACTATGTCTTTGCATAAAGAGTACACTTTCTAAGTAATATTACAATCTGTCTGTTGGCTAAAAATACGAGCCCCTGACTACCAGTCCATTCTGTGACAGCCGCACATCAATCGTACTTTCCGTTTCCGCAATGTTTTCGGTGCAAGTGTTAGGTGATTCACCCTGTATAATTCAAGAACAATGAAAATTACATATTCATTAAATTTTTTTATGGTGGGCTCAGAGAACCCCCATCCCCTTGGTAATACACGTTACTGAAAGTGGCCCGGTATTCCGATTAAGCTTAGACGAAAAATTTAAAACAATCCTAGAATCTGGAAGAAGACTTCATTAAAGACAATAAATATTTTTTACAAAATTTTCAAAAATAAAGTACCTGAGTGGATTTCAATATTTTCAAAAGGTGGGCATGAAGTACCCCCCGCCATTGATATTGCAAGGGTTGAGTGAAATATGAAAACTAAAAATTAAGATCAGTCAATGATTTATGCCAATTCCTGTCAAAGAGGACACAGTTCGTAGTAATTAAGGTAAGGCATCGACTAAAACAGAGGTGATATCGGGGAAAATTTAAGTAGCTCTCTTAGGTTGTTTGCAGATGACGCTTTTATTTACCGTCTAGTAAAATCATATGAAGATGCAAACCAACTGCAGAACGATCTGAATAAGATATCAGTATGGTGTAAAAATTGGCAATTGACTCTAAATAATGAGAACTGTGAAGTCGTCCACATGAGCATGAAAATAAATCCGTTAAACTTTGTTTACAAGATAAACAAAAATGAAGGCCGTAAACTCCACAAAATACCTAGGACTTACTATTACTTCAGACTTAAATTTGAAAGAACACGTAGACAATGTCGTGGGAAAGGCGAGCCAGAGACTGCGTTTTATTGGCGGAACCATTAAAACATGGAACAGAACTACAAAAGAAAGTGCATGCACTACGCTTGTCCGTCCATTTTGGGAGTATTGCTGCCCAGTGTGGGGTCCTTATCAGGTGGGTTTGACGGAGGACGTCGAAAGAGTCCAAAGAAGGGCAGCTCGTTTCGTATTGTCACGATACAGGGGAGACAGCGTTACGGAAATGATACAGGATCTGGGATGGGAATCATTACAACAACGGCGCTTATCTCTGCGCCGTGGGCTACTTACGAAACTCAAATCGCCAACATTCTCCTCCGAATGCGAAAATATATTGTTGACTCCCAGTTACATAGGTAGAAATGACCATCAGAATAAAATACAAGAAATCAGAGCTCGAACGGAAGATTCAGGTGTTCTTTCTTCACGCGCGCTATTCGAGAATGGATTGGGAGATAAATAGTATAATGGTGGTTCGATGAACCCTCTGCCAGGCACTTAAATGTGATTTGCAAAGTATCCCACGTAGATGTAGATATAGATTGGAATTCTTTTTTTCTCTGTCCTGGAAGCCGTTAAACAGGTGGGGGATCATATTGCACACCCCGTAATCTGAGATGTCCACCAATTAGTGTCAGGCATTGGCTTGAGAAGTTTGCAGGACAAACAGGAGAGACCAAACAGTGGAGCCGCGACCGCGAATCGCCTCAAGCCGGCTTCCGGCGCGCCCGAAGTTGCCGGTAGGGCAGGATATAGCGTGGGGTGGTGTGCGTTACCTCGTGGAGGCAATCAGCAGCCCGAGTCTGCTCATTAAGGGCCCGCTGGCTAATTGGGGGGTCGGGCGCCGCCTCACTCGCAGAATGACCTCCAGCGGGTAAGGCGGTCGCGGGGTGGGGAGGAGGGGAGGCTGGCGCCCAGACACCAGCCGCTCTAGCAGAAATTTTCCGCTACCTCACTCACAGGACTTTCCGAAGATAAAGCGGAACGGCCGCGCGCCATTACTGGCTTAGTGTCTCGCAGCCGCTAGCAACTGCTTCTGCTCCCCGCTGCGGCTTAAGTGAACTTGCAGCCGTAAATGGGCCATCTCCATATATAAACACCAAATGCTGTGCTTCCTTCTTGCTGAAAATGACAATTAGTTGCACCTACATTAATATCGAATCTATATACAGGGTGAATCACCTAACAAATCAAATATTTGTATAGCTTATGACTACGGGGTCATCAGTCCCTAAACTTACAAACTACTTATGAACTAGCTAATCCTAAGGACGGCACAAATATCCATGCCCGAGGGGGATTCGAACCCCCGACGGTAGAATCACCTAACACTTGCACTGCAAATATAGAGGAAACGGAAAGTGTGATTGATATGCGGTTTTCACAGAATGGATTGATAGTCAGGGGCTCGTATTTTTAGCCAAGAAACAGATTGTAATATTACTTAGAAAGTGTATTTTTTATGCAAACATATATTTTTTTAAATGTATCACTGGTTAATGATAAATCTGAAGCATAGAATTAAATTGGGGATGCGGCCAGGAATCGAACCCGGACCTCTATGTTTACTAGGCACATGTCTTACCGTTAGACTACCACACCACTAGCGGTTAATGCGCCTCGGAATAGTCTAATTACGCCGGCCGCGGTGGCTGAGGGACTGAGACGCTCGTCACGGTCTGCACGGTCACTACGGTCGGGGGTTCGAATCCCCCCTCGGGCATGGATATTTGTGTCGTCCTGGTGTCGTCAGTGGTTGATAAGTAGTTAGTAAGTTTAGGGACTGATGACCCCATAGTTAAGTCCCATAGACTATTCAAACATTTGAAACAATAGTCTAAGTACGATTTCCTTCCACATCACAAACTTTAATTCAGCTTCTGTGTTCCAAAGATAATTGCCACTACTGCCAAGGCTCTCCATGCAGCGGAATAGCGGCTCGGCAATGGACATATTGGAACAATCCTGTTAAGGTGATATAAATATCATTATTGTCTTTGACATATTCGAGACGAAAATCTGTCTCAGGGACTGTTTATTTGTATTAATTTGATATTTATATCATCTTAACAGCATTGTTCAAACATGTCCATTGTCGAGGTGCTATTCCGTTACATGGAGAGCCTTGGCAGTAACGGCAATTATCTTTGGAACACATAAGCTGAAGTAAAGTTGTGACGTGGGGGGAAATCGTACTTAGACTATTCCAAGGCACGTTAATCGTTACTGGTGTGGTAGTGTAACGGTAAGACATCTGCCTAGTAAGCATGGAGGTGCGGGTTCGATTCCCGGCCGCATCATAAATTTTAATTCTATGCTTCAGATTTATCATTATTATCTTTGACATATTCGAGACGAAAATCCGTCTCAGGGATTGTTTATTTGGATCAATGGTTGTTTATACACCAGCTGTGTACAAAGAATTTTGAATGACATTCTTACCACGTTTAGTTTGGCAATTACAACCGTTCTAAGTTTCGGGGTTGGAGGCTGCGATAGCTAACTGGCCGAGTGGCTAGCCCATGGAGCATTGCCCACTGTCTCATGACCACCTGCCGGTTAGCTATGCTGTCGTAACCTCCGCCCCCAAAACTTTGGATGGTTGTAGCTGTCAAACTAAACGTGATAAAAAGTCATTCAAAATTCTTTGTACACAGCTGATGTCAAAAATTCGAGTGCATTGTAGAAACTACCATTGTTCCATTTGAAAAATTGTATGTTTGCATAAAAAATATAGTTTCATGGTATTTTTACTATCTGTTCATTGGCTGACAATACGAGTCTTTCACTACCAATCCATTCTGTGAAAACCGCACATCAATCGCACTTTCTGTTTCCGCAATATTTGCCGTGCATATGTTAGGTGATTCACCCTGTATATAAAAATGAATGTTTGTCTGTATGTCCTCTATGCGTTCATAAACCATTCATTCAATTGCAATGAAACTTTGGTGAACCGTTCACTGTACGCCCACGAAGGTTTCTGGCCCAAAAAACAAAACAGCATGATGCGTAGCTCAGGAGATATTACGTCATAAATAATGAGACACCTCTGAGTGAGAATACCCAGATTAATGGGTCAATTATTGAAAAATGGGAGTGGTTAGGGACCTGCAACAAAGTTTACATGTAATTTCGGAAGTTAATGAAGCGTCTTGTAACTGACCAATCCCCCACACAAAGTAATGAAAGAAAATAAGTCTACGGCTCATAACATTTTGGCTGTGGAAGCCGTAAAACTGCGACATCAGGCATGACTTTGTAAACAATATAGTTGCAAGAAACTATCACACAGTTCGACGAGACTTTATTCAAAATGGTCAAATGCTTGTAGAACTTATGGGACTTAACTACGGGGTCATCAGTCCCTAAGCTTACAAACTACTTATGAACTAGCTAAGACTAAGGACGGCACAAATATCCATGCCAGAGGGGGGGGATTCGAATCCCCGACCGTAGTGGCCGCGCAGACCGTGACTGGAGCGCCTCAGTCCCCTCGGCCACAGCGGCCGGCAGACTTTATTCACACACTGTGTGAGAATAACAGTAATTTGGCAGGAATGTAGTTTATAGGCAGCAGACGTTAGCTAAGAAAGGGCTTTGCGTCAGGGCCCATAGTTCAGGAGAAATGACGTCATGAAAATTCCCCGAATTGCGGCGCCACTATTTGAAAAGGAGAGCACTTATTGACTTGCAACCAACTTCAAACATAATTTCAGACATTTATTGAACCTTTTCTCGCTGACAATCGTAGCACAATTATGAAAGGAAAAAAGTTTCTCGCTTACTACTTTCTCGCTGTACATGGATCAAAACTACGGCATTCACTATGAAGCTACAATTTATAATTTCTACACTACAAATTGTAGCCGCAGGAAATTTTACAGATAGTATGCACACATGTAGCTGAATTTACATTCGAAATTGTATCACAGTACGACACTTAGTTCATGAGATAGGAGCACCAAGTTATAATCTATTACTTCTTTACTACTAATTATATTCGCAACAGATTTTACAGACAATACAATTGTATACCTGAAAAATTATTTAATTTTACATGTATAATTCAATAAATATGAGATCGACCGAATTTTATATGCCATTTCAATTTTGATTGCTATCTTTCTTTGTTAGGTTAATGCACGTATAACTTTGTACATTATGCAAGATAGCGTTATTTCCTATATAATCTCCGATAAATATATTATGTTTTTAGAAAAAATGAGATGGCCAGAGAGAAGGGATAGGACAATTACTACCTCAAGGCAGGAATAAATAAATAAATAAATACCCAGGCAAAGTCGGATTTTAGCTAGTAGCTTATAGCGGAAACTCTTCCCTAAAATGTGCGACAACGCTCTCGAGCACCTCCAAGCGGCGTGAGTCGTGAACTAAGACTGGGAGAAAAAATGTTCAAATGTTTGTAAAGCTTATGGGACTTAACTACGGGGTTATCAGTCCCTAAGCTTACAAACTACTTATGAACTAGCTAACACTAAGGACGGCACAAATATTCATGCCAGAGGGGGGGATTCGAACCCGCGATCCTAGTGGCCGTGCAGACCGTGACTGGAGCGCCTCAGTCCCCTCGGCCACCACGGCCGGCTTCACAGAACTAGGAAATGATTGGAATAGGGAGTATATTTGTTGTATATGGTTGTCATAGCACAAACAAAAGAGCACTTCGAAATCTTTCTCCAAGTACCTGAAAACCGAAAAGGAGATGTAACTTTAATTACATAAGCAGGCTACAATTAGACTGACAGACATCGTCTTCAAATCAAACTGCGTGCTTATGGAATATCGCCACAATTGTGGGATTGGATTCGCGATTTCCTGTCAGGAAGGACACAGTATGTTGTAACTGACGGAAAGTCATCGAGTACAACAGAAGTGATATCTGACGTTCCCCAGGGAAGTGTTATAGGGCCCTTACTGTTCCTTATTTTTATAAACGATTTACGTGACAATCTGAGTAGCTCCGTTAGGCGGTCGCGAATGATGCTGTCACTTATCTGTTAGTAAAGTCACCAAAGATCAAAAGCAATTACAATGTGATTTAGATAAGATTTCTGCATGGTGCAAAAAATGGAAATTGACCGTTAATAATCAGAAGTGTGATGTCATCCATATGACCACTAAAAGAAGCCAATTAAGCTTTATTTACACGATAAATCAGTCAAAACTACACGCCGTAAATTCTACTAAATGCCTAGGACTAACAATTACAAACAATTTAATTTGGAAAGCACACATAGAAAATATTTAGGGAAAGACAACCAAAGACTACGTTTCGGAGGCAGGATACTTAGAAGATGCAACAGTTCTGCTAAGGAAACTGCCTACACAACACTTGCGCGTCCTATTTTGGAGTATTGTTGTGCATAGTGCATTCCCCACCAAGTGGGCTTGACAGACGATTTAGAGAAACTGCAGATAAGGGCAGCTCGTTTTGTATTGTCGCTATATAGGGGTTAGAGTGTCACGGAAATGATGCACGAGTTCCAGTGGAAATCACAAAAAAAAGGTGTTACTCGTTGCGACGAGATCTCTTTGTGAAATTTCTTTCACCAACTTTCTCTTCCTAATGCGAACATATTTTGTTACCACCCACCTTCATAGGAAGACATGATCATCAAAATAAAGTAAGATAAATCAGGTCGAAAACGGAAAGATTTAGGTGTTCTTTTTTTTTCGAGAGTTATTAGAGAATGGAACTGTAGAGAAACATCATATAAGCAGTTCGATGAATCCTCTGCCATGCACTTCATTGTGAATTGCACAATATTTACGTAGATGTAGATGTTTGCCTTTAATAAACAGTGTCTTTTACTCTTTGATTAACCTTATTTCTTATAATTTGTTTATAGATACAGCCAATAAGTTATTTGTAAGGGAAAAGCTGACTTGGATAAAATAAAAAAAAATAATAAAAAAAGACCAGAGCATTTGAATAAATGCCTTTTATTACAGAGCACTTCGTACGTAAACATTTCAGACATAAGAATTTGTTGCACCTAGTTCCTTGCGTGTAGGTTTTGTAAAGAGGTGGGTAATTTAATACATCAATAAATGTATCATGGCAAGTTTTATTTCAATGCCTTTATTCAAAAAGAAGCCTAGACGAGACTCTAAACACACCATTACACTACCTTAACTGCAAGGTTCTTGTATTTAAGCATAAGTTATATTTAATGACGCACAAGGCAAAACCGACTTTTAAATTAATGTTTTATATGTTATTGTCTTTTCTGTATTATGGCTTATCTGGCTTTCGGCTTCTCAGGCCATCGTCAGGTGACAACTGATTGTGGTATACACGTTTTCAAAGATGTTACAAAAATGTTACGATATATAAAGATGTAATCACAGAAAATTACTAGTTCACAGGAAAGTACATTACAGTTTTTTATGAGAGTTATTAACCTTTATATACAAATTGAAATGTGAAGGATCAAAATTGAAAAGGAAAGTTTAAAACTAATTTCAATAGTCGTATAGGGGAACTGGATTTGATCGTTTAATACTAAACCGGCATCAGGTACCAAATGTTTATCGATTTCTAGTATTCCCAGTAGTGTCATCTTTCTGCTGTTTATATGAATAGTTTATAGTAAAGCTCATAAAAAATCGTAATGTACTTTATTGTGAACTAGTCAATTTTCTGTAGTAAATCTTTGTAAATAGTAACATCTTTGTAACATCTTTCAAAAATGTATACTACAGTCAGTTGTTACCCTACGACGGCCGGAGAAGGCGAAAGCCAGTTTATGACAAATAAATAAGTTTTGAAGATCATCAGGAGTTGTTCCTTTTTGATATTATAAACAGTTAAATAAGTCAATCTTGTGAAAAGGTGTACCGTGTTCTTTTTACAAATATCTAAATTGATTTTTTCGCGTTGCTGGAATCTAGTTTAAAGATGAGTTCCAAGTATGCTCGAAGGCCTCCACCCTTTCCGTTCACTTCCACCCCTCTTGAGTGTACCATCGACAAGACAGTATTACGATGGTTGTTCGAACCCAGGACCTTTGTCTTTTCATGTTTATTTACCGACTGAGCCATCCGAGTACGACTCCATCCTGTTACAGCATTAATTTCGTCGTCTCCTGTTGTGCAAACTTCTCTTGGCCTGATCTGGCAGTAGTGCAGTATACGTCCTGCGAATAGCGCCTTTGAACTGGCAGTCCCGCACGACAAAGCATTCGCTGTTGCTTGAAGATAGGATTACTGTCTCACTGCTGTCGCGTGTCTCAGAACTTACGTGAGCGCTGCTGCCTACAAAGTGGACGCAAATGCGTTTTGCGCGGGCCTTGGCGCAACAGGTGCGCAATTTGTGGCAGGCAGTGCCGGAGCAGTTGCCGCGGCACACATCCTGCTATGTGAGGTGGCGAAGCGGTGCGGACAACAGGTTCCTTTTCTGGAGGATTGCGGTTCAGATTGCCATGCATTCATCCTGATATTCCTTTTACGAGGTTTACCTTAATCAATTGAGATGATTGCTGGCATCTTTTATTTATTCTTATATTTCCTTATGCTTATGCTTATCCTTACAGAGAAAGAGCTGAAGACATTGTAGCACGCATAGACCAAAGATATGGTCTGTGGCATCACGTTTCGCTGTATGTAACCTCCTTGCTATAGAGTCGCAAACGTCATCGCTGGTCTTCAGTCTGATTTTTTTTAATAATTTGACTACTTTCAACCACCATATCTTCCACCCCCTTATAGCTATCGGCATGGAACTGCTATGGTGTACATCGGGAGACTTCTGAAAACAATTAAACACAGACCATTCGTTTGCGTTCTGTACTTTTCGCTGTAGAGCGAAATGTTAACACACGCACACGTCGAATTTAATATACACCGATAACTTTCCATCCCAATGTACTCCACCCTTTTGTCATTATCAACTGTTAAGCAACAATGCAACCAATAAAACCATTTACAAAAGGTAAATATAATTTTCAAGGAGTAATTATTGTTTCACATTTCACGTTATGTTCTTCAAATTACTAAATATCTATCAGATCGCGATAAAACCGAGCCTAAGATCTTCCTCAGGTATAAATTAGTAACTGTGCAAATATTTAAGTCTTTGCGTCCTGTCGTTCGGAGGTGATACGCGTACACCAAACAGACATTCACATTCACATAGCTATCCGATCGCCATAAAACCGTGCATAAAGCCTTCCCCGGTAGACATTAGTAACTGTACAAATTTTTAGCTCTTTATGTCTTGTGGTTCAGACGTGATAAACGTACTCCGAACAGACATTTACAGTTATATATATAGATTATGATCATGTTTCTCTTTGTACGAGAGCAGATCAAAAACTAAGTTGCACAAACTGCCGCTGTGCCACGGCGGAATACCCGCACGCGCTAAGGCGCCTTCTGCAGTGTGAGCGGTCGTTCTCCGTCGGAGGAACGAGTCCTCCTTCTTAGGAGAAGTTAGTTTGAGTAGTTTGTAAGTTAAGGGACCGATGTTAAAACGATGATTCGCCCTGAATACGATTCGAATCTTACAAGTCTTTATTTGTATTCGTTCAAATAATCGGCTCATTCACGAATCGCTACCAGTCTAGTATCCAGTGACAATTCTCTCGGCGAAGAACATTGGGCCGTAGAGGTTTCGATTTGAAAAAGCACGAAAAACATTTACGTTAGTGGAAAAACGCTCAGATTAAAAAAAATGTTCAAATGTCTCTGAAGCTTAAGTGAGTTAACTGCGCGGTCATCAGTCCCTAAACTTACAAACAACTTATGAACTATACTAAAGACACAAAAATCCATGTCCTGGGGGGGGGTTTGAATCCTGAGGGGGAATGGCCTCGCGCATATCGAAGTATAGCGTCTCAATGCGCTCGGCCACTCCGCCGGGGCTAGGGACCGATGACGGCTGCAGTTAGGTCCCATAACTTTACCAACTTTTGAACATTTGGAGCCCGCTGTGTGTCGCAGTCTTCGGCAAATCGGGAAGACGGATATTAACTGCGCAGGCGCCAAGTAGGGCGGCTGCTGTGGACGTGCGTTGTGTTTTGTTCAATTGGCGGGGTGAAAGCAGTGCCGCGTCAACTGGATGTTCACTGCAAATCTCCTGGTGTCACCTGTATGGGAGCAACGCTGCGGAATGACAGCCCTCATCTACGAAACCACCCCAGTGAGTGTGACTGGAGTATGATTTACCATTCCGGACACAAAGCTGCACCCACGCACCACGCATAATTCTACTCTGTGGTTACCGGGGCACTCCGCCTTTGCAATGATCGCCATCCGCGTAGGAGACGGTGTGGCGTACACGCCTTATTCGTGGAATGCTCATCAACAGGCGACAACACTCCGCAGTTATGACACACTCTACATATACTATCTTACGACAGCGCTTATCCATGGACACCAACGGGCTTTAAGACACCGAAACTGCGACTATGTCATTGATTGGAATAATATGAGGAATACAAACTGCCATTAACGCATTCCTTTGCTTTCCTTTTTCTGCACTTAATGCGGAATTGGATTCCGTTTTCTTTTTAGAACCATCGGAACAGGTCACTTTGTGTACTCTTCTTCTTGTCACCTACAGACTATTCCTTGGGGTTCAGTAGTGCCCTTCCTTTCAGTAAAGCCTTCTCTCCTTTCCATCATTTTGATTTTAAAATGATTTACAATCCATGGTGTACAGCAGCAATCAGTTAGAATAAATATTCCTTCAAACCGTCTTGATAGCAAATTTTTTTATTAGTTACTGACGCGTTTCGCCCTTTAGCAGGGCAGCTTCAGATTATCTGCGTGACAGAATTTACACAAAATTACAAGGCGGAATTACAAACGGTTATAATGTTACATGGGCTTATTTTGTGTTAAGAAGACAGTATAAATGGTAAACAAAGTTTGCAATGCGCTCACCGCGGTGGGACACCGTAAGTTGTTATTGCGGTGTTTCTATTTTTCTGGAATGTTTTTTGGATTTCCTTGTGGCCCTGAAAAAGTGCGGGTAACAACGAATTACAGTTGGAACATACTCGATAAAGATGTGAGAAACATATAACCGTTTGTAATTCCGCCTTGTAATTTTGTGTAAATTCTGTCACGCAGATAATCTGAAGATGCCCTGCTAAAGGGCAAAACACGTCATTAACTAATAAAAAATTTGCAATCAAGACGGTTAGAAGGAATATTCATTTTGATTTTTGCTTGGCTGGTTGTACACACACCGATTTCGGACGGCCGGTAAAATATCGGCCGTCCACATTCCAGCATTGGCCCCTTGGAGGGCATTGTAGCTTGCACACTGGCACAGAGAAACATGACACTGGCACAGAGTAACATGACACAGGCAAAGAGTAACATGACACTGGCACAGAGTAACATGATACTGGCACACAGTAAGAGGAAACTGGCACAGAGTAACATGACACTGGCACAGAGTAACATGACACTGGCACAGAGTAACACGACACTGGCACAGAGTAACATGACACTGGCACAGAGTAACATGACACTGGCACAGAGTAACATGACACTGGCACAGAGTAACATGACACTGGCACAGAGTAACATGACACTGGCAAAGAGTAACGGGATACTGGCACAGAGTAACACGACACTGGTACAGAGTAACACAGCACTGGCACAGAGTAACATGACACTGGCACATTGTAAAATGACACTGGCACAGAGTAACATGACACTGGCACAGAGTAACATGACACTGGCACAGAGTAACAGTAACATGATACTGGCACAGAGTAACAGGACACTGGCACAGAGTAACAGGACAATGGCACAGAGAAACATGACAGTGACACAGAGTAACATGATACTGGCACACAGTAACAGGAAACTGGCACAGAGTAACATGACACTGGCACAGAGTAACATGTCACTGGCACAGAGTAACATGACACTGGCACAGAGTAACATGACACTGGCACAGAGTAACATGACACTGGCACAGAGTAACATGACACTGGCACAGAGTAACATGATACTGGCACACAGTAACAGGAAACTGGCACAGAGTAACATGACACTGGCACAGAGTAACATGACACTGGCACAGAGTAACATGACACTGGCACAGAGTAACATGACACTGGCACAAAGTAACATGACACTGGCACAGAGTAACATGACACTGGCAAAGAGTAACGGGATACTGGCACAGAGTAACACGACACTGGTACAGAGTAACACAGCACTGGCACAGAGTAACATGACACTGGCACATTGTAAAATGACACTGGCACAGAGTAACATGACACTGGCACAGAGTAACATGGCACTGGCACAGAGTAACAGGACACTGGCACAGTGTAACAGTAACATGATACTGGCACAGAGTAACAGGACACTGGCACAGAGTAACAGGACAATGGCACAAAGAAACATGACACTGGCACAGAGTAACATGACACTGGCACAGAGTAACATGATACTGGCACACAGTAACAGGAAACTGGCACAGAGTAACATGACACTGGCACAGAGTAACATGACACTGGCAAAGAGTAACATGACACTGGCAAAGAGTAACATGACACTGGCAAAGAGTAACACGACACTGGCACAGTGTAACACGACACTGGCACAGTGTAACACGACACTGGCACAGAGTAACAGGACACTGGCACAGAGTAACATGACACTGGCACAGAGTAACATGACACTAGCACAGAGTAACATGACACTGGCACAGTGTAACATGACACTGGCACAGAGTAACATGACACTGGCACACAGTAACATGACACTGGCACAGAGTAACATGACACTGGCACAGAGTAAGTAACACGACACTGGTACAGAGTAACACGGCAATGGCACAGAGTAACATGACACTGGCACAGAGTAACATACACTGGCACAGAGTAACATACACTGGCACAGAGTAACATACACTGGCACAGAGTATCATGACACTGGCACAGAGTAACAGGAGACTGGCACAGAGTAACATGACACTGGCACAGAGTAACATGACACTGGCACAGAGTAACATGACACTGGCACAGTGTAACACGACACTGGCACAGAGTAACAGGAGACTGGCACAGAGTAACATGACACTGGCACAGAGTAACATGACTCTGGCACAGTGTAACATGACACTGGCACAGAGTAACATGACACTGGCACAGAGTAACATGACACTGGCACAGAGTAACATGACACTGGCACAGAGTAACATGACACTGGCACAGAGTAAGTAACACGACACTGGTACAGAGTAACACGGCAATGGCACAGAGTAACATGACACTGGCACAGAGTAACACGACACTGGCACAGAGTAACATACACTGGCACAGAGTAACATACACTGGCACAGAGTAACATACACTGGCACAGAGTAACATGACACTGGCACAGAGTAACAGGACACTGGCACAGAGTAACATGACACTGGCACAGAGTAACACACACTGGCACAGAGTAACATACACTGGCACAGAGTAACATACACTGGCACAGAGTAACATACACTGGCACAGACTAACATGACACTGGCACAGAGTAACATGACACTGGCACAGAGTAACATGACACTGGCACAGAGTAAGTAACACGACACTGGCACAGAGTAATACAGCAATGGCACAGAGTAACACGACACTGGCACAGAGTAACACGACACTGGCACAGAGTAACATACACTGGCACAGAGTAACATACACTGGCACAGAGTAACATACACTGGCACAGAGTAACATGACACTGGCACAGAGTAACAGGAGACTGGCACAGAGTAACATGACACTGGCACAGAGTAACATGACACTGGAACAGTGTAACACGACACTGGCACAGAGTAAGAGGAGACTGGCACAGAGTAACATGACACTGGCACAGAGTAACATGACACTGGCACAGAGTAACATGACACTGGCACAGTGTAACATGACACTGGCACAGAGTAACAGGACACTGGCACAGAGTAACAGGACACTGGCACAGAGTAACAGGACACTGGCACAGAGTAACAGGACACTGGCACAGAGTAACAGGACACTGGCACAGAGTAACATGACACTGGTACAGTGTAACATGACACTGGCACAGTGTAACATGACACTGGCACAGAGTAACATGACACTGGCACAGAGTAAGTAACACGACACTGGTACAGAGTAACACGGCAATGGCACAGAGTAACACGACACTGGCACAGAGTAACGAGACACTGGCACAGAGTGACGAGACACTGGCACAGAGTAACAGGACACTGGCACAGAGTAACGAGACACTGGCACAGCACGACACTGGTACAGAGTAACACGACACTGGCACAGAGTAACGAGACACTGGCACAGAGTAACGAGACACTGGCACAGAGTAACAGGACACTGGCACAGAGTAACGAGACACAGGCACAGCACGACACTGGTACAGAGTAACACGACACTGGCACAGGGTAACGAGACACTGGCACAGAGTAACGAGACACTGGCACAGAGTAACAGGACACTGGCACAGAGTAACAGGACACTGGCACAGAGTAACGAGACACTGGCACAGAGTAACGAGACACTGGCACAGAGTAACAGGACACTGGCACAGAGTAACGAGACACTGGCACAGCACGACACTGGTACAGAGTAACACGACACTGGCACAGAGTAACGAGACACTGGCACAGAGTAACGAGACACTGGCACAGAGTAACAGGACACTGGCACAGAGTAACGAGACACAGGCACAGCACGACACTGGTACAGAGTAACACGACACTGGCACAGAGTAACGAGACACTGGCACAGAGTAACGAGACACTGGCACAGCACGACACTGGTACAGAGTAACACGACACTGGCACAGAGTAACGAGACACTGGCACAGAGTAAAGAGACACTGGCACAGAGTAACAGGACACTGGCACAGAGTAACGAGACACAGGCACAGCACGACACTGGTACAGAGTAACACGACACTGGCACAGAGTAACGAGACACTGGCACAGAGTGACGAGACACTGGCACAGAGTAACAGGACACTGGCACAGAGTAACGAGACACTGGCACAGCACGACACTGGTACAGAGTAACACGACACTGGCACAGAGTAACGAGACACTGGCACAGAGTAACGAGACACTGGCACAGAGTAACAGGACACTGGCACAGAGTAACGAGACACAGGCACAGCACGACACTGGTACAGAGTAACACGACACTGGCACAGAGTAACGAGACACTGGCACAGAGTAACGAGACACTGGCACAGAGTAACAGGACACTGGCACAGAGTAACAGGACACTGGCACAGAGTAACGAGACACTGGCACAGAGTAACGAGACACTGGCACAGAGTAACAGGACACTGGCACAGAGTAACGAGACACTGGCACAGCACGACACTGGTACAGAGTAACACGACACTGGCACAGAGTAACGAGACACTGGCACAGAGTAACACGACACTGGCACAGAGTAACGAGACACTGGCACAGAGTAACGAGACACTGGCACAGAGTAACAGGACACTGGCACAGAGTAACGAGACACTGGCACAGCACGACACTGGTACAGAGTAACACGACACTGGCACAGAGTAACGAGACACTGGCACAGAGTAACAGGACACTGGCACAGAGTAACGAGACACTGGCACAGCACGACACTGGTACAGAGTAACACGACACTGGCACAGAGTAACGAGACACTGGCACAGAGTAACACGACACTGCTACAGAGTAACACGACACTGGCACAGAGTAACGAGACACTGGCACAGAGTAACAGGACACTGGCACAGAGTAACGAGACACTGGCACAGCACGACACTGGTACAGAGTAACACGACACTGGCACAGAGTAACGAGACACTGGCACAGAGTAACACGACACTGCTACAGAGTAACACGACACTGGCACAGAGTAACGAGACACTGGCACAGAGTAACGAGACACTGGCACAGAGTAACAGGACACTGGCACAGAGTAACGAGACACTGGCACAGCACGACACTGGTACAGAGTAACACGACACTGGCACAGAGTAACGAGACACTGGCACAGAGTAACACGACACTGCTACAGAGTAACACGACACTGGCACAGAGTAACGAGACACTGGCACAGAGTAACGAGACACTGGCACAGAGTAACAGGACACTGGCACAGAGTAACAGGACACTGGCACAGAGTAACGAGACACTGGCACAGAGTAACGAGACACTGGCACAGAGTAACAGGACACTGGCACAGAGTAACAGGACACTGGCACAGAGTAACGAGACACTGGCACAGAGTAACGAGACACTGGCACAGAGTAACACGACACTGGCACAGAGTAACGAGACACTGGCACAGAGTAACAGGACACTGGCACAGAGTAACATGACACTGGCACAGAGTAACATGACACTGGCACAGAGTAACAGGACACTGGCACAGAGTAACGAGACACTGGCACAGAGTAACACGACACTGGCACAGAGTAACACGACACTGGCACAGAGTAACGAGACACTGGCACAGAGTAACATGACACTGGCACAGAGTAACACGACACTGGCACAGAGTAACGAGACACTGGCACAGAGTAACACGACACTGGCACAGAGTAACGAGACACTGGCACAGAGTAACAGGACACTGGTACAGAGTAACACGACACTGGCACAGAGTAACGAGACACTGGCACAGAGTAACGAGACACTGGCACAGAGTAACAGGACACTGGCACAGAGTAACAGGACACTGGCACAGAGTAACGAGACACTGGCACAGAGTAACGAGACACTGGCACAGAGTAACAGGACACTGGCACAGAGTAACGAGACACTGGCACAGCACGACACTGGTACAGAGTAACACGACACTGGCACAGAGTAACGAGACACTGGCACAGAGTAACACGACACTGGCACAGAGTAACGAGACACTGGCACAGAGTAACGAGACACAGGCACAGAGTAACATGACACTGGCACAGTGTAACATGACACTGTCACACAGTAACATGACCCTGGCACAGAGTAACATGATACTGGCACAGAGTAACATGACACTGGCACAGAGTAACATGGCACTGGCACAGTGTAACATGACACTGGCTCAGAGTAACAGGACACTGGCACAGAGAAACATGACACTGGCACAGTGTAACATGACACTGTCACACAGTAACATGACCCTGGCACAGAGTAACATGATACTGGCACAGAGTAACATGACACTGGCACAGAGTAACATGGCACTGGCACAGTGTAACATGACACTGGCTCAGAGTAACATGTTACTGGCACAGAGTAACATGATACTGGCACAGAGTAACAGGAGACTGGCACAGAGTAACAGGACACTGGCACAGAGTAACAGGACACTGGCACAGAGTAACATGACACTGGCACAGAGTAACATGACACTGGCACAGCGTAACATGACACTGGCACAGAGTAACATGACACTGTCAGAGAGTAACACGACACTGGCACAGAGTAACACGACACTGGCACAGAGTAACATGACACTGGCACAGAGTAACATACACTGGCACAGAGTAACACGACACTGGCACAGAGTAACGAGACACTGGCACAGAGTAACGAGACACTGGCACAGAGTAACAGGACACTGGCACAGAGTAACAGGACACTGGCACAGAGTAACAGGACACTGGCACAGAGTAACGAGACACTGGCATAGTGTAACACGACACTGGCACAGTGTAACCAGACACTGGCACAGTGTAACCAGACACTGGCACAGAGTAACACGGCACTGGCACAGAGTAACACGACACTGGCACAGAGTAACACGACACTGGCACAGAGTAACGAGACACTGGCACAGAGTAACGAGACACTGGCACAGAGTAACACGACACTGCCACAGAGTAACACGACATTGGCACAGAGTAACACGACACTGGCACAGAGTAACATAACACTGGCACAGAGTAACAGGACACTGGCACAGAGTAACAAGACACTGGCACAGAGTAATGAGACACTGGCACAGTGTAACACAACACTGGCACAGAGTAACACCACACTGGCACAGAGTAACACAACACTGGCACAGAGTAACACGACACTGGCACAGAGTTACATGACACCGGCACAGAGTAACACGACACTGGCACAGAGTAACACCACACTGGCACAGAGTAACATGACACTGGCACAGAGTAACAGGACACTGGCACAGAGTAACATGACACTGGCACAGAGTAACGAGACATTGGCACAGAGTAATGAGACACTGGCACAGTGTAACACCACACTGGCACAGAGTAACACGACACTGCCACAGAGTAACACGACACTGGCACAGAGTAACACGACACTGGCACAGAGTAACACCACACTGGCACAGTGTAACACAACACTGGCACAGAGTAACACGACACTGGCACAGAGTAACACGACACTGGCACAGAGTAACACGACACTGGCACAGAGTACTACGACACTGGCACAGTGTAACACAACACTGGCACAGAGTAACACCACACTGGCACAGTGTAACACAACACTGGCACAGAGTAACATGACACTGGCACAGAGTAACACGACACTGGCACAGAGTAACACGACACTGGCACAGAGTAACACGACACTGGCACAGAGTAACACGACACTGGCACAGAGTACTACGACACTGGCACAGTGTAACACAACACTGGCACAGAGTAACACCACACTGGCTCAGAGTACTACGACACTGGCACAGTGTAACACAACACTGGCACAGAGTAACACAACACTGGCACAGAGTACTACGACACTGGCACAGTGTAACACAACACTGGCACAGAGTAACAGGACACTGGCACAGAGTAACATGACACTGGCACAGAGTAACGAGACACTGGCACAGAGTAACACGACACTGGCACAGAGTAACACGACACTGGCACAGAGTAACACGACACTGGCACAGAGTACTACGACACTGGCACAGTGTAACACAACACTGGCACAGAGTAACACCACACTGGCACAGTGTAACACAACACTGGCACAGAGTAACATGACACTGGCACAGAGTAACACGACACTGGCACAGAGTAACACGACACTGGCACAGAGTAACACGACACTGGCACAGAGTAACACGACACTGCCACAGAGTAACACGACACTGGCACAGAGTACTACGACACTGGCACAGAGTAACACGACACTGGCACAGAGTACTACGACACTGGCACAGTGTAACACAACACTGGCACAGAGTAACACAACACTGGCACAGAGTACTACGACACTGGCACAGAGTACTACGACACTGGCACAGTGTAACACAACACTGGCACAGAGTAACACAACACTGGCACAGAGTACTACGACACTGGCACAGAGTACTACGACACTGGCACAGTGTAACACAACACTGGCACAGAGTAACACAACACTGGCACAGAGTACTACGACACTGGCACAGAGTAACACGACACTGGCACAGAGTAACACGACACTGGCACAGAGTAACACGACACTGGCACAGAGTACTACGACACTGGCACAGTGTAACACAACTCTGGCACAGAGTAACACAACACTGGCACAGAGTAACACGACACTGGCACAGAGTACTACGACACTGGCACAGTGTAACACAACACTGGCACAGAGTAACACGACACTGGCACAGAGTAACACGACACTGGCACAGAGTACTACGACACTGGCACAGTGTAACACAACACTGGCACAGAGTAACACAACACTGGCACAGAGTACTACGACACTGGCACAGAGTACTACGACCCTGGCACAGAGTAACACGACACTGGCACAGTGTAACACAACACTGGCACAGAGTACTACGACACTGGCACAGTGTAACACAACACTGGCACAGAGTAACACGACACTGGCACAGAGTAACACCACACTGGCACAGAGTACTACGACACTGGCACAGTGTAACACAACACTGGCACAGAGTAACACAACACTGGCACAGAGTACTACGACACTGGCACAGTGTAACACAACACTGGCACAGAGTAACAGGACACTGGCACAGAGTAACATGACACTGGCACAGAGTAACGAGACACTGGCACAGAGTAACACGACACCGGCACAGAGTAACACGACACTGGCACAGAGTAACACGACACTGGCACAGAGTAACACCACACTGGCACAGTGTAACACAACACTGGCACAGAGTAACATGACACTGGCACAGAGTAACACGACACTGGCACAGAGTAACACGACACTGGCACAGAGTAACACGACACTGGCACAGAGTAACACGACACTGGCACAGAGTACTACGACACTGGCACAGAGTAACACGACACTGGCACAGAGTACTACGACACTGGCACAGTGTAACACAACACTGGCACAGAGTAACACGACACTGGCACAGAGTAACACGACACTGGCACAGAGTAACACGACACTGGCACAGAGTAACACGACACTGGCACAGAGTAACACGACACTGGCACAGAGTACTACGACACTGGCACAGAGTAACACGACACTGGCACAGAGTACTACGACACTGGCACAGTGTAACACAACACTGGCACAGAGTAACACGACACTGGCACAGAGTAACACGACACTGGCACAGAGTAACACGACACTGGCACAGAGTAACATGACACTGGCACAGAGTAACACGACACTGGCACAGAGTAACACGACACTGGCACAGAGTACTACGACACTGGCACAGTGTAACACAACACTGGCACAGAGTAACACGACACTGGCACAGAGTAACACGACACTGGCACAGAGTAACACGACACTGGCACAGAGTAACACGACACTGGCACAGAGTAACACGACACTGGCACAGAGTACTACGACACTGGCACAGAGTAACACGACACTGGCACAGAGTACTACGACACTGGCACAGTGTAACACAACACTGGCACAGAGTAACACGACACTGGCACAGAGTAACACGACACTGGCACAGAGTAACATGACACTGGCACAGAGTAACAAGACACTGGCATAGAGTAATGACACACTGGCACAGTGTAACACAACACTGGCACAGAGTAACACCACACTGGCACAGTGTAACACAACACTGGCACAGAGTAACACGACACTGGCACAGAGTAACGAGACACTGGCACAGAGGAACACGACACTGCCACAGAGTAACACGACACTGGCACAGAGTAACACGACACTGGCACAGAGTAACACGACACTGGCACAGAGTAACATGACACTGGCACAGAGTAACGAGACACTGGCACAGAGTAACGAGACACTGGCACAGAGTAATGAGACACTGGCACAGTGTAACACAACACTGGCACAGAGTAACACCACACTGGCACAGTGTAACACAACACTGGCACAGAGTAACATGACACTGGCACAGAGTAACACAACACTGGCACAGAGTAACACGACACTGGCACAGAGTAACATGACACTGGCACAGAGTAACGAGACACTGGCACAGAGTAACACGACACTGCCACAGAGTAACACGACACTGGCACAGAGTAACACGACACTGGCACAGAGTAACACGACACTGGCACAGAGTAACACGACACTGGCACAGAGTAACATGACACTGGCACAGAGTAACGAGACACTGGCACAGAGTAATGAGACACTGGCACAGTGTAACACAACACTGGCACAGAGTAACACGACACTGGCACAGAGTAACGAGACACTGGCACAGAGTAACATGACACTGGCACAGAGTAACGAGACACTGGCACAGAGTAATGAGACACTGGCACAGTGTAACACAACACTGGCACAGAGTAACACCACACTGGCACAGTGTAACACAACACTAGCACAGAGTAACACCACACTGGCACAGAGTAACACGACACTGGCACAGAGTAACATGACACTGGCACAGAGTAACACGACACTGGCACAGAGTACTACGACACTGGCACAGTGTAACACGACACTGGCACAGAGTAACACCACACTGGCACAGTGTAACACAACACTGGCACAGAGTAACACGACACTGGCACAGAGTAACACAACACTGGCACAGAGTAACACGACACTGGCACAGAGTAACACGACATTGGCACAGAGTAACACGACACTGGCACAGTGTAACACGACACTGCCACAGAGTAACACGACACTGGCACAGAGTAACACGACACTGGCACAGAGTAACATGACACTGGCACAGAGTAACACGACACTGGCACAGAGTACTACGACACTGGCACAGTGTAACACGACACTGGCACAGAGTAACACCACACTGGCACAGTGTAACACAACGATGGCACAGAGTAACACGACACTGGCACAGAGTAACACCACACTGGCACAGTGTAACACAACACTGGCACAGAGTAACACGACACTGGCACAGAGTAACGAGACACTGGCACAGAGTAACATGACACTGGCACAGAGTAACGAGACACTGGCACAGAGTAATGAGACACTGGCACAGTGTAACACAACACTGGCACAGAGTAACACCACACTGGCACAGTGTAACACAACACTAGCACAGAGTAACACCACACTGGCACAGAGTAACACGACACTGGCACAGAGTAACATGACACTGGCACAGAGTAACACGACACTGGCACAGAGTACTACGACACTGGCACAGTGTAACACGACACTGGCACAGAGTAACACCACACTGGCACAGTGTAACACAACACTGGCACAGAGTAACACGACACTGGCACAGAGTAACACAACACTGGCACAGAGTAACACGACACTGGCACAGAGTAACACGACATTGGCACAGAGTAACACGACACTGGCACAGAGTAACATGACACTGGCACAGAGTAACGAGACACTGGCACAGAGTAATGAGACACTGGCACAGTGTAACACAACACTGGCACAGAGTAACACGACACTGGCACAGTGTAACACAACACTGGCACAGAGTAACACGACACTGGCACAGAGTAACACCACACTGGCACAGTGTAACACAACACTGGCACAGAGTAACATGACACTGGCACAGAGTAACACGACACTGGCACAGAGTAACACGACACTGGCACAGAGTAACACGACACTGGCACAGAGTAACACGACACTGGCACAGAGTACTACGACACTGGCACAGAGTAACACGACACTGGCACAGAGTACTACGACACTGGCACAGTGTAACACAACACTGGCACAGAGTAACACAACACTGGCACAGAGTACTACGACACTGGCACAGAGTACTACGACACTGGCACAGTGTAACACAACACTGGCACAGAGTAACACAACACTGGCACAGTGTAACACGACACTGGCACAGAGTAACGAGACACTGGCACAGAGTAACACGACACAGGCACAGAGTAACACGACACTGGCACAGAGTAACACGACACTGGCACAGAGTAACGAGACACTGGCACAGAGTAATGAGACACTGGCACAGTGTAACGAGACACTGGCACAGAGTAACACAACACTGGCACAGTGTAACACAACACTGGCACAGAGTAACACCACACTGGCACAGAGTAACACGAAACTGGCACAGAGTAACACGAAACTGGCACAGAGTAACATGACATTGGCACAGAGTAACACGACACTGGCACAGAGTACTACGACACTGGCACAGTGTAACACAACACTGGCACAGAGTAACACCACACTGGCACAGAGTAACACAACACTGGCACAGAGTAACATGACACTGGCACAGAGTAACGAGACACTGGCACAGAGTAACGAGACACTGGCACAGAGTAATGAGACACTGGCACAGTGTAACACAACACTGGCACAGAGTAACACCACACTGGCACAGTGTAACACAACACTGGCACAGAGTAACATGACACTGGCACAGAGTAACACAACACTGGCACAGAGTAACACGACACTGGCACAGAGTAACATGACACTGGCACAGAGTAACGAGACACTGGCACAGAGTAACACGACACTGGCACAGAGTAACACGACACTGGCACAGAGTAACACGACACTGGCACAGAGTAACACGACACTGGCACAGAGTAACATGACACTGGCACAGAGTAACGAGACACTGGCACAGAGTAATGAGACACTGGCACAGTGTAACACAACACTGGCACAGAGTAACACGACACTGGCACAGAGTAACGAGACACTGGCACAGAGTAACATGACACTGGCACAGAGTAACGAGACACTGGCACAGAGTAATGAGACACTGGCACAGTGTAACACAACACTGGCACAGAGTAACACCACACTGGCACAGTGTAACACAACACTAGCACAGAGTAACACCACACTGGCACAGAGTAACACGACACTGGCACAGAGTAACATGACACTGGCACAGAGTAACACGACACTGGCACAGAGTACTACGACACTGGCACAGTGTAACACGACACTGGCACAGAGTAACACCACACTGGCACAGTGTAACACAACACTGGCACAGAGTAACACGACACTGGCACAGAGTAACACAACACTGGCACAGAGTAACACGACACTGGCACAGAGTAACACGACATTGGCACAGAGTAACACGACACTGGCACAGTGTAACACGACACTGCCACAGAGTAACACGACACTGGCACAGAGTAACACGACACTGGCACAGAGTAACAAGACACTGGCACAGAGTAACACGACACTGGCACAGAGTACTACGACACTGGCACAGTGTAACACGACACTGGCACAGAGTAACACCACACTGGCACAGTGTAACACAACACTGGCACAGAGTAACACGACACTGGCACAGAGTAACACCACACTGGCACAGTGTAACACAACACTGGCACAGAGTAACACGACACTGGCACAGAGTAACGAGACACTGGCACAGAGTAACATGACACTGGCACAGAGTAACGAGACACTGGCACAGAGTAATGAGACACTGGCACAGTGTAACACAACACTGGCACAGAGTAACACCACACTGGCACAGTGTAACACAACACTAGCACAGAGTAACACCACACTGGCACAGAGTAACACGACACTGGCACAGAGTAACATGACACTGGCACAGAGTAACACGACACTGGCACAGAGTACTACGACACTGGCACAGTGTAACACGACACTGGCACAGAGTAACACCACACTGGCACAGTGTAACACAACACTGGCACAGAGTAACACGACACTGGCACAGAGTAACACAACACTGGCACAGAGTAACACGACACTGGCACAGAGTAACACGACATTGGCACAGAGTAACACGACACTGGCACAGAGTAACATGACACTGGCACAGAGTAACGAGACACTGGCACAGAGTAATGAGACACTGGCACAGTGTAACACAACACTGGCACAGAGTAACACGACACTGGCACAGTGTAACACAACACTGGCACAGAGTAACACGACACTGGCACAGAGTAACACCACACTGGCACAGTGTAACACAACACTGGCACAGAGTAACATGACACTGGCACAGAGTAACACGACACTGGCACAGAGTAACACGACACTGGCACAGAGTAACACGACACTGGCACAGAGTAACACGACACTGGCACAGAGTACTACGACACTGGCACAGAGTAACACGACACTGGCACAGAGTACTACGACACTGGCACAGTGTAACACAACACTGGCACAGAGTAACACAACACTGGCACAGAGTACTACGACACTGGCACAGAGTACTACGACACTGGCACAGTGTAACACAACACTGGCACAGAGTAACACAACACTGGCACAGTGTAACACGACACTGGCACAGAGTAACACGACACTGGCACAGAGTAACACGACACTGGCACAGAGTAACACGACACTGGCACAGAGTAACGAGACACTGGCACAGAGTAATGAGACACTGGCACAGTGTAACGAGACACTGGCACAGAGTAACACCACACTGGCACAGTGTAACACAACACTGGCACAGAGTAACACCACACTGGCACAGAGTAACACGACACTGGCACAGAGTAACATGACATTGGCACAGAGTAACACGACACTGGCACAGAGTACTACGACACTGGCACAGTGTAACACAACACTGGCACAGAGTAACACCACACTGGCACAGAGTAACACAACACTGGCACAGAGTAACACAACACTGGCACAGAGTAACACAACACTGGCACAGAGTAACACGACACTGGCACAGAGTAACACAACACTGGCACAGAGTAACACGACACTGGCACAGAGTAACACGACATTGGCACAGAGTAACACGACACTGGCACAGAGTAACGAGACACTGGCACAGAGTAATGAGACACTGGCACAGTGTAACACAACAATGGCACAGAGTAACAGCACACTGGCACAGTGTAGCACAACACTGGCACAGAGTAACACGACACTGGCACAGAGTAACGAGACACTGGCACAGAGTAACACGACACTGCCACAGAGTAACACGACACTGGCACAGAGTAACACGACACTGGCACAGAGTAACACGACACTGGCACAGAGTAACACAACACTGGCACAGAGTAACATGACACTGGCACAGAGTAACATGACACTGGCACAGAGTAACACGACACTGGCACAGAGTAACACGACACTGGCACAGAGTAACACGACACTGGCACAGAGTAACACAACACTGGCACAGAGTAACGAGACACTGCCACAGAGTAACACGACACTGGCACAGAGTAACACAACACTGGCACAGAGTAACATGACACTGGCACAGAGTAACGAGACACTGGCACAGAGTAACGAGACACTGGCACAGAGTAATGAGACACTGGCACAGTGTAACACAACACTGGCACAGAGTAACACCACACTGGCACAGTGTAACACATCACTGGCACAGAGTAACACGACACTGGCACAGAGTAACGAGACACTGGCACAGAGTAACACGACACTGGCACAGAGTAACACGACACTGGCACAGAGTAACACGACACTGGCACAGAGTAACACGACACTGGCACAGAGTAACATGACACTGGCACAGAGTAACGAGACACTGGCACAGAGTAATGAGACACTGGCACAGTGTAACACAACACTGGCACAGAGTAACACCACACTGGCACAGTGTAACACAACACTGGCACAGAGTAACACGACACTGGCACAGAGTAACGAGACACTGGCACAGAGTAACACGACACTGGCACAGAGTAACACGACACTGGCACAGAGTAACACGACACTGGTACAGAGTAACATGACACTGGCACAGAGTAACGAGACACTGGCACAGAGTAACACAACACTGGCACTGAGTACTACGAAACTGGCACAGTGTAACACAACACTGGCACAGAGTAACACGACACTGGCACAGAGTAACGAGACATTGGCACAGAGTACTACGACACTGGCACAGAGTACTACGACACTGGCACAGAGTAACACCACACTGGCACAGAGTAACACAACACTGGCACAGAGTAACACAACACTGGCACAGAGTAACACAACACTGGCACAGAGTAACACGACACTGGCACAGAGTAACACAACACTGGCACAGAGTAACACGACACTGGCACAGAGTAACACGACATTGGCACAGAGTAACACGACACTGGCACAGAGTAACATGACACTGGCACAGAGTAACGAGACACTGGCACAGAGTAATGAGACACTGGCACAGTGTAACACAACACTGGCACAGTGTAACACGACACTGCCACAGAGTAACACGACACTGGCACAGAGTAACACGACACTGGCACAGAGTAACACGACACTGGCACAGAGTAACGAGACACTGGCACAGAGTAACACGACACTGGCACAGAGTAACACGACACTGGCACAGAGTAACACGACACTGGCACAGAGTAACACGACACTGGCACAGAGTAACACGACACTGCCACAGAGTAACACGACACTGGCACAGAGTAACACAACACTGGCACAGAGTAACACAACACTGGCACAGAGTAACACGACACTGGCACAGAGTAACGAGACACTGGCACAGAGTAACACGACACTGGCACAGAGTAACACGACACTGGCACAGAGTAACATGACACTGGCACAGAGAACACGACACTGGCACAGAGTAACACAACACTGGCACAGAGTAACACGACACTGGCACAGAGTAACACGACATTGGCACAGAGTAACACAACACTGGCACAGAGTAACACGACACTGGCACAGAGTAACGAGACACTGGCACAGAGTATCACGACACTGCCACAGAGTAACACGACACTGGCACAGAGTAACACGACACTGGCACAGAGTAACACGGTACTGGCACAGAGTAACACCACACTGGCACAGAGTAACACAACACTGGCACAGAGTAACATGACACTGGCACAGAGTAACATGACACTGGCACAGAGTAACACGACACTGGCACAGAGTAACACGACACTGGCACAGAGTAACACGACACTGGCACAGAGTAACGAGACACTGGCACAGAGTAACACGACACTGGCACAGAGTAACACAACACTGGCACAGAGTAACATGACACTGGCACAGAGTAACGAGACACTGGCACAGAGTAACGAGACACTGGCACAGAGTAATGAGACACTGGCACAGTGTAACACAACACTGGCACAGAGTAACACCACACTGGCACAGTGTAACACATCACTGGCACAGAGTAACACGACACTGGCACAGAGTAACGAGACACTGGCACAGAGTAACACGACACTGGCACAGAGTAACGAGACACTGGCACAGAATAACACGACACTGGCACAGAGTAACACGACACTGGCACAGAGTAACATGACACTGGCACAGAGTAACACGACACTGGCACAGAGTAACGAGACACTGGCACAGAGTAACACGACACTGGCACAGAGTAACACGACACTGGCACAGAGTAACATGACACTGGCACAGAGTAACACAACACTGGCACAGAGTAACACGACACTGGCACAGAGTAACACGACACTGGCACAGAGTAACGAGACACTGGCACAGAGTAACACGACACTGGCACAGAGTAACACGACACTGGCACAGAGTAACACGACACTGGCACAGAGTAACGAGACACTGGCACAGTGAAACACAACACTGGCACAGAGTAACACCACACTGGCACAGAGTAACACGACACTGGCACAGAGTAACACGAAACTGGCACAGAGTAACGAGACACTGGCACAGAGTAACACGACACTGCCACAGAGTAACACGACACTGCCACAGAGTAACACGACACTGGCACAGAGTAACATGACACTGGCACAGAGTAACATGACACTGGCACAGAGTAACATGACACTGGCACAGAGTAATGAGACACTGGCACAGTGTAACACAACACTGGCACAGAGTAACACCACACTGGCACAGTGTAACACAACACTGGCACAGAGTAACACGACACTGGCACAGAGTAACGAGACACTGGCACAGAGTAACACGACACTGCCACAGAGTAACACGACACTGGCACAGAGTAACACGACACTGGCACAGAGTAACACGACACTGGCACAGAGTAACACGACACTGGCACAGAGTAACATGACACTGGCACAGAGTAACGAGACACTGGCACAGTGTAACACAACACTGGCACAGAGTAACACCACACTGGCACAGAGTAACACCACACTGGCACAGAGTAACACGACACTGGCACAGAGTAACACGACACTGGCACAGAGTAACGAGACACTGGCACAGAGTAACACGACACTGCCACAGAGTAACACGACACTGGCACAGAGTAACACGACACTGGCACAGAGTAACATGACACTGGCACAGAGTAACATGACACTGGCACAGAGTAACATGACACTGGCACAGAGTTATGAGACACTGGCACAGTGTAACACAACACTGGCACAGAGTAACACCACACTGGCACAGAGTAACACCACACTGGCACAGTGTAACACGACACTGGCACAGAGTAACGAGACACTGGCACAGAGTAACACGACACTGGCACAGAGTAACACGACACTGGCACAGAGTAACACGACACTGGCACAGAGTAACGAGACACTGGCACAGAGTAATGAGACACTGGCACAGTGTAACGAGACACTGGCACAGAGTAACACCACACTGGCACAGTGTAACACAACACTGGCACAGAGTAACACCACACTGGCACAGAGTAACACGACACTGGCACAGAGTAACATGACATTGGCACAGAGTAACACGACACTGGCACAGAGTACTACGACACTGGCACAGTGTAACACAACACTGGCACAGAGTAACACCACACTGGCACAGAGTAACACCACACTGGCACAGAGTAACAAAACACTGGCACAGAGTAACACAACACTGGCACAGAGTAACACGACACTGGCACAGAGTAACACAACACTGGCACAGAGTAACACGACACTGGCACAGAGTAACACGACATTGGCACAGAGTAACACGACACTGGCACAGAGTAACATGACACTGGCACAGAGTAACGAGACACTGGCACAGAGTAATGAGACACTGGCACAGTGTAACACAACACTGGCACAGAGTAACACCACACTGGCACAGTGTAACACAACACTGGCACAGAGTAACACGACACTGGCACAGAGTAACGAGACACTGGCACAGAGTAACACGACACTGGCACAGAGTAACACGACACTGGCACAGAGTAACACGACACTGGCACAGAGTAACACGACACTGGCACAGAGTAACACAACACTGGCACAGAGTAACATGACACTGGCACAGAGTAACATGACACTGGCACAGAGTAACACGACACTGGCACAGAGTAACACGACACTGGCACAGAGTAACACAACACTGGCACAGAGTAACGAGACACTGCCACAGAGTAACACGACACTGGCACAGAGTAACACGACACTGGCACAGAGTAACACGACACTGCCACAGAGTAACACGACACTGGCACAGAGTAACACGACACTGGCACAGAGTAACATGACACTGGCACAGAGTAGCGAGACACTGGCACAGAGTAACACGACACTGGCACAGAGTAACACGACACTGGCACAGAGTAACACGACACTGGCACAGAGTAACGAGACACTGGCACAGAGTAACGAGACACTGGCACAGAGTAATGAGACACTGGCACAGTGTAACACAACACTGGCACAGAGTAACACCACACTGGCACAGTGTAACACATCACTGGCACAGAGTAACACGACACTGGCACAGAGTAACGAGACACTGGCACAGAGTAACACGACACTGCCACAGAGTAACACGACACTGGCACAGAGTATCACGACACTGGCACAGAGTAACACAAAACTGGCACAGAGTAACACGACACTGGCACAGAGTAACACGACACTGGCACAGAGTAACACGACACTGGCACAGAGTAACATGACACTGGCACAGAGTAACGAGACACTGGCACAGAGTAACGAGACACTGGCACAGAGTAACACGACACTGCCACAGAGTAACACGACACTGGCACAGAGTAACACGACACTGGCACAGAGTAACACGACACTGGCACAGAATAACACGACACTGGCACAGTGTAACACAACACTGGCACAGAGTAACACGACACTGGCACAGAGTAACACGACACTGGCACAGAGTAACATGACACTGGCACAGAGTAACACAACACTGGCACAGAGTAACACAACACTGGCACAGAGTAACACAACACTGGCACAGAGTAACACAACACTGGCACAGAGTAACATGACGCTGGCACAGAGTAACACAACACTGGCATAGAGTAACACAACACTGGCACAGAGTAACACGACACTGGCACAGAGTAACACCACACTGGCACAGAGTAACGAGACACTGGCACAGAGTAACCCGACACTGGCATAGAGTAACACGACACTGGCACAGAGTAACGAGACACTGGCACAGAGTAACACGACACTGGCACAGAGTAACACGACACTGGCACAGAGTAACACGACACTGGCACAGAGTAACACGACACTGGCACAGAGTAACACGACACTGGCACAGAGTAACATGACACTGGCACAGAGTAACGAGACACTGGCACAGAGTAATGAGACACTTTCACAGTGTAACACAACACTGGCACAGAGTAACACGACACTGGCACAGAGTAACACGACACTGGCACAGAGTAACACGACACTGGCACAGAGTAACATGACACTGGCACAGAGTAACACAACACTGGCACAGAGTAACACAACACTGGCACAGAGTAACACGACACTGGCACAGAGTAACACAACACTGGCACAGAGTAACACGACACTGGCACAGAGTAACACGACATTGGCACAGAGTAACACAACACTGGCATAGAGTAACGAGACACTGGCACAGAGTAACGAGACACTGGCACAGAGTAACACAACACTGGCACAGAGTACTACGACACTGGCACAGTGTAACACAACACTGGCACAGAGTAACACGACACTGGCACAGAGTAACACGACACTGGCACAGAGTAACACGACACTGGCACAGAGTAACGAGACATTGGCACAGAGTAACACGACACTGGCACAGAGTACTACGACACTGGCACAGTGTAACACAACACTGGCACAGAGTAACACCACACTGGCACAGAGTAACACAACACTGGCACAGAGTAACACAACACTGGCACAGAGTAACACAACACTGGCACAGAGTAACACAACACTGGCACAGAGTAACACAACACTGGCACAGAGTAACACGACACTGGCACAGAGTAACACAACACTGGCACAGAGTAACACGACACTGGCACAGAGTAACACAACACTGGCACAGAGTAACACGACACTGGCACAGAGTAACACGACATTGGCACAGAGTAACACAACACTGGCACAGAGTAACGAGACACTGGCACAGAGTAACGAGACACTGGCACAGAGTAACACAACACTGGCACAGAGTACTACGACACTGGCACAGTGTAACACAACACTGGCACAGAGTAACACGACACTGGCACAGAGTAACGAAACATTGGCACAGAGTAACACGACACTGGCACAGAGTACTACGACACAGGCACAGTGTAACACAACACTGGCACAGAGTAACACAACACTGGCACAGAGTAACACAACACTGGCACAGAGTAACCAGACACTGGCACAGAGTAACGAGACACTGGCACAGAGTAACACAACACTGGCACAGAGTACTACGACACTGGCACAGAGTAACGAGACATTGGCACAGAGTAACACGACACTGGCACAGAGTAACGAGACATTGGCACAGAGTAACACGACACTGGCACAGAGTACTACGACACTGGCACAGTGTAACACAACACTGGCACAGAGTAACACGACACTGGCACAGAGTAACGATACATTGGCACAGAGTAACACGACACTGGCACAGAGTACTACGACACTGGCACAGTGTAACACAACACTGGCACAGAGTAACACCACACTGGCACAGAGTAACACAACACTGGCACAGAGTAACACAACACTGGCACAGAGTAACACAACACTGGCACAGAGTAACACGACACTGGCACAGAGTAACACAACACTGGCACAGAGTAACACCACACTGGCACAGAGTAACACAACACTGGCACAGAGTAACACAACACTGGCACAGAGTAACACAACACTGGCACAGAGTAACACGAAACTGGCACAGAGTAACACAACACTGGCACAGAGTAACACGACACTGGCACAGAGTAACACGACATTGGCACAGAGTAACACAACACTGGCACAGAGTAACGAGACACTGGCACAGAGTAACGAGACACTGGCACAGAGTAACACAACACTGGCACAGAGTACTACGACACTGGCACAGTGTAACACAACACTGGCACAGAGTAACACGACACTGGCACAGAGTAACGAGACATTGGCACAGAGTAACACGACACTGGCACAGAGTACTACGACACTGGCACAGTGTAACACAACACTGGCACAGAGTAACACAACACTGGCACAGAGTAACACAACACTGGCACAGAGTAACACAACACTGGCACAGAGTAACGAGACACTGGCACAGAGTAACGAGACACTGGCACAGAGTAACACAACACTGGCACAGAGTACTTCGACACTGGCACAGTGTAACACAACACTGGCACAGAGTAACACGACACTGGCACAGAGTAACGAGACATTGGCACAGAGTAACACGACACTGGCACAGAGTACTACGACACTGGCACAGTGTAACACAACACTGGCACAGAGTAACACCACACTGGCACAGAGTAACACCACACTGGCACAGAGTAACACAACACTGGCACAGAGTAACACAACACTGGCACAGAGTAACACAACACTGGCACAGAGTAACACGACACTGGCACAGAGTAACACAACACTGGCACAGAGTAACACGACACTTTCACAGAGTAACACGACACTGCCACAGAGTAATGAGACACTGGCACAGTGTAACACAACACTGGCACAGAGTAACACCACACTGGCACAGTGTAACACAACACTGGCACAGAGTAACACGACACTGGCACAGAGTAACGAGACACTGGCACAGAGTAACACGACACTGCCACAGAGTAACACGACACTGGCACAGAGTAACACGACACTGGCACAGAGTAACATGACACTGGCACAGAGTAACACGACACAGGCACAGAGTAACACGACACTGGCACAGTGTAACGAGACACTAGCACAGAGTAACACGACACTGGCACAGAGTAACACGACACTGGCACAGAGTAACATGACACTGGCACAGAGTAACACGACACTGGCACAGAGTAACACAACACTGGCACAGAGTAACACGACACTGGCACAGAGTAACATGACACTGGCACAGAGTAACACGACACTGGCACAGAGTAACACGACACTGGCACAGAGTAACACGACACTGGCACAGAGTAACGAGACACTGGCACAGAGTAACACGACACTGCCACAGAGTAACACGACATTGGCACAGAGTAACACGACACTGGCACAGAGTAACGAGACACTGGCACAGAGTAACGAGACACTGGCACAGAGTAACGAGACACTGGCACAGAGTAACACGACACTGGCACAGAGTAACATGACACTGGCACAGAGTAACGAGACACTGGCACAGAGTAATGAGACACTGGCACAGTGTAACACAACACTGGCACAGAGTAACACCACACTGGCACAGTGTAACACAACACTGGCACAGAGTAACACGACACTGGCACAGAGTAACGAGACACTGGCACAGAGTAACACGACACTGCCACAGAGTAACACGACATTGGCACAGAGTAACACGACACTGGCACAGAGTAACAGGACACTGGCACAGAGTAACAGGACACTGGCACAGAGTAACATGACACTGGCACAGAGTAACATGACACTGGCACAGAGTAACACGACACTGGCACAGAGTAACACGACACTGGCACAGAGTAACACGACACTGGCACAGTGTAACACGACACTGGCACAGAGTAACACGACACTGGCACAGAGTAACACGACACTGGCACAGTGTAAAACGACACTGCCACAGAGTAACACGACATTGGCACAGAGTAACGAGACACTGGCACAGAGTAACACGACACTGCCACAGAGTAACACGACATTGGCACAGAGTAACACGACACTGGCACAGAGTAACAGGACACTGGCACAGACTAACAGGACACTGGCACAGAGTAACATGACACTGGCACAGAGTAACATGACACTGGCACAGAGTAACAGGACACTGGCACAGAGTAACACGACACTGCCACAGAGTAACACGACATTGGCACAGAGTAACACGACACTGGCACAGAGTAACAGGACACTGGCACAGAGTAACAGGACACTGGCACAGAGTAACATGACACTGGCACAGAGTAACATGACACTGGCACAGAGTAACACGACACTGGCACAGAGTAACGAGACACTGGCACAGAGTAATGAGACACTGGCACAGTGTAACACAACACTGGCACAGAGTAACACCACACTGGCACAGTGTAACACAACACTGGCACAGAGTAACACGACACTGGCACAGAGTAACGAGACACTGGCACAGAGTAACACGACACTGCCACAGAGTAACACGACACTGGCACAGAGTAACACGACACTGGCACAGAGTAACAGGACACTGGCACAGAGTAACAGGACACTGGCACAGAGTAACACGACACTGCTACAGAGTAACACGACACTGCCACAGAGTAACACGACACTGGCACAGAGTAACAGGACACTGGCACAGAGTAACAGGACACTGGCACAGAGTAACATGACACTGGCACAGAGTAACACGACACTGGCACAGAGTAACACGACACTGGCACAGAGTAACACGACACTGCCACAGAGTAACACGACATTGGCACAGAGTAACACGACACTGGCACAGAGTAACAGGACACTGGCACAGAGTAACAGGACACTGGCACAGAGTAACATGACACTGGCACAGAGTAACATGACACTGGCACAGAGTAACACGAGACTGGCACAGAATAACACGACACTGGCACAGTGTAACACGACACTGGCACAGAGTAACACCACACTGGCACAGTGTAACACGACACTGGCACAGAGTGACACGACACTGCCACAGAGTAACACGACACTGCCACAGAGTAACACGACACTGGCACAGAGTAACAGGACACTGGCACAGAGTAACAGGACACTGGCACAGAGTAACATGACACTGGCACAGAGTAACACGACACTGGCACAGAGTAACACGACACTGGCACAGAGTAACACGACACTGCCACAGAGTAACACGACATTGGCACAGAGTAACACGACACTGGCACAGAGTAACAGGACACTGGCACAGAGTAACAGGACACTGGCACAGAGTAACATGACACTGGCACAGAGTAACATGACACTGGCACAGAGTAACACGAGACTGGCACAGAGTAACACGACACTGGCACAGTGTAACACGACACTGGCACAGAGTAACACGACACTGGCACAGAGTAACACCACACTGGCACAGTGTAACACGACACTGGCACAGAGTAACACGACACTGCCACAGAGTAACACGACACTGCCACAGAGTAACACGACATTGGCACAGAGTAACACGACACTGGCACAGAGTAACAGGACACTGGCACAGAGTAACGAGACACTGGCACAGAGTAACACAACACTGGCACAGAATAACACAACACTGGCACAGAGTAACATGACACTGGCACAGAGTAACGAGACACTGGCACAGAGTAATGAGACACTGGCACAGTGTAACACAACACTGGCACAGAGTAACACCACACTGGCACAGTGTAACACATTACTGGCACAGAGTAACACGACACTGGCACAGAGTAACGAGACACTGGCACAGAGTAACACGACACTGGCACAGAGTAACACAACACTGGCACAGAGTAACATGACACTGGCACAGAGTAACGAGACACTGGCACAGAGTAACACGACACTGCCACAGAGTAACACGACACTGGCACAGAGTAACACGACACTGGCACAGAGTAACATGACACTGGCACAGAGTAATGAGACACTGGCACAGTGTAACACAACACTGGCACAGAGTAACACCACACTGGCACAGTGTAACACAACACTGGCACAGAGTAACACGACACTGGCACAGAGTAACGAGACACTGGCACAGAGTAACACGACACTGCCACAGAGTAACACGACACTGGCACAGAGTAACACAACACTGGCACAGAGTAACATGACACTGGCACAGAGTAATGAGACACTGGCACAGTGTAACACAACACTGGCACAGAGAAACACCACACTGGCACAGTGTAACACAACACTGGCACAGAGTAACACGACACTGGCACAGAGTAACGAGACACTGGCACAGAGTAACACGACACTGCCACTGAGTAACACGACACTGCCACAGAGTAACACGACACTGCCACAGAGTAACACGACATTGGCACAGAGTAATGAGACACTGGCACAGTGTAACACAACACTGGCACAGAGTAACACCACACTGGCACAGTGTAACACATCACTGGCACAGAGTAACACGACACTGGCACAGAGTAACACGACACTGGCACAGTGTAACACGACACTGGCACAGAGTAACAGGACACTGGCACAGAGTAACAGGACACTGGCACAGAGTAACAGGACACTGGCACAGAGTAACAGGACACTGGCACAGAGTAACAGGACACTGGCACAGAGTAACATGACACTGGCACAGAGTAACAGGACACTGGCACAGAGTAACACGACACTGCCACAGAGTAACATGACACTGGCACAGAGTAACGAGACACTGGCACAGAGTAATGAGACACTGGCACAGTGTAACACAACACTGGCACAGAGTAACACCACACTGGCACAGTGTAACACGACACTGGCACAGAGTAACACGACACTGGCACAGAGTAACGAGACACTGGCACAGAGTAACACGACACTGCCACAGAGTAACACGACATTGGCACAGAGTAACACGACACTGGCACAGAGTAACAGGACACTGGCACAGAGTAACAGGACACTGGCACAGAGTAACATGACACTGGCACAGAGTAACACGACACTGGCACAGAGTAACACGACACTGGCACAGAGTAACACGACACTGGCACAGAGTAACACGACACTGGCACAGTGTAACACGACACTGGCACAGTGTAACACGACACTGGCACAGAGTAACACCACACTGGCACAGAGTAACACGACACTGGCACAGAGTAACAGGACACTGCCACAGAGTAACACGACATTGGCACAGAGTAACACGACACTGGCACAGAGTAACAGGACACTGGCACAGAGTAACACGACACTGGCACAGAGTAACACGACACTGGCACAGAGTAACACGACACTGGCACAGAGTAACAGGACACTGGCACAGAGTAACAGGACACTGGCACAGAGTAACACGACACTGGCACAGAGTAACACGACACTGGCACAGAGTAACAGGACACTGGCACAGAGTAACATGACACTGGCACAGAGTAACATGACACTGGCACAGAGTAACATGACACTGGCACAGAGTAACACGACACTGGCACAGAGTAACACGACACTGGCACAGAGTAACGAGACACTGGCACAGAGTAACACAACACTGGCACAGAGTAACACAACACTGGCACAGAGTAACATGACACTGGCACAGAGTAACGAGACACTGGCACAGAGTAACGAGACACTGGCACAGAGTAATGAGACACTGGCACAGTGTAACACAACACTGGCACAGAGTAACACCACACTGGCACAGTGTAACACGACACTGGCACAGAGTAACGAGACACTGGCACAGAGTAACACGACACTGCCACAGAGTAACACGACACTGCCACAGAGTAACACGACACTGGCACAGAGTAACACGACACTGGCACAGAGTAACATGACACTGGCACAGAGTAATGAGACACTGGCACAGTGTAACACAACACTGGCACAGAGTAACACCACACTGGCACAGTGTAACACAACACTGGCACAGAGTAACACGACACTGGCACAGAGTAACGAGACACTGGCACAGAGTAACACGACACTGCCACAGAGTAACACGACACTGGCTCAGAGTAACACAACACTGGCACAGAGTAACATGACACTGGCACAGAGTAATGAGACACTGGCACAGTGTAACACAACACTGGCACAGAGTAACACCACACTGGCACAGTGTAACACAACACTGGCACAGAGTAACACGACACTGGCACAGAGTAACGAGACACTGGCACAGAGTAACACGACACTGCCACAGAGTAACACGACACTGCCACAGAGTAACACGACACTGGCACAGAGTAACACGACACTGGCACAGTGTAACAGGACACTGGCACAGAGTAACAGGACACTGGCACAGAGTAACAGGACACTGGCACAGAGTAACACGACACTGGCACAGAGTAACACGACACTGGCACAGAGTAACACGACACTGGCACAGAGTAACAGGACACTGGCACAGAGTAACAGGACACTGGCACAGAGTAACAGGGCACTGGCACAGAGTAACATGACACTGGCACAGAGTAACAGGACACTGGCACAGAGTAACACGACACTGCCACAGAGTAACACGACACTGCCACAGAGTAACATGACACTGGCACAGAGTAATGAGACACTGGCACAGTGTAACACAACACTGGCACAGAGTAACACCACACTGGCACAGTGTAACACGACACTGGCACAGAGTCACACGACACTGGCACAGAGTAACGAGACACTGGCACAGAGTAACACGACACTGCCACAGAGTAACACGACACTGCCACAGAGTAACACGACACTGGCACAGAGTAACAGGACACTGGCACAGAGTAACAGGACACTGGCACAGAGTAACATGACACTGGCACAGAGTAACACGACACTGGCACAGAGTAACACGACACTGGCACAGAGTAACACGACACTGGCACAGAGTAACACGACTCTGGCACAGAGTAACACCACACTGGCACAGTGTAACACGACACTGGCACAGAGTAACACGACACTGCCACAGAGTAACACGACACTGCCACAGAGTAACACGACATTGGCACAGAGTAACACGACATTGGCACAGAGTAACACGACACTGGCACAGAGTAACAGGACACTGGCACAGAGTAACACGACACTGGCACAGAGTAACACGACACTGGCACAGAGTAACACGACACTGCCACAGAGTAACACGACACTGCCACAGAGTAACACGACACTGGCACAGAGTAACACGACACTGGCACAGAGTAACACGACACTGGCACAGAGTAACACGACACTGGCACAGAGTAACACGACACTGGCACAGAGTAACACGACACTGGCACAGAGTAACACGACACTGGCACAGAGTAACACGACACTGGCACAGAGTAACACGACACTGGCACAGAGTAACACGACACTGGCACAGAGTAACACGACATTGGCACAGAGTAACACGACACTGGCAAAGAGTAACACGACACTGGCACAGTGTAACACGACACTGGCACAGAGTAACACGACACTGGCACAGAGTAACACGACACTGGCACAGAGTAACACGACACTGGCACAGAGTAACACGACATTGGCACAGAGTAACAGGACACTGGCACAGAGTAACACGACACTGCCACAGAGTAACACGACACTGCCACAGAGTAACACGACATTGGCACAGAGTAACACGACACTGGCACAGAGTAACACGACACTGGCACAGAGTAACAGGACACTGGCACAGAGTAACACGACACTGGCACAGAGTAACACGACACTGGCACAGAGTAACACGACACTGCCACAGAGTAACACGACACTGGCACAGAGTAACACGACACTGCCACAGAGTAACACGACACTGGCACAGAGTAACACGACACTGGCACAGAGTAACACGACACTGGCACAGAGTAACACAACACTGGCACAGAGTAACATGACACTGGCACAGAGTAACGAGACACTGGCACAGAGTAACGAGACACTGGCACAGTGTAATGAGACACTGGCACAGTGTAACACAACACTGGCACAGAGTAACACCACACTGGCACAGTGTAACACGACACTGGCACAGAGTAACACAACACTGGCACAGAGTAACATGACACTGGCACAGAGTAACGAGACACTGGCACAGAGTAACGAGACACTGGCACAGTGTAATGAGACACTGGCACAGAGTAACACAACACTGGCACAGAGTAACATGACACTGGCACAGAGTAACGAGACACTGGCACAGAGTAATGAGACACTGGCACAGTGTAACACAACACTGGCACAGAGTAACACCACACTGGCACAGTGTAACACATCACTGGCACAGAGTAACACGACACTGGCACAGAGTAACGAGACACTGGCACAGAGTAACATGACACTGGCACAGAGTAACACGACACTGGCACAGAGTAACATGACACTGGCACAGAGTAACGAGACACTGGCACAGTGTAACACAACTCTGGCACAGAGTAACACGACACTGGCACAGAGTAACACGACACTGGCACAGAGTAACACGACACTGGCACAGAGTAACGAGACACTGGCACAGAGTAACACAACACTGGCACAGAGTAACATGACACTGGCACAGAGTAACGAGACACTGGCACAGAGTAACGAGACACTGGCACAGTGTAATGAGACACTGGCACAGTGTAACACAACACTGGCACAGAGTAACACCACACTGGCACAGTGTAACACATCACTGGCACAGAGTAACACGACACTGGCACAGGGTAACGAGACACTGGCACAGAGTAACGAGACACTGGCACAGAGTAACGAGACACTGGCACAGAGTAACGAGACACTGGCACAGAGTAATGAGACACTGGCACAGTGTAACACAACACTGGCACAGAGTAA
This sequence comes from Locusta migratoria, assembly GCA_026315105.1. Lineage (NCBI taxonomy): Eukaryota > Metazoa > Arthropoda > Insecta > Orthoptera > Acrididae > Locusta > Locusta migratoria. The sequence goes on along the minus strand of CM048746.1, from coordinate 192,686,001 downwards.
CACGACACTGGCACAGAGTAACACGACACTGGCACAGAGTAACACGACACTGGCACAGAGTAACGAGACACTGGCACAGAGTAACACGACACTGGCACAGAGTAACACGACACTGGCACAGAGTAACACGACACTGGCACAGAGTAACACGACACTGGCACAGTGTAACACATCACTGGCACAGAGTAACACGACACTGGCACAGAGTAACGAGACACTGGCACAGAGTAACACGACACTGGCACAGAGTAACACAACACTGGCACAGAGTAACATGACACTGGCACAGAGTAACGAGACACTGGCACAGAGTAACGAGACACTGGCACAGTGTAATGAGACACTGGCACAGTGTAACACAACACTGGCACAGAGTAACACCACACTGGCACAGTGTAACACATCACTGGCACAGAGTAACACGACACTGGCACAGAGTAACGAGACACTGGCACAGAGTAACGAGACACTGGCACAAAGTAATGAGACACTGGCACAGTGTAACACGACACTGGCACAGAGTAACACGACACTGGCACAGAGTAACACGACACTGGCACAGAGTAACACGACACTGGCACAGAGTAACACGACACTGGCACAGTGTAACACATCACTGGCACAGAGTAACACGACACTGGCACAGAGTAACGAGACACTGGCACAGAGTAACACGACACTGGCACAGAGTAACACAACACTGGCACAGAGTAACATGACACTGGCACAGAGTAACGAGACACTGGCACAGAGTAACGCGATACTGGCACAGAGTAATGAGACACTGGCACAGTGTAACACAACACTGGCACAGAGTAACACCACACTGGCACAGTGTAACACAACACTGGCACAGAGTAACACGACACTGGCACAGAGTAACGAGGCACTGGCACAGAGTAACACGACACTGCTACAGAGTAACACAACACTGGCACAGAGTAACACGACACTGCCACAGAGTAACACGACACTGCCACAGAGTAACACGACTTTGGCACAGAGTAACACGACACTGGCACAGAGTAACAGGACACTGGCACAGAGTAACAGGACACTGGCACAGAGTAACACGACACTGGCACAGAGTAACACGACACTGGCACAGAGTAACACGACACTGGCACAGTGTAACACGACACTGGCACAGAGTAACAGGACACTGGCACAGAGTAACAGGACACTGGCACAGAGTAACACGACACTGGCACAGAGTAACATGACACTGGCACAGAGTAACACGACACTGGCACAGTGTAACACGACACTGGCACAGTGTAACACGACACTGGCACAGAGTAACACGACACTGGCACAGAGTAACAGGACACTGGCACAGAGTAACAGGACACTGGCACAGAGTAACACGACACTGGCACAGAGTAACACGACTTTGGCACAGAGTAACACGACACTGGCACAGAGTAACACGACACTGGCACAGTGTAACACGACACTGGCACAGTGTAACACGACACTGGCACAGAGTAACACGACACTGGCACAGAGTAACACGACACTGGCACAGAGTAACACGACACTGGCACAGAGTAACACGACACTGGCACAGAGTAACACGACACTGGCACAGAGTAACACGACACTGGCACAGAGTAACACGACACTGGCACAGAGTAACACGACACTGGCACAGAGTAACACGACACTGGCACAGAGTAACACGACACTGGCACAGAGTAACACGACACTGGCACAGAGTAACACGACACTGGCACAGAGTAACACGACACTGCCACAGAGTAACACGACATTGGCACAGAGTAACACGACACTGGCACAGAGTAACACGACACTGGCACAGTGTAACACGACACTGGCACAGAGTAACACGACACTGGCACAGAGTAACACGACACTGGCACAGAGTAACACGACACTGGCACAGAGTAACACGACATTGGCACAGAGTAACAGGACACTGGCACAGAGTAACACGACACTGCCACAGAGTAACACGACACTGCAACAGAGTAACACGACATTGGCACAGAGTAACACGACACTGGCACAGAGTAACAGGACACTGGCACAGAGTAACAGGACACTGGCACAGAGTAACACGACACTGGCACAGAGTAACACGACACTGGCACAGAGTAACACGACACTGGCACAGAGTAACACGACACTGGCACAGAGTAACACGACACTGGCACAGAGTAACACGACACTGGCACAGAGTAACACGACACTGGCACAGAGTAACACAACACTGGCACAGAGTAACATGACACTGGCACAGAGTAACATGACACTGGCACAGAGTAACGAGACACTGGCACAGAGTAACGAGACACTGGCACAGTGTAATGAGACACTGGCACAGTGTAACACAACACTGGCACAGAGTAACACCACACTGGCACAGTGTAACACGACACTGGCACAGAGTAACACAACACTGGCACAGAGTAACATGACACTGGCACAGAGTAACGAGACACTGGCACAGAGTAACGAGACACTGGCACAGTGTAATGAGACACTGGCACAGAGTAACACAACACTGGCACAGAGTAACATGACACTGGCACAGAGTAACGAGACACTGGCACAGAGTAATGAGACACTGGCACAGTGTAACACAACACTGGCACAGAGTAACACCACACTGGCACAGTGTAACACATCACTGGCACAGAGTAACACGACACTGGCACAGAGTAACGAGACACTGGCACAGAGTAACATGACACTGGCACAGAGTAACACGACACTGGCACAGAGTAACATGACACTGGCACAGAGTAACGAGACACTGGCACAGAGTAACATGACACTGGCACAGAGTAACACGACACTGGCACAGAGTAACACGACACTGGCACAGAGTAACGACACACTGGCACAGAGTAACACGACACTGGCACAGAGTAACACGACACTGGCACAGAGTAACACGACACTGGCACAGAGTAACGAGACACTGGCACAGAGTAACACAACACTGGCACAGAGTAACATGACACTGGCACAGAGTAACGAGACACTGGCACAGAGTAACGAGACACTGGCACAGTGTAATGAGACACTGGCACAGTGTAACACAACACTGGCACAGAGTAACACCACACTGGCACAGTGTAACACATCACTGGCACAGAGTAACACGACACTGGCACAGGGTAACGAGACACTGGCACAGAGTAACGAGACACTGGCACAGAGTAACGAGACACTGGCACAGAGTAACGAGACACTGGCACAGAGTAATGAGACACTGGCACAGTGTAACACAACACTGGCACAGAGTAACACGACACTGGCACAGAGTAACACGACACTGGCACAGAGTAACACGACACTGGCACAGAGTAACGAGACACTGGCACAGAGTAACACGACACTGGCACAGAGTAACACGACACTGGCACAGAGTAACACGACACTGGCACAGAGTAACACGACACTGGCACAGTGTAACACATCACTGGCACAGAGTAACACGACACTGGCACAGAGTAACGAGACACTGGCACAGAGTAACACGACACTGGCACAGAGTAACACAACACTGGCACAGAGTAACATGACACTGGCACAGAGTAACGAGACACTGGCACAGAGTAACGAGACACTGGCACAGTGTAATGAGACACTGGCACAGTGTAACACAACACTGGCACAGAGTAACACCACACTGGCACAGTGTAACACATCACTGGCACAGAGTAACACGACACTGGCACAGAGTAACGAGACACTGGCACAGAGTAACGAGACACTGGCACAGAGTAATGAGACACTGGCACAGTGTAACACGACACTGGCACAGAGTAACACGACACTGGCACAGAGTAACACGACACTGGCACAGAGTAACGAGACACTGGCACAGAGTAACACGACACTGGCACAGTGTAACACATCACTGGCACAGAGTAACACGACACTGGCACAGAGTAACGAGACACTGGCACAGAGTAACGAGACACTGGCACAGAGTAATGAGACACTGGCACAGTGTAACACAACACTGGCACAGAGTAACACCACACTGGTTGTTGTTGTTGTTGTGATGGGGGGTTTTAGGGGGACTAGACTGCTATGGCCATCAGTCCCCCGCTTCATATCTAGGCAACACACAGAAAAAACAGAAAGATAAAAAATGTGCCTGAATGAGATTAAAAACTAAGCAGAATGAAAGGATGCACCGTCAATGAATTATTGACTGAAGCAACACGAGACAATACAAAGCCACCAGACACACACAAACAAATATGAGACAAAGATGACAGAGCCAGTGAATGTGGTTGACCGACCATGTGTATAAAAGGGAAAAGTCAACCACATAGCGTACAAACTAAAAACTGTAGTCTAAAGACACGTCAAGGAGAACATAGAAAATTATCTAAAAGACCATCCAAAAGGACTCACAGCAACTGGTAAAATCCTGCAGCACGAAGAAATCGTAAAACCAAATTAGCCACAGAGGCATCGTCGCCGAGCACCAAAGAGAGAGTGTTCGGGAGGGTAAAAGAATGCCGCAGTGGGGCTAAAATGGGACAGTCGAGGAGGAGATGGACCACAGTCAATGGGGCACCACATTGGCACACGGGCGGGTCCTCTCGACGGAGGAGGTGACCATGCGTCAGATGGGTGTGACCAATGCGGAGACGGCAGAGAACCACGGAGTCCCTACGGGATCCCAGCTGCGACGACTTCCAGACAGATGTTGTGTCCTTTATCGTACGCAGCTTATTGGGCACGTCCAGAGCGGACCATTCGGCGTTCCACAGGTCGCGTATTTTAGTGCGAAGCAACGGGCGGAAGTCTGCTTCTGGGAGGCCAATCGCCAGAGGGCGGCAAGTGGTAGCCTGTTTGGCTAGCCGGTCAACGCTCTCGTTGCCCGGGATGCCTACATGGCCCGGGGTCCAAACGAAGGTAACACAGCGACCGGAGTCACTAAGAGCCAGTATCGACTCCTGAATGGCCCTGACCAATGTATGACGAGCATAACACTGATCAAGGGCCTGTAAACCGCTCAGCGAGTCGCTACAGATCAGAAAGGAGGTCCCGGGGCACATGCGGATGTGGTTAAGGGCGCGGTATATAGCCACCAGTTCTGCGGTGAAGACGCTGCTGCCGGGTGGCAAAGAGCGTTGTTCAACATGGGCGCCATGCATGTAGGCATATCCAGTGAGGTCGCCATCCGAAGAACCGTCTGTATAAATGACCTCGGAGTTACTGAACTCACGGAGCAGTGCAGAAAACTGATGCCGTAGGACCAGAGGAGAAGTAGAGGTCTTCGGCTCACAGGAAAGATCCAACCGAATCCGCGGCCGAGGAACGGTCCAGGGAGGAGCATGGAAAGTCGAGCGGAAGGGACGGTTAAGAGGAAAGGAGTCCAGGGTCGATAGTAGCGATTGGACACGCGCTGCTATTGGGAGTCCCGGCCGAGATCGCCTCTGCGGCAAACGAGTGACCTCTCCCGGAAAGAGGAGTCTGTTATTCGGATGCCGAGGGGTACAGTGAACTCTGGCAGCATACTGGGCGAGTAGTTGTTGGCGCCTGTATCGCAATGGGGCAACTCCAGCCTCTGCCAGGAGACTTGTGACAGGGCTTGTACGAAACGCTCCAGTGGCCAGACGGATGCCTGTATGGTGCACTGGGTCGAGTACTCTCAGTGCAGATGGAGAGGCTGAGCCATAGACCTGGCTTCCGTAGTCCAGGCGTGACTGCACCAGAGCATTGTACAGCCGCAGGAGGACAGGGCGTGCTGCCCCCCAGACAGTATGGCTGAGGCAACGAAGGATGTCCAAATATCGTGAACACCGTTGCTTAAGCTGGCGCAGATGAGGGAGCCATGTCAAACGCGAGTCAAAAAGGAGACCCAGGAAACGGTGTGTGTCCACAACCTGAAGGAGCTCACCATCAAGGTAGAGCTCCGGATGTGGATGTACCGTGCGTTGGCGACAAAAGTGCATCACCCTGGTTTTCGCAGGGGAAAATGTAAAACCATGGGCAGAAGCCCAATTCTGTGCCCGATGAATGGCTGCCTGCAGCCGTCGTTCAGCTACACTTGTACTAGCGGTGGAATAGTACAGGCAAAAGTCGTCCGCATAGAGGGAGCAAGAAACCGACGGCCCCACTGCAGCCACTAGGCCATTAATGGCCACTAAGAAGAGGGGTACACTTAGGACGGATCCTTGTGGTACCCCATTCTCTTGTGTATGGGACGAACTGAAGGAGGTGCCAACGCGGACTCTAAAGCGTCGTGAAAGTAAAAAATTCTGAATAAAAATTGGGAGGGAGCCACGGAGACCCCACCCATGTAGCGTGGCAAGGATGTGATGACGCCATGCCGTGTCATATGCTTTCCGGAGGTCGAAAAAGATGGCGACGAGGTGGTGACGTCGGGCGAAAGCAGTACGGATCGCCGACTCCAAAGAGAGGAGGTTATCAATGGCAGAGCGACCCTGCCGGAAAGCACCTTGCTGTGGAGCGAGCAGACCCCGATTCTCGAGAACCCACAGCAGTCGCCGGCTCACCAAACGTTCAAAGAGCTTACAAAGAACGTTTGTGAGACTGATTGGGCGGTAATTGTCAACGTTCAGTGGATCTGCACCTGGCTTCAACAGAGGGATAACGATGCTCTCCCGCCATTGGGATGGGTACGCTCCCTCGATCCAGAGACGGTTGAAGAAGTCCAAAAGATGGCGTTGCGAGTTTTCAGAAAGATGTTTCACCATTTGGCAGTGGATTCGGTCCGGTCCTGGAGATGTATTGGGGCAACTGTCAAGAATAGTTTTAAATTCCCACTCCGTAAATGGCGCATTGTACGGCTCCTGGCGGTTTGTGCGAAATACCAACTGCTTTCGCTCAGCCCGCTCTTTTAAGGTACAAAAACCTTGGCTGTAGGCAGTAGACGCCGAATTAACAGCAAAGTGCGCTGCAAAACACTCAGCAATGATGGTCGGGTCGGTATGAATAGTTCCATGGATAGAGAGACCCGCGATCCCTGCCGGTGGACGGTAGCCTGATATACGGCGAATCTTCGTCCAAATCTGGCTGGAGGAGACACGGGGTCCAATTGTGGAAACGTATTGTTCCCAGCATGCCTGCTTGTGCTGACGGATAAGCCGACGTGTCTGGGCCCGAAGGCGCTTAAATGCAACCAGGTGGTCAATGGTGGGGTGGCGCCGGTACTGCTGCAGAGCTCTGCGGTGATTGCGGATAGCTGCTGCTATCTCCGGTGACCACCAGGGCACTGGTCTTCGCCGAGGTAAGGCAGAAGAAGACGGTATCGCGGTCTCAGCAGCAGAAACGACAACGGAAATAATTTGGTCTACTGCCATTGTTGCATCAGCAGGGAGAGGGGTATCCAGCGTTGCAGCTGACGTGTATGCTGCCCAGTCGGCCCTATGGAAGGACCAGCGGGGTAGACGTGCATGGCGTTGGTGGTGGGGAAGCGAAAGGAAGATGGGAAAGTGGTCGCTTCCACAAAGGTCATCATGGACCCACCAGTTAAGGAGTGGACGTAAGCCCGGACTACATACAGAAAGGTCTATGGCGGAAAAGGTGCCATGGGCCACACTAAAATGGGTAGGAGCTCCTGTATTAAGAATACAAAGGTCAAGTTGGGTAAAAAGTAGTTCAAATTCTCGACCACGTCCTGTAGTCACGTAGCTCCCCCATGTGGGGTGATGTGCATTAAAATCTCCTAAAATAAGAAACGGTGAAGGAAGTTGAGCGATTAAGGCCGCTAGGTCAGCTGGTGCCACTGCTGCATCAGGAGGGAGATAAAGGGAACAGATGGTAATGTCCCGCGATGCTCGAACCCTGACAGCAACAGCCTCCAGGGCTGTGTTAAGTGGCACTGGGGAACTGTAGGCAGAGGTATGTACATATAGACATACCCCGCCCGACACCCTATTGTAAATGGCGCGATTATTGAAGTACCCCCGGTAGCCCCGAAGGGTGGGGGTCCGATCACCTGGAAACCAGGTTTCCTGGAGAGCAACACAGAGAGGTGGAAACGCGCTCAACAGCTGACGCAATTCAGCCAAACGGCAGAAAAATCCTCCACAGTTCCATTGGAGGATCAGACTGTTTCCCGGCTGACGGTGCATGAAGCTGAAGATGGAAGAGGAGTGGTATCAGCACTCGACGCTGGCTGTGAAGCCTGATCCTCCGTGTCCATGGTATCCCCGAGATCGGCAAAGGCCAAATATTCTGGCGTAGCTAGAAGGATCACATCATCCTCAGGCGCGTCAGGTGCAGGGGCTGGGGGCACCAAGGCCGCCAGTGTCTCCTTGCACTTTACTGGCTTTTCTTTCCTTTCCTTCTTGTCTTCCCGTCGTTCCTTGGGCCTACCGGAGGAGGAGGGTTTCCCCGGAAGGGCTTGAGGAGTGTGGGAAGACTGAGGAGCCAGGCGGCTTTCTGGGCGAGGGTCCTTCAGCCGCTGGCTAGTGTCAGGTATCTGGGGGGACATGGTGGGAAGGGCAGAAGAGGTTCCCTTCCCAGAAACAGAAGCCAGAGAAGGGGAACCCTTTTCTGGCTGGGGAGTGGGGGTAGCCACTCCCGACGTGGGGGGCAGTACCTGCCCCACAGAAGATTGTGTGCCTCCAGATGTCTGGGAGGCAGAGGTAGAGGGGCGGCCCATAGGGCCCACAGACGGAGGTAGAGCAGGGCGAGATGTGGCCACCGGTGGTGGCGCCATCGATGTAGCAGCAGCGTATGTACTCACTAAGGAAACAGGATGCAGCTTTTCATATTTCTTTCTTGCCTCGGAATATGTTAGTCGGTCCAACGTTTTATATTCGACTATCTTCTTCTCTTTATGTAGAGCGGGACAATCCTGCGAACAGGGAGAGTGGTGACCGCCGCAATTGACACAATAAGGTGGTGGGGCACAGGCAGTGTCAGGATGTAAGGCACGGCCACAGTCCCTGCAGGTTGCAGCAGCGTTGCAGCGAGAGGACATGTGCCCGAAGCGCCAACATTTATAGCATCGCATTGGAGGGGGGATGTATGGCTGGACGTCACAGCGATACATCATTACTTTGACCTTTTCGGGCAGATTGTCACCCTCAAAGGCCAAAACAAATGCGCCAGTGGCCACCCTCTTATCTTTTGGTCCACGAAAGACGCGGCGGACAAAGTGTACTCCGCGTCGTTGTAAATGGTCACGTAATTCCTCATCTGTCTGCAACAATAAGTCTCGGTGGTATATGACTCCCTGTACCTTATTTAAAGACTTGTGAGGCGTTATTGACACGGGAATGTCGCCTAAATGGTCACACGTAAGGAGGTTTCGTGACTGAGCTGGGGTCTCCGCCTGAATCAAGACCGAACCGTCTCGCAGTTTCGACATTCCGGCAACTTCGCCATACCTTTCTTCGAGGTGTTCCACGAAGAAAGAGGGCTTAGTTGCCTGGAAAGATTCCCCATCTCGTCTGGTACATACTAGATATCTGGGTGTATATGGCTCTGTCTGTTTAGTGGGCCCACGTTCCCCCCACGGAGTTAGGGAAGGGAACGATTTGGGGTCGTATCTTGCAGCATTGAAATTGAACTTTCCACACTTGGAGACACCTGACTGAGAGCCAGGATTTTGAGAGGGTTGTTTCCTCTTCATCGCGGAGTGTCCGCCCCGATGCCACCCACTCCGAAACAGGGGCTCTCCTCAAGGGCGCCACCCAGCCACAGCAACGTCACCTGGCAGGATGACCGTTGCCGGGAGTCCTGATGCCCCGCAGAGACGAGCATCGACTCCTTGGCATTCATGAGGAGGTCACAGCTCAGGCATCGGCAGTGTGATCCCTGTGCAATTCAGGGGGCTCAACCATGAGGGTACATAACAGCCCCACCACACGGACTGGCTACCGTGCTGGTGACCTAGCGGGGGAGGGGGCTACGGCGAGGAAGGGATGTGGAAGGAAAGGGTAGGAATCCGTGCCGTAGGGGCTAGGTTGGGAGTTCTTCCCCAAATGGCTCACACTTAATCAGAAAATTTTGTTGGAGGTCAAACCACAATGGGGACCTAACTGGGCCGAAAACTGTGAAAACGGCAAACAAAGACACAATTACATACCAACAGTACCATGGGAATAGCCGGGCCATCAACACAAGAACACCTAGAGACAGGGTTGGAGAAGGGTAGGGTGGGAAAAAGGATTAGGAAGGGAGGGAACCAGGGTGAGGAAAAGCGGCCTCGGACATAGGAAGGAAGGCCGCAATGGCTCGGGGACCCGTGCGCGCCACACACGTACCCACAAAAGAGCTGTGGGACCCCTGGGGGGGCCACACTGGCACAGTGTAACACATCACTGGCACAGAGTAACACGACACTGGCACAGAGTAACGAGACACTGGCACAGAGTAACACGACACTGGCACAGAGTAACACAACACTGGCACAGAGTAACATGACACTGGCACAGTGTAACGAGACACTGGCACAGAGTAACGAGACACTGGCACAGAGTAATGAGACACTGGCACAGTGTAACACAACACTGGCACAGAGTAACACCACACTGGCACAGTGTAACACAACACTGGCACAGAGTAACACGACACTGGCACAGAGTAACGAGACACTGGCACAGAGTAACACGACACTGCTACAGAGTAACACAACACTGGCACAGAGTAACATGACACTGGCACAGAGTAACGAGACACTGGCACAGAGTAACGAGACACTGGCACAGAGTAATGAGACACTGGCACAGTGTAACACAACACTGGCACAGAGTAACACCACACTGGCACAGTGTAACACATCACTGGCACAGAGTAACACGACACTGGCACAGAGTAACGAGACACTGGCACAGAGTAACACGACACTGGCACAGAGTACCACAACACTGGCACAGAGTAACATGACACTGGCACAGAGTAACGAGACACTGGCACAGAGTAACGAGACACTGGCACAGAGTAATGAGACACTGGCACAGTGTAACACAACACTGGCACAGAGTAACACCACACTGGCACAGTGTAACACAACACTGGCACAGAGTAACACGACACTGGCACAGAGTAACGAGACACTGGCACAGAGTAACACGACACTGCCACAGAGTAACACGACATTGGCACAGAGTAACACGACACTGGCACAGAGTAACGAGACACTGGCACAGAGTAACGAGACACTGGCACAGAGTAACACGACACTGGCACAGAGTAACATGACACTGGCACAGAGTAACGAGACACTGGCACAGAGTAATGAGACACTGGCACAGTGTAACACAACACTGGCACAGAGTAACACCACACTGGCACAGTGTAACACAACACTGGCACAGAGTAACACGACACTGGCACAGAGTAACGAGACACTGGCACAGAGTAAAACGACACTGCCACAGAGTAACACGACATTGGCACAGAGTAACACGACACTGGCACAGAGTAACAGGACACTGGCACAGAGTAACAGGACACTGGCACAGAGTAACATGACACTGGCACAGAGTAACATGACACTGGCACAGAGTAACACGACACTGGCACAGAGTAACACGACACTGGCACAGAGTAACACGACACTGGCACAGTGTAACACGACACTGGCACAGAGTAACACGACACTGGCACAGAGTAACACGACACTGGCACAGTGTAACACGACACTGCCACAGAGTAACACGACATTGGCACAGAGTAACGAGACACTGGCACAGAGTAACACGACACTGCCACAGAGTAACACGACACTGGCACAGAGTAACACGACACTGGCACAGAGTAACAGGACACTGGCACAGAGTAACAGGACACTGGCACAGAGTAACATGACACTGGCACAGAGTAACATGACACTGGCACAGAGTAACAGGACACTGGCACAGAGTAACACGACACTGCCACAGAGTAACACGACATTGGCACAGAGTAACACGACACTGGCACAGAGTAACAGGACACTGGCACAGAGTAACAGGACACTGGCACAGAGTAACATGACACTGGCACAGAGTAACACGACACTGGCACAGAGTAACATGACACTGGCACAGAGTAACACGACACTGGCACAGAGTAACGAGACACTGGCACAGAGTAATGAGACACTGGCACAGTGTAACACAACACTGGCACAGAGTAACACCACACTGGCACAGTGTAACACAACACTGGCACAGAGTAACACGACACTGGCACAGAGTAACGAGACACTGGCACAGAGTAACACGACACTGGCACAGAGTAACACGACACTGGCACAGAGTAACACGACACTGGCACAGAGTAACACGACACTGGCACAGAGTAACACGACACTGGCACAGTGTAACACGACACTGGCACAGAGTAACACCACACTGGCACAGTGTAACACGACACTGGCACAGAGTAACACGACACTGCCACAGAGTAACACGACACTGCCACAGAGTAACACGACACTGGCACAGAGTAACAGGACACTGGCACAGAGTAACAGGACACTGGCACAGAGTAACAGGACACTGGCACAGAGTAACATGAACTGGCACAGAGTAACATGACACTGGCACAGAGTAACACGACACTGGCACAGAGTAACACGACACTGCCACAGAGTAACACGACATTGGCACAGAGTAACACGACACTGGCACAGAGTAACAGGACACTGGCACAGAGTAACAGGACACTGGCACAGAGTAACAGGACACTGGCACAGAGTAACATGACACTGGCACAGAGTAACATCGACACTGGCACAGAGTAACACGACACTGGCACAGTGTAACACGACACTGGCACAGAGTAACACGACACTGGCACAGAGTAACACCACACTGGCACAGTGTAACACGACACTGGCACAGAGTAACACGACACTGCCACAGAGTAACACGACACTGCCACAGAGTAACACGACATTGGCACAGAGTAACACGACACTGGCACAGAGTAACAGGACACTGGCACAGAGTAACGAGACACTGGCACAGAGTAACACAACACTGGCACAGAGTAACACAACACTGGCACAGAGTAACATGACACTGGCACAGAGTAACGAGACACTGGCACAGAGTAATGAGACACTGGCACAGTGTAACACAACACTGGCACAGAGTAACACCACACTGGCACAGTGTAACACATCACTGGCACAGAGTAACACGACACTGGCACAGAGTAACGAGACACTGGCACAGAGTAACACGACACTGGCACAGAGTAACACAACACTGGCACAGAGTAACATGACACTGGCACAGAGTAACGAGACACTGGCACAGAGTAACACGACACTGCCACAGAGTAACACGACACTGCCACAGAGTAACACGACACTGGCACAGAGTAACACGACACTGGCACAGAGTAACATGACACTGGCACAGAGTAATGAGACACTGGCACAGTGTAACACAACACTGGCACAGAGTAACACCACACTGGCACAGTGTAACACAACACTGGCACAGAGTAACACGACACTGGCACAGAGTAACGAGACACTGGCACAGAGTAACACGAGACTGCCACAGAGTAACACGACACTGGCACAGAGTAACACAACCCTGGCACAGAGTAACATGACACTGGCACAGAGTAATGAGACACTGGCACAGTGTAACACAACACTGGCACAGAGTAACACCACACTGGCACAGTGTAACACAACACTGGCACAGAGTAACACGACACTGGCACAGAGTAACACGACACTGGCACAGAGTAACGAGACACTGGCACAGAGTAACACGACACTTGCCACAGAGTAACACGACACTGCCACAGAGTAACACGACACTGCCACAGAGTAACACGACATTGGCACAGAGTAACACGACACTGGCACAGAGTAACAGGACACTGGCACAGAGTAAACACGACACTGGCACAGTGTAACACGACACTGGCACAGAGTAACACGACACTGGCACAGAGTAACACGACACTGGCACAGTGTAACACGACACTGGCACAGAGTAACAGGACACTGGCACAGAGTAACAGGACACTGGCACAGAGTAACAGGACACTGGCACAGAGTAACAGGACACTGCACAGAGTAACATGACACTGGCACAGAGTAACACGACACTGCCACAGAGTAACACGACACTGGCACAGAGTAACGAGACACTGGCACAGAGTAATGAGACACTGGCACAGTGTAACACAAACACTGGCACAGAGTAACACCACACTGGCACAGTGTAACACGACACTGGCACAGAGTAACACGACACTGGCACAGAGTAACGAGACACTGGCACAGAGTAACACGACACTGCCACAGAGTAACACGACATTGGCACAGAGTAACACGACACTGGCACAGAGTAACAGGACACTGGCACAGAGTAACACGACACTGGCACAGAGTAACACGACACTGGCACAGAGTAACACGACACTGGCACAGAGTAACACGACACTGGCACAGTGTAACACGACACTGGCACAGAGTAACACCACACTGGCACAGAGTAACACCACACTGGCACAGAGTAACACGACACTGGCACAGAGTAACAGGACACTGCCACAGAGTAACACGACATTGGCACAGAGTAACACGACACTGGCACAGAGTAACAGGACACTGGCACAGAGTAACAGGACACTGGCACAGAGTAACACGACACTGGCACAGAGTAACACGACACTGGCACAGAGTAACAGGACACTGGCACAGAGTAACAGGACACTGGCACAGAGTAACACGACACTGGCACAGAGTAACAGGACACTGGCACAGAGTAACATGACACTGGCACAGAGTAACATGACACTGGCACAGAGTAACATGACACTGGCACAGAGTAACATGACACTGGCACAGAGTAACACGACACTGGCACAGAGTAACACGACACTGGCACAGAGTAACACGACACTGGCACAGAGTAACGAGACACTGGCACAGAGTAACACAACACTGGCACAGAGTAACACAACACTGGCACAGAGTAACATGACACTGGCACAGAGTAACGAGACACTGGCACAGAGTAACGAGACACTGGCACAGTGTAACGAGACACTGGCACAGAGTAATGAGACACTGGCACAGTGTAACACAACACTGGCACAGAGTAACACCACACTGGCACAGTGTAACACAACACTGGCACAGAGTAACACGACACTGGCACAGAGTAACGAGACACTGGCACAGAGTAACACGACACTGCCACAGAGTAACACGACACTGCCACAGAGTAACACGACACTGGCACAGAGTAACATGACACTGGCACAGAGTAATGAGACACTGGCACAGTGTAACACAACACTGGCACAGAGTAACACCACACTGGCACAGTGTAACACAACACTGGCACAGAGTAACACGACACTGGCACAGAGTAATGAGACACTGGCACAGAGTAATGAGACACTGGCACAGTGTAACACAACACTGGCACAGAGTAACACCACACTGGCACAGTGTAACACAACACTGGCACAGAGTAACACGACACTGGCACAGAGTAACGAGACACTGGCACAGAGTAATGAGACACTGGCACAGTGTAACACATCACTGGCACAGAGTAACACGACACTGGCACAGAGTAACACAACACTGGCACAGAGTAACATGACACTGGCACAGAGTAATGAGACACTGGCACAGTGTAACACAACACTGGCACAGAGTAACACCACACTGGCACAGTGTAACACAACACTGGCACAGAGTAACACGACACTGGCACAGAGTAACGAGACACTGGCACAGAGTAACACGACACTGCCACAGAGTAACACGACACTGGCACAGAGTAACACGACACTGGCACAGAGTAACATGACACTGGCACAGAGTAATGAGACACTGGCACAGTGTAACACAACACTGGCACAGAGTAACACAACACTGGCACAGAGTAACACGACACTGGCACAGAGTAACGAGACACTGGCACAGAGTAACACGACACTGCCACAGAGTAACACGACACTGGCACAGAGTAACACAACACTGGCACAGAGTAACATGACACTGGCACAGAGTAATGAGACACTGGCACAGAGTAATGAGACACTGGCACAGAGTAATGAGACACTGGCACAGTGTAACACAACACTGGCACAGAGTAACACCACACTGGCACAGTGTAACACAACACTGGCACAGAGTAACACGACACTGGCACAGAGTAACGAGACACTGGCACAGAGTAACACGACACTGCCACAGAGTAACACGACACTGCCACAGAGTAACACGACACTGCCACAGAGTAACACGACATTGGCACAGAGTAACACGACACTGGCACAGAGTAACAGGACACTGGCACAGAGTAACAGGACACTGGCACAGAGTAACAGGACACTGGCACAGAGTAACACGACACTGGCACAGAGTAACACGACACTGGCACAGAGTAACACGACACTGGCACAGAGTAACAGGACACTGGCACAGAGTAACAGGACACTGGCACAGAGTAACAGGACACTGGCACAGAGTAACATGACACTGGCACAGAGTAACATGACACTGGCACAGAGTAACAGGACACTGGCACAGAGTAACACGACACTGCCACAGAGTAACACGACACTGCCACAGAGTAACATGACACTGGCACAGAGTAATGAGACACTGGCACAGTGTAACACAACACTGGCACAGAGTAACACCACACTGGCACAGTGTAACACGACACTGGCACAGAGTAACACGACACTGGCACAGAGTAACGAGACACTGGCACAGAGTAACACGACACTGCCACAGAGTAACACGACACTGCCACAGAGTAACACGACACTAGCACAGAGTAACAGGACACTGGCACAGAGTAACAGGACACTGGCACAGAGTAACATGACACTGGCACAGAGTAACATGACACTGGCACAGAGTAACACGACACTGGCACAGAGTAACACGACACTGGCACAGAGTAACACGACACTGGCACAGAGTAACACGACACTGGCACAGAGTAACACCACACTGGCACAGTGTAACACGACACTGGCACAGAGTAACACGACCCTGCCACAGAGTAACACGACACTGCCACAGAGTAACACGACATTGGCACAGAGTAACACGACACTGGCACAGAGTAACAGGACACTGGCACAGAGTAACAGGACACTGGCACAGAGTAACACGACACTGGCACAGAGTAACACGACACTGGCACAGTGTAACACGACACTGGCACAGAGTAACAGGACACTGGCACAGAGTAACAGGACACTGGCACAGAGTAACACGACACTGGCACAGAGTAACATGACACTGGCACAGAGTAACACGACACTGGCACAGTGTAACACGACACTGGCACAGTGTAACACGACACTGGCACAGAGTAACACGACACTGGCACAGAGTAACAGGACACTGGCACAGAGTAACACGACACTGGCACAGAGTAACACGACACTGGCACAGTGTAACACGACACTGGCACAGTGTAACACGACACTGGCACAGAGTAACACGACACTGGCACAGAGTAACACGACACTGCCACAGAGTAACACGACAGTGGCACAGAGTAACACGACACTGGCACAGAGTAACACGACACTGGCACAGAGTAACACGACACTGGCACAGAGTAACACGACACTGGCACAGAGTAACACGACACTGGCACAGAGTAACACGACACTGGCACAGAGTAACACGACACTGGCACAGAGTAACACGACACTGACACAGAGTAACACGACACTGGCACAGAGTAACACGACACTGGCACAGAGTAACACGACACTGCCACAGAGTAACACGACACTGGCACAGAGTAACACGACACTGGCACAGAGTAACACGACACTGGCACAGTGTAACACGACACTGGCACAGAGTAACACGACACTGGCACAGAGTAACACGACACTGGCACAGAGTAACACGACATTGGCACAGAGTAACACGACACTGGCACAGAGGAACAGGACACTGGCACAGAGTAACACGACACTGCCACAGAGTAACACGACACTGCCACAGAGTAACACGACATTGGCACAGAGTAACACGACACTGGCACAGAGTAACAGGACACTGGCACAGAGTAACAGGACACTGGCACAGAGTAACACGACACTGGCACAGAGTAACACGACACTGGCACAGAGTAACACGACACTGGCACAGAGTAACACGACACAGCCACAGAGTAACACGACACTGGCACAGAGTAACACGACACTGGCACAGAGTAACACGACACTGCCACAGAGTAACACGACACTGGCACAGAGTAACACGACACTGGCACAGAGTAACACGACACTGGCACAGAGTAACACGACATTGGCACAGAGTAACACGACACTGGCACAGAGTAACAGGACACTGGCACAGAGTAACAGGACACTGGCACAGAGTAACACGACACTGGCACAGAGTAACACGACACTGCCACAGAGTAACACGACACTGGCACAGAGTAACACGACACTGGCACAGAGTAACACGACACTGCCACAGAGTAACACGACACTGGCACAGAGTAACACGACACTGGCACAGAGTAACACGACACTGGCACAGAGTAACACGACATTGGCACAGAGTAACACGACACTGGCACAGAGTAACACGACACTGCCACAGAGTAACACGACACTGCCACAGAGTAACACGACATTGGCACAGAGTAACACGACACTGGCACAGAGTAACAGGACACTGGCACAGAGTAACAGGACACTGGCACAGAGTAACACGACACTGGCACAGAGTAACACGACACTGGCACAGAGTAACACGACACTGGCACAGTGTAACACGACACTGGCACAGAGTAACAGGACACTGGCACAGAGTAACACGACACTGGCACAGAGTAACAGGACACTGGCACAGAGTAACAGGACACTGGCACAGAGTAACACGACACTGGCACAGAGTAACACGACACTGGCACAGTGTAACACGACACTGGCACAGAGTAACAGGACACTGGCACAGAGTAACAGGACACTGGCACAGAGTAACATGACACTGGCACAGAGTAACATGACACTGGCACAGAGTAACATGACACTGGCACAGAGTAACACGACACTGGCACAGAGTAACACGACACTGGCACAGAGTACTACGACACTGGCACAGTGTAACACAACACTGGCACAGAGTAACATGCCCTGTGATTCTGGCCGGCCAGCTGCCAGTGTAAGCCGCTACCACTGCAGACCGCCTTTGCCGGGCCACTGCTGGCCGTGTGGAAGAGAGGCGCACATGGGCAAGTGGCAGCTGTAGTGTAGTGCAGTGGCACACGTGACGATTTTTACCGGCCTTCTCACCCTACTGTTGACGTAGCGCAAATAGGACTACAATAGAAAATTTTGATTGTGTATACAATAAATTACAAATATTTCAATTCTCTTCTGTTACAGGGCATTGAATAAAATTCAGTGGCGAAGTTAAAATTTTGTTAAGTTCGTAGGCTTCCACAGGCGGTATCATTTTGAATAAAACATTTCTGGATATTAGGCCGCGACATTTTTAAACATTTAGCAAATAAATTTCCGACGTTGCGACCACTGCTGATACGCTACTGGCAGCCAATCACCATCTTTGATGTATGATGTCGGTATAAAATAACCGAAAAATTCACAGTACATAAGGGTGTACATTTAGCAGCATCCAACAGTTAACCGTCCTGAAGAAGAGCACTGCACAGTGCTCGATACGACGGCAATTCATTTGCTAAGTTACTTCCTGGCAGATTAAACCGGGACACGAACCTGGAACCTCGCCTCCTACTTTCTAGAAGTAAAGTTGTGAGGACGGGCCGTGAGTAGTGTCGGGATAGCTCAGTGGTAGAGCGCTTGCCAGCGAAAAGCAAAGGTTCCAGGTTCGTGTCCCGGTTCCGGCACACAATTTTGATCTGCCAGAAAGTTTCATATGAGCGCACATTTATCATTTGCTAAGTGTTTAAAAATAACGCCTTCCACTACCCAGAATTGTTTTATTAAAATTTTATGTCAGGCTGAAACTCGTTCCTTGTTTTTCATTTTGCTGTTTTATTCTTCTGGTAGATCATGTCATCGTTGATGTTGTTATTGAGATCTTCGCTTTGTTTTGTTAATGAGGGTGGCTAGCCTTCTGAGCGATCGGCTGTACAGAAACGTTTGTAGCCCTGCCCAAATCATCAACCTAAAGCGTACTAGGGTCTATTATTCTATTTTCTCGCAACTTTCTCTGCATTCCCGCAAGTGATCGAACTCCTTTCTGTACCCACTCAAACTCCTTCCTATACCACACAGAAATGGTTCAAATGTTTGTAAATCTATAGGAGTCAAATGCGTGAGCACCAGTCAGTATCTTACAAACTACTTAAACTAAGGTAAACTAACCTAAGGGCAACACAAACAGCCATACCCGAGGGGGGACTCTAACCCCCGACGGCGAAAAGCACGGTACCCCAGTGCGCACGGCGAATCTGCCGCGCCAGAAGTGGTTATTTGCCTGTTTGAGGCATGCATTTGCAGTGGATTAAGTGGTCTTCGTATTTCGGTAGTGGAAGCACGAACAGTTTTGTGGAACAAAACTGTGGACCCGTCTGAAGACAGGAACGCGATTAGAAATACATTGAGACAACCTTCCTGCGAAATTAATGAGGACTTTGAGAAAATGGAAAGCAAAGAAAAAAATTCATTTCGTAACTGGTATACTAATGTGTCATGATACGGTACTTTATTAGTTACTTGTATCATGTCAGCAGTATTTGTCATAATACTATGTAAAATCGTTTGGGATTCATTAGTTTATGTATGGAATCAACTTCACTCGACCACGACAGCCAAGCGACTGCTCGTTAGACCGGTACAATGTAGGCGTGTGTGCAAGCAGCGCTCCACCGGTAAAATACCGGCCGTCCAAAATCGGCGTGTATGCAACCAGCCTTAGAACGCTCGGCCACTTCACCGCGGCGACGGGGAGCGGCTGCGCAATCCGTATTACAGCGGTTGGCTTTCACAACCTACAAGCTTTGTAATTAGTGACAAACATTTAAAATTGATTTCAACTAATTGTTGGTCTCTTTCTTTACTGTTTCAGTTAACTTCGACCATTTCCAGATACTGAGAGCGATAGGAAAGGGCAGTTTCGGCAAGGTAAGATATAGAATTCAAATTGTTTTCTTAAATTTATATATATGTCATTTTAAAATTCAATTTGAGCAACTTCTTACGCCGCCTGTTAGTAAGAGTACCTCATTTGCTGAGCCCTATAATAGGTCTAGACCAGAGGTGGGCACAAATCGGCTCAATGAGCAGCGTTCGCGCTCGGCCGGTAGTTATCCTAGTTGCCGCTAGAGGTCTGCATGCTTGCTGGCGCTCGTAGTTCCGTGAGAGTCCGGTATTAAACAAAACACTGTGATTAAGTTATCACGTAAGTAGGTACAGCATTATAATACATACCTCTATTTTACTTCCTTCCTCGCGTAGATTGTTAAGAAGATTAAGTCGCATTTCACCTTCTACACAGCCATACTGGTTGAAGTGATGAGTTTTACAGTGGCGTTCTAAATTGTACTTTTTTAGGCCTAGTATTTTACCACATACCAAACATTTTGCTCCTCCTTCGCTTTCAGTGAAGAAGTAATCACACTCCCAACTTGAGTTGAACTGGAAAATAGAACTCCGCTTTACCGCTCCGATTTGACCAGCCATTTCAACTCCACAGCGTACTGTACCATAACGTAATATCATAGATTATAACGAAAACCCTGAAGTACAAAATTCGAACTAACAGATGGCACTGTTAGCGTTGTCTTCTGAAACAAAACAAAAAATCGCTCTTATCTTTATAAGATATTTGCCGGCTTGACTGCATTCGCTGGACGTTATGTTACTTACTTGTAAACATAATAGCATTTTTCAGGAGATACCCCTAGCAGTGGAATCTGTTCATTCAAGTTATATACTACAGAGTGTGCACTATTATCTTTATAAGTTATTTTATAACGCACTCAGCCAGGTGCATTTCTGCGGCTACGTTAGCGCGTTGGCTGCGCATAACGCCATCTAGTCTCTTCAGCAGGAACTACGTGATGGACGCCAGCTGCTCGCGGCTCTGCTCCCGCTCAGGCAGGCGGCTTCGAGAGCGCGGCTCGGTCATTCCCGCCTCTGGTCTAGACGAACTGTGTCCGTAGTGGAAGACGCAGTTTTATTAAGAGTACGCGGAGAATAGTGAGGTGCTGTGTGTTATAAGACAAAAACTACTTATCATGTATTAGATACTTGTCTCAGATTGCTGGTCTGCGTTGTAGTTGAAATCCGTCGAACCAGGATTTCTGCATAGCTACCTTCATACAAATGAAATGGTGGTCGAGGTTGATTGACGAACTCACTTATTTAAATAATGGAAATGTTTTATTTGCTTGTTACTTATTTGCATTTTTTTGACATGTTGATTTAAAACATAAAAGAGGAGAAAAATAAACCCAGAATTTAAAACATTTCAAGGAGATAAAATTGGGGAATGACAAAACCCAGAGGGCAGTTAAAACACATGTTCAGAAATGAAAATAGCCATGGTTGTTATAGCTCACATATATGCAGTATTAAAACCCATGGAGATTAAAAGACACTCTTTGTGGAAAATAGTCTATGACGGGAGCACTCATTTGAAGTCTATGGCAACGCAATATTCTGTGTACTCGGCGGTTGCTCAAGTTTTAAAGACTGAAGACACTGAACACGAGCACTGGCACTAACACTTTTTTTATTAGTTTGTATAGTCTATGGGACTTAACTACAGGGTCATCAGTCCCTAAACTTACAAACTACTTATCAACTAGCTTACCCTAAGGACGGCACAAATATCCATGCCCAAGGGGGGATTCGAACCCCCGACTGTAGTGGCCGTGCAGACCGTGACTGGAGCGCCTCAGTCCCCTTGGCCACCGCTGCCGGCAGGCACTGACACTGTGACATAGATGTTGCACTGATAAAATGTGGTAGTACAGGTTCCCCACTGGGGATGAGGATTGGAGGGGAGGAGCGGAGGGGTTGGGGTGGTAGGGGGTGAGGGGTTGAGGGGTGATGAGGGCTGCCCGGGAAGGTGAGGGTAAAGCAAACGAGAGTCAGAGTTATTGACAGTGACATGGGATCGATTAATCGGACATAATTACCAGGAAGGACACACACGAGATAACACTATCTTTCTACAGGTTTTAACATTTCCACAAACCTGCTGTAAACAATATATACCAAAGATAAGGTAGCTACATATCAGAACCAATAAATCCTCATAAAATCCTGGAACCATTGACTAAATAACTAACACACTAACTTTCGACAAGTCTGAAGTTAAATCCTGGTTCGCGATCGATCCAACAAACAAATTCCACCGAAAACGTCTTATAACATTTTCACATTCAACAGCGGATTATTTTACCACCAAAATCTTACCAAATTTTTTGCATTAGTCAATGTTTAATTACATTTCATTTTAGCGCGCAAAATTTCCCAGTAAGATCTTCTCGAACTTCTTCATAAATTGACTGAACTGCCAGGTTTTTCATTAAACACGTTCTTTCACTTTTATTGCTTTTTAAAGCATATGAACGTAAAATACACATTTCTTGTACACGTGTTAAGTTAAGTCCAGAACTTTCTTTTTACGAATCAGATTACATATTTCTCTGTTAATTGTTAAAGTAATAAATGGGTCACGGACGTCAATTTGCAGCAGGGTATTGGAACATATCTCGTATTCAAATATTGAGAGTTGGAGTTTGAAAAGGAGCCCAAAATGCTATCCATGGTGGTAGGCCTTCTCGATGTCAAGGGAAACTAGGATAGCGGCTCGACGGGAGTTCAACTCGTCGCAAAGAATGTGGGTAAGACGCAGGAGTTGGCCATCGACAAAGAAGACTGTGTTTCCAGGACCTTGCTGAAACCGAGGTGAGGCTGATGGGACGATAGGATGAGGCACCAGAGGGCGGCTTGCCGGGTTTAAGAAACATGAGGATATGGGAGGTTCTCCACAGGTCGTGGAAGAAGCTGGTATATAGGATCAGGGTGTAGAGGGAAGCAAGGGCTGCATGGAAAGAACGGGGGCAAGCCTGAAGGTGCCTGTAGCTCAATAAGTTGTGGCCGGGAGCTGCGTTACATTTCGTACGGTTGTTTCTGACTAGGCTTCCATAGATATGGAACGAAAAGGCACTTACTATTCGAGTGTGTTGCGTATTGTAAGTAGAGTAACTGTCGTGCATTCTTGTCACAACTGTTTGCTGTTTGGCTTCTCTAAAAATTCACGTCAATTTGGTATAATTGTATATTAGTAGATTAATAAAAAGAAACCTACATTTACTTTAGAAAATTTGGAGACAGTGGACACAAAATTTGTGTGTGCGCTCAGCTCCTCTACCACACCAAAATCTTGGAATCACTATTTCTATTACATGATACTCTAATAGCTTGGTCATATAAATGAATCATTCCAGTCTTTGAACTTTTGCATCACAAACTGCTTTTATTAATTCTCGCAGGTTAATAATTTAAATGATGCTATATAAAAAAATTCATAATACCATCAGATATTGATGTACCAACGTTTTATTCCCACATTAACTGTAGGGCCTGGAATTACGATGCATGAGATGCAGATAGCTGAGGTATCGAGTGGTTGGTGTAAATCATTCATTGATGTCAATTTTTGTTCAGTTCTGTTTGCCCAAAAGCTGTAGATTTGTATTGTAAAATGGATACTGCTTTTCAGTATCAGTAACTTGGAATCTCTGCGAAGCAGATTAACTTATTTAAAGTCACACACATAAAGCGAACAAAAGCCCTTTGCAATTGAACTGCTTTTATCTTCGCAAGGTCAGTAGAAAGACCCTGTTGGATCAGACTAGAATAATTATATATCACCGGGGTTATGTATGACTCACGATGTTAAAGTTTCTCAGTGCACGGTTTGCGTCGCTGTTCTTCAAATGGCCTTAACGAATTAGTAAATCTGTTAAATGTTTGAGATTAAGCATGCAAGCGAAAAACATAGTATAATGTTTGAAATTATGTGTTAAATTTGCTGGAAGTCGCTAAGTGCTCTCTCATTATATAGTACTGGATGATGACTGTGTGGATGATTCGCGCTCTATTTTTAAGTAAAAGCAAATTTTTAGCGTATCTCGATGTTAAATGACGTCATATCTCTTTAACAATGTGTTCTATAACGAAATGGGCTAACATTACAGGTACGTCGATTTTGATACCTAGTTTTTCGAAGATCTCCTAAAATATTTAATATTCCTCCTGAAACACCCTGTATATTCATTTCCAGAAGATACTATTATCACACCTAACGAGGCACGGGAATAAATTGGGATGTAGTTTCTGTTTTGTAGCTGCAGTAAACAAGAGCTCCTAGCAAAATCAGGTATATATGGATTATTTGTGTTTTTCGGTTATCAGTCCAACTACGCCCAGATAATCTGGAGTTACTGACACCTCAATTTCGTATCAGAGAGCATTCTTCAGTAGAGTAAAACACTTCATCTTATTCACCTGAAGACTGTGCGTATTATTATGGGCGGATAGAGCGCGCAAGTTTTTCTTGTGAGATATTCCTGCAGAGAAAACTTGAGAGAGAGAGAGAGAGAGAGAGAGAGAGAGAGAGAGAGAGAGAGAGAGATTGTTTAGCGGCGAATTTTGCAAGGCAGATTTATTCAAAAATGTTCTCAGAACTTGCGATAAAAGCTCTTAGCGGCGTGCGCAAGTTGCCGATAACTCGAGGTGCTGGCCCTTTATGCGTCGCTGCGCCACGCCTAACAACTCCGCCACTTGCAGAGTGGTTGGGTAACAGCATGTCACTCCGTCTTACCAGCACTTTGCCCCAGATTTCCCGCCACACAAACGAGATATTCTTCTCCTGCGTAAGTACATCTTATTTGGGGCACTCAGAAGTGGAAAATGACAATGTCACTCTCTGCCCAAAGTGAAATACATTATTAGATAACAAGTATCCGTACACCATTACGTAGTGGCGGATTTAGCACGAGATGTCACGAAAGTATTGTCAGTAGAAAGTAGAAATAGTATTAGGGAAATTTCATTAGTTCTAAAGTTAGTCAGGAGTTAAAAATGAGATTGTGGAAACACGAAGGTATAAGCACAGATAAACCACCACTAGCAGATCACATGCACTGACGGACGAAAAAGAGGAGCATTATGGTGTTCCTATATATAATAAAACCCTGGGTCTAGACCATTAAGGCGCCACCAACATCTTGGACAGTACAAAACAGAAATACTGAAACATTTCGACCGTTTTGGGGCGTTGAAATAAATATGACAAAAGAGCAGGGGCACTTCCATCGTAGTGTGCTACAAGATAAGAATTTGAGTTGGATGGGAAGCGTGCCTGGATATCCTAATTAGTTAAGGCGACCGCTTGCTCGAAGAGGAAAATCCGGGTTCGAATCCCGGCCCAGCACAAATTGTCGTTGTATTTATTTCAACGACCCGAATTTACGGCCGTTACCGTCATTAAAAGGTGTCTGTTGTTTGTTTGTGTAGCTTATGGGACTTAACTACGGGGTCATCAGTCCCTAAACTTACAAACTACTTATCAACTACTTACGAACTAGGACGGCACAAATATCCATGCCCGAGAGGGGATTCGAACCCCCGACCGTAGTGGCCGTGCAGACCGTGACTGGAGCGCCTCAGCCCCCTCGGCCACCGCGGTCGGCTTGGTGTCTGTTCTTTCGGACAAGTCGGAAGAGAACAGACACCATATCAATAATCTTGGGGAGTGGTTCGACGACAAATTTGGCCCGTGAGATGTGTGCCACATTCCAAACCTACTGTAAACTCTCATCAACTGAAATTGGGACTAATCGACCAAACTGCTGTTTCTATTCGTCTAGGATCCAATAAATTATGCTCTGCTTTTAGGAAAACCATTGGAGTCGGTCGTCTGTTACCGTAGCCCAATAACTCGAAATTCCATCCGAGTGTACTAGCGGATTACATCAATCGTACTCTCCACATTGATGTATATGATTCCATCGCGCAGTATTGCTTGACTATAAGCACCAACAACTCTACACAGACGTTGCTACTTTCGATCATGACGAGCAGTTTGTTTGCCACTGTCTTGTCCGTGGTGAGAGATAATGCCTGGACTTCGGTATTATCGGCATCCTCTTCACCATATGGCTTCCAATATGGAATATCCCAGGCTTTCAGTTGGAACTATTTATTCACAACCGACATGAAAGCGTTATATATTTGTACCTGTTACTGCCCTTCAAAGTAGTCACCAGCGTTGTGTAGAACCCATAGCCAGCGACGTGGAAGTGTAGTATACCGTTAGTAGAGCCTGTTCTTTTGATGTTGCGAATGGAGCGGTCTACTGCATGTCGAATCTCTGGAATAGTTCTGAAGCGAATCAAATCACAAAGAATTGAGTCCAGGGAAACTGGTGGATGGTACAGTACTTCCCAGTCCCATCGACCAAACAGAGCAACCACAGCTTGCGCTGTATGCGCCCGCGCATTGTCGTGCAAAATTATGGGTGGATTGCGCAGTAAGCGTTGCCGCTTCTTTTGCAAAGCTGGTCACAAGTGAGGCTATTAAAGCTACTAATCTCACAGATAGAGCAGCTCTAAAGGTCTCTCTAATAACCCGTTTCCAACTGATTTACCCATCCATGTTGACTTCGGTTCCCAATCAGGCTCCCGATTGTAATAACAATAAATAAGTGCATGGAGTGGGGCTGGAGAAAGAGAATGGGGGAATGAAATTGATTTAAAAAGGGGTGATGGTACAGACGCAGAGAGGAGGGAGGAGTATATGGATTGGTGTGGGATAAGTGGGAGTGGTGTGAAGATGATGGAAAAAGATAGGGAAAGGAGGAGATGGAAAATAGAGTAGGGAGCAAGAGATAGACATAAGGAGAAGAACAGATTAGGGTATAATCCCATACACATTAGCTACTGCAAAGCGTCGTCGGTTTTGCTAGTCTAATATATAAAAATGGATGTTTGTGTGTTCGTATTTTATGAGTGGCCGTACCGTTCAACCGATTGTGATGAAACTTTGTTAACATATTGCTTTCAGTTTCATGATTGTCATAGGCATCATTAAATGACTGTACTACAAATAGTTCAGGAGATATGACGTAATAAACAATGAAATGCGCGGAAAGGTGATACATCATGCGACGTCTGCTGCTAAATCACTGTACCGATTTCAACCAAATTTGGTACACATATTACTTCCATGAGGTAACAACGTAAGGGTAAGAACTGCTTACGACATACAATTCAGGAGATATGACGTCATAAACAATTATATGGTTGAAAACCTGTGGCATCATGCGACATGCGAATAAGGACACTTTATTCATTCTAAAATCTTCACGACATTTTGGACACTTGACCCCCAATTTTGGATGCTGCATGACGGAAGATACTTTACATATGCACTTCGTCAGATTCTACAGCTGTATTCCGATCCTGATGAAATTTTTAAGTATGACTGAACAATTCAGTTTATCAGTGCAATATTAATGTATTCAGATTACCTACAATTATTTCAATTAATTATCGTGACTAAACAGTAAATTTTCAGATTTCGGCAAAGTTTCGAATGAAATAAAATTTCTGAAAATTCTAACTCTTTCTCTGGAAGTTACGTTACGTCTTTCACGGTGATAATCATGAAAGAAACATTTAAAACATAAACAGTGGAAAGCATTCTTCATTCAGATTTTTAAATGACGATTTTTTGGTCAGCTTTGACGCATACCAAACGTACCGAATTTGTTGTTACCAAAATAGGGTTTTGATACGAATTTGAAAATAAATCTAATATTTAAACATTAATGTTTATTTAAGTCATTTTGTTCGTATTTTATGCACGGTCATACCGTACATCCGATTTCCATCATACTTTGTCAACTCATTGCTTGCACGCGCGCGAAGGTTATAGGCGTACTTAAATTAACTTCGTATGGTGCATGGTGGAGGGTGCTTTATAATTAGTTAATTCGTTTCCTACGCTTTACGCAGAAATGGCTGGGCGGATATGAATGAAATATGGAACAGAGGTAGCCTGTACACTGATTAATACATGGACTTCCGCCCCCGTAGCCGAGGCGGCAGCCTCGCTGACTACCACGCATGGAGCCAGGGTTTGATTCCCGGCAGGGACGTGGGTGTTGTGTGTTATCCTCATCATCATTTTCATCGACATGAAAGTCTTCGAAGTGGCGTCAAGTAAAAATACTTACACTAGGCGGCCGAATAATTCAATGCGGCATCTTTTGGCACAAAAGCCATACAATTATTTCAATATATGGGCTACCGTACGGTGTATGGCGGAGAGTAACTTACAGTGGGTTAAGACGTTCGTTACTCTTCACGCTGAAACGGTTGGGCGGAATTGAATTAAATGTGGAATGAAGATGGCTTATACTCCGAACTAATACATGGGCTACCTTTCGTAAGCTCCTGTAGGTCCATGGCGGAGGGTACGTTACACCACATACATTAATGTTTTCATGAAGGAGATTTTTGCAACATCCAAGCCAGTGAATTTAGCATGGCAGAAGGTACCTTGCGGCTTCGACACCGTTTGGGCCGTCACCATGAAACTTAGCACATATGAGGGAGAGGATTAGATGGAGGAGGAGACGGACAGGAAGGGGAGGGAGGAGACGGAGAGATATATGGTAGAGAGGAGGAGACCGGGGGAGCAGGTGAACAGAGAGAAGGGAAAGAAGAAGCTGGACAATTGGAAGATTGGAAACATCATATAATTTTGTTCGTTTGTTCGTATTTTACGCGCTGCCATAAAGTTCATCTGATTACGATAAGACTAGGTCACCAGAGAGAGAGAGAGAGAGAGAGAGAGAGAGAGAGAGAGAGAGGGGGGGAGATGAACAGATAGAGAAAGAAAAAAGTGGAGGGAAAGAGAATAGACAAAGAGAGAAGGACTAAGGACTGGAATAAATAAATACCAGTGCGACGCCGGACTTTCAGCTAGTTAAGTAATAAATTCCTAAACTCGCGCTTCACTAACAAGTTCACTTTGAACACGTTCGCTGGCCACCAGACGTGAAGATTATCGAAGTTGCCTGGGATGCCTTGCAACGTGTGGTTAAGATCTCCACCCTCCTTGTACCCTTAGATATTTATAGACAACCCTGCTGGATGCACTACTTCAGATATTAGTCGGGTCCATGCGTAGTGCCGGCCGCAGTGGCCGAGCGATCTGCGGTGCGCCAGTCACAGTCTGCACGGCCGCTACGGTCGGGGGTTCGTATCCCACCTCGGCCATAGATGTTTGTGTCGTCTTTAGTATATGGTAGTTCATAAGTAATTGGTAAGTTTAGGGACATATGAACCCGCAGTTAAGTCCCTTAAGCTTAACAAACATTCCAAACATTCCATGCCTAGTCGTTTTGTGCTTCTGCGTGTTCGCCGGGGCTCTACACGATATTAACCTTTTTTACCGCTTTCTTTGGATCTTTATTGTATAATACGTGATATTTCTGTAGTTTATTTGTTATGCCTGTAGAATATTTAGTGCTGAGAACGGACCGGGGAAGGCACTGTGATGTGGACTAATACTTGCAGTTAACAGTTCCGATATGACAACACGGGCATCACGTTCCATTATCTAACGGCTACAACAGCTACACGAATGCAGAGTGGAATGTAAACATAGCAATGGATGTAAAGTGACGCTCTAACCTTATCAAGGTGTCCAAAGGAAAGGGGAAATTCAAGCAATCAGTGGAACTATGCGTTGAGACCGAATCACATGTCTAACAAATTGGATCGCAAGACCCATAACCGTTATTTTATGGTATTGGAGAGGACAAATAGGTATAAGATTTTAGAGGTTGTTATATTACGCGTGAAAAACATGATATTGGTATTCCGAAGTTGTGGTTTACACATTTATTGTAGGAAGAATTGTCTGAATAATAATTAGTTATATTGGTTGCTGAAAAGGTAAACTACGGTGATTAAACCTTAGGATCGCCTAACATTTTTTACATTACCACGTGAACCACGTGGTAGGGAAACAAGAGGCGATTAAGTAACTACTCATGTATATCAGCGCTTTCAATTCAGGCAGAGGTGACTTGTTAATTGAACTGTTAAGTCTGCCTACAACTGTCGGTATGATACAGCTCCGAACTGGGGAGAGGGGTTGTACAGTTATGAATCAGGAAGATGTGTTCCCGGATTAATACAAAAGAAACACAAATGAAGTATACATCCGAAAATATTCATATTGAGTAAACCTTACCTAAATGTCCAAGGACGGGATACGCTAACGCAGTATTCATTCTCTGGTACTGCAAAGCATTAACAAAAACTCACCTTACTGTCCTCCATCGGTATCTTATATCAAATCATCACACGCAACCATGCGCTACTATAAATTAGGACGTTGGTTGGGGCTTGTCCGATGAAAGTATGCTTTATCATAATCCGAAAATAATAAGACCCAACATATAAGAATTGTGAAACAGGATCACACGCAATTCTTATCTATCACACACTTCCAATTGAGAGTATAAAAAAGCTTAGATGTACTGCACATTGCACCAATCCATTATGGGTATGGCTACCCATCCACATGATCTAGAGGTCATGTTTCAAATCGTACACAAAATTAGTAAAACCCACCAAAATTGTCTCAGATGAACAATTGCTTTCGGCTGACTCGTTTCAAGTATGAATAAACTCAAGGTAAGAATTATTTCAGTATTCTACCTGTGGTGTCGCACAAGTACAAAGTGCGCGCCACCTACTTTCGCCGCGCGCCGCCATGCACGCACGGCGCGGCGTTCTTACGACGACAGCCACGAGCGCCCTCTGCTACAACGCCGCTCGTGGCCACCGCTGAACGACATCGTCCACTTGGGACTGAGATAGCAACCAGTTAGAACCTTCGTAATCAGATAGGCACCAGTGAAGACTTTGCTATCGTACAGGCACTAGGCAGGACTCTAACAACTAAAACATTCTGCAGTACTATGTAAAAGTTAAGTATTGTTACATTCTGTGCAAGATATATATCTTTCTAATTTACTCTAGTGTTTATAGTTTCTGGCTGCTCCCCTCCGTACCTGCACCAGCGGGCTATCTTTATTCCTGTGTCGGTCTCATTCCACTCGACCACCGACACCTACGACGAGGCTGGGACACAAAAGCAGCGACGAAGTTGGGACACAAAACTACCTTTGTTCAAAGTGAACACAAGTGAACCGTTTATACCAAGCACTAATTCGGTATTTCGTATCGAATTTGATTTATACTGTATTTCTTCACTTCACCCTGATTGCGACGGAAGTGATTAATATCATATTAGGTACCTGAACTAGAATTACCCGCATAATTACGATGTTTTCAGTAATCCTCGCGGAGCACATGCACAATGCAATCTTCATACCCAGATCCCATGGACTGAGTGCCCTAAACGAGACAGCCTTCACCAGCAGGAGCAAGGACTAACGGAAGAGAGGGGAGAGTCTGCCAACCGTTGAGGTGGGCAAGTATGAGAAACTAGCAGCTAACGAATGCGTCTCTGACCAACTCATCTTTGACTAGTAGGTGCCCGCAAATAAAGCTGGCACTACCCTAATCTGACTCCTGCATCTGTAAATGTTTCAATGTCCAACACTTTACTACTAAGGAACCAAACTACCAGGTTTATCGGTTCCTATACTTAAAAAATATTTAAAATAACTTAATCTAAGAACACCCACGCCAAAGGGAGGACTCGAACATCCGCCGGTAATGGCTGCGCATTGATTGAAATAACACTTCAGACCGTACGACCATCTCAACGTGACTGAAAATGCTTTCTGCTGGTCACCAATACATAAGGATTCCAAACACATTCACACTTGTTAGTAGCCCATGACCAACTATGGAAAGGATGAATGGAAGTGCTCCGAGGAATAAGAAAACTGAATAAATCATTAGACGTTCGCTCATCTTTCCTGTCAAATTAGTTCGGTACTGTGCAGTTAATCAGTGGCGTATATAAGGTGGTGGGGGTGGGGGGCAGCTTCCTCCTTGAAATAATGAATATGATGAACAAAACTAAGTATGGTATCCATTTTTTTAATGATGCCTCTTCCTAAAACTCTGTACTCTCTAACAAGGCATGCATAGGAACGTCCATAAACGTTTTATATTTAGCCATAAGTTTGAGATAAGATGCCAAAAAATGTTTACTCTTGCTCCTCCCCCCCTCCTCCTTAATTGTTAGATATGATAAACTGTCAGGCTACGAAAGTATTAGTTTGAGCAGCCGACTTTCACGGTAATGAGACAGTACGAACCGTACAGTCCGAAAGCGGTAAGAAGTAATGAAGCACCCTGTAATCCGTGGCAGTTCGATGGGTTTTATTTGTTGAATACCTGGAGAGCGGTAGTTTCCATCTGTCTGTACTGGTAACCATGACCTACGGAGGAAGTATTGTTATGGTAAGGAGTAGAGTCAGGGGTGTGGCTTCGTACTGCATATAAGGAATAGTTTGAACATCAAAGTGCTTTACTAAGTATGGTCCTGTTTGGAGGAGGTATGTCGTTGCCTTCCTCCGACCTTTGAACTTAGGCAGCCAGTTAAGGGTGACCTACAGTTTAACGCGGGTTCCGAACCACGGTGCTACTCGATATTTTTCAGATCAGCAACACTGTCAGAAATGTAAGGAAAACATTATGAGAAGATGACTGATTGTTAGCAAATGCGAGACAATGATTTGTTGACAACATTATTCCTTAATGGTTTCCCCTGTCCAGAGTTCCTTCCAGGGGACTGATGACCTAGTCCCCTAAACACCACCAACAACATCAACACTTCCTTCGAGAACCCAGTGTAACACTTTTGAGATAAATCAGAACGTCGGCTTCCCTCCAGACTCAAGCCCTAGCTGTACGTCCGCTGCTTTCAAGTGTTGAGGAAGAATGCGCTGCCATTGTTGCACAGACATTCAGAATCGTTATTGCAACTGCCTTCAGAGCAGGCTAATAGTTGTTTTAGATTCCTGCATTCCATAATGTAATTTTGGCAACTAACAAAAGCAGTGTTTTCGAAAATATATTATTTGTAAACTGTACTTTTCCGTTTTTCAGTAACCATTGGAACAACATAATAAGAGATTTCTAAATACTTCCATTCGACTAGGATCCTATCTGTAGCGTCTCGGACACTGAAGACCATTACACTACTATCTGTAAGAACAAGGGAACAAACCACAGTTGATACTATTAGTTTATGGGCTGCCGCAAGAGGCGGAGCAAGTATGAACAGTATCACGGACGTGAAACCTGCTTGGTCAGACATAGTAAACTAGTTGACGCATACACCCTGTAGGACAGAGAGCGCATCGAGCCCATTAGGATGTCGTTGTAAACCGCACATTAAAAAATCGAAAGATTGCCTACGTCACTTTGAAGTATTTCATTTGAATTACGGCGATATTTTAGTCGGTTTTGATGTGTGTGTTCGTCTGTTTGATTCGTTGCAGCTAAATGAGGCTAGGTTTGGTACTGAATTGACGAATTTATTTCGACATGTTTTCACTTCCACCTACTTCTTATTCAATGACCAGTATTATGGACAGACAGATGGAATTGCGATGGAAAACCCCTATCATTGCTAATTTATTAGTGGAGGACTTTGTGCATTGGAGTCAGCGGCGTTGAAACCTAATGTTTCTTCCAGATGTGTAGACTATACACTATACAACAGGACCGCCAGAACCTATTGTATTCTTAGATCTCCCGTTGTGGTCATTTTGACCGATACATTACAATTGTTTTCAATCTTTTTATCATCATTTCAAATATGTATTACTAAGTTTAGGAAACATTAAGTCTGCAATCTAAAACTAAAATGAAGCAACTTATATAATTTTTTCGCTAATTTCATATCTTTCCATTTATTGGAAACACAGATGTGTTTTATTTTATGAAGGATGTCATCTAATAAACACAGTTTTTATTTCAAATTATTGTATTACAGAAGGTGACATAGTTAATAAGTACTCATTATTTTAAGACACATTTCTTTAATACTTCATTGAGTGCAATTAAATTCATTACAGATGCTTACCTATTCCACGTACCACAACACATTTTTAACACACTGTCTTACCTTTTATTCGGGGTATTTGCACATTTTGATAGGAATCAGTATCTTTAGTAACAGGAACTACGTACCACTTCCTTTGTTATGTCCTTTGGGCAAGAAGCACACATTTGTAATTTATTGTTTTGCAGATATGACTTATCTTATTCCAAAATTATTTCATTTGACAGTTCCTACTCATTTTATATTCTTCCACAGGGTCTTAAAATTCTGGTTTTGTTTACATAAACTTAGATTTTAAACCAAAAAACCTCGAAGAAGCTCCTCTGATAGCTTCAGGGTGTAATTTCGGCAGTTTATATTGTTCCCTATCACTTTTTTATGATACGAAAATTGAAAGTTGTCAAGTCAAGGATATTATAAAATCAACTGCTATCCACCTGCTGAAACAGTGTATTTTCTTCTCATTTGATCCACCACATCAATACCATAATCTGTTGTTGTAGAAGTCTATTGTTTCCGTATTTTTTGACACTAATTTGAAGTTCAACTTCTGACTCGATAGCGCTGTATACAAGGACACACTTGTTCGGTTTACCTTGATACACCGTAAGAGTGCCGTCAATTACTATCAAGAGAGATGACTTATAAAGGCAGTGTTTTGTGTGTTTCAATATCGATTCATCAATAAAGACACCATGTGTTCATTACACTGTCATCGGAAATGTACCGTTTTCTATTTGGAGTAGGTCATGAATTTTCTTTAAAGTTATTATGAGATGCCAGTCGGCCAGATGTAGTTTTCCCAAAATATACGATAATATACTCTGTGATGCTGTCGGTGCCTTGTAACAGATTACATGGTCCTGGGAGGTTTCATTTGATGCGTTCCCTCTGATATATTGCGTTATGTATTACATAGTCTGCTGATGTGATAGAACAGTGAGAAACTTCGAATTATAAGCGTATAACCAGAATAATTGTAACCTAAATAATGAATTTTACACGAACGTAGAACATTGACATGAAAATAACATGTATAATTATTGATCTGGCTGCCCATCATCTGGGTCATCTGAATCATTGCTTTTAGATTGGGTCATTTGGTTGGCAGCAATCTTCATCTGCAGCTTCTTCTTTGAGGTTCTCTTCATCTATGTTACATTATGCTTTAGACATCATATGTGACATCATGCAACAGTACATCACTAAGTGGTGGTGTTCTACAAGCCATGATTAGTATTCTATGGCTCGCTGACAAATGATAGCACTACTAGCGACTCAGAAGGAAACAAGGGATGTGAATAAACTACAGGAGTTTCATTTTTGTGCATATTGCTGTTAGTGGTTTTAATCTCATACACCGAGGAATGACACATATAACATTTTAAGGCTAATATTCAATACAGCAGTCAAAATGACCACTCTGGCAGTTGTAGGTATACTCATCAAGAAATTCCTACACAATTAAAAAAATGTTTTTAGTATAGATAATTCTGAGTCGAAATCCTGAAAATTCACTGAAGCTCACATCAATACGAAAAAGAAGAAAACTTCAATGAAAATAATGTTTCGAAAATTTATCGCCGTCATTATGACGAAATTAATGCTACCTAACCCGTTGAAAACTAATGTTTATTATCGATATTTCCGATGATTATCATCTCTGGCCGTGTGATGGTGCTGTTTTCTTGCTTGCTCAGAATTCATTGTCTGTTGTCATTGAAAACCAAGGCTTTAAACATCGTTGCCCATTGCTTCCTCGCTGCAGTATTGTTTTGAGATTGGTAGGGTTGTCTCCTTCCGAAATATCGACCGACTTCGATTTCTGTACCAGGTTGCATACCCTGTTTGAATATTCCATACGCCGGGAGAAATTGAATAAACACGAAATTATTTCATTTTATAGTTAACTGGCATGTTACGTTAGTGGAAAGCAACCGGTTCAAATGTTCAAATGTTTGTTAAGCTTAAGGGACTTAACTACGGGGTCATCAGTCCCTAAACTTACAAACTACTTATGAACTACCTACAACTAAGGACGGCACAAATATCCATGCCCGAGGGGGGATTCGAACCCCCGACCGTAGTGGCCGTGAAGACCGTGACTGAAGCGCCTCAGTCTCCTCGGCCACCGCGGCCGGCACGACCGGTTCAAATGTTATTAAAAATAGCCCTTTATAGGTTGTTAAGCCAAGATTGCTCATAAAATATATTTAATACTCTTTATCGGTTTCGATGATTTAATTCATCATCTTCAGAGGGACTTACAAGGTCTTCACTGAAAGATATACAGTGTTGGTTACCTTTTGTACAGTGGCGTAGCTATCATAGGGCTAGGCGGGGCAGTGCCCCGGGGCCCCCGAGATCAAGGGGCCCCTTGGCCTACGTGAGCGACGTTCGAAAAATGATTCTTGAACACTTTCATGTCCCCCATTACTTCGGATAATCGAAGTTCTAATTATATAATAATTTAGTTGAATGGAGATTTTCCGGCTTTGAACGTTTTGAACCCTGACCAACAAACCTCAAACGCCCGAAGTGAAGTCCAAAAATTATTCGCACCCCAGAATATAAACATAACAAGGTCCTTTGCTTGTCCGCTAAGACGTGGACCCTGCCACTATTAGCGTGTTGTCGTTGAAGTCGGAGTTGCCATGGCTGCCAATCTTTGCGAAATAACAGTGAATGATGCTGAATTATTAGCACAGTGTTTGACAGTAGACAGTATGACCACATTTGAATATGAAGCCTCTACAATGTATTATTACAGAACAGTATTATTATGGTAACTCAACTGTTTGTGTAGTGAATTCCCCAAGGGTGTGCTCCATAATCATAGAACCCAATGAAGTGTTGTAACCAACTTCACTCTGTAATTCGTGCAAGAAGAAGAGAAAATATGGTTACTTTGTCACAATATTGCAATCAAGACACTACCATGTACCCCACTGCTACTATAATGAGCGAAGACGTCAACTTAGTTATTTTACTTATTACTTTTTCCTGGCGAGATGTTAATATACACTTCATGAAGCCTGGTAGGGGCACGGCTCAAAGCAAACTATTCCATCAAACAAAATCCGGCAACTTTCTTTTCTGAAACCATCCTACACGAATATTCCCCTATTTTCCTTCTTTGATTGGGCTATCAACGAAATTAGTCTGATCGGTACGGAGCAGTGACCTAACAGCGAGGAGTTTAGCGACAGTTAGATGTCGGCACTGACAACAGTCTGCCTGCTGGCACCGCGGATTCGACTGTTCCCGGTTTGCTTCGCGGCAGGGGGCCATGTTTTGATGTTTAAGTAATACTTATTCATTGTTTATTTTGTACTAGCTTATGCCTGCGACTTCATTCGCCTAGTATGGAGCAACTTCGGAAACTATCCCAAGAGGTCGTTTATCTTTATGTCCTACCCAGGTCCAACTCTATCCCACTGCAAAATTTCATTCAAATCCGCCCAGTAACTTTTGCGTGAAAGCATAACAAACAAACCAACTTTCATAGTTATACTTATATTTGAGAGTACAATTAAATATTATCTGCTGCGTGACACATAATAATTTACTTAATAATATTTAGGTTTGCCTTATTACGTCTTCCAGTAAGCGGTAAGGAACTGATCATGAACTAGTTTTGCATAGTTTTAGTTTAAAGAGGGCCCCAATGTCATATTTGCCCCGGGGCCCTTGGTGACACAGCTACGCCACTGCTTTTGTAGCGTAATTTTATGAACAAATTAAATAATAGTTTAAGTTTAAATAAGTAACATGCCTTAGGATAAAATGTCAAATAAAGAGTTTCTCATCTAAATGGAAAATGAATAAAAACGCATGGTTAACATGTTAAAATTTACGCCACTAAAATGGATAATACGTTTATCTATTTTGGAGACCTAAATTTTAACGTGTTGACCATGCATTTTAATTCATTTTCCATTTCGACGAGAAACTTTCACAAGTTCTTCTAAGGCGTATTACATATTTTGAAAAATTAAATTATTATGTAATTTGTTTGTAAAATTACGCTACAATCAGAATTTTATATCTTGCAGTGAATCCCTTGTAAACCCTTCTGAAGTTGATTTTATCAGCGATCTTGGCTTAACAACCTAAAGAAGATGTATTTTTATTAATATTTTATTTTTTCTCCTGAATTATCGTGAACGGAATAGATCCTTACGCCTGACTGTATTAGCTGTATAAGCTCCCAGACAATGCGAAGCAACAGTAATAGGCTGAGCCCTGTGTCTCTAAACAGTAAAGATAGCATTCGAACAAGTATTAAAGGATTTTGAAAAAAAAAAAAAAAAAAAAAAAAAAAAAAAACAGATAAAATATATACAAATATGTACAGGTGGAAAACTGATACAATAAAGGAAAGGAATATTACCAAACACGAGATCTGCACGATGTATTGGAAAATTAAGCAGTCATTTCGTAAAATTCTTCCAGCTTCCTCGTCCTGCACCCGCTCAGTCCAATGACTCGGCAACAGACGGACTGACGTGGGGTGCGGTGGTCTATCGGAGACGCCGCGGCAGGTCAGTGCGTTCGTTCTGTAATAAAAAACTGAGCAAAGAGCTCAGCGGTAAACACTGGACAAATATTGTCCCACGTCCACAAAGAACCGATCCACTCAGAGGGGCGGAAAGCAGGGGGGATGGGGCAGGGAGGAGGTCGGTAAAGCGCTGTATTGGAAACAGAGAGACCGCTGGTTATCGAAACCCGGTTACATTACGGAATTTTGACATGGAGATGTCTATGCTCTGAGAGTCAGAAAAAAATTTGAGCGTCTGAAAAATACCTGATGTGGCGTCATCCATCACGTGACGGGAAGCGTTTAAATGACAACACGTTTCATTTCGCTTC
Organism: Locusta migratoria; assembly: GCA_026315105.1. Classification (NCBI taxonomy): domain Eukaryota; kingdom Metazoa; phylum Arthropoda; class Insecta; order Orthoptera; family Acrididae; genus Locusta; species Locusta migratoria. The sequence continues at coordinate 192,646,119 of CM048746.1, read as the reverse complement.
TGTATGCGACCGCTTATGCCTTGAAATAGTATCTATGTAGTGCGTTGAAAGATCGCTTAGATTTGTTAGGTGAAACTTTTCCAGACGGTAATGTATTCGACTTCAAGGTATGTGAGACTTGTTATAAAACATTCGGCATGGGAAGGATGACACGTCTGTCTCGTTTGAACGGTTTCGCATACCCAACCTTATATCGACGATCAGAAGAGACACATGCGTTGATGCAGTTTTCGCATGTCACTTGGATCTCTTGGAACAAAGAACTGCATATCATACTTTTCATATCACAGTACTTTGATGAGTATCAGTAATGGCCAATAAAAATTACTATTTATATATAATATATATATAGCAATACGTTTATTGTCTAGGTAACTAGTTAATTTCTTCGGCATCTCCTTAATCTGGACAATTTTCTATTAAAGAAGTCGGTTTTATTTCCCTTTCAATACACCTCTCAATACATTTTACAAAGCAAGGGGACGATCTACATTGTTATTTGTTGAAAAATATACATGTCAAGATCGCTGTTCAGTAGTTTATTTCGACAACATGGTTTTCATCTTCATAGCTCTACAATTTAAAAACTATGAATACTCCATATATTATTTACGACTGCACAGTTCATTTGAGTTGTCTCATCTAATGTACTCTACTGACCATTAAAATGCAGATGATACTAGAACTGACATTTTCACGCAATTTGGGTGCATAGATCCTGAGAACTCAGTACCAGAAAACCATCTCTGGTCGCAATAACAGCCTTGATACCCCTAGGCATTGAGTCAAACAGAGTTTGGATGGCGTGTACATGTACAGATGCCCATGCAGCTTCAACACGATACCCCACAGTTCATCAGGAATAGTGACTGGCGTATTGCGACGAGCCAGTTGCTCGGCCATCATTGACCAGACGTTTTCAATCGGCGAGAGATCTGGAGAAAGTGCTGGCCACGGCAGCAGTCGACCATTTTCCGTATCGAGAAAGGCACGTACAGGACCTGCAACATGCGGTCGTGCATTATGCTGCTGAAATGTAGGGTTTCGCAGGGATCCAATGAAGGGTAGAGCCACGGGTCGTAGCACATCTGAAATCTAACGGCCACTCTTCAGAGTGCTGTCGGTGTGAACAAGAGGTGACAGAGACGTGTAACAGATAGCACCCCATACCATCACGCTGGGTGATACGCCAGTACGGCGATGACGAAAACACGCTTCCAATGTGCGTTCACCACGATGTCACCAAACACGGTTGCGACCATCATGATGCTGTAATGATGATGATGATGACTGGCGAGGTCATCAGCGCCCGATGATGCTGTAAACAGAAGCTGCATTCATCCAAAAAAATGACGTTTCGCCGTTTGGGCACCCATGTTCGTCGTTGCGTACACCATTGCAGGCGCTCCTGTCTGTGATGCAGCGTCAAGGGTAACCGCAGCCATGGTCTCCGAGTTGATAGTCCAAGCTGCTGCAAACGTCGTCGAACTGTTCGTGCAGATGGTTGTTGTCTTGCAAACGTCCCCATCTGTTGACTCAGGGATCGAGACGTGGCTGCACGATCCGTTACAGACATGCGGATAAGATGCCTTTCATCTAGACTGCTAGTGATACGAGGCCATTGGGATCTAGCACGGCTTTCCGCATTGCCTTCCTTAACCGACCGATTCCATATTCTGCAAACAGGCATCGGATCGCGACCAACGTTAGCTGCAATGTCGCTATACGATAAACCGCAATCGCGATTGACTAAAATCCGACCTTTATCAACGTCGGAAACGTGATGATTCGCATTTCTCCTCCTTACACAACAACGTTTCACCAGGCAACGCCGGTCCACTGCTGTCTGTGTATGAGAAATCTGTTGGAATCTTTCCTCGTGCCAGCACGTTATAGGTGTCGCCACCGGCGCCAACCTTGTGTGAATGCTGTGAAAAGCTAATTATTTGCATATCACAGCAGCTTCATCCTGTCGGTTAATTTTCGCGTCTGTAGCACGTCACCTTCGTGATGTTTTAATGGTCAGGCGTGTATAAAAATTAATATTTGTTTGTTTGACTTTTGCTCGTATTGCATGCCCGATCATACCGTACGTCCGATTACGATAAAACTTTGTCAACTCACTGCTTGAACTCACGCGAAGGTTATAGGTGCATGGTGCATGGTGGAAGGTGCATTACAATTAGTTAATTCGTTTCTTACGTCTTCACTTCGAAAGGCTGGACGGATATGAATGAAATTTAGAACAGAGATAGCTTATACTCTGATTAATACATGGGCTACCTTTCGTAAGCCACCTTGTGGTGCGTGGCGAAGGGTACCTTACAATGCGTTAATATTTTTGTTTCTCTTCACGCTGAAACAGCTGGACGGAATTGAACTAAATTTGGAATGAAGATAGCTCATACCCCGAATTAAGACATGAACATGCGCTACCTTTCGTCAGCCTCCGTACGTCCATGGCGGAGGGTACGCTACAACGAACATCTTGTTTGACTGGTCACCACGAAAGTCAGCACATGAATGTATTTTTTCATGAAGGAGATTTTTATAATTTGCAAGCCAGTGAATTTAGAATGTCAGAGAGTACCTTGCGACTTTGACAACTTTTGACCAGTATATGGCGCATATATGTATGTTTTCATATATAGGAGGGAGAGGAGTAGTTGGAGGAGCAGGCGGGCAGAGGGTAAAGGAGGATAATGAGAGAGGAAAGACGGTGACAGACAGACGAAAGGAGATGAACAGAGGAAGGGGTGGAGGAAATCGACAGAGAAAGGAACAGGAGTAGCCGGGGGGAGGAGCAGGTGAACAGAGAGAAGAGAAAGGAGAAGATGGATAGAGAAGGTGGATACAGAAAGAAAAGGCAAGGAGAGATGGGCTATTTTAAGACTGAAATAAGGATGTGCCCGGGCGATGCTGGGTTTTCAACTAGAGATTTATAAGAACTTGCGACTGCTTGTTATGTCTGATATCCACAACGTCATATAAACTGGATGTGTCGTAATTATTCATGTGCCATAGCTCGTCATTTATAAAAACAAACAAAGAACACATTTTTCCTCCTGACTTGTGTGTAGAGCTGTACATACAAGTGAGGAAGACTACCCTACGGCGGAGACGTTACATTTGTACATTTCTGTGTTTGTTGAGTACGTGCTACCAACATCATCATCATCTTTATCATCATTAGAGACTGATTATGCCTTTCAGCGTTCAGTCTGGAGCATAGTACCTCTAATAAAATTCCTCCATGATCCCCTATTCAATGCTAACATTGATGCCTCGTCTGATGTGATGCCTTTAACTTCAAAATCATTCTTCACCGAATCTTTCTTCTTGGTATACCTCGACTCCTCTTACCCTCCGCTGCCGAGCTCACGAGTCTATTAGGTAACCTTGCTTCTCCCATACGTGTAACATGACCCCACCATCTCAGCCTGTTCGTTCTAACTGCTTCATCTATGGTGTTCATTCCCAGTTTTTCATTGATTTCCTCATTATGGACACTCTCGTGCCATTGTCCCCATCTGTTAGTACCTGCAATCATTCTTGCTACTTTCATATCTGTAGCCTCTACCTTATGAATAAGGTAACCTGTATCCACCCAACTTTCACTCCCATACAACAAAGTTGGTCGAAAGGTAGATTGGTGTACTGTTAACTTAGTCTTGGTACTTACTTCCTTCTTGCAGAAGAGAATATATCTTAGCTGAGCACTCACTGCATTAGCTTTGCTACACCTCGATTCCAGTTCTTTCACTATGTTGCCATCCTGTGAGAAAATACATCCCAGCTACTTGAAACTGTCTGCCTGTTCTAACTTTGTTCCTCCTATTTGGCACTCAATCTGTTTAAATCTCTTTCCCACAGACATTACTTTTGTTTTGGAGATGCTGATCTTCATATCATAATCCTTGCACCTCTGATGGAGCTCTGAAATATTAGTTTGCAACCTTTCAATCGAACCTGCCAATACAACTAAGTCATCCGCATATGCGTGACTGCTTATTTTGTTTACACCTATTTCAATCCCGCCCTGCCAGTCTACTATTTTCCCTTTCGAAGATTGCTAATTACGCTCCAAAATGGTTTTCCCGTGGCTTGACCCAGAGTTTCTAGCTTATTTCCAAAGTCTTCCCATGATTTCTGCTTGGAGTCTGCAATTATCCGTTTCGCTTTGTTTCTTTCTTCAACATAACTTTCTCTGTCTGCCTGATATCTATTATGGAGCCATTTTTGAAATGCCTTCTTTTTATTTTTAGAGGCTGCCTTGACTGCCTTGACTGTGTCATTTCACCAAGCTGTCTGCTTCTTTACACACTACTGTTCCAAGACATTCTCTAGCTGCTTCCAGTAGTGTGTCCCTGTACCTTGACACTCAGACTGTAAATCATTACATTCAGCTAACTGGTACCCTTCCGAGATAATTGTTATGTATTTGTGGCTAATTTCCTTGTCTTCAAGCTTCTCCACCCTTATTCATCTACACATGTACCTGACTTTCTGCTCTTTTGGCCTAAAAAAAACCAATTTCACTGAAGATTAAATAATGATCAGTATCATCAAAGAACCCCCTGAAAACACGTGTCTTCCTGAATTCCTTTTCTGTTATTATATAGTCAATGACAGATCTGCTTCCCCTTCCTTCCCAAGTATAGCGGTGAATGTCCTTATGCTTAAAGAATGAGTTTGTGATAACTAAGCCTATACTGGAACAGATATCCAAGAGCTGTTTTCCGTTCCTGTTGTCTTCCATATCCTCTCCAAACGCACCCATAACCTTTTCATAACCTTCTGTTCGATTTCCTATCCTGGCGTTGAAATCACCCATGAGTAAAACACTATCCTTATCCTTCACTCTAACAGCTACATCACTAAGTGTGTTGTAAAATCTGTCCATCTCATCTTCACCTGTCCCTTGTGAGATTACCGCCCAAATAGAAATATTGATAATTAATAGCATTTGATAATTAAACAGTATGAAGTTCACTGCAAACATTGACCATGCCAATGCACCAAATGTTACATAATTTTAATCTTATTAATTATGGTAGCAATGTATGTACGCAGTTGGGTGACAACATTTATAGTTAGGCCATAGGTAGAAATTCTCCATGTTGAGATTTGCTGTGTGCTTGTAGCAGACGGGAGGCAGCGAGCTGGCCGACTTTGGTGGCTTGTTCCGACTTAGGATTTTTCAGGTTCGTTTCCCGTGAGGGGAGAGAGGGACAATGGTGAGTGCCAGGCACAGTGCAGTGCACAGCGTGAAATAAAATATTCTAATACCACTGGCATTTGAAGTAATATGATGCAGTCAGGAACCTTTAAGGCCCTCATTACAAAATAGCCTGTTGACAAATAAACAATACATTAGCTGATATAGTCACATCTGGCGTAATATGTTTAATTGACAATGAAAAGTAATAAATTACTAATGAATACAAGACAGTTACATAACTAGCATGGCAATGTTTGTTTATAAAAGTAATATATTAACTATTTCTCATTTTATTTTCAATTAATCTTGTGTATTTTATCTTGAAATATTCAGTTAAATCACTTATCTGTGATATAAGAAATTGCACGATTGTAATAAATAGTGCAAAGGATACTTATACCAATATAAAAACATAATAAGAAATTTGTTTAATGTGTAGTGTAATTATTTTGATTTTAAGTAAAGTTTTAGAAATGTATTGGCTGAGCGCTGTACGTTGGCAAGTCGATTAGAACAGCTCACATGGGGAAGTTGATGACGTAGGGAAAAAACCCGCCAGTTGGGCTTTTGGCGCACACGCGGGCAGGAAGTGACGAGTCGGGAATAAGTGGGGTAGCTGGCCGGGCGGCGTCGCTTTGCATCAGTCGGCATGTGGATCTCCAGGTGGAGACTTTAGATTTTTGTGTGGCAATTGCCAAGTGTTTGTTGCTCGTCGTGACTGCTCCAAGTTGTATCGAGTGCTACTGTGTGTTGTGAATATTTAGCCGGTGGAACAAGGTGTGCATCGCATTGAATTAAAGTGACTGTGTTTTGTTAATGTAACACGTGTCGTCGCATAGGCATGAACATAAACGGTGTTTGAGACAGGCACATGGTGTGAAAACAATTTGCGACAAATACTCATTTTGTCTGGTGGCTTACGAGCTATAACTTTATTTGATAAATGTGTCAACGTACAGACGTATCAGCCACAGAGTTCTAATATTGTGAAATAAACAACATAAAGTGAACTTTCACATGTTTTCAAAAATAGTAGTTAGTATACCCTTTTCTCTCATGAATATGATTTTATTATGAATTTTTTGTTAATCATATGCAGGGAAGGAAAGCTGCGAACGTGTGGCATCATCCCCTAGAAAACGAGTCAAACAGCAGCAATGTTTAGGAATTTGGTTCGCAGTTGGTGGTTGTGAGTTTTAAAAATTAATCTTTCTCTATTTTAAACTCTCACCCCGACCTTCACCCTCGCACCCTTCACAGGGTGAATACACAGTCACAATCCTAATTTTCGTGCTGGAGATGGCCGAATCTACCCACATCAGTCGTTAATTTACATACCATATCGCAATTATGCTGGGTTCCATTGCTTTCCTGATGTAAAACCCTACACCCCACTGTGCTCTTCCTACTTTAACTCCTGACAGGTAGACCTTGTATTCTCCGACTTCGTCCTCTTTCTCTCCCCTTACTCTAACATCACTAACAGTTAAAACATCTAACCCCATCTTACTTGAAGCTTCCGCCAGCTCTACCTTTTACCATTGTAATCCCAATTGATATTAATAGCTCCCCATCTCATTCCAGATCGTTTGACAAGTCGTATCTGAGGAGTCCCTGGTCTGTCAATTAGAGGTGGGACTCCATCACCTCCAAAGGACCGTGGCATTTGACCTAGCTTGTTGCCAGCATGATATTGCTAGTCTTACTTGCCCAGGGTCCCGCTGGGTCTTACCCCTAACGGTTGAGGGACTAACTGGTGGATTTGGTAGTCTGCCGTCTGAGCACAGAGGTGGCCACGACTCAGAATATGTCGGAGATGCCCAACCTTATTCCAAAGTAACTGGTATCCCAACTGTCAGGACCACTTACTTGCCCACTCATACGTTGCCCGTGGTTCATGAACTAGGACATGACTACAGAAACCCACACCATGTACCAAGTGTTACCAACGTGTAATGGTTAATCATTTTGACCCATGATGCTCAACTCTTTTTTTTAATTATTTTTTTAGTCATTATTCTCTATTGTGCTGTGCTATCTTAAGATGACATTAGTGGCCACTTTCATTCGGTATTACAGTTAATCAGTACAGCGTTATATAGCGCACATTAATTTTTAGAAGGCACAACGAGGACTTTGCGTCGCCGGCGCGCTGTTTCTATCGCCCCGTTTATCAGGGAACAGTTTTGAGTGCGGCACGGCCAGGAGGGCTTGTCGCAGGCGGCGCTCGGCGCTCGGCGCTTTTACGACCGGCATTTGCCGTCTCGAGTGCCTCCGGCGTCCCCCACACCTCAGACGCGAGTGGCCTGATTCCTCTGCGGTGCCCGCCTAACTCGTCCCCTGTCACTCTCCCCTAATGTCCCCCTGTCCGGGTGACGTTATTACAGTCAAACCATTTCATTAATCCAGAGTCTATCTCGGTCGAATTGCTGTCCAAACTTCATTCCAGTTACATTTTCTGCTCCACAGTTTCTCCCCTTCTTATTCCCTCTTCCTTTCTTCGCGCTGATCTGTCCCCTCACAGAGAAGCATTGTGTCAGTTTTGACTAAGAAGATGGCTTGCGGTTTCATCGACGTTTCAACTGTAGGAGACAGTATATTTTTCAATTATATAGTCTGTGGTAATAGGAAAAAAAAACAAATGTTCAAATGTTTGCATAGCTTATGGGACTTAACTACGGGGTCATCAGTCCCTAAACTTACAAACTACTTATGAACTAGCTAATCCTAAGGACGGCACAAATATCCATGCCCGAGGGGGGGATTCGAACCCCCGACCGTAGCGGCCGTGCAGACCGTGACTGGAGCGCCTCTGTCCCCTCGGCCACCACGGCCGGCTAATAGGAAAAGAGACAGTGTGGCGAATGATGATTTAGGTGTGGCGGGAGACGTACAGGGAAGAGTCCTCTGCAGTCGGGCCGGTCACTGTGTCCTCGGTGGCGGAGTCGTCAACGCTTCTGCCTAGTAAGCAGGAGATCCCGGGTTCGAATCCCGGCCGGGCACAAATTTACATTCGCCGCACTTTGGTAGTCCATCTAAAACTAGTACAGTGAAATCATATCTGATCGCCAATTGTGATTTATTTCATTAAGTATATTTTTCTGTTGCTGATTGTAAACTAAACTGAGCTAAACACTCTGTCTGATAGTTGACAGGCGATATTGTTGTTACAAAGCAAATCATTATCGCGTAAGGTACCTCGACCGTCGCGGTGGAGTGTCCGAGCGCTCTAAGGCGCCTTGCTGCGGAGCGCGCGGTTGCTTGCCGTCGGAACTTCGAGTCCTCACTCAGGTATGGGTGTGTGTTTGGAGAATGTCATAATGGTTGACCAACGCTGTTTGTTTATTAGCCCAATGCTACCGGTTTCGTTTTTACACCATTTTCAAGCTCCAGTCTGATACAGAAGTTACAAAGTGCATTACTTATCAATTATACCGGCCGCGGAGGTTGAGGGGCCTGAAGCGCGCCAGTCACGGTCTGCACGGCCACTACGGTCGGGGGTTTGAATCCCCCCTCGGGTATGGATATTTCTGCCGTCCTTAGTATTAGAGGGACTGATGACGCCGTAGTTAAGTCCCTTAAGCTCTAAATTTTTTGTTATCAATTACGTAAATACTGATGGAAATTTGGACATAAATTATATGTAAAGATACTTAGAGTTGGTTAAAATGACATGTTACAATTTTGAAACTGGAAAAGCAAAAAATATATATTGCGCATTATACTTGACTTGCCAGATGTGTATCTACAGTCCGGTACTTTGTGCCCACTAAATAATAATAATAATAATAATAATAATAATAATAATAATAATAATAATAATAATAAATTTAAAGAATAAATAATATTCATTAGTTGTTCTTGAATTACATTAATAACATACTTTTTAAAGATCTATTAATGCATAATCAGGATCCAGAACCTTAATATTTCATGTAAAACTGTTTCAATAATGCAATCCATATCTTTCACATAATTTGGTCTATCACTGTCCACATCCTCACACACAACACATTCCTCTTCAGGTTCACTCACTACATAGTCAGTTTTATGAAATTCTATCTTAAAATCTGTAGATACATCCAAAATCTGTGATATTTCCTCGTCAGTAAGTGATTGTCGATACATTTTCAGTCACAGTTGCATCTAACACTAGACTAAGTGACACTGAACGGGAAACAATAAAGACCCCTACGGAAATGAATCATTAGTCAGACCATTGTTGCTGTCAAGCCAGAGAAATATAATGTCCGCGTGTTCTAAGATCACGTAATGCTATTATCTGCGGAGTAAGATGACCGTTGTGGGAAGTCGCATCTATTACCAAGGGGGGAGGGTGGGGTTACTTCATGATCGCCTCCCTTAAACTTAAATTTTCCGATTAAGCTTTAATTAAAAATGTAAAACTATCACAGAATCTAGAAGACGACTTCATTAAAGATAATAAGTATTTGTTACAAAATTTACAAAAATAAAGTACCTGAGTAGATTTCAATATTTTCAAAATATGGGCATAAATTACCCCCTCACATTGGTATTGCAAGGGTTAAAGAGTTAAGCACACAGCGTACAGTAATAAGTATTTCAAACCAAAGATTAAAAATATGATTAATTTGATATTTAGATCAAAGACTATATAGTTTGTACAGCTGTGATGTGTATATGACAATCTTTGGTCTACTATGGGAGATATGGATGTCATGATGGAAACAATATAGTGGCTAAGGTTATCAACATGTGCCATGCAACGTATTAAAATGCAAGCTTGATACGTATACGTGCAATGCAATGCAGTTGTGTTATTAAAATGTGCCTTGGAATTTGTACCTATAAATTACTAAAGTAAATGAAACATCGAGTATACATCATTTAGGATATATGAGTGAAATCATGATTTCAGATAATAAAGTAAAGAAAACCATGAACACATAACATATTGCATTATTCGTTAAATAATAAAAAATGTAAAACTGTGAGCGATATAATAACATTTTTGATATTAGTCGGATGAGCATGCCTATAGTGATAATGAAAAACCTTCGATTTGATGAAAATATAACAAAATTACAACAGTGATTAGATGAGTTATTCTATTACGCCGATCATTTAGTAATAAGACAACTTATTAAAAGCCATATTCATTTAAACTTCGTCAGAATAATGGCTTAAGAATGAATACAATCATAAATCTCAACCAGAAAGGTTGTCAGCCTTTACAATTAGTTGTCTTAAACTAAAATTTAATGTAGCTAAAAATTGTATGCATCGTAGACACTAGGTGCTATGAAAACTATGTTAGACCCTGGATGTAATGTAAAATGGGGAGGTGGTGGAGGTCAACTAAGAAGTAAGTAAAAAGTAGGTGTATGACAGTGGAAGGGAAGAGAAAGAGAGTGTGACTGTATTTTGCATACAAGATGAAAAAGGGGGGGGGGGGAGGATAAGAAACAGTGTGGTTTGAAGTCCAATGATTGACATGTAATGGAATGTGGGTGGTGGAATACGTGTGGGTGTGTATGAAGTTATATGTCAAAAGTGTGTGTTTGTGTGTGTTGGGGGGGGGTATTATGCTGAATAGTGGAAATGTATGTGGAGGGTCCAGATAAGTTAATCATAACTAACAGAATGTAAAGGGGGGAGAGAGAGAGAGAGAGAGAGAGAGAGAGAGAGAGAGAGAGAGAGAGAGAGAGAGAGAGAGTGAAGGAGTGAGGACGAATGTCTACAAATAAATCCTTAATGGTATTTATTAATAAGAATTATAGGCCACATAGGCAATAACATTATGCTTAGGTTAAAGTTATGTATATCTGGTATTCTCCAAATTTATCAACGTTGTTAACTCCCACCTTTTCACTTAACTAAAATGCGTGTCCTTAGCATAAGTCAGTTTAAGTAAAGTCTAGGGACTGATACTGGAGCAGTTACGTCCGTTAGTTTTACAAACATTTGAATATTTTTTGGCACCTTGACCAAGTAATTTCATGTAATCGTACCGTGACGATCTAGTGTGCTTTATGCGCATGCAATATTTTGACAGCCAGCACCACAAAAAGATATTAATGTTACCCACCACTCTTCATTTCAACGTAACAAACGCCATTGTACGTTATTTATCACTTGGTTCATAAAACCTTCCATTTTTGTGGACAGCGACCCTACGTTGGCATACATTTTTTTTAATGTCTTCGTCGCACTGTTTTTATTTTATCATTACGCGTTTCGATACATCATCATCAGATAACTTTTTTTTAAACGATGGCTAGATGTATTTGAATTACCATCGTTTTTAAAAAAAGGTTATCTGATGATGTATCGAAAGGCGTAATGATAAAATAAAAACAGTGCGACCAAGACATTTCAAAAATTTTTATGCATTGTACGTTATGTTACTCAGCTGGACAGCTGCTGTTATATCAAGGGAAGCAAATTGGTTGTTTTACCGCTGTGTTAATGTAACAATAAGAAGCTATATTTATTTGGTAAATTAAGCTTCTCCTTGACGGTTACATACGTTTATAATAACGCCTTGTACTTTAGCGAAGCCAATGTGTACTTTTGTGAATTCCATGGTAGCGCTTTAACGCCATGGTGACATTACCGGTCTACATACAACAGTATAATGGTCACCCCGATACAGGCAGTGAGCAATCTAATTTGAACGCAATGCAGTGCAGTGCAATGCAGTACGCTACATCTTGTTGCAAGTTGGTAGCACTGCTTACATGTTCACACTCAGATGCGACCGCTGTGAACAACAGACGTACTAAGTCCTGTTGTGTACATGTTATCAACATCTAATCACTATGATGCCCCACTTCTAGTTTTAATTTCTCAGTAAATATTGTGTGTTGTAGCTTTGATTGATAGTTGAGATAAAGAAGATCCAAAGAAGAGCACCATGCTTCGTTCCAGTTTCATTTATATACTATACGTTATATTCTGCTGCGGTCAACGCAAATAATCGACGAAATGCGTCATCTCTCAGACATCCAAAGAGGCCAAGTCGGTGGACTTAGTTGGGAGCACCTGTAGTGAAAATTGCGTGGTTATGGTATATCGCCCCAAATGTGCGATTGGATAGGGGATTTCCTGTCAGAGAGGACACAGTTCCTAGTAATCGCTCGTAAGGCATCGATTAAAACAGAGGTGAAATCGGGCGTTCCAAAGGGTAGTGTTATTGGTCATCTGCTGTTCCTTATTTACATAAACGAATTAGGGAAATATCTAAGTAGCTCTCTTAGGTTGTTTGCAGATGACGCCGTCATTTACCGTATCGTAAAATCTTCTTAAGATCAAAACCAACTGCAGAACGATCTTAATAAGATATCACTATGCTTTAAAAATTAGCATTTGACTCTAAATAATAAGAAGTGTGAAGTCATCCACATGAGTACGGAACGAAATCCATTAAACTTACTATTAATCCATTAAAATTACTATTACTTCAGACTTAAACTGGAAGGAACAAGTAGATAATGTCGTGGGAAAGACGAACCAGAGACTGCGTTTTATTGGTAGAACCGTTAAAAGATGAAACAGAACTCCAAAAGAAACTGCATACACTACGCTTGTCCGTCCATTTTTGGAGTATTACTGCCCAGTGTGGGATCCTTATCAGGTGGGTTTGTCGGAGGACATCGAAAGAGTCCAAAAAAGGGCAGCTCGTTTCGTATTGTCACGGTACAGGGGAGACAGCGTTACGGAAATGATACAGGATCTGGGATGGGAATCATTACAATGACGGCGCTTATCGCTGCGGCGTGTGCTACTTACGAAACTCCAATCGCCAACATTCTCCTCCGAATGCAAACATATATTGTTGACTCCCACTTAAATAGGTAGAAATGACCATCAGAATAAAATACGAGAAATCAGAGCCCGAACGGAGAGATTCAGGTGTTCTTTCTTCCCGCGCGCTATTCGAGAATGGACTGGGAGATAAATAGTATAATTGCGAAACTTCCTGGCAGATTAAAATTGTGTGCCGGAACCGGGACTCGAACCAGGGACCTTTGCCTTAAGGCCTTAAGGCAAAGGTCCCTGGTTCGATTCCCGGTTCCGGCACACAATTTTAATCTGCCAGGAAGTATCATATCAGCGCACACTCCGCTGCAGAGTGAAAGTTTCATTCTGGAAACATCCAATAGGCTGTGGCTAAGCCATGTCTCCACCATATCCTTTCTTCCAGGAGTGCTAGTCTTGCAAGTTTCGCAGGAGAACTTCTGTGAAGTTTGGAAAGTAGGAGGCGAGGTACTGGCGGAAGTAAAGTTGTGAGGCGGCATCGTGAGTCGTGTCGGGGTAGCTCAGTGGTAGAGCGCTTGCCCGCGAAAGGCAAAGGTCCCTGGTTCGAGTCCCGGTTCCGGCACACAATTTTAATCTGCCAGGAAGTTTCATATCAGCGCACACTCCGCTGCAGAGTGAAAGTTTCATTCTGGAGTATAATTGCGGTTCGATGAACCCTCTGCCAGGCACTTAAATGTGATTTGCAGAGTATCCCATGTAGATGTAGATGTAGATGACGACTGCACTGTTCAACGATTTACCGGGACACTCAAAGACCAGAAATAATTGGTATGGTGAGACGAATCGCCGTCCACGTTACTTTTTACAGTCGGCTGCGTTTATGTATGAAAATCCCCAAAATACGTTATGTGATCAAAAGTACCCGGACACGTGGCTGAAAATGACTTACATGTTCGGGCACCCGCCATTGGTAATGCTGAAATTCAGTGTGATATTAGGCAACTCATAGCCCTGATGACAGATTACGCTCTTGCAGACACACATTCAGTCAGTAGCTGGAAGGCTGGTTGGGAAATGGCAGTTCGGTCTTCACGGAGTGCTGCACTGAGGACAGGTATGGATGTAGGTCGGTGATACCTGGCACGAAGTCGGCGTTCCAAAACATCCCACGGGTGTTCTATAGTATTCAAGTCAGGGCTCAGTGCAGGCCAGTCCATTACGGTGTTGTTATCGTCGTGCGACCACTCCGCCACAGGCCGTGCTTTATGAAGAGGTGCTCGATCGTGTTGAAATATGTAATCGTCATCACCGAGCCGGCCGCGGTGGCCGAGGGGACTGAGGCGCTCCAGTCACGGTCTGCACGGCCACTACGGTCGGGGGTTCGAATCCCCCCTCGGGCATGGATATTTGTGCCATCCTAGTTCATAAGTAGTTTGTAAGTTTAGGGACTGATGACCCCGTAGTTAAGTCCCATAAGCTATACAAACATTTGAACATTTTTTTCGTCATCCCCGAAATGCTCTTCAATAGTGGGAAGCAAGAAGATATTTAAAACAGTGTAGGACTGTGCTGCGGTAGCACTACACTAAACAACAAGGGGTGAAAGCCCCCTCCTTGTAAAACACGACCACACCATAACAACAACGCCTCCGCATGTTACTGTTGGCACAACACACGCTGGTAGAGGACGTTTACCGGGAAATCGCCATACCCACACCCTGCCATTGAACTACTACGTTCTGTACCGTGATTCCTCACTTCAAACTTTTTGCCACTGTTCAATCGTCCAATGTTTACGCTACATACACTGGGCGAGGCGTCCTTTGGTATTGAGCTGCGTGATATGTGGCTTACGAGCAGCCGCTCTATCATGAAATCCAAGTTTTCTCACCTCGCAACTGTCACAATACTTGGAGTGGATCCTGATGCAGTTTGGAATTATTGCGTCCTGGTCTGGGTAGATGCGTGCCTATTACACTGTACGAACCTCTTCAACATTCGGCGGTCTGTCGGTCAACAGACGAGGTTATGCTATACGTGTCCTTTCACGTTTACACCTCACTGTCACATCAGAAGCAGCGGACATAGGAATGTTTAAGAGTGTGTAAATCCTGCGTACAGACTTCTGACACAACCAATCACCTGACGACGTTCCGCGTTTTGCGGAGCACCCCATTCTGCTCTCTAAAGATGTCTAATGACTACTGAGGTCGCTGATATGGAGTAGCTGGCACAACGTGGCAACACGTTGCACCTAATATGAAAAGAAAGGATGTTTTTGTACTTTGATCAAGTAGTGTAAGTTCACGATAAGGCATGCCTGCTTTCTGAAGTCAAGCATGGGGGACGTTCCATCAAGATTTGGGCGTCTATATCGTGGTATTCAATTCTGTCTTTGCTCTTAGTCAGACGTGTCAGCGCATTGTTAATGCATCTCAGAACATTACTGAAGGCGAACTACTCGCTGTTGAGAGGAACGTCGTTACGCGTATTGCCGAATGCATTGAAGTTGAAGAACATGTATGGTGCGGCATTATGGTTTCACTTTTCGCAGCCAAAGTGGATTTTCCGTTGCCCAGCAGTGCATATTATGCCGGTTTACGTTACCTCTGTTTGTGAATGACGCATCATCACTAGACAGAACGAGCGAAAAAAAAAAAAATTATCGCCCCGTAATTTATTTTTTGCTCAGTGGCAAAACTGTACATACGTCAAAGTCATCGCCATGCAAATCCTGGTGCATAGAAATATGGTACGGCTGAAATTTATGTTGATGTCGAATTCTCAACACCGACGTTTTTGAGGATCCTGATTCTCGCTCAGTTTGTCTGCTACTGATGTACGGATTAGCCGCAACTGCAGCTAAAACACTTACTTGGGCAACATCACTGGTTGCAGGTCGTGATCGACGTTTCACTTGTCGATGAACACTTCCTGTCTCTTCAAATAACGTAACTATCCGACGAAAGGTCCGGAGACTTGAATGATGTCTTCCAGGATAACGATCAACATACATAGCACAGGCCCGTTGGGCATTTTGATCACAATAGCCAAACATAAACACCATATCGGCCTTTTCTCCAATTGGTAAATAGCCCATTTCCACATGAGTAATGTATTATCAAGCAAATACCGTTCGCACTGGCGAAATGTTACGCGATACCATCTATCAAAAAGCGAAAAAAATGTTCCAAATAAAACATTCATGTTTATTTACGTACTAGACGAATATGTAATAAAAATGGCGGTACCTGTTAAAAACATTCAGTTGATATCCGTTAGACCTATAGGAGCGCCATCTAGCGGGCTAACCAAACCGCTGTTTTCCCTCTTCAAGCTAGACACGTTTTGTTCTATGTATTTTTTTCGTTTGATGCTTATTTCGTGAAATATTTGGCCTGGTCACTATCAATGAACCACCCTGTATATACGGCAGTAGCTATATAATACATGATTTATCTCCTAACAACACTCGTATTTATGTGACGCTTGCCACTACCATTCAGTACCTGGTCGACCCTCTAACGCTTGCTGTGTGGCGACAAATTGTTCCAAAATTGCAACATAACGTGCACCAGTGACCGTTTCTCGAATGAAAAAAGGGCCAATAATGTCTCTGCTGCTTACTGCAGCCCACACAGTAACTTTAGGAGAATATATGAGTTTCGCTTCACACCAATATGGCTTTTCGGAACCCCGAAATCGCCAGTTCTGCTTATTCACGTATCCATTCAGGTGGAAGTGTGCTTCATCTGTAAACCAGATGCAGCCAACATCAAATTCTTCACTATCAATCATTGTGAGCATCTGATTAGCAAAGGCAACCCTTTGTTGCACAGCTCGTACGGGCCTGGTGCGTTTGAATTTTGAAAGAAAACATGTGTAGGCTCTTTCTCAGTATTTTCTGCATGCTGGAACGCTTCAAACCGGTCTCAGATGCAATTCTACGGACGGATGACGTTGCATTTCGCTGAATAATTTCAGAAACTGTGGCGATATTTTCAGGCGTAACTGCGGTTTGCTTGCGGCCAACATGCCCCACTAGATCATCAGTTACGCTGCGCGTCCGTTGAAATTTTGCGAAGAGCGTACGAATGGTTTTCGTTTGTTAAGCTTATGGGACTTAACTACGGGGTCATCAATCCTTAAACTTACAAACTACTTATGAACTAGCTAAGACTAAGGACGGCACAAATATCCATGCCCGAGGGGGGATTTGAACCCCCGATCGTAGTGGCCTTGTAGACCGTGACTGAAGCGTCTCAGTCCTCTCGGCCACCGCGGCCGGCAATGGTTTTCGCATCGGGAACATCAAATCGTGCTTCAAAACTTCGCCTTGTTGCCGTAGTACTCTCTTCTAACCTGTGGTACTCTAGCACCAGAAAAACTCGCTGTTCAATGGAGTACGTGGTTTTAATCTCGTCCTTCAGTAAGGCTAACCTCCTTTCACGTTTTAGTAGTGGAACTGATGGCTCTGGGCTTCGGATCACTATTCATACTAGGCATTACGTATAGCGGTTACAGCGACATCTGTTAGCAGCTTTTGTAACTATTTTTTCAAACTGCTGTATAAACGTCTTACTGCTTACACAATGAACATACCGTTTACTGCATTCCTCTATTGATCTTTGTTTTCGAGATATTTAATTTTGAAATCAGGGAGTCCTTTTCTAGACACCCTGTAGGTAGCCTTGTCTGTGTGCTACCCTGTCAGTCAACACGCGGACATTCTTCTCGCTGCGCCAAGCCGGCAGACGCTGTCCCCGGTACAGCTTGTATGCTGGTAAACTGGACTGCTTTGAGTGAGCGCGCTGTAGGACGAAGACGGCAGATAGTCTCGGGGAAACTACAGTGGGGGCCCGTGTGTGCGGACGCGTCGGCAGCGAGGCTACTGTCTGTCGGCAGGGCAGCATGAGGCGCGGCGCCTGGGGCAGCGGCGGCCAACTTGCACGGCTGTGCTAGCAGCTAGCGGGCAGCTAGCAGGCAGGCAGCCAGGCAGGCAGGCGCGGTCCCTTGTAAGCAGCCGCCGCCGGCCTGCGGGAGCGCCTTTGTGCGCCGCTCCATCTGTCTGTGATGAAAAATACACGGCCGCCCGAGGACTCCGCCGGGAGCCCAGTAATGGCCGACCCTCCCGGCTCCGCTTTCTCCCTCCTGGAAATGAATAAGACTGCCGCCGCGGTGCTCAACGCAGACGACGCGCCAGCCTTAAAGATTTAAACGGCCGCATTCACCAAAATAATGCGCCTTTTCAAGTGCTGTACTGCGAGAATGACGGGGGGAATTCAGTAGAGGTGAAACCCTCGTAGGAATGGTTCGATTCTTATCGTTACAGTGCAGTAGCCTAGATGTGCCTCGGTGTGATATGAAATAAATGAGAGAGTACCTGTAAGAGTTCTTGCATATATAGAGCACCGAGAATATACAAGAAACAAATCAATCAACATAGATATCTAGGGTAAGTAGCCTAGATGCGCCTCTGTTTGATATGAAATAAATGGGAGAGTACCTGTAAGAATTCTTGCATATATGGAGCACCAAGAACATGCAAGAATCAAATCAATCGACATCGATATCTAGGGTGAGTAGCCTAGATGCACTTCGGTGTGATATGAAATTAATGAGAAAGTACCTGTAAGAATTCTTGCATATATGGAACACCGAGAATATACAAGAATCAAATCAATCGACATCGATATCTAGGGTAAGTAGCCTAGATGTGCCTCGGTGTGATATGAAATAAATGAGAGAGTACCTGTAAGAATTCTTGCATATATGGAGCACCAAGAACATACAAGAATCAAATCAATCGACATCGATATCTAGGGTAAGTAGCCTAGATGCATTTCGGTGTGATATGAAATTAATGAGAGTACCTGTAAGAATTCTTGCATATATGGAACACCGAGAATATACGAGAATCAAATCAATCGACATCGATATCTAGTGTAAGTAGCCTAGATGTGCCTCCGTGTGATATGAAATAAATGGGATAGTGCCTGTAAGAATCCTTGCATATATGGAGCACCGAGAACATACAAGAATCAAATCAATCGACATCGATATCTAGGGTAAGGTGGTAAAATTGCGACCATTTCAGACAAATGTTATTGTAACTAGAAAATGTATTAAGAAAGAAATTATTTTAACTATGGCAATCTTTGAATATTTAATGAATATGTAACACAAATGTTAGACAATTAAAAATGTTGGTATAAACATAAAAAATGATACATAATTGAGAAAAATCGATCGAAAATGTACCACACCAAATTCAGTTGTGATCATTTGGTACAGTTTTGATCACTGGCTACTTCCACACAAAAAGCAATTTTTCCCTGGAGCACCAAAGCATATTTCGTGGTCCCAAACATTGGAATTTTTGTAGCGACTCCAGTCACCCTTAGCTACTGATTTGTAACAGTGCGTTAGACTATCAGTAAGTAGCTTCACTTAGGTCTTAACAGGAAAAACCCATATCTCCATAGCACAAACTGGTATGTTCTTGGAAAAGGCAGACGGAGCTGTAGATACCTGCTACACTATAACGCCCTACGAGACTGACAAATGGTGCGAAACCGTATGTTGATCCTAATTGTACATATATCAAATTTGTGTCACTTTACAACTACATTGGGTACTGGCACAAGGTGAATCGAGCCACGTTTGTATTAATTACTCAATCTCGAATATTGTGCACAGAGAAGTACTCCTTCAATAAACTCGAGATCCGATTTAACATATTTTACTGTGATGATCATTTCTACCTCGGTTGCACAGTGGTAGAGTGCCCGACTACAAATCCAAAGGTCGCGGGTTCGTTCCCCGCCAGGTCCTAGAATTCTTACCTGTCACTTTCCACCTCTTTCACCTCTGGCAGTATTGCTCATGTGAAAAATACCGAGTAGCACCGTGGTTCGGAACCCACGTTAAACTGTAGCTCCCCTATAACTGGCTAGGTAAGTCAGTTCGAAGGTCGGAGGAACGCCACCTCCAAACAGGACCATGCCTAGTAATGGACTGTGGCGTTCAAACCAATTTTCGGATTGTTGACTGCTTTACCTTTTACCTTAAAGGTGTTAAAACATATTGGACCAAACTGCTATGGTCATCAGTTCCTAAACTAAAACTAACACTAAGAACAGCCCGCACACCCATGCCCAAGGCAGGAATCGAACCTCCGGCGGACACGGCCGATCAGGGGCAGGCTGGCAGGAGCGAACATGCCGCTCTTCAGCCGAGAGCATACAGATATGAGAACAGGAGGTTTAAAATAATAAAAACAGGTGGCAAATATGAAGAATTTGAAAATAGACATGGTGAGATAAATGGGTGGAATGACTATGACTGTGTTAAGGATGACAAAATGTACGTATTCAGAACTTAAAAAACCACGGTGGAAAAACTTTCATGTAGAAGAAACGGAGCGATGACGACGAAACGAAGAGACACATTTAAAACACATGGCAACACTATATTCTGCCTGTGCGTCTATTGCTGTTACCAGGCGATCAATGGCACCTCTTTTATGATATTTTTTCTGCAGTTCCATTCGGTAATAGCGCGCGGGAAGAAGGAACACCTGAATCTTTCCGTTCTCTAACTGATTTGGAAGTATATTACTCGTTACTCCAAACTGTTGCACCAATACTATTCACTTCTTAACTAAATTATACTGCCGACACAAGCTCTATAGCCGGCCGCGGTGGCCGAGGGGATCGAGGCGCTCCAGTCACGGTCCGCACGGCCACTACGGTCGGGGGTTCGAATCCCCCCTCGGGCATGGATATTTGTGCCGTCCTTAGTTGTAAGTAGTTCATAAGTAGTTTGTAAGTTGAGGGACTGATGACCCCGTAGTTAAGTCCCATAGACTCTACAAACGTTTGAACATTTGACAAGCTCTATCTGCCTGAAATCGACAGCGTTATGCCAAGAGAAGGTAGAAAGAAAAGTGCAGACTTTGTCTGTTAGAGGTCAGTTCCTAACTGCACTGTAATACAATTTCTGTGCCTGCGAGTGGAATACCTTAAAATGAAATACGTGCAGGCACGCAGCAAGACGGGGGTGTGGGCCAGCTGTGTTGGAATGAGAGCAGCAGAAGCCAGTTCCTCTGAAGCTGCCTGGTTTGGGTTGGATGCGGCAGTGCACTCAAATTCGTCGTAACTGTGATTCGGTTTCTTTGTCCAGCCATTCATACACGCATTTTTTGTGGTTTTCCTAAAGCCCCTACAGCATTTTATGCGGTGGGTCATTTCAAAACGCAAATGCCGTTTTCCTTCCTTATCATTCCAAAGTGCGCATTATTGCTGTGTCAAATCTATCGTATCACACTTTCTATTAACGTATCGAGATTAACCAAAACACTTGCAACAGCCACATCCACTATGTTATGGGGACGTGGACATGAACGGGATGTTTCCAGAATGAAAATTTCACTCTGCAGCGGAGTGTGCGGTGATATGAAACTTCTTGGCAGATTAAAATTGTGTGCCGGAACCGGGACTCGAACCTGGGACCTTTGCCTTTCGCGGGCAAACGCACTACCGACTGTGCTATCCCGACACGACTCACGATGCCGCCTCACAACTTTACTTCCGCCAGTACCTCGCCTCCTACTTTCGAGTCCCGGTTCCGGCACACAATTTTAATCTGCCAGGATGTTTCATATCAGCGCACACTCCGCTGCAGAGTGAAAGTTTCATTCTGGAAACATCTCTTAAGCTGTGGCTAAGCCATGTCTCCACCATATCCTTTCTTCCAGGTGCGCTAGTCTTGCATGGTTCGCAGGAGAGCTTCTGTGAATTTTGGAAAGTAGGAGGCGAGGTACTGGCGGAAGTAAAGTTGTGAGGCGGCATCGTGAGTCGTGTCGGGATAGCACAGTCGGTAGTTCGCTTGCCCGCGAAAGGCAAAGGTCCCAGGTTCGAGTCCCGGTTCTGGCACACAGTTTTAATCTGCCAGAAAGTTTCATGAACGGAATGCATTTTCATACCTTGCTTTCGGTGCACATTACTCTTGACCTACAATGCAGAGTAAGTTGCGATTTTGCACCAACACTGCATGACAATAACCCGAGCTGCAATAGGAAATTTATTGAAATATATGTTACAGTTTAAGAATTACAGTATTTCGCCTAATAGATGTTTTTATAACATACGTTCGCTTTCTGGAAAGACTGTACCAGGATGCTTGCTGTCAACACTCGTAAGGAACACATTATGCCTCTTGTTCTGTAGTTTTGAGTATTCCTCACTTCTGTAAAAGTCTCATGTGGCAATTTTACATTCTGATGGTGACTTCCGTAGTGTGGTCGAAATTCAGATATAAACAAAAATTGTAATTATTTTATAGCAACTTTTGGGGCTGCAATTGTCAAAATTATTGTACATCCAGTTGCTGCAAAAGCTAGACACCCACTAATCTGTTTCATTTAAGAGACACACATTTGTACCGAGAACTCTTATGGTGCGTCTATACAATAAACCATAAACATTCGAGAAAGTTAAATGTCTTACTTACTTGTGTTTTTCATTTTCTTTATATTTTAATAATGTCCTCTAATTTTGGAGGGAGTAATTTCATATGTAGACAAATTAAAGAGTTTTAAAAGTGTATACATTCATGTTATACTTTATTTATGATGCTCTTATTAAGCAGGTACTAAACTACAAAATAAAATGTTTATTTAAGTATGATTCTGAGATAATAAGTCGGTAAAATTAATATAAAACCACAAACTAAGTCATTTTAAATTTGAATTACATTCTGATCTCTGAGACCCAGTCTATCCATTCCGGTTAAATTTCCTCACCTATCCGTTGCAGGGATAATTATATTTCATGGATTTTCTTGTGATTATAGTCCTAGTTGTCACATGATAGAAAATTTCACCTGTGTGTTACAAGTGAATGTTCTGTACAGTAAATTGTCATAATTTAAAGAAAATGGGTTCTCTTTACGTTTCAACATCCCGTAATCTTTTAATCTCTTTATAGCTCAAAGTGAAAAATCTAAATTATCAACGGAAAGTTCCCTTCATTTTTCACGTCTATTGTATTCGGCGATTAAATAACAAATTTTCTGCCACTTCGTTAGACGGATGAACGCAGAGCTATTACAGTAGCTTTTCAAAACATAAAATTTAATTAAAGAAACAAGAAAACAAAGCGCCCCTCTGTAGCACAACAGCGTGATTAATTTCCACGGGCGGCGAACTTCTTTTCAGCTCTTTGCGGTTTCCAGGCCAGCTCTTTAATTTGCAAGCGAGCCTCTGTGTGGCGCGGTGGCCACGTAGCTTAGCCGGCACTTCGTCAGGCACGGCAAAATCCCAGGACAAAGGCCATTCATTGCGTGCATTGTGATGGGGCAAAAACCTATTAAAATCTTTCTATTCGTATTTCCGATACACCGTTATCTGATATAGCCGCGACGTATTAAGGTCCTGACTCTCTGCATTTCCCATAAGCGGTATTTCTCCAGCCTTTTTAATGTTTCTTTTTTGTCTTTCCTGCAAACAGGGTGGAAATTAGAAAATGCCCTGCAGGCTTTAGAAAGTGCTGCTGCTTTTTTTTTATTTTCATGATGTGATTTTGGAACAATGTGTTTACTAGCACTGGAACTTCCCAACAGTAAAAATTTCCGCTACCACTCTCTCACAATTTGCTTACCAAAATAACTTACTGATAAATCCACTTAATGTACGGCTTCTCAAGGGGACCACACCGTGGTTCAGGTAAAAAAAAAAAAAAAAAAAAAAAAAAAAAAAAAAAAAAACCCTCGATTTTCGGTTTTCATCATATTTCGATAGATTAAGGTTTCATTTAAGAACTCTGAAAAGGATTTTGCTGCATTTTTTTTAGCATTTTCCTACCACGTGTGTTATGTGTCACGCCCACTTTTCTGTCACCCACTTTTCTGCATATATTTTAGATCTTTATATCCACTATGTTGCATGTTAGGGATTTTTTTTATTCCCGAGTGTGTTGACTATCCTTGGAATGCAACGGTCCGTATTCTTTTGTTTCTGCTGTATGTAAACAATACGCTTTCAAACGTGATCGGTTAACTAAAACTGAAATAGAAAACCTGCAGGTGCGGTATACTATGGGCAGGAATTTAGGAGAAATAAAAGAAATCTGGAGGCAATGAAGAGAGATATTTGGGCCATATTCTTTCATAAGTCCTCTACTGATAATAGGCCATTTCAGGCATTGTTGCATCAGGGGCAAATTCGTGGTGCAAATATAATAGGGCTTAGGCAACTGGAGAATCTTATTCTCACCAGTATTCTCTTCCTGCTGCTGTTCTTACAGAGACTTGGCTCATCCTGACCTTTTAAGGAAATGTATGTATGGGCAGACACAGAATCCAAATGAATGTTTCAACAGCATAATTCTAGAGTAGTTTCACACATAGGTAAAAATAAAGATCTAACAAAATGTCAGTTTGGTTTTCAGAAAGGCTTTTCAACGGAAAATGATATATATATATTTTCACCAAAGAAATATAAATGCTCTGAATAACCGGACATCACCCACTGGGATTATTTGTGATCTCTGGAAGGCTTTTGATCGTGTAAATCATGGAATTCTTCTAGATAAACTGAAGTATTGTGGTATGAATGGGACAGTGTACAAATGGTTTAAATCATACCTAACAGGAAGAGGGCACAAAGTTGACGTAAGCAGTTCACATAATATGCAAGAAAACAGCTGATTGCTCAAACTGAGGAACAATCAAAAATGGGGTGCCACAAGGTTCGGTCTTGGACCATTTGCTGTTCTTGATATAGGTTAATGACTTGTCATTCTATACTCATGGAGATGCATAACTGGTTCTTTTTGCTGATGTTACAAGTATAGTTATCACACTTGACAGACAAGAACTAACTGAAGAAATTGTAAACAACGTCTTTCGGAAAATCATTAAGTGGTTCTCAACAAACGGACTATCATTAAATTTTGATAAAACACAAAAACACAGTATATACAGTTCCATATATTAAATGGAATAACACCATTAATAAATATAGACTTTGAATAGAAATCTGTAGCTATATTAGTATAAGATATATATTTCGTAGAAACATTATAATACTCAAGTTTCATGACTGCAGACTAGTGAAATGCTGACACATAGTTCAACTAGGTAGAGGCCTGCCTACTGATGAATCTGTTGTAGTGCGTGTCTTATTGTCAAGAGACCGATACAGTTCAGTGGTGGCCGCGAGCGGGGTTGTAGCAGAGGGCGCTCGTGGCCGACGTCGTAAGAATGCCGCGCCGTGCTTGCATGGCGGCGTGCGGCGAAAGTACGTGGCGCAAAATTTAGACTTGTGCGACAGCACACTTACAAGTTCCCTTAACTATATTTTATTCAAAATGATCTTTCAGCGTTAATAGAAGAGATTACTTTGGCCACAACAAAGCCTATATTTTCCTACATATTCTAGTCGTCACATGACACACAATCTAATATTCTCCGGAAGATTTATCCGCAGGTATGGACATGTTCCTTGGCCACCGAGGTCGCCAGACCTTACCCCTTTGGATTTTTGCCTGTTGTGATGCTTGACAGGCGAAGTCTACAGAAGAGAAGTGAACACAGAGAGCAGATTTTATACGCTGCTCAAAACAATTACGTAATCAGTTGAGATATCTAAATTCTGAAGTATTGTCGACGGTAGTATGAACTAAAATGGTTCGATGTCATTCTGTCCGTTCTACGGAGTTGAGACAACAACATTACGGCAACCGACATTGTGCTAATAACAAGAAGTTGCTACAGAGGGGTTGGTGTTAACTTGTGTTTACACTACCAAACGAAATACCCAAGCGGTTGGGTTCAGATAGCGTAGTGAGCAGGTAGTGAAACAACAAAATGATTTACCCGAAACTATGGCATGGAGAGTCTTCGCAAAATAGGAGGCAGGACAGACACAAAGGGAGGTGGCTGCAGCTATTGGAGTGTCCCAAAGTGTAATTTCCAGTACCTGAACGCGATTTTAGACAACAGGAAGAGTCAAAAGAAAGCTACACATATGTATTCCACTGCTGACATCAGCACGAGACGACCGTTATCTCCGGTTAACAGCCCGTAGAGACAAGGGGCAGATAGAAAGTCAGCTGCAACGCACAATACAGGCAGTAATAGGACGCGCAAAACCAACACAAGTAGTCCGAAATCGTCTTCGAGAAAGTAGCCTCTACGAATGAAGACTTCTGTGTCTCATTAAAACCACAACACCGTCTAGCCCCGCAGAATCTTGGCGGAGGAACTGTCATGGACTGGTGGTTCGCCTGACGAGCGGACAACCCGCAATGCATGTTACAAGCGCATGGATGCACACCAGTAAGGCGTTCCACAGCGGTAAATGTTTGTACAGCTTATGGGACTTAACTACGGGGCTATCAGTCCCTTAACTTACAAACTACTTATGAACTACTTACGAACTAGGACGGCACAAATATCCATACCCGAGGGGGATTCGAACCCCCGACCGTAGTGGCCGTGCAGACCGTAACTGGAGCGCCTCAGTCCCCTCGGCCACCGCGGCCGGCCCAGAGTCACAATAGGATGCCTTAGTTTCAGAAGTTTGTTACTTTGTTTTGTTTGTCTTGTCAATAAACACAATTTCCGCATCGGACAGTGTATCTTAGTTATTATCTCCTGAGGCGAGATATAGCAGGAACATGAGGACTGGATTCGTAATGAATGGCATCGGATTCTGTTTACATATGAGTCAAGATCTTGTGTTCAGCCTGACAATCGTCGTTTCCTCATCAGAAGAGTACGTGAAACTCGTAACAATCCTGCTTACGTGCAGGATACATCACCATATCATGGTGGTGGACAAATGGTGTCACAGGAGTCAGTATTGGCGGACGTAAGGACCTGTGTGTTGTTGAGAATAGGGTTTTAATTACTCACAGGTACGGAGATGTCATCCTTCGCCGTTTGAGCCCTACACTGGAGCCATAGGAGATGGGTTCCTTCTGGTGGACGATAATGCTCGTCCCCACAGATCTGCACTGGTGGACAACATGCTTGAAGCTGAGTGAGTTGCACGAATGGAGTGGCCAGCTTGTTCACCGGACTTAAACCCGATTGAATATATCTGGCTACACTTGGAAGACTCATTGCAGCCAGACTAGCATTTTCCAGAACGATTGCAGGGCTGGATATTGCACTCATGGAAGAATAGCCAAATGTTCCTCAATAGCTGACTGATAACGTTAAACTGTCCATACCACGCAGGTGTGGAACTACACTGGTCGTCCGAGGTGATCACACACCATATTAAAAGGAAACGAGAATGACTTTTTGCTCGATTTAAGCAAACGCTGTGTAAAGAGTTGAGGCAGAAAAATATCGTACTGTATCGTACACAAATTACAATTGTAACCAATATCTGGATAAAATACGTTACCATATTTTTGAAAATGAGCTTTGTTTCGATTATATTACATTCTAACAGATGTGTCACTGTAGTCGAGAAAATAGGGTACTAGTTAAATAGCATTTTTATTGGAAATTCGTTTATACTACCATTTCCTAAAATATTTACTGTTCCTCCTGGAACAACCTTGGACTCAAAATAGTCGTATACCGGTTAAAACCAGAGATGGAATAAACTGAGAGAAACTTGTACGTTATTATAACGTAAACTACAACGGAATATATTTGGCGTCGTGCGGGAGTAGCCGAGCGGTCTGGAGCGCCACGTTACGGATCGCGCGGCCTCCCGCGTCGGAGGTTCGAGTCTTCCCTCGGGCATTGATCTGTATGTTGTCCTTAGGTTAGTTTAACTTAAAGTAGTTTGTAAAACTAGGGACTAATGACCAACGTAGTTTGGTCCCATAGAAGTACAAACATTTGAACATTTGGGCGCCACGTTGCGGATCGCGCGGCCTCTGCGTCGGAGGTTCGAATCCTCCCTCTAGCATGGATGTTTGTGTTGTCTTTATTATAAGTTATTTCATGGGTATTTCGTAAGTTAAGGGACTGATGACATCGCAGTTTAAGTCCCATAAGCTTTACAAACATCTGAAAATTATATTGGCATCTGAATGGAAGCCGTCTGTCATTAGAGGGAGGTTAAAGAATAAAGTTATGAAGGAATAGCTCTCGCTCAGTGATTTGTCACTATATTATGAATATGGTTGCATTTGGTGTTTGTGAAATTAGTTCGAGAGAGAGAGAGAGAGAGAGAGAGAGAGAGAGAGAGAGAGAGAGAGAGAGAGAGAGAGGTGCTGTTCCTTTTAGCTTTTAGGCGCAGCTGTATAATGTATGCTGTGCTCTTTGGCAGGCCGCATTAACATATCGATCCCGTTAACTAGTTCGTTAGCGTGTTAGGGCAAACCTGTGATGACGCTGATTCCGACAGAGCCCGCAGCGTGATTACATTACAGAGCCGCAGCTCATTTTGTCTTTCATTATTTTTAATTAGTTCAGCACTCATTAAAATAACAAATTCTTCCGCCCGCTACACACTGATTAATACGTGTTGCAGTTGCGCGACGCACCTGATCACAGCTGATCGGAACGGCTGGTCACATAACAGAGTTTCAAAGGGGATGACGAACCACTCATTAATACCTAGTCTCTGCTGGGGGCCCTTTCTGCTAGGAGTGACGGCAAATGCAACAACTAAGCCAGAACCTAATGGACAGTGTGTTGAAAGGAGCATATAAGACGAACATTAACAAGAGCAAAACAAGGGTAACGGAATGCAGTCTTAGAAAATCAGGGGATGCTAAAAGAATTAAATTATGTAACGAAACAATAAAGGTGGTAGTTGAGTGTTGTTACTTAGGCAGTAAAATAACATGCGACTGTCGCAGCACAGAGGATATAAAATGCAGAATGGCATTGGGAAGAAAAGCGTTTTTGAAAAAGAGAAATTTGTTAACATCGAATATTTATTTAAGCATAAGGAAGTCCTTTCTGAAGGTATTTGTGTGGAGTGTTGCTTTGTATGGGAGTAAAACATAGACGGTAAACAGTGCGGACAGGAAGAGGATAGAGACTTTTGAAATGTGGTATTACAGATTAATGCTTAAGATTAGGATCATGTAACTAATGAGAAAGTACGGAACAGAATTGGGGAGAAAAGGAATTTCTGGCATACCTTGACTAAAAGAAGGGATCTATTGGAAGGACACATTCTTAGACATCAAGGAATTGTGAATTTAGTATTGGAGGGAAGTGTGAGGGGTAAAAATCGCAGAGGGAGACCAAGAGACGCGTATAGTAAGCAGATTCAATGGATGTGGGCTGCCGTTCTTATGAGGAGACTGAAGAGGCTTGCTCACGATAGTTTAGGTTTGAGAGCTGCATCAAACCAGTTTCCGGACTGAAGACCACAAGAAGAAGCCAGAACATACACATTTACTAGCAAATATACTCATAAATTCTCTCTTGTCTACTCGAATGCACAGAACCCAACGCACATTTTATGTCGCGAACGGTTCACTATTTCGAAAATTGCTTCACTAAAGAAGATATACGAAATATTCCAGAATTCTAACAGCTGCCAACTTGAATGGCATAGAAGTAAATATCCTCTGAGTAGCGAAGCAACTTAAATCGCTTAAGAAATGTAAATCTTCTGATTCAAAAGCTACACCGATTACGTTCTTACCAGAATATACTGATGCAATAGCTTACTCGCTCGGTTAGCCGTGTAGTCTAACGCACCGCTCTCCGAGATCTCTGAGATGTGGAGGCGTACTGGCCCCGGTTTAACGAAGAGGATTAACGAAGAGGATAGGAGTGCCGGCCAGCATGGATGTGGTTTGTAAGAAGTTTTTCACATCCCGTTAGGTGCATATCGGGCTGGTCCCCTAAGTCTAAATTACTAATTGACTTTTTGCAAATCTTTTCACAGAAGAAGATTGCACTGTAGTTCCTTCTCTAGATTGCCCCGCAAATTGCAAAATGGCAGATATCGAAATAACTGACAGAGGGATAGAAAAACAATTAAAATCACTCAAAAGAGGAAACGCCGCAGGACAAGATTGGATACTAGTTCGTTTTTACACAGAGTACGGGAAGGAACTCGTCCCCCTTCTTGCAGTGGTGTACCGTAGGTCTCTAGAAGAGCTTAGTGTCACGAAAAATTGGAAAATGGCGCAGGTCGTCCCCGTTTTTAAGAAGGGACGTCGAAGAGATGTGCAGAACTATAGGCCTATATCTCTAACATCGGTCAGTTGTAGACTTTTGGAACATGTATTGCGTTCGAGTATAATGACATTTCTGGAGACTAGTAATCTGCTCTGTAGGAATCAGTATGGGTTTCGAAAAAGGCGATCGTGTGATAACCCAGCTCGCGCTATTCGCCCACGAGACTCAGAAGGCCATAGACACGGGTTCTCAGGTAGATGCTGTGTTTCTTAACTTCCGCAAGTCGTTTGATACAGTTCCCCACAGACGTTTAATGAACAAAGTAAGAGCATATGGTCTATCAGATCAATTGTGTGATTGGCGTGAGGAGTTCCTAGATAACAGAATGCAGCATGTCATTCTCAATGGAGAGGAGGCTTCCGAAGTAACAGTGGTGTCAGGGGTGTCACAGGGGAGTGTCGTGGGTCCGTTGCTGTTCACAATATATATATATATATATATATATATATATATATATATATATATATATATATATATATATATATATATAATCTTGCGGATAACATCAGAAGTTCACTGAGGCTTTTTGCGGATGATGCTGTAGTATATAGAGAGGTTGTAATAACGGAAAATTGTATTGAAATGCAGGAGGATCTGCATCGAATTGACGCATTGTGCAGGGAATGGCAATTGAATCTCAATGTAGACAAGTGTAATGTGTTGCGAATACACAGAAAGAAAGCTCCTGTATTTAGGTACACTATAGCAGGTCAGCAACTGGAAGCAGTTAATTCCATAAATTATCTGTGAGTAGGCATTAGGAGTGATATAAAAAGTAACGATCATATAAAATCAGTCGTCGGTAAAACAGATGCCAGACTTAGATTCATTGGAAGAATCCTAAGGAAATGCAGTCCGAAAACAAAGGAAGTAGGTACACTTGTTCGCCCACAGCTTGAATACTGCTCACCGCTGTGGGATCTGTACCAGGTGGAGTTGATAGAGGAAGTAGAAAAGATCCAACGGAGAGCAGCGCGCTTCGTTACAGGATCGTTTGGTAATCGAGAAAGCGTTACGGAGATGATCGATAAACTCCAGTGGAAGACTCTGCAGAGGAGAGACGCTCTGTCGCTCGGTATGGGCTTTTGTCGAAGTTTCGAGAACATACATTTACCGAGGAGTCTAGTAGTATATTGCTTGCTCCTACGTATATCTCGCGAAGAGATCATGAAGATAAAATCAGAGAGATTAGAGCCCACACAGAGGCATACCGACAGTCTTTCTTTCCGCGAATAGGAGGGAGAACCGATAGTGGTACTCAAAGTACCCTCCGCCACACACCGTCGGGTGGCTTTCGGAGTATGGTTGTTGATGCAGAAGTCACACCTCAGTTACATGACTCGCAAAAATTTCGTAACACTTTACACTTTCACACATATAACACTATAAGCAAACATTTGGGGCACACATTTGCTCCCGGTAGGCAGGGGGTGGCCACAGGAAGGGCATCCGGTCACCCCGTAAATATCAAGACGCCAAATCTTGTTTTAACTAAGCCGACCGTGGAACATGGTCAAAGAGAAAGAAACAAAGTGCTTTACTAGGCATGGTCCTGTTTGAAGATGGTATGCCGTTGCCTTCCTCCGACCTTCGAACCGACTTACCCAGCCAATTACACGGGGAACGACGGTGCTACTCGACATTTTTCACATCAGCAACATTGCCAGCGGTGAAAGACGTGAAAAGTGACACGACGTTACGGGGATCGATCCCACGACCTTTGGACGCATAGTGTGACAAACTACCATTTTTCTACCGAGGCATGATTCCCCGACCTATGTGCTGCATAAAATATTGTACAGCTTGTACAGCTTTCGGAATTTCGACAGTAGGCCTGCTCTCTCTTGTGGAGTCCTTGACTGCAGTTGATGATAACATTCTTAGGTTTTACTCATTCCAAATCATCACTTGATAAAATGTGACGCTCTACGTAGTATCCCATCTCTTCAATTTATCGAACTAGATAAGATTTCCTTACTAACGCAACATATTGAAGTATCATCATTGGTACAAATTTTTTGTCAGCAATCGCGGATGATTTTAGTAATCTCGACAGTAATCCAATGAATTTCCCTTATAGATTTAGTACGGATACTTCTGTCTCAGCTGCTTGATTGCGTTGTAATTGATCAACATGAAATTTGAATATTTGTGCTGGAGGCGGGACTCGAACTGGAGACTTCTGCTTACTTGGCAGTTGTGCTGATCTTACCACCACCAGGTACACGGACTCAAGACACCGATATGGCCTACTCAGGCACTCACCCCGCCTGACTCAAATTCCCATACGCCATCTTACGTTGACCCTAGCATTCCATGGTTAACCGATATGCCAGCCAGGAGTAAGAGCCCCTTATGCATCCACCCTGAAAGAAGCATCAAACCCCAACAAGGTGAATTAAAATAACAGAGACTTGCGGCGACTGTTTTTTTCGCACATCGGCCAGGACTGGGTCTCAAACCCGAATCCACTGCTTACTGGTCAGTAGTACTAACCCTTGCACCAACCAGCCCGTTTTACGTTAGGAAAAGTCACAATTTAAGCAATAATTGTCATAATGTTAGCATGTATATTGTACTGAAATAATTTTCGGTGGAAAACATATAAGGAATTATTATAACAAGCACCTTCAGAGTCCAGAGAAACGTAGTATGTGCGATGGAGATAAGAGGAAATATTGGAAGCAACTGCTATGTAAATGCACTCTCTATTTCCGAGAAACGCCAAAGTACTTTTGAGCAGTATAATTCATAGCTCACGAAGTCGTTTACTGCAGGTGTTTATGTGCAGCAGATCTGTGTCATTAATTCGACATTAATTTCTCATGACATATAAACAGTACTGAAAATAATTATTTAGGAATTCCTTCCCATTTCTCGCGGATATTGTAGATGTCTTCTTAAAATGTAATTATAGTTTTCAATATTTTTTTAAATTGTGAATGATTCATGTAAGATCTTTTTGAACGAAAACATAACCATAAAAGAATAAATATACAATTCGTATTATTCATTCATACAAGATATGAATAACTGGACATATTGTTAATGAGTTCCAATTTTTTTCTTCGTTTTCAAAACATATCCTTTCTTTGTCTCGGGTGAATCGTGACAGTTTGAGATCGCAGTATTTACTCAAATGACAATGTTAGAATTCCACTGTCGGATGTATTCCGATTGCAGAATAAATCGTCATTTGGAAAGGATACAGTTCTCATGTGATAGGTGTTGTTAGCGCGCCTCAAAATGCAAAAATATTTAGAGATAGTGCAGTTTATGCAAATGACCCTTTTATATTTCACTTATAATCCACTGTTAGATGTAATCTGGGTACAGAACAAAAAGCCAGTTGGAAAATAAATATTTCATCACCTTTTTCTTGTTTTCTGTCACTCATAGATATTACCGAGTCTGAGATATCTCCATAAAATCATCTTCAGAAATTACTACTTGAGAAGTAACAGTAAAATAGGTGAGGTGTTACATTACTCAATTTCTTCCAGTTTGATAGAAAAATGGCCGAATTCTGTAAATTTCTCCTGCATCCTTTGGTGTTTCGCTCTACTAAACAGCTCGTTATCTGATGATGTACCTTCAAGTAGAAGCCAAGAATATACACTAGAACATCTCCAGTTTGTGATTCCAAAATAATGTGAAGTTATTAAAAGCAATAGCATCAAATGAGAGTGTTCTGCTGAGAGGTTTATTTAAAGCTAGCTGCAAAACCCGGCATTGCACGGGTATATATATGCATTTTTCCAATCCTATATTAGAATCGTAAATAAAAACTCTAAAAAGATTTTATCTTAATGTATCCATGAAAACAACTTAGAAATTATGAAGTAATAAATCAAAGAAATGTGCATAATGTACAGAATGTTAAGTTCAGTATTCAAAGAATGAAAAATTGTGATAAAATAACGAATTATGTTTAACAGTAATTTAATTCAAAACACTTGTGACAGGAAAGTTTTTGTAACTTATTGGTTACGATTTCATATCTCCTGAACTACCTGTCGTAGGTAGTCTGAACCACACAGGGATTTTTGTCAGATAGTAAGGAACATGTACCGAGTTTTGTTGAAATCGGTCCAGTAGCTTAGGAGGAGATGTGGAACATACATACCCATATTCTCACATACAAACTATTTTATAAAATGTATAGATAGTATGTGTCGTACAGTGATGTAAATTTGATGGCACATTTAGTGGTACCTACAGATACTATATGCAAAATATGTTGCGAAGACAGTCAGCAGTAATCAAGTAAAACATCACAAGGTCATGCCTGATGCGACAGTTTTACGGCATCTATAGCGAAACTGTTGTGAGCGGTAGACTTCTTTTTGTTTCATCATTTGGAGGAGGGGTGCTTAGTTACAAAACGCTTCATAAACGTCCGAAATTACATATAAACTTTCCCAATAATTGACGCATAAATCTGGGTATTCTCATGCGGTGCCCTCTCATTTTTTATGACGTCATATCTCCTAAGCTATGTGTCGTGCTCTTTCGTTTCTACATCTACATCTATATAGATACTCTGCAAATCACATTCAAGTGCCTGGCAGAGGGTTTATTAACCACTTTCATAACTTTTCTCTACCGTTCCATTCTCTAATAGCGCGCGTGAAGAAAGAACACCTAAATCGTTTTCGATCTGATTTCCCTTATTTTATTGGGATGGTCCTGTCTACCTAAGTGGGTGGGTGCTAGCAAAATATTTTCACATTCAGAAGTAAAAGTCGGTGATTGAAACTTCGCAAACAGATCACGCCGCAATGAGTAACGTCTTTTTTTAAATGATTTCCACCCCAATTGGTGCAACATTTCCGGACGCTTTCCCCCCCGTAACGCGATAAAACAGAACGAGATGCCCTTCTCTGAACCTTCTCAATATCTTCCGTCAATCCCACCTGGTGAGGGTCCCACAAGGGGCAACAGTACTCCAGGAGAGGACGCACAAGTGTAATGTAGCCAGTCTCTTTGGTGGAGCTGGTGCATCTTCGAAGCGTTCTGCCGATGAAACGTAACCTTTGGTTCGCCTTCCCCACAATACTTTCTGTGTGTTCTCTCCAGTCAAATTTGTTCGTAATTGTAACTCCTAGGTATTTGGTAGAATCTACGACCTTAAGGTTTGACGATTTATTGCGTAATTGAAGTTCAGCGGATTTCTTTTAGTGGTCATGTGTATTACTTCACACTTTTCTTTATTTAGTGTCAATTGCCAATTATCGTACCATGCAGAAATTTTGTCCAAATCGCTTTGCAGTTGCTTTTGATCCTCTGTTGACTTCACTAACCGATAAACGACAGCATCATCCGCGAACAATCTAAGGGAGCTAGATGTACGGTGGGGCATACGGTGAACAGTTCACCATTGTTTCATTGAAATCGAATGAATGGTTTGTGAACACATAGAGGACATACAGACAAACATTCATTATTATATACATAGATAATCTAGACACTGAAAGAAGATGAAAGACGATGGACTACATTCAGTAACAACTCGAATGTGTGTAGCGTAAATCAGCCAATAGAAATTGCATGAAAAACTGGATGATGCGTGACACAGACCTATACAAATCCCATAGAAACCAAACATACTGCTATTATACAGAAACCGAGACAACAGCAGCAGGTCTTTCTCTAAATATGCAGGTGCTGCCCATTCAGCCCACATGACCTTTGAACAAAGCATGCGCACCCTGACATTATCAGCGGTGTTTCTCATCGGTTATTCAGCCTCCGATTAAACAGTCAGGTAGGCTTAGGGCGCACTCCGTCGCTGCACCCTTTTCACTGCCTTGGTTAGACAAATAAAGGTCAAAAATACAGGGTGATAAAAAAGTCAGTATAAATTTCAAAACTTAATAAATCGCGGAATAATGTAGATAGAGACGTAAAAATTGACACACATGCTTGAAATGACATGGGGTTTTATTAGAAGAAAACAAACGTACAAATAATGTCCCACAGATGGTGCTTCATCTGATCAGAAAAGCAACAAT
The DNA here is from genome assembly GCA_026315105.1 of Locusta migratoria. NCBI lineage: Eukaryota > Metazoa > Arthropoda > Insecta > Orthoptera > Acrididae > Locusta > Locusta migratoria. The sequence continues at coordinate 192,609,966 of CM048746.1, read as the reverse complement.
TAGCGTAACAAATAAGAAAAAGCAAAGATGATGTTCTTTACAGGAAATGCTCAATATGTTCACCGTCATTCAGCAACAATAGCTGTAGTCGAAGAATAATGTCGTGAACAGCGCTGTAAAGCATGTACGGAGTTATGGTGAGGCATTGGCGTCGGATATTGTCTTTCAGCATCCCTAGAGATGCCGGTCGATCACGATACACTTGCGACTTCAGGTGACGCCAAAGCCAGTAATCGCACGAAGTCTGGGGACCTGGGAGGCCAAGCATGACGAAAGTGGCGGCGGAGCACACGATTATCACCAGACGATGCGCGCAAGTGATCTTTCTTGATTTTTGATTTTATTTAATTTAGTTTTGTTCTAATAAAACCCCCATGTCATTCTAAGCATGTGTGTAAATTTTTACCCCTCTATCTGCATTATTCTATGGTTTATTAAGTTTTCAAATTTATACTGACTTTTTGATCACCCAGTAAAATTAAGCGTACTTTGACCATGTGTCAAAAGCTTTCTGAAAATATAAAATTATGGAATCAAAGTGAGGTCTTATATGGAGAATACTCAGTACTTCCTGTGAGTAAAGTGCTTGCTGTGTTTAAAGAAAACGATATTTTCTAAATTCGTACATCGTTCTCTTCGAAGTAATTAATAATAATTGAGCACACCAGCCTGGATGTGGCTTTTAGGCGGTATTCCACATCCCCCTAGGTGAATACCGGGCTGGTCCCCTAAGTCCCACCTCAGTTACATGATTCGCAAACATTTCGTAACACTTTACACTTTCAAACATATAACACTTTACGCAGATATTTGGGTACACATTTCCTCGCCGGCCGCGGTGGCCGAGGAGACTGAGGCGCTCCAGTCACGGTCTGCACGGCCACTACGGTCGGGGGTTCGAATCCCCCCTCGGGCATGGATATTTGTGCCGTTCTAGTTCGTAAGTAGTTCATAAGTAGTTTGTAAGTTTAGGGACTGATGACCCCGTAGTTCCATAAGCTGTACAAACATTTGAACACATTTCCTTCCGGGGCGCATGGGGTGTCGACAGGAAGGTCATCCGGCCACACCGTAAATATTTAAACGCCAAATCCGGATTTAACAAAGCCGACCCTGTATGTGATCCCGCAGGCCAAAGAGAAAGAAAGACTGATGTAATAGCTTCGTACGTACCATTCATACACTGCCACTCGCTGACCGTACGAGGTAACACCAGTATTCAACAATGGTAGTAGCATTAATCCGCTAAATTATAGGTCAATACGACTGACTTAGATTTTAGAACGTTTGCCGTGCTCTATTATTATCAATTACTTCGAAGAGAACAATGTATTCAACCATACTCAATACGAAGTTAGAAACAATCGTTTTCTTTAAACACAGCTAGCATTTTACTTACAGGAAACATTGAGTATTTTCCATAGAAGACCTCAGATTGGTTCTATATCTCTAGATTTGCAGAAGGCATTCGACACCGTACCTCACAAATGGATTTTAATAAAAATATGAAATACTGTCACAGTTACGTTATTCCATTTGTGAGCACACATTTCGTAGCAATGTTGGAAACGCATCCATTAAAACTGAAGTGACATCTGGCGTTCCACAGGCAGGGTGGCCACCGAACCTTGAAACCGGGAAAACCGGGAAAAAGCCTAGAATTTGAAAAAAAACGGGGGAAACCGGGAAAAGCCTTGAATTTGAAAAAACCGGGAAAAAACCTTGAATTTTTAGCCAGAAACCGGGATTTTTAACGCACGAGATCTTGCGGCTTTAAGGAGTTAAACGATCGTTCACGCGTATAGCCTATTGCTCAGATTACACGACCAGTTCTAAACGTACTTAATAAGTTAAATAAGTAATCCCTGTAGTTTTAGTAAGAGAAAAACCTCAAAGTTTAAAATTTAAAAGTAACAAAATGCCAATCGTTTTAAAATTACGGTGAGCAAAATGCTCAGATCTCTAGTGCCTGTGGGTTAAATAATATTCATCGCTTCATTTTTGTGTACAAAAACAATTTCAAATATATTTCTGGGCGGTCTAAGACGTTTTATAATTATAGGTTACGTATTCCGTTATCTATACCTGTATTTATCTCGAAGTGTTGTTCAACCACGCGACTGAATTCCTCGCGAGGTACGTCGAAGACAGGCGATGTGATCGTAAAGCGCGACTATGAAATCGCAGCTAGAATGAAAGGCGATATTTATTCGTACTACATTTTAGCAATTTTCGTAATTGCCCCCCTCCCCTCTCAGTGATACTCATCAACACAGATCTCGTTTGTCTGATTCAGTGTTGAAAAATCTCTTCACTGAAGCATTTTGTTGGTTTTAACAATAAACTTCGTAAAAGTTGGTATTGTGACAATTCGTTAGCATAGGCGCCGAGTACGGGTATGCTCGGTCGCTCAAGCATACCCCAAAATCTGAGTGGGTATGCTAAGCATACCCCACTGAAAATTTTGGTATCATTTTTTCTTTACCTTATATTTCTTGACTAAAATCGACTCTCTCATCCCATTGATGGCCGTCTGGCTTTTGTAAGACACCACTCTAGAAAATATTATTTTAAACAGATAATAATTAAAATCTACGTTCACATGTGAGTGAAGTGACCATTTTCAAAATAGTCCGAATGTTAATGGAATTCCTCTTGTTAAGTCAATATTATAAACTGAAGGCGGCAACCTTTAATTGTATTAAATTACTAGAAATGAACTGGGTTTGGTACGTTGCAGAGAACAATAGAGTGAACCAAGTGTAAATCGACGTTACTTGTGCCCGCACAGATGAAGTAATTCAACGTGTTTTAAGGGTATATTTGACGGAGCATATTTGGTCGCTAGGCGCTGGCGAATTTGGACGCCCCGTGTGAACAGGGACAGCGAACAAAATCGCTGCTCCGAAAGGCGAGCATCTAAAGTTGTAGGGTGGGCTACTTTAGACGCTGGTCGCTGGCGTTTTCGTCGCTCGCAAGTGTTGGTCGCCCCGTGTCATATACAGGAGCGTATAAAGTAGCCACCAGTCGAGTCAAAATGTCGAAGGAAGTAATAAATGCTGGCATTCTGTTTCTCGCAAGAATCTTAAAAGAACAATCTATCAAAATAAAAACGGAAAAGTAGGAAAAAATAAAAGAAAATGGATAAGAAGGTCACTTGGGAGGAGGGTTAAATATAGTGCTTCTGCAAATATTTTGAGAGACTTATTGTGTGGAGATCCTTCTGCCTGCAAAAATATAATGAAGATATTTTATTGTTTTGATTTTTGTTTTCAGGTGTTTGGTATCCATATCCCCCAAGAGATCTTCAGTCTCCAATTCGTCATTCGTCAAACAGTTGGTCAAATGGAGTGTCTTTAAGTTGACGAACCGGAATAACGCGTAAAAACAATAGATATTCAAAAATTGTTTTCACCAACATGTGCGGATGGTAGAGGCTTAGGAAATAATACTCAACCTGAAGCGTTTTCCACCGTTTGTGTGTCTGTGTGTGTGACGGCGGGGGAGGGGGGTTCAAGTGTAAAATTTTAAATGCGAACCCCGATTTTTTATTGCAGATTCGGATTCTAAGGACCACATCATGTATGGTCTGGTTGATTTTTTTACGACAGATGGCGCTATAATAAAAAAAAAAATACTTGCCATACTGGTGAAGAAAGGACATAAAGTAAATGAAAATCATATTCCTGATGCTTCAGAACGCTACCAAATGATCACCAAAGTGATCCCTCCCTCTCCCCGCAGTGGACAGGGTAGTCCTCCATAGTGATACGTTAGTCGAGATTGCCCTTGTCTGAACACCAGTTATCAATTACCGAAAAAACACTTAATTGAACTAGCCGAGAAGAAATATACATCTCGTATCATTTGGTTGGGTTCTGGAGCATCATCAATATGATTACCCTTTATTTTCTTTCCTGGATGGTACATTTCTTCAGCAGTATGGCAAATAATTCTTACCATTGCAGTGCAATATGTTACCAATTGAAAGATAAAAAAACCAACCAAACTATACATGATTTGTTCTGTAGAATCTGAATCTGTAATACAAATGGGAGTTTCCATTTAAAATTTTACTCTAGCCACCCACACCGCTCCCAAACGGTGGAGACAGTTCAAGTTTAGTATCATTTCCTAGGCCTCTGCCGTCCGTTCATAAGGGTGAAAACCGTTGTTGAATATATACTGTTTTTTCTAGTTATTCTGGTTTGTCAACATAAAATGTACTCCCTCTACTATACATTGTGTCAGTGTCGAATCTGGGGTGGGGGGAAGAGGTCTACGGGGCTGCAGATTCCCCAAAACCATGAGGAAAACCTCGTAATATGAGCTGGTTCTTTTCAGATCATTTTGAGGTACAATGCCACAATTTTTATGAGCTCCCCCCCTCCCCAACACAAATCCTGGATTCGCCACTGCTTGGTGTATATTACAACGTGACATGGTTCAACTTGGCTGACGTGATTTAAAAATATGTAACTAGTTTCTTTACGGTATAGTTGTTTGCTAAACCCTTTGAGCAAAATTAAGTTTCGTGAAAACCTGGAAAATAATTATTTTTAACCTGGAAAACATGGAAAAAACCTTGAATTTGAAAATGAAGATTTGGTGGCCACCCTGACAGGGAAATGTAACAAGTCTTCCCCTTCCTCGATTACACAAACAACTTACTTCGGTGAACAAGATTCTGACGCACCGTGACAAATATTCATGGTGTGTTTTGAATTACACGACAAGCAGCTATAATTATTGCAACTAACTCCATCTCTGGGCACTGAAGTCTTATACACGAGTGACTTTAGCCATCCCGATAAGAAATAATCAAGGGGATTCAGATCAGGTAACCTGCCGGCTATGAAATAGGGATGGTCATGTCTACCTAAGTAGGTGGATGCTAGCAAAATATTTTCACATTCAGAATTAAAAGTCGGTGATTGAAACTTCGCAAACAGATCACGCCGCAATGAATAACGTCTTTCTTTTAATGATTTTCACCCCAATTCGTGCAACATTTCCGTGACGCTCCCCCCCCCCCCCTCCGTAACGTGATAAAACAAAACGAGCTGCCCTTCTCTGAACCTTCTCAATATCTTCCGTCAGTCCCACCTGATGAGGGTCCCACAATGGGCAACAATAATTTAATCTTCACGCCATTATTACAGAAACCTACTCGCTATCGCCTACATCGTTTGCTATGCTACAACAGAAATCCGGATGATATTTGTCTTGCAGGCACACGGAGATTTTTAGAGCGATATCAGAAAATGTTCATTCAGAATGAAACTTTAACTCTGCAGCGGAGTGTGCGCTGATATGAAACTTCCTGGCAGATTAAAATTGTTTGCCGGAACCGGGACTCGAACCTGGGACGTTGACCTTTCGTGGGCAAGCGCTTTTTTAATCTTCCAGGAAGTTTCATATCAGCGCACACTCCGCTGCAGAGTGAATGTTTCATTCTGTAAACATCCATTAGGCTGTGGCTAAGCCTTGTCTCCACCATATCCTTCCTAGCAGGAGTGCTATTCTTGCAAGGTTCGCAGGAGAGCTTCTGTGAAGTTTGGAAAGTAGGAGGCAAGGTACAGGCCGAAATAAAGTTGTGAGGCGGAATCGTGAGTCGTGTCGGGATAGCTCAGTCGGTACAGCGCTTGCTCACGAAAGGCAAAGGTCCCAGATTCGAGTCCCAGTTCCGACACACAATTTTAATCTGCCAGGAAATTTCAAAGTTCATTTACATTAACAAAGAGTTTCCTGTCATCCGTTAACTTTGATGCGCACCATGCGAATTTGATCATCTTCGAATAATCAGGTTCCCTGAACAGATGCAAAATTAATTAGTGCGGTTTTTCGAAGAATCTCATCCGGATTTCTGTTGTGGCATAGCTAGCCATTCAGGCGCTAGCGAGCAACATTTTACAATAATGACTGCGTCATTATCGGTTGGGACGCGGTTAACGTTAGAACTTGTTTTACGTGAGCGACAATAGCGAGCTACAGCGCGCGACGGCTTCAAGCGACAAATCCCAACCTCATGTATGGTTACGGGTCTGTCCTACGTGAGCGACTTCTGCCGCTCCGCGCGACAGACGCGACAAAGAGTGACGTTCGAATCTCAAACCTGCTTGAATGTTGTCGCTGTCACACGCGCTACAAGTGTCGAGGTCGTTGAGAATAGTCTGCTTCTCGAGGTTATAAAGGATGTCGCAAAAATTCTGCGAGCTAATAATCCCTGAAGTTTATGAAACTGCTGCTGTTTCTGAAATAACAGAAAATAAAATTGAAGTTGCTCATATAATGAAGAATTTTGCTTTGTGTAACTTGCTCGTAAATATTCTTTTGGCTCTTATAGACGACTGAAATTAAATATTTAAATTGTTTCTAATATATCAGTCGTCTGTATCTTTATTCTGGGTGATAGTTTGATTTACACCATGATGAACGTGATTTTAACAATTACTTGCTTTTGTGTGCTTTTTACATTTGCAGTAACCACGAACTTACTTCAGAGAGAGAGATAACACTAGGCTGTCAAACGAGATGCGTGTAAATTACGTTTCTGAGTAAAATATGATGATGTAATGTTTCAGTATGAATTATATGTGTTTGGAAGGTCTACAGTGGGATTCGAGTGTTTGTAATAGAGATAAACTATATTGATAAAAACATTAATAAAATTGTGTTGCTTTATAAAAAGAATACATAAAATTTTGCACAAATAGCAGTTGAAACGGTTGTAGTTACAGGAATTAAAATATAAGATGGAACGGGAATCAAACCAGCGACCGCAAAAATTAAAACTTATTGCCGGCCGCGGTGGCCGAGGAGACTGAGGCGCTCCAGTCACGGTCTGCACGACCACTACGGTCGGGGGTTCGAATCCCCCCTCGGGCATGGATATTTGTGCCGTCCTTAGTTGTAAGTAGTTCGTAAGTAGTTTGTAAGTTTAGGGACTGATGACCCCGTAGTTAAGTCCCATAGACTCTACAAACATTTGAACATTTTTAAAACTTATTAGCCCAAGTCACTACCCTTACGCTACGCCGATTAATATCAAATCCGTCCACAATTAAATGGTTTACTGTCGTCTTCCAATAAGAATTATTTCGTACTTATTTACTTATTCATTTGTTAAGGGTTGTTGTCACAAAAGAAAATCTCAATTATATATTTTTGAAGACATTACCGCGTTCAATGAATGAAATAAATTGCAATTTGCGATCAGTTACGGCTACACTATTCTAGGTTTACATAGAATACCAAAGTGCAGCGAATGAAAATTTGTGCTCGGCCAAGATTCGAACCCGGGATCTCCTGCTTACTAGAAAGTCGCGTTGACCACTCGATAAAATTCTGGTCCTATGTAAAATCGATAAGCGGGTCAAAACCCAATATACAGTCACTCTTTGATCATTCCGGGGCAGTAATAGAATATAACTGAAGTCTAAACCTAACCTTTAAGAAATAGTTCACGCAGGAGGACCGAACAAATGTACCATTTGATCAACGTACTAGCTCCGAAATGATGACATACTGATATCTATTTCCTGTGTAGAGAAGCATCTGAGAGAGCTAAATACAAAAAAGTCCCCTGGTCTGGATGGAATACAAGTTCGGTTTCACAAAGAGTACTCTGAAGCATTGGCTCCTTACTTAGCTTGCATTTTTCGCGATTCTTTAATTCAGCAAAAAGTTCCTAGTGATTGGAAAAAAGCGCAGATAACTACCGTTTATAAGGAAGGAAAGACAACTGGCTCAAATAATAAAAGGCCAATATCGTTGACATCAATTTCCGGTAGAATTTTGGAGCATATTCTGTTCGGAAATAGTAACTTTCCTTGAGAACGAAACCTTCTTTCTATGTATCAGCACGGGCTTAGGAAACATTGTTCATGTGAAACTCAGCTTTCCTCACATGGCATCTTGCGAGCCATTGATGAAGGGCAACAGGCAGATTGTGTTTTTATCGATTTCAAAAAGGCATTTGACCTGGTGCCACACTCATAATGAAGATACGAGCGTATGGGATAAGTTCACAGATTTGTGACTGGCTGGAAAACATCCCAAGTAATAGAATGCTGTACGTCTCGACGGCGAGTGTTCATCAGAGACGAGTGTATCGTCAGGCGTGTCCGAGGGGAGTGTGATAGGACATCTGTTAATTTCTATATATATATATATATATATATATATATATATATATATATATATAAAAATGTTCAGATGGACAGAGTAACTTGAAATTTGCGACTGTTTGCTGATGATGCTGTGGTGTATGGGAGGGTGTCATCTTTAATTAACTGTAATAGCATACAGGATGACTTACACAAAATTTCTAGTTGGTATGAAAAATGCCAGCTAGCTCTCAATGTACAAACATGTAAGGCGATGCGCATAAGTAGGAAAAACAATCCCATTGTGTTCAAATACAGTATTGGTAGTGAGCTTCATGATGCAGTCGCGTCGTTCAAATATCTAGGCGTAACATTGCAAAGCGATATGACGTGTAAGGACAGTAAGGCGGACAGCAGACCGGTTTTTTTAGAGAATTTTGGGAAGATGTACTTCATCTGTAAAGGAGACCGCGTATAAAACGCTTGTACGACCACGTCTTGTGTATTGCTTAAGTGTTTGGGACCCGCAGCAGATCAGTTTAAAGGAAGACATAGAAACAGTTCAGAGGCGAGCAGCTAGATACGTTACAGGTAGGTTCTTCTTTTACATTGGCAATATTTTTCTTTCACAAAGTCATCGTTATGTTTTTGCTCATGCCATAATAGTGTAGTCTGCAGGCGGCCATAATCCTGACCGTATAATCTTCCTCACTCTAGTAGATAGTGAGGACTACTACTAGTCTTCGTTTGTTCGACGATTGATTTTCGAACTGGGAATGTTCGTATTAATTAGAAATACTTCTAGTTTCTAATTTTATTATTCCAAAGGGAGCTTTTGTTTCCCCTTATTTACTGTTGTTTTATGCTTGAGGTTTTATTTATAACCCTTACATTCACAGACTGAACAGTCTCTCAGTTACCATATTTATCGGATACATGACTTTTTATACACAACAGGTTCTGTTTTGTTACAGACAGCATAGGACTGCAAAAGTTTTTTTTTTTTTTTTTTTTTTTTTTTTTTTTTTTTTTTTTTTTTTTTTGGTAGTCAGGACTGCGTACGCGCTGTCCCGGTTTTTAAATATATTCTTAAGTATATATATATATATATATATATATATATATATATATATAATATATATATATATACTTGAGTGTCACGGAAATGGTCCGGACCGGGATCTCAAATGGGGATCGCTAGAGAAAAGATGACGTTCTTTTCGGGAAATTCTGTTGAGGAAATTTAGAGGGCTGGAATTTGAACGATATTCCTGCCGCCTACTTACGTTTCTCGTAATAATCACATGGACAAGATAAGAGAAATTAGGCCTCGTGCTTAGGGGTATAGACATTCTTTTTTCAAAAAATGTTCAAATGTCTGTAAATCTATCGGACCAAACTGCGTGGTCATCAGTCCGTAGCTTAGAAACTACTTAAACCTAGGTAAACTAACCTAAGGACAACACACACACACCCATGCCCCAGGGAGGACTCGAACCTCCACGGCGAACAACCGCGCGCTCCGCAGCGAGCCGCTTTAGACCGCTCCACAGCGGCCATTCTTTTTTTCCCTCGTTCTATTTGGGAGTGGAATAGGATAGGAAATGCCTAGTATTGGTATAGTGTACTCTCCGCCACGTACCTTACGGTGGATTGTGATGTATGTAAATGTAAATATTGCTCTTACCACGTTCTCGAAGCACTCCTGTCCCTACAAAAGTGGGCCCGTCTAATCATTTCGGCTCTGTGAGCGTGGCGGCAAAACTGAGGAGGCGACCTTTTGTGTGACTGACGTCACGCCGTTCCCTCACCTCGCCGCGCGTCTCAGCCGTAACGAGGTTTCAGCACAAACCTGTGTTAAGAGTGGCTGGCGGCCGATTGTACCGCCGTCGCGGCCTACGCGTGCGCGAGAAGAGGGCTTTGTTCTTCACAAATAGCGCTGCTAGCCCAACAAAGGGGGTGGCGCCAGAGAAATTACTGCGGCAAGTTGTGCGGGCTGGGGGCACAAGCGCGCCGACGAATTGCCGCCATCCCGGATTACTTATCTTCATTTGCGGGGCGGGAATTTTTCTGCCACGTGGCGGCAGCACACAAGAAACATGTGAGCCTAGCATCCTGGTACATTTATTTCACTTACAAGCCAATCCGCCCGGAAGCATACGAAGACTTACTGACGATAATTTTCATTAAAGAAAATGTGGTTTCGTCGTTTCTGTGCAAAACGTTGCATACTGACACATGTGACATTGTAATAGTGATTTTTTTAAAATATAAACGTATTAAAAGCTACAAAATATTTTGCTTATTTACTACTTGCTGTAAGCCCGGCGTTGCCCGGGTGTTTGTTTATCCTACACTCCCGTAGTCCACATCACCTTTCCCCCTCTCTCTCCATCCACCTCTTTCTCTCCCATCTCTCTGTTCGTTTCCACGTACCCCACCCTCGGCAAAGTTTTCTGCAAGGTACCTCTGTCATGTACCATACAAACATTTATGTACACACCAGATGTATTTCACAGCGTTGGCTATTAATGTTTTATTTAGGGCATTCATAATGCTTGTTTGAAGGACACTGAAGATGGTCACTAGGTGATTGAAATCGAGCTGTTTTTTTTTTTTTTTGAATAAAACATTAACGGCCAGTTCTGTGAAATACATCTGGTGTGTTCATCATTGTGTGGTCGTCGAGCACCTTCAGGAAATAGAAACAAACTTAAAAAAAAGACATTTATTCACTCAGTGATCTTCCTCTTGGTCTAAAGGTCATGGGTACAAAATTCATAAATATTGAAGCAACACTATAAATTTTGTAAAATTCCGTAAGTTAACTACCCTCTACGTTGCTACGTTGCACCCAACGAAATTTTGTTTTGAAGGTAGAGTGTGCAAAATTTCATCAGTATCGGAACAAAACTATAGATTTATATGCAATACAAATCTAGGGTCGCATGGATAAACGCACTTAATTGTTCTCAAATATTCCATTTTTATTTCATACTACCCTTTTACTGAGAATAACGAAAACAACAGAAAAAGGATCTGTAAAATCGGTCGAGGCGTTCTCAAGTTATGGCGCGACCAAGGTATTTAGCAATCCATTTTTGTGTTGCAAAGTACCCTCCCCCATGCAACGTATGAAACTTAAGGTAGACGGTGACATTCCTCTTGTTTTGAAGGTCACGCGCGCCAAAATTCGTGAAGATCGGAATGAAACTGTAGATTTCGCGAATCTGTAGAAGTATGCTTCGCTATGCACCTAACACAAAATACTTTCTTAGCTGACGTTTTCTATCTATAAACTACATTCCTGCCAAATGTTAGCTTCATAGGTGAAGTAATTTTCGAGATTTCTTGTTTAGTTAGTGAGTGTCCTTTCGCTTTCATGTAGATAGATATTAAGAAAACAGATTGCATAATTTTGGATGCAAGCGAATTAAGAGAGACTTGCAGAAAAAATAAATAGTGACATGCGAGTCTATAATACTAACTTTATTTGATACAAAGTCATGTCTGATACGACAGTTTTACAGCATCTACAGCGAAACTGCGAAACTGTTGTGAGCGGTAGACTTCTTTTTGTTTCATCATTTTGTGTGTGCGTGTTTGGGGGGGGGGGGGAGGGGGTGTCATTTACAGAACGCTTCATAAACGTCCGAAATTACATGCAAACTTTGTTACACTTCCCTAACTACTCCCATTTTCCAATAATTGACGCATAAATGTGGATATTCTCACGCGATGGCGTCTTATTATTTATGACGTAATATCTCCTGAGCTATGTGTCGTGCCCTTTTGTTTTTGGGTCAGGAACCTTCTTGGGCGTACGGTTCAATAAAGTTTCATTGCCATCAAATGAATGGTTTATGAACACATAGAGGACATATAGACAAGTTTGTTAGAGGACCAGCATCTGGTGACTGTGTCGTATAAAATCAAATTGAAATAATGCATCTCCTATTCAAGTTCCAGTTCTACACCCTTCGTATCAGTTACGTCCGCCTCATTGCATCCTTCCTCACTCACCGCCCCTCCTATGTCATTGTCTGCAACTCCCGCTTGTTATACCCCTCCGCTGGGGTGCCTTAAGGCTGCGTCCTCTCTCTCCTCTCCTTTGTCTCATCTCTTCCGCAGATATGCCACAACCTCAACCTCCCGTCCATCTCTTGCAATATACTGATGACACCGCCTTCCTCGCCATCGTCCCCGCCCTTGCCCATCCCAGTTTTTGCTCCAGTCCCATCTCACTGAGTTCACTACGTGATGCAACCTGTGGTTCCTTTCCGTCAATCCCGGCAAGTCCCAGGCAATCATTATAGGTCGTACCACCTCCTCCTTCCGCCTCCCCAATTTCTACCTCGCCCTCCGTAATCGTCCCATCCGACACACCCCCTGTGAGATTACCGCCCAATAGAAATATTGTTAATTAATAGCATTTGATAATTAAACAGTATGAAGCTCACTGCAAACATTGACCATGCCAATGCACTAAATGTTACACAATTTTAATCTTATTAATTACTAGCTGCTCCCCGCGGTGTTACCTGCGGTTCAATAGTCAGACGTTAAAGTGCCAAGAAAGGGCATAAATAACTACATGACTGTTTGCAACATTGTTAGTACGGAATATATAATTGTCTTGGAACGGATGGAGAGCCAAAAATCTATTGCAATACGTCTCTGTAAACGAGACTTCTTGTTCTCCTAGTATACGTAGAAATTTCTAGCTCTCGATGCACGGGAGCAGCTGGTAGAGCTGTCCGTGCGAGAAACATGGGGTGGCCACATGAATACCTGCCACTTTTAATGTTTGTCCTTGACTCTTGTTTATAGTAATCGGGAAGGCCACTTTCAATGGGAACTGTAAACGGTTAACCTGGAATGGCAACTTTGTTAGGATGATGGGAATTCGTGGTAATAATACAGTCTCTCTCTTGGCTCCCCCGGTGATGATGGCCTGCACGATATGCCTTCTCAGGTCCGTGATGCGTAACCTGGTGCCTTTGAATAATCGTGTTGCATCCAAGTTACGTATCAATAAAACAGGCACACCCACCTTCAGCTCCAACTTGTGGGATGCCACTCCTGACAGTAAGTAACTACAATAACAACAATAAAGTAATCGAAAACAAATGCCAAGTAAAGGAACAAAATAAACAGCAAACCTAACGGAGAAAAGTAACGAAATAAACAACAAACCTAACGGAGAAAAGTAAAGAGATAAAAAAGACATCTAACGGAGAAACGAACTGTTGAGATCCTACAAATGCAAAGCGAACCAACAAAAGAACTAAATGCAAACGTTCGAATGCTATAAATAATCGAAATCACCAAAGAATCTATTATTCATTGAGATCTAAAGAGAATACAATTTTAAAGAATTACGATAACATCACAATGTTCGAACATCTATAACGTTTCATATGTTAGCTGCAGCGTACCGCCTGCCATCTGTTGAGTGCATTTGCTACTACTTTCGTTGCAGTTTACGTACGCTATTTATATGTGGCTGTTCGCTCTTTGTACACAAAATAGGGTTTGGTATCTCGATCCCATTCTACACAAAACGTCAATGTTTTTTCTTGCCATGGTACTTAGAGCATATTTTATTTAAAGTCTTCAATTTATATACATACTTCCTTCATTTGTTACAATAAATGAAAATGAATGCGGCATAAACGCCAACATTCAGATTTCTTGTGTATGTAATTATATATCAGTTAAGCCGTTTTGGCAGTATCCAAGAATCTTTTTGTATATTCGAAAGTAAAAAAGATAACAATAACAAAGAAAAAATATTTCACTATAGCAGGACCCGAACCATTGCCCAAATCAACACAAGGCTATTACATGACGCGTTAACCCTTGCGGCTAAACATGAAATATCCTACATTGTTCTTCTGCTGTTGTATTAGAATCTTCTTACAACCGTTACGTATTTCTATGGATATATTTCAAATAAATAACTTGTAATAAACATTCTGAAAAGTAGCCTATGTCCTAAACCAAGACATAATAAATCTCTATATGAAATTTCATCTAAATCAGTGCTGTAGCTTTAGCGTGATGCGGCAACAAACATACAAACTTTCGCATTTATAATATATATAGGATGTTGGACAACGTATGTACACAGTTGGGTGACAACATTTATAGTTAGGCCATAGGTAGAAATTCTCCACGTTGAGATTTGCTATGTGCTTGTAGCTGACGGGAGGCCAGCGAGCAGGCCGACGTTGGTGACTTGTTCCAGCTTAGGATTTTCCAATTTTCGTTTCCGGTGAGGGGAGAGAGGGACAATGGCGAGTGCCAGGCACAGTGCAGTGCACAGCGTGAAATAAAATATTCTAATACTTCTGGCATTTGAAGTAATATGATGCAGTTAGGAACCTTTAAGGCCCTCATTACAAAATAGCCTGTTGATAAATAAACAATACATTAGCTGATATAGTCACATCTGGCGTAATATGTTTAATTGACAATGAAAAGTAATAAATTAACAATGAATACAAGACAGTTACACAACTAGCATGGCAATGTTTGTTTATAAAAATAATATATTAAGTATTTCTCATTTTATTTTCAATTAATCTTGTGTATTTTACCTTGAAATATTCAGTTAAATCACTTATCTGTGATATAAGAAATTGCACGATTATAATAAATAGTACAAATGATGTTTATACTAATATAAAAACGTAAGAAAATATTTGTTTAATGTGTAGTGTAATTATTTTGAGTTTAAGTAAAGTTTGAGAAATGTATTGCCTGAGCGCTGAACATTGGCAAATCGGTTAGAACAGCTCACATGGGGAAGTTGATGACGTAGGGAAAAAACCCCGCCAGTTGAGCTTTTGACGCGCGCGCACGCGCGAGGGCAGGAAGTGAGGAGTCGGGAGCACGTGGGGTGGCTGGCCGGGCGGCGTCGCTCTGCATCAGTCGGCATGTGGGCCTCGAGGTGGAGTTATAGATTTGTGTGTGGCATTCGCCACGTGTGGTTGCTCATCGTAGACTGCACCAAGTTGATTCGAGTGCTACTGTGTGTTTGTGAATATTTAGCCGGTGGAACAAGGTGTGCATCACATTGAATTAATGTAACACATGTCGTCGCATAGGCACGAACATAAACGGTATTTGAGACATGGTGTGAAATAATTTGCGACAAATATTCATTTTTGTCTGGTGGCTCACGAGCTATAACCCCTAGAAAACGAGTCAAACAGTAGCAATCACAGATCCAGTGTTTTTACGTGTTTAGGAATTTGGTTAGCATCCTACTCTCAAATATCTCAGCCTAAACCTTTATCGCTCCCTCCCTTGGACCCCACACCTCTGCACCGTATGCCAGAAAGTCCTCTCCCGCCTCAATCTCCTTACCAGCCAGACGTGGGGCCTCAACCCTTGCACCATCCTGTACACCTACTGCTCCCTCATGTGTCTCGTCCTCTGCAGTTTCCATCCCACCTGGATTTCCGCTCCCCCTTCCTACTACAAAACTCTCTAAATCCTAGATCGCCACATCCTCCACCTTGCCTACCATACCCACCTCCCCTCCCCCATGCGGATCCTATATGACCTTATCCCATTTCCCCATCTCTTGCAATACCTAGAACACATTCGGATCCTATACACCAACTGCAAACCAGACTCCCACAACCTCCTTGTATACCCCATGCTCACCTATCCCGGGCCTCTGCCACGCCTATATCGCTGCATCCCTCTATCTGTTCACCTCCACACCCTCCACATCCTTTCCCACGTTAACTTCCGCCACCTCTCCCTCTCTGATGACGCCCTCTTTCCTGATATACAACCATCCTACCAACCCTGGTTCCATCCCAAGGATGAAGCGTCCACTCTCTTCCCCTCCTCTTCCCTACCTCCACTTGAATATTCCTCTTCCTGCCTCAGAGTCCCTACGCTTTCTCTCTGCCCTCTCTCCTATCCCCTCCCCCGCGCGTGCCGTTATCCCCCTCCCTGCCCTGCGGGGTCCTGCGTCATCAGTTTCAGCAGTGCTTCGTTCAGTGTTGTGCCAATGTACCAAGTGCGTCAGTGTGTGTTTTTAATCTGCGTCCGTCGCTTCCAGACAAGGATCGCAATCGTTACATGTTACAAAATGTCTTTGAGTGTTCTTCGTCTTGTCAGTGTTTTTGGTGTCATAATGCATGTTTTTAATGCCACTGAGGCTCATTATTTTAACGACTTCGTCTATTTTATTCATCTGTCAGAACTGTAAGTTCTGCTAGTTTTTCGCCTTGTCCATATTTTAATACTCCAATGTTTTAACTCCATTTATATGTTTTAATTCCTCTTGTTCAATCTATTTCACAGTCTTTCTTCGGAAGAGCAGCACTTAATGCTGTTGCCAGCCTACCACCATGTACATGTTGGTAAAAAATAACAAGAAAAAGAAAAAGCACACGTCTCAAAAAATACAAAAGATACGAGCTAAAAATGACAGTCTTGGTTGCAATAATTTATTATTCTTTAACGCATTTTGCCCATTCAGGGCATAATCAGAATATGGGAAATAATTTTGAAGATACTTTGCAGGCCGTCTTAATATGAAGAGTGACAATAAGAGAACAGATTATTACTGAACGTGTAATAATGATTTAGATCGGTAAGGTGCGAAACGATTTTGCATAAAAGCGTGCCAGCCTACCACGCGTTAAAGAAAAATAAATCATTGTAACCAAGGCTTTGTTTATTAGGAATTGTATTGAAGACTGTACCAGAGAGCCTGATGGAGTGGAAGATATTTTACAAAAGATAAATACACGTTTCTCCAATTCATGGCCTGCTTCATCAACAGTATAATTAATTCAAGAAATAAAACGTCTCTGTTGCAGTTATTAAAATTTATGTTACAATAACACGTATCACGACATAACGAATACTCGAGTAACTAACACAGAAACTAGCCATGATATTTTGTGCAGATTTTCCCGAGTCTTAATAGGGCTTTCAAAACAAAAGACTTGTGTAAGTGTTCAGGTCTAAAAGTCGACCGGTGAACGTCGCTGGAATGGAAGCCATTAGCTGTTGTCAACACCGAGACAGTGTTTTGTCTCGCTAATTAGGACGCCATCGATGAAACGAATCGATACTCACTAAACAAAATGAAAGCAGAACAAAACGAAACTTTTCGCTCTAGTTGTAGTCTGAGAATCAATACCTTGTAGCTGAGGTCATTGGTCTCTTAACAGTGAAGTCGTAATAGACGAGCGAAGGAGGAAAGATGAGCCGTAACTATTCTTATTCATATACTAGCAATAGACACGGTCGGAAAGACGTAACGTCAACAACTAATTGTCTACCAATCAGAACAGTTTTTATGGTAATGAATTGTAATGGATATATGAAGGCAGCTGAAATGGCATTTTTTACATATAAGTTTGTCAAATAGTTTTCAGTGTATGATTTTAAAATTGTGCAACATGAGGACACCCTGAGATTTCCGCGTTTTATGTGCTACATAATCTGAGTTATTCACTGTTCCTTCATCTTATCGTAAGCACATACCGAGGTGGTTCTCGCGTACCCATTTGTTGGTAATTATCGTTCTTTGTAAAAATGATTTTTTTATTTATTACCGTTTTTATTTTTTATTTATTTATTGTACGACAACTACAGTAATAACGTTTGTTGGAATCGATGCCCACACTTGGTTTCCAGTGACATTATAACTCACAGCGTGGATTTATGTAACAGTACAACAGTTTCCGAGGAATTATTGTCATTTTCGATATCTTCATGTGGACACTTTACAGTTCTACAGGAATATATTTCTGGGTACATCACTGGAAGTTAATGTGAAAGTAAAGATAAAATTCATGACATTGTGTCGCTGACCGACGTCCTGTGGAATAAAAATACACTGGTCAAAACAATTCGAGGATCGTAGAAATATCTAGCTTCTAAAGTCATTAGCGGAATGAACTAAAATTGTTCGACGTCTGTGTGCCGGTTCTACGGTGTGGAGACAACAACATTACGGCAACTGAGATAGTAGTAATAACAGAAAGTTGCTGCAGAGGGATTGGTGTTCAATGGTGTTTACTCCATCAAACTAATTTGACAGGCATTTGGGTTCACGAAGTGTAGTGAGCAGGTAGTGAAATGCAGCAGGGACCGTTAAGAGAAGGCAAGGCCAAAGCCGTCCACGAGTAACATCAGCAAGAGATGACCTTTATTTCCTGTTAACAGCTCGTCGAGACAGAATGCATCTCAGCTGCAACGCACCCTCCAGGCAGCGGTAGGATCCACAATGTCAACACAAACAGTCCGAAGTAGTCTACGGCATTGTGCGCTCTACGAATTGTGGCCTGTGGTGTGTGTTCCATTAAAATCAAGAAACCATTCATCCCACAGAAACTGGACGGCTGAACATCAGGATTGGAGTCGAAACGCATGGCAACAGTTTCTTTTCACAGATGAGTCAAGATGTGTTCAACCGGACTATTGTCATTCCCCCATCTGCAGAGAACGTTGGCCGCGGCGGACTGGCCGAGTGCATTGGGGCGCTATGCTCCGATGCGCGAGGCCGTTCCCTGTCGGGGGTTCGAATTCCCCACTCGGCCATGGATGTTTGAGCTGTCTTTAGAGTATGTTCATAAGTAGTTCGTAAGTTTAGGGACTGAAGACCCCGCACTTAAGTACCATAAGCTTAACAACATTTGAACATTTTTAGAGAACGTGGAAAAATCCTACTTATGTGCAGAAAACACCACCATATTACGGTGGTGCAAGACTGGTGTGGGCAGGCGTCAGTATTGGCGAACATACGGACGTCTATGCCGTTCAGAATGGCGCTTTGACCGCTCAAATGTATAGAGATCAGACCCATCGACTTCTTGTTGTGCCCTCCGCTGATCACATAGGATATGGGTTCTTCCTGGTGGACGATAACGCTCGTCCCCACAGAGCTGCACTTTCGGACAACATGCTTGAAGCTGAGGGAATTGAACGAATGGAGTGCTTAGCTTGTTCTCCAGACTTAAGCCCGATTGAGCATGAGTGGGATACATTTGATAGACGCATTGCAGCCGAACCAACAACACACGCAACGGTGGCAAGCTTGATATTGCATTTGACCACGCTGGAGTAGCCGAGCAGTCTGAAGCGTCACGTTGCGGATCGCGCGTCTTCCCGCGTCGGAGGTTCGAATCCTCCCTCGGGTATGGATGTTTGTGCCGTCTTTAGTATAAGCTAGTTCATAAGTAGTCTGTAAGTTTAGGGACTGATGACCCGTAGTTAAGTTCCATAAGCTTTACGAAGATTTGATTTGATAATGCGTTCGTGGAAGAATGGCCAAATATCCTCCAAGTGCTAATGAATAACGTTATACTGTCCGTGCCACAGAGGTATGCAAATATACTGGCCGTCCGAGGTGATCACCCACCATATTAGAGGACAACTACCATGACTTTCACAATTATGGTAGCCTAATGGTGTCTCACTCTAACTAAACGCCATGTAAATCTCAGAAAGTCGAGACAGAAAAATGTCACACAAATTTCAATTGAAACTGATATTTGAACTAAATACATTGGGTATGAAATCTCACCTGAGTCTCTGTTTTGAGTGGTGTAAAATAATTTAAGGTAGTGTTTAGTGGAGATCCTTTAGAATGTAACAGATTTTATTGCATTACCTAATAACAATATTTCTTGAATACCTTGTTCAAAATTCAAATGTTTGTTAAGCTTATGGGACTTAACTGCGGGTCGGCCGCGGTGGCCGAGCTTTCTGCAACGCGTCAGTCACAGCCTGCACGGCCACTACGGTCGGGGGTTCGAATCCCCCCTCTGGCATGGATATTTGTGCCGTCGTTAGTATTAGTTAGTTCGTAAGTAGTTTGTAAGATTAGGGACCTTATACTAAAAACAACACAATCATCCATGGCAGAGGGAGGATTAGAATCCCTGGCGGGGAACGGCCTCGTGTATCGGAGCGTAGCGCCTTAATGTGCTCGGCCACTCCGCGGCTGCCGTACACCTTGTTATAAAATGTGTCAGATGTCTTAGTAGCAGTCGAGGAATACGAGCGCTGGGAACTTGAGTAATGCATAATGTAGTTTGGTCGTGCGGAGTGGCCGAGAGAATTGAGGCCCTATGCTCCGATGCGCGAGGCCGTTCCCCGTTGGGGGTTCGAATCCCCTCCCCCCCCCCTCGGGTATGGATATTTGTGCTTTCTTTAGTATAAGTTAGTTTATAAGTAGTTTGTAAGTTTAGGGATTGAATACCCCGCTGTTAAGTCCCATAAGCTTAACAAACATTTGAAAATTTGAATGTAGCTTGACAATTGAGTAAAATCGACAAATACCCAAATCTTCGAAGTCTCTAAGATCGTTAAAGCTTATTCCTGCTGAGAAATGTCTCCAGTAAAGTCATATAAAAACGTGACGTTGTTAAAGACATTGCTCATTATCAAACAGCTCTGCTGGTTGTGTCGGACTTGACTGTTTTATAGATGTTGATTAATCAACAGTTTGAAATTATACAGAATGAGTGCAGGGGTTGTTTGATAGTTCTGAGTAAAAATGAATATAATCCCGTTTCTTAACTGTATCCATCATACACCAGTCAGCTAAAAAAAATGTTCAAATATTTGTAAATGTATCGGACCAAACTGCGTGGTCATCAGTCCGTAGCTTACAAACTACTTAACCTAAGGTAAACTAACCTAAAGACAACACACGCACCTATGCCCCAGGGAGGACTCGAACTTCCACGGCGAACACACCAGTCAGCCATTGCTTTACAACCACTCATCTAACAGCCGTTATGTGCAGCGTTGCCACGGAAATAGCGACGGCATGTCTCGGCATAGACGCAGTGAGGCCTTGTCGGGCTATGGGAACATTGGGACCAGATGGCACGTACAATCACATGATTACCATAAATTCTGGGAAGGGGGGCCATGAGCTCTCATACTGCGTTAAATCACATTCCAGACACGTTCGACCTGGTTCAGATCTATCGAGTTGGCGGACAGAACATAAAGTGCAGCACGTAACTGTGTTTGTCTTACCACATTTTGACATTCCTGCCCTTGCGATATGGTGCATTATCTTGTTAAAAATGCAAACACCTCTTGGAAATATAATAGTCATGAAGTGGTGTTTGTGGCCTGTCCCCAGTGTACAATAATTGTGGATCGTTATTGTACCTTTCAAAAGGTCCACAGTGGAAAGGATGCAACGCTGTCTGACGCTCATCCTAACCAAGGCATCTCTTTCATGGCCTTCGACTCTTATAACTGCAGTCCGGTTTCTGTAGAAGTTAAACTTTCCCTTCCCTACATTTAACCCCCTGCTAACTTCAGAATTTCAAATATTCCAGTGAACACTGTTAGAAACGTTCTCCAAACTTATAAAAGCTTAAAATGTAAGTTTCCCTTTCCTTGATGTAAGATAAGCCTTACGGTATTTCCTAGCGAATTTCTACATTTCTCCTAAATCACTTCGTCACTTACTGCTCTTCTATTTCGAAACAAAAACGCGCAATTATTTTGTAATGCCAAAAATTTTGGTGAGGAATGCAGTATGAGAAATGAGGCAATTTGTTCCTGGCTTTTCTCAAAAAATGTTCAAATGTTTGTAAAGCTTATGGGACTTAACTACGAGGTTATCAGTCCCTAAACTTACAAACTACTTATGAACTAACTAACACTAAGGACGGCACAAATATCAGTGCCCGAGGGGGATTCGAACCCACGACCGCAGTGGCCGTGTAGACCGTGACTGGAGCGCCTCAGTCCCCTCGGCCACCGCGGCCGGTTCGCTTTTCTCTCGAAGACTGTTAACCAAAGTATTTGTATACATCCCACATGACTACTTTTTAACTGGTTTCTTTCTTCATTTCGACAGCAGGATGTGCATAAAAGACTACAAGTTTTACAGATCTGTAAAGAAGGAAACAAGGGAAGGAAGATTATAATATACGTAACGCCAACAACATGGTCATTATAGAAAGATCACAGATTAGATTAGATTAATACTTGTTGTATAGATCATAAATACTACAGTTGGCAATGATGTGGAACGTGTCAGTATACATGACACTCAATATATTAAGCTTTTTCATTTTTATTTAATTTTTTGTTTTTAATGTGTTTTCAGCGAAATTACTAAGTTCTATCTAAAAATTCATCTAAAGTGTAGAAGATGTTGCCATTCAGAAATTATTTTAATTTATTTTTAAATACTAGCTGGCTCTCTGTCAGACTTTTGTTGCTTCTTGGTAAATGACCGAAGACTTTTGTGGCAGCATAATTCACCCCATTGTGTGCCAAAGTTAGATTTAACCTTGAACAGTGAATATCATTCTTTCTCAGAGTGTTGTAGCTATGCACACTGCTACTACTTCTGTATTGGGTCGGATTGTTAATAACAAATTTCATGAGTGAAATAAATGTCTGCATGATGATGTTGGGTGGGCTCCATCAGTTATTATGGTTACACGCTTTTGTGCAATGAATACTTGTTTCTCATCGTTGAATTGCCCAGAATATGATACCATATGACAGCAGTGAATGAAAATAGGCATTTCAAAAAGGAACAAGTTCCTGATGTTCTGCAAAACTTATTTATTGGTCAAAAACCGACTTTCGGCTTCTTAGGCCATCATCAGGTGACAACTTATTGTAGTACACATGTTTTCAAAGATGTTAAGATGTTATCACAGACAATCGATACTTCACAGAAACGTTCATCGAAAGTACTTATTTATGAAAGTTATTAACATTTATATAAAAAATGTGCTCCTCGGTTGCACAGTGGTAGAGTGCCAGACTACAAATCCAAAGGTCGTGGGTTCGATCCCCGCCAGGTCCTAGGATTTTTATCTGTCACTTTCCATTTCTTTCACCTCTGGCAGTACTGCTCATGTGAAAAATACCGAGTGAGCACTGTGGTTCGGAACCCACGTTAAACTGTAGGTCCCCCTATAACTGGCTGGGTAAGTCAGTTCGAAGGTCGGAGGAAGGCAACGGCATACCACCTCCAAACAGGGCCATGCCTAGTAAAGCACTGTTGTGTTCAAACCAATCTTCGGATTGTTGACTAATTACCCTTTATATAAAAATATATATAAGTATGTGTAAAGAATGAAAAAACTATTATGATTATTTTTGTTGAAAAGGAAGGTTGAAAACAAAACTTATATCAGTAGAGGTGTAGAGGGGAACTGGATCTGATCGTTTAATATTAAACTTGCATCCTGAGCCAAATGTTTTTTTGATTTCCAATATCTCCAGTAGTGTCATCTTTCTGCTTAGACATAGTTAACTAATTTACTGAGATGTATATCACCAAATTTTGCTATGACCCTGACAGCATAAAAAGCTGAACTCAAACGTTTCAGCAACTCTTCAGGGTGTTTCTTCCAATTCAATCATTCATCAATGGAAACACTTCAAAATTTTGAATATTCTACCTCAGCTACAGATTTATCTCCAAAGTCTAAATTTATTAAACGTGTCATGCCATTTAATGTATGAAACTGTAAACACTGGGTTTTATCAAAGTTTAATGTGAGTCCATTTGTAGACAACAACTTAATAGTTTTCTGAAAGACATCATTTACAATTTGATCAGTTAATTCATGTTTGTTAGACGTGATAGCTATACTTGTATGGTCAGCAAAAAGAACTAGCTTAGCATCTTCGTGAATATAGAATGACACGTCACTAATATATATTAAGAACAGCAGAGGACCCAAGACCGAACCTTGTGGGGGTCTCATTTTTGATAGCTTCCTAGTTATAGACGAATTAATTGTTTCTTCCATATCATGTGAACTGCTTATTTAAACGTTCTTCAGTTTGTGCACTGTCGACTCATATCACAATACGTAAGCTTATCTAGAAGAATCCCATGATTTACACAGTCAAAAGCCTTTGAGAGATCACAAAAAAATCCCAAAGGGTGATGTCCTGTTATTCAAAGCTTCTAATATTTCATCAGTGAAGGTACAATAGCATTTTATGTTGAAAATATTTTCCATTGTCTAACCGGCATTTTGTTACAACCTTATTTTTACTAATAAGTGAAGCTACTCAAGAATACATAACTGTTACAAAATTTTGGATAAAGCTGTCACAAGTGAGATTGGGCGGAAGTTGTTGACATCAGACGTATCTGCTTTTTTATGCCATGGTTTGACGACAGCATATTTCAGCCTATCCGGGAAAATACCCTGCTTCAAACATCTATCACATATGTGGCTGAGAATGCTACTTATCTCTTGGGAACAAAATCTGGCACTGTGTCACAACGCTTTGTGTTAGCGGTGTCATTGACGTATTATCACTAAATGTAAATTAAGAAACCCTGAGACGGTTTTTCGTCTCAAATATGTCCATGACATTGAAGATGAAGGTGAAGAAAAGAATTAAAATTTGTGATGCTTCCGGGAATCGAACCCGACGTCTTACCGTTAGACCACCGCGTTAGGCGCCTCGGAATAGTCTAAGTACGACTTCCCTCCATGTCAAAAAATGTAATTCAGCTTCCATAGATAATTGCCACTACTGCCAAGGCTCTCCATGCATCGGAATAGCACCTCGGCAATGGACACAATGGGACATTCCTGCCTCCAACCGTAGGCTAAGGTGATATAAATTTCAATGTAAATAGGAATACACAAACCCTGAGACTGTTTTTCGTCTCGAACATGTCAAAGACATTAAAGATGAAGGTGAAGACATCTGCCTAGTAAGAATGGAGGTCCGGGTTCGATTCCCGGCTGCATCACAAATTTTAATTCATTGCTTCA
Organism: Locusta migratoria; assembly: GCA_026315105.1. NCBI lineage: Eukaryota > Metazoa > Arthropoda > Insecta > Orthoptera > Acrididae > Locusta > Locusta migratoria. Next base: position 192,585,080 of record CM048746.1, on the reverse strand, counting down.
ACTTCGTCTTCAATGGAGAGCCTTGGCAGTAGTGTCAATTATCTATGGAACAAGGAAGCTGAATTAAAGTTCAAATGTCCAAATGTTTGTATAGTCTATAGGACTTAACTACGGGGTCATCAGTCCCTAAACTTACAAACTACTTATGAACTAACTAAGACTAAGGACGGCACAAATATCCATGCCCGAGGGGGGATTCAAACCCCCGACCGTAGTGGCCGTGCAGACCGTGACTGGAGCCCCTCAGTCTCCGCGGCCGGCCTGAATTAAAGTTTGTGACGTGGAGGGAAATCGTACTTAGACTATTCAGAGGTACCTTAATCGTTAGTGGTGTGGTGGTCTAACGGTAAGTATAGAGCTCCTGGTTCGGTTCCCGGCCGCATCAATAATTTTAATTCATTGCTTCACCTTCGTCTTCAATATTATCAATAACTCTACTGTCCTCCAGGTGGCATATGTGGTCATCATATTTTGCCGGCATTGTAGTTACAATGCACACCGATAAGTTAGCAGCAACAGTTCATGCCCCTGTAAAGGCAGAGGATTTCAGTTCACATAATCGAAACGGGAATGTCGACCGAGTCAGGTAAGACGTCAATTGATACTGAGAGCAGAATAATAATAATAATAATAATAATAATAATAATAATAATAATAATAATAATAAAACCTCTAACGCATTACTTTTAAAGACAACCTCGCCGTGCAACCATTGGCACGTAATATTTTGGGTGACATTCAAGGAGGCTTCGATTAAAATTTTAAACATAGCAGCTATTGTCAGCGACCGTTACAACGTAAATGGATAAACAAGCAGCCCTCGCTCGCAAATTAAAAATTATTTTACCAGGTTCCGGAAATTACTAAGATTGCCTTCAGCAGAAAATATAAAACAAAACAAGTTACATAATAAAATATACTATTCATTTGTATATATGTCACAAAGTTTAAATTTTTTTTTTTTTTTTTTTTGTGTGTGTGTGTGTGTGTGTGTGTGTGTGTGTGTGTGTGTGTAAAGGTAGCCACTAAGGGCTTCACGCCTGCACGGAGGCATCAGACTGGCGTGTGATAGGTAAAGTTGTGACCAAGAAGACGTTAGCTGCATAGTCTTTCTGCCGGCCGCGGTGGCCGAGGGGACTGAGGCGGATCGAAATTAACATTTCCAGAATGTTCTAAATCTTTCTTAAGCCGGGCGCCGTGGCTCAGCGCGCCCGGTCAGAGGGCTGAACGCCTCTCTGTAATAAAAAAGCTAAGCCAAATGATTAACGAACGACAACAAACAAAAAGGAACAACGACCGCAATGAACTGATCTACCCATAGAACAAAAAGAAAAAAAAGGCGCTCCAGTCACGATCTGCACGGCCCCTACGGTCGGGGGTTCGAATCCCCCCTCGGGCATGGATATTTGTGCCGTCATTAGTATTAGTTAGTTCATAAGTAGTATGTAAGTTTAGGGACTGATGACCCCGTAGTTAAGTCCCATAAGCTATACAAACTTTTGAAACATTTTGTAGTCTTTCTGATCATAACTTCACTTAGCACACGCCAGTCTGATGCCTCCGTGCAGGGACTGATGACCTGTCTGTTTAGTCCCCTCAAAACCAACAACAACAACAACAACAACAAGCCTCCGTGCAGGCGTGCAGCCCATCATGACTAGCGTTTACCAAAAAAATTCTTTTTTAAACTTTGTGTCGTAAGCTATGCAGCTGAATAGTATATTTTATTAAGTAACTTGTTTTGTTTTATATTTTCTGATGAAGGCAATCTTAGTCAGTGTTGAAACCTGGTAAATTAATTTTTAATTTTCGACCGAGTGCGGCTTGTTTATCCATTGAGGCTACAGTTACTTTTCTTTTTAAACTTTCTTTGATGTTCCTCCGAAGGAATAGTAATTAAAATCGCCGGGCGAGGTGGCGTAAGAAAGGGGAACGCCGGCGGTGAGAGTATTGGAGATGTCCCGGAGGCCCAGTAAGTTGCAAAACAACGGTCGCAGCTGTCCGCGTGGTGGGGCAGAGACGGCGGAAAAGCGGATAGGCTGCGCGTCGGCTGGGAGGCTGGCAGCGGCGGCAGATGAAAGGCGTCGGCGGCGGCCGGGACCCCAATTCCAGGCGGCGCTGTTTGTCTCCTTCATCGAGATAGGCCGCATCTGGGGGGGGGGGGGGGGGGGTCGATAGGCGGACTGCGGCCTGCGAAGACGCGTTTACTGATAGCGCTGCCGCTGGCCCCACGGAGGCGCCGCTTCCACTATCAGATCTGTGGCGAATGGAGGCCTGTCCCAGATCTGCTTTTAGTTGCGTGCTTTGTAAGGGGACGTGCTGAATATTAATGCCATAGCTTCTTTCATTCCGTTCTCAGTATCGTTTGAGGTATTACATGTCACGCCTATTGCTCGGAGCAGTTTCCATTTCGCTGGCGACAACTTTCAACCTTGTGATGTTGAACGACTCCGAATTGAAATAACAACAACTCTCTTCTTTCTCTTTAGCCACGTTCGCGCACATGGAGGTCGGCTTTGTTAATTCGGATTTGGCGTGTTTTAATATTTATGGGGTGGCCGGATGCCCTTCCTGTCGCCACCTGATGCCCCTCCCCCCTCCCTCGGGAGGAAATGTGTACCCCAAATGTCAGCATATAGTGCCAAATGTTGAGTTTGATTATGTTCTAGGAGGCGATCCAATTATGATATTGTAGAAAGTTATAAAAAAAGCCAAGATCTCTGATCATCAATATTTATTTAAGACGACCGGTTTTGCTGAATTATGTCAGCATCATCTGGTCCAATAAAATCATTTAGAAGGCCATAATCTTGTAATGTCAATCAGTTGCTACATAATATAATTTACAGTGCATAGGTGCACTATATCATTGTAATAAAACACCTGTGCACTGTAAATTATGTTATGTAGCAACATTGACAGTACAAGATTATGGCCTTGTAAAATTATTTTATTGGACGAGAAGATGCTCACATAGTGCAGCGAAACCGGTCGTCTTAAATAAATATTGATGATCAGCGATCTTGGCTTTTTTATATCTTTCTACAGTGTCAAATGTGTGAAAGTGTAAAGTGTTACGAAATGTTTGCAAATCATGTAACTGAGGCTGGACTTAGGGACAAGGCTGGTATTCACGTAGTAGGATATGGAAAAACACCTGAAAAACCACATAAAGGTAGCCGGCACTCCCACCCCGTTCATTAATCCGCCAGGCGGATTCGAACCGGGGCCGGTACGCCTCCCCGTCTCGAAAAGCGGCGCTTCAGACTACACGGCTAACTGAGTGGATATTGAAGTAACAACAACAACGTGCTCAAATTTTAAACGTATATAAGGAAAGAGAAACCTACACTTTTAACATCGGTGGATCTGAAGAAAACTTTTGACAATGTTGACTAGAATACACTTTTACAGATTCTGAAGCTAGCAGGGGTAAAAATATAGAGAGCGAAAAGTTATGTTCAACTTGTACGTAGACCAGACAGCAGTTATTAGAATAGAAGTGCTTGAAAGGGTAGCAGTGATTGGGAAGCGAATAAGACAGGACTGTAGCATTTTCCCAATGTTCTTCAATCTGTAAATGAGCAGGCTGTGAAGGACTGCAAGGAAAAATTTGGGGAGGAAATTAAAGTCCAGGGAGAGGGAATAAAAACTTTGCGGTTTGATGACACTAATTCTGTCAGAGACAGCAAAGGACCTGTATGAGCAATTCAACGTGGACTGTGTTTTGAAAGGAAGGTATAAGCCGCGCGGGAGTAGCCGAGCGGTCAAGAGCGCCACGTTGCGGATCACGCGGCCTTGCGATTCGGAGGTTCGAATCCTCCCTCGGGCATGGATGTTTGTGTTGTCTTTAGTATAAGTTAGTTCATTAGTAGTTTGTAAGTTTAGGGACTGATGACCCCGCAGTTAAGTCTCATAAGCTTTACAAACATTTGAACATTTGAAAGGTATAAAATGAACATTAACAAGAATAAAAAGAGGGTAATGGAATGTAGTGTTAGAAAATCAATCCATGCCGAAGGAATTAGAGGTAATGAAACACTAAAAGTAGTAGATGCGTTTTGTCCTTTTTGTAGCAAGATAACTTCTTTGGTCGAAGTAAAGAAGATATAAAATGCAGAATGGCTATAGGAAGAAACGTGTTTCTGAAGATTCGATATTTATTGAACTACAATAGAACTTTAAATTTTAGGAAGTTATTTATGAAAGAATTTGTCTGGAGTATAGCATTGTATAGAAGTGAAACGTTCACACAAAAAGATGGCAGAAGCTGTCGAAATGTGGTGCTACAGACGAATGATGAAGATTAGATGGGTAGATCAAGTAACAAATGAGGAGATGCTCAACATGATTGGGGAGAAAAGGAGTTTCTGGCATATCCTAAGAGAAGGGATAGGTTGGTGGGACACGTTCTAACATATCACGGACTCGTCAACTTAGCTTTAGAAGGAAGTGTGTGGTGTAAAAATCGTAGAGGCAGAACGAGGGTCGAATATAGTAAGCAGATTCAAATGGATGTAGGTGGCCGTACGGATTCTCAGATGAAGAGGCTTGCACAGGTCAGGGTAGCGTAGAGAGTTGCATCAAACTAGTCTGTGCACTGAAGACCTCAACAACAACAACAACAAAAACAACCTGTTTCAAATATTTATCTAAAAGTACCATTTTCCCGTTTTAGAAAATTCTTAACGGTTGAAAATGTACCAGGAAAACCAAGATGTTTGGAAACCAAAAGTGCCAATTGTGTTGAGAAACGATGTTCCGGTTGCTACAAGCTGGTATCTTTGTTTGATGGTTTCATTTTATCCTCGTTATGCGTTACCATTACCGTACAGGATTGATTTAAGATGTATTCCAACATATTTTAAATAGTTTGACGACGTAACAACGCATTGGTTACACATTGTGTATGGTTCTACATCTACACGGATACTCTGCAAGTCACATTGAAGTGCATAGCAGAGAGTTCATCGAACCATTTTATGTTATTTAACTATAGTTTCATTCACTAATAGCTCGCGGGAAAAAGGAACTCCTAAATCTTCCTGTTTTTGTTCTGATTTCTCTTTTTTATGATGATCATGTCGCCCTATGTAGACAGATGTTAACAATATATGTTCGTATTCTGCAGGACGAAGTTGGTGAAAGAAATTTCGCAAATAGTCTTTCTTTTAATGATCTCACATTTGTCATTATTAAGGGTCAATTGCCAATTTTTCACCATTCAGATATCTAAATCATTTTGCAGTTGATTTTGATCTTCTGGAGACTTTACTAGCCGACAAATGACTGCATCATCCGCCAACAGTGTAAGAAAGCTACCCAGATTGTCATCTAAATCGTTTATAAAAGTAAGGAACAGTAGCGGCCCTGTAACACATCCCTGTGGAACTCCAGATTCAGTTCTGTTATAATGGATGACTTACTGTCAATTACAACGTACTGTGTCCTTTATGACAAGAAATCACGAATCCTATCACACAACTGTGGCGATATTTCATAAGCACGCTATTCGATTAGAAGTTGCTGTGAGGTACAGGGTCAAAAGCTTTCAGGAAATCTAGAAAAACAGAATCTATTTGTCATCCCTTGTCGATAGCACTGATCACATTATGTGAGTTAAGAGCTTGCTGTGTTTCACAGGAACGGTACTTTCTGAATCCGTGTTGACTATGGGATATTAGGTCGTTCTCTTAGAGGTAATTCATACTATTTGAGGAAAGAATACGTTCTAAAGTTCTGCTGCAAACCGACGTTAATGATGTACGCCTGTAATTTTGCGGATCACTCCTATTGCTATGACTGACTGAAGCTCAGTCGTACAGGCTCCCAGGTAGATGCATACTGCGCTTCTTTATTTCCTCAAAGGGGCACAATGTATTCCGCATTGTCGACTATTGTCGGCCAGAAAGGGTATGGTTGCGGGTTGCAGGATGTCACTCACGTACAGTAAGGGAAATAAGAATTCATACACTACAGCGTGAGAAAGTAAACTGCTTTTATTGATAATCCAAAAACACAAACACCAATAGGATATCCACTATACACATTGACCAGTCGCCAATCCACCTATGCTGGTATATAGAACGAGAATGAACAAGCCTTTACGAAACAAAATACAAAAACGTCTGCCAAGTTCTCTATTGCGCTGGAATTAAGTATTCATACACCAACAGAAAATGACACTTCTAAAAAAGCCAGAACATGTTTAATACAACGTATGCATACCCTACCGATGTATTACTTCTCACAACCTCCGTGGCATGGAATGGACCAATTTTCTTGTAGTTTCCGACGTGATACCTTCCCATTCTCGAAGGAGAGCCTCTTTCAAAGAGGCCTTACTACGAATGTCGTGATTTCTCACTCGTGTTTCCAGCTCACTCCACAAGTGTTCGATGGGATTCATTTCCGGACTTTGCTCTGGTGTTTGAAGAGCGTGTGGAGTGTTGTAGAGCTACCACAGCCGGACAATTCGCGCCGTATGTTTGCTAACATTGTCCGGTTGGAAGTAATAATTTCTAGGAAGACCCAAGGCTTCAACACTCTGTTCTGTTTGAAAATGTTCATATACACAAATCCGTCCATGGTACCTACAGAAACACTAATTTTCCGACACCGGAGGCTGCCATATAGTCCCATACCATCACTCCACCACCTTCGTGCTTCACCGTGGGTTGAATGTTGTTTAGGTTTCGATCTGTAATCGGTCTTCTCCAGACCAAGATCCTACCATCACTGTGCACTCTATTATATTGGATTTCATTAGTAAACAATACGGTATCCCAGAAGTCTGTTGTCTTGATACGTCCTGTTTCGCGAATTCCATCCACCACTTCCTGTTCTTTTTTCTGGTGTAGGGCTTTCGTCTCGGGACCCTGGCCCTGTAGCCCGAACGATTGAGAATGGTAGGAACTGCCCTTGGAGTGATGTCCTTTCGGAAGTGCTCATATACTACATATGCGGATAGTGCCGACGCTGTCGTTTTCTGGTTTTTCTTGACGAATCTTAGTTACATTCTGGTCTCTCTTGTTGTAAGCTTCTGTGGACGACCATGTCTTTCAGTTTATTACTACATGTCTGTCCTTATATCGCTTAATGATAGATTGCACAGTCGCTCAGATCCGTTCTATGATGATCGCAATTTCGGCATACGACTTGTGTTGAAGATATTGGGCGACAATGATCAAACGTAGGCGGTGAAGTGGACGGGACGATCCGCGTTTACGTCTGCGACGCATCCTGCACGTTTGCCAAGGTCACACTGATCCATTACCCTCGGCTTATACGGAGAAGAAAAGCCGCAGGCAGATTTTACCGGTATGTGTTGTTGCTTCGCGATATCGATGTTGACCTTCACCGATATGATTCACATTCTAAAGATTTCTGCACTTCGTACTAAGGTACGTGCCCTGTGAATATGAACTCTTTAGTGTTGCACGGTGTTCTGTGTTTACTGAATATGTATGTATATACGTATGTGCTGTTTGTGATTTCGGGAAAGACTGGACACAACATGTACACACACAAAAACATCGTCCACCAGAAAATTACGTACCTCAAATTTCACTTTCAAAAGAGCCATTCACTTGTTTCGTTATCTGGAATAGGCAATTAATTTTTAATTTGTGCAGCTGTCGTTATGCCTGCCGTAACAGCAGATAAACTGAAGAGGTTTATTAAGCCTCAGACATGATGTTTCCAGTTAAGTAACTGTATTTAATTTACTTGCCAGCTACCAGTGCGACGGTTTTATTTTTAATGTATTTGAGCTTCATGTATTACGAGTTATGAAAGTTCAATTTTATGGCATTGGTTACAGTCCATGTACAAATAAATTATACGAAACTTTTGTGACATGTGGCTGTCGAAAATTTTAAACTCATCTATCATCTTTACATACCCAGCCACAAAATACTAAAACAGTGTCGTATTTAGCATTCCCACTTTTGCTGACTTTTCAACATATTATCCAGACAGAGCGAAGCCCATTGGTATTGATTTTATAATATATGTTGGATTTGGCATCATGACATTTCTTAAAATATATAAAGTTGACAATAAAGGAGAAAGGAAAAATATTTTTAAAAAATGAATAGTGATTTCCTGTACTTACTGTTAGAATTAATATTACAGATTGAATGATCAGTACAGGGCTGTATAGAAGAACGTCGGGTAGGAAATAAGGATTCTTAATTATAATGCGTTAAGGGGTGCATGCAGAACACAGGAAGACATTACTGTTCATAGAAATGACACTATCAGCCCCACTGGAACTGGAAATGTAACTTATAGAATGCAGCAGATCATTGGAGAGGCCCTCCACCGTATTATCGGTAGACAGCGTTGTTAAATACCATGCAGTAGACCCGGTTGCGAATCCAGGTAGGGCAGTGCATGTTGTGTGTTGTCATCATCATCATTTCATCATCAAATGTTCAAAATGTTTAATGTTCGTAGAGGTTATGGGACTTAACTGCGGGGTCATCAGTCCCTGCCGGCCGCGGTGGCCGAGGAGACTGAGGCGCTTCAGTCACGGTCTGCACGGTCACTACGGTCGGGGGTTCGAATCCCCCCTCGGGCATGGATATTTGTGCCGTCCTAGTTCGTAAGTAGTTCATAAGTAGTTTGTAAGTTTAGGGACTGATGACCCCGTAGTTAAGTCCCATAAGCTTTACAAACATTTGAACATTTGAACATCAGTCCCTAAACCTACAAACTACTTATAAACTAGCTTATACTAAAGACGGCACAAACACCATGCGCAAGGAGCGATATGAACCTCCGACGGAGTAACGGCCTCTCGCATCGTAGCATAGCGCCTCAATGCGGTCGGCCGCTCCACCGCGGCATTTCATCATCATCGCCACGCTAGGCGCCGAAGTGGCGTCGCCGGCCGCGGTGGCCGAGGAGACTAAGGCGCTTCAGTCACGGTCTGCACGGCCACTACGGTCGGGGGTTCGAATCCCCCCTCGGGCATGGATATTTGTGCCGTCCTAGTTCGTAAGTAGTTCATAAGTAGTTTGTAAGTTTAGGGACTGATGACCCCGTAGTTAAGTCCCATAGACTATACAAACATTTGAACATTTTTTGAAAGTGGCGTCAACTAAAGAGTCTAAGAACAAGGCGGCCGAATCCCACTCTGGAATTTCCCTACCAATATATGCCATACGATCATCACCACCAGCATCATTGGAGACCTGGGTTTCTGTTACAATAAAGAATATAGAGATGGCAGTAAAGCGTTGCAAGTTTTCCCGGGGAAGTTATTCAAGATGACATTGTATCCAACTACCGGAGATACAAACATTGCTGAAGGTATCTGGTTTTTTAGAACTTTTGTTGTGATTCTTTGGAAAAGCCTATCTGGTATTCATCTATGACGGGCAGCCAAATATTTTCCACTTCGGAAAGCTTCAGCTGAGGCCACGGTATTTGGTAATCACCATTATCCATGTAGAAATATTCACTTACTGATGAAGCACATTTTTCATAACGATATATGAGTAAGAGATGTAGAATTTAGCTAACTAATTGGTTGTTTACCTAGGTTCAATTTAAGAATAGCGCCTTCGTTATTTTTGTCCTGTTCGAATGAACGGACGCCGCTGTTCTTAAATTTTGATCCACCATATCGAAGATTGATATTTCTTTCAGTGCTAATGCACACGAGATCTTGACGATAATACAGGGTTACCTGACGAGCCATGGAGTATAATCATCAAAATAAGAGGACATACGGGAATCTGAATAGACCACGCAGGTGTATGGAGCCCGTGTGCATGGGTTGTGAAAGGGTTAGCACAACTACCTAGTAAGCAGGAGAACTGGATTCCAGTCCCGGCCTCAGAACAAACTTTCATATATCCATATTGTTTGACTGCAGCACATACCAGCAGCTGGCCCAAAAATAACCGCATTAAAAGTTTAGTAAAAGTTCTGTGGATCACTTGAACTATTTCTGTATCAAAACAATGTGTAACAAGTCATTTTTTAGCATGTATGCATTTGATAGTTGAAGAAGCTTGCACGAGGTAGCATCAAAACAGTCTTTGGACCGAACTAAAGTAACATGTTTATGTGGACCTGTTAGTGTAAGAACGTGTTCCCAAAGACTCTAAAAACAATTTTGAAACACTCTGTGGAAGCAGATACGCATGAACCCAAAACTGAAGCTTGTGGGTCTCCCGATTTCTTCAGTCACTAGAATTTTATGGTCTTCCACAAGGAAGTTAGCAGCGTGATCAAATTTTTCTGAAAAACATTTTTCAATCGTGATGTATGACTCAAATCAATTGCTTGTAGAGCGATTAATTTTGGAAATCTTTAATTTTACCAAGACAACATAATCTACAGACATAGCCTAAACAGAATACAAAAAATTGCAACTCTTGAAACTTTATTATTTAAGACTTGTGATATTTGGTAAATGAATGTGTAAATGATATTCTCGTCCCTACAATCCCTTTCCTGTGCTAAGTTAATTGTTTCTGATTACATATGAGACTGATAATCTGGGAGTACAGTATGCGTTATAGCAATGTCGGCCTTCGGGCAGATGCGTGAGCTCGGATATAATTCGGATGTTGGTATCAAGCAGTTTTACCCTTTTGAGCCTGTGAATAACTAACTGGTACACAAGTGCTCCTCAGTTACACGATTTGTAAAAATTTGGAAAACGTTCCTACACCTTCTCTTGAATCACACTACACACGTCAGGGACATACATGTCGTAAGAAATAGCCAACCTGATATAGGGTTGATGAAAGGAAAAAGGTAGAATCAAACGAAGAAGACAGACACTGAGAAGCCTCTTGATTATGTAACTTAATATTTCTGAAACAGACATGGGTTGAAAACTAAGAAAGCTGAAGGACACATATTGTAATGATTCTGACAAAATTCCCTGCCTACTGTTGCATTACATAAGAACAACACTTGCACTGTTTTTTTATATTCTGCCTGATATGTCGACAACTTCACGGGAGCTTTTACTTGTTAAGGAAATGAATAATTCTATAAATTACTGTGGAGGTTAAAGTATTTGGGAATAAAATTTTAAATATATCCACTTGGCTTTGTAACTGAATTATTTAATCTGATTTTTGCAGTGACTTTCAGAAAATCACTTTTTAAAATACAGCCGGCCGCGGTGGCCGCGGGGACTGAGGCGCTTCAGTCACGGTCTGCACGCCCACTAAGGTCGGGGGTTCGAATCCCCCCTCGGGCATGGATATTTGTGCCGTCCTTAGTGTTAGCTAGTGCATAAGTAAGTTTAGGGACTGATGACCCCGTAGTTAAGTCCCATAGACTATACAAACATTTGAACATTTAAAAAAAATACAAGTTGTGACTTGCCTGCCACCAGAATATCCTGAATGCTGTTTTCTTTTCTCTTTTTTTTTTTTTTTTTTTTTTTTTTTTTTTTTTTTTTTTTTTTTTTTTTTTTTTGCCTCTCATTTAATAGTGTCTTCTGATATTATTCTATTGCATGCATTATTATTTTCTATCACGATGTAAACATTTACCGACATCTGAAACACATGCATTCTGATTTTGTAAAATGTAAATAACACTGTATCTCAATTTTAGGGCTTTTAAATTTCTTCTTAAGATGCATGTTTAAACGTCCGCAGCCTACATGATATGTAGCCATAGAAAATAAAATACTATTTCTGAGTTGTGAGTACTTACAGTAACACATTAAATGGTATTTAAATATTCATGACTGGGATAATTTTTTGTAATCGGAATGAAAGCAGACCCTCCCTATATCTAATACTTATTTTCAAATGGTTTTTCTACTTATCTTCACTCCAAAAAATGTTAAAATATTTGTTGAGCTTATGGGACTTAACTGCAGTGTCATCAGCCCTTACATAGTACTTACGAACGAACTTATACTAAATATAACATAAACATCCAAGTCCGACGGAGGATTCGAACCTCCGACGGGGAATGGCCTCGCGTCTTCACTCCATTTATCATTGGAATCTTCCTGCAATTCTTCGATATATAAAATAGACGACCACTAATCAGACTCTCCAGTACTTTTCTGCTAGTAATTTGAACATTTGCTAATGAGAAACATTGGTTTCAAGGTATCTTGAGAAACAATAAACAGTCGCCTTTTATGTTGTTGCTGATCATCAAGAAATTTGAAACCAGTTTTTCCCCTTTTCAAATGTTTAAATTATTGGCAGAAGTGATTCTGGACTGTCTCATAAGGGATCATCTATTTCATATCCCAGAAATGCAAGAAGATTCAAATGATAACTGAAGTGAAGATAATCTAGAAGAAAACTTTTGGACTGGACGAAGACTTCGATCCAGAAACATACAATTCACGTATAAAGGCGACTTGTTGCTGCATTTCAAGATATCTGTATACCCCACAGTCACTGTGCTCCTCATGCATAAAGGATAAAAGTTTTAAAAATTGGTTTATTCAAAATTAATGTTTCCTTACATAACCTCACCTCTAAACCCACTATTGGTCTCATTTCAGCATATTTGTTTCTAGCCTTGTATTAATGAAAGTAATATACATACAGCTGTGGAAAATACTGTTTCAATAAAAGCATGTAAGCACTCTGCTTACATGTTTTTGCAATATAAAAAGTAACTTACCTCAAAGTAATTAAACTTTAGTACAAAAACTCCTGATATCATAACTCGATGTATCAACTTGATTGCACACGTCTAAGAAATACCGTGTATGTTCCTGAGTCTATAGGTAAAGACATTTAAGGGTTTGGTTTACACATTAGAACACAATGGTGCCAAATGGGACCAGACGGATGTTGTTGATGTTACGCAATTAGCGATAAAAATTAGCGAGTTAAATTGGAATAATTAAATCATTGATAATACTAGTTTGAATGTTCCTTAAATCTATAAGATCATTAACAATTCGGTGATATTATTTGTTCAGCCTGAGCACTCCCTCAGAAAATGTTGTCAGTCACAGTCCTCCTATCTTCCTGCACTAAGTTGCAAAATTCAGTGACATTGGTTTCAAACAACCAAATAATTTTTTTACGTTTTTCTGTGTTGAAGAAATGCTTAGGCGAGCGTTTTCACTGTTAAGGAAATAATGTACTTCGAAAAAATCGCAATTCTGAGAATGTGTTTAATGTGGTTTCTCATTCCTCGAATAAAAGAATAATCACAGATGACCATATTAGAGGAATATGGGATATCCAGTTAGGCTAAAGAAGCAGCATGTGAATTTGCCCTCTTTGGAATGAGCTGGAGGTTTCTTGTAAAGAAGCAAGAACATTCCCTTGAACAGCTTTCCACGAGACTTTGTACTAATGAGATCCCAAAACTTTTGTGTAGTATAAAATCTGTTGTGGAGAATTTTTCTCGTATGTTAAAAATAGATTTTACACGCTTTATAACAGCATGAAACCTTCCAACATTGTTTCATGGCTGTGCCTTAAAGGTCTTTGCACGAAGTACTTTGGGATTTGGCTTTATTCGTATTTATCCTTAATGATAAGGTCACTGCATTTACTCAGTATCTTAAGATGTTTCTGCAAATTCTCTTACATGGGACCCCTAGGACCACTAACGCTCGAAACCATAATAAAACAGGTTTACAGTTATACGAGAGAGTAACACAAGTGTTACGATATTCCCAGAGAGGTTCAGCAATTTTTTTACTGCAGTGATGTCAAACGGCTAGATCATATAAACATCCCGCGAAAGAGATCTGTTCATGGAGTGGTGCAGCACTTAGAAAATGTTGTCGTATTTGGCAGCTCAGCAAGATTTCTCAAATGATAAGTTGAAGACAATATCATGCGTACCAAATGTCAGATTCAACAGAGAGAAACAATTTTACCACTTGGAAACATTTATCACTTTGTAAATGCTGGGATGTGTCTTACAAAATAGCATAAAATATAGTTTTTTTTCCTTTTCTTTGGCAGTATGGTACCGGTAACAGAAATGGGTACCTAACTCTGTTTTCTCTGGATAGCGTAATTGAAAAGTCTGTACTGACATATTTTTATAAGAGTCGAACTCAAACTAAGAAAGATGCAACACTAGTGTTACTTATTTTGTATTTCGGAATAAGAAAAGTAGAGAACTATTATTATTAATTAGAGACGGAAATTTAGCACAATATCTTGCGGTTGGTGATATATCGGCGATAGCCGGAGTGAACATACACAGGGTTTTGCTCTAAATTTAAAAATAAATAAATGAAAAATATGGTAGCTTTAGTATAAGATAAGAAAATACATAAGAATATGGCCTCACAGATGCACAGAGCATTTTGTAAATATTACAACTAGAAATGAGATTCTTGAAGAAGTTTGTAGTGATTAGGGAGAGGTTTGTGAGTCGTTGAATATGAAAATGATCTCTGAGTCCTTAATACAGCGTTAGCAAATATATAACATGACTATTCACAAATTTAATGGGATGCAAGAAGAAATTTCAGGGAGAAGAAATAAAAATTTTGCAACTTGCTGATGGTATTGTAATTCTGTCAGAGACTGCAAAGGGCCTGGAAGAGCAGTTAAACGGAATGGACTGTGCTTTCAAAGCATTTTACGAGATGAAAATTAACAAAAGCATAATAAGGGTAATTGAATGGAATGTAAGAATACCAGGCGATGCTGAAGGAATTAGAATGGATAATGTGACAACAAAAGTAATGGATGAGCTTTGTTATCTGGGTAACAAAAAAACTCTTGATGCCCAAAATAAAGAAAACACAACATACAAAATAACGATGGGGAGAGAAGCAGTATTCCAGAGGCGAAACTTGTTGACATCCAATATTAATTAAAATATGTAGATGTCCTTTGTGAAAGCATTTGTCTGGATTGTAGCATTATAAGAGAGTGAAACGTGGACGATAAGGAGTTCAGATACAAAAATGATAGAAGTTTTGAACTATGGTGTAATAGACGAATGTTGAAGATTAGTAGGCTAGATCACATAACTAATGAGGAAGTATAAGTAGAAATGGCGAGAACAGAAATTTCTAGCATATAACATATAGACGAATACAGTAAACGTGTTCAGAAGGATGTAGGGTGACATTCTAACGGGGACATGAAGAGACTTACATAGGGTAGCGTGGAGAGCAGCATTATCTCAATCTTTCAACTGAAAACACAACAAAAACAATAAAGATTACACAAAAATACATAGTGTGCAATATTTGATTAAAATCAGTTGAGTAGTTTTGGTGTTCATCGCGGACAAACTTCGCGACACGGTACTTACACATGTGTAAAGACATATATATATCTGCTGTCGCTTCTGACCGCGGCCATGTCGGCAGCCTATAGTGGCCTACCATTACATTTATATTCTTCGGATACTATTTTGAACTAACTAGTATTTTTATAACTAACTTAAAACCACATGAACACATCAAGCTCTACGTGTAAATGTCTCATGTAATAATTTTATTTTCTGGTGTCACCCAAAGAAGTGTCGAAAGGTGGATAAAGTACAATTGTTTTCAAACAGCTTGTGAGCTTTCATTTTCTTATACAGTAAACTAGCCCGGGTTTTTATTTATTTATTCCTGCCTTGAGTTCGTTCTTCTCCTACCCCCTCTCTCTCTCTATCTCCTTTTTGTAAAATCATGTTATATTTATCGGAGAATATGCCAGAAATAAAACTGTCTTGCATAATGTGCAAAATTATACGTGCAGTATCCAAACAAAGAAAGATAGGAATCAAAATACAAATGTCACATAAAATTCGCACGATTTCATATGTTGTACAATTGTATAATTTCTCAGGTATATATTAATTTGTATAAGTGCTGTATGTCGGTAAAATCTGTTGCGAATACAATTAGTCGTAAAGAAGTAATAGAGTAAAACTAGGTGCGTGATAGGACGGTTTTCGGTGAACGTTACTGTTTATGTGCCCATATCTCATAAAGTACATGTCGTCATGTGATAAAATTTCGAAGGTACATTCAGCTGTATGTCTGTAAAATTTCCTGCGGCTTCAATTTGTAGTGTAGAAATTATAAATTGTAACGTCATAACGAATGACGTAGTTCTAATCTACGAACAGCGAAAAAGCAGTAAGCAAGAAACTTTTTTCCTTTCATAATTTTGCTATGGCTGTCAACGAGAAAAAGTTCAATAAAGGTTTGAAATTACGTTTAAAGTTGGTTGCAAGTTGCTAAGTACTGTCATTCTCATACAGTGTGTGAATAAAGTTTCGTCGCATTATGTAGTAGTTTCTTGCAACTATTTTGTTTATGATGTTTTATCTCCTGAACCATGTCTCGTATGTAGTTCTTACCCCGACAGCGTTGTTACCTCACGGTAAGGAATATCTGAACTAAATTTGGTTGAAATCGGTTGGGTGGTTTAGGAGGAAATGTTCATCAGTTTTTGCACAACTTATTGTTTATGACGTCATATTTCGTGAACAAAGTGTTGTAAGTGATCCTAACACATGGCGACCGTCCTCATTGATTGAAGATCTTGTTGTTGTTGTTGCGGTCTTCAGTCCGCAGGCTGGTTTGATGCAGCTCTCCACGCTACCCTGTCCTGTGCAAGTCTCTTCATCTGAGAAAAGTACGGCAACCTACATCATTTTGAATCTGTTTAGTGTATTCGTCCCTCGGACTCCCCCTACGATTTTTACCCCACACACTTCCCTCTAATGCTAAGTTGACAATTCTTTGATGTCTCAGAATGTGTCCAAGCAATCTATCCCTTCTCTTAGTCAGGGTATACCAGAAACTTCTTTTCTCCCTAATTCGGTTAAGCACCTCCTCATTAGTTACGTGATCTACCCATCTAATTTTCAACATTCGGCTGTAGTACCACATTTCAAAAGCTTCTATCCTCTTTTTGTCTGAACTCCTTATCGTCCACGTTTCACTCCCACACAACGCTAAACTCCAGACAATTGCTTTCAGAAAGGACTTCGTAATATTTAAATTAATATGGAATATTAATAAGTTTCGCTTCTTTAGAAACGCTTTTCTTCCCATAGCCGCTCTGCATTTTATATCTTCTATACTTCGGCCATCAGAAGTTATTTTGCTACCCAAATAACAAAATACATCCATCACTCTTATTGTCTCGTTACCTAATTTAATTCCTTCAGCATCACCTAGTTTTCTGATATTACATTCCATTACCCTCGTTTTACTCTTTTTAATGTTCATCTTATATCTTCCTTTCAAGACACTGTCCATTCCATCCAGTTGCTCTTCCAGATCTTTTGCAGTCTCCGACAAAATTACGATATCATCGGCAAACCGCAAAGTTTTTATTTTTTCTCCCTGAACTTTAATTCCCTCTCCAAATTTCTCCTTGAATTCCTTCACTGCTTGCTCAATATACAGATTAAACAACACTGGGGAAGGGCTACAACTCTGTCTTACAGCCTTCCCAACCTCTGCGGCCCTTTCTTGCCCTTCGTCTCTAATAACCAGTTTCTGGTTTTTGTATAGATTGAATATAACTTTTCTCTCGCTATATTTCACCCCTGATACCTTCAGAATTTGAAAGAGTGTATGCCAGTCGACATTGTCAAAAGCTTTCTCCAAATCTAGAAATGCTAAAAATGTAGGTTTCCCTTTCCTTAGCCTATTTTCTAAGATTAGTCGTAATGTGAGTATTGCCTTCCGTGTTCCTACATTTCTCCTAAATCCAAACTGATCTTCCTCGAGGTCGGATTCCACAAGTTTATCCATTGAAGCTTACGTGTGTAAAATTTCATAAACCTTGGAAGAAAACTGTAGAATCGTATACAATACGTACACCCAAACAAACACCCTAACATACGGACACTCTGCTTCATATATAAAGAAGAAGAAGATAACATCACGCTCTACTGTAAATGTACGTCGCTCAAGAGTGCCTCTTGATTTTTTGCCCACAGGTGTGCATCGTGCAGAAGAAGGACTGCAAGCGCATGTTCGCCATGAAGTACATGAACAAGAGCGCGTGCGTGGAGCGGGACGCGCTGCGGAACGTGCTGCGCGAGGTGGACATCCTGGCCTCGCTGGAGCACCCCTTCCTCGTCAACCTCTGGTTCTCCTTCCAAGGTAGACGCCGCTGCCCGCTCACAACGAAACTACTTGGGCTCCAACAAACACAAATACACCACAATCGTGTGAGAGCCAATGTAAAGGTCCCATATTGCATTAGCGATACTCCCGCATCTGCAAAACTCTGCAGTCGTCCGTTAGAGGCCTCTACCTGTGACATGCCGCATTGCACACTGAGCTGCCGGTACAACAGTTGGAACCAGTAGGGACGGTGCAGTGTGCCTCTGAACTTGCATTTTGGGACGTTATTTGTGTAGTGAAGCCTCAGATGGGTGGGCGATTGGTGATCAATCTTGCTAATGTATTGCGACTGGTTGGTATGAAGTTACGAAGATGGTATTTGGGTAAAAAATGAATCATTCGCATGTTTTCTGGGATCTATGACAATGCAGAAATATGACCGTAAGTTAGGAACAGATAATGTTGTAACACTAATACACAGTGATTATGATAGGGATGATAATGTAGAACTATTCATTGCAAGCGGTAGTACATCGTCAGTACAATGTAGAGCTCGATTGCAGAGTTTTGCAGAAAAACGACACCCACCAGCACACTGAGGGATACGTAATGGCCCTGTAACCAAACGTTCATACAGATATGTTTGTTGGAGTACAAGTACTTCCGTTCTCAGTACGCTGAGCACTTTTGTTTGAATCATCTCCCGTCTTCTTTAGCAGTTTGCCTCACCCCTGTAGTGGACCACTATAAAATGTAACACTTACTCTTTGACCTTAATCACTCGGGTTTGGGCAAAATAACATAAACATCATGCAGTACGCTATATCTTGTTGTAAGTTGGCACCACTGTACGTGTTGTAACACTCTCCTCACTAACCGGTTGCTTAACCCTGTGACAGATTAACGTTAAATTGACCCGTGTGTAGCCTACAATAAAAGTTGGACAAGGCTATCTTTACCGAAAAAATATTGTGCAAACGAAAACCAACAAGAGGGGGAATGTTGCCACAACGAACTACCACAGCAAATAGCCCGTTCCTCCTACTGATTACTAATTGAAATGATTTATTTTCGGAACAATCACACTCACACACGAAAGTATTGCAAATTATAGGAAGTAACGAACAATGAAACAGTACAAATTTTAATAAATTAACACGGTCGCCAGACCAATGGGGCACTCAGAGTGTGTTGTAATTAACCACGACAATTATGAATGGGTAATCACAAACGTTAATGTTGCACATTTTTTTTCAATTAGATAACTTTTACGAAAGATGATGATTTGGTTTTATCAGTTTATAGTAAGAAAGAAAATAAATCAAGTAATAATTTTTGAAATAAACTGATTTAGCTCGGAAACAGTGTTGGATCGGAGACCAATATTGCACTCAGGTGTCAACGTCCCCTCACTAACACTCAACTACATGAGAATTACACAGTGGGCAGCAAAACACTTGATTGGCATAATAGTTAATATTAAGATTACCAAGAAAGAAAGTACTCAGAATAACTTGCAACTAGATCACAACTGGACAACACCAAAATACGGACCAGCATAGCAAATCAACTTTACACATAAAATATTTTACCAATGAAATATTAAATAGTACTGAACCAATTATTTTAGAATTAATATCTTTCAATCATTTACTTAAA
Organism: Locusta migratoria; assembly: GCA_026315105.1. NCBI lineage: Eukaryota > Metazoa > Arthropoda > Insecta > Orthoptera > Acrididae > Locusta > Locusta migratoria. The sequence goes on along the minus strand of CM048746.1, from coordinate 192,565,402 downwards.
TGTGCCAACTTTAAAGAAAGCAGTTCTCTCATTCCAAAAGTTTAATATGTTGAAATTAGCTTCAAAATTTAAAATTTAGTTATTTACATTTTATAGTTTTGCACTGAATTTAATATTCTTTTCACTTCCAACGACACTCGGGACACTTCTGGAAAGGATAGGACCCTACTTGGTAACAATGTCTTAGGACAATAACGTGGTAGTTCTTTAAATGTTAGGTTATTATTAAGAAAAATAGTTTCTCAAGCGCAAATCTGGGTAACGTCTTACAAAATGTCTAAACTCTGTGAGGTCGGAAATTATTGGAGCGGTCTTACATTGCTTCCTCGTTGTTGAAGAGCAGGATGCGCCGACTCCGACAATGCTGCAGGTAACAATACAGGCACAGGTCCAATCCAGTGAGCAATTTGAGGGCAGAATGTTTACATATTCAGATGAACTGCCGTGTGCCCCCTCTCATATTGGAAATATGAGCGCTAATTATGTAACTCCGTCAACAAGGCCTGGTAACTGCAAAGAGCGAGGCGCTGCACGCTCCCGCGCACATGCTAGCGTCAGAACTGTTCAAACCACCGAGCTAGACTCCCTTCGGACTCCCTAGCTACTAGTAATGCTTCCGCTCTGTTGCTCCAAGACCACATACCACACACACCAAAGATGTTTCCTACTTTCCCTATTGGCGATTACCCAGATTCACAGATAATAAATCACACAAATTCATATAAACAAACTAAACAATACTACAATATACATCAGTTATGATAATAAGCTTCAACAGAACCTACATACATTTATAATTTTATACATATTTGAAATACACATCGGGATACTAACGTCACCGTGTTAACAGTGAGACGCGAACGCAGCGCGCGTTTGATGTACGAAATCGTGGACGTTGCACTGCAGTATAATACCTTGCAGTATATTACGGGATTTGTTCAGCGACGGTCAACATAAATGATCAGGGAAATGTGTGATCTGTCATACTTCTATAAACGTCAACGCGATGTTAGTGGGAGCGTCTGTGACGAGAACGGATAAACTGTTTACTTTTCACTGGCGACAGTACAATCGGCAATGGCAAATTACGTCAAACGAAGTAAAACATCATTGGCGGAGACAGTCAGTGGGGGCGAAATAAAAAGTTAACTGGTAACATCCGGAAAGCGTTAACATCGGTTCTGGCCAGACAATGTAAAAGTACCACGGCAAAAGCGAATTCAAAAAGTGTTCAAATGTTTGTATAGTCTATGGGACTTAACTACGGGGTCATCAGTCCCTAAACTTACAAACTACTTACGAACTAGGGCGGCACAAATATCCATGCCCGAAGGGGGATTCGAACCCCCGACCGTAGTGACCGTGCAGACCGTGACTGAAGCGCCTCAGTCCCGCGGCCACCGCGGCCGGATAATTCAAAACTCAACACTCCCCTGAGCAGGGTAAGGTCGGCCGAATCAGGTAATAATTTGTTAAAATCTTAATATAGGACAAATCTTCACATGAACAAATTTTCATTGTATATTCTTAAGAAAGAAGTTGTACAAGTTCAAAACCATATCACTTCGTAAATACAGTTCGCAGCCTAGTTCCACAAAATCAGAGGAAAGTGCTCCATGATCCTAATTCTCTACTTGAAGTAAGGTGAAATGGGCCATCAATTCGGCGAATATAATCGCTACAAGAATGTATGCACCGCTTTAAAATATCAAGACTTCCACAAACAAATCTCTTCTTCCCCACTGCACCAACAAAACTCTCACGGTATCGTTCCCTGCTATTGCCTTGACACTGAATCCAGTCACCAAGTTCTCTGTTGTATCCGAAAATCTCGAGCATGTTCGAACGTATCGTTTCCCCAGCGCTACCGCTTTCTGTCGTCGGCAATTGTGAGCTGGACGGGTAATATTGATCTCCAAAGTAACAAAGGTGATTGTGACCTGATATGCTTTGGAAAGTTTTAAATTATTATTGTTGGTCTTGATGTACAAACTTATATTTTTCTTCGTATTTTGAGTACTCGTGGTAATTTCAGTAATTTGGTCGTTTCAACCGTTACATCAATCTTCATATCATTAGGCAAACATGGAAACGCAGTTAAGTTCCCATCACGGAAAGTCCGTTGTCAGACCCATTAGGAAAACAGGTGGAAATGAGTAAGCTGTTAATAAAAAAAAAAAGAACATTTTCCGATTCTGATATGTTCCTTCTCAGTACATAGCTCAAGAATACGATATGTAGAGGAGCTGAAAATCACAGGAATGCTGTCAGATCCAGACAAATAAAAAAAAAAAAAATTGCAGTATCCCGTAGACAGCATTCATTACAATCTATTTTATTTCAGTTGACAATTTTTCTGCACGGGGGAAAAAGCAGGAAAGTTTAGTCAAAATGAAGTTTAATATCGCCCCCTTCGTTATACGACAGTGACAGTAGGTCGCACAACTGGTATTGTGAATTCAGTTAGCTTTTAGGTGGGATTCTGTTTAGGTTGCAGATTATACCAGCCCGATACATGGAACGACCCTCGTGAAAGCTGCATCGAGTTTCATTCGCGTGAGTCAACAGTAGTTGTGCCGAGCGCATTTTGCGCCAAACTCGATAAAGGACTGCAATGTGACAATTCAATTCGCGCGTTGTATAAACAGTTCGAGTGAACTCTGTGACTACGTGATCGGAATTGCGAAGTATCTTATCTAGAAGACGAGATACGAAAGGGATGTAAACTTCCACGTGTTATTTGTAGGAGCATGAAGACCTGGGTATAAACACCGGTAATTTCAAATATCAGAATCAGTCCTTAAAAAATTTTAGTTAGCGTTCAGTTTGGGCTTGAGTAATGGCATTTTAACGTAGAAACTAAAAGGTGCGTCTGAAAAATTTGGTGAATGGTTGTCTGCAAAAATATAAGAAATAAAAAGACACAAAATACCTTTTCTGGCTGAAGTGCAGTTTGTGACTCCGCGAGTGGCGTCTCTTTATGGTTTGTAAACAAATCGGCATAGTGGACGTTAAAATATTGATTAAAATATTGAATTTCAATGAATGTGAAATTTATATTTACATTCTGCAATGGAGATTGAGCGTACTGGCTGTACCATGTAGTCAGAATTATTTTCACCAGTCATTTTAATTGTGATGATTGCATGACTTTCGCAGCCTTCACTAGCGCAATTACTTACACTGAGCTGTTCTGAACCGGTGATTTAGGCGCTACTACGAGACAAAACTTCTTGTATAACCTATGTACCTAACAAAACTGCGCTGACCTGTTGTTGGTTTTGAAGTGTGTTAAAGAGAAGTCTGAAAGTGTGTTCGAAACATCCTTTCTCTGAAGAAAGTGATCTGTAGCCTAGCCTTGAGGTCAGGTGTAGATTAAACAAGAATTCTTCTTTAGTACATGAGGGCGCGTAGCGCCCGAATCTCCGGTTCAGAACCGGAACTTCGAGATACACGAATTCTTCCAAATTACCCAACACCTGTTTTTTCCCTAGGGAAGTGAACACTAATAACAATCATTATTCACGTATTAAACGCACTGGAAGGCACTGTCGTCGTATTACTTGAGAGAGAAACACTTATTTCAATTTACCTTACAAGAAATTATTATTTCTGAATGGAAAAGTAGTGCATGTGAAGAAAGGCCAAATTCACAAAACATGAAACGCGGAATCTGATTGGGCGTCGTCACCTGCACGATTCATCGCGCCATTACCAACATCTACGCATGAAGCACCACTCGAGTATTAATAAACTGCACTTTTACCCCTTTTCTGGCTTTCAAAGTAATCGCCATTGGTTACAATACACTTCTGACATCGGTTGTATAGCTGCTGGAAAATGTCAGCAAACGCTTCTTGTGGAATCGCTCGAAGCACTGAGGTCAGGCATTGTTGGATCTCGACAACCGTTGCAAAACGTAAGTCTCTGCGTGCAAATTTAATACAGGGAAACGGAAAGAAGTCCGCCGGACCCAACGCTGAACAATAAGGTGGGACAAGCACGGTGACGTTGCGTCTAGCGAGAAAGTTAGCACGCGGATCGCAGTGTGCGGGCCGCCATTGCCGTGCAGGAACCTAAACTGTCCTCTCCGGTTCAGTTCTGGATTAACTGCTTGAACGCCATACACGTAACATCTCATGTGTCTCCGTCGCCGTTCTGCCTGATTTGTAACAAAACTTTATGTTAACACATTGCTCCATTTTGAGCTCCATGTTTCAATGACACGAGTTCTCACTGTTAGTTGGGTCGCCGCTTGTACCACCGCTTCACTGCAGTGCTTTGCACGTTAGGTGGCGCTTGTTGACATATCCCTCAATGACTATGCACGGGCACCTTATCGTCGCCAGCGCGGTTTGTCAAATATGGGTCCATTCGCCGAACGTCTGAGACGCATCTTGTATTGCTGGGGCCGAGCGGTAGGTTCCTAGCTTTGTGTCATGATGAGGCGTGATACCTGGGGGAACGCCAGATGTCGCTAGTAAAACAGCATTAGAGATTACAACTTTATTAAACTGGATACAAGATTCCGTGGTGTAGGTGCTATCTCTGCAGGAGCTAGATCAGCAGGTGACGTCTCTATCGGCCGCATTAGCTCACCGTCTCGCCGCGTCTTCTACATCTACATGAGATACTCTGCAAATCACATTTAAGTGCCTGGCAGAGGGTTCATCGAACCACCATTATACTATTTATCTCCCATTACATTCTCGAATAGCACACGGGAAGAAAGAACACCTGAATCTCTCCGTTTTTGCTCTGATTTCTCGTATTTCATTCTGATGATCATTTCTACCTATGTAAGTGGGAGTCAACAATACATTTTCGCATTAGGAGGAGAATGTTAGCGATTGGAGTTTCGTAAGTATCCCACGTCGCAGAGATAAGTGCTGTTGTTGTAATCATTCCCATCCCAGATCCTGTATCATTTCCGTAACGCTGTCTCCCCTATATCGTGACAATACGAATCGAGCTGCCATTCTTTGGACTCTTTCGATGTCCTCCGTCAAAACCACCTGATAGGGATCCCACACAGGGCAGCAATACTCCAAAAAAAGGACGGACAAACGTAGTGTATGCAGTTTCTTTAGTAGTTCTCTTGCATATTTTAAGGGTTCTGCCAATAAAACAGTCTCTGGTTCGCCTTTCCCACGACATTATCTACGTGTTCTTTCCAATTTAAGTCTCAAGTAATAGTAATTCCTAGGTATTTTGTGGAGCTTACGGCCTTCAAGTTTGATTGATTTATCTTGTAAACAAAGTTTAACGGATTTCTTTTCGTACTCACGTGGACGTCTTCACACTTCTCATTATTTAGAATCAATTGCCAATTTTACACCATTGTGATATCTTATTCAGATCGTTCTGCCGTTGGTTTTGATCTTCAGATGATTGTACTAGACGGTAAATGACGGCGTCATCTGCAAACAACATAAGAGAGCTAGTTGGATTTTCTCCCAAATCGTTTATGTAAATAAGGAACAGCAGAGGACCAATAACACTTACCCTGTGGAAAGCCCGATATCACCTCTGTTTTAGTCGATGCTTTACCATCGATTACTACAAACTGTGTCCTATCTGACAGGAAATCCCCTATCCAGTCGCAAATTTGGGGCGATATACCATAATCATGCAAGCGTGTTCTGCGAGCCGCCTGCTGTACCGTTCGGACAGAGGTGCCCACGCCGCGACGTCCTCGGTCCCTCCTCCGGTCTATACAGCTGCTTGGAGCCTCTGAAGTCGGATGCCGTGGTGGCAGATTGCCTCTCGATATCGCTGGCCGGATTATCACCAGAATGCTAGCTCACCGAGACGATCATTGGCCTTTAGGAAGCCAACCAATGCAGACTGGACTGCCTCAGAGGCAGCAACCATATTCAGCGTTCTGTAGACGGTGGACAGTGTTTCACCATCTTCCTGGATGATGGTGGGTTGGAAGTGAAGCAGTTGTCTCCGGATTCCATCTCATAGCTGCGACAAGTGGCTACTAGTCTGTTCTGATTTATCTGAGACATTCCCTTAATACATAGATCATTGGATCGACAAATGCTCTCTTGACTATCATCGACTGAAAAGACGAAGTTATTACATTACTAAACGCGGGAGTATATGTACAGAAATCGGCTGAAGCTATGACGTATGGGACGGTTTGTAATGACCGAATGTCTCCTACTTGTGAGTGCAGAGTTCACGTTCTTATTTACTCTTCTGACAGAGTTACGTGTAGTTGTGAAATGTTTGAAATGTGACGAGTAGCCGCGGTGGAGTAGTCGTGCGGTCTAAAGCACCTCGCTGCGGAGCGCGCGGCTGCTCGCCGTGGAGGTTCGAGTCCTCCGTGGGGCATAGGTTAGGTTTCCTAGGCTTAAGTAGTTTGTAAGCTACGGACTGATGACCACGCAGTTTGGTCCGATAGATTTACAGACATTTGAACATTTTTGTGACGAGTATAACCTCCCCCCCTCCCCCCTCTCTCTCTCTCTCTGCTGGTCGTCTGTCGCAGTCAACAGTCCGCCGAATGTAGGCTTTCAACTCGCCAACGCAGCGTCTGCTGTCGTCACGAAGGACTGGCATCGCATTTATGACAGAGCCGATGACTTGCTTGAGTAATTTAAGATTTCAACAAGTTTCTCTGTCACAATCTTGCGCTCTAACAGTATTTTCCAGGTAATCAACGAAGACAGAGAACGTGTTATTTTTTAACCAAATTCACACAGGGAAACTGTCTCGCACAATTAATAATAGGCAAATGGAAAAATCTTTGTTTGGCTGAACCATGAGTTTTAGCGGCCGTTCGACAGAGCCCAGATTATAATCACCTGAGGCGTCCACCGAAAAGAGAGTCGCCGTTGTGTAGCTTTTGTAGCAGACAACAGAGGAATTAACGTTAGTTTAACTAATTTAAGACAGCCAAAGTTGCTTAAAATGTTGGTTTTTATTGTCGACTAGATTAGAGCTGACCGGAGCCCATTCTTAAGCCCTCCAAGTCAGTGTCATCTTGAATATTCAAGAAAGCGTACCATCAAAGTTACAGAAGTAAAGGAATGTTTGTATGTCCTCTGTGTGTTCATAAACCATTCACTCGATTGCGATGAAACTTTGGTGAACTGTTCTCCGTACGCCCACTAAGGTTCCTGACCCCCGCAAAAAAAGAGAGCACGACACATAGCTAGGGATATATGACGCCACAAAAAAAGGAAGGCCACCGCGTGAGAATACCCAGATTTATGCGTCAATTATTGCAAAATGGAAGTAGATAGGGAGCTGCAACAAAGTTTGCATGAAATTTCGGACGTTTATGAAGCGTTCTGTAACTGAACTCTCCCTCCCACCCACACACGCAAAATGAAACGATAAGAAGTCTACCGCTCACAACAGTTTTGCTATAGAATCTGTAAAACTGTCGCATCAGGCATGACTTGTATCAAATAAAGTTAGCATTACAGATTTGCATGTTACTATTTATTTTTGTCTGCAAGTGTCCCTTAATTCTTTTTCAACCAAAATTAAGCAATCTGTTTTCTTACTCTCTATCTACATAAAAGCGAAAGGACGCTCATTCACTTGGCATAATTTTAGAACGGCCGATTTCACAGATCTTTTCTTTGTTGTTTTCCTTATTCTCAGAACAAGAGTTGTATAAAATAAAACTGAAATAATTGAGAACAACAAAGAGCGTTTTTCATTGTCACCCTGCCTTTCTATTGCTTAGAAATCTCCAGCTTTCTTTGTTCCGATATGGATGATATTTAGCACACTCTACCATAAAAATAAGAGGAATGTCACTGTATAAAATTTCGTTCGGTGCGTGGTGCAGGGTACTTAACTTGCGAAATTTTACGAAATGCATAGTTTGGCTCCAAACTTTATGAATTTTTGCACGTATGACCTTTAAACCAAGAGGTAGATCACCGGGTACATAAATGGTTGTATGGTACACGACAGAGAGTACCTTGCACAAAACTTTGCCGAGAGATGGGAGAGAAAGAGGTGGATGCAGAGAGGGGGGGGGGGAAGGGGATGTGGACTACGAGAGTGTAGGATAAATAAACAGCCGGGCAACGCCAGATTTACAACTACTCCATAAAGATAGATATCGACTACTGTCTTGAAAAGACTTTCTGCGTCCATGCCACATGGAGTGGCTACACTTCACTGTGCAAAAGGTTTCGACACGATATTATGTGGTATACCCTTACTTTTGTGACCTCAGCGTACTACAGCGTTTTGGCGCCGTATGTGATGCCAATACCACGTCATAAGTGCGGTATTAAGGAGGTGTCAACTTGTTAATATTATGGCTACAACTTCTCGGTATCAGTCGTACGCAACTAACGAAAAATAACTATTGTAGAAGCAGAGAATAACGAAAAGGGAAGAATATAGTAGGTGAGCGAGGGCTGTACTTGCGTATTGGCGAAGACTAAACACACGTATAAAAATGAGCAGTAATCGACGGGCATTTCGCAACCAAAAGAGAAGCATTTGAACCTGAAAAAAGGCTCAGCAATTATTTATTTGAGAAACTACAATACGGATTCTTGGTCGCCATGAAGTGTGCCAGCTAAAAGCATTGGCTTAAGCCAAATAACTCGACATCCCCAGTTTTGAAACTAGCAGGGGCAGGCATTCAAAATTGTTTACTGCAAATGAATTGAGCTTCCAGAGGGACCGTACTAGTGCTTAATGCTTCCAGGAGATTACCAGAAAAGAACTTTAATTTAATTGCTACGTGATAAATTTTTCGGTGCGAATATTCCTACATGTTGTCCATTTTTTTCTATTTCTTTTTTCTTTTCCTCCGTTGAAACTAGGCTACGAGGATTATCGGTTGCAGCGGATTACGAACGGTAAATCATGGCCCGTCACGAATCGCCTAGAGACGCATAATCGGATCAGACACACTTTCAATTACTGCCTGCAGCATCGAGAGTGTAGTGCAGTGTTATGGGAATCCATGCGTTTAATCCTGATTGAGAGATGGTAAATCTGCAGCACTACGAACTTTGTTTGCTACCTTTTCATAGTATTCGTAATAAACGTCCCGGATTTAAGGAAGAAATTTTATTTCGACAGATAATCCTTGAGACCGAGAGCTGCATAAAGACCGGCTTTGGAAGTTCTGAAATATTTAGCGAATTGCGGAATGTATATGGGAAACGCTAGGTACAAACTGAGGAATTTTTTTACAGCAGTATACATAGAATTTGTCTGTACTGAGGTGGAATTAAGTGTGAATCTGAAGTTATCAGCTGGCGTATAAAAGTTCAATGAGAAATCAAAATAATGGTTGGTGGGCATCTAAAACGAAAGCCCACAAGCTCTTATAGACGGTTTCAATGTAAAGACAGGGACTGAAAAAATTATATTCATTGAAATGGCTCTGATCTCTATTTTGTCAATGACATTAATATAGGCTGAAGAACAGAATTAAAATTTTTACAAGGGCCTACATTCGTGATCGTTGTTGAAACTGACACTAGATCTGTCTCAAGGGTCAGATACTGAAGAGCCAAAGAAACTCTTATATGCATTTTCGTTTCTTCTCTGTGAGGATTTGCCTTGAGCAAAACACTGGTTTTTATTTTCATACCTATACGTATTTCGCTTCAATTGTATCTTCACTGGGTGTTTTATAGCTTCAAACTGAACAACAGAAATATTTTATACGTATACATGTGGCGTCTGTTCCGAAAGAACAGACGGCACTTCTGATCCTGCAGTTGTTATTCCTTCATATTCACAGAATATATGACGCCAAATGCAAATGGACAAAGCTGAAAATATGTACCCCTTCCGGGCTTCGAACCCGGGTCTCCCGCTTTCTAGGCAGTTGCGCTGACCACTACACCCCACCTGCAAGGACTATCTAAGCACGCCTTCCGTCAGATGCAAATTTCCAGCCTTACACTGCCCACAGTACTCAAATTCGTGTGTTTGAAACTAATTGCCGTAAGAGTAAGGCTCACAAACTTGCCCACCCCTCCCCACTACCGAAAGGGTCATTGCCCGTCACTGGCATCTTATATACATGTTCCTTTGTTTTAGTGAAGAGGGGTGGGCAAGTTTGTGGCCCTTACTCTTACGGAAATTAGTTTCAAAACTGCGAGTTTGAGTACTTTGGGCATGGTACGGCTGGGAATTTTTATCTGGCGGGAGGCGAGCCTAGGTAGTCCTTTCAGGTGCGGTATTACTGTGTCCCCAGTGGTGTAGTGGTCAGCGCAGCTGTCTAGAAAGCGGAGACTCAGTTTCGAAGCCCGGATGGGTACACATTTTTTGCTTTGCCCTTCGCAGTCGATGTGATATATTCTGTCAATATGAAAGAAATATTTTAGTCTGTACGAGTTATTATAGGTTCGTACTGTTAATTAGAAATTTATACAAACATTTTACATGTGGGTGTATTCACAGTTTTCCTGCATTACCTATGTAAGTTCTACATGTCATCTACAACAACAGGGCAGATATGTACGAAACTGTTTTATATATAATTATTACCTTAACTAGGATGACTCTCTCTCTCTCTCTCTCTCTCTCTCTCTCTCTCTCTCTCTGTGTGTGTGTGTGTGTGTGTGTGTGTGTGTGTGTGTGTATGTGTGTGTGTGTGTTTGTTTGTTTCTTCGTTTGCTAATGAACGTTGTTGAAATTATATGTATTGGTGTTTTTATTGGCGAAATGGTGAAGGAAAATAGCACTATTTCAGTATTCACTGTCACTAATTTGAGACTTGTCAAAACAAGTAGGAAATATGAATCTTGACAAGATGGCAAGTGGAGTTCACAGTTGACTGAGTTGGTGGTGGTTTCTATAATGTTTGTGTCATAACCATTCTCCACAGCGATTTGTTTGATGATCTTCTTCGCTGAATTGAATTTTGTTCATTCTGTGCAACATGTATTGGAAACTGGCTGGCTTGAATCCTTGTAACCTGGTGACCTTCCTGAATATGGGAAATTAATGTTTATTGTCACCACGTTAGGTTCAGGAAATTTAGCAGGTTTTTTTATTTTTTTATTGTGAAATTTGTATTTGGATGGACGATCTGTGTATTGTTGTAGAATTCTTGGATACCGCTTGGTGTGTCGTATAGGAGACATAAGATGACGTTTGCATCCTATGGGGATCTCTTCTTGTTGTGAGTTGAACTGTTTGTCCACTTACAGAAATTTTTTTCCGTGATTAGTTTTAGAGAGCTTGTTATTTCTTTTATGTGGTATTTCGAAATGTCATGCTAGTGTTAGAGTTGCTGTTGAATGATGATAGTAGTTTCTGTGGTGGAGATGTTTTCTAGGAGTACAACTATCCCGTATGTGATGGATTACTAGCCTCTGCGTACCCGGTTAAAATTTATATGAAGTGCATATTCGAATTTCTTCTTGTGATCTGCGTAACTAAACATTGGGACATACTCTGTTTCCATTCATGTCATAAACGCTCTAATACTTCCATGTCAGAGTTTATTAATTACGTGACTGTTCTATTGTTCTAATAATCAAATAACGGTATTCGTTTTACATTTTGGGTAGTAATTTTCATATTTTCTGTACTATATTTTTGGTTCAACGTAGTCGTCAGAATTTGTGGAAGGAAGCGCTATATTTTGCCCGATCCACATCCAAATATAAACTCGGTCTCCAAACTTGAATCCGTGTGGGACGTAGTCCACTAAATTACTTCTGAGACAAAGGTTTGTATTGCATAGTCCTATTATATGTATCCTATCCTATGAAGTCTTTCATTTGTACTCACAGTGTTGATGACTGTTTTATACAGCACACATTTGACATTGGAAGAAAGCACACTGTAGGTGACAGTGTTCCGTCGTACATCTCATTCGACGTCACTAAACTTTGATTCTATTTTATTCCTGCCTTCATATTTTTTCTGTATTCTAAAATATCCTTTGCAGTTAAATTCGAATATGCTTCTAAGTTTGCCGGTTAGGTAACTTCTTTCAAGATTTCGCTTTTGACGTTATTCTCTTTAGAATCAGGATCGGAAGTATCTAATCTATGTATTATGCTTTTGAAAGTATATACGTATTTGACCCTCTGGTACAGTTCTAAACTTCCATTTCTATTTTGAGGTAGTATTCGCTGAATCTTCTGAGCTACCTCCCTCAACTTTCTTGCCATTACCTATAAAGGGAGGGCTTTCAACATTTGTTGCGCCCAATCCAGACTGAGGTCTTACAATAGCGATACTCAAGAATGTACATTGTTTCCTTCGTCCTTGCCTCTGACGCTACACAATACTTTTTTTATTTTGTATTACTACTACTCAAAGTAATATCTGTTTCTGGTTATTACTCCATCTTCCGTTCCTATTTATTTACTTATTTATTTGTTTTTTTTTCTGTTCCATAGGACCCACTTGAGGAGTAAGACTCCATGGTCATGGAACAAGTCAATACTTTGTTACACAAGAATGGTAATAGAAAAATTTTAAGTAGTCCTTTGCACACGACAATCTTAAGAAAAAGTGAAAAGAATAAATAAAGAAAAAATGAATTAGCTTAATTGTTTAACTTTTCTAGGAGCTCCTCGACAGAATAAAAGTAGTGAGCCACGAGGTAACTCTTCAATTTAGATTTGAAAGCATGTGGATTAGTGCTAAGATTCTTTAGTTCTTGTGGCAGCTTATTGAAAATGGATGCCGCAGAATACTGCACCCCTTTCTGCACAAGTGTTAAGGTGGTGTGGTGCAAATGTAGATTAGACATCTGTCTAGTATTCACCGAGTGAAAGCTACTAACTCGTGGGAATAAGCTGATATTATTAACAACAAAAGACATTAAAGAAAAAACGTATTGTGACGCCAGAGTCAAAATTCCCAGACTACTGAAAAGGGGTCGACATGACGTTCGCGAACTTACACCAGATATTGCTCGAACCGCCCGTTTTTGAGCCAGAAATATCCTTTTTACATCAGGCGAGTTACCCCAAAAAACAATGCCGTACGTCATAAGTGAGTGAAAGTAAGCGAAATAGACTACTTTTCGTGTTGAAAAATCACTTCTCAGATATTGTTCTAATGGTAAATATAGCAGAATTTAGTTTTGGAACAAGATCCTGAACATGGGCTTTCCATGACAGCTTACTGTCTATATGAACACCTAGAAATTTGAACTGTTCAGTCTCACTTATCACATGCCCATTATGTGTAATCATAATGTCAGATTTCGTCAAATTGTGTGTTAGAAATTGTAAAAACTGAGTTTTACTGTGATTTAACATCAACTTGTTTTCTATTAGCCATGAACTTATCTCTTGAACTGCATTATTTGATACTGTGTCAATATTACGAGCAACATCCTTCACTACCAAGCTGGTATCATCAGCAAACAAAAATATTTTACAATCACCTGTTATACTCGAAGGCATATCATTTATATAAATAAGAAACAGCAATGGTCCCAAAACAGACCCCTGGGGCACCCCATACTTAATTGTGCCCCATTGGGATTGCACGTCATAGCCATTTTCTACACTGCGGAGAATTACCTTCTGTTGTCTATTATTAAAGTAAGAGGTGAACCAGTTGTGGGCTACTCCCCGTATTCCATAATGTTCCAACTTCTGCAACAATATTTTGTGATCAACACAATCAAACGCTTTTGTTAAATCAAAGAAGACGCCTAATGTCCGTAGCCTCTTATTTAACCCATCAAGTGCCTCACAGAGAAACGAAAATATAGCGTTTTCGGTCGTTCAACCACTTCTAAAACCAAACTGTACGTTTGACAGGAAATTATGTGAACTGAAATGATCAATTAATCTTGAATATACAGCCTTTTCAATAACTTTGGAAAAAACCGATGGCATAGAAATAGGTCTATAGTTGTCTACATTATCCCTTTCTCCTTTTTTATAAAGCGGTTTCACTACTGAGTACTTTAATCTGTTAGGAAACTGACCATTCTGAAAGGAAAAATTACAAATATGGTTTAGTACTGGGCTAACATATGGAGGACAGTACTTTAGAATTCTGCTAGATACCCCATCATATCCACAAGAGTCCTTAGTCTTTAGTGATTTAATTATTGACTCAATCTCACCTATGGAAGTATCATGAAGGACCATTTCAGGTAACAGCCTCGGAAACGCATTTTCTAAAAACGTTATATGATTACCTGTAGAAACTAGAGTTTTGTTTAGTTCCTCTACTATATTCAGAAAGTGATTATTGAATATTGCACATATATCTAACTTGTCAGTAACAGAAACATTCCTACTACGCACTGACGTTATATCTTCTACCTGCTGCTCCTGACCAGACACTTCCTTCAAGACTGACCAGATAGTTTTAATTTTATCCCGAGAGTTTGCTATTCTTTTTGCATACCACATTCTTTTTGCATTCTTAATGACTTTTTTCAGAACCTTACAGTACTGTTTGTAATGAGCTACTGCATCTTCATTCTGACTGCTTCTAACATTTTGATACAACTCCCGCTTAGTTCTACATGATACTCTTATCCCCTTTGTCAGCCACCCTGGCTGTCTGTTACTGAAAGTACCCTGTTTTGAGCGTTCTAGCGGAAAGCAACTTTCAAACAGCATAATAAATGTGTTCAGAAAAGCATTATATTTATCATCTGCATTATCAGCACTATAAACATCCTGCCATTCTTGTTCCTTAATTAGGCTTAAAAAGGTCTCAATTGCAACTTTTCTGAGTAGTTGATATTTATGTTTAACATTTGTTTGAGAACAAATACTTTTTAGAATTAAAAGTTGGGCATCGTGGTCTGATAGGCCATTTACTATTCTGCTGACAGAGTGCCCTCTAATAATGAAGAATGAACAAAAATATTGTCAATGGTAGAACTGCTATTTCCTTGCACTCTCGTTGGAAAAAATACTGTTTGCATCATGTTATAGGAATTAAATAGATCTAACAGCTGACTTTTCCTTGAGCTATCACCTACACAATTAATGTTGAAATCTCCACACACAATTAAATTTTTATACTTCCTATACAGTGAACCCAGAACCAATTCGAGCTTGGGCAGAAACATTTTAAAATCTGAGTCAGGGGATCTATAAATAACAACTATTACTAGTTTAGTTCCATTAACATTAACAACTCCTGCACAACATTCAAATATCTGTTCTGTGCAGTGTTTAGAAAAATCGATTGACTCCGATGAAAAATCGTTTTTTACATACATGGGCACTCCCCCACACTGCAAGGAACTCCTAGAGTAGAAGGCAGCTAACCTGTATCCTTGCAAAGGAAGTCTCTTAATTGTCACACCACTTAAAAAGTGCTCTGAAATTCCAATAATGTCAGAATCAGTATCAATAAGCATTTCATTAACTTTATCTCTGATACCCTGTGTATTTTGATGAAAAACAGTAATTCCCTTATTACTTATATTCTTAGACTTTGTCAATGGTGGTTCATTTCTTAGAGGGACTTCCTTTAAGCAGGAATATCTATCAGCTGTCTTCAGTCTAAAAAAGGTGCAGCCCTAACACCAACTACTACACGAATTTTTCCATGAGTGAAACCCCCACCCCCTACTACACTGTCACCTATGAGCTTTGCCAACCTCCCCTTCCCATACCTATTGAGGTGCAGACCGTGCCTAGTAAACTCCGACCTTTGGATAGTCTCAACTGGCACCACTGCAATGTGATCCATGCCCTCCGTCATCAGCGCCCTCTCAAGCCCCATGTTAACACGGCTGACAGCGGTATTAAGACAAGGCCTATCATGACGCTGAAACAGCTGCACGAAATGCACCAGTTTCAGTTGCTATCCTTTCCAGATCACCACCTATATCATATTCCCCGTCCCTATCAAGACTATTCCCGGCCCCACCCACTATAACTACCTGATCCTCTTTTGAAAAATTCCTACATAAGTCCCCTATGTTACAAGTGACCTGAGCTAACCCTGCACTAGGCTTCACTATGCTGGTGACCTGGTACTCACTCCCAAGTACTTCCTGCAACTGTTGGCCAACACCTCTGCCATGAGAACTACCTAGCAGCAGAACCTTCTTCTTCCTAAGAGACCTCTCTACAGATTTCGGCTTACCAAAAGCTGAGGTCTGCTGCGTACTTCCTACACCTACAGCTACAGGAGGTTCATCTCCACTCAACTCCGACAGTTGGTCAAACCTATTTGCAACTTGCAATGTAAAGCTATCTGAATACCTTCTCCTAGCTACCTTCTTGCCAACTGCCAGTTCCCATTCCCCAGCCCCTCTTCCCCTCCTCAACCTACCTAGTTCCTCTTCAGCGTTTTTCAACTGCACCTGAAGGGCGCAGATCAAACGCTCCTGCTCCTCTATCAACTTATTCCTGCTGCAAATCCTACAGTTCCAGGAGAGAACCTCACCACAATGCCCACTGTCTTCCCCACTGCACTCCCCCCCCCCCCCATGAAAATACTTACTACAAATCCCACACTGCAGCCCACTACGCACGACCCTACGACAGAGCCCACACTTTTCACTCATGGTAAAATTTTACAATAATTTGTTAAGAAAAACTAGACGTCTACGTTATGAAGTTAAGTTTCTACAAAATAAGAAGGAAGTACCTCTTAACTACAGCAATCAACAAACCTCAGTCTCTACAAATCAAGTAACAACAACTAATAGTATCATAAAAGAGCAAATAACACTACCACAGAAACTTTACACTGTTGCTTGTATAAACAAGTTCAAATTCAAGCGTCACTAATAAAATAACTAAACACTGTGAGAGTACAAGAGTTATCAAATACCGTAACTTAAAGTTTCCCAACCTCAACTACGTTAAAAACAGCAAGTCACCTGTTGAAAAGTACTAAAGTTAATACACAACTAGCGCGATAACACCTCCTGAAATCTAAAACTTTAATAATTTAACTACAATACACAAACACTTATTGGAACTTAGCTTTCGGAGACCGCTACGGCTGGAACCACTCGCCACCAGATGTAAACAAAACAGTAAGACGTCGATGCCGGCGCACACGCGAACACAAATAACACCACTTAAAGCATTTACGGCACAACAAACGCTAAAATAACTGACGAACCTTTACCAGAACACCTCTAGATTGAATACTGTCACGTAATAACAATTAAAATAATTTTATTAATCCTAAAATTATATAAAAAATCGAGAGCGATGTGCACAGCAGTCCAGCACTCGTGACGTCACGCCAAAGATCTTTGTCGTCCTTCCTCTCTCCGGACGAAGAAGATTGATTCACCCTCCTTTTACCCTGTGAAATTTCTACTATGTCAATAGGCTATATAGGCGGGCTCTTCTTAATAGCTGTATATCAAGCTTTTAGCACATTGACTGCCATGATGAGATTTGGACCATGCTTTGCTATGCCACATTGAAATCGCGAATACTACTTGTGAAGCCAAAGTGTTTTTTTTGCGTCAGATGTCTTGTTTTGAACATGTAGAACTAAGTTACTTGGTAGAACATCAAGTTACGACTGGCGTGATAACAGCAGCCGTGAGCCATCCGTAGCTCACGTGGTCCATCAACTCCATTTTAACAGGAAGCTTGGAGTTTAACGTCCCGTTGACAACATGGTCATTAGAGACGATACATTTTAACACTATTTTGACGTGTGGCCACATGAGCCACACGTGGCTCACATGATTTCAAACTACAATAGGTACAGAAAATCATTTTGGTTGGTTTTGTTGTGGTCTCCAGTCCGGCGACTGGTTTGACGCAGCTCTCCACAATACCCTATCCCAAGAAAGCCTCTTCATCTCCACATAAGAACGGCAACCTATATCTGTCTGAATATGCCTACTGAATATGTATTGGTCTTCCTCTGCGGTTTTTACCCTACACACTTCCCTCACAATTCCTTGGTGTCTAAGAATGTGTCCTATCAACCGATCCCTTCTTTTAGTCAAGGTATGCCAGAAATTCATTTTCTCTCCAATTCTGAGCTGTACCTCCTCATTAGTTACACGATCCACCCACATAATCTTCAGCATTCACCTGTAGCACCACATTTCAAAAGCTTCTACGCTCTTCCAGTCCGCACTGTTTATCGTCCATGTTTCACTCCCACACAAGGCAACGCTCCACACAAATGCTTTCAGAAAGGACGTCCTTAGGCTTAAATCAATATTCGATGTTAACAAATTTCTCAAGAACGTTTTTCTACCCATTGCCATTCTACATTTTATATCCTCTGTACTGCGACCATTATTTGTTATTTTACTGCCCAAGTAACAAAACTCATCAACCTCCTTCATTGTTTCGTTACCTAATCTAATTCCTTCAGCATCACCTGATTTTCTTAGACTATACTCACTCTAGCTTTGCTCTTGTTAATGTTCATCTGTCCATTCCGTTCAACTGCTCTTCCAGGTCCTTCGCTGTCCCTCATAGAATTACTATGTCATCGGCAAAACGCAATGTTTTTAATTCTTCAACCTGAACTTTAATTCCTTCTCCAAATTTCTCCTTGCTTTCCTTTGTATCTTGCTCTATGTTCAAATTGAATAACATTGGAGAAAGGCTACAACCCTGTCTTACTTCCTTCCCAACCATTGCATCCCTTTCATGCCCTTCAACGGTCTGGTTTTTGTACAAGTTGTAAATAACCTTACGCTCCCTATACTTTACTCCTTCTTGCTTCAGAACTTGAAAGAGTTTATTCCAATCAACATTGCTGAAAGCCTTATCCAAATCTACAAAAGCTAGATATGTAGGTCTGGCTTTTCTTAATCTATCTTCTAGGATAAGCCGTAAAACGTGTATTGCCTCCCGTGCTCCTACATTTCTCCTGAACCCAAAATGATCTTCCCCTAGTCGGCTTCTACTAGCTTTTCCATCCTTCTGTAAATAATAAGTGTTAATATTTTGCAACCATGACTTATTAAACTGATGGTTCTGTAGTTTTCACACCTGTCTGCGCCTGCTTTCCTTGGAATGGGGATTATAACATTTTCTTAAAGTCTGGGGGTACTTCGCCTGTCTCATACGTCTTACACACCAGGTTAAACAGTTCTGTCATGGCTGGTTCCCCTAGAGAGTTCAGTAGCACTGAGGGAATGTCATCTTCACCAGGGGGCCTTGTTTGGACTTACGTGTTTCAGTGCTCTGTAAAAATTCATCTTTCAATGTAGTATCTCCTATTTCATCCTCATTTACTTCTTCTACCCTTCCTACAATATTGCTTCTAAGTTCATTTCCTTCGTAGAGTCTCTCTATTTACTCTTTCCCTTCTTTACTGAGAACTGATTTTCCATCTGTATTCTTGATATTCATAGTGCTGTTTTTCTTATCTCCAAATATCTCTTTTATTTTCCTGTAAGGTGTATATATTTTTCCATTATTTATACATTCTTCTACATCCTTGCATTTGCCTTCTAGCCACTACTGCTTAACTATTTTGCACTTCCTGTCATTCTCATTTCTTAGTCGTCTGTACTCCATTTTGCCTGTTTCATTTATTGGATTTTCTCCTTTCATCGATTAAATTCAGTATGTCCTGCGATATCCAAGGATTTTTTGTAGGTCTTGCATCTCTACCAATTTTGACCTCGGTTGCCTTCACTATTTTATCTCTCAATGCTACCCATTCCTCCTCTACTCTTTTATTTTCCCCCGTTTCTGTCAATTGTTGCCTAAAACTCCCTCTGAAATTCTCAAGAACTTCAGGTTACCTCAGTCTATCGAGGTCCCGTCTCCTTATTTTCCTACATTTCTGCAGTTTATTCAGTTTCAGCCTATAATTCTTGACCAATAAGTTAGTTTGCAGTGTTACACTCTCTCTATATAGTACATCATCATCCGCAATAAGCCTCAGTGAACTTCGATTTTATCCGTAAGGTCATTTATTTATTCTATATATACAGGGTGTTTCACTAAGTGTGTTTGCCTCTGTAACTTATAAAATAATAAGTGACGGGAAATTTTAATGCGGTAGGTCAACACAAGAAATGTTACACTTTCTGCGGAGCTATGAACATAGTTTATTGTATCATTTTCTAAAGAGTTACAGCACAAAGATATATATTTTTTTAATGTAACAATAGTTTTTTTCTATCGTGCATTGGATTCTTTGAAACCAGCTGCGTCATGGTGGTCATGAGACAGTGGGCCGTGCCCCAGGGGATAGCCACTCGGCCAGTCAGCTACGCTATCGCAGCCTCCGCCCCCTAAACTTTGAAGGGTTGTAGCTCCCAAACTAATAGTGATAGGAATGTAGTTTAAATTGATTTGGACGCAGCTGGTTTCAACGAATCCAATACACGATAGAAAATACTATTGTTCCATTTAAGAAATATATCTTTGTGCTGTAACTCTTTGGAAAATGATACAATAAACTACGTTTATCAAAATGTTCAAATGTTTGTTAAGCTTATGGGACTTAACTACGGGGTCATCAGTCCCTAAACTTACAAACTACTTATGAACTACTTATGAACTAGGACGGCACAAATATCCATGCCCGAGGGGGGATTCGAACCCCCGACCGTAGTGGCCGTGCTGACCGTGACTGGAGCGCCTCAGTCACCTCGTCCACCGCGGCCGGCAAACTACGTTTATAGCTCCGCAGAAAGTGTAACATTTCTTGTGTTGACCTACCGCATTAAAATTTCCCGTCACCTATTATTTTATTAAGTTACAGAGGCAAATACACTTAGTGAAACACCCTGTATAATGAACAGCAACGGACCCACGACACTCCCTTGTGGCACACCTGACATCACTCCTACTTCGAAAAAAAAAAAAAAAAAAAAAAAAAAAAAAAAGGTTCATATAGTTGTATTGCTTATGGGACTTAACTACGGGGTCATCAGTCCCTCAACTTACAAACTACTTATGAACAAACTAATTCTAAGGACGACACAAATATCCATGTCCGAGGGGGGATTCGAACCCCCGACCGTAGCGGCCGTGCAGACCGTGACTGGAGCGCCTCAGTCCCCTCGGCCACCGCGGCCGGCCTTACTTCGGAAGACTTCTCTCCATTGAGAATGACATGCTGCATTTTGTTATCTAGGAACTCCTCAATCCAATCACACAATTGGTCTGATAGACCATATGCTCTTACTTTGTTCATTAAAAGTGTGTGGAGAACTGTATCAAACGCCTTGCGGAAGTCAACACGTAATCTAGCTGAGAACCCGTGTCTATGGCCCTCTAAGTCTCGTGGACGAATAGCGCGAGCTGGGTTTCACACGATCGCCTTTTTAGAAAACCATGCTGATTCCTACAGAGCAGATTTCTTAGTCTCCAGAAATGTCATTAGACTCGAACATAATACGTGTTCCAAAATTCTACAACTGACCGACGTTAGAGATATAAGCCTATAGTTCTGCACATCTGTTCGACGTCCCTTCTTGAAAGCAGGGATGACCTGCGCCATTTTCCAATCGCTCTTCTATAGACCTACGGTACACCACTGCAAGAAGGGGGGCAAGTTCCTTCACGTATTCTATGCAAAAACGATCTGGTATCCCATCAGGTCCTGTAGCCTTTCCTATTTTGAGCGATTTTAATTGTTTTTCTATTCCTCTGTGAATTATTTCGATATCTGCCATTTTGTAATCTTTCTAATCAAAAGAATCTTACGCACATTTAAAGTTCGCGTGGATAATAATAATTTCGTGTGGCTCATTGACCTGGTAAAAGTCTTTCAATTGGACACCAGTTCGGCGACTTGCGTGTCCCTTTCCTACCACAGTTATTCAACCAGGGAAAGGGGACATACAGCTTAACGTGGAATCCGAACCACGTATCGTTTCTGGCGACTCCTCACATCGTTGAGAGGTGAAGGATGGGTTAAAACGCAGACTTAAAAAAAAAATCCGAGGTCCGACCGGGTTTCGAACCCGCGACCCTTCGATTTTCAGTCGAGCGCTTTACTTTCAAGACGACCGGGCCCGACAGTTCGAGCGGAAGTTTGCGACCACAATGGCCGCCGAGGCGCTCTTCAATTTGTTCGCTTGTCGCGGTCGGCCGCTTACGTGATTGTGGGGGCTCGGTTTTACCTTGCGAAATAGCTACTATATCAGTTAGCTATACAGGTGGACTGTCTTAATAAACTGTATGGCAGGCCCTTTAATCTCACCAATATGTCTGATGTCTGGAGCGTGTTGGCAGTGTGTTTGCGTGTTGCAGACGAGGAGGACCTGTTCATGGTGTCGGACCTGCTGCTGGGCGGCGACCTGCGCTACCACATCTCGCAGAGGGTGCGCTTCTCAGAGGCCTGCGTCCAGCTGTACGTCTGCGAGCTCGCCATGGCGCTCGACTACCTGCACGGCCGCCGCATCGTGCACAGGTGGGCCCACAACTCTCCCTGCATCTACCTGTACACTGAAAACTAACTGCACCAATCTACAGAGTCCGCCAGAAAATTTTACACATACCTTGTCATCTTCCATTGAGACGGTATAAATTTGAAAACTTAATAAATCGCGGAATAATGTAAATAGGTAAAAATTTACACACATACTTGGAAAGTAGGGTTTTATTAAAAAACAAAAAACAAAAAAAACGTTCAAAAAATTTCCGATAGATGGCGCTTCATCTGATCAGAAAAGCAGTAATTTGCATAAAAAATTGAGACAAAGACGATGTGCTTTACAGGATATGCTCAATATGTTCACCATCATTCCTCAACAATAGCTGTAGGAATAATGTTATGAACAGCACTGTAAAGCATGTTGGGAGTTATGGTGAGGCATTGGCGACGGATGATGTCTTTCAGCATCCCTAGATATGTTGGTCGATTACGATACACTTGCGACTTCAGGTAACCCCAAAGCCAATAATCGCACGGACTGAGGTGTGGGGACCTGCGAAGCCAAGCATGACGAAAGTGACGGCAGAGCACACGATCATCACCAAATCTTTCACGCGTCTAGCAATATGGGGTGGAGCGCCATCCTGCATAAAAATCGTACGTTCCAGCAGGTGTTTATCAGCCAGGCTGGGGATGAAGAGATTCTGTAACATATCGGCCTCACCCGTCACCGTAGCAGTCACTGACGTCTTGCTGTCTAGCGATATCTGTAGGACATTTTTTGACCTTTTTTTTTTGGTACTAATAAAACCCCATGTCATTCCAAGCATGTGTGTCAATTTTAACCTCTCTGTCTACATTATTCCGTGATTTATTAAGGTTTCTAATTTATACTTACTTTTTGATCACCCGGTAGATATTGTCGGAATGAAACTTACACTCTGCAGCGGAGTGTGCGCTGATATGAAACTTCCTAGCAGATTAATATTGTGTGCCGCGGGACTCGTACCTAGGACCTTCGCCTTTTGCGGACAAGTGCTCAATTGTAATCTGCCAGGAAGTTTCATATCAGCGCACACTTCGATGCAGAGTGAAAGTTTCATTCTGGAAACATCCCTTAGGTTGTGGCTAAGCCATGTCTCCACCATTCCTTTCTTCCAGGAGTGCTAGTCTTGCAAGTTTCGCAGGAGAGCTCTATGAAGCTTGGAAAGTAAGAGGCGAGGTACTGGAGGAAGTAGTTCCTAGTTCGTAAGTAGTTCATAAGTAGTTTGTAAGTTTAGGGACTGATGACCCCGTAGTTAAGTCCCGTAAGCTTTACAAACATTTGAATAATTTGGGTTGAAGGTGACTAATAGGATTATAATTGAATAGGTTTATCAAATAAATACGGTACAGTTACTATTGCTTTGTTTATTTGTAAATCTATTGGACCAAACTGCGTGGTCATATGTCCGTAGCTTACAAACTACTTAACTTAAGGTAAATTAACCTAAGGACAACACACACACACCTATTCCCCAGGGAGGACTCGGACCTTCGACGGCTAGCAACCGCTCGCTCCGCAGCAAGCGCCTTAGACCGCTCGACTACTCCACCGCGGCAATTGCTATTGCCTTATGGCACATATACAATGGTAAGGAAATGAATATTACAATAAAAGAAGAACTGAAAGATTCTACTCTTAGTGATCTCAGAAGCTACAAGAATGCTGAAGAAAGGTGCACTCCCTATGAAGACCAGCGTTTGCGGACCTGAGGCGGTGCTTATAGCCCGTGGTTGCTCTGCGGCGGAGGAATCGTGGCGGTTTGGCAGTGCGCTGTTTCTCATAAGGCGGCGGGGACCGTGTTTATAGGAGCGCCTGCTGCAGCGACGCCCCCCCCCCCCAACTTCCCCATTGGAATCAAATTACCAGCGGCTGCACCTGCAAACCGTCGCGGTTACGTGCGCTCCGCGATACGGCCAATAGAGGCCGTTGTATTCGCGTATACGCACTCACTGCGCAACTGGCAAGATTACAGATGCTCCGAGGTATTATACAGTACAAGGGTGCGAAGAATTCTGAAAATTGCAAAAGTGAGAAGCTTGCACGCCACGATTACTGACGACGATACTCATCGCCGAATTCAATTTTGCGAATGGTTTCAGCAAATGGTAACTGATGAACTACTTGTGACGAATGTAGTGTAGAGTGACCAGGCACTTAATGGGACCGTGACTCGACGTAACATTGTCTACTGGGTACCGGAAAATCCGCATGTTTATGTGGGTAAGGCGGTCAATCTTCCTTGGGCTTATGCGTGGTGTGGACTATCATCTAGAGACTTAGTAGGACCCCTTTTCTTTGTTGCTATTGACACCGCAGAAGTGTAACCGGAAATGATACGCACATCAATTTTTCCAGGAATACGTACGCTTTAAGGAGCTGATAACGCAGTTTTCTGCAAACAGGGTGGGGAACCACCACACTAACATCTAACCGTACGAGCTTTTCTCAATGGCAATTTTCAGGAACACTAGATTGGACTAAAAGGGCTCATTGAGTTCCCTCCACGGTCGCCAGATGTAACTTGTGGGGAACTGCGAAAGATAATGACTTCTCGACTTAAGTCAAGCATGCCGGACGAACTTGGTCAGGAAATTACAGCGACATGTAGGTACGATCTCCATTGCAACATTGACGTAATTGCGGGGTCCACTCGCCGTTCAGCCGCCAATGGTCATCATTTTGAATATTTAAAGTAACCACGTCCTAAACTGGAGATTGTACAGCATGTGTGATCAATTATTAAACGTAATACATTGCTTTCCTTGAAGTATGTATATACATTTTATTTCTCACGGACTCTATATACTGAGAAATATTTTCACTTGTCAACAGATGTTTCAAGTCGTGAGATCTAAAAACTTATTGAAGAAACATGTCTCTCCAGTTTGCATTTCATGGTCAGTCACAGAAAACACAAAATTTGAGTTACTTGCGTATGCGCTTTGTGCTGTCGTCTCCTGTGTTTCTTGTGTTTTGAATATAATAGCGACTCCTGAGTGTTCAAAGAAAATATTCATTGATTTTGTTTTAGAAATTAAAAATCTCTTTGAGATGTTTCCGGTTCGACAGACAAATACCGATACAACAGCAAAGATTTATTTAAAGAAGTTTCAGAAAACAACAGATTTACCACTTTTTGTCTGAGAGACCTCTTACACACCACGTAAAATAGATGTCATGGCTGACTCTGCCACAGACTTCATTAACTCTAAGAGAACGTTGTCCACTCCAAGGGCCATTTTTCGACTTAGGTGATGAACGTAAACTACTTTTCGTGGTTAAATAAAAGCACTATCTTTCTGGATCCACAACACCATCTATAAAACAAAGGGTCCAAACTCTGTTTGAGGGTTCAGATAACATCTGTTGGATTTTCGTTTTCTAATAAGAACGAATTTTCGTTTAGTGAAATGAGATAATTTTAAATTTTGAACATTTGAATCAAGATATCCCTTTCAGGTTCTACGTACTTCTCTATATTAACTAGTATTGCCTGTGGTCGAAAATCGACCAATTGTGTTACAATGATCACTGGGGGTAAAATTTTACGTTTCATGTCGGCGGCCTCGCGTGATTATGTTGGCAACATCAACAACACGATAGAAAATCTTTGCCCATTTGTTCGAACCACATAGAATGACTCGATTATTGAATCGTACAGACCCTGAAGTAAACAAATAATGCTGTTCCTGCTTTATGGTTGACAGGTTCTTGTATGTACGCTCGTCATCTCAGTAAAAATAACTGCCCTCGTAAAGCGAAGATTCCAAGAGAAAACAACAGCGTTGTCAAGCGATTGGCTAAAATGAAGAGTCACAGGATTCGCACTAATCAGCATCTGTTGCTAACATTATCATAGGAGGCCGCTGGGATGTTTGGTAAAATTTAACCGTCACTGGGAGGTATGAAACGGTATCTTTCACGTGTTAAGGAAAATGCCTGACTCAATAACAACAAATGAAAACGGAAGTATATACTTCTCATACCATTTTCGAATTATATAACATTCATTAGCCTAATATTTGAAATGGAACTATAATTTCGGTGTTAGTATATTTATACAACAACAAGAAATAATGCCATTTCGCCGGCCGCCGTGGCCGAGGGGACTGAGGCGCTGCAGTCATGGTCTGCACGGCCACTACGGTCGGGGCTTCGAATCCCCCCCCTCGGGCATCGATATTTGTGCTGTCGTTAGTCTTAGCTAATTCATAAGTAGTTTGTAAGCTTAGGAATTGATGACCCTGTAGTTAAGTCCCATAAGTTCTACAAACATTTGAATGTTATTTTGATATTATGACGACTTCGTAGTTCAACCTGTGCACCGCTACATGCCTCTCCCGGCGCATCATCATTTATATCAGCATTCATATGAAAACATCCATTTCCTTTAACCACCCTTAATCACTGCGAAAATGAAGCATTTGAACGACACAAGAAAGTGAGTTGGGAGCACTCCATGTTTCGATATTCACTTAATACGATATTTTAATACTGCAGATGCGCTGCATTACAGCATCTTTGGTCGAGGCGAATAGCCAATCAGTGAGCTGATTGTTGGAGAATGTAGAAATTGATCCAACCTGTAGATAGGAAAATTTCTATTTCTTTTTACCACTTTTAATGGCTAAATGCACACATAATATTGCCGCGAGAGACCACAAACACCGACTGCCGGCGTGGCGCAGGGGATAGCGTCACGGACTGCGGTGCAAAAGGTCGCCGGTTTAATCCCACCCACTGGCAAAAATTTATTTCTTTGTAATTAACAATTCCAGAAGGTTCTACATCTTTCTTATGTTCACTTGTAAATTCTAATTGTTTCTTATGTTAACTGTTCGTCGGCCGCGGTGGCCGAGGAGACTGAGGCGCTCCAGTCACGGTCTGCACGGCCACTACGGTCGGGGGTTCGAAACCCGCCTCGGGCATGGATATTTGTGCCGTCTTTAGTATAAGGTAGTTGATAAGTAGTTTGTAAGTTTAGGGACTGATGACCCCGTAGTTAAGTCCCATAAGCTTAACAAACATTTGAACATTTTTTTGTTGTTAACTGTTCTTCTAATTTCTGGTAAATTCTGTCTGTGTATAAATAGCAGAGCATTCTGCCTGAGAGGCAGTCAGTGCTGCGTGTATGTTCGTAATAAACGTGCTTTGAGTATAAGTGCTGCGTTCAGTTGCCTTCGAAGTCAATCCTGCTTCCACTGCAACGCGACAATATTTATATTCGTGAAATTTACGACAAACAATGTTCCGAATTATGTAACTTTCATTGGCCTTCTTGTACGAATAAATTAGTAATCTGTACCACAATTTTCGTGTTAGCGTATTTATATAATGATGTCATACCACCTACAACCTTGGGTCTGAAAGGGATGTTAGTATTCGCTCTAAATTAAAGAAGCATTACCTGAAAATTGCAGAGAGATCGTAGAGGACTAGCTTGACTCCTCCTTTATGGCTGTCAGCTGGGAGCCCTTAATTCGGTCTCACTGTGTGTGTTGGTGGCCATATGAGAGGCGCGGTAATGGGTCGCCGTGTGGTCGGCAGCCCCCAGGGGCGGCGAGCAAATCCTTTCTCCGATTAACGAGGTTCGCAGAGCCGGCAGCTTCAGCCAGGGCTGCTGCGCTGCACGCGATGCAGCCGCCACCCTCGTAATTGGAGGCGAGCGGCCGACCGTCTCGTCTTCTTTGTTTTGCGCAGACACCTCAGGGAGGCGGCGCGAGGGCTGCGCTCTGCTCTGATTGCGCCGCCAACGTCCCGCCAGAGGGGGAACGGCGAGTTTTCTGCAAATATTGGGAGCCCCGTACGAGCAGAAGTTGTTAGAAACCCGATATATTTCCACGACTGCAAGAGCGACGAAAATTGTTCGGCATTTCTAAAGGAAGGAAGGAAGATTGGGGTTTAACGTCTCCACTGAGATGAGCTCGTTAACCCTAGGTCTCCGTCTGCTAAACTTTCCCTAGTACACTGTCTGGGGTCAACATGATCCCAATCAATAATGTTTTTATAGTCTATGGGACTTAACTACGGGGTCATCAGTCCCTAAACTTACAAACTACTTATGAACTACTTACGAACTAGGACGGTACAAATATCCATGCCCGAGCGGGGATTCGAACCCCCGACCGAAGTGGCCGTGCAGACCGTGACTGAAGCGCCTCAGTCTCCTCGGCCACCGCGGCCGGCAGTTACACTTTCTGCGGAGCTATGAACATAGTTTATTTTATCATTTTCGAAAGAGTTACAGCACAAACATATAATTTCTTAAATGGAACAATAGTTTTTTCTATCGTGTGTTGGATTCGTTGAAACCAGCTGCGTCCAAATCAATTTAAACTACATTCCTATCACTGTTAGTTTGGGAGCTACAACCCTTCAAAGTTTAGGGGTCGGAGGCTACGACAGCGTAGCTGGCTGGCTGGTGGTCATGAGACAGTGGGCTGTGCCCCAGGGGATAGCCACTCGGCCAGTCAGCTACGCTATCGCAGCCTCCGCCCCCTAAACTTTGAAGGGTTGTAGCTCCCAAACTAACAGTGATGGGAATGTAGTTTTAATTGATTTGGACGCAGCTGGTTTAAACGAAACCAATACACGATAGAAAAAACTATTGTTCCATTTAAAAAATTATATCTTTGTGGTGTAACTCTTTGGAAAATGATACAATACACTATGTTCATAGCTCCGCAGAAAGTGTAACATTTCTTTTGTTGACCTACCGCATTAAAATTTCCCGTCACCTATTATTTTATAAGTTACAGAGGCAAACACACTTAGTGAAACACCCTGTATAATTTTTTATCAATAATGAAAGGACCAGCATTAGCCGTAAAATCTTTTGCTTTATTCAGGCAAATCGATTTCGGTTTTACGTAAATGTCATTGTACATTTCACAAAAATGCTGTTTTGAACTTGCTGACAGCACTGAAGATGGTTTCTTGGAAAACCGAAATCGATTTGCCTGAATAAAGCAAAAGATTTTACGGCTAATGCTGCTCCTTTCATTATTGATAAAAGTGATTTTGTGACCGTTGAGCACACCCTTCCAGATAATGGAATCCAATTTAAAACAACATATAATTGACTGTGTATACCAATCAGTCACGTAACAACGTACTGCGGTTTAATACTGTTTGTTTACATTTTCTTTATTATTTAGATACATTTCACAGCCTTTTCAGTAGGTATGTACATAGTAGAATTAAATGAAATATGTCAGATTAATTACATATCGTAACTTACAATATTACTGTAAGTAATATTAAGTGTCACACATAAATATTTGACCATAAAACTTTATATCACATACGTTTCACAATGACTTTAAATTACAGAAAATGTGATTAACAACTCCACAGGAAACATAATTCAAACGTGGCCGCGGTGGCCGAGCGGTCTGCGGCGTGCCAGTCACGGTCTGCACCGCCGCTGCGGTCGGGGATTCGAATCCCCTCTCGGGCATGGATGTTCGTGCCATAGTTAGTATAAGCTAGTTCATAAGTAGTTTTTTAAGTGTAGGGACTGATGACCCCGTAGTAAGTCCCATAAGCTCTACAAAAATTTGAACATTTTGAACTTAATTCAAAATCTCTAGCCGCAAACTGAACCGTAGCCGTCTGCACAAATTTTGCATGTAGTAAATATGTCAGAGTTCCTGCAAATAATTGGTTGGTTGGTTGGTTGGTGTTGGGTGGTCATCAGTCCCCTGTTCCCAGCTAAGAGATCACAGGATTTCATGGATGATTATAATAAGCACCCTGCAACTAGTACAAAAGACGTACAGGAAGACAGTGTTGGTCATATTTGCAACATAAAAAGCGAAAGGTAACCACTGTAGTGGTGGAACTAATAATCAACTAAAAATCACAGCAGATGTTGTTGGCTGGCTGATCACTAGGATAAAAATGGATGAGCCAGCCATTCTGCACATACTGTACAACTGCCAGTCGGAAAAGGGACTGACAAGACAAAAGTGACAACAGATTAAAACTATAAGCGGTGTATACCTGAAGATCAGGCATACGAACCCACCGTTAAAGCTTGTGATAAAAGCGCGCTGCGCAAATAAAACCTAAAACACAATCAGCCATAGAGGCGTCGTCAGCTAAAATCAAAGAGAGTGCAGGAGGCAGGTTAAAAGATTGCCGCAATGCAGCTAAAAGTGGACAGTCCAACAAGATGTGGACTACAGTCAACACAGCGCCACAATGGCATTGTGGAGGTTCCTCTCGGCGTAAGAGGTGGCCGTGCGTTAGCCACGTATGGCCTATACGCAGGCGACAGAGAACGACTGAGTCCCTTCGAGAAGGCCTTAGGGAAGTCTTCCAAGCTGCTGTCGTGGGCTTGATTCCGCAGAGCTTATTGGGCATACTCATTGTTGCCCATTCCGAATTCCAGGCCTCTAAGATCTTTCGGTGGAGACCCAAGCGGATATCGCCTTCTGGGGTACCGATATCCAGGCGCTGGCTTGTGATGGCCTGCTTGGACAGCTGATCTGCGCGTTCATTCCCTGGAATTCCAATGTGGCCTGGGGTCCAGATGAATGCCACAGAACGGCCTGACTTGCCAAGACTGAACACCGTGACTTGGATGGATCGCACCAAGTGGTGTTCGGGGAAGCAGTGGTCGAGAGCGTGCAAGGCACTCAGGGAGTCACTACAGATAAGATATGACTTCCTGGGGCATGCTCTGAGATGGTCGAGTGCACGGTTTATTGCGATTAGCTCTGCCGTAAAGACAGTACAGCCAGGGGGCAGGGATCGCTGTTCAGTGTTGTCGCCATGAACATAGGCGTAACCCACTCTGCCGTCTACCTGGGAGCCATCAGTGTATATGACGTCTGCATCACGGAATGTGCTAAGTATGTCCAGAAACTGGTGTCTGAGTAAGTGTGGTGGAATCGATGCCTTGGGATCGTAGGACAGTTGCAGGTGAAGCTGGAGGCGAGGGATGGTCCAAGGAGGGATATTAGATAGGCAAGAAAATGCAGGACGGAGAGGAAAAGACGCGAGTGAAGAAAGAAGAGAATGTACCCGGACCGCGACTGGAAGACCCGATCTGGGTCGACGTTGCGGAGAGGGAATGTCGGTATTTGCAAACAATAACCAGCGATTTGGATGGTGAGGCGTTGCGTGGACATGGACAATGTAGGAGGCCAGCAACTGTTGCTGGCGGTACCAATGCTAGGAGAGCTGTAGAATAAGCAAAAGTCATCGGTGAATAAGGAACAACAAACCGACGACCCCACTGCTACAGCAAGACCGTTTATTGCAACTAAAAAGAGCGGTACGCTGAGAACGGAGCCCTGTGGGACGCCGTTCTCCAGGACTCGACGTGAGCTGAAGGAGGTACCAACTCTAACCCTAAAAGTGCGCAGCGATAGGAAATTCTTGATAAAAATTGGGAGTGGGCCCCGTAAGCCCCAGTAATACAATGTAGCAAGAATATGGTGGCGCCATGTTGTGTCATACGCCCGCCGGAGGTAAAAAAAGACCGCAACTAAGTGCTCACGCCTAGAGAAGGATGTACGGATGGCCCACTCCAATGACACTAAATTGTCGATAGTGGAGCGTCCCCGGCGGAAACCCCCCTGTTGTGGGGTCAGCAGACTCCGATCTTCAAGGACCCACATAAGACGGCGACTCACCATACGCTCAAGCAACTTACATAGGTCATTTGTTTAGCTGATGGGGCGGTAACTGTCAACTGCCAGCGGATCTGCTGGATAATAATACTATCCCTCCACTGGGATGGGAAAACACCCCCTGTCAAGATCCTATTAAATAAGGCGAGCAATTTCTGATGAAAGTCCGCTGACAGGTGACGGACGAACTGGCCATGTATGCGGTCTGGTCCCAGAGAGGTATCGGGGCATGCAGCAAGAGCAGTGGTAAACTCCCATTCCGTAAATGGAGCATTGTACAGTTCCCAGCGGCGAGTGTGGAATGATAGAGAATTTCGCTCCACCCATTGTTTAAGGGAGCGGAAGGAGGCACTATAATTTGCTGTTGCGGAGCAGCTCGCATAATGCTCTGCCATGCACTCAGCGATAACGTCCGGGTCAGTACAGAGAGTTCCATCGACGGTCAGAGATGGGATTCCCGCTGGTGGGCGGTATCCATAGAGGCGCCGTACCTGAGACCAGACGCGAGAAGGGGAGGCACGAGAGCCTATAGAGGCAACGTACCGCTCCCAACAGTCCTGTTTACTTTGCCGGATAAGTCGTCGGGCTTGGGTCCTGAGCCTTTTAAAGGCTATCAGATTTTCAAGTGTAGGGTGGCGCTGGTGGCGTTGTAGTGCTCGCCGACAGTCCCGAATGGCCTCAGCAATCTCGGGTGTCCACCAGGGCACGACCTTGCGCCGAGGGGAGCCAGTGGTGATTGGAACGGTTTCCTCTGCAGCTGAGACTATAACAGATGTGACCTGTTGGACTGCCGTATCAATATCACGTGGTAATGGAACAGAAGCCACAGCAGCCGAGGTGTAACGCCGCCAGTCTGCCAGATGTAGACACCATCTGGATGGGTAGCCTGCAGGCTCAAAGTGCTGGAGTGACAGAAGAATGGGGAAATGATCACTCCCGCAAAGGTCGTCATGGACCCTCCAGCTCAAATGTGGGAGCAGGCCTGGGCTACATACAGATAGGTCAATAGCAGAATATGTGCCATGTGCTATACTAAAATGTGTGGGTGCACCCGCGTTTAAGAGGCATATGTCCTGCTGTGTCATTAATGTTTCAACGTCTCTACCACGTCTCGAGGGCTGTATACCGCCCCAGAGAGGGTGGTGAGCGTTGAAGTCCCCCAAAAGGATAAATGGTGGGGGTAGTTGCGCGACCAAGGCAGTGAGGTCAGCAAGGGACACGACCTCATCTGGTGGGAAGTACAGAGAGCAGACAGTCATGTCCTGCATTGTTCTGAGTCTAACAGCCACTGCCTCGAGAGCCGTGTGAAGAGGCACGGCAGCACTAGGAACAGTGGCGAGGACATAAATGCAGACACCTCCAGCAGATACCCTGTTGTAGTCAGCGCGGTTGTTATAGTAGCCCCGATAGCCGCGGAGGGCTGGGGTCCGTTGGACAGGAAACCATGTTTCCTGTAGGGCTACGCAGAAAGCAGGATAGCGGCACAGTAATTGCTGCAGCTCGGGTAAGTGGAGGAAAAAGCCGCCACAGTTCCATTGCAAGATCATGCTACTTCTTGATTGCTGAGGCATGGCAGTATCGCAGGTGCTGTTTGTTCCACGGAATCACCGGTCGTCGCCGTTGGGGGAGGCAGGGCCTCTACATCCATCGCCTCCAAGGTCTTGGTGATAACCAAGTCCTCTGGTGAGGCGAGGAGTTCCACCACGTCCTCAGACGTGTGAGGTGGTGGCGGCGGCGGCGGTGGTGGTACAGTTTCCACCATGGAAAATGGTTGCTTAGCAGCCTTCGACTTTTTCTTCTCTCGCTCCTTTTTAGGTTTCTCTTGCTGGGTGGGCTTTGGGGCCTCGACCTCAGCCTCAGGGACTGAGGAGGACCTTGAAGCCCTACGACCATGACTCAAAGTAAGTGGCTGTGTCAGCCACTCACTGGTACCCACATTATCAGTGGGAGAAACCATAGGAGGAAGGGAGCCCAGGGACCCCTTCCTGGCGAGATGTGCCGGAGAAGGCTGCTGCTTCTCCGGCTGGGTGTTAGGGACCGGAGTCCCCAACGGTTGTGGGGCAGTTGCCCCCACAGGAGGTGGTGGGGGTGCAACAGAAGAAGGGCCCCCAACCGTCAAGGGGGCAGTTTGATGTTTT
The DNA here is from genome assembly GCA_026315105.1 of Locusta migratoria. Lineage (NCBI taxonomy): Eukaryota > Metazoa > Arthropoda > Insecta > Orthoptera > Acrididae > Locusta > Locusta migratoria. Next base: position 192,531,341 of record CM048746.1, on the reverse strand, counting down.
CGGCCCACAGGGGCCACAGAAGGTGGCGTGACACGGGAGGCTGACGTCCCCATAGCGATCGGAGACGACGCAATGGCAGCAAACGATGACGACATCCGAACGGGATGAAGACGCTCATACTTTCGTCTGGCCTCTGAGTACGTTAGTCTATCCAGGGTTTTGAATTCCATGATTTTTCGTTCCTTATGTAAAACACTACAGGTCGGCGAGCAAGGCGGGTGTTGCAGCCCACAATTCACACACACAGGAGGAGGTGTACATGGTGCGTCCAGGTGTGATGGACGCCCACAGTCCCTACATGTGGGGCTGGAAGTGCATCGGGAGGACATATGCCCGAACTTCCAGCACCGAAAGCATCGCATAGGGGGAGGGATGTACGGTTTTACTTCACACCGGTATATCATTATCTTGACCTTCTCAGGCAGTACATCGCCTTCGAAGGCCAAGGTAAATGCACCGGTGGCAACCCTGCGATCTTTCGGTCCCCTGTAGATGCGCCGGACGAAGTGAACTCCTCGCAGCTCTAAGTCGGCGCGCAATTCGTCGTCAGTCTGTGACAGGAGATCACTGTGGAATATTAAACCTTGGATCATGTTGAGCGTCTCATGCGGCGTGAAACTTACGGCGACGTCTCCCAGCTTGTCGCAAGCAAGTAAAGCCTTTGACTGTGCAGGAGATGGCGCTTGTATTAACACAGACCCGCTTCTCATTTTGGAAAATAATGCCACTTCACCAAATCGATTTTCAATTGTGTCAACAAAAAATTGCGGCTTAGTATTTGTAAAGGATTCCCCATCAGCCCAAGGCGCAGATTAGTTAAGAACCCGGCGTTCTTCCCAAGGTGTGGCCAGGGAAGGGAACGATCGGGGGTCATACTGGGCACCATTAAATTCGTTTCTTCCTCTCTTAGAGACGGCGGTTTTGCGTCCGCCCACGCAGTTTATGGCTCGTTTCATTTCTGTCCCACGAGTAGCTAGGGAAATAAGGTCCACCCAGGCAGAGCCCCACTTGCCTGGGTAAGCCTTGTACAACTGAGGTGCGGCAGGTTCCTCAGAGGTTGCTCGCTAGCGGCTGTCCAACCTCAACAGCCATGCATCTCCTCGGCACGTAGCACACCTTCAGATTGAGTTTTTTTTTATAGAGGTTTGTACCGTCCTCGCGACCCGGGCGATTAAGCCAAGATCCCCGGGCTCTGAAACGTACAACGTCCCACCGTCGCGCCGAACGATGGTCGTTGAAGCACGCACAGAGCTTACGGTGTAGCGGACTGTTGGCGCGACACAGCCCACGGCTCAGGACCCCGGGTTCGCCAAGCCCGTACTCAGCAAATTAATGCTGAGCCCCTGAGGGGTGCAAATAATTTGTTACACTTTTTGCAGGTTAAACTGTATTTCGGGTCCTTTGATTAGGGGCAAATGGAGCATCTGCCTCGATTTCTCTTCTGATTGTCGGATATTTCCTCCAACGCTAAATTCTTGGATCTCTGACTTTGTCACACCAATGGATCCCTTCTTTTAGTAAGCTTAAGCCAGAAACTTCTTTTCTCTCCAGTTCTATTCAGCACGTCACTAGTTGTATGATCTATACGTTTAATCTTCAGCATTCGCCTTTAGCACCACATTCCAAAGCTTCTATCATCTCTCTGTCTGAACTGCTGATCGTCCACGTTTCACTAACGTACAATGCTGCACTCCGCATAAATGTCTTGAGAAAGGTATACCTAATATTTAAATTCATTTTGTATGTTTAATAAATTTCGCTTCTCCATAAACGACATTCTTTCTATATCCATTCTTAATTTTATATCTTCTTCACTTCGGTCGTCAGAAATTATTTTCCACCCAAATAACACAGCTGAAGAAGTAATTTTACTGTCTCATTACCTAATATAATTCTTTCAGCATAGCCTCATTTTCTTATACTACAATACATTTATTTTGACGTTGTTAGTGTTCAGTTGCTGTTCCAGGTCCTCTTCTGTCTCTGAGAGAATTACAATGTCATCGGCAAACGACAAAACTTTTATTTCTTCTCCATGAATTTTAATTCCTTCTCCAAAATTCCCCTTGCCTTCCTCCACAGCTTGTTCAATATACAGATTGAATAACATTGGAAAGACTACAACCCTGTCTTACACCCTTCCCAAACACAACATCTCTTTCATACCCTTCGACTCTCATAACTACTAGTTTCATCTTCTTTGGATCATACTAGTTTTCATTCTTCGATAAATGCACTACTTGCCATTAAAATTGCTACACTAAAAAGAAATGCAGATCTTAATGGAGTCAAATATACTAGAAAATATACTAGAACTGAAATCTGATTACATTTTCACGGAATTTGTGTGCATAGATCGTGAGAAATCAGTACCCATATCAACCACCTCTGGCCGTAATAACAGTCTTGATACGCATGGGCATTGAGTCAAACAGAGCTTCGATGGCTGTATAGGTACAGATGACCATTCAGCTTCAACACGATATCACAGTTCAGCAAGAGTAGTGACTGGCGTATTGCCACGAGCAAGTTGCTCGGCCACCATTGACGAGACGTTTTCATTTGGTGAGAGAACTGGAGAATGTGCTGACCAGGGTAGCAGTCGAACATTTTCCGTATCCAGAAAGGCCCGTACAGGACCTCAAACATGCGGTCGTACTTTATCCTGCTGAAATGCAGAGTTTTGCAGTGATCGAATGGAGGGTAGAGTCTCGGGTCGTAACATATCTGAAACGTAACGGCCACTTTTCAAAGTACCGTCGATGCGAACAAGATGCGACCGACTCGTGTAAGCAATGGCACTCCATACCATCACGCCGGTGATACGCCAGTATGGCGATGACGAATACACGCTTCCAGTGTGCGTTCACCGCGAAGCGCTAAACACGGATGTGACCATCATAATGTTGTAAACAGAACCTGGATTCATCCGAAAAAATTACCTTTTGCCATTCGTGCACCCAGATTCGTCGTTCCGTACACCATTGCAGGCGCTCCTGTCTGTGATGCAGCGTCAAGGGTAACCGCAGCCATGGTCTCCGAGCTGATAGTCCATGTTGCTGCAAACGTCGTCGAACTGTTCGTGCAGGTGGTTGTTGTCTTACAAACGTCCCCATCTGTTGACTCAGGGATTGAGACGTGGCTACACGATCCGTTATAGCCATGCGGATAAGATGCATGTCATCTCGACTGCTAGTGATACGAGGCCTTTGAGATCCAGCGCTGCGTTCCGTATTGCCCTCCTGAACCCAACGATTCCATATTCTGCTAACAGTCATTGGATCGTGACCAACCCGAGCAGCAATGTTGCGATACGATAAACTGGAATCGCGATAGCCTAGTATCCGACCTTTATGAAAGTCGGAAACGTGATGGTAGGCATTTCTCGTCCTTACACGAGGCATCACATCAACGTTTCACCAGGCAACGTCAGCCAACTGCTGTTTTTGTATTAGAAATCGGTTGGAAACCTTCCTCATGTCAGCACATTGTAGGTGTCACCTCCGGCGCCAAACTTATGTGAATGCTCTGAAGAGCTAAATCATTTGTATATCACAGCATTCTGTCGGTTAAATTTCGCGTCTATTGCTCGTCTTCCTCATGGTGTATCACTTTTAATGGCCAGTAGTGTAATTCGTGGTAGCAATTCACAAAGATAAGTTATTAAACGTAGTTCTGTAATTCTTACACTTGCTTACACATTCTAATGTCAAAGATGAAATAAAGGGAATACCAAACATCTTTCCACAATTTCTAGTCTACACTGTTTCAGTAGTTGTTAATTCAGGTGCAGACAACGGTCCCACGCAGCGGCAGCAACTCATGCCCCTGCCGGGGCTGGCTCCGTCCTCAGGAATTCCAATCTGTGCGTGGGCGGGCCAAAGTGACCCTCGGCACAAAGACTAGGAGACCATCGACATGCCCGCCATCAGATAAGATAGCTGCAGGGTACTCTGCTTCCACAGAGTGTGCTTGGATACAAAACAGCCAAACACTCCTGCCCGCCTCCATTTCTAAGTTTTATTTCTTTACTTAGTAGCATTAATGTTGATCACAAAATATTGTTGCAGAAGTTGGAACAACTGGTTCACCTCTTACTTTAATAATAGATATTCTATTTTCAATAAGCTGCCACAAGACCTAAAGAATCTTAGCACTAATCCACACGCTTTCAAATCTAAATTGAAGAGTTACCTCATGGTTCGCTCCTTTTATTCTGTCGAGGAACTCTTAGAAAAGTTAAACAATTAAACTAATTTATTTTTTTTATTTATTGATTCTTTTCATTTCGTCTTAAGACAAAGGACTACTTAAAAATTTTCTATTACCATTATTGTGTAACAATTAATGTATTGACTTGTTCCATGACCATGGAGTCTCACTACTCAATTTGGTCCTATGGAACAGAAAACAACCAATAATTAAATAAATAAATATACCGCGAACTGCGATAGTTGTTTCCACACGTTGTATTACTTCCAGCCTTAAGCAAGAAGTTTTAGGTACAAAGCATTCTGTATTTCCGTGAGCACAATATTCGATTAGCAGCACCAGGAACTGGCCCGCAGTATCTGCGATGCCACAGCAGTAACCTGCGTCGCTATGCCCTTGTATTTGTGCGCACAGTACACGACAATTCCTGCCTCATTTCCTTAAAAAAAAAAAAAAAAAAAAAAAAAAAGTTCAAATGTTTGTTAAGCTTATGGGACTTAACTTCGGGGTCATCAGTCCCTAAACTTACAAACTACTTATCATCTACCTTATACTAAGGACGGCACAAATATCCATGCCCGAGGGGGGATTCGAACCCCCGACCGTAGTGGCCGTGCAGACCGTGACTGGAGCGCCTCAGTCCCCTCGACCACCGCGGCCGGCTCATTACCTTCATTTGCGACTGAAATCATGAAGGCTTATCTTTTTTCAAAATTCGTCTGGACAAGGTATCAATTTCCGTTTTGGTTTTTTGTTGTTTTCTTTTCTTTTGGCTTGTCCCACTGCAAGCCTGCTGATCAATTGCCCATTTGAAACTTATGGTCTGATTTCCGTTATTTTTACATATGAAGACTGTCTCACGTTTGTGTGTTTTATCAACAACACGAGGCGCATCCATAAAGAAAGTTTAGTATTTTGTATTAAACAAAGACAACAAAGTTCCATGAAATTTTTTACTGGCAAGAGACACAGCAACGATTCAGCTATTTTCCCAATATTCAGCAACATATTTGACACATGGCCTGAGAAACTACGGACTACCACACGACGTGCCTTGTCCAGCGACTACTCAGTGAGCGAGCACCCCAGTACCTCGTCTCACAATTTAAGCATCTTTCGTGCCACCATAATATTAACAGAAGATCTGTCTGTCTGTAAATCTATCGGACCAAACTGCATGGTCATCAGTCCGTAGCTTACAAACTACTTAAACCTAGGTAAACTAACCTACGGACAAACACTCACACCCATGCCCCAGGGAGGCCTCGAACCTCTACGGCGAGCAACCGCGCGCTCCGCAGCGAGGTGCTTTAGACCACCCGGTTACTCCACCGCGGCAACAGAAGATCCTACTTATCTAGTACCTAGCTGTGCCAGTTCTTAAAACGAAAACATTTACAAACTCCTTCCCTGCCTCTGCTGTTCGCCTCTGAAATCAGCTGCCCTTCTCTCTTCGCACGATTCAGTCTTCTGCTACGTTTACGAATTGAAACACTTCCTTAAGTCACCCTTTTAAAACTCTCGCCAAAACTCACATATACAGTTTCTCTCTGGTAACAGTAAAATCAATGCTCTTCTCTCCGTTATTTCTCTTCCTCTTTCTTTCATCATGTGAGGATACAGGGTTTTCGGTTAGTAACCTCTTCTACATACATACTCCGCAATTCACCGTAAGTGCGTGGAGGAGGGTACCTCTTTGGTACGTTTTGGTCGAACGATAGTTATCGATGGCGTGCAGCGATAGCTGCTGGCAACAATGCTTAGGTTGGAATGTTTTTTGTTTGTTGGCCGGTGTGCGACAGTCTCCCGTCGACCGCCGAGCGAGGCAGTAGCATGTTGAAAGTGGGTCCGTAACCCGCGTTTAGCGGTGGCTAAAGTTTTGCCCATCAGTCGTCACGCATATGAGTTTCGGTTCCAGTTGCGTATTGAAATGTTTCAGTGTGGACTTGTAGACATTATCGTGGTGGCACGCGGTTATTTAATCAGTGTATTTAAAGGAAGAGTTTTTAACATTTGTCGTTCCATAATGAAGGAGGTTAACAAAGTTTATTGTTATGGATCAACTTGTCCGCATCCCATATCGTAAAATCATTGGAACTATTATTAAATGATTAAGCAGCAAATAGAATATAACGGCAACTTCGCCCATCGAGGATTAGGTGGACGCATCTGTGACGTTACAAATGGCGATACGGTGACAAGGACGTCGATTCCTTCAATAATCTTCGGATCCGAAGGACGATCGACAGCAACAAAACATGGTGAGTGTTAAATATTCAGCGGCGCCTCGAATTTCAATCAACGTTGGACAGGATTAACACAGTGAACAATTATTTCATCATTCTTAAAGTGTGTGTGATAGAAACTTCATTTAATAATGGCGGATCAAATAGGAAATTGTAACACAAAGGGCAATGTGAACTTAAATAATCAGGACAATTACTAGGTTGATCCATAACAATAAACTTTGTTAACCTTCTTTATTATGAAACGACAAAATGTTAAAAACTCTTCCTTTAAATACACTAATTAAATAACCGCGTGCCACCACGATAATGTCTACAAGTCCACACTGAAACATTTCAATAGGCAACTACAACCGAAACTCATATGCGAGACGACTGAAGGGCAAAACTTTAGCCACAGCTAAACGCGGGTTACGGACGCACTGTCAACATGCTACTGCCTCGCTCGGCGGTCGGCGGGAGACTGTCGCACACCGGCCAACAAACAAAAAACATTCCAACCTAAGCATTGTTGCCAACAGCTATCGCTGCACGCCATCGATAACTATCGTTCGACCAAAACGTACCAAAGAGGTTATTAACCGAAAACCCTCCTCACAATCATAATGTGTTATTCCGTTATATCTCTTTATGTTTTACTACACTCACTTTACTCCCCCTTCCCCATCCCTTCCTCCATGCTCATTGCTGCTAGCAACCATAATTAAAATGTTTCCGTGTTGTAATGCTTCCCATGTTTCTTATTTATCAAATACGAATATAAACTGTCTGTATGTTCTGAAAGTTGTAATTCTTGTAGATTTAGTATATCTTCAGTAACATTGGAAATGTAAAATATGTAAAATGCCTGGTTAGCCCCTAACCTTGCCAGGTTAACAAAATGAGTAAATAAATGTTATGGTAAAAACTTTTGTATTCCTGTGAGTAGTAGTGTGCCGTTTGTGAATGAAACCAGGGCGTGACAGTCGCCTTTAACTTTTCGTCGTCGTCAAAACGCTGGACAGGATTTTCTTGAGGTGCTAGAAGAGGTGGAATGTTTACCGAAGGTGTTGCGCTGCTCTGCGACAATGCCTGTCCCCATATAGCTCGGCGCACAGCTAGTCATTTGGGGAAGTTCGGCAGGGACCATCCATCATACAGTCACCATCTTGCTCCCACCGATTTTCATCTTTTCTTGCAGCTCAAGAAATTCCTGTCCTCCTGCCAAAGTTTTGACAAGGACGAAAAGCCGAAGACGACACTGACGCGCTGGTCCCATTCACAGGCGGCAGACTTCTGTGACACTGGAATACAAAAGTTGATCCAACTGTAATGTTTCGGCTGGCTGTGGGAGAGTAAAGGTTGGGGTGAGAGTTTAATATAGGGAAAGTTTAATTTTTAAAACTCACAACCACCAACTGCGAACCAAATTCCTAAACATGCAAAAACACTGGATCTGTGACTGCTACTGTTTGACTCGTTTTCTAGGGGATATCACATTTCGCAGCTTTCCTTCCCTGCATATGATTAACAAAAAAAATTCATAATAAAATCAAGTTCATGAGAGAAGAAGGCCGGCCGCGGTGGCCAAGGGGACTGAGGCGCTTCAGTCACGGTCTGCACGGCCACTACGGTCGGGGGTTCGAATCCCCCCTCGGGCATGGATATTTGTGCCGTCCTAGTTCGTAAGTAGTTCAAAAGTAGTTTGTAAGTTTAGGGACTGATGACCCCGTAGTTAAGTCCCATAAGCTGTACAAACATTTGAACATTATTTTTTAGAGAAAAGGGGTGTACTAACTACTATTTTTGAAAACACGTGAAAGTTCACTTTATGTTGTTTATTTCACAATATTAGAACCCTGTGGCTGATACGTCTGTACGTTGACACATTTATCAAATAAAGTTATAGCTCGTGAGCCCCCAGACAAAAATGAATATTTGTTGCAAATTGTTTTCACACCATGTGGCTGTCTCAAACACCGTTTATGTTCGTGCCTATGCGACGACACGTGTTACATTAACAAATCACAGTCACTTTAATTCAATGCGATGCACACCTTGTTCCACCGGTTAAATATTCACAAAACACAGTAGCACTCGATTCAACTTGGTGCAGTCTACGACAAGCAACCACACGTGGCGAATGCCACACAAATCTGAATTCTTCACCTCGAGGTCCACATGCCGACTCAATGCAGAGCGACGCCGCCCGCCAGCCACCTCACGTGCTCCCGACTCGTCACTTCCTGCTCTCGCGCGCGTGCCAAAAGCTCCACTGCCGGGGTTTTTTCCCCTACGTCATCAACTTCCGCATGTGAGCTGTTCTAACCGATTTGCCAACGTACAGCGCTCAGCCAATACATTTCTAAAACTTTACTTAAAATCAAAATAATTACACTACACATTAAACAAGTATCTTCTTACGTTTTCATATTAGTAAAAACATCCTTTGTACTATTTATTATTATCGTGCAATTTCTTATATTACAGATAAGTGATTTAACTGAATATTTCAAGGTAAAATACACAAGATTAATTGAAAATAAAATGAGAAATACTTAATATATTATTTTTATAAACAAACATTGCCATGCTAGTTGTGTAACTGTCTTGTATTCATTGGTAATTTATTACTTTTCATTGTCAATTAAACATATTACGCCAGATGTGACTATATCAGCTAATGTATTGTTTATATATCAACAGGCTATTTTGTAATGAGGGCCTTAAAGGTTCCTAACTGCATCGTATTACTTCAAATGCCAGTAGTATTAGAATATTTTATTTCATGCTGTGCACTGCACTGTGCCTGGAACTCGCCATTGTCCCTCTCTCCCCTCACCAGAAACGAACTGGAAAATCCTAAGCTGGAACAAGCCACCAACGTCGGTCTGCTCGCTGGCCTCCCATCAGCTACAAGCACACAGCAAATCTCAACGTGGAGAATTTCTACCTATGGTCTAACTGTAAATGTTGTCACCCAACTGTGTACATACATTGCTACCATAGTTAATAATATTAAAATTGTGTAACATTTAGTGCATTGGCATGGTCAATGTTTGCAGTGAACTTCATACTGTTTAATAATCAAATGCTATTAATTACCAATATTTCTATTGGGCGGTAATCTTACAGCTGTTAATGTTTGAGATTAACGAATTTACAGAAGGAAGAGATTTGAAGTTAGAAGCTGTGAAAGGTCGCGGTCAGAAAATTACGAAAAAAATTAAGAAAATTAGTTACATGCATTTAAATGAAATGGCAAACTATTTATCGGTGGAGTGTTGTGCAGGCCAAACATTACAAAAAGAATCGACGAGCGGTTACCAATAACAGGAAATCCATCGGTGGTTGAAATTTGGCTGTAAATGAAATTTTCAAAATTTAATAACCACTCGCCGAACAGTAGATAGCAGTTCGTCAATATCAAACTACGACTCGTGTAGCAGATCGTGAAGTGAGATAAGTTACATGGTAAAATTCGGATAGGAACACTACGTAAGTCAAACACATCGGACTTCCAAAAATTTACAAGAAAATAGACTGCAGATTCTATGGCCGGTAAATGACAATAATATGGAATAAATTTTGAATAGGGGTGGCAGGCTACAGGAAATATTACCATTCAGTATTAACTAAAAAGTGCTATCCATTGCTGCGGTGATGCAACAAGGCTGGAAAAAAAAAAAAAAAAAAAAAACAATACGGTTGGGGGAGGAAAAGACAGAATTATTAATAAAAATTCATAAATGGAAATTTAAATGAGAGGTGGGGTTTATTAATAAAAGAAAGATCCGCGCACAGCACATATATTTACGTTACGGTACAAAATCCACATAACAGCGGCCGCATAAAATGATAAAGAGAAGCTCTCGTGTGAAAGTTGCTATCGCTATAGTGTACAAACCAACAGTAATTACTATCTTCTGCTTAAGAAAAAATTTAAAGTAAAATTCTGACATTCTTAGATAATCGTTTTACATACCAAGGTTGTAAAAAATACAAAATGTTATTTTGATAATAGTGGGGAAGGGAAACCGTGTCACTATACCACGGTTTGACGAATCTCAGACTTCTTTTGGTGACTATATCGAAAAGAGCTCAAACACTGTTGTATCTGTTGGAAATAAGGTTATTCATGTAACAATATTGTCTCTGTTTTGTAAATAGGTATACATTTCTTTGATGATGCTCGTATATATGAAGTTTCGTATCATTCAAAATCTGTAGCACTAAAATACGACGTCACAGTCGCATGCAGATAAAATTTATACGAAGGTTGAAACTTAAATAGTGGCAACACTGTTATAGTGACACTATGCAATGGAATCGACTATTATCGCTGACAGCACACGTTTTTGACCCAACCTATGTTACTTCTGAGCCCGTCCCACGTCACCGATGTGCGCACAATCGAGGGAAACACAGTGACTTGTGAGTAAGCGGTCAAACGTAATGGTGTCACTATCTTTTCGAAACAGGAACGATGGAGTTGGATCAAGACTGAATGTGCCAGAGATCGTACAGCACGACAGTGTCATCAAGGTCTTCAGAGACGTGCGGGAAATTGGCGTTGCTGTACAGAACAGTGGCACGTTGGGTAAAATCCTACAACGAAGGTCGGCAAACTGTCGCAGACATGTATCGGGCAGGTCATCCACGAGTCTCCGAAGAAGTGCATACTGTTTCTGCGTTAGTGGACACTGTTAGACGCTAGATAGTTCGTGAGCTCGTCCAGGAAACCGGGTTAGCGCATACGACTGTGCTTCGCATCCTGAAGAAAACCATTGTTGAGGTGAATAGGTCATTGACAGCATCGATGTTCCGATACTTTCGCGTGCCATACAGAATTTCACTATTCGTCTGTGCCACATCATCGTCACGGAATATCAGGTATATCGAAGACGTCGTAACCTAAATGCGAATTTCTGTAGTGGCGTTTACATGTCGAACGAAATATGTGCACCCTATACATTGTAAGTAATTTTCGTTTTGTTCAAAGTACACTCACCAACAAACCTGTTGCATCACCACAACCCTAGGGATACATGATTATTTCCATAAAAATTAAATAGAGATACACAAAACGACATTTCAGTTCTTTTTATTGTTAACTAGCTGAAAACCCGGTGTTGCCCGGGTATTTATTTATTTATTCCTGGCATTTTTCAGGTATACATTCATTTGTATAATGGCTGTATCTGTGTGAAATGTCGTGAAAATATAATTAGTAGTAAAGAAATAATAGATTAGAACTTGGTGCGTGATGGGTCGGTTTTCATGAACGTTACTATTTATGTGCTGACATCTCAAGAACTATGTGTCGTACTGTGATACAATTTAGAAGGTACACTCAACTATATGCTTTTGTAAAATTTCCTGCGGCTACAATTTGGAGTGTAGAAATTATAAATTGTAACGACATACCGAAAGCCGTAGTTTTAGTCCATGAACGACGCAACGTTACTGTTTGAGTGTTCATATCTCATGAACTACGTGTCGTACTGTGATACAATTTAGAAGATATATTCATCCATATCTGTGTATACTGTCTGTAAAATAGCCTGTGGCTACAGTTTGTAGTGTACAAATTATAAATTTTACGTCATACCGAGAGCCGTAGTTTTACTCCATAAACAGCAGAAAAGTAGTAAGCGAGAAACTTTTTTCCGTTCAACATTTGACTATGGTTTCCAGCGAGAAAAAGTTTAATAAAGGTTTGAAATTATGTTTAAAGTTTGTTGCAAGTCGCTAATTACTGTTATTATCATACACTGTATCTCGAAAGTCTCGCCGCATTATATGGCATTTTTTGCGATTTCTATTGGTTATGACGTAATATCTGTTCAACCATGTGCCGTATGTGATTCTTAACCACGCAGCAATTGTTACTTCACGGTAAGGAATGTGTGTACCAAATATTGGTTGAAATCGGTCCAATGGTTTAGGAGAAAATGAGCAGCATTGTCGCAAAATGCAGCAATTTTTTCGCGCATCTCATTGTTTATGACGTCATATCTAGTATCTGTGTATCGTACGTGATTCTTACACTTACGGCGACCGTCCTCATGGATTGAAGCTTACGTGGACAAAATTTCATAAAGATTGGAACAAAACTGTAGATTTGTATGCAACACGTACATACATACGGACACTCTGCTTTATATATTAGATGAAAACTGAAAGTGACAAGTTGCACGTCAGTTACGTAGAAATTCTGAATTTGTTTTCCGGGCAGCAGAATGAGCGTGAGAATGTTCTTCCAATAAGACGAATTCCTTACCGAAAATCGGAAGATATGTCATCAGTGTATCGTACAGCCGTTTGATTCCCATCACTAGTAGCATACGATGGCTCCACACCATAACGTCATGTAACCACCACCTTGTTGCAGTCGCTGGACAGTGTGTCTAAGACGTTCAGGCTAGCTCCAGACGATTTGTCTGGTTGTAGGCAGATGCGAGTCTAGTCTGTTCTGTAAATAGTACCTGATGCCAATACTGACGAGTCGATTCAGCATGCCTTTGGGCTCACCTGTTCCGCGCAGCATGGTGTCAAAGCATGACCTTTCCATGGACGTCGGGTCGTGAAGTAGCTTTTCATGCAGCCTATTACGTACAGTATGAGTCGGAACACGACACTCTGCGGCTGCATCAAAATCAGTTTCCTGCGTGATGCTTTTTCCTATAGGGGTTCCTCCGAATTGAAATCCGCACGTAGCGGTCATCAGCTGCTGTGCTAGCGTTTGGGAATCCAGAGGGAAGAAAGTCATCGTTTCAGTATCACTGTACCGTCCGACCAACATCAGTTTTACATATACACGTGACGTCTGTTCCGAAGGAACTAACGTTACTTCTGATCCTGCAATTATTGTTTCATATTCATAGAATATATGACATCAACTGCTAATGGGCAAAGCTGAAAATGTGTACCTAGCCGGGATTCGAATCCGGGTCTCCCGCTTTCTAGGCAGTTGCGCTGACAGCTAACCCACTGGATACACAGTGATCACTGCACCTGCAAGGACTACCTAAGCACGCCTCCCGTCAGATACAAATTCCCAGCTTCGCCCTGCCCACAGTACTCAAACTCGTAGTTATGAAACTAATTCCCGTACGAGTAATGGCCACAAACTTGCCCGCTCCTCCCCACTAACGAAAGGATCGTTACCCCTCACCAGCGTATTGTATATACACATGTGGAGTCTGTTACGAAAGGACAAACATCACTTCTGATCCTGCAGTTGTTATTCTTTCAAAGTCACACAATATATGACTTCTACTGCGAATGGACAAAGCTGAAAATGTGTATATATGACGGGAAGCGTACTTAGGTAGTCCTTTCAGGTGAGGTGATCACTGTGTCCCCAGTTGTGTAGCGGTCAGCGCAACTGCCTAGAAAGCGGGAGACCCGCGTTCTAATCTCGGCTGGGTACACATTTTCAGCTTTGCCCATTCGCAGTTGATATCATATATTCTGTGAATATGAAACATCATATTTCTTCACTCCAAGACGCCCTGAAAATTCCTTTTGACATGAGTCCATCCTGACACAGAGCGGAAATGCGGGTACGGTCAAACTTCGGAAATGAGTTCTAGGCGTGGCAGAACTACAGTCAACACAAACAGTGTGCTTCTTCTCTGGTGTTATCACTGAAATTGATCGGCCGTGTTATCCACTTCATCTCATTAGCACTGGTCATGCATTATTGTTTGCGTCTTTGTGGGTAGAGTGACATCTAAGGATAGTTTAAGGAACTGTGTTCTTGATGTGGCATACCATTTTAACGATAGTGTTTAGGAGTACCTGCAAACAAGTTGATGAAACACGGTTTTTGATGTGTGTAGTTCACCGTCACCATGTTGATTTTTTACAAAATTTCATTTGGTTTTCTGTTCTATCTTTCCTTCTGTTTTCGTTCATTCTGAATAAACTGAGAAAAAATGTTTAGTGCTGTGACCAAAAAATACCAGATTATTTTCTGGTTTGTACACCACTTATGCGACACTTGTAGAGTTCTCCCCACAGTAGGCCCACACACTGGAGGAGTGGTGGCGCTCTCCAGTGGCGTGATGTGCGGCGTATGAGCGGGCCTCTGGAAGTTATGCCCAGGGCCGGCGCTCGTTTGTCTTGATAACCCTGGGGCCGGTGCTCAGTGAGCCGCCTGGTGGCCAGCCGCGGCGTCGCTCGTTAATCACAGACTGCGTCCTGCTAGCTGGCGCTCCCCACACAGCCACCGGAATGCCTGTCCCGCTCAACTACTCGGGCGTGCGGAGAAGAGTAGCGGTTTACTGCATGTTTTTTGCAGTGAAGTAAACACCAACTGGCCACTATTAATAATGCTATTTATTAAAAAGAAGGAAACAACCGTTTGCGGTTTCGAACCTCCAGGTTGGAATGGGATTAGCCACTCCAGAATCCTTCTTTGAACTTCTACAGCCGCAGCGGAGAGGCCGAGTGCATTGAGGCGCTATGCTACAATGCGCGAGGCCCCGTAGGGGGTTCGAATGCCCCCTCGGGCATGGATGTTTGTGCCGTCCTTAGAATAAGCTAGTTCATAAGTAGTTTGTAAGTTTAGGGACTGATGACCCCGTAGTTAAGTCCCATAAGGTCTACAAACATTTGAATTGAACTTCTACATATCTACATATATACTCCGCAATCCACCATGGTCTTTACTCCAAATGTAAGTAGGTGGCAGGTAGATCGTTGTACAGTCATCTCTCAACACAATTTCTCGACAAGAAAGTCGTCTTTTCTCCAGCGATTCCTACTTCAGTTCCCGGAAAATTTCTGAGACACTGGCTCATTGGTCGAACTGCCAGTAACAAACCTAGCTGCTCGCCTCTGATCTGCTTCCCTGTCTTCTTTTAAACTGATCTGCTGCGGGTCCCAAACACTTGAGCAATACTCAAGACGTGATCGTACAAGCTTTTTATAAACTGTCTCCTTTACAGATGAAGTACATCTTCCCACAATTCTCCCAATAAACCAAAGTCGGCTGTTCGCCTTACTCACAACTGTCTTTACATGTTCGTTCCACTTCATATCGCTCTGCAATGTTACGCCTAGATATTTCAACGACGCCACTGCATCAAGAAGCTCACTACTAATGCTGTATTCGAACATTATGGGATAGTTTTGCCTACTCATGCGCATCACCTTACACTTTTCTACATTTAGAACTACCTGCTATTCTACTAGAAAGTCATCTTGTGTGCTATTACAGTCAATTAAAGACGACACCCTCCCATACACCAGAGCATCATCAGGAAACCGCCGCAAAATACAAGTTACTCCGTCCATCAGATTATTTGTATATATAGAAAATAATCGCGGTCCTATCACACTCCCCTGTGGCACGCCTGACGATACACTCGTCTCTGATGAACACACGCCGTCGAGAACAACGTACTGCGTTCTATTTCTTAGCAAGTCTTCCAACCAGTCTTAAATCTGTGAACCTGTTCCATATGCTCGTTTCTTCGTTAGCAGTCTGCAGTGTGGCACCGCGTCAAAAACCTTTTTGAAATCGAGACAAACACAATCCGCCCGTTGCCCTTCATCCATGGCTCGCAAGATGTAATGTGAGAAAAGGTCAAGCTGAGTTTCACATGAACGATGTTTCCTAAAGTCGTGCTGATTCGTAGAAAGATTCGTCTCAAGGAAATTTACTATATTCGAACTGAGAAAATGCTCCAAAATTCTACATGAAACTGATGTCGACGATATTGGCCTGTAATTGTGTGGGTCAGTTCTCTTTCCTTTCTTATAACCGGGAGGCACCTGCGCTTTTTTCCTGCTACTAGGAACTTTGTGCTGAATTAAAGATTCGCGATAAATGCAAGCTAAGTAAGGGGCCAATGCCGCAGAATACTCTTTGTAGAACGAAACTCGTATTCCATCCGGACCATGAGATTTTAATTTTTTTATTTCAGCTCTCTTACCTGCGTCTCAACACCGGAAATACCTATTACTACGTCCTCCATTTGGTAGTTAGTACGCTGATCAAATGATGGTACGTTTATGCTCAACATTCACAAAAAAGGCAGAATCACATTCGTGAGAACAAAATTTGTTTGAAAGAAGTTAGAGTAGAAACGATGTGGATATGCATTTACTCAGCGGGATTGATGCATCACTCATAAGCAAAATCTAATCTGATAGTTGTTATATAAATAAATTGTTATACTTCTCTAAAGTGTAGTTTTCATTGATGGATTAGCGGGGAAGTGTGTTCATAGCGTTTGCATCGTGAACACGTAAATACTCAGCGACAGGTGTCACAGAGGTTTACTGTTATGTTCTGAACAACACTGGTAAAAAGTTTGTCAATATATATGGAAATTTTTCTTGCTTATTTTCCTGTCATGCGCAGAGCAACGTGATATAAGTTGCGAAAAAGTTACGGTGAAGAGATAAGGGAATCCGGTCAGGACCAAAATACGAATATCAATCAACTGAAGTTCTCAGTGATGCATTATATCTAGTATGGAAAACATCAAGTTACTTTCCATGGTTTTCGCTCCACGACTGTGATATGTTTCCAATTTTCAGCTATCAATCGATCTTTTTTTTTTTTTTTTTTTTTTTTTTTTTTAAGAAATCTATATTAGCAAATCATGATTTCGTGATTTCGGCCAGTAACTGGCCATTATCAAGTCATGTGTTTAACTGAAGATGTTATTAATATGGATGTCATATTAGTGTGGAAAACTATTTACGTTCTTGAGAGGAACTGCAGTATTTAAATAGTCCTGGATGATGCATTATATCTGGTGTAGAAGACTATTAGTGTTCTTGAGACGAACTGCAATATTTAAATACTAGTAGACGCACGTATAAAACTGGAAAAGAATATCAGATAGTTATGTTTCAAGATCCTTATAGAGCAGAACTTGCTGTAACTAAGCGTGCTGCATATAGGGATTTGTGGTCAAGAAATCTGTTCATGACGAACATACATCAACATTACGAAATAACTTTTTGGATTATATGTTTTAAACCGAACCTAGGTAATCAAATACGTTCACATGATTTACTGTCTTTGAGTTAAGTGTTTTCTACAGCTTCCTACATTTTATTCGTAGTTACTCTTGCTGTTACTTGCTATTCGGTGAAATACATAGGAATAAAATAAGTTATATACGACAGTTTGAGATAAAACACATCATGCAGTTTATAATTATTTCTCTTTTTCTAGGGACGTGAAGCCAGACAACATACTTCTCAACGAAGAGGGTAAGCGAAGAAACAACGTTTTCAAATAAGTACTTCTGTTTCACTCGTTCCTTTTCGCACATTATGCCAATAAGAAACTAATGCTTTTGTTCTCCTTTGGTTCCATATTTTCTACCTGCATGGAAAAACTGTATAATTATATTAAAATGTGCAATGCAAAGCACAATGTTGGAGAGTGAAAATTTTCCCTTAGCTGCAGCCCTATCAATGGGACTGGATTTGTTACACTTAATTACCAAAAAGTTATTACGGACGATTTTATTAATTCCTGGTTTAGCCATTCCATAATATAAGATTAACAATTCCGACATTGAAAATCCATCTTTCATTTTATTCAAACAACGGCTTGTGACTCCCTTTTACGTTTTGCTGCAGAATTGTAGATAAGCTA
Organism: Locusta migratoria; assembly: GCA_026315105.1. Taxonomy (NCBI): domain Eukaryota; kingdom Metazoa; phylum Arthropoda; class Insecta; order Orthoptera; family Acrididae; genus Locusta; species Locusta migratoria. The sequence goes on along the minus strand of CM048746.1, from coordinate 192,513,272 downwards.
TGTAGGGACGTATAGTTCAGTATAACGAAAACAAGGTGTAAGCTGTATAAATAAAGAAATCTGCGATCAGTTAAGTTTTAAAATATTTGCTTATTCCATTGACCAGTTTTCGAACCCTTCCAGGTTCATCTTCAGATAGTGCACGTGGAAGATAAATGACTACTTCGTAGCGTAATGCTGTGACCTTGCTCTGTAAGGAGAAGACAGAAACTGCTTCAATGTATGGTCCTGAGTAAGGCTGATATGGCGATTTGTATGTATAAATAAATTCTGTGCTCAAGCTGCAGTTTGCACAGCTTTGTAATAAGTATCCATCTAGGAGCTTCCATTGTCATGACTAGTTTCTGAAATCACTCAATTTTCACAATGTGTGATTATATACACAGTCAGAAAAATATAACAGCATTCAAAATGTGCCGCACAATTGTTACTTGTGACGAAGATCAAAGACGTGCCTACTTAGTGCAAATCCATTATTTATTTCTGTTTGAATACAATAGATTTCACGTGTGTGCAAACCGCGTGCGTCAGAAATGAAGATGACTTGAGTGCACAAAATAAAATTAAAACCTGAGAACATTGTTAGTGTTCATCTGTAAATAAACTTCACACAAAAAAAGAAGTGAGTCTGGTTACAAACAGCCATAAAGACATTACTCGTGGCGATAAAGTAAATGATTTTTTCTGTGCTTCATCTGAAGATAAACCTGATAAGTATTCGACAACCGGTTCCGGAAAGAAACAACTATTTCAAAAAAGTGATTGGTTGCAGGTTTCTGTATTATGGTATTACACAAACATCATAAATAAGCATAATAAAGTCTACACAGTTTTAAACGGAATCGTAATTATTGATAACAGGAATTCTTTGTTGCATTTGAAAAAAAAATCTAAATATTCACTTGTGTTCTTTGCTTTTGTGCTTTTTTGTTTAATAAGCATGATTTCAGTTTTAATTAGATGACATTTTTCTGCGAACAGTTTTATATGGACCCATATAGCTATAGCAATACAAGATTCTGCCCTAACCACATCTAACTCTTCAGTTATCCCATGTTCTCTTTTGTTATTATTATTATTTTTTCACCATGTCACAAATCTTACGGAAAGTCGTCCATATCAGGGACATAAGAGCCCATTATAGTTTTCAGAATTCCCTCTGCTGATAATTTACACGCATGCAAACGGAAATTCCTACATAACATCACTTGTTAACCCACTCCTCGATACTAAAGTTCCCAAAGGATGTGGTCTCATTTGCTGACAGCCTTGTAATACTTTACGTACTATCCGGAAAAACAAAAGTTTTGAGGACACAATTCATACATTCTAAGTCAATACTTTTTTAAAATAAAAATAAATAAAACTACCTCGAAAAAAATCAGCGTCATTACTAGACTCCTGACGTAATAATGTCATGCTTTCAGTTGATTAAAAGAAGCAAGAAATACGCTGTAAAGCATTTTCACTGGTGGCGTCGTGTAATGTTGCAGTTTACACACTATAACACAATGGTGGCGTGTAAAATCAGGGCGACTTCGTGAATATTGCAGAAATGTCAAAAATTGTTATGGGTTGAAAAGGGTCCATTACGTTGGGAAGTGTTAAGTTAGTAGCGGGGAAAGAGATCTGATGGGAGTATACCAAATAAAAAGAGAATGGGAGCTGGGAGATCTGAAGGCTTTATTTGCAATGTAAGTAACATCCCACGGTTATTAAAAGTCGTCAGTTATACAGGCTGTAATCTGATTTACCACATTTATCCACTTGGCAGATAAACGAGTTACGTAGTCTCTACAGGATAGATTGTATGCGATAATCAGATAACGTTAGCAAAAATAAATACTTCAGAAACAAAATGTGAGCACTGTATTCCTACATAGTGTGCTCTTTACGAAACGTGGAAAGGTTTGAGGCGCTCTACTTCGTGGCGGATATATTGCCGTCTTGACAGGCGTTGCGTGACCTGCGTGTAATCTGTTTTCTTCTCCGTGTTGCAGCCACGCCCAGCTGATATGATCACGCCATAAACGTAGCTACTACGTAATAATATAGCACCAACGATTGAGTATGCTAAGCTCTTTTACTTTGTGAGGTCTCTAACGGTGTTACTAGTCTCATTTTGATTTTTGGGACGTTTGCGATGTTTTAGAAGACATGGAAAACAACCTCTTTGTCATCAACGAAACCGTCAACTGCGCTGCGATATGCTAAGTAGTAGCTTAACAGAAAGAATTAGGAACTTCTTGCAAAAAAAAAAAAAAAAAAAAAAAAAACGGATTCAAAAGCGAAGAAGAAGTAACTTGTTTATTGTATTATACAGTATTTACCTTCACCTTAAACGTTTTCCCCAGTCCAAACTTGTTCTCCGTGTCGGTGAACAGAGAGCTAACGGACAAGCGTCTGCCTCATCACCTACAAGGTCTAACGCATGTACACTAATTGACATACAACTGTATAAATGATTTTACATTGTTACATGATTCATTTTACCTGTGACCTACGAACATGGTGGGTGATTTTGTTTCTGAATAAACTAACCTACTTCTATAATTTTCGTTAAAGATTAAATAGCGTTGCTAATGTGGGAGTATTGGACAGTATTGCGGAGAAAAGGAATTTCTGGTATACCTTGAGTGAAATAATGGATTGATTGGTAAAGTGTGTGTTGTAAAACTAGCTGAGGCAGACTAGACGAATACTGTAAAGGCGTCGGCACACGGAGCGGGTGGTAGAACGTGTGCGATCACTGTGCCGAGACCAACGTGCGGCTGAACGCTCGGAGAACGCGCGACTTGTGCATACGAGGCGTATTATGCCTCATCGAGCTACACGCGACCGCAGCGCGCTCCAGCGACAGTTGTCGGCGGTATCAGGTTCTGAATTATTGTGACATGTTAGCAATGATATGGTGCACAAGTACATTTTAATAGGTTTCTTTTGTGATTTGGCGTATGTCAATCAATGATCCAAGGTGGCAGTTTAATCCACCGAAATACATTATTTAAACAAATATAATTAATGATCTTGGCAGTGTTTACTTAAAGCTAGTGTAAATAGTGAGTAGTAGAAGTAGTTGTCGTTTTTGTTGTAGTCTTCAGTCCAGAAACTGGCTTGATGCAGTTCTCCACCCTACTCTACCCGCAGCAAGCTACGAAATCAAAAGTGTGGAATTCCTGCTTTACCTCCATTAAATCTCTTATTTCCACGCTTGTGCATATGTTCGCTATGCTCTGTGATATAGGCGTACATAAGTAACAACGATATGTCTATGAACACAAGACTCATAAAAGGTTACATGTTATGTCAATAAGTGCAGCGCATTATAAAAGTTTCATTACAAATTGTGCGATATAAAAATAGAAAAAGCCTTCACACAAGGTTAAAATTATTGCGACAGTCTCACTTTTCAGTAAACTTAGAGGTAATTCTTCCACGGTCAGTGTTACTATTAAGTAGAAGAAAAGAACGTGTAAGATGCAATACTTGGAACAATAAAGTGCGCATTTTACTCTAAGTAAGGTGCAGGTCCTGTTCATAAAACGAATCCAACAAATTCACTCCTCTTACAATGCGCACTTATGTTTACGTAACATCGAAAATTATCCAGTGAACTTCTATGAAATTTATAGGAAAATTTGTGTGTCTATCAGAAAACCCGAATGAAAGTAGAAAACATATTTACTTCCAAGGAGCCTTGAACCAGCGCCGTGGAACATCTTCCATTTTACAATCCATGACATGGCTACCTACGCTATGTATCTGGGTATCGGCCACAAACGTATAAGACGTGTAATATAGACTAATGGTAGATATGTCGGTTGGTGACTTGTAATTACAACAAATGATATAAAGAAAAATTCGTGTTGATAGATCTTCGGCCCGCCTTGCCTTGAAACGACAGATTACTGTAATATGGAAAATTTTAACCACATATAAGACGTTTCCAGTCATATATTCCAACAAATAATTCCTCTAATGACCGGTTTTCGAGAGATTCTTAGTTTAGTTAGTTACTTTTATTTGCTTTGAAATGTCATACATTCATAAGACCTAAGTTATATAAATAAAACCACTGAAATACAACGGCCAATAGTGCGTCTTCTTCTCTCTACTGAAAGGAGCTGCCCCCCTTTCCGGATAGCCACGTGGTGTGACGTCGGTGGCGTTCTCACACCTGATTGGTGATCCATCATACGCACGTTGAAAATATCTGGCATGCTTGATACTGCTCGACAAGCTGGGAGAGCCTCGCCAATGTGCAGTTCGCACGTTATGCCGTCAGAAACTCGCCACGTTGGCCACACTTGTTCAGATACGCCCTTCGTGTGCCGACGGCTTAAGGAGATTCAAATGGATGTGGGTTGCTGTTCTTATAAGGAGAAGAGAGCTTGCTGCGGGTAGAGTAGGGTGGAGAACTGCATCAAGCCAGTTTATGGACTGAAGACTACAACAAAAACAACTACTTCTACTACTCACTATTTACGCTAGCTTGAAGTAAACACAGCCAAGATCACTAATTATATTTGTTTAAATAATTTATTTCGGTGGATTAAACTGCCACCTTCGATCTTTAATTTACATACGCAAAATCACAAAAGAAACTTATTAAAATGTACTTGTGCACCATATTATTGGTAATATGTCACAATTATGTTGGTCAACAAGTATAGTTTAAAAGATTTCGTGATGTGGTGTACGTGAATCAAAGATTCGATTATGGCGGTTTAATCTGCCGAAAATTGTCATGTTAACAAAGATCATTAGCGATCTTGTCTGTTTTTACATAATAAATCAATTGATCAGATCGCCTCCCGCCTGGTACTACAAACTTTATCGATCTTATTTTCAGCATTCCTCTGTAGCACCTAATTTCAAGAGTCGAAGTTCTGTTCTTGTATGAATTCTTTATCGTCCACTTTTCAATCCCATACGAGGGTACACTCCAGACAAATTGCTTCATAAAAGACTTCCTGAGATTTAAATTAATTTTCATCGTTAACAAATATCTCGCCGTCAGAAAAGTTTTTCTACCCGTTATCACACTGCGTATTATAGCTTGTTGTTAGTTATCAATGTATATAGGGCAATGTCTTTGCTACGCAGAGTTATAATATCGCTGGTGTGCAGAAGCAACAGTGGAGCAGTGGAGCTCAGTAGTCAGCAGTTGTAGTCAAGTCGTTGGCCAGTGTAGTCGATCTGACCAACTGAGGTTTCGAGTGGAACTGTTAGGCTGATTGTTTTATTTTCAGTGGCACACAGTAATTCATGTTTATGCGTATGAAGTATATTTAATAGCAATGAATGTCAATATTACCAGTTTAAATTGCATTTATATATTCAAGAATGCCCAGCCATTGTTGAAAGGAATGTTGACTATAGGTGAAGACATTACAACTTTTAGGTGTAAGCTCTCTACAACGTCTTAAGAGTAGGACAGGTAGGGAGCTTGCAATCTGTACTCTGACCACCTTAAGCTATTTTACAGTCCAACTACTAAAAGTCATCTACCAATTTTACTCTCTCGCTTCCAAATATACCCTCAGCGTTGACTTATTTAATTTGATAATTTTCGTTTTGCTCTTGTTAATGTCCGCCTCAAGACAATGTCCATTTTCATTAATTTGGATAACATTGCCCTACGAGAAAACAGTGATCTTTCTTGACGATATTTGTATTGTACAAAACAGTATTGATTGCAGAGGTAATTTTCTTTTTAATTTACCGGTTTCAACATAATATACTTCATCTTCAGAAATAATAGTAATACAGCCCATGTGGCCAATGCTGGACTCTGTAGGGCTGACCGGCCACATGGGCTGTATTACAACTATTTCTGACGATGACCTACATTAGGATGAAACGGCTAAAATAAAAAATAAAAAATTCCATCTGCCATCTGGAGTGTTATTACAATACAAATGTCCATTATGTTCAATTGTACTTTCAGTTGCTTCAGAGCTGAACCGAATAGGTAGAACATAATTACCACACTAAAACAATATTAGCTGATGTGGAAAGCACATAGCTCGTATTCCAGCTGGAACAATTACTACTGTAAAACTATATAAACAGAGAGGTAAAATTATATTCAAAAGTGAAAAGTCAAGATTGCAATATAATTATTTATTTTGTGACATCCGGTTTGAATGGACTATGGCACTATCATCTGGTCATTTAAAATTATAAAAATTCTCATCTTATGTTATTGAAAAAAATGGAGGTTAAATAATACGTGCAACATAGCACTTAATCGAAATATAAAATACATAAGTTAAATTATTAATAACGTGTAAGAAATTCTTACACATTGTTGGAGTCCCTTACAAGCTGTAGATGATTTAACTAGTGTATTTTATATTTCGACTAAGTGCTATATTGCACATATTATCTAACTCCACTTTTTCAATAAAGTAAGATGAGCATTTTTATAATTTTAAAGACCAGATGATGGTGCCATAGCCCATTCAAACTGGATGTCATATAATAAATAATTATTTTGCCATCTTGACTTTCCACTTTTAAATATAATTAATCTATCAGATCGCCTCCGCAACCTGCGATGTCAGGTAATGTCAAAGAGGGGAAAGACCAAGTTCTACTCTACCCCACTGTTTATTCTAATGCCAACGTTAGGCGGGTGATGGAGCCCCTTAGAGAGATGGCTGACAAGGAGAGGAAGAACGCCAACGTGCACTCCTTGTGCATACCGGATGGGGTCATTCTAGATGTGGAACGGGTCCTTCCAGATGCCATGAAGGGTACGGGGTGTAGCCAACTGCAGGTTGTGGCTCACGCCGGTACCAAAGATGTGTGTCGCTTCGGATCTAAAGAGACTCTCTCAGGTTTTGAGCGGCTATCTGAAGTGGTAAAGACTGCCATACTTGCTACAAGGTAAAAGTAGAACTCACCATCTGCAGCATTGTTGACAGGACCGGTTCTGCGACGGTGTAGGCTGCAGATTCCTAGACTTGCCCCATCGGGTGGTAGGGTTCCGGGTTCCACTGAATAGATCAGGAGTCCATTACACGCAGGAAGCGGCTACGAGGGTAGCGGGGGCTGTGTGGCGTGGACTGGGTGATTTTTTAGGATTGAGGGCTTTGCGGAAACAGTAAATAGGCTTTCTCAAAGGATGCAGGTCGATCACAGGCGAAATATAGATCTAGACACTATCGGTATTACAGTTGTGAATTGTCGTAGCTGTGTCGGGAAAGTACCAGAACTCCAAGCGTTAATAGAAAGCACCGAAACACGTATCATTATAGGTAGCGAAAGTTTGCTTAAGCCGGAAATTAGTTCAGCAGAAGTATTTGCAAAAGATCTAACTGTGTTCAGAAAGGATAGATTAAACAAAATAGGTGGAGGCGTGTTTGTAGCCGCCAAAAGTAGTATTTCGTGTAGCGAAGTTGAAGTTGATAGTTCCTGTGAGCTATTATGGGTAGACGTTGTCCATGAAAAAATAAGACGTTAATAATTGGTTCCTTTTACCGGCCTCCCGACTCTGATGATACAGTAGTAGAAAAGTTCAAAGAAAACCTGTGTCCAATTGCAAACACGTATCCGATACAATAATAGGAGGCGGTGATTTTTATTTACCCTCAATCTGTTGGCGAAGTTATATTTTCCAATCAGGAGGTATGCATAGAACATCGTGCGCAATTATGTTCAACGCATTCTCTGAGAATTACTTCCAAGAATTAGTTCATGAGCCAACTAGAATTGTAAATGGATGTGAAAACACACTCGACCTCTTAGGAACAAGTAGTCTTGAGCTCATAACGAGCATCAAAACGGATGCAGGTATTAGCGATCACACAGCTGTCCTAGCGAGATTAACTATCGAAAGTCCCAAAGTTACCAAAATAGACGAAAAGTATATTTGTTCTGTAAAGCAGATAGAAATGCAATACATTGCTTCTTGAAAGACAGTATCCACTAAATATAAGTGTAGACCAGATGTGGCTCAAATTCAAAGAAGTAGTATCGACAGCAAGTGACAGTTTTATACAAAATAAATTAATTAAAGGAGGTGATCCCCCTTGGTACACAAAACAGGTCAGGACACTGTTGCAAAAGCAACGGAAAAGGCATGCAAAATTTAAACGAGTACAAAATTCCCAGGATTGGCGATCCTACACAGATGCTCGAAATTTAATGAGGATTTCAGTGCGAAATGCCTACAATACTTTTCACAACGAAACTCTTTCTCGAAATCCGACTGAATACCCTAAGAAATTTTGTCATATGTTAAATATACTAGGGGCAAAACACAAACAATACGCTCACTACGTGATAGTTATGGCGATCCTGCCGATGAAAGCGATACTAAAGCAAATTTACTAAATATAGCTTTTAGAAACTAATTCACCAAAGAAGAAGAAACCAATATTCCAGATTTCGAATTACAAACAGTGGCCAGAATGTGTAACGTTGCAGTAGATATTCTCGGATTAGTAAAGCAACTTAAATCACTTCTCGGATTAGTGAAGCAACTTAATTCACTTAACAAGAACAAGTGTTCTGGTCAGGACTGTGTATACCCATTAGATTTCTATCTGATTATGCTGAAGAGAGAGCTCCTTACTTAACAGCCGAACCAGAGACTGCGTTTTATTGGCAGAATCCTTAAAAGATGCAACAGTACTACTAAAGAGACTGCATACACTACGCTTATCCGTCCTTTTTTGGAGTATTGCTGCCCAGTGTGGGAACCTTATCAGGTGGGTTTAACGGAGCACATCGAACGAGTTCGATGAAGGGCAGCTCGTTATGTATTCTCACGATACAGAGGAGACAGCGTCACGAAAATGATACAGCACCTGGGATGGAATCATTACAACGGCGCTTATCGCTGCGGTGTGGTCTTCGTACGAAACTCCAATCACCAAGATTCTCCTCCGAATGCCAAATTATATTGTTGACTCCCACTTACATAGGTAGAAATGATCATCAGAATAAAATACGAGAAATCAGAACTCGAACGGAGAGATTCAAATGTTCTTCCGTGCGCTATTCAAGAGTGGAATGGGAGATGAATAGTATAAATGTGTTTTGATGAACCCTCCGCCAGGCACTTAAATGTGATTTTCAGAGTAACCCATGTAGATGTAAATGTAGAACCGGAGTGCTACCGTCTTCTCCTAGTTGAATTTTGTCTGTCCATTAGTAGCAACTGCTACTGACGGCAAACTGCATGGTCGATAGCTTATTTGCCACCACTCTCAAACTCCTAATTCATGAGGTCGGCGAGCACTATGCTCCGAAAAGCCAAGGCATCTAACTTAGCTTTTTTGCCACCAGTCTCAAGGACCTAGATCATGAGGTCAGTGAGATTTATGCTTGGTAGAGCGACTCCAGTACACACTGCTTATGAAGCTCCGGCGTGTGCCTTTTAATCCGATTTCTAGACTCCCTTTGCACAAGTTCCACTCCTTCCCGTTCTTTGATGTAAATGTTCTGGATTGCCTAGTCACGTACACATTTCGTGCCGGCCTAAGTCCATGTCTGAGTCGCAGATTATAACTGGTCATGCGCTTACACATACACTCCTGGCCATTGCTACACCACGAAGATGACGTGCTACAGACGCGTCATTTAACCGACAGGAAGAAGATGCAGTGATATGCAAATGATTAGCTTTTCAGAGCATTCACACAAGGTTGGCGCTGGTGGCGACATGTACAACGTGCTGATGTGAGGAAAGTTTCCAACCGATTTCTCATACACTAACAGCAGTTCACCAGCGTTGCCTGGTGAAACGTTGTTGTAATGCCTCGTGTAAGGAGGAGAAATCCGTACCATCGCGATTGCGGGTTACGGTATCGCGACATTGTTGCTCGCGTTGGTCGCGATGCAGTTACTTTTAGCAGATTATGGAATCGGTGGGTTCAGGAGGGCAATACGAAACGCCGTACTGGATCTCAACGGCCTTGTATCACTAGCAGTCGAGATGACAGGCATCTTATCCGCGTAGCTCGTTCTCTGAATCAACAGATGGGGCGTGTACGCAACGACGAACCTGGGTGCACGAATAGCAAAACTTCATTTTTTCGGATGAATCCAGGTTCTGTTTACAGCATCATGATGGTTGCATCCGTGTTGGGCGACATCGCGGTGAACGCACATTGATAGCGTGTATTCGTCATCGCCATACTTTCGTATCACCCGGTGTGATGCTATGGTTACACGTCTCGGTCACCTGTTGTTCGTATCGACGGCACTTTGAACAGTGGCCGTCACATTTCAGATCTGTTACGAGACGTGGCTCTACCCTCCTTTTGTTCCCTGCGAAACTCTACATTTCAGCAGGATAATGCTCGACCGCATGTTGCAGTTCTACATCTACATCTACATACATACTCCGCAATTCACGGTAAGGTGGGTGGCGGAGGGTACACTGTACCACTACTAGGCATTTCCTTTCCTATTCCACTCCCAAATTGAACGAGGAAAAAAAGAATGCCTATATGCCTGCGTACGAGCCCTAATTTCTCTTATCTTGTCTTTGTGATCTTTACGCGAAATGTAAGTAGGCGGCAGCAAGATCGTACTACACTCAGCTTCAAATTCCGGCCCTCTAAATTTACTTAACAGAAATTCACGAAAAGAACGTCGTCTTTCTTCCAGCGATCCCCAATTGAGTTGCCGGAGCATTTCCGTGACACTCGCGCATTGGTCGAACCTACCGGTAACAAATCTAGCTGCTCGCCTCTGAACCGCCTCTATGTCTTCCTTCAAACCGATCTGCTGCGGGTCCCAAATACTTGAGCAATACTCAAGACGTGGTCGTACAAGCGTTTTATACGCGGTCTCCTTTACAGGTGAAGTACATCTTCCCAAAATTCTCCCAATAAACCGAAGTCGGCTGTCTGCCTTACTCACAACTGTCCTTACATGCTCGTTCCATTTCATATCGCTCTGCAATGTTACGCCTAGATATTTGAACGACGCGACAGCATCAAGAAGCTCACTACTAATGCTGTATTCGAACATTATAGGATTGTTTTTTCTACTCATGCGCATCACCTTACATTTTTCTACATTGAGAGCTAGCTGCCATTCTTCGCACCAACTAGAAATTTTGTCTAAGTCAACCTGTATGCTATTACAGTCAGTTACAGACGACACCCTCCCATACACCACAGGATCATCAGCAAACAGCCACAAATTACAACTTACTCTGTCCATCAGATCATTTATATAGATAGAAAATAATAGCGGTCCTATCACACTCCCCTGGGGCACGCCTGACGATACACTCGTCTCTGATGAACACTCGCCGTCGAGAACAACGTACTGCGTTCCATTACCTAGGAAGTCTTCCAGTCAGTCACAAATCTGTGAACCTATTCCATAAGCTCGTATCTTCGTTAGCAGTCTGCAGTGTGTCACCGTGTCGAACGCCTTTTTGAAGTCGAGAAAAACACAATCCGCCTGTTGCCCTTCGTCCATGGCTCGCAAGATGTCATGTGAGAAAAGGGCAAGGTGAGTTTCACATGAACGATGTTTCCTAAACCCGTGCTGATTCATGGAAAGAAGCTTTTCCGTTTCAAGGAAATTTACTATATTCGAACTGAGAATATGCTCCAAAATTCTACATGAAACCGATGTCAACGATATTGGCCTGTAATTGTATGGGTCAGTTCTCTTTCCTTTCTTATACACGGGAGTCACCTGCGCTTTTTTGCAATCACTAGGAACTTTGCGCTGAATTAAAGATTCGCTATAAATGCAAGCTAAGTAGGGGGCCAATGCCGCAAAATACTCTTTGTAAAACCGAACTGATATACCATCCGGACCAGCAGACTTTTTCGTATTTAGCTCTCTCAGATGCTTCTCTACACCGGAAATACCTATTGGTATGTCCCCCATTTCGGAAGTAGTACGTTGATCAAATGATGGTATATTTGTGCGGTCCTCCTGCGTGAAAGATTTCTTAAAGGTTAAATTAAGAACTTCAGCTTTCCGTTTGCTTTCTTCTATTACTGCCCCAGAATGATCAACTAGTGACTGGACAGTGGGCTTTGACCCGCTTATCGATTTTACATAGGACCAGAATTTTTTCGGGTTCTCGGAAAGATCTTTTGCTAAGGTATGGCTGTGATAATTATTGTATGCTTCACGCATCGATCTTTTTATAGACGCACGAATCTCTACTAACTTTTGCCGGTCATCATTTGCGTGTTCTTTTTTGAATCGAGAGTGCAACAGCCTTTGCTTTCTCAGCAGCTTTCTAACATTATTATTATACCACGGTGGATCTTTTCCATCCTTAATCGTCTTTACTGGCACATATTTCTCTAACCCTTCATTAACAATGCATTTAAATTTAGTCCACAATTCCTCTACATCCATAGTCCCAGAATTAAACGATGCCCATTCATTTTCTAAGTGCGATCGTAACATTTGCTTGTCGGCTTTTCCCAACAAAAACACGCTCCTAGCCTTGTTGACTGGTTTATGAACTTTGGTCACCATCGACGCTATGACGATATCATGATCACTTCTTCTACGGGATCAGTTCTTCTACGGGCCTTTCTGGATTCGGAAAATGTTCGACTGCTGCCTTGGCAGCACTATTTCCAGACCTCTCACCAACTGAAAATGTCCGGTCAATAGTGGCCGACTAACTGGCTCGTCACACTACGCCAGTCACTACTCTTGACGAACTGTGGTATCGTGTTGAAGCTGCATGGGCATCTGTACCGATAGACGCCATCCAAGCTCTGTTTGGCTCAATACCCAGGCGTATCAAGGCGGTTATTACGGCCAAAAGTGGTTGTTCTGGGTATTGATTTCTCAGGATCTATGCACCCAGATTGCGTGAAAATGTAATCACATGTCAGTTCTAGTATAATATATTTGTCCAATGAATACCCGTTTATCATCTGCATTTCTTCTTGGTGTAGTAATTTTAATGGCCAGTAGCGTATTTACTCGCCCTGTGGCTCTACTGATACCGTGTCGTCTCGTCGGCGTCTACTGCTTACCGATTTATGACTGTATAATTCTATCAAGAAATGTCCGTTTTTCTAAATGTTCCTTTTTTTTACAATAATTTCGTGTGGCTCATTGGCCTGGTTCAAGACTTTCAATTCGACGCCACTTCGGAGAGTTGCGTGTCGCTAGCCTACCCCAGTTATCCAACCGGGGAAAGGGGACCTACAGCTTAACGTGGAATCCGAACCACGTGTCGTTTCTGGCGACTCCTCACATCGTTGAGAGGTGAAGGATGGGTAAAGTGCAGACTGAAAAAATCCGAGCTCCGACAGGGTTTTGAACCCGCGACCCTTCGGTTGCCAGTCGAGCACTTTACCCCAAGACCCCCGGGCCCGACTGTTACAATATAACTGATTCTAGATTTTTGTGAGGACCAGACAAAGTGACATGCACCTGGTCCACAGGTGTGCTACTGTGCGAGACGCCAGGTGCGCCGTCTAGGCCAGCACTCAGCAATAAGAGTGTAGCAGAGCAGTGTGTGGCGCCCGGCGCCGCGACGCCCCGCGTCCCCCTTGCCGGCGCCGGCGCAGACCTGCAGCGCGAGGCGAGGCGGCCGCCTGTTGCCGTCTGTCTCGCCGACCGACTGTGCCATCCGCTTTAATCCGAGGCCAGGCCGCGCCCTAGCCCCTAACGTATCCGCCCAGCCTGACGCACAGTACAGGTTCACGGCGTCACGTTGGTAGTCTCCTTTGGCTGCAAACTCATCAAACGCACAGGTTTTTGCTATCGTAGCAACCGCTTGGACTACGTTCGAGTAACTCCTCTAAAACAGACAATCAAATTCTGACCCATATGTTTTCGTAATATACCCGGGGTCGATAGACGTAATACCAACACCTAACAGAGACAAATATTTATTTTAATGAAATGAAATAAATCGTAATTTGTGATCAGTTATGGCTTCGCTGTACTACATCTACATCTAAATAGGTACTCTGCAAATCACATTCAAGTGCCAGGCTGAAGGTTCATTAACCACTTTCATACTTTTTCTCTACCGTTCCATTCTGTAATAGCGCGCGGGAAGAAAGAACACCTAAATTGTTCCGTTTTCGATCTGATTTCTCTTATTTTATTGGGATGGTCGTGTCTCCCTAAGTAGGTGGGTGCTAGCAAAATATTTTCACATTCAGAACTAAAAGTAGGTGATTGAAACTTCGCAAACAGATCACGCCGCTATGAATAACGTTTTTCTTTTAATGATTTCCACCCCAATTCGTGCAACATTTCCGTGACGCTTTCTCCCCCGTAACGTGATAAAACAAAACGAGCTGCCCTTCTCTGAACCTTCTCAATGTCTTCCGTCAGCCCCACCTCGTGAGGGTCCCACAAGGGGCAACAGTACTCCAGGAGAGGACGCACAAGTGTGATGTAGGCAGTCTCTTTGGTGGAGCTGGTGCATCTTCGAAGCGTTCTGCCGATGAAACGTAACCTTTGGTTCGCCTTCCCCACAATATTTTCTGTGTGTTCTCTCCAGTCAGAGTTGTTCGTAATTGTAACTCTTAGGTACTTGGTAGAATCTACGACCTTAAGGTTTAACTGATTTGTCGCGTAATTAAAGTTCAGCGGATTCCTTTTAGTGGGCATGTGTATTACTTCACACTTTTCTTTATTTAGTGTCAATTGCCAATTTTCGCACCATGCAGATGTTTTTTCTAAATCACTTTGCAGTTGCTTTTGATCCTCTGTTGACTTCACTAACCGATAAACGACAGCATCATCCGCGAACAGTCTAAGGGAGCTATTCAGATTGTCTCTTAAATCGTTTATAAACAGGAGGAAGAGTAGGGTACCTATAACGCTTCCCTGTGGAAAGCCAGATATCACTTCTGTTTTACTCGATGACTTACCGTCAATTACAACGAACTGTGTTCTTTCTGATAGGAAATCGTGAATCAGATCGCACAATTGGGGAGATATTCCATAAGGCACCAATTTCATAAGAAGCCGCTTGTGGGGTACAGTGTCAAAAGCCTTCCTGAAATCCAGAAATATGGAATCGATTTGAGATCCCTTGTACTAGGTTTAGATGGAATATCAATGTGCGGCGAATGAAAATTTGTGCCCGGCCGGGATTCGAACCCGGATTTTCATTCGCCGCACATTCGTATTACATCTAAATCTAGTACAATGAAGCCATAACTGATCGCAAATTGCGCATTATTTCAGGAAAATGAACGCTGTAAGGTCGTCAAAAAATGTATAATTGTATACAAGCCGAGGCTGGGCTCCTGACGATAATTAATTGTATCTCAATACATCATGGTCTGTTCTCTCTGATGCGGGAATACAGTATTGAGGCTTCGAGCATTACAGAACAAATAGACTGTGGTATAGGAAAAAGACAATGTGGCGAATGGAGATTTAGGCCAGTCGTCATAGACAAAAAAATGGCCTTAGGTCCAAAAAAATTGCAGGAAGCTGAATTTTTGGTACGTTGTTAGGACATGTTAGAGTAGTATTAAACCAAGTTTGCAGCTTCGAAATCCTTTTGCGTAACTTTTAAGAGCCAAAAAACCTCGAAATATTCGGACCTTTTTCTGGTTTTGGCTTATAGCTCGTGAAGAGTGGTTTTTTGACGAAAAAAATATTCTAAATAAAATATTCTAAAATTTAAGCCCAACCGCAGCTCTGTAAGTCCAGTAGTTCCTGAGATATTGGACTTAAAAAATTGACTTATTTCTCCAAAAAGTTCAAATTTTCGATTTTAGTCATCTTTCGGCTAGAATATTGGCTCTAATGATCATCCCACGGGGAATGCCATACAAAACAAAGTTATAGAGCAGTTATTTAACTTTAATCTAAGTACTGAACGAAGTCCATAGGCCCAATAGATTTCTATTTATCGTTAAAAAACGAAGACTTGGAAAAATTGGAGTAGTCAATAAATTGACCCACCGAATTACAGTTCTCTTCTCCTGTGTATGTTAAAGAAAAAGGAAGAATTACTCATTGACGTTGATTATTAACGCATCGTATATAAAAAGGATTTTTTCAACACTGTTTTACGCAAATATCGAACAGAGAAGTTCCTTCAGTCACTTCCTGCCATTATGGCACCGACGGCCCCGATGAATAACATGAGTTGGTGAAAACCTCTAAGTCTCACCCCTATGTTGACAAGCTGAAGATGCTGGTGGCTCTACACAACGTCTCGGGCTTTCAAGTACAGTGGTTGATCGTAGGTCACAAAACATGTTTCCTGACCGTAAATGCTTGTTCTTTAACTGGCTTCTTAAAGTGATGTTAAAACAGTGTCGTAGTCGGTTGGGGGAGCATGAATAAACTGTCACTTGATCCATGAATCCATTCCATCCTGGGATGCCTGGCATGTTAGTTGCTTTTCCAAACAACCACAGCAGGTCTGGGGATTTTGGCAAAATGACTTCAGTGATTTTCACTTCGTTAATTGAAATGGCTGACAAGCCAAATTTCTTTCTAATAGAAGAATGTTTAACGTGTGTGGCAGTGTGTGAACCTGATAGACTCGGCACATACAGGCTTCAGACGTGGTTTGTTTATGTCTGGGCGAACGGATGAGTGATTGGTCATGATCATTGTACCACCCATTTCATGGAACGTATTTTCTCCATCAACTGTGTTAACGTTCACATCTGCATTGTCGAAGACAAAATGCATAATTGCTCCTTTGTCGACTGGTTGGGCCACTTCTCCACGGAGGATAGCGGAACTTTCAAAATGCATAGCCTCCGTATATGTACAAGAAATTCCCATTCAGTGGCAAAGTTCAACAAGGTGCTTTTATTCAAATTTTCTATACAAATAGGTTCCAAAGCTTATTTGAATTGAGGATAGGAAATATTTGGGCCTCGTTGCAGCCATGATTGCATGAGCAAATCCTATGCACTTCTTTTTCCACTGTTCAAGAGAAGGATGCCTCTGCGTCTTTTAAAAAAGCATCTGACGGGGGATATTGAGTAGTGTCAAATGTTTGGGAACGAATGTCTTGCAGGATAATCTCTGCTGCAGCTTTGACAAATCTAAGCCGCTCTTCAACATGATCGCTAAGTTTTTGATTGTACCACTTTTCATAAAGGATGTTTTGTCCAATGTCTGTGTACATCAAGACTGGGCTGTGATACGGACCAACCTGCGCAAAAATAATTTTTCCGCCATATCTCTTTTTTAGATGAGCTTGAACACTTGCAGCTGCTGGTTTGTAATCACATGTGAAGGTCTCTGCAAACAAGACACTTATGGAAAATTGGTTTTCCTGTCTTGTTTCTGCAGGGTATGCATATATACGCTCAATACCTTCGATAAGGAAGGGATGTTCAGGACGGCCTTGTTTACCTCCTGCACCAGTAGATCGCGACAAGGAGTGCAGTTTTACGTAGCAATGTTTGTGGTACTAACCCTCAGTAGCAACAAGTTCACTTATACATGAAAGACGCCGAAGAATGTGTTGCCCCCATTCACTAGCTTGTCTAGATTTTTCCACAATCGATTCTTTCACTTCCAGTGTTTCCCTTCGATGGAGTTCATCCTGTAGATATTTGGGCAATTTTATCTGCTTCTCGAAATATTCCTTGGAGAACTTTTCACCACAAAGGAAACAATAATATCCAATGATGTGACGCCTTGAATCCGACGCACTTTTCAGCCTTTCCCCACACGAAGACGATGGTTGAGCAAATCAAACATCTCGTTCTCGCTGGACAAATGCTTACACATTACTTCCCACAGTGTACCTCTCCCTGCATGCGTCATGTACGGTCACTTCATTTAAACTGCACAGAAAACCTCATGTTCCTTTCAAGCCCACGTTTCTGACTCATTTTTATCAGCGTCTAAATTCCGCGTCTTTTCACTGTCACTGTTCCCTCTGCAAGCACTTACCGACGACCCCGAAACAAACATGCGACATATTGTAAAACAGAAAGTACTTAAAACGCCACCAAGATCAAGATTTAGACGATTTTTGTTTGAAACGTTCTTCACGGAGCCGAATACGGCTGTTTCTAAGGGCTGACTGGGTGTAGTGGGGAAGGCCTCGGAGGCAAGAAGTTTGGGAGGGAGGACAGAACACCCGCTAAGTCACGACTCTGAGTAAGGGGGACGGGAGGGGGATTGATACCTTCGCACAACAGAAGGCCTCGCTACAAACGAAAGACCCATTCCCTTAATGGCTGAGTAATACCCAAAAACGGAGAGGCTTTCGTTTTTTTTTTTTACAGCAATACCTACTTTCACAAATATATTTGTATGTACTAACACATAATTACACCTATTTATATACAATATGTTAATAATCATCGTCAATGAGTAATTCTTGCTTTTTTTTTTAACATACACAGGATAAGAGGACTGCAATTCGTCTGGGTCAGTTTATTGAATAATCCGATTTTTCCAAATTTTCATTTTTTAACGATAACTAGAAATCTATTGGGCCTATGGACTTCGTTCTGTACTTAGATTAAAGCTAAATAACTGCTCTATAACTTTGTTTTGTATGACTTTCCCCGTGGGATGAACATTAAAGCCAATATTCTAGCCGAAAGATGTTTGAAGTCCAATATCCCAGGAACTATTGGACTTACAGAGCTGCGGTTGGACTTAAATTTTAGAATATTTTATCTACATTAATAGAGGTGAGAGTGAGTTTTCGTCAAAAAACCACCCTTCACGAGTTATAAGCCAAAACCAGAAAAAGGTCCGAAAATTTCGAGGTTTTTTGGCTCTTAAAAGTTACGCAAAAGGATTTCGAAGCTGCAAACTTGGTTTAATACTACTCTAACATGTCCTAACAACATACCAAAAATTCAGCTTCCTGCAATTTTTTGGACCTAAACATACTTGACGACTGGCCTAATTTGGGAGTGGCGGAAGACGTGCAGGGAAACGTCCACTGCAGTCTGGCTGGTCACTGTGTCCTCGGTGGCGGAGTGGTGCCGGGCGCCGTGGCTCAGCGCGCCCGGTCAGGGGGCTAAATGCCCTCTGTAATAAAAAAGCTGAGCCAAAGATTCAACGAACACTCAAGAATGAACCGAAACAACGACCGCAAAGCATAGATCTATCTGAGAGAGAGAGAGAGAGAGAGAGAGAGAGAGAGAGAGAGAGAGGAGAGAGGGGGAAAAAAGTGGTCAACGCGTCTGCCTAGTAAGCAGGAGATACCGGGTTCGAATCCCGGCCGGGCACACATTTTCATTCGCCGCACATTAGTATTCCATCTAAACCTAGTACAGTGAAGCCATAACTGATCGCAAATTGCGATTTATTTCATTAAAATGAACGCTACACGTCGTCAAAAATATATAAAAATAAAAAATATATAAATGTTTGTTTATTGGGAAGAATTCGTCCCACCATTGTATTTGAGACAGCTCCAATTATTTGAAGAACATATACTTAAAGCGTCTTTACAGTTTCCAAAATAATGCGAGGGTCGTCCACAAAGTAAGTTCCATTACTATTTGCGTAGCAGTTACTCGGAGTCAAGGAGAAGTCATGTACGTCATTTTCAGATCGCTGCTGCCGACGTGTGCTTTGTAGTGCTTCTTTATAATGGCAGTCGTGTGAAATCAGATCTGTGGATTCGATTTCTATACGCAAGGAAACTTAAATCAAAGGAAATTCATTGGCAATTCTGCGAGGTTTACGGATAAAATGCTATGAGTGATTCAATGGTTAGAAGATGGGTCAGACTGTACAGTGAAGGACGTGATCTAGTGCACGATGTAGAACGAAATGAACGCCTGTTGGTGGTTAGTGATGAACTGGTTCATACAATTGAAAAAAACTTTGCTCACGTCCAGTACCCAAAATTCTTACTGAACTATACTAAAAACAGCGGCCGGGCACTGCACTTCAGTTTTGACACGCTTCAATGAAGAAGGCGATGGTTTTATTTCTCTGATAGTAACGGGGGATGAAACTTGGGTATCGTACGTCACCCCTGAAAGAATACGGCGATCAATGGAATGGAGGCACACTTCATCCCCAACGAGAGTTAAGACTAAGGAAATCTTGACACCTCGAAAAGTTATGTGCACCGTTTTTTGGGAATGAAAATGCTTTTTGTTGATTGATTTCTTACCACGAGGCCAAACTATTAATGCACATGGCTACTGCGAGACCATTATAAACTGCGCCGCGCAATACAGAACAAGCGCTGAGGATTACTGTCAGAAGGTGTTGTTCTTTCTCCACGATAATGCCCGACCGCACACGGCGAATGTTGCCAAAGGACTCTTATTGGAAAATCACAAGGCACTGTTTGATCATCCTGCGTACAGCCCTAACCTCAATCCTAACGACTTTCATCTCTTCTTACACCTAAAATCTGTCCTTGGTGCTCAATACTTTAACGATGATGACGAGCTGAAATAACGTATTACCAAATGTTCAAATGTTTGTAAATCTATCGGACCAAACTGCGTGGTCATCAGTCTGTAGCTTACAAACTACTTAAACCTAAGTAAACTAACCTAAGGACAACACACACACACACACACCCATGCCCCAAGGAGGACTCGAACCTCCACGGCGAGTCCTCGCGCGCTCCGCAGCGAGACGCTTTAGACCGCTCGGCTACTCCACCGCGGTACGTATTACCACATGATAGAATACACAAGTGGCAATCTTCTACGAAAAGGGCATACAAAAACGTGTGCCACGTTATGACAAGAGCCTACAAAAATTCGGAATCTATATAGAAAAGTAGTTTCACAATTGTAGATTTTTATACAATAAACATTTTTTTCTGTATCTGCACACGTTTGTTTTATATAACCTAACGGAACTCACTTCGTGGACATACCTCGCATTACCCATTCATCTACCAAAATATTCGTCAATAACTTCAAAAATGTTGGAGCCTTAAATTTGGTCGTCAGTCCAAGGTCTAAAACTTCCCATAACTAATCAGTTACGTAGAGAAACACGACTTCGCTGTTCATAGGTAAGGTTTGATAATTTTCTGATGCCGTAGAAAGAACGTCCGAATATTTAGGGCTCTGTTGAGACATTGACATTTTGGAAATTCGCAGTCTTTGTTAGTTCCATGTCAGTCAATGTAAGCAGTTTCTTGTAGAGCATGGTGAGATATTCATTCACAATGGTGGGAGACGACAAGGGTAACCCGCATTGCGTTGGTGATGGCTGTGTCCCTAGTGGTGCAGAGTTCAGACGCGACTACATAGCAGGCAGGAGGATCTGGGTTTGAATCCCGGCTGTTCACAAATTTTCAACAATCCCCAATGATTTATTTCGATGTCCACTCGTAGCCGGCATCGAAAAATCCTTTGTGTACCCGTACCTATACGTTCCGGCAATCGAATTCAGTACGTCTGAGCCCTCGTAATTTCAGCTGAAAAGTTAGGTCACATCTGCAGTCAAACTTACCCGGTTGCTGCATTGGTCGCCTTGGGCTAGTCGCATGGACACCAGAACCATCCAATTTCTATAATGAGGCTTAAAACCTTCAGATCACAGAGAGATTTGCAATACATCTGTTAGCTGACTAGTTGCGGCTCCATTCGAGCCATCTTCGGACCATTAAAATACTGTAGGTGTCGTCGTCATTGATTTGTACACAGTTAAAAAGTACTTATTGTATCATTTTGTGATTAATGGAAGTAAAACTGTGTACCAAATTATTAACAAAAATACCCACAGTATTTTAATGATCCGAAGATGGCTGTAATGGAGCGAAAACAAGTAATCTAATACAAATAAGATAAATTACTCTGTCTTTATATTAACTACGTACGACCTCTGTGTCAGTTGACCAATGTAAACAACCACATCCGATTGCTTCCCACTCGACGTTTTGGTGAGGGGGAGTATAGGGCCTCCTGTATGAAACACCTATTATATCGCCGACCGAGCGAGATGGTGCACTGGTAACGAACTGGACTCGCATTCGGGAAGACGGTGGTTCAAATCCACCTCCGGCCATCCAGATTTAGGTTTTCCGTGATTTCCTTAAAATCACTTTAGGCAAATGCCGGGGTGGTTCCTTACCCAAAGCTCCGGGCGTTAGCTCCGTCTCTAATGACTAAGCCGTCGACGGGACGTTAAACCCTAAGCTTCTTTCTTCCATATCTCCGAAGATCCTAGTTGACTGTATTGTTGCAGGAGCAGCATGTATTTGAGATACACCAGAGATATTTGAAAAGGTGCACCGTTCATTGCAGCTTCGATGACAGACGGGTCTTGATAAATCGACTTTTAATCAATTTGCGTATTTATGGTATATCGCCCCAAATTTGCGTTTGGATAGGTGATTTCCTGTCAGAGAGAACACTGTTTCTAGTAAACGATGGTAAAGCATCGACTACAACAGAGGTGATATCGGGCGTTCCACAGGGTAGTGTTATTGGTTCTGTGTTGTTCCGTATTTACATAAACGATTTGGGAGAAAATCAAAGTAGATCTCTTAGGTTGTTTGCAGATGATGCCGCCATTTACCGTCTAGTAAAATCATCTGAAGATCAACTGGAGAATGATCTGAATAAGATATCACTATGGTGTAAAAATGGCAATTCACTCTAAATGTCCACATGAGTACGAAAAAAAAATCCGTTAAACTCTGTTTACAAGATAAATCAATCAAAAGTGAAGGCCGTAAACTCCACTAAATACCTAGGATTAACTATTACTTCAGACTTAAACTGAAAAGAACACGTAGATAATGTCGTGGGAAAGACGAACCAGAGACTGCGTCTTATTCGTAGAACCCTTAAAAGATGCAACAGAACTACTAAAGAAACTGCGTACACTCCGCCTGTACGTCCTTTTTTGGAGTATTGCTGCCCAGTGTGGGATCCTTATCAGGTGGCTTTGACGGAGGATATCGAAAGAGTCCAAAGAAGGGCAGCTCGTTTCGTATTGTCACGATACAGGGGAGACAGCGTTACAGAAATGATACAGGATCTGGGGTAGGAATCATTACAACAACGGCGCTTATCGCTGCGGCGTGGGCTACTTACGAAACTCCAATGGCCAACATTCTCCACCGAATGCGAAAATATATTGTTGACGCCAAGATGCATAGGCAGAAATGATCATCAGAGTAAAATACGAGAAATCAGAGCTCTAATGGATTCTTCCCGCGTGCTATTCGAGAATGGAATGGGAGATAAATAGCATAAAGGTGGTTCGATGAACCCTCTGTCAGGCACTTAAATGTGATTTGCAGAGTATCCCATGTACATGTAGAAGATGTCCAGTTGTAACGTGTGACTATGTAAATACAACGACATTTAATAATGCCAGTTAGTATCTGCGACTACAGGTTGTTTGTGATTTCAGATTCTTGACGTACGATCGACGTGCTACGTCATGTTGTAAAAGTTTTCTTGAATGACGCTGCATATTAGTAGATGGCATGTAAGCGCGTGTATGGTATCCTGCGACATCATGAAGGGGCACTACCAAGCAAAACACTTCAGTGCCAGGCGCCTCAAAGCCCCGGCCATGCGAGCGCTCACGTACTGGAACTAACTTTAGCGGCCCTTCAAAGCGTCAGATCCCCCAGCCGACACAGATGTCAGCCCTCGCAGAGTGCGCTTTCTGCAACGAGATCCCAGATGCAAGCTTAGGCGGGTAACGCACTAGGCAGGCAGGCTGCGGCAGCCAAAATATTGAACAGCCAGTTGTTGGCAGCCAGCGTTGGCAGCCAGCTGACGGCCAGTTGTGCCCAATCGGCCGAGCGACATGGACGTGTAAGGTGCGATAATCGTCCACCTGCTGCCTCAAAGGAAACGCAAAGCAAACAAGAGATATTGGATTCATCCTCTGCTTGCGGAGCGGCACTCGAAGGGTTTGTTTAAAAATTACTTCAAGGATCTTCGATACTACCCAGATCGCATTTTTAAGTATACAAGATTGTCAGTTATACGTTATTGTCGGAGACGAAGCGTTTGGTATTTCTGAAAATTTAATGCGTCCTTATGGCGGAAGGAGTTTAACATACAAAAACAGAATCTTTAACTACCGACTGTCTCGTGCTAGGCGCTGGTATTCTGGCAAATAAATGGAGAATTTTTCATCGCCCAATGGATGTTCGGGAAGAATTTACAATTGCCATAATAAAAACATGCTGTGTTTTACATAACTATGTGCGAGAAAGAGATGGCTACAAATTTGAAGACACACTGTATGTCTCTCCAGCACTGGAAGTTTCCCCAGGTCCTGCTACAGTAGGGGGCCGTTTATCAGCATCGGCATATAGAGATTTATTTGCGGATTACTTTACGAATGAAAATCCGCTGGAATGGCAAAACAGAATTGCATTGGGGTAGTAATTACATATTATGTATGTAACTATTGTTTCCATGTGAATTAGTGTGTATTAAGTGTACAGTGAAACCCTCTTCTATCTTATTGTAGCTGTAAGCAATTTTTTCTATCTAATAAATAATAACTTACCGAATTCATTCTTTTCGTTTTCAGACATCTCCTCACACATTACATTTGCGATTTCCTTCTACCTCCTAGCCGGTCGCGGTGGCCGAGAGGACTGAGGCGCTCAAGTCACTGTCTGCACGGCCACTACGGTCGGGGATTCGAATCCCCTCTCGGGCACGGATATTTGTGCCGTCCTAGTTCGTAAGTAGTTGATAAGTAGTTTGTAAGTTTAGGGACTGATCACCCCGTAGTTAAGTCCCGTAAGCTTAACAAACATTTGAACAATCTACCTCCTTCTCTTCACATCACGATCACTATATTGCTCACAAGACATCCCGGATTTCTCTTCGTCTTTGAATTTCATGAATAAATTTCTGTTTGTCGAACGTCATGACAACTTGGAGACAAGGTATGGCTGCTTCGTCAAGTGCGCGGAGATTGCCGGCAGCCACACGCGTTCACTGCGAGGCTCGCTGTTGGCACTGGCTGCCCGCAGCCAGCTGCTCTGTGCTGCCACTGCCGTGCAGTCGGCCGCGTTTTGGTGGCTGCCGCAGCCACGAATTCAAATTCAAATGTTCAAATGTTTGTATAGCCTATGGGACTTAACTACTGGGTTATCAGTCCCTAAACTTACAAACTACATATGAACTAGCTAAGACTAAGGACGGCACAAATATCCATACCCGAGGGGGGATTAGAATCCCCGACCGTAGTGGCCGTGCAGACCGTGATTGGAGCGCCTCAGTCCCCTCGGCCACCGCGGCCGGCAGCCACGAATTCCTGGCTGCCCAGTGCCTGTAGCGGCCTGCCGTATACCACCATTGTTTCATTGGCTGCCACAGCCTGGCTCCCTAGTGCGTTACCGGCCTTGAACAGCCGGTCACGGATGAACAGAGACGCCCCTCCACATTTTACCAGTTGTGTACCCTGCCCCAGTTTCCCATACAGTTCTGCTTCCTGTTAGAATGCGCCCTGCTACAGTTCCAGACTACAAATATCGCTGTCGACGGAAATGTGAACAGGTGCCAAATCGCCAGGAAGTTGAACGTCAATTGCGTAGAAGTTTCGAATAAAAGAACTCAATAACTGTTCTAAACATCACTGCGAACGGAGCTCTGTAGATTATACAGATACACTCAGTCGCAAAAATATTCTGACAGTGGAAAGTTTCACAATGAGTACTCGAGAAACACTGACTATGAAACCCAAACATATTTATTAGCAGTATATATGCATAACAACATTAATTACAAAAGAATTACTGTATTATTTCGTTTACAAAACATAAATTACAGAAAAATTAACAATATAGTGAGGACAGTTTACAACTCAGCGCAAAGACGTGGCGACGAGCTGCGACAGGCACATACAAAAGACACACACATACAACACTTTCAGCTATCGGCCATGGCCTTCTTCAGAAAATAGAACACTCACGCAATCACACAGCCACACAACACAGTCATACAACCATCACCTCCGACTGCCGCACTTCGAATCACGCTCTGCGTGAAAGATGAAACAACCTGCACACCCTGCTGCTACAAAAGTATTCGGACACTGTCCAAGAACTGTTTATAAGTTGTACGACGAAAATGTCAATACCTTGTTGGTCCACCTTTCATTTTCAATACCTCTTCCAATCTACTAGGCATACTTCCTACGGGTTTTTTCGTGAAATCTGGGCCTATATTTGCCCATTCTTGGCGCAGTTTCTCTTTCAAGGTCTCCTTCGTATAGACGTTGTCTGCGCGGAGGGTCCGTTTCAATTTATCCCACAAATGTTTGATTGGGTTAAGGTCTGGTGATTGGGAAGGGGGGTCCAATACTTTCTGGCAATTGAAGAGCAACCACATTTGTACGATATGCGCGGTATGCTTGGGATCATTATCCTGATAAAAATGAAAGTTGTTCGCAATACCTAGATGTCCTCGTAGTATATTCAAATACGCTTCCTTGTTCATCGTAATATCAGTGAACACTAAATCACCCACACCATTTCCGGACATGCATCCCTACACCATGATGCTCCTACCTCCAAACTTTACTGTTGGTTTGAGCTTCCTAGGAATCAGCTCTTAATTGGTCTTTCGCCAGACGTTTGCCTCTCCGCAGCTTTGTCATAATGTAAATTTTCATTCGTTGCAAAATATCACCCGATTTCACCAAGCTTGATCGTATTCGGCGTATTCCATCGCAAACTGAATACGTTTCTTCTGGTTCACTGCAGTTATGAATGGCTTTCGCCGTGCCACTCGACCACGGTACTCCGATCGTCATAGTATTATCCGCACGGTTTCGTGATGAACTTTTATACCAAGGTCTCCATCCACCTCACTTGCAATTCGTGTGGCAGATATTTTCGGATTCTGTTGTTTCGTACAATCACACCTTTATCTCTCTGGGGAAATGTCCGTTGCATTTACTGCAACGGAATTCCCATCAGTCTTCTTTCTCGAACCGTTTAATAAAGTCGTGAACTGTACTTTTCTTCGTGTTCACTATTGCGGCAATTTCCCTGCAGGTTTTCCCCTTCGCGTGATGATAAACTACAAGTTGCCTTTGCTTCCTTCTGCGTCCCATCGTAGACCTGCATAGGCTCACGATACGTGTTTACTAATCGTCGCTATAGTCTCGCGGAAATTTCGGACACACTGCAGTCGCTTCACCCTCTGTGCGTCTCGGAATGAACTATTCTCTCACGTTGTCCGCCTTTGTCCGAATACTTTTGTTGCACCTTCCCATGCCGTTTTTAGGAAATATTAAGTAACAGACACATGTGCGACAACAATTCTTCGTATTTGACGCGTGTTTCACGTTGCGACATCGTACCCGGAGTTCCAAATGCATTACAAAGTGCAATTTCTGTATTTGTTCATGCGGCAAACTGCAAAATTATGTGCATTTACGTGATGTCCGAATACTTTTGTGACTGACTGTATTTTCATTGTGGTTGTTTAGTTGAGGTACAGCAATGAACAGATATTTGTTTATAGGTTTGGGTCCGTATATTTGAAGTATTTGTTTATTTATTTTGCTCTAGGAGTTTTGCCTTTATTTACATCACTGTTTTAATGTTTGCAGATGCTGTTCTACATGTGTTGTTGCTACTGGTTCGGTGTTTTTCTTCTTTTCTTTATTCCATTAGAATGTTTCTTCGCAGAACTAATTTTATTTTGACCGGTGCCTAGTACAGTGAAAATTTACATTAAAAATACATCAAGGAAAAATAAAAAATAACAGATCACAAGAGGCAACAAGACATGTAGGGGAATATTCACAAAAACTGCCGTTGACGATGCAAATAAAGCTGAAAAACGGGTGACAAAATAAACACTTTTTGTTGTTTTGTTGCATAGACGGATCCTATAAACAAATACCTGCACATTAATATAAACAATTGCGCAAAAAAAGGACAGCAAACAACTAACAAGGCGTACAGTGGTTGGACTTCAGTGTCAAATTCCATGTAGCACACAGTGGCGAATATTCCATTCTTTTTCTTCTTCTTTTATTTCTTTCTTATTTTGGTATTTTTTCTGCTTCTACATGTGGTAGTTAGAAACATATTTGTCCTGTTGTATTTACGGGGTGGCTGGACCCCTTCCTGTCGCCACGCCGTTACCTTACCGGAAAGAAATGTATCCACCCCAACTACATTCGTGTGGTGTTATTCATTTAAAACTGTGCGAACGTTGTCTCAATGCAACAAATAGTGGGACCTTTGTACCTGTCCGATTTTCCTAAAACCACACGCTCATTTTTAATGTCGTGTAAAATCGGTCTGAGGTCGATGCAAGTGACAGAATCCAGAGATCGGCGTACAACAACGCGAGGCCATACGCTATGATCGGAGTCTAGCACTCGTGGAGACATGGCTTAGCCACAACCTAAGGGACGTTTCCAAAATGAAAGTTTCACTCAACAGCGGAGACTGCGCTCATATGAAACTTCCTGGCAGATAAAAATTGTGTGTAGAAACCGTCTCCACCATATCATTTCTTCCGAGAGTGCTAGTACTCCAAGTTTCGCAGGAGAACTTCTGTGAAGTTTGGAAAGTAGAAGGCGAGGCACTGGTAGAAGTAAAGTAGTGAGGACGGACCTTGAAGCGTGCCGGGATAGCTCAGTCGGTAGACTGCTTGCCCGCGAAAATCAAAGATCCGAGGCTCGAATCCCGGTTTCGCCACATAATTTTAAACTGCCAGGAAGTTCCAGCTTACTTATTGGCCCTCGTTCCTCGCTAATCCGCGAGAATGTCCAGCCCATTACGAACACAGACGATCAAACCTACTATGTTTGGTTTCCAACACACGACGAGCTTCAACATCGTCGCAGGACTGCGCGAAGGTTGCCGCTATGCTGCAATAAAAGCAATACCGCATGCTATAAGTATCAGTATTTTTCTGGACGTTTAGTTAACTAAGCATAAAACTGATGCGACATGTATTATAGATGAAATTACATTTCATGAACTCTTTCCGATTTTTAACAGAGATTATAGAGATATTCGCGTCGTCACATTCATGAAGATCTACGTGATTAAAAGCAATATATGTTATTTCATGTTTCCGAAAGATTGTGGGTTATATACTCAAAAATTTAATTAACCGAAGTACTCAATGAAATGAGAATACCGCTAGTCATCTATGATAATCGTGCTATTTTTCAAAATTGTTCAAATGTTCAAATATTTTTCAAGCTTAAGGGACTTAACTACGGGTCATCAGTCCCTAAACTTACAAACTACTTATGAACTAGCTTATACTAAAGATAGCACAAACATCCATGCCCAAGGGAGGATTCGAACCCCCGACGGGGAACGGCCTCGAGCATCGGAGCATAGCGCCTCAATGCTCTCGGCTGCTCCGCCGCGGCGTGCTATTTTTTTACGCCCGCTCTTTCCGGCGCTGTTATTAGCTTGTCAAATGAATCATATGGAACATTTATCGAAAGAAATAGATCTAATAATGATTTTCTATTTATATCAGAAACGCGCTCATGAGATATTTCAGTCCTCCTCCGTGCAGCTCCGTTTCACTGATGCTTCTTGTTAATACCCACATGGAAAGAACATGTGTATAAAACCCAAAGTTTGCTTTCGTTCATTAAAGATATAACTGACCGCATAGGCCGGATGTAAAACGAATTTCGTCGTTGTTTACAAAACCACCCGGAAAAAAAAAAGAAATTAGGAGAAAGGTTGCTGCAAACCGCTCGAAAAAGGGGTAGTTTATATGTATCCACATAGATTTGTACTACCGTACTACCATAAGCGCAACTGTGGACAGAGAGATGTTCTGTTGTGGAACACGCTTTTCACCCAGTTATTCAGCAGACTCGGAACTCCATGCGGCCACGAGTGAATATTATAGCAGGTTTATAGGAGAGGAGATACAGAGTATTAAACATATTTTACTCGGAAGAAGGAGGTGCATAACTAAAACTGTGTATCAGACTTCAACTGTAGAAACAGCAGACGAATGACAATCGCCCGATGGCTCGACTTTTAAAACTGTGTGACGTCATGCCTCTGGTCAGAAGCCAGAGAAAATGTACAGTCAGTAGCGGACCATGGTACGAAGTCATAGAACCTACAGTTCCTCGTGAAGAGGAACAACTATATGTAGTAATCGGTTTCTCCAATGAAAGCCATTCGCACAAAGTATTAACACGGAGTATTTTAATTATACTATTCCGGCGATGTATTCCATTTTATTCGTGATATCCGTTTCATTGCTTGTCATTTACTTGTCAATTTATCTCTCTCCTCGTTTTCACGTGGTAACTCTATCGTCTTTCCTGGATGTAACCATGTAGAGCCTGACAATACTCATTAGTGCGCAAATCTTACACATACCTTGGTATGAAATGTTGCCAGCTTCTTATTTCTTATCACGTTGTAAAATTTCCCTGTTCAAATATTTGTAAATCTAAGGGACTTACCTGTTGGGGTTATCAAATGTGTCAAATGTTTGTAAATCTAACGGACCAAAATGCGTGGTCATCAGTCCGTAGCTTACAAACTACTTAAACTAAGGTAAATTAACCCAAGGACAACACACACATCCATGCCCTAGGGAGGACTCTAACCTACGATAGCGAGCAACCGCGCGCTCCGCAGCGAGGCGCCTTATACCACTCGGCTACTGCACTGCGGCTGGGGTTCTCATTCCCTAGGCCTACAAACTACTTAAATTAACATAAACTGTCGTATGCTAAAGACAACACACACACACATGCCTGAGGTAGTTGCCGATCCTCTGGTGGAAATCAACACGGGCTCTGCTGGACGGCGTCTTGGATCGCATGGCCACTCCACCGCTGGTAAATTTACTCTGACACTACACAGAAATAGACGCGCAACAACATTACAGAAGTAATGTACCAATTCGACAAGAGAAGAGAAAATGGACAGTAAAAGTACTGTACACAACAAAAGTGCTGATTGGGACAGAACTCCTTATATGTTGTACTGTTCATGTGGAAACTAGAATCTAAGTGAGAAGACATATGGATAAATAACAAAGAGAGAGCAATAAATATCTACGGTTTGATGTGGCGAATGAACGCATACTTCCTTTAAACAGATTGCTTTATCTCAGAGTAACAGCACCAGGTGACGCCAGTTATTTGTTGTATAGAGCGTGAATTTAAATTCGCGCACTCGGGGTTCGCAGCGCGATTCCTCACCTGCCAAAATGAAAAATGTCTCCCACAAAATTTCATCGTACGCCAGGAAATGAACGTCAAAGACTGAGATGCTGTGTGTTCCATACGTCAGTGTGTTTCATAATTACACCAACAAACTTGTAAGGGATGTATTAATCGTCCTGAGGAACAAAATTAGCATGGAAACCCATGGCCGGAAACGCCATTCAACGACGCTCCAGACAGTCCAATTTACAGACACCAGCTTCTGCCGCTAGACATCCCCTCCAGCAAGTTTGACGCTCTGTAGCGTCATTCGATGGCGTTTCCAGCCATGGGTTTCTATGCTCACTTTGTTCCTCAAGACACATCCCAAATCCCCTAGAAGTTTGTTCGTGTAGTAGTGCAATTCTGAAACACACTGACGTATGGGACACACACCCATCTCAATCTTCGACGTCCATTTACGTCCTGAAATATGCGCAGGACGAAATTTTGTAATTGACTTTTTTTTTTTATTGCTAGCGTGTGAGGAATCGCGCTGCGAAGCCCAAGTGCGCGAATTTAGGTTCACCCTGTACATTTAATCGATACCGTTTATAGCAAAACCGCCTTTAACGACGTAATGGCTGTAACAGTGAAATCTAATAGTCCTGCCTATATGCTATGTAAACGCTTTATTGAAGAAAATTTCGGAGTAAATCATCGTTTATTGCGACATTGCATAAAGCGATGTATTTTTATAAAATAGGCTGGCCTAAAACTACCTGCTTTAGTGTACGACGCATTTCGAGCATTGAGGGCTCATATTCAGGCACCTCTTCGATGATTTACATATTTTTAAAGACCAAATGTGGATGGTAACTACATGGAATATTTTAAATAAAGGTTCACAGAATTAAGGAGATTGAACCATTAACTTACAGATTAACATTGGTGTACAAATCTGTCTGGTGTAGCATGGGCTATTTTTAATTCCATTTTAGATAAATATATTGACTATAACTTTCAACATTTTATTTCGATGTCTTACATATCTCTAGGTTCACAACAACAATGTAAAACTTATAATGAAACTGCTATTTCGTGTACATATGACGTTCAAATGAGTACCATGTGTGAATGTCAACTTGGCTTATGGCTCCATAATTCTGATCGGAAGGTTTTTATTAGCAAGTGTTGAATGTACAGTGGTCTCATTTATATTTATTTATTCATTTATTTATTTCTTCTCGTAAGGCACCAAACGTCTGACGTCATCAATCTTTAGACTTACGCATTGCTTAAACTGACTTATAGTAAGGACAACAATAGCATTCCCATAACCCAGGGAGGTCTCAAAGAAAGATTGACAGATAATGGAGACTGGTTAAGCAGGAGTGGCTAGAAAACAAATTCAGGGGAGTAGAAGATTCTATGATTAGGTGAATGATAAATACCACCCACGGGAAAATAAAAGAGAAGTTTGGAGACAAGAAAAGCAGTTGCATGAATATGTAGAACTCCGTGGAAAACCATTAAACAAAGAAGGGAAAGCTGAAATGTGGAAGGCATATGTTGAAGGCTTCCACAAAAAAATGAAGGCAGAATTGTAGAAATGGAAGAGAAAGTAGGGGAAGATGAGATGGGACATACAATACTGCATGAAGAATTTAACACAGCACTGAAAGATTGTCGCGCGGAATTGCGGCGTGGTCTACGGTCTTCTGAGCGGCTGTTCCCGGCGGAATTTAGAGTCCTCCCTCGAGAATGTGTGTGTGAGTGTGTGAGTGTGTGTGTGTATGTGTGTGTGTGTGTGTGTGTGTGTGTGTGTGTGTGCGTGCGTGCGTGCGTGTGTGTGTGTGTGTCCTTAGTGTAAGTTAGTTTCAGTAGTTTGTAAGTCTAGGAACTGATAACCATAACAATTTGGTCTAATAAGTTTACGAATATTTTGACTTGAACCGAATGATTTGAACTGCTGATATCGTTGAGAGAGACAAAGAAATTGTTTCATCTGCTATGCAAGCTGCATGGGACAGGGGAAATACGCTCCAACTTCAAGAAGAATATAGTGATTCCAGTTCCTAAGAAAGCAGTTACAAACAAGTGTGAAAATTGCAGAACTGTCAGTTTAAAAGTCATGTTTGCGCAATACTAACATGGATTATTTACAGACGAAAGGAAAAACTGGTGGAATCCGACTTTGGGATTTAGGAGAAATGCAGAAACACACGAGCCAATACATTACAACTTATCTTAGAAGACAAGAAAGGCTAACCTACGTTGTTAACTTCTGTAGATCTGGAGAAAGTTTGTTGACTGGAATAAACTCTTTCAAAGTTTGAAAGCAGCAGTCCTAAAATATAAGAAACGAAGAGTTATATTCAACTTGTACAAAACCCAAACAGCAATTATTAGATTCGTAGGGCATGAAAAGGTCGCAGACGTTGGGAAGGGAGTAAGACAGGGCTGTAGCCTTTCCCCAATGATGTTCAATCTGTACATTGAGCAAGCTGTGAAGAAATGCAAGGAGTAACTTGGAAAATGACATAAAGTTCAGGGAAGTGGAAGAGAAACTGAAGGTAATGGACAGTTCATTGAGATGAATATTAAAAAGAATAAAACAAGGGACATGGAATGTGGTGTAAGAAAATAAGGCGATTTTGAATGAACTAGATTAGGAGATGGGAGAA
Source organism: Locusta migratoria (assembly GCA_026315105.1). Lineage (NCBI taxonomy): Eukaryota > Metazoa > Arthropoda > Insecta > Orthoptera > Acrididae > Locusta > Locusta migratoria. The sequence continues at coordinate 192,479,580 of CM048746.1, read as the reverse complement.
GTACGTCTTAAAAAGCCCTGTAGTTAACGTAATTGAGTTTAAAATTAAGCAGAATCTTATTTTGAAACACAAACCAGATGCTACAGTACTAGGATCACTAACATACAATGGACGATATATATCACTAAAACTTCGGAAACTGCAATACAATAATGGAAAAATCAAATGTTTGTAAATCTATTGGACATAACTACTATGGTTATTAGTCCGTCGCTTACAAACTAATTAAATTTATTTAAACTAACCTAAAGGTAACACACGCGTACACACAAACAAACAAACACGCGCGCGATGGAGGGCTCGAACCTCCGACGGGAAGAAACCGCGAACTTCGCAGTAAGGCACCATAGAGCGTTCGGTCATTGCACCGTGGATACAATAATGGAGAAACCTGAGACTGTCAACAGTATCGTTTAAATAATTGAAAACACAAAACGAAAAGGATGTGTCAAGGATTTGTTAAGGTTCATGGGTGATGCAATGATTTAGTGGTTATAGAATATGTCACTAGCAACTCGAATTATCTAGATAATAGTCATACTTGTAGTACAGAAGGCAGAGCTAGAAAAAAAGAAGATGAAGTAGACGGTGATTATTATTATTATTATGACGGTGAAGAGGTGCAAATCCTCCCTCAGTTACTGCCACGTGTGTACGGCCGCGCTGTCTGAGGCACCATGTCACGGAGGTTAGAGTGCAAATACGTGTATGTTGTTCTTACCATAGGTCAGTTTAATTAGTGTGTAACTTTAGGAACTGACGACGAATAGTAACACATAAAACAAACAGAAAAAGTGCCCACTTTAATGTACGGACCACAGGAAAACAGTATTATTTTATTTCTATAGTTGTATTTAGTCAATGTTTTTTTTTCAGTATCTTCTTCAGAGTTCCCGTATTATAGAAACTATTACATTGAAATTACTGGTATTACAGAAAGGTGTTACTTAAGGCTGTTATTTAAATACATGAAAAATCAGTAATTTTCGTGCATTCGAACCTCCGGCGGGAGCGGCCACGCCGTCAGCGACGTCGAGCCCTAGACTACACACCCATTCCCGTGTGGCATGACGACTTACGCACTGCTAATATCAAGCCGTCCAGGCGATAGTAACGTTACAAGACAAAGTATGACTGCTAGACCAGGCAATCGGTAGCTTTACCTCCCAAGTTTTGCGGGAGTTTTGAAACTTTTTATACTTACAGATTTTCACGTGCTCTTCCAAATTTTCGCTTTGCCACCTCGTATCTTTGCCGCTCGCGCCGCCATGTTGTAAAAATGGCACCCAAGAACAGTTTTTGACGATATCTCTCTTCCGATGCATTTTACGATGAAAATAATTATGAGATAAAGTAAACTAGAGAAACTTTCCTACAATTTATGACGTAACCTGTTTTTTGTGAAGTGAATAGTTTCAGATTAAGAACGCCGCAAAGTCTACGGCTACACGCGTAATGACGAAAACCCACTTTTCCACACCAACATGAAGTAAAGTAACTGGCGCGACTTTTTTATATGATATCCCCGGCAGGACTAGTCCACATATGATGCAAGGATCATTAAATTTAGTGCATTTTCCTTTGACAAACTATCCCTGACGAACTACGTAGCGCGAGTTCTTCGTTTACATAATCAAGCGAAGTTTCACGGATAGAAAGTTCTTTCGCACTATCCGCAATAGAGGTCTCCTCTTCGACGTTATCACCTTTTTCCTCGATTTCGTCGTAGGTTTGCTGAAGAACAGTCTCCGTTTCTTCCTCTTCATCACTATCCTGTTGTGGAACTTCGAAATTATGACAGGTACCAATGCAATTCACGCAAATAACGGAGCATTTTAATCCAACCTTTCTGCATCCGAAGCTCCCTGACATCACTTTCTGCATTTGTAAGAAGTAAGTTTTAATAATTCCTCTGGATCTGGGGGCTCGAATGTTTTCTGGAAGGAAAATTGCATTGTCACTTGTTCCATAAATCCACTCCATCCAGGCACGTTAGGTAGTTTAACCCATTTTGCATATAGCCACAATAAGTCTGAAGCAGACGGCATAATCTGTTTTGGAAACGAACGTATGCTGTCGAGGTTTCGAACTTTCATTGTTTTCAACCCATTACGTAACTCTTCTCGAATCGTTTCAATACAATGGTACCAAAAGGACACTGTATCTATTAGTCGCCGAGATCCATCCTTTTGAAACAAAAATGCTGCTACTCTGACTTGCATTGCCGACACTAACGATTTTGGCCTTGCTACGCTAATTGTGCAACGAGCAAGAGAAATACTTTCCATTTCTCATTGTTTCTGAATGTCATATATTCCAGGAAAACCCCTAAGTCTCAGGTATATCGGACTCTATTGTTTAAAAAAAATATCTGATGGAGGATAATATGTTGTCTCGTATATCTTGGAGTGAATATCCTCTACAACGATTGCTGCAGCTGTATTTACAATTCGTCGACGTTCTTCGGCCTTGTTTGCAGTTTTTTCGTTGTACCAGGCTTCCGTCAGTAATTTATGCCCTGTGTTTCGGAAGCAAACCCCAGGAGCCTTATTGGCAGTGTAGGCAATGAAAATATCGTCACCGTATTGTACAACGAGCTGTGCCGTCGGAGTTTTTATGTGTGGGTGGTAATCACATTCAATTTTGATCATAAGTTCATCTAGAGAGAACTGACAATCTTCAGAATTCTGTTCAAGATAAGAGTAAATATACTGCATTGCAGCATAGATTTCGTTTGCACATGGACCTCTTTTCTAAGACCTCATTCTTTGGCCTTTGATACAATTTTTTCATCCAAGAGTTGTGATACCGTGCACCGACGGCAACCAAATAATTTACTTGGTCGAGACGCTCAACAATCCCTCGATCCCAATCACCATTACGAGCTCTAGCAATTTGTGAAATGGTGTTTTTCATTGATAATTTACGCACACTATACACAATATTACCCTCGCATAAGTGCCTCTGTTTCGCTATAAACTCTGCTGTTATTTCAGCAGCGCACAAAAAGCAACGATTTCTTAATGAGAATGTTGAGGTAGTGGTGGATCGCAGTCGTGGATAAAAAGATTCGACATCGCCTCTTCTACATAACGATGCAGAGTGCAGAGATGAATTTCTCATTATTGTAGCGTTTGCGACTCACATCGTGAACCACTATCGTTTTCAGTCCCTCCAAGAGTCTTTTTTCCCCTTTATTTTAGCACTTGACTAAACGAAATTTCTCTAGTCTTTTCTCCGTCACTCATTCCACTTCCTTGCAATGGATTTTCATAGATAAAACTGTTCGCTTCCTCAGGATCCATGGTCCTGAAAATGCGAACGATAGAACGATGCACTCGTACTGATTTTCAGGCAGAACATTTGATCTCGGTTGGCAGACATTTCGTGGAAGGGATCCAAAAGTCCCCTGGGTAAAGGAAGGAAAGGCCGCTATACCTGTGACAGACCGTGTAACCTAAATTAGGCCGCAATAGGCCGAGTTTTCACCGCAAAGTAAAATATTTGTCGTTAAGTAGACTTTGCGGCACTCGTATGTGGAAGGGGTCCGAAAGCTCCAGGGCCAAGAAGGGAAATCCCGCTATACCTGAGACAGGTCGTTAAGTAAAATATTTTTCGTTTAGTAGCCTTTGCTGAGCACGTCAAAAAAAAAAAAAAAAAAAAAAAAAAAAAAAAAAAAAAAAAAAGGGTCAGGACATAAGTCGTAGGCATTTTTCTCTAGTGTAATTTATCTCATAACTATTTTCGTCGTAAAATGCGTCGGAGCGGAGATATCGTCAAACAACTGTTTTTGGGCGCCATTTTTCCAAAATGGCGGCGCGAGCAGTAAAGATACGAGGTGGAAAAGAGAAAATTCGAAAAGACCACATCATAATCTACAAGTATACCAATTTTCATACTCCCGCCCGCAAAACTTTCCAGGCAACCCCCTTTTGGACACCAAATGACTGTACTATACTAGTCAGTGATAGTATCACAGACTCTGAAACAGTCAGCCACTGTGATACTATCAATGACTAGAGCAATGACAGCAAATACTTATGTTATAATTCTGAATTCTTGTATAACGACATGTTAAGCTATTAGCTAATCTCTGCTAACGCTTGATAATGGTAAATGACCGAAACCGGTAGCACTGAGAAAAAATAAACAGCTATGGTCAACATGTCGTTCTGCAATTATCTAAAAGCTGTCATGCCCCATCTGTTCAACATTCTCAACAATATGTTAAATCCTAAATCGTTGATAGAGGAAAACAGTGTTGCGAGTGAAAATGTAGGTAATGAACAAATTGGTGAGTGCTGAATCTACAGATTCTGATTGGGATGATAATGTAATTCATTTTGAAGGATTAAACTTACCTTCCTTCCTTGAATCAGAACCAACAACAAACTTCGCTTTGACAGACAATGAATGTGTGTATTTCGACAAAATATTTGAAGATTGTATGATGCAACAGTTTGGTGCCAGAAATGATCAGTGGGACTTACGTGCCCCACTTCTTTTTGTGGAAAAATGGAATGTACTTAAACTTTTTGAGTATCATATTTGTAATCCTAACCCAAACATACTCTGTAAAAGCTGAGATAACTTATGATATTCTAAAAAATGATTCAGTATTGATCAAGAAATAATTAAGTAGGGCATTAATTACTTGCACTTCATCCAGGCGCCGGCCCACGCACACCAAACGGGACGACCGAGACAGGCACGGCATCGATACACTGTTTCCAATTACTAACACTTGGATACACAAATGAAGTGCCTTGGATCTCTGAAAATAGTGACAATCTATAAGTCGTGTCGTTGTTTTGAACACTGAGTCCTCTGAAAATATGTTAAGGTTGATGATTACTTTAAACCACGAAAGGGTTATTCAGCCTAGACCATAAGGCCGTGTTCACATTGCTGGCTGAGCCGAGACTCGCCGACACATTAAACACATCGATTTCAATATTGCACTGTTCACGCCGAAACGACGACATTCGGAATGTTTAATATCCGATTTTGGATGCGGTGTTGCTTCTGTAGTACAGTCATCACACGTCTCCTGGCTGCTTTCAACAGAAGCGTCTCTGCATGACAGCGGTTTTTTTCCATCATTGCACTTTTGAAAAATGTTATGTTTATTTTATCTTGTATTATTATTAATTCTATAATGTGAATAAAAAAATTCAGAGATGTTTTTAGTTCTTCACTTAAGGAAAAACTCTCTTTAATATCAGTCGAAATTCACGCGATGAGTCCATTACCACATGTTTCTTTTGTGCTTGAGATTGGATGGGGTCACTACAGTGTGAAAACAATAGTAATAAAATAACCAAAGAAAAAAAATGAACTGTAGACGGCTGTGAACAAGTTTTGGTCACTATTTCTTCTGACAGTGTGTGAGGCTCCCTTGTTGCTGGGGACAAGCCCACCGAGAAGGAAAAAACAAAACACACTGACCTGCCCTGCAGTGTTTGAGGCTAAATTAAATCTGCGCATTTTTCTTTTAGTTAAAGTAGAGAAATAGAGTCTCAGAAAGCGTCCTAACAAAATAAAGTAATAAATAAATTTTCTGAGAATCGTGTAGAGTTCTTTGAAAGTGGAGATGGGTCGAAATATAACACAGCATGTCCCACATGAAACTCATAACCTCACGAACGCCCTTGGACATCACTTGCAGCAAGAAAATTACATGTTTCAAAGTTACTTTTATGTATTATTTTTTACTTAGCTGATTCTTACTTTAATCTCGCGCTTGAGGGATACCGCTTTTATGTGGGAGACGCTGTACACAATTTTTTAATCTTGTGGTACATTTACCTAGAGCTACAAAATATAAAATATAAAGTTACTAAATTGTGAATTGGTCAGTTTAAACGTAGATGAGTCTGAAAACGTAAGTATATTTTTGGGATTCTTCCTTTTATTATCTCCACCTTGTAAGCCATTAACTATGTCAGAAAATTTTATTTCAGTTCAACAACCTAAAAAGTCGCAGTTTACATTAATTTATTATTTTCTGCTTGTTCTAAACACGAATTGAACATTGCATTAATTGTATTATGCGGTCAACAAACTAATTTGTCTCAAGTATGGCTCCATGTAAACCCATAGCAGAACGTTTTCCATTGTAATCTGTCGCCACCCAAGGGAAATTCGTTTATACTTTCTTCTTGCCGGCCGCGGTGGCCGAGGGGACTGAAGCGCTCCAGTCACGGTCTGCACGGCCGCTACGGTCGGGGGTTCGTAACCCCCCTTGGGCATGGATATTTGTGCCGTCCTTAGTATAAGGTAGTTTGTACGTTTAGGAACTGATGATCCCGTAGTTAAGTCCCATAAGCTATACAAACATTAGAATACCTTCTTCCTGTTATGCGGCTGAGAATAGAACCCGGACGTCCATATGCCTACTAGGCAGACGTCTTACTACTAGACCATCGCACCACTAGCGATTAACTCTTTGAGGGGCAGTGGCCTTGACCAGGCATTGGCTCTTTCAAGGGCGGTGGTTACCGATGTTAACTACTTGTTTAACGACATCTGGTGACCGAATGGGGCAGCAATTGTCACTGCGAGCCACACAGATAGTTGAGGGAGTTCTCCCTAGATGCGCGGCATTGGATATCACGTAGTTTGCTTTCCTATTGTTGGTACAGCACAGTTTGTTTGTTTCCTTGCAGCAGTTTTGTGCGGTTTAGTTGGTGTACGTTTTTGAGGGCGAATTTGGCACATATATACTACTTTGATTTCCAAGTAAGTATTTTCATATGTAAATATAGTTCATGCTAATTACGTTCAGTGCAATCGTTACGTGAAACAAGTTCATTTATTTCATATTTTTGTTACTTTCATCTAGGTTAGCGCTGCTAACCACCACGCAAATTGGTACACAGATTTCTTCCAGTATGGCTAGGAGGTGTCTTAATGATAATTCAATATAAAAACTACTGTTTGAAGACTTTCCATCAGACTCAGATAGTGATGTAAGTTTGTTTGAAGACTCTGACATTGATCCTACATATGAACCTGACAATTATGATATTGTGTTATCATGTTCCTAAGAAAGTGACAATGAAGCAGTTGATAATTTATAAGAACGTAATCGTCACTTGTGCGATAATATACAACCTTGCATGGCTAAAACTCCATCAAATGATGATTCTTCAGCCTCTGAATCACTTCCTCTGTCCATGCCACCATTGGCATCAATATCTGTGGCACATATACAGCGAAACACCTCAAATCATTCTGGTACCTCTGTTGGATCTGGACGTGTACCAATTGTTCAGGATGTTCCTCCACAATGGAGCCAAAATTTCAGAGTTGATGAACTGCCAAATTTTGTGGAAAAAAGTGGCCCTACAGCTATTTTTACAGAGATATCAAATCCATCACCACATAAAATATTTTGTGAATTTCTTACTGATGAAATGGTAAAACATATTACATTTCACACCAATTTGTATGCCACACAAAAAGGAAAGCCTTTCATCCCAACTACTGAAGATGAGATGAGGGTTTTTTTAGGCATCAATTTATTTATGAGTGTCACAAAATTACCAAGTTATCGAGATTATTGGTCTTCATCTCCAGATTTAAATGAGTCATATATATGTGACTTGATGACTGTAAAACGATTCAGTTTTCTCCTCAGTCTTATCCATTCAAATGATAACTCGATGATGCGAAAAAGGGGACAGGCAAATTTTGACAAGCTTTTTAAAATAAGGCCACTTGTAGAAACGTTGAATAAAAGGTTTGCAGAATGCTATCAGCCTCATCAAAAAGTAGCAATTGATGAGTCAATGGTGAAATTTAAAGGCAGAAGCTCAATGAAGCAATACATGAGAGACGAGCCTGTGAAAAGAGGCTATAAAATATGGATGTTGTGTGATGAATCTGCATATAATTTGAAGTTACAACTTTATACTGGAAGATAAGCTACAGAGAAGTCTGAACTGGGACTGGGTGCACGGGTAGTAACAGATTTATGTGAAGAACTTTATGGCAAAAATCATATTGTTTTCATGGATAATTTCTTCACATCTTATAATCTTTTTGTCCTACTAAAATCCCAGAAAACGTTTGCAGTTGGAACTGTGAACCCTACACGTATATTCCTCCCAAAACTAAAGGAAGATAAAAAGATGAAACGAGGGGTCTTCGACAGCAAAGTCAGAATCATGGTGTAGCATTTTACAAGTGGACGGACAAGAGACCTGTGGATTTGATCTCTACTTTGCATGATCCTAGTGACACCACAACTGTAAACAGGAAGGAAAAAGATGGATCAACTACTGTAGTGGCATTTCCCCGTGTATTGAGTGACTATAACAGGAATGCGTTTATCATACACAAAGAAATTGAGATGGAACATTGCACGAATAAAGACTTTCGAAGGAAAGTGTATGAAGGACTACTTGCCAAAGCAATTGTTCATTGCAGTGGCCTAAGGGAAAACCGGAAGAGTGTAACTCTCAGTAAACATAAACCACATGTGAACAAAGAAATCAGATTGGAAGGTAGTGCACATCAGCCAATACGGGCCACATCAAGAAGATGTGCAGTATGCAGCACACGTGCTGTACCTGTTAGAACTGTATGGATGTGTTCTTCATGTAATGTGCCTCTTTGTCTACGAAAAGGCAAAACTTGCTTTCATACATTTCACTGTTAATAATAATGTACTTTGGAGTTGTTTGTGTAAATTTCCTAAGTCAAAATTGTACCTCTCAAAATTGTGCAACAAATAAGTAACTATTGCGTATAATGGGCGGTGGTTAACAGAGGTAACCACAATTTAATTGACTTTGATTAAAAAAGCAAGCAAAATATCGTAAAATTGTATTAAAATAAATTATTTTCTTGGGTATGAAGTTTTATAATTTTGCCAAATTACGTGTTTTCCTTTTAAAAATTTCCCTACCCCTTAAAGGGATGATGATGATGATCGTGTGGCATTTATGACCGTTAGACCCCAACTGGGGTCGTGTTCAGCCTGCCTGGTGCAAGTCTCTTTATCTGACGCCACTTCGGCGACTTGCATGTCAATGATGATGGAATGATGATGAGGACGACACAACACCCAGTCCCCGAGCGGAGAAAATCTCCTACCCGACCGGGAATCGAACCCGGGCCCCCTGGGTGGTAACCAACCACGCTGTCCACTGGACTACGGAGGCGGACCCTTAAAGGGATAAAAAATATGTGATTAACATTGATAACCACTGCCCCTGAAAGGCGCCTCGGAATAGTTTAAGTACGACTTCCCTCTTCGTCATAAACTTTAATTCAGTTTCTGTGTTCCATAGAATATTGCCACAACTGCCAAGACTATCCATGCAGCGGAATAGCACCTCGGCAATGGACACATTGGAACATTCCTGCCTTCAACCTTAGGCTAATGTGATATAAATTTCAATGTAAACAGAAATACACAAACCCTGTCTTTCGTCTCGAACATGTCAAAGACATTAAAGATGAAGATGAAGACGTCTGCCTAGTAAGCATGGAGGTTCGAGTTCGATTCCCGGCCGCATCACAAATTTTAATTCATTGCTTCACCTTCATCTTTAATATCTTTGACATGTTCGAGACGAAATAAAGTCTTAGGGTTTGTATATTTCTATTTAGCAATTCATTTTTTCGGTGCTGGAGTGCTTCACGCTACGCCCAACAACTGCCGAGTTCGTAGGCTTGCGATCGCGGCATTGAAGCACCTCTAATAACTCGCAATTACTTGTGAAAGGCCACGGCGGAGCGGCCGAGCGCATTGAGGCGCTATGCTCCGATGCGCGAGGCCGTTCCCCGTCGGGGGTTCGGGCATGGATGTTTGTGCCGTCTTTACTATAAGCTAGTTCATAAGTAGTTTGTAAGTTTAGGAACCGATGACCACGTAGTTAAGTCCCATAAGCTCTACAAACCTTTGAACATTATTTTGGTGAAAACCTCTGTGATGACTTAAATTGAGTATTCAATCAGTTGTGCAGCATGTCAAATGGGACTACTAATCATCCCTAGTCTATGAATTAAATATCTCAAGAGTAGGTGACATATGTGCTTGAATAACAGGACACGTATAGTAAGAGACGGGTGACCAGCCTAGCGGCTAAGACAAAACTTCGCTCCCGGCGTCACACGCGACAAATATAATACTCGTCTCTCTCTCTCTCTCTCTCTCTCTCTCTCTCTCTCTCTCTCTCTCTCTCTCTCTCTCTCTGTGTGTGTGTGTGTGTGTGTGTGTGTGTGTGTGTGTGTGTGTGTGTGTTGGGCGGGGAGGGGGAGGGACGGTTTCGAAAAGTTGACAGTAGGTATTTTGTCAGTTAATTACCGTTTCTGTTGACACTGTAATTCACAATCCCTGTAGAATACGGCAGTTGCTGAACTACCGTAGAATAAAATTTGGGAACAAGAATGAGAAATGCTCTTCTCACAGCACAACAAAGGCATGTGTGTACTTGCAAAGACTGAAAGGTGCAGAAGAGGTAAACCAGCTTCAGAAAAATATAAATAATGTGATCTTGACATTCTCACTTTCTTATGAATTAAAGGTAATTATCCAGCCCCGTCAGTTTTCCAAAGGAAGTAAGTTTATGGTTCAACATCCCGTTGACAGCGTGGTCATTAGAGACAGATCAGCTCTCCAGCGGGGTGCATCTGCTACAAAAATTATCCCTGCATGTTTCTTCGTTAACTTGAATGGCATATAGTGTCGTACTGCACAATATGTAAAATACTATGTTGGATGACACAGTCATGTGGCCTGTTAAACTACATGATATTGTGCATTGTGTTACTTTATATATGTCCCCCCACTTCTTTTGAGCTCACTACGCTGCGTAATTAGAGCTAATTCCTAAGAATTCGAGAATGTGAATGTGCCAACGTTTTTTTGATTTAAATGTTTTTGAATCTGCTAGATAAGTCGATAAATTAGTTCCCTTTTATATATTTAAGTCTAACCACGGCACGTTGTACTTTTGTTGTGTTGTGATTGGAACCTTTTTCATTATGATGTTTTCATTTTACATAGTAGTATGGATTGCCCAAATTTGCACTACTGCACGAAAAGGAACTGCGGAGTAAACCCTGTTAGATTTAGTCGCACATATGCTACATTACAAAAACTCGTAGACTGCATTGTGTGAAACAAGAATCCATTGATTCGACTCAGAATAAGACACTCTTTCGGAGCGCCAGTTGTACGAGACATTTTGAAATTAACTGATGGTAATAATTTCTTTGAAAACTGACGATTGATCGGACAAATTGTTTCTAGTGTACAGTTGTAAGAAAGGGTTGAAATATTGTGTTACAAACTGAAAAATGATCTGCTGTTGGAGACGAGAAACTGTTCAGTAGTTTTAAACAACTCAACCACAGAAGAAGAAACGATGGTATTTTATATGCTATGATTCCAGACCGACGTCAAATTGTAATTGAAAATCTTGTTATGGACTGAGATATAAGATGCCAACGTGGTCACCGAAAAATCCAGTGCCAGACTTCAAACTGTCTGCAAATAAAGCTATGATGTTCCCCGAACAGCTCCTTCCGGTTACACTTTTCATTTCAACCTATTTCTAAGGACGCGAATGCAAAAACCAGGATTAGTGAAAGAATGGTGGAAAGACAAGACGTCCGATTATTTTCAGCATGTATGCTACAGAGACATATCTTCTACCAAATAGTGGTGACGAAGAGTAATTGGTAATAACAGGAAAAAAGCCCAGTGGCGAAAAGGTCATAGAATTCGCAAACTACGAGCACTTTCTCCGTAATATCTTCCTCAGATTAATTTGTTTCGTTGACTCCAGCAGACTTGCTTTTAGTAGGCGCGCACTCTTCGCTTGAGGTAGTCTTCTTTTTACATCCTCCTTTAGGCCACCATATTTTACTTTGCTTCCAAGTTGGGGGAATTCCTTCATTTCTTTTACTTCCTGGTCCTCAGTTTTGGTTTATCTGTAATTTCACTTCTGCTAGTTTTTATTACTATAATCATTCTTCGCTTTACTCTCAGTACATAACGTGGTATAGACTGTTCTGCATTTATTTTTTATTTTTTTATTTTTCATTTTCCCCTCTTCGTAATAAGTCATAAGAGAATGGAATGGGAGATAAATAGTATAACCGTCTACCAGGCACTTAAATGTGATTTACAGAGTATCCCATGTAGAGGTAGAGGTAGATGTACCCCTGCTGCTCTTGCAATACGAAGATGTTGGTGGTCTGCGCTGCGTGGACATCTTGAACCTCCTCAATGTTCACTTACCGCTGCAACCAACATCTTTTCACAACTGACGCAGCATATACAACGTATGTGGTAATACTCTTAAATACCGTCCCGCCACTCGCAGGCCTCAGTTTGACCTCTTTCAAAATTGCTCATTTGGCTGCAGAAAGTACGAATGCATCTCCGTGGCATGGCGCCTGATTTGCTTCGCACTTGATGCGATACTGAAACTTACGGGTGCAAATATTCCTTACTAGCTGTAAACCCGGGGTTGCCCAGGTATTTATTAATTCTACACTCTCGTAGTCCACCTCCCCTTCCCTCCTCTCTCTGCACCCATCTCTTTCTCTCCCATCTCTGTTCGTTTTCACCTTTTACTCTCTCGGCAAAGTACCTTCTGTCTTACCATACAACCATTTATGTACCCAGTGACCTTCCTCTTGGTTTACAGGTCATGTGTGCAAAATTTTATCAAGATGGAAGGTAAACTATGTATTTTGTCAATTTCCGAAAGTTAAGTACCCTCGACAATGCACCGAACGAAATTTTGTTTTTAAGGTGAAAGGTAAAGTGTACAAAATTTCATCAATATCAGAACAAAACTTTTGTGTCCCAGCCTCGTCGCCGTTTTTGTGTCTCGTTTCCGTCGGAGGTGTCGGTGGCCGAGTGGAATGAGACCGACACAGGAATAAAGATAGCACGCTGGTGCAGGTACGGAGGGGAGCAGCCAGAAACTAGAAACACTAGAGTAAATTAGAATGAGATATATATTGCACAGAATTTATTCAATACTTAACTTTTACACAATTCAGTACTGCAGAGTGCTGATACATAGTTGAGCTAGAGGCCTGCCTAGTGCCTGTCCAATAGCCAAGTCTTCACTGGTGCCTATCTGATTCCGAAGGTCTTAACTGGTTCCTATCTCAGTCCCAAGTGGACGATGTCGTTCAGTGTTAGCCACGAGCGGAGTCGTCACAGAGGGCGCTCGTGGCTGTCGTCGTAAGAACGCCGCGCCGTGCGTGCATGGCGGCGCGCGGCGAAAGTAGGTGGCGCGCACTTTGTACTTGTGCGACACCACACCCCTCCCCCCCAAACCGCCGCGCCGTCGTGGCGTAGGGCTGAGGGCCACGGCGGGGGCGTTACTGGTGGGACGGGCGTCGTAGCTGAGGCTGGGATCGAGACGCCGTCCGCGCCCCGGCATCCGCCTTGCGATCCTCCAGGAAACGCGCCGAAACCTGGGGAAGGGCGCACACCCCCGCCCAGAGGGAGCAGGTCATCTTCTTCTGAGGTGAGTGGCCCAAGCTGGGGGGGGGGGGCGCACGGTCCCGGAGTCCTTCTCGGTGACGCGGCGACAGCGGCAGCGACGACTGTGTCGGAGGTGCGTCGACGTCCATAGGTATCTCGTAGTCCGGGGACGAACGATGTGGCTGTGCTCCCTGGCGGTGAACTGGGTCTGGAATCAAGAAACCGGAGACAGGATCGCGCGGCCTGTGCAAGCGCAATTGGTTTGCGTGGCGCCGCAGCTCCGACCCTGTGGAAGAACGTACAACATACATATTGCGACCGAGCACGCGCTGAATGGTGCCCGGCAACCATGTCTTCTTGTTGTCAGTAAACACCCTGTACAGCACCGGCGTCGAAACCTGAAAACGCGAAGCGCCATACGAACCGACTCGGTGCGTGGGAGGCTGCAGCAGGTGAAGGAGAGTGTGGTGACGGCAGCCGTGTAGCAGCTCGGCAGGAGATGGGCCGTCACGTGGCATGCACCGATACGTAGACAGGAAAATTTGAAGAGCTTGCTGCCTGGAGTGCTGACCTTTCATCTTTTCCATGTGAGACTTGAATGTTCGAACGAAACGTTCTGCTTCACCATTGGCCTGAGGGTGAAAAGGTGCAGTGGTGATATGCTGAATGCCATTCACACGACAAAACTGTTGAAATTCTCCACTAACAAACTGAGGTCCATTGTCACTGACGATAGTTTCAGGCAAACCTTCGATGCAAAACACAGATGTTAAGGCACTGATTGTACTAGACGCTGTCGTTGAGTTCATGGCAATCACGAAAGGAAATTTGCTGAAAGCGTCTACAACAATTAACCATCGCGTATTCCAGAAAGGTCCGGCAAAGTCAATGTGTAAACGTTGCCATGGTCCCTTGGGGCGTGGCCAGTCTGAGAAACGTTGCGGAGGAGCCGCCTGATGCTCCGCACAAACAGTACACTGTGACGTCATACTCTCTATCTGGGCGTCCATACCAACCCAGGTACAATGACGTCTGGCCAGTTGCTTTGCCCTAACAATACCCCAATGTCCTTGATGCAGGAGGCGTAACACTTCTCGTTGCAGGGAACGAGGAACAATCACTCTTGTTTGGTCGTTGTCCGTACCCTGACTTAAAGACAATGCATGACGTTGTGAAAAATAACGTCGAACCAGAGGCCGATCAATGTCTTTGGCTCTGGCAGGCCACCCTGAGCGAACAAAACGTGCTACCACATTTAAGTCTGCATCCGCAGCTGTTTCCTGTGCAACCCGACGAGAGTTCAAAGGGAAATCTGCGACAGCGGAAGCATCTCTGGAATCTATCTGACAACATGCCATTTCCGAATAATCAAACGACACATCCTGACCAACCGGAAGTCGGGAAAGTGTGTCCGCGTTGGCGTGTTTAGAGGTAGGTCGGTACAAAATCTCATACTGATAATTTGACAATATCAAGGACCATCTCTGAAGCTTTTGTGCCGTTCGTGGCGGAATTGGCTTTGTGGGTGAGAACAACGACGTGAGAGGCTTGTGGTCAGTCAACAAATAGAATTTTCTGCCATAGAGATAATGATGAAACTTTGTGACACCGTAAATGATTGATAAGGCCTCCTTTTCTATCTGACTGTAATTCTGTTGCGTTGGCGTCAGTAGCTTGGATGCAAAGGCAATAGGTCGATCGTGAGATCCAATACGATGTGACAAAATTGCACCCAGACCGTACGACGAGGCATCAACTGCTAGCACTACAGGCTTCTGGGGGTCAAAGGGAATCAAACATGCATCACTGAGTAGTGCAGACTTTAGTTTGTCAAAGGCAACCTGACAATCTTTAGACCATACAAAAGGAACATTCTTCCTACGTAAGTGATGCAGTGGAGCTGCAATCTGAGAGGCATTGGGAATAAATCTGAAATAATAGTTAAGCTTTCCCATTACTGCTTGCAATTCATGCAAATTCTTAGGAGGAGGCAAGTCTTTGATTGCTCGAAGATGTGACTGTAAGGGATGGATTCCTTGGGCATTAATCACATGGCCTAGGTACTCTATTTCAGTCTGAAAAAACGAACACTTTGCTTTATTGCAACGTAGACCTGCTGCAGTCAAAACTTTGAAAAGGCACTCCAGGTTTGCTAAATGTTCTTCAACGGTACGTCCGGATACCACAATATCATCTAAGTAGTTCGAGCAACACGGTACAGAAACTGTCAGCTGTTCCAAGAAACGCTGAAAAATAGCGGGGGCGGAAGAACTGCCAAATAGTAGGCGTTGAAATTGAAAAAGGCCCATGTGAGTATTAATGACGAAAAAATTTTTTGACTCGTCATCAAGTGGAATCTGTAAATATGCCTCTGCTAAATCAATCTTAGAAAAGAAGCAAGACTGTCCTAATTTGTCCATTAGTTCGTCAGATCTGGGCAGGGGATAAGTGTCTACAATTGTTTGACTGTTCACTGTTGATTTGAAGTCTGCACAGAGACGAAGTTTTCCTGACGGCTTGGGTATAATTACTATAGGCGAGGCCCACTGACTCGCAGAAACAGGAGAAATCACATCACTATCTTGCCAACGTTTAAGTTCTTCGGCAACTGTATCACGCATTACGATAGGCACTGGTCTAGCTTTACGAAATTTTGGTACAGCAGATTCTTTTAAAGTTACATGTGCCACGAAGTCTTTTGCAAGATCTAATTCCAGCGAAAACAAGTCACTATATTTTCCACACAATGCATTAATTTTGTCCTGAGGCACTACTGACGAAATTTGAAGCACATCTCTTTGAACTGATAAACCAAATAAGTCAAAAGCATCTAGTTCAAAAATGTTCTGTGTAGATTTGGCCTGAAGAACTACAAAAGCAACCGTTTTCGTTACACCTTGAAAGGAGGCGGGCAGGCTACATGTACCTAGCACGGGAATATTTTGACCTGTGTACGCTGTTAGCACTTGTTGACACAGCGACAATTTTGGCGAACCCAGAAGTTCATAAGTATCTTTATTTATTAATGTGACAGCGGAACCAGTATCGAGCTGAAATTGCACAGCCTTATTTTCTATGAAGAGAGTCACAAACAGTTTGTGCTTCTGGCGCACGACAGGTGTGCGAATGTGGGCAACGTCTGATAGAACTTGTTTACGACACTTGCGCATGCGCGGGCCGGGAATCGAAGGAAGCGGCGCAGAATCGGCACACATGAGATTAATATCACAGTCACTAGATGGCACTATCGCCGGATCGGCGTCCGCGCATTGCGAGGCTACTGCCAGTGGCGTAGCTATCATAGGGCTAGGCGGGGCAGTGCCCCGGGGCCCCCGAGCTCAAGGGGCCCCCCTCGACAACCGTGAACGACGTTTGAAAAAAGTTGCAGTACACTATCGATTTTTTGTTTTTGCTCTCCCTCCCTACCGTCCATTATCTCCACCTTCCCACAGTAGCCGCACTGGGCCACCGGGTGGCGGAACATTGCTTTTAGTGGGATCTTCACAAGACGCCGCTCGGTGGTGCTGCTCACCTTCCAAGCCGCCAGTAGCTGTGTACAACAATCGGCACACTTCAGTCGGCGTTGCAATGGAACTAGAGGCAGCATTAAAGCTGTTCACAGCAACAACTGCGCCTTCGCAGTATAGCGGCATGCCGCTCGGCACAGAGTGAAGGATCGAGCACCTCCAAATAGTGAATAAATACATTTACTGTACAGTACTTGTTATTGGCAAATAGAAATGTACAGTTCAATTATACAAATAATCTGTTTTCCGAACATCCACGTCCCCCAATTACTTCGAATAGTCGACATTCTACTGTATATGATATTTTAGTTGAATGAAGGATTTAAACATTTAACTTTTTGAACCCTGAGCAACAAACCTCAAACGCACGAAGTGAAATCCAAATATTATTCCCACTCAGAATATAAACATAACAAGGTGTATTGCTTATCCGCTAAAACATGACCCTGCCACCGTTAGTGTGTTGTCGGTTGAAGTCGGAGTTGCCGTGGCTGCCAATCTTTGCAAAATATCAGTGAATGGCGCTGAATTACTAGCAGTGTGTTTGACAACACACGGTCTGACCACATTTGAATATGAAGCCTGTAAAATGTATTATTACAGAACGGTATTATTATGGTAACTAAACTGTTTGTATAGTGAATTCCCCCAAGGTAGTGCTCCTTAATCATAGATCCCATTGAAGTGCTGTAACCAGCTGCACTCTGAAATGCATGCAAGAAGAAGAGAAAATATGGTTACTTTGTCAGAATATTGAATTGTCCATTCTAAACGCTGCAATCTACCCCAGTGTCGTGATAATAAGCGAAGATATCGACTTATTACTTCATGCAGTCTGGTAGCGGCACAGCTCAATAAAAAGTGTTTGATCATGCAAAATCCGGCAATTTCCTTTTGCTGAAACCATGCTACACGAATATTTCCCCTATTTTTTTCTTTGACACGGCTATCAACAAAATAAGGCTGATAGGTATGGAGCATGGGGTCGTTTTATCTGCATGTCCCGCCCAGGTCCAACTCTGTCCCTCGGCAAAATTTCATCCAAATGCATCCAGTAATTTTTGCGTAAAAGCATACAAAACAAACTTTTACAGTTATAACTATATTATCTGCTGCGTGCCACTTAATTTACTTACCAGTATTTAGGTTTGTCTTATTATTTCTTCCAGTGGGCGGTAAGGAGCTGATGAAATAGTTTTGCATCGGTATACAGTTTTAGTTTAAAGAGGGCCCCAATGTCAGTTTTGCCCCGGGGCCCTTGGTGACATAGCTACGCCACTGGCTACTTCACTAAAATTACTTTGAGTAGCTACATCAATCCTACTATCACTATCTACACAGTACTGGGCACTATTACAAGGAGAAGTTGTAGAAGGCACTAGGTTCACTACAGGATTGCACTGTACATAGTCATTTTGCTTGTCCCGAACCCTTTTCCGTTGCACTGTTTTACGCGCTCGTCGGCGCTTGCTACGTGGCTCACTACTGAGTTGTGCAATAGGCGCAGAAGAACTTTCTCGCAATTGAGAACCAAGCAAAGCACTGTTCAATTTCACAGCGTGTATAACATTTACTGTATGCACTGCTCTCGCACTTTGCGAAGCACTGTTTCTAACGTTTCTGTTCTTTGAATTTTTATCTTGCATACACACAGTCTGCACATGTCCCGATTTGCCACATTGATAACAAATGGCGTTGCGCCTAGGGCATTGCGCACGTTTGTGGCGAGATACACACTGAGGGCAAGATTTACGTACATTTTTCTGAAATGAGCGTTGGCGCCTGTTATTCAAATTACTGTTTCTAACACCACGGGGCGACCTTTGTGTCGCACTTTTACACTGGCTACTGTTCACTGTCTGTTCATCACGGCCTGTATTATTGTAAGAATCACTAGTGCTACACTGAGGACTACGGCTAGGAAAGCGTCCGTTACGGCGCACTGAACTTACACTGTGGCTTTGCATTTCTACATCTGCTAAGTCAAAAGTATCATGCGCTTCAATAAGCTGCAGTACACTGTCTAATGAAGGGTCTGACTGTTTTACAATTGCTGCCCTAATTCTGGGGTCCTGAATGTTCTGCGTAATCGCATCTCTTAACATCACGTCACTATAAGAAAGTCCACAAGAACACGTAAATTTACATTTGCGGGTTAAGCCCTTCAACTCGGTGATCCACTCTTGGTGTGACTGTTCCGGCAATTTTTTCAGTCTGAAAAATCGGTACCGTGCCGCAGCTACGAGAACTTTTCTCTCATAATGAGCATTTAGTGCATCTACAATTTGTTCAAAGTCTACATCACGAGGAGATACGTTAGGAAAAAGTTTTTTCAGTAACACGAAGGTGTTGGTGCCCACCACAGATAATAACAGATGCTTCACTTTCTGTCCTGTAATTTGATGAGCCGCGACGAGTTCTTGAAACTGTGCGAAGTAGTCGCTCCATTCTTCCTCACGTTCGTTGTACTGGCGAAACGTAGGAAGCGTTGCGGCGGCAGGTGTGGGCTGCTGAAGCGGCGGCTGTTGTTGTTGGTTAGCCGCTTGCGCTGTGAGCTGGGCCACCGCCTGGAGTAGCTGGGTGATTTGCGCCGTCTGTAACTGAATAATTTCCATTAAGTTTGAGTTCGGGGTAGTGGCCATGCTGACCGATTAGGCTCCGCGCATACAAGTAACTTATAACAAAACACAAATGCAATATGAAGAGGACGCTCTGCAACAAAAAAGTCCACAAAACACGTAACAGAATATGTTCCCCCAAAAATTTTAGAATAAGGGTGGGTGGGCGGGAGCAATTTCTGCGTGCTCCGACTGCTGCTGTCTGGCTGCTGGTCCAAGGTTCGTCTATCACTCCTCGTCGCCACTTTTGTGTCTCAGCCTCGTCGCCGTTTTTGTGTCTCGTTTCCGTCGGAGGTGTCGGTGGCCGAGTGGAATGAGACCGACACAGGAATAAAGATAGCACGCTGGTGCAGGTACGGAGGGGAGCAGCCAGAAACTAGAAACACTAGAGTAAATTAGAATGAGATATATATTGCACAGAATTTATACAATACTTAACTTTTACACAATTCAGTACCGCAGAGTGCTGATACATAGTTGAGTTAGAGGCCTGCCTAGTGCCTGTCCAATAGCCAAGTCTTCACTGGTGCCTATCTGATTCCGAAGGTCTTAACTGGTTCCTATCTCAGTCCCAAGTGGACGATGTCGTTCAGTGTTAGCCACGAGCGGAGTTGTAAGAACGCCGCGCCGTGCGTGCATGGCGGCGCGCGGCGAAAGTAGGTGGCGCGCACTTTGTACTTGTGTGACACCACAAAAACAATAGATTTGTATGCAATAGAAAGACAGGATCACATTGAAAAACGCACTTTGTGGTACTCAAATTTTCCAGTTTTATTCCATACAGCCCTTGTTCTGAGAATAGAAAAAAAAATCTGTGAAATCGGTCGAGCCGTTCTCAAGTTATGGGGCGATCAAAATATTTATGGTTCCATATCTATACTAGAAGGTACTCTCCACCATGCACCGTATGAACCTTTAGGCAGACGCTGACCTTCCTCTTGTTTTGAAGGTCAAACGTGCAAAATTTCGTGAAAATCGGAATGAAACTGTAGATTTCGTCAGTCTGTAGTAAAAGTATCCTTTTGCACCTAAATTCTGTGCTGTCGCAAAATACGTTCTCAGCTGACGTCTTCTACCTATAAACTACATACCGGCAAAATTTCAGCTTCATAGGTGCAGTAGTTTTAGAGATTTCGTGTTTAGTCGGTGAGTGAGTGACTTCGTGAGTGACCTTTCGCTTTTATATGTATAGAGGTATCTCCTGAATTATGTGTCCTACAAAAAGATTATTTACCAGGTTCGTAGAAGGAATGTTGGGAAACTGCCTGGGAAATGTGTTGTAAATCAAGTTGGTAGTAAAGACGTAGTAAATTACAACCTCATGCTCATTAGGGCGAATTTCCATGCATTTCATTGTCTTTAACGTCATAGCATCTGAAATATAATCGTAATACGATGTTAGTGTTGTATATGTAGTGTTGTATATGTAACATGTCTGCAAAATACGTCGCGAATAGAGTTAATAGGAAATACGTAATAAATTAAAATGTCATGCGTCATGAGGCGGCCTTTGATAAACAAAATTGTTTATGATTCCTTATCTCATGAACTGTGTTTCGTACAGTCATAAAATTTCTCACGTACGTTCAGTGGTATGTGTGTATACTGTCTGTAACATTTCTCGCGAATACAATTAATAGTGCACGGGTAATAAACTGTAACGTCATACCAAATGCCGTAATATTACTGCATGAACGCCGAAAAAGTAGTAAGCGACAAACTTTTTCCCTTTCATCATTTTGCTGGGGTTGTTAGCGAGAAAAATTTACCTAAAAGTTTGAAATTATGTTCAAAGTTTGTTGCAAGTCGCTAAGTGCTCTCCTACTCAAATAGTGGACTGATAAAGACACACTATCACATGCCGTAAGACGGGGAAGTTTTCATGGTTTATGACGTCATATCTTCTGAACAATCATCCCTATCGCAAAATACTTTCTTAGCTGACGTCTTCTACCTACTAACTATATTCCTGGCAAATTTCAGCTTCATAGGTGAAGTAGATTTCGAGATTTCGTGTATCGTCAGTGAGTGAGTGATTGAGTGAATGAATGAGTGAGTGAATGAGTGTCCTTTCGTTTTCATACAGATAGAGATTGAAGGGTAGATGCAGATGGAGCTCTGGCAGCTGTCTACACACAATCTGATGGTGGACGACGTAGAAACCACTGTCTGTATATCGACTATTTCCTAGATGACATCTGCTGTCAGCCGATCAAAATCTTAGTCGTCTTTCAAGGTATACTTTTTTCCGACCGTTTATATCGAATAGACATAGAAAAAATGTGATATTTATGGCTGCGATGCGAGAAGGGGAGATGTTTGAAGAGGAGCATTCCGCGCCTATTATTTTAGAAATCCTGGTCTAATTTAACGTTCGTCTGTACTGCACGAACATGAGTTTTAGTTGTGAAAATGTTCCACAGAGCACAACTCTAAACAGCAACATACATTTTGCCCAACAAGTGGAGCAAGCCATCGATACGTCTATCCAGTTAACTCTGACCCACAATGCGAGCCCATTCAAACCGTTGAGACTATTCAACAGGAGTATGGTGCGATGGTCTTAATCTAGATTATTCACATCAAAACTTTGCACAGTAACTGATTGCAGAGTCAAAACAGAGGTTGCAAAGACATACATCTTCCAGCACATGATTGCCAGTGATGATGACAAACTAATATCTGGCACTATACAGCTATTGTACCGTAGTGCTGATTCATAACAGTTCTACCAGTGTACTAATATCTTAAAATTATTCAATTGTATTTTACTGCAGGAAAATACGAGCATATGAAACAAGAACCCAAATTTGTGTTTTGGAGTTTTCGTAAAAAAACAGAATTCAACACGTTGCCCTCGAAGGCACAACGGGGCCGAGCGGGAATGCCCGTGCGCTCTAGGTCGCCTTGCTGCAGAGTATACGGATGCTCCTCGTCGGAGGTTCGATTCCTGCCTCGGGCAAGTTTATTGTAAGTCTAGGAACGGATGACCACTGCAATTTCGTCCCATAGCTTATATATATATATATATATATATATATATATATATATATATATATAGTTTTTTCTATCGTGCATTGGAATCGTTGAAACCAGCTGTGTCCAAATCAATTTAAACTACATTCCTATCACTGTTATTTTGAAACTTCAAAGTTTCAGGGGCAGATACCACACGCTGTACGTAATACATGGCTGTGTGGAGGGTGATGGATGTTATGGCGGTGGGAAGTTGATTTACATGAGATGTTCAAATGTGTGTCCATGTTCCTCAATGCATAATGCAATGCGCCGTCGAAAGGATCTGCGGACGAGATGTAACATCGCCGGTGTGACGGAGCGACATGAGTCCTCGATGCGCCGTTTTAGATCATCTGGGGATGTGGGCTCAGTGACATAAACACGTTCCTTTAGATATCCCCACAAAGAGAAATCTACTGGCGTTAAATCGGGCAACCTTGCGGGCCATGAATGAGGACCATGGCGCCCTAACCATCTTCCTGCAAACTTGTTGTTTAGTTCTTCCACAACAGCACGTGCAGAATGGGCTGGGTGACCATCGTGCTGCATCTACATATGGACTCTCGTGTGCAGACACACATGTTCAAGGAGACCACCCAAATTGTTGGCTATAAAAGCGCGATATAACTCACCTGTCAGTGAACCTGGTAAGTAGTGTGGACCGATGATTTCATCCCCAAGGATTCCAGACCACACGTTAATAGACCACCTACGTTGACGGTCGACAGGTCGTACCCACCGAGGATTATCTGCGGCCCAGTAGTGCATGTTATGGCGTTCACTGCACCATAATTTGTGAACGTGGACTCATCAGAGAACATAACACTTTGTAAAGGCTCCAGCGTGAAATTACGCATGGCCCACACACAGAATGTCCCTCTTGCACGGAAATCGTTCCCATGCAGCTCCTGGGTCAGTGACAGGCGATGCGGGTGAAACCTGTGGCCGTGTACTAACTATACGCCACACAGATGTGTGACTGACACCATCGATTGCAGCAACGGCTCGTAAGCTGGCATGAGGATCGTGGTGTAGTGCAGCTAAAACAAACACCTCCGTCTCCTACCTTCTTGCAGGTCTTCATCTGTTACTGCGGCGAATTACCAAGCTGCCTGTTTCCCGAAGTCGTTCGGCATGTAAGAACGTAATGGCTGCCGGGGCTCTTGGCCTAGGATATTTCACGGCATACGCCGTGGCTGCTTCAGTGGCATCGTGCCGGCACTCGCCGAGCATCAGCAACATGTCAACGTACTCGTTGTTCGTGTATGCCATCGTCATCCGATGTTAGTAACTGTGGTATATTGAGCCCCGGTTGTTTGTGTGGCTCCAACTGTCGGGTATACGGCCGCGTGCGGCAGTCTAACAGCGCATCGAGGAAGCTTCTCGCTCCGTGACACTGGCGACGTTACAACTCGGCGGTACCACATTTAAAAGGCGCATTGCATTATGCGCAGCGTTTGTGGTATCTGCCCCTGAAACTTTGAAGGGTTGTAGCTCCCAAATTAACAGTGATAGGAATGTAGTTTTAATTGATTTGGACGCAGCTGGTTTCAACGAATCCAATGTACAATAGAAAAATAAACTATTGTTCCATTTAAAAAATTATATCTTCGTGCTGTAACTCTTTGGAGAATGATACAATAAACGATGTTCATAGCTCCGCAGAGAGTGTAACATTTCTTGTGTTGACCTACCGCATTAAAATTTCCCGTCACCTATTATTTTATAAGTTACAGAGGCAAACACACTTAGTGAAACACCCTTGTGTGGTACCGACAGGAGAGCCCAGGGGGAATGTGATAGGGCCACAACTGTACCTTGTTTTCAGAAATGATGTGATAGGGTGACCAGAAAACTGGAACTGTTTACTGATCATGCTGTGGTTTATGAGAAGGAACTGCTGTCGAGTTACTTTAGTAGGATATGACTTGCATTACATTTATATTTGATGTGATGAATAGCAGCTATCTTCAAATGTAGAAAAATGTAACGTTATGCAGATGTGTAGGAAAAACAATCTGTTTCTCTAAGAACGCAGTCTTCCGAACAGATGGGTTTAAAGGAACACATATAAGCAATTCAGAAGCGGTCTGATAGATTCGTTAGTAAAAGATTCGATTAACACACAAGTGTTATAGCATTACGCGGAGAACTTCAATGGGAATCCTTGGAGGGAGGCTAATGAGGACATTTAGCTTGCAGATCGATTATACTGCCACAAACGTACATTAGCAAGGACCCCAAACAGAAAACAAATTGGAGCTCGTACAGAGCCGCATAAGCAGTCGTTATTCACTCGCCGTATTAGGGAGTGGAAGATTTAACACTCATGGCGTTGTGGTTTAGCTTCGCAGCCTTTTGCAGCACAGCTAGTAATACGCAATAACTCCTCACTGATTAGTTACGTTTACCGCAATATTCTTAAATGCAGTTAATTGCCACTACTACCCCAGCCTGCAGAATTGCGCCCCTCTGAGAGGATTTAATTTTGACCGTTTCCTAGTGGATGAAAGTATCAGAGATAGTCTTCGGTTCACACTGATATGTAGCACAAGAGAAACGATAGTAGTGAAACCCCAGGGATTCAGAAAAATTTCCAGTTCAAAGGCTGAATACCACAATTTGTTATATTCACGGTCGCCAATCTCTGTGGACAAGAATTAGCTATTCGTTTGTAACTTGAATATAATCATGAAGTAGGAGAAATAGTTCTTTTCTAATGTATTACAATATATGGTAAGGACAAATGCTACATGAAAATTAGCCACTTTTGCAAAAATCAGACAACAATCACATTAATCTGCATTTGAAGGAAGTAATTAAGTAAATGTTATAGATAATTAATTTGTTTCTTGTCAAATTGTGGACAACAGGGAGGAGATAAAGCTATGTGTAATATTGTTACCTCTTTCTGGAAAAAAAACGTTAATATGACAAAGTTTACCCTCATGTCTCGTCAATATGCCGAAGTTTGGTAATAGGACAGATCGCTATTCTGTACAAATGAAACTAATCAAAAAGCAAGTTTCTAATATTCAAACATATGCTGACTGCTTGTATTTTAACTACTCCTTAACCTATTGTTTTAACTTATTTATATGGAATAATTCAACTATGAAGTTGTTTTAAAATCAGACACACTTTACAAAATGTGGTGCCTGAATCTTTTTTGCTCAGTATAAACTTTTATATAGGAATGAAAAAACTTTGTAATCCTGTCGATCAAATCTTTCTTTGATAAAGATTAAATAAACACTGTAATAATGTAGCACTGACTGGAAGTTTTCTATCATGTGAAGATAAAAACTAAACATAAACTACATTTTTCGTTAGTCTTCAAAGTATAATTATGCAATAAAAACTATATCCACCCCCATGAACCACAGAAATTGCCGAGGTGGGGTGGCTTGCGTGCCTCAACGATGCAGATAGCCGTACCGTAGGTGCAACCACAGCGGAGGGGTATCTGTGGAGAGGCCAGACAAACGTGTGGTTCCTGAAGAGGGGCAGCAGCCTTTTCAGTAGTTACAGGGGCAACAGTCTGGATGATTGACTAAGCTGGCCTTGTAACATCAGCTAATGTGGCTTTGCCACACAGCTACTGCGAACGGCTGAAAGCAAGGGGAAACTACAGACGTTACTTTTCCCGAGGACATGCAGCTCTACTGTATGAACATATGATGATGGCATCCTCCCGGGTAAAATATTCCGGAGGTAAAATAGTCCCCCATTCGGATCTCCGGGCGGGGACTACTCAGGAGGATGTTGTCATCAGGAAAGACAATACTGGTATTCTACGGATTGGAGCGTGGAATGTTAGATCCCTTAATCGGGTAGGAAAATTAGAAAATTTAAAAAGGGAAATGGATAGGTTGAAGTTAGATATAGTGGGGATTAGTGAAGTTCGGTGGCAGGATGAACAGGATTTCTGGTCAGGTGAGTACAGGATTATAAATACAAAATCTGTTGGGGGTATCACAGGAGTAGGACTAATAATGAATAAGAAAATAGGAATGCGGGTAAACTACTATGAGCATCACAGTGATCGCATTATCATTGTCAAGATAGATACGAAGCCAACACCGACAACAGTAGTACAGCTTTATATGCCAACTAGCTCTGCCGATGATGAGGAGATTGAAGAAATATATGAGGAGCTAAAGGAAATTATTCAGACAGTTAAGGGAGAGGAAAACTTAATTGTGATTGGAGACTGGAATTCGGTAGTAGGAAAAGGAAGAGAAGGAAAAATAGTAGGTGAATATGGACTGGGCAGGAGGAATGAAAGAAGAAGTCGCCTGGCAGAATTTTGTACGGAACATGATTTAATCGTAACAAACACGTGGTTTAAGAATCACAAAAGAAGGCTGTATACGTGGAAGACACCAGGAGACACCGGAAGGTATCAGATAGATGTTATAATGGTAAGACATAGATTCCGGAACCAGGTTATAAACTGTAAGGCATACCCAGGGGCAGATATAGACTCTTACCATTACTTGTTAGTCATGAACTGTAGGCTGAAACTGAAAAAACTGCAAGAAAGGTAGGAAAATAAGTGATGGGACTTAGATAAATTGAAGGAAAGTGAGGTTCTGGAGAATTTCAGAGGGAGATTTAGGCAACAATTGACAGAAACAGGGGGAAATAAAACAGTAGAAGAGGAATGGGTAGCATTGAGAGATGAAATAGTGAAGGCAGCAGAGGACAAAATAGGTAGAAAGGCAAGACCTACAAAAAATCCTTGGATATCACAGGAAATACTAAATTTAATAGATGAAAGGAGAAAATATAAAAATGCAGTAAATGAAACACGCAAAATGGAGTACAGACGACTAAAAAATGAGATTGACAGGAAGTGCAAAATGGCTAAGCAGGAGTGGCTAGAAGTCAAATGCAAATCCGTAGAAGAATGTATAAGAAGGGGAAAAGTAGATACCGCCTACAGGAAAATAAAGGAGACCTTTGGGGACAGGAAGTGCAGCTCTACGAATATCAAGAACTCGGATGGGAAACCAGTTCTCAGCAAAGAAGGGAAAGCTGAAAGGTGGAAAGAGTACATAGAGCAGCTCTACAAAGGAAATGAACTTAGGGACGATGTTGTAGGAAGGGAAGAGGAAGTAGACGAAGACGAAATAGGAGATACTATACTGAGAGATGAATTTGACAGAGCCTTGAAAGACCTAGGTCGGAACAAGGCCCCAGGAGTAGATGACATACCCGCAGAGCTATTAAAGTCTCTGGGAAAGCCAGCCATGACAAGACTATTTGAACTGGTGTGTAGGATGAATGAGACAGGCGAAATACCCTCAGACTTTAAGAAAAATGTAATAATCCCCGTTCCAAAGAAATCAGGCGCAGACAGGTGTGAAAATTACAGAACCATCAGTTTGATAAGTCATGGTTGCAAAATTTTAACACGAATTATCTACAGGAGAATGGAAAAGCTGGTAGAAGCTGACATCGGGGAAGATCAGTTTGGATTCAGGAGGAACGTAGGAACCCGGGAGGCAATACTCACTTTACGTCTTATCTTAAAAGATAGATTAAGGAAAGGCAAACCTACATTTTTAGCTTTTGTAGATTTGGAGAAAGCTTTTGACAATGTTGACTGGAATACACTCTTTCAAATTCTGAAGTCAGCAGGGGTAAAATATAGGGAAAGGAGAGTTATTTACAACTTGTACAAAAGCCAGACCGCAGTTATTAGACTCGAAGGGCCTGAAAGGGAAGCATCAGTTGGGAAGGGAGTAAGACAGGGTTGTAGCCTTTCTCCGATGTTATTTAATTTGTACATCGAGCAAGCGGTTCAGGAAAGCAAGGAAAAATTTGGAATAGGGATTAAAGTTCAGGGGGAAGAAATAAAAACATTGCGTTTTGCTGATGACATTGTAATTCTATCAGAGACAGCAAATGACCTGGAAGAGCAGAGAATGGAATGGACAGTGTGTTGAAGAGAGCGTATAAAATGAACATTAACAAGAGCAAAACAAAAATAATGGAATGCGGTCTTAGAAAATCAGGCGATGCTGAAGGAATTAGATTAGGTAATGAAACAATGAAGGTGGTAGATGAGTTTTGTTACTTGGGTAGTAACATAACATGCGATGGTCGTAGTACAGAGGATATAAAATGCAGAATGGCAATGGGAAGAAAAGCATTTTTGAAAAAGAGAAATTTGCTAACATCGAATATTAATTTAAGTGTAAGGAAGTCTTTTCTGAAGGCATTTGTGTGGAGTGTTGCGTTGTATGGGAGTGAAACATGGACGATAAGCAGTGCGGACAGGAAGAGAATAGAGGCTTTTGAAATGTGGTGCTACAGAAGAATGCTGAAGATTAGGTGGGTAGATCACATAACTGATGAAGAGGTACTGAACAGAATTGGTGAGAAAAGGAATTTGTGGCATACCCTGACTAAAAGAAGGGATCGCTTGGTAGGACGCATTCTTAGACATCGGGGAATCGTAAATTTAGCATTGGAGGGAAGTGTGTGGGGTAAAAATCGCAGAGGGAGACCAAGAGACGCGTATAGTAAGCAGATTCAAATAGATGTGGGTTGCCGTTCTTATGAGGAGATGAAAAGGCTTGCTCAGGATAGAGTAGGGTGGAGAGCTGCATCAAACCAGTCTCCGGACTGAAGACCACAACAACAAAAACTATATGACTTTCTGCTCTCAATGATATAATATTATTAAGATTTTCAGATTCACATTGGTAGTCCGAATATTTCACTTTAACTGGAAAGGTCCCAAAATAGACAATGACATAGGACATTGACGGGTTAAAAGCACTCTTTAGTCAACATCACCATAATTAACTAAAACCAAAAATGTGAGTTTCAGATTGTTATTACAGTACTAAGAGATCGTCTGCTTTGCCTGTGATGGAAGACTGGCGCCGTACTGTAACTCACTGTGTCGTAATATTGTTCAGCACTGACTCTTGATGTATGTGTCAAAATTCAGTCTTCTTGAAGACGAATTATTGTGGACATATTCCACCAATATTATGATAGTAAACGTAGTAAAAATACTCTCCATCCGAGCCCACATAATGTTATTCTTGAGGAGTATGATCTCTCACAAACCAGTCGCATATCACTACCACTGTTCTCTGTTCAGCGTCCAGATTAACTCTCCTCAGCAAGTAAGTTACATATTTGAGCTTTTATTTTTATTCTTCTTTAATTTTTTTAATGAATTAGACATATTGAAATTTTTGATTGTTTAGAGACGTTAAAATAATTGAACGGCGAAGTTGGAAATTTCTGCTGTATCGGGATTCGCACCCTGATTTCCCGCTTCGTGCCAGCGGTTGCCTTAACCAGTCAGGAATGCGTATCAAAACCCAAATTCTGAACTTCTAGCCCCCTGGCCATTCATCCCTCTTGCTCGTACCCTATACTGGATTCCCGCAAGGGATCGAGCGTTTGAATGGGTCCGCACCGAAATTGTCAATTGTCTGTTGATGTCATATGTTACAATTATTGATATGGTGTTTGCTATTTCGGACATGTCCGAAAGAAGAGACCCCTTATCAATAATAATAATTTTTTTAGCTACACTGGCCAGCTACTTGACGCGCTTTTTCCATCTTTTCACTCAATGTCACCACCTTTCCTTGAGACAGTTGTGGCGCCCCATATTTTATACATAAGTATAATTTACAGATGACCTAGGTCATAACTTCTAACATTATTAATTTACATACCATTTAACAAAGAAAATCTTACAAAGCAAGTAATGTTTATATAGAATTTACAATAGTGAATGACAATTTTTCAGAAGTCCAACGTATATTTCCAAAGATAATGAAGTTACAGACATTTACACATCAAAAGTAATTCTTATATATTCAAAGAAGCCGGCCGCGGTGGACAAGGAGACTGCGGCGCACCAGTCGCGATCTGCACGGCCACTACGGTCGGGGGTTCGAATCCCCCCGCGGGCATGGATATTTGTGCCGTCCTTAGTATTAGCTAGTTCATAGGTAGTTTGTAAGGACTGATGACCCCGTAGTTAAATCCCATAAGCTCTACAAACATTTGAATATTAAAAGAATCTACGAATTAAGTCAGTCGGCCAGACCAAACTACTCGGCCGATTTCCTTCATTTTTGTTTTAAACGGAAGACATTCATAAAAAGAAAATGTTCAAATGTTTGTAAAGCTTATGGGACTTAATTACGGCGTCATCAGTCCCTAAACGTACAAACTACTTATGAACTACTTACGAACTAGGACGGCACAAATATCCATGCCCGAGGGGGATTCGAACCCCCGACCGTAGTGGCCGTGCAGACCGTGACTGAAGCGCCTCAGTCCCCTCGGCCACCGCGGCCGGCAGACATTCATCTACAGATTTGTCATCAAGTATCAGAATTCTTTCTTTTATACTCAAATGCGATTTCATTCTGTGTATTTGTTATGGGCATGTCCTTTCTATAAACTAATGACAGAGTGTCAGGCCGTTCTATCCGGCCTATTTCCTTCAATTTTGCTTTAAACGAAAGGTATTCGTTCTCAGATTTTTTTTTTTATTTTTTTTTTTTTTTTTTTTTTTTTTTTTACCTAACAACACTCAGCGGATCAAGATCTTCCACTCGCGCTTTTAAAAACTTGGGTTGATTGATTCTGAAGAAAGCTATGCGTGAACATTCAACTTTATTTCCATTTTTTCCCAACGTTTTTTTTTTTTTTTTTTTTTTTTTTTTTTTTTTTTTTTTTTTTTTTTTTTTTTTTTTTGTCACTCCACTAACGGTGCGAAGTATTCCCATGGGTCCTCTAGACTATACTGAACATGATATACACTGACAGCACAGGAATTACAAATTACGAAAATAGGTAAGAAAAATAAATTTTGATGTCACAAACAGAAAGGGAACCGACGAGTAGCGGTATTAGGTGTCCTCCTCCACGCGCGGTATAGTGGCTTGCGGGGATCATACGTATGTAGATTTTTGAAGATTTTCAATCTCCTTCCTCATATAAATTTGCTTTATAGGTATGGTCCGCCTTGAACAAACTCAATTGTTTTTAGTTTCTCCCATACATGTTTCGCTGGCGTTGCAGCATCTTTAGTGGGATGTTTATTTCATACTGTGTGTCAAATTAACAACAAAATGATTGTTAATTTCTGTACATTAAGTGTAAAAACTACAGATAATTGTGAAACTAATATAAATCGTATTTTGTTTTTATAGGTATACTAACCCTACCTTAATACCACATGTAGTTGTGTTTGTGGTTCTTTAACTCAAAAAACGACACTGTGAATTTTTTACAGTTTGTCATCTGAAAACCAAAACGTGTGTAGTTCAAAAATGTTCAAATGTTTGTTAAGCTTAAGGGACTTAACTACGGGGTCATCAGTCCCTAAACTTACAAACTACTTATGAACTACTTATGAACTACTACGGCACAAATATCCATGCCCGAGGGGGGATTCGAACCCCCGACCGTAGTGGCCGTGAAGACCGTGACTGGAGCGCTTTAGTCCCCTCGGCCACCGCGGCCGGCAGTTAATGGGGTGAATGGTTAGCTTGTAAATATCGGATTTTTGCGAAAATATAGGACGTCATTTTTGTGTTTTGGTTTATTTTACTGTTGCAACCGTTTCTATAACAAAATGCCTATGTCTTTATAGCAAGTTTTTGGCACTTACATGTGGTATTATGGTAGGTCTAATATAACTGTAAAATTAAAAAAAGAATTATATTAGTTTCACAATTGTCTGTATTTTTTAAACTTAATGTACAAAAAGTAACAATCATTTCATTGTTAATTTGACAGACAATATGAAATAAACATCCCACTGATGATGCTGCAACACCAGCGAAACATGTATGGGAGAAACTAAAAACAATTGTGTTTGTTCAAGGCGGACCATACCTATAAAGCAAATTTATTTGTCATCAAACACGGAGATTGAAGAGCTTTCCAAACCTCAAGATGAATCCTTCCTCATAATCAACTGGCGTCGTCACTTACGTATCATGAGACATCTCAGTGTTGTAGAAATAGTAGTATTCGTAGTATGGAAGGTATTATTTGCCCGTAAACGACGACTTGAGAGTAACTGCTTTCCAGAAGACGTTCGGACCTGCAGAGAGGAGAACGTTCCTGAGGGCAAGGTGGGGCCATAAAGCCGTGTGGGTGTCTTTTAGTGGTGGGCAGTCGGCGACGGCGGGCCTCCATAAAAGTCTGCTGACCGATCACCCCGGGGATCATCCGGCGCGTTATTGCTGCCCGCTCTGGCAGGCCGCTTTATGACTCTGCTCGGCCCGCGATCCTCCTGCGCAAGCGAATGAAGTCGATGACCCTTGCAAGCCACTGTAATCGCACTAAGTAAATTCAACCATGTAAATCGCGGAAAAAAGCCCTTTGTTAGGGTACAGACATATTTTGAAATTCTTTGTCATTCAAAAAAAAAAAAAAAAAAAAAACGGAACCTTACATTTAAACCTCTAAACGAATAAGTATGAGTCAAATAGGTGTTAGGTGGGAGGAAATTTTATTTTATTTTTGTTTCCTTTTAACTTTAGTGTCAGGAATTGTATATTTGCTGTTCTTTTTTTTTCTTTTACATTTTCCTTCTCCGAGGTGTTTCTTTGGCTTTGTGCGGCCGCGCGGTTATGTGACGTCACACAGAGTGGCAAGGAAACTGCAATGCCATACAGAGTTCTAGGAGTACTGAGGATTTGAAGCAAAAGAATAAATAAGGGAAAAAGGAACGGGATTTTGTTTTAGTTGATAGGAGGTCACAGAACCGACAACATATACAGATATATAACAGATTGTAAAATAAACTATAATAAATACAGTTTTGAAGATTTTAATTGGCATTTAAAATCAGTATGCCTATTTAGATGGAAATACTTGTTAAATTTCCATCTGTTGCGAGGCTGTGCGACAAGCACAGGGCCTACAAGAACAAGTTTATAAAATATTGGTCGTGCGGATACCTCGCACCTTGTTCGTAATTCCAGTGCATTTGGGTAGTAACTCGATTACGGATTTGGCGTAGAGTACATTCAAAAAATGTTCAAATGTTTGTAGAGCTTAAGGGACTTAACTACGGGGTTATCAGTCTCTAAACTTACAAACTACCTATGAACTAGCTGCAACTAAGGACGGCACAAATATCCATGCCCGAGGGGGGATTAGAACCCCCGACCGTAGTGACCGTGCAGACCGTGACTGGAGCGCCTCAGTCCCCTCGGCCACCGCGGTCGGCTATTTATTTCTTCCATAACCTTCGCGTAAGAGCAAGAAGTAAGTTGTCGAAGTTTTATCGCAATCAGATGAACATTATGATACGGCGTAAAATACGAACAAAGGAATGTATATGATGTCTCCAATTTTCCATTAGTCCATCTCCTCCTTTCTCTTATCTGTGTTCACCTGCTCCTCCTCCCCTGTCCCTTTCTGTGTCCATTTTCTCCTCCTCCTCCCTGTTCATGTCGTTTCACCCGACTGTCACATTCTCCCCTCTTTCATTCTCTTCCTCTCCCCTCTCTCTCAGTCCGTCTCCTCATCTACGGTCCCCCGTATCCTCCTCCAACTACTCCTTTCCCTCCTGTATATATGAAAACATACATATATGTGGTAAGTTTCATGGTGGTTGGTCAAACGGTGTCAACGTCACCAGGTACCCTCCGACATGCTACATTCATTGACCTACAGATTGACCTAAAGACTATTACTTGTGAAGCAACATGATGCTTAATGTTCATAGTGCAAATTGACTAAACTTCGTTACTGTGATGCTATTAATAGGCACGATATTTAAGGGAGAATGCAGTAAAACACCTACAAACTGCTCTACTATAAAATTCAGTAAATGTGACATAGTGTCCTATTCTGACGACCCACAGAAATAGGAACCGTTTATTTTATTCCGAAGACAGAAAAGTTAAAATATAGAGAACGGAAGGCTATTTACAACTTGAAAAAAAAAAAAAAAAAAAAACAAAAAAAAAAAAAAAAAACAAAAAAAAAACAAAAAAAAACGAGATAGCAGATATGAGTCGAAGAGGATGAACGGGAAGCACTGGTTGGGAAGAGAGAAAGAAATGTTCAAATGCTAAGGGACTTAACTGCGGGGTCATCAGTCCCTAAACCTAAAACTAATTATGAACTACCTTGTACTAAAGATGACTCAAACATACATGCCCGAGGGGGGGATTGGAACCCCCGACCGTAGCGGCTTTGAACTCAGCTGTATCCTTGTACTCAACGAAAGTCAGACATTTGTTGTACGATATTTATATCAATTCGTCTGTACTACCACCTATTATATTTACTCCTCCTGAAATTCTCTATATACTAAGTTCACACAACCATCAGTCCTTAGTTTGGCGTTGGAAAACTGGTCTCCGTTAACGGGGTTTTTGTCGATTATGAGACGAGAGTCATGAAAAACGATATCTTAGAAAAGTGTGAGTACGTGAACATGTAGAAAAGAAAATTGTTTAGCGGGGCCAGGTCCAAGGATTTTTATCTGTCACTTTCCACTTCTTTCCACCTCTGGCAGTATTGCTCATGTGAAAAATACCGAGTAGCACCGTGGTTCGGAACCCACGTTAAACTGTAGGTCCCCCTATAACTGGCTGGGTAAGTCAGTTCGAAGGTCGGAGGAAGGCAACAGCATACCACCTCCAAACAGGACCATGCCTAGTAAAGCACTGTGGTGTTCAAACCAATCTTCGGATTGTTGACTGCTTTACCTTTAGAAAAATCTCCATAATCGGTCCTGTTAGAGGGGGGAAAGAGAGAGATTTGGGGAGCGGGTTGTCATTTTCACGTTGCCTCAAAACTACCTCTGTCTCTCAAATGCTCAAATGTTTGTACAGCTTATGGGACTTAACTACGGGGTCATCAGTCCCTAAACTTACAAACTACTTATGAACTACTTACGAACTAGTACGGCACAAATATCCATGCCCGAGGGGGGATTCGAACCCCCGACCGTAGTGGCCGTGCAGACCGTGACTGAAGCGCCTCAGTCCCCTCTGCCACCGCGGCCGGCCCTCTGTCTCTCCCACCACCTAATGCGGTGCGGCAAGTACACAGAATGGTTAATTCGGTCTACACAGATGGTGCAAGTTACCCGATGCTGAATCTCTTTCATGTTGCCTGTTCGTTGTAAATTAAATTGCGAGTGGAATGCTGATTTCCAATAACAAGAACCACGTGTAGCTGAGTGAGCACTGTTATTATAGATTCTGCCTTCTGAACGTAGCACAAAGTGCATACGAAGAGTTCTACACATCTACACAGTAATTGCATTTATAAACGATATGGATCAACTACGTTTTTATCTATGCCTAAGTCGGCCGGCTGGGGCCGTGGCGAGCGGACGCGGCGGTGTTTACGTCTCTTCCGCTGTCGTCTGAGCGCTGTTTCCGGGTGAGTTGTCGCTCTCGTAGCGGCTGCAATAACGTGTTATTGTGTGAGTCATGACTAGAACACGAACATGACTGAAGTACCAAGAAGTGATACTTTGAAGTTTGTATTTGATTGCAACTATGCACGACCGAAGTCATATGAAATTGAATCATGGATTGAGGAATCACTGAAAAGTTCCTTTGGCGATATTATCGGTGTCCATCTCTCAATAGTTAGCAGTACTGTGTATATTAAGTTCAAAAGTCTGGAAATTTGTGACCGAATTGTGCAGTCCCGTGCTGGTAATCTTAAATTCAAGCACTGTGATGGGAACGTTGGTGAAGTTAAAGTGACGCACGCAGGGTTTGGTTTTCGGACAGTCCGAATATTCGAACTATCATTTGAAGTTACTGCAGAAGAAATTAATGCTGCTTTGGCGAAATATGGAAAGGTCATCAGCAATGATCCTGAAAAAATGGATGTCGTTTAAAGTACCTGTTTTGAACGGTGTTCGGCAGGTGAAGATAGAATTAAAGACACATATTCCATCATATGCTTCGATCTGTGGCTATAGGGCGATTATCATGTACGACGGTCAACCGCATACTTGCTCTGGTTGCGGTTCATATGGTCATGTTCGATCCCAATGTATTCAGAGAAGGGCGACACAGGTACCTACAGGCGAAACAGCGCCATCTGATGACCTTCCCGATCTCATATGTGGCTGTGGCCCGATTGCGCACGAACACGCCGAAGCACCCTCATTTCAGTGAATCTTCCGGTACTACAGAAGCTGTTCAAGAGGCGTCTATGGAAATTCCCACCCAAGATAATTCTACCGAAGATGTGTCAATGGAACATGATCAACCGGAGGGCACGAGCTCGGCCGGCCTCCAATACGGTGCTCCAGCCCAAGAAGACGGAAAGCGTCCGAGTCCCAGTAGCGAACTGGAATCCAACCCAGTAGTAAACGAAGAACGAACTCCGGGAAAGGAGACCTGCTCCTCAAAAAATCAAACAGCAGTCTCTCCCAAGAACACAAAAAACGAAGAATAGACGCAGTGCCGATATTGCCCGAGAAACTGACGGAAATTGGTCTCACTTTACCTGACACCACATCAGCAAATTCCGATCCAAACCAGCAGAATGGTAGCAAACGGGTGTCGGAAATCTGCCCACCTAATATCAAGCTGGGGGACTATGAAGCTGTGGAAGACCCACCGGGATTACAACCAGTTGGTAGGGAGAGGCCAAGTCTAAAGAAAAATGGCACACAAAGCAAGAATGCCCCAGCTCGTATACTGAACTGGGCAGATGACGGGGAAGATGTGGCAATGGAGCAAGAAACGGGTAGAGCTGGACCACCAACAGACGATGTATCAGCTACAATGGGAGAAGAATTATACGACCTGACTCTCCAGTCCCGTCGGGTGATATAGAGTACCGTTTCTAACAACCATTAATGCTTTTATCGACATCGTACCTCTGCGCCCTGGTTGGAGAGTGTAATTCTAACAATGAATGCCTGCGTTTCAGGATTACAAAGTAGCCACCGTAAATATAAACAAGATCATCTGACAACAGAAGATACACAGTCTTAGTGATTATTTATACAGCTGTGATGCTGATATTGCTCTGCTGCAAGAGGTAGACAGCGAATTTCACCCAAATATTCCGGGATACGAAGTACTCAGAAACACCACCCCAGGTAGTACTTCGGGAACTGCTCTCTTAACCAAAGAGGGTATGATTGTATCGGATGTCGAGCGATTGGAAAATGGCAGAGGGATATCGTGTCTCATTAATGGAGTTAGATTCATAAATATATATGCCCCTACCGGGAGACAAAATAGAACAAGTAGAGTCCAGTTCTTTGCTAGTGATTTACTGTATCTCCACCGGCGAAATCGGGAGGACGTGGTAGTCGGAGGCGACTTTAATGGATGTCCAACTCTTGCAGAAATGGTACACCAATTAGAACTAGAGGATACTTGGGAAATAATAAACGGCGACCAACGGTGCTTTACGTATTATCGCCTGGATAAAACCTTGCGGGACACAATATCTGCAACGGAAACGTGGCCACTGTACTTTTCAGATCATTCGGCGTACCACTGCACCATTCGCATGACACGGCAGAAAACGTTCTGTCGCAGAACAGGATGGAAGTTAAACGTCGATATTCTCAAGGAGCAAGAGTTGAGAGAACGGATACAAGAAGCCTGGCATACCTGTTTGCGCCGACAACGCACATTCCCATCGGTACTGCTGTGGTGGTGCCACTGCGCAAATCCTAAATTAATCAGAGTTTTGATGGCGTATAGTTATGAGAGGAACCGACTACAGAAAGAAACTTTTGAGTTTTACTTTCGATGTCTTCGTGAACTGTATTCTGATATACCTATCACGCCGGAGAAGTTCATTTCAAATTAAAAGGATTAAAGCAAAGTTTTCCCTTCTGAAACGGAAACAACTGGAAGGAATTAAAATCCGTTCCAGAGATGATAATTGCACCTCCGACGAACATACGTGACCCTTCCACCTCGGGAGAGAGAAACGTGCAAGACAAAAACTTCTCACTTGTATAAAGAAAGAAGACGGTAATTTCGCGACGACTCAGGCTGAAATAAAAGAGTATATAACGGATCACTACCAGCGACTGTACACAGCAGAGCTGGAGGATGACGAAGCAATACGTACAATGAAAAGTTATCTTACAATGACACTTGCAGAGACCGACAGGGAATCATTAAGGTGTGACATCGCCGCGGACGAGATACAGGAGGCACTGCAAAGGCTCAGCCTAATAAATCGCCCGGAAACGATGGACTACCAATAGAATTTTACAAACAGTTTTGGTATCTAATGGAACGATGCTTTGTAAGCATGTGTAATGAAATAAAAGCGGGTCAGCAACTACCAGCAGGCTTCAATGACAGTGAAATAGTACTGGTTCCGAAAGAACACCCACAAGAAGATGTCAATAAATTCCGTCCCATCTCTTGAACTCTGACTATAAGATTGCAGCCCGTGCCATAGC
This sequence comes from Locusta migratoria, assembly GCA_026315105.1. Lineage (NCBI taxonomy): Eukaryota > Metazoa > Arthropoda > Insecta > Orthoptera > Acrididae > Locusta > Locusta migratoria. The sequence goes on along the minus strand of CM048746.1, from coordinate 192,440,523 downwards.
AGCTAGAATTAAAAATGTTCTACCAAACATCATACATAACAGCCAGACAGCAGCAGTACCGGGACGCACTATTTTCAAGAGTCTAGCAGATTATAGGGAGATCATATCTTTCAGTGCCTTAACACGCCCTCAGGCAGCAATTTTAGCTTTAGACCAATGTAAGGCGTTTGACAGGGTTTCACATCGCTACCTGTTCGATATCATGAGTCATCTCGGATTTGGTGTACCTTTTATTACGATAATTCAAAATATGTACACTTCTGCCAGTTCCAAATTATCGTCAATGGTCAGTTCATCCGTCAGATCCCTATCCAAAGGTCAGGCAGACAGGGGTGGCCTATGACTATGCCCCTATACGTTATAGCAATTGAGCCTTTGGTTAGAATGCTTAATTGCAGGCTTCATGCTCTAACCCTCTATTCTACGACAATAAAGTGCATGGCATTTGCGGACTACGTTTTTATCTATGTGTAGAGTAACTTCAAGTTACTCCGTGATATCAAGTAACTCCGTGATAAACAGTAATTATTGCGTCGCGACGTATTCTCAAAAGTTCCAAGATTTTGACAGCATATGGCACAAACATGCTGGATTCTAGGAAGCCCTCACTCGCTATATTTCGGGCGTCCAAGGATATTTTAGGCAAGGGTCTGACCAACCGTGGTACACAAAACAGGTTACATCACTCTTGCAGAAGCAAAGGAAAAAGCATGCCAAATGTAAACGGACACACAGCCCCCAAGACAGGCAGTCTTTTACAGATAAAATTTAACTCGAACTTCAGTGCCAGAAGCTTAGTTTCCGAAACGAAATCCTGTTACGTAATTTGGTAGAGCATTCTAAGAAATTCTGATCGTATGTAAAGTATACAAGCGGTAAAACACGATCAATACCTTTACTGCGCGATAGCAACGACGACGTTACTGATGACAGTTCTGTTAAAGCAGAATTGTTTAACACAGCTTTCTAAGATACCAAAGAACACGAAGCAAATACTCCAGAATTCGTATCAAGAACAGGCGTAATTTAGTAGGAGATTCTCCTGGAGTATTAAAGCATCGTAAATCACTTTAAAAAAGTAAGTCTTCCGGTTGTGATTGCATACCAATTAGGGTCCTTTCATGGTATGCTGATGCAATAGCCACATACCTAACTATCATACACAGTCGCTCGCTCGCTCCGTACCCAATGACTGGAAAGTTCCAGTGGTAGCTTCAATATTTTTAAAACAGGCAATAGGAGTGATCCGCAAGTCACAGGCCTATATAATTGACGTCGATTTGCAGCTTCATTTTAGAACATTTCTTTCCTCAGATATTATGAACATATTATGGACTACACTTAGTCAACACAGAGTCAGACAGAATCGTTCTTGTGAAACATAGCTGTTTACTCACATGATGTGATGAGTGCTATCGACAAGTTATGTCAAATAGATTCCGTTTTCCTAGATTTCCGGAAGGCTTTTGACTTTGTGCCTCACAAGCGTCTTCTAATCAAACGTGTGCTTATGGAATATCGCCACAGTTGTTGCGACTGCATTCATGATTTCCTGTCAGAAAAGAAAATTGAAGATAATTGTAATTGAAGGTAAGTCATCGAGCAGAACGAAAGTGATATCTGACGTTCGGCAGGAAAGTGTTACAGGGCCCCTACTCTTCCTTACTTTTAGAAACGACTAGCTGAAAACCCGGCGTTGCCCGGGTTTTCATTTATTCCACTCTCTCATAGTCCACTTCCCCTTTCCCCCCACTCTCTGCATCCACTTATTTCTCTCCCATCTATCTGTTCGTTTCCCCTTTCCCTCTCTTGGCAAAGTTTTCTGCATGGTACCCTCTCTCACGGACCATACAAAAATTTATGTACCCAGTGATCGTCCTCTTGGATCACGGACCATACAAAAATTTATGTACCCAGTGATCGTCCTCTTGGTTTAAAGGTCATGTGTGAAAAAATTCATCAACGTTGTAGCAAAACTATGCAGTTTTTAAAATTCCGTAATTTAAATACCCTCCACCATGCACCGAACAAAATTTTATACAGACAGTGACATTCCTCTTGTTTTTAAGATATAGTGTGCAAAATTTCACCAATATCGGGACAACACTATAGATTTCTATGCAATAGAAACGCAGGGTCACACTGAAAAACGTACACTGTTGTTCTCAAATATTCCAGTTTTATTTCATACAACCCTTTTTCTGAGAATAACGAGAACAACAGAAAAAGGATCTGTGAAATCGGAAGAGCCGTACTCAAGTTATGGCGCGACCACGATATTTAGGGATCCATTTTTATGTTGCAAAGTACCTTCCCCCATGCACCTTATGAAACTTCAGGTAGACTTGTTTTGAAAGTCAAGCGTGCGAAAATCTCGTGAAGATCGAACTGTAGATTTTGTGACCCTGTAGGAGAGGTATGCTTCGCCATGCACCTATCACAAAATACTTAGCTGACGTTTTCTACCTTTAAAATACATTCGTGCGAAATTTCATCTTCATAGGTGAAGTAGTTTTCGAGATTTCGTGTTTAGTCAGTGACCGAGTGAGTGTCCTTTCGCTTTGATATAGATAGAGATTAAGAAAACAGATTGTTTAATTTTGGGTGCAAGACACTTGCAGACAAAAGTAAATAGTAACATGCAAGTCTGTAATGGTAACTTTATTTGATACAAGGTGGTGCCTGATGCGACAGTTTTACGGCATTTACAGGGAAACTGTTCTGAGCGGTAGACTTCTTTCGTTTCATCATTTTTGTTTATTTTAATTTTTTTATTTTTTTATTTTATTTATTTATTTGGGTGGGGGAGAGGAGTCAGTTACAAAATGCTTCATAAACGTCCGAAATTATATGCAAAATTTGTTGCAGGTTCCTAACTACTCTCATTTGTCGCATAAATGTGGGTATTCTCACGCGGTGGCCTCTCATTATTTATGACGTCATATCTCCTGAGCTATTTGTCGCTCTCTTTTGTTTTTGGGTCAGAAACCTTTGTGGGCGTACGGTGAACAGTTTACCAAAGTTTCATTGCAATCGAATGAATGCTTTATGAACACGTAGAGGATATATATATATATATATATATATATTAGAAGTCACTCTAAGTAATCTCTTAGGCTGTTCGCGGATGACGCTGTCATTTATCAGTTAATAAAGGCACCAGGCGATCAAAAGGAGCTGAAAAATGATTTAGCTATCTGTATGGTGCAGATAAACGTGGAGTCATCCATAAGAGCACTAAAAAATCCGGTAAAGGTCATTTACACGATAAATCAGTCAAATCTACAGGCCGTAAATTCAACTAAATACCGAGAAATAACATTTACGAAAACTGAAAAGAACACTTAGAAAATGTTATAGGGAAGACGAAGCAAAGGCTCCGTTTCATTGGCAGAACACTTATAAGATGCAAGAGTTCTTACTGAAGAAACTGCGTACACTACACTTGTGCGTCTCGTTTGGAATTTTGCTGCGCGTTGTGGGATCTACACCGAGTTGGAATGACGGACGATTTAGAGAAAGAGCAGAGAAGGACAGCTCGTTTTAAATTATCGCGTTGTATATGAGAGAGTATCAAGGAAATGATGGACAATTAGGGGTGGAAATCATGAAAAGGAAGGCGGTAATTTTTGCGGCGAGATATGTTTGCGAAATTTATTTGACCAACTTTTTCTTTCGAATGCAATTATATATTGTTAGCACCCACCTACATAGGGAGACATAATCATCGTAGTAAAATAAATCAAATCAGAAACCGAAAGGTTTGTGTGTTCCCTTTCCCGCGAGCTATTAGAGGATGAAACTGTAGAGAAATACCGTAAAACGGTTCGATACACTTCAATGTGACTTGCAGAGTGTTTATGTAGAGGTAGATGTAGATACTCCTGTACTGCTCTTCATTACTTTCACCAACAAATTGAATGCTCTTTGTACGATAGTTCCCACTATTATCTGCACATACTATCTGCAGAAAGGCCTGGATGATAGCTTTACAAAGTCCGATTACATATTTCCAAGGGATTAGCAGTATCATCTGAACAGTGCCGAGAAGCACGTAGTTTGAGCTCCACTAGACAACTTTGAAAATTTCAGTCTCCCTCCACTGACTCCTTTATAAACTGCCTCGCCAAGTGCTCCTGCCCAGTCGCAATGATCGCACATTATTCAATGCGCTGTAGCTCACAGCAATTACTTTACAATTCTGCCTCTGCTGAACCAGAGATACTTGCAATGTATACGCTGTGAAGGGAAGCTCGACAACTTCACGACCCTATTCCACATATAATGCACGATATGAGGCCTTTATATATCCCTTTTAACGGAAGTGTGTTATCACCAAATTATTTTTAGGTTTCACAATGAAACTACTAAAATTGGGGACTTCTTTATATCAGACTAGCTGAAAACCCGGCGTTGCCCGGGAATTTATTTATTTATTCATTCCCCCCGTTTCCAGGTATATATGCATTTGTATAAGGGCTGTATGTCAGTAAAATCTCTTGGGAATACAATTAGTAGTAAAGAAGTAACAGATTAGGTGCGTGTGGGGGGGGGGGGAGGGCGTTCCATGAACGTTACTGCTGTTTATGTCCTCATATCTCATGAACTACGTGTCGTACTGTGATACAGTTTGGAAGGTACACTCAACTATATGCGTGTATACTGTCTGTAAAATTTCCTGTGGCTACAATTTGTAGTGTAGAAATTATAAATTGTAACGTCATACCGAATGCCGTAGTTTTAGTGCATCAATAGCGGAACGTTACTGTTTATCTGCTCATATCTCATGAACTACGTGTCGTACTGTGATACAATTTAAAAGGTACATTAAACTATATATTTTAATACTGTCGTAAAATTTCCTGTCGCTACAATTTGTAGTGTTCAAGTTATAAATTGTAACGTCGTACCGAGAGCCGTAGTTTTACTCCATAAACAGCGGAAAAGTAGTAAGCGAGAAACAGTTTTCCTTTCATCATTTTACTATGGTTGCCAGTGAGAAAAAGTTTAATAAAGATTTGAGATTATGTTTAAAGTTTGTAGCAAGTCGCTAAGTACTGTCATTCTCATACAGTGTATTTCGAAAGTCTCGCCGCATTATATCGCATTTTTTGCGATTTATATTGGTTATGACGTAATATCTTTTGAACCATGTGACGTATGTGATTCTTAACCATGCAGCAATTGTTACCTCACGGTAAGGAATTTGCATACCAAATTTGGTTGAAATGGGTCCATTGGTTTAGGAGAAAATGAGCAGCATTGTCGTAAAAATGCAGCAGTTTTTCGCGCATCTCTTTGTTTATGACGTCATATCTCGTTAACTATATATCGTATGTGATTCTTACACTTACGGCTACTGTCCTTGTGGATTGAAGCTTACGTGTAGAAAATTTCATAAAGATTGGAACAAAACTGTAGATTTGTATGCAACACGTACAAACATACGGACACTCTGCTTTATATATTAGATTAGACAAATAAGAATTCACTTGTACTAAATTCCAATGGACGCATTTCGGTGCGGTACAGGTGATAACCGCTGAATGAATTGCAGATATTGGCAGTATGAGGTGCTAACTCCAACAATATGTAGACAGCAAGTTCATATTTTTCCCGTTTTTCAACAAATACTCCCAAAACTGTGAGTCAGCTAATATATAGCCTCACACCAGTGAATCCGCATCGCAGAGAGACTGATTTACAACTACAGGGTGACGTTTGTTTACTGCTATCTGTTGATCTCTGTGACACGCTACGAGAAATTGTTTACCTCATCACGGCTCCTGTGTTTGCCAATATCTAACAAAACGTCAGCACCTCCACAAAATACACACCGTCAATAATATCAAACTTTTATAGCCGCGTGTAATATGCAGCGTAGAGAATTTATTTTCAGCGAGATTTTCTCAGGCAGAATATTAAAGCAAATGTTTGAACGCAGCCATTTTCTATCAAAAACAGTGGATTTACTTACCTGCAGAATGTATTAACTTCTGCAGAGGAATACCAAATGACGAGAACTAAGTAAACTCGATCAAGCTTCGCTGTTTCTCAATATAACGTGTAAATATGAAATTGGATAACGTTATCCTTTTGATTGATTCTTCCGTAGTTCCTTGATGGAATACCATCATACTGAATTAAAATCAGAATTTTGTGCATATTCCACAAGATTATTATTATTTCGTTAACCGGTTTTCGGCTTAAAAGGACATTTTCAGACGTTACTGTTTTTCCGACGAAATTACATTCTTGAGATACGAACAGAGACAGGCAGAATACTGCACCCTATTACGCTTAATATTTTGATTGTTTCAAATTTGCATTGGGTTCAAAATGCCACAAGTATCAACGAAAAAAATGTTCTCTTTCACCTTTGTAATGGACCAAACCACACATAAGCGATAATAGAGACGAAAGTGCATCGTTTCGAATTGATTCATCATTCACCTTATTCACCATACTTAGCTTAGAATCTGTTTCTGACAAAGAAAAAAGAAAAAACACCTAGAGCACCCCCGTATCAGGTATACATGCTTCAAAGAAAAGTACGTTGAGAAGTATCCTGTTTACGAGACAGATTGTTTCCTTGCATTATCATCCTCCCACGTGGTCCAGAAGGACATGTTGAACATAAGTATATTTAATTTTCCGAGCAATTCAATTTTAATGATAAATCTGAAGCACAGAATTAAAATTTGTAATGTGGCCGGGAATCGAACGCGGACCTCCATGATTACTAGACATAATTCAATTTTTATTTCCTAACCTATTTTCTGAGCAATGATATAATTTTGCAGGTTCATTCAACGGTACATGGGATAACTATCTCGAAAAGTATGACGAATACAGTCCGTAGTATACAAGTAATTATATAAAGGTTGCGCCTATGCGGCAGTTTTACTGTATGAACTGTTACAATTTACTTCTACATAAGTACTCCGCAAGTCACACTGATGTGCATGGCAAGAGGGTTCATCGAACCAATTTATGATATTTCTCTACAGTTCCATTCTCTAATAGCTCACGGAAAAAGGGAACACATAAATCTTCGCGTTTTCGATCTGATTTCTCTTATTCTATTTTGATGATCATATCTTCATATGTAGGTGAGTACTAACAAAGTATGTTACGTCTGAACGACAAGACATGAAGAGCTAAAAATTTGTACAGTTACTAATGTCTACCCGGGGAAGGCTTTAGGCACGGTTTAATGGCGTTCGAATAGCTATTTATCTATGTATATTAATGTGAATGTCTGTTCGGTGTACGCCTATCACGTCCGAACGACAAGACCCAGCGACTTAAATATTTGTACAGTTAATAATTTATACCTGAGGAAGGTTTTAGGCACGGTTTTATAGCGATCTGATAGATATTTAGTAATTTGAAGAATATAACGCGAAATGCGGAACAATATTTACTTTTTGAAAATTATATTTTATCTTTGACAATGGTTTTATTGGTTGCATTGTTACTTGACGGTTGATAATGATAAAAGGGTGGAGTATATTGGGATGAAAAGTTATCGGTGTATATAAAATTCTACGTGTTAATATTTCGCTCTGCAGTGAAAACTACAGAACACCAATGAATAGTCTGCGTGTAATTGTTGTCCGAAGTCTCCCGTTCTACACCATAGCAGTTCCACGCCGATAGCTATAAGGGGGTGGAAGATATGGTGGTGAAAGTCGTCAAATTATAAAAAAATTCGAACTGATGGCCAGCGATGACGTTTGCGACTCTATAGCAAGGAGGTTACATATAGCGAAACGTGATGCCACACAACACATCTTTGGTCTATGCGTGCTACCATGTATTCAGCTCTTTCTCTGTAAGGATAAGCATACGAATAAGGAAATATAAGAATAAATAAATAAAGCAGTAAAAAGGAAATTTATTTTAATACATCTCTTTTAAAAAATAGCAAGAATCCATTTACAGCCCTCACTTTGTTCACACGGTCAGTTATACGTCGCTTGCTCAAGGGTGGGCAACCCAAAAAATCTCCACATTTACGCTCCAAACAATACTACAAATAACGTAGTTTACCAGAATGCCCTAAAACGAAATTGAAATGAATTTGGACTTTACTCTCACCATACGTGTTGAGATATTGCAACACGGGCTATAAGGAATAATGTATGTATTATTAATTGTAAATCATTAAGCACTTCATATAATTTAATTTTTTTATTTGAATGTTGATTGAAAATGTTTGTTTCTGAAGAAGGTATTGTATTTCATTTCATCCTTCAAAATCAGTCTCATAGCATACTACTGAAAGATAGCTTATCTATCATAATCAACCAACCCGCGATCGGAGCCACGGGTTTAAGCTAGTGTTCAAAAATGTTCAAATGTTTGTATAGTCTATGGGACTTAACTACGGGGTCATCAGTCCCTAAACTTACAAACTATTTATGAACTACTTACGAACTAGGACGGCACAAATATCCATGTCCGAGGGGGATTCGAACCCCCGACCGTAGTGGCCGTGCAGACCGTGACTGGAGCGCCTCAGTCCCCTCGGCCACCGCGGCCGTTAAGCTAGTGATATATATTTGTATTAACGAGAAAGAAATTTTTTGTGAAGGTTGTTGCAACTCGCCAAGTGCTTTCATTCTTAAATATTGGATTAATGACGCCTGTTGTCTAGTCTCAGAGGTCATTCTTGGTTCCTAAAGAAGCTTCGTTTACTTGGTGACAACAGTTGGTCTCGTTAACGGGGCATCGGTACCAGTACCGATTGCGATGAGACAGAAAACCGCCTGGAAGAATTTTTCACGAAACATAATTTAATTATAACATTCACTTATTTTAAAAACTTTGAAAGAAAGTGATATATATGGAAGCCACCAGGAGACACCGAAAAATACCATATAGATTTAAGATTGGTGTAACATATATTTGGGAACCAGGTTTTAAACTGTAAGAATTATCCAGGGACAGACTTAGCCTCTCACCATATCTTATTAGTTAGACTAGAATTGAAAATATTGTGAAAAGGTAGAAAAATAAGAAGATAGGACCTGGATAAATTAAAAGACCCAAACGGTCTTGAGAGTTTCAGAGAGAGCTTTAGTCAACAGTTGACAGAAGCGAAGGAGGTGGTGAAGTAACACAGCAGAATATATAGCATTAAGACACGAAATAGTGAAGGCAGCAGAGGACCAAATAGGTACAGTAGTAAAACAAAGCCCAGAATTTTTTTAATTTTGAAAAACACAATGAACACTGCATTAATTGATGAAAGGAGAAAATATAAAAATACGTAAATGAAGCATTCAACATGGAGGACAGTGTAGTGGAGGCGGTGTACCTCACAAACGGCTTTTAATCAAATTGCGTGGTTATGGTATATCGCCCCAAATTTGCGACTGGATACGGGATTTCCTGTCAGAGAGGACACAGTTCGTAGTAATCGATGGTAAGGCATCGACTAAAACGGAGGTGATATCGGGCGTTCCACAGGATAGTGTTATTGGTCCTCTGCTGTTCCTTATTTACATAAACGATTTAGGGGAAAATCTAAGTAGCTCTCTTAGGTTGTTTGTAGATTACGCCGCCATTTACCGTCTAGTACAATCATGTGAAGATCAAAACCAACTGCAGAACGATCTGAATAAGATATCAGTATGGTGTAAAAATTGGCAATTGACTCTAAATAATGAGAAGTGTGAAGTCGTCCACATGAGTACGAAAAGAAATCCGTTAAACTTTGTTTGCAAGAGAAATCAATCAAAAGTGAAGGCCGTAAACTCCACAAAATACCTAGGAATTACTGTTACTTCAGACTTAAAATGGAAAGAACACGTAGATAATGTTGTGGGAAAGGCGAACCAGAGACTGCGTTTTATTGGCAGAACCCTTAAAACATGCAACAGAATTACAAAAGAAACTCCATACACTACGCTTGTCCGTCCATTTTTGGAGTATTGCTGCCCAGTGTGGGATCCTTATCAGGTGGGTTTGACGGAGGACATCAAAAGAGTTCAAAGAAGGGCAGCTCGTTTCGTATTGTCACGATACAGGGGAAACAGAGTTACGGAAATGATACAGGCTCTGGGATGAGAATCTTTACAACAACGACGCTTATCGCTGCGGCGTGGGCTACTTCCGAAACTCCAATCGCCAAGATTCTCCTCCGAATGCGAAAATATATTGTTGGCTCCCACTTACATAGGCAGAAATGATCATAAGAATAAAAATACGAGAAATCAGAGCTCGAACGGAGAGATTCAGGTGTTCTTTCTTCCCGCGCGCTATTCGAGAATGGAATGGGAGGTAAATGGTACAAAGGCCGGCCGCGGTGGCCGAGGTGACTGAGGCGCTCCAGTCACGGTCAGCACGGACACTACGGTCGGGGGTTCGAATGCCCCCTCGGGCATGGATATTTGTGCCGTCCTAGTACGTAAGTAGTTCATAAGTAGTTTGTAAGTTTAGGGACTGATGACCCCGTAGTTAAGTCCCATAAGCATAACAAACATTTGAACATTTTTGAAATGGTACAATGGTGGTTCGATGAACCCTCTGCCAGGCTCTTAAATGTGATTTGCAGAGTATCCCATGTAGACGTAGTTGTAGATGTAGATGTAGTGTTGGCTGTAGAGTGAAATATAGACACAAATAAATATTAAACTCGAAGTATTTCTGCCTATATTTCACTCCGCAGCCAAAATCACACATCTCAGTAGTGTGCGAAAAGTGTGTGTGTGTGTGTAATATTTCGCTCTGAAGCAAAAATTATGCAACGCGGACGAATGGTCTCTGTATGTAATTGTAGTTCAACGTCTCCCGTTGAACACAATTCCAGTTCCATATCGATAGCTATAAGGGAGGAGAAGGTATGGTGGTTAAAAGTCGTCAGGTTGCATACACTGAAATGTTTTGCACATACCTCACTCGTTTCTCTGCAAGGGGCAGCGTACGAGAATATGGGGTAAATAAATACGCAGGCAATGCCTTGTTTTCAGCTGCCGGGTGTCGTACTACGGCAGTCCGTTCATCAGACTCAGTCCCGGCGGTTCATACCCCCCCCCCCCCCTCTCCACCCGCTGTCAGTAATCTCTATACATAAAATTTTGTGTTGGTTAGAGTATTGCCGTTAACTAATCGTTATTGATCGATTAATTTGAAATTTTGACACAACGTTGCAGTGTAATACAGGAATGTTTCTAGGTACATATTTCTCGAATATATTGCATAAAACCTATACGTATATTACTTCTGCGATTTTACGTATCAACATTTGCCCAGTATAAACTTTACATTAATTCATATATGACATATATTGAAAAAATGTGTTATAAAACATGTGCATATGCCAGTACAAAGTTTTGTTAAAAATTTCAATGCTTTCGGACACGAACTTTCGGAGATTTAAGGTTTTGAACATCAGACTAAACATGGCTCTTGGTTAGGTATACTTCTAAGAGGAGGCGGAGGAAATTGATGTAGAGAGGGGGGGAAGGGGGCGAACAGGTAGAGTGTGATGACTAGATCTGTATTAACACGAAATTACTCGTCAAAAGAGAAAGGTTCATTCCCACAACCGTTTCAAAAACTTTTAAGTACTTTTAGTTCTATTTCACTCGATAAATAAATGGTCTAAAATGCATCGAACAGTAAGCTACCCGTTATCGAACTTTTTGAATAAATTACGTACACATACTTGACAAAGAATGACGTTTTAAAACGACTCTTACGAATTTAAAAAAGATTATTGATTTATTACAAAGCTATGTTGTTGTACTACCACGAGTCAAAAAATCAGATCTTTAAACCGTATGCTTTCTTCAAAATAGAGTGAGAGACGTTATGGAACTAAACATTCACGCAAATGGAAAATTTGCCATTTTCGATTTTTACAAGCAATAGAAAAGATGTAAGGAAAAAAATATGTCGATAAAATGATTTGTGGTAGTGCTATATCGCGTCAACAATTTTTGCAGAGTGAAAATCGTAAAAGTGATTATTCCCCTTTTTCCCAGCGCGGCAAAACCGGCAGTGGCCGTTCCCGCGCGGCTCTAGGTAAATAAATACTCATTGAAATCAAGAGTGGGTATTTTATCAACACTCAATTAGCTACCGCAGTACCCACTTTCAACAGCCGGACCTGTCTGCAGTGATCATCACTCTGTCCGAATAGCAGAGAGGACACAGTGTAAGCTGTTGGAATCGCCACTGATGTAATTCAGTGCCAATTTACAGCTAATATCTTTAATGTATTTGCGTCTTCATCTGATATTAACCCTCTCTCGATCTTTAAAGTCTCAAGGACCTATTTTCAGTCCTGTGTTATGAATAATAACACGCAGCATATTTTAAAAAAATAAAATAAAATACGTAAATAAATAAAAAAAAATCCATCATGAAAGGTACTCATGTTAATCATTCTTCGCTGTTAGAATGAATGAAAATCAAGGAATCAGCAGGATATGATTGTAATAGGAGTTTTATAAATCTAAGATCTCGTGCCTTACACGATTATAATCTTCAGCATAACCTTCATCAACTCTAGCTCAAAGCTCGTCGCCAAGTTAAGACCAATAAACTCCAGGTAGACAGTAAACCTGTGCATGCGCAAAGATCGTTAGTTTAAAGCTTCATGAAGCTACCGAGATATTCGCTGAATCTGGTAATCTTGTAACAAAATATGTGCCATATTAAGGCGTTTATTGCACTTGTAAGTGACTTTGCAAGGAGAAATGGTTAGAAGATTTAACGCAGGGAGATATTCCATGTTATTACTCTATATGTAATATTTAGAACATTTAACTGATATGAAAGTTGATGTGCCATATTCAAGTTATTAAGCTACTGCGGTTGGCGCTGCGTTGTGTACTTGCGCGCAGTAAGGCTCGAGAAATCTTGCATTAAGTCATAGAGAGGATATTGTGTATAAAGGTAATTGGAATAAACAATTTTACGACCTTTCAGAGTTATTAAACGTAAATCCATTTTATGAATCACAAAATGAGATGACTGACTCACGCAACAGAGTTTAATACCATATGTGTAGGAAACAGGTAACCACATTTAAGAAGAACAGGAATATGGCTGTCAACAGCAGCTATGTTGCGATATTTTACGAGATATTATCATACAAGCAGTTCTGTACAGACAAGTTTAGTAGAATGCTTGACCCAGGTATCCATAGTTACAAAACTGTTCTCTTCAAAAGTAAATTGTAACATATTTTATAGGAAAAGTAAAATAAAAATAAAATAAAAAAATACTTCGTAAAAATTCGTCTCACAAAGGCAATGGCTTTATTAGTTTTCATGTACAGCTTTCACAAAATAAATAACAGGAGTTAGAATCTTCTTCTGAGAATCTAATCCTAGATCAATTGCTCTAAAAAGTCTGTGTTGTTACATTCTCGCCACAACAGTTTTTTTTTTAATTTATTTCTTTCCAGGTGTTATTTGTTGATTGTTACAGTTCATTGTCAGATTTGCTTAGTAATACTAACAATTTTCCTCAAATTGGACGCATCTGAAAGTAAAAATCTAGTCTACAATGGAAATGTAGAGAGAAATGTTCAAATGGTTGTAAATCTATCGGACAAACTGCGTGATCATCAGTCCGTAGCTTACAAACTACTTAAACTAAGGTAAACTAACCTAAGGACAAACACACACACACACACACACACACACACACACACACATGCCCCAGGGAGGACTCGAACCTCCGACGGCGAGCAACCGAGCGCTCTGCAGCGATGCGCCTTACACCGCTCGGCTACTCCACCGTGGCGAAATGTAGAAAGAAATCGAAGACGAGCAATGGTAGAGTAACTGTAAATTTTACCAGGAACGTTTATTCTATTTAACGAATAAAATAAAACAAATTTATTGCAATACACCGAAAATTTTCTCCATTATTTGTGAATAAGTCTTCAAATGTTGCGAAATGTTGCACCATCTCGAGAAAACTAGGTAATTATTTGAACCAATGTAGGCAGAATTCATGGAAATACAATGCAGTCGTAACACTCACATTCCACAAACTTCACATTCGTTGCCTCATATGGTCCCAGAAAGAAGTTCTGTCGGGAAGGCTTGTGTCCACTATGTGATCACACATATCATTCTGCCTAACACACTATCAGCAAATGCATCATGGCCAGTCTGTTTCTTCTACAGTCCTTCAAACAGATCATTTTCCCATCATCAAAACTCTCTGTGTCTTCATTACTAAGTAAAACCTATCAGTGCGTCCAGAGTTGTTTGAAAAATATGTACTGAGCATAAAATGACAGAAATCAGTCAAATAACCTATTCAACCTGCTTTCGTAATAGTGTTTCGTACAGTCTCTGTCTGGTCTCTCTCTCTCTCTCTCTCTTTTTTTTTTTTTTTTTTTTTTTTTTTTTTTTTTTTTTTAAAGCATTTATCACTATGCGTACAGCGGTGGGACGAAGAGAAAAGGTGGTGAAGAACTTTAAATTTTCAAAATAATCTCGTATCATACCAAACTCGTCCTAAATTTGGTTCAATCTTATTAAGAAACCCTGTTTATAGCTCTTATAGTCAGTTGCTAAGTAAGTATTTATAAGTTTTCTAACGTCACCTAGCAACTGTCTCGTGAACCGTGGCACCGAACTTCCCTCCTAAGTCTATGTCCACCGCCTAATATATATAGTTTCTTAAAACACAAACAGGTCCTTATACCAGCGGGAGAAAGATAAAAGGCCAGTATGTAACTTCACATTCCAAGTTTAAAGTCTTTAGCACCAATTCTGGCATGGAACTGGCGTTCGAGCGGAAATCCACAGCCTTCTATATTTTAGTTTCACATTTAAAATACCACTGTTTCATTTGAATGCGTCTTGAAATTCAATAGCCTGATATAAACTTTTCAAACTGATGGTGTTTTCTTCCTGTATGTAGAAGATCATATAAACTCTTGAAAATTTTCATATTTCACATTAAATAATAAATCATTCCATACAGATGATGTAATATTTAAAACTCTTCTTCAGTCAAACATCACATTTTTATCGGTCCACTTGCAATACAAGCATATACTATTTGCTTCTGATCCAGTCATACATTCACACGGACATAATCTGAACTGACGAACATCGATAGCAATAATAATGTTAAATAATCTTCTTAGAGGACGATCGATGTCCCGCAATAAAGAAGGCGCAGAGACCTCCGCTGCCCTTCATATAACGGCCAGCTCTGTGATGCCGGTTGGTGCTGCGGCGACGCTGCTCCTTTTTATTGCAGTACCTCGATCGACCATGAAACAAACAGAAACAAACACGAAACAATTTTTTAAGTATCACATCATACAAATCATTTCTCAATATTCTATAAATAGTTTTCATTAATACGCAATCTTTAATTTTCATCATGCAAAACAAAGCTACAGTACTCTCTCTCATGAAGGATCAGCAATGGCTTGAGCAATGTGAATATTTCAGAGGTGATAGAGCGGATAAATCTAAATCGTTAATTTTATATGGGCATCGTGGCTTCCGATTATATTCGTATGTTATATGCTGCGTACCTTTCATCAGATTGCATTAGAATTTTTCAGTTGACTTAGAAAATAAGGAGCAGCACTGTCTACATAATTATTCGTACGCTTAATGTCGTTGTCTTACACAAGACATCATTTTACAGGTTACCATGAAATTCGGCAGATATTTACAATTTATCATATGCGTTGGAGGGAGGAGATGGACAGGGGGAGGGGACAAGAGGTGATTGGTGGAGCGGACGAGGTAATTACAGAGGCCGGAGAATGGATGTGAGGAGAGAGTGGGAGGGGGGAAGGGGAGGGGGAAGGGAGTTGGAACAGGAGGAAGCGATGGCGGCGACGCGGGAGGGGAGGGGGGGAGGAGAAGGAAGCGGCAGAGGCAGGTAGACAGAGTGAAGGAGATGGACGAGGAGAGTTGAGCGAGAGTACGTGGAGTAAATAGATACTGGAATTAAGAAATGACCGAGCAATATTTGTTGTCAGTTAGCTGATGCAGATTAAAGCTTAAGAGGACAAACTGGAAGGAAAGATGTAGGCGTAGAAATGGGAGAAGTGACGGACAAGTTCTATATACACTTCCCATGCTACTGTGAAGCATTGCGGGGTTCGATGGTGTGGAGTAAGTGTCTTGTACTACAGCATCTAGTTTTCAATATCAGATTCGGGTTATTATCACAGTTTAACATAACTATCACGTCACTTCGTCTCGTATTCGCTACCCGCTGTGGTACTAGTACCACAGTCTAACATACACCGTCAAGGCACTCCCGCAGACTTTTGTAATACACTGTGACAGCAGCGCTCCAAGCGGTCGGAAAGCTATATTTCTGAAAACGATATTGGGTACGTACGAATAGCATCTTTTATATTACTTTTAACTGACTTTTTACGTTAGGGAACGTATGTAGTGCTATAAAAATAAGTAATACCGTAACAACAGATTCACATTTGCCTTTCTTAGGTTTCCTGTACTCCCTAACAAGGTACGAAACGGTACATTACAGGGCAATTTATTTACAATTATCTTGTAACCTATGGGCTGTTACTGAATAATTTCATTTTCTATTAAAACACCAGAAAACCTGCCCTTTGGCAGAGACGTCGTTCTTCTACTGAGGAACGTTAACGTTTACACATTACAGTTCCAGTAAAATCAGTGAGGGTAGAAGGTAGGAAACGTATATAGACTGCGATAACTACAATATTTAACATACCAAATCAGCCACAACAGTGGTAACTGAAGTTAAAACCTCATAGACATGACAATAAAACGGAAAAAGCAATAAAACGATTTTCCAACAAAGAAGATCCCAATCCCACAATTGTTGCTACGGCTGAACCACAAACGGGAAGAATAATAATAAATGTCTTTTTAAGCTAATGTAATTACACTCAAAGGATTATGCACGTATAAGAAACACGAGAGAGGTCTAAGAATATGCGAATTATTAGAATCCACATCGAACTATACGCGTCAAAAAAAAAAAAAAAAAAAAAAAAAAAAAAAAAAAAAAAAAAAACTGCTTCTCATTGTAAGAACAGACCATGATAGAAATATATATTTCTCCTATATTTATATTCTACTTACTTTCAGCAGAAAAAGCTGTAAATATAAACACATTCGTGAGTATCTGTTCAGGAAGAAGACATTATTTATACTATTGAATCAGTTATATTCGGCTATTTTTACATTAATTTCCGTACTATGCATGTCTCTTGATGTTTTACTGATGCTTGTAACGCAAAAAGTATAGTAACGGGTACGTTAATTACGCACACAAATAATTATAAACCAACGTCGCTCCCTCGGCGGCTTACCCACCACCAGGAGCGCTAGTGTCGTTGCAACTGTCAGTTGGTAACAACTTTCACAGCAGTGAGTGTCGCGTCTGTATATGTTAGACTGTGCTAGTACTCCAGGCACCCAGCAGTTAACATTTCTGATTATATATCGTATGAGTACCAATAGTATCGATTATATTGATCTGACACATAGTTTTTGCAATAGGGAGCGTCAACCTAAGGAAATTACTGAAACCTGACTGCTCTTGACAACCTCAAACGAACTTTGAACTGAGAAGCGCACACGGCTGAACGTGAAAGAAATAGACTTTTATAGAGGTACAAGGAAAGGAAGAGACTGCAACAGTGTACATCCAACGAATACCCGTTATTTTCGACACATATATCTTTTAACTTCAAGAGACTGTAGTTTCCAGTGAGACTTGCATTTTCTATTTTGACTCGTAAATCACAGGGCAATCTGTTCAATACTGTGTAGTGGATTTGACATGTCCATGTTTCTCACACGGAGAGCTTTGTCAATTGCTCAGGAGTGGGCTCACCAAAGAAACTGTTCATATTAGATCCTGGACAAGTCACAAGAAATATTGTTTATAGTAAAGTTATGAATTAAATGAATTTATGAGTGTTACATATCATTTGTATTTTGATTACTGTCTTTGTTTGAATGTTGTACGTAAAATTTTGTATATTATGCAGGACAGCCTTATTTCTTGTTACAGAAAAGAAGATGAACAGACATAGAAGGGATGGGAGAAATACTAACTCAAAGCTTGAATAAATAAGTAAATAAATACCCGCGAATTGCTGGGTTTTCCAGTTAATATTACATAAAGTCTGAAATAAATAAATAGACAATCAGCTTTCATGAGCTTGACCGCTCATGCCACACGAATTTTACGTAAATTACTGGCAAATTGTACAATAAATCGTCACACTAAATTAAGTATACGAGACGTAAATCATGCTGCTTGAATGACCTCCAGAATGAAGCATTCACTCCGCAGCGGAGTGTGCGCTGGTATGAAAATTCCTGGCAGATTAAAATTGTGTAGCGGAACCGGGACTCGAACCTGGGATCTTTGCCCCTTTGCGGGCAAGCGCTCTACCGACTGAGCTATCCCGACACGTCTCACGATGCCGCCTCACAACTTTACTTCCGCCAGTACCTCGCCTCCTACTTTCCAAACTCCACAGAAGCTCTCCTGCGAACCTTGCAACACTAGCACTCCTGGAAGAAAGAAAATGGTGGGGACATGAGTTAGTCACATCCTGAGGGATGTTTCCAGAATGAAGTTTTATATCAGCGCACAATCCGCCTTCGGCAAATAACATGCAGCGACCCAATACATATCGCTGGTGTCGGTGAAGTAGATTTCTACAGGGTGCTACTGGTTGTCGGTGTTGAACATGAAATAATTTACAACATCTTTAAACAAAACATTATGGAAATAAACGTGGATCATTAATATTTAATAACTGGAACTTAATAATAACTACTTCTTTTCTTTGCGAAACTGATCATACCGAGGAGAAGGCAGGACGGAGTCTTACACACACCACTACAGCCTCAGGGCTATCACAAGCTCGGTCATATACGTCGCCACCTTCCACATACCACACAAGGACAGCTTAGCAGTCATTCCTGGTGAAATGACGGTGTTGTCACATCTACCGGTTATACCGATAGTAGTTATGTGGTCGTAACATTATGGCTAATGTGTGGATATTGAATTGGGCAGTGTTCACGTTGCGTCCACTTACCAGTTTGGATGTCTCATTGATGTGAATATGAGTTGATGAGCTGGTGTAGAACGACCTGCCATTATAGCACACTTTTTGCCTAAAGTAAGCAAACATTAGGCGACACTGACTACCGATACTAAGTCATCTTAGTGTCTGGGAGATTTCTGTACCCTTAGGGCAGCAGAAAGAGGGACACGATAGTGGCGCGGGATGCCGCGGGCGACACAATGCAACATCGATCGCGACCATCGGCTCTGTCTGCGCGCCACATACCAGCCAGGGAGACCGCACCACACTCGAGTGTCTCCTGTTCTAGGATTTCTCTAATGCAGTATTCGAGAGGAGAAACATTTAAACAACGCAGCGCATCATTTCGAGGCACCTGTCCTATTTTGTATGGTGTTCGATCCACAAGTTTCGGGCGTGCAGCTGCATAAATTTTGCTTTTCTGGAATAATTTATACTGCAGCAGAAACCTTTTACTAGTATTCTAGCCGCGGCGGTGTGGCCGAGCTCACTGAGGCTCCGAAGACATAGGCCGTTCCCCGTCGGGGGTTCGAATCCTCCCTCGGGCATGGATGTTTGTTTTGTCTTTAGTATAAGGTAATTTATGTTTGTAAGTTTAGGGACTGATAACCCTGCAGCTAAGTTCCATAAGCTTAACAAACATTTGAAAATTTCTAATTTTTAAATCAGTACGACGCGTTTCGGCCTGCAAGCGGCCATCATCGGGTGCATTTCACAGTTACAAATTCTTTATTAAATATAAGGAGAGGCATTGAATTAAAATCTGTGCTGCGGCCGGGATTCTAACCCGGGACCTTCTACTTTAGACCACTCAGCTAACACAGCGTTGCAGCCAACGTGACTAAACGGACTGTCTTAAAGCACGTCTCTCTCTACACCACATACTTTAATTCTGCCTCACGTTCCCTGTGAATTGCGTACCGAAGTATGTGGTGTGGAAGGAGACATGCTTTAAGACAGTCCGTGTAGTCGCTTTGGCAACAACGCTGTGTTAGCTGAGTGGTCTAAAGTGCTTACCTAGTAAGTAGGTGGTCCCAGGTTCGAATCCCGGCCGCGGCACCAATTCAATGCCCCTCCTTATATTTAATACCTTTGCTATAACGAGACAATGTTGTCTCAAGGAGTTGTATTATTCGTTGAAAGTCTTTATTGTTTAGTTATGTTTTGTGTTGTGGGTGCCGGTGAAGTTATGGTTGGACATTTTAACAGTTTTGTTGATAATCCTGTTATTTGGACATTTTAACAGTTTTGTTGATAATCCTGTTATTTGTGTAAACATCTAACACAAAATTTCAACAAGTGTTGTGTATATAACTGTATCCTTGTGTTGTGTGTTTGCCAGATAACATGATTATCAACAAAACTGTTAAATAGGCCAAACATAACCTCACTGGCAACCACAACACAAAACATAACAAAATTATAATGAAATTGTAGCTATGAAATGCACCCATGGTGACAGCTTGCTGTCAAAGCGCTTCGTGCTGGTTAAAATATTAGTAAAAATTGACTGCTGCAGCATAAAGTATTTTTTAAAAGTTTATAATACAGTCTCAGACCTCATATCAATCCACATAACATGGATAAATTTATAAATTTTGCTTCTTTGCAACTTCAAAAAGTTGCATCACGAAGATTCTGGGGGTCCTTGACATTCACATAAAAATGGAACAGACAAATTCAAAAACAAAATTGCAGTTTTCTATATAGCTCATGAAAATAGAAACTGACAAGTTGTACGAATTGTGCTCTGCATACAGCACACCAGTGCCTTTAGTACCCGGTAACAAGTCCTCATCCACTGATGCATTTCTGTGTTCGTCGTGGCATTCTATCCACTACTTCATCAAGTAACTGTTGGTCCAGATTGTCCGAATCGTACGCGGTTCGGGCAGCTCTCTGACCGGATGGTGGTCCGTCTCGTGAAAAGCTATTCTTTTGGATTTCTCACAGGTGATTGAGTTCCTGTCTGGAGAATATGCTGGCCTTCCAACCTTATGGTCACATCATCATGAAGCAACGCATTCTCAAGATGTGAAAGACAAGTGCAAGTATTTTTGTTCATTAAGAGGAATCTCTCACCGAAATGCTGCCGATATGATCTACATCTACATGGGATACTCTGCAAATCACATTTAAGTTACTAGCAGATGGTTCCTCGAACCACCTTTATACTATTTATCTACATTCTCGAATAGCGCGCGAGAAGAAAGAACACCTGAATCTCTCCGTTTTAACTCTGATTTCTCGCATTTTATTCAGATGGTCATTTCTATCAAGTGGGAGTCAACAATATATTTTCGTATTCGGGGAGAATCTTGGCGATTGGAGATTCGTAAGTAGCCCACACCACAGCGATAAGCGCCGTTGTTGTAATGATTTCCATTCCAGATCCTGTATCATTTCCGTAACGCTATCTCCCCTTTGAACTATTTCGATGTCCTCCGACAAACCTACCTGTTAAGGATCCCACACTGGCCAGCAATACTCCAAAAAAGGACGGACAAGCGTAGTGTATGTAGTTTCTTTAGTAGTTTTGCTGCATCTTTTAAGGGTCATACCAATGAGATGCAGTCTCTGGTTGGCTTTTCCCACGACATTATCTACGTGTTCTTTCCAGTTTAATTCTGAAGTAATAGTAATTGCTAGGTATTTTGTGGAGTTTACGGCCCTGACTTTTGATTGATTTAACTTGTAAACAAAGTTTAACGGATTTCTTTTCGTACTCATGTGGTCGACTTCACACTTCTCATTATTTAGAGTCAATTTCCAATTTTTACACCATAGTGATATGTTATTCAGATCGTTCTGCAGTTGGTTTTGATCTTCAGATGATTTTACGAGACGGTAAATGACGGCGTCATCTGCAAACAACCTAAGAGAGCTACTTAGATTTTCTACCAAATCGTTTATGTAAATAAGGAACAGCAGAGGACCAATGACACTACCCTGTGGAACGCCCGATATCACCTCTGTTTTAGTTGATGCTTTACTACAAACTGTGTCCTATCTGACAGGAAATCCCATATCCAGTCGCAAATTTGGGGCGACATACCATAACCACGCAATTTGATTAAAAGCCGTTTGTGAGGTACGGTGTTAAAGGCCTTCTGGAAATCAAGAAACACGGATTCGATTTGCAAACCCTTGTCGATAGCACTCATCACTTCTTGTGAGTAAAGATCTAGTTGTATATGATCGTACTTTACGTACCCTAGAGCCATTCAATTGCCTTCTACGATCACCGGTGGCGTACGTTGGCTCACATAATGCGACCCCAAAAGAACATGGAATCGCCACCTTGCTGTACTATCTCGACGCTGTGTCTGAGACGTTCAGGCTGACCGACGACTGTTGGTGAAAGGCAGATGTGAGTGTCATAAGAGGAGTAGCTCACAAATTGTTCAACTCTTACTTTAATAAGAGTCAGCAGAAGGTAATTCTCCGTAATGTTGAAAATGGCTCGTTTATATAAATGATATGCCTTCGAGTGTAGCAAGTGTAAAATATTTTTGTTTGCTGATGATGCCAGCTTAGTAGTGAAGGATATTTCTTGTAATATTGACAACAGTACCAAATAATGCAGTTCAATAGGTAAGTTCATGACTTGTAGAAAATAATTCAATGACAGTGAAACTCAGTCTTTTACAATTTCTAACACATAATTTAAGAAAAGCTACCTTTTGATTACACATAATGGACATATGATAAGTGAGATTGAGCATTTCAAATTTTTAGGTGTTCAAATAGTAAGTTGTAGTGAAAAGCCCATGTTCAGGATCTTTTCAAAAACTATATTCGGCTTTATTTGCCATTAGAATAGTATCTGAAAGAAGTGATATTTCAACAAGAAAAAAGGACAACTATGCTTACTTTCATTCACTTGGTACGGCGTTGTTTTTTGGGGTAACTACAAGGATATTTTTGGCTCAGAAACGGGCGATTCGAGCACTATCTGGCGTAAGCTCGCAAACGTCGTGTCGACCTCTTTTTTCTGGCAATTCTGACACTGGCGTCACAATACGCACTTCTTTAATGTCGTTTGTTGTTAACACTGTCAGCTTATTTCTACGAGTTAGAAACGTTCACTCGGTGAATACTAGATAGAAATCTAATCTACATTTGGATCACAGCTCCTTGACTCTTGTGGGTAAAGGTGTGCAGTAATCTGCAGTATTCATTTTCAGTAAGCTGCCATAAGAATTCAAGAATCTTAGTACTAACTAACTAAATCTGAATTGAAGAGTTCCCTCATGGCTCCCTCCTTTTATTCTGTGGAGGAACTCCAGGAAAATTTTTCAAAAAAAATTAATGTAACTCCTTTTATTCGTTATTGATTCTTTTTACTTAGGCTGAAATTGTCATGTGCATTGGACTACTTTCAATTTTTATATTACCATTATTGGGTTAAACTTCATGAACTAACTTGTTTTATGAGCATGGAGTCTTGCTCCTCAATTAGATGCTACGGAACAGGAAACATTATTATTATTATTATTATTATTATTATTATTACCTGTGAAGAGCGCTTGATACCAATTCTGACGAGGCCATGCAGCACACTGTTGGGCTATGCTGCACCGCGCTGCGTAATGTCTAGGTATTGAAACTGGACCTCACCATGAGCTTAACAGGTGAAGTTACGTGTCATGCAGACTATTGCGTACAATTCTGTGGTTGGATGGAAATCATTATTCACTCTGACCCTGGTGGCCTGAATCAGCAAGTAGCGGTCATCATCTGCTGTGGTAGCCTTTTGGCGGATAGAGTTAAGCAAGTCATCGACAGTTTCTATATCATAATACATCCTTCACGTCCGAACAACATCGGTTTGGATCATTCAGAGATGTCGGGAAACTCCTTCTAACACAAAGTAACAATGAGGATATTGCAGGACTACATTCAACACAAGCAGTGTACTTCTTTGCTGGTGTTATGACTGAAAATCATCGGCTCATGCTTGCTGGTTCCCACAATTGTGCCGGTTGAGTGACATCTACTGACAGTCTAAGAAACTGTGGTCTTGATACAATATACAAACGTCATTGGGCGCAACATGTTTTTTGATATGAGGCAAACAATGAATCAAGGAATTGCATCGTTTTGATACCTTTTTTGATGTAATTTGGCTGTGTACCGTACTTCTAACGTCAGAGTGAGTGCATCGACTGCCGCTCCAGCATTCGCTTCGTACTTTTAAACTCGCGAACTGCTCTATTGTGAATGCGATCATAGGTAAACATGCGCCAGAGGCGTTGATGCACCGCATATATATATATATATATATATATATATATATATATATATATATATATATATATATATATTCAGGGTGTTTCACTAAGTGTGTTTGCCTCTGTAACTTATAAAATAATAGGTGACGCATTGCATTATGCGCAGCGGTTGTAGTACCTGCCCCTGAAACTTTGAAGGGTTGTAGCTCTCAAACTAACAGTGATAGGAATGTAGTTTAAATTTATTTGGACGCTGCTGGTTTCAACGAATCCAACGCACGATAGAAAAAACTATTGTTCCATTTACAAATTATATCTTTGTGCTGTAACTCTTTGGAAAATGATACAATAAACGATGTTCATAGCTCCACAGAAAGTGTAACATTTCTTGTGTTGACCTACCGCATTAAAATTTCCCGGCACCTATTATTTTATAAGTTACAGAGGCAAACACACTTAGTGAAACACCCTGTATATATATATATATATATATATATATATATATATATATATATATATATATATATATATATATGTGTGTGTGTGTGTGTGTGTGTGCGCTTGTGCGTTCTCCCAGATCGATTAACGGGATCTGTTCAAATACTTCTGGAACCTAGTCCACTGTTATTTTCTTACGCTTATATTTTACTACGCTTTTCTATTACTTTGCACGATCCACAATTGAGTTTCACGCAAAATTTAATGCAGGCAAGTTGCTCCTCTGCCATCTTGAAATTCACAAAGTCTGCGACGCAACGACTAACTAATTACAGCACTGAACGATAATTATGACATACACAATTATTAAACATTCCTCAATTACTCATTAAACAAATGCGTGTGCAAGTTTGCCAACCGAATTTCGCTACAACTCTCTATTGGTATGAAGTTACAAAGGATCCGGAATATTTTTAACAGAACTCCTGTATTCACCAGTGAATACCAGAAACATGAAGTAAAGGGGAAAGTTTTCCTACATCATAGTGCCCAGTATGAATATTTCCTCCACCAATTTAACGGATTGTAAGAGCCAGGTGTACCTCCTGTGTATCGTGCATCTTTCATGGATTGTACGTGTCGCGTATCTGATGTATGAAAGGCCACACTCAAAAGGGATATTATATAGCCCAGCCTCCGAAGCAATATAACATCTTTAATGGGACCCAAGAGTGCTGTCGTCATTCGTGTCTGCTTGGGATCTCTCTTATTTCTCACATATGTCACGAAAACCATTTCATTATCTTTATCGGAATTGTTGAAGTCCAGTTTTGTTTCTTCCGTAGTGCCATCTGTTTCTGCAAGTTGGAAAACCTGTTGGCTTAAAAAAAAATCTATGCAAGTGTAGAAGCTCGTTCTGAAGAATTCCCTCGTGGAAACGATGTGTACATTGTAAACAGGAGTTCTAAGGACACACATAATCTATCATGGATGTTAGTAGTTATTTGCACCTATGTTCAAATCCTTGGATGTGTCAATGTGCTATCGTCTTTGCGTCGCATCATAACAGCTGAAAAGGGAGGTCATATATCCTTTTCAATTTTAATTGTAACTTGGATTCAAATGTCGATGGAATAAAAATTGTTGAAGTTGTTACTGCTGTGGTCTTCGGTCCGCAGACTGGTTTGATTCATCTCTCCACGCTACCATGACCTGTGCAACTCTCTTAATCTGAGAACGAGAAAGGTAACATTAATCCTTTTTAATTTACTTAGTGTATTAGTCCCTCGGTCTCCCTCTAAGATTTTTACCCCACACACTTCCTTCTAATGTTAAGTTGCCGATTCTGTTATGTATAAGAATGTGTCCCATCAACCTATCCCTTCTCTTAGTCAGGATATGCCAGAAACTCTTTTTCTCCCCCATTCTGCTGAGCACCTCCTCATTAGTTATGTGATCAACCCATCTAATCTTCAACATTCTTCTATAGCACCACGTCTCTAAAGCTTCTATCACTTTTTCGTCTGAACTCCTTATCGCCCATGTTTCAGTCCCAATGCTACACTCCAGATAAATGTTTTCAGAGACCAGTTCCAAATATTTAAACTAATATTGGAGGTCAAAAAATTTACCTTCTGCAGAAACGTGTTTCTTCCCATAGACATCCTGTATTCTATATCTTCCTTACTTAGCCCAACACAAGTTATTTTGCTACCCAAATAACCAAATACATCCACTACTTTTATTGTCTGATTACCAAATGTAATTGCTTCATTCCATTACCCTTGGTTTATTCTTGTTAATGTTTATCTTATACTACCCAAATAACCAAATGCATCCACTACTTTTATTGTCTGATTACCAAATGTAATTTCTTCATTCCATTACCCTTGGTTTATTCTTGTTAATGTTTATCTTATACCTTCCTTACAAGACACTACCCATTGCGTTCAATTGCTCTTCCATGACCATTCTGTGTCTGAGATAATTAGTATATTATCAGAAAACAGCAGTTTTTCTTCACCCTGAACTTTAATTCCCTCTCCAAATTTCTCCTTTCATTTATTTACAGCTTGCTCAATGTACAGATTGAACAACATTGGGCAAAAACTATAACCCTGTTTTACTAGCTTCCCAACCACTGCGTCCCTTTGATGTCCTTCGACTCTGATAATTGCTGTCTGGTTTTTGTACAAGTTGTATGCAACTTTTCGTTCCATATATTTTACCCCTGCTGCCTTTATAATTTGAAAGTTTTCCAGTTAACATTGTCAAAAGTTTTACAAATGCTGAAGAGTAGGTTTGCCTTTCCTTAACGGTAAGATGGACAGAGAATTGTTTTCGAACTGAAATTCTTTGGCCATTTTATACGGCTCCATATTTTCTAAAGACTGTCATATTGTTTGAAGTAATATAGAAAAAGCTAGCAAAACACAAGTGGATGGTAAACAACGGATTTGGCGCTCGTTGTTCTCCAGTGCGTGTGAGCACCCCATATCACCGCTTTACAAGATCATCCTGTGAAACGTCAGTGATCTGTTACAAACCCTTGAAATGCTAGCAGGACAAAGTTGGACTTGTTTTGCACTCGTGTTGCAGGTCACGCCCACCTGACGGACTTCAACATCGCGACCGTCCTCGAACCCGGCCAGCTGGCGACCTCCATGTCGGGCACCAAACCGTACATGGGTGAGTAGCAAAGAGCATCTGTGTGGTGTGTGTGTGTGAGAGAGAGAGAGAGAGATACGTCATACACTGACAGTATATTAAAACACGTCTGTTTGTCTTTGGCAAAAAGATATTTAAGTTGGTAGTCGGTTCCTATTACGCGTCAAAGATACATGGAGGTGTAACAATATCATTGGATAGCCTCACAGAGGTCATTCTTTGACCGCAGACGAACACTGCAGTATCTGGCGTCGTACAGAGAGGTTGTCTGATCCGCAGCGGCGGCAGACACTGATTCCTATTATGAAACTGTGAACAGTGAAATGGTCTGATCCGCGGGGACGGCAGACACGGACTGATTTTACCTGTTTTAACTACAAAGGTAAATACATTTTGTAATTTTGGGTAGTGAAAGAATCACTTGCCGAGTACATATTACTGTGCGGTATTTTGTATAAGTAACTTTGAATTGAAAGTATAAAAAGTTTTGACAAGGGCTATCATTTATGTAGAATTTATGGATGTCAATGTTTTAATTTCTCGATCCTAAATGACGTAGTAAAATAACCTTCATCTTTATTATTGTAGTTAGAAAGTGTCATTTTACCCCATTATGATTTAAAAGTGTACAATCTGTGTAATTGCGAGTGTTTCAGTGTTGCATGACAAGTAGTGCATTTTAGAGTGTGCAGAAAGCATATTACAATTTAATTAGTGAGAAAGCAGGAAGTTTTTTCGTAAATATTTCCATTCTTGTCAACAGTCAGTGTTGAAAAAGTTATAACGTTTATTTTCTGAATGAGTTTAATTTCAAGTTAGTCAGATGGGTTAGTATTAATGAAAATAATAAATTTCAGCTAGTTAATTAAAAATAAATTGGTAATGTTGATGTTTCCAAAAACAATGAATTTCATCTGTAACATTTCTCATGTAATCGTCGACGTAAGTGTGCACTGATACAATTCACATCGGCATTGTTTGTGAGAGTACAAAAGCACCTTGTGTATTATCTTTAAATTAATCAGCGGCCGCTGCCGATTCTCCCTGACCTGTAGAAAGAATTTTTTGTCGAGACGCTGACCTCACTTAACCTTGAGACAAGTTTCAATATTTATGGTATGCACCAATGAATTAAAGCCATTCGATGCAACTCTTTAAAAATTCTCGCAAGATCGGCTTTTAAGTTTCTTTCTACCATTTAATAGGACGAAACATCCACCGTGTCACATCGGTAACGTTGTAAATTCATAATCTAGAAATCCTAGTGCCAACCAAATACGATGAATATATTTTACTTTTTCTTATGGATATGATAATTAACACTTATCCATCAGAATTTTTTTAATTGACGTCTTTTTTATCTTGATTATTCACATTCTATAAAAGACTCACAATAATGATGGTGTCAACGAAATAAAAGTCAAAAATTACATTTTTTGGAGCAATTATAGAAAACTCTCCACAAAATGAACAAACAAAGACACCCAGCATCAAATTATAATGAAATGACTATTATAAGAAATGTAGTTTGTGATTAAATTTTCCGTTGAAATCTTACATACGATATTGAAAATTAACAATAAACAGAGATCATGCATTTTCGTCAGGAAACTAATATTACACGAAATATTAATTTCAACATATTATGTATATTTAAAGATTAAATCTTTCAAGTTTGTGAATACAAAAAATATCTTTCAATATAAAAAAAGTGAGGGAGCTGCAGGATTAGAAGCATGATCCCTAAAATTTTATTGCTTCTGAATACACAATGTTACCAATGTGTCATGACGACTTTTAAGTTTTACATCGAATGACTTTGGTTGACTACGATTTGGATTCTGAACTTGACGTAGCACAAATAATAATAATAAAATAAAAAATAAAATAAATATTATCTGACACCCATGCCGTCTCCTTGTAAGGTCATAAGTCATGGTATAGTGATACGAACACATGTAGATGGCGGTAGTATCTTCTACGAAATGTGTAAAAAGGGCGATGCTTTGGGAGAGCTCTCATTTGTACTGCAGTGATTTATGCGAAAATTGAAATATTGCTGTTGTTGTTGTTGTTGTAGAGTCTTCAGTCCAGAGACTGGTTTGATGGAGCTCTCCACAATACCCTATCCTGAGCAAGCCTTTTCAACTCCACATAAGAACGGCAAGCTACACCTGTCTGAATCTGCTTACTGTATCCGTCTCTTGGTCTTCCTCTGCGGTTTTTACCCCACACACTTCCTTACAACGCTAAATTCACAATTACTTGATGTTTAAGAATGTGTCCTACCAATATATCCCTTCTTTTAGTCAAGGTCTGCCAGAAATTCCTTTTCTTCCAAATTCTGTTCAGTACCTCCTCATTACTTACACGATCCACCCACTTAATCATCAGCATTCTTTGGAGCACCACATTTCAAAAGCCTCTATCCTCTTCTTGACCGCACTGTTTATCGTCCATGTTTCACTCCCATACAAGGCAACACTCCACAAAAATGCCTTCAGAAAAGACTTCCTTAGGCTTAAATCCATATTCATTGCTAACAAATTTCTCTTTTTCAAGAACGCTTTACTACCCATTGCCATTCTGCATTTTATGTCCTCTGTACTACGACCATCATTTGTTATTCTACTGACATGTGGTTCTGAAAATTTACGATTAACAAGATGTAATATCCGCGTCCACCTGGTCTACCCTCTGATTGAGACACTAAAAATTACATGTGTAATTGCTAAGCAAGTGACGCAAGTCTACAAGACTCCATTACAATACAGCTACAGTGCATCAACGACCTGATGTTCAGTCAAATGTATATCACTTTTACCATATTGATGTTAACATTGTTAAAAGTGATAAACGTGTGACTGAACGTCAGGTCGTTGATGCACTGTAACTGTATTATAATGGAGACTTGTAAACTTGAGTCACTTGCTTCGCAATTACACATGTAATTTTTAGTGTGTCAATCAGAGGATAGACCAGGTGGACGAGGTTATTACATGTTGTTAATCGTAAATTTTCAGAACCACATCTAAGAACAATACATACATCAGGCGATGCGACCTGAATAAAGTACAGCTATAGTGGATTGACGCGTTTTCCATGAATCCTGACGTCTGTTTTTCTGATTGAAAGGCCAGAAAACATTGTACACATATTTGTCTTAGTTTCCCTTGATGACAGTTACCTGTCACGTGAAAAGGTATCCGACGTTAGTATGGCCGCGCGACGGGAAGCAGGTCTCCGCGCACAAATGGCTATGTGGCCTGGAGCGTGACGTCACGGAAAGTGCGGCCTCTCGCGGCGGGCACGGGTGTGACTGTTGTCCTTAGGTCAGGCTGTTACAACAGGTTGCTCAGCGAGCAGGAGCGCACACGAGCGCTCACTACTCCAGCGTGGAGCTGCGGTGGTGGGGGAAGCTGACGTCACGCACGCCAAACGGAAGCGTTCGTTAAGCTCTCGTCAGTGGGTAGTTGTGACTACAGCAAAATAACTGCATTTCTTCACTAACAGACACTGGCGTCCGCAATGTCTAATGTATCACAACTCTTATTGCACAAAAATTTTCGATCTACAGCGTCATTACAGAAAAAAGGACATCCGGTTTTTTCCTTGTGTGTCACTCACATTCCTACAATTTTTATGAGGCTGCAAATTGGGTCCGTATTTTCTTACACAGTCTTTCTAAACTGTAAATCTTAGTATTTGTGCCATTTATTACGATAAATGGTGGATCGACCGTTTTGTCGCTTATTGTTGCTCCTGTTTTAGCGCATTCTGAAACTTGCAAGACAGGCGACTTGAAGTAAGCCTTTATGCCTAAACGCAAATATACCATATCTTTGAATATAAAATAACATAGCCTACTGCCGTGCGGGAGTTGCCAAGCGGTCTGGAGCGCCAAGTTACGGATCGTGCGGTCTCCCATGTCAGAGGTTCGAATCCTCTGTCAGGCATGGATGTGTATGTAGTCTTTAGATTAATTTAACATAGTTTAAGTAGTTTGTAAGTCTAGGGACTGATGACCAATGGGGTTTGGTCCCATAGAATTACAAACACTTGAACATTGGGACAGAGCCTTTTTTTCTAGAAGACCGATATTCTAGTTATGAAATGTAAAATTCGCATTGCCATATTTAGGATTAACATAGTGGAAACTTGGATGTGGTTCATCTTGATAAATCATTCAGTCATAATCTGGCCCGTTTTGATATTCTAGAAGCAACTACTAGAATCTGACTTCTTCATTAGAAAATAACGGGAAAATTCGTCACACACATAACAAATAGTCCTCATGTTAGTTCCATGAAACAAGCATTTAAAAATGTAAAATAATGCCACCATGCACACGTGTTATTAAATTCGTCATGAAACCACGTAACTGATATTGAGATTCGCAGAGCTTCTACATTAATTATAATAACAATAAACTTTATTATCGCTGAGAATTGAAATAGTGTTACATATACCGCATTTCCATGAGAAAAATGGTAGTTTCAGTTATAGCTATTTCAGAAACAATTGCGCCTGTATCGGGAATGGAAATGAACTGGCAGTTTCTCGTGACGTCACAGCCCACATACACATACACTCGCCGAAGCCGTGTGCGCCACGCGAAAACAGCTCACAGCTGAGAAGCGGTGCCCTACGAGAAAGTGAGCGCTCCCTTGTTCACGGGCAAGTGCGCAATCAGGAACAGCCTGCCTTAGGGTTCGCTTATGCTGCTCGCCGACATGACACGGCGATGATCAATCAGACACACAGAATCTTACCGGCCCATTTAGCGTGCACCATCGCAGCTCGCCCAGCTCACTGCTCGCTGCTCGCTACGATCCTCGCCAGGCGATGATATCAAACTTGTTTGTGTTTCGCGCTACGACCATCGCCGCGCAGCCTGAAACTTGCCCTGGGATTAGTTGCTTCAAGGTCACTCTAGTAAAGTAGCGCACGTGGAACTCACCCTTTGCTCACAATATTGTTTGTTAGAGGTAGTATCAGAACAGGCAACAGTGAGTGAAGATCTGAAAGCGGATAATTATTATGTCTGAAAAAGCGATCTGGACAGTTTTTGAGCTGTTGGTAGTACTAATGAGAGTATCTGTGGAGAGGATGAACTGCATACCCATTCTTTCTTCTCCTTTCCAATAACATTTTTGTAGCGAACAAATCCTTGTCACTGTCGCCAGCGATTTGGAGAACATGTTTCACACTTCACGCCACTGCACTTGTGCACTTAGCTGTAATGTAACACCTGGAAGAGAATACACATGGCGAGCAGCGAGCAGCGAGCAGCGAGGTGCCTGCAGCGTGAATGCAACAAGGCTGCTGGCGAACAGCAAGCTGCAGGTGTCAGCAGCAAGCAAAAAATGTTCAAATGTTTGTATAGTCTATGGGACTTAACTACAGGGTCATCAGTCCCTAAACTTACAAACTACTCATGAACTACTTACGGACTAGGACGGCACAAATATCCATGCCGGAGGGGGGATTCGAACCCCCGACCGTAGTGGCCGTGCAGACCGTGACTGGAACGCCTTAGTCCCCTCGGCCACCGCGGCCGGCAGCAGCAAGCAGCCATTCGCGAGGTAGCAGCATAAACGCACCATTAGGTTAAAGTAACACGAAAGAACAGTGCTGACATATCGCTGTTCATTGAACCCTGCTTTACTAACATCTGATTTTAACGCTGGCTGCTCACACTCGTCTTTCAGGTGGTTTTGAACTTTTGTTAGTAACACCCGTCATTTCGGCGAGTGTGATTCCAGGCCAACACTCTACTGTGTACACTTGTTCATCAGTTGTTCCTAGAAACGTCACAGCTCACTGACAGTTCGAACATAGCTGTCATTTTAACGAATGTTACTAAGCTAGGGTTAATGGAACTTCTTCATTACTAGTTTTGGGCCTGGCCCATCAAAAATGTTCAAATGTTTGTGAAGCTTAAGGAATGGCACATCCTGGGCGGCATGTTACAGGCCAGTTGTGACTGACTCATGACAAACTGGCTGGCTCTCTTTAAATACGTCACTTCCTTGCTGAATTCGACGTAAGAAACCTTACTGATCGGGTCACTGCCTCGGGGTTAATGTCCGCGTACAGGATCGTCATGTTTCCGAACCTTCTAGCTCCTGTCTATACCTTCTGGGTTGGTGACAGCGGACAGTTTCATCACGTGACTGGAGTTTCTGTTAATGTAGGTCACTAAAACTGATAGGCGACTGACCAGCTTCTGTCATTCGCTAATTGTGACACTATGCTGGATACTGGAACAGCTACATACCCATCCTGTTACGCTAAATTATCTACACTCTCATTTACACTTCGCGTTACCTTTTACCCCAAGTCTTATAATCTACTTTTAACTAACCTAAGGAGAAGACACACACCCATGCTCGACTGAGGACTCGAACCTCCGACGAGAAATAACCGCGCGCTCCACAGCAAGCCGTGAGAGCGCTCGGCCATTCCACCGCTTGAAAAGATAGAAAATAAATGGATTTAGATATCACCTAGAACCGTCGATTTCGCGATACTTTTCTGCGTTATGAATTTATCTTACGTTGCTGTTGCTATGTAGTATGTATTTCTGGAGTTTCCTAATTTTAGAGCACCACTTGTACTTTTACACCGCACTGCTGCAGCTGAGACAGATGCTGAGTATTAGTGTAGTGAGGCGTGTGTTGTGGTGTGTGGACAGCGCCCGAGATCTTCGAGTGCGCGGCGGACGCGTGCCTGGGCTACGGGCCGGCGGTGGACTGGTGGTCGCTGGGCGTGGTGGCGTTCGAGGCGCTGAGCGGCGCGCGGCCCTTCGACATCCACTCGGGCACCTCGCTGGCCGAGGTGCGCGCGCTGCTGCAGCGCGGCGCCGCGCTGCCCGCCGCCTGGTCTCACCACACCAGGGAGCTCGTCGCCGCGGTCAGTGCGTCTTCTCTCTATATAAACACTAGCTGCGCATGCGTAGGCTGGTTCCTCTGCGCCAGTTGTTTCTCCCTCTTAACATAAATGTTCATAGATATAGCGTACGTACTATCACAATGAAAAGCTTATCACTTGATACATAAAACCTTCCTTTTTTTGCGGACAAGCGACCATATTTTTATTTATTTATTTATTTATTTATTTTTTATAATCTTGATCGCAATGTGTTTTTTTATTTTTTTTATTTTATCATTACGCGTTTCGATACATCATCATCAGATATGTGGCACAAATAATAGACATAAATTACATTTCGGATGTTTATAGTTCTTAATCACAAAATTCAAATGGAGCACAAACACATTATATGCAAATATACTTGTGTTATGGTCTTCAGTCCGGAGACTGATTTGATGCAGCTCTCCACCCTACTCTATCCTGAGCAAGCCTTTTCATCTCCTCATAAGAACTGCAACCCACATCCATTTGAATCTTCTTACTATACGCGTCTCTTGGTCTCCCTCTGCGATTTTTACCCCACACACTTCCCTCCAATACTAATTTTACGATTCCCCGATGTCTAAGAATGTGTCCTACCAAGCGATCCCTTCTTTTCGTCAGGATATGCCAAAAATTCCTTTTCTCACCAATTCTATTCAGTACCTCTTCATTAGTTATGCGATCTACCCACCTAATCTTCAGCATTCTTCTGTAGCACCACATTTCAAAAGCCTCTATTCTCTTCCTGTCCACACTGCTTATCGTCCATGTTTCACTCCCGTACAAGGCAACACTCCACACAAATGCTTTCAGAAAAGATTTTCTTACACTGAAATTAATATTCGATGTTAGCTAATTTCTCTTTATCAAAAATGCTTTTCTCCCATTGCCATTCTTCATTTTATATCTTCTGTACTGCGACCATCGCAAGTTATTTTACTACCCAAGTAACAAATCTCATCTACCACCTTCATTGTTTCATTACCTAATCTAATTCCTTCAGCATCGCCTGATTTTCTAAGACCGCATTCCATTACTTTTGTTTTGCTCTTGTTAATTTTCATTTTATACGCTCTCTTCAACACACTGTCCATTCCACTCAACAGCTCTTCCAGGTCCTTTGCTGTCTCTGACAAAATTACAGTGTCCTCAGCAAAACCCAATGTTTTTATTTCTTCCCCCTGAACTTTAATCCCTATTCCAAATTATTCCATGCTTTCCTTCGCCGCATGCTCGATGTACAAATTGAATAACATCGGAGAAAGGCTACAACCCTGTCTTACTCCCTTCCCAACTGATGCTTCCCTTTCATGCCCTTCGAGTCTAATAACTGCGGTCTGGCTTTTGTACAAGTTGTAAATAACTCTCCTTTCCCTGTATTTTACCCCTGCTGACTTCAGAATTTGAAAGAGTGTATTCCAGTCAACATTGTCAAATGCTTTCTCCAAATCTACAAAAGCTAGAAATGTAGGTTTGCCTTTCCTTAATCTATCTTCTAAGATAAGACGTAAAGTGAATATTGCCTCCCGGGTTCCTATATTCCTCCTGAATCCAAACTGATCTTCCCCGAGGTCAGTTTCTACCAGCTTTTCCATTCTCCTGTAGATAATTCGTGTTAAAATTTTGCAGCAATGACTTATTAAACTGATGGTTCTGTAGTTTTCAAACCTGTCTGCGCCTGATTTCTTTGGAATGGGGATTATTACATTTTTCTTAAAGTCTGAAGGTATTTCGCCTGTCTCATACATCCTACACACCAGTTCAAATAGTCTTGCCATGGCTGGCTCTCCCAGAGACTTTAATAGCTCTGAGGGTATGTCATCTACTCCTGGGGCCTTGTTCCGACCTAGGTCTTTCAAGGCTCTGTCAAATTCATCTCTCAGTATAGTATCTCCTATTTCATCTTGATCCACTTCCTCTTCCCTTCCTACAACATCGTCTCTAAGTTCATTTCCTTTGTAGAGCTGCTCTATGTACCCTTTCCACCTTTCAGCTTTCCCTTCTTTGCTGAGAACTGGCATCCCATCTGAGTTCTTGATATTCGTAGAGTTGCTTTTCTTGTCCCCAAATGTCTATTTTATTTACCTGTAGGCGGTATCTACTTTTCTCCTTCTTATACATTCTTCTACAGATTTGCATTTGGCTTCTAGCCACTCCTGCTTAGCCACTTTGCACTTCCTGTCAATCTCATTTTTTAGTCGTCTGTACTCTATTTTGCCTGTTTCATTTACTGCATTTTTATATTTTCTCCTTTTATCAATTAAATTTATTATTTCCTGTGATATCCAAGGATTTTTTGTAGGTCTTGCCTTTCTACCTATTTTGTCCTCTGCTGCCTTCACTATTTCATCTCTCAATGCTACCCATTCCTCTTCTACTGTTTTATTTCCCCCGTTTCTGTCAATTGTTGCCTAAATCTCCCTCTGAAATTCTCCAGAACCTCACTTTCTTTCAATTTATCTAAGTCCCATCTCCTTATTTTCCTACCTTTCTGCAGTTTTTTCAGTTTCAGCCTACAGTTCATGACTAACAAGTAATGGTAAGAGTCTATATCTGCCCCTGGGTACGCCTTACAGTTTATAACCTGGTTCCGGAATCTATGTCTTACAATTATAACATCTATCTGATACTTTCCGGTGTCTCCTGGTGTCTTCCACGTATACAGCCTTCTTTTGTTATTCTTAAACCACGTGTTTGTTACGATTAAATCATGTTCCGTGCAAAATTCTGCCAGGCGACTTCCTCTTTCATTCCTCCTGCCCAGTCCATATTCACCTACTATTTTTCCTTCTCTTCCTTTTTCTACTACCGAATTCCAGTCTCCAATCACAGTTAAGTTTTCCTCTCCCTTAACTGTCTGAATAATTTCCTTTAGCTCCTCATATATTTCTTCAATCTCCTCATCATCGGCAGAGCTAGTTGGCATATAAAGCTGTACTACTGTTGTCGGTGTTGGCTTCGTATCTATCTTGACAATGATAACGCGATCACTGTGATGCTCAAAGTAGTTTACCCGCATTCCTATTTTCTTATTCATTATTAGTCCTACTCCTGTGATACCCCCAACAGATTTTGTATTTATAATCCTGTACTCACCTGACCAGAAATCCTGTTCATCCTGCCACCGAACCTCCCTAATCTTACTTACAAACTTTAAAAAACGATGGTAATTAAAATACATCTCATCGGAGAAGACTAACCAAAATATAACCCACAATCGTGGATGTGTAGTGAAGGTGTTCACTTGAATCTCATGCCAAACTCTGCTGAGAGGGGGGGCGACACCGTAATAGGTAAAGTAGGTCCAAATAGCCGCCAGATGGCGCAGGGTTAAAATTATTATTTGAATGAATTTACAATAACATCATCCTGCGCCCTCTGCACTGTCAACTGACACAGAAACTACGAAAAACATGGCTACAAGATGTGTTAAGTCAAAAGAAAATATCAGATACCTTATTAAAACATATTACTGGGAGTGGACGTACGAAAAATCAATAAAACCAAATGATAATATTATATATAAAGAAGAACTGTAAACATCCGAAATGTAATTTATTTTTATTATTTGTGCCACAGATCTGATGATGATGTATCGAAACACGTAATGATAAAATAATAATAATAAAAAAAACATTGCGACCAAGACATTTAAATTTTTTTAAAATTCACAATGAAATGTTCTGATACTACTAGTAGTTGCGGCAGAATGGCCGTGCATAGTGAGGTGCCAGGTTGCGGTGCGCGCTGCTGTTCGTCGTCGGAGGTTCGATTCGCCCCTCGGGCATGGGTGTTTGTGTTGTTCTTAGCTTAAGTTAGTCTAAGTTAGTTTAAGTTAGTTTAATTAGCTTGTAAGCCTTAGGGACTGATAACTCCGTAGTTAAGTCTGTTAAGATATACAAGCAATTGAACATTTGATTTTACTACTTGTAATCCCCTCTGGCACCACTTAGTAGTTGAATTTCGAAAAATACCCCAACATGTGTCTTTTAAATTCCAACCAAGTATGCAAATATCATTTTTTGTAATTCTGGTTAAAAATTGGCTTAGTAGCGACGTATTGTCAAAAAATGTTTCATCTCCTATTTCACCCAGTAAATGATTAATTTTCTTAAAATATCGAAACATGCTCTTTTTAATTTTGACCAAGAAAACATATACAA
Organism: Locusta migratoria; assembly: GCA_026315105.1. NCBI lineage: Eukaryota > Metazoa > Arthropoda > Insecta > Orthoptera > Acrididae > Locusta > Locusta migratoria. The sequence continues at coordinate 192,402,025 of CM048746.1, read as the reverse complement.
ATTTACGTGGTTGTAGCTTCAACATTACCTTCATAGCAAAAAATTTTTGAAAAACATCCCCAAATACCAATTTTTTCAGTTCTAGCTTCAAAATTGTCTTGACAACAATGTGTTTTTGATCCCCTATTTAACCCCCTTAGTTGTTGAATTCCCAAAACTACTGAAACTCGTGTTTTTTAATCCTGATCAAGAGTCCATATCCTATGTTTCGTAGTTATAGCTTGAAATTTGAGTCAAAAGCAACATAGTTTTGAAAATTAATTTTTTGCTTCCTCTATTTTACCCCCTTATTCGTTCAATTAAAAAAAATGCCGAAACACTTCTCTTTTAAAATCTAATCCTGAATTAGAATCAGAAATTTTGTGGATCTAGCTTCAAAATTGCCTAAACAGCAACGTACTTTCAAAAAACGTTCTATCCCCTATTTCACCCCCTAACTTCGGTATATCGAAAAAATCGCTTCTTAAATGAGTCCTACAGAGTAAGATCAACACCATCTACAAATTTCGAGTTTCTATCTTCAGTGGTCGATGATGAGTCAGTCGATCGGTCAGTCTAGACATTGTATTTTATATATAGAGATTAATCCCCATCTCTTGGTTGCCCCTTATTTCAGAATGGCATAACCGATATGGCACTTTTTTTCTTTTTACTGTGTGTTCCTAATTCCCAGATCACCGTTTGTATGAAACAACATTGCCGGTCGCGGTGCACGACGGGACTGAGGCGCTCCAGTCACGGTCCGCACGGCCACTACGGTCGGGGGTTCGAATCCCCCCTCGGGCATGGATATTTGTGCCGTCCTTAGTGTTAGCTAGTTCATAAGTAGTTTGTAAGTTTAGGGACTGATGACCCCATAGTTAAGTCCCATAAGCTCTACAAACATTAGATTTTTTAACAACATTTTTGGCAACTCTACCGGAAAATGTAAGAAAAATCAAAGTTGGCTTTTTAGTTGATTTCTGTGGCATAAAATCAATAGATTTGTTATGATCTTGAGTATATGTGACACTTGACCTTTAAACAAGAGGAAGGTCACTGTATGCATAAATTTTTGTATGGCGCATGGGGAAGAATACCTTGCAAAAACTTTTATTCACTGATCACCACGAAAGTTGTCAGATATCTATATTAACAAATATGAATTGCCTAATGTATGAAAGCGGATAACTTGAGAATGGCTTCACCGTTTTCGCTGATCTTTTCTTTTTTCTGTTCGGAATTCTCAGGAGAAGGGTTGCATGAAAGAAAACTTTTGAGAAATCCACCGGAAAATATCAGAATTTGAGGAAAACTGAAAGTACGCTTCCAGCTTGGATAATTTTCAAGATTCTCCAACAATCAACTTATTCATTCGCTACTCGCCTAGCGACCAAATACACTGTAACGGAGTGAACAAATACGTCAAGCTGCGAATAAAAGGAGATGGTGTTATCTATGCTGGGAATTGCTTGAAGCCAGGGAGAACTCTGAAAATCTACCGAAAATTATCAGAATTTGAAAAAAAACTGAAAGTACGTTTTCAGACAGGTGGATCGCGTCGTAAAAATTACCCTTCACAATTATAGTGCAAAATCCTTCCTAAAACTAGCCACAAAACCTATGCACACAAGGTTAAAACAGACTGATTTAACAAGAAACGTTGTTCTTTAGAAACCACTCCGTATTATTCTTACCTCCGTTGTGTTATTGGTGGCCGCGGCGCAGTAGTCATAAAATGCTATTTTCGGAACAAATAAGATTTGATGAAATAAATTGCAATTTGCGATCACTTATGGCTTCACTGTACTGGGTTTAGATGTAATACGAATGTGCGGCGAATGAAAATTTGTGTCCGGCCGGGATTCGAACCCGGGATCTCCTGCTTACTAGGCAGATGCGTTGACCATCCACCCCCGAAGACACAGTGACCAACCCGACTGCAGGGGACTCTTCCCTGCACGTCTCCCGCCACACCCAAATCTCCATTCGCCACACTGAAAGAAACAGTAAGCAGGAGATCCCGGGTTCGAATCCCGGCCGGGCACAAAATTTCATTCGCCGCATATCGGTATTACATCTAAACCTAGTACAGTGAAGCTATAAGTGATCGCAAATTGCTATTTATTTCATTGAAAATGAACGCTGTAACGTCGTCAAAAATATAAAAATAAGATTTGGATTGGTATACATTGTGTAGGTGAAAACAACGCAGCTATAAATAGAACACCAAAAAGTTAGGAGAAGTAAACGAGCATAATACATTTTACAAAATTAAAATCATTATTCTATTTTGATTTTGGTATTATATCACGTTCTTCAGTTGATTTGTGCATAACACATTTTACAAAATTAAAATCATTATTCTATTTTGATTTTGGTATTATATCACGTTCTTCAGTTGATTTGTGCATAACACATTTTACAAAATTAAAATCATTATTCTATTTTGATTTTGGTATTATATCACGTTCTTCAGTTGATTTGTGTATTTTTTTTTTCTCTGGGAAATAAGACATGGTAGTATACAATGTGTCAAATATAATAGATACTCTTGGTTACACACTTCTGCAGTGACGCATACAGATAATCCACAAACATGTACACTTTGCACTGATATAAGCTTTGCTTATTTAGGCGTAGGGGGACTATATATCAGTTAACCTGTTGCCAAGAAGGCCAGTTGATAGTTCTTTCCCCAGCATGTACTGTATCCACGGGCAGTAAACACATCGATCGTCACAACGTTCCTTAGTTACGCTATTATACATTTCAGCTATTGATTAAACATCGTCAAACGAAAATTAAAATGCACAGCATGCCCCTTATTAATGTACGCTTGGTAATTTCGGTGCAAATGGTAAAGAAAAACACAAATGAACCGCTGAAACGAAAGCCTTTTGCTGTAATATTTCCGAGGTATTTCCGCCTCTGTTATCAGAAAGATTAATTAAAAATGCTTTTTGTGCGCCACTTCACCGTCAACCTGGCAAAAGCAGCTGCAGGCAGGAAAAGCGAGTAAAGCTGCAATATGCAGGGCTAGTCTTGAACGTTTAGCTGTTATATAGCGCCGGTACTCTTACACTGCGTTCCTCCAATTAGAAGAGAACATCAATTTATAATTATTATGTCTGTAATTACTACAGGTCTAGAAGTTTCTAAGCAATTTAAACTATCGTCAGTCTGTAGTTCAACTTGCTATACAACGACTGCACCTGGTGTTAGAAAAAGCTTGAAAAAATTATTAATTTCAGACGAATACATTAATTTTTACAAGTGAATGGCTCTCGAAGTGAGATTTTTTAAATATTTTTTTTTATTTTTTATTATTTTATACATTTTATTTTATTTTTTATTTTTTTTATTTTTTGAACAGAAACTAAATTAAATCGATGGTCCTTTACTATTTAGCGACTGATTCAGTGACGTTATTTCACTCTTCTGGAGGAGCTCTGTCTTCCGAATGGAAGTAATCTAACACTTCTCAAAACGTAAGTGGCTGAATTGAAAATCCGTCGGAAAAATGTTGGTTTATGAAAGAAGTCATAAATTCGAAAATTCAGTGAACTGACTCTTTGACTGATGTTCAGAAACATAACCCTTCATTTTTGTTTAAACATAGTAATGATTTCTTAACTCATTGTTAACGTTTATCCCTAGGATGTAATAGGCTAAATGCTACTTACACATCAGACTTGATCTCTCCTTCGGTTGTCAGTGAGCGAGATTACTCAGTGTTTAGCATAATGGACTGGAAATAGGGAGGAAAATGAGTTTTCCGTGATATCCCTAAGTCGACCCCGGCAACTGGTTCCTTTCAAAGAGCAACGCCGGTTTCCTACTCCATCTTTAACAAAAACAACACGAGTTTGAGTTCTGTTGGTAATGCCCACACTATCAACTGACCGTTAACCCTTAAATACTACTTCCTCTGGTTGCCATTTGCACTATCCTTGTAACGCCATAACGATGAATGGTTAAGTTTCTAAGTCAGAGCCTATAAATTGCAGTAAAGGAAATTTTTGAACACCTATTGTTTGACGGTACAGATATATATTATGCCTTTAGGTGCTTCTTCTGACCGTATTGAAATCTGACATTACAAGCATCTCGACCCGTTACAGATACTTTCCATTGTTGGTTATGGTGGGCATAGTTGCTGAGTGGTTGCTAAGAACGGTAAAGAACAGTCTTTCGACTATTAGAACGAGTTTTCATTCTACCATTCTTATTTCCATCCAGTGATTAAAATATCTCTTTTTATTTATTCATTGTTTTAATTTGCTTTTTCTTCTGAGTACCGCTTACACCAAGAGGTGCAAAATTCTTTTCTATTCTCCAAGTATTTTAGCATTTCGTCCGAGAGTGTTCGGAATGATTTTCTTTGATTCGTAGCAATTCATATATTCTGATGTAGAACACGACTTAATATTGCACCAGGTATGTGTGTGTGACATTGTGATATTAACCGTTTGTGCATTTGCAATTAATCAGACGGATGTAAATAAATGTAAGTACTGAAGTGTGTTGTTCAAATTAGTTCAAATGTTTGTAAATCTATGGGACTTAACAAGGTGGTCATCAGTCCCTAGGCTTACAAACTACTCAAACAAACTTATGATAATGAAAATAAATACACTCATGGCCGAGGGAGGACTCGAACCTTCGACGGCGAGCAGCGGCGCCCTCCGCAGCTAGGCGCCTTGGGAAGCTCGGCCACTATATGTCAAGAAATGACCAATGCTGCGAACTAAAGAGGAGTTAGGGAAAAAAATATTCATAACGAAGTAAAAAATGCGTAGGAAATGTACTTTATGGCGACGTTTCCGAATCAGAGGTGATGTTTTAAATTAACAAGAATATGATACTAAACTACCATTTGACATATGGATTACGGATGTAGATTACATTGGGAGTTCGAAACCCTCTACAACCATAGTGCTAAGTGGGTGACTGATACCTAGCACCGCATACAAACAATATTCGTTTGCTATGTAGCTATGTGTACATAGGCACAATCAACTCAATTTTATATATATTAAGACATATATGTATACAAAGGAAGCTTTAGTTTTAACATCCCGTAGACAGCGTCGTCATTAGAGACGGAGCTAACCCTCGGATTTTCAGCTGAGGATGGTGAAGGACATTGGCCGTGCCCTTTGAAAGATACCATCACGTCATTTGCCTCGAGTGATTTAGGGAAATCACGGCAAACTTAAATCTGGATGGCCGGAAGAGGATTTCAAGCACCGTCCTTCCGAATGCGGGTACAGTGTGTTGCCACTGCGCCACCTCGTTTGGTCATTCAGTATCAGTTTGTTGCTGTGACACGGATTCATGATCAACTATTGTTTCAAACTCAAAGGAAACTGACTTTGACACTACACTGACCTGTTCAAATGTTTGGGCATAACTCAAATGTCCAAAGGTTTTATAGCTTATGGGACTTGACTAGGGGGTCATCAGTCCCTAAACTTACAAACTACTTATGAACTAGCTTATACTAAAGACGGCACAAACATCTATGCCCGAGGGGGGATTGGAACCCCTGACCGCAGCGGCTGTGCAGACCGTGACTGGCACGCTGAAGACCTCTCAGCCACTGCGGCCGGCTGGGCTTAACTACTGTTGCCATCAATTCCAAGGCTTACAAACTACTCAGACAAACTTATGATATTGAAGAGAAATACACTCATGGCCGAGGGAGGACTCGAACCTCCGACGGCGAGCATCGGCGCGCTCCGCAGCTGGGCGCCTTAAAACGCTCGTCCAGTCCACCGCGGCTGACTTTGATCTATGTAGACGTTTCACCAACTGTTGTAAACGGTGTAACTTGTTCTCAACATTATAGCCATAAACTTTGTTTCTTCTACTCCACTCTGTTGGAGCTTACCGTACAACACCCGGTGGAGCATCCCGGTCTTGATGGGACTCTGTCCACTCGACATCAAGATCAGCGAGCAAGCCGCATGGCATTGGGCCAACAAGAGTGAGCTTGACAGAGTGGAGGCCATCATGCAGTGTCGTACGCCAAGCAAAGCGGGCATCAAACGGAAGGGCTTGGAGCTCTGGCAGTAGCTGTGGGACACCGATGACATCGGAAGGAGGACCCATCAGTTCCTGCCAGAGCTCCAAGGAGTACTCTCTTTGAGATTCTTCAAGCCTTCTAGAGGATTGCTACAGTTTCTGATGGGACATGAGCCCTATCCGACATACTTATGTCGGTTTAGGATTCAGGCGACACCTGAGTGTGAATGTGGAGCCGACGTTGGGAAGCCCGGAACACATCGTTTTAGAGTGCCCCATCTTCGGCGATGTCGCGAGGAATTTATGGCAGCAATTGCCAAGCGATGGTACCTATGATCTCTTAAGATCTGAGCACACCTTCGACATCCTCCACCAATTAACGGACGAAACTTCTAATAAAGTCAGACTGGATTACACCAGACCGACTAAATGATTCAAGAACCATCACTCACCAAATGCTAGATCACACCCGTCACGACTTCTTCAACCAATCATGACCTCTCCAACAGACAAAGACCAAACCCGACCAAGACTCCGATTGCGACAGCCAAGTCCAAAAAAAAAAAAAAAAAAAAAAAAAAAAAAAAAAAAAAAAAAAAAAAAAAGTTTGTAAAGCTTATGGGACTTAACTACGGGGTCATCAGTCCCTAAACTTACAAACTACTTATGAACTACTTACGAACTAGGACGGCACAAATATCCATGCCCGAGGGGGGATTCGAACCCCCGACCGTAGTGGCCGTGCTGACCGTGACTGGAGCGCCTCAGTCACCTCGGCCACCGCGGCCAGCCAGCCAAGTCCACTCATGCCACTGGAGGAGGGACAGGTCGCCGTCATAGGCTGTAATCCGCCGTCCTCTGGATCTGGGGACTTGGCAACCCCTGGATCTGACTTAGTCGTAAGTTAGAGTGTAGGGTTTTAGTAACAGTTTTTCTTAAACCGTTCAAGAACACCATCTACATCTACATCTACATAGGATACTCTGCAAATCACATTTAAGTGCCTAGCACCACCATTATACTATTTATCTCCCATTCCATTCTCGAACAGCGCGCGGGAAGAAAGAACACCTTAATCTCTCTGTTCGAGCTCTGATTTCTCGTATTTTATACAGATGATCATTTCTACCTATGTAAGTGGGAGTCAACAATATATTTTAGCATTCGAAGGAGAATGTTGGCGATTGGAGTTTCGCAAGTAGCCCACGCCGCAGCGATAAGCGCCGTTGTTGTAATGATTCCCATCCCAGATCCTGTATCATTTCCGTAACGCTGTCTCCCCTGTATCGTGACAATACGAAATGAGCTGCTCTTCTCTGGACTCTTCGATGTCCTCCGTCAAACCCACCTGATAAGGATCCCACACTGGGCTGCAATACTCCAAAAATGGACGGACAAGCGTAGTGTATGCAGTTTCTTTTGTAGTTCTGTTGCATCTTTTAAGGGTTCTGCCAATAAAATGCAGTCTCTGGTTCGCCTTTCCCACGATATTATCTACGTGTCCTTTCCAATTTAAGTCTGAAGTAATAGTAATTCCTAGGTATGGAGTTTTCGGCCTTCACTTTTGATTGATTTGTCTTGTAAACAAAGTTTAACGGATTTATTTTCGTACTCATGTTGACGATTTCACACTTCTCATTATTTAGATTCAATTGCCAATTTTTACACCATACTGATATCTTATTTAGATCGTTCTGCAGTTGGTTTTGATCTTCAGATGATTTTACTAGACGGTAAATGACGGCGTCATCTGCAAACAACCTAAGAGAGCTACTTAGAATTTCTTTTATGTAAATAAGGAACAGCAGAGGACCAATAACACTACCCTGTGGAACGACCGATATCACCTCTGTTTTAGTCGATGCCTTGCCATCGATTACTACGAACTGTGTCCTCTCTGACAAGAAATCCACTATCCAATCGCAAATTTGGGGCGATATACCATAACCACGCAATTTGATTAAAAGCCGTTTGTGAGGTACGGTGTCAAAAACTTTCTGGAAATCAAGAAATACGGAATCGTATTGCAGTAAATTAAAAGTCTTGGGCCGCCCAGTACCAGGGGCAAGCTCACTGGGTTCAGCTCGGTGGGCAGGCCTTCACAACAGTAGGTTTGTAACCCAACTGGCACACTTGTAACGGTGCAGTCAGTTATTGTTTTTAATTTCATTAATAGGTTCTAGTATTAGTATGTCTAGTGGGTTAAAAAATTAATAGACATTGTAACTGAAATTAAATGTAGAATAATACAACCCAATTTAATATTAAGGTGTTGGGTTATTATGTATCAATTAAATAATAAAGAAATTAAAAAAAAACTCATAACCATTTATGATTCCTAAGGAACATATCGTTCTCATTTGCTCGATCCATAAACTTTTCACAGTTTGCGAGAGCATGAGATATCTAATCTTTATTCCTGAGCCGTGGAAGAACTTGGCAGAAACACGACGCTGTGTCAGGATGTCATAATTGTAATAATAATAATTTCATGTGGCTCAGTACCTGGTGCAAGTCTTTCAATGGGACGCCACTTCGGCGACTTGCGTGTCTCTAACCTACCCCAGTTAGCTGCTGTTTAACGTGGAATCCGTTTCTGGCGACTCCTCACGTCGTTGAGAGATGAGGGCTGGGTTAAAAGACATGATGCATCTGAGATGTTACATTCGTTAGCTATCTGTCTCTTTGATAGTGAGGCAAGCATAATTTCGTTGACATTCCTGACATGGGCCTCGTCGGCAGATGACGAAGGACGTCATGAACGACGGTCAGTCTTGGGCTTCCGTCCTGCCATTTCTAAACCGTGAAACATAATTAACTCCCGAGTACTGTTTCAGCATTCGTTACCGTAAGGTTCTTGTATCATTTACTGTATCTCCTTAGAGGGTTTCTTGAGTTCCACCCAAAATTTAACCCATTTGTTGCTCCTCTAACAATGCCATCTTGGAATTCACAAACTGTGTGACGTAACGTGCTTCTCAAAACAGTATCGAAAAAAAACCCTAATAAAGTGGAATATGTCGACTACACTAATAATATACTTATATTTATGAAACTTCCAGCAGCTACACATTCAACAAAGGCGTGCTAATCACATTTCGCTCCGAAAGTCCACTGTTCGGAAATTACGAATATTACTACTTTTAGAAAGCATAATGAAAGACAGCGATCTTAAAACAATAGTTAAAAATAAAATACAAACAGTGAAGATCGCAGAATTGTTATTATTTCAATCAAACGTAGACCATCATCAGATGATTAGCACTGCTAAGCAACGCAGTAGTTCCGAGGAATATACACTAGCGAGAAAGACATCTAAAATAATAAACATTTAAAATTGCGTGGGAAATTTTATACAAAATGGCGGTAGATGCCATCTATGGGTATTTACAGAAATCTTGTGGCTTGTGTTTACTTCAAAGACGAAGCTGCAGGACGCCGTTGGTTACCATGGAAATGGCGTGCAAGAATCGATAGGCATCATACTGGATGACGATGTCAAAAATGCGCCTGTACACGGTCATTGTAGCGTGACAGCTACTTCCTTTAATTTGGTATCGTGTTATATGACTTCACGAAACTTTACAAGTGTTTTTATCGACTTTATTCCACGTATTTAATTCTAATTAATACGTTTTCTGTATGACATATCTGATTGGTTAATAATGACAACATATGATGGCCGGTGGGCGGAGCTTCCTGTACTTAAACCACAGCCCCACGTTTCTCATCAGCACTCGTCTGTGCGGCTCGCCGTATTCACCGCCCCCGCCTGCTTCCATTGGCAAAACTTCTTGTATTTATGTTATTACTAGCTGGTACCCAGCGCGTTGCTACCGCAGAATAAATGTGCAAATAACGTTTGAAATTGGCAATTGTTAGTTTGTTTAATTACGAATGATAGAAATTAATATGGCCGCGGTGGAGTAGCCGTGCGGTGTAAGGCGCCTCGCTTTGGAGCGCTCGGTTGCCGTCTGGAGTTCGAGTTCTTCCTAGGGCATGGGTGTGTGTGTTGTCCTTAGGTTAGTTTACCTTAGTTTCAGTAGTTTGTAAGCTACTGACTATGATCACGCAGTATGTTCCGATAGATTTACTAGCATTTGAACATTTTGATTTGAAATTAATGAGGTTTCCAATCTTCCATTAGTCCAATTCGTCCTTTCCCTTCTCTCTGTTTATCTGGTCCTGCCCCCGTCTCCTCCTGTCCCTTTCTCTGTCCATTTCCTCCTCCCTCTCCCTCTGTTCATCTCCTTTCACCTGTCGGTATCCATCTCCCCTCTCTCATTCTCCTCCTCTCCCCTATCTCTGTCAGTCTCCTCTGTCCCTTTTCTGTCGGTCTCCTCCTTCACCTAATCCCCTCCTATATACGAAAACATACATATATGCGTCAAGTTTCATTGTGACTGGTCAAATGGTGACAAAGTCGAAAAAACGCAAATTCATGGCTTGCAGATTACAAATATCTGCTTCATCAAATCATATATACAAAATCGCAAGTTCATGGCTCGCAGATTATAAATATCTGCTTCATGAAAACATACTTTATGTGCTGACTTTCATGGTTATCAGTCAAACAACTTCGATGTTTGTTGTAACGTACTCTCCACCATGCGGAAGAAAGGTAGTCCATGTACTAATTCGGGATATAAGCTATCTTCGTTACACATTTCAATCAATTCCGTTCAGTCGTTTCAACGTGAAAAATAATAGATGTGTTAATGCACTGTAAGGTACGCTCTGCCATGCACCGCTCTTTGATGGTTTATCACCCTGAAAAACTTCCAGGGAGAGCTGCTAGAATTTTCAGAAATTGTATTTCATTCAAAACTTCAGCGAAATCTGAAAATTAACTTTTTTAGTCACGTTAATTAATTGAAATGCTGTAGGTAATCTGAATATATTAATACTGCACCGATAAACTGAATTGTTCAATCATGTTTAAAAATTTCATCAGGATCGGAATAGAAATGTAGAATCTGACGATTCTATAAAGTGTCCTCCGCCATGCACCATCTAAAATTTTTTGTGACAGTGACCTTCCTCTTGTTTTGAAGAACAAGTATCCAAATTGTCATGAATATTTAAGGACTAATCATGTGTCCTTATTCGCATGTTGCATGATGCCACAGGTTTTCAACTATATTATTTTTAAGACGCCATATCTCCTGAACTATTTGTCATTTAATGGTGCCTATGACCATCGCGAAAGTGCAAGCAAATGTTGACAAAGTTTCATCACAATCGGTTGAACGGTACGGCCGCGCATGAAGTACAAACACACAAACATTCATTTTTATACAGGGTATTACAAAAAGGTACGGCCAAACTTTCAGGAAACATTCCTCCCACACAAAGAAAGAAAATATGTTATGTGCACATGTGTCCGGAAACGCTTGATTTCCATGTTAGAGCTCATTTTAGTATTTCTCTTTAAATGTAAATTTCACTCCAACGTGATCAAATTGTAAATTTTCATAATCAACATGTGTGGGCTGACGAGAATCCGCACGCAATTGTGCAATTACGTCAACACAGATTTTCTGTGAACGTTTGGGCAGGAATTGTTGGTGATGTCTTGATTGGGCCTCATGTTCTTCCACCTAAGCTCACTGGAGCACGTTATCATGATTTCATACGGGATACTCTACCTGTGCTGCTAGAACATGTGCCTTTACAAGTACGACACAACATGTGATTCATGCACGATGGAGCTCCTGCATATTTCAGTCGACGTGTTCGTACGACCGATGGATTGATAGAGGCCGACCAATTCTGTGGCCTCCACGCTCTCCTGACCTCAATCCTCTTGGCTTTCATTTATGGAGGCATTTGAAAGCTCTTGTCTATGCAACGCCGGTACAATTGTAGAGACTCTTCGTGCTCGTATTGTGGACGGCTGTGATACAATACACCATTCTCCAGGGCTGCATCAGCGCATCAGGGATTCCATGCGACGGAGGTTGGATGCATGTATCCCTGCTAACGGAGGACATTTTGAACATTTCCTGTAACAAAGTATTTGAAGTCACGCTGCTACGTTCTGTTGCTGTGTGTTTCCATTCCATGATTAATGTGATTTGAAGAGAAGTAATAAAATGAGCTCTAACATGGAAAGTAAGCGTTTCCGGACACAAGTCCACATAAGGTATTTTCTTTCTTTGTGTGTGAGGAATGTTTCCTGAAAGTTTGGCCGTACCTTTTTGTAACACCCTGTATATTAGATTTTAGATGTCTTTCTATAGTATGTTTTCTTCTAGTGTATATGTTCTCCGAACTACTGCGTTGCTTTGCAGTGCTAATCATTTGATGGTCTACGCTTGGCTGAAACCGGCCATTAAATAAAATCAATTCTGCGATCTATAGATTAGATTAGATTAGTAGTTGTTCCATAGATCTTGAATGCGACACTTTTTAATGATAAGATTACCTGACATAGTCTGGTCTGGAGGCGATCTACTTGTTTTATAGTTTTCAAAATGACAAGCCAAGATCACACACTAACAATTTATTAAATGACGATCGGTTTCGGTGCACTGTGTCACCATCATCTGGTCACATATATGTCATAATCCGGTCATCTTGTTTATTCACACACTAAAATAGTCAGTTAGGTAAATATAGGAAAGGTTGGGAAAATGCCAGCCGACTATACAATAACCCCATACTGCTCGGACAAGCCTTTCAATATAACAATTGGGAGCAGTGGGAGAAAATAGTTCGACACCGTACGCGGGATATTGTCTGGTTCACTGACGGGTCAAAATCAGACCAAGGCGTTGGGGCCGGAGTATGCGGGGTGCAGCCAAGACTGGAGGGCGTCATCTCTCTAGGGAAACTGGCCTCAGTATTCCAGGCGGAAATCACTGCCATCAGGGCGTGTGTGGAGGAGAATTTGCATAGGTGCTACAAAGACCGTAGCATCTATATCTATTCAGACAGCCAGGCAGCCCTGAGATCACTGGCAGCTCCGGCAACAAGGTCTAAAATTGTTGCAGAATGTCACAGGGTTCTGGTGGAGCTAGGGGAAAGCAATAGAGTAAACCTATTGTGGGTCCCTGGCCACTCGGGGATCAGTGGCAACGAACATGCCGACATATTAGCCAGGATGGGGACAGAGACTCTATTTATTGGACCGGAACCTGTCCTGACAATCACCAAGGCAATGATCAAATTGGAGCTACGTATCTGGCTCAGAAGACAGCACGTAGAATATTGGACCAAAGTCTATCAACAAAAACATGTGAAGGTAATGATGCCAAAGCCATGTTTTAAAAGAAGCTCCGCAATCCTGGGTCTGAACAGGAGAGAGATTAGACTCATGGTTGGATTGCTGACAGGCCATGGGAATTTGAAAAAACACCTACATACAATGGGAATAACAGAAGAGGACACTAAATGTAGGATCTGTGATGACGGTGATGAAACTGTATCACATCTAATCTTCGAATGTATTGCATTGGAGAGTAAAAGGCACAGAACATTTGGGACAACTAGACCCGAAGAAATTGTGTCTAATAAAGAACTGGTAAAGGGACTCCTTGCACTGTTCAAGGGCATTGGTTGGCTTTACTAGATATAAAGGGAGCGATACCGCACAATAAACTTAGTTTCGGTGCGGGCAGTGGTTGGTTAGACCAAGAAAGTTTTTGCTTCCCTGAGAAAACCAAATCAAATCATCTTGCTTATACACAGTTTTTTTTAAGAAGATGACCAGATTATAAGATATATGTGACCAGAGATGGTGACACATTGCACCGAAACCGGACGTCATTTAATAAATTGTTAGTGTGCGATCTCGGCTTGTCATTTTGAAAACTATAAGACTTCATAATGATGTTGAGGCTCTGGCGCGTGTAAACGTTACTTGAGTCAGGTGCCGCTCACGCTGTGGCGCGTGCTGCGACCTAGCAGCCTATTATGGGTTGATGTAAACTGGCATCGTCTAATAAAGCTGTATACTCTGATAGGTACTCAGGGAAGAGTATAAGTGATATGCACACGTACGTGCTTCCAGATTTCCGCGTTTGCATTACCGGCTAAGTCATGATAGATTTATTGGATTCTTATGTAAACAAGCAAGCAAGCTTTTGATTATTTTAATATTTCGATTAGTTACCAGTTTATAAAAAAATACTTCTTAGTTTTGATATTATTCATAATTATAATGCTGATGATATAGAAATAAGCATATGTTTTATGAAATACCTTGTCTGTTCTGTTTATATTGTTCATTTGTTATTTTCACAAAAATACAAATGCAAATAAAAAACCATATCAAAAAAACTGAAAACTAAAACCAAAACATTCAGTGGCTACAAACTATGAAAAGATACTGTCAAAATACGATCACGCGCCAGAACGTGAAGTGGCACCTAGCATCATCGCGCCAGAGCATGAACGGCAGCGAACGTGTTAATGAAAGGTGTCGTTACAAGTTATTACTTTATACTAAATATTACATGACACAATTTTTAATTATTTTTTATTTTTATTTTAATTGTAACGAATATTACTGATTTTTTAAGAGACATCGTGAGTTGGAGCAGTACATCAACTTTCCTAAGGCTCTGTAGATTTAATTAGAATTTGTATCAGTTACAAAGACGAACATTTACATGTTTCACGTTATTGCCGTTTTTACGACACAATGCAAGTAGCTTTAGTGAAGCGCCACCTAGTGTTGGAGCCGGCTGCTGTTTGCGCCGTCAGTGACTTGCTGTTTCTTGTGCAGCTGCTGAGCGTGCGGCCTGGCGCCCGAGTCAGCTCCATGGAGGAGCTGCGCAAGCTGCCGTGCATCGCGCGCTTCGACTTCGCCGCCGTGCTGCGCAAAGAAGTTAAGCCCGACTTTGTGCCCCCGGTAAGTGACGTCCACCGCTAAGTACGCTAAGCTGACGTGCCGGCAAAGCAGCTAGAGCGGCCAGCGCCCCCAACTTCACTTCAGAAGCTGAAACCTACATTATTCACAAATAGTGCAAGTAGTTCAAGCATTAGTTTCTCCTGCTTTGCTCCTCCGCAGACGTGCTTCAGTTTGGCAATAGCAGCGGAATTTCTTTAACACAGGACGCAGCAAACAAGTGTAGTCTGGAGAACAGAGTTCCAGGGTAAAAAGTAACACTGCAGAGGAAAATAATTACAGTACTATCCTGACTGTTTAATAAGTCATGGTTGCAAAATACTAAAACGAATTATTTACAGACGAATGGAAAAACTTGTGAAATCCGACCTCGGGGAAGATCAGTTTGGATTTAGGAGAAATGTAGGAACACGGGAGGCAATACTCACATTACGACTTATCTTAGAAGATAGACTAAGGAAAGGCAAACCTACGTTTTTAGCGTTTGTCGATTTGGAGAAACCTTTTGACAATGTTGACTGCAATACACTCTTCCAAATTCTGAAGGTATCAGGGATAAAATATAGGGAGCGAAGAGCTATATTCAACGTATACCAAAACCAGAGATCGGTTATTAGAGTCGAAGAGCAAGAAAGCGACACAGAGGTTGGGAAGGGAGTAAGACAGGCTTGTAGCCTTTCCCCAATGTTGTTCAATCTGTACATTGAGCAGGCAGTGAAGGAATAGAAGGAAAATTTTGAGAGGGCATTAAAGTGCAGGGAAAAGAAATAAAAACATTGTGGTTTGCTGATGACATAGTAATTCTGTCAGAGACCGCACAAGATCTGGAAGAGCAATTGAATGGAATGGGCAGTGTCTTGAAAGGAAGATATAAGATGAACATTAACAAGAGTAAAACGAAAATAATGGAATGCAATGTTAGAAAATCAGGCGATGCTGAAGGAATTAGATTAGGTAATAAGACAATAAAAGTAGTTGATGAATTTTGTTATTTGGGTAGGAAGATTACTTCTGATGGCCGAAGTAAAGAAGTTATAAAATGCAGAATGGCTATGGGAAGAAAAGCGTTTCTAAAGAAGCAAAACTTGTTAACATCCAATATTAATTTAAATGCAAGGAAGTCATTTCTGAAAGCATTTTTCTGGAGTGTAGCATTGTATGGGAGTGAAACGTGGACGATTAGGAGTTCAGATAAAACGATCATAGAAGCTTTTGAAATGTGGTACTACAGACGAATGATGAAAATTAGATGGGTAGATCACGTAACTAATGAGGAGGTGCTTAACCGAATCGGGGAGAAAAGGAGTTTCTGGCATATCCTAAGAGAAGTGATAGATTGGTTGGACACATTCTGGGACATCAAGGAATTAACCTAGCATTAGAAGGAAGCGTGTGGGGTAAAAATCGTAGAGGGAGATCGAGGGACGAGTACTGTAAGCAGATTCAAAAGGATGTAGGTTGCCGAAATTATTCTCAGATGAAGAGACTTGCACAGGACCGGGTAGCGTGGAGAGCTGCATAAAACCAGTCTACAGACTGAAGACCACAACAACAACAACCTGTCTGTAACAGATGTCACCATTCATCTCTGGAAACATTTCAGCCCTGATCAGCACGTTTTTAAAGGCAGACCACCGAGCGAGGTGGCGCAGTGATAACATACTGGACTCGTATTCGGGAGATCGGTTGTTCAAATCCACCTCCGGCCATCCAGATTTAGGTTTTCCTTGATTTCTCTAAATCCCTACGGGCAAATTTCGGGACGGTTCCTTTCAAACGGCACGACCGATTTCCTTCCCTATCCTTACCCTAATAACCCGAGCGTAAGCTCTGCCTCTAATGACCACACTATTGACGGGGAGTTAAACTCTAATATTCCTTCCTTCTAAAGGCGGACTGAAGCTTGAGTCTTGGAATTGCTGCCAGCTCAATCCGAGGGGGTCTCCAAGCTTTGGTCAGCCATATGGGCAGTTGCTACACTCGGCTGGGCGGATGGGGCTAAGGTAGTGGAGAGTGCTCTTTGGGCATGAAGGAAATCAGTCCATTTTGGGGGAAGGGTTCTGGTTTATTTCTGCAGTACAAGAACCTCATTCAGATCAGAATAATTACCCAAGTATGTGAGTGGCTCGAAGACTATTTAATGGAAGGTTGCCGATATTGGGCCACTTTTCTATTTAGATATCCCAATCCTACATTATTTATCTAATCGAAACCAAATATCCTGTAAAAGAAGCTGCACATTGTACACTTTCATCTGTTAGTGTTATAACTCCAATAAACACAAAGAATAAATTAAAATTTAAAAATATGTAAACCGTCCAAATTACTAAACCGGTTCTTGAATTTACACATTCAGTTGCTGAAATCGAACCATATGGTAAAACAATGACTAAAAAGGAAATGAGACCGTAATCTTTAACAAGAAAAAAAAATCTTCATTTCAAACGAAATGAAATAAATGAATGAATAAAACCACTTTTCACCCACCGTTTTCTTTTCTCTGTTGAATGAGGTACTTCATATTTGTCTGCTATGTCGAATGCAAGTTAACTAACTCTTTTTTTTTTTTTAATCCAAAAACTCTCTCTTCAAATAAAAGGTGATCTGCGCCCATTTTTTTCCATCTCAGTTGAAAAGGTTGATTGTTTTCCGAATAACTGAACATTCTCCTTTTTGTCCTCCGGGAAACTAGATCGGTTTAAAGGAAGATATAAAATCAATTCAGAGGGTGGGGGGAGGCGATCGGTATGTTACTAGTAGGTATGACCAAGACGCGAGTGTTACTGATATGCTTCGGAAACTCAAATGGGAGTCACTGGAGAGAAAGCGATGTTCTTTTAGAGAAACACCGCTGAAGAAATCTAGACAGACGGAATTTGAATAGGACTATAGATAAATTCTACTGTCCCCAATCTACAAATCGAGTAAATCCCACAAAGATGAGTTCAGAGAGATTAGGGCTGGTGCAGATGCTGACAAGTATTCGTATTCCCTATTTATATTTCGTAGGGGAAGAGGAAAGCAAGTAACAAATATTGGTACTGAGTACCCTCCGCAATGCACCTTTGGATTACGGAGTATTTACGTTGTGATATCTGTCACCGTCTTAAAATTTTCAAATGTTTATGATCCATGGGACTTAACTGCTTGGTTATTAGTCCCTAGCTTACACACTACTTACACTAACTAACTTAAGGACAACACAGAGCCGGCCGCGGTGGCCGAGGGGACTGAGGCGCTTCAGTCACGGTCTGCACGGCCACTACGGTCGGGGGTTCGAATACCCCTCGGGCATGGATATTTGTGCCGTCCTAGTTCGTAAGTAGTTCGTAAGTAGTTCATAAGTAGTTTGTAAGTTTAGGGACTGATGACCCCGTAGTTAAGTCCCATAAGATTTACAAACATTTGAACATTATGACAAAACAGACACCCATGCCCGAGGGGGGACTACCGCAGCACGGCGCCCCAGTGCGCACGGTTATTCCGTTGCGGCTGTCCCGTCTCACCGTTGAAACTGATTTCAATGTGAGCGATTACAAGAGGAAGGAAATGCTCGTGGATACGGCTCAGGAGTGGATGGAGGAGTTGGTATCCTCGTTCTCCCCCCCCTCCACCCTTTCCTCTAACCATTATAATCTCTTCAAATGGTTTTTCTTTTATTTAGCGAACAATGTACTTCCCGATGATGTCATACTAAATGCAATGTGCTTGACAAGATAATTCAAATTCGATCATTACTAAATATCCAAATCGAACGAAGGTCTAGGGGTCCTTCTTAATTTCTACCTAGAACTAAAGCACCATTTTATTTTACAGAGATATATGTCTCATATCACGAAACATTAGATGAATTTTACTATTATGTTTCCGATCAAAAATGTCTTATTTCATAATTGCTGAACGTGACGCCCACTAGATACATAAGAAACACCCTATCCATCGAGAAATAAGCAACGGATATGCACTTGTATTTTATAGCTGTGTGCCCGACCGATACTCGAATACAAGACCTTAAGTTTGAAAGGTAAGAGTCGAGGAATTAACAGGTCTTAAGTGTCATACGTAGATCAGTTATTATACAGCTTGCCCGCGAAAGGTTCCAGTTCAGAATAGTGGTGTAGAATAAAAGTATAATTTGGAACAAATTTAATGTAAAAGATATTGTAGTATGTCCCAAGCTTCTGCTTCATTGTTTGCAATTATCGTATACATTTGTATTGAATTCATCCCCTGGCCTCCTATAGAAATATGAGTACTGTGATATCGAACTGTTTATTTAGAGATCTTTCCGGCTCCCACAGAAGATCCGCTATTGAGGCAGCTTATTGTTAAGAAACTCTCTTCCGTTTGATAGCTTTCTAGCTGTGGTACTCTGCTTAAGTCTGACTTTCATACACTCATGCAATGACCAGTTGTGTATCATATGTTATGTAACATGAACTCAAACTGTCATTGAAAAATACACGCACTATCCAGGTTGGAGGGCTCAAGAAACCGTGTTGTAGTGTTGAAATCAGAAGCCTCTGATGTTGTGGTCTTCAGTTCGCAGACTGGTTTGATGCAGCTCTCCACGCCACCCTGTCCTGTGTAAGTCTCTTCATCTGAGAATATGTTCGGCAACCTACATCCTTTTGAATCTGAGGAAGTCTCTAATAAATAAATTATAATAGGTGACGAAACATGGCTGACTTCGAGTGACAAAAGGTCCATGATCATCTTCTGTGTTATCACCAGCCTAAACCTCCAATCATCCACCCACTACCAAGTCTCACATAGCCTTCAGGCTATCTCTTTACTCAGCCTTGCCTAAAGATTATACTTTGCCAGGAGCACCACCTTCTACCTCTCCCCTAACAATCAGACGTCATGCAATCAGACTTTTATGCACAGGTTTTGACATGAAATAGGTATTATAACGCACCAAAATAACACAAAGATGGGTTCCAGTTTCATATCGAGAGGCCATGACATGATTCATGAATTTTTAGTGAAAAATTCTCCATTTGCAAAATGATGGCACAGCACACAGTACCAATGTTGGTATACAAGAATTCAATTTATCGTATCATAAGTAGCGATTCATCAGACATTGATGAGAATTCTCCAAGTTCAGAGCCAAAATACGTCTGGGAACTAGTGCTAATGTGGAGAAATAGTCCTTCAGGTAAGTCTTCCATATCCAAGCTACAGATCGGGAAGGGTTCTCCTTGTATTACAGGAAGTTCTTGATGCATTACCCTTGTTGGAGGAAACATCGTTTTACGGTACTGTCCGTTGGGCGACTCCGAGGGGTGAATGAAGCAGGACAACTGTAAACGTTTCCTTTCTTAGTTGAATATTGTGTCTAACGTGTAACAATTTTCTAAAGATAAACAAAGTGGAATGCCAGTTTTGCATTGTTGAGGACAGTCTGAAAGGAAAATATACATTGCAGTCACAGATTTTTACATGAGCCGAATACGTAAGTGCGAAGGCAAGATTAAATATCTGTACACCTATGGACAAACACTCGGAAGTGAATTTGTAATATAAAAATAAAACTTAATGTTTCCGTGTTTTCTTTGAGATACATGCTACAGCCGATTTAACTTTGCTTCAAGATAAAGTACTTCATCTGTTTGCGTTATTCAAGCAGTTGGTTATACAGGGGCTTTATGTCTGAGTTATGTGAAAAATTAACGTGTTCCACTTGCTGGTAACGAACGAAGAGCTGCTTAAAATTCTGCACGACAAGGTTAACGAGTTGGAATATGTTTGCATATTCAGCTGCAGGCGGAAAAGTTCGTGCTTCCACGAAAGGTCGAGAATTTTAGTAATGGAAATTAACTTTTTGATCCAAACTGCACGTACCAAGGCGTAGGAAACAATCCAACGATCACTATTTGCATCATTTCGGACAGAAACATGAAATTTATCGTACAAAGTACTCGAATGAGACACGGATATGGTTCATCCGTTATATTTCGTATTTAAACGAGTTGGATTTCTACAAGTAATTTTATCCTCAACTACCAATGTACATTCTTAAAATTACTGTTTATTTCTTTCTCATAATATGCCAGTGAAGAGTAAAGCTCCCATGTCTGTTTTTCAGCTACGACATGAGATGTATTCCTCCAACAGTTTCAGCAATACAAACTATTAGCCCCGTGATTACATAAACACTCAGATACTTTGACTTAATGAGCAAGACGCTCCGAATGTTACGACACTAGTGATACAAGAAAGAAGCTCCAGTTTACTTTAGTATTTTTGTAATTTCTTTACCCAGCTCAAATGAATGAGAAGACTTGTACTGGATATCCTTATAATAGTACTGTTCTAATTGTAATTTTGTGTAGTGTGTTGTCGCAATGTACACAGACACATTAGTAGAACCAGTTTGTTTTTTGGCAGCAGTCTGCACTTTTGTTATAGGCTGAAAGAAGAAAGAAAATTTATAGGATGACTTGTAAACAATTTTTGAAAGATATTCGTCGCCGTGTATAATGCAGGTTCGTGGATCTCTTCGTTCAGCGCCACACAGACACACTGACGAGGTCTTCTGTAACTTGCTTCAATCTGATTAGTAAATAAGAGTATCCAGATCACTGGATTATATCTCACCTTCATCAAATTCTTGAAGTGGTCGTTTGAAGTTGTTTGTATACTTTATATAAAAAATGACTTTGTAGACTCTCATTAATTTCAGGTTAATATTCTTTTATTGTTGCTTCGTAAATAATAATAATAATAGTTTTTGCTTAACCAAACGTACATTTAGTTTTAGAACATGCCACAACATATCTTCGTAAACCACAACAAGAGAACAAACATAAAAATCTCTGACAAGCTCCTCAGTTCACAGCACTACAGAAATATATTAAGGAATATCTCTGCCACTATACATTCGAAATCAATGTTACATGAATTACTAAATTTACTAAATGCACTACTACATCCTTTCCTCATATGTCTCTAATTAAAGCAAAGTCAGTTATATATTATTCCCTCATATGGCATATGTTACTGTTTTGTAGCATTCGGCTTCATAATCTTCGATGATAATATCGTTATTTATGTAGACATTTTTCTTTAATTAAATTGTGCAAAAATCGAATTTCTCAATATTTAAAAAAATTGAATAGACACATCGTAATTGCACTGTTGTTTGCTTACAGAAGGACCACCTCAACTGCGATCCTACTTTCGAGCTCGAAGAGATGATAATAGAAACCCGACCACTGCACAAAAAGAAGAAACGCCTTGCCAAGCAACGGTCTTTGCGGGAGATGCAGGGGTCTATGAGTGTCGATATGGTGAGTTTCGAAACACTCTGCTGTTAAATATCATATTGATTCTACGATTTGTATTTACTGATTGATAAAATTATTCCATCTTGCCTTTCTTATAATTATAATTCTTAAGTCATAAATTATAATTACATGTTTCAAGTGTAAACAATCTATACTTCTTACCGCCCCAGTTGGTTTCTGCTTCTTCGTTTTCTTCGGCTTCTTAGTGCGACACAAATATCCCCGCCTTGTTCCACTGTGGCCCACGTTAGCTGTAAGGTTGAACACCTCTGTTTCAGGAGGTATAGACAGACGATTTACAATAAAAATGCCCTATAGCATCTGTCCAATTCTTATTAAACACAGATGTAAGTACGTAACTGAAACAAACTTGAAGCAAAGGCAAATGTGGACTTTCTCACGGACTTTTCCGTCGTTTTTTGGTAGGACATTATCATATTGAATTAAAGCACAATTTTTGTATGTTCTGCAGATTGTTTTTATTTAGTTAATAGACTTCCGTATCACACTTTTGCATCCATTATCAGGATCAATATCAGGATTGCCTTTCTGGTGCCTTCAGTTTTCTAAAGCCAAAGTGATCGTCATCCAAGAAATTATCCGTTTTCTTTTCCATTCATCTGTGTTTTCGACAATGGTTTGGAAGCTGATAGTGCGATACTTATCATATATATTGCCCTCGCTGTCTTCTGAACTGTGTCTGGTGGCATGTCTTTAGATTCTTCATTGCAACATGGTCTTTTGATTGTCACTTAAACAAAATATTTATCAACCTCCGTTGGACTGTTATCTATGCCTCTTGCCTTACATGATTTGAAGTCTTGCAGACCTCCTTTAAAGTCTTAAACTCGTATTGGATGCCCTATGTCTTACATGAAGAGAACAATTACTTCTTCCGTTACGTAATCATAGAAGTCTTTCCCGTCATGCAGGTCCATAATGCACTCTTTTCAATGACCTTTTCTCTCTCTCTTATGCTTTGAACAGTGCAGTTCGCATTCATTATTCATGCTATCGCCCTTGATTTTAATTGCACTAAAGACTGTTTTGACTTTACTGTATGCTGTCAGTCCTTCGCATGCTACTAGAAACTACTGTCTACGGCATATTCGTCTGCGCTCTCGCCTGTGTCGATCGTAGGTCACGTTGTCAACTACGTATTGTAAGCAGGGCCATCTTAATGGCTGCGAAAAATAAAATCGGTTAGCCCCCCCCCCCCCCCCCACCACACCGGTCTCGCCATTAAAAAAATGTAGTGTTTATGTTCCATTTGTTTTATTTAATACTTACATAATAATACAGAAACACTTTCAGACAATTAATTCAATTTTTCTGGCTCTCAAATCGACACACTTTTCATGGTGTCATCTGTTTCGAAATATACCTTTGATTATATACTTACGATAGCTAAATTTTTTAGTCTATCTTGGGTCATGCCTGATCGTAAATAGTTTTTTTTAAATTATTTTTATTTTGAAAAATTACCTTTCGCCTTCTGCTACTGTCACAGGCGGTGTTAAATATATGCGCAAGTGTTTTGAAACATTTGGGAGCACAGACATTTAATTATTGGAATAAATAAAATTTAACACATCAAGTGGAGTTGTATTTTTCTTTACCAAAAATAAAGGAAATAATTCCTAATCATTAAGTAGCTCTTCTCCATCAATATCCTATCTATTTTCTGGTGTTAACATTTGTTCAAGGATGAGACATTGTATTTTTCTTTGCTCTCTGTCCAATTCACTCCAGCTTGCAATGTTTAGCAAAAAAAGAAAACCCTTTCTGGTGTTCCGTCAACAAATGGAATCTTTCATGTAATTTTAAGATCAACGTGTCAACTAACAAAAAATAAAAATTTACTTTAAACTTAGTTTTGGAGTCTAATAAGGGCTCATCTGGAGATTTGTAATCAACATGTCTCTTCCGAGGACGTGGACGAGCAGTTTCCTTGGATTCGTGTTCACATTCTAAATCTTTAGTCTGTTTCAATGTTTCAGCGACATTCCACGCCCAATGATTAGAAGTTGCGGTATTATTATTGCGTGGGTAATGTAATCATTGCAGTTTCTGTCGGCAACACCGAGTATCTATCATGTTCCCCTCAGGAGCTCTGAATTAATTTTCTGAGTACGAGCTTGGCGAACCCGGGGTCCCGAGCTGAGCTGTGGACTGTGTCACGCCAACAGTTCGCCACACAGTAAGCTCTGCTGGTGCTTCAGCGACCATAGTTGGACGCGACGGTGGAACGTGGAAAGTTAATCGCCCGGGTTGCGAGGACAGTACAAATCCTCAATCTCAACGTGTTCTTCGTACCGAGGAGATAAATGGCTGTCGAGGTTGCACATTCCTTAAGCGAGCAACCTCTGGCGAACCTGCCGACCTCAGTTGTTTTAGGTTTACACAGGCAAGCGGGGCTCTACCTGGGTTCCCTAGCTGCTCGTGGGATCACGATGAAACGAGCAATTAATAGCTTTGGCGGACGCAAAACCGCCGTCTCTAAGCGGGAAAGATCTGATTATAATGCAGCAACATACGACCTCCACTCGTTCCCTTCCCAGGCAACACCATGGGAGGACTGTAGGGCTACGACTGAAGGAGAGCAATACGCTCCACGATATTTAGTATGTACCAAGTAAGATGGCGTATTATTAACGGCTACAAAGGATTTATTCTTTGTAGAACACCTAGAGGACAAGTTTGGAGAAATGGAGGGAACGTCAAAGATGCCTTCAGAATCGTTACTGATTACGTCATCGCAGGTGCAGTCACGGGCATTGCTCGACTGTTATAGCTGGGTAATATTCCTTTATGGTCACTCCACACAAGAGTCTGTAATGCAGGGCATCAATTCCATAGAGATCTCCTTTTGCAATCAGATGATGAATTACGCAAAGCCGCGGTGGCCGAGGGGACAGAGGCGCTCCAGTCATGGTCTGCACGGCCACTACGGTCGGGGTTCGAATCCCCTCTCGGGCATGGATATTTGTGCCGTCCTTAGTGTTATCTAGTTCATAAGTAGTATGCAAATTTAGGGACTGATGACCCCCTAGTTAAGTCCTATAAGCTATACAAACATTTGAAGATTTTTTGAATTACGCAAGAATTTGGAGCGCCATGTTTTTAGGGGTTTGAAGGACATCAGGGTTGCCACCGGTGCCTTTATCTTGGCCTTTGAGAACTACTCATTGCCTGAGAAGCTCAAGGTGATGATCTACCGGAACGATTGAAAGTTCGATGTTCTCCCCCCTATGCGCTGCTTAAAGTGCTGGAGGTTTGGGCACATGTCCTCCCAGTGTGATTCCGACCCCACTGTCGGGAGCACAGACATGCCTCACACCCAGACGCCCCTTGTGTCCCTTCTGCAGTCTGTGTAAACTATGTACTGCACCATCCTCTTTGCTCGCCTGATTGTGCAGTTTTGAATAAGGAAAGGAAGATAATGGAGTACAAGACCCTGGACAGGTTGTCCTATTCTGAGGCCAAACGGAAATGTACGAAACTCCACCCTGTGAGCATGACGTCCTCATATGCCACAGCAGAATCTCCATTGACATCCCTGACAAGCAGTGTACTACTTGCTAAAAGCTCTCTAGTGGGCTCTCAGGTCAAATCTCCCCCTTTAGGAACAGGAGCATTTCCCCTTCTGTTGCTTCCACACTCTTCACGTTGGGAGCAACGACTCCTCAATCACAGGAGACGTCGGTCCCCATTCCACAGCCGGAGAAACAACAGCCTTCTCCGGCTCTTCTCGCTCATTTTAAACGCCATTCTCCAGATTGGTGTTCATCTCTGCGACGGGGGCTTTTCGCACCAGTCCAGTAACAAGTCTCCTTGCTGATGCTGGGGTTCCCTCTCCGCGGTTCCGCGGGCGAAAGTTGTTAGTGTCGTAAGTTGCCTGGGTCCATGCTTCAACCTGCTATCCAAATCACAGGCTTCTCTTTCAACAATAACAATTTACCTCGGTTGAAGACGCGCCGCTTAGGTACTAAGACTGTTTACTCGCTTGCAAAAATTGTATTTCGTTGTTAATCACAATATAACGCAATCGTATATTATAGAAATATTCTAGTACTGTGTTTGTAAAAATTTAACTTATTCACTATTTTACTTAATGGAATGGAGCCGCGGTGGAGTAGCCGAGCGGTCTAAAGCGTCTCGCTGCGGAGCGCGCGGTTGCTCGCCGTGGAGATTCGAGTCCTCCCTGGGGCATGGGTGTGTGTTTTGTCCTTAGTTTAGACTACCTAGGTTTAAGTAGTTTGTAAGCTACGGACTGATGACCACGAAGTTTGGTCCGATAGATTTACAAATTTAAAAAATATGAATGGATTATCATTTCATTATGCAGAAATGTTATATTATTGTGTTTCCTTGGAAGTTTGCTTTGAAATGAGTTTTAGGGCGAAATATTATTTCTGTATTACATCGTCGTCAGGAATATCCACTCGTGACAACTTGACATATTTTCAGCTATTCCGTTTTGCAGTTTCTTTAGAAATGCAAAACGCTACAAGAAGAGTGTGCGAAATGACATTTCTTCAGTAATACAAGGTACGAGGTATTCATTGAGGTGGTTCATAAGTCCAACATAAGGGATGCCTGATCGATAGTTTAGGCCAGTAAATCTGTATGCCTCCTATGTGTCATCTTCTGCAGTTTCCTGGTTAGGCTTGCACACACTCAATAGGGGGGGGGGGGGATCTCGCAAAAATGTGCGAAAACTAGTGATTTGTGATTTAATATACTCTCCTGGAAAATGAAAAAAGAACACCATTAATTCGTTGAGGCAGCAGAGGGAAATTTTACTGACACATTATTTAGGATGTATGCAATACTTGATCACGCAGACTAGAGTCGCAGGCACGTAAGTGCAGTCACTACAGCGTGAACAATGTTGACGCTAGCAATGTGTATACCCTGCTTTTACAGCAATAAAATGAAATGTGCAATTTTTCAAAGAAGACTATCGTAGAAGTGCGGAATGTAGTCTTGGGTATGGTCTGCCATGCAATTTCCACCTAGTGCCTCAGTTGAACCCGATTCCGTGCCTGTCGTGCAGACTGCGCTAGGATAACGTTTTATCCGGTTCCAAACACGCTCAATTGGGTACGGATCTGGAGATCGTACTGAACAATGTTGTTGACGTATACCTTGAAGAGCACGTTGAGTGGTACGGGCCAGATGAGGACGTGCATTGTTTGGTTGGAAAAGTATGTCGCCTTGTTAGTGCACGAACAGTAGCAAGTCTGGTTGAATGATGGTTTGTATGTACCATTCACTGTACGATGTTTCATCGACGATCACCAGAGGAGAACGGCCAGGGAAGGATATGGCTCCGCACATTATGCTGCATGAACATGGGTTGTATTAGCGTGTCTTCCGCTCACACCGCAACTGAGACCCCAAAACGATCTCAGTTGATACCAGGTCGGGATAACAGGGAGAGAAGACGTTCGCGTAAGCTAATTACTGCTTACGGAAAATTTAAAGCACAATAGATAGAACTTCGGAAAGCACAAATTAATCGCTTACAGATTTGAACATCAAAGCAACTAATCAAGGGTCGCAAACTTACTAAAAATTGGTTACCCCATTACATGTTTGAATTAACTTTGCCACAATGGAATACATATAAAATACATTATTAATAAAGGGGATTCCGTTTTAAAATATCAACAATTGGTCCCGTGTCGGGACCAAAATGACTGAGGGCAAACCACACTCAATAATAAGTCTTCAAAAGAAGTTACAATTCAGTTCAAGCCGCAGGGCCAGGCAACACAAAAATGGTCGTTTTCCACTAACAACAGTGAATATAAAAGTGAATATTAAATGGTAGAGTCACATTGCTTCTCGAGCGTAGCCCTGTAACGGATAATCCGTAACGAACCTTGCGTACTTGAGAGCGAATGACACAAGCGAGACAGACAGCCACACACAACTACATGGAAGTAATTGAGGCGGATGGTATCCAGATCCTATATGACTGACGTCAAAATGATATAAAAAAGCTCGTGCTTAAGTCTGACAACATAAATACAGTCGTTACCCACACAAAGCCAAGGTAATAAAGAAGGACACTGCCGATTACGGAAGTTAACCAAGAGGCGGCAAACTACTCTGCCGAGTAAACTACACCCGCGCCCGAGGCAGGTAACCGAACGTGGGAGGCCACGACGGGGAAGCAAAAGTACATAATGCAAGATAACTATCGTCTTAAAGTATTGAATATAACAACCCACGGATGCTCCGGTCAATAATTTAGTGTCATCCAAGCTAACGAAAATGTTCAAATGTTTGTTAAGCTTATGGGACTTAACTACGGGGTCATCAGTCCCTAAACTTACAAACTACTTATGAACTACTTACTAACTAGGACGGCACAAATATCCATGCCCGAGGGGGGATTCGAACCCCCGACCGTAGTGGCCGTGCTGACCGTGACTGGAGCGCAAGGCACCGGACGCTCAATGTTGACAGAAGCCCAAACCTTCCACGCAAATGACTTCCGTGGAGACAACTTGGCAGACGTCCCATGAATGGTGCGAAAGAGTTGGACTAGGAATCCGATCTCATCATGACCGGACGACACATTGCAGGCGTGCCGTGGTTGCCTCAGACAGACGCCACAGCAGAACGGCCCGACCCCGACGACGGCCTAAACACAACAACCCGCGTCGCTCGGCCGGAAGAGACGCAGAATACGTGACCCGAGAATTACGTGCGCGTCGCTCGGTACACCCCCCTCGGAGAAGCAGAGGAAGAACACGGCTCACCAACATCGTTCTGCCCGCCTCCAGTGGTGTCACGACTGGCACATTACAGACGTGTCCTCTTCTATGATTAGAGTCTCTTCTGCATCGGTGCCAGTTACGGTTGTATGCGTGTGGCGTCTTACAGGGGAGCGCGAAAATCTGCTAACACCTGGCATCTTGGTGTGGGGAGCCATATGCTCCTCTGGGCGTTGTTCTCTGCTGATCGTTCAGGGAACATTGAACAGCACATGGCAGTGGCGGACTAAGGCTGTTGGAGGCCCGGGGCGGCGGCGAAACAAAAGGAGCCCCCACGCCGTCCACTTGGATATACGTGTATTACTATAAAAAAGAATTGGAGGCCTCTTCCAGGACGAGAGACACGGGCCAAGGGGACTGTGGCGCGCCAGTCACGGTCTGCACGGCCACTACGGTCGGGGGTTCGAATCCCCCCTCGGGCATGGATATTTGTGTCGTCCTTAGCTAGTTCATAAGTAGTTTTTAAGTTTAGGGACTGATGACCCAGTAGTTAAGTCCCATAAGCTATACAAACATTTGAACATTTGATTTGGACAGTCTGAAAAAATAGCTTTCGAGGCCCTAGCAGAATGAGATGCGAAGCGCGTTCAAAAATAAATAAATAAATAAATAAAAAATAAATATATAAATAAATAAAATAAAAAATAAATAAAAATAAAAAGGTCTTTTCCAGATATTTGGAGCCCCGCCCCCCTCCCCAAGACCGGTTGCCCAGGGGGTCTGCCCCCTCCGCTCCCCCCTTAATCCGCCACTGGCGCATGGTCGCAGATAAATATAAACAGACGGGAAACCTCCGTAAGGGCCCGGTCCTACGCTCCGGGGTGCAGGGAGGGAAGGTTTCCAGCAGTTCCGTAATCTGTCCCAGACCTTTAAAGTGGCCAGAGCAGGCGGCAGGTAGCGGCTGTCCCCACCACCACTTCCCCTCAGACGCCGGCACGCTGGACACAGCCGTGGCCTCGTGGCAGGCGGCACGAGCTCTCCCCTCAGCCTCCCCTCCACGCTACCCTCTGACGTGCGAGAGGCACCCTAAGCCAGCGAACTGCCTGACACCTCCTAGCATCTTACGGAACTACGAGGGGAGTGTAGGACAGTGGTTTAGGGTAGGCTGCTTCTCTGTATATGTTACTCTGTGGCATGGTACATTGAAATCATCATTCAACGCATCTTGTTACCGCTTTTCGAACAGGACATTGTACGTTGTCAGATATCCCGAACCCCACAACGTGATCATCAAGGTGTACGTCAATTACCCTGCCCAGCACGATCCCTAGATGCTTCCCTCATTCAGCATCTTTGGGCCGGATGAAGCGCCATCTTACGTGATCTGCTCGACCGGTACGAAATTTGAGCCAGCTGAGACACCAGATGAAAATTTCATGGTATGCCACTCCGCTATTGCCATTTCGACACCTCTGAAATCGTCTCCATCGTGCAAAAGCGGTGTGTACATGGTACTGGTGACGGCATTTCGCTCGTTCTGGTGACTTTGCTGTCGTACGTATTCCTCTGTCTGAATGGTCGTGTGTTGTATACATACTCAAGAATTTCCCTGCGCTGGTGCGACGAATTCATGCTTTTCTTCTTTTCATTTTCCAGGAGTGTAAATTTACTGAAATTTTAACTTAATCATGTAAGTTTCGACCGAAACTAGGAGCCGAATATTCGGTAACGGTTTCGACCGAAAATTATGTTTCGTCGAATGCTACATGTTACGGCAGTGAAGCAACGTCTTATTGGTCGGATGGTTTCAGGCGGACTGCGACCTGCCGGCGGAGACGCAGCTGAGCCACGTGCCCGAGTTCCGCGTGTACAACCGCGAGCGCGTGCTGGCCATGGAGCAGAAGGAGAAGGCGTGGGAGGAGGAGCTGGCGGCCGCCATGGCGGCGTCGGAGGCGGCGTCTGCCTCTGCCGCGGTGCCGGCGGCGGCGCTGTCGCCGCACAGTGCCTCCTGCCCCAGGCTCGACACCACGGGCGCGCCCGGACCTGCCAACGGCAGCGGCAGCGGCAGCGGCAGCGCCGACGGCAACGGCAACGCCAGCGGCGGCGGCAGCGGCAACGGCGCGGCTCAGGCTCGGCCGCGCTCTGGCCTGCTGCACCGACACCAGGGCGCCAGCTTCGACGCGGCCATCCACCGCCTGCACGACGGCCAGCAGCAGCAGCAGACCGCCGGCGCCGGAGCAGACTGCGGCGGACGGATGGTGCGGCCGGCACCCGCGCAGCCGCTCTGCCAGTGACACGTCGTGTGCCCAACTACTGAGGACACTCGTCCCAAAGATTTAGAAAACTGGGGCGTTCTGAAACGAAAGACTGAAAACGAAAACAATCTTCACACTCTCACACCATGTGTATACATGTGAATGAAAATAAATGTTTCTTCTTTATTTTTAGAATAGCGTTTTATTTGAGGTGAAACGCACGAGTGGAGTGTAATAAAATTGTTTCAATGTACACACACACTCTACTCTCTTCTGCAAGGAGGAAGTAAGTACCAAGACTAAGTTACCAGTGCACCGCTCTATCTTTCCACCAACTTTGTTGTGTAGGAATGACAGTTGGATGGATACAGGTTGCCTTATTCAAAAGGTAGAGGTTTCAGATATGAAAGTAGCAAAAACTATTGCAGGTACTAACAGATGGGAACAATGGCAGGATGGTGTCGATACTGAGGATAAAGAAAAACTGGGAATAAACACCATAGCCGTCCGCGGTGGCCGAGAGGACTGAGGAGCTCCAGTCACAGTCTGCACGGCCACTACGGTCGGGTGTTCGAATGCCCCCTCGGGATGGATATTTGTGCCGTCCTTAGGATTAAAAATTCAAATGTTTGTATAACTTATGGGACTTAACTACGGGGTCATCAGTCCCTAAGCTTACAAACTACCTACGAACTAGCTAAGACGGCACAAATGTCCATGCCCGAGGGGGGATTCGAACCCCCGACCGCAGTGGCCGTTCAGACCGTGACTGGAGTGCCTCAGTCCCCTCGGCCACCGCGGCTGGCTCCTTAGGATTAGCTAGTTCATAAGTATAAGTTTAGGGACTGATGACCCCGTAGTTAAGCCCCATAAGCTATAAAAACATTTGAACATTTTTTTGAACGCAATAGATGAAGCAGTTAGACCGAACAGACTGAGATGGTGGGGTCATGTTACAAGCAGGGGAGAAGCAAGGTTACCTAAGAGACTCATGAGCTTGGCAGCGGAGGATAAGATGAGTCGAGGTAGAGCAAGAAGAAAGTACTTAGATTCGGTAAAGAATTATTTTGAAGTAAAAGGCATAATATCAGACGAGGCATCAATGTTGGCATTGAATAGGGGATCATTGAAGAATTTTATTGGAGTTACTATGCTCCAGACTGAACGCGAAAGGCATAATCAGTGTCTAATGATGATGATGTACACACACGAACATGTAAACAGAGCGAACCACCTAACACTTGCACCGCAAATATTGCGGAAACGAAACTGCAATTGATGAGAGGTTACTTAGAAAGTGTATTTTTCATGCAAACATACTGTTTTTTAAATGAAACAATGGTTTTTCCTATCATGCACTGGAAATTTTGACATCAGCTGTGTACGAAGAAGTTTGAATGACAGTTTTATCGCGTTCAGTTTGGCAGCTACAACCGTTCAAAATTTCGGGGACGGAAACTGCGATAGCGTAACTGACAGGCCGAGTGGCCAGCCCGTATGGTACGGCCCACTGTCTCATGACCACCAGCCAGTCAGTTAGCCTCCGCCCCCCAAAACGATGAATGGTTGTAGCTGCCAAACTAAACGTGATATAAAATGTCATTCCAAATTCTCTGTACATAGCTGGTGTAAAAAAATTCAGTGCATGATAGAAACAATCATTGTTGCCTTTGAAAAGTTGCATGTTTGCGTAAAAAATACACTTTCGAGGTATTTTTACGATCTGTTTATTGGCTAACAATACGAGTCCTCGACTACCAATCCATTCTGTGAAAACCGCACATCAATCGCTCTTTCCGTTTTCGTAATAATTGCGGTGCGTGTTAGGTGATTCACCCTGTATAGAGAGAGAGAGAATCAGATGGTGGTATGGTACTAGTGTTAAGTGACTTCAGATATAATAATCAACTTCTTGAATTACCGGGTCTTCGCACTCGAAGTTAACTAGCACCCCACAAACAAAATTTATAATGACCGGTAATGCTATTCCTCATACTCTTCATGCTAAAGTTCCTCAAATTGATAAATCAATTAATTCAAATTTACATTCCACAGGCAGATTCAATAAGTTGGTAAACGCTGAGTTAAATTTTAATTACAGTCCCTACGAGAGTCTTGTTTGTACCATGGCTCGTCTATAATTGCTATCGATATCGCAGTATCAATAATCGTGCAACTTTATTGTGAGACTCAACTTCCTTGTAAGTCGTTCAGACCGAAATGAAAACTCACTTCAAAATGACCATCACTTAAGAAAAATCATTTGAACATCTTACTTCAGTATTTAGAAATCGTGGACACTCATCAGTAACAACATTTTTAAATTTTATATTTAAGTATATGTGACGTAAGTAATATCACATAATTCAGTATTACAAATAAAAATTGCAACAGGACTTCATCGCAATACTCATTTCAAAAACAGACAAAACTTTTTAAAACATCTCTGATTTACATTTTAATATATTGATTGTCAATGTTTTTAAGAAATGCCAATCGCAGTCCGCAACAGCAGGCAGTGTCTTCAAGTTCATCACGCCGACCTCCGGCTAATCAACGACCAGCATTTTCTCGCTGACGTCGGCGGAGAAATCCATGACGGCGTACTGCTGCAGCGCCGCCATCGTTACACATAAAACAAACAAAGGCGAATAAAATTCACACAAGAATATGTTCTCAAATATTAATAATATTCAAAACAATACATTCTTTAATTGATCAATGAATAACTGCAAAATTGAGCTTTAAGAGGAACATAGTGGACGGTTGAATCATGTACCAATGCAAGGGGCGGGAGAAAGAGAGAGAGATATATATACAGAGTATTTCACTAAATATGTTTGCCTCTGTAAGTTACGAAGTAATAGGCAACGAAATTATTTATTGCGGTAGGTCACCGTAAGAAACGCTACACTGTCTGCGGAGCTATGAACATAGTTTAATGTGTTATTTTCGAAAGAGTTACAGCAAAGAAAGATACAATCTTTTAAATGGAACAATAATTGTATCATCCACTCGAATCAGTAACACCAGCTGTGTATACACCAGTTTAAATTACATTCCTATCACTTTTAGTTAGGGAGCTACAACCCTTCAAAGTTTCAGGGACAGATACCACACGTTGTACATAACACATGGATGTGTGGTAGGTGATGAACGTTCTGGCGATGGGAAGTTGATTTAAATGAGATGTTACAATGTGTGTTCATGTTTGTGAATGCACAATGCAATGCGTCTTCTAAAGAATCGCCGGTGTCACCGAACAACATGCATCCTTGATGCGCCGTTTTAGACGATCTGGGGATGTG
Organism: Locusta migratoria; assembly: GCA_026315105.1. Classification (NCBI taxonomy): domain Eukaryota; kingdom Metazoa; phylum Arthropoda; class Insecta; order Orthoptera; family Acrididae; genus Locusta; species Locusta migratoria. Next base: position 192,367,573 of record CM048746.1, on the reverse strand, counting down.
GAGCCGCGCGGGAGTAGCCGAGCGGTCTGGAGCGCCACGTTACGTCGGAGGTCGGAGGTTCGACTCCATCGGGCATGGATGTGTGTGTTGTCATTAGGTTAGTTTAAGTAGTTTGTAAGACTAGGGACTGATGACCAACGTAGGTTAGTCCCATTGGGGCTTTTTGAATATTTTTTTGAGTTTGGTCCCATAGGATTACAAACAATTGAACATTTTTCGGGATGTGGGCTTAGTGACATAAACACTATTCTTTAGATATCCCCCACAAAAAGAAATCTAATGGTGTTAAATCGGGCGACTTTGCGGGCCATGAATGAGGATCATGGCGTCCCAACCTGCTGCTTAGTTCTCCCACAACAGCACGCGCAGAATAGGTTGGGTAACCATCGTGCTGCATCCGCATATGGTCTCTCGTGTGTAGACACACATGTTCAAGGAGACCACCCAAACTGTAGGCTATAAAAGCGCGATATAACTCACCTGCCAGTGTACCTGGGAAGTAGAATTGACCGATTATTTCATCCCAAAGGGATGACCCTACCTCACGGTCGACAGGTCGTACCCTCGGAGGATTTCTGTGGCCCATTACTGACCGCTATGGCGATTCACTACACCATAATTTGTGAACGTGGACTCATCAGAGAACAGAACACTTTGCAAAGACTCCAGCGTGAAATTACATATGGCCCATTCACAGAATGTAGCTCGCACCAAAATCGTTCCCATGCAGCTCTTGGGTCAGTGACAGGCGGTACGTATGGAACCTGTGGCAGTGTACTATACGCTACACTGATGTGAGATTGACACCATTGATTGCAGCAACGGCTCGTAAGCCGACATGAGGATCGTGGTGTAGTGCAGCTAAAACAAACACCTCCCTCTCCTCACTTATTGCAGGTCTTCGTCTGTTACTGCGGCGCATTACCAAGCTGCCTGTTTCCGGAAGTCGTTGTTCGGCACGTAAGAACGTAATGGCTGCCGGAGCTATTTGCCTAGGATATCGCACGGCATACCCCGTGGCTGCTTCAGTGGCATCGTGTCGGCACTCGGCGAGCATTAGGAACATATCAACCTACTCCTTGTACGTGTATGCTATCTCCAGCCCCGTTTGTTTGTGTGGCTCGAACTGTGGGGTATACGCACCGAGGAAGCTTCTCGCTCCGTCACACCGGCGACGTTACAACTCGGCCGCACCAAACATTGAAGGCAGATTGCGTTATGAGCAGCTTTGAAGGGTTGTAGCTTCCAAACTAAATGTGATAGGAATGTAATTTAAACTGATATATAATCAGATGTTGTTACTGATTCCAGTGCATGATAGAATCAACTATTGTTCCATTAAAAAGTATCTTTTAGCTGTAACTCTTTGGAAAATAACACAATAAACTATGTCCGTAGCTCCTCAGACAGTGTAACGTTTCTTATGGTGACCTACCGCAATAAATATTTCCGTCGCCTATTATTTAAATTACAGAGGCAAACACATTAGGCGAAACAACTTGTGTATGTTTGCGTCTGTGACTTACAAAATTCAAATGTTCAAAGTTCAAATGTTTGTAAAGCTTATGGGACTTAACTACGAGGTCATCAGTCCCTAAACTTACAAACTACTTATGAACTACTTACGAACTAGGACGGCACAAATATCCATGCCCGAGGGGGGATTCGAACCCCCGACCATAGTGGCCGTGCGGACCGTGACTGAAGCGCCTCAGTCCCCTCGGCCACCGCGGCCGTCACGTATAAAGTAATAGATGATGGGAATATTCATCGTAGTAGGTTAACATACGGAACGTTACAAATTCTGCGATACTTTAAACAAAGTTTCTGTGTTATTTTTGTAAACGTTGCCGCTGAAACATTAAACTTTTTAAATGGGACAATAGTAGTTTCAATTTCGAACCGGAATCATTGACACCATCTGTATATACATAACTTTAAATCGCATTGCTATTACGTTAATTTTTGGCAGGTATAAGGCGTCGCTGGCCGCGGTGGCCGAGGGGACTAAGGCGCTCCAGTCACGGTCTGCACGGCCACTACGGTCGGGGGTTCGAATCCCCCCTCGGGCATGGATATTTGTGCCGTCCTAGTTCGTAAGTGGTTCATAAGTAGTTTGTAAGTTTAGGGACTGATGACCCCGTAGTTAAGTCCCTTAGACTATACAAACATTTGAAACATTTATAAGGCTTCAAAGTCTCTGGGGCAGACACCAAAAGCCGTACGTAATGCGATGCGCCTTCTAAATTACTTGGCTGGCTGACGTTTATCACGTAGCGTTAGTTATTACATAGACAGCAGGCTTCGTTCGGCTGTAGGCGACGTTCAAACTCGGTAGACCATTTCAAAATTAATATTGTTATATAATGTGGGGCGCCAAGAGTTAATGACGATAATCGGAAAACCTCTGTACAGAGGTAATTTGAAGTGATCAGTGACTAAAATGAAGCAGAAGACAATTTTGTAGTTCTCAATTTAATCCAATGTTGTAACCTAATCAGAAGTAACCTACTACGTATCCGACAAAACGACGTTCAACGATTTCCAGAAGAATTAAAATCGTTATTTCCTCATTGACTGCGAATAAAGCTGACTTCTAGGAGCAAACTCAGACAGAAAAATTTCAGATACAGCGCTAAAAGGAAGTTGTAGTTTCTCGCTAACGTTGGTTAGCTTAACTGAAAATATCCCCACATTGGCTAGTGGTTACGAACCTATCAGCAGTCCTGCTTGGTACTTAATTACAGTTTATTAACGACAATTAAAAAAGTACCACAGGATGAACATAACAGTTAATAAAGAAGTCGGTATTATTCTGAAATATACTTAACAAGGTATCAGAACTTAAACAATTTAGTGGATTAAATGAAAACAACAATCGAAGTAATTATGTTTTTGAAAGTAAAATAACCACATAAGACAGAGTTCGAAGTGTCGAACTCCAGCACCAATATTCTACGAAGCTATGTTTTATACACTTATAATTAACTTTACAGAATCAGCTACAACGCTGAATTGGAGACCACGTTTTCACATAAATCGTACGAACTTCTCTAAATGAACACTGATATGTGAGATATTGTACTTGTATATATATGACATTAAATCACGGCTTGTACGAAATATTTTTGGAGCGTATGCGTAGAGATCTAGATGATTACATATTGCGTTAAAACTTTCGTCTAATTTTTGTCATTAAGTGATTAAGTGCAAAATAAAAAGGTCATAGCTACTAGTCGCAAACAAAACAGATGAATAATATAATATCCCTTGTGATTGTGGAAGCAATTACATAGGTCATACCATTCGTACCGTTTCAGACCGCTATACTGAACACCAACGGCATATTAGTAATGACTGTAAAGTATTACTTGACAAGAAGAAAAAATCGAAGATGATATTGCGTACGGATAAAAACACAGACGAATTTTAAGTAAACACAAGAGAAATGGATAGAACGAAGACAACAGTGAAAATAAAGTACCTTGAATGATAGTGTTAGAAGCCAGAAGTTTAATAAAAACCCTACCAAACAATTTTACGATACTGCAAAAACCTTCAGAAAAGGATATACACCCATGGATGGTATGATGAAAGACGAAGTTTGGAACTATATTTCTAATGAGAAGTAGAATCTAGAGAATTGGAAGATATAGTTTGAAATCTGCTGAATGAGGCTAGCCATAGAAAGTATAATGAAAACCCAGAAACACGAGCATGGGCAAGTGGGAAATGTAGCGTCAATGTGATTAACTCTTCTCCAGTGATTAGCCGAGTGTTTACGTCGTTTTGTCGCAACGTTTCGATGAGTTTCGTACCTATCATCCTAGGGAGAGAACGATAGGTACAAAACTGATCGAAAATTTGCTACAAAACGACACCATCACTCGGCAGATCACCCGATGAGAGTTCATCAGTGGAATGCACCGAGAGCGCCTGCAGTCGCAAATCATAGCGTCAGGTACAGGAGAAGTGAAGATGACTATAGAAATGCTGAAGAACTGATAAAATACGCTGTAAAGGGCACACGTACACAGATTCACCAACCGATAGCATAAATGTGAAATGAATAAGTTATGCCTGAAGAATGAACGATGTTTATCATATGCACAATATGGGATAAATGAGCTAGATCAGTAACTATGAACTACGGGCGGATATCACTGCTGTGTATAGCAATCCAAATTATCGCAAGAATTCTTCTAGACAGACTCAACTTCCTGTTTGAAACATAGTGGAAGAAACGAAAGTAGGTTTCATGGCAGGTAAATCATGCTGAGATTTATTGTAGAGGAGAACTGGTAATACAACAAAAGTAGATATTTCCGATTGTTAGACTTAAGTAACGTTATTACATAAGGGAAGATATATGTAAGGTGATGGAAAACATGGAGTTGCAGAGAAACTGATGAGGTTGATCAAGCTGTGCGGTAATCATTCAGCATTCTTGGTGAGATTAGGAAAAGTACATTATGCATTCTTTGAGGTTAAATCAGAAATAAGACAAGTAGTATATCGCCAAACACTGTGAAGAATACCACTACGAAGAGCCTTAACTCTAATTCGAAAAAGAAACACCTGTCAATGGCAGGAAATAAAGATACTGACGTTTGCAGATTATATCGTCCTGACTGGTAAAACAGTGTTGGAATATCGAAGGAAATGGGAAGCTGGAAGAATGCTATTAGTAGTAATAGCAAGAGAAAGACAGAACATACTACCCAGTATAACTATCAACAATATATTGCTTCAAACTGTAAACAGCATAACATACTTGGGAGATTACAGCAATAATACCAACAACCCTGTGATTGAAATTTCAACAAGAATGAAATAGAGCTATACATGCTCTGTATTCAATAGTTGTCAAAACTGTTGTCGTAGAGAACGAATCTGAGAATATAGAAGATAGTCGTCAGACCAATATTATGCCATACAACGTCATGGAAGACAGTGAATCACATGGCAGTGAATCACATGAGGAGTTTATCACAATGCTACAGAGTACCACATTGACCAAAAAGGAAATAGACTGTTACACATTCCAAAACAAAAATTATTTTTTTACTAATTTTCTAGACTCTGGACAGAGAACTAAGACCTACAAAAAATTCTTATATTTCACAGAAAATACTGAATATAATTGATGAGAAAGTACAAAATTTGCCATAAATGATGCATGTAAGAGGAATACAAACTACTAAAATCGAAACTGACAGGACGTGTAGAATGTCTAAACAAGACTGGCTAGAGGGCAAACGCAAGTCAGTAGAAGAACGTATAGCTAGTGGAACGTTATATACCGCCTACTAGTTTAGTAAGTCATGGTTGCCAATTGCTAACAAGAATTTACAGAATAATGGAAAAGTTGTTAGACGTCAACCTCGCTAATGATCCGTTTGGATTTAGAAGAAATGTAGGTACACGTGAGGCGTGAGGCAATATTCACTTCACAACTTGACTTACATTAATGAAAGGGAAACCAACATTTTGTAGCTATGTTGATTGGAATGTACTCTTACAATTTCTAAAGTTAGCAGGAGTAAAGTATAGAAAACGGAAGTTTATTTACAACATGTACAAGAACCAAATGTTATAGTAGTCGAAGGCAGGGTTGTAGCCTTTCCCCAATGTTATTCAATCTGTATGTTATAAAATCAGGCTATGCTGAAGGAATTAGATTAAGTAACGAAACAATAAAGGTGGTAGATGGGTTCTCTTACTTGGGCAGTAAATTAACATACGATGGTTGTAGTACAAATGATATAAAATGCAGAATGGAAATGGAAAAAAAGCATGTCTGAAGAAGTTTGTTAACATCGAATATTAATTTATCTGCTACAAACTCTTTTTCTGAAGGCATTTTTATGGGGTGTTGCTTCTTACGGTCGTGATTCGTGGACGATACACAGGTCAGACAGGAATAGGATAGAAGTTTTTTCACTTGTGGTGCTTAAGACGAAAGCTGAATATTAGGTGGTTAATTCACGTTAGTTATGAGGATGTACTGAACAGAACTGGGGAGAATAGGAATTTTGACTGAAAGAAGGGAGAGATTGTTATCAAACATTTTTTAGACTTCTTGGAATTGTCAGTCCTACTACGGATGGAAGCATGTGCGATAAAAATCTCAGATGGAGAGCAAGTGACGAATAGAGTAGGCAGACTCAAATAGATGTGGGTTGTCATTCTTATGAGGATATACAGAGGCTTCCTCACGATAGAGTGTAGCGGGGAACTTTCATCAACGTGGGTTGATGCAGTATGTAACGTGATACGCATGGAAATTATCATTTCTAGAAGGTAAAGCAGTCAACAATACGAATATAGGTTTGAAGACAACAGTGCTTTACTAGGCATGGTCCTATAATCGAACCCGCGACCTTTCGATTTGTAGTCTGGCACGGAGCCGCACGATTATATGGTAACAGCTCATTTTCGTTTATCGACCTCAGATGAAAGTGAAATAATTTTGTGTTTGTTATTCCTTCCTTACAGATAACCATCGAATATGAGGCCCATGGCGACGACAGAAATGTAACGTGATTTGCCCTTTAGTTAGTTGCTATATAAAATCGTAAATGATTTTTGTTTCTGAAGGCTAAAGGAACGTACCGAGCGTGGCGTTTTAATGTATGGTCAGGGATATGGCACAAACTCAGACAGACCTCTGTACGGGGCACAGATCAATGAAACATGACGTTTCTGTGTCAGGAAATGCGACCTATTGTTATACGAGGCGTAAACATTTCAAGGTGCCACATTTTATCGCAGTGCGTTTTATACTCCTTTGGTACTGCAGTACCAAACGTACGACTAATGTTGAGTCCCATTGCATCTGACAAAGAGACGAGTGCGATTCGATTCTTAAAATTTCAGATATATTCTTTATAAAAATATCAGCTTTTCGCTTGGAAATTTCAATGAGTTTGAGAGTGGCTGTGTATTCCAATGATTTATTATCAATCAGGCAAACAGAAAAGCATTAAGAACTGACGTGGCACAGTTTACATTGTCAGTGTCTCACTTTCGTGTGAGTGTGTCTGTATGTATGTATGTTTGTGAGCGTGTATGTCTCTCTGTTTCTGTCTCTCTCTCTCTCTCTCTCTCTCTCTCTCTCTCTCTCTCTCTCTCTCTCTGTGTGTGTGTGTGTGTGTGTGTGTGTGTGTGTGTGCGTGTGTGTGTGACATTTTCGTTTACTAAACGCATCATTGCGAAATCTTCCCACAAAGAAACTGGAAATGACGCTGTGGCCCATTCTAGCAGTTAACGCAGTAAATCTCTGTTTACATCGAAGCGAACACGAGCGAACACAGGCTGCTGCAGATATATTGTGTTGGCCTGAACGAATGTAGCGTTATTGTTCGCGTATGCGCGTTGCCACTGCCCTCCCTGTCTCACCTATGTATACATCCCCCACTCGCATTCCACCTTGTATACTCCTGCTGCGTGTAGAGCCTCTATGTTGTCCTTTGTGGACAGTAGTCGACAACCAGCAAGATTGCAGCCAAAAGATAAAATTTAACGATGCCAGAATACTCGCTAACCAACTAGGGATGGTTAAACGCAAGCTAAGGAAAGCCATCGAAATTTTAAAACAGAGAAGATGGACTCAGGCTTGCCCCCTCCTGGCTACCAGCCGTCACAGCGAAATAGGCCGCACTGACAACACAACATGAGAGCGTCACCAGTAACCAACTGCGGCCGCGCGGAGAGAAACGGAAGCAAATGTTTCAAATGTTTGTATAGCTTATGGGACTAAACTACGGGGTCATCAGTCCCTAAACTTACAAAATACTTATGAACTAACTAATATTAAGGACGGCACAAATATCCATGCCCGAGGTGGGATTCGAACCCCAGACCGTAGTGGCCGTGCAGACCGTGACTGGAGCGCCTCAGTCCCCTCGGCCACCGCGGCCGGCAGAAACGGAAGCCCTCACCAAATTTGCCAATGACCACCAGTCTCACTATACAAGAAGCAATTGGTAACGACTAACCCCCACTCTTTCCACCTCAGCATCCTATCATAATAAAGTTTCCTTTCCTCCGCCAAAAACCACCAATAACATCGTTGATTTTAAAAATTATGACGTAATGTCTAGTTAACAGTAATGGTAAAATATAGTAACAACCAGTTCTCATCAGTATAACCAGATGAAGGCCACTGTAGCATTGGCCGAAACGTGGGTTACTAAACTAATAGCCTTCATACATCATGACGCGGTACAACAACCAGCAAATTTTTATGTAATCTGACTCTGGCAACGGAAGCCTACGCAATTTTATTTCAATTTATAACCAATTTCAGCAGACCTGGCTGCCAGCCTCAGATGCTATCACTTTATCGTCGTTGAGATGGGACTCTTCTCAAAATGTAATGATTTTCAACATGGCCTGTCTTTAGCAGCAATTGTTTTAAAGTAATGTACTGTATGCTTCATAAGTTGCTTTAAAATAACTGAACTTTATCTAGATTTCGACTACCACTAAGGGTATCTTCATCATAAATAAGTGCGCCCATGGTGCATAAAGTTGTAGTAAAACATATTTGCTAGTTTTAACGACGTGTCCACAGGTCAAAGTAGTGTAAGCCTCTGATGCCACTTTGATCTTCGGACACGTCAGCAGCCCATAGCGGTCACCTACTACGTTAGTTTTTATTGTTCATACTGCTAGTTTTACCTAGCAAATATGTTTGATAACTAATTTTATACAACATGAGTGCATCTAGACCTCTCGTTTCATATATGTGGTATATTTATTTCTGATTATTTTCATAGCAATGAAATTGTGTTAGTCAGTTTAAAAAATGAAGGAGAAACATTCCCTAGGACAGTGCAAGTTATTCAAGTCATTCCGACAATATATATATATATACATAATTATTTTTTTTTCTTTTTAAGCCGGCCGTGGTGGCCGAGGGGACTAAGACGCTCCAGTCACGGTCTGCACGGCCACTACGGTCGGGGGTTCGAATTCCCCCTCGGGCATGGATATTTGTGCTGTCCTAGTTCGTAAGTAGTCATAAGTAGTTTGTAAGTTTAGGGACTGATGACCCCGTAGTTAAGTCCCATAGACTAAATAAACATTTGAACATTTACTTTTTTTTTTTTTTTTTTTTTTTTTGAAAATATCTAAGAAATTATATAATACGATGGAAGTACAACTCTATATGATAAAGAGCAGCCTACAACTGTTACTGTAGCTCACAGGTCTAACCCTTTTTCGAAAAAAAAAAAAACTTTAAAAAAATCAATATTTCTCGAAAAATAATGAATATTTTTAAATTTTCAAATAAATACTTTCATGCCTTACCGCAGCCAATATTTGCAGTAAATAGAAAGTTCGGAAATCTGTTGATATAACAAAGCAATCGATAGTTTTAAGCCCTATAACTTTCTCATTTAACACTTTTTTACACAAGAAAAATGCTTTTCTTTGGGAATTCTTTTAGCCGTATTCGCCAACTTGGATCGAGTTTCATGAAACGCAAACTATGTTTAAAATTTAGTTTGCTATGCGTTCATATTTATTTTTTTAGAGATAAAAACTTTTGCAAATTTAAGACTACGCCATCGCAGAATGCTTGTACTTTAATGTGACAATTACAACAGCAGATATATTACACCGGAAAGTGGTTTAATTTCCTATACGCTTTTTGATATGTGATAATTTTTGCATTAGGCCATATCCAAATGCTTAGTCTATAATGCGGCAACCCAACTGTCACTGCTTGTTTGCAACTACCAACAAAACGAAGCGAGAAAATTAGAAAATAAAATCGACTTTCTTATATTGTGTGCAATCAAACACATTAAAAATCTTCATTTCTAGTTTGTATGTAACAACGTTAATCATGGAATATTAACCTTCAAGTTAAGAGTATACGGAATGAGTTTTTTGATTAACAATTCTATTTTTGGGTAAATGGTGTAGTAACAGCTACACGTGTGGACACTGGTAAATTAGTTCATGTGGCAGTACTTTCCAAGCATTGCAGATGCAAGAATAAAATGGAAAATAAACATGAAGAGGAGTGCATGGCAAATTACTATGGGTCAACTGGTGGTATGGAAGTTGCTGGAGTAACAAGTATTTATTACCGCTCAGTAAAAGGGTACAACGTTGGATACATAAATTATATTGGTGACTCAAAGGCTTACAAAGAAATTGAGGAACTGAGGCGCTATAGGAACAACGTGATTTCCAAACTGGAATGTGTTGTCCATGTTCAGAAAAGGATGGGATCAAGACTTCGACGGTTAAAGGCTTACATGGAAGGCAAGAAATTGAAGGATGGAAAAACTTTAGATGGGAGAAACAGACTGACAGATGCTACAATAGATTATATTCAGAAGTGCTATGGTCTAGCAATAAGATAGAAATAATGAGAAGAGCAGTCTGGACTATGTTTTTTCAATACAGCTTCAAACAATGAGAATCCCAAACATGGGCTGTGACCAATAGGAGACGTAAGGCAAGGTAACTAAGCAACAATATAATCACCGTCATCATCTACCGCTTGCCATGATGGATGAAATAAATCCAATATTCCAAGACCTCGTAGATATTAGTCTACTAAAGAAATGTCTTCATGGCCGGACTCAAAATCCAAATGAGTGTGTAAACCATGTACTATGGAATAGACTACATAAAAATGTGCTTGTGCGCATAAACAGTCTTTACCTTAGCGTTTATGATGCTGTTTCATCATTCAATCACGGCAATACACGAAGTGCCAAGTTCTGCAGAAGTTGGGACTGTGTGTGGATTACGAACTGCCGCAGCTGTGCTTTGTTTAGACGGCTCAGGTCTTCACATAATGCCATAAAAGTATATTCAAAGATGGCTAGACAGCATCAAGAGGAAGCTGTTGGACAATTCTAATGATTCAAGCTATGGATCAGGCATGCGCTGGAATCTTTGTAGCTAATTTCCCGTAACTTTAGTTCTTCGTGTATAAGGTACATTTTTTCATGGCCTATTTATAGTAGACAGATGAAATTTTCTGTAGTTGTTCCTTAAGACCTAATATATCTGAATTAACGAATATGCGAAATTATTTTCTATTAGTGGATGTAAATTTTAAAATACTTGTTAAAATGTATAACATTTTTAAAATTTACAAAAAATAAAATATCTGAAAAACTATACATTATTTTTCCAAAATTATTAATTCAGCAGAAAAACAGAACATATATCTGCGTTGTGTGAAAAAATAATCAAGAGTATCATCCAAATAACAAATGAGAAAATGTTCCCAACTTTTAGGTCAATTTAACATTGTAAGCATAGGGCGTTCTGTATAACCTTAAAACATTTTTCTTCTTTTAAATACGACCAGTTAAGACACGCTAACACCATAACCGTACTCCTGGCAAGCAATACCACATCTCCCTAGCAAAAGCTACCTCACGCGCCACTGGCACAACGAACAGTAAGTAGTGGGCACACTCTAAAGGTACAAGAACCTTATTCCTATCTGCATAAGATTTTAAGCAACGACCTTGACAAGCATTGAAGCAATGATCGCTCAAGCAGTCAATGGTGAATAATATTTACTTAACTTCTTTACACAAACAACTAGTTTTAAAGCACCGCAAGCACCCATATACATATCCTCTATGTAAAAGAATGGATAATATTATTAACAATATCAAATAACGTGAATATTGCATACAATCAGATTTTTATTCTAAGACGTTGGCAAACCAACAAGAAATGCAGATGATAAACGGGTATTCATTGGACAAATATACTAGAACTGCCATGTGATTACATTTTCACGAAATTTGGGTGGATAGATCCTGAGAAATCAGTACCCAGAACAATCACCTCTGGCCGTAATAACGGCCTTGATACGCCTGGGCATTGAGTCAAACAGAGCTGTACAGATACAGATGCCCATGCAGCTTGAACACGATACCACAGTTCATCAAGAGTAGTGACTGGCGTATTGCGACGAGTCAGTTGCTCAGCCACCACTGACCAGACGTTTTCATTTGGTGAGAAATCTGGAGAACGTGCTGGCCAGGGCAGCAGTCGAACATTTGCCGTATCCAGAAACGCCCGTACAGGACCTGCAACATGTGGTCGTGGATTAGTCTACTGAAATGTAGGATTTCGCAGGGATCGAATGAAGGGTAGAGCCACGGGTCGTAACACAACTGAAATGTAGCGGCCACTGTTCAAAGTGCCGTCGATGCGAACGAGAGGTGACCGAGACGTGTAACCAATGGTGCCACATACCATCACGCCGGGTGATACGCCAGTATGGCGATGACGAATAAACGCTTGCAATGTGCGTTCACCGCATTGTCGTCAAACACGGATGCGACCATCATGATTCTGTAAACATCCGAAAAATTGACGTTTTGCCATTCGTGCACCGAGGTTCGTCGTTGCGTACACCTCCGCAGCCGCTCCTGTGTGTGATGCAGCGTCAAGGGTAACCGCAGCCATGGGCTTCGAGCTGACAGTCCATGCTGCTACAAACGTCGTGGAACTGATCGTGCAGATGTTTGTTGTCTTGCAAGCGTCCCGATCTGTTGACTCAGGGATCAAGACGTGGCCTCACGATTCGTTACAGCTCCGTTACAGCCATGCGGATAAGATGCCTGTCATCTCGACTTCTAGTGATACGAAGCCGTTGGGATCCAGCACTTCTAGTGATACGAAGCCGTTGGGATACAGCACGTCGTACCGTATTGCCTTCCTGAACCCACCAATTCCATATGCTGCTAACAGTCATTGGATCGCGACCAACGCAAGCATCAATGTCAAGATACGATAAACCACAATCGTGATAGGCTACAAGCCGACCTTTGTGAAAGTGGGAAACGTGACGATACGCATTTCTCCTCCTTACACGAGGCATCACAACAACGTTCGCTAGGCAACGACGGTCAACTGCTGTTTGTGTGTGAGAAATCGGTTGGAAACTTTTCTCATGTCAGCACGTTGTAGGTGTCGCCACCGGCGCCAACCCTGTGTGAATGTTTTGAAAAGCTAATCTTTTGCATATCATAGCATCTTCTTTCTGTCGGTTAAGTTTCGCGTCTGTAGCACATTCTCTTCGTGCTGTAGCAGTTTTAATGGCTAAAGTGTATGTTCCACATCTCTTCCTAAAATAGTGCACCTATTTCAGCCAATCTTGCTACACAAGTTCCTTACTATCAGGCAACATTCGCTGTCTGGGTAAGAACCACCTACGACACATAGGTCAGGAGACATGGCGTCATAAACGATGATAGTCGTGAAAAACGGCCGCATTATGCTATAATATTCTACATCTGCTCCTAAAATAATGGACCAATTTCAAGCACATTTGGGGGGATTCGAACCCCCAACCGTAGTGGCCGTGCAGACCGTGACTGAAGCGCCTCTGTCCCCTCGGCTGGCACTAAATGTACCCTTCAAATTTACATCATAGTACAACACATGTTTCAGGAGATATGACGTCATAAACAAGGATTTCCGAATATCTGCTATATCGTGTGCTATTTTTCCAGATCCCCTCCTAAAATGATGGATAAATTGCAACTAAACTTGATACACATATTGCTTACTATCAGACAATTATAGCTGTGGGGTTAAGACTACCTACAGCGCATTGTTAACGAGATATGAAGTTGTAAATAATAAATCACAAAAACATTCCCATCGCAAGTATGAGTAAATATTGTTTATAGTCAAGTTCTGAATTAATGTAACATATCATGTACATTTTATTACTATTTTTCTTTCTTTAGATATTACACTTAAAATTTTGTACATTAGGCATATTTCTTTGTTTTACTGTTTCATAATTTCTAAGCTGTTTTCATGGATACACGAGTTTTTATTTTATTTTCTAACGTAAGACTCGAAAAATGCATATATACCGGGTCATGTCCTGTTTGGCAGCTAGTTAGTAATATTTTCGACCACAAATAACTTACGAGCTCAAACAGATTTAGGAGACCTGTTTCTCAATGCTAACTAAACATTTACAAAGAGTAATTTAATGAAATAGATCGCAATTTGCGGTCAGTTATGGCTTCACTGTACTAGGTTTAGATGAAATATCAAAGTGCGGCGAATGAAAATTTGTGCCCGGCCGGAATTCGAACCCGGGATCTCCTGCTTACTAGGCAGACGCGTTAACCACTCCGCCACCGAGGACACAGTAACCACCCCGCCTCCAGAGGATTCTTCCCTGCACGTCTCCCGCCACACCAAAATCTCCCACGCTGTCTCTTTCCTGTTACCACGCGTCTGCCTAGTAAGCAGGAGATCCCTGGATCGAATCCCGGCCGGGCACAAATTTTCAGTAGTCGCACTTTGGTATTCCAACTAAACCTAGTACAGTGAAGCCGTAACTATCGCAAATTACGATTTATTTCATTAAATGAACTCTGTAACGTCGTCAAAAATATATAAAGGGTAATTTCTTTTTCATATGTAAAACGATAAGAAATTACATAATAAAGTGCTGCCAACGAAATGCTGTTGTACCATACACACACACCATGCAGACATAAATAACGAACGTGACCACTTGAAACTCACACATTGCTCAAACACTCCAACCAAATTAGCGATGGCGGAGAAGCCGTGCTGCGCAGACAGTTTTTGGTTATGGGAGCTCTGCACAAAGTAACCTCTCCACTCGCTCTCCATCTGGAGCCGCACTCTTTTAATTTCGGGTCTGTCCCGGAACAAAGAGACGGCGGGAAAGCCCTCAGCAAACGGCGGGCTGCGAGAAAATTCCTCGGCGCGGCCGTCCCGACCTCCCTGGAGGAGTGACTGTGGCTTTAATTAAAAGCGAGACCTGCGCGCCACTTACAATGTAAGCGCTGTGCGTGATGAAAAGTCCACACCCAACACGGGTTGGGGTTGGGGGTGAAGGGGAACACGTGCGCCTTCCGTCGTCGTAAGAATATCTCGCCGCGGCTGCCCAGTTTCACGTCTTCCAAAGTATTTTTATCATCGTGGTCGTCATTAGAGACTGATTATGCCTTTCAACGTTCAGTCTGCAGCGCAAACCCTCTAAAAAAATTCTGCCATCATCACCTATTCAATTCTAACATTGATTCATAGTCTTGATGTTAAGCCTCATTATCATCATCATCATCATCATTAGAGACTGATTGTGCCTTTCAGTCCAACTTAAAAGACAGAATGGTCTTTATTTCTATTAATCATCATCATAGTCATCATTAGAGACTGATAATGCATTACAGCGTTCAGTCTGGAGCATAGTACCTCTAATAAAATTCCTCCATGATCCCCTATTCAGTGCTAACATTGATGCCTCGTCTGATGTTATGCCTTTTACTTCAAAATTATTCTTCACCGAATCTAAGTACTTTCTTCTAGGTCTACCTCAACTCCTCTTACCCTCCGCTGGCGAACTCATGAGTCTCTTAGGTAACCTTGCTTCTCCCATGCGTGTAACATGACCTCACCATCTCAGTCTGTTCGTTCTATCTTCTTCATCTATGGTATTCATCCTGTAATGCTGCTTTCGTATGAAAATGGATGTTGCGTATTAAAGTTGGGGTTGAGGACCGCAAATTAAATTTTACCAGGTAGTGAAATATTGTTAAATGAAAATACTGAGCAATTTTGACAAGGAAGGAACAATTTAAACAAAATTATTGGATTCCGCCATTAAATGGTAGCGGTCGTGACTTCGGTAGCAAATACAACACCAGAAAGACACATTACAGAAGAAGTCGGCGGAATCTAAATTTTACCTTATTGAGAGCTGGTACTAATATTTCAGTCATATTCTGTAGTGTTTCTAGCTGAGATGACTGGAATATTACTTCGATAAATTGATGCTGGGATTGTGCGTTTCGTTTACTATTGTTCTATGACCGTGTTGAAAATTAATTATGATAATCGTCAAAAATTGCAAAATTATCGGACTTCATAAACAATGCGAAGATTTTTCTGCAGGCATTAAAATCATATACACGAAATAAATAAAAGTTGCTCAGAGAATGTTCTAGCACAATCGCGAAACAAATCGCAACAATACACGAGCATAACTTTATGAGGCACTGGATCTGCTGAAAATAAATAACTTTAAAATTAGTGAGAATGGAGAAGGGATTGTAAGTAAGTAAGATATTTCAATTTAACTGTGGGGGTTTATTGAAATTAATAAAAAAGGAACTAAGCTCACACTTATAATAAATAGGTAAAATCCTGGAACAGGTCCTAAAAAGACAGTAAGTCACGAACAGTGCCGCTCTCTCCCTTCAGCTTGCTGCAAAAAAAGTTGAAAGTGACAAACGTCACATGTTTATCGATACGCTGGTAGAGAGAGGGCAGAAGTCAACGACAAGCATCGCACAAGTTTAAAAGAAATTCATTAATGTATTACTACAATCCCAAGTTTTTCTTTGATTTCCTCATTATAGACACCCTCCTGCCATTGTTCCCATCTATTAGTACCTGCAATCATTCTTGCTACTTTCATATATGTAACCTCTACCTGGTTAATAAGGTAACCTGTATCCACCCAAGTTTCACTCCAATACAACAAACTTGGTCGAAAGATAGAGCGGTGCACTGCTAGCTTAGTCTTGGTACTTACTTCCTTCTTGCAGAAGAGAGTACATCTTAGCTGACCACTCACTGTATTAGCTTTCCTGCACCTCGATTCCAGTTATTTCACTATGTTGCCATCTTTTGAGGAAATACATCCCCGGGACTTGAAACTGTCTACATGTTCTAACACTGTTCCTTCTATTTGGCACTCAGTCTGTTTAAATATGTTTCCCACAGACATTACTTTCGTTTTGGAGAAGCTGATCTTCATATCATAATCCTTGCACCTCTGATCGAGCTCTGAAATATTAGTTTGCAACTTTTCAATTGAATCGGCCGTGACAACTAAGTCATCCTCATATGCTAGAGTGCTTATTTTGTTTTCACCTAATTTAATCCCGCCTGCTAGTCTACTGTTTTCAGCGTATGATCCATGAATAGTATGAGCAACAGTGTTGACAGGTTACAGCCTTGTCTTACCCCTGAAACTACCCTGGACTATGAGCTTAATTTTCCATCTACTCTAACTGCTGCCTGACAGTCTACGTAAAGCCCTTTAATTGCCTGCAGAAGTTTCCTCCTATGCCATAATCTTGTAGAACGGACAGTAGCTTCCTCCTACGAACACGGTCTTAAGTCTTTTCTAGATCTATGAAATATAGATGCAATTCCCTATTCCACTCATAGCACTTTTCCATTGCCTGCCTTAGCTAAAGATCTGGTCCTCAAAGCCTCTAAGAGGCCTAAACCCACACTGATTTTCATCTAACTTGTCCTCAATTAATACTCGTACTCTCCTTTCAACAATACCTGAGAATATTTTGCCTAATTTAAGTCTTTTACTTTTAAATCATTCTTAACCAAAATACTTTCTCCTATGCCTACCTCGGCTCCTCCTACCCTCTACTACCGAATCCATGAGTCTCTTTGGTAACCTTCATAGTCCCAAGCGTGCAGCATGACGCCACCATCTCAGCCTGTTCGCTCTGACTGCTTCATCTACGGTGTTAATTCCCAGTTTTTGTTTGATTTCCTCATTATGGATACTCTCCTGCCAGTTTCCTACCTATTAGTTCCTGCAAGGCACCTATGGTGCATGGTGGAGGGTACTCAGTACCACTACTACCTTTCCACTTCCACATAGAACGAGGGAAAAAAGAATACTTGTATGGTCATTGCGCGAAATGTAGGTTTGCGGCAGTAGAATCGTCTGGAGTCCACCTCAAATTCCGGCCTTCTAAATTTCTTCAACAGTGCTTCTCGGAAAGATCGTTGCCTTCGCTCCAACGACTCCAGTTGAATTCCCGCAGAATTCCAATAACAATTTGGCAGTGATCAAATCTACCAGTTACAAACCTAGCCGCCCGCCTCTGAACTGCCTCTATATCCCAATTTAAACCTGCCTGGCGGGGATGCCAAACACTTGAGCAATACTCAACACATGGTCGAACAAGCGTTTCATATGCGGTCTGCTTTGCAGACGAATCAGCCCTTCCCAAAATTCTCCGGATTAAGCGAATACGACCAACTGCCTTCCGCACGACTGTCCTTATATACTCATTCCTTATCGCTGTGCAGCGTTACGCCTAGGTATTTAATTCACGCGACTCTGTCAAGCAGCACACTACTAATGCTGTACTCTAACGTTACCTGATTGTTTCTCCTATTCATCTGCATCGCCTTACATTTTTATACATTAAGCGCTAGTTGATATTCCTCACACCACCTAGAAATTTTTTCTTAGTCATCCTGAATCCTAGCACAGTCATTCAATGACTACACTCTCTTCTACACCACAGCATCATCAGCAAACAGCCGCTGACTGTAACTCATTCTGTAAGTCAGATCATTTATATAGGCACAAAATAATAGCGGTCTTATCACACTTCCTTGTGACATCCCTAACGATACCCTTCTCTCTGACGAACACTCGTCATCGAAGAAACATATTGGATTCTATTACTTAACTAATCTTCGAGCTAGTCACATATTTTGGTACCTATTCAATAAGCTCGTATCTTCTTTAGTAGTCTGTAGTACGGTACCGTGCCAAAGGCCTTTCGAAAATCGAGAAATATGCGGTCTGCCTGTTGTCCTTCATCCAAAGCACGCAAGATTTCTTGTGAGGAAAAGGTAAGCTTGGTTTCAAACGATCTATGCTTCCTAAATTCGTGCTGTTGCATGGCAGAAGCAGTTCCCGCTCAAGGAAATTTACTACATAATACAATAGTTTACTTTAAGTAACCTCATACTTACTAATAACGTAACCTGTATACACCAACCTTTGACTCCCACAAAATGAAGTTGGTCGAAAGACTGAGCGGTTTAGTGCTAACCCTAGTCTTGATACTGACTTCCTTCTTGCAGAAGAGGGTAGATCTTAGCTGAGCACTCACTGCATTTGTTACAGGTGTCAGAGGGATGCCTTTTTTAGGATAGGGAGGGGGGGAAGAAAACCAGTTTTGAGAGAGCTTGTAAGACACCCTCAGTTTGGAAAAGCAGATAAACAGGAGATAGGTTTTAGCAAACAATGTTTAACAGAAAGTACTCAGAAACTTCCAGTAAATCTTACTCAAGCCATTAGTATGCAGTATCAGTTATCTTTATTACATCAAAATATTCCAGGACTCAGAAACTGGTATCAGTTATCTTTATTACATCAAAATATTCCAGGACTCAGAAATAAACTTGATGAACTACTCATTTGTATTGATGAAATAGATTCCTCTAGCCCAATTGACATAATTTGCCTCTCTGAACATCATGTGGCCACTGGTATAGATATGTTAAACATTCCAGGATTTAATTTAGCTTCACACTTCTGTAGAGTAGATATGGAGGGAGGAGGAGTTGCCACATTCATTAAAAACTGCTATAAATTCAAGAATATTGATATAAATAAATTCTGTCTAGAGCAGCATTTAGAAGCTTGTGCAACAGAAGTAGAATTCCATAACAGATGCTATATAATAGTAACTATTTACCGAGCACCTGCAGGAAATTATAATCTATTCCTAAATCATCTAGAAGCTCTATTGGGTTATTTAACAGGAAGAAATAAAGAAATCCTGGTTGCTGGTGACTTTAATACAGATTTTCTTATGCAGTCCTCCAGTAAAAATTTATTGCAGTCAGTAACTTTGTCTTTCAATCTAACACACACCGTAAACTTTCCAACTAGGGTAACTAAAACCTCTAGGACAGCAATTGATAATATTTTTATAGACAAATCAAAGGAACAAAATCATATCATAAAACCAATAATAAATGGCCTGTCAGATCATGATATGCAGCTCCTTGTTTTAGGTATAGATTCTAAACAGATTATGAAGACTGCAAAATGTACATACAGGAGAGTAGTCAACCCACCAAAAATTGAAAATTTTAGAAAACTCCTCAAAGACATGAACTGGAAAGATGTATATAGTGCTAATGGCATGAATGAAAAATATAATGTATTCATTAATAATATTAAAAAAAATTATGTATCTGTATTTATATTA
Source organism: Locusta migratoria (assembly GCA_026315105.1). NCBI lineage: Eukaryota > Metazoa > Arthropoda > Insecta > Orthoptera > Acrididae > Locusta > Locusta migratoria. Next base: position 192,347,525 of record CM048746.1, on the reverse strand, counting down.
TTAGTATTATTTGTTATTCAACTTGTAAATTTTGTTTCTTGACATGTTCCACATCCACGAGGATCCCCTCAATATGGATCTACGGAACAAATAAATAATAAATAAAATTAAAAAAAAACACCTTTATTCAAGTTCTTTCACTATCTTGTCATCCTGTGAGAAAATATAACCTAAGTATTTGCAACTGTCCACCTATTCTTTGTTCCTCCAATTTGGTACTCAATCTATTTAAATCTCTTTCCTAGAGACATTACTTTCGTTTCGTATATTCTGATCTTAATACTGTAACCCTAACACCTATGATTTAGCACCGAAATATTAGACTGTAACTTCTCAATAGAATCTTCCATTACAGTAAATCGTATTCATGTGCGAGACTGCTTATTTCGTTTTCAACTATTTTAATCTTACCCTGGCACTAGGCTATTCAGGAAGTAACAGACGTTCCGCTGGGCCAGGGGCGTGTGGTCTGCTTCCCTGCTGCTTGACATTCTGCTACGAGTTAAAATATGAGCAACAATAGAAAATCCTGTCACATGTGATATACTTTCTGTCATCAGGTTTCAGATTTATGGAGAACTTCGTGGTTTGTACGGAAAATGATCAAACAGCGAAATCCGAATGGCAAAAGCTGGTATTAAGTTTCTAAATTGCGGTACCGATTCTGAATATATATATATATATATATATATATATATATATATATATATATATATATATATATATATATATATATATACGGGTGTTCCAGCTATATTGCTCAGCTATATTGCTCACCCAAAACATCTATGGATCAACAACAGCTATTATAATACGACTTTCGCCGCTATCAATGAAAGGTTGGAGCTCATGAATGTACATATTTTGAAATACGCGAAACGCGCGTCTAGCGCACGTCCTGAAACTCAAGCGAGAACCCCATGCTGCTCAGTACGTGCGCTGGCCACGCGTATCACTAGCAGTCGAGTTGACAGGCATATTATCCGCATGGCTATAACGGATCGTGCAGCCACGTCTCGATTCCTGAGCCAACAGATGGGGACGTTTGTAAGACAACCATCTGCACGAACAGTTAGACGACGTTTGCAGCAACATGGACTATCAGCTGGGAGACCACGGCTGCGGTAAACCTTGACGCTGCATCGCAGACAGGAGCGACTGCGATGGTATACGCAACGATAAACATGGGTGCACGAATGGCCGAACGTAATTTTTTGGGATGAATCCAGGTTCTGTTTACAGTGTCATGATGGTCGTATCCGTCTTTGCGACACTGCGGTAAACGCACATTGGAAGCGAGTATCCGTCATCGCCATACTGGCGTTTCACCCCGCTTAATGGTACGTGGTGCCAATGTTTACATTTCTCGGTCACCTCTTGTACGCATCGACGGCACTTTGAACAGTGGCAATAACATTTCAGATGTGTCACGACCCGTGGCTCTACCCTTCATTCGATCCCTGCAAAAGCCTACATTTCAGCAGGACAGTGCACGACCGCATGTTGCAGGTCCTGTACGTTTTTTTCTGGATACGGAAAATGTTCGACTTCTTCCCTGGCCAGCACACTCTCCAGATCTCTCACCAACTGAAAACTTCTGGTCAATGGTGGCCGAGCAAGTGGCTCGTCACAATACGCCAGTCACTACTCTTGATGAACTGTGGTATAGTGTTGAAGCTGCATGGGCATCTGTACCTGTACATGCCATCCAAGCTCTGTTTAACTCAATGTCTAGGAGTATCAAGGCCTTTATTACGGCCTGAGGTGGTTGTTCTCGGTACTGATTTCTCAGGATCTATGCACCTAAATTGCGTGAAAATATAATCACATGTCAGTTCTAGTATAATATATTTGTCCAATGAATACCCGTTTATAATCTGCATTTGTACTATCCACCGTAATGTGCGTGGCGGAGGGGACACTGTATCACTACTAGTCATTTCCTTTTCTACTCCACTCCCAATCTTTACGCAACATGTAAGTAGCCGGCAGCAATATCGTTCTGTAGTCCACTCAAATTCCGGCTCTCTAAATTTCTCTAACATAGTTTCTCAAAAGGAACTCCAGCGATCCCCAATTGAGTTGCCGGAGCATTTCTGTGACACTCGCGCATTGGTCGAACCTACCAGTAACAAACCTAGCTGCTCGCCTCTGAACTGCTTCCGTGTCTTCCTTTAAAGTGATCTGCTGCGGATCCCAAACACATGAGTGATACTCAAGACGTCGTCGTACATGCGTTTTATACACCGTCTCATTTACAGATGAAGTACATCTCCCAAACTTCTTCCAATGAACCGAAGTCGGCTGTCCGCCTTACTCACAACTGATGTTACATGTTAGTTCTATTTCATGTCACTTTGCGATGCTGCGCCCAGATATTTGAACGCCGCGACTGTAACAAGAAGCTCACTACTGTTGCTGTATTCGAACATTATGGGAGTGTTTTTCCTACTCATTTGCATCACCTTACATTTTACTACATTTAGAGTTAGCTGCGTTTCTTCACACCAATTAGAAATTTTGTCTAAGTCATCCTGTATCCCATTACAGTCAATTAATGACGACTACCATACAACACAGGATCATCAATATACAGCCGCAAATTACAAGTTACTCTGTCCATCAGATCATTTATATAGACAGAAAATAATAGCGGCCCTATCACACTACCCTGGGCACGTCTGACCACACTCTAGTCCCTTATGAACACGTCGAGTCATTGTACTTCGTTCTACCACGTAGGAAGTCTTCCAGCCATTCACTAACCTGTGAAACAATTCCATATGCTCGTAACTTTGTGAGCAGTCTGTAGTGCGGCAACACGACAAATGCCTTTTTGAAATCTAGAAAAACACAATCTGTCTGTTGCCTGTCATCCATGGCTCGCAAGATGTTATGGGAGAAAAGGGCAAGCTCAGTTTCACTCGAACAATGTTTCCTAAACCCATGCTGATACTCAGAAAGGACGAGTCGTAGCCATGACGTTAACAGTAATTGATCGTTGTAAAATGTCATTCATTTGAATTATATTTTCAAATCAGTTCAGGTGATACAGTACGTAGAGCGGTTCAATAAGTCAGATTCAATATAACAATGATAATATTTCTGGAGTCGTGACAACTGTTAGTGGCTTCTGGGAATCCTCCAAACCATAGGTAATCATCAATGATTTGTCGCCGTCTGAATCTAACGCAAATTAATTTTACTCCCCACAGCGTTTAGTCAAACGATATACCGGTGATACAGGGTTTAGCAGATTTCATTAATTAATTCTTTTTGAAATTATTTTCTTGTTTTTTTACGGCCATCAGATGTTTGAGTAGTTAAATGCCGCAGTGCATCCATTCGTAGTTAGATTAGATTATTACTTGTTCCATAGAACATGAATACGACACTTCGTAATAATGTGGAACGTGTCAGGTTATCGAAAGGGTGTCTTAACAAATTATTACTTTGTACTAAATATTACATGACACATTTTTTTATTATTATTATTTTCAGATTTTCTAATTTATATCTAACACTTCATCTATAGTGTACAGGGAGTTGCCATTCAGAAATTCTTTTTAATTTATTTTCTAATGCTAATTGGATATCTGTCGGGTTTTTCATGCTGTTTGGTAGGTGACCAAAGACTTTTGTGGCAGCGTAATTCACCCCTTCCTGTGCCAAAGGTAGATTTAACTTTGAATAGTGATGATCATTCTTTCTTCTACTGTTGCAGTTATGTACACTTCTATTTTGAATTCGGTGGTATTGGTAATAAAAATTTCATAAGTGAATATATATACTGCGAAGCTACTGTGAAGATACCTAGCTCTTTAAATGTCTGCAGAATTATCTTGGATGGGCTCCAGCAATTATTCTGATTACACGCTTTTGTTCAAAGAATATTTCTTTATTCAATGATGAATTTCCCCAGACAATGATGCCATACGAAAGCAGAGAATGAAAATAGGCATAGTATGCTCATTTACTGAGATTTATATCACCAAAATTTGCAATTAACCTAATAGCAATAAGTATCTGAACTCAAACGTTTCAGCAGATCTTCAATGTGTTTTTTTTTTTTTTTCAGTTTAACCCTTCATCAATGCATACACCTAAAATTTATGAATATTCTACCTTTGCTACAGATTTCTGATCAAAGTCTATATTTATTAATGGTGTAATTCCATTTACTGCACGTAACTGTACGTACTGTGTTTTATCAAAATTTAATTATAGTACATTTGCTGAGAACCACTTAATTTCCTGTAAGACGTCGATTACAATTTCTTCAGTTAGTTCTTCTCTGTCAGGTGTGGTAACTACACTTATATCATCAGCAAATAGAACCAGCTCTGCATCTTCATGAATATAGAATGGCAAGTCATTAATATATATTAAGAACAGCAAAGGGCCCAAGACCGAACCTTGTGGCACCCCATATTTGATTGTTCCCCAGTTTCAGGAATCAGGTGTTTTTTGCATATTATGTGAATTACGTATGTCAACTTCCTGCACTCTTCCTGTTAGGTGTGATTTAAACCATTTGTACACTGCCCCACTCATACCACAATACTTTATCTATAAGAATTCCATGATTGACACGATCAAAATCCTTGGAGAGATCACAAAAAATCCCAACGGGTGATGTCCGGTTATTCAGAGCTTGTGGTATCACATTCTTGTAATGAGACTATTGCAACTCGAGACAGTGGAGACGGAAAATTATTTAGAGTATCAGAGCAGAAAGTTACAGGAAATGATGTCTTGACTGTGCGCTTCATGATTTACATTCATTTATGGCTGCGTACTTGCCTGAAGTATACGATTTGTCCCACCTGAGACTTTCCGAGCAGCAGAGTGGTGTTTAGTGCAGTTCCAGACTCACCTATATGCAGATTTTCACACAGTTCTGTAACCTGAAACGTAATCACGGTACGCGATTAACAAATGTTAACATCCCATGTGTGAATTACAGTTAGTTTAAACGGTGTATACGTTATTTTGCTTCTGCATTTCGTTAGAAATATTTCCACAAAGTTTCACTATATTACGACCATTCGTTTTATTGGGGGCCCTCTTAATTAGCGGAAATTTAATTATAACGACACCGTACTGGTATATTTTGCATTCCTACTACATCCTCCGCCCTCAAAAATACTTCTTACATACACTAATTATTTTCTGCCCGCAAAGTTTTTCCCTCCATTACCAGGATACTGAAACGAATCTCTAATTAACCCATGCCATCTTCTGATAACGGTCCTGGGCAATGTTTATTCGTTAACTATTATTTGTAGATTACTTTTATTTTGTTCAAATGTCTGTAAACCTATTAGAGCGAATTGCTACGGTCAGCAGTTCCTAGATTTACAAACAACTTAAATCAACTTACACTAAGAACAGTACACACACAAATGCCTGAGGGATGACTCCAATCTCCGACGGGAACGTCACGTCCGACGAGTCCGTAGTATAACGCCTTAGACCACGCGCCTTTCATTTTCTACTTTGTACAAACTTAGATCCTATATCTTCAGTAGCGAACCATCATTCGTGTGTCTGTTTTCTTCTGTTCAAACAATATCCTCACTATGTAATGGTAATGCCGCCGATGATAGCGCTACTAAAGCAGAGTTACTAAATAAACCTTTTAGAAACTCATTCATCAAAGAAGACGAAACCAATATTCCAGGTTTAGAATTACAAACAGAGACCAGAATGAGTAACGTAGAAGTAGATATCATCGAAGTAGTGAAGCAAATAAATTCTCTTAGCAAGAACAAGTTTCTGGTCCGGACTGTATACCCATTAGATTTCTGATTATGCTGAAGCGATAGCTCCTTACGTAACAGCCATATACAACCACTCTCTCAAAAAAGGATCTGTACCATAAGATTAGAAAGTTGCACAGGTCACACCTATATTCGAGAAAGGCAGTAGGAGTAACCCACTAAACTACATGCCTGTTTCATTGACGCAAATTTGCAGCAGGGATTTGGAGCATTTACAGTATTCACATATTACGAATTATCTCGAACAGAATGATCTATTGACCAAGGTCGACACGGATTTAGAAAATATCGTTCATTTGAAACACAACTAGCTCTTTATTGACACGAAGTGATGAGTACTATCGACAAGGGTTCGCAAATCCATTCCGTATTTCTTGATGTCCAGACGGCTTTTGACACCGTACCTCACAAACGGCTTTTAATCAAACTGCCTCGTTATGGTATATCGCCCCCAATTTGCAATTGGACAGGGTATTTCCTGTCAGAGAGGACACAGTTTGTAGTAATCGACGGTAAAGCATCGATTAAAACAGAGGTGATTATCGGGCGTTTCAAAGATACTGTTATTGGTCCTCTGCTGTTCCTTATTTACGTAAACGATTAGGGAGAAAATCTAAGTAGCTCTTTTAGGTTGTTTGCAGATAACGCCGTCATTCACCGTCTCGTAAAATCATCTGAAGGTCAAAACCAACTGCAGAACGATCTGAATAAGATATCACTATGGTGTAAAAATTAGCAATTGATTCTAAATAATGAGAACAGTGAAGTCGTCCACATGAGTACGAAAATCCGTTAAACTTTGCTTACAAGATAAATCACTCAAAAGTGAAAGCCTTAAACTGCACAAAATATCTAGGAATTACTATTACTTCAGACTTAAACTGGAAAGAATACGTAGATAATGTCGTGGGAAACACGAACCAGAGACTGCGTTTTATTGGCAGAACGTTCAAAATATGCAACAGAACTACTAAAGAAACTGCATGCATTACGCTTGTCCGTCCTTTTTTAGAGTATTGTTGCCCAGTGTGGGATCCTTATCAGGTGTGTTTGACGGAGGACATCGAAAGCGTCCAAAGAAGAGCAGCTCGTTTTGTCAGGATACAGGGGGGACAGCGTTACGAAAATGATACAGTATCTGGTATGGGAATCATTACAACAACGGCGCTTATCGCTGCGGCGTGGGCTACTTGCGATACTCCAATGGCCAGTATTCTCCTCTGAATCCGAAAATATATTGTTGACTTCCACTTTTTTTAGAAATTATCATCAGAAAAAAAATACAAGAAATCAGAGTTCGAAAGAGAGATTCAGGTGTTCTTTCTTCCCGCGCTCTTCGAGAATGGAATGGGAGATAAATAGTATAAAGGTACCCTCTGCTAGGTACTTAAATCTGATTTGCAGAGTATCCCATGTCGATGTAGATGTAGATGAAACGACAGCATCATTCACGAACAAGTCTAATGGAACTATTCAGATTGTCTTCTAAATCTTTTACAATCACAAGGAAGAGTACTTATAATGCTTCCCTGTGGAACGCCAGATATGTTTTATTCGATGACTTCCCGTCAATTACAATTAACTGCGTCCTTTCTGATAGTAAATCGCGATTCCAGTAGCACAATTGTGGCGAAATTCCATAATCACGCAATTTCATTAGAAGCCGCTTCAAAAGCCTTCCGGGAATCCAGAAGAATCTATTTGAGATCCCTTGTCGATGGCACTTATCACTTTATTAAAATGAAGGACAAGCTTTGTTTCGCTAGAGCGGTACTTTCTGAACCCGTGTTGATAATTGGTTAATAGGTCGTCCTCTTCGAGGTAGTTCATAATGTTCGAACAAAATATATGTTCCAAAATCCTACTGAAAATCGACGACAATGAGATGGGCCTGTATAAAATTTTGGAGATCACTCCTATTGTCTTCTTGAATATTGGAGTGACTTGGGCAACTTTCCAGTCTTTGGGTACGGATCTTTCGCTGAGTAATCGCTTGTATATGATAGCGAAGTATGGAGCTATTGTATCAGCATACTTTGAGAGGAATCTAGTTGGTATACAATCTGGCACGGAAGATTTGTTTAGTGACTTAAGTTGGTTTAGTACTTCAGGAACATCTAAATTTCGCATGCTGGCAGCTGTTCTTGATTCGAATTCTGGAATGTTTACTTCGTCTTCTTTTGTGAAAGAATTTCGGAAAACTCTGTTTAGCAATTCTGCTTTAGTGGTACTGTCATCGGTAGTATTACCATTGATATCGCGTAGTGAAGGTATTGTTTGTGTCTTGCCGGTAGTGTACTTCACATATGACCAGAATTTCTTTGTCTTTTCAGTCAGATTACGAGATAGGATTTAGTTGTGGAAACTATTATAAGCTTCTCGTATTGAAGTCCGCGCTAGATTTCGAGTTTCCGTAAAAGATTGCCAGTTTTGGGGATTCTGTGTTTGTTTAAATTTTGCAAGCGTTTTTCTTTGCTTCTGCAACAGTGATCGGACCTGTTTTGTGCACCACGAGGTTCAGCCCCCTCTTTTACTAATTTATTTGGTATAAAACTCTCGATTTCTACTGAAATTATTTCTTTGAAAGAAAGCCACAACTGATCTACACTCACACTTTTAGTTTTGAAGGACTGAATACTATCACTCAGGAAAGCGTGAGGCGTATATTTATCTGCTCTTTTGAATAGACATATTTTTCGTTGATTTTTGATGAATTTGCAAATTTCGATATTCAGTCTCGCTACTACAACTCTATGTTCGCTAATCCCTGTATCTGTTTTGATGCTCTTCACTAGCTCAGGATTATTTGTTGCTAGGAGATCAAGGGTATTTTCGCAACCATTTACCATTCTAGTGGGTTCATGAACTAACTGATCGAAGTAGTTTTCACAAAAAGCATTCAGAACTAGTTTTATGTTTGCTCCGTTTTTGAATACTTATTTATGCCAACATATCAAGGGTAAATTAAAGTCGCCACCGAATACAACAGTATGCTTTGGGTACATGTTTGAACTGTGCTTTCTTATGACCATTTGACCCTTTCTAAAAATTTCGGCCGAGCCTATATCTAGCGTCAGCCACCTTTCAGAACCTATAACGATTTATGCCACAGTACTTTCTATCAGCGCACGGAGCTCTGGAATTTTCCCAACACAGCTACAACCATTTACAACTGTAACATCATTGGTTTCAAGATCTGCATTAGTCCTATGTCTGGCCTGTACCCTTTGAGACTGATACCCATTTTGTGTGTTTCGGAGGCCCTCTAAACACGCGACACAGGCCCCGCTACCTGTGTAGCCGCTTTCTGAGTGTAGTGGACTACGGACCTATTTAACGGAACCCGAAAACCCACCACCCTTTGGCGCAAGTCGAAAAATCTGCAGTCCACATGGTCGCAGAACCGTCGGAGCTTGTGATTCAGACCCTTCACTCGGCTGTGAAACAGATTTCTGCAGGCAGTCCTGTAGACTATGATGCAGATGTTGAACTGTGAATTCATCTTGCAAGCAAGACTGGCAATATGTGATCTGAGGCTTTCCCGGCGTATGTGCTGTTTCCAAGGTTCTCGGGTGCACAGCCGGATCCGATCGTCGAAGTTCCACGATATTTCGGCGAATAACCGCTCCGCCATCATCAGGTGGTGCTGATGGAATGATCTGTCTGCTCTCTGTCCGTGGTACTTATACCTGCCGGGTCCAAACTCGTTTCCCTGCGCCGGCGGCCGGCCGCGCACCGGGTGGTGGGGGAAGCCGCGGCGGCGTCGGGTAGTGGGGGGCGCAGTTCATCTCCAGTCGCCGTGGCGGATGGATCTTGCGTCCGCGCGCACCGTTGCTCCATGATGGTGCTTAAGATTGGTTTCCAGGCCTTGCTAAGCTGGAATCCGGTGTCCCTGTTGATGAGGTCGTTCGTGACCCGTATTTCTATGGCCTCCTTGAAGACGCTGTCCCAATAGGTGTTTGTGGAGGCCAGGATTTCCGTCTCCTCGTAGTTAGCGCTGTGGCCAGTGTTGATGCAGTGTTCTGCTAAGGCCGACTGGCTAGGTTGGCATAAACGGGTGTGGCGTTGATGTTCTTTGCAGCGGTCCTCGACAGTACGAACTGTTTGGCCGATGTAGGATTTGCCACAGCTGCATGGGATCTTGTAAACGCCCGTTTTTTTAGGCCTAAATCGTCCTTTACCGTTCCCAGTAGGGCGGGCGTCTTAGCTGGCGGTCGGAAGACTGTGGAAATATTGTAGTTCTTCAGTAGTCTTCCTATTTTGGATGACACGTTGCCAGCGAACGGCAGAACTGCCAGGGCTTTCCTCTCCTCTTCAGTTTCCTCTTCGTCTTGGTCCCTGCTGCGCTTCTGTTGTTGGAAGGCCCTTCGGATTTGGCCATACCCATTCATTCGGAACACAGATTCAAGGTGTTTTAGTTCAATATTCAGGTGTTGTTCGTCCGATATCGAGTGTGCTCTGTGTACCAATGTGCTGAGCATTCCATTAAGCTGTGCCGGATGGTGGCAGCTGGAAGCATGTAGGTACAGGTCAGTGTGTGTGGGCTTGCGGTACACACTGTGCCCCAGTGAGCCATCAGATCTACGTTCCACCAGGACATCAAGAAAGGATAGTTTCCCATCTTCCTCGATTTCCATGATAAAAACGAATATTGTTGTGAAGTGAATTCAGATGTTTTAAAAACACTTGTAATTTATCCTTTCCGTGCGGCCAGATGACGAACGTGTCGTCCACGTAGCGATAGAAACATACAGGTTTCAATTCAGCGGTTTCCAGTGCTATATCTTCGAAATTCTCCATGAATAGGTTGGCTACCACTGGAGAGAGTGGGCTTCCCATGGCTACTCCATCGGTCTGCTCGTAGTATTGACCATTGAAGACGAAGTAGGTGGACGTTAACACGTGCCTGAACAGTTGGGTCAGTTCAGGTGCGAATTTCTCACTGATTAAGCTGATAGAGTCTTCCAGCGGCACACGTGTGAATAGTGACACGACATCGAAGCTCACCATGATGTCAGAGTCTTGTAGGGTCAGCTCCTTCAGGCGGCTAATAAAATCCGTCGAATTCCGGATATGGTCCGCACATTTGCCCACGTAATGTCGTAGCAGGCCCGCCAAATGCTGCGCCAGAGGATACGTTGGTGCCCCAATGTTGCTGACTATGGAACGTATACCATCTTTGTGTGTCTTCGGAAGGCCATACATCCTCGGCGCTACCGCGGAACGTTGGCGGAGTCTCTTGATGTCATTCTCATCGAGCGCGCCATTTTTCAGCAAGGTGGCGGTGCTTTGTTGTATTTTCTTGGTCGGATCTGTTTTAATTTTCCGATATGCTGGGTCGTCTAGCAGCTGCAGCATCTTCCGTTCGTAGTCGCGTCTCTCAAGGATGACAGTGGCGTTCCCTTTATCAGCGGGGAGAACGACTATCTCTGTGTCTTCTCTGAAGGCCCGCAGTGCTGCTGTGGCAAATCCTACATCGGCCAAACAGTTCGTACTGTCGAGGACCGATGCAAAGAACATCAACGCCACACCCGTTTATGCTAATCTAGCCAGTCGGCCTTAGCAGAACACTGCATAACACTGGCCACAGCGCTAACTACGAGGAGACGGAAATCCTGGCCTCCACAAACACCTATTGGGACAGCGTCTTCAAGGAGGCCATAGAAATACGGGTCACGAACGACCTCATCAACAGGGACACCGGATTCCAGCTTAGCAAGGCCTGGAAATCAATCTTAAGCACCATCATGGAGCAACGGTGCGCGCGGACGCGAGATCCATCCGCCACGGCCACTGGAGATGATCTGCGCCCCCCACTACCCGACGCCGCCGCGGCTTCCCCCACCACCCGGCGCGCGGCCTGCCGCCGGCGCAGGGAAACGAGTTTGGACCCGGCAGGTATAAGTACCACGGACAGAAAGCAGACAGATCATTCCATCAGCACCACCTGATGATGGCGGAGCGGTTATTCGCCGAAATATCGTGGAACTTCGACGATCGGATCCGGCTGTACACCCGAGAACCTTGGAAACAGCACATACGCCGGGAAAGCCTCAGATCACATATTACCTACCTCTACGGGGAGGATATGTACCATCTGGTGAAGAAACTGGATAAGCTTCGGAACCAGAAAGGACGTCTGCTGAGTTCTCTCGCCTTTTTACTAAGGTGCAGGGATGAAAACACCATACCTACCTTTGCAAAAATGTTACATCACATATGCACGCCAGCAGCGAATCGTATTAAGCGAAGAGCCAGCCTGGCCCTGGTCAGGGAAAGGATTCGCTACACTCGACAACAACTTGACAAGAACGCCAAAGAACTGCTGCACCTCCACCTGTGATTGTCCTCCGCCCTCCAAGATCACTCTTGGGAGTGGGTGGACGGTGTCACATGGGCACAGGCAGACTGGACCCACCTGAAATCTACGGAGAAGCAAGTCGCCAAGTTTGCTCGACTACCTGGCAAACTGCAGAACGAGTTGGAGCCCACAAAACGCACAGTGATTAATCTGACCGGGAAACCACTAGACGACACAGCTACAGCGGAACGTTGGCGGAGTCTCTTGATGTCATTCTCCTCGAGCGCGCCATTTTTCAGCAAGGTGGCGGTGCTTTGTTGTATTTTCTTGGTCGGATCTGTTTTAATTTTCCGATATGCTGGGTCGTCTAGCAGCTGCAGCATCTTCTGTTCGTAGTCGCGTCTCTCAAGGATGACAGTGGCGTTCCCTTTATCGGCGGGGAGAACGACTATCTCTGTGTCTTCTCTGAGGGCCCGCAGTGCTGCTCTTTCTGCTCTCGAGATGTTGCTTCTGGCTGGTGTTGCCCGTGACAGAATCCGGCATGCTTCCCTCCTGATTTCTTCGGCCTTGTCTTCTGGTAGGCCCCGGACTGCCTGTTCTACTGAAGAGATAATTTCAGTGAACGGAACAGAAGCAGGTGTTGGTGCAAAGTTGAGTCATTCTCGAGGAGAATGACGTCAAGAGACTCCGCCAACGTTCCGCGGTAGCGCCGAGGATGTATGCCTTCCGAAGACACACAAAGATGGTATGCGACCCATAGTCAGCAACATTGGGGCACCAACGTATCCTCTGGCGCAGCATTTGGCGGGCCTGCTACGACCTTACGTGGGCAAATGTGCGCACCATATCCGGAATTCGACGGATTTTATTAGCCGCCTGAAGGAGCTGACCCTACAAGACTCTGACATCATGATGAGCTTCGATGTCGTGTCACTATTCACACGTGTGCCGCTGGAAGACTCTATCAGCTTAATCAGTGAGAAATTCGCACCTGAACTGACCCAACTGTTCAGGCACGTGTTAACGTCCACTACTTCGTCTTCAATGGTCAATACTACGAGCAGACCGATGGAGTAGCCATGGGAAGCCCACTCTCTCCAGTGGTAGCCAACCTATTCATGGAGAATTTCGAAGATATAGCACTGGAAACCGCTGAATTGAAACCTGTATGTTTCTATCGCTACGTGGACGACACGTTCGTCATCTGGCCGCACGTAAAGGATAAATTACAGGTGTTTTTAAAACATCTGAATTCACTTCACAACAATATTCGTTTTTATCATGGAAATCGAGGAAGATGGGAAACTATCCTTTCTTGATGTCCTGGTGGAACGTAGATCTGATGGCTCACTGGGGCACAGTGTGTACCGCAAGCCCACACACACTGACCTGTACCTACATGCTTCCAGCTGCCACCATCCGGCACAGCTTAATGGAATGCTCAGCACATTGGTACACAGAGCACACTCGATATCGGACGAACAACACCTGAATATTGAACTAAAACACCTTGAATCTGTGTTCCGAATGAATGGGTATGGCCAAATCCGAAGGGCCTTCCAACAACAGAAGCGCAGCAGGGACCAAGACGAAGAGGAAACTGAAGAGGAGAGGAAAGCCCTGGCAGTTCTGCCGTTCGCTGGCAACGTGTCATCCAAAATAGGAAGACTACTGAAGAACTACAATATTTCCACAGTCTTCCGACCGCCAGCTAAGACGCCCGCCCTACTGGGAACGGTAAAGGACGATTTAGGCCTAAAAAAACGGGCGTTTACAAGATCCCATGCAGTTGTGGCAAATCCTACATCGGCCAAACAGTTCGTACTGTCGAGGACCGATGCAAAGAACATCAACGCCACACCCGTTTATGCCAACCTAGCCAGTCGGCCTTAGCAGAACACTGCATCAACACTGGCCACAGCGCTAACTACGAGGAGACGGAAATCCTGGCCTCCACAAACACCTATTGGGACAGCGTCTTCAAGGAGGCCATTGAAATACGAGTCACGAACGACCTCATCAACAGGGACACCGGATTCCAGCTTAGCAAGGCCTGGAAACCAATATTAAGCACCATCATGGAGCAACGGTGCGCGCGGACGCGAGATCCATCCGCCACGGCCACTGGGGATGAACTGCGCCCCCCACTACCCGACGCCGCCGCGGCTTCCCCCACCACCCGGTGCGCGGCCGGCCGCCGGCGCAGGGAAACGAGTTTGGACCCGGCAGGTATAAGTACCACGGACAGAGAGCAGATAGATCATGGTTCGTTCAGTTCACTCGGCTGCTCGACTCGCTGCGGGTCGGATCTTCGCTACTACAGCTCTCGTCTCGCACCGACTACTACAACCAGCCATGTCCGGACGCGGAAAGGGCGGTAGAGGACGGTCGAACGGCGGCCTACTGTCGGCTATCATGAAGCACCTCGCAAGCGAGGTGCTGTCTATGGCTGGCAAGGATGATAGAAGGAAGCAGAAGAAGAAGAAGCAGAAGATCTTGCAATGCTTTCGTTGCCAAAAGCTTGGCCACGTTGCCAAGGGGTGCAAAAACGCAGCCGCGTGCCTGAAGTGTGCTGAAGCACATGACACACGCGATTGCGGGAAAGCTTTAACCGAGAAGAAGTGCGTGAACTGCGGCGGCCCTCACGCCGCAAACTTTCGTCGATGCAGTTACATTAGTGACTGGAGCGGCGAAAAGAAGAAGAGGGTCACCGAAAAGGTCTCCACCGAGGTGATGGAGACAGAAGACGCACCGCGGGACACTCAGGACACTCAGCTGCCCCCACCAAGCGTGGTGAGCGGACCGAGTGTCGGAGCGGCGTCCAAAGGCGTCGATGTGTGCGCAGATGAAGACTGCCTGCGCACGTCTGCCAGCGACGCGGCGCTCGCTCTCAAGACCGCTATGGCGGAGGAGAGAGCGTTGCTCCGCGCCGAAATCGACGCTGCGCGCTGCCAGTTGGAGGCACTGGTGCGCGAAATTCGTGCAGCAAAGGAAGAAATGGCCGCCCTCGCTATCTCCCCACAAGCGGGGACTAAAGTGGGGGTGGATGCTGTGGCACAGACGGAAGCGGCAGACTTCCCTGCAGGCGCCGACACAGCGCCTATGGAGGTTGATACACCCTCCCCTGTACAGGCTGCCACAGTGGAGCAAGCTGTACAGACGGAGGCAGAGAGGGAAGAGGACCAGGACAAAGAAGAATGCTTGTCCATGCCGTACAAGTATAGCGTGCAGAAGGTCCTCAAGAAGATCGCCTCCTCCCTAAGGGACGGTTCCTATCCCCACCACGATAATCCCTATCCCTTCCTTCCCCCCTCCAAGAAACCCACCGATCCCTTCCGTCCACATCAGCTACTCCCTTGCGAGCGTGATTTCCTCCTGGGAATCATAACCGCAAAGGAGTACAAGCTGATAAATACCCACCCCATCTTCTCCCTAGGTCAGTGGACCGAATGCATGTACCTTGCAGTGGACCACGTGAACTGGGTGAGAGGTGGGAGACCGGGACGTCACCATTTCCCTGCAGCAGATGCAGAGTTCTCGCTGGTTAAAACCAGCAGAAAGTAGATTAATTTCATCTCTGTTATTTTCCAAACAGGTTTAAGACAACCCAACACGCCTGGACGTAATACAGCCATTAATTCAGGAATGAGGAGGCATAGCAGATACATACTTGAACTCCACTCCGACGGGCCATGGTCAAGGCCCGCCAAGAAGAAGCGAAGCGAAGCAGACAGATCATAACACCCAGATCCTCGCTGCCCTTCAGGCAGCAGTTCAGCAGTCGCTTCCCTCTGCGACTACATCAGTAGCTCCACAACCTCATCATGGATAGACGCCCACACATCAAAGGCCTGACAATGTGCGCCTTTAATGCAGACGGCATTGTCAATCAAGTGGTCGAGTTCAGAGAACTCATGAAGGAGTTCTCAATCGACATATGTATGATGGGTGAAACCCACCTTAAAACGGGAGTAAAAGCGACAGTTCCCAACTACACTTGTTACCGTAGGGACAGGCCAACCGCAGGCGGCGGGGTGGCCATCTACATAAAAAGAGGGATCCCACACCACCAAGTTTACGTCCCAGCTACCAACAAAATCGAAGCAGTGGCAGTAGAAGTAAAAACAGCCACCAGACCCCTAACAGTTGTTGCAATATACCGATCCCCAGGTGAACATCTAGATGAGAGAGATATATTAGCACTAGGGCAAATAGAAGGAAAACTCCTAATAGGAGGCGACTTCAATGCCAAACACCCTGAATGGAATTCCAGGATAACCTGTCCAGAAGGCGCGAAACTGCAACAACTAGCGCGCACCCACCATTTTGAGACATGGGGTCCAGTCGAGCCCACACACTTTCCAAAAAATTGAGGTAGGCCCGACGTGATAGACATAGCATTAACTAGGAGAATCACGTGATTTGTGACTGCAAGGACAATTAACAGAATGTCCTCCGATCACAACCCCGTCATCTTTGAGGTCGATGTGGGTGAATGGGTAGCACTCCCACAGTACCAGACGTCATACAAGCGTACCAACTGGGAGCAATACCGAGAAACTGTCGCATCGGATATTGCTCGCGCTCCGCCTATCACCGCAGATACCGTGGAACAAGCGCTACACGACCTCACAGGGACAATTCTGCAAGCAGCGGAGGACGCCACCCCTCCCATGAGGGACGGCCCCCCACTGCAAATACAACTCCCAGAACACCTGTTAGCGCAAATTCGGCACAAGAACCGAGTGGCCAAAGACTGGAAAATAACCAGAGATCCAGCCACCAGGAGGCTGCTCAACAGATTACAGAGCGAACTGAAGGTCGCGCTCAATGAGCATAGAAACCAGCAATGGCAAAACCGCCTCAGAACCCTAACATACAGGACCAAACTCTTTGGAATGCCACAAGGCAGTTCACAAAAAGACGCGCTAGGTTGCCTCCTCTGCACGGTGAGCGGGGTCTGGTCTACAGCCATGCTGACAAGGCCAACGCCCTTGCCGACTCATTTGAGAAGCAGTTTGAGGCAGCAGATCCCCAAGACGAGGACGCCGAGCATGAAATTACAGTAAGACGTCAGCTGCGTGTCTTCCTCAACGCTGAGGACGACCCAGAGGACGAACCACCAATTTTTGCCCCTGAAGACGTGGCAAAAATAATCAAACACCTTCCAAACAAAAAGGCGCCCGGTCACGATAAGATCAGCAACCAGTTAGTAAAAAACCTCCCGCCATTGGCAATTACACTACTCGCGGACGTCTTCAACGAGATTACTCGTACCCGTGTGTTTCCAGCTTGCTGGAAGCATGCGGAAGTGGTCGCGATACACAAACCAGGGAAAGACACCTTATTTCCGCAGCATTACAGGCCAATTACCCTCCTGCCAACTCTCAGCAAGATCTATGAGCGCCTCCTGCTAGTACCCATACAGGATCACATCTCCAGAGAACACATCCTACCGGATTTCCAGTTCGGTTTCCGGGAGAAACATTCTGCCCCCCAACAGATCATGAGAGTAGTTGAAGCTGCTACATCAGCCTTCAATCGAAATGGCTACTGCGGGATAGTGCTACTGGACGTGGCAAAAGCCTTTGATTCAGTATGGCACAAGGGTTAATTTACAAATTATACACACAGGGATTCCCCGGAAGTATAGTAAAGATTATCCACAACTATCTCACGAATAGGACTTTCTCTGTCAAAGTAGAAACTTCCACCTCCACCAAAAGGCGTATTCGTGCTGGAGTGCCACAGGGATCGGTACTGGGCCCTGTTTTGTACAGCCTGTACACTGCAGATATCCCGACTGTCCCCCTGGTGCACACAGCTCAATACGCTGACGACACAGCCTTCTTCACAAGAAATGCGAACAAGGGCCTGGTCATACGTAGGCTACAAAGGGCACTAGATGACACAGACACATGGTCCCGTCGCTGGCGAATCACCATCAACGCTGAAAAGACTCAGGCTATGCTGATCACCAAAAAGATCGGAAAACGTGATGCTCCTCAAAACCCACCTCCTCTCCTTCACCTCCAAGGCTCCCAACTCCCCTGACGCAGAACTGCCAAATATTTGGGCGTAACCCTGGACCAACGTCTCACATGGAAAACCCATGTGGACGAGGTATACAGGAAAGTCTGCGCCAGAATGTCCGATCTCTACCCCATCCTTAACGTCAATAGCTCCTTATCCCCCTCCGTCGGAATCAACGCATACCTATCCCTAATCCGTCCCCAAATGGAGTACTCCTGCCCTGCCTGGGCGTACGCAGCCAGGAAACACCTGGATAGACTCCAAACACTCCAAAACCGTTGCCTCAGAAGAGCCCTGCACCTACCGTATGGCTTTCCCACCATCGACCTGCACGTTGCTGCTGGAATTCCCCTCCTGAAAGATCGTTTCCAAGATCTGGCAAGGGCTTTCTATGAGAGTTCCTCCAGATCTGGAAACGAACTTATCCGCTCCTTAGGTCGGTATGACATGTCCCGCGATAAGCACAAACGTCCCATGACCATCTTTGATCCCTAGATCAAAGAGGAATATCCCAGACACCCATCCTCATTCCCACTCCTTCCCAACAAACCCAACACCATGCCCACCCAGGGCAAGCACTAGACACTCAAACAGAAACTCCAACACCATCCACAGACAATAATACACAGTAAAAGACACACACACACACACACCAAAACGCACAAAGAGGAGTAAAAGCCAACAGGCTACAAACTCCCCAACATTCTCCCTCACAGAGAGGGAAGCAAAGGAGTGAGCAGCAGACAGATCATTCATTCGCCCAGTGGCAGCCGTAGTGTGCGGACCGTCGCGGAAGCTTCGAAGCGCATTACGGTACTGCACTCTGGCCATAGTTGACCTGCTAAGTTCGGGTAACGTCGCGAAGATACCAAGGTGGGGTCAAACCTAGTATACTCTGCACGTAGGAGCGACCAACTTTGTTTTTCGAAACTACAGTTTGGCGCTCAAGAAGACTTTAGCAGCGGCAGAAGTGAGCCAGAAGTTGATGTCTTCGTCTTGCGGAATGGTCAGTATGAGTGGTGCCTTGGGGCCACAGCGGACGACCGCTGATGGCGCGAAGCGCGCCTTTTTGTTGCCGCGGGCCGCGCCGCCGGCCGCCTCGGGCGCCTCGGCCGCGGGGTGCTCCTTGACGGCGGACAGGCTGACTGGCGCGCCGGCCTCGACGTGGACTGCCGCAGAACCAGGTTCTGCTCCCCCCAGGCGTAGGGAATCTGAGGGCCAGGGCCTGGAAGCCAGCCGCAGTGCCGCAAAAACGGTATCTGCCGCTGCCGTGCAGTCGCCCGCGTCCTCCATCATTATATTAGGGCCAGTACCACAGTCGGGATACCCTACGGTGACAACGACGACTGTGGCTGGCAATCCCTTGGCAGCAACCCTTCACGCTCCGGACATGGCTAATACACATAACTCAGTCACACACAGGACAGCAACAGCCTCATACACAGTTAGTGCTTGCAATTCCCCCCCGTCCTTCCCCTCTCCTTAGCCCCCTCCTGCTCGCTAACGCCCAAAACCAACTGCCAGCCTTTATCTCCGCCCTAGGAAAACACGGGCAAACGTCCAGTCAGCCGACTCCTATCCGCCCTAAACCCACAAACCCACTACCAACCAACACTACACCATCCCTCAGATCCCAATTCCTAAAATCCCCTCCCTACAAAACTACCTCCAGCAAGCAGCGCTCCAAAAAGGAGAAGAAGAAGGAGAAGCGCCAGAAGGCGAGGAAAACACCCTCCACAACCTCTCCTACTCCTCCACCTCAAACAACTGAGGAAGCCGCGTTGCCTGAGGCGCCGACAGCAACTGCCACCCGCTCTGAAGAGCAAGACATGGAGGGGTTTGTCCTGGCGAAGAAAACGTTTCGTCAGCCGAACCTTCCTCCAGCTCAGGGGCTACTACCAACCCCAAACAGATTTTCGGCGATAGCTGAGGAGCCAGCGACTACACAAACAACAGCACACCCTGACACACAGAAAACACACAACCTCCCACCAATTGTCGCTGAGTTTCCGCGGGATTATAAGGAACTCTACGACTTGGCGAAGGCAGCTCTTGGTGGTGAAAATTTCAAAGCCAAACCTGCCGGAGGGGACAAAATAAAACTAACTCTCACCACCTTGTCTGATTACAACACAATAAAACAAACACTCGCAGACAATCAAATACCCCACTACACATTCCCCACAACAAAAACACGGAACAAAAACATTGTAATCAGGGACCTACCAAGACGTCTGTCCCCACAGGCGATAAAGGTAGACCTGATTTCCCAGGGGTTCGACGTGAAAACGGTAAACCAGATGCAGAAGCCAGGCAACGATAATAAATGGCCGCTATACCACGTGACAATGCCTGATATTCCCCAAAATAAGCGGGAAATCAGAACTGTTATGGCAATCCCTGTCACCATAGAGCCACTGCGCAATATGACTAAAACGGTGCAGTGCTTTAGGTGTCAGGGACGGAACCACATCGCCAAGAACTGCAGCATGCCCATGCGGTGCAGGAAATGCGCCGAACCCCACGACACACGCAACTGCACACTTAGAAACAAGGACCCGCAAATTAGGTGCGCGCTGTGCGGCGGAAACCACACAGCGAGCTACCAAGGTTGCGTGGTCCAGAAGACACACACAAGGAAGGTACAAGGCGTCAAGGCAGCCCCCCACACACGCAGACGAAACACCACAAACCCCCAAAACCACTCATTCAAACCAACAGAAACACACACAAACACGGCCTGGTCCAAACCAAGGCCAGATACACCAGGGCGCACCTACGCTGAAGTGGTTTCTCCTGAGAGGAGCCGCGAAAGCGTTGCAGAAGCCCCACCACCAAAACAGCAAACACAAACACTAGAACAACACCGGGAAACACAGGACAACGACCAGGCCCGACAAGACAGAGCAAGTCCTAGGGAACCCCACACAACTGCCCCCCAGACAACTCCCTCAGACCAGCTGTTGAGCACATTGGTCCAAACCATGAATCTCATCATGCAAATGATGCAGGATTTCAGGGATGCCCAAAGACAAAACACCCAGATCCTCGCTGCCCTTCAGGCAGCAGTTCAGCAGTCGCTTCCCTCTGCGACTACATCAGTAGCTCCACAACCTCATCATGGATAGACGCCCACACATCCAAGGCCTGACAATGTGCGCCTTTAATGCAGACGGCATTGTCAATCAAGTGGTCGAGTTCAGAGAACTCATGAAGGAGTTCTCAATCGACATATGTATGATGGGTGAAACCCACCTTAAAACGGGAGTAAAAGCGACAGTTCCCAACTACACTTGTTACCGTAGGGACAGGCCAACCGCAGGCGGCGGGGTGGCCATCTACATAAAAAGAGGGATCCCACACCACCAAGTTTACGTCCCAGCTACCAACAAAATCGAAGCAGTGGCAGTAGAAGTAAAAACAGCCACCGGACCCCTAACAGTTGTTGAAATATACCGATCCCCAGGTGAACATCTAGATGAGGGAGATATATTAGCACTAGGGCAAATAGAAGGAAAACTCCTAATAGGAGGCGACTTCAATGCCAAACACCCCGACTGGAATTCCAGGATAACCTGTCCAGAAGGCGCCATACTGCAACAACTAGCGCGCACCCACCATTTTGAAACATGGGGTCCAGTCGAGCCCACACACTTTCCAAAAAATGGAGGTAGGCCCGACGTGATAGACATAGCATTAACTAGGAGAATCACGGGATTTGTGACTGCAAGGACAATTAACAGAATGTCCTCTGATCACAACCCCGTCATCTTTGAGGTCGATGTGGGTGAATGGGTAGCACTCCCACAGTACCAGACGTCATACAAGCGTACCAACTGGGAGCAATACCGAGAAACTGTCGCATCGGATATTGCTCGCGCTCCGCCTATCACCGCAGATACCGTGGAACAAGCGCTACACGACCTCACAGGGACAATTCTGCAAGCGGCGGAGGACGCCACCCCTCCCATGAGGGACGGCCTCCCACCGCAAATACAACTCCCAGAACACCTGTTAGCGCAAATTCGGCACAAGAACCGAGTGGCCAAAGACTGGAAAATAACCAGAGATCCAGCCACCAGGAGGCTGCTCAACAGATTACAGAGGGAACTGAAGGTCGCGCTCAATGAGCATAGAAACCAGCAATGGCAAAACCGCCTCAGAACCCTCAAAAGTTCACAAAAAGACGCGCTAGGTTGCCTCCTCTGCATGGTGAGCGGGGTCTGGTCTACAGCCATGCTGACAAGGCCAACGCCCTTGCCGACTCATTTGAGAAGCAGTTTGAGGCAGCAGATCCCCAAGACGAGGACGACGAGCATGTATTACAGTAAGACGTCAGCTGCGTGTCTTCCTCAACGCTGAGGAAGACCCAGAGGATGAACCACCAATTTTTGCCCCTGAAGACGTGGCAAAAATAATCAAACACCTTCCAAACAAAAAGGCGCCCGGTCACGATAAGATCAGCAACCAGTTAGTAAAAAACCTCCCGCCATCGGCAGTTACACTACTCGCGGACGTCTTCAACGAGATTACTCGTACCCGTGTGTTTCCAGCTTGCTGGAAGCGATACACAAACCAGGGAAAGACCCCTTATTTCCGCAGCATTACAGGCCAATTAGCCTCCTGCCAACTCTCAGCAAGATCTATGAGCGCCTCCTGCTAGTACCCATACAGGATCACATCTCCAGAGAACACATCCTACCGGATTTCCAGTTCGGTTTCCGGGAGAAACATTCTGCCCCCCAACAGATCATGAGAGTAGTTGAAGCTGCTACATCAGCCTTCAATCGAAATGGCTACTGCGGGATAGTGCTACTGGACGTGGCAAAAGCCTTTGATTCAGTATGGCACAAGGGGTTAATTTACAAATTATACACACAGGGATTCCCCGGAAGTATAGTAAAGATTATCCACAGCTATCTCACGAATAGGACTTTCTCTGTCAAAGTAGAAACTTCCACCTCCACCAAAAGGCGTATTCGTGCTGGAGTGCCACAGGGATCGGTACTGGGCCCTGTTTTGTACAGCCTGTACACTGCAGATATCCCGACTGTCCCCCTGGTGCACACAGCTCAATACACTGACGACACAGCCTTCTTCATAAGAAATGCGAACAAGGGCCTGGTCATACGTAGGCACTAGATGACACAGACACATGGTCCCGTCGCTGGCGAATCACCATCAACGCTGAAAAGACTCAGGCTATGCTGATCACCAAAAAGATCGGAAAACGTGATGCTCCTCAAAACCCACCTCCTCTCCTTCACCTCCAAGGCTCCCAACTCCCCTGACGCAGAACTGCCAAATATTTGGGCGTAACCCTGGACCAACGTCTCACATGGAAAACCCATGTGGACGAGGTATACAGGAAAGTCTGCGCCAGAATGTCCGATCTCTACCCCATCCTTAACGTCAATAGCTCCTTATCCCCCTCCGTCGGAATCAACGCATACCTATCCCTAATCCGTCCCCAAATGGAGTACTCCTGCCCTGCCTGGGCGTACGCAGCCAGGAAACACCTGGATAGACTCCAAACACTCCAAAACCGTTGCCTCAGAAGAGCCCTGCACCTACCGTATGGCTTTCCCACCATCGACCTGCACGTTGCTGCTGGAATTCCCCTCCTGAAAGATCGTTTCCAAGATCTGGCAAGGGCTTTCTATGAGAGTTCCTCCAGATCTGGAAACGAACTTATCCGCTCCTTAGGTCGGTATGACATGTCCCGCGATAAGCACAAACGTCCCATGACCATCTTTGATCCCTAGATCAAAGAGGAATATCCCAGACACCCATCCTCATTCCCACTCCTTCCCAACAAACCCAACACCATGCCCACCCAGGGCAAGCACTAGACACTCAAACAGAAACTCCAACACCATCCACAGACAATAATACACAGTAAAAGACACACACACACACACCAAAACGCACAAAGAGGAGTAAAAGCCAACAGGCTACAAACTCCCCAACATTCTCCCTCACAGAGAGGGAAGCAAAGGAGTGAGCAGCAGACAGATAATTCCATCAGCACCACCTGATGATGGCGGAGCGGTTATTCGCCGAAATATCGTGGAACATCGACGATCGGATCCGGCTGTACACCTGAGAACCTTGGAAACAAGACTGGCAATCTTTACCACCTCTGATAGCCACTGAAAATCAGAGATAATCTCTTCTGATCTAAAGCAACACACATTCTTGGTCACAACATGAGCCACCACCTACAGTTGGCTGCACCAAGGCATCCCGAAGACCCCATTCCACATCTGGAATGTCTCTCCATGGTATGCACACAGAGTGCACATTGGAATTCACCCCTCCCTAGCAGTCATATCCCTAAGGGACTCTATCACCCGCCTAATGATGGAGCTCCCAACTACTAACAAATCCACCCTCTGCGAATCCGATCGTAAGACTGACCAGGGAGGCTTCCACTTCGGTCCCCCGAGAAGACTTACGCCACCTGACACGTACTGAGGAGACCTCCCAATCCACCACGGACTGGGAGGCGACCTCCTTGCAGTCAGCGACTGTGCTGGCCACAGCCACATTTTATTATTTATTTATTTCTCATTTATAACCCTGCTATCTTTTAATATAAAGCAGAGCGTACATTTGTAGTTTTACATGCTATACATTAGTTTATTAATGTTACATAATTTGAGTATTTAAGATAAATAGAAATAAGAAGGAAAAATGAAATAAAAACAAAGAAAAATACATATATACAAGTGCTTACAGTTGTTTTACAATTATAACAAATTACAATTCGTGCATTTTACAATAATTAGATGTATTGGAGAACATAAAAACATGATTGGTTTTATAGTTGTTATGTCAAAATTCAATGTATTTTGGAATTTGTTAATTTTAATTTTGGGCTAAACATTGTAAGAGGAAAGAAAGAATTAATATCTAAACAAAAATATAAGGGGTTTTCTGTCCTTATGGTTAGCTGCATTGTACTGTGCTGGGGTGTTGAGTACCTTGTAATGTTTCCTTCAAGCCACAGCCACAGTCCGATCGGAGGGCACAACAGACGCTGCAACCTCACGAGCGGCGCACAAAATTGGCGCCCACCTACCGCAGTCTCAAGTGTTGCCAGCGAAGCCAACGCTGCCCCCTTTCCTAGCCATGTATGTTCCAAATAAGTACGACTGTTGTGATTTAAACTGTAGGAGAATACACTACACGGTAACTTTGACGCAAGCTAATAACTCAAAATATCAACACTGATATGTCAAATAAACACGATTCCGAATAAATAAACACGCGCGCACACGAAACTTTGATGCACTGTAAGAGGAACCACATGAGGGTTTAGTGACGGCAAAGAAGTGACACAAGTGTCAATTGCCATATCCCAAGTGTGAACTGCAATGGCAGCGAGAGTGGAGGTGTCCGCATAAGCGCAACCTGAGAGCGACATCAGTGGCCCGCAGCTAGACGTGGGCACCTTGTGGACAGCTTGTCTGTCGCAGACGGGGCGTAGCCAGGCGGCCGTTTGCAAGTCTGAGCAGGCAGTCGGCAAGTCTGAGCAGGCAGTAGCCGCCTGAAGGCCCACTCTGAGCCGCCGCCGGCTCTGTTAGCTAGCCACTTCACCACAACATGGCAGAGGCGGGCTCAATCCGTGCTTCTGAGACGGCCGACCATGTATTTCAGCCGCATGCACCAGATAGTCTGTATTTTCATGGACACAACATTGCTCCGAGTTTTAAAGGTATCTGGCAGAACTTGTTCAAATGTTCAAATGTTAGTTAAGCTTACGGGACTTAACTATGGGGTTATCAGTTCCTAAACTTACAAACTACTTATGAACTACTTACAAACTAGGACGGCACAAATATCCATGCCTGAGGGGGGATTCGAACCCCCGACCGTAGTGGCCGTGCTGACCGTGACTGGAGCGCCTCAGTCACCTCGGCCACCGCGGCTGGCTGAACTTGTATAATCCTTCCTGCACATATTATAAATGCTAGAGTTTGTTACCGCATCATGCAAAAACTGCAACACTGGTTTAAGTGATTTTTAACGTGGAAAGATCTTTTAAAGTGTACATTAAAGTTATTTATTTGACAGTGAAAAAACCGACTGGAGAGTCTATAATGGAGGATAGATAAAAAGTCACGAAGAACAGACAATCTCATTCATGCAACTTAAATTTTAGGCCATGGCCTTCATCAGAAAAAGAGCACATACCTACACACAATCACTCAGACAACTATACACACACAACCATCATGCCCAGCCACTCCAGCGCCACAAGCATCAAGACTGTTAGTGAGGCGGAGAGTGGAAGGGGAAGGATGCGGGGTATGGTTGGGAATGGGAATTTTCACATTGCATGATGGATTCTAAAGGATCTGATAGGCAGGAATATGAATTGTGGCATTGAACACAGTGAAGGGACGGGGCGGGAGTTTGGGGAGGGAGAGGTTGGATTTGAAACGATAAAAATAGGGCAAAAATAATTAAAATGAGAATTTACAGGGTTTTACAAGAAGTTAAAGCCAAACTTTCAGGAAACATTCCTCACACACAAAGAAAGAAAATATTTTATGTGGACATGTGTCTGGAAACGCTTAATTTCCATGTTAGAGCTCATTTTACACTGAAAGGAGGAGTGACACATTGTTGAATGAACCATTTGCAGAAGTGTACAGCCGGCCGCGGTGGCCGAGGAGACTGAGGCGTTCGAGTCACGGTCTGCACGGCCACTACGGTCGGGGTTTCGAATCCCCCCTCGGGCATGGATATTTGTGCCATCTTTACTATAAGGTAGTTGATACGTAGTTTGTAAGTTTAGGGACTGATGACCCCATAGTTAAGTCCCATAAGCTTAACAAACATTCAAACATTTTTGAACAGAAGTGTACCCGTGGAGGCCAATCAGCTGCTGATAGTGCCTGGACATGCTGTACATGGTACGGAAACAACTGGTACTCCCGTAGCACTCTCCATACAGTGACATAATCAACGTTACCTTATACAGCAGCAACTTCTCTGACGCTTACATTACGGTTATCGTCAACTGCACGAAGAATTGCCTCGTCCATTGCAGGTGTGCTCGTCGTTCTAGGTCTTCCCCAGTCGCGAGTCATAGACTGCAATGTTCCGTGCTCCCTAAGACGCCGATCGATTGCTTCGAACGTCTTCCTGTCAGGACACCTTCGTTTCGAAATCTGTCTCGCTACAAACGTACCACGTCACGGCTATTGCCCCGTGCTAATCCATACATCAAATGGGCATCTGCCAACTTCGCATTTTTAAACATTGCACTGACTGCAAAACCACGTTCGTGATGAACACTAACCAGTTGATGCTACGTACTGATGTGCTTGATGCTAGTACTGTAGAGCAATGAGTAGCATGTCGACACAAGCACTGAAGTCAACATTACCTTCCTTCAATTGGGCCAACTGGCGGTGAATCGAGGAAGTACAGTATATACTAACGAAACAATTGGGTATTTTCACAATTGTCTGCACGAATTATTTCAATTTACATTTAAACAGAAATACTAAAACGAGCTCTAACCATGGAAATTAAATGTTTCCGGACACATGTCCACATAACATATTTTCTTTCTTTGTGTGTGGGCCGGCCGCGGTGGCCGAGGGGACTGAGGCGCTTCAGTCACGGTCTGCACGGCCACTACGGTCGGGGGTTCGAATCCCCCCTCGGGCATGGATATTTGTGCCGTCCTTAGTATTAGCTAGTTCGTAAGTAGTTTGTAAGTTTAGGGACTGATGACCCTGTAGATAAGTCCCATAAGCTATAAAAAAAAAAAAATAAAAAAAAATCTTTGTGTGTGAGGAATGTTTCCTGAAACTTTGGCCGTACCTCTTTGTAACACCCTGGACATATACCCTAGGGAAATCCTCACATTCATGGTTTCGGAACTTAACAGCCTATCTTATTTCAAGTCTTCAATTTACCAATGCAGATATGTTACCTTACGATAAAACCATCTCTAAACTCCATAACAATATAACATACACTCCTGATAATATTTGTCAGACGTATAATGTGCATTATATTCTGATATTATCCGGGTTTTAAAATAGTTTTGCTCCTTAGTTTTCGATGGTGTGTATTTTACTGTCATCTACAACTGGAGACAGTCGAACATTGGATGCACAGCTGAATAGATTTTTCGCTCTTCATGATCATTATGATGCTTCCTGTTCTAGTTAAGTCGCAAATTGTTGTGAAATTATTTACTCCCTTTCCTGCAACTTTTGTACTATAATACACGGTCGCGTGTTTTGTCCTTAGCGGATAAGTTTCGAGGAACCGCTGTTCTGCCACAGTTTTTCTGCGTCGTAATTGGCTTGAGCCTGGGTTTGCAGGTGTTGGCGTTAATCTGTCCTCACAGGAGATTATTTACCGAGGGTAACACCATGGGACGCAGCTAGTGTACAATAATATCGAGTAGGGTTGATTCTTGGGGGCTTTGTAGATATAGCGTTCAATTTAAAAATAGCGCCGCGGCGAAGCGGCCGAGCGCATTGAGGCGATTTGCTATGATGCGCGAGGCCGTTCCCCATCGGGTGTTCGAATCTCTCCCCGGGCATGGATGTTTGTGCCGTCTATAGTATAAGCTAGTTGATAAGTAGTTTGTAAGTTTAGGGACTGATGACCCCGCAGTTAAGTCCCATAAGCTTTACAAACATTTGAACTTATAAAAATAGTTTTATCAAGCAGCAAAACGTTAAATATTAAACAAGTATAGCATTTCCAATAAAAATATCAGATGTAACATGTGTAAGTGTAAGTATTTATAGAGTGACTCAGGACTGTGTACCTAATAACGTTATGTAAGGGGTTCTGGCATTGGGAGATTTTTAAATGTAGCTATTTAACCTTATATTTTCAGGTTGGTACTTTCACGTCTACGTAGCGCCAGTACGCCTATACTCCCTGAGACCAGGGGCAAAGCGGTGGGGCACATAGCGGGATACAGAGACTGCAAAGGAAGTCTATATTGCCAGGCGTCGTCCACTTGCAGGCCAGATAACGGCAAGACAGACGACTTCAGGTTGCAGCGCTTGTCTTTCCTGTCAACAGAGAGAACAATTGAGATACCGATATCTGTACATATTAAGATACCACATATAAAAATATTTGCACTTGTACGTGTTACACCCTGTACATTTTATTAGACCAAAAAACATTTAGTAATTCAAATACAGAACAAATTGTCACCTTTACTGCAGTGAATTATTACAAGTCAATAATATAGACTATTTTGGCTTAAATGACAACAGTCAGGGGATGCCTCATAATGTCGATTCGGACCTCCTCAAGCCTGCTGAAATGCTCCAACTGACCTGTCAATAATATCCCACAAATACTGGATGATATTCATGCTGGGCCATCTGAATTGTCAAATTATTCGCTGGAATTTTCCTGAATTCAACTCCACCATATATGCCCCGGTGATATGACACATTGTAAGACATAAAAATTCTATCATTCCTTAGCAACACGCAGTCACCGGCCGCGGTGGCCGAGGGGACTGAGGCGCGTCAGTCACGGTCTGCACGGCAACTACGGTCGGGGGTTCCGGGGGTTCGAATCCCCCCTCGGGCATGGATATTTGTGCCGTCCTTAGTGTCAGCTAGTTCATAAGTTAAGTCCCATAACCTAAACAAATATTTGAACTTTTTTTTTTTTCTTTTTTGAACGTTCAGTCCATGAATGGGGCTACACATGGTGTCCACGTAGACGAACATTTCCAGTCAATCATCGGTACAGTACAAAGAGCACCACTTGCTAGAGCTTTGTTGATGGCTCCGTATGGGATGGGATATGCAGTACAATCGAACACCACCATCAACTGACCATGCTAAGGTTTCCCAGTCGTATAGCGAGGAACGGATGTACTCACGAGCACCGGAGAAGTACTGTAGACGAAGCGCGCTGCTAACAAAGGCCTTGGAGTCCTTCTACTGCCGCTAATGGGACCATACTGGTCTAATGGGTACGTTAGTACAAGGTGTACAACTTTGCATCCGCCGTTTTTCGTCATTTGAGGCTGCAACGAAACAAATTTGTTTTTCATGTATCATTCAAAGTATTTTCCATTGCTCCCCACTACTTTCTCCCATCTTTTGGGCAGTGTACGGACCTCATAAGAAGACAATAACCTAGTGTATTGACCTTCAGAGCAATGTGACGATCGATCTTTCTGGAAACTGCACAACGTGACAATGGAACACAATGACCCCGAAAATCGTTCACCTCTGTCCAGATCCAACAAATAAATAGACGATGCGAGACAGTAAGAGAGATAGATTGATGCAGATAGAGTGATGGAGTAGTATCGTCAGAATGGCAATAGCAGCGTTAGTAGCAGCAGCAGTAGTAGCAGAAGTGGAGTTTCAGTCATGATCAGCCACCGGCAATGACGGTTGGAGTCGAAGATAGAAGAAAGAAGATGGAAGAATCTGGTCGCCAGTGCAGCGTTCGGGAAGATCAGCAATAACAGAGGTATTCACCCAGGATGACTGGCCAGAACGATAGGCTGCGGTCTGGTCGTGTTTTTCGCCTGTGATCTCCGCTAAAGGTTCTGCCACTCGCAGATTTCAGCCTGAAGATCGGTGGTTCAACCCCAGGGCAAAGGCGCACTGCCTCCACCGCTACCTCTGCTCTTAGCACAACACTTTTAGAAGAAGGAAAAATCACAGAGCACCGCCACGAAGTAATTCCGCAGAATTCACGGCCTGTTAACGCACAGTGCTATTTTCAATGTCGAGCTCTGTTATACTGGCCAGCGGGCAGCGAGGAGATACACCGCTAACGTAACAGGAGATAGACGGCCGATGCTGCGAGACACGTCCTCCTGGCCGCCGCACGCCTTACCACCATCGAAACGCGCCGAGCCAACTAGTTCACAGTAAGAATCACGTATAGTTTAATTGTTTAATAAATGTATTTTGTGTAAATGCTGTTTCATTTACGCCTCATACTCGAGACAAGGAAAAGATCCCACGTCCCACATGTTTGTAACATTCCTTGTACCCCGCGTGTCCGTTTCAATACGAGATTTTATTTCCAGCATTGCAAACTGCTGAACATACTATAACTCGAATAGGCTCACAGTTATTAGTCAAACAAGTTATTAACGCAAAATATTAACCCTCATTATTTACAGACGAATGGCAAAATCTGGTAGAATCTGACCTTGGAGAAGATCATTTGGATTTATCTTAGAAGTTAGGGCAAGGAAAGGCCCTTGTATATCTGGAGACAGTGTTGAATGGAATACTCTCAGAAATTTTGAAGGTGGCAGGGGTAAAATATAGGGAGCGAAGAGTTATATTCAACTTCTACAAAAAACAGACAGCAGTTACAGAATCGAAGGACATGAAAGGAACGCAGCAGTTGGGAAGGGAGTAAGACAGGTTTGTAGCCTGTCCCCAATGATGTTCAATCTATACGTTCAACAAGCTGTGAAGGAGTGGAAAGAGAGATTCATAGAGGGAATTAAAGTTCAGGGAGAAGGTACAAAGACTTTGTGGTCTGTCGATGACAGAGTAGTACTGTTAGAGACACTAAAGGACGTAGAAGTGCAATTGAATGGAATGGACAGTGTGCTGAAAGGAGGGTGTAAGATGAACATTACAAAGAGCAAAACAATAATGGAATGTAAAGATTCCTGACAATAAAATGTTAATTTGTCGGTAAAACGTAAAATCCTGACAATAGGGCAATGCATTTACAGTTATTGTTAAGTGTTCAATATTCAAAAAAGCGGTAGACTACTTCATTATATGACAAAATCTCTCTCTCCATTTGATAACAGAACGTCTCTTCATTTGATGTATGAAGTGTCTCCCTTCACTCACCCCTCTTCAGTAAACGTAATTTTCCATAGATGGTGCGTAGCAGGTCGTGGGTTGAGAGATTGGATGAATGATAGATAAATGGGGAGGATGTGATGGTCAGAGGGAGGAAGAGGAGGAGGTGGACTTAAAATTGTGAGGAGATTGACTGTAAGGAGGTAACAGAGAGTACGTAGGAGATTGATATGGAGAATGGACAGATAAATGAAAGAGATAAATACAGAAAAGGGGGAAGAGGGAGAATGGAAACTCGGGATAAATACAGTATAGAATGAATCTTCAATGTTCTAATGTTTGTTAAGCTTAAGGGACATAACTACGGGGTCATCAGTCCCTAAACTTACAAACTACTTATGAACTACCTACAACTAAGGACGTCACAAATATCCATGCCAGGGGGGTGATTCGAACCCCCGACCGTAGTTGCCGTGAAGACCGTGACTGAAGCGCCTCAGTCCCCTCGCCACCGCGGCCGGCGAATGAATCTTACTGCGGACGACTCATATATCAATATATCAAGGAGGGAATAAGAGATGAACAGGGACAGGATGGATACCAGGAGTAGGAAAATGTGGAGAGACAGAGGACGCGGAGGTGTAGGAGTAATAGTAGATGAACACAGAGATAGGGAACGAAGAACTGGACAGAAAGAGAAGGGAAGAGAGAAGAACCGAAAATTGGAACAAATTAACAGCCAAGCAAAGCCAGTGTGTCAGCTAGTTTGTAAATATATTTGATAAACTTAGAATAAAGGAATTTTTCACAATTAAATCGTTCTCACAAATCCCCTAAAATTCTTAACTCTCCTAACCATTTGATTAATTCGCATATGTCACCCTTAAGCCCAACTCAAGATGTGGTAATAAATTTTACCTAGTACGTAAATTCAGCACATAATAGTATTTTGCCAATATTTCAAAGAGTTAACGAAGATTCGTTTAATTAGTTTCCATTTTTTGACTCAATAGCTTTGAAAATATACCGCAATAGTAAGTGAAGTTAGAACGGTGGGTGAAAAAAGGAAAACAATTTCCAAACAGCCAAAATACTTCTCAGCAGGTTCCTAAGTTTAAACGCTTAGTTGACACGAAAAATACAAAAACTAGGTAAAATAAAGGTTCATAGTCCCGTCCAAGGCGAGGTCATTAAAACGGAGTATAAGTTTCATTTGGAGAAGAGTACGTGTTTGCTTTAAGGAAGAAGGAAGGAAGCTTAGGGTTTAACGTTCCATCGACAGCTTGGTCATTAGAGACAGCTAGCGTTCTGAGTTTTTGGGTAAGGATTGGGAAGGAAATCGGCCGTGCCCTTCGAAAGGAACTATCCCGGCATTTGCCTGGAGTGATTTAGGGTAATCACGGAAAATCTAAATCAGGATGGCCGGAGGCGGATTTGAACCACCATCCTTCCGAATGCGAGTCCAGTGCGTTACCACTGCGCCACCTCGCTCGGTATTCGCTTTAAGCGATTTATGATAATACTGTAAAATAAAACAGAAAACAAAAAAGGGCTGACTGATATTTCGGCAAGCATCCACTCAATCTCGATAAAAATGTCTTAGCAATGAGCCAACTCACTTATCTAATATGTATAAATTAATGTTTGTTTGTTTGTCTTTTTGTTCGTATTTTATGCACTGCATTGCCGTATATCCGATTGGGATAAAACTTTGACAACTCTTGCTTTCACTCGCGCGAAGGTTATAGGCATACTAAAATCGTATCGTGCATGGCGGAGGGTGTTCACCATCAGTTAATTCGTTTCTTACGCCTTCAAGCTGAAACGGCTGGACGCAATTAAATGTAGAATGACGATAGGTGTAGGAGTCGGACAGAAAGGGGAGGAGGAAATGGTCAGGAGACGGTGGAGCAATAGACAGACAGAGAAGGTGGAGAGGAGAAAGAGAGGGGAGATGGAGAAAGACGGTTGAATAGAGATAAAACATTTGTCAAGCTCATGGGACTTAACTGCGGGGTCATTAGTCCCTAAACTTACAAAGTACTTACGTGGGGATTCTAGCCCCCGACGGGGAACGGCCTCGCGCATCGCAGCATAGCGCCTCAATGCGATCGGCCGCGCCGCCACAACGAATGGAGATAAACAGAGGGAGGGGGAAGAGGAGAAGAATAGAGAAAGGGACATGTGGAGACGGGGGAAGGGAAGCAGGTGAACAGAGATAAGGAAAAGGAGGGGATGGACTAATGGGAGGTAAGAAACCTCATTTACATGTGTTCGTTTGTACGTATTTTATGCCCACAGGCGTATCAAGTATTAAGAAAACCACAAGTTGGAAGCCCGAGAAGATCTTATTCATCCATATAGACGCGAGAACATGCACTCGTTCATGGTGTCTCAATGAAAGCTAGTAAGCCCTAACTATACGTAGGTAATAAAAATAACAAATTTTCAAGCCTGGTGGTTTAATATGAAATATTCATTTAAAAATATCACATATAAATATTTTATATCATACCAACAAGCTAGAACATTTTATTTTTTTATAATATTGTGGCTGTCTGAGACACACTCCATTATGAAGTCAAGATAAAATACGTAGAAAACGTATCTGGCCACAAAATAACTGTCATAATTAGAACGGTTGTTGCTGTTGCTTCTGCTGTTGTGGTCTTCATTCCACAGACTGATTTGATGCGGCTTTCCACGCTATCCTGTGCCGGGCAAACCTCTTCATCTAAGAATAAGAACGGCTATTTGCATCCTTATGTATTTGTTTACTGTATTCTCCCTCGGTCTCCCTCTACGATTTCTACCCCACACACTTCCTTCCAAAGCTAACGAATCCTTGAAGTCTCAGAATGTGTCCCACCAACGTATCCCTTCTCTTAGGATTTGACAAAAACTCATTTTCCCCCAATTTTTGCCGATCATTAGTTCCGCGATTTACCCATCTAATCCTTATCATTCGTCTATAGTACCAATTTCGAAAGCTATCATCTTTCTCTCTGATCTCCTTATCGTCCACGCTTCATTCACATACAATGCTACACTCCAGACAAATGCTTTTAAAAAGGACTTCCTAACATTTAAATTAATATTGGATATCAACAAATTTTGCTTCTTCAGAAATGCTTTTCTTCCCATAGCCATTTTATACCTTCTTTACTTCGGCCATCAGAAGTTATTTTGCTACCCAAACAACAAAACTCATCTACTGTTATTATGGTCTTATTACCTAATATAATTCCTTCAGCATCGCCTGATTTTCTAAAACTATATTCCATTATTGTTCTGCTCTTATTATGTTCATCTTATACCCTCCTTTCAACACACTGTCTATTCCATTCAATTGCTCTTCTGTTGTTATGGTATTCAGTCCGGAGACTGGTTTGATGCAGCTCTCCACCCTACTCTATCCTGAGCAAGTCTTTTCATCTCCTCATAAGAACGGCAACCCACATCCACAAGAATCTGCTTACTATACTCGTCTCTTGGTCTCCCTCTACGATTTTTACCCCACACACTTCCCTCCAATGTTAAATTTACGATTCCTCGATGTCTAAGAATGTGTCCTACCAATCGATCCCTTCTTTTAGTCAAGGTATGCCAAAAATTCCTTTTCTTACCAATTCTGTTCAGTACCTCTTCATTAGTTATGCGATCTACCCACCTAATCTTCAGCATTCTTCTATAGCACCACATTTCAAAAGCCTCTATTATCTTCCTGTCCGCACTGCTTCTCGTCCATGTTTCACTCCCGTACAAGGCAACACTCCACACAAATGCCTTCAGAAAAGACTTCCTTACACTTAAATTAATATTTGATGTTAGCAAATTTCTCTTTTTCAAAAATGCTTTTCTTCCCATTGCCATTCTGCATTTTATATCCTCTGTACTGCGACCATCGCGTGTTAGTTTACTACCCAAGTAAAAAAAACTCACCTACCACCAAATATAATTCCTTCAGCATCGCCTGATTTTCTAAAACCGCATTCCATTATTTTTGTTTTGCTCTTGTTAATGTTCATTTTATACGCCCTCTTCAACACACTGTCCATTCCATTCAAATGCTCTTCCAGGTCCTTTGCTGTCTCTGACAGAATTACAATGTCATCAGCAAAACGCAATGTTTTTATTTCTTCCCCCTGAACTTTAATCCCTATTCCAAATTTTTCCTTGCTTTCCTCTACCGCCTGCTCGATGTACAAATTGAATAACATCGGACAAAGGCTACAACCCTGTCTTACTCCCTTCCCAACTGATGCTTTCCTTTCATGCCCTTCGAGTCTAACAACTGCGGTCTGGCTTTTGTACAAGTTGTAAATAACTCTCCTTTCCCTGTATTTTACCCCTGCTGCCTTCAGAATTTGAAAGAGTGTATTCCAGTCAACATTGGAAAACGCTTTCTCCAAATCTACAACAGCTAAAAATGTAGGTGTGCCTTTCCTTAATCTATCTTCTAAGATAAGACGTAAAGTGAGTATTGCTTCCTACGTTCCTCCTGAACCCAAACTGATCTTCCCCGAGGTCGGCTTCTACCAGCTTTTCCATTCTCCTGTAGATAATTCGTGTTAAAATTTTGCAATCATGACTTATCAAACTGATGGTTCTGTAATTTTCACACCTGTCTGCGCCTGATTTCTTTGGAATGGGGATTATTACATTTTTCTTAAAGTCTGAGGGTATTTCGCCAGTCTCATACATCCTACACACCAGTTCAAATAGTCTTGTCATGGCTGGCTCTCCCAGAGACTTCAGTAGCTCTGAGGGTATGTCATCTACTCCTGGGGCCTTGTTCTGACCTAGGTCTTTCAAGGCTCTGTCAAATTCATCTCTCAGTATAGTATCTCCTATTTCATCTTGATCTACTTCCTCTTCCCTTCCTACAACATCGTCTCTAAGTTCATTTCCTTTGTAGAGCTGCTCTATGTACTCTGTCCACCTTTCAGCTTTCCCTTCTTTGCTGAGAACTGGTTTCCCATCCGAGTTCCTGATATTCGTAGAGGTGCCTTTCTTGCCCCCAAATGTCTCCACAGAGTTTATGTATCTCCTCTCTGAACTTTAATTTCCGCTATGAATCTCGCATTCCAGTCCTTCACAGCTAGTTGAATGTATAG
Organism: Locusta migratoria; assembly: GCA_026315105.1. Classification (NCBI taxonomy): domain Eukaryota; kingdom Metazoa; phylum Arthropoda; class Insecta; order Orthoptera; family Acrididae; genus Locusta; species Locusta migratoria. The sequence goes on along the minus strand of CM048746.1, from coordinate 192,310,486 downwards.
ATTGAACATCATTGGGGACAGGCTACAAACCTGTCTTACTCCCTTCCCAACCGCTGCGTCCCTTTCATGTCCTTCGATTCTGATAACTGCTGTCTGTTTTTTGAAGAAGTTGAATATAACTCTTCGCTCACTATATTTTACCTCTGCCACCTTCAAAATTTCTAATAGTATTCCATTCAACACTGTCTCCAGATATACAAGGGTCTTTCCTTCCCATAACGTCTTAGATAAAGCGTAACGTATTGCCTTCTGTATTCCTACATTTCTCCTAAATTCAAATGATCTTCTCCAAGGTCAGATTATACCAGATTTTGCCATTAGTTTGTAAATAATTGGTGTTACTATTTTGCCTCAATAACTTGTTTGACTAGTAACTGTGAGACTATTCGTGTTATAGTATGTTCAGCAGTTTGAAATGCTGGAAATAAAATCTCTTATTGAAACAGAAACCCAGGGTAATGTAAATTACTGACATTTACTGAGAATCTGAAAATTGTGCAACTGGATTAGCTGAATATTCAGATTTGCGATGAATGATTCATTCCCTGCGGAATTGATGCACAATTACAACTGTAACGGGGCCCTGTATGAATATCGGAATTCATGGAAATCATTCATAACCAATAGCTGCCAATTAATGGTCGCAGCTCTATTTGTTCCGCAGAGGAAACAGTGTGTTTGATAATCTGAGGGTAATATCTTTCAATCATTAATTTAGGAAAATGTGATTCACGCTAGATACGATGCTTTACTCAATTTATACAAGTCTGTTCACGTCGGTTACAGAATAACAACACTATGGTTCCGTTTTGCAGCTATGTTATTTATCGTAGTGCACGTGACCAGGAAAAATCACCTAGAAGTTTATAAATAGCTATTTAGCAGTTGCATTAGAGCTCTATATATTGCCCCGAGACACCCTATAAACCGATAGCGCCACCGACTGCGGTGCTGACGGTCGCCGGTTCAATCCCGTCCACCGGCAAAGAATTATTTCTTTGTAATTAACATTTACAGAATGTTCTACGTCTTTCTTATGTTCACTTGTAAATTATACTTGTTTCTTCTGTCTGTGTATAAATAGCAGAGCACTCTGACCGAGAGGCAGTCAGTGATGCGTGTATGTTAAGTTCGTAATAAACGTTATTTCAGTATAAATGCTGTGTTCAGTTGCCTTCGAAGTCAAGCCTGCTTCCATTTCAAGGTGACATTGCTTGGTGGAGGCGCCGGGTAACATGTGCAATAGCTGCATCACCGTGGCTCCGATTAGGCAATGTAGAAGCCGGCGCGTACACTGACTGGAACCGGAATACAAGGGATATACCGAGTACATCCTTCCAAAGCTCCGTATGATCAGAAGAATCATGGACACGAAGCCAGCTGCACATCAGACACCCGTCAGTGTTCTCTGGAGACAGGCTAAAAGGGTTCGACCGAGTCGCCAAGTACAACAAGTGGGATCATACGATGAGCTTGAACAACGTTTACTTCTACCTGGACGGAACAGCCCAGCAATGGTTTGCAAACAACGAACACAAGTTGAATGACTGGGAGACGTTCTAGGAGGAACTTAAGAAGACGTTTGGAGACCGCCAGTGACAAATCCGCTCGGCGGAAGAACAACTGAAGACCCGGGCCCAACGACATGGTGAGCCGACACAGTCGTACATACAGAATGTTTGGGCTCTGTGTAACATAGTGAATCCAAATATGACTGAGGCCGACAAAATCACGCACCTGAGAAGGGTATTGCAGAAGACAAGTACCGAGCTCTTCTGATAAAAGACGTCGCTATGACGGAAGAGTTCATTAAGTGGTGCCAGCGTACTGAAGAGATGCAACAAAGGAGGGTCACTCCCCAACGTAGTCCCTATGGCCGTTGTGGAAGATCAGCATGGCTGCGCTTCTCTCATACGACAAATTGTGAGAGAAGAATTACAACAATTTATGGCAGCCGGGACTGTTAGACAAGCGAGCATCAGATCATGGCCATGGATGTAAGCCCTGTAAGTGACGAGGGAGCCGACGCCGCTGAGGAAGAGGAATTTCAGGCAATAGCTCCTTTCTTCCCAGCCAATCGCACCCGACGTGAAGAATGGCGTCGCCCTGCTATGACTTACGCTGCAGCCGCCAAACGGCAGCCCATGAACCGGCAGACGCCGTCACAACCAACTTCCCCGGCAACTATGTCGTCCCGCAGAACAGACGTCTGGAGGACAGAAGACAACACACCACTGTGTTTCCAATGTGGGCGCCCTGGACATTTCGTACGCTACTGCAGAGAGAGAGAGAGAAGGCGAGTATTCGACGATTATTTTGCCGCAACACGTCAGCCATCAGAGCAGTTCTATCCCATGCAATCACCCGCTGATGAGTTCAGTCGAACTATGGGAAGAAGCCCATCGCCGTACCCAAGACGAGGTCGCTCCCCGACGCGCCGCAGCCGTTCACCGTCGCCGTATAGAGGTACCAGCCGCTCCCCTAGCCGCCGCGGCCAGGAAAACTAAGCGAGGCGACCATCTACGGAGGTGAGGCCGCCGCAGATGAAAATCCTCCATGGACGACAATCGCTAAGATGTCGGGAAATCTCATCGACGTCATAATCGACGGCCAACCTGTCTGGGCACTTGTTGATTCGGAAGCGTCTTTTTCTGTATTGTCGAATAATTACCGCCACACACTAATGAAGACAGTGTTCTGTGATATGAGGGCAACTGTGCTGAAGCTCGTGAATGGAAGGTATATCCAGCTAGCATGAAGATGTGTCGCAAGAATAACCATGAACAACAGGACCCAGCCGTTTGAATTTGTCGTGTTAACAGAATGTAGTCACAATATCATCCTCGGATGGAACTTCCTTCAGGCATCCCAAGCTATCATTGACTGTGGAAGATCTGAGCTGCAAATTGAAGAAGTTGTTCCGACGGATACACGTAATACAGAATTTTCTGGGAAGTTATTTGCCGTTGACAATGTGACGATCTCGCCGTTGACGATGAGAAGAGTTGCAGTCACAAACACAGATGAGCGATTAAACTGTGAAGTGCTTGTTGATAATAAAAAGTTTATCAGCCTCAACAAAGAAATTTACATACCAGCGGCTATCATAAGCATTACCGGAGGTCGAAGAGAGAGTTGAATCACAAATTGTCACGAGCAGTCGCAACTTATCCCCAAAGGAATTTGTATCGGGACAGCTGAACCAATCCAAGACGGTGGGCTCAACGTCATTAACGAAGATCCATGCTCTGCTGTTAGTAAAGAGAACACGGTGGAGGAAACAAACGGGGAACTGGCAATAGGGCCCGGAGTGACCAAGGAACAACGCCAGCGGATGTTAGGTATACTATGTCAATTTTCGGGTGCATTCACACCTCAGCAGGGAAAAAAGTCAGACGAAACGGCCCACGATAAGGCACCGTATAATAACTGGGGATCATGCACCAATTAGCCAGCGATCGTATAGAGTGTCGCCAGCTGAAAGACGTATAATTCGGGAGGAAGTGGAGAAAATGTTGCACGTTAGCATTATTCAACCTTCGGAGAGTCCTCGGTGGTTTCCGGTGGTCCTTTTAAAGAAGAAGAATGGCACGTGGCGATTCTGTGTGGACTATCGACCACTGAACAAAATCACAAAGAAAGATGTCTACCCACTGCCGCGCATCGACGACATCTTACACTTCTCAACTATGGACATGCAAACAGGCTACTGGCAAATCGATGTTGACGAAGCTGTCAGGGAGAAGACGGCTTTTATTACACCTAACGGCCTCTATGAATTCAAAGTAATGTCGTTTGGATTATGTAATGCTCCGGTCACATTCGAACGCATGATGGACAACTTGCTTTGACGCCTTAAGTGGAAGAAGTGTCTTTGCTATTTAGATAATATTGTCATTTTCTCGAAAATATTTGAAGAACATCTGAGTCGCCTTGCAACTGTGCTCAAGTGAGTTCTGGCTGCAGGACTCCGCTTCAATCCAAAGAAGTGCCTCTTCGTCGCCAAAGAGATAAAACTCCTGGGGCACCTAGTCAACGGAGATGGTGTCCGTCCTGATCCAGATAAAGTAAGGACAGTCACAGAATTTCCAACTCCTCAGCACATTCGTGATGTGAGAAGTTTTCTCGAGCTGTGCTCATACTACCGACGTTTCATAAAAGGATTTTGTAACAAGGCACGTCCATTAAAAGAACTTCTGCAGGGAGACGCCAAGTTTTACTGGGATGAGACAAAAGAAAGAGCTTTCCGGGCACTTAAGGAGGTTCCACCTTCCGCACAAGTGCTAGCCTTGTACGACGAGATTGCGGAAAAGGAACTTCACACAGACGCCAGTGGTTATGGGAATGGTGCTGTTCCTGTACAAGTTCATGAAGGTGCTGAAAAGCCGATAGCCTATGCATCAAGAGTACTCTCAAAGTCCGAGATAAACTACTCTACAACTGAAAAAGAATGTCTCGCAGTTATTTGGGCTATCAACAAGTTCCAACCGTATTTATTCGGCAAACCATTCACCGTCGTGACAGACCACCATTCTTTGTGTTGGGTGACTAGCTTGAAGGATCCATCAGGTCGACTAGCAAGATGGGCACTAAGATTCCAAGAGTACGATGTCACAGTGGTATTCAAGAACGGGCGCAAACACAAGAATTCCGACTGCCTTTCGAGGAATCCATTAGAGAAACACGACATCATAAATGAAATTTCAGCCGTCACTGAATTTGATGACGTTACAGCTGAACATAGGGAAGATCCAGCACTATTAAAAACGATAGAGGCCTTTGAGAAAGGAGAACCGACCAATGGAGAGTTCCAACTTATAAACGAAACATTGCATAAGAGCAACTACGATCCACTGGGCCCCAAATGGCTACTGATAGTTCCAGTTCATCTCCAGCCAATTATTCTAAAATATTTCCATGCTGTACCAGTATCCGGTCATCTGGGATTCGTGAAGACCCTAGAAAGAGTCAGACGCAGGTATTACTGGAAATATCTCTACCGATCTGTCAAGCACTATGTGAGTCACAGTAAAGAGTGCCAGAAACGGATGCATGTGCCGCAATTACCTCCAGGACATCTCGTACCGATTCCGCCGGCAGCAGCTCCATTCCACCGAGTTGGGATCAATCTCTTAGGGAGGTTCCAAAAGTCGATAACCGGTAACCGATGGATAATAGTCTGCACTGACTACCTCACACGCTACGCTGTCACCAAACCAGTGCCGACTGCAAAACCTCCAGATATCGCAAAATTCATTGTAGAAGACATTATTTTGAAGCATGGAGCACCACATGTCATGATCTCTGATCGTGGAAAAGTATTCCAGTCAAAACTAATATCACGGTGCGACATTGTCCACAGAATGACAACTGCATACCATCCTCAGACAAATGGTCTTACGGAAAGTTTTAACAAGACTTTAGCCGATATGCTGTCGATGTACGTCGATGTTGAGCAGAAGGATTGGGATACAATTCTGCCAGGCGTGACATTTGCCTACAATACCGCAAGACAAGACACCACAGACTTCACGCCGTTTTTCCTGCTTCATGGCCGTGAAGCTGAGACGACAATGAATATTCTGTTCCCTTTCCAACCGGACGACGCTCAGGATGACTATGTTAAACAGCTCATCACCAGGGTCGAAGAAGCAAGACAGCTGGCTCGCATACTGACACTGGACGCCCAGGAGAAGGACGTCAGCGGTATAACGACAAGCACCGACATGTTGTGTACAGCCCAGGAGATCTGGTATGGATTTTTACCCCTGTACGGATGGTTGGACTGTCAGAAAAGTTATCGAAGCTATACTTTGGTCCGTATCGTGCCATACACCGCCTTGTCAGACGTCACATACGAAGTTGAGGATTATGAGCCGTCGTCGAAACGACAAAAACGAAGACACATTGTTCATGTCCTGCGCATGAAGGCTTACTACGATCCTGAAGAGCAGGTAGGCGACAATGGCTTCTTGTTCAATGCCACGACAGGAACGTCTGTCGGCGATAGTCCCCCCCCCCCCTTATTTTTTTTTTTTTTTTTTTTTTTTTTTTCCGCGTGAGTCCATGTACGTCGACTGCCGGCGTGGCGCAGGGGATAGCCTCACGGACTGCGGTGCTGAATGTTGCCGGTTCAATCCCGCCCAGTGGCAAAAAAAATTTTCTTTGTAATTAACAATTCCAGAATGTTCTACATATTTCTTATGTTCACTTGTAAATTCTACTTGTTTCTTATGTTAACTGTTCTTCTAATTTCTGGTAAATTCTGTGTATAAATAGCAGTGCACTCTGCCTGAGAGGCAGTTAGCGCTGCGTGTATGTTGAGTTCGTAATAAACCAGCTTTCAGTATAAGTCTTGTGTTCAATTGCTTTCGAAGTCAATCCTGCTTTCAGTTCAACGCGACAATATCAACAGTGGAAATCTAAATAACGTTGCAAGAACCCCTCCTAGTACTAAATCTATACTGGAGCTGTAGGCATTCTTAGGAGTCCATAGAGGATGGTGAAGGGGACGTGCGGACTTCCCATCCAGGATCTGCAAAAGAAGCTGACCCACCTTCGAGTCAGAATTGTGAGCCGACGTGTAGGATTACGGGTAGGTATTTCTTCTGAACAAAATTCGGGTTGCCAGATATTGGGGGCTTTATTGCTAGCCTCTCCATAATACAAAGTTAAAGTATTTTAATTTTACTGCGGATACTGAGAGCATATTCCTACTTGTCCGGTACGGATTAGGTCCTTGCACCGACTGATTACAGTGGCGCGCAGCCAAGACCTCCTACCAAATTTCGTGTGTCGTCGTACATGTTCGGAAAAGTTATTTAAAGATCTAGTCATTCATTTATTTAGTTATCTGAACAATATTAAACAAAGTAACATTACCAGCACCGACTTTGATGACCTTTAGCCTGCTTCTACAGCCTGTACGCCACCAAATATTGTTAAATCTATATCTATATCTTGTCAAATCATAGCAGTTACTTTTACTCGGGAGTCTGAGCACATAGAACGGCATGAGCCAGCCAGCTGCCTGTCACGTGAGCGGAGGTAACTCACTCTCAATCCGTCATCACACGGAACGTGTATCTGAAAGAGTGTGATCAACGTGCCGAGTTTTTCACGTCGCAACGTGCGAATAGCACGTTGGGGAGGCTTTCCCAACGTGTGGGGCAGTGTTAAGCTTGCCAGAAATTCGCAGCGTCCGTCTGAACGATCACCAGTAAGACGGGAGAATGACACCGACGTCACACCATGCGGTTATCTAGGGGAGGGGGGGAGCTCTGGTCGGTAAAGAGTTGGAGACGCCATAATGGTCGTTAGTGGAAGCTGATATTCTCATCTGTATCTATAAATGTGAATGTCTGTTCGGAGTACGTTTATCACGTCTCAACCACAAGACATAAAGAGCTAAAAATTTGTACACTTACTAATGTCTATCCGGCACGTTTTTATGGCGATCGTATAGCTATTTATCTATATATATTAATGTGAATGTCTATTCACTATACGCTTATCACGTCCGAACGACAAGACGCAGAGACTTAAATATTTGTATAGTTACTAATTTAGGAACGGTTTTATAGCGATCTGATAGATATTTAGTAATTTGAAGAATATAACGCGAAATGCGGAACAATAATTACTCTTTGAAAATTATATTTACTCTTTGAAAATGGTTTAATTGGTTGCATTGTTGTTTGAGTGTTGATAATGATAAAAGGGTGGAAAGTTATCGGTGTATATAAAATTCTGCAGCGAAAACTACAGAACGCAAATGAATGGTCTGTGTGTAATTGTTGTCCGAAGTCTCCCGTTCTCACCATAGCAGTTCCATGCCGATAGCTATAAGGGGGTTGAAGATATGGTGGTTGAAAGTCGTCAAACTATAAAAAAAATCGGACTGAAGGCCAGCGATGATGTTTGCGACTATATGGCAAGGAGGTTACATACAGCGAAACGTGATGCCGCAGACCATATCTTTGGTCTATGCGTGCTATGATGTCTTCAGCTCTTTCTCTGTAGGGATAAGCATACGAATAAAGAAATATAAGAATAAATAAATAGCACACTAATGAAAGATAGCTTATCAATCATAATCAACCAACACGCTAACGGAGCCGCGGGTTTAAGCTAGTAATAAATAATAATAAGTTAAAAATAATAACTTCGCGCTATAGTTTTGGGACTTCCCCGGCTCATAGGCGCGGCAGCCGCAGCAGAATATCTCAGGGCAGCAGCGGTCTGGAGCCTTCGTTACCCCACCCCCTCAGCTGATGCCAGATGGTGCGTCTCGGCCGTGGGAAACTATACCGGCTCTTGCTGTCGGCGAGCTGCCTAGCGGTGCCTAAAGAAGTATTTGTCGCCTGCTCGCGCACAAAATCTGTCTATTAATTAACTAAATAAAATGAAATAAAAAAATTATACCTCCATATACAACCCTCACATTGTAGAAACGACGTCTGTAAATAGCATTATTTAGTAGCGTCTTTATTACGATTCCTTTTTTGCAACGGTTAAGTTTGTGGTCATTTGAAACCGTTAGCACAAGACATAAACGTAATACGTTCGTAACTTTTAACCTTCGGGTACGACGACCGTATCGGAACGGCTTTGTCCGCACTGTCGCACCAGCCTACGTTCGTACCCGTAAGTTTTCGCCTTCCTGTTGTCTGTATCTGACGTCTGCACTTGCTCCCTTCTGAGAATGAATGACTGGAATTACTTACGTTTTCGAGAAACTTTGTATACTTTCAATGTACGAACTGAAATTGACAGTTATGTTTACTGACTGGTTAAAGTAGCGCCGCTGCGTAATAAGCCGTGCGTACTGAGGCGCCGTTCTGCGGTGGACGCGACCGTTCGCCATCGGAGATTCGAGTGCTCCCCCGCCCATGAGTGTATGTGTTGTCCTTATATTAGTTTAACTTAGTTTAAGTAGTTTGTAAGCTAGGGACTAATAACCCTGCAGTTAAGTCCCCTAGTTTTACAAACATTTTAAGAATCTTTATTTATTTTTTAAGTCAGACAAGGAAATGAAAAGAAAAACACCACAAAATATAGCCTGAACTGCAGACTCTGGCAGAGACTTCAGAGGTCACGAAGTTTTCGAAGTATTAAGAAGAGCAAGCGAAGATTGATCAAGTCATGATCCTAGACCTTCAAAGGCGAGAAAAGACAAAATTTCGAAAGTAGTGACTGTACATGGGTCAAAAATGGCGCGTTACAGTTAAGAAACCAATGTACAATACATTAGCAATCACAAAGTTCATAGGAGCAAGCGAGGGTGCAAAAATGTAGCCTTCAAAGGGCTAATTTCATCAGTTTTAATTGATGTGATGACGAAACACGAAATGGACAGATAAAGAGAGGAGATGGAAATCGGGGGAAGGAGGAGTAGATGGACTAAAAATAAAATACGATTGATCTTCTAAAGTGCAATTATAAGTCTCATAGTTCTGAGGAATTAAACCGTCTGATTATCATATTTATGAACAAAATGTACAAACAAAAAGTTTCAGTCACCGGCTCTATGATAAGTAACAGTCTTCACTTTCCTATCACGTAGCCACAACAGCGCAAAGGAGTGAGTTTGTTGTTGTTTTTTTGGTCTTCAGTCCGGAGACTGGTTTGATGCAGCTCTCCTCAATACCCTATCCCGAGAAAGCCTCTTCAACTCCACATAGGAATGGCCACCTACATCTGTCTGAATCTGCTTACTGTCTTGGTCTTCCTCTGCGGTTTTACCCCTACACTTCCCTCCAACGCTAAATTAACATTTCCTTGACGTGTGTCCTATCCTTCTTTAAGTCAAGATATGCCAGAAATTCCTTTTCTCCCCAAATTCTGTTCAGTACCTCCTGATTAGTTACGCGATCCACCCACCTAATCTTCAGCATTCTTCTATAGCACCACATTTCAAAAGCCTCTACCCTCTTCCTGTCCGCACTGTGTTCCTACATTCTCCTGTACTGATCTTCCCCGAAGTCGGCTTCCACCAGGTTTTCTATCCTTCTGTAAATAATTCGTGTTAATATTTTGCAACCATGACTTATTAAACTGATGGTTCTGTAATTTTCACACCTGTCTGCACCTGCTTTCTTTAGAATGGGGATTATAACATTTTTCTTAAAGTCTGAGGGTACTTCGCCTGTCTCATACGTCCTACACACCAGGTGAAATAGTTTTGTCATGGCTGGTTCTCCCAGAGACTTCAGTAACTCTGAGGGAATGTCATCTACTCCAGGGGCCTTGTTTCTACTTAGGTCTTTCAGTGATCTGTCAAATTCATCTCTCAGTATAGTATCTCCAATTTTATCCTCATCTACTTCTTCTCTCCTTCCTACAATATTGCCTTTCAGTTCATTTCCTTCGTAGAGCCTCTCTATATACTCTTTCCACCTTTCAGCTTTCCCTTCTTTGCTGAAAACTGGTTTTCCATCGGTTTTCTTGATATTCATAGAGCTGTTATACTTATCTCCAAATATGTATTTTATTTTCCTGTAGGCTACATCTATTCTTCCGCTATTTATACATTCTTCCACATCCTTGCATTTGCCTTCTAGCCACTCCTGCTTAGCCATTTTGTACTTCCTGTCAATCTCATTTTTTAGTCGTCTGTACTACATTTTGCCTGTTTCATTTACTGCATTTTTATATTTTATCCTTTCATCGATTAAAATTAGTATGTCCTGTGAAACCAAGGATTTTTTGCTAGGTCTTGCCTTCCTACCTTTTTGTCCTCTGCTGCCTTCACTATTTCATCTCTCAATGCTACCCATTCCTCCTCTACTGTTTTATTTTCCCCCCTTTCTGACAATTGTTGCCTAAAGCTCCCTCTGAAATTCTCAAGAACTTCAGGTTCCTTCAGTTTATCCAGGTCCCATTTCCTTATTTTCCTACCTTTCTGCAGTTTTCTCAGTTTCAGCCTACAATTCTTGACCAATAAGTTATGGTCAGAGTTTATATCTGCCCCTGGGTGTGTCTTACAGTTTAAAACCTGGTTCCGGGATCTATGTCTTAGATTATGAAATCTATTTGGTATCTCCCGGTGTCTCCTGGTCTCTTCCACGTTTACAACCTTCTTTCGTGATTCTTAAACGAGATGTTTTTGTTATAACTAAATTATGTTCCGTGCAAAATTCTACCAGGCGGCTTCCTCTTTCATTCCTTTTGCCCCGACCATATTCACCTACTATCTTCCCTTCACTTCCTTGTCCTACCACCGAACTCCAGTCTCCCATAACAATTAAGTTTTCCTCGCCCTTAATTGTCTGAATAATTTCCTTTAGCTCCTCATATATTTCTTCGATCTCCTCATCATCGGCAGAGCTAGTTGGCAGATATACTACTGTGGTCGATGTTGGCTTCGTATCTATCTTGAGTACGATAATACGATCACTGTGTTACTCATAGTAGTTTACCCGCATTCCTATTTTGTTATTCATTATCAATCCTACTCCTGTGATACCCCCAACTGATTTTGTATTTATAATCTTGTACTCACCTGACCAGAAATCCTGTTCCTCTTTCCACCGAACTTCAATAAACCCCACTACATCTAACTTCAAACTTTCCATTTCTCTTTTTAAATTTTTAACTTCCCAACTCGATTAATGGATCTAACATTCCACGCTCCGATCAGTAGAATGCCAGTGTTGTCTTTCCTCTGATGATCTCATCCTCCTGACCGGCCGCGGTGGCCGACAGGACTGAGGCGCTCCAGTCACGGTCTGCACGGCCACTATGGTTGGGGGTTCGAATGCCTCCTCGGGCATGGATATTTGTGCCGTCCTTAGTCTTAGCTAGTTCAGAAGTAGTTTGTAAGCTAAGGTAATTAAGTCCTATAAGTTCTACAAACATTTGAATATTTTTTTCATCCTCCTGAGTAGTCCCCGCCCGGAGATCCGAATGAGGGACTATTTTACTCCGGAATATTTTACCCGAGAGGATGCCATCATCATATGTGAATACAGTAGAACTGTTTATTTGATTGATATACTCAGCGAATTCTTTTATTTCAAGCTTTTATCCATTATCGGTGAAGAACACTGTGTGGTGAATATAAGTATCTCGAAAAATAGCAAACATTTTCCACTTGCGGAATGTTTCTATTCAACTTTTTCCATAAAATGTTTCGATATGCATAGCACATCGGCATCAGATGGTAAGACAAACTTTTACATAACATTTGGTGTACGATGGAATTGACAGATAATTGATATCATCATTAAATACGAGGGTTGGAACTTAAATAGTGGCAACACTGCTGTGGAGACACTATTCAATGGAATCTTCTATTTTCGCTGATAGAACATACCTTCCTTACCTCCGAACAAATGGACTCGCCCGTCCCACGTCACCGGCGTGCGCACAATCGAGGGAAACACACTCACTTGTGAGCGAGCGGTCTAACGTAACGGTGTCACTATGTTTTAGGAACAGGAACAAACATAGTCGGATCTGCACGACAGTGTCATCAAGTTCTTCAAGAGGTGCCAGAGCCGAGCGTGGTCAAAGTTATGGTGATTCTCGTGTACGACTGTGATGGTGTTATCCTAAGGCATTACGTTCCTCCACGGGAGACCGCCAGTGCACAGTATTACTATTCGTTTTTGGAGCATCACCTGTACCAGCTTTGCGAAAGAAGCGACAACGCTTTCTGCGCAACCGATCCATTATTTTGCACGACAATGCGCGGGAGCACACAGAGGAAGTTGTGGCTGCTCTGGGACTTGGGAAGAACTGTACCATACATCATACTCCCCGGAGTAAGTCCTCGTGATTTTCATTTGATTCAGAAGATGAAGGAACCACTTCGTAGCATTCGCTTCAGAACTGATCTAGAGATTCGACATGCAGTAAACAGCTCCATTCTCACCATCCACAGAACAGGCTCTGCTAACTGTTTACTACGCTTCCACATTGCTGGCAACGGCTTCTACACAGCGCTGATGACTACTTTGAAGGACAATAACAGCTGAAAACATGTAACTTTTCTATCGGTTATGAATAAATAGTTGTCACTATTTAATTTCCAACCCTCGTATATTGTGGTATGCTATTTATTTCAGACCGTGAATTTAGCATAGGATGGAAGTGTGTGGTGTAAAAAGAGACCAAGACATGAAAACAGTAAGCAGATTCAAATGGATGTAGGTTGCCGTACTTATGAGGAGATGAAGTAGGGCAGAGAACTGCATCAAACCAGTCTCCGTACTGAAGACAACAAAAACAACATTTATTTCATATTGGTATAACTGGTAACCTCCATAAAACCATTCTTGTTAATCACACTTTTTGCTTTGCAGCTACTCGATACACATTTCAACACACTTCTCACACTCAATACAAAAGATCTTTGGTTTGTTTATTTCTGTATTGCGTTTGTGTTGAAGTGTGTATCGAGTAACTGCAAAGAAAAAAGGTGAGATTAACCAGAATGCATAATTATATTGAGGTTACCAGCTATGTCAATATGGAATAAATAACACACCAAAATGTATTTAATGATGAAACCAATTATTTGTGAATCCTACCGTCCACCAAATGTTATGTAAAACTTGGTCTTACCATCGATGATGAAATTCTAGGCATAACAAACCGGTTATGGCGAATGGTGAATGAACCCATACCACATAAAAGGCGATGTGTTGATACCCCATTATTTTATTGCTTTTCCTTCCATTTCATATCAGAGGTCGCCACAACAGAGTGTGGTTGTATTTAGCTAGTTAACATAAAAGCACATCTATAGTTACTGTGAATGAATAAATGAATAAATCGTTTCATTCGCGGAGTATTCCGCGAGAACAGAATAAGCTACGTTTACATCTGCATTCTGTCATTTTCTTTCTTTGGCGAAATTTCTTTTCAGTCTCTCTCTAAACCCAGACTGTACAGCAATTTAAACAGGAGGCGTTAATTACAGGGAATGTTGTCACAAACATCAGGGAGGCCAGTGCTCGTGGAATTATTCACTCAGTGGTCCTCTCTGTTCAGTCGCACACAGTTTTTCCTTTTAAACTGGAGATTACGCTGAACAATACGCCAGAGGCCACTAAACATGGAAATCCGTGAACTACTCCCCAGGGAACTGTGGCTCGTTATCTGCGCCAGACACAAATGGACAAATGATGTAGTTGCAGAGTAAACAAATCAATAGGAGCAGACGGGGGACACTTAAAGAGGATGGTAGGTCTCTGAACTTCTCAGTGAAGAACACGCGTAATCCCCTCCGTATACGGTGATGAAGTGCACTGATTGATAACACGGTGTAGAAATTTAATTTGAGGTTCCCTACACCTTGCGCAATACGGAGAACTGCAGAGTGTAAAAAAAACTTATCCATATGTGGAAAATTTCAGGGTGATTGATCAAACTGAATTTGTCGTTCCTATTATCAGTTATGATCAAGAGTGTATGAAAAATTTCTATTTTTATTTTATAGTTTGTCCAAATTTTCCAAAGTTCCTTTGTTATAACGAAAACATAATAACGCAATTTAGAGTTTGAATCTTGAGTTTATGGACACTCATTCACACAGAACTCGCAAAGAAAAAAACATTTTCATTTTTTTCTAAATTACTTCCTTATCCGGGCAACTTTTACATTGTTCATTTTCCTAAACACGCTATTCGGACTATCATTTAAACCAGTGCAGCCGTTTTGAGATTACGTGCTTACCAACGAAAAAAAAAATTATTTACATAGATTCTTAGGACGTGGTTACGTAAATTAAATATATTTTACAAAAGAACGTAGTATCTGTGCTACTCTCATTTCATTCCAAATTTTAGAATAGTGAGATTATTTGACTGAAACTTGTTTCCATAGAGTTGAAATAATAGCTGCTATTTTCCGCCAGCTGAAATTAATGGTATCAAATAACATTACTGCACTGACTATCGACAGTCAGAGGTAATAATAAACAGATATTATTATAACCAGTATGAAATTCATTAAAGAATATTGATAATGCAGTTATCTACATGAAATATTTTGATACAAGCAACGAACAGAGACGCAGATTACAAACTTACTTGACAGTAATTGTGAAAAAGCTTCGTGAAGGGCTGTAATAACTCTCGTAAGATACTGAGCGCATTTGCTGTAAACATACAGAGTTGTTTCAGCAAATTTACAAAGCTCGATGAAACATGGGCCACATGTTGAAAGCACTGCAACAATACAGATATTGTACACACCAAAATTTAAAGAAATGTGCAGAGAAACGGAAACATCTGACACACTTCATTTGAAATTTTGGGGCTGACATGTCGTAGTAGATGACTAAATGTTTCCCAAAAGTTTTATCTCCGGCTACGGAAGACATCATCGGAGGTAAAGCATCGAATTGCGTCCAATCATTGTAGGTGTCGAATATATTGGTTTTGCACAGGACTCTACATTCCACGAATTGACGTCAGATACTACGCTATCTCTGGTATTGCGAACATAATCGGTAGAACCCTCTAGTCCAACTATCAAATCCAAATTTTGTCCAGTTAAACAACTCTCTGTTTTCTAATACCATTATTAGGGTGTTGATAAATCTGGAGGGCTTCTCTGTACGTGCGCACATAGAAGCATAAGTTTTCGATGTGAGACTAGTCTCGTTAACTATTATTTCCTGGTTGCCCCCTTGGTAAACATGTCACACTACAGTCGGGCAGGGGGCAGTTCCTCTTATGTTTACTTAAACCAGTGTTGACACTGAAATGAACGTATGACAATTTTGTCCGGGAGATCCTGCGTGTTTATTTTTATTTTTATTTATTTATTTATTTATTTATTTTTTATTTTTTTCGGTCTCCATGCGGAAGTCTTTTTACTTGACGCCACTTGAGCGATTTGCATGTCGATGTGTTGGCGTTAATGTTTCAATTGTGTCGCTGTAAACCACACCACAGCTACAAGGAATCCAAAAGATGACTTACAACTTTTAAAAATGTTAAAATGTTTTTTAAGCTTATGGGACTTAACATCGGGGTCATCAGTCTCTAAACGTACAAACTACTAATGAACTTCCTAATACTAAAGACAGAACAAACATCCATGCTCGAAGGATCATTCGAACCCCCGACGGGGAACGGCCTCGCACATCGCAGCATAGCGCCTGAATGCGTTCGGCCACTCCGCCGCGGCTTGACAGCTTTTGTGGAGCTTAAACAGACCTTTACCTAGTAACCCTTCAAGCTTTCCGGGCGATCTAATGACATCTTAAGTTGTCAGGTGTCTTGACGGATAACAGTGTAGAACTTGCACTTGAAAATCTGGTCTAGCATTTATGTCTCTGCCCTTCCCCCAGCTCCTGGTCTGTCTGAAAATAATTTGCACCCCATACTTGTCAGCACTTTTCTAACCCGTCCTGTAATCTTATTGTTGGACGCGGGAAAAAACCTTCACATAGGGCGTTTGTCGTTACTTGTTCACTTTGACTCTCTTAGTAGGGCAAAGTACTCGGTCTCTCATAGAATTCAGAGATGTTCAATTTATTGTTTTAAATGGTTCACACAATTTGTGCGCCCAGTTCACCATTGTTTTAATCAAACCTATTTTTTGTCTAGGGTGATGGTTGGAGTTCTTATGTAGCCTTCGTCCATCCACAAAGACGCATAATGAAATTTTAGCTGCCTGTGACTTTCTACTTCCATAGTAAACTGGATTGTGTGATTGGTACTGTTCGTATACACATGAAAATAAGATAAATTGAAGCCTGGAAATAGGACGTATCGGAAATTGTTTCTCAAGAAAGCAACCATGAAATAAAAGCCGGGCGGAATAGCCAAGCGCACCAAGGCACCTTGCTGCGGTGCGCGCGGCCGTTCACTATCGGGGGTTCGAGTCCTCCCTCCGGCATGGGTGTATTTTTCGTTCTTAGTTTAAGTTTGTAAGTCCTGGGACTAATAACCTAAGTCGGTGAGTCCCATAGGATTACAAACATCTGAACATTTGTTGAAATAAAATGTAACAGACTACTTCCATTTCGAGAACTTCACACTACCCATAGCACACGTATAAAGAATCCACCGATATTGATATTTTAATAGAAAAGATAAAGGTGTTAAATTACATAAAATTAGGATTTCAACGTTGCACCAGCGGCATGAGAATCTATTATTTTCTACTGATAATGTTGGCAATACGTGAGATAGTCTCGTAGTCAACGTCATGTGATGGATTGCAATTCCCTCTTCACTGCGTTCGTAATAGGCGCCCCATCGAGTTCTGGCCGCAGTTCGCCACTTTACCTCCGATGATGTCTTCCGCAGCCGTAGACGAAACGTCAGGGGAAAGTTCTACTAATCGACCTCGGCACATCAGAACGGAAGTATGAAGCGTGGCAATGGAAGCATGCTTTGTAGGAATTGACCCTTCAAGGACAATAATTACATAAAATCTCTGCATATAATACTATAACCTGACTTTAAATGGCAGATGGATATTAATACGGCAAAAGATCACAATGAATGCAATGCGTACGATGAAACGAGGTGTAATCCAACCACGAGGTTGGTAAGAAGTTCTTATGGAAGGCCGTTACATTCTTCCAGCAGCGTCGGTGACAACTGCTCGTTGCTCGTTTGTGCATGTGGACGTCTACAAACGCAACTCACATTCGCTCGGTGAGATTTAAATCAGGGAACTGAAGGCCAGTCCATTCATCCATTGAATTCTCGTATAATGAGCTACATCTTCTGCGTTTCTTCTATGAAGAAGCGCATTGTCACCCATAAAAATCAAATGGATGTTGATTCCATGTATGAGAAACCCACGTGGGAAGGAGTACAGCGTCACAATAACGTTGACCAGGGACTAAAACGTGTCCAAGATCTAAAATATCTGTAGTCTCATAGAAAGCGAGGCTTTCGCACACTTTCGATGATATTTCTAGGAGAATTACGTGTTTTAACTCTCTCATATGCTCTTTTTGGAAAATCAAAATTTGTTAGTTCTGTTTCAATGGTCTTTGAAAGGTGGACAATCTTTGAACGCGGTTCACTCATAGATGAATATTTGTGTGATGTAGTAGTCCTGTTTTATGTGCGACCTTCAAATGGTGCAACAAGCTCTGATTTAATTTCTATGAATAACATTGTAAAACGGCATCGAATACCGCAGGTATAGGAACTTTCGGAATGAGTGTAAAAGGGGTCTTTTGAAACAATTTCCATATCCATTTCCGTAATATTTACTATAGCTACCTTTATTGATTGTAAATGGTCTCCTTCGGTGTGGCCTCCACAAGTGAAACGCCACTCCCATCCCATTCCCCTCCCAGAAACAGTTTTGGGTACGTCTCTTGCTGCATCGAGTGAAGCGCCGTAAGCGAATTTTCTTTTATCATTTTCTTTATTTTTTGCGAAGCTTCGTCCTTACAGAGGGATTTTCAATTTTTGAAATAAATATCTACGGGAGGCAGGTCTGGAGAATAGGGAAGATACGGCAGCACATCGATTTCGTTTTTTACTGAAATACAGACATCACCGATGACTGTGCGGATGCGATATCATGATGCCAGATCCAGGAGTTATCTCTTCATCTACATCCACACCTGACGGTGTGTGGCGGAGGGTACCTTTAGTTCCACTATCGGTTCTCCCTCATTTTCCAGTCTGTTACTGTTCGCGGAAAGAAAAATTGTCGGTATGCCTCTGTATGGGCTCTAAACTCTCTGATTTTATCCTCATAATCTCTCCTCGAGATATACGTAGAAGGGAGCAATATACTGCTTGACTGTAAAGGTATGTTCTCGAAACTTCGACAAAAGCCAGTACCGAGCTACAGACCGTCTCTCTTGCAGAGTTTTCCACTGGAGTTTATCGATCATCTCCGTAACGCTTTCACGATTACTAAATGATACAGTAACGAAGCGCGCTGCTCTCCGTTGGATCTTCTCTACCTCCTCTAAAAACTATTCCTGGTACGGTCCCCACACTGGTGAGCAGTATTCAAGCAGTGGGCGAACAAGTGTACTGTAACCTACTTCCATTGTTTTCGGACTGAATTTCCTTAGGATTCTTCCAGTGAATCTAATTTATGCATCTGTTTTACTGACGATTTATTTTATATGGTCGTTCTATTTTAAATCACTCCTAATGTCTACTCCTAGATGATTTATGGAATTAACTGCTTCCAGTTGCTGACCTGCCAGAGTGTAGCTAAATGATAAAGGATATTTCTTTCTACATATTCGTAGCACATTACACTGGTCTATATTGAATTCAATTTCCATTCCCTGCACCATGCGCCATTTCGATGCAGATCCTCCTGCATTTCATTACAATTTTCCATTGTTACAACCTCTCTCATATACTACAGCATCATCCGCAAAAAGCCTCAGCGAACTTCCGATGTTATCGACAAGTTCATTTGTATGTACTAGAGCTCTGCATTTCGATGAAAACAACCGCTCGAGCCTTTCCCGTTTCGTGCCGCCGCTCGACGGCTGGGGTAGGCTCACGCTGCGCCACGGCTGTGGCCGTCTAATGCGCCACGTGGCCGGTCGCCCTCCGCCTCTCGGTTACCGGCGGAAGTGTCGAGCACTGCTGGGCGCTCGAGCGCGCTCGTAGTCTCGGCCGGTGACGGCGCGACCGCCGCGCGCTCAGCACTGTGGAATCGCATTAGAAAACGACCTCGCTTTGAGCAGCGCAGTCAGCGTTATGGATCAACGAACTATAGGTCGTAAACGCTCCATTCATGAAACAAAAAAAAGTATTGTAGAGAGAATTAGGAGCGGCTCGTTAGTCCTGAAGAAGAAAGACGAGTCGGAAGAGGAGTTGAAAAGTGTAGCTTGGAAATCTTTTGCACTTATAGTGGATCCTGTCACACAGGTTTCTGCTGATTTCGTGCAATGTACCACATGCGATACTATACTTTCGTACCAGTCAAGCACAACAGGTGTGATTCGGCACTGCAAAAGTAAATGCAGAACAGAATTACACCGACCACTTGCAGTACCAAGTAGCATAAAGAATGTTCTTGTTGATAGGTTGGTCGATATGGGCGGAATAGATTTGCTACCATTAAACACTTGTAGTAAGATTGGCTTCAAGAATTATTCGCAGGAGCTCATCAGTGTTCGCGCCACGTATGGCAAAGTCAATATAGAAGATGTTATTCCGCACCCTACCACTGTATCGCGGCATATTACAGAAAAGGCCGACAAAATAAGGGTGACAATGGTGCCCAAGCTAATATGTGCTTTAAAGAACAAACTGTGCTCTTTAAACGCTGATCTGTGGTCTGATAACAACAAGGAGATACGCTGCACATAACGCACAGACTACTGCATTACCGTTTGTCTACCAAAAGGAACGAAATACTATATACAGAAATTACAGTTTTTAACGTTGCAGTTATTGGAAGACATGATCACCTCATTGGTGGAAACTCCAGTAGTTTGCAAAATATTTAAAAAAAAAATTTCTTCTTGAGACAGGTCTTGTTGAATTTTATACTTTCTATGAGTTTTACCATTTTTATTTTAAGTCGTATGTATTCCAGAAAATTCCCCATGTCACATACAATAATGGGGAATTTTATGGAATACATACGACTTAAAATAAAATTGTAAAACTCATAGAAAGTATATTTAAAAATGTTTAATGTTTGTAAAGTTCATGGGACTTAACGGAGGGGTCATCATTCCCTAAACATACAACTATCAAACTTCAAATGTGACATATACAGTTGTAGTATTTGGGTTATAGAACTGATAATAAACAACTAAAGACATCTGTAAAAGAAATAAGTGTTAATATGAAGCGTTGGTCTCTCATCTCTGATATACATTAATGACTTGCCATTGTACATTTATGAAGATTAGTTCTTTTTGCTGATGATACAAATATAGTAATCACATCCAAAAAACGAGAACTAACTGATGTAATCGTAAATAACGTATTTCACAAAATTATTAAGTGGTTCTAAGCAAACGGACTCTCATTAACTTTTGATAAGACACAGTATATACATTTCCGTACAGTAAATGGCACAAGTCCAGTAATAAATATAGACTTTGAACAGAAGTCTGTAGCTAAGGTTTGTCGAAATTATACGTTCGTTTTGAAGGGAAACCAGAGTTTTTCAAAATTTTTAGATGTGTGAATTAATGAGAGATTAAACTTAAAGCAACACATTGATTGTCTGCTAAAACGTTTGGGTTCAGATACGTATGCTGTTAGGGTTTTAGCAAATTTTGGCGATAAGAATCTCAGTAAAACTGTTTACTACGCCTATTTTCATTTACTGCTTTCGTATGGCATCATATTCTGAGGTAATTCACTAATGAATAAAAAATGCATTGTACATAATCGTGTAATCAGAATAATTATTGGAGCGCGCAAGATCGTTCTGGAAATGTCTGTAAATCTATCGGACCAAACTGCGTGGTCATCAGCCCGTAGCTTACAAACTACTTAAACCTATGTAAACTAATCTACGGACAAACACACACATCCATGCCCCAGGGAGGACTCGAACCTCCACGGCGAGCAACCGCGCGCTCCGCAGCGAGGTGCTTTAGACCGCTCGGATCGTTCTGGAGACATCTATTT
Organism: Locusta migratoria; assembly: GCA_026315105.1. Lineage (NCBI taxonomy): Eukaryota > Metazoa > Arthropoda > Insecta > Orthoptera > Acrididae > Locusta > Locusta migratoria. The sequence goes on along the minus strand of CM048746.1, from coordinate 192,288,929 downwards.
AAGGATTTAGGTATCTTCACAGTTACTTCAGAGTATATATATTTACTTATGAAATTTGTTCTTAATTATCCAACCCAGTTCACAAACATGTTCACATGTTTGTAAATCTATCGGACTATACTACTTGGTTATTAGTCCGTAGCTTGCGAACAGTTTAAACTAAGGTAAACTAACCTAAGGATAACACAGACACCCATGCCTGAGAGGGGACCCGAACCCCAGATGGCGAACGGCCGTGCGCATCCCGCATGGCTAATTCGCCGCGGCAAACCCAGTTCAAAAGTAATAGCAGTGTGCATAGGTATAACACCAGGAGAAAGGATGATATTACTATGCAGGGTTAAATCTTACTTTGGCACAGAAAGGGGTGAATTATGCTGCCACAAAAGTCTTCTGTCACCTACCAAACAGCATCGAAACCTGACAGATAGCTAACAAGCATTTAAAAATTTATTAAAAGAATAACTGAATGACAACTCCTTCTACTCAATGGATGAATTTTTAGATATAAATTAGTAAAACTAAAAATAAAAAATAAAAAAATAAAAAATAATAATAAAAAGAAAAAGAAAAATAATACAAAATATATTTGTGTGATATAACATTTTGTGTAATATAATATCTTGTACAGACACCTTTTATTACACTGACAAGTTACACATTATTACGAAGTGTCGTATTCATGATCTATAGAACAAGTATTAATGTAAGCAGTGTGACTCGGTGCCGCTCGCTGGCGCTGAGTGCGCCGGTTACCGGCGACCGACCGAGCGTCGCCGAGCGCTGGCGATCGGCTGCCCACAACCGGTTAAAGAGGACGCTCGGCCGCACACTCCCGAGAGCCAGAGGGGCGAGCGGCACTCGCCGGTAAAAATCGGACATAATGCAGACCTCTAGTGTGTACTGCAATAACAACAATAACAAATGTCGGCGAGTAGCACAGTCCAGGCGGCAGGTGACTGCCCAGTCATGGCTGTCTCACTTTCTCTCTGCCGAAACTGTTTTTTTTTTTTTTCTTTATTGTATTTCCACACCAGCGATTACACCAGTAGGCTGGCAGCAGCTCCAGAGGCTGCTCTTCAGCCGAGAGAATAAAAGACATTGATGAGATGAAAATTTAAAATACATGACAGGCGAAAAATCAATGGAGGAACAATGACACATACAAGGCGACAATTGGAGGTACAAACAGTTGACAGGTGAACAAAAACCGGATGTAGTCAGTTAAAAACGAGGAGCCACGGTGACGTAAAAAGCACATGTTGGACGACAAGAACACAGGACGGCGAGTACACGGAGACACTAAGTAAAATACACGGAGCGACACTTGTCTGGTTGCGGTGGACGCAGTTAAAAAACACACACTTCACTGTAGCACAACACACAGCACTTGACGTAGCACTTGTAAAACTGTCGGTCCAGGACCCCGATAAAAATGGGGGGCGGAGCAAAGCGTGGGGGAGAGGGAAAAAAACGGGGGCGGCAGGGAAGAGCCGTAGGGACTCCAGGGCAGGGAGGGGGGTAGCCAAGCGGGGGAGCGGAAGGGGAGGGAGGAAAGGGGGCACTTTATCTATGGGTGGGGGATCAGAGCTGGTAGGACGGGTAGATGTCGGAACGGAGGACGTCATCAGGAAGGGGGAGGCGGCGGAAATTACCCTGGGAGAGGACATGGAGGGTGTGGAGATGAAGGGAAGGGGGTATAACGCGGTAGAGGCGTGGCAGAGGCCCAGGGTTGGTAAGGATGGGGTGGACCAGGGGGTTGCGGGAGTCAATTTTACGGGTGGTATAGAGGATACGGATACGCTGGAGATATTCGAGGAGGTGGGGAAACGGGATCAGGTCATACAGGATCCGCGTGGGGGACGGGAGCCGGATGCGGTAGGCGAGGCGGAGGGCCGAAACTGTCTTTCCCGCCTGTATTTATACGTGAGGTTGACCCCGTCAGCCTGTGTTTCTCAAGTGTGGCATAGCTGATCGTTGCTACACGTGACCAGTTTCCCACTTCCGCTCACGTATGCCCCAGCCACTTGTTCTTTTAAACGATACAACTATCAGGCTGTTACGCAGTACTGCGCCCTCGCCGACCTACTTGCGTCACCTGAAGCTTCGCTGAGCCGCTCCACTTTATTTTCTGAAATCATAAACGTGCTTGTCCCGCTCTACTTTAAGTCACACGCCTGCTTTCAACACAGCATCGCTTCCACGTTCAACTTCTGCGTCAAAGTTCACTCGCCACTTGCCAACTTTTCCATAGTAATTGTCTATATTCTCCCTACCTCTTACATTCCTCCACCCCGGGAAAAATGTGTCCCGAATTTTAAACAGACGTCGTAAGCACTCCACAGTTATTATCACAGTTAGAAATAATGAAGAAAAAAATATACCGAAATCATTAAATACATTCTTGCGACAATAACGTATCTTTTTTAATATATATATATATATATATATATATATATATATATATATTATGTTGACATTCGTAACCAGTCTACCGGCATCTGTTGGACAGGACCATTCTAACTCTCATTCTTCTTACTCTTACAGAAAAGAAAATCTCCACAAAGGAGTATCAACAGAAGAAAGGAACCAGAAATAATAGTGCTCAACATTATAATTTCCGTCTTTCTTTCTTGTTTAAGCTGCAATACATGTTGGATAATGGCATTGGCATCAGTTCTGCTCTGCTGGGTGCTGATGAAGTGATCTTAAGATTTGAGGATTTTCGGATCGACTGAATCGTTAATGAAGGTTAGGTTTTGTTGTTGTAATATCTGTAGGGTCGCCGGCCGCGGTGGCCGAAAGGACTGAGGCGCGTCAGTCACGGCCTGGACGGCCACTACGGTCGGGGGTTCGAATCCCCCCTCGGGCATGGATATTTGTGCCGTCCTTAGTCTTAGTTAGTTCATAAGTAGTTTGTAATTTTAGGGACTGATGACCCCGTAGTTAAGTCCCATAAGCTTTACAAACATTTGAACATTTATCTGTAGGGTCATGTCAGGCAAGTAAACAAGAGGGAATGATATGTTCATTGTAATATAGCCAGTCATGGATGCAGATAAATGAAAATTATTTCCCCTGATTGCCTATGAAGCGCTATTAAGAATCAAACCATAAAATCCAGTATAGAGGACACCACTCCAAAATGTTGTGCAAAAATATTTGTTGATTCTTGTTTCGAGAACATAATATCACTTTTTAATTCTGGTTCTTTCAAACTACTGCTAACCCCAACTAAGCAGAACATTAATCCTACGGCTACTGATCATGTTATGAACTAAGCTGAAATAATCAAAAGAAAGAAGAGGAAAGGGGAGAAATACACACTACAGTATTAATTTGTCTTAGGTAACTAATCCCTCGTAAATTGTACGGGCCAACTTGCCTGTGCTCTCTGTCATTCTTCCGCACTCCATCCCATTGCCTCCATAAATGTCACATTCCTACTTAGGCAAACTGCATTCGTATGTTTCTGTCCAGGCTTGTGGATCACTACGAAATCCATCTCTGACAAACACAACGACCAGCGGATTAACAAGCTAGATGGATCGTGTAAGCCAAGGAGCCATTTTAGTGCAGCGTGTTCCATCATCACCTTAAATTTCCTTCCATATAAGTAGCATCGAAAATACTTAATTCCAACTCTAAGAAACTCTTTTTCAGTTGTTAAATAATTCCGCTCTGCCATCATCAACTGCCAAGAGGCGTAAGCTATCGGATATTCTGTCCAGCCCACACCAAGTCCATCGAATGTCCATTCGCATCGTACGATAAAATGAATTCTTTGTTATAGTCCGGATATCTAGATATGCTAAAACTGGTCTCGTTACAAGTTTTTGCTTCAATGTCTAAAAAGCTGCATCACATTCTGCCGTCCATTGAAACTTGGCCCTCTTCTTTAGCAACTGCGTCAGGGGTCGTGCTAACTCAGCACAATTTTTTACACATCGACGACAATATCTTGTAAGCCCGACGAAAGATTGCACCTCCTTAATGCACTGTGGTACTGGAAAATCTATAACTGCTGTTATCAGACGTGGATCTGTCTTAATTCCATGTTCACTAATCACGTGCCCTAAATAAGTAACCTCCTTCTAAGCGAAACTGCATTCCTCCAAATTTAGCGTTAACCAAGCCTCCCTAAGACTCTGTAACACCCTACGCCACCGGGTTGCATGCTCTTCAATATCCTTAGCGAATACAATTATATCTAAATAGACACAACTTTCCTGCGTCTTCACTCCTCGCAACACCCCATCCAGCAAACTCTGGAACGTAGCAGGTGCGTTTTTTTAACCCAAGGGGTATTCTCCTGTATTGTCAGTGCCCATCAGGCATGGAAAATGTTGTTTTGTGCCTGTGTTCTTCTCCCACCCCCAACTAATGGTACCACTGCGCAAATCGATCATAGAAAAGTACTTACTATTGCCTAAACTATCGGTAATATCTGTGATATTCAGCAGTGGATAAACACCTGACACGGTCTGACTATTCAGGTGTCTATTGTCGCAGCAAAACCTATACCGTTTTGTCCTATCTGTTGACTTCTTAGGCACTATTACTATATTTGTACTGTATGGGAATTCAGAATACCCTATAATCCCATCCTATAATTGCTGCTCAATAAAATCGTCCAGTAACGGTTGCAAGGTTGCTTATAAATTGGTGGGCTGATACCCTTCGGAATTGTAAGTTGTGTAATGGTCGTTGCTGGCAAACGCCCTCGGGTATTGAACAGTACCTGATATCCATTTAACACAGCTTCAGTTTCATCCCTATCACTTCCTTTTAAATGTGCAATTTTCTGGCGCATCGCAGTTTTATAGGCTGTTGGATTTCCCATGGTTTCCCTCTTGGACCAGTCAAAATCTTCCTCCTCAAACGTACTAATTGTCGCCAACAGTATTCCTTTCTTCTACTCCCTGACCTCCATTCCAAAATTATCTACAAGTACCAGTACGTTTTTGACTCCATCTACTTCCTCAATCTTTACTACACTTCTCCACACAAAACAGTGTGCCGTATCTAATTCTTCGTTCGCCGCTAGAGGCTCCATTTAATGCAATGTATCAGCAGATAAGACGGTATGCACATATACCCAGAACACCTTCCCTGTACCCAAAGGAACTTTATCATACGAACCTATTCTAAAGGACATCGCTTGCAGTTTAGGTGAGCTTCGGAGAATCTTGCAGCGGTAAGTCCTTTGCAGCTACGCCATCTAATGGAAATAAGACCCCATCAAATTGCACCGTTTGCTGACTGAGATCGATTATATCTTGATGTTTATTGAGAAAGTCGTCCCAGAATTGCGTAATACCTGCCAATTATTCTTGACACCGTTTCCTGAAATTGCTTATCATTAACTGAAAACACCTAGTGATCGTACCCCAATACCTCCAACTCAATCCTGGTGGGGGGGGGGGGGGGGAGGTTGACACTCCCTACTTTCAACATACTTGCAACTGATAATTGAAACATCGGCACCCATATCTAATACAAATTTTAACGCTCCATCCCCCATTGTCCCTAATATCCAACAATCCAACTGTGCGTGCGTTTCTACTGCGTGGAAGTTTAGCGGGAGCCTGAGACGGCGGCTCTTGCACCCCTATTGCCGTTTAATAGTCTCGTTCTGTCATTGTTCCGTCCTGCCCTACAATCCCTGTATGAGTGTCCCACTCTGTGACAGTCTACACAGCGGTAACCTGCAATTCTTTGCGATATGACCCTGCCGGTCACACCTACAACATCGTACCCCCGCTGGGAAAAAATTACGCGGTTCCTTAACTCGTGCTGCAACATCAATTTCCTCGAAAGAGACAGCTTCATCCAAGGATTTAGGGAATTTCGCTCACATTTCAGACGGCAGCCTCCACAAAAAAGTATCGAGCCCCCTACTTTTCTGCCTCCTGTAAAATGACCTTACTTACGACGTCATTACAACTAGTATGTATGGACATTAACCCTCCTAATCCTATCTACATAACTTTTCAGCGACTCAATCTGACGCTGACTAATAGCATTCAATTTCTTCCTATAAAATCTACCACTATCCTGCCTTTGGAACTTTTTTAAAAATCCCTTTCTTAACTCGCATTTCTTAATTCATCATTGTACAGAACATGCGCCTTAGCCTCCCCTTCCAGACGCAACTTCGTCATTTGCAAAAGCTTCTTGTCAGACCACAATTCTAATGTAGCTGCTGCCGATAAATCCCCTGGTTTGCCAGAAAAAGGTGTTACCAGAGTGGCTGCGGAAGAATCGAGTGAGGGCAGAATTGTGCCATCTTCCCAAGCATTACCTATCTGTTGCATCAGTCTATTATTATCATTTTCAACTGTGCCACCTGCTTAATTAAACTTTGGATTGCCTCTAACGTTGTAGCGTCCTGGAGTGTTGGACCCTCCTTGGCAACGGTTTGGTAACCATACTCGTACTTTCGAGATTAACAACAAAGATGAAGGCATGTTACTATAACAAACTTAGTGAACCTGCTATACCACTGATCAAACCCAAACAAACTATTAAGGCTTCCCCTGTCAATTATTTTAACCAACTACTCCATTCCCACCTTCTCGCCGAGTTGAGCTACTTCTGACACCAAATGTAACAGGCTTGGAGTGTGTATTGATGGTTTTGACTCCAAATGACGGATGTTCTACACATAGACTTTCCTTAACTACATACCTAGGAATAACAATTACGAACAACTTAAATTGGAAAGAACACATAGAAAACCTTGTAGGAAAGGAGAACCAAAGGATTCCTTCTTTGGCAGAGCACTTAGAAGATGCAACAGTGATACTGACGAAACTGCCTACACTACACTTGTGCGTCATAGGCCGCAGTGTTGCGGCCGAGCGCATTCAGGCGCTATGCTCCGACGCGCGAGGCCGTTCTCCGTTGGGGATTCGAATCCCCCCCCTCCCTAATGCATGGATGTTTGTGTCGTCTTTATTATAAGGTAGTTCATAAGTAGTTTGTAAGTTTAGGGACTGATGACACTGCAGTTAAGTCCCTTAAGCTTAAAAACATTTGAACATTTTTGTGCGTCATATTTTTTAGTATAGCTGCGCATTATTGGATCCACACCACGTGGGATGGACGATTTAGAGAAAGTTCATAGGAGGGCAGCTCGCTTTATATTATAGCGATATAGGGGAGAGATCATGCACGATTTGGGCTGGTAATCATTAAAATAAAAGCGTTATTTCTTCCGGCGAGAACTATTTGTGCAATTTCTTTTACCAACTTTCATTTCCGAAGTCCAAAATACTTTGTTATCACCCACCTACATAGGGAGATATGATTAACATAATAAAATAAGAGAAATCAAATCGTAAACAGAAAGGTTTAAGTGTTCCTTTTCCCCGCGAGCTATTATACAATGGAACTGTAGAGAAATATAATACAACCGGATCGATGTACCCTCTGTCATGCACTTCAATGTCACTTACAGAGTATTTATCAAATGTTCAAATGTTTGTAATTCTATCGGACCAATCTGCATGGTCATCAGTCCGTAGCTTACAAACTACTTAAACTAACCTACGGACAAACACACACACCCATGCCCCAGGGAGGACTCGAACCTCAACAGCGAGCAACCGCGCGCTTCGCAGCGAGACGCTTTAGACCGCTCGGCTGCAGAGTATTTATGTAGTTACAGCTATAGATGTATTATTTCAAGGTTTTTAGTTTATTTATTTCTTTGCATAAGTGTATGTTTACACATGATCTGAACACGAAGCACTACGCCTATTAACACACTTTTTGATACACCCTGTATACCACTGCATCATCCCCGAAATGCTGACATAATTTAATGTGTACTGTAATACTGATCTGGGGTCCACCATTCGTTGACGACAGTCTGTCAAAGATGACATGTTGTTTTCTACCTATCAAACAATCACAGCCGACCGGGGATGATCGCGAGGTCTTAGTTGCCATGACACATATTGCGCGGTCGCATCTGGCGGAATTTCGTGTTCTACATCGGATATTGGTGTGTCTTGAAGTAGTGTGTATATCTAGAGAGCGAATACCTCAGCAGTTTTGTCCCTTAGCAAAATGAGTAGGTAAATTACTTTAATAATAATAATAATACAGATCAAAGTTACATGCTCAGCCATATCGTTAAACATTTATAGACATGATCCACATGGTAGAAAGGTATAGAAGATAGGACATATGGGATTAAATAGTTAAAATAAGCTAGATTAAGTGATTCAAAAGGTGAAAGCTTCTGTCATGATTCGGCATTGTTCAATACCGATGGTTTATGCAAGACCCTGGATTGCATAGCTTATCGCAGTGGGCTGTTATGAATCAGGTTGTTTGCATAACGCACAAGTAAACCGTTGCCTTCGGGAATGTGTTGCATGGACATTACGCGCAAAGGCGTCCATTAATTCCGGGTTTCTGTTGTAGCATCGGAACTGTCATCGTTTGTCTTCAGATACTGATCTTTATTGGTCGTAAAGACAATATCAACGTTGTCTAGGGTACACTACAGTAAACGTTCCGTTCCGCACCTATTAAAGATTCAATACCGTGGAAATAACAGTTGCTCAACTATGACAGCGCTATATTTCTTGGCTCCTTGTCAAGAAACCTTTGTTCTGACTCCTGAATGACTTTCGATAACTCGAGGCACTAAACCGTATTCTTCTGCTGCAAATTTCATGCAAAGTGTAACGCTGGTAGTATTGAACACATTAAGAAGTAACTAGCTGAGCTCCCACTATTTCGTACGCAGGGCTACTTCATCTGTCAAGATTTTGATTAAAAAAGGTTTTAATACAGATAAATATCTTGAAAAAGATGTTACATCCCGTATTTTACCCTCTTAGGGATGGAATTTTAACAACTGCAAGAAGACGTATTTTCCTTTTCTTTCTTTTTTTTCTTCCTTTTTTTCTTCTTTTTCTTTTTTCTTTTTTATTTTTTTTTCTAAATTAATGCGGATAATTTCGTACTAAATGTTTCTAAAATTTACCTAAATTGCGCAAAATAAAATATTCAAATGTTTGTTATCCTATTGGACCAAACTATAATGGTCATCAATCCCTCGACGCGAGCTATGCAGTTAATAGCGACTTACGTAAAAAATACTCCTATATCCTATTCACCCCTTTAGGTTTCGGATTTCTAAAAATTCAGAAATACGTATTTATTAATGAACACCGAACACCAAAATATCAACTTTCTTAATACTAGACTGAGAAGGAGTTCAATTGCGACATATGTCAGGAAGATATAAGATGAACATCAACACGAGTGAAACGATGATGGTGTAATGTAGTGTCAGAAAATCAGGCGATGCTGAAGGAATTAGATTAGGTAATGAGACGATACAAGAAGCAGATGAGTTTGTTATTTGGGTAGCAAGATAACTTCTGATGGCCGAAGTAAAGAAGAACAAAATGCAGAATGGCTATGTGAAGAAAAGCTTTTCTGAAGAAGCGAAATCTGTTGCCATCCAGTATTAGCGTAAATGTTAGGAAATCATCCTGAAAGCATTTGTCTGTAGTGTAGAATTGTATGGGAGGAAAACGTGGACGATAAGGAGTTCAGACAAAAAGATGATAGAAGCTTTTGAAATGTGGTGCTACAGCCGAATGATGAAAATTATATGGTTAGATCACGTAACTAATGAGTAGGTGCTCAACAACAAAATCGGGAAGAAGAGGATTTTCTGTCATATCCTGACTAGAAGAAGAGATAGGCTGTTGGTACATGTCTGACAAGAAGAGGACGCCTACTCATCATCGCCAAATTCGTCCAAATTTATGGTAGATGTAGGGCGTGGTGAGACACGAAAGTGCCCCAAGTGGGAACTCCAGGTGGCCAAGCGTTTAGAAAATAAAAAGAAGTTTGATACGGATGTATCACCATACGCATTTTATCAACTGTCACTGTGACGGCGTGTTTCGGAATGTGTGTTTGGCTCAGCGGTAAAAGATCGAATTCGTATTGAGAAGGTCCTTGCTCTTTGGTAATGCGTACATCACATATTGTTTCCATTGGGATCGCGAGGACAAGATTAGATTAATTACAGCACGCACGTAGACATTTAAACAATCATTCTTCCCACACAAAATACGTGAGTGGAATGTGGAATAAAAACGCTAATAACTGATAGAGTGGGACGTACTCTGGATGAAATTCGGGACTACAAAATTTAAAAAGGGACTGTTTAACGCGTACTTGGGGACGTTATGAACGCCGCCCTTTTGCAGTTACATGGCTCTTTTAATGTCTCCATAGAAAAACAAACTTGATTGACTTTTTGAAAACAGCTTCTTTCATCGCACAGCTTGGCAGCGCATCACGCGTAACGCAGCATGTCGCTGAATACTTGCGAGGACAGCTGGTGATGTATAATCGAATGTAGCTTGGTGCAAGATTCTCGGGAAGTGATTTCTTGTTCTTTCTCGATTAGGTAAGTGCAGTTATGAAATATTTTATTAAACTTTTTATACGTCGCATGGTTGCACTAGTGGCGTACATTTGGGGGGAATTACTTTGATCCGATAGATTTACAAATATTTGAACATTTGAATTACTTTGATGCTGTATGTTGGCAATCCGTCTTCATCTGGGAACAGTTCTTCATATATTTGTGGATTTGTTTGTCCTCCTCACGAGTCAATCAACAGAAGACATTTATTCTCTTGCACGTAGGGCTTCATCAAATCAGTTATATATATTTTTTGTACAACTCTGTTGTCAGTTTATCGGTTTTTTAAGAAGTGATGATTTGTATATTTTGCCGCGTACTCACTACTGATTTTTGAACCCTAAGTCCAAAACAGCCAGTACTCTCCTGTAGGCATGTGCAAACATATGGCGATAGTTTTCCTGAAAGGCTCATAGCATATTGGGCTGTATATGAGTGTGTTACTTCGTTCATATACTTTCGTTTCGTGCACACCACTTTTGACCCTTGGTGTTCTAGGTTTCGGTCATACGTCGACTGATACTGGAAGCCTGGATAGAGAATTTTGTGTCCCAGCCTCGTCGCCGCTTTTGTGTCTCGTTTCCGTCGTAGGTGTCGGTGGCCGAGTGGAATGAGACCGACACAGGAATAAAGCACGCTGGTGCAGGTACGGAGGGGAGCAGCCAGAAACTAGAAACACTAGAGTAAATTAGAACGAGATATATATTGCACATAATGTATACAATACTTAACTTTTACATAGATCAGTACTGCAGAATGCTGATACATAGTTGAGCTAGAAGTCTGCCTAGTGCCTGTACGATAGCCAAGTCTTCACTGGTGCCTATCTGATTACGAAGTGTTCGCTGGTTCCTATCTCAGTCCCAAGTGCCCGATGTCGTTCCGTGGTAGCCACGAGCGGAGTTGTACCAGAGGGCGCTTGTGGCTGACGTCGTCAGAACGCCACGCCGTGCGTGCATGGCGGCGCGCGGCGAAAGTAGGTGGCGCGCACTTTGGACTTGTGCGACACCACAGAGAAGATATAAATTAATGCTATTATACGTAACATTCCAAAGAGTCTTGCGCTTGGCGTAGACAAATAAAACTTATTGCTTACCTGTCTGCTCGGTGTTGATGACGAAGTTCTTGTCGTATTTTGGGATAATAGCTCCAGTTTGGCGTCTAAAATTTTTTGCCACAGCTAGGGTGCCTTCAATAATATGTGTCTCTTTCCGATAAAAATTTTGTAATCTTTCTCTGTAGGATTTTATGCCTTTGTTTAAACACCTTGACCCATGTTGCTGAAGCTTTGAATTCCAAATCTGGAAACTGACTCACAGCAACAAGTGCCCATTGTTGCAAGTTTCTAGTGGTGACTTGCTGGTTACTGCACCGTGCTTCTGCGAAGCTATCATACGCCCAGGAATCAATTGGGTGATTTTTGTCATTCCGAGCTCCACACTTTTTAATATGATCTTCCCAAATTTTCAAATCTCGCATATGCTTCAACCGAGATGCACCTTTCGTTCACAGACTCCTCAACTTTGGATATGTTTTTGTAAGATTAACCGCCATTATTTTGTAATCCAGTGGAGTGGATTCTGGATCTTCATTAATTTTTTGCATCGGATTCGTAGTCATCACCTGACGAAATGCCATCCTTCTGCATATTCACCTCCTTCATCGATGTCTTCGAACTGAATCAACTCATCGTCGCCCACAAACGTGTATTCGGATAAGACTTCCAGTATTTATAGTGTATTTTATTTGCCATTTCAATGTGTTCTTCTGTTATTAGAGTGGAACTTTCTGATGTGATCATATTCTCTTCGGTCAAATCGACTCTTTGACGCTTCGCTGGGCAGGCTATTATCTGGCTCCTGTTCTTTATCTACTGACGTTCCAGAAATGTTAAAATTTTCACTTTTGTTCGATATTTTAGATCTTTCCACAAAATTTTCCTCTGTGTTCTCATGGTAGAGTTGTTTTTTCTGCAATGATTTCGATACTTTCCAGAATATTCGCACACTGATCTCGCAGTATTCACGTTACCCGGTCAACAATGAGCGGATGAATGAGTTAACTGACTAACGTTGTCCCTTAACTTTTGTAAACCAATATAACAACAAGTTGTGTGACGATTGTCACGCGGGAATAGCCGAGCGGTCTGGAGCGCCACATTACGGATCGCCCGGCTTCCCGCGTCGGAGGTGCGAATCCTCCATCGGGCATAGATTTTAGTGTTGTCTTTAGTATACGTTAGTTCATGTTTGCAAGTTTAGGGACTGATGACCCAGCAGTTAAGTTCCATAAACTTTAAAAGTCTTAGAACTTCTTTTGTCTGACGATTAAGGAACACGTCAATAGCAAAGTTTACAATATGAACAGCAAAATGTTCAAATGTTTGTATAGCTTATGGGACTTAACTACGGGGTCATCAGTCCCTAAATTTTCAAACTACTTATGAACTAGCTAATCCTAAGGACGACACAAATTTCCATGCCCGAGGGGGGATTCGAACCCCCAACCGTAGTGGCCGTGCAGACCGTGACTGGAGCGCCTCAGTCCCCTCGGCCACCGCCGCCGGCTACGAACAGCAATGCCAGTTCAAAGCACGGTGGTAATAAGTGTGAGTAACCACGAGAGAGAGTCCAGTACTCGCAGCACAGTATACAATCGGTAGCACAGTACGTACACGGACTTGAAAGTAGGATGACTGATCATCTGTTGTCCGGTAGCTGCCCGTCGTTCAGGACGGTGTCAATTGGGCAGGTGCGTTTGTAGCGACAGCGCCACCAAGCCACCGAGTTGTAGACTAAAAAACAAATATTCCACAAGCTTTTCACATTAAATGTGATGTTCTCCACAGAGCGAATAAAGAAAGAAAGCTAACATTGCTTGAAGTTCTGTCTGTGGGCGAAGACCAAGATCGGAAACCTAACCTAATTCTCAATGATCAAACTAATTTCAGTATTCACCTTCTTTATAGTAACAGCTATTAGATATAATCTTGTCACCATGCTTGTTGAAAGTTTTTAATGTTTCTCACGCACATTCCAATGTTTTTCCTTCCTTGTGCTAAAATGTTTGTTAAGCTTATGGGACTTAACTACGGGGTCATCAGTCCCTAAACTTACAAACTACTTATCAACTACCTTATACTAAAGACGGCACAAATATCCATGCCTGAGGGGAGATTGGAACCCCCGACCGTAGTGGCCGTGCAGACCGTGACTGGAGCGCCTCAGTCTCCTCGGCCACCGCGGCCGGCCCTTGTGCTACTCTCACCATTCTTGTGAAAACCACTGAATTTTAATATGGATTATATAATATGCTCCTTTATTCCATATACACATATGGCAAACGTATGTAATTCTACCCCATCCACATTTCATTGTTTATGTCTTCCTCTCTCACCTGTTCCCTCCCCCTCCTACTTTTGTTCGCATATATAAGTTAATTTAATATACAATTGTACGTAATGGTACACTCACTGGGCCATATATTTGTTTCAGCTTATTTATTGTAATTTAATTCATAGTTATTTGTTAGTTACTGTTTTGCTTTAATTGGTTGAACGTCTCTGTTATAAAATATTTCAATTTTACATAGTCTATGACTGGACACACATCTTTGTAAAATCTTTGCACTCCATACACAGTGGCTGGCGTGATGTGGATAATCTATAGTATTAAGTTGTCTGAAGATGGCCCAAGAATCCAAAAGATAGTTTACAACAAAATAAATATTAATGAGGAACAACTATATAGTGTATACACTCATTTAAATTTCCTGCTTTCAAAAGGCCACCAAAAAGGGCCTATATTTTTGTCTGTCCGAAATATTTGAAAAATAGAGGTTCCGATCGCTTTCGGCCAGCAATTACGTCTGTAAAATTTGGTGCCGATCGATTGGACGGAGCTACCTAAAAGGTGGGGAAACGTTACTGGCAGACAAACAGACGACGTCAAATCGCCATTATTTCTACAAATATCTCTGAAACGATGCAAAATCTAAAAAAAAATCAAAAAATCGTAAGAGAGCAGAGTTGTAGAGAATTTTCCCCTCTACAAATTCGTTTATTCAATTTTCGTGTCGGATGAACGGTTAAGCTGTTATTTGTATTTAAATTTCGATCTTTCAAAAGGAGTTCGCAAAGCCCCACTTTTAGTGTTACTACAGTAACCTGAGGTGGGCTTAAAAGCGTTGTGGCTCGCTCGAGTCACAGAAATGCGTCCTACAAATGTTTTTATCCCTTCTGAAAACTGCCGGAAAGGTAATACTACGCGCAGAGGTAGAAACAAACACGGGAGGGCTGCCAGTAATACGAGCTCGATTGTTTTCCCTAAAGGCGCCTTCAAACTGAAACGGAGAGAACGCGAATTTCCTTTGATGATCCGCTCCAAGACCGACAACCGATGGATCACGAGTGAACAATTGCGAATGCCAAACGAACGAACGCTGCTCGTCGTCCGTTTACACCAAAAAGAATGCTCTATTCACTGATGCTTCGTCGCTGCGTTCGCTCCGGTGTACAGACACCGTGAGACGCAGTTGACGTAATACTAACGGCAATACTGGCTTCTTCGCAAAGCCTATAGTCTACAGCAACGTAATATTACGACCATGGCAATTTTTAATAAAAATCATTAGTAATGGTAACCGTTGGGATCCAAATTAAGAAGTCAACGTCTTTCTGCTAACGGCCTCGTTAAAGAGGGTGACAGAGGGGCATAGGTAATTGACACTCTATTGCTGTTTGGGTGGGAAACTGGCAAGAGAAGATGGAAATCGCAACGATCAACGGCATGGGGATCTATAAAGAAATGAAAACTATTGCATTAGTTACACTTAACTTGTAGCCTCTAAATAAAAAGTGTCGTGATAATCAAGATTCTGGAATATTAAGGTTTTCTGGACAGACGTATATAAGACGACATTAACAGCAGCAAAAGATAATGGGGGTAGGATTAGTTATTAACGGGAAAGTGACTGCGTTGTGCTTATCGGATTCGACAGTGAACCAAACCGACAACGATAGTTCGGTGTACATGCCGAAGTAACTAGGGGAGGATGAAGAGGTAATTAAGGTATATGAAGATATAGAAAAGGTACTTATATGTGGGGATAAAAATCTAATTTTCAAGGGGAGATCGGAAAGCTGTTGTATGTGGAAGAACAGAAGGAAGCGTTCTGGAAAAGTGTGAGCTTGGCAGTAAGAATGGTGGAGGATCAAGATCAATTGAGTTCTGTAATAAGCTTCATACGGTAATAAGGAATAATCAGTTCAAGCACCGCAAAACAGATATACTGGAAAGAGGCCTGAGACACGGGAATTACATCATGGTACGGGTGGTAAATATCTACAAAATTCGTAGATATAATAGTCATTTTTTGTGAAAAGAATACTTAACATTTATTCTGGTTGACTGTATATATTATTACACAACAGAGACACTGCACGAGTGAACCGTTAAGATTGACTTGTCAATACTGATTCATTGTCTACAATAGCAGCAGATGAATTATTTATATCTTCTTGAAAATTAGTATACTTGCATCGTATTGTTGTTAATAATTACACAATTGAAATTTTATCAATGAACGTGGGTACAGAAATGCAAGCAGTCACATTACATAGCGTCATGAAGATACAGGATCAACGGGTAATATATTCGTTTGGAAGTATAGTTATCTTATTAAGATAGTAATTAAATATTGTATTCGTATTGTAGGTGGATAACACCCGCTCGCTTAGCCGTGTGGTCTAAGACACCGTTTTCCTAGACGGGAAGACGTACCAGCCCCGGTTCAAATCCGTCCGGCGGATAAACGAAGGGGGTCGGAATGCCGGCCAGCCTGGATGTGATTTTTAGGCGGTTTTCCGCATCCCCTTAAGTGAATACCGCGCTGGTCCCCAAGTCCCGCCTCAGTTACACGATTCGCAAAGACTTCGTAACACTACACTTACACACATACGCAGACATTTGGGGTACACATTTTCTCCCGGCGGGGGGGGGGGGGGGGGATGCAAGAAGGGCATCCGGCTACCCCGCCAAATCCGATTAACAAAAGCCGACCCTGCATGTGCGGGAACATGGCTCAAGAGAAAGATAGAAAGATTGTAGATTGATTTCTTTGGCAATTAGCATCTTATGAATTGAATTAATTACTACGCATTATGGAAACGGTACAGGAAGGTTACAGAATTATTCCTGATATAGCTTACATTTTGCATCCGTTTCTAATTTCTTTTGAAATAAACAATTTACGCGTTTTTAATTATTACCTGTACAATGACCTACTAAGGAACTTTCTCGAACATGGTTTCAATGAAATGAATTATCTGTCTGATTTACATGCAATTAATTATTTTGAATAAATGCAATCTTCTATTTAAACCAACATAAACAAATGAAATATCTAAAAATACAGATAGTTCAATAGCTCAGGCTATAAAAACTCTGCGACAGAAAGATACATGAGAAAAAGACATGGAATAGCGCATTTTACAATATAGAGGAGAGGGTATTGGGTTCTTGACGAATGATTTTGGTATCAGTAAGTCAAGTAGAGAGTGGGTATCTGAATCTATTACTTATAGCTTGCCCTACTCGTTACTTTACAATGACTACACAGAGATTCTGAAGAAAGACATTGGATTGTAAAATATCCCCAGGAGTGAATGTGGACTGAGTAACAATTCAATAATGAAGAGTAGAATGGATGTGAAAAGAATCGTCTGAGAGAATCACTGAGGATGGAAATGGGACGAAAAATTACTGAGGAATTATGAGATCATTACATGTTCATTAGACATGTAAATACTGTTATGAGCAATACCAGAGTAGGCAGTTCTGTTAAAGAGGAATGAATATATCTGAAGAGCGCAATCACAAATGTAGGATTACAGACATAGAAACAAATACAGACACTGCGAAGGAACCATAGGTAGCACAATAAATACCAAGGTGATTGATGAAGGAAATAAGTATAAAAATATTCAGGGACATTCGAGAATACAGAGAGACAAGTCACGTAGGAATGAAATAAATGGGAAGTGCAGGGAGGAATAGGCGAAATCTTCCGGCAACCTCGGCCACTCAGAATAACAATGAACCGCCGGCCTGTGCAGTTAGCTCTGGATGTGTATCTCTCCCCCTAATACAGACCTCAATCAACCGAGTAACAGAATATTTCCCTTTGGATACTAGTTATTAAATTAAATTGATAACATGCGAAATAATCAAATAAATTAGCAAGGGTACATTGTCCTTTTTCCGTTGGAAAATAACGTGGCAGTAATGAAATCTCTCAATATCAGCAAGAATAATGTGTAGAAATTATAAAGGAAATGTTAGTCAGTAGGACTGACTTAGAAAACAGAAAAGTATAAACAACCTTAGGTGAAACTAAAAGCAAGAGTGCTAACATTAAAAGTGGAATTGCAATTACAATGTTGAATGCATAGGTGAGAGCAGGTAGTTTGAAAGTGTGTGGTAAGGGCGTTTATGAGGGGAAATGATGACGCGCTATAAAAAGAAATTCGTGCTCGCATGGAAGACATAGTGCATCCAGTATTATAGTAAGAATTTAAAAGAAATCTGGAAGATTGGAAATGAAATAATACCGAAGCATAGGTATTACTCCACCAGATTGACTTTATAATAGTAAGGAATAGATTTAGAAACCAGGTTCTAAACTTTAAGACATATCCAGGGATAGATATAGACTCTGACCATTACTTATTGTTGTGAATTTCAGATTAAAACATAAGTCTGCAGAAAAGTATAAAGATTAGGAGATGGAACCTGGACAAATTGAAGGAACCAGAGGTGGTTGAGAGTTTCAGAGGGAGCATTAGGCAAGGATTAGCTGAAAGGGGGGAAAGTAATACAGTAGAAGAAGATTGGGTAGCTCTGAGAGATAGGGTAGTGAAGGCTGCTGAGGACCATATAGGCAGAAGGACATATGCTAATAGAAATCCCTGGATAACACAGGATATACTGAATTTAATTGATGAGAGGAGAAAATATAAAAATTCAGAAAGTGAAACAGGAAGTGCAAACTGGCTAAGCAGGAGAGGCTAGGGGACAAATGCAGGACCGTAGAAGAATGCATGACTAGGTGAAAGATAGATACCGCCTACAGGAAAATAAAAGAGATATTTGGAGACAAGAGAAGCAGCTGTATGAATATCAAGAACTCAGACAGAAAACCAGTACTAAGCAAAGAGGGGGGAGCTGAACTGTGGAAGGAATATATAGAGGGCCTATACAAAGGAAATAAACTTGAAGCCAGTATTCTAGAAATGGAAGACGAAGTGGAAGAAGATGAGATAGGAAATATGATACTGCGAGAAGAATTTGACAGAGCGCTGAAGGACTTGAGTCGAAACAAGGCCATTGGAGTAGATGATAGTCCGTCTGAACTGCTGATGTCGTTAGGAGAGCCAGTCGTGAAAAAATTGTATCACCTTGTATACAAGATATATGAGACAGGGGAAATACCCTCCGACTTCAAGAAGAATATCGTAATTCCAGTCCCAAAGAAAGCAAGTGTAGAAAAGTGTGAAAATTACAGAACTATCAGTTTAATAAGTCATGGTTGCAAAATACTAACACGAATTATTTACAGACGAATGGAAAAACTTGTGGAATACGACCTCGGGGAAGATCAGTTTGGATTTTGGAGAAATGTAGGAACACGGAAGGCAATACTCACATTACGACTAATCTTAGAAGATAGGCCAAGAAAAGGGAAACCTACGTTTTTAGCGTTTGTCGACTGGAATACACTCTTCCAAATGCTGAAGGAATCAGGGGTAAAATATAAGAAGCGAAGAGTTATATTCAACCTATACAAAAACCAGACAGCGGTTATTAGAGTCGAAGGGCAAGAAAGAGGTTGGGAAGGGAGTAAGACAGGGTTGTAGCCTTTCCCCAATGTTGTGCAATCTATACACTGAGCAGGCAGTGAAGGAATGGAAGGAGAAATTTGGAGAGGACATTAAAGTGCAGGGAGAAGAAATAAAAACATTGCGGTTTGCCGATGACATAGTAATTCTGTCAGAGACCGCAAAAGATCTGGAAGGGCAATTAATTGGGATATACAGTGTCTTGAAAGGAAGATATAAGATGAACATTAACAAGAGTAAACGAAATTAATGGAATGCAATGTCATAAAATCAGGTGATGCTGAAGGAATTAGATTAGGTAATGAGACAATAAAAGTAGTAGATGAGTTTTGTTATTTGGGTAGCAAGATTACTTCTGATGGCTACATCAAACCAGTCTGCGGACTGAAGACCACAACAACAACAACAACAGGTATTACTCCAAGGGAATTTCTAAAATCATCGGGGTAAATAACAACCAAGCACCTGTTCTAGTTTACTGAGTAGAATTTGCAATGAGACTAGCGAAGTGCTATCTAACTTACTGAAAAATTCTATCCTCACAGTTCCGAAGATAGAAAGGGTAGATAGTCTGAGAACTACAGCACCTTCAACTTATCAGATTTTACATCCCGACTACTTGAGGATTTGTTAAATGGTGATCAATTGGACTTCAAAAAAGGTAAAGCAAGCCGAGAGTCACATTGAAAGGGTTGTAAGAATACGATCAGTTTTTACCTTTACTGTTCAAAACATACATCGAAGAAGCAATGACAGTAATGAAGGAAAGACTCGAGAGTGACTTCAAAACGCAAGAGAAATAACATCAGCGATAAGAATCGCTGATGATATTGTTGATGTGTCTTTGCCTTTATAATAATGTATGTCTGTGGTAACGATTACTCAGTAGATTACCATAATGCCTTTATTGTACGAGCCAGAGTAGAATTGGGCCGGCCGCGGTGGCCGAGGGGACTAAGGCGCTCCAGTCACGGTCTGCACGGCCACTACGGTCAGGGGTTCGAATCCCCCCTCGGGCATAGATATTTGTGCCGTCCTAGTTCGTAAGTAGTTCATAAGTAGTTTGTAAGTTTAGGGACTGATGACCCCGTAGTTAAGTCCCATAGACTATACAAACATTTGAACAATAATTGGCAGTACGTCTTTAATTAGTAGGATCATAAAGCAGCAGCGAATAAAAACAAGTCTGCGGTATCGGGTGGTGGGGTTCTGGGTTCATCTGAGTAGGTCAGGCGTTCATTACATGTTCAAAATGTTGAAATGTCTCTTAAGCTTATGGGACTTAACTACGGGATCATCAGTCCCTAAACTTACAAACTACTTATCAACTACCTTATACTAAGGACGGCACAAATATCCATGCCCGAGGGGGGATTCGAACCCCCGACCGTAGTGGCCGTTACTGGAGCGCCTCAATCTCCTCGGCCACCGCGGCCGGCTTCATTAAATGCATGAAGCGGTTACACGTGTAGCGGGGAAATGTGGCGTGCACTGCGCGGTTTTTTAATCACCACAAGAATAAGTATATCATTCTCAAAGACTGCAGATAACAAATAGGACAAACACAGTTCTAAGAACAATTGGCCTAACAGTTCTAAATTATCGTAGCTGTGTGGGTAAAGTAGCAAATATCCAAGCGCTTATAGAAAGTACTGAAGCACAACTCATTAGCGAATGCTAGCAAAAACCGAAGCTATAATCAGCCGAAATTTTTACAAAGGGACAAATGGTTTTCACAAAGGGTAGATTGACTAAAATACTTGGTCGCGTGTTTATTGCTGTCACAAGCGGTTTATACTATAGCGAAGTTGAAGTAGATAATTCCTCTGAGTTGGTGTGAGTAGAGGTTACACCTGACAGTCGGAAGAAATTAGTAATTGGTTCTGTTTATCGACACCTTCACTCAGATGAATGGATTACAGAAATTTTCAAAGAAAGCTTGAATCAAAAACATTGTTCAAAAGATTGTAAATCTATCGGAACAAACTTAGTGGTCGTGGTCATCAGTCGGTAGCTTACAAACTACTTAAACTAAGGTAAACTAACCCTAAGGACAAACACACACACAAACACACACACACACACACACACACACACACACCCATGCACCAGGGAGGACTCGAACCTCCGACGGCGAGCAACCGCGCGCTCCGCAGTGAGGCGCCTTAGACCGCTCGGCTACTCCACTGCGGCAAAGCTTGAATCAAGCTATTTTGAACAAAAAATAACATTTTGATAACCGTGGCTGTGTTATTATGATGTTTATAATTAAAACAGCGATCAGCCAGAAGCATGGTATAAAATTCTTGTCCTCTTATACCATGACAGGTTTCGGATTAATTTTTACAAATCCATCTTCAGATGGTTTTCCATGTTTTTAAGCAGGAGCCGTGTTTTATATCAGTTACAGCATTGCAGCCCAAGGATAAACAAAACAAAAATATTTCGTTTTCTATTTGCTGAAGTTAAATGTAAGATTCTTTATGTTCGTTTTTATCAATGTATTCATAGAGTTTTCAGTTAAAAATATATGAAGTGTGTCCTTTTCTGTGACCAAATTTTTCCGTATTTTGCTTGTCTATGTTACACTTTCTAAGTGTGCACTGTATTAGTGCTGTTAGCGTAGATGTTTCACTCGACACTGTGCACTGTATGAGTGCTGTTAAAGTGTTCTACACGACACCATGCCAGAATTTAACGTAATTACGTCGGTCAGCGCACCTCCCCGTCCCAGAAACTGGCACCTTCAACCTTAGGCTAACCTAAGGATTGTTGCTTAGGTATTGCCTTAATCAGAGCTGGGCACCGTTAATCAAAATTTTAGCTTCATTAGTAATTAATCCGTTACTAAAAAGTTAACTTCGTTAAACGTTAAAGCATTACTTTACGGAAAATTTGACGGAAGTTCAAATGTTTGTAATTCTATCGGACCAAACTGCGTGGTCATCAGTCCTTAGCTCACAAACTACTTAATCCTAGGTAAACTAACCTAAGAATATATATATGCGGTTGATTTATTATTGGAGCAATTAAATAAAACGTATTACCCTATCTGATATAAGAAAAAAAATGCTTTAGTTGGACAACTTTAAGTAGGACTTGGTGTATAAATAAAACTAGCGCTACTCGGACACTGTATCCTGGCACTCGGCTGAGAGCGTAAAAAAAAAGAATGAGGACTAATCATATGACACGCTACAAACGCATCTGGTGTAACATATTAATTTAATTGCAGTCAGCATAAGATGGGGAAACTAATATAATTAAAATTATATGCTAATTTCCTGATTAGGTGTGTCAGCCATATCTCGATTCTCGCAGCCTCCATGATCGATTGTTCCGCGGTATGCAATTTAAATTTGTTCCTGTCTGCTACAACAAAGTTCAGTGAGAAAATTGTAATGCAAATTAACTTTTCCTGACTTCCTGTCCCCATTCACCACTCACTACGGTGAGCAGATACTCAAATTGGTAGAACCATAAAACTACTTCTTTGTTTAGGACGTCGTCGCTGAACGTACTATTAATCAATAGGGACATAAGACAACATTTTCGTTGAAACGTTCTCTTTCGCCATTGTTATCGCTGATGGAAACAAGAAGTGGGTACAAAAATAACAGTTTAACGGACTTAGGACAAGTTAGCGCAAGTTAAAGAGTCCGTTTTTTTAAAAAATTAATTTAAAATTTAATCCGTTACTCAAAAAGTTTACTTCGTTAATCAACGATTAACGGATTAACGGACTTCAAAAAACTCAAATGTTTGTATAGCTTATGGGACTTACTTACGGGGTCATCAGTCACTAAACTTACAAACTACTTATGAGCTAACTAATACTAAGGACGGCACAAATATCCATGCCCGACGGGGAATTCGAATCCCCGACCGTAGTGGCCGTGCAGACCGTGACTGGAGCGCCTCAGTCCCCTCGGCCACCGCGGCCAGCTTAACGGACTTGTGTCCAGCTCTGGCCTTATTAATGACAAGCGTTTCAATGCAGACGTTTGTAGATAATACCACGTTTGTTGGCCAGAACCAAAGTTTTGCAAGCAACTGAAAATGAAACTGTGTGACTTGTCTATCGACAGCATGGATGTAGTAGCATTCCGTTCTCCCTCAGTATTAAATATAAAGTATTGTTCTGTTTATGAAACTTTTCTGTCCAGCTTATCCCAAAGGACATGTTGGGCTGCCGGTGATGGAACCACCATCAATTCCAGCTGTATTACAGTCAGTGTAGGGGTCAGCGCAACTGCCTAGAAATCAGGAGACCCGGGTTCGAATCCCGGCTAGGTACACATTTTCAGCTTTGCCCAATAGCAGTTGAAGTCATATATTCTATGAATATTAAATAATAACAGCTGCAGGATCAGAATGTGACGTCTGTTCTTTCCGAACAGACGCCACATGTATATATATAATATGCCGGTGACGGGTAATGATCCTATCGTTAGTGGGGAGGGGTGGGCAAGTTTGAAGCCCTTACTCTTACGGGAATTAGTTAAACTACGAGTTTGAGTACTATGGGCAGGGCGAAGCTGGGAATTTGTATCTGACGGGAGGCGTGCATGGGTAGTCCTTGCAGGTGCGGTGATCACTGTGTCTCCAGTGGTGTAGGGGTCAGCGCAACTGCCTAGAAAGCAGGAGACCCGGGTTCGAATCCCGGCTAGGTACACATTTTCAGCTTTGCCCAATAGCAGTTGAAGTCATATATTCTATGAATATTAAATATTACAGTCAGGCGAATAACCCTGACTGATACGGGAAATACCTATTGGTTCACGCTAACGTGCCACACATAATCGACGTTGCTTCATTGTGTGGCGTGCGTGGTGACCATAACAATGATGCCATTGTCGACTTATCTCCTGTGCGACAATTAGTCCCATTTGCGCTAAATTCTCCTTTCATGCGCCACTACCAATTCAGTCTGCATTAGTCCTCAATGCGAAGCTCTATTAATTGAACTCTGCTTAGTGGCCACATCGCTTCCAGTTGCCCGAACTGCTTGCTGCAGACTTCAGCACGATCCTCTCTCTTCATATGACGCTCTGACTCACATATACGACATACAGGATGGACAGTCTCAGTGCAAAGCAGTGGCCTTATTAGCGTTTGGTGTTTATACTTGTTCAATAAGACTGACCATACAATGAGATAAAAAACAAATGCAGTGGAACCCCCGATATCCGACCTTCACGGGACCGGGCCGTGGTCGGAACGACCAAAAGGTCGGATATACCGAGGAGCAATAAAACACGTTTTTTCGGGTCAAAACAGCCGTATACTCACTAAATTATAAGTTTTGCACAAAATACACACTCAGTACACACAGTGCTGCTTAATCGTAATACTGTATTCAATAAAAAATTATTTTACAGTACATATTCTAATAAAAAATGGAAAAGTTTAATTTTTATATTAATTAACGAAAACATTAAAAATACAGTACTGTACTGTTTAATCATAAAGGCAGAGTGTACAGTACCTCATTTGAAGAAGTCCTTAATACTCTTTTGCTTCAATTTACCCAATCTTGATTTCGCTGAAAAATCACGCCATTTCTTTGCCCACAACACGTCCATAGGGCGGGCTATCGGATTCTGCTCCAAATATTTAACATAATGTCAAATGCATCTTTAGCCTCTGAATGTGTCACACCAATATCACTATCAACTTCTTCTTCAGCGTCGCTGTCTTCATTTGTTGCGCTCTGAACTACAGCAACTATTTCGTCATCATTGAGCTCTTCATTTGTAGACTCTGCCATGTCAGCTTCAGTCAGCCATTCCTCCATATCTGTCAGCTGCAGCTGGACACCGTGTTGCAGTTCCTGCAGGTCTTGAAGAGTTTCTGCGACGTCGTTTTCTTCTAGATCAACTTCCGTTGATGAAATGGAGTCATCACCGTCCTTATCAGCACTGTCACTTTGTTTTAATGATGGCCAAATTTTCTTCCATGCTTTTTGAAGAGTTGTCTGTTTCATTTCATCCCATGCAGAAGCGACGGTATAGATTGCGTCTTTGATGTTTAAAATCTTCATAGCCTCTAAGAGTGAGCAGTCTCCTTCCGTTTTGTCCAAAAGAGACCCTACATATTTTTTACGGTAGCGCCTTTTTAGCCATTCAATGACCCCTTGGTCCATGGGCTGGATCAATGGTGTGGAGGTAAAACATAGCTTTGATGTTGCCTTTCCTTAATTCAAACTCTGCAGGGTGGCTTGGCGCGTATTCTAACAACACAGCTCGCGGTGGCAGTTTTTTTAATGTTGTTTTCTACTGCTGGCACGAATTCAAGGAAAAAAAAACAATCTTTAAAAAGAGCACAATCCATCCAAGCAGACGACTGATTACGGTAGTACACCGGGAGTGTCACCATATTGAGATTTTTAAAAGTCCTCGGCTTTTTAGATTGGCCGATAACAGATAACGGCATTTTGTGACTGCCACTGGCGTTGCTACACGTAGCAAATGTGAGTTTTGTACCCAAAACAGGCTCATTTTTAGCATCAAGAGTAGATTTCAACATTTTATAGTTCAGTCCGGTCTCGTCTACGTTATTTACTTGTTCAGCTACAAGATTGCTATCCGACACCAACTTTTGAAACTTTTCTACAAAATCTTTTGCAGCATCGTCATCAGCAGACAACTTTTCGCCCACAATAACAACATGTCTAATACCTTGGTGAAGCTTCCAGCGGTGAAACTAACCTTCGCTTTCCTGGAAAGTCTCAACATCTCCTCCCAATTTTTCAAACAGCTTTACGGCTTTTTCTTTCACAAGAGGCCTCGACAAAGGAGTCTCTTTGCACCGCTCTTGACAAAACAAAACCCAAAGAGCTTCGTCTACAAGTTCTAGCTTAGTTTTTTTAACATTTTCCGATTTTTTGAAGCATCTTCCGTTTTAACTGTCATAGAATAACTTTCAAGGTCTTCACGGCTTTTTCTCCAGTCTTCTACAGTTGTCACGCCGAGCCCTAGATATGCGGGTAATTTGACTAGTGACTCACCACGGTCCAAACGTTGAAGCACTTCAAGTTTTTGTTGAAGGAAAACGCACACACGCTTACGATTTTGAGAAGCTATAGCGAACTTCCACTAATCGCACAACACAGTTTACCACCAAAGATACAGTAATCACGAAAACAAAAAACAATAAAGTAGAGCAACGTTCACGTCGACAATCAGAACACAACTGGCATTTTAACAGAGCAACAATGCATAGCACTGTTGGGTCAGTTTGACTCGTCGCCGGCAGAAGACAGTCGGGCACATGGTCGGATATCCCGAGGATTCGGATATCCCGAGGTCGAATTTGAGGGGTTCTACTGTCTGTAAATCTATGGGACTTAACTACGGTGGTCATCAGTCCCTAGGCTACTTAAATTAAAGTAACTTACACTAAGGACAACACAAACACCCATGCCCTAAGGAGGACTCGAAACCCGACGGCGAACGGCCGTGCGCAACGTAGCTTGGCGCCTTATTGCGCTCGGCTATTCTGCCGCGGCTACGTTGAGATACCCGAAACCTCTGTTCATGTTTGAATGTTATTGAATTCGTGGTATTCTAAAGTGGACTCGTGGTCTTAAATTTTCAACGTTCATGAACGGTAGAAGGATTATTTCTTGGCCCAAAAATATTTTTGTAATACTGAAGCTTTCAGCAACAATGAAGATGCAGAAGTAACAGATAGCAAAATTTAACAGTTGAAAATAACATAAATAATACAACAGATCTCAAGCAAGATGAACTCATTTACAAGAAATGAACCTTGCTTTTAAGGAAGTTACGGCATAGAAACCAGTACGAAATGCTGTTATAGCTTAATGACTACCAGATGCCAAAGTGTTTAACGTCAAGACTAAGAGAAATAACAAACATGAAGCAGAAAAATAATCAGTTTTGCCACAATAGTGAAATAATGTATATGGTTAATGTATAGAATGACTGAATTCATTGTCCATCTTGGTTTGAATAAACACAGTATGTCACTAAAAGTCAACTATATGTGGAGCAGGACCTACGTAAGTTAAGTAGATATTTTACAATAAACATTCTTAGTAGTACAAAAAATCTTATGTTAATTCTTCATCGTTGTAACTTCAGCATCTACTTGGTTATAATGTGTAATATACGTACCGCATGCTTTCAACACACCATAGGATTGCATAACTGAACACAAAATCGACTGTATCAACAGCACGTCAACCGCAGTTTTTTTCAACTACTTTAAACTAATGATCTTATTTTGCTTCATTACTTTGGTAGGCCTACTGTGGAATAGTATTAATCTTCTTGCTTTATGTTCTTTGCAATTGTTACATACCATCTTTGTGAAAGTTTAGATTTTTTTTCATCTGTATGCTTTCTTCAGTGTTAGACATAATACACTGCTGGCCATTAAAATTGCTACTCCACGCAGATGACATGCTACAGACGCGAAATTTAACCGACAGGAAGAAGATATTGTGATATGCTAATGATTACCGTTTCAGAGCATTCACGCAAGTTTGGCGCCGGTGGCGAAATCTACAACGTGCTGATATGAGGAATCGATTTCTCATACACAAACAGCAGCTGACCGGCGTTGCCTGGTGAAACGTTGTGATTGTAGCTTATCGCGATTATGGGTTATCGTATCGCGACATTGCTGCTCGCGTTGATCGCGATCCAATGACTGTTAGAAGAATATGGAATCGGTGGATTCAGGAGGGCAGAAACGCCGTGCTGGATCCCAACGGCCTCGTATCACTAGCGGTCGCGATGACAGGCATCTTATCCGCATGGCTGTAACTGATCGTGCAGCCACGACTCGATTCCTGAGTCAACAGAGGGGACGTTTTCAAGACAACAACCATCTGCAGAACAGTTCGACGACGTTTGCAGCAGCATGGACTATAAGCTCGGAGACCATGTCTCGATTACCCTTGACGCTGCATCACAGACCGGAGCGCATGCGATGGTGTACGACTGGAAAAACATTTTTTCGGATGAATCCAGGTTCTGTTTACAGCATCATGATGGTCTCATCCGTGTTTGGCTATATCGCGGTGAACGCACATTTGAAACGTGTATTCGTCATCGCCATACTGGCGTGTCACCTGGCGTGATGATATGGGGTGCCATTTGTTACATGTCTCGGTCACCTCTTGTTTTCATCGGCGGCACTTTGAACAGTGGCCGTTACATTTCAGATGTGTTACGGCCCGTGGCTCTACCCTCATTCGATCCTTGTGAAACCCTACATTTCAGCAGGATAATGCACGACCGCATGTTGCAGGTCCTGTACAGGCCTTTCTGGATACTGCAAATGCTCGACTGGCCAGCACGTTCTCCAGATCTCTCAACAGTATTTGTCCAATAAATACCCGTTTATCATCTGCATTTCTTCTTGTTGTAGCAATTTTAATGGACAGTAGTGTATTTGATTACAAAGCGTGATAGTTCATATTTGGAATTTAACTACAGACGTAACGCACTGGGGGTATGCTATATTATTTGTTCTGTTTTCGTACTTAGCCGCGGTGGAGTAGCCGAGCGCGCGGTTGCTCGCCGTCGGAGGTGCGAATGCTCCCTTGGGCATGGGTGTGTGTGTTTGTCCTTAGTTCAGTTTACTTTAATTTAAGTAGTTTGTAAGCTGCGGACTGATGACCACGCAGATTTGTCCGATAGATTTACAAATTCAAATGTTTGTAAAGTCTATGGGACTTAACGACGGGGTCATCAGTCCCTAAACTTACAAACTACTTACGAACTAGCTAATACTAAGGACGGCACAAATATCCATGCCCGAGGGGGATTCGAACCCCCGACCGTAGGGGCCGTTCAGACCGTGACTGGAGCGCCTCAGGCCCCTCGGCCACCGCGGCCGGCGGTAGATTTACAAACATTTAAACATTTCATACTTATATTTACATTCGATCTTCAGTGAAGTACCTCTAAGAGTAATGTTTTGGTTTTCGATTACAGGCATTGTTACAGGTATCGTGAAAGTCGAAACACTACACACATATCACATTAACAGTCAAAACAATACACTTATGATGCAGGTTTAAACAATGGAAACACGTTGTGAACCAATAACTGGTATTGGCTAGGGACACGCAAGTCGCCGAAGTGACGTCAATTGAAAGACTTGCACTAGGCCAATGAGCCACACGAAATTATTATGATTCTTAAAATTGAAATTAAATAATGTTGAAATGTAGAAAATTTTGGGAATTTCTATTTAGTGGTAAACCTGGTGCACAATGAATCTATAACACGCCAGTAATCAGTAAGTCACGTAAAATTACTTAAAGAGTATTAGCAACTTTAGAATTTTTAAAATGATCCTAGAAGAAATTCAAGAAATGCAATTTTATTTTAAATGTAGTAAAGTCGTTGGGAGTTTTAGGAAACTCCGTTAATTAGCAAATATGTTATATCGTAGAAGACCTTATTCCGTTAGAGGAAGATGTTGTATGACCGGTGACACGGTACGTTATAAAAATAGCTTTTGTTGCCATAAAATTCTGTAACTGAAATATTAACAATAGTTTCTACGTAAGTTTAATGTATTATACATTACGTAACAAACGCGCTTGGGTCTGGTGACCATCTATCACCTTGAACACTGTTGGAACAGTATAATGAGACCGAACATGAACGGTTCGGGCTCAGTACTGTTATGTATAGTGATTGCAACGAGATTAGGAGATGAATAAATAATTTTTAAGTATGTCTGCGTGTGTGCTACACAATCGATCAGTTGAAAGCGTGTTTGTTGAAAATAACGGAGAAAGTTATCATATGAGTTTTCGTGGATGTGAATTTTACACATTATAACAGCTTTTAACTACCATATTAGTGACAGAATAATACTACACTACGGAAGGAACAGTCCAAGCTGTCGAAATATCTTTTTAAGCTGCCTACATCTTTTTCTTTTTTGCTTCAAGTAATTATTTATAAAGTGACGTTAGAATATTAGAAAGACACATATAGTGATTTGAGTCTCAGAATTTGAAGCGATAATGACATGGATAGCTACAATTTATATCTCACACAATTATCAGATATTTAGTTCTGCGTGTCGTGAATTACGTCTCAGTAGTAGACCAATGATCTTATAGCGATAAATTATAAACGAACACAAACGAAATTGTGTTCAAGACTAATAACGTCAAAGATGAATAGCCGGTGTTTGAAACATGTGAGTGCTCTACTGTTCCTACAGATAGGTTGGTCTACAAATGGTCCTACACGAGTTGATAACTAGGAGAGTACGGCAGTGCGCAGAGAGAGATGAAACATTCACTTCTGACCTTTGACGGCAGCGGGGCAATCACGGGACCAATGGAAACTGTCACTCAATACGGACGACTGCTTCATTGACCAATAACTCTCCTCTCCTGTGGCGATTCTAACTGCGCCCTGATACCAGACGGGACAAAAGCGAGCTAGCTACGATTCTCCCGGACTAACGGAAACGCCTGTAGCCATCGACAGCGTACAACGTTACGAAACAAGATCAGAAACAGTCGTCTCCATTCGAGGAACGAAACTGAATCTTGTTCAAGAGTAGAAAGAAAGTTTCACAATATTTCGAGAATGATATTTTCGCTTTGCATCGGAGTTCGAGCTAATATGAAACTTCCTGGCGCTTATAACGGTGTGCCGGAACCGGGACTCCAAACTGGGACCTTTGCCGTTTGCGGGCAGCCACTCTAGCGACTTTTTTCCCTCCCTTACTCGCTCTCTTTTGATCGGTCTTTTGAGTGCGGACGTTAGTTCGTTTTTTTCTATAGTATGCATTCTGTCGTTGACTCTCTATTATTTTTTTTCTCTCTTTTTTGTTAGAGATAGCCCGCAGCCGCCTGACAGAAAGCGCTGAGCCGCCACCCCGCCGCTAACTGAGTTATCCTGATACGCTTCAAACTCCGTCCTCTTTTATTTCCGCTATACCTTGCTTCCTACATTACAAACTACCTTACACGACAAGCACTCCTGCAACAAAGTATACTGTTGAGACATGACTTAGCCACAGCCTAAGTGATGAATGAAATTTTCACTCTGCAGCGGAGTGTGCGCTGATATGAAATTTTTCTATGAGATTAAAATAGTGTGCCTAAAGTGGGATTCCAACTTGAGACCTTTGCCTTTCGCGGGCAAGGGCTGTGGCTAAGCCATGTTGTAATGCTGCTTTCGTGTGAAAATGGGTGTTGCGTATTAAAGTTGAGGTTGGGGACCGCAAATGAAATTTAACCAGATAGTGAAATATTTTTAAATGAAAATACTGATCAATTTTGACAAGGAAGGGACAATTTAAACAAAATTATTGGATTCCGCCATTAAATGGTAGCGGTCGTGACTTCGGTAGCAAATACAACACCAGAAAGCAACATTACAGAAGAAGTGGGCGGTATCTAAATTTTACCTTACTGAGAGCTGGTAATAATATTTCGGTCATATTCTGTAGTGATTCTAGGTGAGATGACTGGGATATTACTTCGATAAATTGATGCTGGGATTGTGCGTTTCGTTTACTATTGTTCTATGACCGTGTTGAAAATTAATCATGATAGTCGCCAAAAATTGCAAAATTATCGGACTTCATAAACATCGCGAAGATTTTTCTGCAGGCATTAAAATGTAATAAACTATTCATAGACGCGAAATAAATAAAAGTTTGCAAAGAGAATGTTCTAGTACAATCGCGAAACAAATCGCAACAATACCCGAGCATCACTTTATGAAGTACTGGATCTGCTGAAAATAAATAACTTTAAAAGTAATGAGAATGGAGAAGGGATTGTAAGTAAGTAAGATATTTCAAATTAACTGTGGGGGTGAAATTAAGCTCACACTTACAATAATTAGGCAAAATCCTGGAACACGTCCTATTACATCGAGGAGAAGACAGTAAGTGTCGAACAGTTCCGTTCTCTCCCTTCAGCTTGTTGCAAAAAAAGTTGAACGTGACAAATATCAAATGTTTATCGATACGCTGGCAGAGAAAGGGCAGAAGTCAGCGACAAGCATCGCACAAGTTATTAAAAAAATCATTAATGTATTACTATAATGTCTCCACCATATCCGTTCTTCCAGGAGCGCTAGTCCTGTACGTTTTTCAGGAGAGCTGTGAAATTTAGAAGGTAGGAGACGAGGTACTGGCAGAAGTAAAATTGTGAGCCACACTCACAAGGAATACGTGGAGCAGTTTACAACCGTTGGTGCATCGAATTGCCTGAATATGATTTCTGATCAGTTTTTCTCCCTATTGTAGGCTAAATATGGGCACATACCACTTTCCTCCTCAGAAAATACGGCACGCAAATAAGCGAAATGCAACAAACCACATAATTTACACGTCACATTGAAGTAGCACATGTAGGTGAACTTACAACAAAGGAAACATGAAAATCATCCCTCCATAATTTTAATTGAATTAAGCTGAATAAATTAATAAAAAGAGCGGAAAATTTTTCTCAGCCTTAAGACACTATTAGTGCGTATTGCTCTCCTGCGGTGACTTTTCCGCTTCAGTACTTGCACCACACATCCCAAATATTAGCTTGAAGTATTGAAATTTTTATCCAACGCTATTGTTTTTAATCACTACAGCTGCCTTTACTAATCTGTCTTCCGTGATGTCTCGACACCAGTCTTATTAATCTGTCCTACAGTTTGTTAGTGATTATCAGATGCTGCTTTCTTCAGCGATTCTACGAATAATCAACATTCATCTGCAGTACTACATCTCAAATGCTTAGATTCTTTTCGTTCCGGTTTTCCCACTGTCCGTGTTTAATTTACATACAAAGCTGTCATTCAATCCTACATTGTGAGAAAAATCTACCAGGAGACTCCACTCCGCGATGGATGCCCTTTTTGCCTTTGAAGTAATCTTCCAATGTCTTCCTTGCTTCTTTGTCGCGGGTTACTTTATTTCCAAGAGAGATAAAATTATTCTTTTATGTCGTCATCAGCAATTATGACGTTAAGTTTCTCGCTACTTTCATTTACACTGCGTCTCATTACATTTTAATTTTATTTATTTATTTTTGCTGTTCACTTCCATTCCGTATTCTGTACTCTACAGTTTTCATTTCATTTAACAGACCGTGTAATCTTACCTCATTTTCACAGAAGAGTATATATTGAATAGTAGGGGCGGAAGACTGTACGAGGTTATAAACGCTAGGAGAGGGCGAAACTCTAGAAAAAAGCTATGCCCGCTATAAACGACGTAAATTACTTAGACACAGGAAGGATCATCATATAATTACAAATCATCTGGTAAGTGAAATGACAGTGACCGCTAGATTTTGTGGAATATAGACAATGTTGTTGTTATGGTCTTCAGTCCGGAGACTGGTTTGATGCAGCTCTCCACCCTACTCTATCCTGAGCAAGCCTTTTCATCTCCTCATAAGAACGACAACCCACATCTATTTGAATCTACTTACTATACGCGTCTCTTGGCCTCCCTCTGCGATTTTTACCCCACACACTTCCCTCCAATGCTAAATTTACGATTCCTCGATGTCTAAGAATGTGTCCTACCAAGCGATCCCTTCTTTTAGTCAGGGTATGCCAAAAACTCCTTTTCTCGCCAATTCTGTTCAGTACCTCTTCATTAGTTATGTGATCTACCCACCTAATCTTCAGCATTCTTCTGTAGCACCACATTTCAAAAGCCTCTATTCTCTTCCTGTCTGCACTGCTTATCGTCCATGTTTCACTCCCGTACAAGGCAACACTCCACACAAATGCCTTCAGAAAAGACTTCCTTACACTTAAATTAATATTCGATGTTAGCAAATTTCTCTTTTTCAAAAATGCTTTTCTTCCCATTGCCATTCTGCATTTTATATCCTCTGTACTGCGACCATCGCATGTTATTTTACTACCTAAGTAACAAAACTCATCTACCACCTTCATTGTTTCGTTACCTAATCTAATTCCTTCACCATCGCCTGATTTTCTAAGACCGTATTCCATTATTTTTGTTTTGCTCTTGTTAATGTTCATTTTGTACGCTCTCTTCAACACACTGTCCATTCCATTCAACTGCTCTTCCAGGTCGTTCGCTGTCTCTGACAGAATTACAATGTCATCACCAAAACGCAATGTTTTTATTTCTTCCCCCTGAACTTTAATCCCTATTCCAAAATTTTCCTTGCTTTCCTTGATCGCCTGCTCAATGTACAAATTGAATAACATCGGAGAAAGGCTACAACCCTGTCTTACTCCCTTCCCAACTGATGCTTCCCTTCCATGCCCTTCGAGTCTAATAACTGCGGTCTGGCTTTTGTACAAGTTGTAGATAACTCTCCTTTCCCTGTATTTTACCCCTGCTGACTTCAGAATTTGAAAGAGTGTAGTCCAGTCAACATTGTCAAACGCTTTCTCCAAATCTACAAAGGCTAAAAATGTAGATTTGCCTTTCCTTAATCTATCTTCTAAGATAAGCCGTAAAGTGAGTATTGCCTCCCGTGTTCCTACGTTCCTCCTGAATCCAAACTGATCTTCCCCTAGGTCAGCTTCTACCAGCTTTTCCATTCTCCTGTAGATAATTCGTGTTAAAATTTTGCAACCATGACTTATCAAACTGATGGTTCTGTAATTTTCACACCTGTCTGCACCTGATTTCTTGGGAATGGGGATTATTACATTTTTCTTAAAGTCTGAGGGTATTTCGCCTGTCTCGTACATCCTACACACCAGTTCAAATAGTTTTGTCATGGCTGGCTCTCCCAGAGACTTTAGTAGCTCTGAGGGTATGTCATCTACTCCTGGGGCCTTGTTCCGACCTAGGTCTTTCAGGGCTCTGTCAAATTCATCTCTCAGTATAATATCTCCTATTTCATCTTGATCTACTTCCTCTTCCCTTCCTACAACATCGTCTCTCAGTTCATTTCCTTTGTAGAGCTGCTCTATGTACTCTTTCCACCTTTCAGCCTTCCCTTCTTTGCTGAGAACTGGTTTCCATCTGAGTTCTTGATATTTGTAGAATTGCTTTTCTTGTCCCCAAATGTCTCTCTGATTTTCCTATAGGCGGTATCTACTTTTCCCCTTCTTATACATTCTTCTACAGATTTGCATTTGGCTTCTAGCCACTCCTGCTTAGCCATTTTGCACTTCCTATCAATCTCATTTCTTAGTCGTCTGTACTCCATTTTGCCTGTTTCATTTACTGCATTTTTATATTTTCTCCTTTCATCAATTAAATTTAGTATTTCCTGTGTTATCCAAGGATTTTTTGCAGGTCTTGCCTTTCTACCTATTTTGTCCTCTGCTGCCTTCACTATTTCATCTCTCAATGCTACCCATTCCTCTTCTACTGTTTTATTTCCCCCTGATTCTGTCAATTGTTGCCTAAATCTCCCTCTGAAATTCTCCAGAAATTCACTTTCCTTCAATTTATCTAGGTCCCATCTCCTTATTTTCCTACCTTTCTGCAGTTTTTTCAGTTTCAGCCTACAGTTCATGACTAACAAGTTATGGTCAGAGTCTATATCTGCCCCTGGGTATGTCTTGCAGTTAATAACCTGATTCCGGAATCTATGTTTTACCATTATAAAATCTATCTGATACCTTCCAGTGTCTCCTGGTCTCTTCCACGTATACAACCTTCTTTTGTGATTCTTAAACCACGTGTTTGTTATGATTAAATTATGTTCCGTGCAAAATTCTACCAGGCGACTTCCTCTTTCATTCCTTCTGCCCAGTCCATATTCACCTACTATTTTTCCTTCTCTTCCTTTTCCTACTACCGAATTCCAGTCTCCCATCACAATTAAGTTTTCCTCTCCCTTAACTGACTGAATAATTTCCTTTAGCTCCTCATATATTTCTTCTATATCCTCATCATCGGCAGAGCTAGTTGGCATATAAACCTGTACTACTGTTGTCGGTGTTGGCTTCGTATCTATCTTGACAATGATAATGCGATCACTGTGCTGCTCATAGTAGTTTACCCGCATTCCTATTTTCTTATTCATTATCAGTCCTACTCCTGTGATACCCCAACTGATTTTGTATTTATAATCCTGTACTCACCTGACCAGAAATCCTGTTCATCCTGCCACCGAACTTCACTAATCCCCACTATATCTATCTTCAACCTATCCATTTCTCTTTTTAAATTTTCTAATTTTCCTACCCGATTAAGGGATCTAACATTCCACGCTCCGATCCGTAGAATGCCAGTATTGTCTTTCCTGATGATAACATCCTCCTGAGTAGTCCCCGCCCGGAGATCCGAATGGGGGACTATTTTACCTCCGGAATATTTTACCCGAGAGGATGCCATCATCATATGTTCATACAGTAGAGCTGCATGTCCTCGGGAAAAGTAACGGCTGTAGTTTCCCCTTGCTTTCAGCCGTTCGCAGTAGCTGTGTGGCAAAGCCACATTAGCTGATGTTACAAGGCCATCTCAGTCAATCATCCAGACTGTTGCCCCTGTAACTACTGAAAAGGCTGCTGCCCCTCTTCAGGAACCACAAGTTTGTCTGGCCTCTCCACAGATTCCCCTCCGCTGTGGTTGCACCTACGGTACGGCTATCTGCATCGTTGAGGCACGCAAGCCACCCCACCTCAGCAATGTCTGTGGTTCATGGCGGTGGATATAGACAAATCAGTAAGTAAATACTTGCTAACAAATAATTTGATTCTGCAGTGAATACCACATGACTCTTAAATAGTGATCAAAAGTACATGGCCAACTATTAGTTAACATTGATACTGAATCTGTTCATGACGGCTTTAATTCACGGAACACTGTCACTGAAATGTCGGAATGTCTTCTGAAAATTGATCGCGAATTTTTTGCTATGAATCGGGACAAAAAGATGACGTTCTTCCTCATTACAAAGGTTTTTCAGATACCTCAATTCGGTTTGGGCACTGTTATTTTCTACAAAGCACTGGCTCAGAGATTCTGCCTTATGTCAGAGGGCATTATTTCCATCTTCGCCTACGAACTGTTCTGCCACTGAACACAATTCACGGCGATGTAAAATGTGTTCATATCCTTCCGTATTTGTCTTTTCTCAATCACAGTAGAGAGCTCACATCCTAACCTGCAGAAACACCCCATGACGCTGTTGACAGTAAACATGATGCGAGATACGGATCTCTGGATATTCGCCGAACTCAAAGCCTCCTATTGGATTCCTACAGAGCATGGCGTAAGTCACCAATTTTAAATCCGCTTCCACAGTGATCCACTGATCGTTGACATCACTCGTTATGCTACATCATGCGTAGCTTATCAATGGTTATAGAAAATTTTTGTCTAATAATAGGTCTTCGACCATTCAACCTTATACTGTATGTCTGTAGCTCGGCTACTGGTAGCACTTTGGATTGTTATTTTACTGATTAAATGTGATTTTTACAATTGTCCACAACGGTCGACAGTTTCTATCCGTCAGTTCATTAGTATCAATACGTTTGGTTTAGCTATATTTGCTTCTTCATCCTCTCACACCACCTTACCAACTTCAGTACAATAGCATTATCTTTCCTGACCAAAGAGCTTCAATACGTTTAGCAAAGTACTGCCCTCATGCAGTTATACTGGTAGATCTAGCTGTCGTTGCATCAAATACGAGAAGAAAGATTAGAGTTTAACGTTCCATCGACAACATGGTCATTATATAAGGTGGCATAGAGTAAATAATTTACACATTACAAGTGGGTGTCTTAATGAACTACATCAGATAATGTATTATTCTGTGTGTACAAATATTAAAACTGTAAACGACGGTCTGTCCTACCATTCAGTCTGATAGACCAGTTTTAATAGAAAACTTTAGCAAAATTTAGGTCAACATATAGGCCTATTACATCGAAATGGATCACGAAACAAAACAAAAGAAAAGTTGTAAGTGGTTTCAATAACTGTTGTGTCGGTGTGTTTATCTATTAAAAACTTCACAGGTAATCTGAATGTTTTTTGTGGCATCAAGATCATGAAGGTTTCGTTCATAGAAACTGGATAACCGAAATATAGATAGTAATTGAGTTTTTTTAATATAAGGCCGTCATCTTAATCTGTAAGACTACTAGGTGAATTTCCACAGAGTTTTTCCGTAGGAAACTTGGGCGTATTTCATGAAATTTTGATCAGAGAAAGAAAAAAAAACCAAGTACATGTTCAGAATGTTATATTGAGCCATAAACTATTTAAAATATTTTAAAATATTTGCAGCTCGAGCATCTGGTGACAACGAAGTTATCTTCAATTTTTTTTTTTTTTTTTTTTTTTTTTTTTTTTTTTTTTTTTTTTTTTTGCTATATGTAGCTGAAGTTAGCCCAAACAAACGCTGTGTATCACCACTTTCCTGTGACACCTTGTGTCGTCAGGATACGTCGGTTGGTTTTCCGATACAAACTGCTTTTTGGGAGATACTGGTCAGGAGTGAGTAGGTACTCTTTAACAGAAAGATGACACCACTTAAGAAACAACTACATACTGAATTTTGAACATTGGAGAAGTACAATCATTCCAGACTGATAAAGTCCGGACAACTAAGTAAGTCGATACATCTGTTCCCTTAACGGTTCGTGACAATTTCGAAGTATAATTCTTGAGGTACTGAGAAACATTCAAGATATTTTATCATAATTGCCTACAGATAGAAATATGTGATTTGTTTTAAAATACATGCTCACACTCGTGACTGCGCGACAGAGGTGGCAGCGCTAATAACTATATAGCCGTAGCGACAGATTTATTTACAGAAGAGTGAAAAATTAATAGACGTCGGCCTAGAGAAAGATTTGGGAGCAATGTCGCACCGTCTGAAATAAAATTCACCATACGAAGTACCTTAGAAAATGTTTTTACAGCTTATGGGACTTAACTTCGGGGTCATCAGTCCGTAAACTTACAAACTACTTATAAACTAGCTTATACTAAAGACGTCACAAACATCCATGCCCGAGGGGGGATTCGAACCCCCGACGGGGAACGGCCTCGCACATCGTAGCATAGCCCCTCAATGCGCTCGGCCGTTCCGCCTGGCTGCGTACGTTAGAAGCGATATTTAAGAAAGGCAAACCTATATTCCAAGCTTTTCCAGATTTGGAGAGTGTTTTTGAGAATGTTGACTGAAATAAACTCATTCAAATTCTGAAGATGGAGTAAATTATAAGCAACGGAAGGCTATTAAGAACTTGTACAAAAACAAGACTGCAGTTATAAGAGACGAAAGGAATGAAAAAGAAAATTGTATTTAAATCCGTTCAAAATGTTACCTAAGTGATGAAAGTACTGAGGGCATTATTCCCTAGACATACAAACACACTAACTTATGCTTAGGACTACACAAACACTCATGCCTAAGAGAAGACTCGAACCGCCGGTCGCGGTGACCGAGCGGTCTGCGGCGCGCCAGTCACGGTCTGCAAGGCCACTACGGTCGGGGGTTCGAATCCCCCCTCGGGCATGGATATTTGTGCCGTCCTTAGTGTTAGCTATTTCATAAGTAGTCTGTAAGTTTAGGGACTGAAGACCCCGTAGTTAAGTCCCATAAGCTCTACAAACATTAAAACATTTGAAGACTCGAACCTCCGGCAGAAGGGGCGCGCAGTCATTGCCATCACGCATCAAACTGCTGGGACAGTCTCGCAAGTATATTCAATCTGTACAATGAGTAAAGTGTGAAAGAAAGCAAGGTGAAATTTGGAGAAGGAATTAAACTTCACGGTGAAGACATAAGAACTTCGCGGTTTGACGCCGAAATTGTAATTATTCTGTTTGAGACAGGAAAGGATCTGGAAGAACAACTAAAGGGAATGAACAGTCTCTTGAAAGGAGCGTGTAAGATGAACATCAACATGAGAAAAACAATATCAATGGAATTGATTCTGAGAAAAGAAAGCGAAGCTGAAGGAATTACGTTAGGTAGCAGGACAATAAATGTAGTATATGAGTTTTATCATTTGGACAGTAAAATAGAACACGATGTTCGAGGATGTAAAATGCAGAATGGCAATGGGAAGAAAAGCGTCTCTAAAAAAAGCGAGCTGTATGAAGATCGAATATTAATGTAGCCGTTAGGAAGCCTTCTCCGATGGTATTTGTGTGGAATCTTGAGTTCGACAACTGTGAAACATGTTTAGACACAAAGGGGATAGACCAGTGGTACAGACGAACACTGTAGGTTGGTAGAACGCGTAACTAATGAGAAGGTACTGTGCGTAATTGGGGACAACAGATATTTGTGGTATATCTTGACTAAAAGAAACGATCGATTGGCAGGACGCATACTTAGGCATCAAGCAATCGTAGTTCAGCATTGAAGAAAAGTGTGAAGAGTACAATTTGAAGAGAGAGGCCGAGAGACGAATATAGTAAGCAGGTTCAAAGAGTAGTGCAGTGTCGTTCTTATGAGGAAAAGAAGAGGAAAATATGATCAAATTTTTGTAATCCTATGGGACCAAACAACGTTGGTCATCAGTCCCTAGTCTTACAAACTATTTAAACTAAGTTAAACGAAACTAAGGACAACACACACATCCATGCCCGAGGGAGGATTCGAACTTCCGATTCGGGAGGCTACGTGATCCTTAACGTGGCGCTCCAGAAAAGAAGACACTTGCACAGGATAGTATCGCAGGATGACTCAGACCAAACTCCGGACTGAAGACCATTACTAACAAATACGATACAACAGTCCCAAGTTATTCTAGTAAGGTATTATATTTTGAATATTGTTTCAGCCAGCAACAGTACAAAGATTCAGATTGAAAACCACACAACCAGTCAGTTGCAGGTATAATTTTTATTCAATTTAACCAATTTTTGGACACCACTACGGGTGTCTTCTTCAAGAGAAAAACTTTTTTTTAATGAGTTACATCACATATACTATAATACAAATGTCGTGAGCTATGTCGATAAACTCATAGAATAATATGTGTAAAGCAATTCTATACCCATTATTAAAAATGCTATGGCATAAAGAATGGTCAATAAATATATTACCTAGAGCTGATACTCTGTGTGCTTGTTAATCTGGAGGTATTCAGCTCAACAGTATATATTTTCAGAGATTAAGAGAGAGAGAGAGAGAGAGAGAGAGAGAGAGACAGACAGACAGAGAGAGGGAGACAGTAAAACACGAAGAACTACCAGGTCTCCAGGGCAGTGATAACCATTCTGCTATTGGTATTCAACAGTGCTGTATCAATATGTGGAACTCCACTTGAAACCTTATTTTGCTTGTAATGGGAAGCAAACCTACACATTTAGTGGACACATTCATCATTTTTTTTAGAATGACTCTAGATATATA
Organism: Locusta migratoria; assembly: GCA_026315105.1. Classification (NCBI taxonomy): domain Eukaryota; kingdom Metazoa; phylum Arthropoda; class Insecta; order Orthoptera; family Acrididae; genus Locusta; species Locusta migratoria. Next base: position 192,247,268 of record CM048746.1, on the reverse strand, counting down.
AAGCAATCATGAAAATATCTGTCCCGAAACCACAGAGAAAATGCATCTAACGAGTCATATGAGACACATTCTGCACAGAAAAGAGACGGGGAGAGAGGGGGTGAGAGGAAGAGGGAGACGGAGGGAGGATGGTAGATGACCTCCAATAGTCTTCTTACATCAAAATAAGTCATCAACTGCCAAGCATACTTCCGTGGGAATTGAAAACTGAACCGCTACTTTTGCGCGCAGTCCTCTTACCGACTGAGATACACAGGTGGAACTCACAAGACTAATTCTCAGATTTTTACATTTGCACGTGCCTCTTTTCTGGTATCGATGTATTGGCAGAAGTAAAGCTGTGAGGTTGGTTTGACTATTGACTATGCAAGTTAAGGTCCAGTATTAAGAGACCTAGCGTAGCTTCTGGATTTATTGTGGGAGGTATTTTCTAAACAGCTTACACTCTGTAACACGATGAAAACACTATTTAGGCTAACCTCAAAGTTCATCAGTGTGACTTCGAATACACATAATACTATCTACAGCAATTAACAATCCTTTAACATAAAAATAAGTAAGATAGGCATCTGCCCTCAGTCCATACTACGAACGTAAATTACAAATATTAATTTTCATGTTCGACTGTCAAAACAATATGGTAAAGAATTTTTGTCATTTGTGAACGTTCCCAATACGGCGATGAGACTGAAGCCTATATATATTTAGTTTTAAATGAGGACAGCATGTGAGGACGGCAGCAAGTTCTGCCGAAACTAATAATAAAACAAATTATTTCAAAAAAATTTCAAATGTTTCTAAATCTATCGGACCAAACTGCGTGGTCATCAGTCCGTAGCTTACAAACTACTTAGACCTAGGTAAACTAACCTAAGGACAAACACACACCCATGCCCCAGGGAGGACTCGAACCTCCACGGCGAGCAACCGCGGGCTCCGCAGCGAGCGCTTTAGATCGCTCGGCTACTCCACCGCGGCCAATTATTTCACCCTAAGCAATCTTGACAGTTACTGTAACAAATGTGACCCGATGACCTCCAATAAAATTATCAAATAAAACTCCCTGTGTAGCGAAGCATGTTGGGATTTATTTCCATCTGCTAGTATTATGGTACCTCCCGATACCACTGTTGGATAATAATAGATATGAATGTAATTAGTATATTATCATTTTCTTTTCCAAAACTTTTGTTGTTATTTTTTATAATGTAACTAGGCGAACTCATTTTCTATTATCTGAAGTTGGAGAAGTTTGTTAAATTACTAAATATTAACTACTTCATGCCAGATGTATGTTGGTGTATTACAGATAGTATGCTAATAAGTGAAACTGATAAAACTAAGTAAATTCTTCTCTCATAATATTAAAGTAGGTATTACTATGTTTCGCAAGTAATGTTAGGAAAGTTTTGCCCTCATTAGTTTGTATATAATTATTGTTTATTACGAAAGTATTGTTGATAAACCTATTTTGTTAAATACGTAAATGAAACCGAGATTTGTATATTAATTTAATTATCCAGCATCATTGTTTGAAAGGTATAAATAGGTTGCGTTCGGGGCATGTAACAGAGTACTGTTTCCTCCATGATCTGATGCCCAATCCACGTCAGTTGTCAGAGGAACAACCCACGTAACTTTGAACTTTATCGTTGAACAGTTCTTCAATGTTACGCGTGTAGAAAGTGTATCTACAGTGATTAATCCATATTTGTGCTACAATGTACACCTCAGACTTATGTATTCCACATAAGAACTGTATAAATTTGTATTATTGATCTGTGGAATGTGCGTAACTGGTCGTAATGGTTGTAATTTGAGACTTACAAACTGACCATAAAGGGGGGTAACTGGACATTTACAAGTCATTAAAAGTGTCAAAGAACTGCAATTCTGTGTGTTGCCCACATTAGCTTTCGCACCATGAGATTTAAGCCAGTTGCTACCGTGAGCAATTACCAACAATAGCATCAAGAATCTTTGATCTACGACCACGTAATGTCGCATCTGCGACTTACCGGGTGAGGATTTCATCGTCAATGACTGTATGAATTGGGACACACAATCTTTTACGAACAGTTTGTCGTGAATGAAGTATACATAATCGAACTGTGCAAATGAAAATACTTCGAGTGGCACAGAGAACAGTAGAACAATCAATAGTGATACGACGTGATTCGACTCAATCTGTACGTAACAGGCAACATCAGATGCAGCTTCACTCCCGACGTCCATGGCGAGGTTCAGCTTTTACATCTAGGCACTATACAGCGCGATAAAGATGGGCCTAAAAGTACACGAATGGTCTTCTCAGATTTGGCATCAAACGCTATTCACAGATGCGGCTCGCATATGCCTTCAACCAGAAAGTCGGAAGTTTATGGAGACAGACTGGTAAAACTGATCTAGACCCGTCGTTCAGCGAGTATACCAAGGTGGTTGTTTTCTAATGTTTTGGGGTCGCAGTATTTCGGCCACCTTACGCCACTAGTGGACATAGAAAGCAATGAAGCTGCTATACGGTGTTAGGATGACTACCTCCGACATATCGTCAGCATTTAGGTGAGGCACTCAAATTAATGGACGACAATTCTCTCGCTCATCATTCATCTCTTGTGTATGTGTTCCTTAATGAAAACTACCTCGCAAGATTAGAATGACAGTATGTTGTCCAGACATGAACCCTAACAGACATACATTGAAAAGTGCTGTTTTTGGGCGAGAGAAACACCGCCGTTGAGGTGTGGAACAATCTTGATCAACAGTACCTTGATGATCTAGTGAAGATTTTTTCAGCCTGTGGGTCGCGACCCCCACGGGGGTTGCAAAGTCTTGCTCGAAGGGAGGGAGGTCACCGTCACTTACACCATAAAATAATCAGAGGTTCAGTAATAAAAAACCTTGCTTAGGGGAAACATATTTACTGCTAAAATTGCAGAGTTTCTTGCGTAATATTCATTACAGATTGTTTTATAATACAGTATGTTAATGATGAATAAGCGTGAAGTCTGAACAGTGTTCAGGAACCAATCGATAGGTGAAGAACTTTATACAATAATTAATTCTGAAAAATTCGAAAAAATATCATCAAAACTATTCAAATGTTTGTAAATCCATGGGACGTAACTACTCTGGTCATCAGTCCGTAGACTTACAAACTACTTAAACTAACTTATGCTAAGGGCAACAAATACATACATGCCCGAGGAAGGACTCGAACTTCCGCAGGCGAGCAGCGGCGCGCTCTGCAGCTACGTGTCTTGGAGCGCTCGGCCACTCCACCGCGGCGAAGAAATATCATCTTTGCACATTGTCTATACAGTGGGACCTTTCTTAATGAGCATAATTTGTTCCTGAGTCTTGCCTGAAATGACCTGAGTCTTGCCTGAAATGATAAACAATCGTTAAGTAAAATATATTTTTTCTGTCGAAATCATGTATAGGATAATTTGTTCCAATCCGAATATATATAATACTTCATCCAACAATTTAAAAAAAAGCTGAACAAAAGGAAACAGAATAACTCTGTTTTCTTTGAGAAAACATAGTTTTATTACTGTTCATGAAGGGGGGGGGGGGATGGAGAGACACCAGAACATTTTTGTTTGGAAGGGGATCGCATATTAAAAAAGGTTAAAAACACTGATCTAGAGCATACATCCCCCATTACAAAAGGACGTGTTAACGGGTATTAGGGGTACTGGTGTATGCTACAATCTGGAACAAAAGTCCAAAATGTCTAGGTTATTGGTGTTCAACTTGCCATGAATAATATACAGAACTGAAGCGCTCTTTTTGTCCAACTGTATTAAATTTTTATGTATAGAGTTATGAACCCTTAGGATCGTCGTAATGCAACCCTTTCTTTACGTGCGTACATGTACAAATGATACTGGGAATTGTATGTACTACAGTTTGTATCAGGAGTGGAGTAGGTGGTGGACAGAGAGTGGGGGATGGATAAGAGTTTGAGGAGGAAGTATAGGTTTCTTGATAAAATCATTCTTATGCGAAGGCTGAAAAATATTTTTATTTGTTATATTCTACCGGTTTCGGCAGTTGCTGCCATCAACAGAAAAGCGACAAACTCAATGGTAGAGAAATCCATGACAGAGAAATACAATTACACAACAAGGAGTAGATTGTGATATCTGTTCAAAAGAGGGATCAGTAAAATGTAATAATGGTGATAACAATATCCCTTAATTTTGATGTACGAAAGTTAATCATCCAGTAATTGTGACATGAGTGACCTAAGGTCTAAGTTGAAGCATACGCACATCGTAAGAAAACCTGGCAACAACATATTTGTGTAAACGACTGTACTGGGCACTAAGGCTTTGTGTTTAATATCAGATGTTAACGATCAATATATTTTATCACTTTTGATAAATCTCATACTGTGCTTGACAGTGAATGTATTTTATATACACGATCCTACACAACATGGTTGTTTGTATATATATATATATATATATATATATATATATATATATATATATATATATATATATACTATTTTTGACGTAATCAATCACAATTGCGTGATATAATTTCTAAACCGATCATTTTTACACTTTCATGTGTAATGACTATTCGTATACCTTATGCTCCATGTGCATAGACGCCATTTTGACTGCTTATAAAACTGTAACCAAAGATTGTATAATCAGTAGAATGAAAACCTGAAGTTTTTTTTTAATAATCATTCATCTGTTCCAATAATATCATCTGTACATCATGTGAGAGTCTGTCACGGAAGAATTTGCTCATTTGTAATAGTAAAAGGTTAATTAAAGGACTACCTACTACATGATGTAAAATGGATAGACTTTTCGAAACTATCGCAATATTCTATTGTAAATTAGACGTTTGAAGTGAAATTTGAAATTTTCCCGGCGAAAAGGAGATTTCGGGTTTGCAGCCGGTCGCAAAGTCCTTGTTGGCTCACCTGAAGATGACTGCCAGGTGTCCAGTTGAAATATCGTGGAATGAAGTTTACGACGACCGGCTGAAAAGCCGAAATCTTTTTGAACAATTAGACGTTGCTGTACTCAGTAAAAATATTATCTTATTGGCTTTGATGTACAATTATGTAAGTACCAACAATATTTTCAAAAACATTTTATATGTGACTCTATATTGTGTAATAGTATGTAACTGTCATACACTGCTATTTCAGTTTGTCGATTTCCTGTTGATGACATCAACTACCCAAACCGGTAGAATCTAACAAATGTAAATATTTTGCAGCATTGGCATGGGACTAATTTTATCAAAGTACATCGCGGCTGTAGATTGCCACCAAAAACAACATTAGAAGTATAGAATGCGAAGGAGATGGACAAAGGGAGAAAGAGATGAAGTTGAGATGAATTAACAGAAGTTTGGAATACATGAATTCCGAGATAGTAAATAAATGAAAACGCGAAAAGAGAGTTTCAGTGGTGAAGAAACTAGGCGCGGCGGAGGCAGGAGCAGCCTGTGAGAGTGGAGAGCCCCGGAGGCAGCGGCGTGGGCGTAAACTATTTAAGGGGCTGCAGCCTGAATAATGCAGCCGCACGTCGCGCCGGCGTTTAGCGGCGGAGCGGCCGGTCGAATAATTCACACCTGCCGCCGCCTCTGGGCGTGCGCTGCCGTCGCGACCGCCCCGGCCGGCGAGCTGGGGCTGCCTGCCGATTGATCACACACACCAGCCGTTAAGCAACCACAACCCGCCCGTACACCAACAATATCCGGGATTAAAAGAGCAATGAAGCAGTCGTTCCGATGAACCATCTAGCAGTCAAAGAAATTAGAATTTCAAGGCAGATACGTCAGACAAAGCAAGTGACCTCGTAGAGGAAATGAACGGAATGAACAATGTCTTGTATAAGATCACTATTAACAAGAGCAGAAAAAGGGTAATACAATGTAGTCTGAGAATATCAGTCAAAGGGATCAAATTTTATAGTTTTGTTACTTCTGTAGAAAAAACTGATTTCCGAAATGAAAGAGATGTAGAATGGAAGAAAAGCGTTTCTGAAGAAGCAAATTTGTTGACATACAATATTAGTTTAAATGTTAGGAAGTCCTTTATGAAAGCACATGTCTGGAGTGTCGCATTGTATGGGAATGAAACGTGAAAGATAAGGAGTTCAGACAAAAAGATGATAGAAGCTTTTGAAAGGTGGTGCTACAGACGAATGACGAAGATTAAATGGGTAGATCACGAACTAATGAGAAGGTGCTCAACAGAATTGGAGAGGAAAGGAGTTTGTGGCATATCATGATTAAGAGCAGCGATAGGTGGGATACATTGAGAGACATCAAGGAATCGTCAACTTAGCATTAGAAAGAAGTGTGTGGGGTAAAAATCGTATAGGGAAACCGAGGGACGAATACAATGAACAGATTGAAAAGATTGTAGGATGCTCTTCTTAATCTCAGATGAAGAGGCATGCACAGAACAGTCTGCGGACTGAAGACCACAACTACAACAACAACAAATGCGGATGCTACATTCCTGTGGTTTTCATTTACTAATATCACGAAAATGCCTGTCTTTGAGAGTGATACATGTGATACGATTTGAACTACCTCCAAGAGAACGACCTACTGATGCATAGTCAACACTGATTCAGAAAGTACCGTCTTTGAGAAACACAGATGTTTCACATGATGTAATGAATGCTATCGATAAGAGATCTCAAATCGATTCCATATTTCTAAAGCGGAAGGCCTTTGACACTATGCCTCACAAGCATCTTCTAATCAAATTGCATGCATATGGATTATCCACCACAGTTGTGTGACTGGGTTGATGGTTTTCTGTCAGGAATCATTCAGTATGTTGTAACTTACGGAATGACGTCTAGTAAAACAGGAATGAAGTCTGTCGATCTCCAGGGGAGTGTTATGGTGCCCCTATTGTTCCTTATCTTGATAAACGATTTAGGAGCAGTGAGCAGCGTAGACTGTTCGCGGTTGACGGTGACATTTATCAGTTAGTAATGTCACCAGAAGATCAAAAGCAATTTAAAAATGTTTGAAATTAAATATCTCGCTGGTGCAAAAATTGGCAATTGACCCTAAGTAATTGTAGGTATGAAATAATCCATATGAAAACTAAAAGAAATCCGTTAAATTTCATTTACACGTAAAACAGTCAAATCTAAACCTTATAAATTCACCCAAACGCCTAGCAATAACTGTTATGAAGAACTTAAATTGTAAAGAACACATAGAAAAATGTAGGGAAGGCGAACCAAAGGCTACATTTCATTGGCAGAACACTCAGAAGATGCAACAGTGCTTCTAAAGAAACTGCCTACCCCACACTTGTGCGCTGTGGGGTCTCCACCAAGTGGGCCTGACAGATTACGTAGGGAACGTTCAGCGAAGGGCAGCTAGTTTTTTATTATCGCGATATAGGGGTGAGAGTGTCACGCAAATGATACACGAGTTAGGGTGGAAATTCTTAAAAGAAAGGGGTTATTTGCTGCGGAGAGATTTATTTGCCAAATAATCTTTCACAAACTTTCTCTTCCGAATACAAAAATATTTTGTTAGCACCCACTTACTTTGGAAAACATGATTATAGAAATTAAGAAATATCAGACCAAGAAGGGAAAGATTTTGATATTCCTTCTTCAACGTGATTTGCAGAATATGTAAGAAGATGTAGAACTGACCTCAACATTTAATTCACTTTATTTTTTACACAAGGCGTATATGCAAATCCTTGCGAAAACGTATTTATATTGTGTATGACATTAGTAATATAGAGACTGGTGTATAGTCGTCCTGGTCAGCCTGTGTTTGTCGTTCACAGCATTCCAGGAAAGGTTCTGTTTAGGATGTGTGGACATCTGTAACAGCTATACAGATTAATAATACGAGTTTTATTTACTGAACTTTACACCAAATACTCAACTTCTATAAAGTACGTGTGTTATCTTCTCTACTTCCTCGATGCTTGCTGCGCTGAGTGCTACTGACTGCCTATATCGGAGCCGAGTTCAGATGTGCTCTTCCAGATGCATGTAGGCCTAGACATAGCCGCTTGTAGAGGGCGCGCTTCTAGGTTTCTCCCTCCAGGATGAGCGGCGCTGGCGTGCGATTGGCTGCCGGTCGTCCGCTGCCTTCTGTACGATCGTTCTCATGCGTCTGGCGTGTGGCGCTGACTTTACGCCACAACAACTGGTGCATTTGAAGGAGCAGTTTAGGCAATCATATGGTGCAGTGGAATGTCCTGAATGTGCTTCTACTGAAGTGCTAAGAATGACTGGACTCGCATTTGAGAGAACGTTGATTCAATCCCTCTTGCAGCTATCCAGATATGGATTTCTGTGAGTTACCTAAACTGCTCCAGGCAAGGACATGACAGACTTCTATCCTGGCGCTCCGCCTCTAATATCCACACTGTTGAAGGGACGCTAAACCCTAATCTTCATTCCTTCCTTACAGCGACTGGGCAGCGAGCACTTGAGTCATTGTGACCAGCTCCGTTCTGGCATGAGTCCAGCTCTACCACGCAAGTTGCTTCGGAAGCGACATGACTTGTCGAAATCCAGACCGCCTTATGGCATACTGCTGTATTCTGAAGTTCAGCGTAAGCATTTGTAGGCGACTCTTATACTTAGAAATATGAAAGTACTGGCATTATTGCTCATACTATTAGGAATTGAAAATATTGAAACTTTCCGTCCGTTTCAGGGAATTGAAATAAATTCAGTGACGTAGTTGAATATTTGTGCTGGACAGGTAACTATTGTGCAAAGAGCAGGATTGGAAGCGTGCCTGGATAGCCTGATTGGCTAAGGGGACCACTGACCCGAAGACGGAAATACGGGTTCTAATCCTGGTTCAGAACATATTTTCAACTTCGCCACTGACTTTCAATGCCCTGAAACGATAGAGATGTTTCAGTACTCCGAATTCGTTAAAAATTGCGGTTGTAGTGAAATAAAAATCAAAATGACCAGAGTATGATGTATCTAGAGAGACTACTGTCACTATTTAACTTACAATATATACCAACTGAAGACAGTAACAGAATCGCTTATGGCTTCAGGAAACATGCCTTTGCTGGCAAGAATATGACAATACGGTTGATATTAACATTATCATAAGTATGTGTGAATAGCCTTCGGCAGGAACAGAAACTAAATAAAAAAGTAATCTGTGTGCAGAGAACTTTTATGTATAAGAACCCCTTGTACATGGCAATTATGGAGAACAGGTAGCAACTCACCGTAAAGACGATCGCTGAATCGGCCACAGCAAATGTTTGTGAACCTATCGGACTCAGTTGCTTGGTCATTAGTCCTTAGCTTACAAACTACATAAACTAACGTAAACTAACCTAAGGATACACAAACACCCATGCCATAGGGAGAACTCGAACCCCCGACGGCGAACGGCCGCGCGCACAGCACCACGACGCTCCAGTACGCACGGCTATACGGCCACAGTCTTCATCAGGAAAATATACATTTCGTAATCACTTGGACAAGCACAATTGGCCAATATTTTTGGTCGTTTGCATGGGACAAGTCTCTTGACAATGATCGAGGAGGGAAGCTGAAGAATTATTGGACGCGGGAAGGTGAGGGGGGTGGTAGGGAAGAGGAGAAAGAGAAAGACGGGCTGACGAGCAAGCGTGGGGATAAAACGTGCTGCATTGCATGGCATGGTATGGTATAAAGGCTTGGAATAGGTTATGGGCGGGAGATGAATGAATTTGACAGTGAAAAAAAAATGATAAATGGATATTGAAGTACTCCTAAAGTGGGATTCTGTCGCCCACCCAAACTCCGTCTCTGCAACATCCTAGTCCAATCCTATGCCACTTCCAATCGCAAACCCTTACCACAGGTGTCATATTCTTGTGCAATACCCCGATTAAAGACTTGACCAGTTTACCCATCCAGCGCTTCCGATTCCAGTTCTGTCACATGGTTATCCTACTCTATCAGAAACTGGGCTACCGGTGAAAAAAGACATGTCGTTTACCAACTCTGTTTCAATTATTATATAGCCTTTACTCTGGTATGACTACTAACCAGCTGTCCATTAGGATAAATGACCGCCATAAAACCGTGGATAAAGGCTGTGGCACAGCAAGCAGGTGAGCAGGAAACGCTCGATTTCAATGACTGTTTTACAGCACGGGTCATCTGTGTCCCCTCCTCCACCACTAACTCTCCTGAACTGTGCAGACTTGGGTGTCCCTTTAGAATACTGAAACATTCTACAGCCCTACAACCATCGTGGTATCAACCTAACACAACTTACAATAGCTACACCCCATGTCCAACGTTCTCTACGCCATTTCTATCAAGTGTCTTCTTCCAATCCATGTCTCTTCCAACCATGTGTCGTCTATTTTCCCATAATTTTTCAACATTATTTTAAGTATTTCAGTATTCCTTCAGTTTAATTTTATTTCAATCCTTTTACATTTTGCCCCCCGCCCCACACACACACACATACACACACTCACACACTTCTACGCACTTTTTTTCCTTCCACAATACCTTACATTTATTTCATTCCAAACTGTACCTCATATTACCGCCTATAAGAGCCTTTACGCCATGCAATGAGGAACGGTCTGTCCCCGCCGTTGGCCTTCGTCCTTCACCCTCAACTCCATTCCGCTACTCACTAACTGTCAAGATGTGTGTTGCATCGGAGAGGGTAGTGATGATGAGCTATGTCTGATTGTTTGAAAGTATGCATCTCCTTCTCTGTTGAAGGCTGTGGCCGAAAGTTTAAGTGGCGGGAATGTGCTTGTCTAATCTACGAGATTGTCTGCGGCTTAGCAATCGTCTTTATGGTGAGTTGCTACCTATCTTCTATTACTGACTTTCCAACCTGGACTTTCCATTGTTAAATCTTCTATACATATCATGAAACATAGTCTTCCCGCCACATCTGTCCACGATAAACTCAAATACCACTTAATGTATTATCCAATGGTTTTCGCCAATGGACAGTGTGATTCATGAGAAAGCTTTAGGTGGTAACTCATTAAGTAGCGTGGCAGTGAGTTAGTGTGGTGAGGAAACATACCGCGAAACAGTCTTCGATCATAGATTGTAACAGACTGGACCAACAGAACTGTACACACGCCGCGGTAGCAACGCAGAACGATTTCACTGTCGGCAGACAGCCCGATATAAATGGCAAGATATGCCATAATAATAATACCAACATATGGAATTAAAGAACAATACTTCCCTTCACAAAAACTTCTATTTAATCACAAGCAAAGCAGGAAAAACTATTGTTTTGCCAACAGTCACGTGGAATAGCTGTAGAGATACTAGTGCAATGCCTACCAATATCTATAGTCGAAGGAAACTGGGCAATAAACACTCTTAAGAAATTTTTATATTCTGTGACATCCGACGTTTCCGCAGAGAAGAAAATACGTCCATTGTTTTATAAGCCTATGTTTGAGTTGTTCCGTCATTCGCGCATGACATCATGTAATATTCACATCAAATACGTGAGTTTTAAATGTCTCAGCTAGTTTTCCTCAATTACTCCTTACTGACGATCAAGAAAGGCACAACGTTTAATAATAATACGAAGAATCTACAGACTCTAAGAAACAGGCAGTTACATTGCGACTACTTTTGCTGTATCTTTTCTGTGTCTGCTATTAGATTAAGTGGTGTCATGTTTCTAAGTTTGTGGTGGTTGTAGTAAACCACAGTATATGAGCCTATCAAATGAAAAAAAGATGAAATATAGTAAGTAAGCTCTTAATTATTTCAAAAGCAGTTCCCACAACCATTAATACGTTGAATTTTTACATTGCATCAAGAACTCAGTTCCTTATTTTGTCACCCTTACAAAGATTTATACAACCATTCATCAATATTGATACTGCGACGGAGTGGGTAAGTCGGTCCACCAGTTCCAATAATAACACCTTGAAGGAAGAACGCTACTTGTGTTGACTGTAGTGCTGCCATGCCTTAAAGATCAACTCAGAAGTTTGATCACATCCACATCGTGTTAGGAGGGATTCTCATCAAGAGAATTTTCCAAACTTCTCGGGGTGACGTGGATGAGGTGCAGAGATACAGGAACTGTCGATGACTTGCCTCGCTATGGCCACCGAAACGTTACCACAACCACGGATGACCGATACTTACAGATTTCAACTCGGAGGAACCTCGGGAGGAACGCTACTATTCTGAATAATGACCTCCGTGCAGACACAGGACGTCGAGTTTCGACTCAAACTGTACGTAAGAGGCTGCATACTTCACTCATGACGTATTTGGCGAGGTCCTGACTGGACACCTAGACGACATACAGCACGCTGATATCAGAATTGGCATGAACTACTGTTCAGAGATGAGACTCGGCGTTCAACCAGACGTTTATGCTGACAGCCTCGTCAGCTTGAACGTCTTAGTCACATAGAGCAGCAAGGTGTTGGTTCCCAGATGTTTAGAGGTGTTATTATTGGAGACCATTGGGTGCAGAAGGCAATCAAAAGGCTACACGGGACAGGGGTGACATTCTCAGACGGATAGTGCGACAGCATTTCGGTGAAGTTTCGTCTGAATAGACGGCGATCCTCGCAGTCATCGTGTACATCTTGTAAATGCATTGCTTGACGATATCGACATCGCAAGATTGGCTAGACGAATCCTATTAAATATGACAGTGATACACTGAAAAGCGTTGTTTTTGCACTAGACGACCCAGCAACAAATCTTAGAGGTTCAAAAAATGTTCAAATGTTTGTATAGTCTATGGGACTTAACTACGGGGTCATCAGTCCCTAAACTTACAAACTACTTATGAACTACTTACAATCTAGGACGTCACAAATATCCATGCCCGAGGGGGGATTCGAACCCCGGACCGTAGTGGCCGTGCAGACCGTGACTGAAGTGCCTCAGTCCCCTCGGCCACCGCGGCCGGCAATCTTAGAGGTCTACGCCGCCTTATCACCGTTGAGAAGTGGGACAATCTGAACTAACAGTCCCTTGATGACCTAGTGAACAATATGCCACGACGAATACAGGCATGTGACAAAGCAAGAGAATGTGTTACTGGTCTTTATGGGCACTTGTTTATGCTGTAATCCGGAACAAATATTCAGAATATCTCGGTTACTGTAGTACAACATGTCAATTTTTGTTTTTATAAGCAATAAAGAGAACTGACATGGGGGTTGTTGTATATCCCTGTTCAGTTTTTATGTAAATGTTCATGAGCTGTTGGAACCGGTGATATACAACACTTATGTAAAACACACTTACTTCAGCTAAGATCGCTACTTTATTTCTTGGTCTTTTTTTACGGGTTTTGACGAAATATGTCATCATCTTCAGAATTTTTATTTTATTTTAAATTTTTACATTATTCTCCTATTTTCAGTACAGTAGTTACTTGAGTCTCGTTGTTACTTGTAGCAAGAACACACACAATTCTTAAATGTGTAATACAGATGACGATCCACTTTGGTGATGCAAATTTTAATCGTCTGACGATGTTCTTTTCTTATATTACATCTTCACAAGTAACTCTTTATTTTATTGAAAATAGGACAAAAATGTAAAAAAGAAAAAAATTCTGAAGATGATGACATTGTTAATCGAAACCAGTTAAGAAAAAAAAACCTGAATAAACTACTGATCTTGGACGAAGTAAGTGTATTTTATGTAAATTTTGATCGCTTTCCATAGGCATAATATGCCACTTAACAATATACACCACTTGTTTTGGTGTGTGTGACTGGGGCTATTAATTAAATATGAGAGAAAAATAAAGTGGAAATCCCTTTAGTCTTTCAAAAGTAGTGGCCATAAGTGTTAATTAGTTAATCACAGTAAGAAAAGACTATCGGTGGCTTCCTAGAATATTGTTTGCCTTTGACCCCAAAACCATACGAACTATTATCCTTTCGAAGCAAATCTACGGTCACAGATGTCTCTAATAACATGGGGATGGATCGAGACTGTACGGTGGATGACTAAGGAGCATCTGGCGAAACCTATCACTCCATGGTCTAAACAACTATGTCAGTTAGGACTTCCATTACCTTGCAGAATAATGACCCCTTGTCGGCTACGCCTCAAATTTTGCTGGTCATTACTCACGTATCCTGCATACATTCCCGATCCTTCCTTATACATCTTCTACATTTTTGGTGCCCTGAAGAAAGACTTTCATGGCCGTCAGTATACTTCGGATGAAGAGCTGCATACTTTGGTACTACCATGTTCTCATATGCAAGCGGAAATTTTTTTTCCATAAAACTGTGGATCGTAACTTCACGATATAACAAATTTACTAACAATTTCGGCTTTTGTTTAGGAAGTGATGATCCGTTTATTTACATAATTCGATCTGCCTTTTATGTTAGGCCTGGTGGTGTCGGAGTAAAGCGCTCGACTGGAAACCGAAGAGAGGTGAGGTAGAGTTACTTTCCACTTCCCAATATTTGTCTTCAAAATGTACAAATGTTTGTAGAACTTATGGGAGTTAACTACGGGGTCATCAGTCCCTAAGCTTACAAACTACTTATGGACTAGCTAAGTCTAAGGACGGCACAAATTTACTATGCCCGAGGGGGGATTCGAACCCCCGACCGTAGTGGCCGTGCAGACCGTGACTGGAGCGCCTCAGTCCCCTGGGCCACCGCGGCCGGCAATATTAGCCTCGAGCAGTCCAGAACGTTTGGATTTATGCATCCAAGTTCCTTAACGAGCAAGATTATATTAATTTATGTATAGTCATGTGACAGTCGTGTGACCTTTATATTGTAGAAAACATTCTTTGTTATTTCTACTTTATTCCATAATTTTCATACGGTTTACCGCGGTGGAATTGTTGATTTTCTGAACTCAATGAAATACATTAATTTAAGGAGGAACAGATGCACTAAGGCTACCACTGTTGAGCGGATTTTCTGCAGCCTTGCATGTGAAACAATGGCTGGTAGTGACAAGCGCGTCTTTCGTAACTGCACTGCAGCTTAAAGTAGGTAGGAATGCCCGTCAGATTACGCGCGGCCTCCGCAGAGCACTTGGCCCCTGGAAGCTACACCTGGGTTTCTCATAAGCAGTGAGACCATTTGGTTTGTACTTGCGGGTAATATTGTCGCGGTTGTGTACGCTTGAGAACGCAAAGTCGGTCCACTGAGTTACCTACACGGGAAAGAGTAGGAAGATTAGCACTTGCTATTGCCTGCTTTGGGCCGCTTATTCGATAGGTTGAGGTCGCTCCCAACCATAAAAGCATGGTCAGGTACCTTCGAGGATCGTAAACTTTCTTTGAATGACGCTAGAACTGTGACGGTGGAACTGGGTGGCCGGTGAAAACTCCCCAAAACCCACTTTTCTTCCAGAACTTCTCTTTAGCCAATCGATCAGTCATTATCACAAGCCACATAGCAATGCAGATATTTATTTATATACGCCGTCTATGCAACTGAATAAAACAGGTTTAATCTGCCATTCGCATTTCACGTTTATTTGCAAGACATCTTCAGACGCCTGGAGTATATTAATGATTATATTATATAAACTTTCGTTGTTTTTATGTTTTTATTAGTCTAGGTTACAAACAGTTCTGGCGCGTTGTTTAAGTATAGCTAACAATATTTTTTTGTTATTACTTATAACTTTTGGTAGATGCTGGTCTACATGTGCTGCTCTTTGGTAAATTAGGTATTTTTATTTCTGTGTTCTTTTATTCCATTGGCTTTACGTTTTAGCGTTTCACAACAAGGTACATGCCATTTTGTTTGTGAAATGATTTTGTTTTGAGTGGTGTTGCGAACTTCTGAATGTCTCTTTGTCCTATCTTTGCTTTATGTCAGTGAGTGTGTTTCCGATGTAAATATGAAAATGACTACAACAGTTATTCATTTATTTTATTTATTTATATTCATATATTACGTTTAGCAGTGAGTTTTCTTTGATATTTGTTGCTCATTTATTAATTGTTTGTTCTCGGCTATAGCTCACTGGATGTTGTAGTTTTATTGTGTTTGCATGAGATGTTTGTTGTGGTTGTTGGTCCAGATAATTGTCGTGTCTTTATCTGTGTTGGTTGGATAATGCTTGTTTTAGTTTAAGTGTTCGGCAAACGCGGAGTGGTTGGTTACCTATTCTCAACATCTGATGTGTTCCTTGTATCGTGTTTTGAAATCTGTGTTTGTCATTCTGACAAAGTCTGCTTTGGCATTCACGTTCTTCCCTCACTCTCATATATATATATATATATATATATATATATATATATATATATATATATATATCACTCTGACCCCCACGAGTAGGAACCCCCACCCCCACGAGTAGTAGGAGTCTTCAAAATAAGAAAATGAAATGAAGGAATAAAAATAATATTTAAATATTAATTAATGGTGCAATATTTTTCACAATTATATTGGAAACACAAAAACACTGACATAAAACATCTTGTTTTTGAACAAGATCCAGAAATGGGCTTTCCACGACAGCTTACTGCGTTTCTCAACACCTAGAAATTTGTACTGTTCAATCTTACTTATAATACGCCCATTATCTTTAATCAAAATGTCAGCTTTCGTTATATTATGTTTTAAAAATTGTAAAAACTGAGTTTTACTCGAAGGCATATCATTTATATAAATAAGAAACAGCAATGGTCCCAAAAATGTGTGGAGCACCCCACACTTAACTGTGCCCCATTACGACTGTACATCATAGCCATTTTCAACGCTTCGGAGAATTACCTTCTGCTGTCTGTTATTAAAATAAGAGGTGAACCAGTTGTGAGCTGCTCCTCGTATGCCATAATGTTGCAACTCCTGCAACAATCTTTTGTGATCAACACAATCAAACGCCTTTGTTAAATCAAAGAAGATGCCTAATGTCTGTAGCCTTTTATTTAACCCATGAAGTACGTCACACAGAAACGAAAATACAGCGTTTTTAGACGTTAAACCGCTTCCAAAACCAAACTGTACGTTTGACAACAAATTATGTGAACTGAAATGATCAATTAATCTTGAATATACAGCCTTTTCAATAACTTTAGAAAAAATCTGATGGCATAGAAATAGGTCTATAGTTGTTTACGTTATACCTTTCTCCTTTATTATAAGTGATTTCACTACTGAGTACTTTAATCTGTCAGGGAACTGACCATTCTGAAAGGAAAAATTACAAATATGGATTAGTACTGGGCTAACACATGGAGAACAGTACTTTAGACATCTGCTAAATACCCTATCATATCCACCAGAGGCCTTAGTCTTCAGTGTTGCAATTATTGACTCAATGTCCCCTTTGGAAGTATCATGGAGGACCATTTCAGACTTGGAAAGCTATTTTCTAACAATGTTACATGATTTCCTGTGGAAACTAGGGTTCTGTTTAGTTCACCTGCAATATTCAGAAATTGATTATTGAATACTGCACATATATCTAACTTATCAGTAACAGAAACAAATCTACTAGGCACTGTCATTGTATCCTCTACCTGCTGTTGCTGAATGGACACTTCCTTCACGACTGACCAGATGGTTTCCATTTTATCCTGAGAGTTTGCCATTATTTTTGCATACCACATACGGTTTACGTTCTTAGATTAGCCGTGCGTACTGGAGCGACATGCTGCGTTGCGCGCGGCCGTTCGCCGTCGGGGGTTCGAGTCCCCCCTCGGGCATGGGTGTTTGTGTTGTCCTTAGGTGAGTTCACCTTAGTTTAAGTAGTTTGTAAGCTACGAACTAACAACCACGCAGTTGAGTC
Source organism: Locusta migratoria (assembly GCA_026315105.1). Taxonomy (NCBI): domain Eukaryota; kingdom Metazoa; phylum Arthropoda; class Insecta; order Orthoptera; family Acrididae; genus Locusta; species Locusta migratoria. The sequence goes on along the minus strand of CM048746.1, from coordinate 192,229,512 downwards.
CGGTAGATTTACAAACATTTAAAAAAATAAAAAAAATAATAATAAAAACTTCTTAATGACAGTTTTCAGAACCTTACAGTACTGTTTGTAATGAGCTACTGCATCTTCATTCTGACTTTCTAACCTTTTGATACAATTCCCGTTTTGTTCTACATGATACTCTTATCCTCTTTATCAGCCACCCTAGCTGCCTGTTACTAGAAGTACCCTGTTTTACGCATTCTAGCGGAAAGCAACTTTCAAACAGCGCAAGAAATGTCCTGGAAAGCATTATATTTATCATCTGTATTATCAGCACTATAAACATCCTGCCATTCTTGTTCCTCTGTTAGCCTTAAAAAGGTCTCAATTGCAATTGGATTAACTTTTCTGACTAGTTTATAATTATATTTAACATTTGTTTAAGAACAAATACTTTTTAGAATTAAAATGTGTGCTTCGTGGTCTGATATGCCATTTACTATTGTGCTAACAGAGCGCCCCTCTAATAATGAAGACTTAACAAAAATTTTGTCTATGGTAGAATTGCTACTGCCTTTCACTCTCTTTGGAAAGAATACTGTTTGCATCAGATTATAGGAATTAAGTAGGTTTAACAGTTGCATTTGTCTTGAGGTATCACTTACACAGTTAATGCTGAAATCTCCACACATAGATAAATTTTTATACTTCCTATACAGGTTATAACGCCAAGTAGTAAAAACATAATAAAGCAACGAAATATTATAAAATAGGCCACTGAAGATGCGTTGAAAATAAATGTGAAACGCGTATGGCAAAATAAACTAGTCTTATTCAGTTAAATAGACAGCTTACATAATTAAATATCTGCATTGTAATAAAAAACGCAACTGTGGGAAGAAAGGACAGAAAAGATCTGACATCCCACATTGTAACTTTAGTTTCGATTTTTGTCTTCAGCGCAACTTTGCAATTTAAATTAAACTGTAATAGAAATCACTTACACGAAATATGCACTATCCTCTACAAAACCTATATTTGACAGCGAAGGTAATGAAAAACTGACATTCCAGTGTCTTTGACAGTCTGCCGTAGAAATTCAGTATCGGAGAAACCGCAGTGGCGTTTTTAAATTCAAATTAATATCGGAGTATGTGTCCACGCGCCGGTATGAATTAATAAAATCTCCTGTACGTTCCAGTTGCGATGAGTTATTAAATTTTCACGAGCTATCGGCTGAGTACTCTTCCCTCATTTCCAAGTCTCACTGACCGTCACGTAGCCCGTGGTCCGGCAATTATTTAGCTCCACGACCAGCTATGACGTCAGTGGTGGTCACTCCATTGACAGATACCGCGGTGTTTCACTTACCATTAACCACGTGGTAGCGGACTCTAATGTACTGTATATCGATCTGCAGACTTTATTACTTCATTTTGTTATTAGGGACTTGAGGGGTGCTAATGGTGACTTGGAGACATTAGGTACTCAAAGACGAAATATGTACAGATTTCTCCAATATTCAAGAAGGTCAAGTGCAGAGAACCGCAAAATTACAAGTCTATATCATTGACGATGGTATGCAGCAGGATTTCAGAACACATACTTTCCTCAAACATTATGAAATACCTTGAAGAGAATGATCTATTGACCCCTAGTCAACAAGGATTCAGAAAGCATCATTCTAGTGGGAAAAAGTATTAATTGTACAATTTGTGGGTAAGTACAACTGGTGAACTTTACCTGCAAATACGGGTTACTTGAGCCCATGGATCATTGACCGTTGGAAGCAATCAGATGCAGGTAAAAGAATCGGTTTACTTCCAAAGGATCAGTTGCCAATGCTGTTGGCAACTATTTTAGAAGAAATTGGTCCAAACATGAAAAGCAACCTAAAGGCATGTTTCAAGGAAGCTCGATTAGTGCCTTTAGATGAAAAGCACATCATACACCGTTTGCCAAATAAAGACAACTACAAGGCAAACGAAGACTTTTCTGTGATTGTGGATGCGTTTGTTCAACGACTTCAAGAGAAGAGGGTCGAGTTTGATATACCTCACTCTACTAAGAAGAAAAAAACTCGAAGTGCCACCTGGACAGAGTGTGAGGTGTCTGCTTTTTGCTCTACTAGTAATACCAGTTTAAGATCAGAATGTGAGAGCGACATCAGCCTCAAAAATAGTGATTAGGAACATACATAACACTTTTCTATGACTTTTTCCCAGACCACAGCCAAATCAACACTATCAACGGCGCCTGTAATGAAAGATTATCTAGAAATAGGAAAGTTCGTTCTGGTAAAATGGAACGAGAAATAATACCCTGGAGTCATCCTCGCTATACAAGTAGAAGGTGTTACAGTCGACTGCACGGGTCGTACACTAAAAAGCCTGGAGGCGGCCCAAAAATAAGGGTGTCTTGTTGTATAAATTTGAAGATGTGGTAATGACAATAAAACCCCAAAAATTAATAAAGAGAGGTTTGTTTTCTTTGACTGGGCTCTAAACATTGTTATATCTCTACGTTCTATTATTTGTACAATTTCTGGAAAGTGTTGTTAATAATTAATGTTCAAAATTAATATTTGTCCTTAAAATAAACTTTTGGAAGTTCAGTGGATGTTCAGAAATCATGTTATTCAAATAACCATCAACCTACTTGGACCCAAACTGCCTACAGATAGTAGTATCTATGTGAATTACAGTCCCGTTTCAAGTAACCCAAACGTAAGGTTAACTTGAGCCCAAATAAAATAGAAAAATAAAAATATTTACTACGTCACAAACAATGCGTATTGCACGTTAAAGTAGCCATAATAAACTATAGTTTCATAATATAAGGGGGGTATATCGTTGAAAAAATCTGTTGTGTTCATTTTTAAACATAATGTTAGAAGTTTCGAAATCTGGCCTCAAGTAGCCAGCGTTTACGGTGCTTTAGAGATATGTATCCATCGACGTCTACGGTTTTCAAAATGAAATTGGTTATAGTAAGCTCTTAATTATAGACTTAGTAGAAAAAAATTCAAGTCGTGGGCATAAATTTTTCCTTTGAAAGAACTATCACGAAGAGTAGCACGCAACGCCTGTCACGGCCGGTAACAAACGAGCCACGATGAAAGGTTTCATAACGTGAATTGTCTCGTGGGAGAGGGCTGTCCTCAGGCGGAAGCGGTTACGACCACTTTTTTTATAGGTTACGTAAGGAGATGTAGGGGGGTGGGGTGGAGGGGTTAGTGGTGCGTGGAGATGGAGACAGGAGCTAATCTGATGAGCACAGTCCTGGAAAAGAGTTTCGCCTCGCTCTCTTTGTCGGAAGACTGTCGACTGCAACGCGCGTGCGCATTATTGTCTTTTATTTCTCGATTGTTTTAAGAGAAATATAAGATTTCTATCTTATATCGACCCAAAAAATTATCCACGGCATTTCTATTGCCAGCATATATGACGGTAGGAACATTTCTCTCTTTTTCTGTTATTACTGTAATACCATAATACTGCTCAAAATCATGCTGCCTGCGTAAGTAAATTTACACTGTAATGCACAATGGCACTGCATTATAATACACAAATTCAATATATATATAACAGTTCTCACAATTCTCAATGTGGGCTCAATACGAAAATGACAATTCTACACTAAGATATTAAATGCTTTTCACATGTGACTACTGCTTCGTAAGGAACATACTTGGAAACAGAAGATTTTCTTTTGAATTTCATGGGAAAAGAAGCAGGTGGAAATCACACAAGAATGGATTACCTCAGGGAAGTGTGCTTCTCCCATCATTGTTCAACATTTACACTGCTTTATCTATGTAGATGATTGTGCCATTACCAAGACGCCTGCTTTGACGCTATTGAGCAGAAATTACCAAACGCACATTCAGTGCAGTCCGCCTAGTACAAGGAGAAACAGCTGAGACCGAACCTCAATATAAACCAGACTTGTGCCTTTCACCTCTTAAATAAATGGTAAACAGAACTCTCAAAATTAATTGGTAAGGAACTACATTAGAACATTGCATCTCACCAAAGTATCTTAGACTAACCATTGATCGTGCTCTCACTTACCAGAAACACTGCTCGAACACCAAGCAAAAAGAGGCAGCCAGAAATAATATTATAAGGAAAATAACTGGTACTACCTGGGAAACACACCCCAATAACGTGAAAACCTCTTCCATTGCTCTATGTTACTCTGCAGTTGAATATGCATCCCCAGTATGGTACAAGTCATGTCACGAGGGAATAACAGATGTTGCTCTCAATGATACCTGTCGCATGTCTAAGACCTACCCCGTCGGACAAACTGTACCGTCGAGAGGTTGCAGCCAAAAATGAGAAGAAGAAGGCGGAAACATCTGAAGCTCACCCTCTGTATGGATACAGACTAGCTACTCTAAAATCTAAGAAAAGTTTCCTCAGTACAACAGAGGCTTTTAACGCGATATCTCAGCAATCCCAAATCGACATGTGGCGCGCAAGCTGCACTCGCTCAGAAGAATGGCTGACACCCAGCGGAGAACTACCAACCGATCACATGGAGAAATGGAGTACTTGGAGACCACTGAACAGATTACGGGCAGACGTGACAAGATGTAAAAGCAACCTGCAGAAGTAGGGTTTCAACACCGAGTCCCCATAGTGTGAGTGTGGTGCAATCCATAAGACGCCTTATTTGTTTCAATGTAGTTGGTGCCCTAAAATATGCACAGTACAAGATCTGCTTCAGGCTACAGAAGATGCAGTGGATGTCGCCAACTTCTGGGCAACGGTAGTATAGACACTTCTGAAAAGTGTGACTTTGCATGTAATGTATATAATCCAGTAAGAATTTCTTTGTAAATGTATACTTAGTATTAAAGCTTCTGATACGAATAAATAAATAAATACATATTGCAATCGTGATTTTAGTTAATATTGTGCAAAATATTTGTTTCAGTAATGGAAATTGTAGTCGTCTGCTTAAAACTAATGCCTGAATTTTCTTAATTCTGTCCTCGTTTCTGGTTTACGTGTTAAATCTCAGGAAGATTACTCGGCTATAGTACGTTTAAAATTTGTTGTGACTTTTGACGTTTGGCTTCTCGTGGATGACGTAATGGGATTGCCCAAGGAACACCCATAACAAACGGGGTTTTCCCTACCACGTCTACATCGGTTCAATAGGAAAGTTGCCCCTATTTCGGAGGATTTGGTGCTAAATGAGCATGATGCCTGCTCTAGTGACGGAATGTGGAAAGGGCGACGAGATACTTCCTTAGAGAGTTTGACCAGACACGTTCGTGATTTCATTTCCTGCAGGTCTATATGGACGGCTTCACATCAGGAATCAGAAAGAATCCATGTAAACAATACCCTATATCATTGGTAGTACAAACTACCCCTTTATTGATCAGTTGTAAAGGGGTAGATTGTTTATCTAAGATGGGGAAGACATGCGGTAGGGACAGAGATAGGAGGTTAAAGAGCTGGTTAGGAAGAGGGAGGTAGGTAGGAAGAAAGAGCTGTAGAAAATGGGTAGGAAGGAGGAGGCAGGAAGAGATGAATAGGTTATGCTGAGGAACAGGTATAATGAGAGGCAATAGGAGAGATGTACAGGAAAAGGAGGAAGAAGAATGTGGACAAAATATTAAGTCTGGAGGAGATTGACATGGAGGGGTGGTCTTGGGGTTGGAAAAAGAGTGCGGTAAAAGTGAAAGGCATTAGGATAAGATCGACAGACAGAGAGGATAAGATGGATAGAATGAGACAGGAGGAGGGTTAGATTGGCATTGGTTAGGGAAAGAGGGTATGGGCAGTTGGGAGAGGAGGACATAGATAGGGAGATAAGGGAAAGGATGAGCTAGACATAGTGGCGGAGTAGTAACGGAGAGGGGCTGCTAGAAGATATGGATGAAGGGGAGTGGGCAATCATAGTGACACCGAAAGGGGAGAATTGTTATTGAGCAGAAAGGTGGAGTGATGAGATGGTCAGAGGAAGGGGGCAGTAAAAGATGTGTTCAATGTAAGTGTTGAACCCATATGAGGGGAAAGTTACATATAACTTACAGTAAGGGAGGATTCTCAAACGAAATAGAAATATTTATTATTCTTGTATCTTAGGGGTGATGGAAGAAAAAAGCTAATGTAATGCGTGCAAATATTAAAAGTTGAATCCTAGTTGATGTGTAAGAAAATCTAAGCACTCTTTGAATTCCGCAGCCTTAGGAGTTTTGACTGGATGTGCAGAATTAAACTGTGTAGACTTATTGTGTACTTTACATTAAATATTTGTGGACTTAACTACTGATTGAGAGACTCAACTACTGTGGTTATCAGTCCCTAGGCTTAGAAAGTACTTTGTGTATTTGTCACCAAATATTTGTGGACTTCACTACTATGGTTATCAGTTCTTAGGCTTAAAAAGTACTTAATAAACTAACCAAAGGATAACACCCACTCTCACGCCCGAGGGACGACTAGAATCTTCGACGGAGAACAATCCCGCGCTCTGCTGCAAGGCGCCTTAGAGCGCTCGGCCATTCATACAATAATGTATTGCTATCATATTGAAATAGTGCGTCTGATTCTTTATTTTTTTTTTTTTCTTTTCTTATTTTTGTTATCATCTTGATGAGAAATGAAATAACATCGAACCTGAGACGGCGATAGGAAAGAAATGTATATAGAGAGAAAGCTGAGACGAAATGACGTGGCTCGACTGAAATGCAGTATTCTAACCTAGCGAGGAGGAATAATAGGGATGGCAGCAAGGCTAATTGGGTGCTGGAAATCACGTTACGGGGCAGTAAATTAAGCAAGATGCTTTAATAGAAAGTTAATTAGAGCGTAAGGAGAACAAATTACAACACAAGACTGACAAATGAGCAAAGGCTGAAGAAACTAGGGGAGCCTTCAGTAGAGATGGCAAATAAGTCGTGCTTAATGAAGTGAATGAGAGCACAGTGGACGGAAGTGGCGCATGTAGTGAACACCATATGAGAGGCCATACTAGTATAACGGATAATCGGTTAAAATCTCAACAAGTAGGCCTTTGTCTCTCCTCCAAGAATTACAAAAAGTATCTAGCACTGATGCTGAGAACGCTGTGTGTCATATATTCCTACATATTTATTTGAAGATGTTTTGTGGCTCATTTGATCAAATTTATAACTGATTCACTGTGCGCTTTTTTATTTATTTATTTTTAGTACTGTCTAAACAGAAGATAATTGTCTGTTAACTGACCGAAACCGGTAGTCAATAAAACGTTTTCAGCAATACAGCAGTGTGCAATCATGATCCAGTATTTACTGAAACGGTTATATAATCGTCTTGGAAAACCAATATTAATAACGTTTAATGCACACACGTGGAAGCATTGGCTGAAATTGGAGAAACTGTTTCGGCATCAAAACGAATTCTTTAAATCTCCAATGAATGCAAGTGAATTAACCACAGTTCACGATTTTATTTAATGCATCCATTGGTGCCAACCGTTTCTGAAACAGATCTAACACATTACGTCAGCTGTCATTACACATGTATATGCAATACACTTGCTGGCCTCTGTATTGTACATTTATGTTTGAGCCTTTAGTATGACAGGACTCAACACCCCCCTCTTTGCCTCCACTGCAGAGATTCTATGGAACATTACTTGTTATACAAAACTAGCTGCAAATACCCGTTTCGCTGGGTTTTTATTTTCTCGTACAGTTGCAGTTTTTCTGTATGAAAGACATGGAATTGCTATGGTGTAAAGCGGGAGAATTTGGACTATAACATCACTTAGAGACCATTCGTCTGCGTTGTGTTGTTTTTTATACAGAGCGAAATATTGACACAAACACAAAGAATTTTTATAAGTATTTGTGCCTATATTTCACTCTGTATCCAAAACTACCAATCACAAACAAATATTGGGTGTATTGGTATTCGTTATTAGTCTCCCATTGTCCGCTAATGTGGTTGAGGGTTGAGTGGTTGAGGGTTGATTACGACAGATGGGTGGACGATAAAGGGCGTTTAAAGTTATAGACTTACAGAAAAGTATCTGAAAACGCGGCGTTGCCCGGGTATTTATTTATTTATTCCTGCCTTGAGTTAGTACTTCTCCTATCCCTTCTATCTCTGTTCACTTCCTGTGTTCAAAAATCGTTATATTTATCGGAGAACATATGAGAAATAACGCTGTGTTTGCATAATGTACAAAATTATAAGTGCAGTATCCAAGCAAAGAAGGATAGTCGTCAAAATATAAATGACATATAAAATTTGTATGATCTTATATTTATTTAATTATATGTTGTACATATGAATAATTTTCAGGTATATATTCATTTTTATAAGTGCTCTATATGTAAAATCTCTTGGGAATACAATTAGTAGTAAAGAAGTAATAGATTAAAACTTGGTGCGTGATGAGGCAGTTTTCCATGAACGTTACTGTTTATGTGCTTATATCTAAATGCCATTTAGAAGGCTCATTTAACTATATGTGTGTATACTGCCTGTAAAATTTCCTGCGGCTACAATTTGTAGTGTAGAAGTTACAAATCGTAACGTCATTCCGAATGCCGTAATTGTAGTCCATGAACAGCAGAGAAGTAGTAAGAGAGAAACTTTTTTCCTTTTATAATTTTGCTATAGCTGTCAGCAAGAAATAGTTCAATAAAGGTTTGAAATTATGTATAAAATTTATTGCAAGTCACTAAGTAATCTCGTTCTCAAATACTGTATTCATAAAGTCTCATCGCACTATGTGGCAGTTGCTTGCAACTCTTATTGATCATGACGTCATATCTCCTGAACCATGTGTCGTATGTGGTTCTTATCATTACAGAATTGGTACCTCACGGCAAGAAAGATGTGTACGAAAATTGGTTGATATCGGACTAGTGGTTAAGGAGTAAATGTGTAACATTGTCGCGTATCTCATTGTTTATGACGTCATATCTCGTGAACTATGTGTTCTACGGGATCCTTATACTTACGGCGACCGTCCTCATGGATTGAAGATGGTGTGTGCAAAACATCAAAAAGTTCAGAACAAAACTGTAGATTTGTATGCAATATGTGCACGGAGACTCTGCTTTATAAGTAAAGAAGATTACGCATATCGAAATAGCGTTGAATAAACATGATTCCAGGGCTTCATGACACATAACATAAAAATGGAACAGAGATAAACAAAAACATTTCAGACCCCTTTTTTCTTCATGAAAACAGAATTTGACAAGTTGTACGAGAATAACGCAGACATTCTGAATTTTTCTCCCAGATTGCAACGTACATCAGTACCCAAATAATACCCGGTAACGCGTCCCATTGCATTGATGCCTGCCTGTATTCTTCGTGGCATCCTGTCCACTAGATCATCAAGGGACTGTTTGCCTACAACGTCCCACCCCTGAACAGCTATCCGAATTAGGACGTTATGTTCTTCCTGGAAGTATTCATTAACTTTCTTCTCACGACGTCGGTATAAGAACAGTGGCTCTCAGGATTTATGCCTAGAATCATTTCGCCATATCAGAGGACTAATAGGTGTCTTTACGAGCATAAACCTGTGCGTTCAATTTTATGATCCGTACACTGTGTGTTTACAATTTGGATTTCTCACTCATGCGAAGCAATGGCTGCTTATATGTGCTATATTGTACGTAACCATCTGCTTTCTGTCTCTTTGTGATACCTATTGATACATAGCTTACCTTGCCTATTCGTTGGTCAGAGAACATGTCAAGATAATTAACCCCTGAATACATCTGTAACATATCCACCTCTGAGGACTACTTATGTGGCAGGGTACGTTATTAAGATTAAGTGAGACGCCACCGGCCCTAACGCTACTGTGTATACGAAACAACACACCGAGCTGGAAAATGTCATATTACTGTATCATCAGAATTAAAGAGCCAATCAAATGAAATCAATTTATCTCAAACATATTACGTTCTTACATAAAGAAAGTAGCAGATTAACAGATCACAGTAGAGGAAAACCTCCAAACTATTATTTGCTAAGGAAATAATTGTGGTATATGAGATGGATTACGACCGAAGGTTACTTTTCAGCGAGAACATTTATTCCTTCGTAAACATGTAATGAAGTAGCACGTCATAATACACATGTGACTGGTCCCTGAGTAATAACTAGAAAATTTTTGGTACAGTTTATCCTAAGGAAGATAAGAGATAGAAAGGAAAGCTTTAGTTTACTCATTCACACTTGATTTACAAAATGAGTTAATGCCGGAGTAGTATCAAGTATTACCAGGCGCAATCAGATTTGACAAAGAGATTTATACCTGCTGAATAACGTTACCAATGTAATTGCTCGATACGAAATTCCGTGTCCACCATGATTATGTGAAAGGAAGGGAACACGTGGTAGTCTTGTACTCATCGAGAGCACGTGAAAGGAAATAGTTTAAATCATGAGACTAAACGAATGAAGAAACGCATGACTATGAAGTCTAGGTTGAATTTACATAAGTAGGATACAATAATAGAAAGACGTATCACCTGGTACATGTAACATGTACTCGAACAAACAAGAAGAGTTACTGAGGTCTGCTAAAAGTCTGAAAGCACAGTTGCTCAAATAGCAGATTAAATGCTAATCATAAACTCTGATTATCATACGTTGAAGCACAAGAATTATAACCGATGGATCACTGAATTAAAGCCCTGTGGTATCCGGTATAAAAAGTACACGCAAATCTGAAAGCAAGCAGAATATGAATAGGTATGAAATGAAACACATGCAAACGAAGTCGCAAATATTCGCAAGATCACACAAGGTAAGAGTCGTCCTAACTTGCCTTATCGTTCTGTGGTAGAGACATTTCACACCACAATGTTCCCATGGGACAGAGCAATTCACGATAGCGGATAACCTACATCACTTTTATGCACTATCCCATCTTACAGTATACAATCAACTTTCATTGTACATGAAATGATAAAATTTACAGATGAATAGCTCAAGGGATACTGAAGTACCAGGTGTCGATCCATGCAAAAACATCCATATTAGTACAATTACAAATAATTAATATTCACTAACAACCGTAAAGTTTATGTTGTTTATTATTTTTTATCTTTATTTTTATTTTGAACATCATCACTTTAGATAACTTAAAGTATTTTACTTATTCTTCAATTTATGTCACAATCATCTTCGACTGCCTCCAAAATCTTATGCCCACCTTTTCATTCACTTACATAGACTACAGATTCTTAGTAAACATACCTTGCAATAACATCTTTGACTTTATTGCTGTTACTTATTTTGACAGCTGCAGTCAATGAATTAGCACACGTTTATTCAGGATGTGTGTATCGGGCCTGTTGTTGTTATTTTTGAGGGGACTAAACGTCATAAGTCCCATCTATGTTGTTCCAATGTTGTTGCAATATGAGATCTTTGTATAATTCGACTGTTTACCTGCATATTTTAACTATTATTCACATAACAGTCGCTGAGTACGTTGATACAATATAGATTCAAAACTGACATTATTTGGGAAGGAGTCACATATTCATATAAATATTGAAAAACACTGCACTTGGGAATAAGGCGACAGCTGGACCCGAGCGGGAAATGCTGGTTCATCTGCAAGCCCTGCACAAATTTTCACTAGTTGTCAGATAATTATTTCTTTTATTTTAATTGATTAAACTGCTCATTCTTGATGAAACATTGAATTACATGATCACCATCAATAGAGACTGATTATGCCTTTCAGCGTTCAGTCTGGAGCATAGTACCTCCAATAAAATTCCTGCATGATCCCCTATTCAATGCTAACATTGATGCCTCGTCTGATGTTATGCCTTTTATTTCAAAATCATTCTGCACCGAATCTAAGTACTTTCTTCTTGGTCTACCTCGACTCCTCTTACCGTCCGCTGCCGAGCTCATGAGTCTCTTAGGTAACCTTTCTTCTCCCATGCGTGTAACATGACCCCACCATCTCAGTCTGTTCACTCTAACTGCTTCATCTATAGTGTTAATTCCCAGTTTTCCTTTAATTTCCTCTAAAAAAAATTTTAACCTTGTTTCACAAATTTTATTCTTGATTTACGACTTAGGTTTAGAGTTATAAGCCCATTTTCAAGTACATATCCCCCCCCCCCAACTCATTACTGGTCACAAAGACGATAACCAACCAAAGGCTAAGAGCAGAATTTGAAGTCATATCATCCATAATCCGAACGAAGGGAGTAATTGAATTGAGTCTGCTCATTCAATAGTACCTGTGGAGCTACATACATATGTCTTAATTTCTAATTTCTCTAACTGATCAGCTTTGCACCATTTTACTTATGTGTAGTATTTCTACATCTATAATGTATTTGTGATTTTCATTTAAGCAGTGTTCTGCAAAAGATGCATCTGGCGTCTTTAATCTCCAGCTTCTGTGGTGTGAGTCTAATGAGATTGATCTCTCAGTCTGTCCAATATAGCATGACTGACACTCTTTACAAAGGATCTTATAATCTCTACTTTTCGTTAGGGCTGGTTGTTTAACTTTAGAATTAAAGAGTCATCTACTTAATGTCCATGGGACATGGTAAAACACAGTGAAGCACTTTGCCTTTAGGATGTTGCCTGTCCTGCTTGAAATTTTACCTATAAAAGGTAGAGTACACCATTTCCCTTCCAGTATCAGTGTGATGATCACTGTGATCACTGGGTGCAGTTGGACTATGGTTTAATTCCTCCTTTTTTGTTGAGAGATTTGTCAACGATGTTGGAAGCAAATTAATTATTTGTGGACGTTGTTTTAATTGTATTGAGTTCCTGGTCATAGTCGTCTTGGGATATGGGGATAGAGAGGAGAAGGTGAATCATATGGTGAAATGTTGCACGTTAGTGTGCTGTAGGATGTTGCGAACAAGCTGGGAAGAATGTGTCCGTGAACGAATCTTTTCGATAGATTTTAAAATTGTGGTTGCTATTTTCTGTCTGTACATAGATATCAAGGAAATTAATGGTGGAATATCCTAACCCCAAAATGACTTTTGTATTCGTTTGCCATTGGTTCATCTTTGCTAAGAACTTGTGGAGTTGTCTAGTGAGACCTTTCCACATACAAAGGATATCATACACATATCTATATCAATACACTGCATGTTTTGCCAACTGTTCATTCTTACGAAACTCAGTCTCCCACCTATCCATAAACATTTCTGCTGGAAAGGGGAATAAGGGTGAGCCCATTGCCAGACCATCTGCTTGCTTATAATAGTTCCCTTGGAAACAGAAACAATTTTGATATAAACAGCATTCAACTGTACTAATTATGCTCAGCTGTTCCTCTGAGTTGATGTTCTCTAAATACAATGACTATGACGCAATATCAATACAATATTTCACTGGGATCCTTGAGAAAAAAGCTTTGTGCATCAAAAGAGACTAGTTTTTCATTTGTTGGAACCTTTACCTCTATTAATTTGTTTACTAAATCTAAACTGTTCTTAATGCTATATCCGCTTTACAGTTCAGAATTTTCCAAAAGATAGTTTTGATCCTTTTGGCAATATTATGCACTGGTGCTTGTATTGCAGATACGACTGGACGAATTGGCACTTCTGGTTTCTGGAGCTATATTTATCCTCAAAGTAACTATTAAATTAGCAGACTCAATTCAGTTATTACCCGCCCCCCAACCCCTTTTGGGTTATGGGTGATATTTCAAATTCTACTCTTAGTTATAATTTCATGTATATTTATCCATTTTGTTGTACATGCTGTGCTCTTGTATTTGGTAATACTTTGTAACTTTGTCAAAATTGTGACAAAGATAATCTTTACGTTTAAGTCGAGAATCGATAGTACGAGTGTATGTCATGTTTGTCTTTGGTTGGTTATCATCTTTGTGATCAGTAACGAGTTAAATACTCAAAAATGGGCTTATAACCCGAAACCTAGGTCGAACAGCACCAATAAAGCTTGTGAAACAAGGTTAAAAAGTGTAATTATTTCTGTCGTAAAGGAGCTGGAGTCTTTCGTTTCCTTCCTCACTTCGTTCCTCTCATTTAAAGACAATCTTATTTCTGCACCTTTTATTGCCGATAACTACGTCGTCTGTGGAATGCGAGTATACGTGCGCCTTAAGGTAAAATTGCTGTGCGTGTGTCACGTGGCTGCCCGCACGATAGCACGGTCGGATAACTGCGTCACAACAGCCAGCTGAGTGGGGAAACGACGCAAAGCTGCTGATAGGCTTATCCACTGCGTGCGGCCGAGGACAATTCCATCAGGAGCACGGCACGGCACGGCACGGGTCCGTTATCAGCAGCGCGGATACAGAGCCCAGTAGGCCCACGCGGAAGTCACGCTGCCTGCCCTCCGCTTACGTCGCACGGCCGCTGCTAACGGCACAATGGTGAACGAGAGCTGAGAGTCAGACAAGCGAGGAGAACTAATGATAAGTTGAAAACTTAGAAGCAGCATCGATAGCACGTTGCAAGTCAACTCGCCTACGACTTTCCCCCAATGTGCTCACCCTGTTATCACCTTCTCAACGATCGGTGTATAACGTTATGGAGGTATAAAAATGAATTCTTTTAATTTTTAATTTTATTGTATTTATTTATTTTTACTTTTAAACGGTTTACAGTTCACGGGAAATATAAATTCTTTCTGTAATATTGTTCAAAGGTTAATTACATGAACAATATCTCTGATAGGAAGAATACAATATAGATGTATCATTGCTTCGTCAAACAGCTGTGTACTTACACTTGCTGTAGCCCTCGATTAGAATGGATGGAATATGTAAGTTGCTTGGATTTTCAGATTAATAAAATAGCTTATTTAAAGTTAAAATTCTTGCATTTGCATACATTATTTCTTGGTCAGTCCTTTACCAAAAGAATGAAATTTTCCATTATATGAATTTACATAATTGCTATTGTGTTTGATTTCAATTCTTATCTTTAGACGAGCGAAATAATATGTCTGAGATTTTTGTTATATTTATTTATTCCGTTTGTGAAAAAAACTGAACTGAAGCAAGTCGGAATATTTTCGTTCAACATGAATTTTTTCCTCCAATGATTATGCATAAGCCTTTCTACATCTACATCTACATGGGATACTCTGCAAATCACATTTAAGTGCCTGGCAGAGGGTTCATCGAACCACCGTTAAACTATTTATCTCCCATTCCATTCTCGAATAGCGCGCGGGAAGAAAGAACACCTGAATCTCTCTGTTCGAGCTCTGATTTCTCTTATTTTATTCTGATGATCATTTATACCTATGTAAGTGGGCGTCAACAATATATTTTCGCATTCGGAGGAGAATGTTGGCGATTGGAGTTTCGCAAGTAATCCACGCCTCAGCGATAAGCGCCGTTGTTGTAATGATTCCCATCCCAGATCCTGTATCATATCCGTAACGCTGTCTCCCCTGTATCGTGACAATACGAAACGAGCTGCCCTTCTTTGGACTCTTTCGATGTCCTCCGTCAAACCCACCTGATAAGGATCCCACACTTGGCTGCAATACTCCAAAAATGGGCGGACAAGCGCAGTGTATGCAGTTTCTTTAGTAGTTCTGTTGCATCTTTTAAGGGTTCTGCCAATAAAACGCAGTCTCTGGTTCGCCTTTCCCACGACATTATCTACGTGTTCTTTCCAGTTTAAGTCTGAAGTAATAGTGATTCCTAGGTATTTTGTGGAGTTTACGGCCTTTACATTTCATTGATTTATCATGTAAACAAAGTTTAACGGATTTCTTATCGTACTCACGTGGACGACTTCACACTTCTCATTATTTAGAGTCAATTGCCAATTTTTACACCATACTGATATCTTATTCAGATCGTTCTGCAGTTGGTTTTGATCTTCAGATGATTTTACTAGACGGTAAATGACGGCGTCATCTGCAAAAAACCTAAGAGAGCTACTTAGATTTTCCCCTAAATCGTTTATGTAAATAAGGAATAGCAGAGGACCAATAACGCTACCCTGTGGAACGCCCGACATCATCTCTGTTTTAGTCGATGCCTTACCATCGATTACTGTCCTCTCTGACAAGAAATCCCCTATCCAATTGCAAATTTGGGGCGATATACCATAACCACGCAATTTGATTAAAAGCCGTTTGTGAGGTACGGTGTCAAAAGCTTTCTGGAAATCAAGAAATACGGAATCGATTTGCGAACCTTTGTCGATAGCACCCATCACTTCGTGTGAATATAGAGCTAGTTGTGTTTCGCATGAACGATATTTTCTAAATCCGTGTTGACCTTGGGTCAATAGATCGTTCTGTTCGAGATAATTCATAATATTTGAATGCAGGATATGTTCCAAAACCCTGCTGCAAATTGACGTCAATGAAATAGGCCTGTAGTTTAGTGGGTTACTCCTACTGCCTTTCTTGAATATAGGTGTGACCTGTGCAACTTTCCAATCTTTTGGTACAGATCCTTCTATGAGAGAGCGGTTGTATATGACTGTTAAGTAAGGAGCTATCGCTTCAGCATAATCAGATAGAAATCTAATGGGTATACAATCCGGACCAGAAGACTTGTTCTTGTTAAGTGATTTTAGTTGCTGCACTACTCCGATGATATCTACTTCTATGTTACTCATTACGGCATCTGCTCGTAATTCGAAATCTGGAATATTGGTTTCGTCTTCTTTAGTGAATGAGTTTCTAAAAGCTAAGTTTAGTAACTCTGCTTTAGTAGCGCTGTCATCGGCAGGATCGCCATTACTATCACGTAGTGAAGGTATTGTTTGTGACTTTCCCCGAGTATATTTAACATATGACCAAAATCTCTTTGGGTTTTCAGTCAAATTATGAGAAAGAGTTTCGTTGTGATAAATGTTGTAGGCATCTCGCATTGAAATCCTCGCTAAATTTCGAGCTTCTGAGTACAATCGCAAATCCTGGGGATTTCGTGTTCGTTTAAATTTAGTATGCCTTTTCCTTTGCTTTTGCAACAGTGTCCTAACCTGTTTTGTGTACCAAGGGGGATCGCCTCCGTCTTTTATTAATTTATTAGGTATAAAACTTTCAATTGCTGTCGATACCACTTCTTTGAATTTGAGCCACATCTGGTCTACACCTACGTTTAGTGTTAGAAACGAGTGGAAGCTGTCTTTCAAGAAGCAATGTATTTTGTTTCTATCTGCTTTCCTGAACAAATATACTTTGCGTTTATTTTTGGTAACTTTGGGACTTTCGATATTCAATTTCGCTACTACAGCTCTGTGTTCACTAATACCTGTATCCGTTTTGATGCTCGTTATGAGCTCAGGATTATTTGTTGCTAAGAGGTCAAGTGTGTTTTCACATCCATTTACAATTCTAGTTGGCTCATGAACTAATTGTTCGAAGTAATTCTCAGAGAATGCGTTGAGTACAATTTTGGACGATGTTTTATGCCTACCTGCTGATTTGAAAATATAATTTCGCCAACAGATCGAGGGTAAATTAAAATCACCACCTACTATTATCGTGTGAGTCGGGTACGTTTTTGTAATTAGACTCTGGTTTTCTTTGAACCTTTCTGCTATTGTATCGCCAGAGTTGGGAGGCCGGTAAAAGGAACCGTTTATTAACTTCTTACGATTTTCGGGTACAACCTCTACCCATAATAGCTCGCACGAACTATCAACTTCAACTTCGCTACATGAAATACTACTTTTGACGGCGACAAACACGCCCCCACCTATTTTATTTAATCTGTCCTTTCTGAATACCGTTAGATCTTTTGAAAATACTTCTTCCGAACTTATTTCCGGCTTGAGCCAACTTTCGCTGCCTATAATGATGTGTTTCGGTGCTTTCTATTAATGCTTGCAGTTCTGGAACTTTCCCGACACAGCTACGACAATTTACAACTGTTATACCGATAGTTTCCGGATCTACATTTCTCCTGTGATCCATCTGAACCCTTTGAGATTGCCCATTTTCTATTTCACCGAAGCTCTTTATCCTAAAAAAACCGCCCAGTCCACGCCACACAGCCCCCGATACCCGTGTAGCCGCTTCCTGAGTGTAGTGGACTCCTGACCTATTCAGCGGAACCCGGAAACCCACCACCCGATGGCGCAAGTCAAGGAATCTGCAGCCTACACGGTCGCAGAACCGTCTGAGCCTCTGATTCAGACCCTCCACTCGGCTCTGTATCAGAGGTCCACAGTCGGTCCTGTCAACTATGCTGCAGATGGTGAGCTCTGCTTTCATCTTGCAAGCCAGACTGACAGTCTTTACCACTTCAATTAGCCGCTCGAAACCTGAGAGGATCTCTTCAGATCCGAAACGACACACATCTTTGGTACCGACGTGAGCCACCACCTGCAGTTGACTGCACCCTGTACCCTTCATGGCATCCGGGAGGACCCGTTCCACATCTGGAATGACTCCACCCGGTATGCACACGGAGTGCACGTTGGCCTTCTTCCCCTCCTTGGCAGCCATCTCTCTAAGGGGCTCCATCACCCGCCTAACGTTGGAGCTCCCAACTACAAGTAAACCCACCCTCTGTGAATGCCCGGATCTTGCAGGCTGGGTGGTGACAGGGTGAGAGACACCATCCGACTCAGGAACGTCGTCCTGAGCAGACAGCGCCTCAAACCTGTTCGCAAGACGAACCGGGGAGGCCTCACGATCGGTCCCCCGGAATGTCTTGCGCCTCCTGCCACGCACTGGAGCAACCTCCCACACAACCACGGGTGGGATGTCTGCCTCACTGCTAGCAGTTTCAGGGCATGTCGCTGCCGCAGGCCGATCGGTGGTGACGACGGGAGTCCGTTCGGTCCCCACCGCCGGCCAACAACAACGACGCAGCTTCCAACTGTGCAACCGAGGTTACTTCAGATTACGCGAAATTAGTTTGTAATGAAACATTTATCATAATTGTTTCTCTGCACTTATCCTCCGCAATTTTAAATTAAAAAACGGAGAAATAATGTCCTCATTTCTCTTCACTTAACTTTTTCGAAAGAGTAAAAAAAAAAAAAAAAAAAAAAACCGGAAGTAACATTTCAGGGTTACGTGAGAGACCCGAATTCAGTTACTTTATTAGGTTCCAGTTCCCGTTTCTTTTCTGATCAGCTACAATTACATCTATATAAATACTGTTCAAATCATACTGAAGTGCATGGCAGAAGATTCACCGAACCGCTTTTATGACACTCCTCTACCGCTCCACTGTGTAAAAGCGTGGGGGAAAAAGGAATCTGATAACTCTTGTTGTGAACATCATGCCTCCGTATGTACGTAGATGCTATCGAAATACGTTCGCATTTGGAGGGAAAAAGTTCGTGAAAGGAATTTTGCAAATAGATCTCCCCACAACGAATAACGACTTTCTCTTAATGATTTCCACCATAACTCTTATATCATATCCATGACACTCTCTCCCGTATATCGCTATAATAGAAAACGAGCCACCCTCTTGAGAAGTTTCTCTAAATCATCCGTCAGTCCCAGTTGGTGGGGAATCCACAATGCGCAGAAATACTTGAAAATAGAAAGCACAAATGTATTGCTGGCAGTTTCTTTAGTAGAATAGTTGATTCTACTGCCAATGTAATGAAGCCTTTGGTTCTCCTTCTCTCCAGTTAAAGTGGTTCGTAATTATTACTCCTAGTTACTTAGATGAATTTAGGATCTGTCCCTGCCAGGTCCTAGGATTTTTATCTGTCATTTTCCACTTCTTTCATCTCTGGCATTGTTGTTGATGTGAATTACATCCAGTAGCACCTTGGTTCGGAACGCACGTTAAAATGTAGGCTCCCCTGTGACTGACTGGCTAAGTCAGTTCGAAGATCGGAGGAAGGCAACGGCATACCACTTCTAACAGGACCATGCCTAGAAAAGCACTGTAGTGTTCAAACCAATCTTCGTATTGTTGACTGCTTTTTGACTGAATAATGTGTACGTACAGTTACATGGATTTCTTTTAGTGGTCATATGGATGAATTCACGCAATATTATTTAGGCTCAACTCCCAATTTCTTCACCATGCAGATATCTTATCTAAATCATTTTTTAGTTGCTTTTGACCTTCTGGTGACATTACTAAGCGATAAATGACAGTATCATCCGCGAACGGTCTGAAAGAGCTACTGAGTTTGTCTCCTACATCGCTTACAAAGATATCGAACAGCAGGTGTCCTATAACACTTCCCTGGAGAACGCCAGATATCATTTGTGTCTCACTCACTGACTTTCCGTTAATTACATCTTAGTGTGTCTTTTCTGGCAGGAATTCACCAATCCAATTTAGATGACGATTTTGAGGTACAGTGTCAAAATCCGCGCGGAATCTAGAAATACGGAATCAATTTGAGATCTCTTGCCGATATTACTCATCACGTGAGTGATGAGATAGCTGTGT
This sequence comes from Locusta migratoria, assembly GCA_026315105.1. Taxonomy (NCBI): domain Eukaryota; kingdom Metazoa; phylum Arthropoda; class Insecta; order Orthoptera; family Acrididae; genus Locusta; species Locusta migratoria. The sequence continues at coordinate 192,209,190 of CM048746.1, read as the reverse complement.
TTCACAAGAACGATACATTCTGAATCAGTCTATGTGTTAATAGGTTGTTCTCTTCGAGGTAGTTCATAACGTTTGAGGCAAGTATATGTTTTAAAATCCTGCTGCAAACCGACGTCAATTATATAGGCCTTTAAATTTGCGGATCACTCCATTTGCCTTTCTGGAATACTGGAGTGACCTCTGAAAATTTCCAGTGTTTGGATACGGATCTTTCGTTGAGCGAACGGTTGTAAATGATAGGTATGGAGCTATTGCATCAGCATACTCTGAAAGGAATCCAATTGGCATACAACTGCTGTAGAAAATCACAGTTCTGATAAAGCAGAATACGCTGGAGGTGAAGCCTGTGGATCCCCAGAACTGTGCTGGTTCCTAAGCGACTGAGGGAGCTTCCATCAGGAACACTGCTACTTCATAGGTCTAACGAGAAGCAGTTCCCTTTGAAGTGTCGCCATGACAGCAAAGGTAACACTGATAGCTGGTAGTATCAGTTCATAGTCTGCCGCTAGGGGCGCAGCAGGTATGAACATTATGACGTGAGTTAAACCTGATTGGCCTAAGCGTAGTTAGAAGGCACATACTGCTTGTAACACAGGGTGTGCAACGAGTCACTAGTGGACAGAGACTGTGATTCAAGACAAAGAGCGAAGCAACACCGAAGTGGGCCCCACATTGCTATGGTGCCTCAAGGCGTATTCACGAAACGACACTTATAAATAATATCGTGCAGCCAATTATTAGAGTAGATTAGTACTTGTTCCATAGATCATGAATACGACACTTCGTAATGATGTGGAACGTGTCATGTTAATGAAAGGTGTCTTTACAAATTATTAATTTGCACTAAATATTACATGACATTTTTTAAAATTTATTTATTTTTCTTTTTTTCAGATTTACTAATTTATATCTAAAAATTCATCTATAGTGTTGAAGGAGTTGCCATTCAGAAATTCTTTTAGTTTATTTTTAAATGTCAGTTGGCTGTCAGGCTTTTGATGCTGTTTGGTAGGTGACCAAAGACTTACCCCTTTCTGAGCCAAAGCTATATTTAACCTTGAACAGTGAAGATAATTCTTTCTCCTAGTGTTGTAGTTATTGCAATGTCCTTCCGAGTTGATTACTTTGTGACAATAAAACTGTGAATATAATGAGAGACTATTTCAAATGCGCCATTTGTGTAAACAGGAGATGCCACCAAAGACATTTATGTTCAGTAACACGCAACAACTATAATGCAACTAAAATTTAAAAAAATCTTATCATCTCTGTTATAATTAGTATATAAATCCATGTGGCCCAAGAAATTGCTCTTTTTGTTCTTGTTCTTCTTGTCTGATTGTCGATGTCATAGGACGTATGAGAGAAAGTATAATTTTACATCAGGCGTCATTATATTGTTTTTCAAGGTGTGTAATGTTTGTAAGAAAAAATATAGGTATTAAAAATAATACTGGTGTTAATTTCAATTAGTGTTGGACATTTAAACCCACATTAGCAGTTTCATATTCACAGAATATTTGACATCAACTGCATGTAATCAACTTATATGTAATTTACAACTGAAAAACTAAGGGTAAAATATCTTTCCATTGAAGTTTGTTAGTAGTTATTTAAAATTTGAGACTAAACACCTGTATCGAACCTAAGATAGTTTCGTTAAGAAGCTTGAAAATTTTATTTTACTGACCACGGTTTAATATCTACATACCACATTGAAAAATAAATGAAAGTCCCCTGATACGAAAACTGATTCAGTATAATTGCTTTCTAAAATCTGCCTATTCAGAACATTATTGAGATAAGTATTTCATCCTTACCATATATTCTGAAATATAAGTCACTGTTAAGGATTAATAACACGTCACATTCCGTATTTCTCCATACCATACCTTTGTCGTAAAATTATCTTTACCACTGTTTATATATATATATATATATATATATATATATATATATATATATATATATATATATATATAAAGCATGTAAGTTCACAGTTGCGCCCAGATGAGTTGAAATAAAATTAGTAAATCATTAATAGTTTGGTTACCACCCGACCCTGATTTATATTAATTAATATTTTATTTCTGTCACGTAATGGCGGCAGGATGCTGCAATCCAGGTTGATGGCTGCTCGCTGCTACGACTGCTAACACTGAGTACTGTGGGCAGGGTGAAGCTGGGGATTTGTATCTCACGGGAGGCGTACATAGGTGGTCCATGCAGATGTGGTGATCACTGTGTCCCCAGTAAAATTACATTTTAAATAACTACTAACAAACTTCAATGGAAAGATATTTTTCCATTAGTTTTTCAGTTGTAAATTACATGCCTAGCGTTTTGGCGGTAATCTACTATTTCTCCTGTCGGCAATATATAATCTCAGTAGAAATATTTATAGTTTTCCTTTTACATAATAATAATAATACTACACAAGACCAGATAACGCAAGCGTAAATCTACCAAAACGTGTCGATAAAGAATTTTGGAGACGTCATAGCAACCTGTGCTTTTTGCAGTTTTGAAATTTCTTCTTCCCATTTTTTATTGTGCACATTTAGATTTGTGCACGTATTTATTCATCAAACACACTTAAATTCGTTTGATGTGTTTTCCTTATTTTATTTTGTGCTGTAGAACGGTGCGACCGCTAAAGAGAAAGATTGTTTTGGGTGTTGCAGTATATACAATCACGGAGAAAAATGTAACCACCTTCCTTTTCGTTTTGCTCCTGTATCGTCGCTTTCAACTGGTAGGAATATTAAGACAAGGCGAAGGAAAGCGTTCAGCAAAAAACAATCCAGCAGTTAGTGTAATTTTCTGAAGATACAGCAGGAAAACAATAGCCAACGAGGAGCACGAGAAGGCTTCATATTTTTTGAAACTCACTGTTTATCAAACTTCTGTGTCCTCAGATGTACTTACTTGGAAGTTACATAGGTTTTTAGAATGGCTAGGAACTGTGACTGCTGCGAACGGATGGAGGCAGAGTTGGTGACTCTTCGCTCGCAGCTTCAGGCGGCGTTGGCTTCGCTGGCAACTCTTGAGACTGCGGTGGGTGGGCGCCGCTGTTGTGGGCCGCTCGCGGGGTGCAGCAGACGCCCTGTGCGTCTGTTGTGCCCTCCGATCGGCCTGCGGCTGTGGCCAGCCCGCTCACTGCCCGCGAGGAGGTAGCCCCCCAATCCGTGGTGGACTGGGAGGTCTCCTCAGCGCGTGTCAAGCGGCGTAAGACTTCCCGGGGGACCGAAGTGGAGGCCTCCCCGGTTAGTCTTGCCAACAGATTCGAGGCGCTGTCTGTGTCATAGGAAGTTCCTGACGCAGATTGTGTCGCTTGTCCTGTACTCGCCCCCCTGCCTTCAAGATCCGGGCACTCACAGAGGGTGGGTTTGCTAGTAGTTGGGAGCACCAACGTTAGGCGGGTGATGGAGCCCCTTAGGAAAATGGCTGCTAAATAGGGGAAGGATTCCAATGTTCACTCCGTGTGCATACCGGGGGGAGTCATTCCAGATGTGGAACGGGTCCTTCCGGATGCCATGAAGAGCACAGGGTGCAGCCAGCTGCAGGTGATGGCTCATGTTGGGACCAATGATGTGTGTCGCTTTGGATCGGAAGAGATCCTCTCTGGTTTTGAGCGGCTATCAGAAATGGTAAAGACTGCCAGTCTTGCTTGCAAGATGAAAGCGGAGCTCACCATCTGCAGCATTGTCGACAGGACTGACTGCGGACCTTTGGTTCAGAGCCGAGTGGAGGGTCTGAATCAGAGGCTCAGACGGTTCTGCGACCGTGTGGGCTGCAGATTCCTCGACTTGCGTCAAAGGGTGGTGGGTTTTCGGGTTCCGCTAAATAGGTCAGGTAGCGGCTACACGGGTAGCGGGGGCTGTGTGGCGTGGACTGGGCGGTTTTTTATGTTAGAGTGCCTCGGGAATACACAACGTGGGTTTCAGTCTCAAAGGGGGCAGGTCAGACACAGGAAGAAAGCAGATCTAGAAACCATTGGTATAACAATTGTAAATTGTTGTAACTGTATTGGGAAAGTTCAAGAGCTCCAAGCGCTGATAGAAAGTACTGAGGCACATATCGTTATAGGTTCTGAAAGCTGGCTGACGCCTGAGATAAGTTCGGCCGAAATTTTTTCAAAGGGCCAAATGGTTTTCAGAAAGGATAGAATAAATAAAATAGGGAGTGGTGTGTTTATTGCTGTTACTAACGGTCTATCCTGCAGCGAAATTGAGACAGATACCTCCTGTGAGTTGGCCTGGGTAGAGGTTATACCTGACAACCGGAATAAATTAATAATTGGATCTTTTTATCGGCCCCCCGACTCAGTTGCCGATATGTTCAAAGAAAGCTTGAATCACATTTCAAATAGGTATCCGAAGCATACTGTTATAATCGGTGGCGACTTTAATTTACCCTCGATATGTTGGCATAATTACGTATTCAAAACCGGCGGCAAATATAAAACATGGTCCGAACTAGTTCTGAATGCTTTTTTCTGAAAACTACTTCGAACAGTTAGTTCATGAACCCACTAGAATAGTAAGTGGTTGCGAAAATACCCTTGATCTCCTAGCAACAAATAATCCTGAGCTAGTAAAGAGCATCAAAACAGATACAGGAATTAGCGAACATCGAGTTGTATCGAGTTGTAGTAGCCAGACTGAATGTCGAAATGCCCAAATGCACCAAAAATAAACGAAAAATATATATATTCAATAAAGCAGATAAAAATTCGCTTCACGTTTTCCTGAGTGATAGTCTCCACTCTTTCAAAACTAAAAATGCGAGTATAGATCAGTTGTAGCTTACTTTCAAAGACATAATATCAATAGCAATCGAGAGATTTATACCAAATAAATTAATAAAAGAGGGGCTGACCCCCCCGTGGTACACAAAACAGGTCAGATCACTGTTGCAGAAACAAAGAAAAACGCATGCAAACTTTAAAAATACACAGAATCCACAAGACAGGCAATCTTGTACTGAAACTTGCAACATAGCGCGGACTACAATGCGAGAAGCCTATAGTAGTTACCACAACGAAATCCTGTCCCGTAATCTTGCAGAAAATCCAAAGAAATTCTGGTCATATGTGAAGTACACTAGCGGCAAAACAGAAACAATGCCTTCACTACGCGATAGCAATGGTAATACTACAGATGACAGTACTGCGAAGGCAGAATTACTAAACACAGCTTTCCGAAATTCAATTAATATGAATAAATAATCCCTGAGACGGATTTACGTCTCAAATATGTCAAAGACATTATTGATAGATGTGAAGCATTGAATTAAAATTTGTGGTGCGGCCGGGAATCGAACCCGGACCTCCATGCTTACTAGGCAGACGTCTTAACCGTTAGACTACCACACCACTAACGCTTAAAGCGCCTTGGAATAGTCTATGTACGATTTCCCTCCACAACACAAACTTTAATTCAGCTTCTTTGTTCCAACGATAATTGCCACTACTGCCAAGGCTCTCCATGCAGCGGAATAGCACCTCAGCAATGGACATGGTGCAACAATCCTGTTATGGTGATATAAATATCAATTAATATGAATAAATAATCCCTGAGACGGATTTACGTCTCAAATATGTCAAAGACATTATTGATAGATGTGAAGCATTGAATTAAAATTTGTGGTGCGGCCGGTAATCGAACCCGGACCTCCATGCTTACTAGGCAGACGTCTTAACCGTTTTTTTTTTTTTTTTGTTTTTTTTTTGGGCCTCCTTCCACCCCTTCAGCCCGTCCTTGCGCTCGCCAAATTCGCCTTCTTCGGCGTCGGCTTCAACCGCCTTGTAACGGAATATTTCCTTTCTTTGTCCAAGCGGAATCGGATAGTGTCTTCAATAATTTTAAATGAACTTATACGGCGTCTTCCACCATAATTAAATGAGTAATTGCCTCTTTGGCGTATATTTTAACTTTTGTGTAGGAAATAGTAATCTGGTGTCTCGCGACAGTTGAGATATGCTGCAGTGCAAATGATATGTCTTTTAGTTAAAATATAAGAAGAAACACATATAACTTAAACGCATCTACTACGTGATGTAAACTTGCAGTAAAAATAAAACACACGTCTTCTTCACAGCAAATAAAAGTATGCCTTCATTGGCCGTATAAATATTGGTTCTTGAATTCGGCGGATTATGAAACTAAACAACAATTCCGTAGGGAAGATTGGTAAAATAAAATAATTCGTAGTAAACGAAAAGCAAGTATGTGATTTCGCACAAAACATAGCTAAATAAATAAGTCTTCTAGTTCTTAATCTACTGCAATGTTCTAGTCAAAAAATTCGCATAGTTGTTTTTATAATTTTTCTGGCGTTTCAGTTTCTGATGTTCCGTTTGTAAATACATCCAGTAATCTTCTTTCTTCTTTTCTCTGTTTGTCAATAGGTAATGGACCGTGTGTCCTTTTAACCAGTTGACTGCTCTCCTTTTGATGGGAGGGTAAGGCACTTCGTCTGGATTGAGTAGGCGAGCCGGTGTGATCATGTTGGGAGACGTTCGCAGCATACTTGCAAGTTTTGTTCTGCAGAGAAGCCATATCTCCTGTACAAGGTGACATGTAAATCTATGTTCATCCGTGTCTATGAGATTGCAACTTATGCAGTTTGGCGATTCTGCCAGGTGAATGTCGTACAACTTGGAATTGGTCGGAAGTTTTCTATTAACTGCTAAGTACCATGTGGACCTCACGCTTGTTGGTAATTGCGCATCCTGTACGTTTTCCCAAATTTTGTTCCAGTTATATTCTTTATATATGTTCTCTATTCTATTTCTCTGTTTGTTTTCCATCATCATGTTATATACTGCTTTAACTTGGTACAAATCTTTCTCGGCAATACGGCGTTTAATGTAGCTATACTCCAGAAGAAAATGTTTCAGATGATTGAATGCAGTCGGAATGTGGCGTACATCCATAGGTGCCTCCATGCTGTCCGGAGCTATTTCTTGTAGTAAGTGACTCACAAGTGCGTTGGGTGATCTCTGCCACAGTTTATATGTTTTGCTAAGATACAAAGCTTGGGCCTTGACATAGATATCTGTCAAATTAAGGCCTCCCTTTCCCGTTGCTAATGTAAGAGTGTCGCATTTTACTTTAAATAACTGTCCTCTGCTTACAAAGTGGCCGAGCGCTGCTAGCATTCGTTGCGCTATTGTGCGGGGGAGCGGTAGCAGCTGAGCAACAAAGTTGACCTTCGAGGTGATGTATGTTTTCGCTAAATGTACTTTTTGCATTGCATATATGTTCCGCAAACATATTGCTGTGTGCTAGCTCTAATTTTTTCCAGCAGTCTTCTGTAGTTGAGGGCGGCACTGTTGTTGATATTGCGCGTGAATTCGATTCCGAGGGTTTTGAGTTTGTCCACAAGTTTTATGTGTTCGGCTCGAAATTCTAGCCCTCGCCCGATATTCAAAATTCTTGACTTTTTCTGGTTGAGTTTGGCCCCTGACGCGGCTTCATATCGAGATACAATGCGAAGTGCGGTCGCTAGCTCGCTTTCGTCTGTCACTATACAACTGACGTCATCAGCGTACGCGTGGCAGACTATTTTCTGACCATGTAGCCGCAATCCTCGGAGTTCTTGGGTGAGCGTGAACAGGAGAGGTTCAAGCGCTAATGCAAAAAGTGCCATAGACATGGGGCATCCCTGACGGACCGAGCTCTTTATAGCGATCGGCCTGCTGAGTTGTCCGTTGATACTGATTTTGGACGTACCGCTAGTCAGTAGGTTCTTAATCGTGGTTACAACTTTTTGTGGCAAATGGGCTTCTGTTAATATTCTAAAAAGATATGAATGGTTGACCGCATCGAAAGCTTTGGCAAAGTCGAAGGATACGATAGCGCATCTGATATCACAGGCATCTGCGGTTGCGATAATATCGCGGTAGTCGCTTAATGTGTGGTACATAGTTCTGTTTTTCCCCACACCTGTTTGATAGGCTCCCGTTATGGTCGTGATGACTGAATTTAATCTTTGCATTATTATTCTTGCAAAAATTTTATAGTCACTATTTAATAGTGTTATGGGTCTAAAGTTTTCTATAGTCTTCCCTCTTGAAGTTTTAGGGACTAAGACCACGGTGCCTTCACAAAATTCTGTCGGAATTTCGTTCATATTCGTTAGTTCATTACATACTAATGTCATCTTACTGGCTAACTGCTGTCGGAATATTTGATATAGTTCCGCAGGTAGGCCATCAGGGCCTGGGAACTTATTTTTCGGGCTTCTTTGAATAGCGTCTATGACCTCTTCTTCTGTTATCTCTCCTGCGAGTTCTTCCGCGTCCTCAGGGCTCAATCTTCCTGACAAATTCGACGTGATGGTTTCCTGCGCTATTTCGTCTGTTGGTTTATCCTCTAATAGTGCTGTAAAATGTTTGTGCACTTCTTCTCTTATTTCCACTTGTTCTGTCAATAGTCTTCCGTCAGTAGTTTTCAATTCCGCTAAAATTTTTCGGTTTGTCCGCTTGACTTCCTGTATGACATGAAACATAGACGTCGTTTCCTCTTGTATCGTATTTTGCAGTCGCGTTCGAACTTTGCATCCTTCAAGTTGTTGTCGCTTCAGCGTTAATAATTTGGCTTGTATTCGTTTTATCTGTCTGTAATTTTCGATTATAGTTGCATCTTGGCTATATAATTCTCGCAAACATTGGAAATAAAATTCAACAGTCTTCTTCTGCCATGCACTTTTTTCGCGAGAGTAAGTTTTTAAAGTTTTTATTATCGCCGGCTTGGCACATTTTATCCACCAAATAACAGCGGAGTTGTATCTTGAGAACTTCCTCTCACAGTCTGCCCACGTATTACAGAAGGCTGCGCGGCATTCTGGATCGGAAAGATGAGAAACGTTTAGTTTCCACGATCCTTTCCCTCTGTAGGTCCCCTGTTTTGCAAGATTTATAGTGCATATGTACGCTACGTGGTCAGAGAATATGGTAGGCCATCTCTCAGATTGTAAAATGTGGCCTCGCAGATTGGATGTTACATAAATTCTATCAATACGGCTGGCAGAGTGACCAGTCACATGGGTGAAACCGGGTCTATCACCGTGTTTTTCCTCCCACGTATCAATGAACTTTAAGTCTCGTACGATCGTCTCTAACTCAACTGATTTATTAAAATTGGGCGTCTGGTCCTTCGGACTAAGGACGCAGTTAAAGTCACCCGCAAAAATTGTTTGTGCGGATCGTGGTAAAAGGAGAGGAACTATGTCTTCCTTGAAAAACTGTGCTCTTAGGCATTTATTTCCTGTTCCAGAGGGAGCATAAACGTTAATAAATCGAGTACTGTTCACAGTAAAAGCTATACCTCGGCTGTTCGGCAGTTTCTCGACATTTTCAGTTCGTATCCCTTCTTTAGTCAATACTGCTGTACCAAGGCCATTGCCCAGTCCGGGGTTCATTATGACGTTGTAGCCAGTGATGCGATGTAAAGGAATCTCCTTTACCTCTTGCAAACATACTATGTCAATATCGGCTGCGTACAAAAAGTCTTGGACATTTCGCAATTTTAGCGCGCTACTGATTTTGTTAATATTGAGAGTCGCAATTCTATACGCCTGAAGAGATGTCATGTTTGATAGGTCTTCCTCACTGTTTGTGTTGTTACGATGTTGGGCATTTCGCTTTAATAGAATTCCGGATCGTCCTGGGGCAGGATTGCATCCGGGACGTCATTTTGCGGATGCTGGGACTCCACCAATCCGGATGCGGACGACGCCCCTCCGGTATCTTCTCTATGTTCCGCCATCTCTGTATCATAAGTGCAGGCGTCAACCTCGGCTGCCCACTCTTTCGAGGTTTGATGTTTGTTCACGTCTTCTTGTGTATTTCCTGACAAAGTTTTCTCTCTAACTTCGTCATAATCCATCATCTCGGTACATTTTATTGAGGTCACAATCTCACGGTCTTGTTCGGTGATGGCTGTTTTAGATTTCTTCGTAATTTGTCGTTTTGCGGAAGTGATTTCTTGCGAATTTGCAGTCAGTGTTTGGGCAATCATTTTTGCTTTTTCACGCAGAATTTGTGCGTTTTTTGCGGCTCCCTGATGAGCTCTCCTGCGTTTTTTGTGCGTCTTTGGTGACGAGTCTGTATTCTGATTGTCATCGGTCTCAGATGTCTCTACGTGGCTGTCCTTGGGATTGACACATTCGGCTCGACATTTGTCGAGTCTTTCTTCCGTGTGGTCGGACTCATGATGTTCTGTATGTTGACTACCGTCTTTGTCGGTTGGGGTGGCCATGGGGGTAGGTTCTGCAATAATGGCGTTCATAGATTCCGTCACATCGTTGAGGTCACCTTCTTCTTGTATGTAGGGTCTCCCTTCTTTAACAGCGGAGTCATTCTGTGAGGTGTGTTGGCCACTATCTCCATCCTTGTTAGCAGAGTTAGATGTGGCCTCGATGATCATAGATTCTATAGGTGTGGTGGTTTCCTTTGAGTCAATGTCGTCTATTAGTGTCGGATCTACGTTTGGTTCCGGTTGGACGTTTGCGCGGACTGCCGCGACGTACGTCACGGGTAACTTGGATGTCGCGCTTGGCCCGTCCCTCCCTCCTGTCGGTAACTGCGCCACACGCCGCTGAACGCACTGGGCACAAACGTGTTCTGTCGACCCGCAGGCTGCGCACGTTCTCGGTTGTCCGTCGTACATCACTATAGCTCTATACCCACAAACAGTGATGTACGAGGGGATGTGCTTCAGCAAATCGATTTTCACTTGCCGTACACCGTTCAAAACCGGGAATTTATGAAAACTAGACCACTTTTCGGCGACGTTACTAATAACAGTTCCGTATTCCCGTAGTTTGACATTGATTTGTTCCGCTGATATTTCGAACGGTAACTCAAAAATCCTTAGAGTTCGTATACCCAGTCCTGCATGCGTGACTCGAACTGTTCCTACATTACCATCGGAATGTTTGAATTTCAAAGTGCCGCGGCAGGATGAAACTACTTGTTCACATTTTTGTGAGCTTTTCAACTTCAAGTAAACAGTACTACTAACTATCGACAGGTGTATTCCAATCAGGTCATCCGCGGAAAGTTTCATTTCTTCTTCTACAAAATTCTCAACTTCAAACGATCGAGGCCGTACAAAGTTCGGGTCGAAACTTATTTTCAACGTATCCTTTCGTAGTTGTTGATCCATTACGCCATTCTGTTTCTATATTAACGTGGAGAATATAGGACGCTTAAAGCGTACACTTACCACACAGCGCTCGGCCACCAGCAGCGAGGATGTAAACAACAGCGTCCGCACAGCACGGCCGCCTCACGCGGAATGAACCGTTAGACTACCACACCACTAACGCTTAAGGCGCCTTGGAATAGTCTATGTACGATTTCCCTCCACAACACAAACTTTAATTCAGCTTCTTTGTTCCAAAGATAATTGCCACTACTGCCAAGGCTCTCCATGCAGCGGAATAGCACCTCAGAAATGGACATGGTGGAACAATCCTGTTATGGTGATATAAATATCAATTAATATGAATAAATAATGCTTCACATCTATCAATAATGTCTTTGACATATTTGAGACGTAAATCCGTCTCAGGGATTATTTATTCATATTAATTGATATTTATATCACCATAACAGGATTGTTCCACCATGTCCATTGCTGAGGTGCTATTCCGCTGCATGGAGAGCCTTGGCAGTAGTGGCAATTATCTTTGGAACAAAGAAGCTGAATTAAAGTTTGTGTTGTGGAGGGAAATCGTACATAGACTATTCCAAGGCGCCTTAAGCGTTAGTGGTGTGGTAGTCTAACGGTTAAGACGTCTGCCTAGTAAGCATGGAGGTCCGGGTTCGATTCCCGGCCGCACCACAAATTTTAATTCAATGCCTCACATCTATCAATAATGTTTCCGAAATTCGTTCACCAAAGAAGACGAAGTGAACACTCCAGTATTCAATCCAAGAATAGCTGCCAGCATGCGAAACTTAGAAGTAGATGTCCCTGGAGTAGTAAAACAAGTCACTAAACAAAAATAAATCTTCCGTGCCTGATTGTATACCAACTAGATTCCTCTCAGAGTATGCTGATGCAATAGCTCCGTACTTAGCTATCATTTACAACCGATCACTCAGCGAAAGATCCGTACCCAAAGACTAGAAAGTTGCCCAAGTTACTCTAATATTCAAGAAAGGCAATAGGAGTGATCCCCAAAATTACAGGCCTATCTCATTGACGTCGATTTGCAGTAGGATTTTGGAACATATACTTTGTTCGAATATTATGAAGTACCTCGAAGAGAACGACCTGTTAACCAGTAGTCAACACGGATTCAGAAAGTATCACTCTTGCGAAACACAGCTTGCCCTTTATTCACATAAAGTGTTAAGTGCCATCGACAAAGGATCTCAAATCGATTCCATATTTATGGATTTAAGGAAGGCTTTTGACACTGTACCCCACAAGCAGCTTCTTATGAATTTGCGTGCTTATGGAATATCTTCCCAATTGTGCGGTTGGATTCACGATTTACTATCAGAAAGAACACAGTTCGTTGTAACTGACGGTAAATCATCGAGTAAAACAGAAGTGATATCTGGCGTTCCACAGGGATAGGTCCCCTAGTCTTCCTCGTGTTTATAAACGATTTAGGTGACAATCTGAATAGCTCCCTTAGATTGTTCGCGGATGATGCTGTCGTTTATCGGTTAGTGAAGTCAACAGAGGATCAAAACCAACTGCAAAGCGATTTAGACAGAATTTCTGCATGGTGCGAAAATTGGCAATTGACACTAAATAAAGAAAAGTGAGAAGTAATACACATTACCACTAAAAGAAATCCGCTGAACTTCAATTACGCGATAAATCAGTCAAACCTTAAGGTCGTAGATTCTACCAAATACCAAGGAGTTACAATTACGAACAACTTTGACTGGAGTGAACACATAGAAAATATTGTGGGGAAGGCGAACCAAAGGTTACGTTTCATCGGCAGAACGCTTCGAAGATGCAACAGCTCCACCAAAGAGACTGCCTACATCACACTTGTGCGTCCTCTCCTGGAGTACTGTTGCCCCTTGTGGGACCCTCACCAGGTGGGACTGACGGAAGACATTGAGAAGGTTCAGAGAAGGGCAGCTCGTTTTGTTCTATCACGTTACGGGGGGGGGGGGAGCGTCACGGAAATGTTGCACGAATTGGGGTGGAAATCATTAAAAGAAAGGCGTTATTCATTGCGGCGTGATCTGTTTGCGAAGTTTCAATCACCGACTTTTAGTTCTGAATGTGAAAATATTTTGCTAACATCCACGTACTTAGGGAGACATGACCACCCCAATAAAATAAGAGAAATCAGATTGAAACCGGAACGATTTATGTGTTCTTTCTTCCCGCGCGCTATTAGAGAATGGAACGGTAGAGAAAAGTTACGAAAGTGGTTAATAAACCCCCTGCCAGGCGCTTGAATGTGATTTGCAGAGTATCTATGTAGATGTAGATATAGAAGGAGATGCAGAGAATGCAGCACACAGAAAGAAGAGGTATGGAGTAATATGTATATAGCTACAGCAGAGTACCACCATGCATACGGTAATGATATGATAAATTCCAATAAAATATTAAGCTGTTCATAAATATATTCGTATGGCATATAAATGCATTTACGTCCTTGACTTTACAGATTATAATGCCTAGTAGAAATGATTGGTTTCCTAATCTATTCGTGCACGAGCCTAGCAAGACATAAACACCATACATGTCCCACTTTAAAAACCAAATTATAAAATAATAAAAAGAATCGAATTTTTAAATAATATGGCCTGACTGTTCATTAGAAAATTTAAGGACCACGTTTTACAGTAGTATGCGACATTACAATTAATTTTGTCATGAAAGATTTAAAATTTACGTTTCTCAAAGTTAACATTCCCCAAACTCTTTGTTAATCCCTCAGATAGCTATTTGTTTTTATGAGTGCTACTGAGCTTCTAAACACATGTCACTGGCGTGATATATTCCTGAATTTCATTTCTGTGAGAGTAGTACTACGTTTCATATAGTGTACGAGGTAATGCATTAATGTATCATCTCGTACGTTACATACGAATTCACTTAAGGTAATTCAGTTTCAGTGCGCTGTAACATACAGAGAGGAGCTACTGGGATTTCAGCGCAGTCCGTCACTCAGAACGTGCAGAAACAGGCGTGCGCTTCCTTCTGCGGCACGGCTATAATGTAATGTTTGTAAAGCCTATGGGACTTAACTACGGGGTCATCAGTCCCTAAACTTACAAACTACTTATGAACTACTTACGAACTAGGACGGCACAAATATCCATGCCCGAGGGGGGGATTCGAACCCCCGACCGTAGTGGCCGTGCAGACCGTGACTGAGCACGGCTATAGATGGCAGCGATGACCTTCTCTGAGGGCGTAACTGAACCAGCGTAAAAAAAAACTTCTAGAGCACAGCTGTCTCCAAGCTCAAACTAATTGTATTGATTGTTTTAAACAAAACGGGATTAAGATTAGCAGTTACTTTATTTTTCCGGGTGTCGCTTTCCTCATTTATCAAAAGAAAAAAAAAGCCTATGATAGTGTGCCTTTACCCAATCTATGGAAAGCTTTGCTGTCAATAGGAATTAACCCAACAATAATAAAAGTAATTCAAAATCTATATGAAAATTCTATTTCAAAAATAAAAATTTATAAATTTCTGTCATCTGTATTCCAAGTCACAAAAGGACTAGCATGTCACCTACATTGTAAAAAATGTATACAGAGGTAACCTTACAGAATTGGAAGAAAAAATGTCAAACTATGGGAATACCAATAAATGACAGAACAATATATTCATTGCAATTTGCAGATGACCAACTGATTATAGCCCAAGACTATGAGGACATAGGGTATGTGACCAGGAAGCTGATTCAGAAATATAAAAAAGTAGGTTTAAAAGTCAACATGAATAAAACGAAATACATGGTAATTGGTGGAATAAATGGAGACTTAATATTAGAAGAAAGGATGGGAACAATAACAACTAAAGAAGAATATAAATATTTAGGAGTGAAAATTACAAATGATGGGAAACAGGAAAAAGAAATTAGATCAAGAATAAATGCAGCAAAGTCGACAATTTCTTTGTTGAATGGAATTCTCTGGGACAAACACATAACTGCAGATAACAAAATAAGGATATATAAAACATTAGCTCGGAGCATTATTACATATGGTTCAGAAGTGTGGACAACAAAATGGCAACTTAAATCAAAATTATTAGCTACAAAAATGGATTTCTGAAGACGTTCATCAAGAAGAGAAAGAATAAGAAATGAAGTAATCACAGAAAAAAAATGAAATGTAAAAATTCAGTTATTGAATTCATTGAGCACAAACATTTAAAAGTGTATGGACACGTCAGAAGAATGGGACAAGAAAGGCTTCCACAATGCATACTCGACTGTACACCGAACAGAAGAAAGAAAAAAGGGACGACTACCTACCACATGGATGCAGGAAGTTCAGTCAGTAATGAGGAACAACAACATTCCTGAGGACTTATGGGAGGACAGAGAAGAGTGGAGAACAATAATAGGGACTGATGACCCCGTAGTTAAGTCCCATAAGCTCTACAAACATTTGAACATTTTGAGAACAATAATTCGTAACTTAAGTAATCTAATATAGGTGCTGGAAAATGTACTTACATTGTAAAACCAGAATAATAAAAAAAAATATTAATAAAATACAAAACAATATACATCAAAACAGTTGTTGCAATAGAACGTGTTCATCACCCTTTACATGAAAATAGAAAGATATACAAAAAAATCATTTCAATTTTCCTTATTACTCCTAAAACAGAAATTGATAACTATTGATATAATGTCCTTTTCAGACAGATATTATGTCAATAATTGTAAAATATGCCACCAACAGGCTATTGACAATTTCAATGCGGACGCTTTCAAACGCTCGATTCCTTGCGAGAATCCCGTATAGGTTGCGAGCAAGGGGAATCAATACGTGCCTGCATACCCTACCTTGCCGGGCGCCGTGGCTCAGCACACCTAGTCAGTGGCCTAAACGCCCTCAGAAATAAAAAAAATCTGAGCCAAATAAACAACGAACAACGAGGAACAAACTGAAACAACCACAGCAAAACATAGATCTACCTAGGAGGGAAAAAAATAAAAGAAAATAAAACTCATTTAATCCACCACTGGTCAGAAGCGGGAAATCAGAGTTCGAATCCCGGTCGAGTACAGATTTTAAATTTTGCCGTTGGATGTATTTCAACGCCCCGGAAAGATCGAAAAGTTTCAATATTTGTAATTCCAGAAATTGATAAGTTGTTAGGCAATAGCATAGAGATTATGAATTTGTGTTCCGCATCGCTGCATACAGCAGTACCCCTTACACCTGGTAACGTGTCCACATTCACTTATGCATGCCTGTATTGGTGAGAAGTAATACACACTGTCCAGAAGATCAGTGTCTTTCAACATTTCTTAAACCCGTGACTCCCTTTCCGAGTAAAAATATTCCGCAACCCCCTAGGCACTTAATAATGCTATGTCATCGATTCCAAAGACAAAGTGTATGATTTTATATCTTAGATGTACCTAGGATCTGCGCAGGCGTTCACGTCTAGTGAAAGCTGCTGTAGCAGAAATGACTCAAAAATGAAATAAGGCTTTGACTAGAAGTATTTGATGTAACATTTTTTTGTCTTGACTATAAATTTCAAATACATGGCGACGTGTTGTCATGTGCGAGTATGAAATCATCAAATCTGATACAGCACTTCTTAATACTACAAGGATGTTCATAAACTTAAGTTTTCTTCGAAAAGGCCGGCCGCAGTGGCCGAGGGGACTGAGGCGCTCCAGTCACGGTCTGCACGGCCACTACGGTCCGGGGTTCGAATCCCCCCTCGGGAATGGATATTTGTGCCGTCCTTAGTATTAGCTAGTTCATAAGTAGTTTGTAAGTTTAGGGACTGATGACCCCGTAGTTAATTCCCATAGACTCTACAAAGATTTGAACATTTTCTTCTAAAGGATACTGAAAACCATTAACCAGCTGCAACATACTATGATATAGTTATAAAATTACGTTGTTATTAATTGATTAAAATAATATTGCATTGAAAATGCTTTACCAGCTGCAAACCACTATGATTCAGTAGTAAAAAGTAGTTAAAACTAATATTACTTTAGAGATTATTTCTTTTTCTGACATTACAATGTTTGAACATGCAGTCACACAAGAAAACTGCGATCATTGTAAGTAACTGTAGCAGTATTGCTCAAACGCTGTTAATTCGCTTAGTTAACAAGTCATCATAAGGTGGAAAAATTGCATCTTTGTATGGCGTTTTGGTTTGCCCATCATCAGAAATCAAAAGTATCATACGTACATTATATACCTTTGACACTTTTGATTTATGATTAATAGCCACCCGAAACGTTTCATAACAAAGCCAATTTTCATCCTATAGATGACTTGTTAATGAAGCGACTCGCCATCGAAAACGCTGCTGCTGCATCCTCCTGCGTCCGTGATCTCCGGAGCAAGTCTTTGCGCCCCCAGCGGGTCGCCACCCAGAGGGTGAAATACACTGCACTGGATCATTAAGGGACAGATCTCTCAGATTGATTGTTAGGTTGTCTCGTCGAAAGACAGCCCTTCCCAATGATTCCAGCCGTGTTCGATCAGGCTCAGGTCTGGAGAACATGCTGGACATTCAAATCTTCCGAAGGAACTGCAACATTCAGTCGTGCATTATCCTACTGAAATTTAGGGTTTCGCAGAGATCGAATGAAGGGTAGAGCTACGGGTCGTAACACATCTGAAATGCTATGTAACTATGTAACTATGGACACCCCCTACAATCACGCCGGATGATACGCCAGTATGGCGATGGCGAATACACGCTTCCAATGTGCGTTCACCACGATGTCGCCAAACGCGGATGCGACAATCATGATGCTGTAAACAGAGCCTGGATTCATCCGAAAAAATTACGTTTAGCCATTCGTGCACCCAGGTTCATCGTTGGGTACATCATCGCAGACGCTCCTGTCTGTGATGCAGCGTCAAGGGTAACCGCAGCCATGGTCTCTCAGCTGATATTCCGTGCTACTACAAACGTCGTCGCTGTTGGTGCAGATGGTTGTTGTCTTGCAAACGTCCCCATCTGTTGACTCAGGGATCGAGACATGGCTGCACGATCCTTTACACCCATGCGGATAAAATGCCTGTCATCTTGACTGCTATTGATACGATGCCGTTGGCATTCAGCACGAGGTTACGTATTGCCCTCCTGAACCCATCGATTCCATATTCTGCTAACAGTCCGGCAGCAATGTCGCGATACGATAAACTGCAATCGCGATAGGCTACAATCCGACCTTTATCAAAGTTGGAAAACTGATGGTAAGCATTTCTCCTCCTTAGTCGAGGCACCACAACAACATTTCACCAGGCAACACAGGTCAACCGCTGTTTGTGTATGAAAAATCGGTTGAAAACTTTCCTCTTGTCATCACGTTGTAGGTGTCGCCACCGGCGCCAACCTTGTGTGAATGCTCTGAAAAGCTAATCATTCGCTTATCACAGCATCTTCTTCCTGTCGATTAAATTTCCTGTCTTTAGGACGTCAAATTCGTGGTGTAGCAATTTTAATGGCCAGTAGTATAGATTGCTGTTCGGCCTAAGTGTACTGTGTAGCGTGGTGTCAAAGCTAAGCATCGCCATAGGCGTCGGAAAGAATGTTTCATGTCCTTCTGCCTATTTTACCGATTGAAACACGATGTCCTGTGGCTGATAGAATATCAATATTCAATTGTGGCATTCGTCTTAGGATTTCTCCGCGCTGAAATGCGTGAGCATAAGTGGTCATCTACAGCCGTCTTACCCAGTGCATTACATTAACGTTGCTCTTGCGTAGATTATGTCTTTGTGAGATTGAGTGACGTCTATGGAAAATTTAAGGAATGACGTTCGTGATGAAATATACATATTCAACGTCTGTTTTCAGGCTGACTTGGAACCAAGGTGATGCAAAACTTTCTTTTTAATGCATTTTGTAATAACGAATAAATCCTGTTCTTTTATCGCAAAATTCTCTCACGTCATGTGTAGTAATCCAATCAAAGTAAATTTAGTAATTTTGCAGATGCTCATTTTCCTACACACATACATAGATGCGATTTTTTGATAAAGAGATTAAAGCACATTTTTTGCTTCCGATATGCAATTTTGATGTAATGAAGCCTACGCGTTGCACTGTCCTACGCACAAGTTAATGTGAAAAAAGTTGTCAAATAATTTCGGACTCTAACCAGTTCACATATGCAGACAGATACGACGGTTATAGGTATAATATTAAATCATCTGATTTCGCTGTGTGATTTTCATAACATTATGTCTGTATGCTGTCCCAAACATAGCTCAAGTTAGCTCTTAAGTACCCATTCGTATTCGTTCAAGATAAGTGTATTCAAACAAATTAGCGATTGACATAGCTGTGTGCAGGTTTTGTTACAGTTTAGGTAGATGTGTTACAGGATTTTGTCAGTATAATTCGAACATGATACTGAATTACTGCGTTTGAGAAGAGCCGAAAATAACGAACGTTTTAAGAGACGATTACGCCCGTGAACTAAAAATCGAAGAGTCCTTTTATGGAGTAATAATTGTCTCTCTAGGCTACGTTAGGGCAGGATATAACGAACTACGAATTGTGTTCGTCGCGCGATTATTAGAGGCGTAATAACTATCTGAAAAATTTACAGCTTTTCCAATCTCTGAGCAGAGATGGGGACAGGAAATTTTTTGCGTAAGCATTAAGAGAAAACTAACGTGAAATCTATGAATTTAAGCACGATGATGCGAAATCGGCGTGTTCTGCGATTTTTCACAAAATTTGATATTTTTCCACTAAAATCACGTAAAAATGTTGTAAATCTGTCGGTTCTTATTAGTATTGGTAAGTAATGTTTAGGGTAACTTGAAAGACAGCAAACAGTCGACTTTTATGCACAATGTTTTAATACATTTCTCCCATTACCGGTTTCGATATGCCTAGCATATCATCATTAGATGGTGAACAGTCTTTTATATTACAAATGGTGTGTAGTGGTATTTGTGCACCTGTTATAATTACAAAAAACAAAACAAGTGAACTATGTGGCGAGCATAACTGACATAATAATATTGACTTAATCACAAATGATACTACTTACAATCTGTGTTATCCACAAATCCATTGTTACATATGGCATCATGCACATATTAATTGTGCTGATATGCACTTCACATATTTTACAGAGCGTAACTGGTAGCATGCACATATTTATTGTGCTGCTAAACACTTTATACACAACAATAAATATGTGCATGCTACTAGTTACGCTCTGTAAAATATGTGAAGTGCATAGCAGCACAATTAATGTGTGCATGCTGCCATGTGTAACAATGGATTTGTGGATAACACTAATTGTAAGTAGTATCATTTAGACCTAAGTCAATATTATTATGTCAGTTATGCTCGCCATAGTTCACTTGTTTTGTTTTTTGTAATTATAACAGATGCACAAATCCCACTACACACCATCTGTAATATAAAAAAACTGTTCACCATCTGATGATGATATGCTAGGCATATCGAAACCAGTAATGGGAGAAATGTAATAAAAACATTTTGCATAAAAGGCGACTGGTTGCTGTCATTCAAGATTCCTTATTTCACCACAGTCGCAGTGTTCCTCATCCATAATGGATTAAAATTTAGTTTCCACAATCTATTGCACAAAAAAGACGCGTTGTTGTATGACCTTTGATCTGATGCAAAAATTAAACAACACACCAGCAGTAGAGAAGATAAAAAATGAATAACACCGACCACGTACTCCGCCTCCGTAGTCCAGTGAACAGAGTGCTGTGGTGCCAAGCAGGTGGTCTAGGCTCGAACCCCGGCCGAGTTGAGGCTTTTCTCCACTCGGGGGCTGGGAATCATCGATGCATAAGTCGCCCAAGTGGCGTCGGCTAAAGATTTGCACCAGGCAGGCCGAACACCATCCCAGCTGGGGTTTAACGGCCAAAAGTGCTACATCGAATCATCATCAACAACTACGTAAATCCTAACTTTCCGGCCAGATCCACGCCACAGGCCATGCACTAAGCTGTTCACCTCAATTATTTCTTGAACCGTTTAAGATATCGTAAATCTGTTTTCACATAGATTAATTGTATGTAAGTACTCACTCTACGATGTATAGAATCTTCTCATAGCTAGGTTAATTACATAGATATCGGCATCAACTTCGTTTTCATTCATATTTAACTATAGTAATTTCTGCAGCTAGTATACCAAACCTAAAAGAGACGAATTCAACGGCGTTCCATCCATCTAAATCCGATAAGCAGTTCTGGAGAAATTACAATATTTCGAACTCGGGATTCATCTGTATCGAACATGAAACAAATTGCTTTTTAATGCGAACCCCGTGTTATCATAAGGAACTGTCTCGTCAAGCTTGGTCCTGTTAAGAGTCTAATTACAATTTTGACATAGTTGTGAAAAGTTTAATTTAAAACTCACTAATCAACTTTTGCTATGTATGACTGAACATCAACTGGAAGGCAATGGACGTGGCATCTAGTGATGATTCACCACTTATCTACGCCATCATTTCTGCTATTGTTTCTGCCAGACCCTTAAAAGGAAGGTAATTGTCACCAACTGAATGGATTTCTGAAACACGAAATTGAGGTAGAAATATCTTCGAGAAACAACTTGGAATGAACAAAAAAATTATAGGATTTAAATTATGAGATATACATTGGCAATGTAAAATTATAAAATCAGCAATAACGATATGAATAAAGAAATTGCCGGCCGCGGTGGCCGAGGTGACTGAGGCGCTCCAGTCACGGTCAGCACGGCCACTACGGTCGGGGGTTCGAATCCCCCCTCGGGCATGGATATTTGTGCCGTCCTAGTTCGTAAGTAGTTCATAAGTAGTTTGTAAGTTTAGGGACTGATGACCCCGAAGTTAAGTCCCATAAGCTTGACAAACATTTGAACATTTTGAATAAAGAAATTGGTCAAACCCACGTCCATGAAATTGCATTCATGTCATCAAGTCTAAGGTCTGGGTAAGCTCCTTCCTAGCCACTAGCGGGAAGTGACCCAGGCACCCATCGTGGTGGTACCACTTAACATCTATGTATTTCAAGTGGTACTTTCCCTAGGACAGTCGGTAGCACTTTAGTAAGACATTGTGCATATCTGTTACCTGTTCGATTTCTTCACGGAAGTAAGGACCAGTTACATTGTCTCCAATAACCCCACACCAAACTTTCACATTTCACTGCCTCTGATGTTCAACCTGCATCAGCCAGTGCGGATTCTCAGCGGCTCAATAATGCATATCGCATTATTCAGCTTTCAATTATTTGTGGATGTTGCTTCAACGATAAAAAAAAGTTATTCGTAAAAAGAACTTATGGCCCTGACTTCGCATCAGAATCGAGCGACAGAATTCCTCACGCCTTCTGCAGTCTCACTGGTTAATCCGCTAATGAATAATGAAGTGGTATATAGTACGGATGGAATCTATTTGCGCGAAAAATGCGAACAACGCTCTACTGACGTTTTTCAGAGGCACTCGCAACTTCTCTGTAACTGACATGCGAATTGTGAACAAGAGCTATCAGAACATATATTTCGTTCGCACCGCTCGTTGCAGGCTTACCTCTGCGTAGTATTCCATTGCCCATCAAGTAACAATTTTTTTGCAAATTCTCTGAATTGTTATTCTTGTTGAACACCGTCTATCAGGATACCTATGTGCGAACAACTTAACTGTTCTCTTTTCGTTACTTGTACATTCTTGCCGGAACGAGAAGAAGGAACTTTTATTTAAAAATCGTTAAACATGTTGCTCTAAAATTTGGACTACATGTTCAGTGAATATTTCTCTACAAAGTTATAATGCATGTTAAGGAATATTTATTGGTTTTTGTTTTACAATTTTTTAATCAGATGCTTACTTTTTGCTCCAAAATTTTGCCCTTTTTCTTCTATGACTCTTGAATTATACAATATTTTTTACAGTTTGTTATAAAAATGAAGTAAATGAGGTAAACAAAGTAGTGTATAAATTTAATTGATATACTGTTAGCAGTTTTGAGAAAATGTTCCTTAAAGATGAAAATTTTGAAGTTACAGGAAATGGCTTCCAAAGTTTGATACACTCTTGCCCCTTGTGGTGGCATCCTCATCTTTCTCCAGTATTAGTTTCCTGTTCACTGGTTTTTTCTTTCCTTTTGCTCCGTGTTGTAGGAGTTTGTCTCTTCTTCCTGCTCATCTTAGTCTTTCTTCATAAATTAGGCGCATTGTGGAAATAGTTTTGTGTCCTGGTTGGAAACCTAAAAGTATCAGCACATCACATTTGATAATGTTTCCTTCATTGCATGTTGCCACTGCATACGGCACACTGTTAGAACTAAAAACTTCTGCAGCACATTTATTACACTTCAATAACATTTTACACGACAAACCAATGTGTGAAGCTGTTTCTTATTTATATAAATGATATGCCTTCGAGTATAACAGGTGATTGTAAAATATTTTTGTTTGCTGATGATACCAGCTTGGTAGTGAAGGATGTTGCTCGTAATATTGACACAGTATCAAATAATGCAGTTCAAGAGATAAGTTCATGGCTAATAGAAAACAAGTTGATGTTAAATCACAGTAAAACTCAGATTTTACAATTTCTAACACATAATTTGACGAAATCTGACATTATGATTACACATAATGGGCATGTGATAAGTGAGACTGAACAGTTCAAATTTCTAGGTGTTCATATAGACAGTAAACTGTCATGGAAAGCCCATGTTCAGGATCTTGTTCCAAAACTAAATTCTGCTATATTTACCATTAGAACAATATCTGAGATAAGTGATTTTTCAACACGAAAAGTAGTCTATTTCGCTTACTTTCACTCACTTATGACGTACGGCATTGTTTTTTGGGGTAACTCGCCTGATGCAAAAAGGATATTTCTGGCTCAAAAACGGGCGGTTCGAGCAATATCTGGTGTAAGTTTGCGAACGTCATGTCGACCCCTTTTCAGTAGTCTGGGAATTTTGACTCTGGCGTCACAATACGTTTTTTCTTTAATGTCGTTTGTTGTTAATAATATCAGCTTATTCCCACGAGTTAGTAGCTTTCACTCGGTGAATACTAGACAGATGTCTAATCTACATTTGCACCACACCACCTTAACACTTGTGCAGAAAGGGGTGCAGTATTCTGCGGCATCCATTTTCAATAAGCTGCCACAAGAACTTAAGAATCTTAGCACTAATCCACATGCTTTCAAATCTAAATTGAAGAGTTACCTCGTGGCTCACTCCTTTTATTCTGTCGAGGAACTCCTAGAAAAGTTAAACAATTAAGCTAATTTATTTTTCTTTATTGATTCTTTTCACTTTGTCTTAAGATTGTCGTGTGCAAAGGACTACTTAAAATTTTTATATTACCATTATTGTGTAACAATTAATGTATTGACTTGTTCCATGACCATGGAGTCTTACTCCTGAAGTGGGTCCTGTGGAACAGAAAAAACAAATAAATAAAATAAATAAGTTATTTTCAATTCCCGTCCTCTTTCTTTGCAAACTTGGCATAATACGTTACGTTTCAGAATATTAGAGATCAAGGAAATGGAAATTATTTCATTCACATCTTTACTGTCACTTTCATAGTTTTCAAATTTTTCTCTTCTGTCGCAAAGTTTCTTGTTGGAAGAAGTTCTATCACTTTCATGTGGAATAGTCGGTGAAGCAGCCTGAGCAGCATCTCCCTTCGAAACAACCAAAGATTTCTTCTTCCACTCACTGTGCCTTTTCTTCAACACTCGATTGCTCAAACAGGGCATTTTAATATCCACAAACCAAACACGTAAAACAGTTACGAGCGTAATTCCTCAAAGAGTCCAAATTGAACAGCTAAATAACACAAAGCAAACTCCACAAGTCAACGCACACAGTATAGCGTTTAAGTTTGCCTATATGAACAGTCACTTGTCACATAGATAAAGCCATACAAAATGTGAAAACAAAACACTAATTCCGCAAAGATACCCTGCTTGCAGCCAGCCACAGACATATATTACTAGACCGGCAATGCCATATACAGTATCATAGGTCTCAGCGAAGTCTCGCCGCCATATTTCTATACTACAACGTGAAAGAAGTGATTTGCGTTGTTACAGAAAATAGTCGTAAAAATTCTGAAGAACTGACGTAACAATGCTGTCTTTAGACTTTTGACATGTGAGAAATTCGGGTGATGTATATGGCTGTAATTTTTTCAGCTGGATTAAGCTTTGAGACATAAAGTAATGAGTTGCACTTATTTCCTGTTATTATTAATCTGTTCCAGTTTCATTCAACTTCGGATTTTGTAGCAGTAATATGGTCATCATAGAAGTGAAGTTTATCGTTGGATAACACGTAGTCTCCTTCTTTTGAGAGTTCTTACGAAATCTACAGTCTGCTTTGACACATACACTAATGAGTAGCGTTTCCTGTTTTTGTTAATCTATTACGAGTTTCAATCAACTTCGGCTTTTCTTTTAATAGTATGACCCTTATAAATGTGCTACTTCTCGTAGATTACACATCTCTTTATGATTGTTTTTCAGATAACTACAGTCTACTTTAACTGTACGTAATGGTAAAATTTTAGTTACCATCCCGGCGGCCTCGCATGATTATGTTGGCAACATCAACAAAACGATAGAGCCCTCGCCGAGATAATATATTCTTAGAAATCCACACAAAATGACCTGATTGGTGTTTCCTACAGACGATGAAGTAAATAAATAATACTGTAACCTGCTGTTTGGTTGACAGGTTCTTGTATGTAC
Organism: Locusta migratoria; assembly: GCA_026315105.1. NCBI lineage: Eukaryota > Metazoa > Arthropoda > Insecta > Orthoptera > Acrididae > Locusta > Locusta migratoria. The sequence goes on along the minus strand of CM048746.1, from coordinate 192,183,248 downwards.
CCTCATTCACTCAGTAAAGTAATTGCCCTCGTAAACGAACACTTCACGACAAAATATTCACGCTGTCATGCGGTCGGCTAATGCCGCCGTCACATGATTGACAGCATAATGACGCGAAGCGGTCAAGACGCTAACTAAAATTTAACCGTACGTAACAAGTACTGCTCATAACACGATTCGACAATGTAGGCCTATGTATTTAATTTAATTATTGCGGAAGTATTAGTTAAAATGCAAATCATTTTCAATGCAACTAGTAAAGTTTACATCGTCATATTGTATCAGATCAAGGTAGTGGCGTACGGAAAATTTTTGACGTGAGGTGAGGCAAGATGACGGCGTCAGACTTGAATCACAGCGGGACGTTTGCCAGCCTAGTAATGTATGTCTGTGCAGCCAGCGAGCGGCGCCGTCAGAGGTGACGCGCCAAGTCCCTACAACCATTTACGCGGCACGTCAAATTTTCAGCGACAAAAAACACACTTAGAATTTACTTAGAAGGATGGAACTTGATTTGTTTTATTCAGAAAATTCAAAATAATTTTATAACGAAAAAAAACGTTAATTTTGTGAAGGGTTAAACTTAATTTGTTTTATTCAAAAAACTGCAAATAATTTTATAATGAAAAAAAAAACTTCATTTTGTCATTTTCATCGTTTCGGCTCACCATAAAGAACATATCCATTTTTCTTTGTTTGTGAAGAACATTTATTTTCAAAGTACCCAGCCCTAGTCAAAGGTAAACTGGAAGAAATACAAGTTCTTTATCCTCTACGCTGTTTTATACCGCCATCGCGGCGGTCCAGTAGTGTTTTCTCTTCATCCGACATGACGCACTTCCTTATTTGGGTATGAGATCCAGGACTTCCGCATAAGACAAAAATATTGTAATTTCTCTGTAATAACTTATCGGATTTCGCTGGCTGAAACGCCTTTGAATTCGTCACTCTTTGTGATCTACTATAGTAGTAGCAGATATTACTGTGGTTCAATTTGAAAAAGAAAATGAACTTGATATCGATATCTGTGTAACCAAAATAGTTATAACAGAATACTATAGGTAGTTTAGCAGGATCTTTCTTACAATTTATCTGGATAAGAACAGAATAACGAAATTTTAAATGGTTCAGGAAATATTTGAAGTGAACAGCTTAGTGGAGAAACCCTGTATGTTCATAAGACAGAATGAATGGTTATTTCTTGGATTATGCCTGTGCCATATTAAATCGATAAAAGTATTCGTAAGGTGTTTCATATATTGATATGTACCGTATCACATCAAGTAAATATAAAATATATACTACGCTACTCCAATCAATTGAGAGATCAAATGAGCTATCACATACAATTTACATATGGTAACGTATTTTATTTAGAAATAGGTTACAATTGTAATTTGTGTGTGATACAGGATTACATTCCGTTTATTTAGAGCCGGGCACCATTGGGCTATCGCTATAATGAAAACAGCATTCTCATAGCCCTCTAATATAGCGTGTGATCACCTCGGACGCTCAGTACAGTTGCACATCTGCATGGTGTGGACAGTATGAGGGTATCCATCAGCTCTTCAGGGATACTACGTCATTCTTTCATGAGTGCAATATTCAGCTCTGAAACTGCTGGTCCGGCTGCCATGTATATGCTAAGTGCATGCCAGACACGCTCAATTGGGTTAAATTCCGGTGAACAAGCTGGTCACTCCATTCGTTCAGTTCCCTCGACTTCAAGCATGTTGTCCACCAGTGCAGCTCTTTGAGGACGAGCGTTATCCCCTAGCAGAAGGAGTCCATCTCCTATAGCATAACAAAAGATCGAAGGAGTTCGTCTCTACACCTTTCAGCAGTCAAAGCGCCTTTCTGAACAACATATAGGTCCGTACGTCCGATAATACTAATTCGTGCCCACAACATTCTTCCACCACAGTTATATGGTGATGTTCGCCTATGTAAGCAGAAATATTCAGAGTTCCACGATCTTTCCAGATGAGAGAACAATGATTATCCGGATGAACACAAAATCTTAACACATCTTGGCACCATTCGTTAACACTCCATTCTTGATGTTCTTCCGCCCAACTTATGCGGGCTAAAAGGATGAAAGAAGCGTGCAGTTCTCTAAGCATAAATCTGGCTCAGATAGCGACGTGAAATAAGCGTGTCTCTACTATTTTTCTTAATGGAACTGTACTACATTAATTAACGATCCCCATCTATGGATCTTGGATAACATATTAAATGGTGGCAACGGAAACGCGTGTTGGTTTCTTTCCTTCCAGAAGGGAGGGAAAGGAATTTATAACATATATAGTGTGGGAGAATTTAAATTAGGACAAAGGGTTAACGTCTAACAAAATGATTTATTGTCCAAGACACAAACAAGGAAAGGGGAGAGACAGATTTAAATATAATAAACACACACCTTACAAAAGAATCCACATTTACAAAGATTATATGGCCGTAATACTGTCCACCTGCAAAAGTAGAACTACCGATTGATCGATTCATTGATTTTTCCAGGGAAGCCAAAACAGTCTTGGTCCAACATGCCACTGCCTTCACCGGAACTAAGTTTATTGTGTGGTATCGCTCCCTGTATATCTAGAAAAGCCAACCAATGCCCTTGAACAGTGCAAGGAGTCCCTTTACCAGTTCTTTATTAGACACAATTTCAAAAAATGTTCAAATGTTTGTAAAGCTTATGGGACTTAACTACGGGGTCATCAGTCCCTAAACTTACAAACAACTTATAACTACTTACAAACTAGGACGACACAAATATCCATGCCCGAGGGGGGATTCGAACCCCCGACCGTAGTGGCCGTGCTGACCGTGACTGGAGCGCCTCAGTCTCCTCGGCCACCGCGGCCGGCGACACAATTTCTTCGGGTCTGGTAGTCCCAAATGTTCTGCACATTTTACTCTCCAATGCAATGCATTCGAAGATCAGATGTGATGCAGTTTCATCACCCTCATCACAGATCCTACATTTAGGGTCCTCTTCTGTTATTCCCATTGTATGCAGGTGTTTTTTGAAATTCCCATGGCCTGTCAGCAATCCAACCATGAGTCTAATCTCTCTCCTGTTCAGGCCCAGGATTGCAGAGCTTCTTTTAAAACATGGCTTTGGCATCATTACCTTGCCATGTTTTTGTTGGTAGACTTTGGTCCAATATTCTACGTGCTGTCTTCTGAGACAGTTACGTAGCTCCAATTTGATCATTGCCTTGGTGATTGTCAGGACAGGTTCCGGTCCAATTAATGGAGTCTCTGCCCCCATCCTGGATAATCTGTCGGCATGTTCGTTGCCACTGATCCCCGAGTGGCCAGGGACCCACAATAGGTTTACTCTATTGCTTTCTCCTAGCTCCAGCAGAACCCTGTGACATTCTGCAGCAATTTTAGACCTTGTTGCAGGAGCTGCCAGGGATCTCAGGGCTGCCTGGCTGTCTGAATAGATATAGATGCTACGATTCTCCTCCACACACGCCCTGATGGCAGTGAGAACTACCGAAATAAATAATGATTATTTTTCAGAGGGTAGAAGGGAGTAATTGATACACATTCTCACACAGATATACATGCGCCAAGCCATGCAGGTACTCACCAGCACCGAACACAAAAAACAGCAACGCCAGCAGCAGGACGTGGTACGGAACAGCAGGTTCACTCGCGCACCAATAAAAGAAAACTTCGTTTCGTTGTGTGTGGTCTTGTGGCTTAGACTCAGGGTAGCTATGAATGGGAGCAACGCACGTGATAAAAGACCACGTGGCGTGCGGTATAGTCGCGAAATTTCGAAATAAATTCAAAATATCGATTAAATAGGAAAATTAGCTAAATAATACTAAAAAACAGGCGTTCTGGTGTTCGTTTTGCACAGGGGGAAGAGAACTACTGAAGGGTAAAGGTTTCAGATCGAAACAGCACTCTACAGAGTTGGATCTTAGCATCCAAAAAGTTAAAAAGTATAGGTTTAACACAAGTAAAACCGCGAAATAGGTCGTGCAACAATTCGTTCTACCCAGGGGACTGATATCTAGCTAATAATTAAGGTTGTTGTTGTTGTTGTTGTTGTTGTTGTTGTTGTTGTTGTGCTTTTCAGTCCGCAGACTGGCTTGATAAAGGTAGGATATGCTAATTACAGAATATGAACAGAGTGAAAAAAATACTATTCCGGGCAAATTAAAAACGCTAGATTGGTCGTGTAACCATACGTTCTACTCAGGGGAATTATATCTAGATTATATACAAGGTTACAGAGTGATACGACATGCTAGGGGGTCAGATCGCGAAATTTGAACAAGTTGGAAAATTTCAATTTCGTAAGAAATAAGATCGCGAGATAGGTCGTATAACCATTAGTTCTACTCGGGGGAATGATATCTAGCTAATAAGGAAGGTTAGAGTATCCTACAGGGTTGTAAGGCAAAAAAGTTGGAAACAAAAAAATTACAATTAAAAAAAACCGTGAGGTAGGATGAAACAGATAGCCTGGTGGAATGACACAGTCAAGGCAGCCTGTAAAAAGAAAAATAAGGCATTTCAAAAACGGCTCCATACTAGAAATCAGGCAGACAGAGAAGGTTATGTTGAAGAAGGAAACAAAGCCAAACGGATAATTGCAGAATCCATGCAGAAATCATGGGAAGACTTTGGAAACAAGCTAGAATCTCTGGGCCAAGCCGCGGGAAAACCATTTTGGAGCGTAATTAGCAATCTTCGAAAGGGAGGGAAGAAGGAATTAACAAGCTGCTAGTCAATCCTGCGGATGCCTTGGGCAGATGGAGGGAATATTTTGAAGAATTGCTCAATGTAGGTGAAACGTTCAATGATGTATCCGATTTTCAGGTAGAAAGGGATAGGAACGACGATGGAAACAGGATCTCATTTGAGGAAGTGGATAAAATGGTCAGTAGATTACAATGCAATAATGCGGCTGGGGTGGATGAAATGAAATTAAGCCGGAACTCGTCAAATACAGTGGAATATCAGGTCTCAAATGGTTACACAGGATAATTGAAAAGGCGTGGGAATCAGGACAGCTTCCGTCAAACTGGACGAAAGCGGTAATCACGCCAATTTTCAAAAATGGAAACAGAAAATATTGCAATAACTATCGAGGTATCTCTTTAATTAGCGCTGTAGGAAAAATATTCTCGGGTATTGTTGAAAGGAGAGTGCGAGTATTAATTGAGGACAAGTCAGATTAAAATCAGTGTGGGTTTATGCCTCTTAGAGGCTGTCAGGACCAGATCTTTAGCTTACGGCAGGTAATGGAAAAGTGCTATGAGTGGAACAGGGAATTGTATCTATGTTTCATTGATCTGGAAAAGGCTTATGACCGTGTTCCTAGGAGAAAGCTACTGTCAGTTCTTCTTCGAGATTATGGTATAGGAGGCAAACTTCTGCAGGCAATTAAAGGGCTTTACGTAGACTGTCAGGCAGCAGTTAGAGTAGATGGTAAATTAAGCTCATGGTTCAGGGTAGTTTCAGGGGTAAGACAAGGCTGTAACCTGTCACTGTTGTTCATACTATTCATGGACCATATGTTGAAAACAGTAGACTGGCAGGGCGGGATTAAAGTAGGTGAAGACAAAATAAGCAGTCTCGCATATGCGGATGACTTAGTTTTAATGGCCGATTCGATTGAAAGGTTGCATACTAATATTTCAGAGCTCGATCAGAGGTGCAAGGATTATGATATGAAGATCAGCATCTCCAAAACGAAAGTAATGTCTCTGGGAAAGAGATTCAAACAGATTGAGTGTCAAATAGGAGGAACAAAGTTAGAACAGGTAGACACTTTCAAGTACCTAGGATGTATTTTCTCACAGGACGGCAACATAGCGAAAGAACTGGAATCGAGGTGCAGCAAAGCTAATGCAGTGAGTGCTCAGCTAAGATCTACTCTCTTCTGCAAGAAGGAAGTCACTACGAAGACTAAGCAGTGCACCGCTCTATCTGTCGGGCAACTTTGTTGTATGGCAGTGAAAGTTGGGTGGATACAGGTTACCTTATTCATAAGGTAGAGGTTACAGATATGAAAGTAGCAAGAATTATTGCAGGTACCAGTAGATGGTAACAATGGCAGGAGGGTGTCCATAATGAGGAAATCAAAGAAAAGCTGGGAATGAACACCATAGATGAAGCAGCTAGAGCGAACAGACTGAGATGGTGGGGTCATGTTACAAGCATGGGAGAAGCAAGAGGCTCATGAGCTCGTCAGTGGAGGGTAAGAGGAGTCGAGGTAGACCAAGAAGAAAGTACTTAGATTCGGTGCAGAATGATTTTGAAGTAAAGGCATAACATCAGACGAGGCATCAGTGTTAGCATTGAATAGAGGATCATGAAGGAATTTTATTAGATGTACTATGCTCCAGACTGAACGCTGAAAGGCATAATCAGTCTCTAATGATGACGATGATGATGATGATGATGATGAACATGAGTTATGTCGTTTAACGAATCATTCTACTCAGGAGAAGAAGAGCCACATGGTAGGAATGACTACGGTGTAGAACACGCTGTTTTCCATACACGTGGGGCAGCGAGTAAGGAAGTTACGAGTTTAGAAGTACCAAAAATTCGGGGAAAATTACCACGTTCCACGTAGTAGAAATCACCACATCTAAACAAGGTTATAGTTAACAACAGGTGCGCAGAGGGTGATGGAGTTAGCTGAGGGCTTTTATCTTATACAGTCCAAGTGTTTTATGGACAAAGGGCGGACACCGGAAGAATCGATAAGTTCCTTAAAAACATCTAATTTACCGACCAAATGAACATGAAAAACATTTAAACAAGTTTAAACATTGGAAGGAAGTGGAGTGGAAGGAGTGGAAAGATTCTGTTTACGAACAGCAGTGAGGCCGCGAAAACAAACTTCGGCAAAAATCGTGATCAAATTAGAAATCCAGAACAAAATTATATAAAATCTCACCGTTACGTGATGCTATAGCGAGAACTAGAGACGCGAATGAGTATTAACAACATATTGTCGAGTCCTAACAAAGTTTGGCCACATGCTCAGAACAGAGCCAAAACCGAGAGCATTTTATCTCGCCTAGGACTGGACCATGACTCCCGGCCGCCTCGCTAAACATCTTTGCTAAAGATTTGCCTCTTGACGGCAGTTGTCAGAACTTGAGAGGACCATAGTCAACTGCTGCCATGCTGTTTGAACCAGCAGACAAGAGCAACGAGGCGCGGCTAACGCTTGTTTAAACCGTTTTGTACACAAGCCCCATTCATTCTGCGCAAGCGGGGTCATTGGGAACATATCGTAGCATACGCCATCACATTTGGGGCCTTATACACAAAAAATAGACATTTAAAACTACGAAACACAACAAAATTATTCCATATTTTGGACAAAAAAAGTCTTGTACATCTGGTATCTCGCATAGTGTGAATGGAGATTCGCGATATGCTCAAAAAATGTCTGAAGCCCATCAACATTTCTTTACTGGGGATAAAATAAATGGAACACGCTATATGGACGTGTTTCACAGTGTCGTGGTTTTAATGGAGATCTATGGTGTGTGTAATGAGCAGAAAATAAGAAATATCTTAAAGTCACATATTCAAGCACATTCATATTGGATAACCCGAATCCTTGTCGATCTAACATAGTCTTTATACAATGTACCTACCTCTGAGTTCTGAAGAAAGAAGCCCATTACTTAAAAAATTGAGCAAATTCTAAACGTTAAATCTTTAAGCCAACCAAAATATTTTGCGTGATTATTGGGGAAACAAACTGTAAGAGACACCGTTTAAATCTCACTCAAAGTAAAACGTAAACAAACTCGACACACGTACTCAGCTGAAACACACTCACTTTCAGAAATAAATTGGTTTTACATGATTATTCCGATGTAAATAAACCGTTTCTATTGTACAAATGTATTATCGTTTCCCAATAATTTTAGAGTATTTTAATTTAAATTAAATATTAATTTCAATTCTTTTAATTTAAATCCTTTTCAGAGAACCAGTTCTAAATGCAATTAGAAAATCTAATATGGCAACGGAAATACAGTTTGTAGTAAAATTCATTTTTGTTCAAGACTGATTTCCCAATTCAGGAGGCTGATAAAGAACGAAGTAATTATGGTAAACTCTAAAATATTTTAATTGGAGGGCGATGCAAAAGTTTATTTCTAACTCATCCTCAAATAAGAAAATAAATATTATCATGATCTGCTGTCAGAAGAACGAAGTTTCCGTTATGCATAAAAAATCTGGGGATGGTGTGCCAAAGCGCTCAGGCAATTTCCACGCAAACTTAATTTTTGGGAGTACTCTTCTCATTTAACTGCCAAATAACGTAGCCGTCATCTTCATTTGCATTCATATTCACTAGAACATCTACATAGTGATTACTCTGCTTTTATTCCACATTTGCATTCTCGTCACCTGTCGGTAACTCAATTTGTGTTCGCGTTGGACGTCGTTAGCGAGTTGATATGCAGCAGTTCAACCCTACTCCCTCTTTGGAAAACGGAAGTCCAAAAACTTGGAAATCATTTGATCATTGAAATTAGGTTTAAGTCGCAATCGTTTCTCACTTCAGTATTCATCTGCTAACATCGAAATCGGCAAATGTAACAGCAAACTATTTCAGAACAGTACTCAATCACTTTGGATGGAAAAAGATTAAGTAACAACACGACGTATAACTATGGGATACGTTATAAGCTGTTTGCACATTACATTACAAACATATATCCACTATTTACACTAATATACACAGTGTACACTCGTGCAGATAATACCGTTAACATTTTAACGCTTCAGATCTTTATAAATGTAGCAAATAAGAACACACTACTTTCTTAAATTGAAGCCCTGGTGCTTTGTGACTTCAAAGTGTGAGTGAAATATTATGATCTTACGCCGAATCCGAAAATACCGCATGTTAAATGAATCATTATTGCCACTTGATGGTAATGCAAAACACCTCAACAAATGTCGTTTTATTCAACAAATACTTCGGAGTCAAAAACAGTGCGTATTCGGCATGACTTTCCAATACCTCCACTTTTGCAAGCAGGACGTATATTTGTCCTTTATTATTAATAGATTCTATCTGAATCCAACATACCTACCTGCTTTTCTTCACACTTGAATACATTTCATAGAATGTTGTGCACCACGATCACAAAATAATTATATAACCGGCTGCAAGCACAGCGGAGGGGTATCTGGGAGAACCAGACAAACGTGTGGTTCCTGAAGAGGGGCAGCAGCCTTTCCAGTAGTTACAGGGGCAACAGTCTGAATGATTGACTGAACTGGCCTTGTAACATCAGCTAATATGGATTTACCACACAGTTACTGCGAACTGCTGAAAGCAAGGGAAAACTACAGCCGTTACTTTTCTCGGGGATATGCAGTTCTACTGTATGAATATATTATGATGGCATCCTCTCGGGTAAAATATTCTGAAGGTAAAATAGTCCCCAATTCGGATCTCCGGGCTAGAACTACTCGGTAGGATGTCGTCATAAGGAAACACGACACTGAAATTCTACACATCGAAGCGTAGAATTGTGTATCCCTTAATCGGGAAGGTAACTTAGAAAACCTGAAAAGAGAAATGGATAGGTTAAAATTAGATGTTATGGGGATTAGTGAAGTTCGGTGCCAGAATGAACAGGATTTCGGGTCAATTGCGTACAGGATAATAAACACAAAATCAGTTAGGAGTATTACTGTAGTAGGTCTGATAATGAATAAGAAAATAGATTACGCATAAACTACTATGATCAGCGCAGTGATCGTATTATCGTAGTCAGATATGAAGCCAACACCGAGCACGGTAGTATAGGCTAATATAAATAAGCTCTGCCGATGATGAGGAGATCGAAGAAATGTATGAGGTAAAAGAAATTAATCAGACAGTTAAAGGAGAGGAAAACTTAATTGTAATGGTGGACTGGAATTCAGTTGCTGGAAAAGGAAGGGAAGAAAAAATAGTAGGTGAATAGCGACTGCTGAAAAGGACTGGAAGAGGAAGCTGCCTGGTAGAATTTTCCACGGAACATAATTTAATAATAACAAACACTTGGTTTAAGCATCGCGAAAGAAGGTTGTATTCGTGGAAGAGACCACGAGACACAAGAAGGTACCAGATACATTTTATAATGGAGGTCGTACACTTCGAAAGCAGGTTTTAAACTATAAAACATCCAGGGGCAGATATAGGGAGTGACCTTACCTTATTGGTCATTAACTATCTACATCTACATGGGATACTCTGCAAATCACATTGAAGTGCCTGCCAGAGGGCTCATCGAACCACCGTTATACTATTTTATCTCCCATTCCATTCTCGAATAGCGTGCGGGAAGAATGAACACTTGAATCTCTCCGTTCGGGCTCTGATTTCTCGCATTTTATTCTGATGATCATTTCTACCTATGTAAGTGGGAGTCAACAATATATTTTCGCATTCGGAGGAGAATGTTGGCGATTGTAGTTTCGTAAGCAGCCCACGCCGCAGCGATAAGCGCCGTTGTTGTAATGATTCCCATCCCAGATCCTGTATCATTTCCGTAACGCTGTCTCCCGTGTGTCGCTACAATACGAAACGAGCTGCCCTTCTTTGGACTCTTTCGATGTCCTCCGTCAAACCCACCTGATAAGTATCCTACACTGGGCAGCAATATTCCATAAAAGGACGGACAAGCGCAGTGTATGCAGTTTCTTTAGTAGTTCTGTTGCATCTTTTAAGGGTTCTGCCAATAAAACGCAGTCTCTGGTTCGCCTTTCCCACGACATTATCTACGTGTTCTTTCCAATTTAAGTTAGAAGTAATTGTAATTCCGAGGTATTTTGTGGAGTTTACGGCCTTTACATTTGATTGATTTATCATGTAAACAAAGTTTAACGGATTTCTTTTCGTACTCATGTGGACGACTTCACACTTCTCATTATTTAGAGTCAATTGCCAATTTTTACACCTTACAGATATCTTATTCAAATCTTTCTGCAGTTGGTTTTGATCTTCAGATGATTTTACTAGACGGTAAATGACGGCGTCATCTGCAAACAACCTAGGAGAGCTACTTAGATTTTCCCCTAAATCGTTTATGTAAACAAGGAACAGCAGAGGACCAATAACACTACCCTGTGGAACGCCCGATATCAACTCTGTTTTAGTCGATGCCTTACCATCGATTACTACTAACTGTGTCCTCTCTGAGAGAAAATCCCCTACCCAGTCGCAAATTTGGGACGATATACCGTAGCCACGCAATTTGATTTAAATCCGTTTGTGAGGTACAGTGTCAAAAGCCTTCTGAAAATCAAGGAATACGGAATCAATTTGCGAAAACCGAAAAAAACTGAGGAAAGGTAGAATCATACCTAGATGGAACGTGGATAAATAGAAGGAACCTGAAGTTCTTGAGAATTTCACAGGGAACATTAGGAAACAATTGACAGAAAAAGGGGGGATGGGGATGAACCGGTACAAGAGGAATGGGTGTCATTGAGAGATGAAATAGTGAAGGCAGCGCAGGACAAAACAGGTGGAAAGGCAAGACCTACAAAAATCCTAGGATATCGCAGTAAATACTAAATTTAATTGATGAAAGAAGAAATGAGATTGACAGGAAGTGCAAAATAGCTAAGCAGGAGTGTGCTAGAAGGCAACTGCAACTCTGTAGAAGAAAGTATAAACATGAAAATTAAAGAGACATTTGGACACATCAGACGTATCCCTTGTTTTGTGCAGTGGTTTAACAATAGCATATTTCAGTCTATCAGATATTCACATCCAGTCACACATTTTTAGGTCTTAGAAAGAACATACTTCCTCTAATCTTTTTCCAAATTTTGTCAATCCTTACTCTTTTACAGCTTCGTGATAATTAAGTTTTCTCCCTGAATAGAAACACGAAGAGAGTAGGGTCCGGTTGCAGTTATCCCTGTTGACCTATACCATTACACTTATCGCTCAGAAAATTTTTCTTAAAAAAATACGGAAAAAAGGGCGGCATTGTGGCAACATCAGTGTGGCATGGCACTTCAAGTCACTCTCATGTGTATAAAACAATGGGGACAAGTCCATTGCGTTATCTTTAAATAATGATGGACAATAACCGACACTTCTGGCAGTCTCAGGTATGGAACAGCAGCGTAAATACAGTGGTAAAGTGTTAACTGATGCATGGGAGATTAGCACTAAATTCTTTAGAAACTCTGTACGTGGGTATAGCCAACTGGGGAATGTTAAGAAACACATAACTGCGTGTACCCGTGTGATCATTAGAACATTTGTAGCTATGTTACTACACGAGAGAAACAAACTTCGAAGGACGAACTGAAACAAATAGTGTGAATCGATTAATTATTTCAACAAAAGAAGTCAAATGAGCTGAAATTAATAGTCAGCTAAGTGGACCATTTTTATTTGCATCATTCGGATTTCATGTTACGTACAAAAAAGTTTTTTTCTTTCGGAATTTAATTTTAATTAATAAACTTTAGTCGGTTGATACTTCGTACGAAAGTAGGTAACTAACCGTTATTGAAAATTGATAATTTAAAGTAGTGAGCAATTCAGCACGCGCTGAGACTGACTGAAAGTTTAAACAATATATTGCCAATTAATTATTGTTTCGATAATTGTACATCAATTGCAGTATGCTGTTAAGGAAATGCAGTGAAGTAATCGTAAGGTAGGAGTATATTTAATTTTGCGCGAAGAATTCACAACCCTTGTCAATCACGACAGAAAGTCAAACAGGATAGAATAAAAGTTGGGAACCAGAATGAAAACTGCTCCTATCACTGAGGAACATTCCAATATCTCCTTGGCAGAGTCAAAGATGTAAGAGACGAGAACTAGCTTCTGGATTTATCTAATAACTTCAAAAACATTTAAATCGAAATCTTTTTTACTTATTTTCACTATCTTACGTGTTAGCCCTAATCTCCTGGCGCAGTTAGCAAATATTTCTCTATGCGGATACATACATCCTATACTTCAATGGCGATGGAATCAACTTGTGACAGCGAAGAGTACATCGGAACTTAGACACAAAGAAATTACGATATTAACCGCGAGTGGACACTGAAATCATTGAATGGGGAAAGCTGAAAGTTTGCGCCCCAGTCGGGATTCGAACCCAGGTCCTCCTCCTTACTAGACAGACGCGCTGTTACGTCACGAGGGTTACAGCAATCATCGCGGCCGCGTGGGGTACCTCTTCTCACCTCGCAGAAGACGCAAATCTTCAACTCATCCGCGCAATACTGACGTAGTGACCTTCCCGTTATTATTCATACTGGCGGCCTTCTACCGATTCCCGTAAGAGACAGAGTCTGGTGTGCATCCGTACTGAAGAAAGGATCATCGCCCGCCATCTCCAAGTGCTGGAGGAAAATCGAGAAGATCTATTTGACCAGTTGGCAAATGACGATGTTCTGACTTCAGAGGAATAGGAGAGAAGAAAAGTAATTCCAATACTCAACAGAAAGCCCAACTGGATCCGACAAATACAGAATACAGAAAAAGCTAATGTATAACGTCAGCAAAGCGAAAATCAAAATGTGACGTTACACGGGGTAGAGGATAGGGAATAAGAAAAGGTGTAGGGATGTAAAGATTTTTTCTTTCGAAGTTTGTAGAATAATCCTTTATATTTATTTAAAATTCTGCCCGGCGCGATGGCCGAGGGGACTGTGGCGCTCCAGTCACGATCTGCACGGCCACTACGGTCGGGGGTTCGAATCCCCCCTCGGGCATGGATGTTTGTGCCGTCCTTAGCATTAGCTAGTTCATGAGTAGTTTGTATGTTTAGGGACTGATGACCCCGTAGTTAAGTCCCATAAGCTATACAAACATTTGAACATTTTGATTTAAAATTCTGATGTCAACAATTGATTTCTTATTTTAAAGACATAGATGTTAAGAGCGTTGAAATTAAACCAGGCTTGACTACGAAGGCAGGGTTGACGAGTGAACACAGCACTTACATTGAAAGCAGGTTTATTGCAAACTGAAATGTACACGCAGCACTGACTGCCTCTCGGGTAGAGTGCTCTGCTATTTATACACAATGTACCAGAAATTAGAAGAATAGCTAACATACGAAACGACTAGAAATTACAAGTGAACATAAGAAGCATGCAGAACATCCCCTAAATGTTAATTACAAAAAAATAAATTTTTTCCGGTGGGCGGGCTTGAACCGGCGACCTTCAGTATCGCAGTCCGTGACGCTATCCCTTGCGCCACGCCGGCAGCTGCGTAACGTGTGGTCTCGCGGCAATATTAAAGAACTCTAACATGTTACTTTTGTATGTTTTAAAATAAGTGAAACAAGTTATTCAGTTGTCTTTTGGTATTTGAAAAAGACACTCAATATGTAACAGTCTGTATGAAAAAATCTTATAGTGCAGCAAACGCAGTTCTTTAAAACTTTATCAATGAAGATTCTGTTCTGTAATTAATGTGTTGTATAATAATTGCCTTACAATTTACGAATCGTCGATTCTGAGGTGAATACATATAGGTAAGACGAGTGATGAAGAAAGACTGAAATAATCTATCTGAACTAAGTAAAATGTTTCATTAACGACAAACTTAAACTTGCAATCAACCATCTATTCAGACTTTTATTTAGTAACATTTAATAATATTTAATGTTTATTCATTGTCTTTATCATAAATTTAACAATACAAAAAATGATAGTATGAAAGGAACTGCAGGAAGAGGAAGAATGATAATTTAATATCTGGATCTACATCTACATACATACCCCGCAATCCACCCAAAGCTGCGTGGCGGAGAGTACTCAGTAATCTACCACCATTAGTTACTTGTTTTCCATTCTCATATAGAACGAGGGGAAAACGAATACTTCTATGCATCGGTACGAGCCCTAATGTCTCTGACCTTATCCTTGTGGTATTTACGCTAAATGTAGGTTGGTAGCAGTAGAATCGTTCTTACTCCGCCTCAAATTTCGGCCATCTCTTCAACAGTGCTTCTCGAAAAGAACGTGGCCCCTCCCCAGCAACTCCCATTTGAATTCCCGAAGCATTTCTGTGACACTCACTCATTGATCGAATCTACCAGTTACAAACCTCGCCACCCGCCTCTTAACTGCCTCTGTGTCCTCCTTTAAACCGATCTGGTGAGGATCCCAAACACTTGAGCAATACTCAAAACGGGGTCGTAAAAGTGTTTTACATGCAGTCTCCTTTACAGACAAATGACGCCTTCCCAGAGTTCTCCCAATAAAGCGAAGTCGACCATTTTTCATACACACGACTGTCCTCATATGCTCGTTCCATTTCATATCGCTGTGCAGCGTTACGCCTAGGTATTAAATTGACGCCATTCTGTCAAGCTCTAATCCTATATTCGAACATTACGGGATTGTTTCTCCTATTAATCTGCATCACCTTACATTTTTCTACATTTAGCGCTACTTGCCATTACTCACACCACCTAGAAATTTGGTCCAAGTCATTCTGCATCCTACTATAGTTATTCAGTGACGACACCTCTTGTACACCACAGCATCATCAGCAAACAGCCGCAGATTGCAACTCACTCTGTCCGTCATATCATTTATACAGATGAAAAATAATAGCGGTCCTAACACACATCACTGGGGCACCCCTGGCGATTAATATTCGCCATTGAGGACAAAGTACTGGGTGCTATACTTAAGTAATCTTCAAGCCACTCATATATTTGGGTACCTATTCAATAAAGTAGTACCTTTGTTATAAGTCTGTAGTGCGGTACCGTGTCAAATGCCTTTCGAAAATCCAGGAATATTCACTCTGCCTGCTGTCCTTCGTCCATAGCACCCAAGATGACATGTGAAAAAAGGACAAGCTGTTTTTGAATGATTGATGCTCTCTAAGGCCGTGCTGACGCATGGACAGAAACTTTTCCTTCTCAAGGAAATTTACTATATGAGAACAGAGAATATGTTCAAGAATTCTACAGCAAACTAATGTTTATGATATAGGTCTGCAATTTCGTGAGTCCGTTCTATTGACTTTCTTATACACCAGAGTTATCTGTGAGTTTTCCCGTCTCTTGGTACTTTGCGCTGGGTCAAAGATTCTCGATAAATGCAAGATGAGTAAGGGAGCAATGACGCTGAGTTCGTAAAACCGGATTGGTACCCCATCTGGACCAGGCGACGTCTTTCTTTTCGACTCTCTCAGCTGCTTCTTTACACCAGCTATGCCTATTACTAGGTCCTCCATTTGGGAGTTAGTGCGACCATCAAATAAAAGTATATTTGTATGGTACTCCTGCATGAATGATTTCTTAAATGTTAAATTTAAAACTTCGGCATTCATTTTTCATTATTCTATTACCACCCTAGAATGAGCAACGAGTCACTGTACAGAGACCATTGATCCGCTTACCGGTTTTACATAGGACCAGAATTTTTTCGGGTTCTCGGCAAGATCTTATGCTAAGGTATGACAGTGGTAGTTATAGTATGCTTCGCGCATTACTCTTTTTATAGACGTGCGAATCTCTCCCATGTTTTGTCTGATTTCATTGGCTTGACCTTTTTGAACCGAGAGTGGAACTGTCATTGTTTTCTCAGCAGTTTTCGAATATTACTATTATAGAGTGAATAACTTCGGCATTCATTTTTCATTATTCTATTACCACCCTAGAATGAGCAAGGAGTCACTGTATAGAGACCATTGATCCGCTTACCGGTTTTACATAGGACCAGAATTTTTTCGGGTTCTCGGCAAGATCTTATGCTAAGGTATGACAGTGGTAGTTATAGTATGCTTTGCGCATTACTCTTTTTATAGACGTGCGAATCTCTCCCATGTTTTGTCTGATTTGATTGGCTTGACCTTTTTTGAACCGAGAGTGGAACTGTCTTTGTTTTCTCAGCAGTTTTCGAATATTACTATTATAGAGTGAATAACTTCGGCATTCATTTTTCATTATTCTATTACCACCCTAGAATGAGCAACGAGTCACTGTATAGAGACCATTGATCCGCTTACCGGTTTTACATAGGACCAGAATTTTTTCGGGTTCTCGGCAAGATCTTGTGCTAAGGTATGACAGTGGTAGTTATAGTATGCTTCGCGCATTACTCTTTTTATAGACGTGCGAATCTCTCCCATGTTTTGTCTGATTTGATTGGCTTGACCTTTTTTGAACCGAGAGTGGAACTGTCTTTGTTTTCTCAGCAGTTTTCGAATATTACTATTATAGAGTGAATAACTTCGGCATTCATTTTTCATTATTCTATTACCACCCTAGAATGAGCAACGAGTCACTGTATAGAGACCATTGATCCGCTTACCGGTTTTACATAGGACCAGAATTTTTTCGGGTTCTCGGCAAGATCTTGTGCTAAGGTATGACAGTGGTAGTTATAGTATGCTTCGCGCATTACTCTTTTTATAGACGTGCGAATCTCTCCCATGTTTTGTCTGATTTGATTGGCTTGACCTTTTTTGAACCGAGAGTGGAACTGTCTTTGTTTTCTCAGCAGTTTTCGAATATTACTATTATAGAGTGAATAACTTCGGCATTCATTTTTCATTATTCTATTACCACCCTAGAATGAGCAACGAGTCACTGTATAGAGACCATTGATCCGCTTACCGGTTTTACATAGGACCAGAATTTTTTCGGGTTCTCGGCAAGATCTTGTGCTAAGGTATGACAGTGGTAGTTATTGTATGCTTCGCGCATTACTCTTTTTATAGACGTGCGAATCTCTCCCATGTTTTGTCTGATTTGATTGGCTTGACCTTTTTTGAACCGAGAGTGAAACTGTCTTTGTTTTCTCAGCAGTTTTCGAATATTACTATTATAGAGTGAATAACTTCGGCATTCATTTTTCATTATTCTATTACCACCCTAGAATGAGCAACGAGTCACTGTATAGAGACCATTGATCCGCTTACCGGTTTTACATAGGACCAGAATTTTTTCGGGTTCTCGGCAAGATCTTATGCTAAGGTATGACAGTGGTAGTTATAGTATGCTTCGCGCATTACTCTTTTTATAGACGTGCGAATCTCTCCCATGTTTTGTCTGATTTGATTGGCTTGACCTTTTTTGAACCGAGAGTGGAACTGTCTTTGTTTTCTCAGCAGTTTTCGAATATTACTATTATAGAGTGAATAACTTTGGCATTCATTTTTCATTATTCTATTACCACCCTAGAATGAGCAACGAGTCACTGTATAGAGACCATTGATCCGCTTACCGGTTTTACATAGGACCAGAATTTTTTCGGGTTCTCGGCAAGATCTTGTGCTAAGGTATGACAGTGGTAGTTATAGTATGCTTCGCGCATTACTCTTTTTATAGACGTGCGAATCTCTCCCATGTTTTGTCTGATTTGATTGGCTTGACCTTTTTTGAACCGAGAGTGGAACTGTCTTTGTTTTCTCAGCAGTTTTCGAATATTACTATTATAGAGTGAATAACTTCGGCATTCATTTTTCATTATTCTATTACCACCCTAGAATGAGCAACGAGTCACTGTATAGAGACCATTGATCCGCTTACCGGTTTTACATAGGACCAGAATTTTTTCGGGTTCTCGGCAAGATCTTGTGCTAAGGTATGACAGTGGTAGTTATTGTATGCTTCGCGCATTACTCTTTTTATAGACGTGCGAATCTCTCCCATGTTTTGTCTGATTTGATTGGCTTGACCTTTTTTGAACCGAGAGTGAAACTGTCTTTGTTTTCTCAGCAGTTTTCGAATATTACTATTATAGAGTGAATAACTTCGGCATTCATTTTTCATTATTCTATTACCACCCTAGAATGAGCAACGAGTCACTGTATAGAGACCATTGATCCGCTTACCGGTTTTACATAGGACCAGAATTTTTTCGGGTTCTCGGCAAGATCTTATGCTAAGGTATGACAGTGGTAGTTATAGTATGCTTCGCGCATTACTCTTTTTATAGACGTGCGAATCTCTCCCATGTTTTGTCTGATTTGATTGGCTTGACCTTTTTTGAACCGAGAGTGGAACTGTCTTTGTTTTCTCAGCAGTTTTCGAATATTACTATTATAGAGTGAATAACTTCGGCATTCATTTTTCATTATTCTATTACCACCCTAGAATGAGCAACGAGTCACTGTATAGAGACCATTGATCCGCTTACCGGTTTTACATAGGACCAGAATTTTTTCGGGTTCTCGGCAAGATCTTGTGCTAAGGTATGACAGTGGTAGTTATAGTATGCTTCGCGCATTACTCTTTTTATAGACGTGCGAATCTCTCCCATGTTTTGTCTGATTTGATTGGCTTGACCTTTTTTGAACCGAGAGTGGAACTGTCTTTGTTTTCTCAGCAGTTTTCGAATATTACTATTATAGAGTGAATAACTTCGGCATTCATTTTTCATTATTCTATTACCACCCTAGAATGAGCAACGAGTCACTGTATAGAGACCATTGATCCGCTTACCGGTTTTACATAGGACCAGAATTTTTTCGGGTTCTCGGCAAGATCTTGTGCTAAGGTATGACAGTGGTAGTTATAGTATGCTTCGCGCATTACTCTTTTTATAGACGTGCGAATCTCTCCCATGTTTTGTCTGATTTGATTGGCTTGACCTTTTTTGAACCGAGAGTGGAACTGTCTTTGTTTTCTCAGCAGTTTTCGAATATTACTATTATAGAGTGAATAACTTCGGCATTCATTTTTCATTATTCTATTACCACCCTAGAATGAGCAACGAGTCACTGTATAGAGACCATTGATCCGCTTACCGGTTTTACATAGGACCAGAATTTTTTCGGGTTCTCGGCAAGATCTTGTGCTAAGGTATGACAGTGGTAGTTATAGTATGCTTCGCACATTACTCTTTTTATAGACGTGCGAATCTCTCCCATCTTTTGTCTGATTTGATTGGCTTGACCTTTTTTGAACCGAGAGTGGAACTGTCTTTGTTTTCTCAGCAGTTTTCGAATATTACTATTATAGAGTGAATAACTTCGGCATTCATTTTTCATTATTCTATTACCACCCTAGAATGAGCAACGAGTCACTGTATAGAGACCATTGATCCGCTTACCGGTTTTACATAGGACCAGAATTTTTTCGGGTTCTCGGCAAGATCTTGTGCTAAGGTATGACAGTGGTAGTTATAGTATGCTTCGCACATTACTCTTTTTATAGACGTGCGAATCTCTCCCATGTTTTGTCTGATTTGATTGGCTTGACCTTTTTTGAACCGAGAGTGGAACTGTCTTTGTTTTCTCAGCAGTTTTCGAATATTACTATTATAGAGTGAATAACTTCGGCATTCATTTTTCATTATTCTATTACCACCCTAGAATGAGCAACGAGTCACTGTATAGAGACCATTGATCCGCTTACCGGTTTTGCATAGGACCAGAATT
Organism: Locusta migratoria; assembly: GCA_026315105.1. NCBI lineage: Eukaryota > Metazoa > Arthropoda > Insecta > Orthoptera > Acrididae > Locusta > Locusta migratoria. The sequence continues at coordinate 192,162,847 of CM048746.1, read as the reverse complement.
TTTTCGGGTTCTCGGCAAGATCTTATGCTAAGGTATGACAGTGGTAGTTATAGTATGCTTCGCGCATTACTCTTTTTATAGACGTGCGAATCTCTCCCATGTTTTGTCTGATTTGATTGGCTTGACCTTTTTTGAACCGAGAGTGGAACTGTCTTTGTTTTCTCAGCAGTTTTCGAATATTACTATTATAGAGTGAATAACTTCGGCATTCATTTTTCATTATTCTATTACCACCCTAGAATGAGCAACGAGTCACTGTATAGAGACCATTGATCCGCTTACCGGTTTTACATAGGACCAGAATTTTTTCGGGTTCTCGGCAAGATCTTGTGCTAAGGTATGACAGTGGTAGTTATAGTATGCTTCGCGCATTACTCTTTTTATAGACGTGCGAATCTCTCCCATGTTTTGTCTGATTTGATTGGCTTGACCTTTTTTGAACCGAGAGTGGAACTGTCTTTGTTTTCTCAGCAGTTTTCGAATATTACTATTATAGAGTGAATAACTTCGGCATTCATTTTTCATTATTCTATTACCAACCTAGAATGAGCAACGAGTCACTGTATAGAGACCATTGATCCGCTTACCGGTTTTACATAGGACCAGAATTTTTTCGGGTTCTCGGGAAGATCTTGTGCTAAGGTATGACAGTGGTAGTTATAGTATGCTTCGCGCATTACTCTTTTTATAGACGTGCGAATCTCTCCCATGTTTTGTCTGATTTGATTGGCTTGACCTTTTTTGAACCGAGAGTGGAACTGTCTTTGTTTTCTCAGCAGTTTTCGAATATTACTATTATAGAGTGAATAACTTCGGCATTCATTTTTCATTATTCTATTACCACCCTAGAATGAGCAACGAGTCACTGTATAGAGACCATTGATCCGCTTACCGGTTTTACATAGGACCAGAATTTTTTCGGGTTCTCGGCAAGATCTTATGCTAAGGTATGACAGTGGTAGTTATAGTATGCTTTGCGCATTACTCTTTTTATAGACGTGCGAATCTCTCCCATGTTTTGTCTGATTTGATTGGCTTGACCTTTTTTGAACCGAGAGTGGAACTGTCTTTGTTTTCTCAGCAGTTTTCGAATATTACTATTATAGAGTGAATAACTTCGGCATTCATTTTTCATTATTCTATTACCACCCTAGAATGAGCAACGAGTCACTGTATAGAGACCATTGATCCGCTTACCGGTTTTACATAGGACCAGAATTTTTTCGGGTTCTCGGCAAGATCTTGTGCTAAGGTATGACAGTGGTAGTTATAGTATGCTTCGCGCATTACTCTTTTTATAGACGTGCGAATCTCTCCCATGTTTTGTCTGATTTGATTGGCTTGACCTTTTTTGAACCGAGAGTGGAACTGTCTTTGTTTTCTCAGCAGTTTTCGAATATTACTATTATAGAGTGAATAACTTCGGCATTCATTTTTCATTATTCTATTACCACCCTAGAATGAGCAACGAGTCACTGTATAGAGACCATTGATCCGCTTACCGGTTTTACATAGGACCAGAATTTTTTCGGGTTCTCGGCAAGATCTTGTGCTAAGGTATGACAGTGGTAGTTATAGTATGCTTCGCGCATTACTCTTTTTATAGACGTGCGAATCTCTCATGTTTTGTCTGATTTGATTGGCTTGACCTTTTTTGAACCGAGAGTGGAACTGTCTTTGTTTTCTCAGCAGTTTTCGAATATTACTATTATAGAGTGAATAACTTCGGCATTCATTTTTCAGTATTCTATTACCACCCTAGAATGAGCAACGAGTCACTGTATAGAGACCATTGATCCGCTTACCGGTTTTACATAGGACCAGAATTTTTTCGGGTTCTCGGCAAGATCTTGTGCTAAGGTATGACAGTGGTAGTTATTGTATGCTTCGCGCATTACTCTTTTTATAGACGTGCGAATCTCTCCCATGTTTTGTCTGATTTGATTGGCTTGACCTTTTTTGAACCGAGAGTGAAACTGTCTTTGTTTTCTCAGCAGTTTTCGAATATTACTATTATAGAGTGAATAACTTCGGCATTCATTTTTCATTATTCTATTACCACCCTAGAATGAGCAACGAGTCACTGTATAGAGACCATTGATCCGCTTACCGGTTTTACATAGGACCAGAATTTTTTCGGGTTCTCGGCAAGATCTTGTGCTAAGGTATGACAGTGGTAGTTATAGTATGCTTCGCGCATTACTCTTTTTATAGACGTGCGAATCTCTCCCATGTTTTGTCTGATTTGATTGGCTTGACCTTTTTTGAACCGAGAGTGGAACTGTCTTTGTTTTCTCAGCAGTTTTCGAATATTACTATTATAGAGTGAATAACTTTGGCATTCATTTTTCATTATTCTATTACCACCCTAGAATGAGCAACGAGTCACTGTATAGAGACCATTGATCCGCTTACCGGTTTTACATAGGACCAGAATTTTTTCGGGTTCTCGGCAAGATCTTGTGCTAAGGTATGACAGTGGTAGTTATAGTATGCTTCGCGCATTACTCTTTTTATAGACGTGCGAATCTCTCCCATGTTTTGTCTGATTTGATTGGCTTGACCTTTTTTGAACCAAGAGTGGAACTGTCTTTGTTTTCTCAGCAGTTTTCGAATATTACTATTATAGAGTGAATAACTTCGGCATTCATTTTTCATTATTCTATTACCACCCTAGAATGAGCAACGAGTCACTGTATAGAGACCATTGATCCGCTTACCGGTTTTACATAGGACCAGAATTTTTTCGGGTTCTCGGCAAGATCTTGTGCTAAGGTATGACAGTGGTAGTTATTGTATGCTTCGCGCATTACTCTTTTTATAGACGTGCGAATCTCTCCCATGTTTTGTCTGATTTGATTGGCTTGACCTTTTTTGAACCGAGAGTGAAACTGTCTTTGTTTTCTCAGCAGTTTTCGAATATTACTATTATAGAGTGAATAACTTCGGCATTCATTTTTCATTATTCTATTACCACCCTAGAATGAGCAACGAGTCACTGTATAGAGACCATTGATCCGCTTACCGGTTTTACATAGGACCAGAATTTTTTCGGGTTCTCGGCAAGATCTTATGCTAAGGTATGACAGTGGTAGTTATAGTATGCTTCGCGCATTACTCTTTTTATAGACGTGCGAATCTCTCCCATGTTTTGTCTGATTTGATTGGCTTGACCTTTTTTGAACCGAGAGTGGAACTGTCTTTGTTTTCTCAGCAGTTTTCGAATATTACTATTATAGAGTGAATAACTTCGGCATTCATTTTTCATTATTCTATTACCACCCTAGAATGAGCAACGAGTCACTGTATAGAGACCATTGATCCGCTTACCGGTTTTACATAGGACCAGAATTTTTTCGGGTTCTCGGCAAGATCTTGTGCTAAGGTATGACAGTGGTAGTTATAGTATGCTTCGCGCATTACTCTTTTTATAGACGTGCGAATCTCTCCCATGTTTTGTCTGATTTGATTGGCTTGACCTTTTTTGAACCGAGAGTGGAACTGTCTTTGTTTTCTCAGCAGTTTTCGAATATTACTATTATAGAGTGAATAACTTCGGCATTCATTTTTCATTATTCTATTACCACCCTAGAATGAGCAACGAGTCACTGTATAGAGACCATTGATCCGCTTACCGGTTTTACATAGGACCAGAATTTTTTCGGGTTCTCGGCAAGATCTTGTGCTAAGGTATGACAGTGGTAGTTATAGTATGCTTCGCGCATTACTCTTTTTATAGACGTGCGAATCTCTCCCATGTTTTGTCTGATTTGATTGGCTTGACCTTTTTTGAACCGAGAGTGGAACTGTCTTTGTTTTCTCAGCAGTTTTCGAATATTACTATTATAGAGTGAATAACTTCGGCATTCATTTTTCATTATTCTATTACCACCCTAGAATGAGCAACGAGTCACTGTATAGAGACCATTGATCCGCTTACCGGTTTTACATAGGACCAGAATTTTTTCGGGTTCTCGGCAAGATCTTGTGCTAAGGTATGACAGTGGTAGTTATAGTATGCTTCGCACATTACTCTTTTTATAGACGTGCGAATCTCTCCCATGTTTTGTCTGATTTGATTGGCTTGACCTTTTTTGAACCGAGAGTGGAACTGTCTTTGTTTTCTCAGCAGTTTTCGAATATTACTATTATAGAGTGAATAACTTCGGCATTCATTTTTCATTATTCTATTACCACCCTAGAATGAGCAACGAGTCACTGTATAGAGACCATTGATCCGCTTACCGGTTTTACATAGGACCAGAATTTTTTCGGGTTCTCGGCAAGATCTTATGCTAAGGTATGACAGTGGTAGTTATAGTATGCTTCGCGCATTACTCTTTTTATAGACGTGCGAATCTCTCCCATCTTTTGTCTGATTTGATTGGCTTGACCTTTTTTGAACCGAGAGTGGAACTGTCTTTGTTTTCTCAGCAGTTTTCGAATATTACTATTATAGAGTGAATAACTTCGGCATTCATTTTTCATTATTCTATTACCACCCTAGAATGAGCAACGAGTCACTGTATAGAGACCATTGATCCGCTTACCGGTTTTACATAGGACCAGAATTTTTTCGGGTTCTCGGCAAGATCTTATGCTAAGGTATGACAGTGGTAGTTATAGTATGCTTCGCGCATTACTCTTTTTATAGACGTGCGAATCTCTCCCATGTTTTGTCTGATTTGATTGGCTTGACCTTTTTTGAACCGAGAGTGGAACTGTCTTTGTTTTCTCAGCAGTTTTCGAATATTACTATTATAGAGTGAATAACTTCGGCATTCATTTTTCATTATTCTATTACCACCCTAGAATGAGCAACGAGTCACTGTATAGAGACCATTGATCCGCTTACCGGTTTTACATAGGACCAGAATTTTTTCGGGTTCTCGGCAAGATCTTGTGCTAAGGTATGACAGTGGTAGTTATAGTATGCTTCGCGCATTACTCTTTTTATAGACGTGCGAATCTCTCCCATATTTTGTCTGATTTGATTGGCTTGACCTTTTTTGAACCGAGAGTGGAACTGTCTTTGTTTTCTCAGCAGTTTTCGAATATTACTATTATAGAGTGAATAACTTCGGCATTCATTTTTCATTATTCTATTACCACCCTAGAATGAGCAACGAGTCACTGTATAGAGACCATTGATCCGCTTACCGGTTTTACATAGGACCAGAATTTTTTCGGGTTCTCGGCAAGATCTTGTGCTAAGGTATGACAGTGGTAGTTATAGTATGCTTCGCACATTACTCTTTTTATAGACGTGCGAATCTCTCCTATGTTTTGTCTGATTTGATTGGCTTGACCTTTTTTGAACCGAGAGTGGAACTGTCTTTGTTTTCTCAGCAGTTTTCGAATATTACTATTATAGAGTGAATAACTTCGGCATTCATTTTTCATTATTCTATTACCACCCTAGAATGAGCAACGAGTCACTGTATAGAGACCATTGATCCGCTTACCGGTTTTGCATAGGACCAGAATTTTTTCGGGTTCTCGGCAAGATCTTATGCTAAGGTATGACAGTGGTAGTTATAGTATGCTTCGCGCATTACTCTTTTTATAGACGTGCGAATCTCTCCCATGTTTTGTCTGATTTGATTGGCTTGACCTTTTTTGAACTGAGAGTGGAACTGTCTTTGTTTTCTCAGCAGTTTTCGAATATTACTATTATAGAGTGAATAACTTCGGCATTCATTTTTCATTATTCTATTACCAACCTAGAATGAGCAACGAGTCACTGTATAGAGACCATTGATCCGCTTACCGGTTTTACATAGGACCAGAATTTTTTCGGGTTCTCGGGAAGATCTTGTGCTAAGGTATGACAGTGGTAGTTATAGTATGCTTCGCGCATTACTCTTTTTATAGACGTGCGAATCTCTCCCATGTTTTGTCTGATTTGATTGGCTTGACCTTTTTTGAACCGAGAGTGGAACTGTCTTTGTTTTCTCAGCAGTTTTCGAATATTACTATTATAGAGTGAATAACTTCGGCATTCATTTTTCATTATTCTATTACCACCCTAGAATGAGCAACGAGTCACTGTATAGAGACCATTGATCCACTTACCGGTTTTACATAGGACCAGAATTTTTTCGGGTTCTCGGCAAGATCTTGTGCTAAGGTATGACAGTGGTAGTTATAGTATGCTTCGCGCATTACTCTTTTTATAGACGTGCGAATCTCTCCCATGTTTTGTCTGATTTGATTGGCTTGACCTTTTTTGAACCGAGAGTGGAACTGTCTTTGTTTTCTCAGCAGTTTTCGAATATTACTATTATAGAGTGAATAACTTCGGCATTCATTTTTCATTATTCTATTACCAACCTAGAATGAGCAACGAGTCACTGTATAGAGACCATTGATCCGCTTACCGGTTTTACATAGGACCAGAATTTTTTCGGGTTCTCGGGAAGATCTTGTGCTAAGGTATGACAGTGGTAGTTACAGTATGCTTCGCGCATTACTCTTTTTATAGACGTGCGAATCTCTCCCATGTTTTGTCTGATTTGATTGGCTTGACCTTTTTTGAACCGAGAGTGGAACTGTCTTTGTTTTCTCAGCAGTTTTCGAATATTACTATTATAGAGTGAATAACTTCGGCATTCATTTTTCATTATTCTATTACCACCCTAGAATGAGCAACGAGTCACTGTATAGAGACCATTGATCCGCTTACCGGTTTTACATAGGACCAGAATTTTTTCGGGTTCTCGGCAAGATCTTGTGCTAAGGTATGACAGTGGTAGTTATAGTATGCTTCGCGCATTACTCTTTTTATAGACGTGCGAATCTCTCCCATGTTTTGTCTGATTTGATTGGCTTGACCTTTTTTGAACCGAGAGTGGAACTGTCTTTGTTTTCTCAGCAGTTTTCGAATATTACTATTATAGAGTGAATAACTTCGGCATTCATTTTTCATTATTCTATTACCACCCTAGAATGAGCAACGAGTCACTGTATAGAGACCATTGATCCGCTTACCGGTTTTACATAGGACCAGAATTTTTTCGGGTTCTCGGCAAGATCTTGTGCTAAGGTATGACAGTGGTAGTTATAGTATGCTTCGCGCATTACTCTTTTTATAGACGTGCGAATCTCTCCCATGTTTTGTCTGATTTGATTGGCTTGACCTTTTTTGAACCGAGAGTGGAACTGTCTTTGTTTTCTCAGCAGTTTTCGAATATTACTATTATAGAGTGAATAACTTCGGCATTCATTTTTCATTATTCTATTACCACCCTAGAATGAGCAACGAGTCACTGTATAGAGACCATTGATCCGCTTACCGGTTTTACATAGGACCAGAATTTTTTCGGGTTCTCGGCAAGATCTTGTGCTAAGGTATGACAGTGGTAGTTATAGTATGCTTCGCGCATTACTCTTTTTATAGACGTGCGAATCTCTCCCATGTTTTGTCTGATTTGATTGGCTTGACCTTTTTTGAACCGAGAGTGGAACTGTCTTTGTTTTCTCAGCAGTTTTCGAATATTACTATTATAGAGTGAATAACTTCGGCATTCATTTTTCATTATTCTATTACCACCCTAGAATGAGCAACGAGTCACTGTATAGAGACCATTGATCCGCTTACCGGTTTTACATAGGACCAGAATTTTTTCGGGTTCTCGGCAAGATCTTGTGCTAAGGTATGACAGTGGTAGTTATAGTATGCTTCGCGCATTACTCTTTTTATAGACGTGCGAATCTCTCCCATGTTTTGTCTGATTTGATTGGCTTGACCTTTTTTGAACCGAGAGTGGAACTGTCTTTGTTTTCTCAGCAGTTTTCGAATATTACTATTATAGAGTGAATAACTTCGGCATTCATTTTTCATTATTCTATTACCACCCTAGAATGAGCAACGAGTCACTGTATAGAGACCATTGATCCGCTTACCGGTTTTACATAGGACCAGAATTTTTTCGGGTTCTCGGCAAGATCTTGTGCTAAGGTATGACAGTGGTAGTTATTGTATGCTTCGCGCATTACTCTTTTTATAGACGTGCGAATCTCTCCCATGTTTTGTCTGATTTGATTGGCTTGACCTTTTTTGAACCGAGAGTGAAACTGTCTTTGTTTTCTCAGCAGTTTTCGAATATTACTATTATAGAGTGAATAACTTCGGCATTCATTTTTCATTATTCTATTACCACCCTAGAATGAGCAACGAGTCACTGTATAGAGACCATTGATCCGCTTACCGGTTTTACATAGGACCAGAATTTTTTCGGGTTCTCGGCAAGATCTTATGCTAAGGTATGACAGTGGTAGTTATAGTATGCTTCGCGCATTACTCTTTTTATAGACGTGCGAATCTCTCCCATGTTTTGTCTGATTTGATTGGCTTGACCTTTTTTGAACCGAGAGTGGAACTGTCTTTGTTTTCTCAGCAGTTTTCGAATATTACTATTATAGAGTGAATAACTTTGGCATTCATTTTTCATTATTCTATTACCACCCTAGAATGAGCAACGAGTCACTGTATAGAGACCATTGATCCGCTTACCGGTTTTACATAGGACCAGAATTTTTTCGGGTTCTCGGCAAGATCTTGTGCTAAGGTATGACAGTGGTAGTTATAGTATGCTTCGCGCATTACTCTTTTTATAGACGTGCGAATCTCTCCCATGTTTTGTCTGATTTGATTGGCTTGACCTTTTTTGAACCGAGAGTGGAACTGTCTTTGTTTTCTCAGCAGTTTTCGAATATTACTATTATAGAGTGAATAACTTCGGCATTCATTTTTCATTATTCTATTACCACCCTAGAATGAGCAACGAGTCACTGTATAGAGACCATTGATCCGCTTACCGGTTTTACATAGGACCAGAATTTTTTCGGGTTCTCGGCAAGATCTTGTGCTAAGGTATGACAGTGGTAGTTATAGTATGCTTCGCGCATTACTCTTTTTATAGACGTGCGAATCTCTCCCATGTTTTGTCTGATTTGATTGGCTTGACCTTTTTTGAACCGAGAGTGAAACTGTCTTTGTTTTCTCAGCAGTTTTCGAATATTACTATTATAGAGTGAATAACTTCGGCATTCATTTTTCATTATTCTATTACCACCCTAGAATGAGCAACGAGTCACTGTATAGAGACCATTGATCCGCTTACCGGTTTTACATAGGACCAGAATTTTTTCGGGTTCTCGGCAAGATCTTATGCTAAGGTATGACAGTGGTAGTTATAGTATGCTTCGCGCATTACTCTTTTTATAGACGTGCGAATCTCTCCCATGTTTTGTCTGATTTGATTGGCTTGACCTTTTTTGAACCGAGAGTGGAACTGTCTTTGTTTTCTCAGCAGTTTTCGAATATTACTATTATAGAGTGAATAACTTCGGCATTCATTTTTCATTATTCTATTACCACCCTAGAATGAGCAACGAGTCACTGTATAGAGACCATTGATCCGCTTACCGGTTTTACATAGAACCAGAATTTTTTCGGGTTCTCGGCAAGATCTTGTGCTAAGGTATGACAGTGGTAGTTATAGTATGCTTCGCGCATTACTCTTTTTATAGACGTGCGAATCTCTCCCATGTTTTGTCTGATTTGATTGGCTTGACCTTTTTTGAACCGAGAGTGGAACTGTCTTTGTTTTCTCAGCAGTTTTCGAATATTACTATTATAGAGTGAATAACTTCGGCATTCATTTTTCATTATTCTATTACCACCCTAGAATGAGCAACGAGTCACTGTATAGAGACCATTGATCCGCTTACCGGTTTTACATAGGACCAGAATTTTTTCGGGTTCTCGGCAAGATCTTGTGCTAAGGTATGACAGTGGTAGTTATAGTATGCTTCGCGCATTACTCTTTTTATAGACGTGCGAATCTCTCCCATGTTTTGTCTGATTTGATTGGCTTGACCTTTTTTGAACCGAGAGTGGAACTGTCTTTGTTTTCTCAGCAGTTTTCGAATATTACTATTATAGAGTGAATAACTTCGGCATTCATTTTTCATTATTCTATTACCACCCTAGAATGAGCAACGAGTCACTGTATAGAGACCATTGATCCGCTTACCGGTTTTACATAGGACCAGAATTTTTTCGGGTTCTCGGCAAGATCTTGTGCTAAGGTATGACAGTGGTAGTTATAGTATGCTTCGCACATTACTCTTTTTATAGACGTGCGAATCTCTCCCATGTTTTGTCTGATTTGATTGGCTTGACCTTTTTTGAACCGAGAGTGGAACTGTCTTTGTTTTCTCAGCAGTTTTCGAATATTACTATTATAGAGTGAATAACTTCGGCATTCATTTTTCATTATTCTATTACCACCCTAGAATGAGCAACGAGTCACTGTATAGAGACCATTGATCCGCTTACCGGTTTTGCATAGGACCAGAATTTTTTCGGGTTCTCGGCAAGATCTTATGCTAAGGTATGACAGTGGTAGTTATAGTATGCTTCGCGCATTACTCTTTTTATAGACGTGCGAATCTCTCCCATGTTTTGTCTGATTTGATTGGCTTGACCTTTTTTGAACCGAGAGTGGAACTGTCTTTGTTTTCTCAGCAGTTTTCGAATATTACTATTATAGAGTGAATAACTTCGGCATTCATTTTTCATTATTCTATTAACAACCTAGAATGAGCAACGAGTCACTGTATAGAGACCATTGATCCGCTTACCGGTTTTACATAGGACCAGAATTTTTTCGGGTTCTCGGCAAGATCTTGTGCTAAGGTATGACAGTGGTAGTTATAGTATGCTTCGCGCATTACTCTTTTTATAGACGTGCGAATCTCTCCCATGTTTTGTCTGATTTGATTGGCTTGACCTTTTTTGAACCGAGAGTGGAACTGTCTTTGTTTTCTCAGCAGTTTTCGAATATTACTATTATAGAGTGAATAACTTCGGCATTCATTTTTCATTATTCTATTACCACCCTAGAATGAGCAACGAGTCACTGTATAGAGACCATTGATCCGCTTACCGGTTTTACATAGGACCAGAATTTTTTTGGGTTCTCGGCAAGATCTTGTGCTAAGGTATGACAGTGGTAGTTATAGTATGCTTCGCGCATTACTCTTTTTATAGACGTGCGAATCTCTCCCATGTTTTGTCTGATTTGATTGGCTTGACCTTTTTTGAACCGAGAGTGGAACTGTCTTTGTTTTCTCAGCAGTTTTCGAATATTACTATTATAGAGTGAATAACTTCGGCATTCATTTTTCATTATTCTATTACCACCCTAGAATGAGCAACGAGTCACTGTATAGAGACCATTGATCCACTTACCGGTTTTACATAGGACCAGAATTTTTTCGGGTTCTCGGCAAGATCTTGTGCTAAGGTATGACAGTGGTAGTTATAGTATGCTTCGCGCATTACTCTTTTTATAGACGTGCGAATCTCTCCCATGTTTTGTCTGATTTGATTGGCTTGACCTTTTTTGAACCGAGAGTGGAACTGTCTTTGTTTTCTCAGCAGTTTTCGTATATTACTATTATAGAGTGAATAACTTCGGCATTCATTTTTCATTATTCTATTACCACCCTAGAATGAGCAACGAGTCACTGTATAGAGACCATTGATCGGCTTACCGGTTTTACATAGGACCAGATTTTTTTCGGGTTCTCGGCAAGATCTTATGCTAAGGTATGACAGTGGTAGTTATAGTATGCTTCGCGCATTACTCTTTTTATAGACGTGCGAATCTCTCCCATGTTTTGTCTGATTTGATTGGCTTGACCTTTTTTGAACCGAGAGTGGAACTGTCTTTGTTTTCTCAGCAGTTTTCGAATATTACTATTATAGAGTGAATAACTTCGGCATTCATTTTTCATTATTCTATTACCACCCTAGAATGAGCAACGAGTCACTGTATAGAGACCATTGATCCGCTTACCGGTTTTACATAGGACCAGAATTTTTTCGGGTTCTCAGCAAGATCTTATGCTAAGGTATGACAGTGGTAGTTATAGTATGCTTCGCGCATTACTCTTTTTATAGACGTGCGAATCTCTCCCATGTTTTGTCTGATTTGATTGGCTTGACCTTTTTTGAACCGAGAGTGGAACTGTCTTTGTTTTCTCAGCAGTTTTCGAATATTACTATTATAAAGTGAATAACTTCGGCATTCATTTTTCATTATTCTATTACCACCCTAGAATGAGCAACGAGTCACTGTACAGAGACCATTGATCCGCTTACCGGTTTTACATAGAATTTTTTCGGGTTCTTGGCAAGATCTTATGCTAAGGTATGACAGTGGTAGTTATAGTATGCTTCGCGCATTACTCTTTTTATAGACGTGCGAATCTCTCCCATGTTTTGTCTGATTTGATTGGCTTGACCTTTTTTGAACCGAGAGTGGAACTGTCTTTGTTTTCTCAGCAGTTTTCGAATATTACTATTATAAAGTGAATAACTTCGGCATTCATTTTTCATTATTCTTTTACCACCCTAGAATGAGCAACGAGTCACTGTACAGAGACCATTGATCCGCTTACCGGTTTTACATAGAATTTTTTCGGGTTCTCGGCAAGATCTTATGCTAAGGTATGACAGTGGTAGTTATAGTATGCTTCGCGCATTACTCTTTTTATAGACGTGCGAATCTCTCCCATGGTTTGTCTGATTTGATTGGCTTGACCTTTTTTGAACCGAGAGTGGAACTGTCTTTGTTTTCTCAGCAGTTTTCGAATATTACTATTATAGAGTGAATAACTTCGGCATTCATTTTTCATTATTCTATTACCACCCTAGAATGAGCAACGAGTCACTGTATAGAGACCATTGATCCGCTTACCGGTTTTACATAGGACCAGAATTTTTTCGGGTTCTCGGCAAGATCTTGTGCTAAGGTATGACAGTGGTAGTTATAGTATGCTTCGCGCATTACTCTTTTTATAGACGTGCGAATCTCTCCCATGTTTTGTCTGATTTGATTGGCTTGACCTTTTTTGAACCGAGAGTGGAACTGTCTTTGTTTTCTCAGCAGTTTTCGAATATTACTATTATAGAGTGAATAACTTCGGCATTCATTTTTCATTATTCTATTACCACCCTAGAATGAGCAACGAGTCACTGTATAGAGACCATTGATCCGCTTACCGGTTTTACATAGGACCAGAATTTTTTCGGGTTCTCGGCAAGATCTTGTGCTAAGGTATGACAGTGGTAGTTATAGTATGCTTCGCGCATTACTCTTTTTATAGACGTGCGAATCTCTCCCATGTTTTGTCTGATTTGATTGGCTTGACCTTTTTTGAACCGAGAGTGGAACTGTCTTTGTTTTCTCAGCAGTTTTCGAATATTACTATTATAGAGTGAATAACTTCGGCATTCATTTTTCATTATTCTATTACCACCCTAGAATGAGCAACGAGTCACTGTATAGAGACCATTGATCCGCTTACCGGTTTTACATAGGACCAGAATTTTTTCGGGTTCTCGGCAAGATCTTGTGCTAAGGTATGACAGTGGTAGTTATAGTATGCTTCGCGCATTACTCTTTTTATAGACGTGCGAATCTCTCCCATGTTTTGTCTGATTTGATTGGCTTGACCTTTTTTGAACCGAGAGTGGAACTGTCTTTGTTTTCTCAGCAGTTTTCGAATATTACTATTATAGAGTGAATAACTTCGGCATTCATTTTTCATTATTCTATTACCACCCTAGAATGAGCAACGAGTCACTGTATAGAGACCATTGATCCGCTTACCGGTTTTACATAGGACCAGAATTTTTTCGGGTTCTCGGCAAGATCTTGTGCTAAGGTATGACAGTGGTAGTTATAGTATGCTTCGCACATTACTCTTTTTATAGACGTGCGAATCTCTCCCATGTTTTGTCTGATTTGATTGGCTTGACCTTTTTTGAACCGAGAGTGGAACTGTCTTTGTTTTCTCAGCAGTTTTCGAATATTACTATTATAGAGTGAATAACTTCGGCATTCATTTTTCATTATTCTATTACCACCCTAGAATGAGCAACGAGTCACTGTATAGAGACCATTGATCCGCTTACCGGTTTTGCATAGGACCAGAATTTTTTCGGGTTCTCGGCAAGATCTTATGCTAAGGTATGACAGTGGTAGTTATAGTATGCTTCGCGCATTACTCTTTTTATAGACGTGCGAATCTCTCCCATGTTTTGTCTGATTTGATTGGCTTGACCTTTTTTGAACCGAGAGTGGAACTGTCTTTGTTTTCTCAGCAGTTTTCGAATATTACTATTATAGAGTGAATAACTTCGGCATTCATTTTTCATTATTCTATTAACAACCTAGAATGAGCAACGAGTCACTGTATAGAGACCATTGATCCGCTTACCGGTTTTACATAGGACCAGAATTTTTTCGGGTTCTCGGGAAGATCTTGTGCTAAGGTATGACAGTGGTAGTTATAGTATGCTTCGCGCATTACTCTTTTTATAGACGTGCGAATCTCTCCCATGTTTTGTCTGATTTGATTGGCTTGACCTTTTTTGAACCGAGAGTGGAACTGTCTTTGTTTTCTCAGCAGTTTTCGAATATTACTATTATAGAGTGAATAACTTCGGCATTCATTTTTCATTATTCTATTACCACCCTAGAATGAGCAACGAGTCACTGTATAGAGACCATTGATCCGCTTACCGGTTTTACATAGGACCAGAATTTTTTTGGGTTCTCGGCAAGATCTTGTGCTAAGGTATGACAGTGGTAGTTATAGTATGCTTCGCGCATTACTCTTTTTATAGACGTGCGAATCTCTCCCATGTTTTGTCTGATTTGATTGGCTTGACCTTTTTTGAACCGAGAGTGGAACTGTCTTTGTTTTCTCAGCAGTTTTCGAATATTACTATTATAGAGTGAATAACTTCGGCATTCATTTTTCATTATTCTATTACCACCCTAGAATGAGCAACGAGTCACTGTATAGAGACCATTGATCCGCTTACCGGTTTTACATAGGACCAGAATTTTTTCGGGTTCTCGGCAAGATCTTGTGCTAAGGTATGACAGTGGTAGTTATAGTATGCTTCGCGCATTACTCTTTTTATAGACGTGCGAATCTCTCCCATGTTTTGTCTGATTTGATTGGCTTGACCTTTTTTGAACCGAGAGTGGAACTGTCTTTGTTTTCTCAGCAGTTTTCGTATATTACTATTATAGAGTGAATAACTTCGGCATTCATTTTTCATTATTCTATTACCACCCTAGAATGAGCAACGAGTCACTGTATAGAGACCATTGATCGGCTTACCGGTTTTACATAGGACCAGATTTTTTTCGGGTTCTCGGCAAGATCTTATGCTAAAGTATGACAGTGGTAGTTATAGTATGCTTCGCGCATTACTCTTTTTATAGACGTGCGAATCTCTCCCATGTTTTGTCTGATTTGATTGGCTTGACCTTTTTTGAACCGAGAGTGGAACTGTCTTTGTTTTCTCAGCAGTTTTCGAATATTACTATTATAGAGTGAATAACTTCGGCATTCATTTTTCATTATTCTATTACCACCCTAGAATGAGCAACGAGTCACTGTATAGAGACCATTGATCCGCTTACCGGTTTTACATAGGACCAGAATTTTTTCGGGTTCTCAGCAAGATCTTATGCTAAGGTATGACAGTGGTAGTTATAGTATGCTTCGCGCATTACTCTTTTTATAGACGTGCGAATCTCTCCCATGTTTTGTCTGATTTGATTGGCTTGACCTTTTTTGAACCGAGAGTGGAACTTTCTTTGTTTTCTCAGCAGTTTTCGAATATTACTATTATAAAGTGAATAACTTCGGCATTCATTTTTCATTATTCTATTACCACCCTAGAATGAGCAACGAGTCACTGTACAGAGACCATTGATCCGCTTACCGGTTTTACATAGAATTTTTTCGGGTTCTCGGCAAGATCTTATGCTAAGGTATGACAGTGGTAGTTATAGTATGCTTCGCGCATTACTCTTTTTATAGACGTGCGAATCTCTCCCATGTTTTGTCTGATTTGATTGGCTTGACCTTTTTTGAACCGAGAGTGGAACTGTCTTTGTTTTCTCAGCAGTTTTCGAATATTACTATTATAAAGTGAATAACTTCGGCATTCATTTTTCATTATTCTTTTACCACCCTAGAATGAGCAACGAGTCACTGTACAGAGACCATTGATCCGCTTACCGGTTTTACATAGAATTTTTTCGGGTTCTCGGCAAGATCTTATGCTAAGGTATGACAGTGGTAGTTATAGTATGCTTCGCGCATTACTCTTTTTATAGACGTGCGAATCTCTCCCATGGTTTGTCTGATTTGATTGGCTTGACCTTTTTTGAACCGAGAGTGGAACTGTCTTTGTTTTCTCAGCAGTTTTCGAATATTACTATTATAGAGTGAATAACTTCGGCATTCATTTTTCATTATTCTATTACCACCCTAGAATGAGCAACGAGTCACTGTATAGAGACCATTGATCCGCTTACCGGTTTTACATAGGACCAGAATTTTTTCGGGTTCTCGGCAAGATCTTGTGCTAAGGTATGACAGTGGTAGTTATAGTATGCTTCGCGCATTACTCTTTTTATAGACGTGCGAATCTCTCCCATGTTTTGTCTGATTTGATTGGCTTGACCTTTTTTGAACCGAGAGTGGAACTGTCTTTGTTTTCTCAGCAGTTTTCGAATATTACTATTATAGAGTGAATAACTTCGGCATTCATTTTTCATTATTCTATTACCACCCTAGAATGAGCAACGAGTCACTGTATAGAGACCATTGATCCGCTTACCGGTTTTACATAGGACCAGAATTTTTTCGGGTTCTCGGCAAGATCTTATGCTAAGGTATGACAGTGGTAGTTATAGTATGCTTCGCGCATTACTCTTTTTATAGACATGCGAATCTCTCCCATGTTTTGTCTGATTTGATTGGCTTGACCTTTTTTGAACCGAGAGTGGAACTGTCTTTGTTTTCTCAGCAGTTTTCGAATATTACTATTATAGAGTGAATAACTTCGGCATTCATTTTTCATTATTCTATTACCACCCTAGAATGAGCAACGAGTCACTGTATAGAGACCATTGATCCGCTTACCGGTTTTACATAGGACCAGAATTTTTTCGGGTTCTTGGCAAGATCTTATGCTAAGGTATGACAGTGGTAGTTATAGTATGCTTCGCGTATTACTCTTTTTATAGACGTGCGAATCTCTACGAAGTTTTGTCTGATAGGCTTGACCTTTTTTGAACCGAGAGTGGCACTGTCTTTGTTTTCTCAGCATTTTTCGAATATTATTATTATAGAGATGGTAGGAGAAACGCAGACTGAAGGAAACGCTCAAGACAGGGAATATTGGCATCACAAATTTTCTGTACGCAGACACGTCTTGCTACTAGATAGAATAACAGAGCACAAACGTGGATTGGGTAAGGTTGTTGAAGGAAAGCAGTCGTGAACCTATCCCAGATTTGAGCTCGGGTCCTCCACAGTGCGATTCACTTAAGTTTCTCTGTCCCCTCCCCGAATGATAGCTTGAGCATGTAACACTACAACATAAATCCCAACACTATCCTCACAGAAAGAACCACCGCTACGAAACTGCTGATTTTAGTGAGCTGCTTCGTCTGTTGCTATAGTCAGCTGCCCGAAGATTTGTTTTATCTTGGCCTCCCTCTAGTATAGCCTAATAAAACATCTTAATCGCTGTCCATCTGGTTAGGATTGGGTTACAGACAACTGCCGCTATCAAGCAGAATTTTTTTCTAACTAGGGTGTAGGAACATGAGCTCAATTCTCATTGCCAGGGAGTAGAGAATGGTGGGAAAGAGACAGCAGAGATGGGGAGGGAGCGGTGTCTTTCTGAAGCAAAACAACAAACATTATGAGCACGACAAGCGGAAGCAACAGCAACCACCGGTGCGGTTTTTCCGGTACATTTCATCGCAGCTGATGGCTGCTGGGGGGGGGGGGGGGGGGGGTTCGTGCATTTGTGTCTCAGCTACGATATGGAGGCCACCAGGCAGACTGTTGTCAAAACGTCATAAAAATAACAGACGCAAATAAAAATAAATTCTACGTTTTATCTGAATAAAACGAAGCACGTCGTTACAATATGTTGCAGCGCCTGTTGTGTTGTAATCCGAAACTCACTGAAAACATGTTCTTCTAATATGTATATACAAGCTACAGTACTAATTAAAATGGTACTGGTACGATATGTTACTGGATGCAGATATATCTTGCAAGGTATCCCTAATAAATAACGTTTAATGAAAATTTGCAAGGTTTCGCGAACACATGAAGCATAGTTTAATGGAAATTGTTTAATGTTTATAGTGTTATAGTTAAGTTAAATGGAAATTGACCAGTAAGTATCCCTAATGGATTAATTAAGGTTAATGCTAAGTGAGAAATACTCCGTACTACGTACGTGCAAAACTGAACTTTTAACAACCGAATAATGTGGTGACTACGACCACCGACTTAAGCCTTAGAAAGCATTAATAGGGTAAGGTGGTACAAATTCGATATAGGTACAATTCTGATCAAGATAAATTTTCGCGCCATTTGTCAGTCTCGTAGTGTCTCGTTGTGTGGCATTGTAGCGTAGCAGGTTTCTACAGCTCCTCCTGTCTTTTCCAAGAATACACCACTTTGTGCTAAGGAAATATAAATTTTCCCGTTAGGAGGTAAGTGAAGCTACTTAGTCTAACGAGCTCTTATAAATTTTCTATTTAAGGGTGACTAGATTCTCTACCCAAAATGTAATGTTTGGAACCACGAAGTATGCGTTGGTGCCTGAAAGGAAAAAGTGCTTTTTATGTGGAAGATGCCCTTAGTCAAAATTCTGCTAGCAAGTGATCACAATTGTACCTAGTGTGGTACATTTTCGATCGATTTTTCTCAATTCTGTAACTTTGTTGTGTCTCTATACCGACATTTGTAATTGTCTAATATTTGTGTTACATATTAGTGAAACATCCAAGAACAAGTGCTATAATTAAAATTACATCTTTTCTCAATATATTTCTAGTTACAATAACATTTGTCCGAAATGATCGAAATTGTACCACGTTACCCTATGCGCAACGGACACGCCCGGGAAAATGAGGGAAAAAAACTCTAAAATTTACGACCATGTCGAAAGTACTCACTAAGGGAACAACGAAACTGATTAACTTGAATAATGAGTGGGAGACAGTCTGACTGCGACACAGATAAATAAAAAATTGACTTACCTTTTATATTCTTAATACAAAACTGGAAAGACGGACAGCAAGCAGCTCTCAGCATGCGGGTTAGGTGGGTAGTAATTAAGTTCAACAATAATCATAAATGAAGAAAATGAAAGGAAGGGGAAACCGTCTATCAAAATGAGAGCGCAGAAATCGAAGATTACAAATTATGTATTCTTAAAAAATATGAAGTAGAAAAAATATTACAGAAAATTAAATTAATATCATGCATTACAATAATTGCGTGCTGCGACATATACTTCACGACTGCCTTCTTCAAAGGTTTCCTCGCGCTACCTCACGCAACTGGCAACTCCCGGCAACTGACTCGCAACTAACTCGCAACAAACTCGCAACAAACTCGCAACTGACTGCTCTCTCGCAGCCAGAGCGCTTACTCTACAGTCGAACTTCCATAGATTAATGCGCCACTTACAATATATATCTGTGGCCAGTTCACAAAACTAAATATTACAGAAAACCGACTATGTCAGGACCATAGGAACTTTACAATCTCTCGCTGTACAGTACAGTCTTTGTCAGGTGTATAAATTGTCATAAACAACGAGAAGAAACCTTGCTTTCACGATTGTGACAGCTGAACCATATTAAACGTACTCGGTAATATTGATTGACTTTTCCGTCGGTGCCTGGCAGACAAAGGTTATAATATTAAAAAGAAAACACTTCTTAAAACTATTTGCTTCAGCTTCTTACACGATTCTCTAATGAACATTTGGACGGAGATACGTTACAAACAGCTGTAAAAACAGACTTCGATACCGAGTATTCGATCACCGTGAAAATTTGCAGATATATGTTTTATTTTTTTATTATTATTATCATTTTTTTCGTGGAGAAAAGTTTTCATATTCTGTAATCCACAATCTGCTGGTTTGCCAAGGACCGCAATAATCTGCGCAGTGAGTGCAGAGAAAACAAATCTCTGTCTTTATATGAGAAAAAGGAGGTAAATAGAGGGTAGAAGGTGATGGACAGAAGGAAAAGAGAAGAGGAGATGGACTAAAAGCAGAATAATAAAATAGCCAGGTAACGCTGGTTTTCAGCTAGTTTATACAGAAGACAGAAGCGCCGTTATTAAATGAGACGGAAGCTGCCACAGGGATTCGCCCGCTTTCAATTACGTCCGGACTGCCTCTTCTGTTTGAAATAGCCTTCAAGCAGGAATTTAATAATATTCACGGGCGGTGTACTGATATACGGCATGGTATATTTAACTGAAGATAAAGTTCTCAATAATTTTTTAAGGTACTGCGTATTTGGATAACAAGCCTCCTTCATAAACTAAACTGCATAACAGATTTTTTTTTTAGAATTACAATTACACATCTTGGTAACACAGTTATTTCACTAATAACCAACTGCATACACATATATATTTGCTCTTTTGTCATTTATCTATAGTTTAAAACTTTAAGATTTTCCAAATCCCCGCTTACTTGAATTCATAATTAACGGCTTAATGGAGCACATCTGTTATCTCTAAAACCTTGATTTCAGATTTTTCTTGGCATATGTCTAGTACAATGAATTGTATTATACATGCTACATGCTACATCCACTTCTGTTTACGACTTTTAATCGATGAAACATTTCCGCCGTCGTCCTATAATTCCTTGGCCCATGTATTTCGTCGATGAATTTCTTGATCACACACTTCATACCACTTTTCAAAATTTAATGTCAAATTTCTTTTACGGAAAGCTTTTCTGGTGAAACACGCAGGGTATTTCCTTTACAATATTGTTAAAAGTTTTTAGTTAGTTTTATTCATCCCGTGCTAGTACTGTCCCAATTTCTTGGATACATTTCTGTTGGTTCTGCTTGAATGTTTTCTCAAAGATCAAGGGTTTGAAAACCTAAGGGACCAAACTGGTGAGGCAATCAGTCCCTAAACTTGCTAATTACTAAAACTACCTTATGATAAGGACAACACACACACAAACGCGCGCGCGCGCGCGCGCGCGCGCTTCTGAATTTATTAAGTCTTCTTCCGAATTCAACAATTCGGTTTACCATTTATTTACAGCTTTGACTCCTTCAGGACCTCAGTCAATATCTTTATTGACAAAATGAAATTATTAAGCTGTTCATTTAGTTTAGACATTTGCTCATTTTAATCCGTTCTGCTCAATTCTGTTTAATTCCCACAGAAAAGAAAGAAACAGCACGCTGTTTTACTATTTTAATTTAAGCACACAGAATAAAATTCTGACAAACATTAATCCAGATTAGCATAAGTTTAATAGCAATAATGCTTGGAATTACGTGCGTATTTTGTTACAAAATTGTCTTCTATTTAGGTTTGTACCATTTCCTGAAATACATTGTCTAGATATGCAAAGTATAAATACTGTCATGGACTTCAGTTAACCTGGTTTTGACTTCATATACAGTAAATTTTAAAATAGGCGTACTTTTCTTGCACTAATTATCTTCATGTTTATTATAGATTACGTCCATATTTTTTGAAGTCGTACAAATGAAAAATAAATATCCGTTAATTTGTTGATATTCCAGTAAATTACTGTTATCATAACTTCAGTTCACTTATGTAGCCACTACTGAATCTCAGTCATTCTTATGCATTCATGTACTGTTCAAAGTGTCAAGCATATGGTACCTTTCGCTTGACTTACAGGGTATGCATGACTGATTTTTGCAATTATTTTTATAAGCATTCCAGTGGAGCCTCGTAGGAATACCTTTTGGCATTTTTGTTTTCTGGAAATGAAATGCCGTTTTCCTGATGCTGTTTTTTTTTTTTTTTTTTTTTTTTTTTTTTTTTTTTTTTTTTTTTTTAATCCAGGGGCGTTTCGCCCTCTTCTATTTCAGGTTATCATCAGTGGATTGGTTTACTAGTTATCGTCTTGCGATTTTGTCCCTTCTTGCTTCTCTTGCCTGGTCACAAACCTGAGTAGCACAACTCCTCCATTTCAGCAATTATTTGTCCATTTCTTCACTTTTCAATGTATTACATGTATGTGTTTCACTGTCTTGCCTGTAATTAAAGAAATGAAAACAAAAATTTCCACAGTTGCTGCGGAATGTAGTCACACAAATAACCTCTAGGCTATTCACTAATTTTAAGCTTCAGATATACATGGAAGTAAGAAATAGTAACAAGATATGATTTTGAAGAAATTTATACAGCTTTAGCCGCTGTCAGTAATTATAATGAATGTGAAAATGACGAATGAAATAATGGTTGTATGGAATTCTATTGTCTTGGTAGGCTTATAGTTTATGGCAAGAAGGAAATTTTTTATCGAGCAATCTTTGGTTATTGTCCGTTTCGTCAGCCATACATTGAGATATGAATTTGAAATATTCAAACATATCGACCATTGGAGGGCAGTGAAATACATTTAATGGCGAAATTGAAAGTTTGTGCTACACCGGGATTCGAACCTGGATTTCGCGCATCGGGACAGCGGTCAGCGTAACGAATTAGGTAATCCAGGCACGATTTCCGTCTCCTCTATATTCTCAACATAGGGCACACTAGGAAGTTAGTGGCCCCTGCCGTTTATTATCTCTTGCTCGCGGCCTATCTACACCCCTGGTCATTAAAATTGCTACACCACGAAGATGACATGCTACACACTCGAAATTAAACCGGCAGGAAGAAGATGCTGTGATATGCAAATGAATAGCTTTTCAGAGCATTCACACACGGTTGGCGCCTGTGGCGACACATACAACATGCTGACACGAGACAAGTTTCCAACCGATTTCTCATACACAAACAGCAGTTGACCGGCGTTGCCTGGTAAAACGTTGTTGTGATGCCTCGTCTACGGGGGAGAAATGCGTACCATCACGTTTCCGACTTTGATAAACGTCGGATTGCAGCCTATCGCGATTGCGGTTTATCGTATCTGCTGCTCGCGTTGGTCGCGATCCAATGACTGTTAGCAGAATATGGAATCGTTGGGTTCAAGAGGGCAATACGGAACGTCGTGCTGGATCCCAACGGGCTCGTGTCTCTAGCAATCGACAGGCATCTTATCCGCATGGCTGTAGCGGATCGTGCAGCCACGTCTCGATCCCTTAGTCAACAGATGTGGACGGTTGCAACATAACTGCCATCTGCACGAACAGTTCGACGGCGTTTGCAGCCTCATGGACTATCAGCTCGGAGACCATAGCTGCGGTTACTCTTGACGCTGCATCACAAACAGGCGCACCTTCGATGGTGTGCGCAACGACGAACCTGAGGGCACGAATGGCAAAACGTCATTTTTTTCGGATGAATTCAGGTTCTATTTACAGCACCATGATGGTCGCATCCGTGTATGGCGACATCGCGGGGAACGCACAATGGAAGCGTGTATTCCTCATCGCCATACTGGCGTATCACCCGGCGTGATGGTATGGGCTGCGACTGGTTACACGTCTCAGTCGCCTCTTGTTCGTATCGACAGCACTTTGAACAGTGGCCGTTACATTTCAGATGTGTTACGACCCGTGGTTCTACCCTTCATTCGATCCCTACGAAACCCTAAAGGATAATGCATGACCGCATGTTGCATGTCCTGTACGGGCCTTTCTGGATACGTAAAATGATCGTTTGCTGCCCTGGCCAGCACATTTTCCAGATCTCTCACCAACTGAAAACGTCTGGTCAATGGTGGCTGAGCAACGGGTCGTCACAATACGCCAGTCACTACTCTTGATGAACTGTGGTATCATGTTGAAGCTGCATGGGCATCAATACCTGTACATGCCATCCAAGCTCTGTTGGACTCAATGCCCAGTCGTATCAAGTTCGTTATTACGGCTAGAGGAGGTTGTTCTGGGTACTGATTTCTCAGGATCTGTGCACCCAAAATGCCCTAAAATGTAATCACATTTCAGTTCTAGTATAATATATTTGTCGAATGAATAACCGTTTATCATCTTGATATTTTCCAAATGTCGAAATGTTTGTAAATCTATCGGACCAAACTGCGTGGTCATCAGTCCCTAGCTTACAAACTACTTAAACCTAGGGAAACTAACCTAAGGACAACACACACACCCATGCACCAGGGAGGACTCGAACCTCCACAGCGAGCAACCGCGCGCTCCGCAGCGAGACGCTTTAGACCGCTCGGCTACTCCATCGCGGCTTGATATCTTCTTGGTGTAGCAATTTTAATGGCCAGTAGTGTATTTTTCCGTCTCAACTCTTTACTTGAGAGCCGCGGTGGAGTAGCCGAGCGGTCTAAAGCACCTCGCTGCGGAGCGCGCTGTTGCTCGTTGTGGAGGTTCGAGTCCTCCCTGGGGCATGGGTGTGTGTGTTTGTCCGCAGGTTAGTTTACCGGTTTAAGTAGTTTGTAAGCTACGGACTGATGACCAGGCAATTTGGTCCGATAGATTTACAGACATTTGAAGATTTGAACTTTACTTGAGGTTTACAAGGCGTTTACTTACAGCGAGGCACCTTGGGCTACGATATTAGTAAAAAGGCATTCTGCTTGTCCTCTAATATGATGTACGACTACCTCGGATGGGCAGTTGCACACCTGCGTGGCATGGACGTGTGAGGTTATCAGTATTGAGGGATATTTGGCCATTTTTCTATGAGTGCAATATCCAGCTGTGCAACCATTGTGAGGGGTGCTGGTCTGGCTGCAATGCGTCTGTCAATTGCATCCGATACATGCTCAATCGTGTTTAAATCCGGTGAACAAGCTGGCCACTTCATACGTTCAATTCCCTCGGCTTCAAACATGATGTCCAGCAGTACAGCTCTGTAAGGTCGAGCGTTATCGGCCACCAGAAGGAATCCATCTCCTACGGCAACAGCGTAGAGCATAACAAAACGTCGAATGATCTAATCTCTATACTTCTGAGCAGTCAAAGCGCCATTCTGAACCACATTCAGGACCGTACGTCCACCAATACTGACTCTTACCCACACCATTTGTCCAGCACCACGATATGGTGGTGTTTTCTGCACATAAGTATGATTGATTCTTTAAGTTTTCCCGGCGTAGGGAATGTTCCATGAAGTTTCGGGATTGCAGCCCGATTCCGTCGACTTCTTGTCACGATATTTCGACTGACAACCGCTCAGCCATCTTCAGGTCAGTGCGTTCCACTGGAGTTGTTACTTCTCGAGGACGCCTTTATAGCAAAAATTGGCGCGGGGACGCATTCGAATCAGTGGTCGTCACAAGTCCGCCCTCTTTAAAAATTAGCGCCCTCTGCGAAAAACAGTCTACAAGCGGCGCGCGGGCGTCTGCACGAAGTTGAAAGTGCATGTCCGCCATCTGTCGCAACGAGTAAGTACTGCATAACGTGGAAATACAGCACATGTCCGCCCTCTGTCTGAATGTGCACTCAGTACATTACTTGTCAGACGTATAAAAATTTTTAATGGTCGCTAGAAGCTTCATCATGAATAAAATGTTACCTCTCAGATGATATGAAAGAAATCTCCGGGTCCCAAGCCTTGTCCAGATGAAAGTCACCCTTACGATTAATAAGATCTTGGGCTAAACGTATTTGCACAGTTTCTTTTATTAATGAATCCCAGAAGAACCTCGTCGTGGCCAAGATTTCAGTGGCGGAGTAATCCATGTCCTGTGGTAATACAATGCTCGGCTACGGCCGACTGCCTGGGCTGTAACAGACGAGTGTGGCGTTCATGTTCAACGCACCTTTCCTGTTCTGTGCGTGTCGTCTGTCCAATGTAAGCTTTGCCACACTGGCAAGGTATTCTGCAAATTCCGGCTTTCCTCAATCACAGGTCATCCTTAACCGAGTCGACAAGTGCACTAATCTTAGCAGGTGGCCGGAAGATGACTTCGACCTGATGTTTCCTTAAAATTCTGCCTAATTTCGACGAAAGGTTTCCGACGTATGGAATAGGAGCTCTTGACTTGAACACTCCTTATCTTCTTGATTTTAAAGGTTGTCACGTTTTTTTCCTCTTAAATGCTGTGCTGATATGATGTGGAGAATATCCATTATCTTTGAAACGGACTTTAGATGTTCTAGCTCCGTAGGAAGGCTTTCTCCATCAGGCACAACATGCACCAACGTTCGAAGGACGCCGGTAGATTGTGCAGGGTAGTGGCAGCTGGACGCTTGCAAATAGATGTCCGTACTTGTGGGTTTCTGTTCACGGAATGCTCAAGGTCCCATCCACTTTCCTACTGACTAGGACATCCAGAAAAGATAAGCAGCCGTCCTTCTCAGTTTCCATCGTGAACTGGATATTATCGTGAATTGAATTCAGGTGTTGCAGAAAAAGTGACAATTCTAATTCTTCTTCCCTATGGGGCCACACAACAAAAGTTTCATCAACAAATCGCCAAAAGACAGTCGGTATATGTTCTGCCGAATCAAGTGCCCTTTCCTCAAAATCTTCCATAAAGAAGTTGGATTGTTCCGAGTTCCATGTTCAAAACGACGTTTGTCCAGCTGAACGCACAATCTTGACTCATCTGTGAACAGAACGCAGGGCCATTCTTTACGACTACAATCCTGATGTTTCTCAGCCCAGTTTCGGCGATACACACTATATGCCTTCGTGCGTAGAGGCTACATTCCCGAAGGCGACTTCCGACTGTATGGTGTTGATATTGCGCGTCCTGAAGCTGTCCGGAGTGTGATTTGCATTCAGCTTCCTGTCTCCGCGAAGCTAATGCTCATCTCTTGCTGATGTTTCTCATGGACGACCTTGGCCCTGCCTTCTTTTAGCAGTTCCTGTTGTCTGAAATTGCGTTCAGGTCCTGTCCCGTTTTCAACCTCCCTACAGCTCTCCATGCCATAACTCCGGGTACGTCACGTTGTTGGTGCATTGCACTACCAGCTCACTACACTATCTGAACCAAACTGCTTGTGTAATTCTTTTGGTAACTACAAATCAACAGCAACTCCCTCTGCAGTTTACATCTCGGTTGCCGAAATTCTATTGTCTCCACTCCGTGAAACCACAGAAAGACGTCGAATCATTTTAGTTCATTCCACCAATGACAATGCTTCAGAATCCAGATATCTCAACTGGTCTCCTAATCGTTTTGACCAGTGTATTATCGTCCACTAGGACTCCAATTCTGAAGCAAGAAAATAAAATAATTTTTTTTCTCATGAAATGTCTTTGCATAGGGTCTTCCACTTGTATCACTTCACCAGATTTTAGTATGTCTGTAAAAATTTACATTTTCAAATGTTTGTATAGCTTATGGGACTTAACAACGGGGTCATCAGTCCCCAAACTTACAAACTACTTACAAACTAGCTAGTACTAAGGACGGCACAAATATCCATGCCCGAGGGAGAATTCGAACCCCCGACCGCAGTGGCCGTGCAGACCGTGACTGGAGCTCCTCAGTCCCCTCGGCCACCGCGGCCGGCTTTACATTTTCATTCATTTATTCATTCATTATTCTTTTTTAAGAAATTGGAGATGGGAGAACAGTCACACAGGTAAGTCAGCGGCGCATTCTAAGACACTATAGCCAGCACCCGTACCTCACTTTGTGCATTTAAATTCTGCTATCAACTTCCCTCATCAACGAGCTGACTATTTGTGACCTCAAGATAGACTGTTTAATGTTCATTTCACTCCTAGATATCTGAGATAGACCATTAGATTGTTACCTAACGACACCCTCGGAAATCGCAGTAGTTTCGGTAATATTCAGCAGATAATTATGGCCAATAATGAGCTAGAAATATTATGTATCATCTATCCTGAGGTTCATGTCCAAACACTTCTTCTGAAGACATGACATATGCGGAAAAATAGGCAAAGATTTGTGACAAGTAATAATATAAATGTCACATTGTTGGGTTTATAATCTATTACAAATGCAAAAATGAGAGACAAATATTTGTACAGCATGAAATTTCGACCTTCCTATCGGTACTCACCAATAAGAATTTGGCAATAAAACTGGCTCGTTGTCTCTGTTCACAGAGGTGAGTTAAGTATTTCAGCTTCTATGCCCTAAACAGCTACCCAAACTGTTTAAATAAGAGCAATAATTAATCTGTAGTTTAGCCAGTCTGTCAATCTGCAAATTGTGAAACGGAAAATTATATTTAAATAAACATATATTAAAGCTCTGAATAACCTATAAAATGGATTCAAAGATAATGTTTAGATGAGATTTACTCAAGAAGTAATTTTATATAAATTCCCGTCGACAATCTGGTCATTAGCGACGATGTACTTAGTCGGGTTGTTTTTCATTAAGGGTGGGCAAAAGAAATCAGACGTTCTCTTTAAAACGAACCGTCTCGATATTTGTCTGCAACAAATTAGGGAAATCACGGAAAATATAAACCTTGATGGCCAGTGGTAGATTTAAACCGCCGTCCTCCCGAATTCTAGTCTGGTGTGTTACAATTGCGCCATCTCGCTCCGTGTATGGAAATCGGTACATAAAATGTGCATAAATAGACGGAAAATATTGAGTAATTGATCTAAGAGAAAGATCTTCATAAATTGCTATTATAAAAAATGTTCAAACGTTTGTTAAGCTTATGGGACTTAACTACGGGGTCATCAGTCCCTAAACTTACAAACTACTTATGAACTACCTTATGCTAAAGAGGACACAAATATCCATGCCCGAAGGGAGATTCAGACCCCCGACCGTAGTGGCCATGCAGACTGTGACTGACGCTCCGCACAGCGCTCGGCCGCTGCGGCCGGCTTGCTATTATACTTTACGACCCTCTTCGAAAGTCTGCGTTCTCTGTTAGTGGACGATGTCGGCCTGTACGATTTCGTGCTGTGCATGTCCCTTCAAATTTCCACTTTACTAAGACATCAGAAACAGTGTACCTAGGGACATTTAGGAGAGCGGAAATGTCGCGTTCAGACGTCTGACACGACACCCAATAACATGACGACGTTCGAAGTCCGTGAGTTCCGCGGAGCTTCCATTCTCCTCTCTCACGATGTCTAATGACTACTGACGAAGCTGGTAAGGAGTACCTCGAAGTAGGTGTGAGTCAGCACAATACAACTAATATGGAAAACGTATGTTTTCGGGGGTGTCCGGATACTTCAGATCACATTGTCTATATACAGATAATTTTGCGTCCCCAGAAACAATTAATATGAATATTTATTCCACATACGTACACGTAACAACCTCATTGGGATACTAAATAATAATTACTTACGGCACATACGAATATTATATCCGGTAAAAATTAACACTTTTGTTAATGAGAAGCCTATTACAGGAATCAATTTTCGATTTATTTAACAAGTATCAAGGACATTAATAATACGCAGAACAGCTTCATTGCTTATAATGATTGCCGCGGTGGAGTAGCAGTGCGGTCTAAGGCGCCTCGCTGCGGAGCGCACGGTTGCTCGCCGTCGGAGGTTCGAGTCCTCCTTAGGGCATGGGTGTGTGTGTGTGTGTGTGTGTGTGTGTTGTCCTTTGGTTAGTTTACCTTAGTTTAAGTAGTTTGTAAGCTACGGACTGATGACCACACAGTTTGGTGCGATAGATTTACAAACATTTGAGCAATTTTATTTATAATGCTTTATATGCCGACCACGGTGGTCGAGGGGACTGAGGCGCTCCAGTCACGGTCTGCACGGCCACTACGGTCGGGGGTTCGAATACCCCCTCGGGCATGGATATTTTTGCCGTCCTTAGTATTAGTTAGTTCATAAGTAGTTTGGAAGTTTAGGGACTGATGACCCCGTAGTTAAGTCCCATAAGCTATACAAACATTTGAACATTTGATTTGATTTATATCAGTAGAAGCATTTGACATGGAATGACCGCTTTTATCGTCCTGAAAGGTGATAGATACATCACAGACGTTCGACGTCGTAGCAGATTCACAAATGAGGTAAACAGCAGTGCATTTTAAAACTGAAAGAGGATATTGGACGTATAATTAAATGTAAAATATGATTTATCCTTTTACATTTACAAATTAATTTGCTTACATGAAGTATTTTCACGCGGGTGCCACAGATTTAATAATAATTTCCGACAGAAATGTGACTAATAGTGCGACCAGTGATGCTCCAGAGATAGCTTAAATTACTCGGAAATGTACGAAAACCGCAGCTGATTCGTTCTCGTTATTGCCTGCGCGGTGCTTGAGTTAAGCCCCTCTCGCGTAAATATCGACCGAACAAACTTGGCATTGCCCTAATGGGCAATGAACGTGACTGACATGCCGGACAGATGGCTCCAACAAGCGTTAATGAAAGCCTGATGGGAAGTGACGCACGCCACAGCGGGCCGTGTCATTTCGGAGACCACAGCAATTCAGAGCTTGACAGATAACTGAATACTACAGGCTAATAAATCAGGTGTAATCAGTGAGACTGGCGTTTAGGCATTAAAATCAATTGCGCATTGTTTTATTAGTAACGTACCTAAAGGCAGGAAAGTATCTTCGGACACAACAGTCCTGAACAAAGGATAGAGGACAAATGCGCTCGAGTAAGTACTGATAGGTTGCAGCAGGAGTATGAAATGCATACTATTTACGAACAGCGCGAATTACGAACTATCAGCTTGTCGTAAATGTCCTTAGCCTTACAAACAAACTAACACTAAGGACACTATACACACGCCCGAGGGAGGATTCGAACCTCCGGCAGGATCTCCGTTCTTCAGGAGAGACCTCCACCAGCTCGTTCTCTTACGGAATCGTGGACATTCCTGCAGAATGCAGTTCCCTCCAGCACTAATGCAGATATTAGTAGGGGCCATGCCACATTGTGTGGCAGCACTTCAGACTTATCGCGGGCGCCATCCACGATATTAGGCGAGTTTATAAGTCCCTTTGGCTTTTCAGTGCATTACCTAGATGAAAATTATAAGTACTCTCCTGGCCATTAAAATTGCTACACCACGAAGATGACGTGCTACAGCCGCGAAATTTAACTGACAGGAAGAAGATGCCGTGATATGTAAATGATTAGCTTTTCAGAGCATTCACACTAGACTGGCGTCGGTGGCAACACCTACAACGAGCTGACACGAGGAAAGTTTCCAACCGCAGCTGACCGGCGTTGCCAGGTTAAAAGTCGTGTGTGTGTGTGTGTGTGTGTGTGTGTGTGTGTGTGTGTTTGAAAGGATGCTAAAAGTAGTAAGTATCTGTCACAGTTTGTGTTAAGAGACTGTCCACGCTAAAATTCAGAGATAAATGTTCTGTTGTGGTTTTGGTTACAAAATAATTTGACTAAGCAATGAGACTAAGAACCTTCCTTTGCCCTGTTAGAATAAATTGCAACTGAAATGGATGCAATGATCTTACGTGTATGTGGTTTGTTTGATGCGCAACGGATAACACTCTAAATTGTACAGTCGTTAATAAGTTGACAGTAATTAAAACTCGTAATTGGTGTACACATTAATCTCGTGTGTGAGAGAGAATGTGAGCAAATGAAAAGTTCAGATCTGTTAGCGTGCACCATATACCAGTAACCAGACTATACATGCACAATTCGACTGCGAAAGCCATCAAAAAGAGCGTGCTACTACAGTGATAATTTTGTTACTTGTATAAACAGCATGCCAAACAAAGATATTTGATATTAATTAGATACCAAAAATCACTGCACTCGATAATGTGCATATCTGAACAACAATTACCATACTGATTCAACGTAATAAAAATGTCCTACAAATCTGGTAATGGTTTCAAGTCTCTCACTCACTGCAAATATTTCTCATCTCTTTACGTGATCTACTTCTGATCAGACAGATCACTTTAACTGTTACTAACATTAACTAACTTAATAATCTGAACTTTCATTGAGACAGAAAATCTCTAACTATGCACTTTACTGGATTTATGAACAAACTACTTCTTGCTCTCATTAATAGACCAATTTATCATGACAAAATCCCTACACTGAACAGTTCTAATTAGCACATAAATTTACAAACACAATAATTATGCAACACTATCATAAGAAACAATGATCAGAACTGATAACAATTCAAATTGGAGAAAGGAACGAGGAACTGGTAAAATGACTCAGGGTTAAATGATAAATGCAAGATACACTAAACAGTATTCATTAGCAAAAAACAAACACCAACTGCAATAGTTCAAATACGGTCTAGCAGACATAACAATAGAAAAGTACACATCACCTTATTTGAGACAGATTAATTTCCATACAAAAATTACAATCTGCAGACTTGGCTGCGACTCTTCAAAACTGTATGAATTTTTACTCTTCGAGTCTAACACACACACAGACTAACCCGACATTTCACGACTACTACTCATCGACTCAACTCTACCTTAATCAGACATCGACTCTCCTTCACGAAGGTCACACACCGACTCCTTAAACGCACGACTGCGAGTTCAAGACATACTCCACAGATAAAACAAAGTTTTTCGTTTACATCAAAGACATGAAAATAAGTACAGTATGTTATATCGATTAGTGAAATGGTACAAAATATTTCATAAATTTGTTTTCTACAGAATTATAGCTTAGGTTTTTGTAACAAAACATGCTCAAGGCTGTATGACAGGCAAAATTTAGTGATAAATATTTTGCTTACACCTTTCAAGGTGAAAAGTCGTGATGCCTCGTGTAAGGAGTAGAAATGCGTACCATCACGTTTCCGAATTTGATAAACGTCGGATTGTAGCAAATCGCGATTGCGGTTTATAGTATCGCGACATTGCTGCTCGCGTTGGTTGCGATCCAATGACTGTTAGCAGAATATGGAATCGATGGGTTCAGGAGGGCAAAACGGAACGCGGTCCTCGTTCCCAACGGTCTCCTATTACTAGCAGCCGAGAAGACAGGCATCTTAACCGCATGGATGTAACGGATTGTGCAGTTACGGCTCGATCCCTGAGTCAACAGATGGGAACGTTTGAAGTACAACGACCATTGCACGAACAGTTCGACGACGTTTGCAACGGCTTGGACTATCAGCTCGGAGACCATGGCTACGCTTCCCTTGACGCTGCATCACAGACAGGAGCGCCTGCCATGGTGTATGCAACGACGAACAGGAACCTGGGTGCACGAATTGCAAAACGTCATGTTTTCGGATGAATCCAGTTTCTGTTTACAACATCATGATGGTCGCATCCGTGTTTGGCGACATCGCGGTGAACGCACATTGGAAGCGTGTATTCGACATCGACATACTGGCGTATCGCCCGGCGTGATGGTATGGGGTGGCATTGGTTACACGTCTCCATCACCTCTTATTCGCATCGACGGCACTGTGAACAGTGACCGTTACATTTCAGATGTGTTACGACACATGGCTCTACCCTTCATTCGATCCCTGCGAAACCGTACACTTCAGCAGGATAATGCACGACCGCATATTTCATGTCCTGTACGGACCTTTCTGGATATGGAAAATATTCCGCTGTTGCCCTGGCCAGCACATTCTCCAGACCTCTCACCAATTGAGAACGTCTGGTCAATGGTGGCCGAGCAACTGGTTCGTCACAATACGCCAGTCACTACTCTTGATGAACTGTGGTATCATGTTGAAGCTGCATGGTCATCTGTACCTGTACTCGCCATCCAAGCTCTGTTTGACTCAATGCCCAGGCGTATCAAGGCCGTTATTACGGCCAGAGGTTGTTATTCTGGGTACTGATTTCTCAGGATCTATGCACCCAAATTGCGTGAAAACGTAATCACATGTCAGTTCTAGTATAATATATTCGTCGAATGAATACCCGTTTATCATTTGAATTTCTTCTAGGTGTAGCAGTTTTAATGGCCAGTAGTGCAGTATTTATTTCGTATTCACTTTGGAGTAACATTTACCATAAATGGACTACTAATAGTTGCTATAAATGGACCTGCAATTTTTGTTTATTTCACTTTTGAGTCATTTAAATGGCATATCTCATTTTATAAGACACTAACACGAATTAAAAATAAATACTATTACGTAATACATTTATTTTTGTTACCTATGTCATATCTATTTAAATAGACAAATAGATGTCGACGAGCAGTCGCTACAAAGGTGAACTCTACAAGGACCAGGAAAAGATCTACGAAAAATTTTCAAATGGTTGTTGAGTTTATGGGACTTAAGAACGGGGTCATCAGTCGCTAAACTTACAAACTACTTATGTATTACCTTACACTAAAGACGGCACAAATATCCATGCCAGACGGGGGGGGGGGGATTCGAACCCCCGACCGCAGCGGCCGTGCAGAGCATGACTGGAACGCCGCAGACCACTCGGCCACTGAGGCCGGCGAAAGATCTACGAACCGACTTGATTGAATGATACCTTATCAACATGTGGTTACGGAACGAAAGATATAAATCTGAAATACTGACGGGAAATGACACAGCGGTTGCAGAACTGGATACTGAAATCATGGACGAATGACCAAATATCCCCCAGTAATCGACTGACAACATCATACTGATCATGTCGCGCAGGTGTGCAACTGTACTGGTCGTCCGAGGTTATTAAAGGGGCTACGAGAATGACTTTTCCTCTATTATGGTAGCCCCATGGTGCCACGCTCTAAGTAAACGCCAAGTACAACGCTCAGACAGCAAAATATCACACTGAATCACACTCAAATTACAATTGTAACCAATATCTGAATAAAATTCAAAATGTTAGTATATCTAAGATGCTTAGCTGCTGCGGTTATTAGTCCATGACGCTTACAAACTACTTAAACAACACTCACATCCACGCCCGAGGGAGGACTTCAACCTCGGACGATGAGCGAACGCGCGCTCCGAAGCCAGGCGCCTTAGAGCGCTCGGCCACTCCAACGCGGGTGTGGAACACGTATTTCACTCACTGGAGCATGAACGTACTCGAGAATCCTTGAAGAATCAATGCCGAACTGCAACAACAGGCATGAGTGGAACAACAGATTTCATGATTCTATTCGGCACATTAATGATGAACTACATATCAGTTTACTGTGACCTTGTGTGTCATTCATTGTGATGCTTTCTTCTGTGAATATCACTTGTCACCAATTGTGAGCACAATTTTCAGCATGCTGTTGGGACAACTATGCCGCGCTGCATGGTGCCTACGAGTTAAAGGTGAACCTCGGCTTGGTCGTCGGGGAGTGAATGCACGTCAGGCAGCCGATTACGTACAGTTTATGTCGTAGCCAGTGCTTTAGTTTGGCCGGCACGGGGCGATACGGCGTTCCCCTTAAAATTCAAACTCGTTATTTGCGTACCAGCTAAAATACTTTCTTAAATTCTTAAATCTGTAAAAAAAAATAGCACAATTGTAAACTGTCGAATGGATTTCGGAACGAAAACTTGGAAAGTTGTAGGTTAGTTCGTGTGCGATCATAACCGTTGAAGCCTTCAAATTGCACTTCGGACAATTCCAGTGGAATCTGTCTGTCAAATGTTCGAATTAGCCAATGGAGAGTTCCAACTAGTCCGATCCGAGACAGAGGAAATGCTTCTTACTGAATCCAAAACGTTTACGAACATTTCACCAAAGATATAATCCACTACATACGCAAAGACTTTAGTATGCAATATCGTTGCCAATTCGTTGAAGAAAGGAAGTGTGAAATTCCGGCAATTCTTTTAAAAGCTTAAGGGACAGTACATCGTAACATTTTGATTGAATTTCCATTGATTTAATCATAAAACACTGCACGAGTATGGTTTCATGCTTAACACGACATGTTTTGAGAACGAATCACTGTCAAGATAAAATATTTACCGTTAATATTATGTTTACTTAACCTCTTTTTCGCACTGTAGTCAATTGAGGATTATAAAATAGTGTGTCGTAGCACTAATGGGAACTAAAATAGAAGCGAATTTTAATCTCCTTGAGCAATGTTTCTTCAACCGGCTGGATGTGTCCATGTTCAACTGTTGGTAACCTTGCCATCAGAAGCAATTAACTAGTTTTAAATTCCGGCAGCAACACGCGCTCTTATTGTATCCTGGGACGCCACACCTGATTAGTTACGATAAGATGTCGTTGTCCAAAGCCGATGGGCGGTATCCTCATATACACTAAATTCTTGATACAATAAAAATGAGTTACAAGTCTGTAAATTATAACTATATTTTGTTAGTGTGTTCACATGCCTAAATCTTTAATTTCTTGATTTTCTAAAAATGTCTATTTGACTCATTTCATGTGGAATGAGCAGGGCACCGCTTAAAGTTTTTTCCACCTAGCAGAGTACGGCCTAAATTTTTTCCCAACTAAAGCACTGGTCGTAACACAACGTCCTGGGGCTGCATGAAAATCATTGTTCATCGTGGTAGCGCACCTCTCATGGTTCATGCGAGCTGAGATTCGTAAGCAGGGGTAATCGCCGGATTTGGTGACTTTTGGCTGACAAGAGCGAGGCAGATTATTGAGAGTTCCTGTATGTCCTCCACGTCTGAAAAACATCGCTTTGCTACACTCCGAGACGTCTGGAAACTTCCCTTAATGCGAGTCACTCCTGACTCAAAGTATCAATGCGGATGTGATCAAACTTCTGCACTGACCCTCTAGGCACGGCTGAACTGCAACCAGCACGAGAAGGGTACTACCTTCCTGGTATTAGGACTGAAACTGGTCGGACCGCTCATCCACTCTGTCGCATTGGCTCTCAAGGGGTTAGAATACAGGGAGACGCCCTTACGTTGAAAAAAAAAAAAAATAAAATAAAGCTTGCCTCCGCCATACTTCTGAGTTTTGGAGAAGTGTGCGTAGTGTAGAGCTAATGTTTTATGTCACTTAAACGGGAATAAAACGTCCGACGGTTTTGTCGTCTACTTTGTATGACGGAGAAATGAGACCTCACAAAAATGCAAGGTTTTGTGCTGTTAGATCTCAAATGGAATGACTCAGGCGTTACGCAACGCTTTAATTGGTGTATTACGGCATTTCTGCCTTTGGGGCAATTTATCTTGCATTATTTAATTCTAAAATTTATCGGTTGCCCATCATTAAATTATTATTATCGGCAAATTTAAGCAGCATCTTCAGATTTCGTATAGTGTTAACAGAGCATGATTGTCATGCCAGCCAGTGGTATTTGATTCACACAGGAGAATACTAGAAACATCACCGTGTCAAGACTTAGCAATACTTCAAAATAACATATAGAACCATCCCCCCCCCCCCCAATACTGTTTCATTCAGTAAAATAATGGCGACTTGTTGTGTTAAAAAGATCTGATTATGCCAGCTTAATAGTTGCTTGAATTTAAAAAATTAAAGAAATGCGTATAACAAGACACACGGCATAATCACAACAAAATTTAATTTCTCATATCGTGCCATTGGACTTTAAGATCCCTACTCAGTAATTCTTGCCATTGGAAATGTACACCGGGTGACGATACATGGGGTAGAAAACAGGGAATAAGAAGAAGTGTAGGGTTGATAAAAAATTTTCTTTCGATTTTTGCAGAATAATCCTTTATATTTTCTAAATTATGATATCTCTCAATTGATTTCTTACTTTAAAGACATAGATATTAAGAGCTTAAACATAGAATACTTGCATGATTTATATTAAACCTTTGATATGTTACTTTCATATGCCTCGAAATAACTGAAACCAGTTAGATGTCCCTTGCTGTTTGGACAAGACGCTCAATTTATAAAAAGTCTCGGTGAAAAGTATCTTAAAGGTAAGCAAATACAGTTCTTTAATTTTTATTAGTATTAATTGTAGTTATTAATGAATGTCTATTGCAATATCGGCCTTCAAATCTCCGGTCACCGTCCCTGAAATGAATATAGACGTAAGACGAGTGATTAAGAATGACTAAAGACTCATTCCAATAATACTATTAACTTTACTTAATTGCCGGCCGCGGTGGCCGAGTGGACTAAGGCCCTCCAGTCACGGTCTGCACGGTCACTACGGTCGGGGGTTCGAATCCCCCCTCGGGCATGGATATTTGTGCCGTCCTAGTTCGTAAATAGTTCATAAGTAGTTTGTAAGTTTAGGGACTGATGACCCCGTAGTTAAGTCCCATAGACTATACAAACATTTGAACATTTTTTTTACTTAATTGTCTAAACTACAACATTTCACTGACGACAAATTTCTACTCACAAGGAATGTACATGGGCTCGAACAAACATATCTGTATGAACGTTTGGTTACACGATCTTTACGTACACCTCAATGTGCTGGTGGGTGTCGTTTTTCTGCAAAGCTCTGCAACCATGCTCTAGATAGCACTGTAGATGTAATTGTAGACGCCATACGTAATGCAGATATCTTAACTATAACTTATTTAATAATCATCGTACATGAATTCACCAGATGTAATTAGCAGCATTGGCCGTTAATGTTTTATTTTAAAAAACCACAGATCGATTTCGATCACATAATGATCATCTTCAGTGTCCTTCCAACGAGCAATGCATGTCCTGAATGCAACTGCAACGGTAATTTGCAGTGTCAAAGTTTGAAATAAGCGCGTTATTAACGGTTAATAACGGTTGGTTAATAACGCCCATCCCTACAGCGCCGCTGCATGACGTTTGTAAGCAGCGCGCTTATTTCAAACTTTGATACTGTAGGGATGGGCGTTATTAACGGTTAATAACGGTTGGTTAATAACGCCCATCCCTACAGCGCCGCTGCATGACGTTTGTAAGCAGCGCGCTTATTTCAAACTTTGACACTGTAGGGATGGGCGTTATTAACGGTTAATAACGGTTGGTTAATAACGCCCATCCCTACAGCGCCGCTGCATGACGTTTGTAAGCAGCGCGCTTATTTCAAACTTTGACACTGCAAATTACCGTTGCAGTTGCATTCAGGGCATGCATATGCTCGTTGGAAGGACACTGAAGATGATCATTATGTTATCGAAATCGATCTGTGGTTTTTTAAAATAAAACATTAACGGCCAATGCTGCTAATTACATCTGGTGAATTCATCATTGTGTGGTCGTGGAGCACCTCCAAGTAATGGAATCAAACCTCAAAAAAATCATCGTACATGTTCTCTAGCGAATTGTCATCAAAATCCGTGATGGTAGTTGCAATTGTAACCTTCTTCCCGAAAGACTGTTGGTATTCACTGCCGCTGCTTCCATCGCCTCTTCCCTCACTTACCGTAGCACTACCGCTTGCAATGAGTTGTTCGTCATTATCATCCCTATTATTATTATTATGAGTTTGAAACAACAGTATCTAACTTATGCTCATATTTCTGTACCATAACAGATACGAGAAAGCATGCAAATGATTCATCTTCCTACACTAATACCATCTTCATGAAAAAGGGTTTTCGTAACTTCATCTCAACTAATCGCAATACATTAGCAGGATTTGTTAGCAATCGCCGCCCCATCTGACGCTTCACCACACAAATAACGTCACAAAACGCAACTTCGGAGGCATACTGCACCGTCCCTATTGGCGAACCGACAGGTCAAAGTGCAATGTGGCATGGCATACGCAGAGGCCTCTAACGGACGAATGCAGAGTTTTGCAGATGCGTATCACTAGTACAATAAGGGATCTTTACATTATCTGTCATACGATTTTGGTGTATATGTGTTTGTTCGAGCCCAAGAACTTTCCTTGTCAGTAATATTAAATAATATTTTATAATATTTTATTTAGTACCATTATCTCAATAAAAATAGAAAATAATAGTACAACCGCCTCCATAAAATGATCAAATGTTTGTAAATCTATCGGACCAAACTGCGTGGTCATCAGTCCGTAGCTTACAAACTACTTAAACTTAGGTAAACTAACCTAAGGACAACACTCACACGCATGCCCCAGGGAGGAATCGAACCTCCACGGCGAGCTACAGCGCACTCCGCAGCGAGACGCTTTAGACCGCTCGGCTACTCCACCGCGGTCCTCCTCCATACCTCACTGCGAAGGGCATTAGGGGTTAACTCGCAAAAAGTGCGAATGCGTCAATACTTTCAGATTAAAATGTTTTTGAAGCTGCTAGATAAGTCAAGATGCTCGTTCGCATCTTCTGCTTCTTCAGGCGGGACGTTCTGCTATCGTACCATTTTTCACTCCGGCAAATGATAGGCATCTCTTCTATCCCGTAATGTTAATCATAGTCTCCTTTCTCGCCTTAGCAGCGCTATGAATAACGCAGTCAGCCCTGGGAAGATGGTGCGGAATTTTCGCTGACTGCCCCCGCCTCAGCCGCTGGCGCTATTTGCATATCGTTACTGCCAGCCGCCAGGCTAGCACTCGAACCGCGGCGAGCTATCGATTTCAGCTTTGCGCCCATAACGAGGTCGCATCACTTGATTGACAACAAAGGTGCGGGAAAATGGCGGGCCCAAATGCAGAACTTCACCCCAACTTCACAGCTTACTGGAAGTGTGCGCGATATGCAGAACAGCTTAACCGCGGCATCAATCATTACTTGCTAAGGCTTCGCAAGAAATTTAAGTGCTGACGTCATTACGAAGAAGAGAGATTAATACGTAGCGGTGAGATGTCTCAGGAGTCACTGTTCCACTTTCTTCGAGAGAAGTTCCTGAACTAATGGCATTGCTTAACCCTTTACTGCAGTTGTCCCCAACCCCCGCGAACGCTCGCACAGCATCGAAGACAAGATAAAAATTATCGGTAGGTTCAGTGGTTTCACTCGTCAGATGACAAGGTACCGAGTAAAATATATAATAAGATGCAAATATTTCTTATTGCGTAACTATATTTCGGTCGCTGTTCTGAATGCTTTAAAGCTTGCTGCAAATCATATAAAACTCTTCGAGCTTTATGCTAACGATCAGTGAGTCAGCTGTTAACTGAATGCGCATGCTGGGTTACACACCGGGACTTGCCCCTAGTTGAAGTAGGTTTATCGCAATAAATTATTTTTTTTCGGACGCAGGAAAGTTTCATTATACCCTCCCTACAACTCCCTTCAATTAGACGTTGCTGCCGTGGCGGGAGTGAATCATTTTGTTTTGTCATTGGCGTCCACAGGAGTACGAAAAGAAATCCGTTGAACTTTGTTTACAAAATAAATCAATCAAACTTGGCCGTAAACTAAAGACTTAAACTGGAAAGAACACGTAGATAATGTAGTGAGAAAGGGGAACAAGAGACTGCGTTTTATTGGCAGAACCCTTAAAAGACGTAACAGAACTACTAAACAAACTTCATACACTACGCATGTCCGTCCTTTTTTG
Source organism: Locusta migratoria (assembly GCA_026315105.1). Taxonomy (NCBI): domain Eukaryota; kingdom Metazoa; phylum Arthropoda; class Insecta; order Orthoptera; family Acrididae; genus Locusta; species Locusta migratoria. The sequence goes on along the minus strand of CM048746.1, from coordinate 192,121,559 downwards.
GAGTATTGGTGCCCAGTGTGGGATCATTAAAAAAAAAAAAAAAAAAGTTCAAATCAATCGGACCAAACTGTGTGATCATCAGTCCGTAGCCTACAAACTACTTAAATTAGGGTAAACTATTGTATATAAAACTCTTCTGGGTTTTGGACCGCAGTAAATGTAACACCCAGAAGATGGCCACTTGCAATAGTGGCCGAAATGTCGGTGAAGTGTTTGATATTTTGACGATGCGGTCCAAAACCCAGAAGAGTTTTATATACAATGACAACGGCCGCGGAAGCCTTCGTTTAGGGTAAACTAATCTAAGGACAACATACACACCCAAGCCCCAGGGAGGACTCGAACCTCCGACGGCGAGCAACCGCGCACTCCGCAGCGAGGCGCCCTAGACCGCTCGGCTACACCACCGCAGTGTGAGATCCTTATCAGGTGGGTTTGATAGAGGACATCGAAAGATTTCAAAGAAGGGCAGCTCGTTTCGTATTGTCACGTTACAGGGGAGACAGCGTTACCGAAATGATACAGGATCTGTGATGGGAATCATTACAAAAACGGCGCTTATTGCTGCGGCGTGGGCTACTTACGAAACTCCAATCTCCAACATTCTCCTCCTACTGCGAAAATATATTGTTGACTCCCACTTAGGGGCCTACATAGGTAGAAAATATCATCAGCATAAAATACGGGAAATCAGAGCTCGAACGGAGAGATTCACGTGTTCTTCATTCCCGCGCGCTTTCCGAGAATGGAATGGGAGGTAAAAAGTATAAAGGTGTTTCGATGAATCCTCTGCCAGGCACTTAAATTTGTAGAGTATCCGATGTAGATGTAGATACTTTGATCGGCTCTTGTGGGTGGTTATTCGAAATATTTCATGCCGCCTTTCACCTGCTGCCAAATTGTGTTAGTCCCTGCAGTATCTCGTGACGTTTGTTGTTCTTATTGACAATTTATGGGGTCTTACATTAAATGGTATTTTGATAACGAAGGAAGCTTCCTTCCAGAACCGAACTGTGTACTGTCAATGACTTGGTTTTGACAACTAGATGTAACAATGATCTGAAATTTGATTTGATTGTGTGAATTACATGATGTTGTGTTTTCAGCTTAAAGTACCACATATGAACATAGACAGTTCTATACAGAAGTACTTGCTGAAAGTCATACTACTTGTTGTGTCACATTTCTACCATAGATAGTAGCTGATGAGCTCGATGTATATGTGTGCTGTCAGCACTTACAAAATGGCGAACGTTATTACTCCCCATAAAATTCTTCATTTCTGCAGCACTCATTAGTCAACCTACCGCATCCTACCCCCCCCCCCCCCCACCCACCCCCCACCCACCAACCCTTTTGTAACCTCAAGGTTTGTCAAAAAGAAACAAGCCCTAGTAGTATGACGAAAATTTCAAGAAATGCCAATAATTCACAGTAACAAAAAGTTTGTAAATCCCTGCTGACTTGACGCTACAGCAGTATTTAAGCATTTTTCATGTCTTTTTAAGGGACTGCTTTCCTAAAATTGAGGATGAAATCCAGTAGATTAGAAATTCCGTTGAAGTAGATTACTATAAATATTGATAATTTCATCAGGTGAAGAAGTCATGTTAACAGTTTTTACAAATGTTTTTTAAAACAACGCAATTGGTCCTATTCTGGATACATGTTCGGCAAGACTATACAGCAATTGCCAAAACTGCTCTGAAACACAACCTATTTATGTAAACGGGCCTTTTCAACTTCATTCTTTTTCATAAATAAGTAAAGAAACAGACTGAATGTAGTTATTTCAGGCTAGAGTTAACCAGTTTTAAACCAAATAATGACTGTTCTGTTACAAACAGTGAAAAATACCCCACAGAGTTTTTTAACACTGCCTACTAGATTCTGAGTTTTCACATACTTCTTATAATTAAGTGATTACAATAAGAAACTTTATAAAGAAATACAAGCGCCTTCTCTCTTGTATATTTCACTAATAATGCCTACTCTCTCTGTGTGTGCGCGTGCGTGCTTGTTTAGTTGCTGGGCATCACAGATGTTTCTGTACAATGTGTGGGCCGCAGAATAAAAGTGGTTGGGAACCGCTGCTTTAATGCATAGTGTAGCTGATCAGCTATATACCTTATTTTTCTGATTGGCCTTCAACTGATCAACATTTTACCACCAATGCATTTGTAGCTGCTTGTATACATAGTGTTACACATGCAGGTTGCTCGTCCTAGAAATTATAAATTGCAGAGCGCTACTGAATCAGACAGTTAGCTGCATTGAGTAACTCCTAACATGTACGTTTGTTTACTTTAGTTTTCCTCTTTTGCCATGTAAAAGTAGTCAATCACATACTACTGTTGCATTATGAGTTACTTTCTGGAAAGATTAGAGGCATAATAATGACATTTACTGCATATAGCTGACCAGCTATGAACTTTTTGCTGCTCGTAGTGCACAATAATTTTAAGGGTTGTTTTAAACATTTATTCAGTATATATGTACTACGCATTAATTGTGGTAGTTTTTCAACTTCTGATAAAAAGTCATGCACTGAAGGGTTAATTTCTTCCATTAAGTGCACCACTAAATATTCAAACTTCATTGCCCTCTTGCAGTTTTTGTACTTAAAGTTTTAATTTGGGATTAACGTGACTACATTACAGCTAATTTGGTTTCACCACCTTCTTAGCTTTGCTGTAATTATTCTTAACTGTGCTGAATAATTATTGTGAACACAGTATCATTATACATCTCGCTCGCTGTTTTCGTTCCTTAGTTACGCCTATTCACCCCTATTCAGTCCCATCCACAGCCACACGAGCTGCGCGATGTCTGTCTCAGTGTCACACAGTTATTTTAAATACAGAAAACCATGAAACTTCCTGGCAGATTAAAATTGTGTGCCGGAACCGGGACTCGAGCGTGGGACATTTGCCTTTCGCGGGCAAGCGCTCTACCGACTGAGCTATCCTGACAAGACTCACGATGCCGTCTCACAACTTTACTTCCGCCAGTACCTTGCTTCCTACTTTCCAAACTTCACAGAAAGTTCTCCTCCGAAAGTGGCAAAACTAGCACTCCTGGAAGGAACGATATGGTGGAGACATGGCTTAGCCACAGACTAAGGGATGTTTCTAGAGTGAAACTTTCACTCTGCAATGGAGTGTGCGCTGAAATGAAAACCATGTTTGAACCGTGTCTGCTGGAAGTTCTTTTGGGCAAGGTATTGTGGTTTGTCCCTGTCTCTGCTCCCTATGATATAGTTCCATAACTGACTAGCGATGGGAAACCAAAGTTGATCCTAAGGTTCTCTACGATCTCACCCTAGTCGTCACACCTAATGGACAACTTTGGTTTATGGTACCTGAACATTCACCAATGCTGTAAACTGGATGTGAACTAATTATCCTGAAAATTAGCGTACTTTCTACTACTTTTCAACATGATATGTATGCTAAAGGACTTATTCAAATGACTTATTACATTTTTAATTTCGTGATTGCCGTATTTGATAGAAATTTAGCATACATGCTACTACTTTTCAACATCAGATGTATGCTGAAGGACTCATTCCAATGCCAAGTTACATTTTTCATTTCGAGTTGTCGTATTTGATAGAAATATACTATTGTAGTAACAGATGTACATTACCTTTGGGAATCTGCTGTTTGTCGCGGACAGTGCATAAATAGAGAATAAATAGTGGTAGCTCGTGTACTCCCTCCTAATCCCTCCTCTCTGTCCGTATGCTCTTCCCCTTCTGTTTACCTCCGTCTCCCTGTTTTCCACCTCCTCTTCCTCTTATCTTCCCTCCGCCTCTCTACACCCATCCATTACCTCCCATGCCCTCTGCCAATGTCTTCGCGTCCTTTCTGTCTGTTCATCACCTCCCTCCCCTGCATATAAAAAAATCACATATATATTTGCCATATGTAATACTTATCCTTCAAACCATGCAAAGCACGAAACCTTATATAGAGAGTAGGTTGCTCTTGTTTTGAGGGTAAAGTGTGCAAAGTTTCATCAAGGTTAGAATAAAGCTATAGAGTGAAATCTCTTGTAAAGTACACTCCGCCCTGCACCGTGCGAAATCTTATATAGACTGTGCCTTTCCTCTTTCTCAGTGCCATCTACTTAGTGCGATTATGAGTCTAAACCGTCTAGGGAGACACTCACACACAAAAAAATTACAACAAATTCGGCCCAGTATTTTTCCCCTTTATTGTTATTTTGAAACCTATGGCTCAGTATTTTAGGAGTAGTTCAGAGACATACGTGTAGTTCTTTCAACACGTTTGTATCGCGCCTCTTTCATAGACGCTTGGTCGAACTTAAATCTCTTCGTGGATTATTATGGAAAATAATAAACTGCACAATATTGGAATAAAATTAAATAGACGAAAAAGTTTGAAAACACTGTTAATTCGTACGTAAATTTGGTAAACACGTGTAATATAAATAAACGGTAGAATCAAGGAACTTTTGAAGCATAATGTAATAATAATTTCTTGTGAATCAGTGGCCTAGTGCAAGTATTTCCAATGGACACCACTTCAGCGACTTGCATGTCCCTGAACTACCACAGTTATCGAACCAAGGAAAAGGACCTACAGTTCAATGTGAAAGCCCGACCACGTGCATTACCACGTGCTTTTCCTGGCGACTCCTCCCATTGTTGATACGTCAAGGCTAGGTTCAAACATAGAGTGAAAATATCACTAACCCGAATTTGTTTCTAACCTATCGCTTTTCAGTCGAGCAAGCCCAGATTTGATGTCGAAACGCCGTGTACTCTATTCGATACCTGCCCGACATCGTTAACAAAATGTAATTTGCAATAAAAATATTCAGGTTATTAATCTAAATGTGGGTTTTGGCTTCTTAGAGGCTGTCAGGACCAGATCTTTAGTTTACGGCAGGTAATGGAAAAGTGCCATAAGTGGAACAGGAAATTGTATCTATGTGTTATAGATCTAGAAAAGGCTTATGACCGTGTTCCTAGGAGGAAGTTACTGCAGTTCTACAAGATTATGGTATAGGAGGCAAACTTCTGCAGGTAATTAAAGGGCTTTACGTAGACTGTCAGGCAGCAGTTAGAGTAGATGGCAAATTAAGCTCATGGTTCAGGGTAGTTTCAGGGGTAAGACAAGGCTGTAACCTGTCACCACTGCAGTTCATCCTATTCATGGAACATATGCTGGAAGTAGTAGACTGGCAGGGCGGGATTAAAATAGGTGAAAACAAAATAAGCAGACTTGCATACGTGGATGACTTAGTTGTAATGGCCGATTCAATTAAAAGGTTACAAACTAATATCTCAGAGCTCGATCAGAGGTGCATGGATTTTGATATGAAGATCAGCGTCTCCAAAACGAAAGTAATGTCTGTGGGAAAGAGATTTAAACTGTGTGCTAAATAGCAGGAACAACATTAGAACAGGTACACAGTTTCAAGTAGTTTGGATGTATTTTCTCACAGGATGGCAACATAGTGAATGAACTGGAATCGAGGTGCAGGAAATCTAATGCAGTGAGTGCTCAGCTAAGGTCTACTCTCTTCTGCAAGAAGGAAGTCAGTCCCAAGACTAAGCTTGCAGTGCACCGCTCTATCTTTCGACCAACTTTGTTGTATGGAAGTGAAAGTTGGGTGGATACAGGTTACCTTATTCACAAGGTAGAGGTTACAGATATTAAAGTAGCAACAATGATTGCAGGTAATAATAGATGGGAACGATGGCAGGGGGGTGTCCATAATGAGGAAATCAAAGAAAAACTGGTAATGAACACCATAGATGAAGCAGTTAAAAGGCGCTCCAGTCGCGGTCTGAACGGCCACTACGGTCGGGGGTTCGAATCCCCCCTCGGGTATGGATATTTGTGCCGTCCTAGTTCGTAAGTAGTTCATAAGTAGTTTGTAAGTTTAGGGACTGATGAACCCGTAGTTAAGTCCCATAGACTATACAAACAATTGAACTTTTTTATTTGAAGTAGTTAGAGGGAACAGAGATGGTGGGGTCATGTTACTCGCATGGGAGAAGCAAGGTTACCTAAGAGACTCATGAGCTCGGCAGCGGAGCGTAGACCAAAAAGAAAGTACTTAGATTCGGTGAAGAATGATTTTGAAGTAAAAGGCATAAATCAGACAAGGCATCAATGTTAGCATTGAATAGGGGATCATGGAGGAATTTTATTAGAGGTACTATGCTCCAGACTGAAAGTTGAAAGGCATAATCAGTCTCTAATGATGATGATGATGCTGATGATTAATCGAAATAAAAACCATCCTCTCTTATAAGTTGGACTAAATCACGCATAGCGTCCAAATTTTACCGAGATTTGGTGAGTACTTTCTGAGTTCATAGCAGACAAACATCGTGGCAGGGGATTTCTACAGAAAGTCGACGCAACATTCGATCGAAATCAGAATCCCACATGTCAGACTCTCTCCTTGTCATCTTTCCACCCTCACCACCAACCCAATGTCAGGTATAATCTCTTACACCGAAACACTTCACATCAAGAGAGTGGTGTGCGTAAGAAATTTAGTTGGAATCCAACAAGTGGTTAATGAGATGTGGAACTTGCATAACACTAAAGCACAGTTCGGCAACCGGTGGCTAGCGGGCCGTATCCGAGCCGCGTTCATCTTCAGTACTGTTCGCGGAAGGAACGGAGAGAGCGAGAGCGAGAGAGGGGGGGGGGGGGGGTGACGGTACTGTAATTCGCCCGGGGCGCGTTTTCGGATGTTTCCGCCGACGCTCGACTCGCCCCGGCTTCGTAGCTCTGAATATAGACCAGTGAAAGTTTTGCTTACATCGTGCATACGTAATCCCATTTCGCCGCCTCTGGATTTTAACAACAAAGAGAAATACGTTGCCGTCTGAGCGCGAAGTTCTGCCCCATCTGCGCTTGTGCGTAAAGGTGTAGATGGTAAACTAATTTCACGCCTTGATGACTGCTGACAACGCACCCACGTTAGCTACTGCCGTTACAAACGGACAGATCATAGAAGTAGGTACCAGGCAACAATGACACGAAAATAAATTAGTCACTATATGGAACTCATTGTTCCTTGGGGGCAATCTAAATCAATTCACACAAGTATACAGCCAAAATCGCGTTTTTCATCTATTTATGGATGACCGATTTCCACGTTCACAGACGTCATCTTCTGAGCTCCTATATTTTACAATGTCATCATATCTTATATAGTTTTACCTACATCCTTTCATTACATCTTTCATGGAATAGTTGTATACAAACATTGATGGTGGAGTTGAACATATTATTGGATCTACATGTCCACTCCAGTTGCACAAGAGTCACTTATTGACTTATTGACTCTTGTGCAACCAGTGTGGACATGTATACTGTAGATCCAATGAGATGTTCAACTTCACCATCAATGTTTGTATACAACTATTCCATGAAAAATGTAATGAAAGAGTGTAGGTAAAACCATATAAGATATGACATAGTAAAATGTAGGAGATAAATAAATGAAAAACGTGATCTTGGATGGAAACTTGTGTAAATTTGTGACTGCTAGAGAAATTTCCCATTCTGAACAACCGAAGCAGTAGCCACAACTCTGTGAAGAAATTAGATATATGTCGTGGGGTCAGGCATTTATTTTTCCATGGTATCATTTCAGGGTGCTTTTCATCCCGTTTTCAGATATTTATAATTTATTTACCGTATATTTCCGAAGATAACACGATGGCTGAATCATTAAAAAAGGCCCCAAAAACCGAAATCGCCTCATATGATGGTACAAAACAAAATTATATTGAAATTTAGTCCGAAATTGGTAATTTCGCAGATGTGTTGCATAGCGCAGCTTCGACCTCCAAACGATATATATCGAAGCGGTTAAGTATCGAAATGATACGTATCGAACAGGCGAATATTACGATTTTTATGAATATGTCGTGATTTTAAATGATGTGGTTAGACAGGAAGAGTACAGCTTTCTGGGTAATTTACAAGACAGCTTACACTCGAAATAGCTCGGCCTGAACTGATATATATCGAACGTACAACTGTAAATCGATTTAGTGTTTTTGAACCGTAGATTCAGCCGCTACACGCCCTCACGTACGAAATAAAAACTCCTTGTTTAACCTGTACCTAACCTTCTTAAGGTTACGCTACAGATAACTTTTTTTGAAAGTGAAAGGTTGGTTAGGTATAGGACAAAGACAAAAAAATTTTAGCGCTAATCTCCGGTTCAGGAACATTGGCTTATTCCATACAAATCACTTCGAAATTATCGATTCGATATATATCGTTTGGAGGTCGAAGCCAAGCTATAGCTGCGCTATTATGCAGCACATCTGCGATATTACTCTGATGAAATTTACATCGTGGAGGAATGATTTACGAAAACAAAGTTTTGAGCAATTTTTTTAAAAAAAATATTTCCTTTTCGAGCTTTATTAATTTACTGAGTGGACAAGGGTACATACGATAACCTATATGTCATAAAGAAGGAATGGAATTAATTATTGCCGGCCGCGGTGGCTGAGGGGACTGAGGCGCTCCAGTCACGGTTTGCACGGCCACTACGGTCGGGGGTTCGAATCCTTCCTCGGGCATGGATATTTGTGCCGTACTTAGTATAAGGTAGTTGATAAGTAGTTTGTACGTTTAGGGACTGATGACCCCGTAGTTAAGTCCCATAAGCTTAACAAACATTTAAAAAATTAATTATTTACAATGCAGCTTGATTTTAAAATGACGCTTGTAAAAAAAATTTTCTATATATCCAGAGTCGCACTGAAACTATTACAGTAAATTTACGTACAGAGCAGTGAAAGCGTTAGAATATTTCGGAGCTATACCCAACAATTCCGGCTTCCTTCGAAATCCTTTATCTTCTGTTCTCGGGCAATTTCGTGTGCTTTCACCCGCATAATATGTGCATCGGCGAGATTAAATGTCGTCTCGGCGAAAGAAATTACTTTTTCTTTTTTTCAACTTCGCGGTGTAAAAACCAACATGCTTCTTCACGATCGGATACAACGTAGCACTACACGCACGAAAGTTCAAAAGCAGTCCGCAGAAACTGAAAAAGAGTGAAATCCAGGTGTACCAATCACGAAAACTACTTATGGCGACGTCTAACGGCATTTTTCGGAACTTCCTGAAGCTTTGTCTCCGAATCTATGTCGAAGGCGTATTTTTAGAGCCCGAAACCGAAAAACAAGTGCTGCATGCATTCGGGTAAATAGGTAACTTTGGGGTCGTCTTATAGGCCAGGTACATGCTTAAACTATTAAATCTTGATGAAAATTTGTACCTCGTCTTACCTGAAGGTCGTCTTATCTGTGGAAATATACGGTATGTCATGGACATAGTTTCTATAGTGAAGTCGTTCAAGACAGATATTGTAAAATCTCATACAAAAAATTTTATATGAATAATGGGTGAACGTAAATGTCTGTAATTTCAAAAAGCATAATTCGCTGATGTTGCTCGTCGAAAAATGAGTGACATCCATATCGATGGACTATGCTGTAAACCTTAACTTTACGGACGTTACAGTTATGACTTCATGAGCCAGGCTCACTACTGTGCCGCGGCGGAGTGGCCGAGCGCATTGAGGCGCTATGATCTGATGCGCGAGGCACTCCCCGTCGGGGATTCGAATCCTTCCTCGGGCCAAGGGCATGGATGTTTGTGTCTTCTATAGTATAAGGTAGTTCATAAGTAGTTTGTAACTTTAGGGACTGATGACCTCGCAGTTAAGTCCCTTAGGTTTAACAAACATTTGAACATCGCTGCTGTTGCGTCGCTTGATGAGTGAAGCATGCCCTCAGTTCACCAAAGATTGTGAACGTCAGCACTTATACAAACAATGACTTTTTGAAAACACATATATACAAAATTAATGCAGAAATTTACTTGAGGAACCAGGTAGCAAGTACAGCCGGTAGAGTCAATTATCGTGAAAATAGATTGATGGAAGAGGTTGAGAAAATTCGGAGGTACTACGTTATTATTCATTACTTACTGAAGATGATGGTATGAAATTTATTGAGCGAGAAATCCCTCAGTGTGGTTTGGCCACCTTGTTCTAAGCCTTTTTAGTCGACTTCCGTGTCAATGATGATAATGATAAGTTCAGACAAAAAGATGTCAGAAACCTTCGAAATATGGTTCTACAGACGAATGAAGAAAATTAGATGGGTAGATTACGTAACAAATGAGGAGGTGCTTAACCGAATTGGGGAAAAAAGAAGTTCCTGGCATATCCTGACGAAGGGATAGATTAGTGGGACAAATTCTTAGACATCAAGGAATCGTCAACTTAGCATTAAAAGGAAGTGTGCGGGGAAAACTGGTAGAGGGAGACCGAGGGACGAATAGAATAAGCAGATTCAAAGAGATGCAGGTTGCCGACCGTATTCTCAGATGAAGAGACTTGTACAAGACAGGGTAGCGTGGAGAGCTGCATTATACAAGTCTGTGGACTGAACAGCACAACAACAGTAAAAAGAAGCCGTTTCTGTAAAGATTTTAAAAAATACTTATTGAAAAAGGTTACAATATCGGTCTGTCGGAATGAGCAGCTCAAAGTATGAAATACAAGTAATATTAAAAACAACACTATTTTGGAATAGCTCCTATTACACTACTGGGTATTAAAATTGCTACACCAAGAAGAAATGCAGATGATAAACGAGTATTCATTCCAGAAATATATTATATTAGAACTGACATGTGATTAAATTTTCACGCTATTTGGGTACATAGATCTTGAGAAACCAGTACCCAGAACAAACACCTCTGGCCGTAATAACGGCCTTGATACGCCTGGCCATTGATTCAAACAGAGCTTGGATGGCGTGTATTGGTACAGATGACCATGCAGATCCAACACGATACCACAGTTCATCAAGAATTGTGACTGGCGTATTGTGACGAGCCAGTTGCTCGCCCACCATTGACCAAACATTTTCGTCTGGTGAGAGATCTGGAGAATGTGCTGGCCAGGGCAGTAGTCGAACATTTTCCGAATCCAGAAAGGCCCGTAAACGACCTGCAACATGCGGTCGAGCATTATCCTGCTGAAATGTACGGTTTCGCAGGGATCAAATGTTCAAATGTTTGTTAAGCTTATGGGACTTAGCTACGGAGTTATCAGTCCCTAAACTTCCAAACTACTTATCAACTAGCTTATCCTAAGGACGACACAAGTATCCATGCCCGAGGGGGGATTCGAACCCCCGACCGTAGTGGCCGTGCAGACCGTGATTGGAGCGCCTCAGTCCCCTCGGCCACCGTGGCCGGCTCGCAGGTATCAAATGAAGGGTAGATCCACGGGTCGTAACACATCTGAAATGTAACGGCTACTGTTTAAAGTGCCGTCGATGCGAACAAGAGGTGACCGAGACGTGTAATCAATGGCACCCCATATCATCACGCCGGGTGATACGCCAGTATGGCGATGACGACGAATACACACTTCCAATGTGCGTTCACCGCGATGTCGCCAAATACGGATGCGACCATCATGATGCTGTAAACAGAACCTGGATTCATCTGAAAGAATGACGTTTTGCATTCGTACACCCAAGTTCGTCGTTGCGTACACCATCGAGGACGCTCGTGTCTGTGATACATCGTCAAGGGTAACCGGAGCCATGGTCTCCTAGCTGATAGTCCATGCTGCTGCAAACGTCCTCGAATTTTTCGTGCAGATGGTTGTTATCTTTCAAACGTCTCCATTTGTTGACTCAGGGATCGAGACGTGGCTGCACGATCTGTTACAGCCATGCGATAAGATGCCTTCCATCTCGACTGCTATTGATACGAAGCTGTTGAGATCCAGCAGGGTATTTCGTATTGGTCTCCTGAACCCATACTATATTGCGACGAACGCGAGAAGCAATGTCGCGATGGGCTACAATCCGATCTTTAGCAAAGTCGGAATCGTGATGGTACGCATTTCTCCTCCTTACACGAGGCAACACAACAACGTTTCACCATGCAACGCCGGTCAACTGCTGTTTGTGTATGTGAAATCGGTTGGAAACTTTCCTCGTGTCGCGACCGGCACCAACTTTGTGTGAATGCTCTGAAAAGCTAACCATCTAAGTATCACAGGATCATCTTCCTGTCGGTTAAATTTCGTGTCTGTATCACGTCATATTCGTGGTGTAGCAATTGTAATGGTCAGGAGTGTATTATGTGAGTGTACAATCCAACATTGTGGGCGCAGAAGGCAAAGCAATTTTTTATTTTATTTTATCTATTTTTAATTATTTTTTACGCGTAGTTCAGTTGCTTGCGGACGTTGGTTGGAACTTGTTCTTCGTTATTCTATGCGCATTGAGGCTCTACGCTCCGATGCGCGAGGCCTCTTCTCGGCGTGCTTTCGAATCCTCCCTTGGGCCTGGACGTTTGTGCTGTCTTTAGTATAAGTTAGTCTTGGTATGTAGTTGGAAGTTTAGGGACGCATGACCTCGCAGTTAAGTGACATATGCTTAAAAACAATTGAACAATTTTTTGACTCATTTTCATTTTTCTTTCTCTTTTTATTTGATTTTGTAGCGTCTTCTGACTATGACTTCCTCTTGGTCGCAGCTGTAACTGTATACCGGCAAGAGAACGGCAGTATTTACGTATCCACACAGAAACTGTGATTTTCCTGTGGCATACACTCGAATATACAAGGTGTTACAAAAAGGTACGGCCAAACTTTCAGAAAACATTCCTCACACAAAAAGAAAGAAAATATGTTACATGGACATGTGTCCGGAAACGCTTAATTTCCATGTTAGAGCTCATTTTATTACTTCAAATCACATTAATCATGGAATGGAAACGCACAGCAACATAACGTACCAGAGTGACTTCAAACACTTTGTTACAGGAAATGTTCAAAATGTCCTCCGTTAGCGAGGATACATACATCCACCCTCCGTCGCATGGAATCCCTGATGCGCTGATGCAGCCCTGGAGAAAAGCGTATTGTATCACAGCCGTCCACAATACGAGCACGAAGAGTCTCTACATTTGGTACCGTTGGTACAGGGGTTGCATAGACAAGAGCTTTCAAATGTCCCCATAAATGAAAGTGAAGAGGGTTGAGGTCAGGAGAGCGTGAGGGCCATGGAATGGGTCCGCCTCTACCAATCCACCGGTCACCGAATCTGTTGTTGAGAAGCGTACGAACACGTCGACTGAAATGCTCAGGAGCTCCATCGAGCATGAACCACATGTTGTGTCGTACTTTTAAAGGCACATGTTCTAGCAGCACTGGTAGAGTATACCGTATGAAATCATGATAACGTGCTCCAGTGAGCGTAGGTGGAAGAACATGAGGCACAAACAAGACATCACCAACAATCCAATTCCAATTCAATTGGGCCAACTGGCGGTGAATCGAGAAAGTACAGTGCATACTAACGAAAGAATTGGGTATTTTGACAATTGTCTGCACGAATTATTTCAATTTACAGCCGGCCGCGGTGGCGGAGGGGACTGCGGCGCTCCAGTCACGGTCTGCACGGCCACTACGGTCGGGGGTTCGAATCCCCCCTCGGGCATGGATATTTGTGCCGTCCTTAGGATTAGCTAGTTCATAAGTAGTTTGTAAGTTTTGGGACTGATGACCCCGTAGTTAAGTCCCATAAGCTATACAAACATTTGATTTTATCAATTTACATTTAAAGAGAAATACTAAAATGAGCTCTAACATGGAAATTAAGCGTTTTCTTTCTTTGTGTGTGAGGAATGTTTCCTAAAAGTTTGCCCGTACCTTTTTGTAACACCGTCTGTTTTTTCGAACATGCCGAAAGTACAGTCACCATGTGTATCGCCCTAAATCACTGTATTTTGAATCCTCAGATTTCGATTTCAAAGTTACATCACACCTTTCCGTACGAATTTCATGTGACTATCGTGCTGATAAAACTGTAAAAATCGAAGTTAAGGACACAGTTATCAGAGGTGATATTGCGGTCACTTCTTTGGTGAACTGAAAAACACATAAGACAACTCTTAAGTACAGCATAGATGCCTTGAAACAATGTACAGTGGCTTGCGATATAGAAGCTGAACGGGTACGTACACAGGTGCAAACAATAGCTACGGTGAATTGCGAATTCCTTTAACCGACTGCGCCACGCTGTGTGCCTGCTCAAATTGGTGTACTCGCGTGCCGACAGTGCGACCCGCGCTACGGGCAGCGGCAGCTGCAGAACACGGCCCGGTGTCCGTGTGTGTGTGTGGTGTGTGTGTGTGTGTGTGCCTTTGTGCGGCGACGTCACGCAGGCGAGGCGGCTGATGAAAAATACACAGGCGCGGTTCCCGGCCGCCCGACTGCCTCATCACGTAGTAATGGCGGCCGCCGCTCACTCCAACGGCGCCACCGTCGCACCGATACCGCCACAACCTTTCACCCGCGGCCCGCCTTAACCATTCGCCACAGGGAAGGTCGCGGAGTAAGCAGCGTGTTGCTTGTGTGGGGCGACTGCGGTTCCCTACCCTTACTGCATTACTCAATTTACCTTTCCAAATAATTGATTCGATGAGTGTATGTTCGCCTCCGTAGTCCTGTTGACTCCAATCTACGTATATATACATACTCTGCAAATCACATTCAGGTGCCTGATAGAGAGTTCATTAACCACTTTCATAACTTCTCTCTACCGTTCCATTCTCTAATAGAGCGCGGGAAGAAAGAACACCTAAATCGTTCCCTTTTCGATCTGATTTCTCTTATTTTATTGGGATGGTCATGTCTCCCTAAGTAGGTGGGTGCTAGCAAAATATTTTCACATTCAGAACTAAAAGTCGGTGATTGAAACTTCGCAAACAGATCACGCCGCAATGAATAACGTCTCTCTTTTAATTATTTCCACCCCAATTCGTGCAACATTTCCGTGACGCTTTCCCCCCCTCCCCCCCCCCCGTAACGTGATAAAACAAAACGAGTTGCCCTTCTCTGAACCTTCTCAATGTCTTCCGTCAGTCCCACCTGGTGAGGGTCCCTCAATGGTCAACAGTACTCCAGGAGAGGACGCACGAGTGTAATGTAGGCAGTCTATTTGGTGGAGCTGGTGCATCTTCGAAGCGTTCTGCCGATGAAACGTAACCTTTGGTTCGCCTTCCTCACAATATTTTCTATGTGTTCTCTCCAGTCAAAGTTGTTCGTAATTGTAACTCCTAGGTATTTGGTAGAATCTACGACCTTAAGGTTTGATTGATCTATCGCTTAATTAAAGTTCAGCGGATTTCTTTTAGTGGTCATGTGTATTATTTCACACTTTTCTTTATTTAGTGTCAATTGCCAGTTTTCGCACCATGCAGAAATTTTGTCTAAATCACTTTGCAGTTGCTTTTGATCCTCTGTTAACTTTACTAACCGATAAACGACAGCATCATCCGCGAACAGTCTAAGGGAGCTATTCAGATTGTCTCCTAAATCGTTTATAAACACGAGGAAGAGTAGGGGACCTATAACGCTTCCCTGAAGCAATAATTGCTGTCTAATTTTTGTTCAGATGTTTGTTAAGCTTAATCGACTTAAATGCGAGTTCATCAGTCACTAAACTTACAAACTACTTATGAACTAACTTATATTAAACACAACACAAACATCCATGCCGGAGGGGGGGATTCGAACCCCAGACGGGGAACGGCCTCGCGCATCGTAGCATAGCGCCTCAATGCGCTCGGCCACTCCGCCGCAAAATGTAAATCTATCGGGCCAATCTGCGTGGTCATCAGTCAGTAGCTTACAAACTACTTAAACTAAGGTAAACTAACCTAAGGACAACACACACACCCATGCCCCAGGCCGTGGCGGAGTGGCCGAGCGGATTGAGGCGCTGTGCTCCGATGCGCGAGGCCGCTCCCCGTCGGGGGTTCGAATCCCCCCTCTGGCATGGATGTTTGTCCTGTTTTTAGTATAAGGTAGTTCATAAGTAGAATAAAACTTTCACTCTGCAGCGGAGTATGCGCTGATATGAAACTTCCTGGCAGATTAAAATTGTGTGCCGGAACCGGGACTCGAACCTGGGACCTTTGCCTAACGCGGGCAAGCGCACTACCGACTGTGCTATCCCGACACGACTCACGATGCCGCCTCACAACTTTACTTCCGCCAGTACCTCGCCTCCTACTTTCCAAACTTCACAGAAGTTCTCTTGCAAACACGCAAGACTAGCACTCCTGGAAGAAAGGATATGGTGGAGACATGGCTTAGCCACAGCCTAAGGGATGTTTCCAGAATGAAACTTTCACTCTGCAGCGGAGTGTGCGCTGATATGAAACTTCCTGGCAGATTAAAATTGTGTGCCGGAACCGGGACTTGAACCTGGGGTCCCAGGTTCGAGTCCCGGTTCCGGCACACAATTTTAATCTGCCAGGAAGTTTCAGTTCATAAGTAGTTTGTACGTTTAGGGACTGATGACCCCGCAGTTACATCCCATAATCTTAACAAACAAACCATGCCCTAGGGAGGACTCGAACCTCCGACGGCGAGCAACCGCGCGCTCCGCAGCGAGGCACCTTATGCCGCTCGGCTACTCCACCGCGGCCACTCCGCCGCGACTCTCAAGTTTTGTACAAGTTTTCCTTTCCTTAGCCTAAGGCAGGGGTAGACAACCACAAAGACTTCTCGATCTACAATTGTATCAAAGAAATGTACATCTTTTAAAATACCGTAATTGCTATATATTTTATTTTTCAATACTGTAAAATGTAAAATCAAACTTTATATCATCACTATTTGTTCAAAACATAAAAAAGTATTTTATAATATTTTAAAGTATAATCGAACATTTAATGTAAAACTTGAGTACATGTTCTATTAACCGTAATATTTGGTGTACAAATAGTAACAATCGGACAGTCAAACTTGTTCTGTGTTTACTTTTTTTCTAAAATCATATTTCAAAACAATGTTTCGCGCAGGTAAGTAGAAGAAAAAAAAACACATTTTTTTCTAATTGCGACATTAACCCTTACAATGTATTGCTCTTGATGAATTACAGGCCAAAAATTTCTGGGTTTTGCAACACTATCGAGATACAAATCATTTTAATGATATTATTTTAAGTTCCAGAGCTTCCCTATCAAATCCATAAACGTTTTGAGTGTAAGAAGATATATTAATTGTTGAAGTTTGGTAGATATCACAGAAATATTTTTGAAAATATGAAAACCGAACATTGAAGACATCATTCAAAGTGACGATTTAATCGCAAAATATATCGTACATACACCGTAAAAACGCAGAAGTTCGTAGATCGCCATAAGGGCTCGGAAGAAGTTAATATTCTAACCTCCTTGAACAGTACTGAGACACGAAAGTAGCCGCCTTTTGCAGATACATACTGAGTCAATACTATACACTCTACAGAAATGAATGACATATTGTAGCAAGGATTGGAGTGCAGGTAGCAGCTGACTGAACTAATTTGGGAAAAAAAAGTTTTAGAGTTTCAAGGTCGATGTTACTATCAATTTTATGTGATTGTTTATAAGTAAACTTGTGACGAACAAGCGCGCATTTTCGGTGCTACAGAAAACGATGGTGAGTTTTATTCAACAACGTTTTCTGCTGTACTCTCAGTAGCCATGCGAACTACCTAATTAGCACTGACGACTACCGGTAGATGGCAATCGACGTGTTGCCGACCATATAAGTTAAGGCGTAAGGTGAGCATTGTATCGTGTGTTCTTTCATTTCTCCTAAATCCAAAATGATCTACCCGATAACGGCTTTTCCAGCCTTTACATTCTTCTGTAAACAATTCATGTTAAAATTTTTGCAAGCATGACTTGTAAAACTGATGGTTCTGTAATTTTCATACTATTTTACACACCAGGTGAATCATTTATGTCATAGCTGGATCCGCCAAAGACTTCAGTATTTGTGATGGAATGTCATCTACTTCAGGGTTCTTATTTCGATTTAGGTCTTTCAGTGCTCTGTCAAATTCTTCTCAAGTATAGTGCTTTCTACCTTATCTTCATCTATTTCCTTTTCTCTTTCTACAATATTGTCTCGAAGTTGGTTTCTTTTGTAGAGTCCCTATAAACATTCTTTCCGTTATACAGCCTTCCCCTATTTGCTCAGAATGGTTTTCCATCTCAGCAGTTCATATTCATATGCAGATGATTTTCCTGTCTCCATATACCTCTTTTTTAATTTCGTATAGTCGGTATCTGTCTTTCCCCTAGTTATAAATTCCTCTACAGATTTTCATTTTACCTCTAGCCATTCCTACTTAGCCATTTTGCTCTTATATTTATAATCTTCTGGTCCCGCTCCGACGTATATGTCATTTTGAGACATTGTAAATTATTAATGCCAAAGACGCTGCTTTTTAATAAATTATTTAATCCGACAGGCCTGTTTAGGCTTGAATGCTATCGTCAGGTGTACTGTAAAATACATAGGTGGGTATATCATTTACTTTGACACTAAATTGTCAATTACATATATAATAAACCCACTAAACCCACATAAACAACCACACGCAAAGAAATCACACTGTCAAGAGAAACACCTAAGAAAGGATAACACACACACACACACACACACACACACACACACACACATATATATATATATATATATATATATATATATATATATATATATATATATAGGAACAGTATCTCGCAAAATTCATAAAATACTGAAACGCAGTAACAAATAATTCGCATATCAATCTCAGCATAATCTTAGAACCCTACTGCACTCAGGACAGGTAAAACCATCCATATATTTAAATCTCGGAATTAATAAAATTCAATGTAAGCAATGCGGAAAGTTTTATATAGGTTGCACGGGAAGAAGCTTCATAATTCGATTTCGAGAGCATGTTCGTAACAGCGAAAACAACTAGTTCACTTTCTTCCATCACTTGCAGCGAGAACAACCCATAGCAGAAGATATAGAGCAGGCCATCGAAATTTTACATATGGAGCTATAATGAACGTTCTTGAAGAGGTTGAAATGAATTTACACACACAAGTTTTCCCTGAACAAATTTTAAATGAACAAATCGAAATGGAGCACAGGCGTTACTTGGAAAATTTAATTAGTATCATTCTTCCAACAAGATAGACAGAATTTACAAGTACGTCAGAGATTTTATTCTTACGAAATTAAAAGTAATCACTGGTAAGCATTTAATTACAACTAAAATATCGTAAATTATTACGATCTATAAACACCACAAAATTACACCAGAATTAATTCCACAAACTACTGTGTGGTTAATCAATAATGTACAAGTGTGGAAACAAATACTGACAGACCATTAAGACCAGATATGCTGTAAATAATAGCAAAGAAATAATTGCATTGTAAACTTGTAATATTGCTGACATTTCTGTCAAAATAGCTGTCACGAACCAACAACATCAGAAATATATATATATAAGAGTTACAACAACAGTTCTTTTACATATGTAAATAAGAACCAATACATGTAAGAGAAGCAGCGATCTTACAAGGGTAAGAAGAGCTACCAATGTATGTATAAAGTACAATTGTCCTGTTAAATTAAATAGTATACCCACCTTTGTATTTTACAGTACACCTGACTATGGCATTCACGCCGAAACAGGCCTGTCGGATTAAATAAATAATTAAAAAGCAGCGTCTTTGGCATTAATAATTTACAATTTTTCACTTACTTACAAACTACTTAAATTAATTTACGGTATGGACAACACACACACACACACACCATTGCATTGCCGGATGGAGGACTCGAACCTGCGACTTGAGCGGTCTCCCATTCTGGTTATTTTTAGGAAATTGTTTCAATAACTGGACATTCAAACATAGATAAACATAGAAGAATAAAGCAAAACATTCAATTTTGTTAAGAAGACTAAGTGAGGATTTCACGAAAAAATTAATTCATAAATACTAAATGTATTACTTGATGTGGCGTGGCTGCAAAGCATCGTTCAACAAACTTGCCTCCACATTTTCAACTGTGGATCCCATGGAACATTTGTTTATTTTATTTAACTGACAAGACTACGCAGCTCTCTTGTTGTAGTAGTAACATGTGCTCTTACTGTAAGTGCGAGATTCGTGTATTATAAAATGATTTTCGGATGATCTATGATAGATTTCAACGAAACAGTCGTCATAAATGTGGCAAAATTTAAAAAAAAAAAAATAATAAAAAAAGATCACGGCCACAAACGCTCATTATTAACATGAACAATAGACCTCGCCTAGCAATATGTACAACTGTATAGAGCAAGGAAAGTATAAAAATTTAAAAGAAAATCAGTGGAAGAAAGTAATACTCTTTCTAGAAAATGTGAAGAGTGATTAGAGTTGGTTAATCTAGAAAAAATTTAAACAATTATGTTGCCTCATCTGCATTCAGAGAACCATAGCAGTCAGGGAGCGTAATGAACCGTAACACAGTCGTGCTCTTCTCACTCTGTAAGCGAGTGCAAAGGTCGAAAACATTTCTGGTGTTTACTATTGTTCCAAAATTCCGTACTGAGAGCTAACAGATAGTAAAAAATGTTAATATGGCCATTGTTGTTGGATGGTTTTTGAAAGCAAATATCTGTGATTCTGGAAGACGAAGCTAGAAGACACCCGGTAAACAGGATACCTATTAAGCGTGGCAGTTCGCATTTATGGGGCGTTCTTTACACGTGATCACTTCCTGCATAATCAGAACCGCCACCCGTTAAACTTAGCCGCCTTCGGTACTCTCAGGAAATGGAATTTTATACGGGCGGATTGTAGACTCCTTTCAGTACCCACTCTCCCAAACGATATTGGATTCCCCTCACTTCATACGAAAGCTGCGGTTACTGAGCGCAGCGAGTTTTCCTTTAGCTTTTCAGCGCCAGCTACGTAACTTGGGCAGTACCGTGGCTATACTACTTTACCTTTTGAGCAAATGGACGTATGTAGTTCCTATTAATCAGCTAATGTACCTCTGCGTACTTTCTGGAGCTTTAAGTACAACCTTACTAAACATAAGCTACTGCAGTAAACATTTTTAATATAAAATCGATTGTTACTGTTATCAGTCAACCCAGAGTCCCTAAAAAAATTGTTTGATTAATTACTTACACCAGTACAGAACAATAAAATATTTATGGGATACGGTCTTAACCATGGAAGCAGTAGTTAAACATGTTTATACCTTCATAGAAAGGACGAGTCCGAATAGGAGCTACCTCTCTCTATTACCGTCTCCACTATAAAACGTTACTTAGATTGTAAGTTACCTTATTAAAATCAAAACTTTCATTGTAACAAGAAGAACTTTAAGATTAGTGTTACTAACTCTAAGAATTTACTGTAAAACCAAAACCACGTTCAATAGTATCTTCTCTACTGGGCCAGCAGCATATACAAGGTCAAAATATGACATTATCGTAATGTAGAAATCCAAGTTTGCTGCTAACAATACTTATTCAGCTTGTGCAAATTGACTCCAGTACAAGATGGTTTCGGCTTATGCCATTTTAAAGTAGACCTGGTGATGTATAATAAAATAATTACCAACGTTTACAATATACAATTATGTATAAAAAGTTTTAAAAATTATCATTACAAATTCACTTACGTTTAAGTTGTACTGACGTCCATAAAACATATTAGAGTTAGTGTCTTTTTGTGACAAGATGGTATAGTCACGTTTTATCTCGTCAATTTTTTTATTTGACAGATATAGACACTGTTTACTCTGTTGATGCTTTATGTTTACAGTAAAATATATCTGTGCCAGTCAGAGGGTGTACTCGTGTGTCGTGGATAATACAATAGCAGAGAAAAACATCGTTTCTATTTCTTGTGTGAAATTTTTATCCGTTTTCCTTTTCCAAAATTTCAATAAAGTTCTCTAAATAATTTTTATCATTTAAATCTGTTTGTTCGTTGAGAATATCAAAATGTTCAAATGTTTGTAAAGTCTATGGGACTTAACTACGGGGTTATCAGTCCCTAAACTTACAAACTACTTATGAACTAACTAAGGACGGCACAAATATCCATGCCCGAGGGGGGATTCGAACCCCCGACCGCAGTGGTCGTGCAGACCGTGACTGAAGCGCCTCAGTCTCCTCGGCCACCGCGGCCGGCTGATAATATCAAATGTGTACTTTTTCGTCCGTGTGAAAATTTCTAATTGTTCCAGATTATTTACAATATGGCCTTTAGGAACTGTGTGTAGAATTTTTAAAACAGTTTCGATGTCTTCAGCTGTGTGATTTTGGCTTTTTACGTGTAAGTAAAAGTTCGACTGGTTGCTTTCACAGTCTCTTGTGTGTTTCTTAAATCTGTGGGAATAAGTTAATTCCCAGCTGTGTTTAAATATACTCTTTGATGTGAAAGTGTTCGCTTAGTTATATTCGTTCCTTGCTTTAGTTTAGTTTTCTTCTTGTTTATTTAAGTGGAAGTTTGATTTTCTTAATAAAGAAAAGTGTAGATGAAGAATTCCTCTACATAATTGGTGACCTCACGACGAAAATAGTCCACGCACAATAATCACAGTCTTTAAATATACTCTTTGGTGTGAAAGTGTTCGCTTAGTTATATTTGTTCCTTGCTTTAGTTTAGTTTTCTTCTTGTTTATTTAAGTGGAAGTTTGATTTTCTTAATAAAGAAAAGTGTAGATGAAGAATTCCTCTACATAATTGGTGACCTCACGACGAAAATAGTCCACGCACAATAATCACAGTCTTTAAATATACTCTTTGGTGTGAAAGTCTTCGCTTAGTTATATTTGTTCCTTGCTTTAGTTTAGACTAATAGACTATTCCAAGGCGACTTTAGCGTTAGTGGTGTGGTAGTCTAACGGTTAAGACGTCTGCCTAGTAAGCATGGAGGTCCGGGTTCGATTCCCGGCCGAACCACAAATTTTAATTCAATGCAGTGTGGCTCGGGCAGCCGTGAGGCGAGGACGTCCGCTAGCGTCCCGCCTGGCGAGGTACGCGTTCGCGTTTTCCTTGTTTACTTCGCGTCGCGCTATTGTGTATTGAATCCCCTGTACTAGTGAGCCATGGCGCACTCATACCGCCGAACGACTATCAAGATCTCTTTCCAAGCAGAATACGCACGACCACGACCTTTTGAAATTGAGAACTTTATAAGAGACGATCTGCACCTCGATCCACGAGATGTAATCGGCATACACTTTTCCATTACCGGAAATGTTGTCTATGTGAAGATGCGCACTGAAGAACTGTGTACCGACATTGTGAACCGCCACGCGGAACGACACAAGTTCAAACACCCTGACGGCCATATTGGTGCCGTCGTGATCGAGCATGTGGGTTACGGCCTGCGTACAATCAGGGTCTTCGAACTCCCGTTTGAGGTCCCAGAAGATATCGTCAAGACAGCCTTCCGCCCGTACGGAAACGTCATCGGTCACGCGGCCGAAAAATAGAAAACGTTTGAGACTTACCCGGTCCTCAACGGTGTACGGCAAATACAAATAGAACTGAAGAAGCACGTACCGTCATACCTGAATATAGGAGGATGCAGGGCCATCATCATGTACGACGGTCAGCCACGTACCTGTGCCGGTTGCGGCCAGGAAGGACACGTCCGCCAACAATGTCCCCTACGTCGACCTGTACAAACGCCTGTCAACGACGACGCCCTCTCTGCACCGTCCACAGTTCTCCCTGTTACTTATGCTGCAGCTGCCGCACCACCGGCCGATCATCTACAAGGCCAATCTAACCAACCACCGACAACGACCGCAAACATAGACATGACTCTCACACCTTCGACGCCATGCCAACCAGACGCAGTGCAAGAAGAAATGCAGCAACCCCTTTCCGCTGAGCAAGGAGATGCAAAGGAACCGACACTTGACGTCGTGCCAACTTCTGCCTTCATTCCAACAAACAAGAACGAGGCAGACACCCACGCACTTTCCGACTCTGAACAACATAACCGCAAACAAAAGAACCCTCGGAAGCGCCGGAAGAAACATCGTCTGCCCTCTGATGATTGTTTACAACGAATGGGGCTACAAGAAGACGATTCCCTGTCCGATGACGGCAAGTCTTCTGACACGCAGATGTCAGACGTCAATGCGCCGACATCTCACCCCCCGACCGCTTCCAACAATCGTGATGCGACGACGACGCCCACTCCCAGGAGAGTCCCAGAAGGTGTTCCACCTGCCGTGCCACCTCCACCTGCGGGCACAGCGGACGATACTTTGATGGACACTACATCTGAACTGCCGCGATCGTGGGCGGACGAAACGCTGGACGAAGGTGAAAATGAAGGGGATGTCCCCATGGTATTGTCGGACATAGTTCCGACACAGTAACTGACAACTTGATGGCTGCTGTGTCTGTTCCATCCCGAACGGACACCGCTGGAGCAGCAGACTTCTTCCAGGAGACCCAACAATACAGACTGGCCACTATCAATATCAATACTATTCGCGCGCACCATAAACTAAGGATGTTACAAGAGATGCTGAATGCGGCGGATATATATATATTGCCCTTCTTCAGGAGGTCTATGTTGCTGAGTTCGTCGGCCCTTATGGATATACCACTCATGTCTCTCACGCTTCTGACACAGGCATCGGCGTGGCAATCCTTCTCCGTGACGGCTTAATTGCAGAAGACATCACTTTCACACCTTATGCAAGAGGCATGGCACTCACCCTACATGACGTCAGAATCATTAACATCTACGCACCATCTGGATCTGGTCGTCGCCGTGAACGGACTGCTTTCTTCGCTGAAACCGTCACGCCCCTATTTTTGGGACGTCAGGATGCCTTAATCATCGGTGGAGACTTCAATTCCACCCAGGCGCCCAAGGACCAACTACCACACCATGTTCCATGTGCGGCGCTCGCTGCCATCATCACCAACCTACGTCTAGTGGACACGTGGGAGTACATACATGGCGATCGGCCGGGTTTTACACACTACACCAGCCACTCATCCAGCCGTATCGATCGCATCTATCTCTCGCGACCCTTCGTTCAGGGCACACAGGCCGCCGAAATATGACCTGTAAGTTTCTCCAATCATGCAGCATATATATGCACTCTTACCATGCGCCGACAGAAGACGTGGCATGGGCGGGGCCCCTGGAAGCTGAACATTGCACACTTACATTCGCCAGAATGCCGAGAGATCGTGGAGGCCACGTGGACACAATGCACACGCCGGAAAAGAGCTTACCCAACAACAATCTCTTGGTGGGTAAAATGTGCCAAGCCTGCTTTGAGGAAAGCGTTGATTGGACATGCAAGGGAGGCAGCCACATGGCGACGACACACAATGGACTTTTATTACCGCATCCTACGTGATTGTTCAACAATGATGCACTCGCCTGCCCGCCAGCAAGCAATGAATCACGCGAAAGCGCAGATCACATTACTTACGAAGCGTCACCTTGAGGGAACAATTGTTCGTGCACGCACAATAGACAGAATGGACCACGAAGGGCCGTCAATGTACCATATCCTCGCTGAAAGACGACGACGGAGGCGGGCCCTGATTCAGAGTATAACTTTAGATGATGGTCGCTGTATCGAAACGCAACGTGAAATAGGTCTTGCTCTCCACGCTCACTATCGTCAACTATACGCAGCTCAGTATCATTCAACAGAAGTGATAGAGGAAATCTCTCGCCTAACATACGGGGTACTACCCCAGGATAAACAATTGGGTCTACTTGAGGATGTCACTGAGGAAGAGGTCACTGCAGCAATATTGGCTGGCGCACCACACAAGTCACCAGGACCTGACGGCCTCCCGTTAGAGTTTTACAAGACCTATCGCCAGCTGCTAACACCGGCCTGGATAGACATATGTCGCGAATTAATGACGCCGACAGTACAAATTCCTGATGAATACCTTGAAGGACTGCTTGTTCCCGTCCACAAACCGAACGGTGGAACACGCCTCACAGACTACCGTCCACTATCACTCCTGAATTGCGACATGAAGATATTTACGCGGCTCTTGGCAGCACGTTTCCGGAAGGTCACCTGCTACGTGATATCCCAGGATCAAGTGTCCTTAGGAGGCGATCACAACATACGGACTGCGTTAAATCGATACCGAGACATGATCGCACTAGCGCGGACACGGCGCATGGAAGGGGTCTTAGCCTCCCTCGATTTCAGTCAGGCCTTCGACAGGGTCGATCACACATATCTGACTGCGGTGATGCGGAATATGAGATTCCCAGACAACATCGTGGAGATAACGATGCGCCTGCTTCGAGGTGCGACATCGCGGATTCTATACAACGGCCGACTAACACCACCGATCACGGTACAACGGTCAGTACGACAGGGATGCCCTCTGTCAACAATCCTCTACGCTATTGCCATGGAACCGCTCCTATGTG
This sequence comes from Locusta migratoria, assembly GCA_026315105.1. Classification (NCBI taxonomy): domain Eukaryota; kingdom Metazoa; phylum Arthropoda; class Insecta; order Orthoptera; family Acrididae; genus Locusta; species Locusta migratoria. The sequence goes on along the minus strand of CM048746.1, from coordinate 192,095,201 downwards.
GCCTCCGCCAACGCCTCATGGGGATAACCTATGAGGGCCACACCTTCTGTTGCACAGCCTATGCGGACGATCGGGTCCTCTTCTTGAGAAACCACAACGACGTCCAAGACGCGCTGGCATGGGTGGAGTCCTACGGCGCTGCGTCAGGCAGCATCCTTAACATTCGCAAATCACGCGCACTGCCAATAGGATGCGGACAGCCTGACGTCGCTCCCCTGCCGGTCCACGACACAATAAGATGTTTGGGCATTGATTTCACAGCCGACTTGCGGCGATCTGTGGCTCTCAACAGTAGGCGTCTTCTACGACGGATCCGGGTGGAACTTGTAGATCACCGCCTTCGAGCCCTGAACATGCTGCAACGCACCCAGTACGCTAATGTTTATGTCGCATCCCGTATCCCACACGTGGCACAGACGTTCCCCATACCTTCGACGATGGCCAAGCGCATGTTGGCGGCATTGGGCTCGTTTGTGAGCCACGGTATGTTATTCAAGGTCAGCTATGAATCCCTAACCCTCCCAAGGAGCAAAGGAGGCCTTCACCTCTGTCACGTACCGCATCGAGCGACGGTCCTCTTTGTAAGCACTCATATCAAGATGTGGCGACGTACTCCGACTTGCCTTTCCAGCCTACTAATGAGGGCCCTTGCCCCAAGCTCGCTAATCGCACCAGTGCAGGTGACCGCCGTCCCAGCGCCCTTTTTCTACTTGAGATACCTCTTCCTAGAGTACAGTTATCTTCGAACCACACTTACACGTCCACGTATGTCGACGGCTCGGCTGGTGTACTCAGCGATGCAATCGAGACTTCCGCCGAATGCGATTGAACGCAAACATCCGCATGTTCGCTGGACAGCAGTGTGGCGAGCAGTGCATGATCCTACGCTTACATCAGATGCCCAGTCCAGCTGGTACCTCACGGTCAATGGGAAGCAGATCTGCCAGACGCGCCTCCACAGGATCCACCTAGCAGCATCGCCATTATGTGCCACGTGTGGCGTGCAAGACGACGACGGCCATCGACTTGTCTGCGGCGAGGAAGGCAATGTTTGGCTTTTGGTCCGCCAGATGTTGGCCTTCTTTACACGAACAACCCCTGACAATATCACTGCCGAAATGCTTCTCTTCCCCGATAAGGACTATTTCCCACAAGCGAAGACCCACACAGTGACATGGATTAGCGGTCTCGCTGTCCGCTACCTGTTTGGAAATGGTGATAAATCAGTTCTCGATTTCTGGCAATACATCAATGAACGACACTGCGCAGTTGTCAAGAACCCGAAGTACCAGCAACACTTTTCGAACTTCCTCCAGACTGCATTCCGCGACCCCCCTCGCAGCTGGATCATCCATGCAGGGAGAAGCTGACTTACGTTCCCTACTACCAGTTTATGATGGATCATTACACCGGTAATCCTCAAATAATTTCGAGAAGACGTGTATGGATGATCTAATGATGTATCGCAGCCGTGCGGTTTTTATTCTCGTGCGGCTAATCACAGCGATCGCTCGCCAGTCTTGTGAGGATGTGCAGGTCCGACGGAGTCATTAATTTCATTACAAAGAAGTCACAGATAATCTTTTGTTTATGCTTGAAGGGCTCCTTCGTTTTGATTATATTGTATTCTTTCTCCTTTTTCCTTTTCCCCTAATTTGTTTCAATAAAGATAAATTTGAAAAAGGGTCGAGGCGACCAGTGAAGACAAACATCTATATATAAATAATTAAAAAAAAGAGAAGATAAAAATACAAAAAATCCCGCAAAAAAAAAAAAAAAAAAAAAAAAAAACAGTGCCTAGTATCATTGGAGAAAATGATGGTTCGCATTACTTTAAAAAAAAAAAAAAAAAAAAAAAAAAAAAACGGTTAAGACGTCTGCCTAGTAAGCATGGAGGTCCGGGTTCGATTCCCGGCCGAACCACAAATTTTAATTCAATGCTTCGCATCTATCAATAATGTCTTTGACATATTTGAGACGTAAATCCGTCTCAGGGATTATTTATTCATATTAATCACAGTCTTGTTTAGAGCGTGTTAATAGCAATAGAAGACGCGGAGAAATCGATTCTCGCAATTCAAGAAGAGATTCGACAACTACAGCGGCAGCTAGAGGTTCTGGAAGTTTCTACGCCAAGCAATGATGAGAGCTCAGCCACAATGAATTTACCAATTCCGGCGATATCTTCTATGCCGCAAACGCATGCAAGAGTGGAAGGCCACACACAAAATATGACATTAGCGCCGTCCGCACCGCGGTTACAGTTACGAGCCCCTCAGTTTTCGCCAGCGCAACCGGAAATATGGTTCGCAATTTTAGAGAATATTTTCACACAGCAGAAAATTACAGACGACCAAGAACAGTTTACGTTAGCCGTCAGCAATTTGTATCTGAGGGCTACAGCCGTAGTCTCTGATATTATTCAACAACCTCCACGCCATCGCGCCTACCACGCTCTCAAGACAACGTTGATCACTCGTAGTACCAAGACACCTGCACAGAAGATCACACAGAGAGAAGAGGCGACAGAACACCATCAGAGTACTGGAGACACTTACGGTCTATGGTGGAGGTTAATGTAGTTTCAAACGAGTTGTTGCTCCACATCTGGCAACGACAGCTACCTTTGGAAGTGCAATTAACGCTAATAGCACATGAAGGTCAGTGTTTAGATAAACTGATACGTGTAGCTGATCGCGCATACGACACTGTAGACTCAGCAGCAGTAGCGTCTTTAACACCAACAAATACTGAGAACGCGCAAAGTAACCAGGTTTTAGAGGTGACAGATAAACATACGCAACTTTACGTTGCAGGATCCAGTCGACGAACTCCAAATTTATCAGGAGCGCAACTAGATTTACAAACGCCGCTGAAAAATTTGGCCGACCGATTGCAAGCATTAGAACGTCGGATGGAGACAAACAGATGGCCGCGGGCACGGCGTTCCGCTAATCTATCGACTGAGAAACACCTTGACGCTCAAGAGGACAATCCCGGCATCTGCTGGTACCATAGGCGGTTCGGACCACAGGCTACGAAGTGCACGAAACCTTGTAGTTACCCAAATGGCGAGGGCGGCCCACAATAGGCGCCATGGGTCGCGTCATCTTCAAAAGGCGCCGACGACGCAGGAAACATCGCTTAGCAGCTGTTGTCAGAACCCAACACAACGGCAATGTACCCACAGAAAATGCTAAATCTTGTGATCCTCAATTTGAACGAGCACTTGAACAGAAATGTGTAAGTAAATCGCTTAGATTGTATATAACTGACAAACGGTCAGGTTTAGTCTTTCTCGTGGATACTGGTTCAGAAGTTAGCACTCTTCCGAGATATTTTACACCTGACACGTCAGCAATAGAGCCCTTACAACTGCTAGCTGTCAATTATTCTAGAATCAAGACACTAGGCCACAAGGAATTGATAATCAACATTGGTTTTGAAACTGATTTCAAGTGGACTTTTGTAGTTGCAGACATTTCCACACCTATCTTAGGAGCAGATTTTCTGGCTCATTTTGCACTGTTGGTGGACGTGTCTTCAGGTCGGCTTACATGTAAAGACTATAGTAATGGAGTTAACGGAGTAGTAGGCAGTGATGCAGAGAAGACAATATGTCATATCAGCAATTTGCAGCAACAGCCAATCTTACACAGTGTGAAACATAAGACACTGCATTATATACGTACAAGTACAGGACCTCCGGTTGCGAGTCGTGTCCGTAGAATTTCACCAGATAAGCTTTTGGAAATTAAGACAGTTTTCGAAGAAATGCTGAAAGCTGGTATCATTCGACGATCTGACAGTGCCTGGGCAGCTCCACTCCATTTGCTGAGGAGAAAAGATGGTTCATGGCGCCCTTGCGGGGATTATCGTGGGTTAAATGCCAGAACCATTCCTGACAAATATCCTATCCCTCATATTCATGATTTCACATATGCATTGGCGGGCGCAACAATTTTTACAGTCTTGGATTGCCGGAAAGCATATAATCAGATTCCTGTAGCACCAATGGACATACCTAAAACAGCGATTATCACGCCGTTTGGTCTTTTCGAGTTCTTGCGGATGCCCTTTGGCCTCAAAAATGCAGCCCAGGCCTGGCAACGATTTATCGATGAAGTGCTGCAGGGATTGCCTTTCGTCTTTGCGTATCTGAACGACATTTTAGTGTTCTCTAGCGATTTACAATCACATACCAAACATGTAGCTGAAGTGCGACAAAAATTAGAAGACGTTGCTGTGGTGCTGAATGAAGAAAAGTGCATTTTAGGTAAAAGTGAAGTGGCTTTCCTCAGGTATAAGGTGTCACGTGATGGAATCTCTCTCTTGCCAGAAAAATTGGCTGCATTGCAGGAACTGTCACGTCCAAAGACTTTCCGACAACTTCGACGTTTGTTAGGAATGATACATTTTTATCGTCGACATTTACCAGGAACAGCAGCTATCCAAGCTCCACTTACAGATGCACTCGCCGGACGCTACACAAACGGGAAACGTTTTCTTAAGTGGACACCCGAAGTGGACAATTCTTTTCGAGCTTTGAAGGACAGTTTGAAACACGCAGTGTCACTTGCACACCCAGTATCGGATGCGCAATTAGTAATGGCAGTTGATGCAAGCCAAACAGCGATCGGGGCAGCATTACATCAGAAAGTGAACGATTGTTTGCAACCACTAGGCTTCTTTTCGAAAAAAACTACTGCCACGACAAACAAACTGGAGTGCCTACGATAGGGAGCTGTTGGCTATTTATGAGAGTGTGAAACACTTCCGTCCTCATGTCGAAGCTCATCCAGTAACGATATATACAGATCACAAACCAATTGTGCCAGCCTTCCAAAATGCAAGTGATAAGTGCTCACCTCGTCAGTTGAGATACATTGAGTTTGTTTGCCAATTTACTACAGATGTACGACATATTCGTGGTGCAGAAAACATAGTGGCTGACTATTTCTCCCGTGCATGTGAGGCAGTTACAATATTTAAGTATGAAGACCTCGCCAAAGCTCAGAAGACAGATCATCAGCTTCAAGAATTACTGAGGGATAGGTCATCAAGTCTGCAATTACAACAAGTAGAGGTTCCAGGTGGTGGTGTTAAGTTATGGTGTGATGTTTCTCAAAAGCTGCCGCGCCCCTATGTCCCACCACAATTTCGTAAGGTAGTGTTTGACAGTGTGCACAATCTCGCACACCCAGGGGCAAACACCACAGTGAACATGATAACAGAACGTTTTGTCTGGCCATCAATTAAGAAAGACATCCGTAGTTAGTCCCGCACTTGCCTTCACTGTCAGCGGTAAGGTGGGACGTCATGTACATCCTGAGGTGGGACAGTTTTCAGGCCTACCACCAAGATTCGGTCATATTCATCTAGATATCGTAGGTCCTCTACCGGTTTCTGAAGGTTTCCGATATTTACTCACATTGGTGGATAGATGCACAAGATGGTCTGAAGCCATACCACTTCCAGACATATCAGCTGAGACTGTTGCAAAGGCGTTCGTCGCACACTGGTTGTCACGTTTCTGTTGTCCCTTGCACATAACAACAGACCAAGGAAGGCAATTCGAATCCACTCTGTTCAGCGAGCTGGCTAAACTGTGTGGGTTTCAGCACCACCACACTAACAGTTACCACCCTTCCAGCAATGGAATGGTGGAAAGATGGCATCGAACTCTGATGGCACCCTGTTTTTGTACACAAGGCACTGGCAGACTGCACACATGTAATGCTGCGCACTGATTCTGCACGGACACCTCTTCAACCTCCATATACAGGCCCCTACCAAGTTTTAAAACGAGGTCAACACACATTTGAGATCCTTCAGAATGGGAAGAACAGTAAAGTGTCAGTAGAAAGACTGAAACCAGCTTGGGTGATGCCAGAACCAACGTCAGATGACCAGACAAACAGCACAGAAGGACACGGGCTCGAAGAAACCATAAATTATCAATCATACGAAGATACAATTGGCCTAGAAGAAGTTGCTCCGGACTCGCAGGTGACCAGTCGACATGACTCAACACCAACACCAATTGTTCGTACAAGGGCAGGAAGAGTGATCAAGTTTAAATACCCCTACATCCCAGGTGCTCCGCACTTTGGAAGGGGGGCTGTGTGGGAATAAGTTAATTCCCAGCTGTGTTTAAATATACTCTTTGGTGTGAAAGTGTTCGCTTAGTTATATTTGTTCCTTGCTTTAGTTTAGTTTTCTTCTTGTTTATTTAAGTGGAAGTTTGATTTTCTTAATAAAGAAAAGTGTAGATGAAGAATTCCTATACAAATCGAATTTGCCCAACATAAAACTTAGTGCAATAATTACACGAAATTTTGTAAATGCCAGGAATAAATGTCGGTATTCGTCTTTCCTGATCTTAATTTTGAAGTTACGGTATTTTTTGTGCGAAATGCTACTTTCATCTTCGTTTTCTTAAATATTTCGTTAATTTTGTTCGATATGTTACCGAGATTCATTGTTGGTACGTATGTTGGTCTTCCTGTAACATAGCAGTTACTTTTCCTCGGGAGTCTGAGCACATAGAGCGGCTTGAGCGAGCCAGCTGCCTGTCTCGTCAGCCACTGAGGGTGGAAGGGGGCCAGTCACTGCAGGCGACTGTCGAGCGGAAGTAACTCACTCTTAATCCGTCATCGCACGGAGCGTGTATCTGAAAGAGTGTCGTCAACATGCCGATTTTTTCACGTCGCAACGTGCGAACAGCACGTTGGGGAGGCTTTCCCAACGTGTGGGGCAGTGTTAAGCTTGCCAGAAATTCTCAATGTGACTCTGAAAGATCACCCGTAAGACGGGAGAACGACACTGACGTCACACAACGCAACGCGGTTATCCAGGGGGGGGGGGAGGGGGGGGTAGCTCTGGTCGGTAGAGAGATGGAGTCGCCATAATGGTCGTTAGTGGAAGCTGATATTCTCATCTATATCTATAAATGTGAATGTCTGTTCGGTGTACGTTTATCACGTTTGAACCACAAGACATAAAGAGCTAAAAATTTATACAGTTACTAATGTCTACCCGGGGAAGGCTTTAGGCACGGTTTAATGGCGATCGGATAGCTATTTATCTACATATATTAATGAGAATGTCTGTTTGGTGTACGCTTATCACGTCCAAACGACAAGATGCAGAGACTTCAATATTTGTACGATTACTAATGTATACCTGAGGAAGGTTTTAGGCACGGTTTTATAGCGATCTGATAGATATTTAGTAATTTGAAGAATATAATGCGAAATGCGGAACAATAATTACTGTTTGAAATTTTTATTTATTCTTTGAAATTAGTTTTATTGGTTGCATTGTTGCTTGAAGGTTAATAATGATAAAAGTGTGAAGTATATCGGGATGGAAAGTTATCGGTGTATATAAAATTCTACGTGTGTGTGTGTTAAAATTTCGCTCTACAGCGAAAACTACAGAACGCAAACGAATGGTCTGTGTGTAATTGTTTTCCGAAGTCTCCCGTTGTACACCATTGCAGTTCCATGCCGATAGCTATCAGGGGGTGGAAGATATGGTGGTTGAAAGTCGTCAAATCATAAAAAATTCGGACTGAAGGCCAGCGATGACGTTTGTGACTCTATAGCAAGGAGGTTACATACAGCGAAACGTGACGCCGCAGACCATACCTTTGGTCTATGGGTGCTACAATGTCTTCAGCTCTTGCTCTGCAATGATAAGCAACGAATAAGGAGATATAAGAATAAATAAAAAAAAACGATAAAAACTGATTTCTTTTAATACATCTCTTTTTAAAAAAATCGATTTGACGTTTCGCGCATTATCTATCATAATCAACCTACACTCCAGTGGAGCCACGGGTTTAAGCTAGTATTTTATAAATATAGGGTGGGTCTTACGGATCTATGCCATTTCAAAACTGAATTAAAGAACCGCAAAGACAAGAAAAATAAAGAAACGAAACCCCTGAAACAAATATTAGATTAGATTAGTACTTGTTCCATAGATCATGAATACGACACTTCGTGTCAGGTTAATTAAAGATGTCTTTACAAGTTATTACTTTCTACTAAATATTTTTTTGATATAGATTTACTAATTTATATCTAAAAATTCATCGATACTGTAGAAGGAGTTGCCATTCAGAAATTCTTTTAATTTATTTGTAAATGCTAGTTGGCTGTCTGTCAGACTTTTGGTGCCGTCTGGTAGGTGACCAAAGACTTTTGAGGTAGCATAATTCACCGATTTCTGTGCCAAAGCCAGATTTAAACTAGAGTAGTGAAGATCATTCTTTTTCCTAGTGTTGTAGTTATGTACACTGCTATTGCTTTTGAATTTGGTGGGATTGGTAATAACAAAATTCATAAGTGACTATATACACTGTGAAGCTACTGTGAAGATCCCTAGCTCTTTAAATGTCTGCAGGATTATCTTGGATGGGCTCCAGCAGATATTCTGATTTCACGCTTTTGTGCAATGAATACTTTTTTACTGAATTATGAATTATATTCAAATGTTTGTACCACTTATGGGACTTAACTACGGAGTTATCAGTCCCTAAACTTAAAAACTACTTATGAACTAGCTTCTACTAAAGCCGGCACAAACATCCATGCGCGAGGGGGGATTCGAACTCCCGACCGCAACGGCCGTGCAGACTATGATCGGCTCGCCGCAGACCGCTCGGCCACTGCGGCCAGCAATGATGAATTATCACAGAAAATGATGCCTTACGACTGCAGAAAATGAAAATAGACAAAGTAAGCTAATTTACTGAGATGTATGTCACCAAAATTTGCAATTACCCCAATAGCATAAGTTGCTGAAATCAAACGTTTCAGCAGGTCTTCAATGTGTTTTTTCCAGTTCAACCCCTCATCAATACATACACCTAAAAATTCTGAATATTCTACCATTGCTACAGATTTCTGATCAAAGTCTATATTTATTAATGGTGTCATTCCATTTACTGTACGGTACATTCGTAACTGCTCTCTAAAACAACAAAAGCAACACTACCGAAGGACATAACACAGAAACTCAACAAACGGACTGGTACTCACTTATGGAAATCAACTGACACACAGAATTGGAAACAGCTTCAAAAAACAAGGTAGAAAAATAGCATATCAAAGCCATAATTCATTACAAAAACAAAACAACAACAAAAATCAGAAAACACGGACATTTACCAAAGATCTGGTATTTACCAGCTCAAATGTAACAGTTGTGATGCAGACCAGCAGGACATTTGAAACAAAATATTAAGAACACAAACGATCATAGAAATATGACAACAGCCATTCAACATTTGCAGAACACCTTAGACAAAGAACTACTATCGCACCACTATAGAAACCGACATGAAAAAAAATCAAGAAATGTTCAAATGTTTTAGAGCTTATGGGACTTAACTACGGGGTCATAAGTCCCTAAACTTACAAACTACTTATGATCCAACTAATACTAAGGACGGCACAAATATCCATGCCCGAGGGGGGATTCGAACCCCCGACCGTAGTGGCCGTGCAGGCCGTAACTGGAGCGCCTCAGTCCCCTCGGCATCCGCGGCCGGCTCCGACATGAAAATAGACTTAGCAAGAAGAAACATCTCCTAACCGTCCAAGATAATTTCCAAATTCAAAATCCATTAATTGAAAAGAAACAGAGTAAATGACTAAGTTAACATCAGCAACTAAACATTATTTAAACTAATAGAACACATAGTAGACAAAGACAAGTCTCCCCCACCCTCAAATCCACCACATAATACGACCACGTAAAAACGCAAGTAACATACAGAGAGACGATAAACAAAAACAAAACGAACGACATACACAGCGTGCCAGGTCACGGAAATGGCGAGTTTTCAAAAACTTTTTGAAAAAATTATACAGCAAATAGTGTAAATATAAACAGTGACAGCAAGTGGCAATGTGCTAAAAAAACTCATGGAGAGGACAACATAAAAATACATGCGTGATATTAATAGTTAATTTTATCCAGAATGAAATAATCCTACTGCATGAGAACTGTTATCGATAGAATTTTGTAAAAATCAAACAAATAATGTAAAACAAAAATTTTCTTGTACAGCTGACCATTGAAGATGTTTTAAAATAAAGCGAAACGCGTCTGGTCTCAAGAAAGACTAATTTACATTTGCAAAAGTCAGTAACCTAACCTATACAAACTGTATAATTGCAAAAGGAGGGCAAAAGAACAAAGAAGAATTAAGTAAAAATAACAGAGTAAATTTAGAATCTCTCTCACTATAGTTACAATTTGTTGGAATAAATGACTGGAAACGTCTTATTTGTCGTTATAAAATTTTTCGTATTATGGTAATCTATTGTTTCAAGGTTACGAAGCACTGAAGATCCATCAAAACGAATTTTTCTTTATAAGATTTGTTGTAATCACATGTCAGTAACTGACATATCTACGAGTAGTATAATGAACATGGCTAATACCTGCATTGGAGATGGGTAATATGACTGCCTGGCGTAGCGCAGGGAATGAAGTCGAGGACTATTAATAGGGTGAAGTTGCCTGGTGCTAGTTCAAGATTCGTCATATGGAGTTACTTTTTCCCCAGATTCGGGTATGTAATAGGCTCAAAGACTTTCTTATTAACTTGATAGAAGTAAACTGTATAATGTGCATGCTATTAAACACAAGTCAGCAGTCTAGCAGTCAATGAAATGAGTTTGCTTCAACTTTTTCTTGCTACAGACCCACACTATCTTCCTTTACTATTTTGAGCCACGGCGGAGCGGCCGAGCGCATTGAGACGCTATGCTGTGATGCACGAGTCCGTTCCCCGTCGAGGGTTCGAATCCCCCCTCGGGCACAGATGTGTCGTCTTTAGCATAAGGTAGTTCATAAGAAGTTACGTCCCTTAAGCTTAACAAACATTTGAACATTTTGAATAACCTCCACCACAGATACTGATAAGATAATGTTTTACCGCCATTGCCAATAGGGAATTTAAAAATGTTTCTGCACCGCCTCTTCCCTTGTTCTTTTAGTTGTAATCAATTGCATATTATACTTGCCCTTTCCTTCCTTAATTTAAATACGAGTGTGCCCATTCACGACCGATGGCAATCTGAATCTTTTTTTCATGAAGTTTTTTTCTCATGAATTAGACATACTGCTACTATCGTATTCCTTCCTGATTCTTTTTATATTACAACAAATTCTGTAAGTGTAATTTACAATAATTGGATGGTGCGTCTCATAGTAAATATTTCTTCTCTATTTTTCTTGTGGTAATAAATAATTAAAAGGAAACACATTTTTCAATTCAGTAGATTGGTTTTCCCCTGTTTTGTTAAATCACAAACCTAATAATTAATTACTGATTAAGGTAGAACTCTTGTCTGGAGAGAGAAGTCTCATTTAAATGCTAATGCCAGTAATTGGTAGCGCGAAGATAGTAAGCAAACTGGTAAGTGTGTTATGAGAGTGTTTAGGACCAAAACTAATTTAGTTGCGTGTTGATACTATTGTGTGCGGCTGACACGACACGCTAATTGCAATGTTATTGGAGCTGTAAGAGCTCACTCAGACAAAGGAAGACTTTGTTGACATACAGGATGGTATTACTTCGAACTTTATAGTTATTAAATATTAATGGTGCGCCTTCGCTTTTACGTAAGGTTACATCTGTTATTGTAGCACATGCTAACGCTGATATAGTTAAATTTGGTTTATGTTATAGTGACTTAGACGTGCATCAAAAAGTTAATTTTAGAAATTATGGTCTAAGTTCACATGTTTCACATGTTTAACTTACAGCATAAAAACAGTAAGCAGTGAAAGATTAAAAAACGCTATATGTAATGAGTTGGTGAATGTACTGAATTATATACTACCAACCTATCATCATTTCTTTGAAAATCCTCTTCATGAAGGTGTTGATGATGATGAAAAATCTGAATATTGGGATATAGTGCAGTATTAGTTATTTATAGTTTTTAATTTTTGGAAAATCACTTATAGACTATCTTATCTCTTTTGTATACATTTCGTTCAAATGTAGAACACAAAACTAGAAAAGCTCTTAATGACAATGGTTCAAGTACTTGCTCATAGCCTCTAAATTCCAGTTCATGTAGCCGATTTTATGATATTTTTTCACTGTTCCAGTCTCTAGTAGCGTGTGGGAAAAATGGAACACGTGAATTTTTGCGTTTTTCCATTTGATTTCTCTTATTTTATTGTTATTATCATGCCTCCCTATCTAGGTTAGTGCTACAAAATCGCATTTGGACGAGAAAGTTGGACATTGGAATTCCACAGACACATCTCCCCACAAGGAAAACGAATTTATTTTAATGACTTTCAACCCAACTCGTGCATAATTTCCGTGACACACTCTGTCTCTCTCTCTCCTGCCGTTCTCTGCAGATTGTCTCTATCGTCCGTCAGTCCCACTTGGTGGGGATCTCACAATGTGCAGCAACAATTTAAATTAGGGCACCCAAGTGTAGAGTACGCAGTTTATTTAGTAGAAGAGTTGCATCTTCTGTTCTGCACACGAAGTGTTGCCTTTGGTTAACTTCCGTACAATATTTTCTACGTGGTCTCTTCAATTAAAAATGGGCGCTATTGTAATTCCTAGGCATTTAATTCAATTTACGGCCTGTATATTTGTTTCAGTTATGGTTTAAATGAAGTTTAACACATTTCCTTTAGTGTTCATATGGATTACTTCACACTTTTCTTTATTTTGGGTCCACTGCCAATTTTATGTATCATGCAGTATCTTATCTAAATCATTTTGTATCTGCTTTTGATCTTCGAGCATCTTCACTATCTGATAAACGACAGCATCATCCACGAGCATTATAACGGCTGCATATTTTGTCTCCTAAATCGATTATAAAGATAAGGTACATTAGGGGCCTTATAACACTTCCCTGGGGAACGCCCGATATTATTTCAGTTTTACGCAATGACTCTCCGTCAGTTACTACGTACGCTGTCCTTTCTGACAGATAATCACGAATCCAATCGCACAAGTGGGTTAGTATTCCATAAGCACGTAATTTGATTAATAGCTGTTTGTGATGTACAGTCTTAGACAAAAAAATTGATCGCCGGCCGGCAGACGCAGAATGCTAAGTCCGCCGATGTGCACGATCTGGCAACACTGTAGACTGCGGTACTGTCAGAAGGAAGTGTTATGACCTTCTCGAGACGGTTCTGTGATGTATGACCGCGTGGTCTCGCGGTAGGAGTCGTGTTTATAAGCGTATAAGTAAGCAGTCGCGAGATCGAATCCAACCACCTTCAATTTCTTTTTTTAAACCGCAAATCGGCTGTCTTCGTTATCAATGTGGAAGAACCTCAAATATAAAAGCGAAAAGTCCCAGAAATATTACACAAAAGAACTCGCTGCTGCATCAAAACTGAACTGTTTACTCTCGGGAGTAGTGGGCACCGGCTACGGCGACGCGCCAGCGGCCGCATCGCGGCTGCCGCCTGCGGACTCGGTGACAGCGGCGCGCCGCTATGAGTTTTTTTACCGGATGTTATATCCTTACCTCAAGTTCTGGTACTTATATTACAGTCACATATTGAATTTTTCTGATATATATGAACATGATCTAAACGTCGTAAAGTAGAATCGGTATAAAGGGTCATAGGGGTGACTATTACCACATTTTTCTTGAACGTCATCAGGCCGCTCAATCAGGATTCCTACTCACGATTGTTACTAGTAACGAGTTATGATGCTCCCATGCTGACATCTTAAGAAGAAATTAATGACTGAGTACTAAAAGATTGTTATACTCAGCAAAATGCAACCACAACGACAGGGTGCGCCCATTTTTCGCAAACAACTGAGACACCATTTAGTCCCACTGTAAGGACAAACGACCAAAAAAATTACATCATGTGTTAGTACTACACTATAATAATTCCCGTTCATTTCACAAAGAATACATCGGATAGTGTGCTTTGGAAGTCACCCATTCCGCACCTACTCTTTCGATCATATGTCCTCAAATGTTTATCTTTCCTGACCCTACTCGAATAACCTTCGACAAAAATTATTTCCAGACGAAAATACACGTCGAACATCAATTGGCGTCATAATTAGCTTGGAATCAGTTCGATTCTAAAGGTAGAGATATGGTAAACTACCAGAAAGTTGTCAGACTTTCGCATAATCTGATAGAATATAGCAAGTAACCACAAGAGGTTTCTTGTTGTTTTCGATGTGGATTCGTGCAACTCCTGTCACGAAAACAGCTAAAAAATTCTACTCGAATGAGACCCGAACCAGTGACCAAAACCACCTCTCCGTGGCAGACGACAACTTTACCCCAGAGCTAGCGAGGAGCTGTGCATGCCAGTTCTTTCCTATTGCCACATACATCAGTAGAACATATAACTCGCAATGTAAGAGACTAGTTGGAATTTCGCCGTGTAAACAATTTTCTGGGCCCAAAAGCATGAACGAATAGCCTTCTGTCGCCTCTCGACTGACAAACCAGTCAGATTATTCAATGGGCATTACAGGAAACATCAAGTGAATTTATGAGCATAGTTCTGTGCCAACCAGGAAGTAAGACCTCGGTACCAGCGTTGACAGACTTACACTGCGATGTTGCCAAGCTTCAGTCATACTATCAACAGGAAGAATAAGAGACGAGGTGATTGCCAAGCGAGCTCGACAGAGACTTAGCTCGCGCCTCGCGCGCCTGGTGGGGGTCCGAACACCTAAAGTATATGTCAATGAGCCCTGCTCGCAAGTCCGTAACTAGCTTTAATGACTCGATCGTTGTCAGTAATGAAAATATACAGATGCACCGACCTCTAACATAGTAATAAGTGTCTCAATTATTTGCGTATTCTGTCTTAAGCGCAATGACAACAAAAGTCATTCACCAGTGCTGTTTAACATTTCTTCGAGCATTTCCATTGATTATACTGAAAACATTAGATGTAAACGTCAGTTTCCTTTACGATTATAGACTCAGAAAGTGTCTTTCTTGATATCGCTGTCAGAGGCACAAACGAACGAAGAGAGGCAAAAAAACGAAGAGAAATCAAAGCAGCATTGTTTTCAAGATGTGAACATTTCTGGGAAGGCTTCTTAACATGGTGTGCAAAATAAGAAGAGCTTCTGTTATCCAAACATAGAAGTAGGGACAGTAATGTATAGATTAATTTATCCGCCACAATCTCCCATGTTGTATTTTACTTCTTTTTTTTCAGGTTGTTTCCAATTTCTTATTTCATCCTCTTTCGATAGCTTCTAGCATTATTATTACGTTCTTAATTGAGGTTAGTTCAGTTTATTTGATGATGTGCCTTTCTAAATATTTATTTTCTTCTTTGCTCGTGCTATTGTTCATTTATTCTTCCAGAAGTATACGAATAATTGTTTCTTTAGCATTTTATCATTCATTTTATACATATGTCCAACAAATGGTTACCCTCACTTAACCATTCCGACTGATATTGTTTTCCATATTTTTGTAGGTTAATTACTATGGATTTTCCAAACGTCTGTACCTTCTCTTGGACCCATTTTCTTTCTTATAATCCGTCTATTATTCTTTTTGTGTCGTCTGCACATTTGATAAGGTGATTTGCAACACTTTAACTAATATTTAATATTCATTCTAGTATTAGCATCACATAATCATAATGTATAAGAATTTATACAATGCTGGCACTATTTATAATTTTCAACGTCCTTTGTGCGGTCGTTACTTGTAAGGATATCGATCGGAGTTATGTGCTCAGTATTGTTGCAAACACAGAATATCAAACTGTCCAGTGTTTTTTATACCTCCTAAGTAGACTGTTAGACCCGTAAATCAGTACGTGGGTTTTCCGACGAAATAGATATTGTTTTGCGCATCTCCTATAGCATTAATGTGAGCGTTGTTCTGAGATAGAGGGAGTGGTGCTGTGGCTACGGTTTGTGGTTATCATGCGGACGTGTACAGAATATCGTTATAATATGCAATGGAAAATTATTCAGACATGTGCTTTTGTCGTAGCAGTGGCATTAATAAACAAACTTTCTTCAAACATGAATTATATTTCTGGTAGGTAGTTATAGTCTCACGTATGTGGAGAACATTTGCTTGAGTATACACTGATCAGGCACTTTTCCATCAAAACTTTGTAGAGAGAAGAAACGTATGCTTTTGCTGTGTAAAATTATACCACGAACAGGTACTCCACTTTACTGTGATCTTTCTTTTTGCAGGCAGGTTGAAGGTTTCACTAAAAATGTGTAAAGCAGACAGCTTGCGTAAACCTAATGGGGAAAATATTTCGAGGGAAGCTTCTATAGAAATAGAACATTCTGTTCTGCATCTGTTTAACGTGCCTGCTTTCACACTAATGATCAGATCTGCGTGGTTAACGTCAAAATTGATCGCAGCAATAATAATTTTTAAATTATTTTTCAAAGCGATAGATTGGCTGGCCAGTGCTTACCTTTGTGCTGTACCACCAATAGTGACACAAGTAAAGATAAAAAGAAAACATTCGAAACGGACAAGCTTTCGGAACACAGTTCCTTCTTCAGGTGGGAGAGAAGGAAAGAAAAAGTGATGGGAACGGAAAGGGAAGGTAAATCACGACCTAGGTCATGAGGATGGTTTTAAGGCGTGTGGAAGTCAGAGATACTGTATTTTAGTACTGAGTCAAGTCAGAGAGAATATATAAGCAAAGAGGAAAGAGCAAGCGGTACACACACACACACACACACACACACACACACACATATTCTAATAAGATATGTGCATGTTTTCATATACCAAGTTTTTCAATATGTGTCATATATGAATTTATATAAACTTTATAATTGGAAAAAGGCTTATAGTAAAAATAGCAAAAGTAACGCATTTATAGTTTGTATATAATATATTCAAGAAATGTGTATCTAAAAATCTTCCTGGGCTACAATGCAACGTCGAGTCAGAATTTCAAAGCAAGGGGTCAAGAACTTTCGGAGATTAACAACTATACGCCTAACATTTTTATATATAGACGTGGGCACATAAGACGGGAAGTACACCCGCCTCCTCCTTCCATCGGTGAATATCGCTGCGCATGTATTCATTCATCACTGACTCACAGTTGCCAAAACGCTTTACAGAATTAACACAATTGTCAAATCATTCAGAGACAGGAGATGGACTCTAATAAAATTGACGTTGCTTTCCGAGCCATATTCACCCAAAAATTGAATATTACTTAAATCAGATCCAGCAGTTACACTTGGATAATTCCTATACGTTTAATTTGATAGCTGAAAATGTTCGTTAGTGTGGAGCTGCCTGGAATTGATTTAGAACAAACTCAAGAATCGAGGCATGCTGAAACAAAAATTCTAATCTGTAAAGCGCTTCTCACGTTTCGCGGCAAAGTATCAGCAGCAGTTATATTGTAACCATCGCTAATGTTGGACAGTAGAATTTCTATATCAGAAAAGTAGGGATGCTTAGAGAGCGACACGGTGTCACGCTGTCTACCGGCTTTACAACATGGTAGTCCTGGTGGGCTTAATTTAGCGCTGACATCGTACGTGTCGGTGGTGTCTTCTCTTCTTTATGACCATCAGACCAGCAAGAACATGCAGAGAATGGAACCAAGAACCCTTAAAGTTTGAAAGAAAACACTCGTTTGTCTGCTCCAGTCCAATATACGATACACCTGTCTTAATAAGAATAAGAAGAGACAAAGTTAAGTCGTATGGTAAATAATGAATTCTGCAAATAATTGCTTAGGCAAATTACCGTCTGCTACACAGTTGAAATGTTAGCCATTACACAAGTTTGTATGTTACAATTAAGTAATCAGTTTGCTGCATTATTTCCACTGTTAGGAAATGAATGACCCATTAGTTATTTGAATAAATACACTTCCCACTCCGAGACACAAGTATTTGACATGTTTTGGCCTCTTCACAATCAATGCCTGACGAATAAATACCGCTCAAGTGCCATTACGTTTATTGTCTGACAAACAGTTAAATATAATTCGTGTGTAATAATCAATAATCCTAGGAAGTTTACGTCTTCGTCTACAACGAGCTCATCTGAAGAGTGAATTACAATGTCTCTCGTAATTTACAGCATGGAAAACCTATTTTCGTAATTCGTTGTTGTGCCATGGATGAAGATGAAGTGTAAGATGTAGTTATCATGATTGATCAAGTGGCTTATAAAATGTGTATCACACGATGTCACGCAAAAACGAAGAAAGTAACACTATCCGCTACCCACATAGGCCATGATTTCAATCAGGACACATGACGAGACATTTCTTTACGCTAGTGGAAGGCACCACTGGGCATCGATTTCTGTTCTCTCACTTTTTTTCTTTTTCTAAGGCCTGTGAGAGTTAACTGCGGGTCATCAGTCTCTAAAATTACAAACTACTTATGAACTAGCTTATACTAAAGACGGCACACACATACATGCCCGAGGGAGGATTCGAGCCCCCGACGGGAAACGGCCTCGGCTTTGTAGCATAGCGCCTCAATGTTCACTCACTAGCACCGCTTTCCGTCTGAGACTAAAATAACCTCACTAGAGGGGAGACTGAACGAAACTGATGCTAAGACAATTTCTTTAACTAACGGATCAGAAGGCATAAACGCCCAAGGATGAGCAAAACGAGTTTGAAATGTGTTGTATGTCAGGGTGTGCTGAGCTGCCAACGATGGGTGACGTGTGGGGATACGTTATGCTTGAGTGATTGTGTGTTTGAATGTTTCTCTTTCTGAAGAAGGCTGCGGCAAAAAATTTAAATTGTCTGAATGTGAATGTCTTATTTGTGTCTGCCTGTGACTTAGCGTTCGTCTTTACGACGAGTTGTTTCCTATCTTTTGTTATTTTGTTATTATTATTGCAGAATTTGAGATTAAATAGTAATGCGGCCGAACAATCCCACCTGGGATGTCCCGGACAATAATGCCATATGATCACTTCATTTCAATAATTCTAACAGCAACTTTCTAACTTAGCCTGCACTAAAGAAATGAGAGAATCTTCACAGACTCGACAATATATCACCACCTGCGTACTGCTGCAACTGAAACCATACAGTTAAATCCCACCACAAAGTATGTTTAAAGCCGAAAGCTTTTAATATTCTTGTATTTTAAATGGGTACGACTGCAACATCAACTACAAGAATTGTACGAAACATCTGAGTTCGTAATCGTCAGATGACATAGAATTCGCCACACTTGCCAGTTACTACTATAATATTGTTTATCTGTTAGAAACGAATTTATGTCAGTCATTGAACTGCATTTTGATTGGTGGAGCCGTAAGAATGGAGGCGTTTGGGTCTTCAGAATAAAATTACAATAAAAAAAGCTGACAACGAGAAGCAGATTGGGTAGGTATGGAACTGTATCTAGTGTCATATTTTATTTAACATTTCCGGTTGCAATTGTCATTGTCTGGAAAGGGAGTGTGTGTGAATTAAGGTGTGGTGGACTGCAAAAATCCTTTTTCACTTCCAAAACGAGCTGGCAGACTGCTGCAAAACAGAAAATAGAAAAACCGAAAAGATAGTCGCTGCCAGAAAGACACGGTCATATTGCATTTCACTGCGATTAACTGGCATATTATTTCTCTAGTTATGTGTGTGGTACCAGAATGTGAATGCTTATTTACCCGCTACTGCAAAACTCTTTCACGGGCCGAAAATAAGTCCTACAAACCGACGTAGTTAAGTGTCAAGAACTAGTAGCGCATGAATAGTCTCTACAAGATCTGTCTGTCTGTCTGTGCCGTCGTATTAAACGCCTACAATTCTCATTTGAATATTGTCACAGGGTGGAGACATCGTTCGTAACTATACCGTGCACCGACTCAGAAGCACTCTATGGAAAATGAGCTCAACGCTAAGCTAGTTGAACGTATTGAAATCTCGGTAAGTCTCTGTTTTGAGCCCAGTGCAAGTTTGAGAGCTCTTTGGCACTGGCGTGACCGCCGTTACTTCCGGTATGACACAGAAACATGATAAAGTCACTTAATATTTACCTGTCTGTTTGGTGAATCATCTCAGTTACTAACTTGAACGGTGCGATATCGGCGCATTACTTTCTACTTCAAGTGCAATGAGGTCATACCATGCGTAAATTGGCGATGAGTTGTAACCACCAATAGAACAAGCAGGAAGTGAGACGTAGCAGCGCGTCAGTAGCCCTGAGATGACTGTCTACTTCTTAAGCGAGGGCTGCTTTAGGTCATGGTACCAGTCCCTCTGTAGATCAGAATTTTAACCCTATTTTGATAGAGCTACCAGCCATTTAAGAAGATAACATAAAGGATACAGAATTAGTCACTAATAACAGCATTACACTTAATCAGTGCACTAATGATGTTTATGTGCAAAAGCAATAATTTGGATTTTGTCGCTTTGAAAGTGTGTGTGCAATACTTCTGCTCCCATCTTTTGAATCCCGTCTGACCAGTAACAACGTCGCACGATGGTCAACTCATCATAGTTCATGACTTACCTGAGTTACTGAGTCTTCCTTCATGTGTAAAATCATGAATACCGGAAAGATCTTTCTTGAAACGGGAAATCTCTTTTGTGAGGTGATTAGCACAAAAGTAATAAATCGCACCATACATACGTTTCGAACTATCTCCACTACTGTCATACCTATATGAGACTCAGTGACAACATGTTTTGAAAGTTTTGAAGCATAATGAATATTATTTGCATAAATAGCAGAGGCGATTCTTCCAGCTCGCTCGGCTCAGAGGAGTGACCGCATCTGTAATTTTTTGTTGTTGTCTTTTTTAAGGGACGGAAACTGAGATCAATCTTAGCAATCAACATAGAATAAAAACTATCCAACGACCGCAAAGAATAGCTCTATTAGGAAAAAGAAAGCAGGGTTCCACTACCACTGCGGTACAAATTTTCAATATTACCGCTGTCTACCTGAATTCACTTTCCTGCAACTATCGATAAGTTTAAAGAATCCGATTAATAAAATGACGTCGTAAAGCCCCTTTAATCCGACTCAAACAACGAATATCATACTGAAAGTGATTGTCAACTCGGTAATAATCGACGGAGTTCCAGGACATGTAATAGTAATGTAATGTTCGCATGTATTATCCCTTCTCTAGTGCAAGTGAAATGCACCAAAACAAAAGTAGGGCTTAAGTAATTCATTTCTGTGAAATCCAAGAATTTGTATTGCAGTGGTCTGTAGGTCAAGAAAGTATTTCCATTAACTGTTATTTCATTTTTATTTATTTGCTTATAGACGCTTTTTATTCGCTTAATTTCACCATTTTTTGGTTTGTGGAACTGAAATAGACACCTCAGCTATTCATCCAACTGAATATTACTATTTACGTTGAGTATTCATCTTCAGAACAATAGCAGAATACTGTCGGGAAAACTGACATCAATAGCCCCATTAATGTAGAAATAAACCTGTACTTTGTGTCATTTATTAGACCTCTACAGTGGGTGTAGGGGTGAGAGCAGGAAGTGGACGTGAACGAGAAGAGATATACTCATGCTTTTTGAACACTTTCAGTAAGTAATAACACTGTCGTGACAGAATTTAAATCGTTCGTAGGAAGATCAAATTATAAAATTTAGCTGCATATAATTGGCATCTGATGGGTTCGTGTTACGTGCAAAGGTGTCGAAACTGTTCACTAACTGTTGAGCAACAGAACTTAACAGAACTGTGATATATTCCGAAATAGTGACAATTTGTCTATGCTGCCAATGGATAACGCCAAAGTCACTGAAATTTCTATAACAATCTGATCAACTGTGTCATCATATTACGGCCCAATGGTTCTCATATGAATATTGTGGGAGCTTGGAGCTTGTATTTATATGAAAACGGCTGGGGCAAAAACATAATTAAAAATAAAACACTTTGCGACTGCTGCATATAATATCAGCACTATGCTCTGCTTCTTAACCCATAGTTATTTTGCATTTAGGGTTCTTTCTGCCTGAATGTTCTGCACAGTGATCAAACGGTTTTCAGTATATCTGCTGCTCGTTTCTGTAGGGGGATTTGATGGGAATCTATACAACAGGTGATAGTATCATTTTTGCAATATTTGTAGACTCGATGTCAGTTTGACTTAAAGATAATTTAATCTATACATCACTGTCCCTAATTCTATGTTTGGATAACAGAAGCTCTTCTTATTTTGCACACCATGTTACGAAGCCTTCCCAGAAATGTTCACATCTTGAAAACAATGCTGCTTTGATTTCTCTTCGTTTGTTTGCCTCTCTTCGTTCGTTTGTGCCTCTGACAGCGATATCAAGAAAGACACTTTCTGAGTCTATAATCGTAAAGGAAACTGACGTTTACATCTAATGTTTTCAGTATAATCAATGGAAATGCTCGAAGAAATGTTAAACAGCACTGGTGAATGACTTTTGTTGTCCTTGCGCTTAAGACAGAATACGCAAATAATTGAGACACTTATTACTATGTTAGAGGTCGGTGCATCTGTATATTTTCATTACTGACAACGATCGAGTCATTAAAGCTAGTTACGGACTTGCGAGCAGGGCTCATTGACATATACTTTAGGTGTTCGGACCCCCACCAGGCGCGCGAGGCGCGAGCTAAGTCTCTGTCGAGCTCGCTTGGCAATCACCTCATCACCTCGTCTCTTATTCTTCCTGTTGATAGTATGACTGAAGCTTGGCAACATCGCAGTGTAGGTCTGTCAACGCTGGTACCGAGGTCTTACTTCCTGGTTGGCACAGAACTATGCTCATAAATTCACTTGATGTTTCCTGTAATGTCCATTGAATAATCTGACTGGTTTGTCAGTCGAGAGGCGACAGAAGGCTATTTGTTCATGCTTTTGGGCCCAGAAAATTGTTTACACGGCGATATTCCAACTAATCTCTTACGTTGCGAGTTATATGTTCTACTGATGTATGTGGCAATAGGAAAGAACTGGCATGCACAGCTCCTCGCTAGCTCTGGGGTAAAGTTGTCGTCTGCCACGGAGAGGTGGTTTTGGTCACTGGTTCGGGTCTCATTCGAGTAGAATTTTTTAGCTGTTTTCGTGACAGGAGTTGCACGAATCCACATCGAAAACAACAAGAAACCTCTTGTGGTTACTTGCTATATTCTATCAGATTATGCGAAAGTCTGACAACTTTCTGGTAGTTTACCATATCTCTACCTTTAGAATCGAACTGATTCCAAGCTAATTATGACGCCAATTGATGTTCGACGTGTATTTTCGTCTGGAAATAATTTTTGTCGAAGGTTATTCGAGTAGGGGCAGGAAAGATAAACATTTGAGGACATATGATCGAAAGAGTAGGTGCGGAATGGGTGACTTCCAAAGCACACTATCCGATGTATTCTTTGTGAAATGAACGGGAATTATTATAGTGTAGTACTAACATATGATGTAATTTTTTTGGTCGTTTGTCCTTACAGTGGGACTAAATGGTGTCTCAGTTGTTTGCGAAAAATGGGCGCACCCTGTCGTTGTGGTTGCATTTTGCTGAGTATAACAATCTTTTAGTACTCAGTCATTAATTTCTTCTTAAGATGTCAGCATGGGAGCATCATAACTCATTACTAGTAACAATCGTGAGTAGGAATCCTGATTGAGCGGCCTGATGACGTTCAAGAAAAATGTGGTAATAGTCACCCCTATGACCCTTTATACCGATTCTACTTTACGACGTTTAGATCATGTTCATATATATCAGAAAAATTCAATATGTGACTGTAATATAAGTACCAGAACTTGAGGTAAGGATATAACATCCGGTAAAAAAACTCATAGCGGCGCGCCGCTGTCACCGAGTCCGCAGGCGGCAGCCGCGATGCGGCCGCTGGCGCGTCGCCGTAGCCGGTGCCCACTACTCCCGAGAGTAAACAGTTCAGTTTTGATGCAGCAGCGAGTTCTTTTGTGTAATATTTCTGGGACTTTTCGCTTTTATATTTGAGGTTCTTCCACATTGATAACGAAGACAGCCGATTTGCGGTTTAAAAAAAGAAATTGAAGGTGGTTGGATTCGATCTCGCGACTGCTTACTTATACGCTTGTAAACACGACTCCTACCGCGAGACCACGCGGTCATATATCACACAACCGTCTCGAGAAGGTCATAACACTTCCTCTTGACAGTACCGCAGTCTACAGTGTTGCCAGATCGTGCACATCGGCGGACTTAGCATTCTGCGTCTGCCGGCCGGCGATCAATTTTTTTGTCTAAGACTGTACATTGTCAGAAGTCTTCCGGAAATCTATAATTGTGCAATCGATTTGAGACCCCTTGTCAACAACATTCATCAGCTGATGTGAGTAAAGAGCTAGTTATGTTTCGGAAGGACGATAGTTTTTGAATCCGTGTTGACTATGGGTCAACAGGTCGTCCTCTTTTAGGTAATTCATAACGTTTGAAGAAAGTAAAAGGTTTAAAAATCCTGCTGCAGAACGATGTCAATGATAAGAGGCCTGAAATTTTACGGAATCTCCTATTGCCTTTCTCGGATATTGGAGTGACCTGTGAAACTTTCCAGTCTTCGCATACGAAGCTTTCACTGAACGACCGGTTGTATGATAGCTAGGTATGTAGCTATTACATCAGCATACTCTGAAAGGAACCTAATTGGTATACAGTATGGATAGATATACTTGCTTTTGTTAAGTTAATTAAGTTGCTGTTATAGTCCAGGGATCAATTACGCAGGCTAGCAGCATTTTTGTCTCGAATTCTGTAGTATTTCCTTCCTCTTCTGTGATAAAGGAATTTCGGAAGGATGTGTTAGCAGCACTCTCATCAGTAGCATCAACATTGCTATCACGTAATGAAGATATTGACTGTCTTTTGTCGCTAGTATACATACGACCAAATTACGTGAAAGGGTTTCGTTGTGGAAACTATTGTGAGCTTCTCGCATTGAAGTTTGTGTTGAATTTGAAGTTCTATAAAAGATTGTCAGTCTAGGGGATTTTGAGTTTGTTTATTACACTACTGGCCATTTAAATTGCTACACCAAGAAGAAATGCAGATGATAAACGGGTATTCATTGGACAAATATAATATTCTCGAACTGACATGTGATTAAAATTTCACGTAATTTGGGCCCATAGATCCTAAGAAATTAGTACCCGGAACAGCCACCTCTGGCCGTAATAACTGCCTTGATACGCCTGGGCATTGAGTCAGATTTTGGATTATCTGTACAGGTACAGATGCCCATGCAGCTTCAACACGACTCCACAGTTCATCAATGGTAGTGACTGGCGTATTGTGATGAGTCAGTTGCTCGGCCACCATTGACCAGACGTTTTCAATTGGTGAGAGATCTGGATAATGTGCTGGCCAGGGCAGCAGTCGAATATTTTCCGTATCCAGAAAGACCCGTACAGGACCTGCAACATGTGGTCGTGCATTATCCTGCTGAAATGTAGTGTTTCGCAAGGATCGATTGCAGAGTAGAGACACGGGTCGTAACTCATCTGAAATGTAACGACCACTGTTCAAAGTGCCGTCTATGCGAACAAGAGGTGACCGAGACGTGTAACCTGTGGCACCCCATACCATCATGCCGGATGATACGCCAGTACGACGATGACGAATACAATGTGCGTTCACCGCGATGTCGCCAAACATGGATGCGACTATCATGATTCTGTAAACAGAACCTGGATAGAACTGAAAAAAAAGGACGTTTTGCCATTCGTGCGCCCAGGTTCGTCGTTGCGTACACCATCGCAGGCGCTCCTGTCTGTGTGCAGCGTCAAGGGTAACCGCAGCCATGGTCTCCAAGTTGATAGTCCATGTTGCTGCAAACGTCGTCAAACTGTTCTTGCAGATGGTTGTTGTCTTGCAAACGTTCCCATCTGTTGACTCAGGGATAGAGACGTGGTTGCACGATCTGTTACAGCCATGCGGATAAGATGCCTTTCACCTCTACTGCTAGTGATACGAGGCCGTTGGGATCCAGCACAGTGTTCCGTATTGCCCTCTTGAACCCACCGATTCCATACTCTGCTTACAGTCATTGGATCGCGACCAACGCGAGCAGCAATACGATAAACCGCAATCGTGGTAGGCAACAATCCGACCTTTATCAAAGTCGGAAACGTGATGGAACACATTCTCCTCCTTACACGAGGCATCACAACAACGTTTCACCAGCCACGCCGGTCAACTGCTGTTTGTGTATAAAAAATCATTTGGAAACTTTCCGCATATCAGCACATTGTAGGCGTCGCCACCGTCGCCAACCTTGTGTGAATGCTCTGAAAAGCTAATCATTTTCATATTACAGCATCTTCTTGCTGTTGGTTAAATTTCGCGTCTATAGCACGTCATTTTCATGGTGTAGCAGTTTTAATGGCCAGGAGTGTATTTGCCTGTTATATATATATATATTATTTTGTTTTTATCTATTTGAAAGAGAGGTCTAACGAGTTTTGTGTACCATGGCTGGCACACATAAATAAATTTTGTTCTTTCGGGCAAAGTTTCATCTTAATACGGACCATAAACCACTGATCTCCTTATTTAATCCGGGCAACGCCGGATTTACAGCTAGCACCTTATTATTATCATTTTCTGAAGTAAATAACATATTTAACTTAGAATTACTTGTTCCCCTGTAACACACATCTCTACCTCTTAACTGTGAACAATGATCTCTGTCTATCTTTCTTGATATCAGTAATCATTATCGTGTTCCAGTAATCGATAGCTAGTAACGGGAAACAGAATTTTGCATATCTGTCTCTGAATCAGACGTTACATTACATACATGTAATGTATGTGGCTTAACGTGATATATAGTTAGGGACACGTCCGTACTCTGAAGCTAGACCCTAGCTTTGTGCAAGGTAGCCTGGCTTACGGAGTGCTAATTTCCTAATGTAGAGAATGATCCTAGTGTAATTTGTGCAGATAACGGTAGTGCTGTATTCCGATGCTAGTCGCCATCAATATTCATTTGCTTTAATGAGAGCAGTTAGGAGATAAGCGACTCATCAGTATCAGCCCTCGGCTTAGCCGCTCAAGAGCCGTATCGAGCAAAGTACCAGTCAGAACAGAACCGCTCCCACCTCACGTAACATTATCTGTACTCATATTTCATACTCTGACTTCCTGTTGTCTGTTTTACCATTTTTCACTGCTACATCAACACATGTTTGGAATAATAGTCTCTTTAACGAAATTAAGGCACTGTTTTAGGCCATAACAGAATGAGAACATTTAGAAGCATCTGAGCCGTATAAAATGATGCACCACATAACGTAGGATAGTCCTCCGTCCGTTAAGAACATGGACCTATTAAATCAAACCAGTAAGCCCCGGATTCTATAAAGGTTCGAACTCACAGTACAAACAAAAGCACGAAACGTCAAATTACTTTAGAAATGAATGGAAGTATTATCTACTTCATAGAAAGCATGGAAGATTTGTAATTCAGCTTAAAGTTTATTTACAATTTGGCAACTGTTCTCATAAGGAAAGACTCGACGCCTACAACTGTTGTAACTTGCTCTATTTTAAGTAAAAGTGCTAAAAGTTAGTTTACCACGCATGGCAGTGTTTTCATGTTCAGGAGTGTGAATATATGGTACAATTATATAACTGTGGAAGAACTTTCAGCAGTATGTGTAAGTGTCTGCAAAGTGCGGTAGATACAGAGTCCATTTTGAACAGATAAAGAATTAAAATAAATAAATAAATAAATAAAAATAATAAACCAAAATGCTACTATTTAGTTCGGCTTAAACTACAATTTTCAAGTGGTACAAGTTGGGTGGTACTTAGGTTGAATAACTTATCACGTTATGGTGTAGTATTACAATATAGAGCTTTACTTTCACTTAGTTCCTTGCATGGCTATGCTGATGTCCCAGCTTCGCGGTAGCACAGAGGAATAGGTAACTGTATAACATACGGTTTATTTGAAAGAGTAGGCTCTGTTAATATATGTTAGCCCAGATGTAAAAGTCGCTAAATTCATTTTCGTCAATTTTGAGTGGAACACACAGGCGTAAAAAAATTTTCTGCGCCTATATGATGGAATAAATTTCAAGAGTGCGGAACTAACTATAAACCGATGAAAATGGCTGTAGATATCCCCGATGCGTTCCAAAAGCCGTTAAGTGAATATTGTCTTCGGGTGGAAAGCCCGTTAAATGTCCAGCGTTTGCAAAACATGCCACGTTCAACTGGCATGGCGACTGCCGTGCAATGTTCGGATGCAAAGCACGCAAACTTACATCAGAGAAACCAGTCTAGATATTCAAAACTACCTTTCAGTTCCCTACGATTAGAAATGATATTTCTTTATTCTGAGTTATGTTGGCTGTATTGTAGCTAACGCGAACTCAACAATGAAGCTCTCACTGTGTATGCAGTGTCTAAATATACGCGGTAAGCAATGCTCTGCTAATCAGCAGTGTTCTTGAACAATTGGGTGCGTGATTACAAGAAAATGAGTGACTCTGAGGAGCGTTTAGATGCAGAAGATGGTGCAAACGAAGTGGGAGTAATTGAAATAGTAGGAATTCTGCAAGAAGTCGAACACGTCCCAGTATCTTAAAATGTCCAGTTTGACACCGAGGGCGACAGTTCCTCCTGAAAGGGAAGAGGCGTCCTGATCAGTGGAAGAGAAATGATTCGAAAACAGTAAGGTAAGAACATAAAAAGTATTATTAAAACAATTCTTATGCCCTATTGTTGTTGTTGTGGTCTTCAGTCCGCAGACTCGTTTGAAGCAGCACTCCATGCTGCCCTGTCCTGTGAGAGCCTCTTCATCTCAGTATGGCAATCTACATCCTTTTTGCATCTGCTTACTGCATTCGTCCCTCGGTCTCCCTCTACGATTTTTACCCCACACACTTCCTTCTAATGCTAACAATTCATTGATGTCTCAGAATGTGTCCCACCAATATATCCCGTCTCTTAATCCTTATGGCCCAACCTTAAGAAATTCGTTGTACAATCTGTGGTCTTCTCTACTCAGTGACACAGTTGAACCAATATAATGGACAATTCCTGCAAAACTGAAATTGGTAGTTATTTGACAACAAAGTAAGAGTGAGGTACATAGTGAAACTAAAGAAAATTGGTGTTCATTTCAGTAAATCTCGCAGGGAGCAGCTAGGAGTGCGCGTGATCGCTCGTAGTTGTGTTAAGGTTATATTACACGTAGCGTATTTGGTCGCTAGTCACTGGCTTATTTGAACGCAGCTTCTAAATTCGCTCCGTGGAAACAAGGACAGCGAACAAAGTCGCTGCTCCGAAACGGGAGCGTCTATAGTTGAAGTATGGGCTGAAGTTTTTGGTCGCTTTCAAGTGTTGGTCGTCCCGTTTCATATACAGGACCATATAAAGTAGCAACCAGTCGAGTCAAAATGTCGAAGGAAGTAATAAATTCTGACACTGTGTTTCTCGCAACAGTCTTAAAAGAATAATTAATCTACCAAAAGTAAAACGGAAAAGTAGGAAAAAAGAAAAAGAAAATGGATAAGAAGGTGGATGCGAGAAGGGATAAATATAGTGCTTCTGCAAAGTTTTTGAGAGAATTATCGTGTGAAGATTCTTCTGCCTATAGAAATATAATGAGGATTTATCGTTCGCTGAGGAGTAATTTTGGTCTTGGATACGTTTCTAAAGACTAAACTCTGGTATAATGCCTTCGTTAGAATCTACTTTCAAACGTGTCTGTTTTACCATACTATCGACATCAGTGCTCACATTGACTATCCGCGGAGTTACTTTTGATAGCATCACAGTCAAAAAGTATATAGTTTGTGCATTTGGTCACAGTTGATCGTCTGTTTCCTTCTCCAAACAGGAAAACTAAGAAAAATGTATAGTGGACGGTTTGAGTTGAAGTAGGGGCTGTAGAATCTTATGCACATTATATTCAGTAGACAAAAAGTTTCATGGCACCACTTGCAATTCTTAATCTATTTTTAATAAGTGATTCATTAACTAACAATGTATCTTAAAGTACCTATCTCCCTAAAATCAATATAGGCAACACTTTCTTCTTTCACTAAAATCCAGTTCTGTAGACGTTGACTTATTTAAGGAATGTAGAGTATGAAGTATCAAATAATTATCGACATTCTTGTCAACAGAGAAGGAAACGAATATGTTATGCGTTTCGACTTTTGTCGAGTGCGACAATATTCTGGAAAAACGAATGACATGTCGATAGACTAAATGTCCCAGGAACAGTCATGTTTCACAGTTTACGTCTTTGACTACTCCAGATTCCTTCTTTGTGTAGCAACACAATAGAAATTCATTTTATTCGATTGCCTAAAAATTCTGAGTAGTTGTATTTGATAACTTGAAGACAGCATCTTTAATTTTGTTAAAAACTCGTAAATAACCAAAGTCATATTGTTAAGTACATATTTAGAACTGTTCAATTAACAGAAACAGGAGTTCCATCATCGAGGTATTGTTTAAGCAAATAATTAATGGTGAATATATGTGGACCTATTTTTACTAAGTCCTTGAAAAATTCAGCTTCCATCTTAACTACTTCATTCGATCACTGCAAGCTGTGGAAGTTGTTTACAGTTTGACACTGTGAGCGACCTTAGCGCTATAAGCGGTGAAAAAGCACACATACACACAGGCGTCAATGGACAATGTTTGTTTTTAATTATTTTCCGTTTTCTTGAACAAAATAGTTGACATACATTTTCGATCCATACAGAACCCAATTACAAAAATATATGAACTTACTGGATCATCGACTTAAGATACAACTTATTCGTATATAAATTCAGCTTTATCTGTTAGAAGAAGTAAAAAAAAAAAAATAATAATTAAATAAATAAAATAAAATAATAATAAAAAATCAAAGTTTTATCCATGAGAAGCGTATATTTATGTAGTCTGTTCTTATTAAGAAAAATATTTCCCTTGCCAGGTATATGTTGTGTATTTAATTTTTCGCACAATCTTATACGACTTTCTAATAAGTGAATAGTATTGTAAATGCAATTACTTCTCCTTCCGATAGGAGAGTGTTGAAGATCATTGCCGTTAGTGCGTCAAATGGAGCAACAATTTGTTTGAAAGCTACATCACTCATTGTATTGGCTTCATAAACTTTCACACTCATGTCGAATACTTTTATACTCACAATTTCAAATTTCTGTAACCGACTTTTGTATGTTTTATACGCTTTACTGCAATACCAATGCACTTTTTTGTCTGTATAGAGACCAGAAGCAGGGCACTCAAGCTCCCGAAACCGGTCGTCAAACATAAAATTATCAC
The DNA here is from genome assembly GCA_026315105.1 of Locusta migratoria. Lineage (NCBI taxonomy): Eukaryota > Metazoa > Arthropoda > Insecta > Orthoptera > Acrididae > Locusta > Locusta migratoria. The sequence continues at coordinate 192,063,917 of CM048746.1, read as the reverse complement.
AAGCAATCGGTGGCTGCATTTTGTGTATTAATTGCAGAACAGATATTTTTCTGTGCCGTTGACCTATTATTGCGTCTGTGTGGCTTTCCCTGCCGATTCAGGTTTTGCGCGTTATTTACCACTTTAAATGGTGTACGCATTTGTTCCATCTAAGTTTTCTAATTTCCACATTTACTGATTTACCTGTACATGTAGTGAACATTCGTTTGCGTAGTTCAGTTGTCTTTCTGCAAACTGTCGTTTCATCTGGTGGAAATTCATTTTTAGGTAAATAATTGTATGTTACAAGTCAATAACAAATAATCCGTCCAGTAACTTAACGTTTCGTTTTCCCCAGGGTATCATAGGAAATTAAAGAAAGACAACATTGATGTCATTTTTTATATTTTTTGTTGAATTTTATGATTACAAATGCTCGCTATTACTATCGCTATGGGTAACGAAAACGAGATGGATTGTCGTGACTGTCACGTTCGTTTTAAGATATCTATTAGATTCCATATGACACAACTGTGGTTGGACCAGACACGAACAGACTGAGACGCAAGGCAGAATGTGAGCGTGAAGTTCTTCGACTACAGATACTAGCAGAGCGGGCAAATACCAGATGGGGTATACATATGCCGTGGTAGTAACATAGGACCACGTGACTATTGGCAAACATTAGCCATATATAAAAACCAACTTTGCAGGTTTCAAGAAATGACACTACTTTAAACTTATAATAGTAGCACGTGAAATTTATGTTACTCCTCTTGACATAAAACGCTTTGCAAATTCATAAGCAAAGCTGGGAACAATTACGTGACTGTTGGCAATCCAGTGCTTCAGCTGTAGAGATGTTGGTGCCTTGAAAGAAATTAAAAGCCCAGTCTACCAGTATCTATGGTCGAAGGTGAAATCAGAGAAAGGAGGTTTACAATTCTAACCTCCTTGAGTTAGAGTCTGTGAAGTTCCGTGACTTTTCGTCTCATTTTGCAGAGATATTCTAAAACTTAATGTTTCTTTTGCTAGCTGCGTTTCAGAGATATGTGTACTGTGTAGATTCCTGCCGAGCATTTCGCTACCACTTGCGCTATAACATTTATAATCAATTTGTTCTTCGTGGAAAACACTGTGAGTCAACCCACTTTTAATTTGTTATAATTAATAATTGTTGATATTTTACAATGAGATAGCTACGGACTGTTAAGAAAGTGATCTCATGTTCTTGTCTGTGAAGCATTTCTGTATTACGTAATATGTAGCTCATACTCTTTAGTGGTAAAGACAAAATTATTCGGTTTTAATACTTATTTTGGTTCAAGTCTTTTTATGAGTCCCGGACTGGTGTTGGCGTGTAGATGTTGGCAACGGCGCGAAGGCAGCCAATCAGGAGTAGCGTTCGCGCGGCCAATACGATTATTTGTTTCATGTCTATTGAATTTGGCGTCAGTTTTGAAATTGCCGTAAGTCCGAAACAGAAGATTTCGATTTGAATTTCAGTGATTTCGTGACTGAAGATTATAGGGTTTGTTAAATATCGATGTAGGATAGCTCATTTATTGACCGGACAAGGGTACATCGAGAACCTGTCAACCATAGAGCAGGAACAGCTTAATTAATTTCCGCAAATTTGTAGCGAATTCCGAGCTCAGTGTTATGTTCAGACTGAAATTGCAGTAGTCGAACATTCGTGAGGAGAAAACCTGTAAAATTCGCGTTCAGCATGAGCAGGTATGTGATAGCACCCCTTTGTCTATTACTATTATTTGTGCGCAAGCCATAAAGACTAAGGGTAATTCTTATTGGCCGCGCGAACGCGACTCCTGATTGGCTGCCTTCACTTTCTCATTCATCGCGGGTGTTACCAACATCAACACGACGAACACTAGTCGTGGACTCATAAACTAGACTTTTACCCTTATTTTAGAGCCAAAATATTACTCAGTGGCAGATGATGCAAAACTGTTATGCAGCAATGCAGCAAAACTGTATTCTTCTTAAACGTGAAGCACCACGGCTTCTAACTGAACTAAATTATTTCTGTTCCACCAAATAAATTATAATGTAACTTACTATGTTATATCGCTTATTTGTTACCAGCCACATGGTTATGACACTTATGTGTAAAAATAACCTGGTAGTTGAACAGTGGTCTGCTATTGACATTATTTTTCTGAAAATAAATATTAGAAGTAAGCAGGAGAATTCAAGATTAAGAAAGTAAAAAAGAAGACAGATTTGTTTTTGGTGCTTAACACATATCTCACTCGAAGCACTAACAATACAAAAGTATTCTTTAATATTAGCGAAGAGAAGTTCAAGTAAGTGACGTTAGTCAATAAAACCGTAATACTCAAGCAATACCAAAAAAACTGGTATAAATTCGTTTCAGTACTCTTGTTGGTAACTTGCGGTAACACCACCAACTTCCACGTTGACGTTTTGAAATATTTTCAGTAATCTGAAGACAGTCATTTAGAGCACAAGCTGAATATGAAAATGACTTTTACTAGATGTCACAGGGAAGCACAGTTTTGTCGTTTTAAATAAACTTGTCTGGTTAAATTCTCTGGGGCACGACTTAGAATATGGTGTGTCCAATATTTTATTTTCAGTGATAATTTCAAATAGTTGAGATGGCCCATTGGAACGACACCTCTAATTCGTTGCCTTTCTTTACCAACATCTTTACGTCTACGATAAGTTTTGCCACCTACACTAGGATTTAGCCAATATTTCTTGCAGGGAGCCCAAAATCACTGTAATTTTCGTGTTCTTTGGACTAAGAGAAATATCAATTGAACTGGATACGGCTTGTCAGAATTAAGAGACTACACAGAACTCATGACACAATTTATTTTGGAAATATAATTCGAATTTTTTAAAGTCATGAATAAATGAGATCTCATCACATACCTTGTCATTGACGATGAATTGAATATCACTTACGACTACCATATTTCGAGTTACCCACGTTTTATAGACTGCTTCATCTTTAAGGCAAAGCTTTTATAATTAGTCTCGCAAATGTGGTGTTATCTCTAGGTGATATTTTAAACAGATTAACTAAAGTATAGCTATAGCTTTAATACTGTGATTAAAATGGAATGGGCTGTGGCTATTGCGTTTTAAAAAGTTTCAATCCAAACATTAAAGTTACGACTCAGCGAACAGTACATGAGAGGCTGTAGCTCACTCAAATAGTCGTGCTTTATAACTATGGCTAAATTTTACTTACCGCAGCGGCGGCGTCAAGTGCTAATGTTGGCAACGAAATGGTCGGTTTACGGGGATAATGAATTTACTCACCGAAGAAGGGTACTTACAAGAACCATTCAACCACAGAGTACGTACAGCATTTACTATATATTTCATACTCATCAAAAATATTACCTTATCCCAGTGGGCAAATATTATGATGTGGTTTCTCATCTGTTGAAATTTTATGAAAGCAATAGTCCAAATGACTCTCCTCACTGTTTCTACATTGTTGCAGGTGCCTCTAATTGCCACACATTAATAATTCTGGATCCTGTCTATTTCAGCTTTTGTCAGGCCCCCTTTACCACCTAACGTTCTTCCTTACATATCTTCCAACGCCGAGATCCCATTCTTTTCTGTACGTATCCTATACATTTCAGTTTATTAATGTTGACTGTAGGTCCATAAGGTTTACCTTCTGACATTTTCACTTCCATGCCTGCACTAGAATCATCATAGTCCTTTTTGCATACATGTGTGTAGTGTTTTTTTTTCTTACATGTGTTACAAAACTTACTAATTTTCCAGTGTAAAAAGAAGTTGCTGACACAATTCCATTAGGGATGCATTCCGATGTTTCTGCCAAATGCCATAAAAACCTGCAGCAATTTTCCCTGGGTCAAATTTTGTATTATTAAACTGAATTACTTCTTTCGCTGCTTTCAACATTGTAGCTTCACTTACTTCAGCTGCAATTGCACCAATAGTGTGTTTTAAACACCAAAATTACTCGGAGGTGGGGGAATGCTCATGACTGCACAAAGAAGAGCACCTGAACTTCGGCGTTCCCACTAGTTCTAAGTGCATATACTAATCTCATATCGTTTTCATACAATGTGCTTCCGCTTACGTGAGATGGCATAGTGTTGGCAGTACAGTTACATGCCAAACATGTCAAAACTAAATTCCAAACAATTCCCTTGGTTTTCACCATATCTTCTTGCACAGTTACGTTTCCATCAGTTTTTACAATTTGTGTGTTTCTCGATAAGTTGACGTAATAACCTCATGGAGTTAAGAATGTTTGTGTCAGTAGTAACAGAAACACTGTTCACACCACATAATGAATTGTCACGCATTTGAGAGGCACTTGGAAAACTGGCAGCACCTAGAACCTTCTTGCTTGAAGCACTGAGACTCACGCTGACTTCACTTTCCGTACTATTTTCTTCCTTTGTTCAAAAACGAGCAGTTTCGCGGTTAATTTTTACAAATTAATTTCCACGAAACTTCGGTTTATATCCAAACTTTCATATTCTCCCCATTGTGTTATGACTTTTCACAGATGCACTACATTTGTATCACCAAAAAGTAAACAAAGATGAAAGTCTGACAACGATAGTCGATAATTACCAACAACAACAAAATCTTTTGTATTTGTCTACAGTTTACAGTATCAATAACAGATCAGTACCTGGATGATAGGCAGAATATTTTATATGTGTCTACAGTTCACAGTATCAATAACAGATCAGTGCCTGGATGATAGGTAGAGCTTTTTTCCCTGTATTCCTCCTTTAACGATGTTATTTTTATTCATTCCACACTTCAGCTTCGTTATGTAAAGTTTCATGACGCCGTCTTTTCATATCAAATAATTGAGCACTTTGCTTTAAGAATCAATTATTTAGAATTGACACTGATCAATGTTAACACTTAAAATAAGAAATTGGTTTTAGGGCCAATCGATTAGTTTTCAGCGCAAATTCCTCATAACCCTTCTCAATAACGAAGCAACCAGTAGCTCGTTCCAAAATTGACAGTATTAATTTTTTCGATCGATAATCATATATATGCAACAAATTATTAGTGTTTAGAGTTTAAAATCTACATTAAAATAACCATAAAGATTAATTTCAATTTTACCAATAGAATAAAACCTATACCTCTTATAAAATAGGCTGTATGTGTGTATGTGGGTATGTATGATCCACATCACCTCCTAAACTACTGGACCGATTTCAACCAAACTTCGTACGTACAAGTTCCTTACTATCAGACAACAATCACTGTGGGTTAAAAACTATCTACAACATGTAGTTCAGAACGTATAACGGCGTAAACAATGTCACAAAAAGTTTCCCATCACGCGTCGCGTGATTTACAAGACCTCATTTATCCACTACGTATTCATCGCAGACAGTTTGGTAATATTACTCTCCACAAATCTGGAAAATTATATAGTAGAACACGTAGTTAAGGACATATGATGTCATAACTACTGAGCTGCATGGAAACGAAACTTTAATGGACAGATAGTAATGTAGAAGCCAATGGACAAAAAGGAAAGAATGAGATACACTAAGATAAGAAAGGGTAATTTGGAAGGACCGTTGTATATCGTCGCTTCGGACGGCTTACTATCGATATGTATCGAAGACGCGAGTATCGCAGTGTCGTATATGGAACACACTAACGCCGCTCTGTCGTAAAAAACAAATTTTGGCGTACAAATGAAAACAGATATTCATTTCGACGTATATAAACAAATTAAATAATTAATGCTGTTGGTACTGTACATACAACAACCTGTCAACCATAGAGCAGGTATATCATGTTTTATTCATTTTATTATCTGTATGAAATCTTCGGTTCATAAAGGTATTATCGTGGTCTACACTATTTCACTTAAAAAACTGAGCTGTAGCGTAGCCTTAAGGAAGTTAGGTTTAGGTTAAACAATTTTTTTTAGTAATTGTATTTCAGGAAGGTATTATCGTGGTCTAGGCTAAACAATTTTCTACTATATCATAAAGGCAACTGATTTCGCCTACGCTTGCGAGTAAACAAACTACGATAGCATTCTGATGCTCGTATGTTCGATACAAATTGACACTACGCAACTATCGACAGTCCGTCATTATGGATAGCAGGCCATCCGAAGCGATATACAACGGTCCTTCCAAATTACCAAAGAAAGGAATAAATACATGTAGTTCGTGATATATGACGACACAAACAATTAGATTCATGCAAAACCAAGACATCACGCATATGGTTTTGATTTATTACGTATTTACTACTAACTCTATTCGTGACATATTTTGCAGACAGTATGCAGATATACTTCTGAATATGCATTCTAAATTACATCATAATATACACATGGTTCAGGAGATATGACGTTAAAAAGGATTAACTGCATGAAAATCCCCCCCATGGCACTTGAGTTTGTAATTTACTACGTCTATATACTACTAACTCCATTGGCAATACATTTCGGAGAGCCGCGCGGGCGTAGCCGAGCAGTCTGGAGCGCCACTTTGTGGATCGCGAGGCCTCCCACGTAGGAGGTTTTGAATCCTCCCTCGGGCATGGATGTGTGCATTGTCCTTAGGTTAATTTGACTTAGTTTAAGTAGTTTGTAAGCTACGGACTAATAACCTAGCAATTGAGTCCGATCGATTTACAAACATTTTAACATTTCGGAGACAGTTCCTAATAAGGCAAAGAATAACGTTTATGGAAAACCGCCCCGTCATGCATCAGGCTTTACTCTATCACTTCTCTGTTACTAACAGAATTGACAACAGATTTCACAGTGGAGGCTACATACAACATTTATACCCATGAATAGATACCTGCGAAATTATATCATTATGCAACACAAAGATCAATAGATATGACATAGTAAATTAACACTGCGATCATGCACCGCGCTTTAATAAAATTATTATTTACTACAAAGTCACTACTGCATTCCAGTCAGTTTAAGACTGAAAAAATGCATATGTACCCAGGCAATACCGGGCTTAGCAGCTAGTTTCTTATATGAACTTATCATACACTTCCTAAATTACGAACCACCGTTTTCGTGGTAGGTTCGTGTTTCGGTATTTTTCAAGAAGCCTTGGGTATCAAAGTGAGGAACTCTCGTGAGTGACATATAAGAATCGCTCGCCTTTCGAGGCATTATAAACACAGAAAAGGCGAACATATTGTGAATTGAAATTCATTTAAAATGTAAAGCGTCCCGTTTATAAGCTATCGCAAAACCTTATTTACGAATTCAGCTTTTAGTTGTTCGTGTAAACACATGCTATTATAAAGCAGTTTTCCAGTTCCACCATAGATTTTCGTGCCCATGTAAACGCAAAAGTTTTCGAAGCTTTGCTTGTAAGATTGCGTCTTCTAGTTAAGAATTTTCTATAAGTATAGAGAGAGTAGCTTTATCTGCCGCTAAAGTATTAGTGTGAGCATGAAACTGTGTATTTACGTAAGGAAAAATAGCGATTTTGCTCACTAAATGAGGAACTGGAACAGCTGTTTTCCAGCCGCTATATTTGAGTGGGCTAGGAAATCAACTTCAAGCTTTAACATAAACGACAGCGAAAAACGGTTTAGGAAAATCGGTTTTCGTCTTCCGGAAGATTTGTTGGATGTAAACTTAGTGAATGTAACACTACACTAGTGACTGTAACACTACTACTTACAGCAATGTACGAAACTAGTAGCTTCACTCATCGGCGACATCCTTAATGCGCTTAACACTGTGTGGTACAACCAGCTGGGAACATTCCTCTTTTCTCTTGAAATATCTCTCAGAAATATGAAGAAGAGAAGCCCATGGAAGAGGTTTTCCTGACAAGCGTAGTTTATGGCAATACAAGTTTTGGAAAATTTGTAATTTTCTCTCTCCCCAGGCAGCCCACTTTCTTAATTGATAATTAGTCATCAGCACAATTCGGCGTTTCGACGGTGGGGCGTTCGATATATATATAGCTTTCAGTGAGCACGCGACTTCAGTACCCGAGGCTTCTACGAAATTACCCGTGCTTCTAAACGAAAATATTCTTCACTATACGGCCAGCTTTAATGATTCTAGATATCCTTTATTTCCTCCCTTCATAAATAAAAATATAAAGTAACTAAAAATTAATACATCTACTCGAAACGACACATCGACTTCAAAACAAAAACAAAAAAAAGTAATTTATTATTTTAAATAATTTTTCATACATTTTCTTCCGTCCCTCACAAACTATCTGATACGATACTGAAAAAAATTGTAATTGGGTGGAAAAAAGTTTTCTTTCCTATATGAAAGCTTCATTCGATTCCTCGACTTTTCGAATCCAGATCAAATTTCGAAAATAAATCACCACTCAAACGTTCAGTCGATAAGCTATACTTAGTTCACTGGTTTTTTTAGCTTTACTTTTGGGAAAGTATGGTTACTTTGGTACTTTCAATACAGTATATTTTAAGGTATGTATTAAATTCACGGCAAGAAACAAAGGAATTTACGAAGTTAGCTACAAGTAGGCATTGAAAAACCTCAAGGTGGAAAGTTGAAAATTTATGTCCAGCCGTGAATCGAACCCGGGTCGCCTTTTTGAGGGCAGCTACGCTGATCACTACGCCACTGGCAGAGATTAACCACGACACCACGGACTACCCTCGTGGTCAGCGCAACTGTCTATTAAGAACGAGACCCGGTTTCAAATCCCGACATTCCCCCATTGATTCAATTCAGTGCCACTGGCAGCTAATATCGTAAATTACTTTGTGTCTTGATGGGTAACAGCTGCTGGATCAAAAATAGCGTCTGTTCTTTAGGACATCTCCGAAAGAACGAACGCCACATACATTTAATTTCAAGAGTTTCATATGGTGACCTAAGAACATTCCTGTGATGAACAGTCAATTTTAATAGTTAAGGGATTTAATATTGTTCCCAGTATCAGGCTTCTTCCTACAGTTTTATAAAGACAATGTCATAAAGCTCTGAGGGTAGTTGCAGGATATTTTTTTTTCTTTTAATGTGGTGAGCGTAAAGACGTAACAGACTGCATGCCAAGGACGACCTTTGTTCCAAATTATTGTTGAGATTCAATACATGACACAGCCAATAAATGAACACAAGGGAAACTCCCCGCCGCACCCTGTTCACATTTAGTGGTAGTACGGCGCATTGGATAGCCCGTCCAAAAATGATCGCAGATCAAGCAAAAAAGGAGAAAAAGTATGTGGAACTATAAAAGAAAAAGAAGGAACAAAAATTCAGTGAACATCCCATGTATAACATATAAAGCAGAGGGGAAACATCTGCAGCGAGTGCGTCCTGCTCCTATTGTTATTGTAGTGAATTGGGTAGCTGAAAGTCCATGGTTCAAACATTCCTCAGCGGCTATTTCTTTTTCGCAGAATTTCCTCAATCCGCCTGTTCATTGACGTGTCGGTTCGATGTAACCAGTTTTATGTCTGTGTTGTCCTGTAACGACCGCGCCGCAATAGCATTGGATTAGCAGCTGAAAGGAAGTGGCTCTCTAATGGGAACTACAAACATTTGATCGCAACGTGATCCACCCGATAGCTCCAAAGTAAACCACCTCCGATGTACTATACAACGGCCGTCTCATGTGAAATGTAGCAACATTGCGTTAAGGCGTACCTCGAGCCTGTGAATACATGGTAGCGTTTGTTGTATATTTGCGCTGTTTCTTTTGCACGATTTTGAACTGGAATTGTGTCATACTGGATTCTACGAACATTGTAGTGCGTAGTCGTGGCTACAGTCAATATAAAATACAGTGTAAGTAGTGGTTTTTACACGTATATGTTCAGCTACGCTACCTGAACGACTTGACCTAAAAGAACTGGAACGGAGAACTGTATAGAACTATTCTTAGAATTGAATTATATCCTTATTACTACTCAAAGCAGTTTCATTATCGGAAGATTTACAAGATATTATGAACAAAACTGCCTTAAAAATTGTTGGTAGTGGGATATTCATTATATTCGAGCCACAAGGAAATTATAGTGTGTATCATTATGCAGTAATTTCTCAGTCTTCAGTTGATAATAAAACTAGTCGCATTTCTAAAAAGAGTCGAAGCGAAAAGGTCACACTTCACTCTCATTGACGAGATATATCATTAAGTATTAACAGTGGGCAAATTACATTCTAGATACGGAATGGAATGCAGCATTAGTATGATAATTTATAGGTTTCATTTATCAGGTGATACCTTTTACTTTGGTTACTTCAGCCAGGGATATCTTTATGGATGAAATTGTAAGTATTGCTACATTCCTCTTCAATTATCTCGAATATGTGATTTGAGTGACACAAGACAGTAATTTGAATACGTATTAAACAATTTCTATGATTTATTTGCTCATGATGACTGCGGAAGAAAAAGTGAAAGTCCACAGATTATTCAAGAGGAGAAATATTTATTAATAAAAATACACTTTCTTTAGGTTTACACCAAGATCGCTGATAAAATATATTTATTTTCCTCGACCAGTGATTTAAATCATCTTCAGAATGGTTTCAAGGCATTACATGTCAGATAACCAAAGTATTTGATTGCTCTTAAGAGGAGATTGCCTTTGTATTTTTTCTGTAACATGATCGTTTTGTTTCTAATATTCTTCACATTACAGATGGACGAAATTGCACAAAATACAAACTAATGAAAGAATATTTTGTCAATAATTTGATTATTTAATAGAAGCCTAAACTTAACGTTACGTAAGTTCCTTTATATATTTTTAAGAGAGAGAAATGTCAGTTGTAACTGAATAGTGGATCGACCTTTATCGTTGCGATAGAGAACAAAATGCGTAATTTCAACAGAATTGCAGCATGTTATTGCGACCAGTTAGATTTCCAAAGTTATTGTGTTATCTGTTGGACTCATATCTCCAAAAGCGAAATTGACTGCAAATTTAAAATAGCCAGCCCGGCGCCCGCACTTGACGAAATCTAAATTGTAATCTGAAGTGTCAACTCGGTCTAGCCAGGCCACTGACATAACGTAGGCGCCGAGAATATACACGTATTGGCGACGGTATGTGCGTCATGCGACAGGAATCTCTGGGAGACCCACCTAACTTGTACACGTGGTGAACGAGTGAAGAGATGCTTCCTTGCGCGATTTAGGTTTTTGTGTGAATGTAATCACTCCCATAAAAGTTATCAAAACACAAGGCCGCGCGAAACGACAGCGTGATCCAAGGCGTCCTGCTATTGACTGGGCGGGTGTTCCCGCCAGAGGTTTGAGTCCTCACTGGGGCACAGGTGTGTGGTGTGTGTGTGTGTGTGTGTGTGTGTGTGTGTGTGTGTGTGTGTGTGTGTGTGTGTGTATGTGTGTTGTCCTTATGTTATTTTAAGTCAGTTTAAGTAGTCTGTGAGTACCACTATCGGTTCTCTCTCCTGTTCCAGTCATGTATTGTTCGAGCACAGAAAGATTGTCGGTATGCCTCTGTGTGGGCTCTAATCTCTCTGATTTTATCCTCATGATCTCTTCGCGGGATGTACCTAGGAGGGAGAAATATACTTTTTTTTCATTCCACCCCATATGGGGATGGCGGGCCCATTGTCGAACGTTAAGTTCGTTTCAAGCCAGGGAAACTATCTACTGTTAGTACTGTGATGACACATTTTATTTTAATAAAAGGGGAATTTGGACTCTTGCTAGTTCTTATTATTGCTTAATGATTTCTCTTGGGAGGTTACCCGCTATTGTTAATCTGCTGAGGAAAAACCCCCCTCAAAAAACCTCAGCACTGGGATAGTATTGTGTTAGCTATACATCTGATTGCTCTTCTTGGAGTAATAAATGGTTATATAAATCCTCTTCTCCTATAATTGATTGCAGATCGTATTTACCTGGATATAGTTTTTCAATGGCTTGCGCTATGGCACTAGGTGGATAGGGGTATTTATACCTAGGGTAATTAATAGTGATTGGACTTCTTTGCAGCAACTCGGTTGTTTTAGTGCTTGTTGAGATTCTACCAATTCCATATTTTGCTGTCATCTTTATAAGCCTTTGTTCTAGTGGCTGGATATTAGCTATTTGGTATAAATCATCCCTACTGGTACTAGGGCTAGCTCTGGCAGCGATTCGAAGAATTCACCTCTCAGTACTTAGTATTTTATGGACATGAGCTCTTGACGTTAGCCAAATAGGTGCCGCATAATCTACATCTACATGGGATACTCTGCAAATCACATTTAAGTGCCTTGCAGAGGGTTCATCGAACCACAATTATACTATTTATCTCCCATTCCATTCTCGAATAGCGCGCGGAAGAAAGAACACCTGAATCTCTCTGTTCGAGCTCTGATTTCTCTTATTTTATTCTGATGATCATTTCTACCTATGTAAGTTGGAGTCAACAATATATTTTCCCCTTCGGAGGAGAATGTTGGCGATTGGAGTTTCGCAAGTAGCCAACGCCGCAGCGATAAGCGCCGTTGTTGTAATGATTCCCATCGCAGATCCTGTATCATTTCCGTAACACTGTCTCCCCTGTATCGTGACAATACGAAACGAGCTGCCCTTCTTTGGACTCTTTCGATGTCCTCCGTCAAACCCACCTGATAAAGATCCCACACTGGGCTGCAATACTCCAAAAATGGACGGACAAGCGTAGTGTATGCAGTTTCTTTAGTAGTTCTGTTGCATCTTTTAAGGGTTCTGCCAATAAAACGCAGTCTCTGGTTCGCCTTTCCCACGATATTATCTACGTGTTCTTTCCAGTTTAAGTCTGAAGTAATAGTAATTCCTAGGTATTTTGTGGAGTTTACGGTCTTCACATTTGATTGATTTATGTTGTAAACAAAGTTTAACGGATTTCTTTTCTTACTCATGTGGACGACTTCACATTTCTCATTATTTAGAGTCAATTGCCAATTTTTACACCATACTGATATCTTATTCAGATCTTTCTGCAGTTGGTTTTGATCTTCAGATGATTTTATTAGACGGTAAATGACGACGTCATCTGCAAACAACCTAAGAGAGCTACTTAGATTTTCCCCTAAATCGTTTATGTAAATAAGGAATAGCAGAGGACCAATAACACTACCCTGTGGAACGCCCGATATCACCTCTGTTTTAGTCGATGCCTTACCATCGATTACTACGAACTGTGTCCTCTCTGACAAGAAATCCCCTATCCAATCGCAAATTTGGGGAGATATACCATAACCACGCAATTTGATTAAAAGCCGATTGTGAGGTACGGTGTCAAAAGCTTTCTGGAAATCAAGAAATACGGAATCGATTTGCGAACCTTTGTCGATAGCACCCATCACTTCGTGTGAATAAAGAGCTAGTTGTGTTTCGCATGAACGATATTTTCAAGTCTGTGTTGACCTTGGGTCAATAGATCGTTCTGTTCGAGATAATTCATAATTTTTGAATACAGGATATGTTCCAAAACCCTGCTGCAAATTGACGTCAATGAAATAGACCTGTAGTTTAGTGGGTTAATCCTACTGCCTTTCTTGAATATAGGTGTGACCTGTGCAACTTTCCAATCTTTTGGTACAGATCCTTCTATGAGAGAGCGGTTGTATATGACTGTTAAGTAAGGAGCTATCGCTTCAGCATAATCAGATAGAAATCTAATGGGTATACAATCCGGACCAGAAGACTTGTTCTTGTTAAGTGATTTTAGTTGCTGCACTACTCCGATGATATCTACTTCTATGTTACTCATTACGGCATCTGTTCGTAATTCGAAATCTGGAATATTGGTTTCGTCTTCTTTGGTGAATGCGTTTCTAAAAGCTAAGTTTAGTAACTCTGCTTTAGTAGCGCTGTCATCGGCAGGATCGCCATTACTATCACGTAATGAAGGTATTGTTTGTGACTTACCCCGAGTATATTTAACATATGACCAAAATCTCTTTGGGTTTTCAGTCAAATTACGAGAAAGAGTTTCGTTGTGATAAATATTGTAGGCATCTCGCATTGAAATCCTCGCTAAATTTCGAGGTTCTGAGTACGATCGCAAATCCTGGGGATTTCGTGTTCGTTTAAATTTAGTATGCCTTTTCCTTTGCTTTTGTAACAGTGTCCTGACCTGTTTTGTGTACCAAGGGGGATCGCCTCCTTCTTTTATTAATTTATTAGGTATAAAACTTTCAATTGCTGTCGATACCACTTCTTTGAATTTGAGCCACATCTGGTCTACACCTACGTTTAGTGTTAGAAACGAGTGGAAGGTTGGGTCTAATATAACAGCAGTAGGTGTAAATGAGGGCTGATGTTGATGCTCCATTAAATTTTCCTTTTATCATTTTTAGTAAGCCAAGTCTTTTTCTAGCTTTATTTATCAGATCAGAGATTGTAAATTTATAAGTTAAGGTAGTATCAAAGATAATACCAGGTATTTGACCTTATTCTGGGTCTGGATTTCTGTTCCCCATAAATGGAGTTGGAGCTTATCCGTGTTCTGTGGCTTATACTGCGTTAAGTTCTTATGATGAAAAGCTATCAACTGACTTTTTTCAGGATTTGGGCGTATACGCCACTTTGCAAACTATGGTTCTAATATTTGGATATGTTGTGTTGCATTTCGGTAAAGTACCTCGGATGTAGATGCATGGCACCAGTATGCAGTATCATCTGCGTACATGGCTATATCTTCATTCCATCTGGTAGGTGTTGGTATATCAGCTGTATACAGTGAGTAGAGTAAAGGCGAGAGAATTGCTCCTTGCGGCACACCAGCTATCGGAAAGAAAGGTATTGAGAAGATTCCATTTATGTATATTCTAGTTGGTCTGTTATCAAGACAATTTTGTAACAGCTTCACTAATTGATTTGGGAAGCCCATTTTAATCAGCTTATAATAGAGTCCTCTGTGCCAAACCTTGTCAAAAGCACGTTCTATATCTAATAAGAGTGCCTTAGCGCAGTCACCTAAATTTAGAGCTTCGGTGACACTTGTGGCCAATCTTAGTATTGGGTCTAAGGTAGAGTGACCCTTACGAAAACCTGCCTGTATAGGCGGTATAAGATTTTTCTTGTCTTTAAAATGCTGCATTCTCGTTCTTAATATTGTATCAAATGTTTTTCCGGTGACTGATAATAATGTGATAGGCCTATAAGATTTAGGATCATTTGATGCTTTTCCCAGTTTTAATATCATTATGACTTTAGCAGTCTTCCATTGTGTGGGTATATTCTTTTGGTGTAATGCTTGGTTAAATAACTTTTGTAGAGATATAATAAATTCTTTTGGAGCTAAACGTAAAATTTTTCGTGTTACTCCATCAATACCTGGTGCATTATTCTTGCCATTCATTATAGCTGTAATTATCTCTTGTTGGGTAATTTCTTTTAGTATTTGAGATTGATCTAGATCCATGTCTGTTTGTCTATCAATCAGGGATTCTATCTCTTGATTAACCAATTGTTCGTGCTCTAAGTTGAATTTTTCATCGGTTGGATGTTGATGGATCTCGTTCAAAACATTTCTGAAAATCTCGGCCTTTTGTTGGTCATCGGCTATTATTTGACCATGTTGAATTAAAGGTGGAGTTCCTTTATTATTGTCACCGGTAATGTTTTTAAAAGTTCTCCAAAATAGGGTTGAATTTTTATGATCCAGGTTACGAATTGTTTGGACCCACTTTTGAGTCCCAAGCTCCTTTAATTGATTTCTTACTAGGCGATTCAGCCTGTTCCATTCGGTTTTGTAGATTGATTGTCTAGTTTGTGTGTAGAGTTTATACATATTCTTTTTTAATTTAATATTGTTTAATATATATCGTGGAATTCTTGGTTTCCTTGGCATTATTGTGACTTTAGGTGCACTTTCTTGTGTAGCATTATTAATAATTTGAACTAATTTGTCATTATATTCGTCAATGTTCTCTGTATCGATAATTCCTTGATTATCCTGTAGGGCCAATTTCACAAGTTCTTGAAATTTATGTACATTAATTTTATTTAAATTAAAAATAATCTTCTTATCTGCCTCAATATTAGATTGACTTTGGCTGTCGAATGATAAAAGTGTAGTTTTAAAAAAAAATAGGCAAATGGTCACTGCCAATAGCATCACCGATCCACATTTCACTAAAATCTTGTCGAATAAAACTAGAGCAAATCACATGATCAGGTATGGAAGTCCCAGTTTCTCCGATATAAGTTGGTTTGGTTTCAAATCTGACCAGGTCGTTTTTAACTAAAAGTTCTTCTAAAATTAACCATTTCTATTTGTGTTTAAATCTCCAAGATTCGTTAATCGGGCGTTAAAGTCTCCCATTATGATGACTGGTCCAAGATTAGCCAAATAGTCAATAAAACTGGTATTTAAAATCGCATTTGGAGAATTATTTATCAGTGCCACATATATAAAATTTAAAACATTCACACATAATTTTAAAACTATTGTTTGGATATCATTAAACTGCTAGACTTGTCGGTAAAGGTATGTTCTCGAAACTTCGAGAAAAGCCCGTACCGAGCTACAGAGCGTCTCTCTTGCAGTCTTCCACTGGAGTTTATCGATTATCACCGTAACGATTTCACGATTTCTAGAAGCGCGCTGCTCTCCGTTGGATCTTCTCTACCTCCTCTATCAACCTCACCTGGTACGGATTCCACACCGGTGAGCAGTATTCAAACAGTGGGCAAAAAAGTGTGTTGTAACCTACTTCCTTAGTTTCCGAACTGCATTTCGGAATGCATCTTGCATAAAGTAAGAGTTTGTCACATAAGCTGCAACAAATGAACGCAACAGTTTCATAATCACACAGTTTTCCCTGTGCTCTGTAAAATCATTTGTATTTAACGTTTTCTAAGTTTTCCGAGTGTAGACCGTCAAATCCTGCATATGTCCAAGTAAATCTGTACATTTCAGAGAGCATAGTTCATTGTGAGTTAGAGCCTGGACTTTGATATCAGTCACACGATCATGTAAACAATACTGATCTGTGTATGTGTGCAGCTTTGAAAAATCATAGGGTCTTTTCACGAAGTATTTCACTTGCCGTAAGCCAAACATATCTAACGGTTGCACAAGAGGTGAACAACTTGGAGGAATTTTAGCAACCTCTACTACCACACAAATTGTACAATGCCTATCTTTTATAGCAGTGAAGGAGTAAGGCAAAAATCACACGGCCATTAAAATCTTTCGCGAGTCTTTTCTCCATCTTCCATGACGCACTGCAATTCACAACAACATTAAGGGTTTTGGCGATCCAAATATAGCGTTTTGTTCTTTTTTGTGTTTAATATAGGTAAAAGAAATTCTGCTCCGTTTACACCATTTTGTATGTTAAAAAGTGCGCCTAGGTTGCACAGTGGTAGAGTGCCAGACTACAAATCCAAAGGTCGCGGGTTCGATCCCCGCCAGGTCCTGGGATTTTTATCTGTCACTTTCCACTTCTTTCACCTCTGGCAGTATTGCTCATGTGAAAAATACCGAGTAGCACCGTGGTTCGGAACCCACGTTAAACTGTAGGTCCCCCTATAACTGGCTGGGTAAGTCGGTTCAAAGGTCGGAGGAAGGCAATGGCATACCACCTCCAAACAGGACCATGCCTAGTAAAGCACTATGGTGTTCAAACCAATCTTCTGATTGTTGACTGCTTTACCTTTTTTAACTGTGTGAAGCGGCATACAATTGGTCATCTTCAAATAACGATAACGCGCGGGTCGATTTCGTTTTATATATCTGTGTTGATGACATATGCGTCTACATACTGTTCAAATTTGACATTAGTTTCTCTAACACTCTTCTTGGAACAGTCTACAAATTCTTACACTTTAGTGAGTATTTAGTAGTTATTTCACACATATTTGTCGATCTTTCTGTTCGGAATTTTGTAATTCCTTTTGAACATGAATAGCCAATGAGGTGAAGCGTTAAAATCCATGCAAATTTGTTTAGCATAATGCAGTCCCAAAAACTGTACGTTTGTATCATGCACTGAACATAATTCATTTCTGACTTTAATAAATTGTTGGTATACGTCGCTTTGTAGTTTGTTGCATTTTTGTCTTCGGGTTCCACCTCTAAAATGTTTTTGTAACTATACTTCGTAATCTATTTTTGCATCTTTCATTTGGTTGGGGTAGTACTCTGTATAGGAGCATTTAATTCATATAACTGAACGAAACGCCGTCAAATTGACGTCGCTCTATCTCTTCTTCGTCTTGTTCTTACAGATCGTCAACAATTTCATCTTCTGGTAAATACATCCCCGCAGTTTTCAGCAAGGTATCTCCATCACCAGACTTAACATTTATCAACAAATATAGGAGGCGTAGCGTCCCCCTACTACGACCGTTATCTCGCATCGGACCATCGGGGTTCGAGCTACTTGTAGGTTTGTATCCGAGATCATCTATTTTTATCGGTGTTCGTCATTGCGAGTACCAATCGATGAGCGTTAATTGTGACGTAGTTTCCACCCGATTATTTGTTGTTTCGATAGGTGAACGGTCTGTGCGGCATTTCGCCTACACTCACTTTTCTTCAGTTATGCTTATGACAGTAATATGTTCTTACTACATGACTCAAATGAATATATTTCAAATGGTACCGATTTTTTCCATTTCTGTCACCACTAGTGAAGTTGTCAGATAGCAGTATTGGCTAACAACGAAAAAATAGTTTAATTATTTAAAGAGATAAAAGGTTAAATTTTATATCTTTCGCGGAGCACTGATTGATAACCACTGATATAGACACTGGTTTTAATATGAAGTGTCTTCCCCATTCATTAAAACTATATTAGCACCACTTATGAAAATTTTTACTTGACAAAAAATAATTATCACAATTTCGAAATAACTTATTCCTTTCAGACCTGGCGTCCAATATATCGGATACCGACTTTTTATTAATCATAGAGCACTATACGAGTTCGCTTTACTTTGAGACCAAGTAGACTGTTTACATGGCATCTGTCGCTTTTAGTTTCGAGCTTGTTGGTACCATCTGACACCACAATGGCATTATATTAGTAGTTGAAATTACTTTACATACTAACTAACTGAAAACCCGGCGTTACCCAGGTATTTATTTATTTATTCCTGCCGTGACTTAGTACTTCTATGCCTTCTCTGTCCATCTCCTTGTTTCTAAAATCATGTTATATTTATGAATAGTTTTCCAGGTATGTATTTATTTATATAAGTGCTGTATGTCAGTAAAATTTCTTGGGAATACAATTTGTAGTAAAGAAGTAATAGATTAAAAACTTGGTGTATGATGGGGCGGTTTTCCATTAATGTTACTGCTTATGTCCTTGTATCTCATGAACTTCGTGTCGTACTGTGATAAAATTTAGAAGGTACATTCAAATATATATGTGTATACTGTCTGTAAAATTTCTTGCGGCTACAATTTGTAGTGTAGAAATTATAAATTGTAACGTCATACCGAATGCCGTAGTTTTAGTCCAAGAACAGGGGAAAAGTAGTAAGCGAGGAAATTTTTTCCTTTCATAATTTTGCTATGGTTGTTAGTGAAACGTAGTACAATAAAGGTTTGAAATTATTTTCTAAGGTTGTTGTAAGTCGCTAAGAAGTCTCGTTTTCATACAGTGTATTCTTAAATTCTCGTCGCATTATGTGGCAGTTCCTTGTAACTCCTTTTGTTTATGACCTTATATCTCCTGAACCATGTATCGTATGTCGTTCTTACCATTACATAATTGTTACCTCACGGTAAGAGAGATGTTTACCTAATTTGATTGAAATCGGCCGAGTGGTTTAGGAGGAAATGTGCATAATTGACTCGTAAACCTGGGTTTTCTCACGCGGTGGCCTCTCATTATTTATGACGTCATATATCATGAGCTATGTGTCGTGCTATTTGTTTTTTGGGTCAGGAACCTTCGTGGGCATACGGTGAACAGTTAAACAAAATTGCATAGCAATCGAATGAATGGTTTATATGAACGCATAGAGGACATACAGACAAACATTCGTTTATATGTATCTATAGATTTTGCACAGATTCGACTTTACGATATGAGTTTTACAATAAATATGAAATGAAATATATAATTGTTGACTTCTTATTTCACATCCTTAACTGCCTTCCATACCTGACGTCCAATTTTATTCCTTTTTTATTTTGGAAACCGAGTTCTAAAATTTTTAATTTTTCTCAAATTTACAATCAATACCGCCAGGTCGTAGGGTTTTTATCTGTCACTTTCCACTTCTTTCACCTCTGGCAGTATTGCTCATGTGAAAAATACCGAGTAGCACCGTGATTCGGAACCCACGTTAAACTTTAGGTCCCTCTATAACTGGCTCGGTAAGTCAGTTCGAAGGTCGGAGGAAGGCTACGGCATACCACCTCCAAACAGGACCATGCCTAGTAAAGCACTGTGGTGTTCAAACCAATCTTCGGACTGTTGACAGCTTTATCTTTTTTTAGGGTCTAGTAGACATGGAAAAGTGAAGAATATGTTTTATTCGATTTTTAAAATAATTCTGGACTGAAAGGGTTATAGTATAGGGTTAAAACTTCTTGCCGTAAGATGTCTTGATGTCCCTTTTGTTTTCATTTAGCCAAATGCCAAGTAACTTTTGCGCGCCTCCTGGTATGTCACATCTGCCAATATGGATGAGCTGTTGAACTATTAGGCAAATGAGATTTTACGACTATGAGACGGCATAGTGTGTGCTGCTTGTTCCAGGTGAGCTCCGGCAGGTAGGATGGTGCGTGGCAGGTGCCCTCGACCGCGCTGCAGTTACCTGGACCAGCTGAAGGGTTGCGGTCCGCTGCTGTCTGCCTACCGGCGCTGCATGGACCAAGAGGGACAGAGCCACATAGCGGCACAGCAGTCCAGGGCGCGCTGCTTGCGCCAGCTCCGAAGGCTCAGGGCCTGCCTCTCCAAGGCAGTCTCCTACAAGTAGCAGGGAACACAAATATGTTAAATTTGTTGTGCTTGCACATGGCATGACGCAATAGTTAGACATTTTAAACCTTCAGCTAACGACATTCCTTGTTCACTTTTGCATGCCTGCTGTACACTTGACAATATGCGATTGAATAATAAAAGACATTAAGTAAAATGTTGTAGCTCTGTAGAGATCGTAAGTCACGACTCTTCTGGGAATTCTGCCTTGGTGTACGGCATTAATCCAGTTATACTGCAGTTTTTATTTCACGCTCACAGACTTGTAGAAGACAGACAGTCTTCTACAAGTAGCAGGGAACACAAATATGTTAAATTTGTTGTGCTTGCACAAGGCATCACGCAATAGTTAGACATTTTAAACCTTCAGCTAACGACATTCCGCGTTCACTTTTACATGTCTGCTGTACACATGACAATATGCGAGTGAATAATAAAAGACACTAAGTAAAATGTTGTAGCTCTGTAGAGATCGTAAGTCACGACTCTTCTGGGAATTCTGCCTTGGTGTACGGTATTAATCCAGTTATACTGCAGTTTTTATTTCACGTTCACAGACTTGTAGAAGACAGACAGTCTTCTACAAGTAGCAGAGAACACATATATGTTAAATTTGTTGTGCTTGCACAAGGCATGACGCAATAGTTAGACATTTTAAACCTTCAGCTAACGACATTCCTTGTTCACTTTTGCATGCCTGCTGTACACTTGACAATATGCGATTGAATAATAAAAGACATTAAGTAAAATGTTGTAGCTCTGTAGAGATCGTAAGTCACGACTCTTCTGGGAATTCTGCCTTGGTGTACGGCATTAATCCAGTTATACTGCAGTTTTTATTTCACGCTCACAGACTTGTAGAAGACAGACAGTCTTCTACAAGTAGCAGGGAACACAAATATGTTAAATTTGTTGTGCTTGCACAAGGCATCACGCAATAGTTAGACATTTTAAACCTTCAGCTAACGACATTCCGCGTTCACTTTTACATGCCTGCTGTGCACATGACAATATGTGAGTGAATAATAAAAGACACTAATTAAATGTTGTGGCTCTGTAGAGATCATAAGTGACGACTCTTCTGGGAATTCTGCCTTGGTGTACGGTATTAATCCAGTTATACTGCAGTTTTCACGTTCACAGACTTGTAGAAGACAGACAGTCTTCTACAAGTAGCAGAGAACACAAATATGTTAAATTTGTTTTGCTTGCACAAGGCATGACGCAATAGTTAGACATTTTAAACCTTCAGCTAACGACATTCCTTGTTCACTTTTACATGCCTGCTGTACACCTTCAGTTCAGTGGATCTACAGTACGTTCGGAGTTTCCTTTACGGACTTCGACAACTTGTGCAGGGGAGTGGCTACATAATATTTTCATAAAAAACCCATGTCCGTAATTTTCATCCAGTAATACTATGAACACTTCATTATCTCCTTTCTGTGGCAAGCGCTTTCTTTTCCATGAATTTGGATGAGGACGTATGGACAAAAACGAGAAAAACTGTTAGCCAAATCGTCTGTAATGCATAGTTTAAGGGCCATAAGCACCTAAAATACAGACAAAAACGTGGTTATAGTTTCTATAAATTTTGGAGCCCCTGCTTTCTAGACACTATCTGCATCATTTGTGTGGAGAGCTTAAAAAGATGTACCACTATACCAAGAACCAAGGAAACAGTGGAATGTTAAACTTGAAGATTTCTTCGCGACTTTTCGGTGTCGGAAAAAATGGTCTTCACAGAAATGACTCTAGTAAGTGAACCAGTTTACAGGTGAGCCAACCGAGCGAGATGGCGCAGTGGTAACGCACTGGACTCGTATTCGGAAGGGCAGTGATTCAAATCCACCCCCGGCCATCCAGATTCCGTGATTTCCGTAAATCACTCCAGGCAAATGCCGGGATGGTTCCTTTCAAAGGGCAAGGGCGATTTCCTTCCCCGACCTTACCCAAAACTCCGAGCGTTAGCTCCTATCTAATGACCAAGCTGTCGACGGGACGTTAACCTCTAAGCTTCCTTCCTTCCTACAGGTGAGCCTGAAACTTTGCATAGGTTTATGGTGAGCCGTCAGGTACATACCGTACAAATTTCATCAAAATTGAAGATGGCTGAGCTGGGAGATTCGTCTAACAAGGAGACCTCGTGGCTATCGGATTTTAGAATATTTTTACATATATGGTACGTGAAGTTCAGAACTTAAATAACAATCAGCCAAAGTGATTCGACGCAGCTCTCAATATTTCTCGACAAAATGGACTTTGAAGTTTTGCAAGAACACGTAAGTACCACTTGGTAAATGTACTGCACTGTATGGCGTTGTAGGTGAGGTGGAAGCGGGTATATTTTTGTTGTTGTTTTGGAATACTTACAAAATTTAATAGTAATTGTAACGTTTGTGGACAATGCACGTATTTTCTTTTATTCATAATTTTCTATATTTTATAAAATGTTGTCAATACTGATGGTTTAAATTAAAAAATATGAAAAAACATTGCTGATTCCATATTTGTGGCAATGCTGAAAAATAAACAAATCGTTCATTTCGATGTAGTCTCACACATGCCAGGGTGATAAGCACCGTAAAAACATGGAAAACAATCATTTTCACGGCATCGAGTACGTCGTACAAATGCTGCGTTTTTACAGCTTCAGTTTTTTTTTTCTTTGATATGTCAACTGGAAAACAAACTTCATTTACGTTCATGAAGATTTTTCTTGTACCGCACAGTCTAGAAGCGAAACACGCATACGTGGTCATTTCACCGAAGACTGAAGAGGACAGCTGGTGATGAATAATTGAAGTAAATTTGATGCAATCTGCTCTGTCACTAATTTCATGCATTCAAAATGTTCAAATCTTTTTAAAAATGTTCTAATGTTTGTAAATCTTATGGGACTTAACTGCGGGCTCATCAGTCTCTAAACTTACAAACTACTTATTAACTAGCTACTACTAAGGACGGCACAAATATCGATGCCCGAGAGGATATTCGAACCCCCGACTGTAGTGGCCGTGGAGACCGTGACTGGCGCACCGCAGACCGCTTGGCCACCCCGGCCGGCAATCTTTGTAAAGCTTATGGCACTTAACTGCTGGGTCATCAGTCAGTAAACTTACAAACTACTGATGAACTAAGTTATACTAAAGACAACATACCCGATGGAGGATTCGAACCTCCGACGCGGAAGGTTCATATCCTCATTCGATCAGGTAGGCATACTTTTGGAGGCGCTTAATCAAATTTTATACTTGACAGTAGAAATACACATCACAAGGTTGGACCAATGGCGTGCATTTTGGTGTAATTATTTGCACAGTGGAGGTAGGCAGACTCTTATCGTTTCGAAAAACTTCATTGTACAACATGGGATCGATTTGTCCTGTCCATTCCAAGAAACGAGCAGCAAAAGAAACATTTTGATTTATTACGTATAGCATTACAACAATGATTAAAAAGCCTTTATATAGCTTTGAAGACAACTTGCCAGTTTTTGATGATGTGACAATGGCAATTGTGTTAACTGTTTGAAAAGCCATAGTAACTATGAAGTTGACTTTCACAAACAACATGGTAGCTCTTCACAAAGACACAGACTGAACAATGAAAGAAACCTTCGTCAAATAATAGTGAAGCCAATACTGGAAAAAAGTGTAACTTTTTTTGTGGATGAAATCATCGATATCAACAGCCTTTCGAAAATACAGAAAATTACGAAAAAACAAAAATACGTGCATTTTTTGTAAAAACTACCATTAGAAATTAAAGTTGTGCAGCTATTCGAACACAACGAAAGAAAATTTAATATATATCACGGCGAGACTCGAACTACCGGCCGTTTGGTTATAAGACCAGAACGTTACCATGGTCAGACGGTACAATTTGCTTAATTATTGGTACTTACAGGTACTTGCAGAACTTCAAAGTCGATTTTCTCGAGAATTTTTGAGAGTTGCGTCGAATGGCTTTGGCTGATTGTTGTATACGTTCTGAACTTCACCTACCATAAATATATTTAAAAAATTCTAAAATCCGGTACCCATGTGGTCTCCTTGTAAGCTTGGACACTTGACATGAATGACTCAACTCTCACCTTACCAAATCACTGATTGTCATTGTCTTTCTTTATTTGGATACATATTGATGACAGCAAATGTATGTGCAAAAAGACACCTGACGACGCACTTACGCCATAAGATATCTAATGATTAAATAAATAAAATAATACACTACAGAGTTTTAGACCAACCGTTTACAAATATGCCAATCTACGACATTTGAAACACCGTGGGCTCAAGATATAACAGTTTGTTAACAAATTTGTAAACAACGCACATCATTAGTGCCTCCTCTCGACTAAGATTTATATATATATATATGTGCAGTTTTTTAAAAAAATAACTTTATTAATGACCCTTCTAGGACATATTTTATCACATTAATCTTTGCAAGTTTAGAGGTATTTAGGTAACAGAATTTTTTTAAATGTCCACTTTTGGTTTGATGCTTTCTTTGGAGCTCGATATTGTGCAATCAACAACTGTATATTCTTTACAAATCTGATGAATGCAAATGCCGAAACGATATTATAAATAAAGACAGTTTTAGCGATGTAGCCGGTTTTATTCATGTTGACAAAAAGTGAAGCTCGTGTACTCATACATAAATTCCTTTCGTTGAAAAAAAAAAATACATATGTTACAAATTGATGAAAACGATATTATTCGCACTCATCCGATATCGTTTTTAGTTAGCATCTTGGAGCAGTGCTATCGCCGTGGGTTGCAAAAATTAGATATAGTGTCAGGACTATTGTGTTACACTGTCTAGTTATAATCTCATTTAATCTACACTATGGTACTATACAGCATGCTGTTGTATTGTCTCCACTCCGCAAATTTTTTCCTAGGGATAGGTACTTCAAGTGCAATGCGCCGAACCAACCGGCTCATCGCGGTGCGTCGGTCTGAACCGAGCTGTCGATAAGTGTATCGATTGCGGGGAATCGATAAGGTCATTGCACGGCAGCTGCGACCGCCCCGGAATGTCCAGCAGCAGACGGGAGCGGTGTGGGAATCCCCTCTGGGCGTGGCGGCGCCGCGGTCAAGGTCAGCGGCGGGGGCAGCCAGGCGGGGGCGGGCAGGCGACCCACTTTGCAAACTGATGCCCGCCTCGACAGCCTGGCAGTGATTAACGGCTGCAGTGTACACCTGCTTCTGCCTGTCATACTGTAGACGGGAGTACATTAGAGGCCACAAGATCAAGACAAAAAATGAAAAATATGGACTACAGATTAAAGAAATAAAAAAAAAAAAGCAGAGATTAGTTGTTCGTTCCATAGATCCGTGTTCAGAAGGCCTCGTGGATGTGGAACACGTCTTTTTTTTTACAAGATGATGAAAGAATAATACTAACACAGGTACATACATTTTTTACAAGTTTGTAATATAATAATACTAATAGTGTGAATACAGATACCTGCATCATTCGGTTCTATTTAAGAATTCGTCAGTGGAGTAGAAGGAGTTGGCCTAGAAAGTCTTTTTGGCTCCTCTTAAACTGATTTCTATTTGTAGCTAATTTTTTAATGATTGTTGGTAAATTATTGAAAATGTGTGTTCCTGAGTAGTGGACCCCGTTTAGAACTAAAGTAAGTGCTTTTCAGTCCTTGTGTAGATCATTTTTATTCCTAGTATTGTAGGTGTGAATTGCACTGTTTTGTTGGGAAAAGGGATATATTATTAATGACAAATTTCATTAAGGAATGAATATACTGAGAGGCAGTAGTTAATATACCCAGTTCTTTTTAGAGCCTTCTGCAGGATGTCCATGAATTTAAACGACAAATAATGCGTATTACATGCTTTTGCTTGAAGAGTTACCCCAAAATATTATACCTTATGACATTACGGAATGGAAGTAAACAAAGTATGCAAGCTTTTTGATTTTTATGTCTGATACCACTCGTATTGCAAATACAGATTGGTTAAGTCGTTTCTGCAGTTCTGTGGTGTGCTCCTCCCAATTGAATTTATTGTGAAGCTGTAATCCCAGGAATTTTATACTGTCAACCTCTTCTATCTTCTCTTCTTTATACTTTATGCGTATACTAGATGGGAATCTCTTACATGTTCTTAACAGAAAAAAAGACAAAGAAAAATGGAAGCGTAGATGAAGTTCGGAAAGCATGGCAGATACTCCATGCAGAAATAATATCAGCATAAATTTGTACTCGCTTTGTCAGAAAAGTTCAAGATAGTTTCTTTTCTTAACAGATTTTTTATTATTATTATTAAAGTTTACTTAGTAAGTAATGATGCTACTTCCTATCAAGACAGTCCTCTTGGCGATCTATAAACATTTTCTGTTGTTTCTGAAGGGAAATTCTTAATTGATATGTCCCATGCTTATTTGTCACAGCCTTTTAGGCATTTAAGATATCCTAATGAACATTTCCTTTCAGGCGTATTTTCACTCATGGAATCAACAAGAAACCCTCAAGCCAAAGATCGGACGAATATGACGAATATGGGGTGGCAGTAACAGAATGTTTTGCGAGATTCTTGGTTGCAGGTAAAGCAGTATTGCCTTCTCAGCGGTAGCGTCGCTGACTACCACGCAGGGGCCCAGGTTCGATACCCGGCATGGGACTGGGTGTTGTGTGCTGTATTAATCATTATCATCTCATCATTATTGGCACGTTAGTCACCCAAGCGGCGTCAAATAAAAAGACTTACACTAAGGCGGCCGAACAAACCCGCAAGGGTTCTCCCGGCCAAGAAAGCCATACGCTCATTTCCAATGTGTAGTACGAGATTGTATTCTATTACTTCCAGCAGAATAAGCTACTATTAAGAATTGCGGCGTCTGTTCTTCGTTGTAAGTCAGCACGTCGAGGACTGACGAATGTTTCAGTGCCGTTGCACGTGGACAATAAATCAATTAAATATCAGGAGAGGCGTCGAATTAAAATTTGTTCAGGAAGTCCCAGGCTCGAATTCTGGCCACGGCACAAATTTTACTTCAACGCCTCTCCTTATATTCCGTATCTTGTAATGGGACAATATATGTCTCAAGGAATAGAATTATTGTTTATGTCAATTACATCGTTAATTAAGTCGAAAAATAGTAACAAACATTTTCCTTGCGACACCTGTTTGTGTGTCCTGCTTTCTCACTGTATGGGACGATACTGTTGCTCCAAATGTGAAACTGCATGTTGAACAATGACTTCCTATGGCTGCTATGTAGGATTTATTCCTCAAGTCCGTGTCAAGGTTTCATTCAGTTATCACACGTAGTTTGTCTTAATCCATAACGTAAAGCTGTATATCGGCCATCGAAACACTCCTCCGAAACCAAATATAATGTTATCTTCCAGTTATTAAAATGTTTGTAAATGTATGGGACTTAACTTCTTTGGCTATTAGACACACACACACACGCACACACAAACACACACCCATGACTGAGGGAGGCTCGAACCTCCGACGGCGAGCAACCGCGTGCTCCTCAGCGAGACGTCTTAGACCGCCCCGCCACTCCACCGCGGATCTCCCAATTATCTTTAAGAAGTTTCGTCTTTTTCAGCAGTATTTTGTTCTTTTGTCCTGATAATAGAACCAAAATTTTATTTCATGTGACCAAAGTAGAATCATACTGCGCATGGCAGTGCGCCATAATAATATGTTCGTAAACGGAGCGTGGGAATTCGCGGTTCCCATATCTCGCGTTCTATTGATCTCAGAGTTAAGGGGTAAATGTTGGGGTAAAGTGTCTTTGGAATAGTGATAATTCACATATTACACAAACAGCAGTACTGTATCTGTCCTACAGTACACCTTCAGTATTTCAAATTTTTCACACATTCTGGAGCACATCCAAATTGAGCAAATCGGTTGATTTTTGCTCATTACATGTTGACTATGGTTGGCTTTACACCATTTATTCCTGGGTTCGTCCTCAGAAAATCACGAAAATCATGATTTATGGATACTAAAATCACGAACTGTTGCACTTAGATATTTTCTAATCTTCACAAGTCGTGGAAATATTTATTTTCTTAAAATGATATTCTCAAAATACTTCTAATATTTTTTCGATATCTTTGTCCGTTATGGAGATCCAAAGGTTCAAACTCATCGTATTTCTCCAAAAATAAATAAATAATAAAAAAAAAATAATCACAAAACCCAATTCTTATTCATGTTTTACCAAGAGTTACAAAAACCATTAACTAAGTTTAGCAAAGTGTACAAATATTTACGATACATCCCGTAGGCATTTGTCTAGAAAGGGAACTTTCCAGTTTTCGAAAATATTTGCCCATTATCCAGATACAACCAGAAAACTGTGAGGTTTCAATAACAAAAGTGCGTACTATGCTGAAAGACGACCTCAAGGTCGCTCTCATTAGAAAACTTACACTCAGTGAAAAAACTTTTGTATAACTTGCCTATGGTATCTTCCCTCGATGAATGGTTGATTTTATTTTCATTATGAATCACAGTACAGAATCCAATTTAGTCAAGTATTGCAACGTATTCTAAAGAGTTTGCAGAGGTAAAAACAAATCGCCTAGACATTTCGAATGGTTTATTTTAGGTCATACATAGTTGCTTAGAAAATGCAGCTACATATAAAAAAAATTTAAGTTGAGAGTAGAGTGATATCTTATTGGTTCACGAGATATCGGTGCGTGTACGATACAAGGAGGTTAAAATAAATGAGAGACGGCGCTACTATGCAAAGCTTCACTGTCGATTGAAGCCAGTCCCCATTTTGTGGGGCCAATGAAATATGTTTTAGATTCAACCACTGTGTAGATTCTGTCCTATTAACCTTCATATATTTAAATGACAGTTATTTCTGAGTACACATTTGATATAGTATATTTCTGTGTACAAATGTAGACCTTCCACATAACTGGACTATGATTTATAAATGTTAAAACTCATTCGTTAAGGACGGCTTACATATCGGGATAGTACCCAAATGCTTTAAAAGAACAGAAATTGCCTTCTGTACCACTTCACAGGAAATGCAGAATAAATATTTTCCAATAATTATAGAACCAAGCTATATTATTTTCGTAAGTTCAGTACTGAAGGAACAATTTTTAAATTGAAGACAATTGAAAATTCTTTCTACAGGTTCCACGTCATTAAATATACTTAGTGAAATTCTGTGCCACCAGCTCTTTGCAATTTCAAGGGAACCTATATCTCGTAAAAATTAACATTAGAAGTCATTGAGGGGAAAACTCTAAAACAAATAGTAAGTGTTAATTTAACAACAAAATTTTCCTGTGTAAAATGGAAGATATTTTTTTTCCTTGCTGCACTTCACAGGTAATGGTGGTAACATTTTTTCTTTCGTTTTAGCTAAAGAACGACTTTCAACTCAGAATGCCATGAATACACACTCGTCACCACAAATATTATTGGCTCCGCAATAATGCGACAATGGCTTCACTTCTGTGTCGTTAAGGGCATCTCCCCCATTCTAACCTCCTTGGTACGATAGCATGCGATTGAAATATGTTCGAAAATGAGAATTTTAAAGACTCGTACCTTGGCTCAAATATTATTTTTACATTATTATATGTTATCTACGAAATCTGTCTCCCGTTTTCGGTAATCTGCTTTCCTTAACACGTTAAAAAATTACCGGGGTGTATGTCTTGGCACAACTATACATTACAGTGATGGTAAATCTCGGAGGTTTTAAGATATGTTCCTTAGATGATGATCCCAGTAAGCCTTGAAAGATTTTTTCCATAATACTGTTACCGAGATCCGTACTTTCTAAGTTACGGTACACATGCACATAAAATACGCACGTATTATCTGTTTCGACGTGTAATTGCAGTTTTAATTAGCATAGGGACCGAAGAGTAAACGTTACTGGTTCATTTATGAATTTCAAAAATCATCGTCGGCCATAGTGTCCGAGCGGTCTGCGGCGCGTCAGTCACAGTCTGCACGGCCGCTGTGGTCGGGGGTTCGAATCACCAAATTATGGGTATAGCACCACCAGGTATTCGTAGACAAGCTGCAGCAGAAGCGGAGAAGAAGAGACAGGAAACCGATCCAAGACATCCTTTGTTCGAACATGTGCCTCAACGGCCAAGACTGAGGTCAAGGAAAAGTTTCCTGCAGAAAACTACAGCAATTCGTGTACCCCCTAGAACTCTCAGAGGACCTCTGGCGAGACTCTCTCTCTGAAGGAAATCAAATAAAGGTCAAGGAGGAACTGGCCGAAGGCTCACACATGCCGTGTGGGACCTGGAAGACCTTAAACAGGCTGCGAGTTTGAGTGTCAAGATGCAAAACCAACCTCAAGAAGTGGGGTTTCAGCAGCGAGGATGAAGTGTGTTCGTGTGGTGCCGTGCAGGACGAACAACATCTACTCGTCTGCAACAATCTACCGGCGGCGTGCACAACTGATGACGTAGCGGAACCCAGTGAGACTGCTGTGAAAACCGCTGAATACTGGGCTCAGCAGAAAATATAATCATCTTACCATCCCTTATATATATATATATAACTTTGTATAAATTTGTGCTGTGATTAAATACCTAGTTGGATTGTATTTATTCCATGTGCTGAACACGAAACAAATAAATAAATAAATAACCCCTCGGGCATGGATGTTTGTGTCATCTTTAGTATAAGCTAGTTCATAAGTAGTTTGTAAGTTTAGGAAATGCTGACCCCGCAGTTAAGTCCCTTAAGCTCTACAAGCATTAGAAGATTTTTTTTTCCAGAAATCATCGTAAATTTGGTCTATGGTTCGAAAACTCTAATAGATTATATTTAATGCCTTGTAAATATTTAAAAGATATTGAATATTTACTAGCCATGAAATATGTTTTATTAAAGTTTTCCTATTTATAAGTCGTTCAGAATAAATAAATAAAGTTGTGTAAGACACAGACAATCCATTGTCTGATTTACCCTCTCCTTTTTACTGAAATGACGCGATTTTGGTGACAGATTCAATATTAAATAATTGAATATGTAAATGACAGATGCCGTTGACAAATTTAAGGAAAGAAAGGGTTGATATTAGTGCTCTAAGAGATTCCACCAAGATGTTCAATGGAAACAGGGTAGTAGCTAGATTAAAAGTAATCTCCCTCCCACGACGGTCTCGAGGGTCCAAGGGGTACCGACCTGCAGCCGTGTCATCCTCCGCCCGAAAGCGTCATCGGATGCGGTACGGAGGGGGACGTGATCAGTGATCCGCACTCCCGGCCGTTGCACAGTGGTTCAGAACGGCCGATTCCCTGGCCAAAAGTCGAAAAATGAAGGTTGAAAGATCAATGTTTTTGGAATGGATTCTTGTTAAGGAGGGTTCGGGGCTCTCAGATCTCATTAGCAGAGGTCATAATATTGTCCACCTGCCTCCCTGCGACAGTCGGAAATTGCCTCTCGTAGAAACACACTCGCGACGCGTCAGTGGCCAGTTATACAGTGCTTCAGAAAATCATACAGAATTTTACAACGAAGCGTCCGATTCCAATTTTCCAAAAAGGAAAATGCTTACGAAGGTATGTAGAAACAGTTTATGTACTTCAATGTTCGAAAATGTATGTTGTTGTTTATGAAACGTTATACTAAAGGTAATCGTGATTATCTTGTTTTTTCGCTTCATCAGAAATACATTTGTGTCGATACAAAAAAATTTTAACACATTTTAACGCTGGAATTGACAGGGACATGATTATTGAACTATCTATTAATGGAATTTTCAAGAATTAGCTGCTCCAAAGTTGCCCATTTAGAATAATAAAGATTTTAGTGTTACTGTGCACGCTGTCGTGCGCATTGCGCACTGTGACTTAATGGCGATACTCTCCCCTCAACTTCCTATATCTGAGGCTTGAAAGGTCCCACGTATGAAGGGTTTTTTGTAGATGATTTCTACCTCTTTCTAAAGTATTGAGGAGATAAGTACGGTATATTATTGCAACGGTGTAGTATTGTGAATAAAGATTTTAAATAAAATTCCAACCGTAATGACCATTTTTACAGAAATATGTTTACAAATATGTTTGGCTGAACCAAAGGCCTTCTTCATTCTGTTACTGCAGACCACTGAGATTGCAAATTTTGAAAGAAACCGTCAGTCAACTGTTGATGAAAAAAATATCATCGATAAGTAGATAGCATCTCTCGTCACATTCACTAAGGTAACGGAGGGGACTAACGTTCAAGCGACCTATGACTTACCGTTTACAATGATAGTTGTAAACGTGAGAAATGCTATTACTGACTCTAAATCTGCACATAGAGGTTATTTATGTAATTTGACGTCGAAAAATTTCAACAATTTACAATTGGTGGAACAAACAAAATGTGATAGCTCGAAACTAAATTTTGGAATTTCTCCCTTACACGCGTGGATAAGGTTATTGAATGGATGCATCATATTGCATATAAACTGAATGACGGAACTAATGGATGGAAATAAAGTAGTTAAAGATCGTAACGAACAAATACGAAAGAAATTTTAAAACTGCTTTAGGTTTACATATCGATATGCCTAAGCAAGGATTTGGCATTACAAACGACGGCAATAGAGCCCGACTTATTTTTATTTTTTTATCTTTTATTTATTTATTTATTTATTGAGAATGCTGCCTTAACAGCAGATATTTTAAATTTGGACGAAAACTTCGTAGCAATCTGCAAAGTAATTTTGCAGACAATGATGAGCGGTTTCGCTGTACATATCGACAAGTTCAGGGCTTATTGCTTAGACGTCGCGAAACGATATGTTGAGCTATATTCCTGGTACTAGATGCCAACATTGATACATACCGTTTTAATTCAGTCTAATGGGATGTGTTGTATGGAATTATGTACATAAAATAGAAATTTATATATTCTACAAAATTGTTTTTCATTTTAGAATTTCAAATATCATGAATCTATTATCAAATTCGTAATCAGCTACCCCAAAAACATAGAATCGGGAAATTTGAAATTATTATTCTCACTTTTCGACTTTTGGCCAGGGATTAGGCCGTTCTGAACCACTGTGCGTTGTGTCGGTTTTCCAAACCGGAGAGTTGGGTCGGGTTGTTTGGTTGGGATAGGGGGACTAAGGATAGGAAAGGAGGGGAGGGGGAGAGGAAATGCAGTCCGGGAAGTAAAGAAGGAAGGAAGGCTGCATTAGCTCGGGGCCCCATGCTCGCCACGCACGTACTCACGAAAGAACCATAGCCCCCTGGGAGGGGGGGGGGGGTCTGGGGGGTGGACCGGAGACACTACTTCTCAGTCAAGTAGCTCCTCAACTGACCTCACAAAAGGCTAAGTGCTAACAGCGCTTGGCAGACCCAGATGGTTGCTGATCCAAGTGCTAGTCAAACGGGACAGTGCTTTCACTTCAGTAAACTAATGTGTATCGGTGAAGCCACTGCGGCATGGCCGTTGCCATAGTAGTTACATGGCGAAAATAAATTTCGTTGTGCACATTTGTCACTGAAACATCAGACCCGCACACAGGGCGTAGAAAGGTGGAGTCGTAAAAGGCGACCGCTCACGTAAAGCGAGAAGCCCAGGTTCGAGTACCCGGTCCAGCAAAGCTTTTCCTATGTCACCATTTGGTAGTTCATTTACAAATATTCAAACATTTGTAAAGTTGTAGAACTAACATGTCTTAAGAACAAGGCACACACCTTCGCATTAGAGAGGACTCGAACGTCCGACGGCGAACGACTGCGCGCATAGCAGCAAGGCGCCTTAGGGCGCACGGCTATTCGGCCTCACCTACCACATACATAGCTAATACAGAGGAGCTGGGAGAAATTAGCTCTTACTAATTAATTTCGCTGAAATGTTTCGAACACCGTAATCGTCACCATGCATGAAAATAGTAAGTAGAGAAGCGTACGCAATATACTGTCAGGGCGGTGTTAAAATAGGTAAAACCAAATGAGCAGCATCGCATATGAATGACTTAGTTGTGACGGAAGATTCGATTGGAAATTTGCAGTCTAATATTGCAGAACTAATCAGAGATGTAATGGTTATGGTATGCAGATCAGCATATACAAATCGAAAGTAAAGTCTGTGGGGAAGAAATTTAAACAGATTGAGTGCCAAATGGAAGGAACAAAGTTAGAACAGGTGGACAGTTCGAAGTACTTAAGATGTATTTTCTCACAGGATGGCAACATAGTGAAAGAACTTGAATGAAGTTGTTACAAAGTAGTCTTGTGTAGTTCGCGAACGAACTAGTTCGGAAGAGTGCTCCCACAGGCGAACTACGCGAACTAGTTTGCAGATCTCTCGCCTATTAGTTCGACCGCTCCTTTTCCGATGGCTGACGGGTAACAGTGAGAGGACGCGAGAGCGCGCAGAACCGCGTGATTCCCTTCTGCCAGTTGCTGTCATTTCGAGCTGAGATGCAGCTCAACTGTAGTTTTAATAGCGGTAGCATAAGCCAAAACGTGCGGACGAACTAAAAAGAGCGACCTACTTCGCGGCCGAGCTGCGAACTAAAAGGAGAGCTACCGGTCGCGAACTAAATAAACGCGATAGGTCGCGAACTAAAATATACACGAAAGGTCGCGAAATAAAAATTGCGCGATAGGTTGCGAACTAAGACATGCGCGAAAGGTCGCGAACTAAAATATGCGCGATACGTTGCGAACTAAAAGTAATGTGCGATAGGTCGCGAACAGAATTAAAAATCACGTGTTTGCCTTCTGCTGATGAGAGCCATTTCGAGGTTAGTGTCTGCCTGCTAGATTACATATTTCAGTGCTACAAAATTTCTTCTTTGGAGTATTCTGCACTCTGCAATATCTGAATAATAAATTCCATAATGTCAAGATATAGAGATAACTCTAAACTTAAACGCGATAAATTATCCACAAACTCTTTCTTTTGGTTTGCGTGATATCGTTATCGGCTCAAGCAGCAAGCGCATGAAGCAGCTAGGTGGGAGAACTCCCTCCATCTGCATGCGCAGACCACGCCGCTCAGCCGTCTCAGGGAGCGGACGAACTAAAAGATCGAACTAGTTCGCGGCTCTGCCGCGAACTAAAGTAAGCGCTCCCATTCGCGAACTATTATGCGCAAGTCTATTACAAAGCTAATGCAGTGAATGCTCAGCTACGATCTACTCTCTTCTGCAAGAAGGAAGTAAGTACCATGACTAACCAGTGCACCGCTCTGTCTTGCGGCCAACTTTGTTTTATGGGAGTGAAAGCTGGTGGATGCAGGTTACCTTATTAATGAGGTTGAGGCTACAGATATGAAAGTAGCAATGGATGGTTGCAGGTACTAATAGATGGGAAGAATGGCAGGTGGGTGTCCATAATGAGGAAGTCAAAGAAAAAGTGGGAATGAATGAAACAGGTATGTTATGCGACAACGCAAGAATTTTGTAAGAGGCTGGCACTAGACGATGGTGCTAGATGCCACAGTGAATTAAACTGGCACGCCACCTTAGGTTGGCAGTAGACACTAACGATACTCAAACGGTAAGAATATTATCGTTGTCCTGCGGAGCGCACGTAACTTCTGGTCAATTCTTCGAAGTAGCTCGACGTTGGTCCACTTTACAGTCTGTCTGCAGTTGGCGGCATACAGAGAGAGACTGAATACTGTTAAATTTTGTGTAATACCACTTAGAAGGGAATTAACCGGAAAAATAAAGAAAGACAATTACTTTTTATGTAGCAAATTTGGTAAAACTAAGTGAATAAATTATAGTTTTAATTCCATTGTGGTTCAGGCTTCTTGAATAAAGATAGTACTAAAGTTCATCTTTATCGTGTTCAGTAGTTAGTATCTATCCCTCTGTAGTTAGTTAAAAGTTTGATGCTATGGGGAAAGTCATTGAAAATGTGTCATTCTGCAAAAAGTTAAGTGTTATACATTGCTAGCAAAAATATTTTATTATCATATTTGTGGAGAGACTCTCTGGATTTGTTTAGAGATTTATGATTCCTTTTGACAAAGTGAATGACTTTATTTCTTCTGGATCTGAGGATATAGGTATTGTGAGAAGTTTAACGGAGAAACGCGGATCTGCGTATTGTGTAAGTTGTTGATACAGTAGGATATTTCAGCAGTGTTCACTTTTGAAAAATTAAAATTAAGTTCTGCATTCCGTTAGGCAGGAAAGAAAGATAATTACTTCACTTGAGTTTGTTAGCACCATAGTGCTTTGCAATAATTATCATTTCATGCAATTTATGTCAGATCATTTTATCGGACACATTCGTTACGTTCATGTTCCTTGGTGAACCAGAAAGATTACTGGTTCAGAAAAGTAAGAAAAGTTCTTTTTGTGATGTTGAAGAAACAATCATAAAGTTATTAATCAAAACTGGAAAAGTAAATTAAACATACAAACTTTTCGGAAAGCACAGGTATCAGTATTTGTAGCACTTTAGAAACGGTGAGTCCATAATGTTTCAGTTATGGGAGTAAGGTGGAAAGATTCTGTATCTATAACTTCATACAAGGCTTGTAAAATAGCTACAGTATTCATTTTTTCCCCGACGGTCGCTAACAGATACCGTGTAATTTTACGCACATCCAACTTTGCAAAGACAATGATCTACGCGCCAGCTCGCAACGAGCGCTGGAGAACGCTGCGGACGCAAATCACGATGAGCAGCACGTTGTGTTCCGTGGGATGTAGCGGGTCGTCTCAGAGCGTGATGTAGCTAGGCTAGGTAGACAGCACGTCTGGCCTGCGACACGTTCGGACAACACGACCCGTGTGAGGACGGCTTAAGAGTTCATGGTTTTGGCAACAGAGGGTAAGAGGAATCGAGGTAGCCCAAGGAGAAGGTATTTAGATTATTTTGAAGTAACAGGCATAGTATCATATGAGGCATCATGGAGGAATTTTAGTAGGCGAACTATGCTCCAGAGTGAACGCTGTGATCTACATCTACATGGGATACTCTGCAAATCACATTTAAGTGCCTGGCAGAGGGTTAATCGAACCACCAATATACTATTTATCTCCCATTCCATTCTCGAATAGCACGCGGGAAGAAAGAACACCTGAATCTCTCTGTTCCAGCTCTGATTTCTCGTATTTTATTCTGATGCTCATTTCTACCTATGTAAGTGGGAGTCAACAATATATTTTCGCATTCGGGGGAGAATGTTGGCGATTGGAGTTTCGCAAGTAGCCCACGCCGCAGCGATAAGCGCCGTTGTTGTAATGATTCCCATCCCAGATCCTGTATCATTTCCGTAACGCTGTCTCCCATGTATCGTGACAATACGAAACGAGCTGCCCTTCTTTGGACTCTTTCGATCTCCTCCGTCAAACCCACCTGATAAGGATCCCACACTGGGCTGCAATACTCCAAAATTGGACGGACAAGCGTAGTGTATGCAGTTTCTTTTGTATTTCGTTTGCATCTTTTAAGGGTTCTGACAATAAAGCGCAGTCTCTAGTTCGCCTTTCCTACGACATTAGCTACGTGTTGTTTCCAATTTAAGTCTGAAGTAATAGTAATTACTAGGTATTTTGTGGAGTTTACAGCCTTCTCGTTTGATTTATCTTTTAAACAAAGTTTAACGGATTTCTTTTCGTAATCCTATGGACGACTTCGCACTTCTCATTATTTAGAGTCAAATGATAAAGATGATGATGATAGAAACATAGTCAGGACGGGCCTCGTACTAACTAACCAGCTACATTCCCATTCACGTCACTGTGGTGCCGTAATTTAGCTGTTGGTCGCAACCGCAGCGCTGCAGTGAAGGAGACATAGAGGCCGTATAGCCTGTTAGACAACAGGTGGCAGGCGGCTGGCTACAGCAAACCAGAAAAAACACGAGTCCGTGGGGGAGCGGGCTGCGCGCTTCCCTGCCATTCAATTAAGTGGGGGGAGGGGGGGCACCCGTTATCAGCGGGATGTTGCGAAACGCCCGCCTGCCCCCCCCCCCCCCCCCTGCTGTTTATCCAGCTTCCCTCTGCCGCCACAGCGGCGCCACTGCGGGCCGTAAAATTAGCCCGGCCACGCGTTATGGCCGCTCGGGGACTCACCGCTCGCAGTCCGTGTCCCGAAAAACTAATTTCCGCCACTGAAGCCGCCCGTTCTCCCGGCCGGCTATCGCCGCTTTAGGACGCAGTTTTTTAAAACTCTTGTAAGAGACGAGAATTTTCACTCGGCCTCGCACTTTTATAAAGGAAGCGATAAGCGGAAAGTGTGGCACGTTCGCCGAGTACCTCCTGAACTTGAGATCAGATTGCGGCGATATTTACGGGTGCCTCCGTTTAATGTAACTACTTTTAATGGTGTTACCAGTGGCTTTTCTGGATAATTTTCAAGGGATGCTCTCAATTGTAGTCAAGAAAACCTAATTATCTTATTAGTTTAAATAAGGCAGCAACCACTTGCAAGGATGTAGATTATATTTCCGACCGGTTTAGAGCCGTTCCACCATGTTCTGATTGAAGATATACGACTCAATTATACACCTGCAGAAGTGCAATCTCTCTATATAAAACGCAATGTCCCGACTGACTGACTGATTGACTAACTCATCATCGCCCAGCCCAAACCACTGTACATAGAAACTTGAAATTTGTAGCGGGTGTTGATCTAACACTGTAGACGTCATTTAAGAAGCGATTTTTCGACACTCCGTAGGCAATTTTGAAGCCAGAATTACAAAATTTGGGATTTTAATTCAGGTTTCGAATTTAAAAGACACGTGTTTCGGCATTTTTTGAATTTCAACCAATAAGGGGATGCAAAAAAAAATGATTTTCAAAAAATGTTGGTATTAACCCAAATTTAAGCTACAACTACGAAACTTGGGATATGGAATCATGGTCAGAATTTTAAAAAAATAAAAAGAAACACAAAAAAACTACTTTCAGTAGTTTTGGAAATTCAACATGTAAGACGGTAAAATACGGGATGAAAAATTATTTTTGAAAACACGATGCTATTAAGACAATTTTGAAGCTAGAGCTGCAAAAATTTATATTTGTATTGTTGGTTAGAATTTCAAAAATACGTGTTTCGGTATTTTTGGAAATTCAACCTCAGAGGGGGTTAAATTGGAGAGTGGATGATGTTTTTTCGAAAATCTGTTGCTATTTAGGCAATTTTGAAGTTAGAACTATAGATTTTCGGATTTTGATTAGGGGTTCGAATTAAAAAGAAACGAGTTTCGCTAATATTGGAAATTCGACCAATGTGGGGGTGAAATACGGGATGCAAAACTATATTTTCAAAAATATCTTACTGTTAACTCAAATTTCAAGCTATAACTACAAAACTTAAGATATTGACTCTTGATCAGGATACAAAAGGCATGAGTTTCGGCATTTTTGGAAATTCAACAAGAAAGGGGGTAAAATAGGGTATCAAAAATTCTTTTCGAAAACACATTGATATTCAGACAATTTTGGAGCTAGAGCTGCCAAATTGGTATTTGTATTGTTGCCTAGAATTTAAAAATTACGTTTTTTGGTATTTTTGGAAATTCAACCATCAAGGGGGTTAAATTGCGGGAATGTTTTTTCGAAAATTTCTAACTATTAAGGTAATTTTGAAGCTACAACGAGACAAATTGAAATTGGTATTTGTTTTCTTGGCCAGAATTAAATAGACACGTTTTTCATTATTTTCAGAAAATGAATCATTTAGGGGGTAAAATAGGGAATGAAACTTTTTTGAAAATATGTTGTTACTAAGCCAATTTTGAACACAAAATTAAAAAAAAAATATTTGCATACTTGGATGGAATTTAAAAGATACATGTTGGGGTATTTTTCGAAATCCAAATATTAAGGGATGTCATAGGGGGTTAAAAGTAGTAAAATCAAATGTTCGCAGAACTTAAGATATTTAACTATGAGGTCATCAGTCCCTAAGGCTTACAAACTAGTTAAACTAACTTACATAAACTTAGACTAACTTATGTTAAAGGCAACACAAACACCCATGCCCGAGGGGCGAATCGAACCCCCGACGGCGAACAGCAGCTCCCACCGCAGCATAGCGCCTCAATACGCACGCCCATTCTGCCGCGGCTACAAGTACCATCACAACATTTCATTATGATAGTACTTAAGCTATATCTACGAAAATTTATATTAAGAGGGAGAAATAACTGATGCAGACCAACCAGACTTCGCATGCGAAGCAGCGGGCGTTAAGCTAGTAATTATATAGATTGTTCAGAGTTGGAGAGTAACGCGTTACTTGCAACGGCGTTAATAATAACAGTTACTTTTCAAAGGTAACGGACGGTAACGGCATTATTATATTATATGCATCAAGTAACTTCAACTGTAACTAAGTTACTTTTATCGGTTAATGATTTAACGGAAGTATCGTTACTTTTTGTAAGACTCTCAAGACTGAAGAATAACAGGCTTTGATTTTAGTGCAGAGAAAAGAAATTGTTTATTAATTAAATCTTTTCAACAACGTACATAGTACACAGAAGGAAGGAAGCTTGGACTTTAACGTCCCGTCGACGGCGTGGTCATTAGAGACGGACCTAACGCTCGGAGTTTTGGGTAAGGATGGTAAGGAAATTGGCCGTTCCCTTTGAAAGGAACCACCCCCACATTTACCTGGAGTGATGTAGGGAAATTAAGGAAAACCTAAATCTGGATGGTCGGAGGTGGATTTGAACCACCGTCCAGTGCGTTATCAATGCGCAATCTCTGTCGGTATACGTAGTAAACATATGAATTACACATTTAATACCGTTGTAACATGTACCAGTGCTCACTCATTCATAAAATTTTTATTTTAAAATTATGTACGCAACAATCACCTGACACGTCACACGTAAACAGTGTACGGTCTCGAGTTACTTTGCACACCTTTCGACATGGAGAAAAGGACACACGTATCCATGCATTGACCAGCTTATGCTGAAGTTGGATGGAAAAAAAAAAATCATTTCGCTGCAAACTGTGTGTCGGTAGGAAAATAATTCAAAGCACTCGAAACACTACAGCGAACTTAAGAAACCGTGTACAGGTTAGTTTTATGCTCGCTATTGCCCTTATGGCGCGTTTCCAATGCGTTTGAAACATGTTCTGCGATGTAGTTCACTGCTAACTCACAAAATGCTGGCAACACAAAAGCTTGGTGGCACTAAAATAAATGCTCCTTTGCAACGACAGTGTTCGGTTTTGCTCTATCTATCTATAGAGTTACATGTTTTCTTTCCGTGTGTTCCTTTACAAAATTAAGTAGACAAGAAAAAACCTTTACGAACTCGTCACGTAATAATAGGCATAGGAGTGCATATTGTGGAATGTGTGACGTCAGAAAACTATAACAACCAAAGCTCCCTACAGGAAATTGCCACATTCTGTGATACCACCTGCATGTGAAGTACATAAAACAATTCTCTCTTTTCTCAACACCGCACCAATAACTATACATTATCTTATTTTGGAAAATGATTCGTCATTGACATTTTGTTACGTTAGTTGGCGGTCTATGAAAGAGCGATGACAACATTTTGTTTCTATAGCGCTTTTTATGAAGCAGAATTGAATATATGTAGGTGGCTGCAATGGGTACTAAACTTGGATGTGAAAAGGGGATAGTTAGCAGCAGATTCCTTGTCACATTCATTTGCAGTGTGAGTGACTTTTAGGTTAAAGAAGTTTATTTTACAGAAAATGACGATTTGCATTAATGTGAAAGTGTAAATAAATATACGATTAATTAAATATATGTTTCAATGCTAGTAATATGACTGAATTACGTTGATAGAAGACTTCATCCAAAACCTCACAAAGTGTGGGGACAGTAATGACATATGGTGGACTTTGAAATGCGGTATATACATGCAAGGGTTTCATAGGAACTTCCTCTTGCCGAGAAACGAAGAGTCTTGTTAAGCTTATGGGACCAACTGCGGGGTTATCAGTCCCTAAACTTGCAAACTACTAATGAACTAACTTGTACTAAAGACCACACAAACATCCATTCACAAGGGAGGATTCGAACCCCCGACGCGGGAGGGCGCGCGATCACAACGTGGTGCTCCAGACCGCTCGGATACTCCCGAGCTATTTTTCTGAAATTTGTGCTTTTCTTTGAAACAACAACTGGCCCTGTAATATTGCTCATAACTTCCAAATCTGGCGGCGACATCTTGATGAAGTTATGAAACCAGAATCGCCTACAAATTCAGCGCGCACAGCGTGTCATTCAAATTCAGATGTTTGTAAATCTATTGGACGAAACTACTATTGTCATCAGTCCCTAGACTTATGAACTAATTGAGCAAATTTACTTTAAGGACAAAAGGCACACCCATGCCCGAGGAAGGATTCGAACATCCGGCTGGAGCGATGTTGCCTTAGACCACGCGGCCACGCCCGTGTGGCAGCATGTCATTCCTGTCACATCTTGTACGGTACGTATTTGTCCACCTCCGACAACTACGAATTCGTCGAGTAACCTACTATTAATGCAGCACCTCATATCACCAATTCCCAGCCGGCCGCGGCGGCCGAGGGGACTGAGGCGCTCCAGTCACGGTCTGGACGGCCACTACGGTCTGGGGTTCGAATCCCCCCTCGGGCATGGATATTTATGCTGTCCTTAGTCTTAGTTAGTTCATAAGTAGGTTGTAAGTTTAGGGACTGATGACCCCGTAGTTAAGTCCCATAAGCTATACAAACATTTGAACACCTGTCACGGCGTAGCTCTCGATGCGAATACCATATTTTCAAATGTTCGCTCATTGCAGCCAATTCAGCGAAACAGACGATGCGAATATATTGTAGACAATAAAGTCGGTAGTTTTCATGGAGATCAACGAATAACATGAAACGGAACTTTTCATCAGACTGAATGTTTGAAATATCACTTTTGTTGAAAATGAACGAACAGTGTAACTGAGATGCACTGAGATATAAGATGCATTACTTACGTATTGTTATTAATTATATCTGTATTCATGTATTTAATTATTGCTTGACAGTAAAGCTTGTTTCTCCATGTGTAAGGTTCATTATGTATTTACAAATGAGTAACTGTACAAATAATTATAAAGGTACTTGTAACTTAGCAACAATATTGTAGAAAGGGGAGAAGAAGTAGATGAGGATGAAATAGGAGATACTATACTGATAGATGAATTTGACAGAGCACTGAAAGACCTATTCAGTTTGTACAGACATGTTTCAAACTACGACCCGGTACGTTACAACTTGAACTTCAAAGCAAGAGGAAAGTCAATGTCAACTTAAAATTTCATATGGCGCACAGCGGAAGGTACTTCGCCAAAATCTACAGTTTTTCTGGTGTTGATAAAATTTTGTACACTTGATCTACAGCATGTCAGAGGGTATACTGACATAAATTTTATTTTGTTTCACTGTTCACCACGAAAGTTGAAGGAAATATGCGAAATTTCA
Organism: Locusta migratoria; assembly: GCA_026315105.1. Classification (NCBI taxonomy): domain Eukaryota; kingdom Metazoa; phylum Arthropoda; class Insecta; order Orthoptera; family Acrididae; genus Locusta; species Locusta migratoria. Next base: position 192,019,621 of record CM048746.1, on the reverse strand, counting down.
TAGAAAGGCGGAGGAAGACGAGAGACAGGAAATGCATACGATCACCCCTTAAAATTAACAACTCCATATTCAAGCACGCAGACACTGCGCAAGTGAGAAAAGGAACACAAAAAAGAAGAGGAGAGGAGGTGATGAACGGAGGAGATGCAATTGAACAGAAAATAGAACGAGGAGATTCACAGAGGGCGAGGGAAGAGAATGGCCAAGAGGCTGGGATGACATGAACATGGCGAGGGAAAGGGAAGAATGAACGAAGACAGAGGAGGGGAGTGCAAAGAGAAGAGTGTGGAATAAATAAATCCTCCGGCAACGCTGGGGTTTCAGCTAGTAAATTATAAACCAGAATGCAAAATGCTGATATCATAACAAAATAAAAGTCGAATATGCTAAGGCAAAGATGTAAAAGTGGACATCTCGCTTCTAGACTGATATGCCAGCTTCAAAAACATTTAAATTAAAATAAAATAAAATCTTGATATATTCACGTATTCTTACAAGTTAATCGTAATTCTCCAGTCCAGTGGGCTCTCGAGATGGGTTCATCTGTAATAGCGAGTACCCCTGAGAAGCGATCCACGCATACAGACTGTGAAGTGTCATCTTGCACGAAGTAATGAATTTATGACATGTTATATGACATGAAATTATATGCCATGTTACCTTACATATTCGCGAATATGTAAAGATTATTTCAATGAGTCAGGTAATTTTAGAAGCACTTTCTTCTCTTTTACATCTCTGACTTTGGCCAGGACACATTCATTCTCTGTTGCGCTGCGATTGGAGTATTTTTCATCCTGGTAAAAATATATTTGTGGTTTATGTATACAGACTATATCGTGAGAACTCGTTCATAAGGTGTTTCTACATTCTGTATGTTCATGCCATATAACGCGATACCTGTTATTACTCTTTCTTGCAGTATTTTTTTTTATATTTAAATAAAAAAATAGTTACGTTGTAAATCAGTATCCAATATCTACTGAGAATAAAATTGAATATTCATGCTGCTGGTAGATTCCAATAGTTTATTTCTTAGAATTGTACCAAAGGACTAGGAACTATTGTCACACATATTACTGTTAATTATCAGTTTCAACCATCTTTATTTTTGCCTTCAAATTCATTATTAATTCATTTTAATGTTCTCTTAATCCTTTGTTGCGTATAATATTGCCGCGAGAGAAGACGCAAACTAACTGCCGGCGTGGCGCAGGGCATAGCGTCAGCGACTGCGGTGCTGAAGGTCGCCGGTTCAATCCCGTCCACCGGCAAAAATTTATTTCTTTGTAATTAACAATTCAAGCAGGGTCTACATCTTTTTTACGTTCACTTGTAAATTCTACTTGTTTCTTATGTTAACTGTTCTTCTAATTTCTGGTACATTCTGTCTGTGTATAAATAGCAGAGCACTCTGCCCGAGAAGCAGTCAGTGCTACGTGTATGTTAAGTTCGTAATAAACGTGCTTTCAGTATAAGTGTTGTGTTCAGTTTCCTTCGAAGTCAAGTCTGCTTCCATTTCAAGGTGACATTGTTTGGTGGAGGCGCTGGGTATCCTGTGCTACAGCTGCATCACCGTGGCTCCGATTAGGCAACGTAAGAGCCGTCGCTTACACGGACTGGAACCGGAAATCAAGGGATATACCAAGCGCATCCTTCCAAAAGTCAGTATCATCAGAAGAACGATGGACACGAAACCAGCGGTAAGCCATCTTCACATCAGACACCCGTAGGTGTTCTCTGGAGACGCTGGACAGGACCCCAACAAATGGCTAAAAGGGTTCGACCGAGTTGCCAAGTACAACAGGTGAGATCATACGATGTGCTTGGCCAACTTCTACCTGGACGGAACAGCCCAGCAATGGTTTGAAAACAACGAAGACAAGTTGAATGACTGGGACACCTTCCAGGTGGAACTTAAGAAGACGTTTGGAGACCGCCAGTGACAAATCCGCTCGGCGGAAAAACAACTGAAGAACCGGGCCCAACGACATGGTGAGCCGACACAGTCGTACATACAGAATGTTTTGGCCTTGTGTAACGTAGTGAATCCGAATATGACTGAGGCCGACAAAATCACGCACCTGATGAAGGGTATAGCAGAAGACGTGTACCAAGTCTTTCTGATAAAAGACGTCGCTACGACGGAAGGGTTTATCAAGTGGTGCCAGCGTATTGAAGAGATGCAACAAAGGAGGCTATGACAGAGGCTATGACAGACTCCCAAATGTAGTCCATATGACCGTTGTGGAAGATCAGCATGACTTCGCTTCTCTCATACGACAAATTGTGACAGAAGAATTACAACTATTTATGGGAGCCGGGACTATTAGACCGAGCGAGCATCGGATCATGGCCATGAATGTAAGCCCTGTAAGTGACGACGGAGCCGACGCCACTGAGGAAGAGTTTTTTCAGGCACTAGCTTCTGTCTGCCCCGCCAATCGCACCCGGCGTGAAGAATGGCGTCGTCCTGCTATGACTTACGTTGCAGCAGTCAAACGGCAGTCCATGAACCGGCCGACGCGGCCATAACCAACTTCCCCGGCAACTATGATACCCCGCAGAAGAACAGATGTCTGGAGGACAGAAGACAACACACTACTGTGTTTCCGCAGTGGGCGCCCTGGACATGTCGTACGCTACTGCAGAGACAGAAGGTGAGTATTCGATTATTATTTTGCCGCAAGACGTCAGCTATCAGACCAGTTTGATCCAGGCAATCAGCTGCTGATGAGTTCTGTCGACTTATGGGAAGAAGCCCATCGCCGTACCCTAGACGAGGTCGCTCCCCGACGCACCGCAGCCGTTCACCGTCGCCGTACAGAGGTACACAGCCGCTCCCCTAGCCGCCGCGCCCAGGAAAACTAAGCGAGGCGACCATCTACAGAGGTGAGGCCGCCGCAGATGAAAATCCTCCATAGACGACAGTCGCTAAGATGTCGGGAAATCTCATCGACGTCATAATCGACGGCCAACCTGTCCGGGCACTTGTTGATTCAGGAGCGTCTTTTTCTGTATTGTCGGATAATTACCGCCGCACACTGAAGAAGACAATGTTCTGTGATACGGGGGCAACTGTGCTGAAGGTCGCGAATGGAAAGTACGTCCAGCCAGCAGGAACTTGTGCCGCAAGAATAACTATCAACAACAGGACCAAGTCGTTTGAATTTGTCGTGTTAACAGAATGTAGTCACAATGTCATCCTCGGTTGGGACTTCCTTCAGGCATCCCAAGCTATCATTGACTGTGGAAGATCTGAGTTGCAAATTGAAGAAGTTGTTTCCACGGATACAAGTAATACAGAGTTTTCTGGGAAGTTATTTGCCGTTGACAATGTGACGATCCCGCCGTTGACGATGAGAAGAGTTGCAGTCACAAACACAGATGAGCCATTAAACTGTGAAGAGCTTGTTGATAGTGAAAGGTTTATCAGGCTCACCAAAGAAATTTACATATCAGCGGCTATCATAAGCATTCCGGAGGTCGAGGAGAGATTTGGATCACTAATTGTCATGAGCAGTCGCAACTTATCCCCAAGGGAATGTGTATCGGGACAGCTGAACCAATCCAGGACGGTGAGCTCAACGTCATCAACGAAGACCAATGCTATGGTGTTAGTACAGACAACACGCTGGAGGAAACAAACGTGGAACTGTCAATAGGGCCGGACTGACCAAGGAACAACGCCAGCGGGTGTTAGGTATACTAAGTCGATTTTCGGGTGCATTCACACCTGAGCAGGGGAAAAGTCAGACGAAAAGGCCCACGATAAGGCACCGTATAAATACTGGGGATCATCCACCAATTAGCCAGCGTTCGTATAGAGCGTCGCCATCTGAAAGACGGATAATTCGAGAGGAGTGGAGAAGATGTTGCAAGATGACATTATTCATCCTTCGGAGATTCGTTGGTCATCTCCGGTGGTCCTTGTAAAGAAGAAGGATGGCACGTTTCGATTCTGTGTCGATTATCGGCGGCAGAACAAAATCACGAAGAAAGATGTCCACCCACTGCCACGCATTGACGACACCTTGACTGCTTGAAAGGAGCTACATACTTCTCAACTATGGACATGCAGACAGGTTACTGGAAAATCGAGGTTGACGAAGCTGACTGGGGGAAGAAAGCTTTTATTACACCTGACGGTCTCTATGAATTCAAAGTAAAGCTTTTGGATTAGCTAATGCTTCGGCCACATTCGAACGCATGATGGACAACTTGCTTCGACACCTTAAGTGGACGACATGTCTTTGCTATTTAGATGACATTGTCGTTTTCTCGAAAACATTTGAAGAACATCTGAGTCGCCTGTCAACTGTGTTGAAGTGTGTTCAGGCTGCTGGACTCCGCCTCAATCCAAAGAAGTGCCTCTTCGTCGCCAAAGAGATAAAAATCTTGGGCCACCTATTCAACGGGGATGGTGTTCGTCCTGATCCAGATAAAGTAAGGGCAGTTACAGAATTTCCAACGCCTCAGCATATTCGTGATGTGAGACTTTTTCTCGGGCTGTGCTCATACTACCGACGTTTCATAAAGGATTTTGTAACAAGGCACGTCCATTACAAGAACTTCTGCAGGGAGACGCCAAGTTTTACTGGAACGAGACAAAAGAAAGAGCTTTCCGGGCACTTAAGGAGGCTCTAACTTCCGCACCAGTGCTAGCCTTGTACGACGCGAATGCGGAAACAGAACTTCACACAGACGCCAGTGCTTATGGGATTGGTGCAGTGTTTGTACAAGGTCAGGAAGGTGCTGAAAACGTGATAGCCTATGCATCAAGAGTACTCTCAAATTCCGAGATAGACTACTCTACAATTGAGAAAGAATGTCTCGCAGTTATCTGGGCTATCAACAAGAACTCACTGAGTTAGATGACGCTACAGCTGAACAAAGGGAAGATACAGCACTATTAAGAAACATAGAGGCCTTGGAGAAAGGAGAACCGACCAATGGAGAGTTCCAACTTATAAACGGAACATTGTATAAGAGCAACTACGATCCACTGAGCCCTAAATGGCTACTGGTCGTTCCAGTTCATCTCCAACTAGCTATTCTCAAATATTTCCACGATGCTCCAATATCCGGTCATCTGGGATTCGTGAAGACCCTAGAAATAATCAGATGCAGATATTACTGGAAAGGTCTCTACGGATCTGTCAAGCACTATGTGAGTCACTGTAAAGCGACGGAAGCACGTTCCGCAATTACCTCCAGGGCATCTCGTACCGATTCCGCCGACAGCAGCTCCGTTCCACCAAGTTGGGATCGATATTTTAGGGAGGTTCCCGAAGTCGACGACCGGTAACCGAGAGATAATAGTCTGCACTGACTGCCCCACACGTTACGCTGTCACCAAGCCTCTGCCGACTGCAGATGCTCCAGAGATTGCAAAATTCCTTGTAGAAGACATTATTTTGAAGAATGGAGCACCACGTGTCAGGATATCTGATTGTGGAAAAGTATTCTAGTCAAAACTAGTATCAGAGGTAATGTCACGGTGCGACATTGTCCACAGAAAGACAACTGCATACCATCATCAGACAAATGGTCTTACGAAACGTTTTAACAATATGTTAGCCGATATGCTGTCGATGTACGTCGATGTTGAGCAGAAGGATTGGGATACAATTCTGCCAGTCGTGACATTTGCTTACAATACCGCAAGACAAGACACCACAGGCTTCACGCCGTTTTTCCTGCTCCATGACCGTGAAGCTGAGACGACAATGAATACACTGTTCCCGTTCCAACCGGACGTCACACAGGATGACTATGTTAAACAGCTCATCAACAGGGTGGAAGAAGCAAGACAGCTGGCTCGCATACGGACACTGGACGCCCAGGAGAAGGACCGTCAACGGTATAACGACAAGCACCGACCTGTTGTGTACATTCCAGGACATCTAGTATGGATTTCTACCCCTGTACGGAAGGTTGGACTGTCAGAAAAGTTATTGAAACGATACTTTGGTCCGTATCGTGTCACACGCCACCTGTCAGACGTCACATACGAAATTGAGTCATTGTTCACGTCCTGTGCATGAAGCCTTACTACGATCCTGAAGAGCAGGTGGGCGACAAGGGCTTCTTTTTCAAGGAGTAATGTTACTGATGAAGCCATGATAGGAACGCCTGTCGTCGATAATCGTGAAGAAAGGAAGGACTCTCCAAAACTGCCATACAGAGGACCCATAACAAGGTCAAGAACTTGGACATTGCAGCTGGCTCCACAGGGAACGTAACAGCGGGTCGCTGTTCTTCCAGGAGAGGGAGCAATGCCGTGAGACACAACGAAAACCGACTGCCGGCGTGGAGCAGGGGATAGCGTCACCGAGTGCGGTGCTGAAGGTCGCCGGTTCAATCCCGTCCACCGGCAAAAAATTATTTCTTTGTAATTAACAATTCCAGAATGGTCTACATCTTTCTTACGTTCACTTGTAAATTCTTCATGGTATTTTTTTTAACTGTTCCTGTAATTTCTGGTACATTCTGTCTATGTATAAAGAGCAGAGCACTCTGCCCGAGAGGCAGTCAGAGCTGCGTGTATGTTAAGTTCGTAATAAACGTGCTTTCAGTATAAGTGCTGTGTTCAGTTGCCTTCGAAGTCAAGCCTGCTTCCATTTCAACGTGACAATATTGTATATGGTCTGTGCTTATTGAGAGCGTATCTCTCTAGTGCTTTGGGAATAAATAATTACTGCATATCATCTGTGCATATGCGTGTTCCTAACTTTGATATTATAATGTGAATCGCTTAAAAAACGTCACCGCTGCTGGTTCACGTGCCTTATTAAAAAATCTGTGTGCGCAATTTGCCAACTACGAATGCAGAAGCAAATTTGTTACGGACAGTTCATTAATCTAGTGAATATTAACCTTTGACGTTACGACTCACCACTACAAATGGAATTACTTACCCAGCGGTCGTCAAAGCACTGAATTTTAATTAACAAATTTAATCAGAAAAAATTCTGTCAGAACCAAAAGCCACGCGCTTTCAGCAAGCAAACCACTCATTACACCCGAGTAGGTATCCTACGTTATGTTGTTCCTTGAACCTAAGACAGCAACGTAATACAAACACGATCTTGGTGTAGTTGCTATACACGTACCAGCATCAATTCTCAGAACATTTACAAATTTACTGCTATTAATCATATTTGATTACTTGGAAAATATTATTGATTAAAAGATAAAACTGTGTGTGTGGAAAACAAAAGTAGCGCGGAGAACAAATGAAAATTACTGTGGCCATCAGTCCCTAGGGTTACATACTAGTTAACGGGACCTGGGCGTGAAAATGATTGAAAAACATTTTTGTCTCCATCTGAAAGACAAAGTTTTCCCGTTTCCAAAAATATATGGTATATTTACTTTTAAATAGTTATTACAGTCTTAAATGCTCTTTGAGCAAATGTCTGCACACTGGCCATGTCGATGCTTCAGGCAAGAAATATCACCGTGAACGTTCCATGCCTGCCACAGTCATTGAAACAATAAAGCCAATGTAGAGGCCGTACGCAAAATCGTAATGAGAGTTTAAACAGCTGCGTGTGGCAATAGGTACCGAAAACAGTGTTTGCTGGGTGCACAGTACTCGAAATAGGTGTGACGGATGCTTTTACCTGTTTCAATGATGGTGTAGTTAGCAGCACAAAAGTAAGGGACAAATTAGGCATCCAACCAGAAAATAATATGATAGCTGCTCTGATTACCGAAGATGTCAATGACTAGTTGAAGTTGAAAGGGCTGTGTAAGTCGCCACTGAAGAGTCCAGAGTAAGGAAATCACTCCTGAAAGCCGCGGTGGAGTAGCCGAGAGTTCTAGTACAATGAATATCACGACTACGCACATTTTGCACCCAGACTGGAAATTCTTCCCTAGTGCCAAAAATAACACTTACGCCTGGCTCATTGGATATTATGTGTACTACAGCATCAAATATAAAAAGAAATCCTTATCTGACTTTTTACAATTGTCATCAACGGAACATCACAAGTTACTAAGTCGACCTAGATACAAAGATTTGTTTCAAAGATTCCTCATTGTACTGTTATCGGCTTGAAGTGACAATACGTTCAACTACGACAAGCGACGAAATGCTAAAAAAATACTATTTTTAACTCATTATTTTCATACTTATTTATTACGTTTCTGTTCTACTTCAGTCTGGAACTTATAACTGGTATTGAATAAAGCAGTGACGATAAGGAAAGCGTCACAAGGTTTACAAAAAGAAGAAGGAAGATAAAAATAATTGCTTTCCGTTTACCTTAATTTAAAATCATAACGCCCATGAGGGCGTTTTTCGAAAAAGAAAAATCAAAGGAGAAATATTATTCAATGAAAGCCTCACAGAAGAAGAAGGCGAATCAAACGTACTATAGAAGAAACCTTTGATTTACATAAAGGCAATGAAGCCTGCGCCAAAGAAGGCGACTTATGGTGAGCGTAAGGCCGGGCTGAAAGGGTGGACAGGAGGGGGAAAAAAAGTCGTTTTACGTGACAATAGCCGCGGTGGAGTAGCCGAGCGGTCTAAGGCGTCTCGCTGCAGAGCGCGCGGTTGCTCGCCGTGGATGTTCGAGTCCTCCCTGGGGCATGGGTGTGTGTGTTTGTCCTTAGGTTATTTTACCTAGGTTTACGTAGTTTGTAAGCTACGGACTGATGACCACGCAGTTTGGTCCGATAGATTTACAAGCATCTGAATAAGCATTATCCTGAAAAAGCCTGAAGAGGATAAAAAAAGAAGCTGGCCAGTAAGACTATGCCACTGGAATGTTATGAAAGAGGTATACGGTGAATCAAAAACACTGTAAACATTCTTTTCTAAATCCCTCGAAACTACATTTTCAGAACATTAGGTACATCTTCATAATGGTTTTAGCTATGTTCACCAAATTTCTCCCAATTGGCGAATGGGACAGTATCTTTGTATTGTGCATAATGCATTGCAGGAATGATCTATGTTATTCTGTAGCTAAATTTAACGGCAGTTTTTAGACAAGGTACAAAGTGTTCCTACGAATATTGACATCTGCCTGTCACAGTGTAAATGCTATTATACAAAACGAGAGACATAATGTGTTCCTATGAATGTTGACATCTGCCTGACACAGTCTATATGCTACTAATTTGATTTGTGTGGGAATTGAAGAAAACCTCACATATGTAAAAGTACATTTAAATCAAAATTAAATATAGGGTAACATATAGTATTATTAGCTTCATAAAATATGTTTTAATATAATTTCAGAACACCTGAGGATGGCGTTTATTAGCTGAAATAAGCATATTGTTCCGCTAACAATGCGCCAATAAAAGCTATCAATATTTAATACCAGTGTCTTGGCTTAAAACTTTAATAAATGCTATTAGACTGTCATTGCATCAAAAAATGGTTCCAGAATGCCAACGTGTATTATAAAAACATCTATTACGTGAAATATTGTAATTCTTAAACTATAACAGATAATTCAATACATTTTCTATTACAGCTTGAGTTAATGTCATTCAGTGTTAGTACAAAAACCCAACTTCTTCCGCATTGTAGATTGTAGACCCAAAGCAAGGTATGAAAATGTAGCACGTTCACGTGTAGGTCGCCTTAATCTGATTCAAACTAGCCTAAGGACAAGACACATGAGAGAGAACTCGAACCTCCAGTGAGAACAGCTTCGCAGTCCCCGATAAGCAGAAAACAGAATTCAGCGGTAGAGAAAAAAAAAAAAAAAAAAAAAAAAAAAAAAAAAAAAAAAAAAAGAAAGAAAGAAAGAGGAAAAAAACAACAACAAAGAAACAGCCGAGGAAAGGGACCACAGTACTAACCTGACTGTATCTGTTGAAAGTGGCCACTAGTCATCTCTTGGCACTTTTCGGTCCCTGTCAGCAAATTGATGAAGGCACATCGAAGCTGTACTGGTGGAATTGCTGCCATTTCATCCTGCTGCAGTTCTTGAAGACTATGATATTTGTGACGATAATCATAAAACTGGAGGCTTGACACTCAACGTAATCGCATTCTGACAGATCAGGTGACTTGGGTGGCCAGAATGACCTCTCTTAATAACTAAATCAGGTGTGTAGAGTGTGTAAGTATGGTCTAAGTTTCTGTCTGTTGTATGGACAGTAGCTCCATCCTGTTAAGTAGCTGTAGCTGTTTTCCTCCTCTGGCAATGCTATCACGAATGATTTCAAAATCGTATCCACTCAATGGGATCACTTTTAGTTGACCCTCAGTGTACGTTTAGTTTAGAATTAGCTGATGGAATGGCTGTAGATGTGGAAAAGTGAAAATTCAGTACTGCAGTTTTTCTCATGAAGGTGACTGCATTCTCCAGATACCACACCTAACTTCCTGTATACGAGTAACGTGCCTTTGCCATAGGTTACTGCGAACGCCTGAAACCAAGGAGAAACAACAGTTACTTTTCCCGACAACACGCTATCCTACTCAGTGAATATATAATGGTTCTCTTGGGTAAAATATTCCCCATCTGGATCTGTCAGGAAGGGGGAGGAAATCTTCTTAGGAGGATGTCCTCATTGGGAAACCAAAACAGGCATTGTACGGATCGGAGCCTGGAATTTTCGGGTAGGTAAGATAGAAAATAAAAATGGGAAATGGATACGATGGAATTTCGGTGGCAAAATGAAAAGGATTTTTCGTCAGATGAGAAAAATGTTATAAATACAAAATCGGTTAGAGATAACACAGGAGTAGGTCTAAAAATGAATAAGGATATAGGGGTGAGGGTGAGCTACTGTGAACAGAATAGTGAATGTATCAGCGTATCCAACGTAAACAAGAGGCCAATACCCACCATAATAGTACAAGTCTATATACCAACTAACTCTGCCGTTGAAGGAAGAAATGTATGAGGAAAACTACGTGGTAGCATTTTTACTGAGCATAATTTAGTTATCACTTTACGCTTTATCCTGCACTGCATTTCCCATAGATGAGATTAAAGCAAGTGTGACTATACACTGTAATAATCTGTATATTGGGCTATGCACGATTGTGACTTAGAAGTTTGGTTCGATATTATCTTAGGGTCGAACCGTCATGTCTGCTTTCATGCCTCAGTAACTACCCTAGTTGCAGTTATTATCTTTTACATGTGATCCTGTAATTAGAAACATTCTATGCATAGGATGTAGTTTGGAAAAAAAAAGAAATATTACATAAAAATAACTGGTTAATTAATAAAAAGTGTTTTATTCCAACGTTTGCAAATGATGTGAGCAAAGTCAAAGATTTAGTTGAATAAGGTTTATTCGTTCAAATTGGTTCCTTATCGGAACTGGTCAGATGGATTATTAATCATAAATAGAATAAAATGGTTGAACAGGTGCGTTGACTGTGATAAGAAATTGGAAGCACTTTCTTCCAACTAAGTAATCATAACTTTAAGAAAGAGAGAAACTGCGTAGTTTCCGCGAGAACACAATATGAAATTCTCGACTGTTCGAAATACTTTAAGTTTACAGAAAACCATTTCTACACTAGTAAATTCTTGGGCAGAAAAATAAACACATATCAGCTGCACTGGTGTACACTCGTTCTCGCCAAATTTAGAGTCCCTAGAAGCGAGCTTTCGGTGCTCAAATATTAATACCATGCCCGATTGAATCACTCCTATCATCTAGGAGGTTCATTCTTCTGCCAAGACTAGGCATAGAATCCTTTTCCGCGCACACCCTTCGCTGTTCCTCTTTCCCATACACGCACCATTTCAGTCCCTTGTCCGCTTCCTCATTGGCCGATCGCCATCCCTTGCAAGATCGTATACATGAAATATTTCTTTAAACAAAATCTGACCATCTGAAACAACTTCCTTACTGATATAACATTATTTAAATTCAAAAGAAGATTGTTAGTTAGTATTACATGAAGTCTGAAATAAATAAATAGACAAAATAGCTTCCATGAGATTGACCGTTTACACCACACATTATTTACGAATTTTACTCGCAAATTGTACAATAATTCGCCACATTAATTAATTATACTATAGGTAAATCATGCTGCTTGTCTTTAGCTCATCTTGAAAGCATTCACACTTGTATGTATTTATTTAATGATTGATTTCTACCGATATAAATTAATAATGGAAATATAAACAGATCATTATATTCTCCACAATCACACCGAAGCATAAGAGACTTAACTGCAGGGTCACCAGTCCCTAAACTTACAAACTACTTATGAACTAGCTTATACTAAAGACGACAGAAACATCCATATCCCTAGGGGAGATTCTAACCCCTGACGGTAGCGGCCGTGCAAGCTGTGACTAGCGCGCCGCAGACCGCTCGGCCACTGCGGTTGGTGCGTATTCAATCTTGATACAACTCCGTTTCTCCTGTTTGTAAAACACAGTGACACCGTTACGTTAGACCGCTCGCTCACAAGTGACTGTGTTTCCCTCGTTTGTGGGCATTTCGGTGACGTGGGACGGGCCAGCCCCTTTTCTCGGAGGTAAGGTAGGTATGTCAACAACGTGTGCTATCAGCGACAAAAGTAGATTTTATTACATAGTGTCTCCACAGCAGTGTTGCCACTATTTAAGTTCCAACCATCGTATAAATACTCAGTGAAACATCCCATACGTAGTGGTTACTTGTGTTCGTTTTCTGTTCATCAACTGAAATGTTTTGCATGTACCATCTGGTGATTAGCTGCTAGGCAGCTCGAAACACGTTATGATTTACTCCGTCGAAAAAAAATTGTGAGTGGTTGCAGTAATTTCTGAACTAAATTTTTATATATTAGACTACCTGAAAACCCGGCGATGCCCGGGTATTTGTTAATTTATTTCTGTCTTGGGTTAGTACTTCTCCTGTCCCTTCTCTCTTTGTCCATCTCTTTCATTCTAAAAACATGTTATATATCCACAATACGAGCACGAAGAGTCTCTACATTTGATACCGGGATTGCGTAGACAAGAGCTTTCAAATGCAAGTCAAAATGAAAGTCAAGAGGGTTGAGGTCAGGAGAGCGTGGAGGCCATGGAATTGGTCCGCCTCTACCAATCCATCGGTCACCAAATCTGTTGTTGAGAAGCGCACGAACACGTCGACTGAAATGTGCAGGAGCTCCATCGTGCATGAACCACATGTTGTGTCGTACTTGTAAAGGCACATGTTCTAGCAGCACAGGTAAAGTATCCCGTATAAAATCATGACGGTCGGGGGTTCGAATCCCCCCTCGTGCGTGAATATTTGTGCCGTCCTTAGTGTTAGCTAGTTCGTAAGTAGTTTGTAAGTTTAGGGACTGATGACCCCGTAGTTAAGTCCCATAAGCTATACAGACATATGAACATTTTGAGATCATGATAACCTGCTCCAGTGATCGTAATTGGAAGAACATAAGGCCCATGTAAGACATCACCAACAATTCCTGCACAAACGTTCACAAAAAATCTGTGTTGATGACGTGATTGCACAATTGCGTGCGGATTCTCGTCAGCCCACACATGTTGATTGTGAAAATTTATAATTTGATCACGTTGGAATAAAGCCTCATCCGTAAATAGAACATTTGCACTGAAATAAGAAGTGACTTATTGTTGGATGAACCATTCGCAGAAGTGTATCCGTGGAGGCCAATCTGCTGCTGATAGTGCCTGCAGGCGCTGTACATGGTACGGAAACAACTGGTTCTCCCGTAGCACTCTCCATACAGTGACGTGGTCAACGTTACCTTGTACAGCAGCAACTTCTCTGACGCTGAGATTAGGGTTATCGTCAACTGCACGAAGAATTGCCTCTTCCATTGCAGGTGTCCTCGTCGTTCTAGGTCTTCCCCAGTCGCGAGTCATAGGCTGGACTCTTCCGTGCTCCCTAGGACGCCGATCAATTGCTTTGAACGTCTTCCTGTCGGGACACCTTCGTTCTGGAAATCTGTCTCGGTACAAACGTTCCGCGCCACGGCTATTGCCCCGTGCTAATCCATACATCAAATGGGCATCTGCCAGTTTATGAGTCCGCGAATGTTGCTTCGTGTTTAGACGTTGGCTACGGCGTGACGAATGACACAGATGTAGGCGGCCAATCAGGAGTAGCCTTCGGTTGGCCAATAAGATTCCGCGTTTCATGTGTAATGAATTTGGCGTCAGTTTCAAAATTTTCGTCTGACATTTGCGTGGAGAGTTTTTGCTGCCCGTGATTTCAAAATGAATTTCTCAGATCTAGTCATCAAAGATTACAAGGTTTGTTAAATATTGATGTAGTTTTTGGTATACTTGAATATTTTGGGCTATTTTAAAAGTTTTGAAACGGAACGTATTTCGTTGATATTTTCAGGAAGAACTCATTCAATGGTGCTTCAATATCGGTTTAATTGCCAAAGACCGAAATTTCAAGAAATGTGGCTATCATATGAAACTGTTAAAACGATCTTCATATACAGACAGAATAGAATGGAGGTGCAAAGGGCAATCGCATGTGTCACGAATGTCTATACGAAACAATAGTTGGTTTTCCGGCAGTCACCTAACAATTGGACAGATATTAAAATTAACGTACCTATGGTTAGAAAAGGCATCGAATAAATTTATTATGAAAGAGTTAAAGCTAGCGAAACACACAGTGGTGGTTTGGCGGAGTTTCTGCCGTGAAGTATGTGAACTAGATTGTATTGAAAACGGCGATCGTATTGGGGGAATAGGAAAGATTGTTGAAATTGATGAATCGAAATTTGGCAGAAGAAAATATCATAGAGGGAAAAAAGTTGCTGGACACTGGTTTTTTTTTTGGGGGGGGGGGGTTGAACGGGGTACAACGAAATGTTTTTTCGAAGTAGTTCCTAAGAGAACTAAAACTGCACTGTTAGAAATATTGAAGAAATATGTACATCCAGGAACAACAGTGATTTCCGATTGCTTTTCTGCATACAATTGTCTCAAAGACGAAGGATTCGTGCATCTCACTGTGAATCATTCTATAAATTTCAAAGATCCGGAAACTGGTGCCCACACCAATACAATTGAAGGTAGTTGGTCAGCAATAAAGAGAAATTTTAAGGGCACAAACAAATGTAGAAACTCTTTTAATTCTTATCTCTTTGAATATATGTGGAGGAGAAAATGGTCAAACGAAAGCGATTTATTTATGGCATTTCTGGAAGCTGTTACGAGAATTTACAATCCGAACTAATTGTTTATTTTTACCGTTTTTGAAGTAGTAATTACGAGATTCTTTAATATACTCACCGGATGTTAGACTGTGGGATAAGCTTAAATTGTTGCACGTGAACAAACTGTACTCTTAGGTTCCTGCCTAACCACATTCTTTAAAATCATGGCAACCGTAAAAATATATTCGCTTACTATACAGAAGTATTAAAATATTATGCCGATGGCACTGTGATAGTTATGTTTACTCGAAACAATTTAAGCTGTCCTCTTAGGTTCCTGCGTAACCACATCCTTTAAACTCATGATAATCGTAAAAAAATAATGGCTTACAATACGCAAGTATTATAATATTATGCCGATGGCACAGTGATAGTTATGTTTACTCGAAACAATTTAAGCTGTACTCCTAGGTTCCTGCCTAACCACATCGTTTAATATAATGACATATTCGTAAAAATGTTATCTTTCAAAACCTATGGACAGACAATGAGGTAAATAATATTGAGCGTCCACCATGAAATAAATAAATAATACTGTACCTGCTCTAGGGTTGACAGGTTCTTGACGTATCTTTGCCTGCTGAGTATATTAATGACATTTGTAAGTACTACATGTAAATAGTCGGTTATTAATTATATCGCTCCGGCCGAGTACAACGTTAATAATTGTAATTTGTAAGCATTGTGAAGAAATGTAAATTCTTATTCTCCATACGGGAAATTTTTTTTTTTTTTTTTTTTTGCACGTACATATGTTTTGGAATGACCTTGCTAAATCCCTTTGTAATATTTTGACTGTTGTTCACCAAAAGCATTGCAATATTTTCTACGAATGTGTCACTATTTTCCGTACTTTGCAGCAGTCTTTGCGAGTGAAAATTGTGCTGTTCAGTTGATACATGACAAACACAGCAGTAAATCATTGTAATGAAACATGTAATAATTATTGGCCATGTGTAGAACATGTACAATGGAAATGTAGAACTGTGGTAACGTTTTACTATATGTAAATAGGACTTCCGCATAATGTAGAATGCAAAATCGCGCTGAAAACAAATCGTTTGTTAAAGTTGTTTAATGCTGTGTAGCATCAGTAGTGGTTCTTTTCGTAATAGTGAAGTGTAATTACGAAAGTGGTGAAATTCGGAGCGAGAGCCTAGCGAAGTGTGTTCGCATGTCGACTTCGGCATTCACACAGAATGTGACATAAAAAACGGCTGACTATAATTTTTCCAGTGTATTTCAATACGCGAACAATGAATCTTATTAAAATTAGTGTTCACTTCCCTAATAAAGAATTCGTGTATCTCGAAGTTCGGTTCTGAACCGGAGATTCGGGCGCTGCGCGCCCTCACGTACTAAAGAAAAAAAATTCTTGTTTAACCTACACCTAACCTTCTTAAGCTACGCTACAGATCACTTTTTTTAAGTGAAAGGATGTTTTCACCACACTTCCAGGCTATTGTTTAACACGCTATCCATAACTTCAAAACCAACAACAGGCCAGCGTAACCTTAATGTGTACCTTACACAAGGGCATTATCTCACGCTCTGTCTCCATTACAGAACGTAAATATAAATTTCACATTTATTGAAATACAATATGTTGATCTAAGGATCTCGACATCCACTACGCGGATTTGTTTACAAATCATAAAGAGTAAAGCTACTTCCTATTGGCCGGGCGAACGCGAACTCCTGATTGGCTGCGGCGCCGCTGCCATCGTCTGCACACGAAGCAACACTCGCGGACTCATAAACTGCGCTTCAGCCGCCAACTCTGCATTTGTAAGCATTGCACTGACTGCAAAGCTGAAATCAACATTACCTTCCTTCAATTGGGCCAACTGGCGGTGAGTCGAGGAAGTACAGTACATACTAAAGAAACAATTGGGTATTTTGACAATTGTCTGCACGAATTATTTCAATTTACATTTAAAGAGAAATACTGTTGTTCATCCTATTCATGGATCATATGTTGAAAATAGTAGACTGGCAGGGCGGGATTAAAGTAGGTGAAAACAAAATAAGCAGTCTCGCATATGCGGATGATTTAGTTGTAATGGCCGATTCGATTGAAAGGTTTCAAACTAATGTTTCAAAGCTCGATCAGAGGTGCAAGGATTATGATATGAAGATCAGCATCTCCAAAACAAAAATAATGTCTATGGGAAAGAGATTCAAACAGATTGAGTACCAAATAGGAGGAACAAAGTTAGAACAGGTAGACAGTTTCAAGTACCTGGGATGTATTTTCTCACAGGATGGCAACATAGCGAAAGAACTGGAATCGAGGTGCAGCAAAGCTAATGCAGTGAGTGCTCAGCTAAAAAATGTTTGTATAGCTTATGAGACTTAACTACGGGGTCATCAGTCCCTAATCTTACAAACTACTTATGAACTAGCTAATGCTAAGGACGGCACAAATATCCATGCCCGAAGGGGGATTCGAACCCCCTCCCCCCCCCCCCTCAGCTAAGATCTACTCTCTTCTGCAAGGAAGTTAGTACCAAGACTAAGTTAGCAGTGCGCCGCTCTATCTTTCGACCAACTTTGTTGTGAAAGTTGGGTTGATACAGGTTACCTTATTCATAAGATAGAGGTTACAGATATGAAAGTGGCAAGAATGATTGCAGATACCAATAGATGGTAACAATGGCAGGCGAGTGTCCATAATTAAGAAATCAAAGAAAAGCTGGGAATGAATACCATAGATGAAGTAATTATAGCGAAAAGACTGAGATGGCGGGGTCATGTTACACGCATGGGAGAAGCAAGGTTACCTAAGAGACTCATGAGCTCGTCAGTGGAGGGTAATAGGGGTCGAGGAATACCAAGAAGAAAGTACTTAGATTCGATGCAGAATGATTTTGAAGTAAAAGGCGTAACATCAGACGAGGCATCAATATTAGCATTGAATAGGGGATCACGGAGGAATTTTATTAGAGGTACTATGCTCCAGACTGAACGCTGAAACGCATAATCAATCTCTGATGGTGATGACGATGATGACTAAAATGAGCTCTAACATGGAACGTAAGCGTTTCCGTCCACATGTCCACATAACATATTTTCTTTCTTTGTGTGTGAGGAATGTTTCCTGAAAGTTTGGCAGTACCCTTTTGTAACACCTTGTATATAGATTAGATTGGAGTCTAGTGTTAGACATTACTACTGGCAGTTACATTCTTTCTAAATACTGCAATAGTTTGTAGGAGACGATATAGCTGGCTGTGCTCGCCGATAATTCGGCGTTATTAGGTTGCGGAAACACGCCTGCGGCGGTGTTGGCACCTCGAGCAGCTGTTGACGCCGCTAATAGGATTGCGCGGCCGCCGCCTGTGCACTTACCGCCCCGTCGCGGGTGCCGGCGCCAGCTAAAAGTGCAAAGTGCGCCGGCGGACTTGTCAGGACTAGCCTCCTTGTCCAAATGGCGCCTCCAGTAGACAGGTGCTCCGCTGAAAATTTCAATCAAATACTTTCAACTGGTTTGTATATTATCCGCTGGATAATTTCCAGAAGACGTTTTGACACGCTGCAGACTACTAACGAAGATACTTGAATACGAAATACCTTACCATATACGTCGCCCTCGGGGTCGAGTGATCATCAGAGACCAGAGTATCGTCACAAGTAGCCCAAGGAAGGTTGTGACAGGGCTAGAGGCGTCTCGGTGTTCTACCGCATCCTCCCTTCCCCGCCTCCCTCCCCACCCTCCCCAAGGATAGGCTATACATCTTCGTCACGTTTAAAAGAATGTTCAAAATGTTCAAATGTTTGTAAATCTATCGGACCAAACTGCGTGGTCATCAGTCCGTAGCTTACAAACTACTTAAACCTAGGTAAACTAACCTAAGGACAAACACACACACACACACATGCCCCAGGGAGGACTCGAACCTCCACGGCGAGCAACTGCGCGCTCCGCAGCGAGACGCTCGGCTACTCCACCTCGGCTTCAAAAGAATGCAAGTTTCTTCATTGTGCAATATTTTAATAGACTTGCTACAACAGAACTACTGTTATGATAGGAAAATAATTAATCTTAGAAGGAATCTTGTAACACTATAATACAGATATGAATTTGACTCTCTTGAATACTTGATAGTGTAAATATGTGTTTTAAACTTTACATATGTGTATAATATGTAAATAGATTAGATTAGTACTTGTTCCATAGATCATGAATACGACACTTCGTAATGATGTGGAACTTGTCAGGTTAATGAAAGGTGTCTTTACAAATAATTATATTGTACTAAATATTACATGACACAAATTTTTTTTTTTTGTTTTTTTTTTTTTTTTGTTTTTTTTTTTTTCTTCCAGATTTACTAATTTATATCTAAAAATTCATCTATAGTGTAGAAGGAGTTGCAGTTCAGAAATTCTTTTAATTTATTTTTAAATGCTAGTTGGCTATCTGTCAGGCTTTTGACGCTGTTTGATAGGTGACGAAAGACTTTTGTGGCAGCAAAATGCACCCCTTTCTGTGCCAAAGCTAGATTTAACCTTGAATGGTGAAGTTCATTCTTTCTCCTAGTACACTGCTATTACTTTTGAATTCGGTGAGATTGGTAATAACAAATTTCATAAGTGAATATATATACTGAGAAGCTACTGTGATGACCCCTAGCTCTTTAAATTAGTTTATGCGGGATGATCTTGGTTGGGCTTTAACAATTATTCTGATTAAACGCTTTTGTGCAATGAATACATTTTTACTCAATAATGAATTACCCCAGAAAATTATGCCATACGAAAGCAGAGAATGAAAATAGGCATAGTAAGCTAATTTACTGAGACGTATATCACCAAAATTTGTAATTACCCTAATAGCATAAGTAGCTGAACTCAAATGTTTCAGCAGATCTTCAATGTGTTTTTTCCAGTTCAACCCCTCATCAATGCGTACACCTAAAAATTTTGAATATTCTACCTTTGCTACAGATGTCTGGTCGAAGTCTATATTTATTAATGGTGTAATTTCATTTACTGTACGGAACTGTATGTACTGTGTTTTATCAAAATTTAATGATAGTCCATTTGCAGAGAACCACTTAAAAATTTTCTGAAAGACGTCGTATACAATTTCTTCAGTTAGTTCTTGTTTGTCAGGTGTAATAACTATACTTGTATCATCAGCAAAAAGAACCAGCTCTGCATTTCATGAATATAGAATGGCAAGTCATTAATACATATTAGGAACAGCAAAGAGCCCAAGACCGTGCCTTGTGGCACCCTATTTTTGTTTGTTCCCCAGTTTGAGGAAACAGCTCCTTTTTGCATATTATGTGAATTAATTATGTCAACTTTCTCCACTGTTCCTGTTAGGTATGATTTAAACCATTTGTACATTGCCCCATTCATACCCCAATACTTTAGTTTATCTAGAAGAATTCCATGATTTACACAATCAAAAGCCTTGGAAAGATTACAAAAAATCCCAACAGGTGATGTCTGGTTATTCAGAGCATTTAATATTTCATTGGTGAAAGTATATATAGCATTTCCTATTGCAAAGCCGTTCCGAAAACCAAACTGACATTTTGTCACAACTTTATTTTTACCTATGTGTGAAACTACTCTAGAATACATTACTTTTTCAAGAATTTTGGATAAGGCTGTCAGAAGTGAGATTGGGTGGTAGTTGTTGACATCAGACGTATCCCCTTTTTTCTGTAGTGGTTTAACAATGGCAAATTTCAGTCTATGAGGAAAAACACCCTGCTTCGGAGAACTATTAGATATGTGGCTAAGAATCCTACTTATTTCTTGAGAACAAGCTTTTATTACCCTGTTGGAAATACCATAAATTCCATGTGAGCTTTTACTCTTGAGAGAGTTTATTATTTTCTTAATTTCAGAAGGAGAGATGAGTGGAATTATGTGTGTGTTCTGTAATTATGGTTTGTTTATTCATGTGTAATTTTATTGTAAAGAAAAACTGTAAGAGCTGGGTAAATGTCGTTCGAGAAATTGTAAACTTTGCTTACAAGATAAAGCAATCGAATGTGAAGGCCGTAAACTCCACTAAATACCTAGGAATTATTATTCAGTCTTAAATTGGAAAGAACACGTAGATAACGTTGTATCAAAGGCGAACCAGAGACTGCGTGTTATTGACGGAACACTTAAAAGATGCAACAGAACTACTAAAGAAACTGCATACACCACGCTAGTCTGTCCTTATTTGGAGTTTTGCTGCCCAGTGTGAGATCCTTATCAAGTGGGTATGACGGAATACATCGCAAGAGTCCAAAGAAGAGCAGCTCATTTCGTATTGTCACGATACAGGGGAGACACCGTTACGGAAATGATATAGGATCTGGGATGGAAACAACAACGGCGTTTATTGCTGCGGTGTGGTCTGCTTATGAAACTCCAATCGCAAACATTCTCGTTCGAATGCGAAAATATATTGTTGACTCCCACTTACATAGGTAGAAAAGATCTTCAGAATAAAACATGAAAAATCAAAGCTCGACCGGATATATTCATGTGTTCTTTCTTCCCGCGCGATATTCGAGATTGGAATGATAGATACGTAGTATAACGGTGGTTCGACGAAACCCTCTGCCAGGCACTTAAATGTGATTTGCAGAGTATTCCATGTAGATGCAGATGTAGTAATAACATCTTTCTCAGATATGTGTACTGCATGGAGTGTGGTCTCTGGTGAGCAAGTAAGCGCGGATGTGCATCAAGCAACAGGAAGTCGTGTGCTGCCCCTTGAAGTGAGACGAGGGGTAGCTAAGGCGGGAACGTGCAGTGCCTCGTTGATGTTGCTGTATCTCGCCTCAGGAGATAATAACTTAAAGGCACTGTCTGATACGAAAATTATGTTTATTGACAATACAAATCATCTTCTGGAAACAAAACAAACTAACAATATTCTGAAACTAAGGCAAAACCAACAAACATCAACTAAGAGTTTTCTTCTTTGCCAATTAGGTACTAACCATGGAGATAACGACAGCCTTGAGAGAACGGTTAGGGAAACGGAGCCGGACGACGTATTCCGTTGCGGGAAGTCGTGGAGGCGTGGCGTCGCTGGCAGAGACTCTTACCCAGAGGCGACGGTCGCGATCCCTCAGTGATGGTTCTCATAGGCGGTCGGCGGAGAACTGGCGTCGTGTTGCACTGCGCCCCCTAAATAGTCAGCGCGCAGTGATACGTGGCAGTCTGGAGCTGGTCTCACGTGACTGTGCGAAGGAAAATAGTTCCAGTTTAGTGCGCTCGCTGGCAGTTCTCCTTGCGTCCTCTGGATACTCTGGAACCGCCGCTATGGAACGCCTGACTGTTATGCATTCATGCGCTTGTACTCTGCATTGCGGGTTGTCCGCTCATCAGGCGAACCACAGGTATATGACATCCCTCCCCCGCAAAGAGATGAGCCAGACGGAGGCCAGTGTCGGAGTCTGCATCGACGTCCATGGTATTGGATGAGCTTGGTAATCTGTGGTTCGCCAGAGGTGTGTGATTGATGTCCATCGGTATTGGCCAGCGTGCAGGAGTTGCCTGCTCACCATCGACCATTGACATTGGAGAGGCCGTAGAATGGGTTAGTCTTTGATGACCTCCCGGCTGCCTGGTCAACAGGCCTGCAACAACAAGAGGCGGCGAGTCGACTGCAAATCGGTGTCGCAGACCTCGCCCAGTGTGCTCTAACGGTCGTTGTGGATGGAGGAGGGAGGGGAGCGAACGCTGTGGGCGCCCAATGGAGCCGCTCCCCCCGGACTGGTTCCCTCCTGTAAGAGCCCAAAATGATGAACAAATCATCATCTGGTGATGGTGTGCGGAGAGTTTTAACATTTGATTCTTGAAAGTTCGTACGAACCGCTCTGCCAGTCCATTGGACGCAGGGTGGAAAGGCGCCATGTGTACCACGGCAATGCCATTGGATACAAAGGCCGTGAATTATGCAGGCGTAAATTGAGGGCCATTGTCGGTCACAATTGTCTCTGGTAGGCCTTCAATGGCTAAGATGCGAGTGAGCGCCTGGATGACGTGGTTCGATGACGTGGAGGACATCCGGAAGACGTAAGGAAACCCAGAGCCGGCGTCGACTGCAATAAACCACGAGGAGCCCAGAAAGGGGCCTGCAAAGTCCAAATGGAGCCTGGACCAGGTTGTTGATGCCTCTGTTCATGGGAAATACCGACGTGCCGGAGCAGCTTTTTTGCTTTGTCAGGAGAGGCTGGCTGCTACCATAGAGGCGATATCCACGTCGATCCTTAGTGCAAAGAGTCTGGAGATAGGAACTGGCAAATCCAGGCTGCATGCTCCTAGTGGTATCGTGGACGTCCAGCGCCAAGGTATCGAAAAGGTCAAGTCCCAGCAAGTTCATCGCTCCTGGTGTATCCATGAAAAGGAGACTCATCCTGCAAGCTGTGGCATCATGTTTGAAGAAAGCCGTAAACTGGCGTTTAACCATCACTAAGTTATTGCTGTAACTTTGAAGGTTGTGCATGAATGGTTGAAGATGGGGAGAACCCAAGTGTTGGTAAGTTTGCCACACAATGATAGAATAAGTAGACCCAGTGTCTACCTGGACGTTCACTGGGTGGTCATTGACCAACACTTTACCTGTTTATCGTGAACACGAAGCACAGCATGAACATGGAGATCCTCCTGATAAGCCGTGGCTGGGTCGTCATCTGAAACAGGATCGACCTGAATACAGTCAACTTGCATCCTGGAGGAAGAACGACAGACTTAAGCCCTGTGCCCCGATTTGCCCCACGACCTATATTTGGTACGGCGAAACAGACACTGATGCCTAGGGTGTGTGACAAAATAGTCTTTGTAAGAGGGTAACTGCATAAGGCAGCGAGTGAAGGAGGTCTGCTTACCAGAAGGAAGATGGGGAAGTGGATGCTGAGGTGTCTGTCGGCGAGTGGTGCTGGCCTCATGCACCTGAAATGGCTCATGGAAGGCGGCGGACGCTTGAAGGGACTGTTCAAACGCCCGAATAACCGGGAGACATGCTTCTAAGGAGGGGTCCCGAAGCTTTAGTAAATCCTTTTAGAGGCCCTCGTCGGGGGCAAAAACCAAGATCATATCCCCCATGAGCGATGCCACATGCCTTGTGAGTCAAAGTACTCCTGCAAGTACAACTTAAATTCGTCATATGGTAGGGCATGTGTTAGTGCTCCGGTATTAATTGCTGAAGAAAACGGTAAACCTCAGGACGAACGTAGGCGAGGAAGAAAGCCCTATGGTGGGCATCACCAGAGATACCGCACGCCAAGAAATGGTGTTCAAGGCAGGCCATGTAGTTTGCCCAAGATTCCACTTGCCTATTAAACGCTGGGATAGGCGGAGCGCCCCCCCCCCTCCTCCCGGAACCCTTTACTATCAGGAAGAGTACGACGTGTGGGGTGGGCTCCGTGCGCAGCTAAAATGCTAACGGCCGCAATTGCCTGTACAAGTTCCTGATGTACCAACTGCAAGTCCCGCAAGAGGAACAAAATTTGCTGTGACTCGTCAGGGGTTGCGGTGACTGGTTGACCGTCCATGGTAAACAACGAGCAAGACCACAAAGAAGACGTCATACTAGACCACCAGAGTCCGAAAAAAAATCCTCGTCGCCACTGCTACATCTCGCCTCAGGAGATAATAACTGAAAGACCCTGTCTGTTACAAGACAAACTAATCATCATCTGGAAACGAAACAAACTAAAAAACTTCTGAAACTAAGGCAAAAATGAAAACAAATATCAAGTAAAAGATTTCGCTAATTAGGTACAAGTCAGGGGGATACAAAAGCGTTACATGTTTGCACCTGTTACTGTCTTTCAAAGTAGTCACCAGCGTCGTGTAGAACTCGTCGCCAGCGATGTGGAAGGCTTAGTATACCGTTAGCAGAGCCTGTTCTGTTGATGGTGCGAATGTAGCGGTCTACTGCCTGTCGAATCTCTGAAACAGTTCTGAAGTGAATTCCACATGGTGTTTCCTTCATCTTCGTAATCAATTCAAAGACACAGAGACATAAGTCCTTAGCGTATGTTGGATTGTACAGTACTTCCCAGTCCCATCGACTGAACGGAGCAGCCCCAGCTTGCGCTGTATGTGCCCGCGCATTGTCGTGCAAATTGATTTGTCGATTGTGCAGAAAGTGTTACCGTTTCTTTCGCAAAGCTTAAGTCGTGACTTCGGTTTGATTCCCAAAATAAAAGAACCACTTCGTGACATTCGCTTCAGAACTATTCCAGAGATTCGTCAGGCAGTAGACCGCTCCATTCCACTATCAACAGAACAGGCTGTGCTTACAGTATACTACGCCATCCACATCGCTGGCAACGGGTTCTACACAACGCTCGTGACTACTTTGAATAACAGTAACAGGTTCAAACGTGTAACGCTTTCGTATCTCCCTGGCTTGTACTTAATTGGTGAAATCTTTCACTTGATGTTTCTTCCTTTCCTTTTTTGCGGAAGTTTTTTTTTTTGTTTGTTTTTTTTTTGTTGTTTGTTTTTTCAGAATATGATTAGTTTGTCTTGTATCAGACAGTGTCTTTCAGTTGATATCTCCTGAGGCGAGATGTAGCAGTGGCGACGAGGATTCTTTTCGGACTCTAATGGTCAAGTAGAACGATGAATAAATAGTTGCCTTTGTTTAAATTAGAACCCCGATGTATTAGCCTGAGATGCTACTAATGTCGGCAATGTATGTACCTCTCGCAAACAATGAAATCAGTCCAGAGTAATACAGATAAAACTGTTTTTGTTTCCTGGCAAATCTATATTTTTCCAAAACATTGCAGTAAGTGTCCAATCCATTCCACCATCGCAGATTTAATTTACTATACAGGGCTTCTCATTTAAACTTTTCGACTGAAATATCTCAGTATCAACAACAGATATGAACGTAAGGCAGGTGCCTATTAAAGTAAACATTCCGACAGATTCTAAACCGTAAAAAAGTATTATTTTAACACCTTTGTTTTTATTAATGGTCATCCCGTAGTACTTCTTGTGCAATCAATAGGATGAAAAATATGAAAAAGCTTGACTGCAGTTGCATGGCAATACGTCAATTGAGACCTGAGAAATTTCGAATCGAATTTCACGCTTGAAATAGAAGAAGTGCGCGGTTATCGCACGTCACATCACTATTGCGGGTAGCGTGAGGTTCATGCTTTAGTCGCGATACACGCCCTTGCCGCTCGTTTCGTTTATTTCAGATGTCAACTTCCCTCGTCATTTTCCCGGGATGTAACTAACTTATTT
The DNA here is from genome assembly GCA_026315105.1 of Locusta migratoria. Taxonomy (NCBI): domain Eukaryota; kingdom Metazoa; phylum Arthropoda; class Insecta; order Orthoptera; family Acrididae; genus Locusta; species Locusta migratoria. Next base: position 191,993,244 of record CM048746.1, on the reverse strand, counting down.
CGATGAAACCAGCGCTATTCTGCTTGTGATGTTTCAAACAATTGATGTTTAGGCAGTAATACAGGATTTCCATAAGCCGTAAGTTTGTGGTGAAAATAATATTTGCTTACGTCTTAGAATCTCTCTAGTATTTATTTTCGTAATGTTCATGCCACGAAATGAACAGTTTAAGTAGGACACCGTGCATAACAATTTAATAGTATCTGTGTCTGTGTGAATAAAATGGACGTGGATTAAAGCAAGTTTTATGAAATCTTCATTAAGTGTTCGGAATAGCCCATCGGGTGGTCCTGTGTAGTTTGGTAGCAAGTGGATCAAGATAATTATTAACGTATAACTAATGTGGTTACTTGGCATATTACACCCATGGAGAGCGATCTGTTTAGATGTTAATAAATATACATCTTCTTCACGTTGTTGCGCCAAGCTCGCTGATATATTTATTTTCCTTGACCAGTGTCAATCATTTAAATCATCATGTGCAGAATGGTTTACAAGGTCTTCACCTAGGAGCAGATTTCATATAAAAAGTTTCTTGTTGATACATAGCCAACATGTTAAAATAATACGTCTCCAAAATGGATCTTCGTATTAGATTAAAAGGTAAAATTTTACCTTTCAAACTAATATAACAATACATTTCGTGGCGTATTTTTTAACATGTTGACCATTCTCTTTTATTAGTTTTTTGACTGGACGAGAAACGTTTCATCTGACATGTGCTCGTGCTCCTAAGTGAACCTTTCTCAGGATTAATGAAATCTTCTCGGGTTACAAGCCGCGTCATGAGGTTTACTGCCCACGAGCTTTCGACAGAGAACTCGTCTGCCATTGTCAAGTGGATGACTGTCGTTTCGCGGCCGCTGCCGTGCTTATATAGCCGCGCCGCGGCCAGTGACGTCACTGGTGCCCTGTTTCTTTACCATATAAGGCAATAAAACATTGCGCGTACGCCGCGCGTACGCCGCGTACGTTTCAATTCCGCAATTACGGGATCCCAAGCCGTACTGAGCTCCAAACCGCCGCCTTTATTTGGGGTGTTTTCTGAAATTTTGATCTGTAGTGCCTCGTGTATTACGCTGTGCCAGAAGCTGATAGTCCGTTTAATAATATATGTCTCGTCGAAAGCAAAAAATGCGGTCTTCTTGACTTCTTCTTCAGATGTCTTCTGATTTCGTGCTTTAAGTGACACTGCTTGAGATATTTGTCTCTTGCTGTAGCCGTTATCCTTGAAAACTTTGCGTAAGTGGCTAAGTTCCTTTGACAGGTTATCATAATCTGATACGGTTACGGCTCTGTCTACTAACGTCTTCAGAAAAGATTGTTTCTCAGGATGTCGATTTAAATCATTGAAACTAATTGAAGAAAATAAATATATTTTATCACCGACCTTAGCGTAACAACCTATAGGAGGTGTATCTTTATTGACGTATATATTACAGTTTACGTTTGGCATTTTGATTGACGGTAGCACCCCTAGCGGAGAAATAGCCAATTGTTTGTACCATGCCATTCTTCTGTTACCGAAGTGCTGCCGCTTGGAGCGCTAGCATCGCTTCCGCGACTATTCGTGTTACACTGTACATTGATAGTGACACTACGATTGGCTCTTTCTCAGCAAGGGGTGCAACTGTCATACCTAAGTGGCAGACGTAAACACTTAAATATAAGCTACAATGTGATATTGGTTTGAAAATATGGATAAACCGCTTTTGAGGATTGCATAACATGGTATTCATTGTATTTAATCGTATTAAGTAGAACATAAAACCATTGAGAAACATCTTTCCCCGTACATGTAGGGCCCCCCTCCCCCTCCCCTTCCCCTCCCCCGCTTGGCTACCCCCTCACCGCCCTGGAGTCCCTAAGGCTCCTCCCTACCGCCTCCTTTCCCGCCGTTTTTCCTCCCCCCCCCCCCCCTTCTCGGGGTCCTGGACCGACAGTTTTATCAGTGCTACGTCAAGTGTTGTGTGCAGTGCTCCAGTGAAGTGTGTTTTTTTAACTGCGTCCACTGCAATCAGACAAGCGTCGCACCGTGTGTTTTAATTAGTGTCTCCGTGTACTCGCCGACCTGTGTTATTGTCGTCCTACATGGTTTTTTAGGTCACCGTGGCTCATCATTTTTGACTGACTGAATGTGGTTTTAATCTTCTTTCTTTTGTAATGTACTTCACACTGTCGCCTTGTCTATGTTATTGTATATCCGTTGTTTTATCTCCTGTTGTGTATTTTAATTCTCACCTCATGTATGTATTTTAATTTCTCTCGGCTGAAGAGCAGCCTATGCTGCTGCTGCCAGCCTACCAGTGTCACTGGTGTGAAATACAATAAAGGAAAAAAATGAGAAACATACAAAAATTTATTTTTATAGATATAGAATATAAATTCCACCTGTGCGAAACTGGGGCGAGTCGTTAGTACTGAACAAAATGCCAGATTCTTATGTTGTTTTGTGAGTTTTAAATTTACCTCTTGTGATATCTAAAAAACGACAATGTTTTCCATAGAATGGTCAAAAATACCTTCCGTCATTAATATCTCTGGTGTAATGATCATAGACCACTCTTTCTCTGTATACAGGCTCTGTCGGCGAACAACAGAAGCACACTGAGCTGTAGGCCGGCACGTAGCGGCCAGTGACCTGACAGCTCAGTCCTCGTCAGCAGAGATTCCGCCTCCGGATCCGGCGCTTCCGCGAGTAAACAGTGGGGATGTTTGCGCGGGCCGCTGCGCCGTAACCAGCCGAGCTACTAATTACACCAAGCCAGCACAACGACTCCGCCCTAGAACGATAAGAGTCGAAAAGTTTAAATGAGACGCCCTGTATAGTAAATTCAATCTGCGATGGTGGAGTGGATTGTACATTTACTGCAAGGTTTTGGAAAAATGTGTCAAGGTGAGATGGTTAACAATCGGAGTCATTTAAAAAAATCACAATGGAATCTTAAAATTATAATGAGAGAATACACAATCTAGGCACTGGTTTGTGAGCAGTGAAGAGAACTCAAGAGACTAGCTATGAAGCCTCGAAGTTGGAGTCCACACCCACGTGGTTCCAAAAACCAGTAAAAATGCGAAATTAAATATCCGAGAAATAAAGAATATTAACTATGGCGTGCCACTTTTAGAAATGCATAGAATTTCATAGGAGAGCTAATGACATGCAGCTACACGCGATTGGGAGAGTTTGCATAGACGGATGAAGTCCAGTCTCCAAAACCAGAAAAGTTTAATAATTACTAAGTCGGAGTAAGTAAAACTAAGAACCACGGCATGCAACCCCTAGTATTTCATAAGCAAGGTATTAAAGGAGGTTGTACAAGGTTCGGAGAGAATTACTGACCAAGACTGAGTGCAAACTGCAAATTCAGAAAAAAAACCCAGCAAAGTTAAAGTAGGCGGAGCGAAAATATCGCGAAATATTAATGGAAATCAGAAAGGTACACGCATAATTACTGGCCTGAAGGGCATGGAACAGCCACAGGGGTAGCTGAAGGCTTTGTTCTAAGAACACCCCACATTGGAACCATATCACTCACTGAAGGAAAAAAGAGAAGAAATATTTCACATGCACTGCACAAAATCAACATATCCCCTCTTAATAATTGCGTCCCACAAAGCTAGAAAAAATTTACACAGAGTTCATACACCGCCACATAATCACAAAAGGTTTGAATATACCAGGCCGATACCAATTTGAAACGAGTAACATATTCACCGTGTTTATCTGCAGGAAATCACCGGAATAAAAATTAAAAATATTTCCGCCCATGATCGGAGAAAATATTCCGAAAAATGAAGCTAAGTTCTAGGGCCAATTATTAACTTCTTGCGAGTTACAGGCACAACCTCTACTCTTAATAGCTCACAGGAACCATCAACTTCAACTTAGCCACACGAAAGAATACTTTTGACGGCGACAAACACGCATCCACTTATTTTGTTTAATCTATCCTTTCTGAACAAAGATCTTTTGCAAAAACTTCGACTGAACTTATTTCCGGCTTGAGCTAACTTCCACTGCCTATAATGACGTGTGTTTTGGTGCTTTCTATTAACGCTTGGAGATCTGGTACTTTACCGACACAGTTACGACAATTTACAACTGTTATACCGATAGTTCCTAGATCTACATTTTTCAGCTGTCAGCTGACGTGTGAACTGACGGTAATAAACAAACGCTAACTCGATTTCAAAACAGACAGATGATTCACAAGGCGGAATAATACACTAGCCAGATATTTAACGCGAATATGAATCAACTATAAACGCAAGCATACGATTAAGGTAAAGCGCACAGAAGGGTCAAAATATGTAGCTTCTGGTGAGAAGCCGGTTACAATTACAACTGAATATGAGCTATCGCTGCAGAGATGCGCAATGGAGGAACGCCATTGGGCGACTGGCCTGTGCATTTCCTACATGAGGTTTATACAGGTAATTTAGGTTGTGTCAATAGTGAGGTGAAAAGTTTTGTGCAGAATGTCAATCTTGTATGTGAGCCATTCCACTTCAAAACGGACAGCAGGAAACCTTTCAATTTTTCGTGATGTTTCATTTTTCTGTCATAGAAAACAGACCATTTAATTTCTTTGAAAAAAGCCGCAATTCTCATAGGCAAACGCTTCCGGTTTATTTTTTCATTTATTTATTCTATTTTTCCTTGAGCGAAAGTAACGTAAGATCATGAAAACACGCGATTATGACATAACTCGTAAACTATTGAAAGTAAAATTTTCAAATAAATTACAAAATGAAGGAAAAATTGTGGACTTTGATGTGGTTTTAATGGATTATTTTTATAATTTAAATTTCAAATACTTTTCATCATCTATCATCTTTTGGCTATAAAATGTATTTTAAACGTGATAAAATGTATGCCATATTGCATTTGATTTAAAATCAGTATCAGTAAAAAGTTCTACGGTGCCTTGAATAGACAGACGCAGTACGCAACCAGGCAGTCCTTGAAGCCCTTTCTATATGAGACGTGCAGCACGCACAAGGAAGTCATTTCAGCTGAAGCGCCCCTTGCTATAGACCGTCGAACTACAAAGAAGCGTTCAAACGGTACGCATTTGTTGAGTAGTCTGCTTCAGGCATCTACTTCCTTTGTTGTCAACTTACAGCAAATGAATCGTTCGTTAACATCACTTTTCGAAACTGTATGATATGTTGTGATCATTAAAACATTTATTTGTTTTAGACTGCCAATTTGAAACTATATTTAATTGTTTTCGTGCAGTTCATGCGTAACTACGTCACTCACATGTGTTGATGTCCTCATTATACAATGCGATTACATACTTCCAGCCCCTGCAGTTTGAGGTGCCTACGTGTATAATGTACAAGCTCATGAGTCTATACATTGACGTTTGAATTTGATTAAGTTTCAAATAATGCTCACCAAAACATATATTTCACCTGTTAACTACAGCATGTTTCAGGAAAAATAGCAAATATTTTAGAAGATAGTGTAAGATTACCGTCCAATAGAAATATTGGTAATTAATAGCAATTGATAACTAAACAGTATGAAGTTCACTGCAAACATTGACCATGCCAATGCACTAAACGTTACACAATTTTAACCTTATTAATTATGGTAGCAATGTATGTACACATTGGGTGACAACATTTATAGTTAGGCCATAGTTTGAAATTCTCCACGTTGAGATTTGCTGTGAGCTTGTAGCTGACGGGAGACCAGCGAGCAGGCCGACGTTGGTGGCTTGTTCCAGCTTAGGATTTTCCAGTTCGTTTCCGGTGAGGGGAGAGAGGGACAATGGCGAGTGCCAGGCACAGTGCAGTGCACAGCGTGAAATAAAATGTTCTAATAGTACTGGCATTTGAAGTAATACGATGCAGTTAGGAACATTTGAGGCCCTCATTACAAAATAGCCTGTTGATAAATAAACAACACATTAGCTGATATATAGTCACATCTGGCGTAATATGTTTAATTGACAATGAAAAGTAATAAATTATCAATGAATACAAGACAGTTACACAACTAGCACGGCAATGTTTGTTTATAAAAATAATATATTAACTATTTCAAATTTTATTTTCAATTAATCTTGTGTATTTTATCTTGAAGTATTCAGTTAAATCACTTATCTGTGACATAATAAATTGCACGATTATGATAAATAGTACAAAGTATGTTTATACCAATATAAAAACCTAAGAAGACAATTTATTTAATGTGTAGTGTAATTATTTTGATTTTAAGTAAAGTTTTAGAAATGTATTGTCTGATCGCTGTACGTTGGCAAATCGGATAGAACAGCTCACATGGGGAAGTTGATGACGTAGGGGAAAAAACCCCGGCAGTTGAGCTTTTGGCGCGTGCGCGCGCGCGCGCGATGGCAGGAAGTGACGACTCCGGAGCACGTGGGGAGCTGGCCGGGCGGCGTCGCTCTGCATCGGTCGGCATGTGGACCTCGAGGTGGAGGTTATAGATTTGTGTGTGGCAATCGCCACGTGTGGGTGCTCGTCGTAGACTGCACAAGTTGAATGGAGTGCTACTGTGTGTTTGTGAATATTTAGCCGGCAGAACAAGGTGCGCATCACATTGAATTAAAGTGACTGTGATTTGTTAATGTAATACGTGTCGTTGCATAGGCATGAACATAAACGGTGTTTGAGACAGCCACGTGGTGTTAAAACAATTTGTGACAAATATTCATTTTTGTCTGTGGGCTCACGAGCTGTAACTTTATTTGATAAATGTGCCGAAGTACAGACGTATCAGCCACAGGGTTCTGAGATTGTGAAATAAACAACATAAAGTGAACTTTCACGTGTTTTCAAAATTAGTAGTTAGTACACCCTTTTCTCTCATGAACTTGACTTTATTATGAATTGTTTTGTTAATCATATGCAGGGAAGGATAGCTGCGAACGTGTGATATCATCCCCTAGAAAACGAGTCAAACAGTCGCAATCACAGTTCCAGTGTTTTTGCATGTTTAGGAATTTGGTTCGCAGTTGGTGGTTGTGAGTTTTAAAAATTAATCTTTCCCTATTTTAAACTCTCACCCTGACCTTCACCCTCGCAATGGTAATAAAGACAGATTGCAGTTAAAATATCAAATAACGTGTGTCCAATTTTTATTGGGTACAGAGGTGTATGTACAACAAACTAATTTGGATATTTTGACTGATTCTTTCGTCGGTTCTTGGTAGATCACCATATTGACTTTTATTTAAATAACCGGTTTTCGACGTAGTTTAAAGTCTGAATATGTCCTAGTAAGCCGAAACCGGGTAACTAAGTGAAAATAAACGTGTAGAGCATACAAAAAATATTACTTTTAAGTAAGTGTGATGTTGTACTACCAAGAACCGACGGATAAAACAGTAAAAATTTCTTGATTTACATTTGCTCTACGTTTGTGTGGATTTCATATTAACAGCTATATCTCTGTATTCAATAAAAATTGTACACAGGTTATATTAAATTTTTAATGCAATTCCTCTATAGTATCACCTCTTAAATACTTACGAGTGAGTCGAAAAACTACGGTCTTCTGAACAGGAGACAAGTACACATTCTCAAATAAATTCGCGACTTGGCTTCGTGTGTCAGCTGGGTTCACCATTCTGCGCATGCGCGAAGCACTTCCATACGCGTGAAAATAGGATCCATCCTATTGCGTCTACTAGCGATCGTACGTGTGCATCTTGTGTAAGAGGACGCGTGTACACTGTACGCGGCCGGCGTGGCCGGTGCATAAGGGGTAATCTCGTAAGCTCTCGCTTCCCGTGTAGAAAGGGCTTAAGCCATCAGTTGGCCGTGACTGGCTGTGAGTCGAGGCGTCTCCCCCTGTTGAGTGGCGGACGGCAGCCCGCCGCAGGCTGCCTTGTTAGTGCAGCGCGAGCTTACGTACTTATTAAAAATTCTCAAATGTTTGTAAATCTATGGAACTTAACTACTGTGGTCATCAGTCCCTAGGCTTACAAACTAACCTAACGACAACACACACCAATGCCCGCGGAAGGACTCGAACATGGCGCAGTGGTAACACACTGGACTCGCATCCGTACAACGCTGGTTCAAATCCACCTCCAGCCAACCAGACTTAGTTTTTTCCGTGATTTCCCTAAATCGCTCCAGGCAAATGTTGGAATGGTTCCTTTTCAAAGGGCATGGCCGATTTCTTTCCCCATACTTACCCAAAAATCTGAGCGTTAGCTCCGTTTCTAATGACCATGGTGTCGACGGGACGTTAAACCCTAAGCTTCCTTCCTTCCTAAGGACTCGAACCTCCGACGGATAGCAACAGCACGACCCGCAGCAAAGCACATTAAACCGCTCGACCACTCCACCGTGGCCTACGTTTTTATTACTCAATTATTTTCCACGTTGAACAGAAGACTATAATACTTAAAACCCAAATAAATGTGAAATAAGAAGTTCAGTCCTATATAAATTTCATCCTTATGAAAAATGTATTTGTAATAAATGCAAGAAAAGTTTTATTACTATGAATTAATTATTGTCATGTTATTGCTATATACCTATATCAACTTTAGGTGTTCACTTTACTAGTTCACTGAAATCCTATATAAGATTCTTGGCGTAACACAATACACAATGTGTCGCGTTGGGAAAATAACGCTAACTTCACCGAACTTTAAAAAATAGTAATCATTTAAGCGTTAAATTCAATACTGTTGTTTTGTTTGACATAGCAGAAGGCGACCTCGGGGAAGATCAGTTTGGGTTCAGAAGAAATGTAGGAACACGGGAGGCAATACTCACTTTACGGCTTATCCTAGAAGTTAGATTAAGGAAAGACAAACCTACATTTCTAGCTTTTCAAATTCTGAAGCAAGCAGGAGTAATATATAGGGAGCGTAAGTTATTTACAACTTGTACAAAAACCAGACAGCGGTTGTCAGAGTTGAAGGGCATGAAAGGGATGCAGTGGTTGGGAAGGGAGTAAGACACGGTTGTAGCCTTGCTCCAATGTTATTCAATTTGTACATTGATCAAGCTATAAAGGAAAGCAAGGAGAAATTTGGAGAGGGAATTAAAGTTCAGTGTGTTGAATTAAAAACATTGCGTTTTGCCGACGATATAGTAATTCCATCTGAGACAGTAAAGGACCCGAAAGAGCAGCTGAACGTAATGAGCCGGCCGCGGTGGCCGAGGGGACTGAGGCGCTCCAGTCACGGTCTGCACGGCCACTACGGTCGGGGGTTCGAATCCCCCCTCGGGCATGGATATTTGTGCCGTCTTTAGTATAAGGTAGTTGGTAAGTAGTTTGTAAGTTTAGGGACTGATGACCCCGAAGTTAAGTCCCATAAGCTTAACAAACATTTGAACATTTTTCTTGAACGTAATGAACATTAACAAGAGCAAAACAAGGGTAATGGAGTGCAGATTAAGACAATCAGGTTATGCTGGAGAAATTAGATTAGGTAACGAAACAATAAAGGAGGCACATGAGTTTTGTTACGTGGGCACTAAAGTAATAAATGATGGTCGCAGTACAGAGGATATAAAATGCAGAATGGCAATGGGTAGAAAAGCGTTCTGGAAAAAAAGAAATTTGTTAGCCTCGAATATTGATTTAAACCTAAGGAATTCCTTTCTGAAGGCATGTTTGTGGAGTGTTGCCTTGTATGAGAGTGAAACATGGACGATAAACAGTGCGGACAGGAAGAGGGTTGAGGCTTTTGAAATGTGGTGCTACAGAAGAATCCTAAAGATTAGGTGCGTGGATCGCGTAACTAATGAGGAGGTACTGAACAGAATTGGGGAGAAAAGGAATTTCTGGCATACCTTGACTAAAATAAGGGATCGATTGGTAGGACACATTCTTAGACATCAAGGAATCTTGAATTTAGCATTGGAGAGTGTATGGGGTAAGAGCCGCAGTGGAAGACCAAGAGATGGATACAGTAAGCAGATTCAGATTGCCGTTCTTATGTGGAGTTGAAGAGGCTTGCTCAGGACAGGGTATTGTGAGAGCTGCATTCAACTAGTCTCCGGACAGAAGACCACAACAACAATTAACAAATGTGGAAATTATTAATTATTTAAAAATATCTGAATTCAGTTTTCTCATTTTTCGCCCAGTTTCAAATGGAATATACCAAGCATTCGATTGTCGTGAAGTGGATCTGATATTTCGTGAGAGAATCGGATAAAGCCATGACTATATATTAACATCAACAATCGATGGCATGAATCGATAAACTTCAGAATAAGAGTACTTAGTATATTCAAGAGCGAAAATATATTTACGTCGAGTCTCTCAGGTTTCTATAGCATTTCAGAACTCTGTATCTAGTACTAAACTCGCACGCCCACAGGCATACAAAGCTCGGGATAGGACTCTCACTCCGAACACTGTTAGAGAAAATGCATGCAAACGGACGAAGATTCAGAAAGGCGCCGAAAGAATAGTTTCTCGCGCAGATACAAAAGTTGGTTTACGGTTTCTCGGAACGCTGCGACTGGTTCTGCTGCATTATAGCTTTGAAAAACTTTTGTGTATTTCTTTCAGCCCGGGCCGTAGAAGCAGACAGTGAGTCGTATATCCGGACTGTTTGCTGCAATTGGGGCGTAAAATGCGAATCCGGCCCGGCAGGGGGGTTGTAAATGTGTGTGCCCTCTCCAGACCGGATGTTGCAGTTTTATAGGCCGCCGGAAGCGCCCTCCGCGAACCCATGCCCCCACGCGAGAAATACGACCCGCCCGACAAAGGCTTTTAAAAAGGCAGAGATCGGCGGCGCGTCCCTCTGGGGAGCGTCTCGACCGCGCCCTCCACTGCGGGAGCAGGCTAGAACAGCTAGCTCATTTATTTTGTAGGCAGCACGTAGCGAAGAAGTATTGAAAATATTTGAGAACATTGTCAGGGAATCAGCGGTGATTATCGCTTGTTATCTATATCTATAAATGTGAATGTCTGTTCTATGTAGGGGAGACCGGGGCACGTTTTCCACCATTTTACATTTTTATTTTTGTACTTCTTATTTTTATCGATTTTGCGCTAAACATCGGATCATTATATTTCCTACACCTTTATTTACGGTCTTGTACAGATATTTTTGAAAATAGTAAATATCGTTCTTGGTAGCAAATGGTTTTGTCTGACCATGTTGTGTTGGAAAATTTGCCCCGTATGCGGGACAAGTTTTCCAGCTTACTTAAAATGTACAGGGGCTAATATTCCAATTATATTTTCAATGTTAAAACAGAGACAATTATCTTGATTTCACTGAATACGTATTTTATCATGCCACAAAAGAGTATAGTAAAAATAGCCACATTAAATAAAAACAAAAGCTATTTAATGGTTTTACAAAATATGTGACTTAAATATTTTACTAATACAGACATTTTTAACAATACTTATACTGATTGTCTGAAGCACAATGTAAGCAAACAAAACATGGAACATCCCTTTCGTACAGTCTCCATGGGCCCATTTCGTGCACTGTACACACTTTTCATTTGCTTTAGACTTGGCGTAAGACTCAAAGCAATAAGGATTATGTGCCCCATATGCACTCGGAAAACGTGCCCCGTCGCCATATTCGGAACTATAACACTACGTCCATGAGTAACAGTGTAAGCTATTTACAAAACAAATACACAGTTACGTGAAGAAAGAAACCCACGTTTAGTGTCTGCAATGTCAAAATAATAAGTTTAACGCTAGAATGTTTATTTTAAGTTTCAATAAAAACTTGAAAGTTTTCTCTCATTTCCAAAAATGACGAAAACAGCCCTGCCGACGTTGCGACTGTTGGTACAACACTTTCGTAAATGAAGCGTACTTTGTTGTTACTTCCAACAGTATCACAGGAGGTAACATCTAGCGGTTTGTTTCGAAAATAAAAGGACTTGGAAAACTTGCCCCTATGGAAAATGTGCCCCGGTCTCCCCTACATTTATCACGTCTCTACCACAAGACATAAATAGCTAAAGATTAGTACAGTTACTAATGTCTACCCGGGGAAGGCTTTGGTCACAGTTTTATGACGATCTGATAACTATTTATCCATATATATATTAATGTGAATGTCTGTTCGGTGTACGTTTATCACGTTCGAACGACAAGATGCAGAGACTTGTACAATTACTAATTTATACCTGAGGAAGGTTTTAGGCACGGTTTTATAGCGATCTGATAGATATTTAGTAATGTGAAGAATATAATGCGAAATGCGAAATAGAAATTACTCTTTGAAAATTATATTTACTTTTTGAAAATGGTTTTATTGGTTGCATTGTTGCTTGAGGGTTGATAGTGATAAAAGTGTGGAGTATATTGGGATGGAAAGTTATCGGTGTATATAAAATGTGCGTGTGTTAATATTTCTCTCTGCAGCGAAAACTGCAAAACGCAAACTAATCGTCTGTGTGTAATTGTTGTCCAACGTGTCCAAGCCGACAGCTATAAAGGGGTGGAAGATATGGCGGTTGAAAGGCGTCAAATTATGAAAACATTCGGTCTGAAGGCCAGCGATGACGTTTGCGTCTCTATAGCAAGGAGGTTACATACATCGAAACGTGATGCCACGGACCATATCTTTGGTCTATGCGTGCTACAATGTCTTCAGCTCTTTCTATGTAAGGATAAGCATACGAATAAGGAAATATAAGAATAAATAAAGCTGTAAAGAAGAAATTTCTTTTAATACACCTCTTTAAAAAAGATCGATTTTACGTTTCGCGCATTACATCAAGTGATCGATCTGTGATATTATTACAATCATTATTGTTGAATTTCGTGATTGGATTCTTCGAAACGAGTGTATTTTAACGTGTGATTTGATCTACACTACTTACTTTCCTGATAAACGGTAAGTGCATAGACTTCTGCAGTCTGATAGGAATATTACTCAGTCCCGCTTTATCAGCGACATTTCCTCAAAAATGAGTGAGTAATTACATTAACTTAATTGTTATTTAAACTCCGTAGATAAATGTGCATTGCTTTACTTTACACATATTACAACAGTACATCTACTTTTAATAGATCACATTCAGACAACATGTCTCAGGAATACATTTACGCTCCAAACAATACTACACATAACGCAGTTTACCAGAATGCCCTCAAATGAAATTAATTTGGATTGGACATTACTCTCACCATACGTGTTGAGATATTGCAACACAAGCTATAAGGAATAATATATGTATTATTTATTGTAAATCATTAAGCACTTCACATAATTTTATTTTTTTATTTGAATGTTGATTAAAAATATTTGTTTATAAAGAAGGTATTGTATTTCATTTCATCCTTCAAAACCAGTCTCATAGCACACTACTGAAAGATAGCTTATCTATAATAACTAACCAACACGCGATTGGAGCCGCGGGTTTAAGCTAGTAATTATATATTTATGACGGCATTACAGCGTTCAATTAATGAAATCAGTTATGGCTTCACTGTAGTAGGTTTAGATGGAAACCAAAGTGCGGCGAATGATAATTTGTTCCTGGCCGAAATTCGAACTCGGGATCTCCTGTTTCGTAGGCAGACGCGTTGAACACTCCGCCTCCGAGGACACAGTGACCAGCCCGCCTGCAAAGGACTCTACCCTCCACGTTTCCCGCCACACCCAAATCTCCATTCGCCACGCTGTCTCTTTCCTATTACCACAGCCTACTTGTTCTGTAATGCTCGCAACTCTCGATACCTCATGGTCTGTTCCCCCTGATGCGGGAATACAGTATTATGGCTGCGATCATTACAGAACAAATGGGCTGTGGTGGTATAGGAAAGAGACAGCGTGACGAATGGAGATTTTGGTGTGGCGGGAGACGTGCAGGGCAGAATCCTCTGCAGGCCGGCGGGTCACTGTGTCCTCGGTGGCGGAGTGGTCAACGCGTCTGCCTAGTAAGCAGGAGATGCCGTGTTCGAATCGCCGGGCGCCGTGGCTCAGCGCGCCCGGTCAGAGGGCTGAGCGCTCTCTGTAATAAAAAAGCTGAGCCAAAGAACACTTAGAACCAAAACGAACAAACACGATCAGCGTCCGCAAGGACAAGAACTACCCATATAGAAGAGAAAAAAAAAAAAAAAAATCCCGGCCGGGCAAAATTTTTTCATTCCCCGCACTTTGGTATTACATCCAAACCTAGTACAGTGAAGCCATATTTGATCGCAAATTGCTATTTATTTTATTACTTGTTAGTTGTAGATAGTCGCTGATCGCGTTATCTCTATCTGTATAAAAGCGAAAGGATACTAATTCACTCACTCACTCACTCACTCACTGGCTAAACACAAAATCTCGAAAACTACAATTATAATACTGATAGGCAATTATCATGCTTAAAATTATTGCAGACTGAGTCTAGCCAGTGATTAGTCAAACCTTTCGTTTTATTAGTATTTCAATATGCTGTTTCATCAACTTGTTACCTAACACTTACGTAAACATAAAGCCTGAAATATTTTATTTCCTTTTCTAATGCACTCTGTTATCAATAAAAAGTACATCATCATCAGTATTTAATAGTTTAGCAAATTTTAGTTTAATTAACAGTACAGCACAGTTAGTATTTTTATTTCATTTTATTTGCTACGACGCCACACAACTCACAAGGAGACCACATGAGTATTGGATTTTATACACTAGTATTGCCTGTGGTCGAAAATCGACCAATTGTGTTTACAGTGGTCACTGGGGGTAAAATTTTACGTATCATGTCGGCGGCCTGGCGTGATTATGTTGGCAACATCAACAACACGATAGAAAATCTTTGCCCATTTGTTCGAACCACAAAGAATGACTCGATTTGTGTATTGTACTGACCATGAAAGTAAACAAATAATGCTATTCCTGCTTTATGGTTGACAAGTTCTTGTATGTGCCCTCGTCCGCTCAGTAAAAATAATTGTCCTCGTAAAGAGAAGATTCCATGAGAAAACATCAGCGTTGTCAAGCGATTTGCTAAAATGAAGACTCACAGGATTCTCACTATTCAGCATCTGTTGCCAACATTATCATAGGAGGCCACTGGGATGTTTGGTAAAATTTAACCGGCACTGGGAGGTATGAAACCGTATCTTTTACGTGTTAAGGAAAATTCCTGACATTAACAAGAAATAAAAACGGAAGTATATACTTCTCATGCCATTTTCGAATTATATAACTTTCATTGGCCTAATATTTGAAATGGACCTACAATTTCGGTGTTCGTTCATTTACACAACGCCAAGAAATAATGTTATTTCGATACTGCGATATTCAGAATTCCAGAGCTGACAACATGTCGACTTCGTAGTTCCACCCGTGCACCGCTACATGCCTCTCCCGGCGCATCATTTTATATCGGCATTCTCGACTTCGTAATTCCACCCGAGCACCGCTAGATGCCTCTCCGCCGGCCGCGGTGGCCGAGGGGACTGAGGCGCTCCACTCACGGTCTGCACGGCCACTACGGTCGGGGGTTCTAATCTCCCCTCGGGCATGGATATTTGTGCTGTCCTTAGTGTTAGATAGTTCATAAGTAGTTTGTAAGCTTAGGGACTGATGCCCCATAGTTAAGTCCCATAAGTTCTACAAACATTTGAACATTTTTTGATGCCTCTCCCGGCGCATCATCCTTTATATCGGCATTCATATGAAAACATCCATTTCCTTTAACCACTGCTAATCAATGCGAAAATGAAGCATTAGAACGGCAGAAGAAAGTGAGTTGGGAGCACTCCATGTTTCGATATTCACTTATTTTAAGACGTTATTTTAATACTGCAGTTGCGCTGCATTGGTCGAGGCGAATAGCCAGTCAGTGAGCTGGTTGTTGTAGAATGTAGAACTTGATCCAAGCTGTAAATATGAAAATTTCTACTTCTTTTTACCACTTTTAATGGCTAAATGCACACGTAATATTAATATTCGTGAAATCTACGACAAACAATCTTTCGAATTATGTAACTTTGATTGGCTTTCTTGTACGAATAAGTGAAATTCGGAATTTAAATAAGAACCAGACAAAAGCCATTCCACGAAACTCTCAAAAATTTTCGAGAAAATCGACTTTGAAGTTTTCAAATTCATGTAAGTACCAATAATTAAACCAGCTGCAGCATCTGTCGGTAGCATTCTGGCTTCACAACCGAAGAGTCGGTCATTCGAATCCCGCTATGACGAATATTTTTTTCGTTGTTTTCCAATACTTTGCATTTAAATACATAATGGTAATCTTTATGAACAATGCGCGTATTTTTGTTTGTTCGTAGTTATGTAGATATTTATATTTTATGAAAGGTTGCCAATAATGATGATTCAAATTTTAAAAAATATATATAAAAAATAAAAATAAAAAACAACACAGAACCCAATCAACCAATCTAAATCGTTTGTGAGGAGTAATTTATGGAGGATGTAACCAATTTTCCACTATTTCAAATTCAGATGCATAAAACATTTTGGGATGTCTATTTCCAAGTGTTGTGTCAGTTTTCATTTATGTTTATGTAGACGAACTGAACACCTCGTCGCAGGGCCGGATCTAGGGTGAGGCAAAGGGGGTAGTTGCCCTGGGCGGCAGAATGTAGAGAGCGGAAAATTTTGACCGACTCTTTTTTGTAGAGAATATATCTTTCTGGTATAATTTAATAAAATTAACTGACACAAAATTATTAAAAGTAAAATGACTGCAAGAAATACCTAAATCATTTAAGAAAACTAAAATTCCTGGTTGCTGACTTCAGTGTTGCCCTGTCACAGGTACTTCAGCTAATCAAACTTTAAAAATCTGCTAGATATTAGCCAGAATGAGGGAGATATTTGCGTTATTGCATTAGTAAATGCACAATGTTTATTAATTTGCATAGATTTCCTTTTTCAGATAAATGAATATTCATATTTCATATCAACGTAATATTTGTAGAACAGGTGAATTTGAATAACGTTCCAGTCCTTATAAAAAAAAGTATTTCAGGTGCGCACACTTCTTATTGAAAGTCAAAAGCATTAAGGATCTAGAGTCCTCTCTCGGTAGCGGTGGAATTGATAGACAACTGCACAGAATACTGACAGAGGGTTCATCGGACCACTTTTATACTATTTATCGCCCATTCCATTCTCGAATAGCGCGCGGGAAGAAAGAACATCTGAATCTCTCTGTTCGATTTCACGTAGTTATTCAGATGATCTTTTCTACTTATGTAAGTGGGAGCAACAATATATTTTCGCATTCGGAGGAGAATGTTGGCGATTGGAGTTCCGTAAGTAGCCCACGTCGCAGCGATAAACGCCTTTGTTCTAATGATTCCCATCCCAGATCCTGTATCATTTCCGTGACGCTGTCTCCCCTGTATCACGATAATACGAAACAAGCTGCCCTTCTTTCGACTCTTTCGATGTCCTCCGGCAAACCTACCTGATAAGTATCGCACACTGGGCAACAAGACCAGATAAAACAGCAGGAATCTCACTGTTTTATTGATGCTGCCCTTTTTCTAGCTAAGCAAGGAAGTCCTTTTAGAAGAACAAAAGAAGATGGTGATTTTGGTGATCCACATAGCGGCAAATTTCTAAATACAATTGATCTCATACTATAGTGTCCCCCTTCGTCTGCGTATTAAACGCCACAAGAAAGGCCACATTAGCTATTTTTACAAAAATTTACGATATGAGTTCCGTGACTTGATTGCTGACAAAATAAAACAAGATATAATTAAAGATATTTTAGCTGCTACATACTTTTCACTGATGTTTGACTGCACTCCAGATATCAGCCACAATGTGCAGATGACACAAGTAATTCGATATGTCAAGTCGAATGACTCAGAGGTTGTGGAAAGTTTTCCTGACTTTTTACAGTTACAGACAAAACAGGAGAAGGCATTAGTCAAGAGATACTGCAAAAAAATTGGAACAAGATGGGTTGAACATTAAGTACTGCAGGGGGCAGTCTCATGACAATGAGGCAAACAGGGCTGGAAAGTACAAAGGGGTCCAATCAAGAATACTTCAGAAGAATGAACTGGCTTATTTTATTCCATGTGCTGTTCACTCTTTAAATTTAGTGGGAGCAAATTCAGCAGACATTCAGCAAGACTAGTTGATCTGCAAGAGCAGATGCGGTTGAAGCTGTTTAGAAGCATTTTAATAAAGTTTTGAAGGTCCTGGAAGAAACTGAAACTTATAAATTGTCAACACCAGAAAAAAAAATCAGAGAAATGTTCAAATATTTGTATAGCTTATGGGACTTAACTACGGGGTCATCAGTCCCTAAACTTACAAACTACTTATGAACTACTTACGAACTAGGACGGCACAAATATCCATGCCCGAGGGGGGATTCGAACCCCCGACCGTAGTGGCCGTGCTGACCGTGACTGGAGCGCCTCATTCACCTCGGCCACCGCGGCCGGCGAAGTCAGAGACAAGAACTATTTTAAAAAATATGAGAAAACTCAAATTCATTACTTTAACTTGTTTCTGGTATGCAATATGTAACCATTCGACTGGAATTATAGAAGAAAATTTATACTCACATGACCAAATACCCAGAAAAGATGTTAAATAAACAACCGGACATGCGCCATAAAAAAATACATCGAAAGTTTCCATAACACCTTGACCAGCATATAAAGTACAATCCATCCAACCGTAATATACTTCCAAATGTGCAACAAGACGCGATACATTATAATAGCACTCCAATATTATCCCTATATTACACACAAGAAATTTATAACATTTAAAATGGTCCGGACTGAAACATAAAATTTATTGTACGAATATTTGTAATGGTACTGTTTATGTCACGCTGCATATAACCAGCGATATTGTCACAAACAAAAGTAAGCAAAGAATGTTTAACAAAAACATCTTTGGATCAAAAGCTGAATAAATTACACCAAAGTAATTACACCAAACAGCGTGACCTAAGCAGTATCCAAATAAAAAATATATATGAATGTAAGTAATTACGACTTGTAGATTCAATATAACATTGCCATATTCATGTATCTTCCTGTAAAACATACTTTGTTCTTTGTAATAGGTGGCTTGAGAAAATGGGCAAAGCCCGAAACTAGTCAGCATTTAAAAGAAAAGCAGCTTTTGTGCAATCACGCAGAAGTGGTAGCAACTTTGAACCTCTAAAACTGTGTTTCTCGAATTAGTTCAGTGCCTGGTGCTGCCACCTTGCGCCAAAATGTAAACTAGACTCTTCAGAGATGTCAGTATTTTGTAATCTTCATGTTTTTAACTTGTGTATTTTTTATATAGTCACTAAGTGCAATGTTGCACTTGTTATTTTATACCCATTTTTTAAAGGTAGGATAAGTGCCTCTTAATCCCAAATGTATGTTATTTTTTATGTTTTTACGTTATTTCTTGCATGTCTTTTATATTTTTCACAGATGTCCAACTTGTAATATGTATGTGATCAGATAATGGTGACACAGTTCACCGAAACCATTTGTCACTGAATAAATTATTAATGTGCGAAATTGGTAATTCATTTTGAAAACTATAAAACGATGAGATCGCCTCCAAACCCCTCTATGTCAGGTAATCTTAAAATCTACTCAAGTTTAACATTAAGGGTAAGATAATATTTGTGAAATATTACGAAATAATTTTTTATGGTTGGAACAAATAGTGATGGTGTAAAAGTTTTATTGTTGAATATAGTTACTTTGCAGTATTATAAAAGTGGAGATATGGGAATTACTGAATACTGTAAAGAAGTAGATCACTTTGATATAGTGGTATGAAATAGTAGATTTCCAACGGTTTGTGGGTGCCTATTCCTGGCCTTTAGTGACGGGAAGAAAAAAAATCACACTGACGTGTTTTACGGCCCACTTTAGATTTGTAGTTTTATAAGTTTTTGCAAACATTTTGAACCAAAATAATAATCTAATTAATAACAAATTAAATAATAAGAGTGTCTGAAACTCTTTTAGGAAAAAAATTAGTTAGTGGCGGGTTCCGAACCACTGACAGAGCAACGCTTTGCCCACTACACTACGGCTAACAATTAGAATTTGCTTTCTTTAATCTCATACTATTGATGGCCGTTGTTAACTGAAGCTAATATGGCATTCGTAGACACTAGATTATCATTTATCGTACGAAGAACGACGTGTTTTTGTTAATTCTTCAGTGCGCAATTGCTTTGAAATGACAAAGTGTAAATTACACTAAGAAAATCATTAAATACGCAACGCAAGATGGCGTATGCCAGAGAGAGTTCTGGGTGAGGAATGTCACGTGACATCTCCGAACGGCTGGTTTTCGTTAATTCCATGGAGGTTGTCAAAACTCCGTTATTTTTGCAAACATCTCTCAAATTATACGAGATACGTAAAAAACATACGGAACAAAGTTGTAGAGAATTTTCTCCTCTACAAATTCGTTATTCAATTTTCGCCTCAGATGAACGGTTTATTTTCAATTAAAATTACATTACAAACGGCTTCTTTTGGTATTACTGACCTATTTCTTGTCCGAAATATTTGTAAAAGCGATATTCTGGTCTCTGGTAGCCAACAATTATGTCTGTAAAATATGGTGCCATTCGGTTGAACGGTTCGACCTAAAAAGTGGGAACACGTTACAGCCAGACAGACGTCGTCAAATCACCGTTATTTTTGCAAATATCTCTGCAACGATGCAAGATATGAAAAAAAACATAATAGGGCGAAGTTGTAGACAATTTTCCCCTCTACCAATTAGGTTATTTAATTTTCGTGTCACATGAACGGTTCGTTTGCAATTACAATTTAATTACAAATGACCTTTTTTTTATTACCGCCGTATTTTTGTCCGAAAAATTTGAAAAAGGGAGGTTCCGGTATCTGGCGGCCTACAATTATGTCTGTAAAGTTTCGTGCTGATCGATTGAACGGTTCGTCTTGAAAACAGTGGACACGTTACAGGCAGACAGATAGACAGACATTCCAAAATCGCCGTTATTTTTGCAAATACCTCTGAAACGATACGAGATACGAAAAAAAAAAAAAAAAAAAAAAAAAAAAAAAAAAAAAAACAAGAGAGCAAAGTTGTAATTT
Organism: Locusta migratoria; assembly: GCA_026315105.1. Lineage (NCBI taxonomy): Eukaryota > Metazoa > Arthropoda > Insecta > Orthoptera > Acrididae > Locusta > Locusta migratoria. The sequence goes on along the minus strand of CM048746.1, from coordinate 191,972,228 downwards.
TTCCTCTACAAATTCGGTTATTAAATTTTGTGTCAGATGAATGGTTAAGCCGTCATTTTCATTTAAATTTCGAGCTGCCAAAGGCCCAATTTTAGTGTTACTACCATAACCTAAAGTAGACCAAAACAAATGTCCAGACAAGAGGGCTGTAGAGCACAATGTAACAGTAATACAAATGGAACCAAAAAATAAAGGGGAAATTACCTACTGGCATGGGGTGTACTTTGTCTTGTGGAACATCTCTCCAGAAGTTCAATTCCTCGTTAAAGAATAACACAGTGGTACGCAACAGGTGATAAATTTCGGCCGGTAATATTGTATTGCTGGAAACGTACGGGAGTCGGGTTTAACAGGACAGGGGAGAAATGCGCGGTGGCTGTCTGGACGGTGGGGGCTGCAGAACAGTGGTGCTGGCTGGCTCTGCCTGTGGTGATATACGGCGGCGGGCAACACGACGCCAGCGTTCGGCGTGCCCGTGATTTACTGGGGGCCGCGGCGGCACGCGACGCCGCTGCGCCGGACTCCACTAAAGGCACCGCCGGCCGGCCGGCCATCTGTTCCCGGCGCCAATTTCTTGCAAACTCCAACCGCCCACGTCGTTAACGTCCAACGGTGGCGAGCACGTCGTGCAGTGCTGTTGTACATTCTGCGCCATCTGTCAAGACCAGTTTCGGAAAAGAGGCGACCAGAGACCGAGCCCTAATATGCTGCCAGGAGTTAAAATTAGTGTCTCGTGCTCGTCGATCCTTTAGAGCGAGTGTGACTCACAATCGCCCAGGGCTGCCAATATAGTATTCTATGGCTAAATTTAGCATATTTCCAAGTGATTTAAAATGCAAAATTTGAATTTATCATCTAGATTTTTGGCCCACTTACGGTTACGGTAGTAACACTAAAAGTGGGCATTTGCGATCGTCTTTTGACAGCTCGAAATTTAAATAAAAATAACGGCTTAACTATCTGACACGAAAATTGAATAACCGAATTTGTAGAGGAGGAAATTCTCTACAACTCTGGTCTCTTGTGGTTTTTTTTTTTTTTTTTTTTTTTTTTTTTTTTTTTTTTTTTTTTTTTTTCGTACGATAAATGATAATCTAGTGTTTACAAATGCCATATTAGCATCAGTTAACAACGGCCATTAATAGTATGAGATTAAAGAGCACAATGTTTGGGTGATAGCCGTAGCGTAGTGGGCAAGGCGTCAGACTATGACACTGAACGTCAGTGGTTCGGAACTCGCCACTTTTAAATTTGTTTATTTCCTAAAAGGGTTGTCAGTGCGATTTTATTTTTCCTTTTCGCGCCCCCATGAACAACAGACATTGGCGAGGTGGGGTGGATTGCCTGCCTCAACGAAACAGATAGCCGTACAGTAGGTACAACCAGAACGGAGGGGTATATGTGGAGAGGCCAGAAAAACATGTGGTTCCTGAATAGGGGCAGCAGCCCTTTCAGTAGATACAGGAGCGACAGTCTGGATGATTGAGCTGGCCTTCTGACATCAGCTAATATGGCTTTTCCATGCAGTTACTACGAACGGCTGAAAGGAAGGGGAAACTACAGTCGTTACTTTTTCCGAGGACATGCAGCTCTACTATATGAATATAAAATGATGGCGTCTACTTGGGTAAAATATTCCTGAGGTAAAATAGCCCCCCTTCGCATCTCCCGCCGCGCTGGAGTAGTCGAGCGGTCTATTAAGGCGCCTCGCCGGGGAGGCCGCAGTGGCCGAGCGGTCTCCGGCGCGCCAGTCATATTCTGCACGGCCGTTACGGTCGGTGGTTTGAATCCCCCCCCCTCGGGCATGGATGTTTGTGTCGTCTTTTGTATAAGGTAGTTCATAAGTAGTTTGTAAGTTTAGGGCCGATAACCCTGCAGTTAAGCCATTTAAGCTCAACAAACATTTGAACATTTTGAACAAAAACAATACAATACAGACATTCTACGGATCGGAGCGTGGAATGTTCTAACCCTTAATCGCGTAGGTAAGTTAGAAAATTTGAAAACCGAATTGGACAGGTTAAACTTAGATGTGGTAGGGAATAGTGAAGTTCGGTGGCAGGATGAACAGGATTTCTGGTCGGTTGAGTACAGGGTTATAAACAAGAAATCAGTTGAGGGTTAAGCAGGAATAGAAATGCAGGTAAGTTACTATGAACAGCTTAGTGGACGCATTATTATAGCAAAGTTAGACACAAAACCAACACCTACCACAGTAGTACAAGTTTACATGCCAACTAGCTCTGCCGACGACGAGAACATCGAAGAACTGTATGAGGACATAAAAGAAATTACTCAGAAAATTAAGGGAAACGAAAACTTGATTGTGATGGAGAACTGGAACTCGGTAGTAGGAAAAGAAAGAGAAAGCAATATTGTAGGCGAATATGGAATGGAGAAAAGAAATGAAAGAGGAGATCGCTTAGTAGAATTTTGTATAGAGCACAATTTAATGAACACCGACACCTTTTTTAAACATCATGAAAGAAGGCTTTGTACATGGAAGAGACCAGGAGACACTTGACGGTACCAGATTGACATTATAATAGTAAGGAATAGATTTAGGAACCAGGATTTAGACTGTTGACATTCCCAGGAGCAGATTCAGACTCTGACTATAACTTATTGGTAATGAAGTGTAGATTAAAACTTAAGAGACTGCAGAAAGGTAGAAAAGTTAGGAGATGGAACCTGGACAAACTGAAGGAACCACAGGTGGTTGAGGGTTTCAGAGGGAGCATTAGGCAAGGATTGGCTGAAACTGGGGAAGGCAATACAGTAGAAGAAGAATGGTAGCTCTGAGAGATAGGGAAGTGAAGGCCGCAGAAGATCATATAGGCAGAAGGACAAGGCCTAATAGAAATCCCTGGATAACAAAGGGTATACTGGACTCAATTGATGAGAGGAGAAAATATAAAAATGCATCAAGCAAAAGGTAATACAAACGTCTGAAAAATGAGATTGAGTGCACTGGCTTAGCAGGAGTATTCAGATGTTTGTAAATCTATCGGACCAAATTGCGTGGTCATCAGTCCTTAGCTTACAAACTACTTAAACTTAGGTAAACTAACCTAAGGACAAACACACACAACCATGCCCCAGGGAGGACTCGAACCTCCACTACGAGCAACCGCGCTGTCCGCAGCGAGACGCTTTAGACCGCTCTGCTTCTCCACCGCGGCTAGCAGGAGTGACTAGAGAACGAATGCAGTACTATTGAAGAATGTATAACCAGGGGAAAGATAGATACCACCTACATTAAAATAAAAGAGACATTTAGAAACAAGAAAAGCAGCAGTATGAATATCAAGAACTCAGACAGAAAACCAGTACTAAGCAAAGAGGGGAAAGCTGAAATATGGAAGAAATATATAGAGGGCCTGTACAAAGTAAATAAAGTTCAAGGTAGTATTGTAGAAATGAAAGACGAAGTGGAGGAAGAGAAGATACGAGATACGACACTGCGAGAAGAATTTAGAGTAGGAACAAGGCCCCTGGAATAGACGATATTCCGTCTGAACTGCTGATATCTTTAGGAGATCCAGTCATGAAAAAATTGTTCCACCTGGTATGCAAGTTGCATGAGACAGAGCAAATACCCTCCGACTTCAAGAAGAATATATTAATTCCTATTACAATTCAAGCAAGTGCAGACAAATGTGAAAATTTCAGAACTATAATTTTAATAAGTAATAGTTGCAAAATAATAACACGAATTATTTACATACGAATGGAAAAACTCGGGAAATCCGACCTTGGGGAAGATCAGTTTGAATTTACGAGAAATGTAGGAACACGAGAGGCAATATTCACATTACGACTTATTTTAGAAGGTAGTTTAAGAAAAGGCAAACCAACGTTTTTAGAATTTGTAGATTTGGAGGAAGCTTTTGACGACGTCGACTGGAACAAATACTTTAAAATTCGGAAAGTAACAGTGTAAAATATAGGGAGCGAAGAGTTATATTCAACTTATACAAAAATCAGACAGCGGTTATTAGAGTTGAAGGGCATGAAAGGGACGCAGAGGTTGGGAAGGGAATAAGATAGCCATAAGTAGCCATTACCCAATGTTGTTTAATCTGTACATTGAGCTAGCAGTGAAGGAATTCAAGGAGAAATTTGGAGAAAGAATTAAAGTTCAGGGAGAAGAAAAAAAACTTTGCAGTTTGCCGATGACATAGTAATTTTGTCAGAGACCGCAAAGGATCTGTAAGAGCAATTGAATGAAATGGACAGTGTCTTGAAAATAGGGTATAAGATGAACATCAGCAAGAGTAAAACAAGGATAATGGGATGTAGCGTCAGAAAGTCAGGCGATGCTGAAGTTTAGTTTGGGTAATGAGACAATAAAAATAGTAGATGAGTTTTGTTATTTAGGTAGCAAGATAACTTTTGATGGCCGAAGTAAAGAAGATTAAAAATGCAGAATGGCTATGGGAAGAAAAGCGTTTCTGATGAAACGAAATGTTTTTACATCCAATATTAATTTAAATGTTAGGAAGTCCTTCCTGAAAGCATTTGTCTGGAGTGTAGCACTGTATCGGAGTATGGACGATAAGTAGTTCAGACAAATAGATGACAGAAGCTTTTGAATAGTGATGCTACAGACAAATGATGAAAATTAGATTCGTAGATCACGTAACTAATGAGGAGGTGTTTAACCGAATTGGGGAGAAAAGGAGTTTATGGCATATTCTGACTAATAGACTGGATAGATTGGTGGGACACATTCTGAGACATCAAGGAATAGTCAACTTAGCATAAGAGGGAAGTGTGTGAGGTAAAAATCGTAGAGAGAGACCGAGGGACAAATACAGTAAGCAGATTCAAAATGATGTAGGTTGCCCAACTTATTCTTAGATGAAGACATTTGCACAGGACAGGGTAGCGTGGAGAGCTGCATCAAACCAGTCTGCTGACTGAAGACCACAACAACCTATTTTTTAGCATTTCTTCTTGGTAAATATTGGTACGACGTTTTTCTTTTCTTCTCAAAAAACAAATTTGCGTTTTAGCAAAGTTTTATTTTCCACCATGACACCACACTACTTATCGACATGCGATCTACATCCACATATACATAAATACTCTCCAAGTTGCATTGAAGTGCATGGCAGAGGATTCATCCAACCACTTCTATGATATTTCTCCACAGTTCCATTGTCTAATATTTCACGGAAAAAAGAAACACCTAAATCTTTCCGTTTTCAATCTGATTTCTCTTATTTTATTTTCGTGATCATGTCTTCCTAGGTAGGTGCGTGCTAACAAAATCTGTTCGCTTGCGGAAGAGACTTGGTGAAAGAAATTTCGCAAACAGATCTCGCCCCAACGAGTAACGCCTTTCTTTTAATGTTTCCACCCTAAATCTTGAATAATTTCCGTGACACTCTCTCCCCTATATCGCGGTAATAAAAAAACGAGTAGCCTTTCTCTGTACTTTCTCTAAATCGTCCGTCAATCTCAGTTGGCGGAGTTCCCACAAAGCGCAACAATATTCCATAACAAGGCACACAAGTGTGGTATAGGTAGTTTATTTAGTAGATCTTCTAAGTGTTCTGCCAGCGAAACGTAGCTTTTAGTTCGCCTTCCTTACAATATTTACTAAATGCTCTTTCCAATTTAAGTTGTAATTATTACTCCTAGGTATTTAGTTGATTTTACTGCCTGTGGTTTTGACTGTAGCTTATAGTGTAAATGAGGCTTCTTTTAGTGGTCTTATGGATGACTTCACACTTCTCATTATTAAGTGTCAATTGCCAATTTATGCATCATGCTGGAAGGCAAACAACAGGATACTGAAACTTCCTGGCAGATTAAAATTGTGTGCTGGAACCGGGACTTGAACCTGGGACCTTTGCCTTTCGCGGGAAAGCGCTCTACCGACTGAGCTAGCCCGACACGACTCACGATCCCGCCTCACAACTTTACTTCCGCCAGTACCTCGTCTCCTACTTTCCAAACTTCACAGAAGCTCTCCTGCGAAATTTGCAAGACCAGCACTCATCGAAGAAAGGATGTGGTAGAGACATGGATTAGCCACAGCCTAAGGGATGTTTCCAGAATGAAACTTTCACTCTGCAGCGGAGTGTGCGCTGATATGAAACTTCCTGGCAGATTAAAATTGTGTGCAGGAACTGGGACTCGAACCTGGGACCTTTGCCTTTCGCGGGCAAGCGCTCTACCGTCTGAGCTATCTCGACACGACTCACGATCCCGCCTCACAACTTTACTTCCGCCAGTACCTCGCCTCCTACTTTCCAAACTTCACAGAAGTTCTCCTGCGAAACTTGCAAGACTAGAACTCCTGGAAGAAAGGATATGGTGGAGACATCGCTTAGGTCCCAGGTTCGAGTCCTGATTCCGACATACAATTTTAATCTGCCAGGAAGTTTCATATCAGTACACACTCCGCAGCAGAGTGAAAGTTTCATTCTGGAAACAGGATACTGCATTGGCAGCGTCCACGAGCTCCTGATAACCCGGTTCCCTACCTGAAATGGAGTATAAACTTGCCATTGTGATGGACCAACAACCGTTTCCTTATCAGTTACACTATTCGGTCTGAATAGCCTACCGTTGAACAGCGTCAAGCCAAGACACGTAAACTAACTGGCTTACATAAGAGGAAGATCAATCATGTGCTTCGTAAAAGGAAGTCACTCAGAGTGTTTCATCTCAGATATAAGCTAAACTAATTATCTGCGCTCATTTACCCAGAACATAACAGTTAGCTGTAAAATTTCGTGGTACATTGCATTTATTTCTACTAATACAATCAACATATTCGCTTGGTGAAGGAGTGATCTGAGAAACAAACACTCAAGTACAAATGTGTACTGCCAGCTATTGAAGCGCCGGAAAAGATGTCAGTACCGCTGCACACCTGACTTGGGAGAAAGCCTACACTCAGCGTGCATCAACCGCTGATGAGAAACACGGGTTCCAAGAACATAAACAGAATGTGAACATTTAGAAAAAAAGATCAAATATTTGTAAATCTATCGGACTCAACTGCGTGGTTAGTAGTCCGTAAGTTACAAACTACTTCAACTAGGTAAACTAACCTAAGGACAACACAAACACCCATTCCCGATGAGAGACTCGAACCCCCGACGGCGAACGGCTGCGGGCACCTCAGCACGGCACCCCAGTACGCACGGCTAATCCGCCACGGCGTACATTGAGAGTAAGTAAGCGCATCATCATCATCATTTGGTTGTCTGCCGTACGGCAGGTTTAGACTGCATAGCCCTCCAACGCGCAGCTGTGCTTAATTTTTAATTAATTAAGCGACCGGTTTCGGTGTTATAATCACAACATCTTCAGGGACCCGTTACGAAACTGTAGTAAGTAACAGTGCATTTAATAGGGGACGACCGTTGACACCGGTAACAGTAAATATTGTCTTTTCATGATAAGTATGATACCTCTGAGATTCCTAATTAATTATGATGCAGTCTTCGTTAAGCTCCGGCCAGTGTAAGACGCATGTAATGCTGTATCTATAAACATGGTTGCAATAATAATAATAATAATAGCAATGGGTGTTCTTCTTTATCCAAGTGAAAACAGTGTTTTTATTCTGTGAAGTGATTCGCCACAAAAATAATTTTAACCACGAGGCTAGTGTAATAAAATTAATAACCATTGGAACGATCCATTCCAGTACATAATCGTGGGTCTTTTTTTATTTTATTTATTTATTCATTTTTAATATGGTGCAACTTTTCTCCTCTACCTGCATAAAGCATATGTATCTCTGTAATATTCTTTGTTTAGTGTATAAATATTATCTCTCACAGAAAATGTTAATTACTACTTCTTTTCAAAGGGCTGCAACATGTCGCGCTTAAATTAATTTTATTGAACAGTTTTAGGCTCTTGCTACTATTCTTCATTATGTATAATGGAACCTTTATATTTCATAACAGCCGGCCTACAAGTACCCATAGATGTTACTGTTTAAAAACCATAAAACGTAGTGCTTATATTTTATGCAGAAAAACCAGAAGTTGAGTAGGAAACGAAACTTTTCTCCACCTCAAGCTTATATGTCACGCACAGGAGTGACAACGCCACCTACATACAAGGCGTGTGCGCTGCCTGCCAAGAGTAGTCATTACACAAGCAAACTATTTGTTTTATGTAGCGTTGTGCTGAGTGTGGTAATACGTATACGTTGCACACTGTGTTTCAGAATGTTTTAAATGTTATTTACGTATTTCACAACCAAATTTATTTTGATATAAGATACTTATGAACTATTAGTAAGATATCTTACTGATATTGGAATCGGACGATTCGTATCAGGCATTTGTTCTCATAGCAGCAAAACTCTGCAATGAGAATCACATAGATAACATTAAGAACATTTTGAAAGACAGTGTGCAACGTATACGTAGTCCCAGACTCAGCACAACGCTTCATAAGACAAATAGTTTTCTTGTGTTATGACTACTCTTGGCAGACAGTGCACAGGCCTTGTATGTAAGTGGCGTCGGGAGTGTACGGTTACACAATGTAAAGATGTGAAGGTTTGCACACATACAAAACAGTGGGTGTGATATAGTAATCATGCACTACTACGCCTAGAAAGAAAAGGCGATTAACTGGAACCCAAATCATGTGTCATTTCTCCTCACATCGAGGAGAAGTGTAGATTAAAATGCAGACGGAAGAAATATCTGATTGATGGTAAATCGATCCCGCAACACATCGGTTTTAAACCATGCTCTTACTTATGCACTTCCAGAGATTTATTGAATTATAAGCTACATTTGTCGAATATATTTTTACGTCATGTGGAATCATTATGTAAATACGCTAACACGAAAATTGTGGTACAGATTACTAACTTATTCGTACAAGAGGGCCAATGAAAGTTACATAATTCGAAAGAATGATTGTCGTAGATTTCACGAATATAAATATGATGTGTGCATTTAGCCATTAAAAGTGGTAAAACGAAGTAGAAATTTTCCTATCTACAGCTTGGATCAAGTTCTAAATTCTCCAATAATCAGCTCACTGATTGGCTATTCGCCTCGACCAAAGACGCTGTAATGCAGCGAATCTGCAGTATTAAAATAACGTATTTAAATAAGTGAATATCGAAACATGGAGTGCTCCCAGCTCACTTTCTTGTGCCGTTAAAATGCTTCATTTTTGCAATGATTGAGAGTGGTTAAAGGAAATGGATGTTTTCATATGAATGCCGATATAAAGGATGATGCGCGGGAAGAGGCATCGAGCGGTGCTCGGGTGGAACTACGAAGTCGACATGTTGTCAGCTCTGGAATTCTGAATATCGCAGTATCCGAAATAACATTATTTCTTGGCCTTGTATAAATATACGAACACCGAAATTGTAGTTCCATTTCAAATATTAGGCCAATGAAAGTTATATAATTCGAAAATGGCATGAGAAGTATATACTTCCCTTTTTATTTGTTGTTATTGTGTCAGGAATTTTCCTTAACATGTAAAAGATACGGTTTCATACCTCCCAGTGCCAGTTAAATTTTACCAAATATCCTAGCGGCCTCCTATGATAATCTTGACTACAGATGCTGAATAGTGAGAATCCTGAGTGTCTTCATTTTAGCCAATCGCTTGACAACGCTGATGTTTTCTCATGGAATCTTCGTTTTACGAGGGCAATTATTTTTACTGAGCGGACGAGGGCATACAGCAACCTGTCAACCATAAAGCAGGAACCGCATTATTTTTTTACTTCATGGTCTGTACGATACACTAATCGAGTCATTCTATGTGGTTCGAACAAATGGGCAAAGATTTTTTAATCGTGTTGTTGATGTTGCCAACATAATCACGTGAGGCCGCTAACATGATACGTAAAATTTTACCCCCAGTGACCATTGTAAACACAATTGGTCGATTTTCGACCACAGGCAATACTAGTATCAATACAAACACAAATGTTTCAGATTGCTACTTGCAGTTCAATACTATGCGTTTTTGATAAACCTATTAATAGAAACGCTAACAGCTACCACTGCAACTCTGCTCCAATTCATTGCCCTCCGCTTCCGGAGCCAGCGTTTAGTGTGAACGGCCATTTACGCAGCGCTATTAGCTAATGAGAACGCCAGATCTGTATCAGCGGGCTTTATGTGCCAGCGGTGGCTTCCGCTACGCCGGTCCAATCATTCTGGACAGGCCGCCGTAAAGCACAGCAAACGCGCCGATCCTGCGCAGTAATTGGAGGAAACCTTCTGGCCACTAAGTACAGCTAACCCAAAAATGGCACATGGTGATATAAATACCGGTAGAGCTCACGTAAACTATTAAGTGCCTGTTTATCAATGTCTCGTTAAGTTCCAGTTAAGATTTTAACTTGTCGTTAGCGGAGAATTGCGTTTGTCAATGTTTCGTTATGATTTAACCTGACGTTAAATGACCTCAAACTGGCCGTTAAGTTGACGAGTAGAATTCTGCTCGTTACTCGGCTAACGACCGGTTAAGTGAAAATGTGTATGAAAATGGCAGGATTACAAAACGCCAAAATACCGCAATATATTCCGTGATATAGACCGATTTATCGGACCAAATAACAGAAGCACTACGTGTATGAGAAACTTGTGTGGAAAGCACCTTTACTGGAAAATTTTATCGTCATATTAATCGCTCTATCCATGTCAGTAGCGATGAGTTTGATGTATTGCAAATACGTAACATTACCCTAAAATTGTTGTTACTATATCAAAATACAAGTTTACGGGTATCGGCTAGTTAAGTGAGAATCGGCATGATGAAAATGGCTGGAATATGAGATTTTATTGACAATGAAAAGGATGTCAATATTTTGGACAATCCAGAGGTTATCGCCACAATAATCCGTCCTATCTGTATTTATGTTCGTGCAAATCATTTTGAATGTTCGGATGATGCAAAATCTGTTACGCGATTTCGTCTTCAAAAGACCAATGTGTAAACGCTGCGTGAAAAACATGACCATCCGAAGACTTCAACAGATAGGTATATATCTTGTAAGTTATCTGTCGTAATTAAAAAAAACAGAATACATTATTTATGTCTGCAGGCTTACTAATTATTATTATTATATGACCAATTACTCAAGCATTAACATAAGAGTGACTATGAAAGCATATGATTATGCACAATAAATCGTCAGTCAAGTGTTTAAAAAAAAAAAAAAAAACCTAGCAGGCTATGAACTCGGGTCGTCTGTATGACAGTCGAGCGCCTTGCCAATTACACCACCCTGACTCTCGTGCCGCTGATACCTTAGTAGATGTATAGATGTTACGCGCTTGACTTTGATCTCAATCTTAGTGGAAACCAAGGCGCATTGGAATAAATCCTTTTAGCTTGGAGGTCTGGAGGAGTTCCCGCACAACTTACCTGCGACCAATCAAAATTCGTTTGTACCATTCTTGGTGTTCCCCTTCTCAGTCCTAATTGTCCTTATATTTTTCTATTAAGGTCGCAAGATACTCGCACTCACTTCTTGTAAAATACGAGCTTCTTTCACTTTTGTTACGGTCTGCTAACCTCTTCCAGTCAAATGTGGCGAACAGCTGTTCATTCAGACGGTACTTTCATTTGTTCTATTGCCAACATAGTCGAAATACATCATACCTTCTCGTTTTCTGCAGGTTACCAAACGAGAGGTGTATCTGGCAATGACAAACGCAAAGCACTTAACTAACACATTTAACTGGACGTTAAAGTCATCTTCTCGTTAACTAACGAGAAGATTAACGAGAGATGGACGAACTGGCCCTAAATGAACTATTTTGTAATGTAACGTGCTTCCTTCAGTTCGGTGAAAGTATTATGATTATCTGACAGTTCCTGTTACCCAGACGTGTTTCCTTCAGACAGGAGAAAGTATTATCAGTATATGGCAGTCCCTGTTACTCAGACATATAATTCTGTTAACGACAGACAGCTTCACTCTGAGATCTGTTATGAATAACTCGAACAGTTTCCAGATAATAATGACTCACATAAATAGGGCGAGTCACATAAAACTTCCGCCGCAAATGTTGTGGAAATTAGTCTTGTGTAGTTCGCGAACGAACTAGTTCGGAAGAGCGCTCCCACAGACGAACTACGTGAACTAGTTCGCAGATCCCTCACCTCTTAGTTCGTCAGCTCCTTTTCCGAAGACTGACGGGTAACAGCGAGAGCACGCAGAATCGCGTGATTCCCTTCTGCCAGTTACCTTCATTTCGAGCTGAGATGCAGCTCAGCTGTAGTTTCATAGTTCATTGCCACAAGAAATCGGTTTTAAAAATAAACTACTACGGGTATTCTGTATGCAAAGTAGTTGAATACCATTGTATCACCCATTCGTGTAAATAACTGGTTTATTTTCCTAAGTATTTGATGTCAAATTGCTAAAAAATACGGGTAATAGCATGCGCTTTGGCAACACTGATTCTTATATAAAAAAGCTGTCATAAAAAAAAAAGATCTCTTTTAGTAGCGGTAGCAAAAGCCAAAAAGAGCGGACGAACTAGAAAGAGCGGACGAACTAAAAAGAGAGCTACTGGTCTCGAACTAAAATATGAGCGATCAGTCTCTAACTATTATCCCAAACGTATCTCGCTTCTTAGTTCGTTGGATTCTTTTCCGAAGACCGACGGGCAATAGCGAGAGGGCACATAGCAGAATTAAAAATCACGTGTTTGCCTTCTGCTGATGAGTGATTACGAGGTGAGCGTCTGCCTGCTAGATTACATAGTTCAGTGCTACAAAATTTCTGTTTTGAAGTGTTCTGCACTCTGCAAAATCTGACTAATAAACTCCATAATGCCAAGATATAGAAATAACTCTAAACTTAAAAGCGAGAAATTATCCACGAACTGTTTCTTTTGGTTTTCGTGATATCGTTAGCGGCTCAGGCAGCAAGCGCATGAAGCAGCTAGGTGGGGGAACTTCCCCCTCCATCTGCACGCGCAAACCACGCCACTCAGCCGTCACTGGGAGCGGACGAACTAAAAGAGCGAACTAGTTTGTGGCAGAGCCACGAACTGAAGTGAGCGCTCCAGATCGCGAACTATTATGCGCAAGTCTAGTGGAAATGGAAAGTGCTTTTGACATGCGGTCTCCCCAGGGTGGATTGGAAGTCTGGAGCTCGTATTGTTTGGCGATAAACAGATTTTAATAGCACATAGGAAACGTATTTTTGTTCAAATACTTACATTAAAATAAATTAGGATGTTAGTGGAGTTTGCTGTGTGGCTAGCGCAAGTCCTTTACGGGATATCGTAGTATGAAACTTTTCCACAGCAACAATTGTACAATATTTTTGGGTACACACACTAAAGGACACCACCAGTGCATACAACAGTGATGTCGATTCTGACCAGTAAAGAGACAATCGACCATTACTGATTGTGTTTAACACCGGCATAGGCAATACTCGCATCGAGTCTGGTATGGAAAGACTGCTGCGTGAGTGATTTCATAGCGTATATCCCAGCAGGTTTCAGCAATACATCGTTGCATATCATCGGGTGAAGTTGGTATACCTCTATAGACAACTTCTCTCAGCTCTCCACACAGAAAACGTCAACAGAAATGAATTCTGGGAAACGGGACGGTCAAAGTACAGGTCCCTACATCTACTCCCAATATTTGGAAACAGTTCGTGAAGACATGTAGTGTCTCGGAGTGTAACACACAGATGTGAAGCATGGACTCTGAGGAAGGCTGAGCAAAACAGACTGGGGGCAATGGAAATGTGCCTTTGAAGGATGACGAAATCAAGCTGGGTGGATAAAAATTAATGATCAAATATTAATAGACGTGAATGAGATCAGGACGCTGCTAAGGTATATAGGAAGAAGAAAAGCAAAAATGATAGGACATATAATGAGACACATTCTGTTCTTAAAGAATATATTTGAAGGAAGAGTTTTTGACAAACACCAGGCAAGCCAAAAGAAACAATTTTAACAACGTCAAAGAAGAAATGGACCTAAAATCATGTGAAGAATTTAAGAGGACAGCAATGGAGAGTGGGACGTCGCTAAATCCACAAGGCACAGTATTTAGTTAATGATGTTGTTGTTGCTGCTGTTGTTGTTGTTGCTGTTGTTTTAATCTGTTTACTATGGGCTGGACAACATCGTGTTGGTTACCCAGGATCCCCCTTGTCTTCAGAATAATGCCTTCTAGCAAGCGCAGCAGGTGATATGTTAGAAGACAGTATTACTTGTATGCGTTCAGTGTACCGTCTATGAAAGATGGGCCTATAAAATGATGATTAACTGTGCCACACTTTTACCCTTTCATGATTGTTAAATGTGATTACATGACTAATCAGATACAGTAACCAGTCGTAAGGCCCGTGTACAAAACATAACACGTGTCTCATAACCGTTTCCATGCAGACCCTGATGGAGTGAGATGTGATACGGATAGAATCCATGTCGATGGAGAGTGCATAGGACACTTGCCTGGATCATGACACTTCCTCGTGCGACTAAGCGGACACTAATGTACGTATCAACTCCAAAAGCAGCCAAAACAGTAATTTCCCACACTTCCGTCATCACTTGTTTCCTTTTGTTACGTAGTCTAACTATTACACTACCACATTCACGTAACTGGTAGAAGATGTTGATACCAGTCGATATGAGTCGCATCTAGGGGGGAAATAGTAGAGGGAGACCGAGGGACGAATACAGTAGACAGATTCAAGAGGATGTAGGTTCTTATTCTCAGATGAAGAGACTTGCACAGGACAGGGAAGCGTAGAGAGTTGCATCAAACCATTCTGCATACTGAAGACAACAACAACAAATCCCATCGTCCGTACACAGCCTACTGCTTGGACTGTCACAGAAACTGAGTACCAAGTCGGATTGCACTCAAGTAACACACAAGCCCGTTGTAAGCAAACATAACAACATCCTACCTGGCAACACACAGGTTTCATGGGGCAAAAAAAAATATCGGAATTGAAATTTTCACAATACGAAATCTCGTAAACGTATGGTACTTGTCACAGAAATTTTAATTTACCGTAATTCCAATTGGTCCCATTTAAAAATGTGTAGTTGTACAAAAATACCCCTTAATGTAATATTAAAATCTGTTTATTGGCTAAAAATACGAGACCCTAAGCCGCGTGGGAGTAGCCGAGAGGTCTGGAGCGACACATTACGGTTTGCGCGGCCTCCCGCGTCTGGGGTTCGAATACCCCTTCGGGCGTGAATGTGTGGGTTGTCCATAGATTAGTTTAATTTAGTTTAAGCTAGGGACTAATAACCAAGCAGTTACGTCCCATAGATTTACAAGAATTTGAACATTTTTTTCGAGATCCTAAATACCAGCCTATCCTGCGAAAACCGGACATCACTATCAATTTACATTTCCGCACTATATGCTGTGCAAATTTAGATGATCAATCCTGTAGCCTGAAATCTTATAAGTTGTTTAAACAGAACAGTTCTATTTTTCTCTTAAAATATCAGATCCGTGGTTTTTTTTTTTTTTTTTTTTTTTTTTTATTGTCAGTTTCCGCGACACATTTTTAGGGCTGTAAATTTCCCAGATGATGTGCATATTTAAAGTGTGTGTAACTTTAATGCGAGTAAGTTCGTTATAATGTTGTTTAGGTTCTTGTTCTCAATTAACCCTTAGTTAACTCGTAAATATTAAAAGAAACATCCACCCGCTTCCCTTGTTCTCTCTCTCTCTCTCTCTCTCTCTCTCTCTCTCTCTCTCTCTCTCTCTCTGCCACCCTCTCTCTCCCTCTCTCTCACTGGAACGTTTCTCTCTGCACTTCTCTGTGTACTTTTCTTTCCTCGTATCTCCTCCCTTGCTGCCTCACCATCTCGCCTCTCACATGGTGGCTGAGTTAATGAGGCATGGGAAAGAAAGAAGAAGAGTGGTGCTGCTGACACATAATAAATGAGTCCTATGCTGATGGCCATCTTCTTGCCAGCGTGCTGCAAAGGCCGCCGTTCTAGTTGTGTAAAATCTGCGTTTTGTAGGCAGTCGTGCCCACGAGTAGTGTGCAGATTTTAATGTTATTAAGGATACCATTATTAAGTACGTGAAGATGTAATAATACATGTGAGATACCATAACGGAATTGAATCCAAAGTTCTGGATCGTTATCTTTACGGTACATCAGCTATCTCTGAAAAATTTCTAGCTATATACCTTTTTCGTAGCACCTTGTTTTATTTATAAACAAATAAAAACAAACCATTTACTCAAGAACGAAGAGTGTAATAATTTAACAATAACAATAAATCTTCGGAAAGCATGTAGGCCATTTTTAACTTAACAGTCGACCAAGATTACATGCATTCTGTGAGATAAGTGAAAAATATCTAATAATTACTTCTCGTCAATTCATTCTAACCTTTACTGGTGCATGCATGTGCAAAAAACTGTTTTTTACCTGATGTTACGTAGTATTTACGTCTCGTGCAGCATCAGGGAACAAAGAGAAAACTGTAACAGTTATTAAATCACAGGTTATTTATGACTCGGCTTGATTTGATTTTGCGAGGGAAGGCAAAATAGTTTTGGTCCAACCCGCCACTGCCCGCGCCGAAACTGAGTTTATTTTGCGGTATCGCTCCCTGTGTATCTCGTAAAGCCAACCAATGGCCTTAAACAGTGCTAGGAGTGCGTTTACCAGTTCTTTATTAGACACAATCTCTTAGGGTCTAGTTGTCCCGAATGTTGAGTGTAAACATCATGGCAGGTGATGAAGTTTGACCACATTGTGTTGTCGCACAAGTATGAAGTGCGCGCCACGTACTTTCGCCGCGCGCCGCCATGCACGCACGGCGCGGCGTTCTTACGACGTCAGCCACGAGCGCCCTCTGCTGCAACTCCGCTCGTGGCCACGACTGTTCCATCTGCCACTTGGAAATCAGACTTGGCTATTGGATAGGCACTAGGACTCATCAGTAGGCAGGCCTATCTCTAACTATGTATCAGCATTCTGCAGTCAAGAACTATGTAAAAGTTAAGTATTACTAAGTCTCTGTGAAATACATATCTCGTTCTAATATACTCTAGTGTTTCTAGTTTCTGCTGTTCCACTGGCTGGTCACCTGCGTACCTGCACACGCGTGCATCCTTTATTCTTGTGTCGGTCTCTTTCTACTCGGCCACCGACACCTAAGACAACCGGTGGAAGCGAGACACAAAAGTGGCGACAAGGCTGGGACACAAAAAAACATAAACAGCGAAAATGTAGTAAGCCATAAACTATTTCCACGTCATTATTTTGTGGGGATAGTCTGCGAGAAAATCTTTCGTAAAGGTTTGCAATTCTATGTGAAGTATATTGGAATTCGCAAACTGTTATTTTTGAGTAACCAATGTGAAAAACTGGAAATATTTGAATGTCGGCAGCTTGAAGACAAACACACAGTATGTACTTGTAGCACTTCTTCATTTTTTAATTTCAGTCAACAATTACGCGAAGCATTGAAGCATTGAAATGAGGGTTTCTTTTGCTACGAAATATTCAGGACACCGAAAATAGGATTTTATATTGTTAGGGATATACCATGATGAAACGTGTGGCTCGCTTCGAAACAGCTCCGAAAGTTTGCAGCTCCCAAAAGTAAGATAAGTGGCCACCCCTGTCATAGAACGTAAGTTCTGTCATGCATTGTTGAGTCACTTGTGAAGGTTGTACAGGACGACGAAGACATTTTTGAAATGCCTGTGTGTGTGTGTGTGTGTGTGTGTGTGTTTTGTAGGTTGAGTGCAAGCATGCGCGCATGCAGCTTTTCTCCTCCCGGATGTTCATAAAAGTTTTGCCACATTTTACCCTTACCTTACCGCTTCCGACATTACGTAATTTACCGCTCCAGGATATTACATCCTTTTGTATACGTCGTCGACAACGCGAAATATTTCGCGCAAACTGAATCTGGCGGCCCGTTTCGGCGCTGTCCACTTTAATTAGAACGCTACGGCTGTGGCGCCACTGCGGCTTAATTAATTCGTCGTGGGATTAGCGGTGGCGGTGGCGGTGGCGGTGGCGGCGCGATTGTGTTTTGTCTGGTAGCATGCGCCCAGTCTGCGGCGAGAAGCGGCGCAGTAAAACCAAAGTGGCGGGCGATGCTAGCGCCGCCCACCGCCCTACTTATGAACTAATTACCCCAGAGTGGAGCCTGCGATGGGCGGGGCTACTTGCCATCTTACCTCGCCAACAGTCTTCTCGTAACCCGTACCAAAGAGGACGACGGCGTGGCTAATATCAGACACGATCGTTTCCGAACTTCGATACATTTAAAAAAAAAAAAAAAAAAAAAAAAAAAAAAAGGTGGGGGGGGCCTCATATCGCGCGTGTTTCCTTACCAAGAGGGCGACAGCAGACAACTTTTTCGTAATATTAGATAACTACTAATACAAATCCACGGCCCTCCCTGCCATGACACACGGATGCTCGTCTTGGGGAACGGCATGTCCCACCAATATAAAAATGTTACAAATACTGCAAAACAAGTGCCTCCGACTCATTCTACGAGCCCCTAGATGGGCCATAACGAGAGAGTTGCATGACGAACTCCATATGGACACTATACAAGACTTTATAATCAAGCACACAAGGAACTTACTAAGCAAAGTAGAAATCCTGCGACCGACCACTAGGCACCTAGAATATACGGGCACGGTACACCCCGCGAGATGGCATCGTGTGAGAGTTCCACGTGCAATTATTGAAGATCCATCATAATAGGAGGTGCGGGACCTCCGATAATAAAGATGACCACCATCTGAGTAGGGCAAAAGAGCGACTGCTCAAAAGTCCTGCTAACGTAGAACTGTTGTTAAAATGATCAGTTGACTTGGCACACATGAAGTCCAGCTTTCAAAGAAGGCAGCACTTCTGAGAAGACATAAAAAAAAGATAACTACTATGATTCTGAAATGTACCAAGGTGGAATCACGTAGGATACGTATGACCTGAAGTGATGACTTAAGGACTTAGATTTAGATAATTATTGAAACATTTTCAATTATTTTTAGTAATTTCAAAGTTCAGTCATTTTTTATGATTTCAATGTCGTCGGTGATTGTAAATGCCATCTGATTCGACCGCTGCTAGTTGATACTAAGCCATAAAGGACAAACAATTATCATCATAAAAGCCATGAATCTTTTTAACAGAAAGCATGGCCAAAATTTCGTTTAATTTTCTCCATTATTCGTTGGGATTATAGATGATAAATCTGAAGGTGTATAGATATTATTTATTCAATTAGACGACAGTTTCGGTGTTACAATCGCACCATCTTCAGGCGCCCGTTATGAAACTGTCAGTACTAGCATATTTGGAAAGGGTTGCCGTTAACACCGGTAACCGTAAATTTTTTAGTCCATTCATGTCAAAAACCCAACGACCGGGGTTAACGGCAACCCTTTTCAAATGTGCTAGTACTGACAGTTGCACAACGGGCATCTCAAGATGGTGCTATTTAACACCAATACCGGTCGTGTACATGAATAAATAATATCTATACAGCTGTTGCTACTTTCTCCCGCCTTCACAATTTCGTTTGTATTTACGCCAAAAACTCGTGTATATCTTACGAGCATTTTCTGACAGATAACTTTCATAATTATTATATTGGTGTGGTGTGTGTTCTATCGGACATGTCCCAAAGAACAGACACCACACCAATATAGTAAGTATTTACACGCGAAGACGGCCTTAGCTTCACTTATTTCACAGCAGATGCAGTCATACGTTGGACCTCGCACGGGAATCCGTAATCGCGAGTGTAAGAGGGCATGGACGATAGGGGTGCTACATCCATAGCGTGTGACTCGTGGAAGTTTGAGAGGGGCGGGAGGTGATCACAGGTGGGCAAGTAGTTTAGGCGACCGCTGGCCCGAATCGGGAGACCCGGGTTCGAATCCCGGCCTGGCTCACATTTTCACTTGTCGCCATTGTTTAATTTCAATGCCCTAATGCAGTCAATCTCAATCCTTTCCTTCGTAATCCTTCTTCCTTCCCCTACTTTATCAATAATTTGCAAATTTTCATAATATAAAAGTTTTTGTAAAAGTCTTGTTTACTATCTTATTCCATTAATTTCGGTACTGTCAGTGCCCATTCATTAATAAAATCTTCCGGGCTGAGATGCCGTGGTCCATCTGTAAAATGTCTTTCTCCTGACGTTTCGTTGCCTACTGCGGGCAACCTCGGAGATGAGTTGATGACTGGCTGTTAGGCGCTGGTCGTCTTGCTTATGTAGAGAGCATAGAGGACACCAACACTTGTCACGTGCTGTCAACTATGAAGCTATTTCTGACCAGCGTCATATAGTTGCAATTATGTGGTGCTTTTGGATCTCTACAGCTTCTCTATACATGTGTGTATAATAATGGGAGGTCTTGGCTAGCATGTCCGTTTCACTCAATTTTATTTCATTATCACCGTCTGTAAAGACTTGTTGTGATACTCCTGATTTGTCAGAGTGTCCCAGTCGACAATCCCTTTCATGTTCCATTAAACGGGTATTAACACTTCTTTTTGTTGTTCCGAAATAAACCACGTGGCAGCTACAGGGAATTTTATACACTCCAAGCGTTAGAGGGTGGACATCTGGACATCTGGCAAACACGCCTACCACCCTGAGCCTCCGGTACACAGTTTGGCGGGAAACTGCAATCCCTGAGGCAGCCTAAAGATTGGCAGATAGTTGTCGTGTACGTCCATTTCGGTTTCATCTGGCAGTTAAGGCGAGATATCGGTCCTGCTGTTACCAGCCTGCGATGAACACCCCCTGTGTCTCGGAATTGCTTCCGAAGACTGGAAATAACACTTTGTGGCACATTCAAGGCTACTGAGACTTCGGTCTTTGTCTGGCCTGCTTCAAGGCGGCATAGTATTCTATCCTACAGAACAGGGTCCAAATGACGTCCTAGTGCCGTTATGTTGTCCCTTTTACCACGAGGATGCACTCAGCTCACTGTAACAGGATAAACATAACTGAGGAATTAGTGGTCTCGGGCACCGGCCATGTTCACCTGCAGTTACGCAGTTAATCAAATCGTGGAATACTACTTTCCTATACAGAGAGAAGACACATGGTTTGTAGGTAAATATTGAGTGTGATTATCGGAGAACGCTCACACTTGACACTTGACACTTGAGCACAACTCAAACATTGTTGGGAGTTAGTTTGGGTTGACCACTTACTTACAACGAACGCTGCTCGAATGTGAAGAAAAGGAGCACCAGTTCGAAATACTGTGACTGGTACCAAATGCCGAACGTAACAGAGAACACCTCCGATATCTTTGACAGTGCTATGTAACGCGGCTGCAGAATATGTAAATGGACCTACATCACATATAGCTTGTGACCAACACCTTTAGAGAGAGACCGCAATGATTTGTTGACATAGCGTATCTTGATTTTCCTCGAGATAGCAATATAATGAACGAGAATACGTTACGGAGTCAGCAGTTAGGACCCCGACGACTAAAATCAAGCAGTGTGTAGAGAAACCACTACATCCGTGACTGAGTCCATAAAAGTAGTTACAGACATAAACCTTCTCCAGAATCTCTTACACCAAATCATGTAGATAACACCAGTAAACTCAGTTGAATAATGGTTATTCAGACGCATGTATTGATACTGGAAATGTTCCTACACAAATAAAAGTAATAAATTAGAAATAAACATTTCAAAAAGAGCAGAAGAGATGCGTTAACTGCGTTACGAGAATTGTAGCAAAATCCCCAACTAAACAATCACTGTCGATGTACAGACACTAAGTCCATTTCGCGATCAACCAACACGAAACAATCGTCAGCTTAAAAAGTTCCGACAAAGCGGCCGTTCTCTGCGCAGGCTCTAACGCTGCCGCAAATTAATCACGTGAGCTATCCCGGCATATCCTCCTCCTTTCAAGACGAGACGTATAGTGTTGTTATAGCCCAAAGGAGCTCTCCTCACTATCAGTCCAAATATTTTAACACAGCAGTTCTCTGCCGTAGCCACTATATCAGTGGTAATTCGCTATAATCTTCAAAAGTAGCAGATTTCTTAACATGGAGGGTTTGTTTTGGTTAGACTTTGACCAATTCCATACTAACTTCACAATTTTACAATATTAAATAGTAAACACTGTCACCTCGGGACTATTTATCAGCAGTGCAAATAATGTAGGAAATAAATAAACAAGGCAGCCTTCATGATCTTGATCGTTCATACTACACAATATTAACGTAAAGTTACTGGGGAAATGGACAAATTTTCATTGAATAGGTACATGAACATGAGGAAAAAGAGCATATCGTACTGCTTGCGATTGCCGAATTACCGTGGAGGATACCATGCTATGACTATATTTCCAAAATAAATTGATGTTACGAGTGTAACAAATTCTTACATGAATATATAAATGTGTATTGCTTTCAAGATGATAGCTTGAAGTAATAAACTATCATCTAAGACACGGTTTGTTGTAATCGCATGACGCATTCAAAAGGTGATAATTTTAAGTTTAATTTTGCTGTATTACGATACTGTTAACAAAACTTTTGTAGATTTCAAGATTTAAAATAATATTGTTGATTCAGGAGATGCGCCTAATTTTTCTGGCATCGTAGATGCGTCAGAATTTATGGGAACAGAACACTGTGATTTATTATTTATTTCCAAGTTAAGAAAGTACATCTTTTAAGAAGATGCCAGAGCGTCCATTAAGACATTATGATCGAAGTATATTAAAAATACTTTAAAAAATCCAACATGCGTAATAAATGATTTTCGTTAACAGACAACAACTTTCAGTTCTTCATTAGTGCCATAATCAGGCTGTAAATAAATGGAACAAGTAATCAGCAGTAAAATCTATAAATCTCATTATAAATTGTATCATACAAAAAGTGAAGAATAAGCAAAAAAAAAAAAAAAAAAAAAAAAAGATAAATGAAAGTAGATGGTCCTGAATCAATGAAATGGCCCAATGAATGGCATACAATAAATTCAAGAATTTACTTAAACGGCGTAGAGATAAAATCACAGAAGGACCTAACTTCTACCAGGATTGGTGTTTGCTGGTGTGAGTGCTGCTTTTCATGGAATGGACTGGGTGCAACTTAACCGATAATTGGCTCAACATGGTTTTGTATGCCTACTTGGGGTTCATATGCAGCTACTTTTGGACTTATCGTTCATAAAGACGATGGGATTTTTGTGGGCGACAATGCGGCAAGACACCGTCCGCGACTGATTTAAAGAATATTCTGGACACTCAGACAGTCGACACGAATCATGCGGAAAATTTATTGAACACAGACGAGATGTTTATTTATGCACAATATCCTGCAGCGGTCAAACTATTTCAGTTATGGATTGCTGTAGAGACACCATGCTCAATATTTGTGCAGGGGGATTTCAACGAATTGTTATTAACGTCAAACCACATCGAGGTGCTTGACTTCGCCGTAGTTGGAGAATTGCTAAGACTGTGTGTTGATTTACTTCGTACCTAGGCAGCATTATGATTTTGGGTACAATGTGAGAGAACTGTAATATTTATTCAGTTTTTGCTAGTTTCTCCCGTCAGCAACCAACATAACTACTCGCAATTACAGTATGGTTCATAGTAAAACCGATAGAAAGTTTGTGCTTCTTTCTTTACATGTATATGTGAATGAATGATTGTATACGTGTACAAATTGAAATCAATGAATTAATGGTGTTTAACTGATATCATTAAATGTGCCTACAATCCTGACTGCCTACATTCATGAATGCATGTTGGAAGCGTGTGCACAGTATTTCTGTAACTACACCTTAACAGAATAGAATAAATGACTGCAAATCTGAATGATGAACACCTGTAGCTTGTCACTGAACAATGATAGTATTAAAGCCATCAAATTAATTTAAATCAAAACAGTGTGGCCCTGACAAGCGACGATTATAGACAACATAAATTTATTCTCTATCTGCAAAAGGCGACACTGCTCTCATAACACAATGGTGCAAGTTGCAAATAATTTTTAGTACAAATTTTTAATTTTAACTAAGATGTAGGTTCATTCAGCCAGTGGATTAAACAATAAATTTACTTTATCAGGTAGAAGCTATTAACTCGACCACCATGTTTAATTTTTAGGAATCACTTGTATTTTCGCGATGGGTGATGCAAAATTTATGATTAAATTTATTCTTATATAAGTTTCATTCAGATTCACACATAAAGCTTAAAATTGTGTCTGACTGTTAATGAAATGCTACGGTGCATTGGCCGAGCGCCCTAGGGCACCTTGCTGCAGAGTGCGAGATTGCTCCCCATCGGAGGTTCCAGTCCTCCCTCTGACATGAATGTGTGTGTGTGTGTGTGTGTGTGTGTGTGTGTGTGTGTGTGTGTGTGTGTGTGTGTGTGTTGTCCAGATATTAGTTTAAGTAATCTGTAAGCCTACCTAGAAACTAATAACTTTAGTAGTTAAATACGGTCCCATAGATTTAAAAACATTTGAACATATTTATTTAATTAATGAAATCCGGAAGGCACATTTATTCTTTCAGACTGAAATTTTAATTGTTTGAAAAGTGGCGAATCATTTTGAGACAGGCGATTAATTCATTTTACGACTCAATTGCAAGATAATTTCCTCATCATAAAAACTGATTATGGACCCTTTCATTGTTTGTCAATGGCTGTCTGAGAACACGTACAGGTGCAGGAAATAAAAAAATTTTTTTTAAAAAGAACTTCTCACCTCTTCCTTGTATTTATCATAAAATCATCTTACTATGTCACCAATTCGCATAAATCAAATATGAAAAACAAATTAATACATCCTGTGTCATACCATTTCCAACTCATCAAACACACTTTTCGCTACCACATTATTTACTCGACTGCCAAGGATTGCTTAGCCATGCTAACGATGCTCGACAAAACTAAGGAATCTCTCAGACAGATATTCCAGTACTATCCCATCCAGAATTCACATATTATACTCCTAACAGAAACTTATCATTACCTCCTGGCTTCTCCGGCTAGAATTTTGCGGAGTAAAGCTGGTTGTTATACTGATTTGATTTTCAAAATTCGTCCCCGGAAAAATCGAAACACAGTGGGGAAAAATGAATAGCTGCTTTCACACTTGCTATAAAACGGTGGAATGTTGATATATTCGTAGAAATTAATATATAAAATGAAAATAGTTTATTTGTTTTAGTGTAGTGCTATCACTAAATGCTTGAAAGCATCCCCAAGTTTAGTCAGTCGTGTTGACAAAATCCATTAACCTATTTGAGGAAAGCTTTTAGCTCTCTCTGTCGGTACCGAAAGGAAAGGTCAATGAATGTCAGCGGTTCGATCGCTCTGGCTAAGTACTGCAATGTCTACGAGGCCGTCCTAAGGAGAATATAGTCTGACAGAAATATTACTTCGCTCACCTTGCATGACCTTAGAAATTAAAGACTACATCTGCAGAAGGCAGAGCACAGCAGAACTTCAAAATATTGCGGATAACGAGGACCAAAAAATAAACGCTGCACGTGAAAAGTTCATCACAGAAAAATAAGGATATTAATAATATAAATATCACTACTTGTGGTACTAGCGTAATCTAATTTCATTTGATGCATGGCACATAAGGTAGTTGGTAAGTAAATTAGTTGTAGTTCAAATCCACAAATGCAGCAAGATAATTATACGTGACAGGACAACAGGCGTATAACTTTATTCTTCATCAACGAGACGATATTCTTTAGTGTGTGACAGTGAGTCAGTGTATTGTAGAAATATTGTACAGATGTTTCACTGACCTAAAAGGCGAAAATATACTGAAGATACTAAAAAAAGTTTGTGGAAATATTAAAGTACGTAAAACAACTACACATTCTGATGGAAAACATTAACAATGTAGTTAATAAAATCTGATAGCATTCACCAACAACCCGTCAACAGCCACAAAACTGGGATGTTATTCAGAGGAACAGTTATTTCATTTCGTCAATCTACGTTTTCTGGAAGGTGCTAAGTCAGACGCAATGAGTAATGAGGAAAAAAAATTATAGTTACCTGGCATGTTACGCCAATGGAGAGGCATCTGTTTAAATGTTATACACCTTTTTTAGGTTGTTAAGCGAAGATCTCTGATAAAATGTATTTTCCTTGCATGATTTCAATGATTGAAATCATCATCTTCAGACTGGTTTACAAAATGTTCACTTAGGAGTTCACTGGCTTTGCTGAAATACAAAATTTACATATTGATTGGCAGTCCATCTTGTATGATTCCAACAAATCTGTTACTTTATTTGATGGCTCCAAAGGAACGTGTCAAAACATGGCATCTCAAGGTGCTGCGTGCACTGTAGCACAACGGAAGAGCCCCACAAAAGCAGATGGACATGTAATAACTGCCAGGTGCCCTTACGCGTATCTGCAAACAGGAACTGTTTGTTTTGGCACCGTCAGAAGTAACGTCATGTAGCGGTCAGTGGCTCCATTTGAAACCACCCTGTATTTGTTCAGTTAATGTTTTTTCACCTGATTTTTACGTTTTTCTGTCTCATTGTGAGAATAATAATACAATAAAAATAAATAAACAAATAAAATAATTTTTTTCTTTTGCCCTTGAGATAGTTAACAAATATCTATTTAGTTTAATTTCAACATTTTATAGTTAATGCCTAGGCGAGATCACAAGGAAACTATTAGGCACTCTAGCCTTTAAAACATCCATAATTTTGATTAAGTAGATATAATACCTATAATCATGACCGCAAATTTATTAATAGTGATGACCGGTTTCAACTCATTTCCAACTTCGGATCAGTTTATGTGTTTGTTAATAGCTAAATGTTCAAATGTTCGTAAACTTATGGGATTTAACTGCTTGGTCATTAGTCCCTAGGACTACAAAGTAAAGTGTTGCTTGAGTTTGTAAGGATGTTTACTTGAGGCATCTGCCGTTTTTCCTACTTCTTATCATTTGCCATTGTGTCAGGATACCGATACATCTGTGGGCTGTGAGTTGTACTCAACCTAGGAGAAGGCCGACAGTAAAACAGTGGTTTAATCGATTTATTGAAATTGTAAGGTAACCCTTAAGGTAAGCGTTACATTATAACGAGGAATGATCTTCATTTTGAAAAATATTATTCGTTTGAACCTGTTTATAGTGAATATGTAGTAATTAACTTCATATGTGATTTAGTTAATTATCGTGATGCAGAATGTATCTAGGTAACTTAACTGTGAACATTTTCTGTCATTTATTTATTATCTGTATTGTAATTATTTATGTATATATTATTTTATTTTATTTGTACTTTGCATGTTTTCTATATGAGTGTGATTACTTGTTATGTTTAATTTGTAAATGTAAAATATTTCTCTGTGAACATTTATCGATATGGCTCCTCAGGTCAGAGACTTTATCGTATAGCAGCGCTCCTCTGTGGGAGAGCAGGCAAGCAGCAGTATCTGCCTCCCCGTGACGTAGATCAGACGTTCGTACGCGTCCGCGGAGTCTCAAACAATATAAGTAATAAAGTTAAAACAAAATGAAAGTTCTAATTTGTTATAAGTGCAACGATATGAAAATTTATGTGAAACCAGTGAATATAAGTGAAGTAAGAATTGATCTTAATGAAACATTTATTCGTTCGTTCTGCTGAGGCAGAAATTCGTTACGCTTTCGGTAACCGTCCCAGACGTCCGAAACGCGGTAGCGTGTTCGCGGACGCTAACGGTCGTGATTAATTACGCGATTCGCGAAGCATCACGGTGAACTGCTAGCAAGCTGCCAAAGGAGGAGCCACCATCAAAACGATTTCTGTATGAATGTATGCACCATTTTATATGACTGCAGAGTACCACGTCGCTGGATTGATAAATAAGATAAGTTAAATGCTATTGGTTGTAATTTACTGTGAATGCATGTTTAAGTTTTGTTAAAATACAAGAACATTAGACAGTACTTTTGCAATCTTATTTGAACAACTAATTAACCTCTCATGATTAGTATGAGAATCCTCAATAATGCATGAATAATATTTCTACACAATTTTACAATCAAGTGAGTGTCATTAATTGTTAGAGACTGTGATAATCATTCAGTTAAGACAATTTTGCTAAAATTGATGGTAGAAGATAAGAGACAGTTGAATTAATGAATAATTTTTGTATTTCGTTTTGCACTGAGTTCAACAATAATAGCCACCGCCACATCTATCCTATAAAGAACCAAACTCGTACTAATGTCGTATGCATAGCATTAATTAAGACTGATTACTTGAATTTCCTATTTGCTTGAGTGAATTAATTTTATCAGATACTGACTTTAGTGGTTGGACTGCACCCACTTGCCAATCACTTGATGTTAAAAATCCAACTATTCATAATTTTCTAAATTATCATTACAATTAGCGTACTAATTGAGTCGTACGCATTGCACAGACGGAGTAAGTTAATTTCTGATATCTGCGTGTGCACAGTGTCTGTAGGAGATTTTGTAAGGAAAGGAAAGGTGAGTGATCTTTTCAAATGTTTGTCAGATAGGGCCATAGTATTTGTTAATTACGCTAATTGTCTTGCTTAATATTTTCAAAATTTAACTACACCACTTGCATTAATCACGAGTTTAACGTAACCAACCACGAAATTAAGGTCAGGTTTGTTATGTTGCTCAAACATTACAACAACAGCCACCACAGTTAATAACACGTAAATCAAAATTTATATTTTCTTACGTCCACTCGCAGTTTTCTTTAATAAAATTAAACACCATTCTCCTATTCTATATAATTTTAAAATTTTTTCTTTCCTTACAAAATATTCTTACAACCAGAATGCTAGTGGAGAGTGTGCACGTAGTGTCACGCACCGCGCCGGCGGTTCGCTGACGTAGCCGCTGACTCCGCTCTGCCCCACTGGAGGCGGGTACTGCAAACTCAGCTCGCTGGCTGCAGCTTACGTAAGCCCAGCGGAGTCCGCACCAAGTGACGTCGCCTCTGCCCTTGCCGTGCGCAGTGTCGCGCTTGGCCGCGCCGACCTCGTAGCCGGCCGACGATCGTAGAATGGGGCTGTGGCCAAGGCGTTGAACCCCGGTCGCCTTTCGCCTCCAGCTGTTGCTCCGCCCTTGGACAGGTCACGAGAGCGCTCCTAGTACGGCCGCGCCTTTGCGTACGTACTGCGCTCTCGGGTCAGTGTTGTGCTACTTGCTACCGCCTTGCTGTGCCCGGTGCTGGTTCGATGCCCAGCAGCACCCCGTTGAGGTCTAGGTCCCGCTGCTCGCCGTCCCCGTAGACTCTAGACCAGGGGTGGGCACGAGAGCTGCTCGCGCGGCTGCCCGCGAGCAGCGAGAGCCGCGAGGGCAGCGCTGAGCGGCCTTGAGAGCCAGCAGTGCGGGTAGCAGGGCTGTGCGCTGTGGCTGGCCGCTTGCTGATGCACAGTGCACGGATAGGGGGCAACTGTGCAGCTGTGAGGGGGGCTGAAATACTTACTGCACGTACAAAACACATGAGGTCGTTTCAAGCTGATGCGGCTGCCGTAAAAAGGGCACCGGTACAACCATATCTGTCACAGCATGTTTGAGTGGGAAGTAAGTGTTAATAGTGCTCACCCGAAAATTGTGTATCCTGTACCATACAACGGTTGCTAATGTAAGGATGAAACACAGTTTCGAACCACTGTAAAACCTACTTTCGTGGCCACAAATAGGACATAGACGTAAAGAATGAAGAAAAGACTCTTTTATTCTAAACTTTACGTTATGTTTTTACAGAATTGTGTAGATTTTTTAAAAACAAAATGTAACAAAACTAAACTTTCTGCAACTAAAAACTTGCTTCATTACAATGACGAGAAACTGGGTGGTCGGTCAGAAGGTAACAATTATTAAGGTTCATTACATCCTTAGGAAAGGATGAAAACTGACACCATTCTGAAGTGGGGAAAAATTCCAGAACTCAAGACCTGAGAGCAATGGAAAAAGTTCCCTGCCTATGTCAGTGGTACCACAACGAAGTTGTCGTGGTACGATAAAGAACTTCCACAAAATAACCAAATAAGTACATGGGAAAATTTGAAAGCTAAAGGAAAATAAAATATCCTTGCTGTGGGAAGCAAATCCTAGGAACTATTAAGATAAGCATAATTTATCAAGTGTAAAACAGAAACCTTCTCCCTGGAGGAAGTAAAAGCGATAACTAAACTCCTATGATATATAGAAAACATAAAGGGGAAGAAACTCTGTAATCGCAAAGCCTATCGGTTTCCTGTCAAGATAAACAACAAGGTGACATACACATAAAACAATTGTCATTTTAGAGGAGAGGTACTACGAACAAAACAGAAATAAGCATTAATTGACATCATTCTGGATTTATTTAAAATGATTTTGAACCAACATCTCGAAGTTATCGAGAACGAGTGGTTCCGCGTGGTGTAGTGAGGTGCGCGGCTAGTCGAGCATGAGTGGGGGGCACTGCTGGCTGGCGGAGTGGGGGGGGGGAGCCGCGAGTAGGCCGCGTGAGCCGCTGAGAGCGCTCGCGCTCGCGAAACGGCATTTGCCCAGCCCTGCTCTAGACTCTACTTCCCGCCAGGGAAGCCGAGTAGACCGCAGCGACCCAGGCGCCGCATTCCAGAACTCGCAACCTGCGCCCAACTCAACTAAAGATTAACATCAGCAGCGACGAGTGGCACAGTCCGGGCGGCAGGTATCTGCCCAGCCGTTGCTGACACTCTCTCTCAAGCCGTGGCTGACTCCCTGACTCCGCCACTCAGCCTAGCCTGGTTTTTCTTCCAATATTTATATGCCGGAGTTGACCCCGTTGGTTTGCGTTTCATCGATGTAGGCTTGCTGACTTGCTACACGTGATCGAGTCCAATTTTTCGGTCATGTAGACTGTGGTTGCTTCTTCCCTTAAGCAACACCGTTGTTCAGAGTTGTTGCGTAGCACGCGCGGCTACTGGCACACTTGCGATACTTGAAGTTTGCTTTGAGCTACGTAATTTTGCTGAGCGTCCGACCCACTCTGCTTCGCGACACTGCCGGCTTAGGCCATCGTAACACTTCCCTGTTCGACCGCCGAAGTCCGCCCACCACTTGTTCGATTTATTACATTACATTAAATGTCTAAACTTTTCATTGTCCCGTACACTCCTCCACACTAAGGACAACACACACACACACTCGAACCTCCTACGGCGAACAACCCCGCTCTCCGCAGCGAGGCGCCTTAGACTGCTCAGCTACTCCACCGTGGCTGTCAATAACTGTATCTGCCAACGGGCAGTATAAACTTACTTTCATCAAATTAGAACTTATAAATGCCAAAAAAGGCGGTACAGCATTTGAAGAAAACCAAATTGGTTGTTATACATATATGACACGTGACATATGCTAATATAATGATAATATACGACCATACAACCTGGAAGATTCAACAGTAACTATTTCAGCTGGTCGTGAAAGCCTTCACTGCATAATAACACATCATACATGCAGTACATGGACACTATACACACCTAATATGATTTCAACCTCAAAGTTACAAACACATTTTCACATACTACGCACAATTAACGAAAGCAATATACACTGAAAATCCAAAGAAATTGGCACACCTGCATAACGTCATGTAGAGGCCCCACGATCACGTAGAAGTGCCGCAACGAAGCGTGGCATGGACTGGACTAATGTCTAAAGTAGTGCTGGAGTGAATTGACACCTTGCATCCTGTAGGACTGTCAGTAAATCCGTAAGAGTATGACGGGATGGAGATCACTCCTGAACAACATATTGCAAGGAACCCAAGATATGTCCAATAACGTTTACGTCTGGGAAGTTTGGTGGCCATCGGAAATGTTTAAACTCATAATCGTGTTTCTGGAACAACTATGCTGCAATTGTGGACGTGTGGAGTGTCGCATTGTCCTGCAGGATTTTCTGAAGTCAGTCGAAAAGTTCAATGGATGCAGGTGACCAGCTATGATGTGTACGTATCTAGACGTATCGGGGGTACCGCTCCGTGGATGATACTTTCATGAAATTGAATCACATCGAAGAGATATTGAGTAGTTTGTTGGTGCACCTAAATAGTAAAAAAGGTAAAGCAGTCAACAATCCGAAGATTGGTTTGAACACCACGGTGCTTTACTAGGCATGGTCCTGTTTGGAGGTGGTATGCCGTTGCCTTCCTCCGACCTTCGAACTGACTTACCCAGCCAGTTATAGGGGGACCTACAGTTTAACGTGGATTCCGAACCACGGTGCTACTCGGCATTTTTCACATCAGCAACACTGCGAGAGGTGAAATAAGTGGAAAGTTACAGATAAAAATCCCAGGACCTGGCAGGGATCGAACCCGGGACCTTCGGATTTGTAGTCTGTCACTCTACCACTGTGCTACGGAGCCGCACACCTAAATAGTATTATTTAGGTGTGTAATAGTATTATTTACAATTGAGAAAGAGAGAAACGGACAATTAATGTTTATGGATTTATCATTTATGAAGCGGGGAGATCGGACCTTAAGACATAAGGTAAACAGGAAAGATACACACATTGATCGTTACCTCCATAAGCGTCCCGTTCACCCCGTAACAGATGCGGACACTCTTGCTGTGGAATCGGCAACATCGAGACTGGACCATAAATGAATGGAGAGATGTGCTCTTCACAGATCAACCCCGCTTCAGTTTACAAAAAGATATCCGTCGCTCATTAGTCTGGAGAGAACCTGGTAGCCGATACGGCCAGAGGAACATCCTGGAAGGTAACCAGTACGGTGATAGTTGCCTCATGATACTGGGGGATGGAGTTATAATGTGGAATAGCCGTACGGACCTGCACATATTCCTTGGTGGTCAAAGGAAAACTGTTAGCCCTCAGAGATACAGGAATAAGGTTCTGCGACCAAATATTCAACTCAGAGGTGTGTTTGGTCCAGACGTCCTGTTTATGGACGATACCGCCGTTCACATCGCGCTGCTCTGATGGATCAATTTCTTGAAGAGCAAGATATTCATCACTAGGACTGCCAATCGAGGTCTACAGATACAAGTCCTGTAGAACATGCGTGGGATGCATTAGGGAGGTGAAATGCATCACGGCAGCCTCCACCAACGACCCTCCAAAACCTGGGCATTTTTCTTTAGGATGAATGGGCTTGATTGTCAAGAGAGCTCTTAGATTATATGGTAGACAGCATGCCACGTCGCTTCTATGAATGTGTGGGCATTAAGAGTTACCATACACCCTATTAACACCTTTTTTCGAGTGGATTACAATTCCAAATTTTGTTAGTGTCGGCTTGAGGTGTAATGTAGCTAGTTTGATACTTGGTGTGTGAATAAGCTTGAGTTGTTTAAGCAGTCCATCTTTAATTTTGATAGAGAGGTATGTATTCGCTTCGTGATCATGCTTAACTTTTCATCGTCTTTATATACTACGTTTCTTTTGTTCTCCTTTAGTTTACTCAGACGGAAAGCCAAAAAAACGGTATTGGTACGCGTATGCAAACACAGAGATATGTAAACACACGGCACTTTAATCGGCAAATCTTATATATATTTGCTTTCGTATGGCATCAATTTCTGGGGTAATTTATCATTGAGTAAAAAAGTATTCATTGCACAAAAGCGTATAATCAGAATAATTGCTGGTGCCCATCCAAGATCACCCTGCAGACACTTATTTAAAGAGCTAGGGATCTTCACAATATATATATATATATATATATATATATATATATATATATATATATATATACACTTATGAAATTTCACCGAATTCAAAAGCAAAAGCGGTGTACATAACTGCAACACCAGGAGAAAGAATGACATTCACTATTTAAGGTTAAATCTAGCTTTGGCACAGAAAGGGGTGAATTATGCTGCCACAGAAGTCTTTGGTCACAAACCAAACAGCATCAAAAACCTGACAGATAGCAAACTAGCATTTAAAAATAATTAAAAAGAATTTCTAAATGGCAACTCCTTCTACACTATAGATAAATTTTTAGATATAAATTAGAAAATCTGAAAAAAAAAATTAAAAAATAAATAACATTAAAAATATATTAAAAAATAAAATAAAATAAAAATAAATTGTGTCATGTAATATGTAGTACAAAGTAATAATTTGTAAAGACACCTTTCATTACCCTGACACGTTCCACATCATTACGAAGTGTCGTATTCATGATCTATGGAACAAGTACTAATCTAATCAACAGGCCGCTGAGGCAAGCGTTAAATCGTTACTGCTGCAACAATAACATGTTATCACCATTTAAGTGAGTTTCAACGTGATGTTGTAGTCGGCGCACGAGATATGGGACACAGCATCTCAGAGGTATCGATGAAGCGGCGATTTTCAAGAGTGCACTGTGAATATCGGAAATCCAATAAAACATCAAACCCTCCAGAAAAAATGGCCGAAGAACGGAACCAGGAACCAAGAACGTGTCACGATATTCGTTCAATGTGACAGAAGTGCAACCATTCTGCAAACTGGTGCGGATTTCATTCTTGGGCCATCTACAAGTGTCAGCGTGCGAACCATTCAACGAAACATCATCGATATGGGCTTCGAAGCCGAAGGACTACCAGTGTACCCAAGCTAAGAGCACGATACAAAGCTTTACGCCTCGCATGGGATTGGCATATTGGAAATGGTGACAAGCTCATGAATCTGTGGACACTTCAAGTGAACGGGAGGGTGTCCAAGCTGGTGGATGCTCTGTAATGGTGTTGGGCGTGGTACAGTTGGAGTTACATGGGGTCCCTGATACTTCTAGGTACGACTAACAGGTGACACGTACGTACGCGTTCTGGATGATCACCTGCATCCACTCATGTCCATGGGCTTGGGCACTACGAGCAGGACAACGTGACACCCTTTACGTCCAGAATTGCTACAGAGTGGTTCCAAGAACACTCTTCTGAGCTTAAACTGCTCCGCTGGCCA
The DNA here is from genome assembly GCA_026315105.1 of Locusta migratoria. Lineage (NCBI taxonomy): Eukaryota > Metazoa > Arthropoda > Insecta > Orthoptera > Acrididae > Locusta > Locusta migratoria. The sequence goes on along the minus strand of CM048746.1, from coordinate 191,937,275 downwards.
CCAGAATCTCCAGACATGTACATTGTTTGAGCATGACTGGGTTGCCTTGACCTCCACCTCCCCCCCTACCGTACGCTTACTGTTTAATGGACAACTCTAGAGGATGCATGGTGTCAGTTCCCTCCAGCACTACTTCAGACAGTAGTCCAGTACATGATACGTCGTGTTGCGGTCCTGCGGCGTGCTCGTGGGGGCCCTACACAACGTTTGGCAGGTGTTCCAGTTACTTTAGCTCTTCCGTGTATGTAAAGGAAATGGTGTTTTTCTTACTGTATAGTGTTTGAAGTGAATGGCAATGGACACACTGGAACAATTCCTGCCTTTAACCTTGGGCTAAAGTGATATAAATATCAATGTAAATAGAAATTAACAAACCCTGAGACTGTTTTCGTCTCGAGCATGTCGAAGACATTAAAGATAAAGGTGAGGCAATGAATTAAAATTTGTAATGCGGCCGGGATTCTAACCAGGACTCCACGCCTACCAGGCAGACGTCTGAACACTAGACCATAGCACCACTAGCGAGGTGTTATTCCGCTGCATGGAGAGCCTTAGCAGTAGTGGCAATTTTCTATGGAACACAGAAGCTGAATTAAACTGTGTGACGTGGAGGGAAGTCGTACTTAGACTATTCCGAGACAACTTAGTCGCTAGTGGTGCGGCGGGCTAGGTGTAAGAAGTCTGTCTAGTAAGCATGGAGGTCAGGGTTCGATTCCCGGCCGAATCACATATTTTAATTTATTGCTTCACCTTCATCTTTAATGTTTATTTCACAGTTCAACACTTCTACAAAATGCGCGGTACTTGGCAAAGTGCGAAACGTTCACCAAGACAACGTGACTGACAGAATAGTCCGGTTCTGACCGCAGATAAACTAAGTCCCCACTGGTGTGGTCTGTCTTGTGTTGGTTGTCGTCGGGAGGCAGGAGGCGTCCTGTTGGTGAGATGTCCAGGATCGGAAGAACACTGCCTTCTTGTCATAGCCGTTATGCATATATATCTCCTTTACTTCCGTCATCAGACTAAATTTTGCTACCCAAATAACAAAACTGACCAACTACTTTTATTGTCGCATTACCTAATCTAATTCCTTCAGCATTGCCTGATTTTGTTACACTGCATTCCATTATCCTTTCTTACTCTTCTTTAAGTTTATCTTATATCCACATATCAAGATACTGTCTATTCGATTTAATTGCTCCTCCAGGCCTTTTTCTGTCTCTGGCAGAATTAATATGTCATCAACTAACCATAAACATTTATTTTTTCTTCCTGAACTTTATTTCCTTATGTCTAGTAAATCGCTGTCGTAATACGTTGGTCGTTGAGGGAGGGGGGGGGGGGGGGGTTCCTTGTCACTGTAGGAAGTTGTTGCACCATAGAGCAACCAGCCCAGTGCACGTCAGTATATAATGTAAAACATAAAATAATATAAAATTATGTAGTTCCTTATTAACATTATTTTTAAATTGAATAGATCGTTGCACATCGTTTTCTGATAAATAAAACGATTAATAAAAGCAAAGCCTGAAGACCGTTTCCAGGTATCAATTGATAATTGATAGCAAACTGGTCACGTTGCCATTATTAATTGTTGATCAATTAGAGCAAAAACTTATGCACTTCTTTACAAATTGACCGTAGTAGGACATTCCTTAATGAGTGTAATGTTTCTCTGAAATGACAAACGGTCGTTATACAAAATGTTCTTCTGTGTCGAAAATCATGTAAAGACAAAAAAAAAAAAAAAAAAAAAAAAAAAAAAAAAAAAAAAATCACAACAGAAATTCATTCTATAAAACAGAGGTCGACAAGTAATCTTAGATGGGGTCCGGATACTTTTGAAAATTTTTGTCAAGGTCCAGATGTTAAATCACGAATTAAAATGGATAGTCCATCTTTTATTGAAAAAGTCCAGAAACAGGTCATGCGTTATACAACCTATTTTTTAATTTAATTTTCACTAAGGAAGTTTGAAATACAATGAAATGTTAAAGAACTCCATGGTAAAAATTACATTTGTGGTCTTGAGCAGGTTCTTAAAGTTAGGTTCAGGTGTGCAGCAGTTACACGACTAGTGTCTTCAACGTGGGCGATCGTTAGTCTTGGGCGAAAATTAATCTCCAAGAAATTAATTTTTGAAAATGAAATTCCACAAATATACAGTATGTGGAGCGAAACATTGCAGTCAGGTAAATCGCTATTTTTTGGCAATTTTTGTATTTTGCTGCGACATGCTGACTCCAAAAGTCTTCACTGGATAAACTCCTATACGTTTGCAACGAAATGGCTCGCTGCAAGTCTAGTATTTCCATTCGGATTAAAGGTTTTGAAAGGTGGAACACATCCGCAACCATATCAGTCCATTCTGCTACAGGAGAAACCTCAAAAGGTAATTTTAAGAATCGTGACAACTTGTATATATCTTTGAATCTTACTGCAATTTTCTTATTAAGATCTGCCAAGAAATTAATAATATGAAAATGTATAATTCATGATTATTTTTATGTTCAAAAATTGTTGCAAAATGAAGAAATTCTCGACTTAAAACGTCTCTTTCAAAGAATCAGTTTGCGACGGAATGATGATACACTTTGAACGAAACCACATATTAATTTCCCATTTCCTTGTAGCTTGGTGTTGCTATCTACAGAAAAAAATTCTTTTTAATAATTGGAGAATGTACCTGAAACTTTGAACTTATTTTTGGTGATCCAGTTTTTGGCTTTCCGCGGCCCGGACCGGGACCGCCGTCCGCCAGCTGCCAACCGCTGCTATAAAATATAATACGTTACAACATTTTTACAACAAAATAGTATCAACAGAAAAAAATTACATTCGTTGGTTTTGAGATCTCTTAAACAGTAGCTTTATGCCTGGAGGAAGGAGTCGCAGGGTGTTTCACTAAGTGTGTTTACCTCTGTAACTTATAAAATAATAGGTGACGGGAAATTGTAATGCGGTAGGTCAACTCAAGAAATGTTACACTTCCTGCAGAGCTATGAACATAGTTCATTGTATCATTTTCCAAAGAATTACACCACAAATACATAATTTTTAAATGGTTTTACTATCGTGCATTGGATTCGTTGAAACCACCTGCGTCCAAATCAATTTAAACTACATTCCTATCACTGTTAGTTTGGGAGCTACAGCCCTTCAAAGTTTAGTAGGCGGAGGCTAACTGGCTGGTGGTCATGAGACAGTGGGCCGTGCCCCATGGGTTAGTCACTCGGCCATTCAGCTACGCTATCGCAGCCTCCGCCCCTAAACTTTGAAGGGTTGTAGCTCCCAAAGTAACAGTGATAGGAATGTAGTTTAAATTTATTTGGACGCATCTGGTTTAAACGAATCCAATGCACGATAGAAAAAGCTATTGTTCCATTTACAAAATTATATCTTTGTAGTGTAACTCTTTGGAAAATGATACAATAAACTATGTTCATAGCTCCGCAGAAAGTGTAACATTTCTTGTGTTGACCTACCGCATTAAAATTTCCCGTCACCTATTATTTTATAAGTTACAGAGGGAGGCAAACACACTTAGTGAAACACCCTATATATATATATATATATATATATATATATATATATATATATATATTGGAAGCGAAGTCACGTATTGAAAAAGGTGAAAAGGTTGGGAAAGACTGCTTTAAAGAACTGCCATCATATGACATAATTAACCACTTAGACTATTTACAAAAAAACAAGCGAATACATGTGTTGCAGTCTGCAAATGGTCCGATGGAGCCATTGCCAGGAACACGAGTGTGATTTGAAGGCTACGTAAATGTAGAACACCGGATATGGACTCCTCATTTCAAAGAGAGTCTCATTGGAATCTTCATTTGTCTCGCACAGGTTCGTACAAAAGGCCAAGTTGGTTTCTGTGCGGATTCTCCGAGACACAACAAGAAGTGTTTCGCCTGCAAGAGCCTCGGCCATTAAACAGTATCACACGAAAAGGAGGACGCGGAGTGCATACAAACGGGCCCACTCTCGCTGATTGAAGGAGCGGGCGCGGCGCCGACGCGGCCACACACAGAAATGAAGCGTGCAGCGCCGGTGGCGGCCTTCTCTCTGTCGGGGAAGAGGCGGCGGGCACGCGAGCTGCGGGGGAGGAAATTGCGGCGGATGGGGCGGGGGTGCACAGGGTATCGGCCGCGTCGTTAACCGATTGCCCGTTCTCGGCTGGCGCTTTCAGAAAATGGCGGTCACGTGACTCCGAGAACAAGTCCGGCAGGTACGATTCTAAGGAGACTAACGATGTTGCCACGCAAACCACTTCGTCGTTTCTTATGTTTCCAGTTTCTGTTATGTTCGTTAGAATGTTGAGTGCAGTAAAGTGTGCCAAAAAATCTGTGATATCATAATTATATAAATACGCTAACACTAGAATTGTGGTACAGATTACTAATTTATTCGTACAAAAAGGCCAATGAAAGTTACATAATTCGAAAGATTGTTTGTCGTAGATTTCACGAATATAAATATTGTGTGTGTATTTAGCCATTAAAATTGGTAAAAAAGGAAGTAGAAATTTCCCTATCTACAGCTTGGATCAAGTTCTACATTCTCCAACAATCAGCTCACTGATTGGCTATTCGCCTCGACCAAAGACGCTGTAATGCAGCGCATCTGCAGTATTAAAATAAGTGAATATCGAAACATGGAGTGCTCCCAACTCAGTTTTTTGTGCCGTTCAAATGGTTCATTTTCGCAGTGATTAAGAGTGGTTAAAGGAAATGGATATTTTCATATGAATACCGATATAAACGATGATGCGCCGGCAGAGGCATCTAGCGGTGCTCGGTTGAAACTACGAAGTCGGGAATACCGATATGAATGATGATGCGCCGGGAGAGGCATGTAGCGGTGCACGGGTGGAACTACGAAGTCGACATGTTGTCAGCTCTGGAATTCTGAATATCGTAGTATCGAAATAACATTATTTCTTGGCGTTGTACAAATATACGAACACCTAAATTGTAGTTCCATTTCAAATATTCGGCTAATGAAAGTTATATAATTCGAAAATGGCATGAGAAGTATACACTTCCATTTTTATTTGTTGTTATTGTGTCAGGCATTTTCCTTAACACGTAAAAGATACCGTTTCATACCTCCCACTGTCGGCTAAATTTTACCAAATTTCCCAGCGGCCTCCTATAATAATATTGGCAACAGATGCTGAATAGTGAGAATCCTGTGAGTCTTCATTTTAGCCAATCGCTTGACAACGCTGATGTTTTCTCATGGAATCTTCGCTTTACGAGGGCAATTATTTTTACTGAGCGGACGAAGGTACATACAAGAACCTGTCAACCATAAAGCATGAACAGCATTATTTATTTACTTCATGGTCTGTACGATACACTAATAAGAGTGATTCTATGTGGTTCGAACAAATAGGCAAAGATTTTCTATCGAGTTGTTGATGTGGCCAACATAAACGCGAGGCCGCTGACATGATACGTTAAATTTTACCCCCAGTGACCATTGTAAACACAATTGATCGATTTTCGACCACGTAAGAACGTAATGGCTGCCGGGGCTCTTCACCTACAATATCTGACGGCACACGCCGTGGATGGCCGGCCGCGGTGGCCGCGGGCACTGAGGCGCTTCAGTCACGGTCTGCACGGCCACTACGGTCGGGGGTTCGAATCCCCCCTCGGGCATGGATATTTGTGTCGTCCTAGTTCGTAAGTAGTTCATAAGTAGTTTGTAAGGTTAGGGACTGATGACCCCGTAGTTAAGTCCCATAAGCTTTACAAACATTTGAACATTTGATTGACGCCGTGGATGCTTCAGTGGCATCGTGTCGGCACTCGCCGAGCATCAGCAACATGTCAACCTAAGCGTTGTTCGTGTATGCCATCGTCATCCGATGTCAGTAACTGTGGTATATTGAGCCCCGGTTGTTTGTGTGGCTCCAACTGTCGGGTATACGGCCGTGTGCCGCGATATTCGGCAGTCTAACAGCGCATCGAGGAAGCTTCTCGCTCCTTGACACCGGTGATGTTACAACTTGGCCGCACTACATTTAGAAGGCGCATTGCATTATGCGCAGCGTTTGTGGTACCTGCCCCTGAAACTTTGAAGGGTTGTCGCTCCCAGACTAAAAGTGATGGTAATGTAGTTTAAATTGATTTGCACGCGGCTGGTTCAACGAATCCAATGCACGATAGAAGAAACGATTGTTCCATTTAAAAAAATATATATCTTTGTGCTGTAACTCTTTGGAAAATGATACAATAAACTATTTCATAGCTCCGCAGAAAGTGTAACATTTCTTGTATTGACCTACCGCATTAAAATTTACCGTCACCTATTACTTTATAAGTTACAGAGACAAACACACTTAGTGAAACACCCTGTATATATGTTGTCTGTATGTCCTCTGTGTGTTCATAAACCATATTGATAGATTCTGCTGTCGGTTCTTGGTGAAACATTTCAAATTAAATAACTGATCACTAGTTATCGCCTTGTTTCACGAAACTTTATTTTTACGACCTAGGTTTCGGGTTATGAGCCCATTTTTAAGTACTTTACTGATTCCAAAGTTGTTAAACCAGAAAAGACAAACCAGTATGATAATATAGGCCTCTGATTATCGATTTTAAAATTGGAAGAAATTACTTTTACCATGTAATTTAGGGACTATTACACTTGCATTACCTTATTAGAATAACCTTGGAATAAGGTAATGCAAGTGTAATAGTTCCTAAATTGCAAGGTAAAAGTAATTTCTTCCAATATTAAAATCGATAATCAGTGGCTTGTAGTATCATAATTGTTTGTCTTCACTGGTGTAACAACTATGAAATCAGTAAAATAATTGAAAATGGGCTCATAACCCGAAACCTAGATCGTAAAAAAATAAAGTTTTGTGAAACAAGGCAATAACAAGTGTTCATAAACCATTCATTAGATTGCAATGAAACTTTGGTGATCTGTCCACCGTACGCCCACGAAGGTTCCTGTACCAAACACAAAATATCAGGACACATAGCTCAGGCGATATGACGTCATAAATAATGAGACGCCACCGCGTGAGAATACCATGATTTATGCGTCAGTTATTGGAAAATGGGAGTAGTTAGGGACCTGCAACAAAGTATGCATGTAATTTCGGACGGTTATAAGGCGTTTTGTAACTGACGATTCCCACCAAACAAAATGATGAAACGAAAAGTAGTCTACCGCTCACAACAGTTTCGCTGTAGATACCGTAAAACTGTCGTATCAGGCATTACCTTGTGTTTTATATGAATAAATTCGAAAAAAATAAAAACTACCTGAGCTACACCGACAAATGCTACAACTGTTTTAATTATTGGTACTTACGTGTACTTGGTAAAACTTCAAAGTCGATTTTCTCAAGTATTTTTTGAGTTTCGTGGAATGGCTTTGGCTGATAGTTATTTAATTTCTGTACTTCACGTACCATAAATATCAAGAAATTCTAAAATCCATGTGGCCTCCTTGTAAGATTTTGTTGTGGTCTTCAGTCCGGAGACTGGTTTGAAGCAGCTCTCCACTCTACTCTATGCTAAGCAAGCCTTTTCATCTCCTCATCAGAACGACAACCCACATCCACTTGAATCTGCTTACTATACGCGTCTCTTGGTCTCCCTCTGCGGTATTTATCCCACACACTTCCCTCCATAGCCAGAGCTAATTCCGCGATGTCTAAGAATGTGTCCTACCAATCGATTCCTTCTTTTAGTCAGGGTATGCCAAAATTCCTTTTCGCGCCAATTCTGTTCAGTACCTCTTCATTAGTTATGCGATCTACCCACCTAATCTTCAAAATTCTTCTGTAGCACCATATTTCAAAACTCTCTGTTCTCTTCCTGTCTCAATTACTTAACATCCAACTTTCACTCCCGTGCCGTTCAGAAAAGACTTTCTTACACCTAGACTAATATTCGATGTTAGCAAATGACTCTTTTTCAAAAATGCTTTTCTTCTCATTGAAATACTGCGTTTTATATCCTCTGTACTGCGACCATCGCATGCTATTTTACTACTCAAGTAACAAAACTCATCTACCACCTTCATTGTTTCGTTACCCAATCGAATTCCTTCAGCATCGCCTGATTTTCTAAGACCGCATTTAATTATTTTTGTTTTGATCTTGTTAATGTTCATTTTATACGCTCTCTTCAACACACTGTCCATTCCATTCAACTGCTCTTCCACGTCCTTTGTTGTCTCTGACAGAATTACAATGTCATCAGCAAAACGCAGTGTTTTTATTTCTTCCCCCCGAACTTTAATCCCTATTCCAATTTTTTCCTTGCTTTCCTTCACCACCTGCTCGATGTACAAATTGAATAACATCGGAGAAAGGCTACAATTCTGTCTTACTCCCTTCCCAACTAATGCTTCCCTTCCATGCCCTTCGAGTCTAAAAACTGCGGTCTGGCTTTTGTACAAGTTGTAAATAATTCTCCTGTCCCTGTATTTTACCCCTGCTGACTTCAGAATTTGAAAGAGTGTATTTCATTGTCAAATGCTTTCTCCAAATCTACAAAAGCTAAATATGTAGATTTGTCTTTCCTTAATCTATCTTCTAAGATAAGACGTAAAGTGAGTATTGCCTCCAGGGGTTCCTACGTTTCTCCTGAATCCAAACTGATCTTCCCCGAGGTCAGCTTCTACTAGCTTTTCCATTGTCCTGTAGATAATTCGTGTTAAAATTTTGCAACCATGACTTATCAAACTGATGGTTATGTAATTTTCACACCTGTATGCGTCTGATTTCTTTGGAATGGGGATTATTACATTTTTCTTAAAGTCTGAGGGTATTTTGCCTGTCACATACATCTTATACACCAGTTCAAATAGTTTTATTGTTTGTTAAGCTTATGGGACTTAACTACGGGGTCATCAGTCCCTAAACTTACAAACTACTTATGAACTACCTACGAACTAGGACGGCACAAATATCCATGCCCGAGGGGGGATTCGAACCCCCGACCGTAGTGGCCGTGCTGACCGTGACTGGAGCGCCTCAGTTACCTGGGCCACCGCGGACGGCTCAAATAGTTTTGTCATGGCGGGCTCTCCCAGAGACTTTAGTAGTTCTGAGGGTATGTCATCTACCCCCGGGGCTTTGTTCCGACCTAGGTGTTTCAGGGCTCTGTCAAATTCATCTCTCAGTATAGTATCTCCTATTTCATATTGATCTACTTCCTCTTCCCTTCCTACAACTTTGTCTCTAACTTCATTTCGTTTGTAGAGCTGCTGTATGTACTCTTTCCACTTTTCAGCTTTCCCTTCTTTGCTGAGAACTAGTTTCCCATCTGAGTTCTTGATATTCGTAGAGTTGTTTTTCTTGTCCCCAAATGTCTCTTATTTTCCTGTAGGCACTATCTACTTTTCCGCTTCTTGTACATTCTTCTACAGATTTGCATTTGGCTTCTAGCCACTCCTGCTTAGCCGTTTTGCTCTTTCTGTCAATCTCATTTCTTAGTCTTCTGTACTCCATTTTGCCTGTTTCATTTACTGCATTTTAATATTTTCTCCTTTCATCAATTAAATTAAAGATAAGACACGAATAAATACATGTACATCCCACTAATACCCCTTTTTTCGACGGACGATCAAGGATGGGCTCACCAAAGAATTTATTAATACTAGCTCCTGGACAAGTATCAAGAAATATTGTTCATAGTCACGTTTTGATTTAATGTTTTACATTATTTGAATTTTATTACTTTTATTTCCTTGGCTAATGCAGTTATAATTTTCTACATTAAGCATATTTCTTTTAGAGTTTCATAATTTCTAACTGTTTTCATGATACATGAAGATGAATTTTTTTCCGAATTTTATTTTCGTTTATAAGACTGGTAAAATGCATATATACGAGGAAAATACCGGGTTTAGCAGCTAGTGCACTAATAAAAGTGAATAACACGTGAAGTAAAAATGCGAGCTGTGTTCAGTTCAGAGACACAGGGGAGTAAAAACCTGCGACTGCTTTCCGACAGTGCGTAGAACAGTCAGCGCTGCAGAATCAGTAAGGCAATTGTTTCACCGGCTATTCGCGTGTGGCAGAACGCGTCAAGGAGTACATCGCTCTCTCCAGAAGCGGAAGCCGTTGATTCAGCGATCAGGCCATCGACCGACACCTCACGTGAAATCTTAGACTGTCAAACGTGACCATCTCGAAGCCAATAACCTAGTGTATTGACCTCCAAAGCAACGTGACGATCGATCTTTCTGGGAACTGTACAACGTGACAGCGGAAGACAACGACCTCAAAGGCGTTAACCTCCAGCCAAGTCTATGAAATAAATACCACAGCCAAGGACACGCCGCCAGAATGATATAGAGGGAGGAAGAGAGTTGAGAGTTAGTAGTGACAGTAGCAGCGTTAGCAGCATCAGAAACAGTAGCAGAAATTGGAGTTTGAGTCATGGCCAGCCACCAGCAGTGATAGTTGAAGTAGAAGATAGTACATGGAAAAATCTGGTAGCCAGTAAAAGCGTTAGGAAAGGCGATCAAGAACAACAGAAGTACTCACCCAGGAGACTGGCCAGAACGAAAGGACGCGGTCTGGTCGTGAAAGTCACCAATGATCTCCGCCAAAGGTTCTGCCACTCGAAAACTTGCAGACCGAAGGCCGTTGATTCGACTCCAGGGCAAGGGCGCAGCGGCTCCACGCCGCGCCGCAACCTCTGGTCGAATCAGAACACTTACGGACGGAGAAGATGGGAAAATTACACATCACGGCCACGAAGTAATTGCACAGGATTTACGTCCTGCTAACGCACAGTACTAGCTTAGATGGTGAGCGCTGTTCAAACTGACGAGCAAGAAGCAGATATGCCGCCGGCGTATCGAGAGATCCAAGGTCGACGCTGATTGCTGCCACGCGCCTTGCTTCCGCCGCCAACACTCGCTAAGCCATCTGGTTCACAGTAAGAATAATGTACGGTTTAATTGTTTAATAAATGCGTTCAACATTGTGCTAGAAAAAATAGACCGGGAATTTATGAAAACTGGCACCATTGGAATACCATTAGACAACACGTCAGTGACTCGACAGGCTTATGCGGATGATGTAATCCTAATCAGTGGCAGTAGGGAAGAGCTGAGAAGAATGGCAACCTCGTACTGCCAGATTTCCAGTAAAGCAGGCTTACACGTCAGTGAAGACAAGACGCAATACATGGCCCTAAGCAAGTCGGTTAGTGATGGGGACCCGCTCACGGTGGACAATCTCCGATTCAAAAGGGCGAGTCTTTTCAGATATCTTGGTAGCCTCTTTAGTATCCAAACCTCTGTGAAATTGAAATAAATGCAAGAATTTCTGGAGACAATTGAGCATACTTTAGCTTTCAGGACGTGCTAGAGAATAGGTTCCTGACAAGAAGTTTCAAGACTAGGTTGTATCAAAGTATGATTATGCCAGTGGTTATGTACGGTTGTGAAAGCCTCATCCTCAAAAGAACAGATGAATAGAAACTACTGGTTTTCGAACAAAAAATCCTCCGAAAAAATCTATGGTCCTGCGATAGATCCACAAACAGGAGGTGGAGAATTCGAAAAAAAAAAAAAAAAAAAAATTGAAAGAGCTTTACGCACAGCCGGACATTATAAAAAGAATGAAGAGAAGAAGGTTGACCTGGGCTGAATGTGGTGTCGCACAAGTACAAAGTGCGCGCCACCTACTTTCGCCGCGCGCCGCCATGCACGCACGGCGCGGCGTTCTCACGACGACAGCCACGAGCGCCCTCTGCGACAACTCCGCTCGTGGCCACGACTGAAGGACATCGTCCACTTGGGACTGAGTTAGTAACCAGTAAAGACTTCGGAATCCGATAGGCACCAGTGAAGACTTTGCTATCGTACAGGCACTAGGCAGGCCTCTAACAACTATGTATCAACATTCTGCAGTACTATGTAAAAGTTAAGTATTGTTAGATTCTGTGCAATATATATCTCTTTCTAATTTACTCGAGTGTTTATAGTTTCTGGCTGCTCCCCTCCGTACCTGCACCAGCGTGCTGTCTTTGTTCCTGTGTCGGTCTCGTTCCACTCGGCCACCGACACCTACGACGAGGCTGGGACACAAAAGCGACGTCGAAGTTGGGACACAAAACTGAACATGTAGCAAGGGTGAGCGAAGGGAGGATACCCCACGGCTTGTTGCTGGGAACGGTAGCTGGAAGGAGGTACCGGAGGCGAACACGGACAAGGTGGAAAGACAATGTTGACAGAGACACCGAGGACCTGAGACTAGGAGCGCGTGATTGGTTGCAAGAGGCTCGCGACCGGGAGCGATGGAGGAGGAGTGTAGAGCAGACATATGGTGACTAAGGCCAAGCCACGGATAAGAAGAAGTTTTGTGTAAATGCTGTTTCATTTACGCCTCATACCCGAGACAAGGAAAAGATTTCGCAACCAACATTTTTATAATATTCCTTGTAAAATGCTATCCTGATAATAAAGTGTTAATTTGTAGTTAAAGCTTGCCACCCTGACAATAGTGCAATGCATTTCTAGCTGATGTTAAGTGTTCAATCTTTAGAAAAGCGATAGGGTTACTGAATTAGTTATCAGAACACCTCTTCAAGAAATAAGCTTACATTTTGATCTCGATTATCACTTCTTTTTCAAAGAAGCTTGTACACACATGTTAAGAAAAAAAAATACAGAACATTTTGAAAGACTAGAGGTAGGATGTTGTGGAGAAATTATTAGAATGTTAACCACGTCGACCTTCGGGTTTCAGATCAATATCAATATATCGGTTCACAGTGTGATCTCCTGTTGTTAACGTTTGTGCATAATCTGTTATTATGTGACGTACGACGTAAAGTGAAATAATGTTTACACGCTGCAACTTGTGTAAGCGAAACACGCCACCAAAGAATTCCAACATTAATGTTGGTGATTGTAACAGTGAAACATTATTTCTGTTGTTGTAATCTATCTATATTTTTTTCTGTTTATAACGTATGAATAACTATTCATCCATCTTCTTCCAACGTTGAGTTTTGGAGGGTTAGGAGTTGGAAAATGTGATTTCCATACGTAAGAGTTACGTACTGATTGTTTCTGGAATCCATGCTATTTCAGTGGAATAAGGTGTGCAAGTGGTGTATATAATGAAATCGCCGTCGTAGACGTCATATTTCCTCACATTGGTGACGGAAGTGGGCATTAGTGGTATGAATTGCGCACCTAAACAAATTAAAAAATAGTTTTAACGATTTAATAAGAACAACAACAAAAAAAGCTTGATCTCAGGGAAGTAAAACAGCAAACCAATTATCCTCTCCCAGAAAATATCTATATCTATAAATGTGAAAGTCTGTTCGGTGTACGTTTATCACGTCTGAACCACAAGACATAAAGAGCTAAAAATTTGTACAGTTACTAATGTCTACCCGGGAAAGGCTTTAGGCATGGTTTTATGGGGATCAGATTATATATATATATATATATATATATATATATATATATATATATATATATGTGTGTGTGTGTGTGTGTGTGTGTGTTTATAGCGATATGAGAGATATTTAGTAATTTGAAGAATATAACACGAAATGAGGAAAATAATTACTTTTTGAAAATCATAGTTACTCTTTGAAAATGTGTTATTGGTTGCATTGTTGCTTGAGGGTTGATAATGATAAAAGGGTGGAGTATATTGGGATAGAAAGTTATCGTTGTATATAAAATTCTATGTGTGTGTGTGTTAATATTACGACCCGCAGCGAAAACTACAGAACGCAAACGAATGGTCTGTGTGTAATTGTTGTCCGAAGTCTCCCGTTGTACACCATAGCAGTTCCATGCCGATAGCTATAAGGGGGTGGAAGATATTGTGGTTGAAAGTCGTCAAATTATAAAAAAAATCAGACTGAAGGGCAGCGTGACGTTTGGGGCTCTATAGCAAGGAGGTAACATACAGCGAAACGTGATGCCACAGACCATATCTTTGGTCTGTGCATGCTACAATGTCTTCAGCTCTTTCTCTGTAAGGATAAGCATACGAATAAGGAAATGTAAGACTAAATAAATAGTGCAATGCTGAAAGATAGCTTATCTATCATAATCAACCAACAAGCGAGGGAAGCCGCGGGTTTAAGCTAGTATGCTATATTATTAACTGAGATCTGCTGCAGCAAAGCTACCGCCTCGATCAAGCGTAAAATTCAAAGTCAATAATCACATTAGTTAAGGCAGGGGGGGGGGGGCGGATTTGACAGATATGTAGTAACCATTAATTCAGCATTCAAATACGCTGCCTCAGAGCAACTTACGTTATTATCGCAAACAGTGAGGAATAATTGCATGTAAGTAAATGCCGTCAGCCTATGGCCGAGCCACGGTGTGTAGGCCAGTTCCCGAATTTGAGCCCTGGCGGGCTTGGCTAGCACTCGAATGGGAAACTACCTGGGTCTGCCGAGTGCTGTCGGCAAGATGTACTCGGCCATTGTGAGGCCAACTGAGCTGCTTCATTGAGAAGTAGCGGCTCCGGTCTGTAAAACCGAGTGCGGGGCACTGACCACGTCCTCCTACATACAGCACGCGGTAACGCCTGCAGGTGGAGGATGACACAGCGGCCGGTCGGTACCTGTTGGGTACTCAAAGGCCTGTGAGGGACGTAGTTTTAGTTTAGTAAATGCCGTCAAAGGACGCAATACTGAGTGCAATGAAGTGATTTACAAACCCAGAAATAATATTCGGATAATCACTTCGATAAAATGCATGTGGATAAATAATATCTAAGTAAGAAAGTGACAGCGTTTTCACGTAGAATTTTAGTAATGTGTAAATGTGCTACGTGTTTTAAATATCATAATGAATTGTTCTCAAGTGTCTAAATGCTTAAAGGAAAACTTCAATAGATGACGTCGTAGGATTCACTTATACAGACAGTGGGTATTATAGGAACTAATTCCTTTCTTAATTATTCACACTTTAATTTGATCAGACTGTGTGAGATTGGTGTTCGGTTTTGAGTACCAGTAACGAAGATAGTTTGTGTAAACTTGCCATAGCACACTAGTGCACCTTTCGCTAATCAATTACTTCACTTAGGTTAATGAAAGAAATGGGTTTTTACCTGAACATCAGTTAGTTAATTTCAAGCAGTACTTGTTCAGTTTTAGTAAAGGTTCAGTCACCATTAAGTAGATTTTCTGACCTATAACTAGAGAGATGGCTGCCAAGGAAGGGAAGAAGGCGAACTTGCACTCCGTGTGCACACCGGGTGGAGTCATTCCAGAGGTGGAACGGGTCCTCCCGGATGCCATGACGGGTACGGGGTGCAGCCAACTGCAGGTGGTGGCTCACGTAGGTACCAATGATGTGTGTTGCTTCGGATCTGAAGAGATTCTCTCAGCTTTTGAGCGGCTATCTGAAGTGGTAAATACTGCCTGTCTTGCTTGGCAAGATGAAAACAGAGCTCACCATTTGCAGCATAGTTGACAGGACCGACTGTGGACCTCTAGTACAGAACCGAGTGGACGGTCTGAATCAGAGGCTCAGGCGGTTTTGCGACCGTGTAGGATGCAGATTCCTTGACTTGCGCCATCGGGTGCTGGGTTCCGGGTTTCGCTGAACAGGCCAGGAGTCCATTACACGCAGGAAGCAGCTACACGGGTAGCGGGGGCTGTGTGGCGTGGATTGGGCGGTTTTTTTTAGGATAGATGGCCTCTGTGAAAAACAAAATGGGCAATCTCAAAGGGTGCAGGTGGATCACAGGAGAAATGTAGATCTAGGAACTATCGGTATAACAGTTGTAAATTGTCGTAGCTGTGTCGGGAAAGTACCAGAACTTCAAGAGTTAATAGAAAGCATCCAGACACACATCATTGTAGGCAGTGAAAGTTGGCTCAAGCTGGAAATAAGTTCAGCAGAAGTATTTGCAAAATATGTAACTGTGTTCAGAAAGGATAGATTAAACAAAATAGGTAGAGGCGTGTTTGTCGCCGTCAAAAGTAGTATTTCGTGTAGCGAAGTTGAAGTTTATAGTTCCTGTGAGCTATTATGGGTAGAGGTTGTACCGGAAAATCGTAAGAAGTTAATAATTGGTTCCTTTTACCGGCCTCCCGACTCTAACGATACAATAGCAGAAAGGTTCAAAGAAAACCTAAGTCTAATTAATAAAACGTACCCGACTCACACGATAATAGTAGGCGGTAATTTTAATTTACCCTCAATCTGTTGGCGAAATTAAATTTCCAAATCAAGAGGTACGCATAAAACATCGTGTGAAATTGTACTCAACGCATTCTCTGAGAATTACTTAGTTCACGAGCCAACTGGAATTGTAAATGGATGTCAAAACACATAACGAGCATCAAAACGGATACAGGTATTAGTGAACACAGAGCTGTCGTAGCAAGATTGAATATTGAAAGTCCCAAAGTTACCAAAACTAGACGAAAAGTACATTTGTTCAGGAAAGCGTATAGAAATAAAATAAATTGCTTCTTGAAAGACAGCTTCCACTCGTTTCTAACACTTAAGTCTAAAGTCTAAAAAACATTGCCATCTGAGTAACCTAAGCATACCTTTATTTACAGTAGATGTTCAAAATGATGTTCCGCTATGGAAAGAGCGGCCTGCCATCTCTTGAACACACTTGCGAACACTTGATGAATTTTGGCTGGCAAAATCTGGGAAATGACTAGACGAATCCTGTCTTCCAACTCTTCGAGTGTATGGGGATTGCTTGCATACACCTTGTCTTTTAACATTCCCCAAAGATAAAAGTCACAGGGATTTAGATCTGGAGAACGAGGAGGCCAGTCATCAAAAACACTTCGTATTGCTGCCATAGAAGCATTGGAAATGTGTGGTCTTGCATTGTCCTGCATGAAATAACCGTACAGCCTTACGTTGGGTGAAAGTTCTTGAAAAAATGGATGCACCATATTGTTCACATACCTGTCAGAATTTATTGTTTCCTGAAAAAATCTTCAACTAGTCATTTCCCAAATTTCGGCAGCCGAAATTCGTCGAGTGTTGGCAAATGTGTACAAGATATGTCAAGCCGCTCTTTCCATAGAGGGACATAATATCTACTGTAAATAAAGGTAAGTTTAGGTTACTCAGATGGCAATGTTTTTTAGACTAACTCGGTGTATGCGCCCGCGGCAGAATAGAGTCCGAGAATCGGGCGCTGTCGTGGCCGGTGGATGCGGTGGCGGCTGCCGGGAGCCGTACTGCGCGAACCCCGTACGCCTGGCAGGCGTCTTTCGTGAGACACCCTGTAGTTATGAACTACCTTATACTAAATACAGCAGTAACATCCATGCCAGAGGGGGGGATTCGGCCTCGGACATTGGATCGAGCCTCAATGCGCTTGGGCACTCCACCACGGCACTTATGGTTAATATTTCATTGTTTATTTCTCAGTATTTGAAAATTTACGAGTATATGCTCAGATAGAAACTTTAAGAGGAAAGCTTAAATGTAGACTGAAAATAAAATTCGTGGTAAGTGCCAAAAATGAAAAACTTTATTTTATTGCATAAATGTGGGCTACATGCCTAACACTACACAGTAAAAAGCGGGTCATCTGTTATTCGATGTGAAATTAGTTCTAATGTTTCTCACAATAATGCCCGACTATCTATGTGTCACCTGTTGTGAAGTAAAATCTGAGCTATGTGCCAGTGGCCAGAGTTGCACATGCCGGCCGCGGTGGCCGAGGGGACTGAGGCGCTCCAGTCACGGTCTGCACGACCACTACGGTCGGGGCTTCGAATCCCCCCTCGGGCATGGATATTTGTGCCGTCCTAGTTCGTAAGTAGTTCATAAGTAATTTGTAAGTTTAGGGACTGATGACCCCGTAGTTAAGTCCCATAGACTTTACAAACATTTGAACTTTTTAGAGTTGCACATGAGCTTTTTTGTTACTGTTTGCGTTGAGGTTCCACCCTGTAGCAAGCAGTAACTAGTCATTTTGTGCTTTTTCTGCTATATAAATGGTAAATAAGCTTAGAGTCCTACAAGAACACCTGGAATGTGACAGTGCCTGAGAAACAACCTCTACCTGTTGCGGTAGGTTTAAATACCTCTATAACATCATAGACCTAGGTTGTCGTTTATTAATAGCTCAAAGTTGTATTCCTTCGGCTTTTAATGTCTGTTGTTTATATATGCATTTTTGTCCTGAGTGAAAAATAGTGAAAAACGGGGTGTTAGACGCAGTATTTACACTTCTAATGGCCTACTTTTATGTAGGTGTCATGCCGATGCCGATGCAGAAGCATTACCTTCAAACAAAATCTAAACATCTTCAATCAGTTTCATAAACTAGGCGATAATGTGAAGCAAAATTCGTATCTAATGGGAAACATAAGTACTAAACCTAGGCGACATGGGTCGTACACAGATTCGATAGAAAGTAGAATGCAGGCTAGTGTATTTCATACGATTCCTGATGGCAAAGGTGATCATAAAGAAGTGTGCAGGTAAACATTTATGGAAATCCATGGCATCACAAAGCGTAGGTTTGAAACATTGGTTAAATCGAAAAAGCGTGGTGACGTTACGTACGTTGAACGTAGGGGATATAAAACCAAAGAGAGGAAATACACAGCGTATAGTTGAACACACAGCAATTTTCCCCCAAGAGGTAAGTCATTACAGAAGGGCCAAAAGTTCACTTATGTATTTAAGCCAAGATTTGAATTATCATAGAATGTGTGACGCCTTTTTTGACCTTCATCCAGGTCACAAAGTCCAATACAGCTTTCAATTTACTTGAATTTTGGACATAGCCCAGTTTTTACAGTAGAGGGTATTGCACATAGCCCGGTTTTTACAGTAGTGGGTATGGCACACAGCCCTATTGTTATTTTTTATCAGGAAAATATTTTTCTTTTTTTCATAAAGATACAAATTGAATGGTCAATTCTACTGTAATAAGTCTTTAAAGATTAACGGTAGACACAAATTAAAGTGAAAAAAATTGCACATAAAGACAAACTGTTCATTTTAGGAGGTTCTTTGCGTTTTACTCAAAACATTTATTTTGGCACTTAGCACGGATTTTATAGTCAGTCTACAAATAGTCGTGAGTGGAACGTGTAGAAGTTCATATTCTTCCTTTTCACAAATATTTGGCTGACTGTTTAAGATATATGGCGATTTCCGAGTGTGTGGTCAGCAAGAGAGTATGAGCTTTATTGCTGTTCCTATCACTCGCAGCAATTTTAAGCTGTCCTCTTAGGCCCCTGCCTACTTAGAGGAGTAGGACTCAGGACTGTATTCCGAGGATGCAGAACATGGCAGTTTATTGCCCAAAATGTTCAAATGTTTGTAAAGCTTATGGGACTCAACTGCGGGGTCATCAGTCCCTAAACTTACAAACTACCTTATACTAAAGACGGCACAAACATTCATGTCCGAGGGGGGATTCGAACCCCGACGGGGAGCGGCCTCGCGCATCGCAGCATAGCGCCTCAATGCGCTCGGCCACTCCGCCGCGGCCAGTTTATTGCAATAATAATCATAAGTAAACGATAATTATCATCTAAATGGTTTTTAAATAGATGTGTGGAATGGGTTACATTTTACCTACGACAGTAATGGGTTAATGTACTAATGTTAGCAACGAAATGTTCGCCTTACGAGGATAATTAATTCATTGTACAAGTGGACATCCAAGAACCTGTGAACCATGGAACAGGAACAACAATAACTGTTTCATGTCAAACACAAAAGATTATTTCCGTCAATCGATGTGATTGGGTTTCCAACATCAGCACTCTGTGCCGCCGCCGCCATTATTAAGAATTTACCCTAAAGCTTACAATCTAATTCGATATTTGTGCCGTCCTTAGGATTAGCTTGTTCATAAGTAATTTGTAAGCTTAGGAACTGATGACCCCGTAGTTAGGTCCCATATGTTCTACAAACATTTGAACATTTGATTTGTGTAGCATCGCTTTGAAATAGCATTCTCTGACCTATAAGGTATAATATGAAAAAATTAACACATGCTATAATGAACAGCAGTGATTGCTACATTGAGTCAAAGATGATACTAGTACAGTGTTCTGCCATCCTATTGGTTCTCACTATCCTGAAATGCTATTGGTTATCGCTTTTTCTCACAGAGCTCTCTCTCTCTAACGATTACTGAATTAATAGCGCTGCATTTGAAGCGAGTGTCTGGTTTTTTTCTGTTTGCGAGAGTTGGTTCAACGTTTCCGTATCTGTGGCAGGCGATTAGATCGGATGTTCGAAATAAAACTGCACGGCGACGTCACTGAATGCTGTGTGTGCTGTGGTTTCATAGCCAAGAATTTTTGTTACGAATGTGTCAATACTTTTTACAATACAAAGTGATACATACATGTTGACTAATCCATCAACCGAGTTCCATGATTTGATTTAAAGCTATTAATCATTTTTTTCGACGTTCATCTGCAATGGAGATTCTTTTGAATGTGTTCTTACTTTCTACAAGACAGCCTCATCTATTCACGTTCACCGATCCACCTACCAAGCGCCATAATTTAATTTAAAAATACAGTGCTAATCACTGGAAACATTGATAATTTGCCATGAAAACTGCTGCGTGGTGAAAATTAGATATTTCATCAATTATTTTGCCTATATCTTATCTACTTTTTCTGAGACTGACTGTCGCAACATTTTCCCCTTTGTTCTACACACATTTTTTTCAATACCTGTAGTCCTCTAAATTCGCGATCCATAACATACCACAGACAGATTGACGTCATGGAGAGCATCTGAACAACATGTAGCGTCATCCTCAATGGAACAGGTGGTCCTGACCAATTGACAGTGCTATCGCCGAATCTCACACATCGGGAATTCTTAAAAAATGTTTGTTTGTAAATTTATCGGACCAAACTACGTGGTCATCAGTCCGTAGCCTACAAACTACTTAACCTAAGGTAAACTAACCTAAGGACAACACACACACCATGCCCCAGGGAGGACTCGAACCTCCCACGGCGAGCAACCCCGCGCTCCGCAGCGAGGCGCCTAAGACCGCTCGGCTACTCCACCGCGGCCGCGAATTCTTCCTCTGAAGTTGCGTCAAGTGGTTGGTGCATTAAATCTATATAGAAAAGGACGAATTCCTGTTCACTAGCGTCCAAGCTGCCTGTTTCCCTGTATATCAGCCATGAGGGCTCCTTGAGAAAGCGCGATTAAACTTCATGCGCCGTCAAGACGCATGCGGTCGTGACGTAGAACAATTACTACGTTTATTTCATGTGTTGTACGCTGGGTATGTCCTCAACACAATAAATACGAATTTACGATCACTGGATCGCAGGTAAACTTTCCCTAAACATGAAATGTACGCCTTATCTAAGTAAATATTCCGATGTGACTGTCTATTTAGTGAGTTTACGTAAAGTGGGCAATATTCACACAGGGTTTAAGCGAGATATCTTTATTTGGGCACAAAATCATGGCCCTTTGGCTTCAACCAGTGCCTCTTCTCAGTATAGGTAATGCCACCTCCATTTATTCTAACCTCCTTGGTTGCAAGTTAGCCACACATTTCACATAAAAAACTAAAGGACAAGTGGAAAGGAAATTTGAACATCAAATCTTCCGTCGCACAAATCCTAGCATGATACATATACACAATAAAGTAAAATAACTGACCTAAAACAATTTTTCAGGAAATCACTTTGGAGAGTAGATGAACAAGGCCGAAAGGTTCAAATTCCACCAAAAAAATTACATTTTTTTTAAAAACACGTACCACGTATAGGTCTTAATACAACAAGCAGTTAGGACAAAAGATCAGTTTTTCCGATTTAACACAGCTAGTAAGTCAATTTCGCCAATTCGGTCGTCAACTGCAGGACATGGCGATATTACAGTGCAAAGGATTAATTTTATTGTCGATACATACTGCCCAAAACAACGGTCAGTTTTAACCATTCTCTTACATCCAGCACCTAGCCAGTAATCTGAATGCAGGGCACATAAAATCCTACCAAGAAAGTCATCTGCGAAAGATTCTTCAGACTACAGGCCCATTATATCGCACCGTTAGTACTCACGGCATTATAAAACATAGTAACTGCGGCTGTAACTGCGTAACTGCTGATTTATTATCTTCTCATAGTGTATGTAATAGAATACAGCTAACTATACATGAAAAAATTGACGGCTACTTCGCTTCGTTACAGAAATATAAGACTTATAAACCCTCCCGAAGCACATTTTTCACGTTTAACAAAATGTACCAGAGTGTTTGATTATGAATGTCATCTTCTGCTACGTGTCCACCGTTGTGTGATACACCGCTCTCAGTTATTTACACAGAACCATGCTTGTTCTGAATCAAAGCCTTTTCTATTGTAGATAGCGTAGCTTGCGAGTTAATCGCTCCCATCTAGTTTCTGGAAAATCATTTCCGGACTCAATAATGCATACTCCCCGCGTCTGATTTCCCATTTCCGTGGCGTGGCAGCGAAATTAGCGCCGCGCAGTGTCTGTTTGCAGAATTAGCCGTTGCCGCGCCACTATTAAGCGCAAATTAATTGGCGCCGCTTGGTTGCAGTGTAATTGGTTACGCGTCAGAAGCGCTTTTGTGACCAACTGCAGGATTATTCTCCACGAGATTTTGATGCTATCTTCGTCTGAAGACGTATTTTTTCTTGATAAAAATGAAGTGAGGCTTCAGCATTAAAGTATGTTTTGTTTTGACTTCAACAAGTACGTATGTGCATTCGAAGTAATTGTCAGAAATATTCGCAAAAGTTTGTCGTAAAACAGACCACTGCGATTTTTATTTTTACAATTTTTAAAATCAAATTTTTCTTACTCCTTTCGCTACAGTTTTATTTATAGTTAGTTTAGCCAATAATGGGAAATGTTCTATATTGGAATCTTAATTTTCCACCTAATATTTAAGTTTCTTCGTTTAATTTTAGAGAGGACCCTCCTACACCCTGTTGTCTTATTGTTACAACATCTGTATCGTTAATCCCAGTGACTTCCTTTATTATTTAATCTTCTTTATTTTTTATTTTAGTTACACATTTTTCTTCAATTCTTAGGTGGCCGTCCCTTTTTTGACGTTAATTAATTCCGTATACCACAGACGCTGAAAGGATTGCCTAACCAGATAAGTACAGAGAACTCCAAATCAACAGGTAGGACAGGTAGGAGACTTTTCTAAACCTAATACTGGCGCTTGAAGACACATAATTTACAACTATAATTTCTCCACAGTTCATCACTAGACAACTTTCTTGCTGTATTTATGGATGCTACGTTGTAAACAACACTAATTTATAACCAACATATGATGTAATACTTCGTGATTCACAACGGGTAATATGAAATAAATGGTATTCTATCTTTAATTTCAATAAAGAGTAATGAATATATGCATTATGTGATAAACCTATGTTATAGACTGATACATTTCCATTATTACATTAGTCATAATACAAATGTTCAAATGCCTGTGTTGGAGACACTGGTGTAAGCGCCTCTTGGTATTAGCATGGACAGCTCTTAAGACTTCTGCTGATACTGAAGCGCAAGCATGTCGTACTCGTTCTTTCAACACATCTGGATTTTCCGATTCCGTATCGTAAATCCTGGATTTGATGTATCCCCATAATAAAAAATACAAGGGTCTTAAACCAGGCGACTTCGCTAGCCATTGAATGAAACCACCACGAATTTTTCATCAGCACCCATCGTGCTGAAACCAGTGCCTAACGACAAACTGAAGTGAGATGACTTCTAAGAGACTGCAAATACTGCCGACCAGTTAGTCTGGGAGGCAAATAAACTGCAGTGTATATAAGGAGTTCAAAATGTGAAATGACAATACACTATACTGGTGCATTATAGAAGTAATGAAATATAAAAAACAATAAGTTCATACAAAAGAGAAATTTATAGTTACTTACACTATTAGTACCTTTGATGTTCAATGAGAGAATGCTGTAACAATGAACATGAAGTCCAGAGATTATGCTAGAACTCGCAAAATGAGCTGTTAACATTGTTGTTGTTGTTGTGGTCTTCAGTCCGGAGACTGGTTTGATGCAGCTATCCACCCTACTCTATCCTGAGCTAGCCTCTTCATCTCTTCACAAGAACGGCAACCTACATCCACTTGAATTTGCTTACTATATTCATCTCTTGATCTTCCTCTGCGATTTTTACCCCCACACTCTTCCCTACAACGTGAAATTCACAATTCCTTGACGTCTAAGAATGTGTCCTACCAATCGATCCCTTCTTTTAGTTAAGGTACGGCAGAAATTCCTTTTCTCCCCAATTCTGTTCAGTACCTCCTCATTAGTTACGCGATCTACCCACGTAATTTTCAGCTTCTTCTGTAGCACTGTTTATCGTCCATGTTTCACTCCCATACAAAGCAACACTCCAGACAAATGCCTTCAGAAAGGACTTCCTTACGCTTAAATTAATATTAGATGTTAACAAATTTCTGTTTTTCAAAAACGCTTTTCATCCTAGTGCCATTCTGCATTTTATATCCTCTGTACTGCAACCATCATATGTTATTTTACTGCTCGAGTAACAAAACTCATTTACCACCTTTATTGATTCGTTACCTAATTTAATTTTTTTCAGCATGTTTTGCTCTTGTTAATGTTCATCTTATATGCTCCTTTTAACACGTCGTGGGGATAGAAAGAATACAGAAATAAGGTAATAATATGTAAGCGTCATAAATACAGTATTCTTAGAAGAAAATTGATTTTTAAGCTTGCAAAACCTGGATACTAACTGTCCAACGGAGTCAATAAAGTCGTTTAAAGTTAAGAACGATGACGCCGTAGCAAGTGGCGTCATGGAACGAAATATTTCGGCATTGACAGCTAGCGGAGATGTAGTAAGAATAGTAGATAGCTAGCTAATGTAAAGTAAGATTCCATTATACCATACCAAACAGTAAAGTGATTAACTAGGTGCAGCTATAAGAAGGTCTACAAAGAGGTAGAAGGCAGCAATTAATAAAAACTTTGTGTGGTAATGACAAATCTGTATTCATTGAAGTCAAGTAGCTTTCTGGAAGTGAATGGTGTAGAAGGTATAGATTTACTCCTTACGTAATTGGAACTGACTATGATGAAGTAAGAGGTCACATATTTTCTCAGCACAGAATATAATTTCCTGTTTCACCGTCACTTTTAAAAGAAAAGTTATACTTTGCTAATTTAAATATTATATTATAATCTATGACGTTCTGAACATTTATTAGAATATTAACTAAACACTCAGCAGGCTTTCCAGATTTTTGGTAATGTTTCCCAATTTATATCCATACCAATGTTGATCTGAGTGTTAGGTAAAACTATGATCTAAATTGATCAGTAACTGTTCAAAATTTTTAGAAATAACTTTTGCCTTGCGAAACATTCTTTAAATACGCGTGTAACATAGTAAGTCTGTGAAGAAATTTTTAAGAATTTTGTTAAAACATTTGGAGTAAATTGGTGAAGATTATTTCGAGATTTTTGGGAACAGCTACTTATTTTTTAATAGTGTAGATTACCTTTAATAATTTGCTGATATTATTAACTTATACTATTACTGAAAAAACTTTTCTGACAAAAAATAGAAATGTAGTAATAATAATAATAATAATAATAGTAATCTACCAAAACGCTGCTAATTACTGATATTTATTTGAATCCGACGGTCCCGTTTCGGCTTACATTAACATTTTGAAGTGAAGGTTATGTCTAGATGGCATGACATACATATGACACCTAGGCGTCTGTATATTTTGATTTTGTATTTTGACAGTTACAGCCAAGATGTCGTATGTTCACAAAGCATGTAAACGTCATAATGAGTTTAGTAAATATTAATTATTTAATTACTTAATTATATATTATTACATTTTTAATATTTTTTGTCCGAAATATTCGTAAAAATTCTGAAACTATAGGAGAGACTAAAGCGGATCGTGAAACACGATATTGAGATTTTTACAACCTTGTGTACTTCATATCGCCGCACCACCAACCGTGTTTGTGTAAAGCACTATCCCATGAATTTTTTCTCCTCAATGTACCGGGTGATCAAAAAGTCAGTATAAATTTGAAAACTTAATAAATCACGGAAAAAACGTAGATAGAGGTAAAAATTGACACACATTCTTGGAATGACATGGGGTTTTATTAGAACAAAGAAAAAAAAGTTCAAAAATGTAAGATGGCGCTTCATCTGATCAGAAAAGCAATAATTAGCATAACAAATTAACACAAAGCAAAGTTGATGTTCTTTACAGGAAATGCTGAATATCTCCACCATAATTCCTTAACAATAGCTGTAGTCGAGGAATAATGTTGTGAACAGCACTGTAAAGCATGTCCGGAGTTATGGTGCGGCTTTGGCGTCGGATATTGTCTTTCACCATCCCTAGAGATGCTGGTCGATCACGATACACTTGCGAGTTGAGGTAATCCTAAAGCCAATAACCACACGGACTGAGGTCTGGGAACCTGGGAGGCCAAGCATGACGAAAGTGGCGACTGAGCACACGATCATCACCAAACGACGCGCGCAAGAGCTCTTTTTATTTATTTATTTATTATTTCTAATAAAACCCCATGTCATTCCAAGCATGTGTGTCAATTTTTACCTGTTTATCTACATTATTCCGTGATTTATTAAGTTTTCAGATTTATACTCACTTTTTGATCACCCAGTATATCGCTCATGTAGTAAAACGATAACAGCAAATTAAACCCCTACTGCAGTAACTCTGATTTTGATATCCACTCCAGCACAAAGGGAGAAGGGGGATGTAGGCAGAGTGGGAGAGCGCGTTTAGGATCCTCATCCATGTTGTATACATATTTAGCAATTACGTCAGTGACAGTTCAAACTTCAAAACTTATTTTTCGGTGATTTTTTACGCGGTTTTTCCCGATATAGTACATGTCTTCATTTACGTGTGAGCCACTATGGACTACGATTATTTGAACTGTTTCTCCTTTCATTTCCTCCAGATTTCTCTCATCATTTTCCGATGTTTCTCTCTTCGGTCCATTGGTTCCAGTCTTTTTCTTCGGTTTTTCCTGGAAACATCTGGCATCCTTTAATTTCTTTCTGAATCGTAGTCTTTTCTCAATATCTTGTTAGCTAATTTGGAGCTCGTCCATGGGCCTTCCAACTTCTTCAACTTCTTTGTACCATGTATTATCCATTTATAATTTACTGAAGTAACAGAGCAGTCTTTTTGTCAGTCTGTTGGGATCCATCCTTTGTACGTAAGCGTAGAAAGCTATTCTTCTTTTCCTAATTACATCAGTGTTTTCTTCAATATTTGTATAGATTTCACTATTATGACGCATTCTATATTGTGTCTGCTCTTTAACTGGTCCCATGATTTTCCTTAATATTTTTCTTTCAGTAATTTGCAGGGATTCCATCATTGCCTTTTTGTTCAGACTCAAACATTCTGCTGCATAGGGTGCTTCTGGGCGAATTACTGAAGAGTTGTGAGTCAGCTTAGCGTTGATGGATATCGACATCTTATTACATACGTCCTTAGTGAGGTAGTATGCTGTTTTCAACTTATTAACTCTTGCTTTAATGGCTTCTTTCTCTGAAATATCTTGTTCGATTACTTCTCCTAGGTACCTGAACTAATTTCTTCTCTCAATTTTCCCATATTTAGTTACCATTATGTTTGGAGTTGTGTTAATGTTTGTCAGAAATTTGGTTTTCTCAAAGGAGATTTGTAAGCCTGCTTTTTCAGCTTGTTCTTTAAGCAATTCAATTTGTCTCATTGCTGTTTCTACTAAATCAGAAAAAATAGCTAAGTCGTCTGCAAATGCTAAACAGTCGACTTGTAGGTGGTGCCTTTTGTAACCTAATCTAACTCCCTCATTGATTTGGCTTTCTCTTAATGACGCTCTCCATTTCCTTATAACTTTTTCCAGGACACAATAAAAAAGCAGTGGGGAGAGACCATCTCCCTGCCTCACTCCAGTTTTAATCTCAAAACTTCTGGATATTTCACGTCTGAATTTCACTTTAGAGTTAGTGTTTGTTTATTTAATTAAAGCTGTGGTTTTATTGTCTAAGCCCAGTTGATTTAGTATTTCACAGTGACTTCCTATCAACCGTCGTCCCGGGCACGACGTTAAACTGCCCCCCCCCCCCAACCCAAGGTGTGGTGCGACCCGTGCTGAGGGGTGCGTGGCACATGGGTGGATGTGTCTCGAACGGAGCCTCGGGGATACCGGGCGACCTCCCTGAGTAAGTTGCCTGGCACCGCGCGGGGTTATCGTGGCGTGGACCACATAAATCCCCAAATCTCGTGGGACTAAGATGAACACGGAGAAAAAACATATTTTAAAAGAATCCGAGGGGCAATCTGAGACCTCAGACATCGGGATCAGGACCGATGGAGTGCACTCCTACTTCTCAGTCAGGGTCTAGACCTGAGCAAGAAGTGGGAACTGTATCAGAGAAGTTGGACCAGATTAGGATTAAGGCCTTGTCTGGGGCTCAGAGGAGGAAACTTCTCAAGGAACAGAAGCAATAGGAAGGAAAAGAATGGCTTCCTAAACATAAGTGGAGGGAATCAAAAGGGCTTGAGCCCAAGACCCCCAAAAATAAACTGCCTCAGGTCGAAGGGGATACACAGACCCCCTCGACGTCAAAGACAGATGGCAAGAGGGTTGGGGAGGAATCTACGACTCCCTCCTCTCTGGACAAGCGTGATCCTAAAAGGCTGAGGCAGGAAATAGGGGAAACAGACCTATAGTATTGCCGTCTCGGTCTTTAGAGTGGCGATTGTCCAAGAAGGATACCCACTGGTAAGCATTACCTCGCAGCAGGAGGAACTCGTGCAGATGGCCCTCTTTGAAGAGATTGGGGGGATGCTGGTCCAGGACCCAAATTCAGGAGGGTCTATCTAGATCGTGCTGCCCTCATTTTTGTCTGTGAGGGGGAGCACTCAGCAGAATGGCTTAAGTACAAGGTGCCCATGATATCCCCGTGGGAGGATGCAAAGCTGCTGGTCAAGACAGCAGCCGAACTCCTGAAGACCGCAAAGGTATCAATATGGGTACCAAAGATCCTTCAGGATGTCTCTCCAAAGACTCTGTTCGAGAAAATAAGGGTCCAGAACCCAAAAGTCTCGACAGAGGATTGGAGGGTAATTAACCAAAAGGTCGTTCCGGAAGGACGAACCCTGGTGGTGGAGGTCGGAGAGAAATCCCTGAAGGCATTGAGAGAGCAAGGCCTGAAACTGTTTTTAGGGTTCTCGCAGGTCTGCGTCAGGGTAATCAATGACCTTAAAGGCAATAATGGCAGCAAGATGGGGACTTGAAGTGCTGCAGATAAACCTGCAGCACAGTAAAGGGCCACTGCTGCCCTGAGCCGTCGCCTGGGGAGACAGGAGGTGGACGTGGCCCTGATACAAGAACCCTATTTATACAATGGGGGTGTATCGGGCCTCGGTGGTACTGGAGGTAAGCTGATTTATGCCAGAAATCTAAAAAACTGCAGAACATGCATTTATGTTAGAAATGGAATACCTTTCATACCAATGATGGATTTTTGTTCCAGGGACCTGGTGACCATCAGGATGCAGCAACGTGAGGAAGGTATCACGAGGGAAATTGTTTTGGCCTCAGCATACGTTCCTTAGGAAGACAGCTCTCCTCCTTCTTTGGAAGTGAGGAGACTGACGGAAGCCTGCCATCGGCAAGGTGACGAACTGTTGGTGGGATGTGATGCCAATGCCCAAAATCTATCATGGGGCAGCAAGGACACCAACAGTAGAGGTGAGCACCTTCTTGAATTTCTCCTATCTAACAACTTGGAGGTCCTGAATAGGGGTGATGAACCTACATTCACGAATAGTAGAAGGGAAGAAGTAATTGACATAACTTTTGGTTCCATGATGACGTCAAACAGTGGCATGTGGTCCTGGAGCCATCCTCATCAGATCACATGTATATTAAATTCAAGGTTGAAATGGGAACCAGACAAACCATGGCCTATTGGAATCCCAGGAAAATGGACTGGGAGACATATAGGAGAGACCTTGACTTCAGCCTATCGGAAATTAAAACTTCGATAAGGAATCCAGCATAGTTTGAGGAAGTAGCAGAGGCCGTAACCTCTACTATAGTGACATCATACCAGGACAACTGCTCAATCACCAAGAAGTGCACAAATAGGAGTGTGCATTGGTGGAATAATAACCTGCAAATGCAAAGGAAACCGGTACAAAGACTGTTTAACCTTGCGAGGTGCAAAGGACAATGGGCAAAGTATCGTGAGGCCCTTGTCAATTACAACCTTGCCATCAGACGGGCGAAGGAGGCATCCTGGAAGGTATTCTGTGAGGAAGTGGAGGGCACGGCTGCTCAAGCGAGACTTCATAAAATCCTCACTAGGGTACCAACTAATCCAGGAGGAACATTGAGGAAGGAGGATGGGGAGTATACAAAGACAGCACATGAAACGCTGTAACTGCCCCTCAAGACTCACTTTCCTCAATATACTCTGGGTGATATCTTAGACCAGAATGTGATTCCTGAGAGACAACGGTTCTCAGGTATTTGCAAAGAGGACTGGGATTTGGCCAAGGAGTGTGTCGATCTCAGTAAGGTCCGATGGGCGGTGGGAACATTTCAACCATTCAAGTCACTTGGCCCCGATGGAATCTTTCCAGCTCTCCTGCAACAAGTGGGAGAAAATCTTATTAGATTCCTATGCAGGTTATTCAGGGTTAGCCTAGCAGCAGGAATCATTCCCAATGCCTGAAGGGCAGTGAAGGTTGTCTTCATTCCTAAACCAGGGAGAATTGATCATACCAAGGCCAAGGATATGAGACCAATCAGCCTGTCCTCCTTCATTCTTAAGACATTGGAAAAGCTGGTTAATGTGCATGTTGGAGAAAGGAGGTTAAGTAGGGATCCTCTACATTCAAACCAACATGCATATCAGCCAGGTAAATCATGTGAGACAGCTCTTCACCAACTCGTTGGGAAGGTGGAGAAAGCACTACACCTTCAGGAAATAGCCCTCTGTATCTTCCTGGACATCGAGGGGGCTTTTAGCAACACGACCATCGATTCCATGGTTAGGGCAGGAGTGGTGCATGACCTAGGGACCACTACATGTAGGTGGACAAGGGCCATGCTCAGTGGAAGAAAGGTAGAGGCTACCATGATGAATGAAAAAATGGTAATCAACACCACTAGGGGTTGCCCGCAAGGACGAGTTCTTTCCCCTTTATTGTGGAATCTAGTGGTGAATGATCTCATTGGAGAATTAAACTCCAGGCAGTACTTTTGCCAAGGATACACAGATGATCTTGTCATAGTAATACTTGGCAATTTTGCTGGCACAGTCAAGAATATGGCACAAGGTGCGTTGGGCATTGTGCAAGACTGGTGCAGAAAACAGGATCTGGGGTTAGTCTTAAGAAGACTGTTGTTGTACCATTCACAAAGAAGCATATACAACATTCAAGTTGGATTCTAAAGCTTTTCGATGAAGCGCTACCTGTGAAGTGGACAGTAAAATATCTAGGGGTTACCCTAGATGAGAAACTGACATGGACCCCTCACATCAGGAATATTTGTCCAAGGCAAAAGGTACTCTTGTGAATAACAGGAGAGCTTGTGGCAAAAATTGGGGCCTGAGCCCCAAGGGTATGCACTGGATATACACCACAGTGATTAGACCCAGGATCACCTATGGGGCGGTCGTGTTGTTTAAGAAGGTATAACAGCAGGTTGCTGCTAAGGAGATTGGTAAGGTGCAGAGATTAGCCTGCTTAGTCATAACAGGCGGAATTAGCAGCACACCAACTGCTGGGATGGAAACCATGCTGGATATGCCCCTATTACACCTTTGGGTCAAGATGGAGGCAGCGGCTGGTGCATACAGACTCAAATCTGGTAACAACTGGATCTCTTTGGGATATCCAGAATCACACACTAAAATAGTGAGTGAGGTAAATATAGGAAAGGTTGGGGAAATGCCAGCCGACTATATTATAACCCCATACTGCTTCAACAAGCCTTTCAATATAACAATTGGAAGTAGGGAGCAGTGGAAGAAAATAGTTCGACACCGTACGGGGGATATTGTCTGGTTCACTGACGGGTCAAAATCGGAGCAAGGTGTTGGGGCCGGGGTATATGGGGTGCAGCCAAGACTGGAGGGCGTCATGTCTCTAGGAAAACTGGCCTCAGTATTCCAGGCCGAAATCACTGCCATCAGGGCGTGTGTGGAGGAGAATTTGCGTAGGTGCTACTAAGATCGTAGCATCTATATCTATTCAGACAGCGAGGCAGCCCTGAGATCACTGGCAGCTCCTGCAAAAAGGTCTAAAATTGTTGCAGAATGTCAAAGGGTTCTGGTGGAGCTAGGGGAAAGCAATAGAGTAAACCTATTGTGGGTCCCTGGCCACTCGGGGATCAGTGGCGACGAACATGCCGACAGATTAGCCAGGATGGGGGCAGAGACTCCATTTATTGGACCGGAAACTATCCAGACAATCGCCAAGGCAATGATCAAATTGGAGCTACGTAACTGGCTCAGAAGACAGCACGTAGAATATTGGACCAAAGTCCATCAACAAAAACATGGCAAGGTAATGATGCCAAAGCAATGTTTTAAAAGAAGCTCTGCAATCCTGGGTCTGAACAGGAGAGAGATTAGACTCATGGTTGGATTGCTGACAGTTCATGGGAATTTCAAAAAACACCTACGTACAATGGGAATAACAGAAGAGGACCCTAAATGTAGGATCTGTGATGACGGTGATAAAACTGCATCACATCTAATCTTCGAATGCATTGCATTGGAGAAAAAAAGGCACAGAATATTTGTGACAACCAGACCCGAAGAAATTCTGTCTAATAAAGAACTGATAAAGGGACTCCTTGCACTGTTCAAGGGCATTGGTTGGCTTTACTAGATATACAGGGAGCGATACCGCACAATAAACTTAGTTTCGGTGCGGGCAGTGGCGGGTTGGTCCAAGACTGTTTTGACTCCTCTGGAAAAATCAATCAATCAATCAAATCCTATCAACCGAGTCATAGGCTTTCCTAAAGTCAACAAACAAGATTAAAATGTTTTGTGTCTTTTTTTTTTCAGATACATGATTACTGTCTTTAAGTTGAGAATCTGTTCTGAAATGTTTGTAATTCTATCGGACCAATCGGCGTGGTCATTAGTCCGTAGCTTACAAACTACTTAAACCTAGATAAACTAACCTAATGAAAACACACACACCCATGACCCAGGGAGGACTCGAACCTCCGACGTCGAGTAGCCACGCGCTCCGCAGCGAGGCGCGTTAGACCGCTCGGCCACTCCACCGCGGCGAAGCTGTTCTGCGCATGATCTACTCTTTCTAAAACCATATTGATATTCTCCAATTTGTGAGTCGAGTTGTTGTTCTGCCTTAGCTAGTAATGCTTTGGATGAGTTTTTGTATGTAACTGGTGGAAGATTACAACGGGGAAAAAATCTACAAGGGGGGGGTTGTGCTAAACGGTCCTGTATCATTTCCTTTCCTCCTCCATGTTGCCATGGATGACGCACAACAGTTTGCGTTTGTACCGCAATTACAGTGTACTCGAGGGTTGTAGTTACTCCCCACTGCACTGTGTGCAGAGTAGAAATTCCGAAGTTCACCAACCTGAGGTCTTCTACAGATGTCGTCCCCACGCAGATGATAGCACGCAGGTCGGAGTTCTTGATTGAGGCTGAAGTTATTATACAATTGGCAGGAAATGATATAATTACTGAATAATACTTTCTAGTGGGATGCCATCTAGTTTATTGAAAGAAGGCAGAAAACTAGGAAGCTGCATAATAACATCAACTTGATATAAATTGTTTTAAATTAAATTAAATATAAAGTCTTTTCCCTTACTCTAAGATGGTTAAACAGTGTCTTATGACCGCCTACATATGCATGTTACTCCACCGAGTGCGCGTACTGAAGTCACATCTTACTCTTCCGAGTGCCTGTTCTGGACTGAGCTGTGGCGGCTCGATGCAAGGCTGCCTTCGTTCCGTAATTTGGCGCGTAAACATGGCCGCCGTGCATCGTCCGTCTTATATTAACTGTTTTGTTTATGTTTTTAGCAATTGTTAATATGTTTTACATACTTAGGGCATAGCTTAGCTTTGGGGGGTATTTCTAAATTGAGTTTGATTTGAATATATTATTAGTTTATTAAATATTAACAAAAATAGGAATGCGCGCGTGACCGCCAGTGCTACAGCCAATCGGCGTCCCGTGCCTGCCGCTTGGGGACTTCCCTAGAAATCGGGTAAATTTGCTAGTGCTCTTTCCCATGAGAACCCGACCTACTGTACCACCTGTCGTGGTTCTCACCAGCTTTTACCATCTGTCGCCTACTGGTCCTAACCGGTTGCACTGAAGCAATACTTCGATCTTAATATGATGGCTTTAAGCCAGAAATATTATAAGAGATATGCCTCTGTAGTTGTTCGCGTCAGTTTTATCGCCAGATTTGTGGAGAGGGTGGTTCAACGCTTTTACATGTACTACTATTATTATTATTATTATTATTGTTATTATTAATTACGTGCGTAAGCAACATTTCTCATAAACGATGGTGCAGGGTTTTGGCGCCCTTCGGCGAAAGAAGCCAGAAAATAGACATACAGAGAGGGAAAAAAACTTGTAGGTTTCACATTTCTGAGGAGGTAGTCGTTGGAACGACGCTGAAGACGAGTTATGGCGAGAGCAGACACTGGCTGGGGTGAGGAGTGGGCTCCGCTAACGAGGCGCCTTGCCGGGCCGCGCTTCTGGAGTTGGGCGCTGCTGACAAACTGTACGAAAGTTGAGCCCCGCCGCGCAGACTTGGCGAACACTACCCGGCCCCGCCGCTGCCCCGAGCTCCCCCGCACAAGTTGCCGCCGCTGCGCTGTATCGGGTGGCAGCGAGCGCGGTTTCACCTAGCACGCCCTGCCCCGAGCAGCGTGTAGGGGTCAGCCGGCATCAAACCTGCACCTGAAGGCTCCACAATAACGTGCAGTGGCGCCGCGTCCGTTGTCTTCACTAGTTCAGTGAACCCCCGGAGAAAAGCTCGTCGTGAAAACAAAAGTAATCTATATCTATAAACGTGAATGTCTGTTCGGTGTACGTTTATCACGTCTGAACCACAAGACAAGAACAGTTAAAAATTTGTACAGTTACTAATGTCTACCCGAGGAAGTCTTTAGGCACGGTTTTATGGCGATCGGATAGCTAATTATCTATATATATATATTAATGTGAATGTCTGTTCGGTGTACGCTTATCACGTCTGAACGATAAGACGTAGAGACTTTAATATTTGTACAGTTACTAATTGATACCTGAGTAAAGTTTTAGGCACGGTTTTATAGCGATCTGATAGATATTTAGTAATTTGAAGAATATAATGCGAAACGCGGACCATAATTACTCTTTGAAAATTACTTTATTGGTTGAATTGTTGCTTGAGGGTTGATAATGATAAAAGGGTGGAGTATATTGGAGTGGTAAGTTATCGTTGTATATAAAATTCTACGTGTGTGTCTGTGTTAATAGTTCGCTCTGCAGCGAAAAGTACAGAACGCTAACGAATGGTCTGTGTGTAATTGTTATCCGAAGTCTCCCGTTGTACACCATAGCAGTTCCATACCGATAGCTATAAGGAGGTGGAAGATATGGTGGTTGAAATTCGTCAAATTATTAAAAAAAATTCGGACTGAAGGCCAGCGATAACGTTTGCGACTCTATAGCAAGGAGATTACATACAGCGAAACGTGATGCCACAGTCCATATCTTTGGCCTATGCGTGCTACAATGTCTTCAGCTATTTGTCTCTAAGGATGAGCATACGAATAAGAAAATATAAGAATAAATAAATAAAGCACTAAGAAAGAAATTTCTTTTAAAAAAATCGATTTCTCTTAATACAAATAACGTAGTTTACCAGAATACCCTAAAATGAAATTAAAATGAACCAAACGTGTTGAGATATTGTAACACAGGCTATAAGGCATAATGTATGTATGATTTATTGTAAATCATTAAGCACTTCATATAATTTTATTTTTTAATTGTATGTTGGTTAACAATGTTTGTTTCCAAAGAAGGTATTGTATTTCATTTCATCCTTCAAAAACCAGTCTCATAGCACACTACTGAAAGATAGCTTATCTATCATAATCAACCAACATGCGAGTGGAGCAGCGGATTTAAGCTAGTACTCACTAAATTAGTAACTACAGACAGGAGACTGTGAGGCACATGCACGGATCATTACGTCTGTTATAAGAATAATAGGAATCTTTTGTGGACAACATTTGTAATGCTTTCTGACTGTAGTGTTAAACATATTTGTGTGTAAGAAACAGTTTCATGTACTTAAGGAGGTTTGCTGGGCATTTTCGCTAAACAAGGACAGAGATCAGTCAATATTTCATGTTCTTTTCAATTCAAGACATCTTAATTTCATTAAAGTCAATTAATAGTGTAATGAACCATTGACTACAATAGTGAAAGGACAGCTCATAGGTGTGGCCATATGAACTTACTTTGACAAAGTGAACAGAAATTAAAATTCAATATATATTGATTCCGGTGGTAGACTAAAATGATGTTTTCAATATTAAATGTGTACAAGTGTCACACTTTAAATGAGCCACTTGCTATCACAGAAAATAATCACTCCCCAATACTAAAATGGATTTTAAGGGTTCTTTGACTTGAATATGGGACATTAACGTGTCAGTTTGTCTACAGATATACACGTATATAGTAACAAACATACATACAGTTACAACACACACACACACACATTCACACACGGCCAGGAAACATCACATGTACCATTACTCCATAGTATTTAAATTTCAACGACTCAATTTTAACATTTCATATTTTAACTTCTTGACATATAGTAAAACCTGCGCTTCTTCTAGAGCATTTGGCTCTGAGTTTTATTTTATAGCCACGTTTATGTGATTTAAGTATCCCATAATTTCATAAGAAGGTTGCATTAATTCTGCGGAAAGATGGTCAAAGGTTAATAAAGAAACCAATTTAATGCTACTGTTTGGCTGTTATTTTTCTACCTTTTAAATATTCCCACAGAAAGAAATATAATGGCGTCGAACTGGGTGACCTAGAAGGCCAGTTAATATGGCCATATCTGCCGGTCCATCGACCAGTGTAAACATGGTCTAAAATTTCGCGTGCTTTACTTGCGTAATGGGCTGGGCACCCGTGTTGCTGAAACCACATGCATTGCCGAACGTCCAGGGCAACATCTTGGAATAGTATTGGTAGTTCGTGCTCCAAAACGTTCCATATTTCCGTCCATCCAATTTGTCATCCAGAAAATATGGACCAATGCGTTTGTTCCTCATGATACCACACCATACGTTAACCGACCAAGAACGTTAACGCTCGACTTGCCGTGACCAGTTAAGATTGTCTACACTTCGATAACGCATGTTATGATGTTTATACTTCGATAATGCATGTCGTGCTGGTTAACGCTATCAAGAATTTTGAAGACAGACTCATTGGAAAACAGTTCCTTGGATAAAACGTAGGGGTCGGTTGCATTTGTTGAAGTGCTCATTCACAAAACACTATCCGGCTAAGCAAATCGTCTCCGTGCGGTTCTTCATGAAGTGACACGTGATATGGTTGGTACCTATGACCATGCAATATGTTGCATAAAAATATTCAAATGTTTGTAAATCTATCAGACCAAACTGCGTGGTCATCAGTCCGTAGCTTTCACATTGAAATTTATTTATTTCAATATTTCTTTTAATTATACAATAACCCAATACCAATACATAAATGGGTCTTCTTATGCTACTACATTTTTTGTGCTTTTTATGCTACTTCTAATGTTTTTACTGAGCTACATGATACGTTTTGTTTTTGATGTTTTGTCTGC
Source organism: Locusta migratoria (assembly GCA_026315105.1). Lineage (NCBI taxonomy): Eukaryota > Metazoa > Arthropoda > Insecta > Orthoptera > Acrididae > Locusta > Locusta migratoria. The sequence continues at coordinate 191,899,320 of CM048746.1, read as the reverse complement.
CGTATGTGCTGTGTCATGCAGGGTCCGTTGGCATGTTGTGTTTCATGTGGAAGTCGCTACTGCTACGTTTAGTGTCTTATTTTGTGTCCCCCCCCCCCCCCCCTGCAGTGCTTACAGGTGTGCCAGTAATGTACAAACCTATTGGTTGGCCTGTGGCCCCCGAACTAATTCCGGAGAGCGTGCCCCTGGCACTGGGCTGGCCTTTTGCACTGCAGTCCTTGTGTTGTTGTCGTGTTTTCTCTTAAGCCTAACTTAATCTATCTTATATCTAGCGTCGCAATCGGTGATTTGGCTGCACTCAGTCCTCCTGATCCAGGGCACGCCGGAGTACCCCGGCGGCACGGCCTGGTGCAGCAGTCATGCCTGGAAAAAATGTCTCATAATCGGTTTACATATTCATGTCTGATGTGGTTTGAGATTTTGTCGGTTAATTCATTAAGAATTGAAAATGTGCTTCATGTCTGATGAGTTGGTATGTGTCTGAGTTAGGTAGTTGTAGTCTGAGATGAGAGACAATACGATCGTATGTAGGGCACTCGAAAGTGACGTGTTCTGGAGTTCCTTCCGGAGCTCCACAGCCACACTCTGGAATCGCCTGCTTCCTGAACCGACATAGATACGTCGGGTACGGGCCATGGTCGGTGAGAAAGTGAATCAATCCTCTGCTTGGCTGGAAGTATCCCATTTTAAGTCTTTCTGACACATTTGGGAGGAACTGATGTGTCCTCCTTCCAGTGTTGTCCTGGTCCCAGATGTTTTGCCAAATTTCTAGTCCCCGAAATTCGATTTCCCTTTTCCCCTCCACCCTGGTTTCCATGATCTCCTGTATTTTGTCCCCATCTCCCTTTTTCAGCCAGTACGCCGCCACCAGCTCCCGAATCTTGATATCTAAAGGACAAAGCCCCATCAACACCAAGAGGGCGCCGCCCGGCGACGTCCTGTATGCCCCAATTTAATGAAGGAGGATACTTCTCTGAACTCTTCTCACCGCCATTGCAGGCGCCACCCTACTGAGTCTGTGGGCCCAGCTGCCAGATCCGTAGCCCATGATGGATGTCAGAATACTGTTGTGGTAAAGTTTAATGAGATTGGGTGGGAGGTGGAACCTTCTCTGCCCAATCCCAACCAGTCTTAAGTGCTACCAGGGCTCTGTCTGCAACTGCATCCACATGGGCCGCGAAATTCCAGCGCTCGTCCAGTATTACGCCCAGGTACCTGGCTTTGGGTCTTCTTATAACTGATACTCCGTTTATTCGAACAGTTGGGTTTCTAACTAGACTGCCTTTCAAAAGAAGATAGGTTGATTTGTTTGGCACTATGGTCAATTTTGTTCTGTGACACCATGAGGTCAAAATGTTAATGGTATTAGCAATTTTGCGTTCCAGTTCCTCGCGGTTCTTGCCACCGACCATAAGGAGGAGGTCATCAGCGTAGGCTATTACCTCTAGTGCTTCTTGACTATTTTTCAAGTCGTATAACAGTGGCTCCATGTTCACATCCCAAAAGAGTGGCCCCAGGATGGAGCCCTGTGGACACCCCTTGGTCACTCACTTGCTTACTTCCCCACTAGGGGATAATAGCCTGACCTCCCGGCCTACACAGTAGTCCCTTATACAACCATAAAGCGGCCCTGGGCACTCCATCTCTCGAAGTCGAGAGAAGAGCGAAGGCCACCAGAGGTTGTCAAAGGCACCGCTGATGTCTACCATGATGCCGACCACATACTTGTGCACAGTTAGGCCACAGACCTCGGCCGCCAGGGCGATTGCGTCACACTCCGATCGCCCCGCTCGGAAGCCGAATTGCCTGTCGCTCACCCCGCACAAGACACGATGTGCTTCAAGTCTATCAGCCAGTAGTTTCTCAAGTAACTTGCCAAGAATGTCTAACAAGCAGATGGGCCTGTAGGACTTGGCCAAAGCCGGGTCCTTATCAGGTCCCTTGCTTATAATTACTACATTGGCCTTTTTCCAAGGCGAGGGGAATTTCCCCTGCATTAAACATTCATTGTATAGCACCAACTGGGGGGGGGGGGGGGGGCGAGAAACTGCACTACCTCAGAGGTGATCTGATCTGGCCCTGGGGCTTTTCTCCTTTTGAGATTGCGAATGTGGTGGGCCACCTCTTCCTGGGAGAAGGGGTAGACCATCACCTCATTGGTATAGGGGGCTGAACTATTTGCCCGTATCTCCTGTTGGATGTTCGTGTCGCTGGCTACATCGTCATAAGGGAGTGGGGTCCGGAGCAGGACCTCGGCAATTTCCTGCCAAGAGTCCGTGGTCCGGCCGTCCACCCTGAGAGTCGAGAGAACCATTGGTGACCGCACCTTGTCTCGCACCAGCTTGTACGGCATGCCCCAGGGGTCAGTTTCTAGTTGACTCTTGACGTATTGCACCCAGCTGCACAGTCATGTGGCTTTCAGTTCCCTGAAGAACTGGTCCTTCAAGTTTCTGTACCTCTGCAACCAATACTGTCTTCTCTGCCAGACCACACTCCGTTGGTAATACCGTCTCGCCTGCCTGACCGACTGTCGCAGTCGTTGTAGTTCGGCCGACCACGGCAAAGGTGAGGCCGCTGTGGCCCTCCTCTTTAGTGGTACGGCGAGTTCTATGGCTTGTGAGATGGCTGATACCAGCTCCTGAGCGCACTCATCCACATCCATTTCCCCCTCCGGAAACAGAGGTATCCTGCACTCTCTCTCCAGTCGTTGCCAGTCTGCTTTGTGGTAATTTCTTTGCCACTCCCACCCTGTGTCACAGCCGTACTCATCTCCTCCGATCTCAAAAGTGATGAGATTGTGATCACTGGTAGTGACGCGATCATGGACCCTCCAGTTCGCCACGTCTCTTATGACATTTGTTGTCGCCAAAGTTATGTCTATGTTCGTTCCCTGTCCACCTCCTCCCACAAAGGTAGGGGGGTTTCCTGGCTCATTTGCAATGGCTAGCTGGAGGGCCATGATCGCCTCTTCCGCTTTCAATCCTTTATCGTCCCGAGAACGGCTGTTCCACAGGGGGGGACTTTGCATTAAGATCAGCTACAACAATCACCCGTCGCCCACGCAGTGTCGTTATGACCGTTTCTAGATGTTCAAGATGCCTTTCAATTTCATCTGCATACTGGAAATACATGTTTACCAGGACTATCAGCCCCTTTGGTGTTTGAAGTTCAACGACACAGCAGTGGGCGCCGGATGGCTGCGTGATCACTGTTGCTCTAAGGGATCAGTCCGTAGCTTACAAACTACTTAAACTAAGGTAAAATAGCCTAAGGACAACACACACACGCCGCGGTGGAGTAGCCGAGCGGTCTAAAGCGTCTCGCTGCGGAGCGCGCGGTTGCTCGCCGTGGTGGAGGTTCGAGTCCTCCCTGGGGCATGGGTGTGTGTGTTTGTCCGTAGGTTAGTTTACCTAGGTTTAAGTAGTTTGTAAGCTACGGACTGATGAACACGCAGTTTGGTCCGATAGAATTGCAAACACTTAACACACACACACATCCATACCCCAGGGAGGACTCGAACCTCCGACGGCGAGCAACTGCGCGCTACGCAGCGAGGCGCCTTTAACCGCTCGGCTACTCCAACGGGCTATGATGCATTAATTGGCTATGGACATACAATAATCGCGATGTAGTTGCCAAACACTTATATGTGGACTGTGGTGTATTGCTGCCAGTAATGCTGTTTCATTAGCTTCCCCTGTAACTGTCTGGTTTCGTATACGCTTGGCAGTCTGTTCACTGCGTAATGCTTAGAGTCGGCTTACGTTCTACAGTGAACTGCGTCTTATGACACGTCGTAGTTCGCTACACGGCCACAGTGGCGCAACGAATAGTCCTATGTTCGATATGTCAGGGGGATACTACTTTGCGGATGGGGTTTCCAGGTAAACGTTATGAATTACTGACATGTCCTACTTTCGCAGTATGAATGTAGGGTCTCCCGTGTCATTGAATAGTGAATGGACATTAAGATGCATGTTGAAAATTACAGTTGTTGATTCATTTCGATACCCTTGATTACAGTGCTACCTATGGCGATGTGGCAAAACGAAACTTTTTTAAAAACAAAACGTATGTAGGGCGAGTCCATTTGTTCGGAAGTAAGGTAAGTATGTCAGCAACGAGTGTTATCAGCGACAATACTAGATTCCATTGCATATTGTCTCCACAGCAGTGTTCTCGCTATTTTAATTCCAACCCTTGTATAATGTACAGTGATGTCTCAATATTAGCAAAACGACGCTGTATTTTTAATTTTTAGCAGATTCTCCGAAAATATATCTAATGATTCAAACAAAAATATAGAGATTTGAACGATATGCAGTAACTTAGTATCTTGAAGTAATATTTTACAGTATTGACTGGCAAATTTATTCTAAAAGCTTCCATATTCTACGAACCATGAAGTAATAGATCAAGATGAATACATCGAACAGCTGGGAGACACAAATCTCCATCTCTCAAAACTAGAGGAATGAACTGCATTGAAATGAATAAAAAAGTTATGAACTCAACATTAACAAGGTACCTCAGGAGGAAACGTGCATGACTTTCGGGAGTGGAAATATGTTTTGGTGATAAATTATACAGCTAAACATGATGAAGTTGTAGTACAAATAACATTCAACTTCACATGAGCGGTAAATCTCGATCAATTCTTGCCAGTACGAGTATGAAAATTAGTTGAAAAAGTCGAAAAATTTTTATATGAACAAGTTATATTGTCGCTTTCGTGGCACTATAACAGGTACTTTTAGACTCTAGGACAATCGGCATTTGCTTACAAAATTTTATACGGATGGTAAGTGTTGCACGCGTAATCGATTTTGTCTGGTGTCCTCTCCGCAACTACCCGTCCAGAAGCCACAAAATGTTGCCAACATTGCAGAGCTTTAACACAGAACAGCCACTGCAATTACACTCAGCGGTTTGCGACGACAGGGGTACAAATTCACGTTATTACACCAGTGAGCCTGCAATTGCATAGCCTGTGTTGCCTGCAGAACAGCCAGGCGATATTCATTTTCGCTCCACGCATTACGTGAAGGTTCATAGCGACACGGGAACCGCGAGGCTTGCCATTGTATCCATTATGTCCGTGTTACACGGCCAACACACACACACACACACACACACACACACACACACACACACACAATCCGTGTAGATAACTATGAGTCTTGTCCGCCAAACTCATCGTTTCGTGGTGTTACGTGTTAACCTCTGCTAATGGTCAAAGTTGCTCTAAGGCAAACAGAAGTGGTTGAATACCTAAACTGAAAGCACTTGCCATATTTAAGAAAAGGTTTATTAAAATAATCATGAAGCACATTCCATAATTTAATTTTTCAAGAACATTAATCAGTTTAAAATCTAGAACTCGACAACCAACGGATGAGGCCCATACCTTAATTAGTAATTAGTAATTTTAATAGAAACAAGGCCATTGGAGTAGATCATATCCCGTCTGAACTGCTATTATCGTTTGGAGAGGCTATAATGAACGAACTGTTCCACCTGAAAGCAAGATGTATGAGACAGGGGAAATACCCTCCGACTTCGAGAACCATATTGTGATTCCAATTCCTAAGAAAGCATGTACAGAAAAATGTGAAAATTGCAGTACTATCAGTTTAATAAGTCATGGGTGCAAAATACTAACACGAACTATTTACACACGAATGGAAAAAGTTGTGGAATCCAACCTTGGGGAAGATCAGTTTGGATTTAGGAGAAATTTAGGAACACGGGAGGCAATACTCACATCACGCCTTATCTTAGAAGATAGGTTAAGGAAAGGGAAACCTAAATTTTTAGCATTTGTGGATTTGGAGAAAGCTTTTGACAATGTTGTTTAGAATACACGGATAAAAAATAGGCGAGCGGAAAGTTATATTCAACTTGAACAAATACCAGACAGCAATTACTCGAGTCGAAGGGCATGAAAGGGTCGCAATGGTTGGGAAGGGAGTAAGACAGGGTTGTAGCCTTTCCCCAATGCTGTTCAATCTGTACATTAAGCAAGCTGTGAAGGAACGCAACGAGAAATTTGGAGAGAGAATTAAAGTCCAGGGAGAGTGTATAAAAACCTTACGGTTTGCTGAGATCATAGTAAGGATGTTTCATTATTAGTATGTAAATTATTAACCATATATTATTTTGTGGAATTAATTTTGGTATAATTTTTGGGTTTTTATGGATCAAAATAATTATATGCTTTCCAACGATTACTTTTAATTTCGTGACAAAATTTACAACAACATCAGAGATTTTATTGTCACGAAATTAAAAGTAATCACTGGAAGGCATATCATTATTTTGATCCATAAAAACCCAAATATTACACCAAAATTAATTCCACAAAATAATATATGGTTAATAATTTACATACTAATAATGGAACATTCCATTGACTTACCAATAAGACGAGATATGCTCTATATAATAGCAAAGAAATAATTGCATTTTAAACTTGTAATATCGTTGACATATCTGTCAAAATAGCTGTCAAAAGTCAACAACATAAGAATTATTTTTAAAAAAAGTATATATACAGCTATATAAGAGCTATAACAATACAGTTCTTTTACACATGTAAATAAGAACCTATACATATAGGAGAAGCAGCGATCTTACAAGGGTAAGAAGAGCTACCAATGTATGTATGAAGTACAATTATCTTCTTACATTAAATAGTATACCCACCTTTGTATTTTGCAGTACACCTGATGACGGCATTCACGCTGAAACAGGCCTGTCGTATTAAATGATTTAATAAGAAGCAGCGTCTTTGGTATCAATAATTTACAATGTCTCTAAATGACATATATGACGCAGCGGGCCCAGAAGATTATAAACTTCTGAAAATTTTCTTTTTAAATCGGTCATAATATAAAACTGATTACCGGGTGAAGACCACTTGAAATCTTTACAGATTAAACAAATGAAATTGAACTTAGGGTGATAGTCAACTTAAAATTCAACTATGAACTGGTGTAGCCCAATTCTCGTAATTACAAAAGGCAAAGCACCAAGTTAGCATGAAACTATACAATTACGAGCCACAACAGCATAAACTGGCATACAAGTCCGACGGTTTCCTGTACGCACCTAGCCGATAGTCATCAAAGCCTGAAACAGGCCAGTGACGCCAACAGTTAAGTACCACAGTAAATCAGCTGCGTACGGTAGTAACCAGCGGGTGGAGACAGCATACTAAACAAATACTCCTACACGTAACCACGATCAATTTTGACACAAGGTAGGCGGGCTGTTACCCAGATTTTATTCTAATTGCCAAATACACGCACTCTCCGAGGCAGTATTCTAAGAGCAGCGGAAAGAACACTGCCGACAAATAAGTCGAGGCCAGGGCAGTAACTGACCAGCTTCGGTTACATAAACAGGAAAAATACCCTGGTTATACTTAAGGAATAGTAGTGAAACAACAAGGTGTTTGTTGATAATACGACACGCCAGGAAACAATTAAGAACGCCGATTCAAATCTTCAAATGTTTGTTAAGCTTAAGGGACTTAACTACGGGGTCATCAGTCCCTAAACTTACAAACTGCTTATGAACTACCTACAACTAAGGACGGCTCAAATATCCATGCCCGAGGGGGGATTCGAACCCCCGACCGTAGTGCCCGTGCAGACTGTAACTGAAGCGCCTCAGTCCCCTCGGCCACCGCGGCCGGCAAGAACGCCGAAATGAAACTACAAGGAATAAGTTAGACAATGTTGCAGTGCTTGAGCAAAGATACTAAACTATTCAGAATCTATATCTATAAATGTGAATGTCTGTTCGGTGTACGTTTATCAGGTCTGAACCACAAGACATAAAGAGCTAAAAATTTGTACAGTTACTAATGTCTACTCGGGGAAGGCTTTAGGCACACTTTTATGGCGATCGGATAGCTATTTATCTATACATATTAATGTGAATGTTGCGAGAGTGAAGGTCGGGGTGAGAGTTTAAAATTGGGAAAGATTAATTATTAAAACTCACAACCACCAACTCCGAACCAAATTCCTAAACATGCAAATCACTGGAACTGTGATTGCGACTGTTTGACTCGTTTTCTAGGGGATGATATCACACGTTCGCAGCTTTCCTTCCCTGCATATGATTAACAAAACAAATTCATAATAAAGTCAAGTTCATGAGAGAAAAGGGTGTACTAACTACTATTTTTGAAAACACGTAAAAGTTCACTTTATGTTGTTTATTTCACAATATTAGAACCCTGTGGCTGATACGTCTGTACGTCGGCACATTTATCAAATAAAGTTATAGCTCGTGAGCCCCCAGACAAAATGAATATTTGTCGCAAATTGTTTTAACACCATGTGGCTGTCTCAAACACAGTTTATGTTCATGCCTATGCGACGACACGTGTTACATTAACAAATCACAGTCACTTTGATTCAATACGATGCACACCTTGTTCCACCGGCTAAATATTCACAAACACACAGTATCACTCGATTCAACTTGGTGCAGTCTACGATGAGCAACCACACGTGGCGATTGCCACACACAAATCTATAACCTCCACCTTGCGATCCACATGCCGACTGATGCAGAGCGACGCCACCCGGCCAGCTACCCCACGTGCTCCCGTCTCGTCACTTCCTGCCCTCGCGCGCGCGTGTGCCAAAAGCTCAATTGTCAGGGATTTTTCCCCTAAGTCATCAACTTCCCCATGTGAGCTGTTCTAACCGATTTGCCAACGTACAGCGCTCAGCCAATACATTTCTAAAACTTTACTTAAAATCAAAATAATTACACTACACATTAAACAAATTTCTTCTTAGGTTTTTATATTGGTATAAACATCCTTTGTACTGTTTATCTTAATCGTGCAATTTCTTATATCACAGATAAGTGATTTAACTGAATACTTCAAGATAAAATACACAATATTAATTGAAAATAAAATGAGAAATAGTTAATATATTATTTTTATAAACAAACATTACCATGCTAGTTATGTAACTGTCTTGCCTTCGTAGGTAATTTATTACTTTTCATTTTCAATTAAACATATTACGCAGATGTGACTATATCAGCTAATGTATTGTTTATTTATCAACAGGCTATTTTGTAATGAGGGCCTTAAAGGTTCCTAACTGCATCGTATTACTTCAAATGCCAGTAGTATTAGAATATTTTATTTTACGCTGTGCACTGCACTGTGCCTGGCACTCGCCATTGTCCCTCTCTCCCCTCACCGGAAACTAAATGGAAAATCCTAAGCTGGAACAAGCCACCAACGTCAGCCTGCTCGCTGGTCTCCAGTCAGCTACAAGCACACAGCAAATCTCAACGTGGAGAATTTCTACCTATGGCCTAACTATAAATGTTGTCACCCAACTGTGTACATACATTGCTACCATAAATAATGAGATTAAAATTGTGCAACATTTAGTGCATTGGCATGGTCAATGTTTGCAATGAACTTCATACTGTTTAATAATCAAATGCTATTAATTACCAATATTTTTATTGGGCAGTAATCTTACAATGTCTGTTCGGTGTACGCTTATCACGTCCGAACGTCAAGACGCAGAGACTTAAATATTTGTACAGTTACTAATTGATACCCGAGGAACGTTTTAGACACGGTTTTATAGCGATTTGATACATATTTAGTAAAGAGTATAACGAGAAATGCGGAACAATAATTACTCTTTGAAAATTATATTTACTCTTTGAAAATGGTTTTATTGGTTGCATTGTTGCTTGAGGGTTGATAATGATAAAAGGGTGAAGTATATTGGGATGGAAAGGTATCGGTGTATATAAAATTCTACGTTTGTGTGTGTGTGTGTTAATATTTCGCTCTGCAGCGAAAACTACAGAACGCAAACGAATGGTCTGTGTGTAATTGTTGTCCGAAGTCTCCAGTTGTACACCATAGCAGATTCAGCTATAAGGGGGTGGAAGATATGGTGGTTGAAAGTCGTCAAATTATTAAAAAAATTCGGACTGAAGGCCAGTGATGACGTTTGCGACTCTATAGCAAGGAGGTTACATATAGCGAAACGTGATGCCACAGACCATATCTTTGGTCAATGCGTGCTACAATGTCTTCAGCTCTTTCTCTGTAAGGATAAGCATACGAATAACGAAATTTAAGAATAAATAAATAAAGCAAAAAATACATCTCTTTAAAAAAGTCGATTTGACGTTTCGCGCATTACATCAAGTGATCGATCTGTGATGTTATTACAATCATTATTGTTGGATTTCGTGATTGGATTCTTCGAAACGAGTGCATTTTACGTGTGATGTGATCTACACTACTTACTTTCCTGATAAAGGTAAGTGCATAGACTTCTGCAATCTGATATGAATATTTTTCAGTTCCTTCAAAACCAGTCTCATAGCACACTACTGAAAGGTAGCTTATCTATCATAATCAACCAACACGCGAGCGGAGCTGCGGGTTTAAGCTAGTATATCAATAAAATTCTTCCGGGTATGAGACCGCGTCATCATTTTATAAACTGTACCTACGTTTCGGCCACTGTTGCAGGCGGCCTTCATCAGGGTCTGTGTCTGACTGCTGAATATACGATAGCTTGGGGGCTTATATAGCAGCGGATGAGGGAGAGGAAGGGTGACGTTGGTTTTCCTTTATTGGGGTTATATTATTGCATGCCATTGGTGGAAAGCGGCAATGATGATTGGTGTTTTAAAGGCTTGTTTTTCATATGATTGGAGGTTGCATTCTTCCCCCTTATTGGTCAAAATGGACGTTTCCGATTGGCTTTTGTATTACAAGTTGCTATTGGCGGAATGGACCTGAGAGAACGGATGGCGGTTGTGCGTGCCGCTGTTGACTTGTCGCCTGGCGCAGACGGCGGCGGGCCGGTGCTCTGCGTGTGCGCGGCCGCTGTGGTCTCCGGGGCGCCTGCGCGAGTCATTCCGCGCGCGGTGCCGTCACGTAGCGTTGCAACTGCTGGCAGCCAAGACGCCGGCAGCCTGTAGCCATCCTCCCTGTTCATATTGGCGGGACGCTTGGCTATTTCTATAGCCTCTCTAATCTTCCTCCTCGTTGAGAATGGTTGTTTCGCCAGCACGCGGGCGTCGCTGAAAGATAACTGTTTTCCGCACTGATTGTGATGCTCAGAAACCGCTGACTTTGTGTTGTCCAAGCCGTATGTATCTTTTACGTTCAGAAAGCCTCGTGGAGATTGCTCGTCCGGTCTCTCCTATACAAACCAGCCCACACTTGCAGCTTATTTCATAAACACCGGCATTACTCAGTTTGTCAACTGCGTCCTTAGTTGAACCTAGGACATCCTTAGTCGCTTTCCACCAATGGCGTGCAATAATATAACAACCAATAAAGGAAAACCAACGTCTCCCTTCCTCTCCCTCAACCGCTGCTATATAAAACCCGAGCTATTGTATATTCAGCAGTCAGACACAGACCCTGATGAAGGCCGCCTGCAACAGTGGCCGAAACGTCGGTAGAGTTTATAAAATGACGACGCGGTTTCATATCCGGAAGAATTTTATTGATAGTGACAACAGCCGCGGAAGCCTACGTTTGCATTTATTCAGAATATAATTGAACAATGGTGTGAATGCCGACACCATTCAACATGCAAGGTCGTCCTACGAGTATCGTACGGCCTAGAGCGACACCGTATTAGTGCAATGAACTCCCAAAAAGGTTATTCGGAGCTCAGAAATGACTCACTTTTAAACTGTGCAAGTACACCTGTTATACCCACAAACTAACAACAAAAATATCAGAAGTTTGCAAAATTCACAGCACGGCAACAAATTTCATCAAAACTACGTCGGGAGGGAACTGAGAGACTGATGTTAATCCTTATGGGAGGCACCAAAAGATGAATAGAGTTCTTAACTTATTGGTTCCACAGCGACGAAAGTAACCCCGTCGTTGGCTGTAGGAACTGCTGCTCAATGAGTGTACCACAGTGCCCAAATCCTCCAGAAGTCTAGCTAACTGATAAGCTTTACAAACATTTGAACATTTCTTCACAAACACACTGGCGGAACAGGCTGCTCGCTCCACTCCCATGACCCCAGTCCTCACTGCTTCTGCCGGCCCACGTTCACACGTTCAGAGTGCCTCCACTCACCGAACTGCTCTTTCCCATATATATATATAGAAGAGAGAGAGAGAGAGAGAGAGAGAGAGAGAGAGAGAGAGAGAGAGAGAGAGAGAGAGAGCACTTACGCCGCTCTTCAGGCCACAGAAAGTGTACACTGGATATGGAGAATTTTCAAAAAATATAATGGAGAGTAAAACGGAAGATTTGAAAATAAACGTGGAAATTAAAACATACACTCAGTCGCAAAAGTATTCGGACAGTGGGAAGTTTCACAATGAGTACTCGAGAAACACTGCCTATGAAACCCAAACATATTTATTAGCAATATATATGCGTAACAAAATTAATTACAAACGAATTATATTATTATTTCATTTCCAAAACGTAAATAACAGAAAAATTAACAAAAACATGAAACGACCTGCACACCCTGCTGCTACAAAAGTATTCGGATACTGTCCAATAAATGTTCGTAAGTTGTACGACGAAAATGTCAATTCCTTGTGGGTCCACCTTTCATTTTCAGCCGGCAGCGGTGGCCGAGGGGACTGAGGCGCTCCAGTCACGGTCCGCACGGCCACTACGGTCGAAGGTTCGAATCCCCCCCTTGGGCATGGATATTTGTGCCGTCCTTAGAATTAGTTAGTTCATAAGTAGTTTCTAAGTTTAGGGACTGATGACCCCGTAGTTAAGTCCCTTAAGCTATAGAAACATTTGAACATTTTTTCATTTTCAATACCTCTTCCAAGCTACTAGAAATACTTTTCACAAGTTTTTTCGTGAAATCTGGGCCTATATTTGCCCATTCTTGGCGCAGTTTCTCTTTCAAGGTCTCCTTCGTATAGATGTTGTCCGCGCGGAGGGTCAGTTTCAATTTATCCCACAAATGTTCGATTGGGTTAAGGTCTGATGATTGGGGACGGGGTGCAATAGTTTCGGGTAATTGTAGAGCAACCGCATTTGTACAATATGCGCGCGATATGCTTGGGATCATTATCCTGATAGAAATGAATGTTGTTCGCAATATCTAGATGTCGTCCACTCTGCTTCAAATGTCCTCGCAGTATATTCAAATACGCTTCCTTGTTCATCATATCATCAATGAACACTAAATCACCCACACCATGCATCCCCACACCATTATTCTCCCATTTTAAAACTTTACTGTTGGTTTGAGGTTCCTGGAATTCAGCTCTTCATTGGTCTTTCGCCACACGTTTGCCTTTCTGTCACTTTGCCCTAATGTTAATTTACATTCGTCACAAAATATCACCCGATTCCACCTATCCTGATCGTATTCGGCGTATTCCCTCGCAAACTACATACGTTTCTTCTGGTTCACTGCAATTATGAATGGCTTTCGCCGTGCCACTCGACCATGGTACTGCGATCGTCGTAGTACTCTCCGCATGGTTTCGTGAGGAACTTTTATACCAAAGTCTCCCTCCACTTCACTTGCAATTCGTGTGGCAGATATTTTCGTATTCTTTTGTACTTTTCGCACAATCACACGTTCATCTCTCTGTGAAAATGTCCGTGGCCATCCTGTACTGCAACGGAATTCCCATCAGTCTTCTTTCTCGAACCGTTTAATAATGTCGTGAACTGTACTTTTCTTCATGTTCACTGTTGCGGCAATTTCCCTGCAGGTTTCCCCTTCGCGTGATGATAAACTACAAGTTGCTTTTGCTTCCTTCTGCGTCCCATCGTAGACCTGCACAGGCTCGCGATACGTGTTCACTAATCATCGCTATCGTTTCGTGGAAATGTCGGACACACTGCTGTCGCTTCAGCCTCTCATCATCTCGGAATGAACTATTCTCTCACGTTGTCCGCCTTTGTCCGTATACTTCTGTTGCACCTTCCCATGCCGTTTACAGGAAATATTACGTAACAGACACATGTCCAACAACAATTCTTCGTATTTGACGCGTGTTTCACGTTGCGTCATCGTACCCGGAGTCCCAAATACACTACAAAGTGCATTTTCTGTATTTGCTCATGCGGCAAACTGCAAAATTATGCGCATTTACGTGCTGTCCGAATACTTTTGCGACTGAGTGTAGACATAGTGGTAAAATAATTCAGTCTTTAACAGTTGCCCATAGTGGCACAAAATTACGTTGATGGACACAAGCACTGGTAGTGACAAATAAAACGGAGACATTGAATAAAAAACACTGGAGATACTTGTACTTCAAGTGGAAGGCACAACGAGTTAAAACACACTGAACAGACGTACAGCACAAAACTGGACCGAGGTGGAGTAGCCGAGCGGTCTAAAGCGTCTCGCTGCGGAGCGCGCGGTTGCTCGCCGTGGAGGTTCGAGTCCTCCCTGGGGCATGGGTGTGTGTGTGTGTGTTTGTCCGTAGGTTAGTTTACCTAGGTTTAAGTAGTTTGTAAGCTACGGACTGATGACCACGCAGATTGGTGCGATAAATATACAAACATTTAAACATTTGAATACAACAGTGACGACGATGCACGCATTAAACCTCAAAACTTTAGGACTGTGGGCCCCACGGTGGGGGGGGGGGAGAGAAGGAATGGGAGGAGTGGGGGAGGAGAAGGGGAGAAGAAAGGAGGGGAAGGAGGTGCGTAAGGTCTCTAAGGATGGAGGGAGAGTTAGACCAAGTGGGGGATGAGAAAGGGAGAGGATGGGGGAGAGGAGGCGTTGGATTTATGAGGGGGAGTGAATGGGTAAGATTAGGGTTGGTAAGATGTGTAGATATCAGGATGGAGGGCAGCATTTGATAGGGGGAGGTGGCGTAAGTGACCTTGGGAGAGGATGTGGAGAGTGTGAAGGTTGAGGAAGGAAGGGATACAGTGGCGAAGGCGTGGCAGAGGCCCAGGATCGGTGAGGAGCCCTTTCCATCACAAGAGGCCGCACTTATGAACGCGCGAGCGCAGAGGAATTCATCCAGATGAGAATCCTAGTGATAGCGACCAGTGCGCCGCGGTGATAGGAAATGGGAAGATAATCGACCGTACTGCTAGAGACTTACTGGCGCCAAAATAATGACAGAATGAGCTGTAAAACATATCGTAGGAAGAAAGGAGGCAATCTGTAGCAGTAAGGCAATGTAAATCGGAGGAATTAGAGAAGAAACCCACGTAAACAAAGTTGCAAGAAATTAAAAACAAGCGGTTGCGAGCTCTAGAAGAAGGGCCAGACCAGAAAAAAATTCGAAATGGGACTCAAGAGCCGCGACTGCTTACCTCTCACATGACGAATGTTAAGAGGCATTCACGCCAAGAAATAGATTTAAAAATTTCCTTCAGAAATGTTAATTACAGTCAGTCACATAAGTAGTTATTAATAACTAGCCTTTGCAGCACCCTGGCCCCATCATTCATAGGAAATATCTTATGCGCAAACCAAGTTATAATATGAAACTGAACTAGATGTATTGAATTAAAATTTGTCCCGCGGCCTCCTGCTTACTAGGCAGACGCCAAAACTTTTTTTTTTTTTTTTTTTTTTTTTTGTGTTCTGGTGGATCGATACTTTGCGGTCGTTTGTTCATGTTCGTTCTTGCCGTTTGTTCAGTATTTGGTTTTTGGTTCAGCTTTTCTTTTTTTTTTTTTTATTACAGAGCGCGTTCAGCTCTCATCAGTGGGAGCGCTTATCCATTAGGCCACCGAGGCTTAATGATCACAGTAACTGCATGGATATTCTTAAGGCACGCCCCACTCCATAACATAAATTTCAGCTGCCTCTTGTCCCCTTATAAATACGTATCAAGTTTAATATACAGTTTAATACAAGTACACAGTTTAATATCTTTAATAGATAGCCTATCGAGTAGATGTCTCTGGGCGAAGTTTATTTAATAATTTTTAATATTCTATTTTGACAGATTCATCATCACGGTAAAACATTTACTTTTAGAAAACGGTGGAGAACCGGTGATCCTGAAACCACAGCCGGCCGCGGTGGCCGAGGGGACTGAGGCGCGTCAGTCACGGTCTGCACGGCCACTACGGTCGGGGGTTCGAATCCCCCTTGGGCATGGACATTTGTGCTGTGCTTAGTGTTAGCTATTTCATAAGTAGTTTGTAAGTTTAGGGACTGATGACCCCGTGGTTAAGTCCCATAAGCTATACAAACATTTGAACATTTGAAAACCTGAAACGACAGAACGCAGTACGTGTGCGTCAACACAATTATTCGGAAACTGGCAGCTACTACGCTAAAGTTATGCATAGAGGAACCACGTACAGGACAGACTAGACGTAAACATTCAGAGAGTCAGTGCGCTGTATACACCTGAAGTAGCAATGGGCTGCAGAGGAAGAGAGAGAGAACATTTCAACAGGGACGACTAGTCAGTTTTCATCTTTCCAAACGCAAAAATTGTCGAAAAATTGCTGAAAAGTTACAAATGAAGAGAAGTACTGTTTTTGATGTAATCAGAAGTTTCCGCAGGGAAGATGTGGTTGACAGTGCCACATACCGGACGTCCAAGGACGTTTTCTATGAGAGAAGAGTGTTATATTAGCAAATAAATAAAATGAAAAGAAACATAAGTTAAATGCTCAAAACTCACCACTAAGATTGACAAAGACATTTAGACATTTGAAAAGAAGTGGGTCCTGTAGCAATATACGGAAAATAAGCAGCAAGAATTTTTTCAGGACCTAGCTAATTAACATGTACAGTAATTTAGATGTTAAAGTGAAAACCAAACAGATATTGATAACATTATTTGACGTAACAGTTTACGTATTCGTATTCGGAATGTTCCACATATTTCCATTTGTTTCATGCAGTACGCCATATACCAGCTGTTTCATGTCATGGACTTCTACGAAAATTACCACGAACTTCACTGATGTAAATATTACTACATTTTGTAATAATGTATATTGTATTTTCATCTCAGAATACATCCGGAATTTCTATTTCTGACTTTGTGATAAAAGATTCAATTTTGGATCTAAGCAAATGTGTAAAAATATTACAAGATCTAATTCTATCATTTGGAAGATTTTTACTTTTCCTCCATTTAGTTGTTCCAGTTTTTACTCACAGCAATAAAAAGTCTTTGACTTGAATTATTTCTTCCTGTCAACTTATCCCACTTTTTTCAGATACTTTTCGTTCTGCGCTTGAATCGTGAGAGATTTCATATATATGATCAGTGTCTTCTACGCTACAATAATATTTCATAAACACTGCAACTTGCGTAACTAAAAGTCAGCGATGGCGATTAAAATTACTTGCCAGCTGACGTTTCTCACTTGGCGCTACAGTATTTCTACATAGGCAGCCGCCTACCGCTCGGCTGTAGGCGACATACAACCATGGCGGCCATTTCACAAATGTTGTTAATATATTTTATAATGTGGGGCACTGTTGTAAGAAACCGCCAAGAGTTACTGATTCTGTCGACAGCTAATTTTAAGTCATTAGTGACTGAAGTACTGCAGAAGAAGCGTTTTGCATCTCTCTATCTAATCCCGTGTTGTAACCTAGCCATACGTAATATAATATGCATTCGTCAAAACGGCGTTTAACCACATCCAGCAAAACTAAAGCCATTATTTCTTCTTTCACACTGAATAAAGCTTACCTCTATGGGCAAACTCAAAGAGAAAAATCTCATATTTCAAGGCGAAAAGGAAAATGTAATTTCTCGCTATTATTGGTTGGCCTACCTGAAAATATCATCACACGTAATAGTGGTTACACGATCTGTCGTGTTACGAACCAATCACCAGTCATGCTTGCCACATTAATTACAATTTATTAACAACACAAGCTGATTCCAATCGAAAATCGAATTATAGAATGAAAAATAAGAGTTTTCACCCTGTGTGAGAGTGAAGAAAAAAGTCAATACTATTATTAAACATACGTAACAAGTAGTTAGTACTTAAGCAAGTCAATTAAGTTAATAAAAACTACAACCAAAGCAATTTTAGTATACAAATTAAAATAGTTCCATATAAAGGGATTCGAACCCACGAACGTCGGCACATGAAGCAAAGACTTTACACTGCGCTACCCAACCACGTTCAGATTCAGTTCTCACAGTAACACCCAGTAACCACCCTGAATTGTAGCCTTCAGAGAGCTCGTTTTCTCCCTGTGTGAAAAGTTCTCCACCGGCTACACTACTGTCTGCCCGCTGCAAAACGTCTCACTTATTGCTTGCACACCCATCGCCACTTCGTAGAGTGTGGCGCTATTCGGATAATTCCTTCCCGCGTTGCATTTTTCACTGACGGCAATGTACTAATTCCACGCATTGCCGTGAGCCTATGATTAAGAACAGTTGCAGCATCACATAGCGGCGTCTCTTCTTTCCGGCATGTCCGAAAGAACAGATGTTATTCTTAGGTTAGATCACATTTTGCCACAGTTCAAAGGATCAAAATTTTCGAATCGCATCACGCTAAGTCCAGCAAGAATACGTTTATGGCATACATAGATGATGAAAAATTTTATGTTTATTTTTGTTCCTCAGTATATTAGGGAGATTCGGTCGATACTTTAACACTAGAACCGCTGATATTCGCGTACACCTAGAACTACGGCTAGGTTATTTATGACTTTTATTCTTCAGAATCAGTTAGTTTTTGTCGCTATTAATCCCGTTCTTTCAAGTGTTGTGTATGTTATTATAAAATAAACAAATTTACACTATTTTTCACAAAATATCAATGTTATTAAGAGAACTTACATTTGCTGAGTGTTTTGACACACTATCATTACATACCCGCCACGTACTTCGGTAAAATATCCAACAAAATTAACGAACTTTTCAAAAACACCAGAATTAAATTTGCCTTTCGCACTAATAACAATCTACGAACCAAATTTCACTTCGCATCCTTCAAAACTTCCCCATACTTAGAAATAGGTATTTATAAAATCACATGTGACAACTGTAACAGCTTTTACATTGGTCAGACCGGACGTAATTTCCTCACAAGATATCGTGAACACATAAGAATAAATGAAAACAACCAATCTAGTTTCTATTTACATCTCAGAAATGAAAACCATTCAGCACTTAACACCGAAACCACGCTTACGATATTACATAAAATACCAAAGGGAATAGAAATGAATATTTTGGAGGAATTTGAAATATATATCCACACTAAAAAATATCAGAACGAAATACTTAATGAACACTAATTTCAAAAATAAAAAATATCTGGTTAATTGTATTGACTTTATCGATGAAAAAGGCTGAGAAGAAAAGATATGCTAAATGACTAGAGGTAGCTAAAAAACGAAATAAGCCTCTCTGACCATTGTCAACGTTAAAAAGTCTCTGAAAACTTAGTCGATTACTCTGTGTATTAAACATCTTTGGCAGAGCTGTTGTTAATTACGCATAATATAAACGTTTTCTTTAATTTAACGTTTTAGCGTAAAAAAGTGCATAAAACCTGACGGCTAAAATACGTATCCAACTATGAGAATATTTCCATACAGTTTATACAACAGTTACGCCAGATGTCACCATATAACGTCCAAACATCGTAGACGTAAGTTATAAGGAAAATGTATAACAAAAAATTATGTATATTTCCGTATTATTTCATTTGTAATTAATTAATGTAATTCTTATATAGGTAGGCGCTCGATAATGACAAAATGTTGAAACAGCTATAGCGCTATTGAAAAAAATATAAGCAGTAATCCGGAACTTTCATTGTAAAAAATAACAGTCTTCTGAAGTTGAATGTAGCAGACAGTTTTATTACTCGTATGGCACTGTGCAAACGAGTTGTTTGCAGTGCAGTCTGACTTCACAAGGTAACTGTAGTGGCCTCGCTATCAGCCACAAGTTGCTTTACGGAACTTCGGCCGTCGGGGGCGCCCGCAGTCTCGGTGCCTCTTTGCCTGCTTCGCCCGCCGGCCAATAGGAAAAAAATGAGGCTCGTCTAGATATGCCGGTGAACAACAGCAACGACAGAGTGTACGGGAGTTCCAGTCAGAACGAAGCAGTCAGCAATCAGGAAGTTCATAAGAGGAGAGGTCACAGTCTACATAAGACGTAGTTGGATCAGATTTCTATTGCCTAGCTGAACTATGTATCGATTAAGAAGACTTCGTACCATCACAAGCACATCAAAGTTAAGTATTGTGTATCATCGGTAATAAAAGTATATATACAAGAAATGTTTTCGCAGTTGCGAATATTAATCAGCATCAGCTGTCTGGTGTAATGGTGACATATGAAAATTTGTGCCGGGCCGGGCCTCAAACCCGGATTTCCCGCTTATCGCGAGCGGTCGTGTTGCCATTACGCTACCCGCGCACGCTTCCCACAACGACCCAAACCTTCATATTCCACACATTGTCTACTGCCCATGAGTGCTCGTACATTCTATGATGTAATTCCCGCACAGGGTTAGACTTTTTAGTACCTGCATGCATGTCTGAAGGACATTTGCTTAGTTCTATCAAAAAACACGGACACTGCAATTAGTAATTTAAAAGTATATAAGGACTAATCAATGCTTTTAGTTGCAGACCCATGTCCATATCGTTCCTCGTCATGTCCACCTCTTGAATCCACTAGTAAGCAGAGACACAACAGTCTGTTCAAATTCAAATGTTTGTAAAGCTTACGGGGTCATCAATCCCTAAACTTACAAACTACTTATGAACTACCTTATACGGCACAAACCTCCATGCGCCGGCCGCGGTGGCCGAGGGGACTGAGGCGCTTCAGTTACGGTCTGCATGGCCACTACAGTCGGGGGTTCGAATCCCCCCTCTGGCATGGATATTTGTGCCGTTGTAGTTCGTAAGTAGTTCATAGGTAGTTTGTAAGTTTAGGGACTGTTGACCCCGTAGTTAAGTCCCATAAGCTTTACAAACATTTGAACATTTTTTGAACATCCATGCCCGAGGGGGGGATTCGAACCCCCGACGGGGAACGGCCTCGCGCTTCGTAGCATAGCGCTTCAATGCGTTCGCCCGCTACGCCGCGGATCGCAACAGTAATGCGTTCGCTTCTCTTGTGTCTCAGTAATATCTTCGGGAGAAACACATGCACTCGTCTTCCTGTCTGCTGTGTACTTCTCGGAAAGCTTCTCGCCTAGCTGCAATATGAAGTCACTGCGTTTCAATTTTTTCTCATTTAGAGCATTGTACGATGTCCAGACGTTTATTGCAGCCAAATCCAACAAGTTGCAAAAATTTGTGAGCAGGTGTCTGCTGTGTACTTCTCGGAAAGCTTCTCGCGTAGCTGCAATATGAAGTCACTGCGTTTCAATTTTTTCTCATTTAGAGCATTGTACGATGTCCAGACGTTTATTGCAGCCAAATCCAACAAGTTGCAAAAATTTGTGAGCAGGTTAACGTCTGGATGGTGCTTTAACTCAGTATTTTCGAGCCATCACTATTCGCGACATCGTCACTTGGTGAAACATCATCTGCCGATGAAAAATCTAAATACACATGTTGTTGCAATTCTTCTTCAAATGAAAAATTTATCGGCTCGCCCTCAGACTCAAGTACCGAAATCTCATTTATGGCATTTACAATGTCCTCTGCTCTTCTTAAATATCTGTCCGTAGTATAAGTGTGTGTTGCAAGCACTGTTTGTGTAGTAAGGCTGCACTAAAAAAAAATGTTCAAATGTTTGTAAATCTATCGGACCAAACTGCGTGGTCATCAGTCCGTATCTTACAAACTACTTAAACTTAGGTAAACTAACCTAAGGAGAACACACACACCCATGCCCCAGAGAGGACTCGAACCTCCACGGCGAGCAACCGCGCGCTCCGCAGCGAGACGCTTTAGACCGCTCGGCTACTCCACCGTGGCGGCTGCACCACTCACACCCTCTTTCATGGAACAAAGCACTAGTTCCGCGATATCCGTGTACACGTTCAGACAAATTCCGACCTTACTTGTTGCCCCCTCCCCTCCGCGTTGCTGAAGAACTGCAACAGTGTCACGTAGTTCAAAATGTTTGTAAATCTTATGGGACTTAACTACGGGGTCATCAGTCCCTAAACTTACAAACTACTTATGAACTACTTACGAACTAGGACGGCACAAGTATCCATGCCCGAGGGGGGATTCGAACCCCCGACCGTAGTAGCCGTGCAGACCGTGACTGAAGCGCCTCAGCTCCTCGGCCACCGCGGCCGGCTGTCATGTAGTGACATTAAAGAGTGTCTCGTGATATTCGAACAAATTCACTCTAAAAATAAACATAAATCAGTACGAGACGCGAGATTACTATTACGGCTGCAGCAGTGGGTCAGAACTGACCCGTCCGCGGTTCTAGGTGAATCCATATTTTTGTCTTTTATTTCTGCGCCAAGAAGATTAAAATGAAATACTATCCAATAATTACCTTATTTCATAAACAGTATAAAAATTCAGCCCTATAGGTAATAATATAAGGTGTACAACTTTGCTTCCGCCGTTTGCCGATAGTTGGCGACAACGGTAAGTAGCGGTCGAAAGAAACAGATCGCAGACGTCAGGCAGCTAGCTGGCACCTCGGTCACCATAATCTCATTCAAACAAAACTCGATTTGTGTATGCATCATAAGCTGTTATTGATTGAAAATGTCAGTTTATGTGCCTAATTCTCGTCATTTGCGGGAGGTGTTTCAATATGAAGAAAACATCGGCTGAGTCTCATCGAATGCTCTCAAGTACGTGTGGTAACGACGCTTTTAGTGAGAGAACGTGAGCCATGCTTCCACGTCGACGGCCAAACCAACTGAATATTCACGGCTCGAAGATCATGCTCTGCATTCGGTGGGACCAGTTCGGCGTCATGTACTATGCGGTGTTAAAGCGAAACAATCACAGGTGCCCGGTATCGAACGCAGTTAATCCGTTTGAGCAGAGCATTAAAAGACAAACGACCGCAGTGAGAGGCACGATAAAGTGTTTTTGCAGCACGACAACGCTCGACCCCACGTTGCAAAATAGGTCAAAACGTACTTGTAATCGTTAAAATGGGAAGTCCTACCCAACCAGCCGCATTTTCCAGACATTGCTACCTCTATCACCTGTTCAGATCAATGGCGTATGGCCTGGTTAACCAACACTTCCGATCTCATGAAGAAGTCACAAATTGGATCGATTCGTGGATCGCTTCAATAGATTGACAATTTAGGCCCACTTTAGGTTAGGGTAGTAACACTAAAAGTGGGCCTTTTGCGATCGTCTTTTGATATCTAGAAATTCAAATGAAAATAACGGCTGAAGCATTCAAGTGACACGAAAAGTGAATAACCGAATTTGTAGAGGAGAAAATTCTCTACAACTTTGCTCTATTATGTTTTTTCATATATCGTATCCTTTGAGAGATATTTGCAAAAATAACGAAGATTTGACAACCTCCATTGAATTAACGAAAACCAGCCGTTCGCAGATGTCACGTGACATCTCGCCCAGAACCCACTCTGGCATACGCCACCTTGCATTGCGTTTTTAATTCAAATGTTTGTAGAGCTTATGGGACTTAACTACGGGGTCATCAGTCCCTAAACTTACAAACTACTTATGAACTACCTAATACTAAGGACGGCACAAATATCCATGCTCGAAGGGGGATTCGAACCCCCGACCGTAGTGGCCGTGCAGACCGTGACTGGAGCGCCTCAGTCCCATCGGCCACCGCGGCCGGCCGTATTTAATTATTTGCTTATTGTAACTTACATGTTGTCATTTCAAAGCAATGGCGCACTGAAGAATTAACAAACACACGTCGTTCTTCGTACGATAAATGATAATCTAGTGTCTAAAATGCCACATCAGCATCAGTTAACAACTGCCATCAATAGTACAAGATTAAAGAACGCAATTTTCGATAGTCAGTCGTAGCGTAGTGGGCAATGCGTTGGTCTGTGATGCTGAAGGTCAGCGGTTCGAAACCTGCCAACATTAGATCATAATTCATTGTCCTAAGAACGACGTGTTTTTGATAATTTTCAGTGCACCATGGCTTTGAAAAGACAACAGTTGAGTTATAATAAGAAAATCATCAAGCAGAGAAAGCAAGATGGCATACGCAAAAGATATTTTAAGGCGAGGGATGTCACGTGACTGCTTTACGAACGCCAAATGTAACCTGTGTTCCATCCAGGCTATAGTCACTCGTCCGAACCCAAAGGTACACCACGTTCGTTCCAGCCTATAGCCATTCGTAAACAGTAAAGGCAAAGAAAATAAACTTAGAACTACCAAGGCAAGACAAGTGATAATATTTTGCCGGAAAAATGTAATGAAAATGTGGGAGAGATATTAAAATTATAGTTCAAAGAGGTAATAGTTCAAAAAAGACTATGTTTATCAAAGCTAAACTCAAACATCATATAATTTTGGCTGTTTGTTAAAATACGGTCAGAAAGAATATTACGTGTTGGGTGGACAGATATTACCACAATAGTAGAGTCGTAATCGTATCACCATTATTTTTTATTATTTAGATTATTATTTTGGTCCAAAATGTTTGCAAAAACTTATAAAACTACAAACCTAAAGTGGACCCTAAAATACATCGCCGGCCGCGGTGGCCGAGGGGACAGAGGCGCTTCAGTCATGGTCTGCACGGCCACTACGGTCGGGTGTTCGAATCCCCCCTCGGGCATGGATATTTGTGCCGTCCTAGTTCGTAAGTAGTTCATAAGTAGTTTGTAAGTTTAGGGACTGATGACCCCGTAGTTAAGTCCCATAAGCTTAACAAACATTTGAACATTTTGAAAATACGTCACTGCTTTTTTTTTCGACGCATTATTCGTACACTGTCCGAAAGATGGGAGAAAGTAATGGTCAAAGACGGAAAATACTTTGAATGACACATGTGTAATCAATTTGTCGCGTTAAAGCCTCAAATGTTGGCGAAAAAACTGCGGACTTTGTACAACACCATGATAAACTAAGGAATTAGAGAACAGGTCACGAGTGACTCAGCCGCGGTTCTAGTGTTGATGCTATACAACGTTTGGCAGCGATCTGACATGTGGAGGTTTGGGAACTAGAGTTGCCGCAGGGTGGGGCGTATCGACCGTCGGCGTGACCCCTGGAACCGGAAGACGGCGGCCGCGAGCAGACAGACCGCCGCGCCGTCCGGAGGGAAGGAAGGCACGTGACTGCCCCTGATGCGATTTAGCGGCGCGCGCAATTCGTGGCCACTCCATCTCTCTTCTCTCCTGCGTCCCCGGCAGACTTAGGGGGGGGGGGGGGGGGCGGCGCGACAATCTGGAAAGACGTCGATGAGCTACTGGCGCGCTGATGAAACAAAGGAGCATCGACAAATGAAGGAGTCCTATCTCTCGCCGCACAGAAGTGATTTGAAGCTGCACAAAATTCACACCTCACTACACACACAAACAAACACAAAAACAAGTAAGAAGTGTTACAGAAATAGTTCTTAATTAATTTGCTTTGTCCGCAACCTCAGTCCTGTAAAATCCTATTGTGGGATCATTTTTTTTTTTACCATAGAATAAACATTATCTTATTTACTTCTGGAAAGGAGCCACTCTTGCACCAATGATTTTTGTTTATTCTCTTAGAGGCCAATTGTCTTCAAGGAAACGTGCTAGTGTAAGTTGCAACATTGTTTGTTACAGAATAAAAATGTTCAAATATTTGTTAATCTTACAAACTGCTTATACTACCTTATACTAAAGACGGCACAAACATCAATGCCCGAGGGGGATTCGAACTCCCGACCGCAGCAGCCTCGCAGACCGTGACTGGCACGCCGCAGACCGTTCGGCCACTGTGGCCGGCTTGTTACGGAATAATCCGATTTTGGGGTCACTGAAGATCCCAGGATAGTAATTACGTAAACATTATTTCTCAATATTCCCGTTGTGTTAACTGAGTTGCGTGTGTAATCTAACAATGAGTAGTGAATCTATTCGCATCGACGGACATGTAATGCTTGTGCCGTCTTTACTATAAGCTAGTTCATAAGTAGTTTGTAAGTTTTGACCCCGCAGTTAAGTCCCATAATCTTTACAAACATTTTAAAAACAAAATAGTGAAATAGTTTATTTTTTGGGGATATGAAATACCCAAAGACCAGAAATTGCTTAGACAACTCTGACTGTGCAAGTTCCAGATGGATGCACATTATTTGAGCATGCAGAGTGAAAGACGACCGTCTGTCATCTTCCATATATTTTTTATAAAATTGTAATTTATTTGATGTTGCTAGATTAGCATTTTGTTAAATTAGAACCCCACTCTTTTCAAGGTATGAGGAATAGCATTTTTATTTCATGTTTTAAAATATTTGTTTCTGAAATGTTAGTTAATATTGCTAGGATTTTGTTATTTTAATAATTTATTATTGTCCCTGTGAGAATGTGTACTTGTTTTACTTTTAAGTGGATGTGCGAGGATCTAATGGCTGTCTGAATGTGGGTGGTAATAGCTCGCTTTGCATGGTTCTCTCTGGATCAGAGTCGATAGTTAGTCGTTACCAACCCCTGCTGCTGATACGACCAAAGAGGTTTCTACACCCTTTGGTTACAGCTAGTCAACGAGCCTTCTCCAGGGCGAGTCTCACGATCTTCTCTTCCCACCACCGCTGTTATCATGGATTTGGCCCAGTTTTCGGTAGCTTCCACGTCTCCTGGCCGCTAGGTCCTCACTTTGTTCTCGGATCACAGTGAGGTAAGGTTGATTCTGCTCTTGTGCCTGCAGGGGTGGCAGCGATTCATTGTCTAGCATGTTTTACTTAGACTCTTGAACTAACTTCATTTTTCGGTATATTTTTTCCGATCGTGCGCGTAAATGCGTTCTAGTTTTTCAATCAAGTGATTTCCAACAGATAAACGCGGTGTATGTGTTACTAGTTGCAGTTTTATAACGGCCTGGTATATTCAAATCTTTTGTAATTTTGTGGCGGTATACGAACTCTGTGTAAATTTTCTCTAGCTTTGTGGGGCCCGATTTCTAACAGACGATATGTTCACTTTTGTACAGTACATTTAAAAATCTTTCTTATCGTTTCCTTCCGTGAGTGATATGTGTGTTCCATGTGGTTGCTTCTTAGAACAAAGCCTTCAACTTCCACTACAGTTTGTTCCATACGAATTTCAAGTTTTAGACTGCCGGAAAGTCTTAGTTGTCATTTTAATAGCGCAGTGTTACAGAAATATCATGGAATATTACAGACACACTTCTATTACAGTAATGGTGAAGTCTTAGAATGATTCATATTTCGAATTTTAAAATGCGTAAATTAAACAGCCGGAATGATAAATAGAAGCCCTGAACTCACATAGCATCACGGTAGCATGACCGTAGAGACGTCCATCGGTTCATACGGGTAACTGGGGTCCGACGCACTACTGTCCCTAGACGCCTGTATGTTATAGAGGAAGAGGGGGAGTTTGCGGTGGAGCAGTCGGTGGCAATGGAGGCAGAGCTCGGTACACAGAGACAGAGGAAGGAGTACATAGACTAACTGAATAATGGAGTAAATAAACATCCGAGCAAGGCTGGGTTCTCAGATATCTAATACAATGAGAAGCTATAAGAAGGCAGGAAAAAGTAAGAAATAGACATAGAGATGGAGAAAGTGATGTGAAAAGAGGTTAAGGGTAGTAGTATAGGATGTACGGTATATACGAGGATTGAAACATAAATAGTGACAACTATTTATTCACAACCGATGGAAAACCGTTACATGTTTGTACTTGTTACTGTCCTTCAAAGTAGTCACCAGCGTTGTGTACAACCTGTTGCCAGCGATGTGGAAGGCGTAGTATACCGTTAGCAGAGCCTATTCTGTTGATGGTGCGAATGGAGCGGTCTACTGCCTGTCGAATCTCTGGAACAGTTCTGAAGCGAATGCAACGAATCAATTAAAGTCACAGTGACTTAGTTCCAGGTAGAATGCTGCCAGGTACAGTACTTCACGCCGACTGAACAGAGGAGCCATAGTTTGCACTGTATGCACCCGTGCATTGTCGTACAAAATGATGGGTGGGCTGCGCAGAAAGTGTCGCCGCTTCTTTCGCAAAGCTGGTGGTAGGTGACGCAGCAAAAACAAACAGTGATACTGTGCATTGACTGTCTGCCGTGGAGGAACGTAATGCGCAACACTATCACAATCGTACACGAGAATCATCATAACTTTCACCATAATGGCGCTCTGATGCACTTTTGACTTCCGTGGCGACCCATAATGACTTCATTCGTTGGATGACACTCTCGTGCTGCACGACCTATGGCACATTCAATCTTGATCGAACTCGGTTGTTCCTGTTTCGGAAACATAGTGACACCGTTACGTTAGACCGCTGGCTCACAAGTGACTGTATTTCCCTCGTTTGTGCGTACGCCGGTGGCGTGGGACGGGCGAGTCCATTTGCTCGAAGGTAAGGTAGGTTTGTCAACAAAGTGAGCTATCAGCGACAATAGTAGATTCCATTGCATAGTGTATCCAAACCAATGTTGTCACTATTTAAGGTCCAACCCTCGTACAAGTCCCATGCGTATTTAGCAATTGCTAAGCAATGCCGAGTTAAATGATAAAAATACGAATTAAAACACCTACGCAAAATACAAATAATGTATGGAGTAGATGAGCACTCTTACCTATGAAGATCATCATACTTAAGAAATCACAATCGAAAAACACAATAAACTATATACATTATTTTCCTCGCAACTAGTTTTGAGCTAATATTTACAGTAGAATAGTGCTTTGTTAACTTTAAATCTGTCTTATTTCTTACCACTCTTACGTGCAATGGATATTTAACTCAGGTTCATGAACGTTGCTCCTCTGTGTCAGAAGACTAGCTGACTTGTAGGAAAGTGAACTAATCGTCAAATATCTCCTTAGATGCATCACATTCTGCACTCTGCAATCTATTATATGTCACGGAGCAAGGTACCAGCAGTTATTAGGGTCCAAGGACATGAAAGAGATTCATTCAGTGCTTAGGAAGGACGTAAGGCAGAGTTGTAGCCTTTCCCCAATGTTATTCAATCTATACACTGCGCAAGCTATGAGGAAAAGGAAGAAGGAATTGGGAAAAGGGAGAAGAAATAAAAACTTTGCGATTTGCTGATGACATTGTCATTCTGAAAAAGACAGCAAAGGACCTGGAAGATCAAATTAACAGATTGGACAGTGTCTTGAATGGAGGGTATAAGATGAACGTTAACAAGAGTAAAATAAGGGTAATGGAATGTAGTCTGAGAAAAACAGGAAAACCTAAAGGAATTACGTAAGGTAACGAAACAATAAAATTTATAGCTTATCTGGTTACATTCTCATGTAGAATGGATACTCAAGTCAGGTGCATAAACTTCGCTTCACTATATCTGAAGACTAGGTTACGCAAAGATCGCCTAAGGTGCATCAAATTCAGCACAATGTAGTCTATGATACGTAATAAAACAAGGTAGTGCAATTTCCAATTGACATTGTGCTACGTTCTTTTTATAATGAGTCCTACGTGACAGCGTTCACTTTCTGCAATAAGCAGATTGTAATACTACAAGTCACCCAGATCAATTTAAATGCTATTACATTTCGGTGCTCTTTTCCTAACAACTCATGCAGTTGGCACGGGAAGTGGGATTTTGTGACTGTTGGTACAAATAGTCATGCTTTGTGTGTTAAGACAAGTTCGATGTTCTGCAGCTCATATCTGGAATGAAGATCTCATTGTCACAGCAACAGTTACTCACTTTAAAGAGGATCCCATTTTTTAAACAAACTGGTAATGCGTTACTCGAACTCAGATGTGAATGCTGAATCAAACTTTAATTAATGAAACTCGTTGACAACGCATTTCTTTGGTAATCAACTTGGCAAAAATTCTTAAAACATGTGACATATTTTCACAATTCAGGTTCTTTTCACTAATATACAGCTTGTTGACACATACACCACATCTTCACACCATCACCACGAAACACTTTGCGCCTCTTTAGAGCTTTGTTCGTTCGCTTTTATAAAACTTACAAAACAATGGGTATTATCTCTGAAAATTTGGACCTAAGATTTCAAGAATTTCTAAAGTTATACACAAAATTACGATCTAAACCACTATGGCACAAAATAACTGTATGATATAAGCAAATATATTTATAGTTAAACATTACAGAGAAAAGTATTCAGCGAAATGCCTCAATTGACAATTCGTGAAGGTGTTTTGAATCTTGTGGTGTGTTTTTGAATGATAAATGAAGTGTAAATTAACAAATTTAACGTGAAATTATTGAAATTGGTAATAGAAGTGGCATGAATCCATTATTTCTGACGTAGTGAACAAATACATGTCGTTTTCTTTAGTGTCACTACCCTTAAGAAGATTTTTCTAAATATTTTGATATCTATAATATATTTAAATTACGTGTGTAACATTCTAAAATAGTCTAATAAGTCTAAATAATATGTGTACAACGTTTTTGCCAATCCACAAACAATTCAGGTTAGATTTAAGAATTACCCCAAAACATGAGAAAGCTTTGAAAAACAGGTAATTTAGCAGTTCATAATCTGGTATCGACTACTTCAGCTGAGGTTTGACATCATATGTGACGTTGTAAGATATAACTTCAAAGTTCGAATGAAAAACCAGTTGTCGTAATTTAAAAAGTAATGGGAACTATTATTTATTTCTCAAATTAATTTATTTATTGAGGTACTTATAATTGCACCTTCACTGTTTTCATTGTGAAGCCCACATTATTGTGACCTCTTTCATCGAACGTCCAGAAGGAGTCGTATCGCTTCTGCGTGACCATTTCTGTTGCCGCGGTGGAGTAGCCGAGCGGTCGAAGTCTTCGTCGGGCAGCCGTGCTGTGTGGACGTCTTGTTTACGTCCTCGCTACTTGGCGGCCGAGCGGAGGTAAACGGTGAGTGCACGCTTCAGCGTTCATAATTACGTATTAGAATGTGTTGTAGACGAACATAATGGATCGACCACCAAGAAAAGACACTCTTAGATTGAGTTTCGACCCGAATTTACCTAGACCAAAGTCATTTGAAGTGGAGTTGTTTGTAAGAGACGTTATGAAGGTCACTATAGACGAATTGATCGGAATACACTTATAGATAGTCAACAGTACTGTATATTTAAAAATGATAAGCCCTGAAAAATGCAAGAAAATTGTCGACTCATGTGGCGGACGATTACAATTTAAACATTCAGACGGAAATATTGGTGACGTTATAATACCCCCAGCTGGCATGGGTTTGAAAACTGTACGAATCTTCGAATTACCATTCGAAATACCTGCCGACGCAATTAACGATCAACTCAGTGTTGAACGGTGTCAGACAAGTGAAAATAGAGATGTTGAGCACATACCGTCCTACATCACCGTTTGTGGCTACAGAGCGGTTGTAATATACAAAGTGCAACCACGAGCATGCTCGGGATGTGGTTCTACAGAACACGTTCGCGCGCAGTGTTTACAGCGGCGCGTGATGCAGATACCGACCGGCGAGCGACAGAGGCCTGGCCCCGTGTCTACGTTGCCCCTCAGCTACGTCGCCGCCACGCGAGGCAATATTGCACCGGAACCAAATCTAGACGCAGCCCTGGAAGCGTACAACGACCACACCGAACACGACATACCCATGGATACAACAAACACGCATGATGTCCTTCCATCTAACGACCAGACTACGGACAAAAATAAACAGGGAGTTGAGTGTGAAAGCAACAGTAAACGACAAGAGTGTGGGGCAGTTAGCAAATGCGGACGGAATTTTTCCGGCATCACCAGCTGAGACTCTGGACTTAACAGACCAACAGCCCGAGAAGTCTCCCAAAAAACAAAAAAAGAGACGTATTGCACGCGAAGGTGCGGAAGAAAAGGCGCCAAAACTGCGCGAGAAAGCCGAACAGATACGCAAAACACTGATAGAAGGGACATCACAACCCCCTCCCGGAAACCTTCCGACGTCCAAATAAACCCGAACGCAGGAACCCGATTCCAGCCAAATGCGAACGTCGGAAGAACGTGCAACAGTGAACACGGTGGCTCCGAAAGGAACCATCAAACATCGAAATGAACAGGATGGAGAGAGCAGGGGAAATATCAAACCGAGAGCGTGGGCAGATGACACCGACGAAGCAACTCGAGAGGAAGAGATGCCAGAGATTCCGTGCAACACGGCAGGGGCGTCGTCAGATGCATGTGTAGACAACCGTAACCGGCAATAAAATAACGTAGCCGGATCGGGGGAAGTGGACGAAGACCCAGAATACTTTTAGGTCATGTGTTATAGATATCAATAACAAGTAGGATGACATCAAGTATGCCTGCAAATGTGTTTTTACCGTTGCAAGCGTATCGGATTGCAACTGTTAATATCAATAAAATTAGCTGCACATTTAAATTAAAGAACCTCCAAGACTTCTTGTATGCAGCTGATATAGATATCGCGTTCTTACAAGAAGTGATAGACATTAATCTAGACCGTATAACGGGATACAATACCCTACTTAATCCTGGTTACGGCAGTGAACTCGGGACAGCGATTATGACGAAGGAAGGCATCCTGCCCACAAACGTCGAGAGATTAACGAACAGCAGGGATATAGCTTGCACAATAAATAATACCAGACTCATTAATATTTATGCCCCTTCTGGAACGGGTAAAAAACGCCAGAGGGCTGAATTTTTTAAAGAAGAAATTGTACCACTCTTTATGCGGCGTCCCGATCAAGTCATTTTTGCAAGCGACTTTAATTGTGTCATCAAACCTAAGGACCAGACACCACATTTCAACAGCTGCATAGAATTTCAGAATATTGTCAGAGAAGTCAAACTGATCGACACGTGGGAACTCAAACGCGGTGATAATCCCGGGTTTACCCACATTACCAGCCATTCCGTTAGTCGCATAGATATAATTTATGTAACGTCTAATTTACAACATCACATTTTGCAAGCGGAACTGTGGCCGAATATATTTTCCGATCATGTAGCCTACATATGCACTGCTAACCTACAGAAACAAGAAACGTACAGAGCAAAAGGAACATGGAAGTGAAACGTCGCGCATCTGTCAGACCCAGAGTGCCACGAAACCTTCCGCAACACGTGGACGGACTGCGAAAGAAAGTTTTCAAAGTATGACTCGGCCTTTACATGGTGGATGAAATGTGCAAAACCCGCATTAATAAAGACCATGAAACGTTACTCTTGGATGAAAAATATTTGGATGAAAAACACAATAGAATTTTATTATTAGTGTCTCAGAGACTTGTACCAAGTTGCCACAGTCATAGAAAATTATGCACAGATCAAACGAATAAAGGCCACACTTTTAAGCCTCAAGCGGAAGCAATTAGAAGGCTGTAAAATTCGATCACGGCTACAAAATACAGTTCACTAAGAAACAACGTCAATGTACCATATCATACAAGACCAGAAGAGAAAAAACCGGAAAATATTGACAGAACTGAACACAGAAGACGGGAGAACCGTGATGACACAACGTGGCATACGAGAAGAAATCCATAAATATTTTACTACACTGATGGCCGACAAACCAGCAGATGAAGAGGCGCAGCAAGCCGTCATCGCAAGGCTGACCGCGAAATTAAATCCTGAAGAAGCGGAAGACCTGTTAGCAGACGTAACTGAAGAGGAAGTGGCAGACGCCAGACGTAGAAGCGCAAAGAATAAGTCCCCTGGCCCCGACGGATTACCAGCGGAAGTCTATCACACCTTTGAACAACAGCTCGTCCCCAAGCTGACGCTCGTGTGTAACGAAATCCTGAACGCCAGAAGTGACGTGTTACAGGACTTTTGTGAAGGTATAGTGGTGTTAGTTCCCAAAACGCCAGGAGGGAAGACTGTTAACAACTTATGCTCCATAACACTACTCAATACCGACTACAAAATCGACACATGCATCATAACGCAAAGACTAACTTCTGTTATAACAAGTATTACTGGGCATTACCAAACGAGCGTCGGGAAAAATAGAACAATACACCAGACGTTATGCGAATACAGAGATATTATAGCAACTGCAGAAGCTTTGGACATTCCAAGTGCCATAGTATCTCTTGACTTCGAAAAAGCCTTTGACAGAGTTAACCATACGTATCTTTTCCGAACCATGGAAGTTCGCGGCCATAGAATAGTATGTCAATCGTACGCAGATGACGTCAGTTTTGTGATCACGGCAGGTGACGAACTGGAAAAAGCGTTCCAAACTATAAGAACCTATGAAGCGGCGTCAGGAGCAAAATTAAACTGTAATAAGTCGGGAATAATGCACATCGGTCGGGGATTAGATCTTAGAGGCGACGTACAAATAAATTGCGTAGAAACTATCAAAACACTAGGAATTGAATACATGAAAGATATCTGCCGCACGGCTGCCCTTAATTACAGAAAATTGTTGGCAAAAATGCGAGCGGCCATACAACAACATGGTTTGCGTAAACTAAATGCCATACAAAAAGTGCAATTAGCAAATACTTACATAACATCCAAATTTGCTCAAGTATTACCAATACCGAAGACCATAGCTCGACAGATGCTAGCAGCGCTCGGCCATTTTGTCACCAGAGGGCAAATTTTTAAGGTGCAGTATGAGACCTTAACTCTACCTTTAAGTAACGGAGGCTTAAACCTGACAAACATTTACAAGAAATGACGGGCGCTGTTCGTCAGCAAGTCGTACAAGCAGTGGCAACGATCGCCCGATACTCTCGCAGCTCATCTCTTAAATGAAATTGCACCGACCAGTATGTATCCACCAGTAGACGTGCACCACATTCCGAACGCACTCTATCATATCAGACATTTTCTTGTCGAATTAAGTTACATTCGAAGAAATACTCTCGAAAAAGACCTATACAAAGTCAAAGAAGTTTACAACAACATGATGAGCAACCAAAACGGAAATAGAATAGAGAAGAAGTATAAAGAGTACAACTGGGAAAAAATTTGGGAGAACATTCAAGACCCTCACTTACCGACAGAAGTGCGATCAACCTGGTACACGCCGGTTAACAGGAAAATTCCCACAAATTCAAAGTTACACGCAATTCACCTAGCGGAAACTCCAAATTGCATCTCCTGTAACTTAGTGGACACAGAGGAACACCGTTTCACATGCGACGATGTAACAACCATCTGGACTCTCTGCACAACTAAACTCGCTAGTATGCTGCGAACATCTCCTCGAACCATTACCCCAGCTAGACTTCTCCACCCAGACGAAATACTCTACCCAAGCACAAAACACAAAGCAGTTAACTGGATCAAAGGACATATGGTGTACTACATTCTCACAGAAAAAGATAATAGTAAAGAAGACTACTGGATTTATCTCACGACAGAACACGAAAAACTTAAAAGAACGAAGAAATGTAGAGAAAAGTATGCGAATTTTTTACTTAGAATTTTATCATAGAAATAGCTCTGGAAACACCCGTAGACGAACATTAATTTATGTATTTAATTGTTTATTCATTCTTAAATGTCTTTTAAACTTCTGTGATTTCCGTACGGTGGCCTGAGCTATTGCTACCTGGTACTCCAAAGTCTACCGAGAAGGCAAACACATAGTAAAAGAGAATTAGAAAACAAGTAACACGAAAAACACGGCATAAACTGCAGTAGCAGACAATACGAGAAGACAACTTTGAAGCACTCGGTAAGCCGAAATAGCCCCTGTGTAGCCGCGGAAGTACAGAGAGAGAAAAAGAACATAATTTATAATTTACATGAAGGCCACAATTCTGCCACTTCTTTTCATTTTTCGAAAGAAACGATTTTTACAACTACGAGGTAGGAGAAGTTTTATTTGGTTTCAAGCTTTTATTTTAACGTCTGCAGATGAAGTCTTCAAAACGATAGTGATTTTTTTTCTGAAGAGGATGTTTCTTTGTGTAATCAAAAAAAAAAATTAAAAAAAGAAAAAATGAAAATAAAAAAAATAAAAAAATAAAAAAAGGCGGTCTAAAGCGTCTCGCTGCGGAGCGCGCGGTTGCTCGCCGTGGAGGTTCGAATCCTCCCTGGGGCATGGGTGTGTGTGTGTTTGTCCTTAGGTTAGTTTACCCAGGTTTAAGTAGTTTGTAAGCTACGGACTGATGACCACGCAGTTTGGTCCGATAGATTTACAAACATTTGAACATTTTTGAACATTTCTGTTCATGTCCTGTGTTAAGCGCCTGTGGCATGGTAATGTCATTTGTGGTTTTCGACCGGATCCCTGAAAATGTTTCTTTCACTTTAGCAGAGTCATTGTAATCACAGGCAGTCGTGTCAAATGAGTACTGCGGCTATTCCATAATCTCCCATTGTCAGCAGCAACAGTGTGGCATTATGTTAGATTAAAACCGTCAGGGAACTGTGCGGGTTACTGAAATGGGTCATCCGTCTGCAACAATGAATCGATAATCCTGTATTCAGTAACTGCCCCTCCAAAGGACTTAATTAAATGCGGCAGCCCTGTTGTTTTTGGATATTAGTCTGGCTCATTCACACAGCCAGTCCATGGACTTTGTTCACAAGTCAGAATTATCGGGGTAAACTGTATTAGTTCTCTGACGGTTGTGAATACTGCGTACACGTGGACAAGAATACACTTTTTACATTAAACTCGGGATAATTTCTGTCCCTATTTTCAGCAGGAATTAATAGAACCCTCCAGTAGAGGTTTAATATTGACTCTTTTTTTAAATTATTATTATTACAGACAATTTCTTCATATGGGACCAAAGTAGTGGAGATTTTGTACATGCCCTAACCTCTTAAGCTTAGTAAATTCTCCGTTTCATTTATACTCTTCCTTGTCCACTACACCCATAGTCGTGTCCAGATATGCCATCTTCCAGGGCAATAGCAGCTCGAAACGAATCTTCCCACGCACGCAGTCTGGTGGAGTCAGTAATATGCTAAGCACATTTCTTTAGAATTCCATGGGACCTGTTGTAGAAATCGAAGACACCATGACAGCTAAGAACTACGTTAACATAGCTGAAAACCACATACATAATTTCCTGCTTGATAGTTCCCCGGCATCGATAGTATCGTTCAGCAGAATAATCGTCTTTTTTATATCGTTGGACTCGCGCTTCAATGGAGGATGATTATAGTCACCTGAAGTTGTAACCTAACCGACCTACGCTACCGATAATCGCGAGTGACTAAACTTTAAAATGATCCGTGTGCCTCATAAAAAAATTACCCGGATTAAGCTATCGGAGGTGTAACCGATAACGTAGTGGAGGTTAAACACACAAACGATACTTTACTAGTCACTTCCCAATGACGACTGTTTGGTGCGCGAATTTTATATAAAGTAGTAAATGTAACACCCGGGACAAAACTGTAATTGAGTAAACAATTTTGACTAGGTGAGATAATACGGTCGCCAGCTCGTTGTACGAGCAACAAATTATCGAAATTAATGAAATTTTGGCTCAGTAGCAAATTAATTACTGACTGATTAATTTGGAAACAACACAGACTGCAGTGAGCGCAGTGACGACACCAGGAAACATAAAACAATGTAGAACCAGCAAATCCAACTTTATCATGCAACAACGTCAACCAATAAAATCACCGTAGTGAACTGGAAATTTGTAGTAATAAAAGTTAGCATGCACAACTTCGACATAACGAAATAGAACATCACCATAATGGTTGCAATGAGGTTTGACTGTACTTTATCAACAGCAATGCGAACTGTCGTAATTGTGTTTCTATTTTGATTGGTTGAATGTTTATGCAAAATTATTGACTGCAACATTAAGCAATTTACTCTTTCTTTAAAAGATTAACGTAATTACTGTTCCTAATAACTAATATCCTAACCTTGACTATTGTCCATTAAACTAACAACAAAGTAGCATATCAAATGGTATTTAATAATTACTCTGTTAAACCGCACTTTTTGGTTCTTTGGCTGAACTTTGCAACGTAACTTTTTAAGTCTCATAAACTGAATATTCAGTTCACAATTAACAATAACTGTTCTTTATCATTCAATTATTATTCAATGCGCTTAGTGCTACTAACTGCTCACTGTTGTTAATTTATTCATGTCGACTTTATACTATTGCAAAATATTTTCTACTGGTTTAATTACTTTAAAGTTTATTTCAACCAGTCTTTATGGTTCATGTTCAGTCTCGGACAATTAAAGGTAGCGCATAAGGAACCTGGTTGGTAGTGACTTGGGTAAATAATTTCTTTAACGCTGAATACATGCACTCTGGTTCGCTATTGACATTCAGCAAAACTAAACGTTGGCTTAGCTATACAGTTCTAAAGACGGTAAGTTGAGTAGCTCTACTTTTGCAGCGATGGTGCGGCGTAGCTGGCGATTGTTGCTGGTACTTAATAACTGTTGGCAAAATGGTATCTTCTTGGCGACGGAACATTATTTGCATTGGGCATACAGCGTTCCTCTTGACATATTCTGCTTGATGCATTGACGCTGTGGTCTTGCCAATTATTTGCCAATTACCACTTGCTCTGATTGCTGCTCGTACCAACACTTAATAAGGTGCCACGCTACTACCGTCTGCTGCTGCTGTCTGACTTAGTTACATTCACTTCGAGAGCTCAACAACGAACACTATTCTCGCGCCTCGCGCTACATAACTCTACGCTCAGCGATAAAACGGCTCTACACAAAGATATTGCTAACTTTGCCCTCGCTAAGCCAACGTGTCTACTACAATGCATTACATCATTTCTTTCTATGCAATATGTAATCATTTTGACAATTGTACGTCACATAAATTATTTGCATAAAATAACAAATCGATTTACATACAATACACAAATAACAAACAAATCACACACATCTTCCATATTATAAACGTAACTGTGTTTAAACACGCAATTAGTGTCGTTGGTCACTGTGTTGTTGCGTTACAAAATTGATATACAAGCACAGGATTCGTTGACCTAAACTGAAGGAAGATATCTGGGACGCTACCTTGTGAGCGAGCAATCTAACGTAATGGTGTCACTATGTTTTCGAAATAGGAACAATGGCGATACATCAAGATTGAATATGCAAGAGGTCGTTACAGCACGTCAGTGTCATCAAGGTCTTCAAGAGACGTGCGGGGAATGACATCGCCGAACAGAACAGTGACACGTTGGGTGGATGCCTTCAACTAAGGTCGGCAGACTCTGGCAGACATGCAGGTCGTCCTAGAGTCTGAAGAAGAAGTCCATAGTGTTGCCGCGTTAGTGGACAGCGGCAACACCTTCTGCGCAACCCACCGATCATTTTGCACGACAATGCGTGAGCGCATACAGTGCAGCTGTGGCTGCTCTGTTCGGTCGATGGGACGGGGTAGTACTGTACCACCCTCCATACTCCACGGATTTAAGTCTTTGTTACTTTGATCTGATTGGAAAGATGAAGGTACTACTTCGTGGCATTCGCTTCGGAACTGTTCCAGAGATTCGGCAGGCAGTAGACCGCTCCATTCGCACCATCAACAGAACAGGCTCTGCTAACGGTATATTACGCCTTCCACATCGCTGGCAACGGGTTCTACACAACGCTGGTGACTATTTTGAAGTACAGGAACAGATTCTTAGAATCACCATATGCTTGACGGTGACATGTAAGAGGTATGTACGGAAGACATTTCACGTACAACAACGGAACGGAATGTGTATGAGAGTACGAGGGTTCCTTTAGTGATATTCCCACCAACATTTTCCTACTACTGCACAAACGATGGTCGGATTATTAATGTTAATGAAATATTACAAACTGTTAATTAGATCAATCAAATCTTACTTTCAAAACGACCACGAATTAACGATCCGTGACGCAAGTGTGCAAACAGTAATTTAAATAGAGGTCTCCACCACAGGGAAAGAGGGTAAGATGGAGGAGCTACTTGAATCAATAAGTGGTCTGAACGAGATTCACTTGCGTTCTCATTTCAGGAAACGATCCTGCATTTTTATGGGGTAATTTGTGGAAATTGCAGGGGACATTAAATCAGGCCAATGCAATCTTTTTTCTCAACTCAGCTAAATTTGATTACAGACTTTGATCCATGCACCACTTTACTCAGTCGTCAAATATCTATCATTCATTTAATGGACAGACGACGGACCCATTCTGGATGATGATGCCCTATTGCGACTATTTCATAATCGACAATGAAGAATTATTATGATATCTTTCGATGTCCTAAATCATTATGTTCTGTAAACTGGTGTTACTATTAATTAATTTCTGGCCGCGGCAGAGCGACCGAGCGCATTGAGACACTATGCTACGATCCGCGAGACCGTTCCCCGTCGGGAGTTCGAATCCCCCCCTCCCCTTGGGCATGAATGTTTGTGTCGCCTTTAGTAAAAGATAGTTCCTAAGTAGTTTGTAAGTTTAGGGGCAGATGACCCCGCAGTTAAGCTTAACAAACATTTGAACACTTTGAACATTAATTTCTGATCCTCACTTTCAATAATTCAACTCGTTTGAGTGATTTTTCAATATATAGGTATAAAACTAGGAAAAAAAGTAAGCTGGAGTGTTTAACTAATCGTAACTCGATAACACTCCAAATTTGAAGTTATAAATTTTGTGGGATGGGATGTATAAAAACATTTTCCTAATGTCCACTGCTTTTAAAGTAGAAATAACTGTATAATTTGGTCGCCGTATTAGACGTTAAATCTTCTTTAGAAGTCTTGTAACCGTGGAACAGCGCAATATTTAGGTATCATAGACTCGATAAAATCCAAGCTTCTGGAGGTAATAATTATTTTGATTTTTATTATTTTCACTATGTTTAAAGAGACGTAAACACAATGTTGTCTTTTACAACAAACTGTATTTGAACATCATAAAATACAAATATTTACAATAACAACACCCATTTATTGGAAACGTCTCTTACACATTGACTTTCTTTTTCAAACGTTTCTGTAACTAACTAACATTCATTTGTTTTTTTATCAACACGTATTGTTTTTAATTTCCATTGCACGCGTGCCTTTCTCCATGACATTTTACGCCGTTCACATTGCTTCACTGTTAATGTCTGTGGCACATCCGCCGCACCG
Organism: Locusta migratoria; assembly: GCA_026315105.1. Classification (NCBI taxonomy): domain Eukaryota; kingdom Metazoa; phylum Arthropoda; class Insecta; order Orthoptera; family Acrididae; genus Locusta; species Locusta migratoria. The sequence goes on along the minus strand of CM048746.1, from coordinate 191,858,214 downwards.
TTCCATCTGCATAAAAGATCGAAAAAGAGCCGTGCACAGTATATGACTGACTCTTAACTAAACCTAACGTTTCAAACATTTTTAAATAGTAATAACCATCATTCACGACATCCTTTCATTTCACGACCCAGTATCCATTGGAAACCGCAATTTTGCTTCTTTCGCTACAAAGTCCCATCCTTTTTCTCCAAAATTTCTACTGTCTGTTACTTTCTCAGAGTCTGCTATTCTGTTTGCTGTCATCTTTGTCTGCCCTCCACACACATCCTTATAGCTGCCTCTCTCCCACCATCACGGTGAGCTCTCTCTTTCTCTTCCACTGGCTCGGTTTCATCTCTCTTCAGCCGTCATTTTCTGCTATTCTCTTTTAGCACAAAAAAGCGCAAATATGTTCACATGACAAAAATTTTGGCAAGAAAGTTGAAATGAGAACTGGCGCAGCTAGTTCCCAACTTTGCTGTCGTACCTCTAAAGAATAAACAATCTCTCTTTTCTAATCTGATTACGTTCTTTTCGTTGGTATAATAGGGTGTGCTGTTTATCTAAGACAGTGAAGATTTGACATTTTCCTTCTATGCTTCGACACAGTTATATACAGAGTACAACAAATAAAAACAAATTCTCATTCATGAAGAGAAGATAGTGTTCGAGGTCTAAAACCAAAATTATTCGTAAAATTGTTTTCTCAAAATGGAATGGTAAATACTTTCTATTGGTCGCCATCTCCGTTTGCAGAGAAGTAGGCATGTTCGCCCTCCGGGTATGAAACCAATACCTCCAGAATGCTGTGAGATACTGTTGTGCTCTCAATTTTAAATAAAGTTTTGGAATTTCCTCTAAATTTCATATGCTGCTAATCAAAAACAAAGTCTACGCAATTTGTTTTTAAACTATTTAAAATATAACTGCGTTGGCTTCCGCGGACAGAGCCAGTTGACATAAATGTTTTCTGTGTGTTCTAACGTGTCATAAAATTAGATGGCTATTCCTTCAACAACCAATGTTTAGGTCAACGTTACAGAGGCTTTCTTCTGGGTATACTGATCCTGCTAATTGTTGAGTCACTACATTTTGTATTTACTGTCAACTAAATGTGACATTACGTCATAATTTTAAAAATCATCCATGTCATTGGTGAGTTTCGGCGGAGGAGTGGAAACTTTGTTATCATGGAATACCGAGATCGAAGAAGCAATATATTTTGCAATACTTTACGTATTTTGATGCTACACTGTAACTTCACCGAAGAACGATCATTAAAATCGATCCTTCATGAAGCGAAAATTTCAGAAAATAAGATGGGAAAAATCAACCTATTTTTGTTGAGTAGTTTCTTAAAACTATTAAGGGTTCAAAGTGGCCCGAAAGCCGCCTCTCAGCGCAGTCGCCATTTTGTGGTAGTACCCAGACATCGTGGATTTTTGGATTTATTTTGATAATGGATAGGGCTTTCCGAAAACATGAAGATGGCGTTAATAGATAAATGTTTACAGTACATGTTGTTAAAATTTGAGACAAATTACGGTAAGTTTCAAACGCCAGGTTTCGCTAACGGACACAAATAGCAAAAACATTAAAAACATTGTTTGGGAATCTAACAGTAAGAAAATATGGTACAAATTTCGACGACTTTCAATGAGTAAGAAGTGTAAAAGTGACCATCCAAACAATGTAACCATATCACTATGGTTCAAAAATTGGCAATTGACTCTAAATAACGAGAAGTGTGAAGTCGTCCATATGAGTACGAAAAGAAATCCGTTAAACTTTGTTTACAAGATAAATCAATCAAAAGTGAAGGCCGTAAACTCCACAAAATACCTAGGAATTTTACTTCAGACTGGAAAGAACACGTAGATAATGTCGTGCGAAAGGTGAAACAAAGACTATGTTTTATATTGGTAGAACCCTTAAAATATACAACAAAACTATTAAAGAAACTGCTTACACTACACTTGTTCCTCCTTTTATGAAGTATTGCTGCCCAGTGTGGGATCCTTATCAGGTGGGTTCGATGGAGGACATCGAAAGAGTCCAAAGAAGGGCAGCTCGTTTTGTATTGTCACGATACAGGGGAGACAGCGTCACGGAAATGATACAGGACCTGGGATGGGAAGCATTACAACAACGGCGCTTATCGTTGCGGCGTGGTCTACTTACGAAACTCCAATCACCAACATTCTCCTACGAATGAGAAAACATATTGTTGACTCCCATCTACATAGGTAGAAATGATCATAAGAATAAAATACGAGAAATCGGAGCTCGAACGGAGAGATTGGGGTGGTCTTTCTTCCCGCGCGCTATTCGAGAATGGAATGAGAGATACATAGTATAATGGTGGTTTGATGAAACCTCTGCCAGGAACTTAAATTTGATTTGCAAAGTATCCCACGTAGATGTAGAGTTGTACCTTTTTGTACCCGAAGATCATGGTGTTTCGACGTTTCCTGCTGAACGAGCCTTGAACAAGTGGTGCTTTTATAAGCACTGTAGAGCTCACCATAGAGAACACGTACTGCACAAAAACCAACCGATTTATTCAGTTTGGTTGTGCCACAGGAAGTGTGTAACATTTAAATTTTAAGCATGAATTGCAAGATAGCTTCAGTTGAAAGCTTGAAAGCGCAAGTTATTGCAGTTTCAGTTTCATCAGTTGTATGACCTTTTTATATTCTAGATTATGCAGAGCGTATTGCAATTTATATGATAATTAAGTCAGATTTTTTTCATTCTAATTAGAGTGTGGGAGTTTTGGATTGTTTTCATAATGAATTGAAATAAATAGAATTTCAATTTTTCAGTAATTAATTTTTTTCGTTAATAACACACCTCATAATGGTAATAGGGGTGACTCGTCACTCCAAAGATTTATTTTGCATATGAGTACAGCTTTTAAAAAAAATTACAGAATGAAACTTAATCTGTTTACAGTCATTAACATTCATATTTACATATAAAAACTTTACAGTAACTGGATAACAATTATTAGGAAACTGTTCTTTAAGAGAAACAAGTAATGCCAATTTCTTTTCTATGATCGTTGCATGCAGGCTTACCACATTTTTGACAAGATATTTTCACATTTCAGTCTTTATCTGTACTTTTGTGGGCCTTGATTCCTGGTCTTGCGGGCCCTTTGTTCTCTTTGTTCCTAAGAGTGAAGCTATATTTTCCGAAATCTCTCGTGACAAATTTTTTCTGTAGACACCTTTTCATGTGTGGTGAAGCAAGTTTAAATCCAAGATTTTTTTAGAAAATATTTTCTGTCCACTTTTTGCTGTGATTTTACAAGGAATAGAAACAGAATCTACGAATTTATTGCTGCCTGTTCCAATATTCCATAAAACATCCGAAGTGGCCAGGGGTGTGTACTCCTCGAAACAGAGTACGCATGTAGCATTTTGTCAAATACATCCACACCTCTTCTCTTACTATTATAAAATTCAATGATCTCAGATTTATTTGTAACCAAGTGGTTTTTTTTATGAAAAGCAAATTACAACGACAGCACTTCCCATTTTCTTCTTTCTGTTGGTTTCGAAGCAATGTAAGCACGGAATGGGCATTCGCCACGAGATCCTAAAATTTGCTCATAGATTGTTACATCATATGAGGAAAATAACTTGAGCGGCAGTTTACTAACAAAAGCTGCCCAGAGCTCACGAATAGGTGAAAATTTGTCGTCCTTATTTCTCTTGGTCTTATCATCAAATCTCAGACAATTTAGAAGAATTTTGAAATACATTTGTGACATATTACATTCGTACACACCTGAGCCACACAACATTTCTTCAGTGTTGTGATGACCATCTTTTCCGTTGCCTGACATATAAAGCCATCCCATTAGTGCACATACGTCTTCCTTGTCCGTACCACCAAGAAACCTCTGTTCAGTATATATATATTTCTTTCTTTGTATCCCCTCATTTTAATGAGCTACAATCATATCCACTGTTCTTGTATCTAGTAATATTTCGAGGGCATCTACCTCAGGGTCAATGTTTTGAGCAAAGTTAACGGCTTTAGGAATTTCTACAATGTTTCTGCTTAGGCGGTATTTTAGACCATTAGACCGGTATTTTATCCTCGATTGTGTTTGCCTTATGATACCTCCTCCCCCACCTCACCAATGTCTTCTGACGTCGTAGCTTCAGACAGAACTATATTCAAATTGTACTTCTGAATTATCTTCCTCGCTTCAAAATAAGTCATTGTCACTGCAATCATCGTCGTCATCCTCCAAAACACTTCTCACGAAGTCCTCAAACATCGGATTATTCACATTTACAGATTCTGTACCCTAAAAGCTTAAAAAATGTAGCAAATAGATTTCACGTATGAAGAAGGTAACGGGTGACCTATAACCCCGAGAACTATTCGATCTCGAGTAGAAGCTGAACACAAAATACTAGCAACACGACAGACCAGTGACTAATATATGAAAACTGATGAAAGAATACACAAGCCTGCCAAATAACAGAAGAAACAAACTATTACTGGGGTGATGCATAACCCCTGTTACCATCGGAGGGTTACAACAATTGACAAGCATCTCACAAGATATGCAGATATTTATAGCATGAGAAAACTAATAATGGCCAAGAAGACCCCCACCTGCCTATGGCAGTGTGATTCATTACGAGTTAATTTCAAGAGGATTAGAGGCAGAAATTATGGCATTTACACTCTCACATTCAGACGTATTTCAGTTGTAATATTCATTCAAAATTATTGCTTGGCTATTTTCTGGTCGCATTTTCATTTCAAAAGCGTTTTGGTCATACACAAACGTCTAACAAACGAGGAAAATAATACTTCAGAGTGATTCTACAACATTAGCAAGGCAAGAAACCACTGCACGGACACCATTCAGAGCGCGAAGTTGCAGTTTAGAAAATTCATTGAATACTAGCTAGCCACTATGAATTTAATGACTACAAACAATACCGCTATGAACTTCAGAGATAAGGCAAGCTCAACTATAACCGCGAATGGACATTAGTAACACATAAAACTATCCTGAACAAAGACCTGAGCACATCACCAACGGAGAGAGTTGTCAGAGCAACATTCCTTACCTCCTCGCCAAACGGACCTCGTTCGGACCAGAGCGTGCCAGTGGAGGGGAGAGGGAAGCCCAGAGACATCAGACTCTTCGCAGGTATGGAAACCGAACCTGCGACCCAGAAGGGTTGAAATGGAACCTTGCTGGAGCAGTCTTGCTAATGGTTCTGCCATAGGGTTTACGTTAGCAGAACCTTCACCCTACAAACGAGCATTATCGCCAGCAGATAATAAACAGGGTGTTACAAAAAGTTACGGCCAAACTTCCAGGAAACATTCCTCATACACAAAGAAAGAAAATATGTTATGTGGACATGTGTACGGAAACGCTTAATTTTCATGTTAGAGCTCATTTTATTACTTCTCTTCAAACCACATTATTCATGGAATGGAAACACACAGCAACAGAACGTACCAGCATGACTGCAAACACTGTTACGGGAAATGTTCAAAATGTCCTCCGTTAGCGAGGATTCATGCATCCACCCTCTGTCGCATGGAATCCCTGATGCGCTGATGCAGCCCTGGAGAATGGCGTATTGTATCACAGCCGTCCACAATACAAGAACGAAGAGTCTCTACATTTTGTACCGGGGTTGCGTAGACAATAGCTTTCAAATGCCCCCATAAATGAAAATCAAGAGGGTTGAGGTCAGGAGAGCGTGGAGGCCATGGAATTGGTCCGCCTCTACCAATCCATCGGTCACCGAATCTGTTGTTGAGAAGCGTACGAACACGTCGACTGAAATGTGCAGGAGCTCCATCGTGCATGAACCACATGTTGTGTCGTACTTGTAAAGGCTCATGTTCTAGCAGCATAGGTACAGTATTCCGTATGAAATCATGATAACGTGCTCCAGTGAGCGTAGGTGGACGAACATGAGGCCCAATCAAGACATCACTAACAATTCCTGCCCAAACGTTCACAGAAAATCTGTGTTGATGGCGTGATTGCACAATTGCGTGCGGATTCTCGTCAGACCACACATGTTGATTGTGAAAATTTACAATTTGATCACGTTGGAATGAAATTTACATTTAAAGAGAAATACTAAACTGAGCTCTAACATGGAAATTAAGCGTTTCCGGACACGTGTCCACATAACATATTTTCTTTCTTTGTATGTGAGGAATGTTTCCTGAATATTTGTCCGTCCATTTTTGTAACATCCTGTATATAGCAGACGAAGCATTGCAGCTTGCAGAAATTGATTGCATATGGATTCCATTCAATCCACGCAAGCAGCGGTCAGTGGGAACACATTAGGGTACATACTATCAGTTATTGGGAGGTCTCACACATAAAAACTGTCATTCGAAATAATAAAGAGATAGTCACACACATGAAAATAGTGTTTAAAATTACGAAAAAATAAACATACTTCATAATAAAAAAAGAGAACTTTTTTACTTACTATAAGAAAATATACATGTTGGAGTTTGTCCGAAGTGCAGTAACTAAAAATAGACACCAACAACACTTATCAAACACTTCAGAAGGACGTGTTTCAACTTCTGATTCACTACAGTAATTAACCTCTGCATTTAAACCACTCAGAAGAAGAGGTTTTTATATAGACGCTTTGAAAAAGTGACATAAACCTTCTGAGTGCTGCATTTGTCAAGATTGCGTAATTGCTTTATCAGAAGTTTAGCTCATGGTTTTCAAAATTTACTGATGCTAAACTGAAGTAACAATTGGAATAAAAGAATAGCAAACTGCAAAGCTTATTTTATACAGTGCTTGTGCTAATTTAAATTTTGGAAAACAATACTGGTGTCCCTACGTCAAATTTTGGAAGGTAAATAAACTTGTCTTCTATGTATCTTTCAATAAATTTCAGAAACCTTGGCTCTAAACCTATACCCTCTGCCAATTAGACATGACAAATAGGACCACGTTCCAGTAACGGAAGAAAACCGATGAATGATTTACATGAGAGATTAAGAAGAAAGAATATGGTACGGAACTAGTCTTTCAGCTAGTAGGGGATACCGAGGCACGTTGGCCATATTTCTTTATTTATTTTAATATTAATTTATTGTACATATACTGAAATTATTGTTAAATTTTAGATATGTCTTACTGTATCTAAATGGTAATTATTTTACTTGAGAATATGAGTTAAATATTATAAAAAATTACTTACTGGACATACGTCAAGTGGGTCAAAGTGCCCCTACCTCGAAGTAAGTTGGCCCAGAGGCTGTAGCACATTGACCGATGTAACCTTTTGATAGTTCAAACTAGTGTACCTTCAGGAAATCAAAATAAACTAGTAGTTATCAAGAAACATGCTTTAATGTATAAAATATCGAGTTGAATATTGAGTTAAATGCTAATTATTTCACTTTGACAACGGGAAACCTTAAACTTAATAGGATTTATTGTGTCATAATACAAAGCAGGCAAAGTTAATCAGTGTCCAGATCCAGAGGGTCAGCACAGTTTTGACACTCATACAATAGTCGATGAATTTCATTTTTCACGGATGTCTGATGAGCCCAACGCTTGCAGTTTGTACACTGAAACCATTGTGCTCAAGGTTCACCGTTTGAAAAGGCTTGAGGCAACTGAATCATCAGCATAGTCATCTTGTTTTGGTTTCTTATTGAGTTTCAAGATTTTCTGCAGTTGATTTAATTAGTTTAGATTTATGTTCTACAGGGCCTGCAGCGTTAAAAAGGTCAACAAGTGACATATTATTACAATTAAACCAATCGCTGCTATTGAGTATTTTTTTATTTTCACCACTACAGATCCGTTTCGCCTAATACTTCCATTGTCAAGTGACCTGTGTTTTAAATGGGTTACATTGAGATTAAACAATGGTATGACGTATTATAGTATTACAGAAGGATCTTAATAACTACTTACGTATGTGTCTAGATGTTCAGACATACATAAGACATCTAAAGCATATAATATTTATATATATATATATATATATATATATATATATATATATATATATATATATATATATATGCTTTAGATGTCTTATGTACGTCTGAACATCTAGACACATACGTAAGTAGTTATTAAGATCCTTCTGTAATATTATAATACGACATATTATTGTTTAATCTTAATGTTACCCATTTAAAACGCAGGTCACTTCACAATGGCAGTATTAGGCGAAACGGATTTGTAGTGGTGAAAATAAAATAAAAAATACTCAATAGTAGCCATTGGTTTAATTATAATAATAATTAGTTTCGTTCTAGCACTGCTCGTACTTTCTTTTTGAAAATGTGCTTTTCTGGTCAGCGATTTAATTTTTCTTTCCGATGCTTTCGCCTTCTTATCGGTCCAATGACATGGGTTGACGTTCAGTTTCCTGAGATTCATTTGCCTGTGTAGCCTGACGTAAAGTCTGTTTGTACTTGGCACGGTACCTCCACTCTTGAATCCCCCACTCCTCCCTAACAGCCCTCACATATTTTTCCTATTCTTTAACTTCTAAAGGTGCTTATAGCATCGCATCATCAGATATCACTCCTCTTTTACTTTTTATTTTATAATTTCGGACCAATTTTATGTTGCTACAACTAAAACAGAGGTTTAAACCAAGGGCTTAACTCAGACGTTCTAAAAACAAGGAAATTAACCATATTATGACTACTCAGATCGCTATTTAAGATTATAACAAAATTTTGGGCTTAGAGTTATGTTGAAAACGCTTTTTATCTCGTGTACATGACCATATTTTGATCTCTGAAACGTATCAAAGTGTGTTTAACTTCGATAATTATGATAATAATTAAATAAACTCGTCAAATTGTAAATATTATTATCATTAAAAATAAACCTTTCATTGGGTTTTAAAAACATATAGGCCCTACCGGGCGGGGCAAGTTGGCCAGGGTGTCCATTGTGCACCTCCTCTGTGTGGCAACCTGCCCCATAGAAATGTTTACAATAAATTATATTGGTTACAAAACCCACTAAATAAAACTTAAAGTATTACCTTTATTTATACTACTCCTCTGTTTCAAATAAGGTAAACAAAAGTTAAATAACACATATTTCGCGGATGACGCTGTCGTTTATCGGTTAGTCAAGTCAACAGAGGATCAAAAGCAACTGCAAACCTATTTAGAGAAAATTTCTACATGGTGCGAAAATTGGGTATTGACATTAAATAAAGAAGTAATACATATGACCACTAAAAGAAATACGCTGATCTTCAATTGCGCAAAAAAATCAGTCAAACCTTAAGGTCGTAAATTCTACTAAATATACTAAATACCTAAGAGTTACAATTACGAACAACTTAGACTGGAGAGAACACATAGAAAATTTTGTGGGGAAGGGGAACCAAGGATTACGTTTAATTGGCAGGACGCTTCGAAGATGCACCAGCTGCACCAAAGAGATTGCCTACATCACAATTGTGGGACCTCTCCTGCTGTACTATTGCCCATTGTGGGACCCTCACCAGGTGGGACTGACGGAAGACATTGAGAAGGTTCAGAGAAGGACAGCTGGTTGTGTTTTATCTCGTTAAGGGGGGAAAGCGTCTCGGAAATGTTGCACGAATTAGGGTGGAAATCACTAAAAAAAATAAAAAATAAAAAAACACGTTATTCACTGCGGCGTGATCTGTTTGCGAAGTTTCAATCACCAACTTTTTTTACTTCTGAATATGAAAATATTTTGCTAGCACCCACCTACTTAGGGAGACATGACCATCCCAATATAATAAGAGAAATCAGATCGAAAACGGAACAATTTAGATATTCTTTCTTCCCGCGCGTTATTAGAGAATGGAACGGTAGAGAAAAGTTATGATTGTGGTTAATGAACCCTCTGCCAGGCACTTAAATGTGATTTGCAGAGTATCTATGTAGATAGATAGACATATTTAACTGACAAGTAGAATTTTACTGAAACAGTCACAAAAAGAACTAATCACTACAGCATGTCCAAAACTGCTCCGTGGCCATATTGATCCAGTAGAAGGAAGGGGACAGTGTTACCAACTGCTGCTTGATTCTGAGGACTATCTAGTGTCTATTGTATAAACTAATTGGACTGTGCCCCCCTGCCCCTGTGGCCAGCGTACCCCGGTCTTCCTCACTAAAAGACAACTGGTTTCTCCGGTGCAGGAGAAATGTAAACTAAGAAGTTACGGAAAAATGCCAAAGACCTATGAAACCGGACGGAGAGTGACAAAACTAACAATACAAGTTAATCAACAGACGACTACGATATGTGCATCACTGACAACACACATGAAGAAGAAGGCTAAAATATAACTACTGGGGTAGAAGGGAATGTGAAAATAGTAGAAAGTATTAGTGATACACAGAAAAATGGAGAATTAGTGCTATTTTGAATATGCAAAAAACTAATGCAACGGCGTATCGATGACCGATGAAAACACCATGCACGAGGTCTCTGAAAAATGTACATAATAATTAAACCTCTTTCTTTACTGCTACAGTCGTCAAAAGCTTAGTTGCGGAACTAGAGGCCAAGAACACTCCCTTGTTCAAATTAGATAAGCAAAACAACAAAGAAGCTGAGAAAATAAATTCAGACTCCTGTCCGCAATATCAGAGAGGATGAAATGGATTAGGACAGTGAAATTTCGTCATCTCTGTGTTGCCTGCAATTATTCCATAAGTTGCTAAAAAGGCCGTGGGGGTTCTGGGTGTGAGTGGGAGGTGGTGATTAACCACTGTTTACTGGCCAGACGAATGAAACCTACCAGTGCAACAGGAAAGAGTGATAATCTGACGCAGAGTACTGTAGGTAATGTAGAAACCTGTGCAACAAAGACTAGTGCTAAGCTTTCTGAACCTACACACAAAACTTTCCCAAGACGACCCGAGGAAAGAAAGAAGAAAAGTACAAGCAAATACAAAACTGGGAACTAAATATAATCCATACATACACTAAGTCCTCTAGAAACAAGAGACGTGAGAAATATCAGTTACTGTCCTGAAGGTCTAAGGAAACATTATTGTAACTCATTTGTTAAACAGAAATGGTTCACCTTTAACCTCTGAAAACAGTTTAGATCAACAAACGAAAAATACAAAAACGTCGTACGAATCTTAATGCTTACACTATAGTAGGCCTACCTAGTTAGTGATTTCAGTCGGCCAGTTCAGATGAAAAGACACAGCTTGCCAAAATGACGTTAATTTTTCAATTTGTTTCCTATTAAAGAAACCGTTTTCGAAGGTGATATTTGTCTTGAAGGAGAGAAACGAGTCTTTACTTATTAGCTATGAAGGAGAAAGTTGTAATTCTATCAGTGAGAAAAGTTATAAATTTATCAGTATATGTACTTCAGGAAGAAGTACCGCTTTAATTTATTAGCCCCATTTCCGTATGAAAACAAACGACTGAAGATAAAGGTTTTCACAGTACAATGTGAAATAGATTAGATACACGCACATGGCCCGAATTGCCAAACTTGCAGGCACTGCGTCAGGAGAAATTATGTAAGAAATAAATTAACTATGGTGAGCTCCAGTATCACCTATAAGAGCGCAAAAAAAGGGTTGACAAACGAAATTTGTGGAGAAAGTAGAAGTTGTGAGATTATCTGATTTATTTCCAACTCTGTTTTACAGTATGGCTATTCTATTTTTGATGAGTAAGAGCTTTCGTTATTTTCCATTGCGACACACCATCATTATAAGGACTAGAACGAGAGATGAGTTACGTAATGCATTAGGTTTGCGGATGGTACAGGATAAAATAAAATAATTTTTATAAAGAGAAAAGGTATCTAAATTGTCAGATACTTTGGAATAGTACTAATTATGCGTATAAAAGTAAAACATAGTACAATTATAGATACAATAGCAAAACTAGTAATAGAAGAAACTATAACAGTTCGAAGAAACGAATTACGGTAATAAAAATTTTCTGTTACCTGCAGTACATACAACGTGGGGAGATTCCAGCATTTGATGCGGGCTTTTGCAGGTCTGCTTTCTGCATCTGTCACGATCAGCTATGTAATGCGATTTTGTGTACGTTTCTACGGAAACGCTTGATTGTTGCTATACAGGCGCCTGTGACTTTCATGCAACAGTCACGCAGTGGATATTCTGTAGCCGGTACTTGCAAGCGATTTCACATTAACATTTAGACTTTCTTCTCTTGGATAAAAGGTCACATGGATAGATTGAGATAACTGATTTCGATTTTCGCCATATTGATACTGTGTGTTGTGATCTTACCCTGTCGTTTAAAATGGCTTGAAATGCATACAAAAATTACATGATTTAAGATCTATTACTGTCATAAACACACACACTATGTGTGTGCGTGGCAACTGCCACTGCTCCGTGGAATGGGTTCGTGGTGTAAAGCGTCATGCTAAGGAATAGGCGGCCGTTCCCGCCGAACGTTCGAGTCCTCCCTCGAGCATGGGTGTGTGTGTGTTGTCTTTAGTATAATTTCGTTCAAGTAGTTAGTAAGTCTAGAGACTGATGACCATAGTTAGGTCCAATGGGTTTACAAACATTTGAAACTGTCACATCTGATCATGTACCGTATCTCCTACGCTATTACGCCGATTTCAACCAAACTTTGTACAAATATATATTACTATAAGGTTATATTCCTGTTGGGGTAGATACTATCTATTACACATAGTTCAGAAGATATGACATCATAAATAGCGTAAGTAAAAAAACAAAACTGCGCCATCATCGAACGAGTGAACAAAGATACTTTATTCGTCCACTATTTCAGCGCTCAGCGAATTGCAACAAACTTTAAAAACAATTTCAAACCATTATAAAACTTTTTCTCTTTGACAACCACAGGAAAATTATTAAAGGAAAAATGTTGATCGTTTTCCACTATTCATGCAGTTATACTATTCGACACGATGTTACAGTTTATTATTTCTACACTACAAATTATTTCGCTAGACTTTTTACATAATGTTACACATATCGGCGAATATAGAGTTGACATTATCCTCCCAGCTTCTTCTCAGTCATGTTACTTGTCAGTTGGGCTCGTTTTGCCTTAGGGTATCCCGCTTGCCTTGCATTGCTCGTCAGACTCGAACGGTGACACATCCCCGTGTTAGCCGAACCCGCAATAACGTTATTTCGGTTATCTGGAGGGATTGCCCCTTTCCGCAATCTGATAATTAATTACGCACCAAAGTTTTAACTGACATGCTTCCAACCTGCTGAAAGGTACTGATTTCCAGACAATACACTTGGTGATCTATTCACGTAGAGGCTCAGACTGACTTTAATCAAAATAAAAAAAATAGCTATTTGAACAATTTCCAACGAAAACGACCAACTGACTGATCAAATAGTTATTGTTAGAACACTGCCTTGAAACACGTGAATCATAGAGCGTAATTCCGAAAGACATTTCCGAGGTTCTTTTTTCCAGCAAACACTTCACTGTGGGGACTTTCATCATATACCTTGGCTACCTTGGGAAACTACTATGAAGAAAAAACTGACGTATGTGCATTTCACGTGCCAATTGCCAATAAGATGCAGATGAGTCAGATTACGTCACTGCGCCAACCTAAAAATTTGGGAGTCATATTAGACTGAACACAGTCATTTACAAAACACTGCACCGATCTAAAAGAAAACGTATGTGCAAGGAACATCACTATCCGTAAACCCACCGGATCCACATGGAGAGCGCAACCTGAAGTCCTGCAATCATATGCAACGGGACTCTGTTTTACAGCGGGAGAATATGCGGCGCCAGTGCGGGAGGCATCTTAGCACTCCAAACAAGGAGGCATTGCTCTAAATGAGACCGTCAGGATTGTCACTAGATCTCTGAGACCAACACCTGTCCACATAGTTTACCCTTTTGCGGACATAACACCGCCAACTATCAGACGTAGGGTAGCCAGTAGCCGGCCGCGGTGGCCGAGGTGACTGAGGCGCTCCAGTCACGGTCAGCACGGCCACTACGGTCAGGGGTTCGAATCCCCCCTCGGGCATGGATATTTGTGCCGTCCTAGTTCGTAAGTAGTTCATAAGTAGTTTGTAAGTTTACGGACTGATGATCCCGTAGTTAAGTCCCATATGCTTAACAAACATTTGAACATTTGAACATTTGGTAGCCAGTAAAGTAGAGAGGAGAATACAGCAAGCCGACCCACGGCACCCAATGTATAACCAACAAATAGCTCTAGCCCGTCATAAGTATAGGAAAAGATTTATGTAAGGAACCGTAACACTAGAAAGCCGTCCTGAGACTCTCCGCCTATCATTATGGATCGATTCTCCACAAAATACGATTCTACTGCCGAAGAGGAAATCGCACAAGGACAGCAACTACAATATAGTACATGGAGAACACTGAATAAGAACAGGAGAGACAAAATGCGATGCAAGCGTTAATTCATATGCCCAAGGACTAAAGTTCTTTGCACAACTGAAGATCTATGCTAATGCAATGGCAAGGCAAAAGCTGTCAAGTTTTCGAAGAAGAGAGTTTAGATGTTCGCACTCGGAAACAGAAAGTAAAGTAAGTAAGTAACAGGACACCCATCCTTCTAGTTTTAAACATAATATCCATACACGTAACCTAACGAAGTAAATTCATTCCTAGTTTGTTTTCATGACATTGCGGAGCTCGGTTTCGTAGCTGACAAAAAAATTCCAAAAATATTCCTATTATTGTGGTAAAAGGAAAAAAGTCTTAAAAGCAAAATCTAGTATTTTAGACGCGGTCTTGGGCTACATCTGATGTTTTTAGATTACTGGAACTTCGTAAGTAGTATAGAAAGGGATGAAAACTTTTCTAAGGGTGGGAGAGAGTAGAGGGGCTTTCGCCAAAGCCAGGACTTAGACCTATGTCAGCTTTCGACATCCTTGTTCTAGGCGCCCTTTCGTGACGCATCTTCGATTCGGGTCTGACAAGAAAGTAGCGAAGAGTGTTGAGAAGCAGAGGGTGAGATTGGACTGGGGAGGGCGGGAGTTGGGCGGCAGTGTGGAGTGTCCTCAGGGGGGCCGTGCTCGGCGACCGCTCCCTGAGGACCGCCGATACCAGAGGCAGGCCGGCAATCACCGCTCACTCCTACCGCCGTCCTCACAAACGACAACGGGTTAAGTCTGGCGCCGACACACTACGGCCGCATGGTCGAATCACGGAGAAGGGCCTCATGCAGACCTTGGCAAGCACTGCGGAAAACATGTACTGCTAATAAATATTTGCCGTTCCCTTTGGACAGTTTCAAGCAATACAGGGGTAGCCCCGTTGTTTGGTGGCAGTTTTCCCAGCAGCTGAATATAATTCAACTGGAATAGTTAGGAATGCCTGAAGGGGATCCGTACCGCCGAAATGACATAATTTCACATTTTTACTTTTATGCAAATTATGAAAATTTGGATGTTTATGCTTAATTTGATTTTTTTATTGAAATATTCGATTATTTACTATTTTAAGTAAATATTTGAAAATAATCATACACTGACATATATGAGAAAGTTGTTTTACCACCATTTCACATACTGGCATTTTTCTCTTGAACTGTATAGTCTAGAAGGCTGTGGTTTCTTTTGTTTTATAGAGAACTGTTCGTTTCGTAAGTTGCCTCACTAGCAGTGAACTGTACATTTGTTTGTGTTTGACAGCAACTAGCTATGTCAAAGACAATAATGATAAATCTGAAGCATAGAATTAAAATTTGTGATGAGGCTTTTTTTGGGGGGGTGGGGGTGGGGTGGGGGAATTTATTTCACCTCTTTGTGGAAAGGGAGCTTTGTTTTACAATTTTTATGTCTTATAATTAAAATTAAGAAAATCTCCTTTGAGCAAGTTTTTACAATAAATTATTGATATTGTTAATAATATCTTACAATTTGAAATAGAGATCAATTTTTAATCGCACCCGGACCTCCATGCTTACTAGGCAGACGTCAACCGTTAGACCACCACACCACTAACAATTAAGGCGCATTGGAATAGTGTAAGTACGATTTCCCTCCATGTCACAAACTTTAATTCAACTTTTGTGTTCCAAAGATAATTTTCACTACTGCCAAGGCTCTCCATGCAGCGGAATAGCACCTCGGCAATGGACATATTGGAACAATCCTGTTAATGTGATATAAATATCAATTTAATACAAATAAACAATCCCTGAGACGGATTTTCGTTTCGAATATGTCAAAGACAATAATAAAATCTGAAGCATAGAATTAAAATTTGTGATGTCCATTGCCGATGTGCTATTCCGCTGCATAAATAGCCTTTGCAGTAGTGGCAATTATCTTTGGAACACAGAAGCTGAATTAAAGTTTGTGACGTGGAGGGAAATCGTACTTAGACTATTCTGAGGCGCCTTAGTTATCAGGGGGTGGTGGTCTAGCGGTAGTCGGCAGTCTGCTTTCGGCGGGCGAGCTGTGTGGTTCGTGTTTACATTCTCGCTGCGGCCGGCCGCGTGTTGACACTGTATGGTGTGTTGGACGCTCTCGCAGCGCGTATAGTAGTTATATTTCAACATGTATAGATCATAACGATGAATCAACCCTTAAGACAAGATACCTTGAAGTTCATGTTTAACGAACAGTTCGTAAGACCTAGAGCTTTTGAAGTAGAAGTGTTCTTAAGAGACGTAGTTAAACTTAATGTGAACGAAATAATAGGGATCCATTTATCGATCGTTAGTAGCACGGTCTATGTTAAAATGATCAGTTCTGAGTGCTGCGATAAAGTAATTGAACGTTGTAGAGGACATCTTAAATTTAATCACTGCGACGGCAATGTTGGCGAAGTACAAATTGATTACGCTGGTTTTGGCATTAGAACAGTCCGCATATTTGAACTCCCATTTGAAATAACTGCGGAGCAGTTAATTCAGTCCTCAAACCATTCGGGAGAATTATTAGTAATATTGCGGAAAAGTGGACAACTTTTCAGACTTTTCCAGTACCAAACGGTGTTCGACAAGTTAAAATAGAATTACAAAAACATATCCCTTCGTATATTTACGTATGCGGATGTAGAGCTATTGCAATGTACGATGGTCAGCTACGCACTTGCTCAGGATGTGGACAGTCAGGTCATGTTAGGTCGGAGTGCGTACAACGTAGAGTGACGCAGCTGCCGGCAGGGGAACCAGTCGCTCCTATGACGATGACGTCACTGCCAGTGACTTACGCCACGGCCCTCCGCGTTAATACGGCCACCACGTCGAGAGCCGCAATGGGCGGAAACGATGACGTAAATGAAGACGGTCTGTCAGTAGCAATGGATGTTGGTGCCGCGGGAAAATTGACTGTCGCTGACTCCGACAAAACAGAAACAGCCACTAAAGAAGAACGTCAAACAAACCCAGAAGATAAATCTGGAAGAGAAGTACGGAGAGATGAAGACGATGGTGCAGCACAAGACCTTAGCACGACTTCAGAGACTGAGGATAGTCAGGAATCTCGATCCTCTCCTAAAAAACATAAGAAACGGCGTTTAGCTCTCCCCGACGCCAAACAAAAGGCACAGGCAACGCGTGAAAAAGCGAAAGAAATTGCTCGGAAATTAAGTGAAAAAACACCTGCAGTTTCGGAACGTAGACATCAGACGACAAACTCAGCGACCAATGACAACTTGAAAAATGTAGAAATGACACCCCAACAGGATGTGTAAATGGAACTCTCCACAAGGGAACAGTTGCAGAATAAGAAGGAAGGAAGGAAGCTTAGAGTTTTACGTCCCGTCGACAGCTTGGTCATTAGAGACGGAGCTTACACTCGGATTTTTGGAGAAGGATGGGGGAGGAAATCGGCCGTGCCCTTTGAAAGGAACCATCCCGGCATTTGCCTGGAGTGATTTAGGGAAATCACAGAAAACCTAAATCTGGATGGCCGGAGGTGGATTTGAACCACCATCCTTCCGAATGCGAGTCCAGTGCGTTACCACTGCGCCACCTCGCTCGGTGCAGAATAAGACCCCACCTAGACGTGCTCCCGAAAAAGAAATGCACCTTCGTAATGAGGGAAGAAACTGGGCAGATGAAGTTGCTGATTTCCCCAAAGATGAAGATATGAAAAAAGTTACGAGTCCACAAAGAGACTCGTTTTCCTTACCGATGGGCGGGAAAATGAAAGGGATACCGCCCGCACGACCGGTACAACAATAATATAAGGCGTCATGCGCGTGTTATAACATCTAATATATAGTCGACATCTCAAAATTGCATTACAGTCCTACAGAATTGCGACAATAAATATAAATGAGATTCGAAGTCATTTAAAACTAAGGATCTTACAAACATGTTATACGCTGCCGACATCGATATTGCTATGTTACAAGAAGTAACAAACATTACACTTGAAGCAATATCAGGATATAATGCAATTGTAAATTCAGGGGATGACCATGAACTCGGCACGGCAATTTTAAGTAAGGAAGGCATAATTCTAACAGATGTGGAAAAACTGCCAAATACCAGGGGTATAGCCGCCATCGTCAACAACACTAGGTTAATAAACATCTACGCACCCTCAGGCACAAGTAACAGGAGGGAAAGAGCTGAATTTTTTAAAGAGGATACAGTCCCCCTTTTCTGCGGCCGATATGATCAGATAATTTTTGGCGGTGACTATAATTGTGTCCTGTCGGCTAAAGACCAGACGCCAAATTTTAATTACTGTGCCGAACTTGACGCCTTTGTTAAACAATTGCTCTTAACTGACACCTGGGAGCAAGAAAACGGTACATTAGCGGGGTTTACCTAGATCACAAATCACTCTGCCAGCCGCATTGACAGGATTTACGTGTCCGCCAATCTGAAGCAACATGTTTTGCATACAGAGTTGTGGCCCACCATCTTTTCAGACCACATAGCGTACATCTGTACCATTAACTTAACAAGGCAACCAACATACAGAACATCTTAAAGATCCTGAACGTCATGAAGTATTTCACTATGTATGGAAAGAATGCGAGAAGCGATTCCCAGCCTATCCCTCGGCACTCACATAGTGGTTGCAATGCGCCAAACCGAAGATAAGAAGAGCGCTCATAAATTACTCGCGGGAAAAAAATGGCCTGGCAGAAGTAGACGATTGAATTCTACTTTCAAGTCCTCCGAGATCTGTATAGATCTGATACACCTATAATTAACAAACACCTGTAGATAAAAAGAATTCAAGCTAAGCTGATAGCTTTACGACGGAAATAACTTAACGGTTGCAAAATACGTTCACGACTCCAAAATGATATACGTGGAGAAAATACGTCAATACACCATGTTATAAATGAGAGGAAGGGACAGCGAAGGAAAATAATCACTGAAATAACCGCAGATGGCCGAGTATTGACACAGCAAAGTGACATCAAGACCGAAATTCAAAACAACTTCGCCGAGCTATTAAGCAATGCAACAACGTATGCAACAGCGCAGAATGAATTTACAACACGACTCACCCGGAAGCTCGACCAGGAAGAAGCAGCCACTTTTCTAACAGAAATAACAGAGGAAAAGGTCGAGGACGCAATCATAAGAAGCCCGAAAAATAAATCTCCTGGACCTGACAGGATTCCGGCTGAACTTTATCACACTTTTAGGAGACAAATGATACCTAAACTAACACGTATTTGTAAAGAACTGATGAATCCAAACACTAATATACCGAGTGACTTCCGAGAAGGAACAATAGTTCTCATCCCGAAAACACCTGCAGGGAAATCAGTATTAAATTTTAGACCTCTCACTTTATTGAATTACGATTATAAAATATTTTCACGCATCATCAATGAGAGGTTAAAATCAGTCCTGAACATTGTGACTGGGGCTTATCAATCGAGCGTTGGAAAAGAGCGATCCATCCACCACACAGTGACCGACTATAGAGACATTATTTCAATTGCTGAAGTCTGTAAAATTAAATGCGCGATGGTCTCATTGGATTTCTAGAAAGCATTTGATAGAGTTAGCCATGATTACCTTTTCCACGTCATGTGCGCCATAAATTTTCCGCAGCATTATATCGCTATTATTAAAAACTACTTAAACCAATCTACATCAAGAATCATGGTTAATGGCCAACCCAGCAGACCAATTATAATAAACAGTTCAGTGAGACAAAGGTGTCCTCTATCTATGTCATTATTTGCGATAGCCATTGAACCGTTACTTTTAAGCTTAAGCCAAAATCTGCAAGGCATACTAACGAATGGACAGAAAGTTGTTATTAGGGCATATGCTGATGACGTCATGTTTCTGGTAAGAGATAACAGTGAGATCATAAAGGCACTAGAGATAATACAAAAATACGAACTCGCATCCGGCGCAAAGCTGAACAGAAAAAAGTCTGCAGTAATGAACATCGGACGTGGAATAGGAGCTCCCATCCAAGGACAAATTAAGGAGGCGAGTATTATAAAATGCCTTGGTAGAGAATACACGCGAAACATTCTGCACACAATTGCAATAAATTACAGGTGGATACTGAACACAATTCGTGCCAGCATACAACAACAAAATCTCAGGAAATTTGATGAACTGCAGAGAGTGGCATTGATAAATATTTATTTAACATCTAAAATAAATTACGTAGCACAGGTCTTGCCAATGCCACGAGATGTCGCCAACAGAATTTTGGCTGCCTTTGGTCACTTTGTCAACCGTGGCCATACATTTAAAATAAAATATGAAACATTGACGTTACCAACCGACAACGGTGGCCTAAATCTTTTAAACGTATATAACAAGGCACAGGCACTGTACACCAGCAAAACGTACAAGCAGAGGACGACATCATGGAATAGCGTAGTAAAATTCTTACTGAATGAAATATCGCCGCCCAACCACGACGCTCCAATCGATGTTTACCACATTTCCAACGAAATTTTTCACTTGAAACATTTCTTAATAGAATACAGTTATATCCGAATGTGTCTACCGGAAAAAGATTTGATCAGAATGAAAGAAGTCTACAAAACTTTCATGAAACACCACAGCGAGAACATCATTGAACAAAAGTATCATCACTTTAATTGGAAAAATATATGGAGAAACATCCATCATCTGCAATTACCAACTCACGTGAAGGCACGGTGGTACTATGCCGTTAATAGAAAAATCCCGACGAACTCAAAACTCCACGCGATTCATCTGGCAGATTCCGCTTTGTGTACTGCCTGTAAAATCAACGATACTGATGAGCACCAATTTGCCTGCGGCAATGCTAACAATATATGGCAGTCAGTAAGAAGAATTTTAGCCATTATCCGACGAACATCGCCGCACACAATAACTCCAACAAACTTCTTACACCCGGATGAAGCGCTATACCCTAACACGAAGAAAAACGCCGTGAACTGGTTGAAGGGGGACACGGTATTTTACATATTATCAAACAAGGAGAAGAGCGAAGGTGACTTTTGGACTTATATCGCGACCCAACATCAAACACTACTCCAGATGAATAATTACCATAAACATTATGCAAATTTCCTCAAAAGGACCATCATGTGAACTCCTCTAATCACATTGATATCTTGAAAGTGTGACTGAAATTGATTTGAAAATAAATAAATCTACAATTATTTAATTAACAAATAAGATCATGATCAAACAACGAACAAGTACTCAAAAGTTTATTTTTTTATTAAAAAAAATTATTTTTGAAAAAGTCCTAGTTTTATAAAAGAGACATTTCATTTGTATCCCCTTCTAGAGTGATCTCGCGACAACTAACGCGTTCAGAGTTAGAGAACATGAAATAAGAATAGTAATTAAAAAAAAATGAAAACGAACATAGGAACGGACAAAACAGTACATGGAAACACTCTATTGTAGCTCTCGCGAAGACGAACTCTGAAATCGTCGGTGAGCAGAGATTGAAAAGAAGGATTTTATTTATTTATTTATTTCGTTTGGTAAAAATTTATATTTATGTTTCCAACCGAAGAAGGTACTGCTACGTTTCAGGTGTTACATTTTTAAATGGAAAAAGAAGGAGACGACGCAATTAAGCTGTGGAATACAACACTCATAAGAAAAACTTTCAGTTTTGAATCCAACCAAGAAGGGATTATTTGTTTTTATCAAAATTTTGTTATGGGTGACCAATGCCAAGTAAGAAGAGAATTAATGCCATTACAAGAAAGAAAAGAAGGAAAAGAGATTTTTTTTTAATAAAATTAAAAAAAAAAAAAACCACGCCGACGAAGGTGATATTTGGAGAGCGAAAGGAGGGGCTGTGAGGGGAGGTTGGAGGCCCTAAAATAAAATAAAAATAAAAAAAAAGTCGGTAGAGCGCTTGCCCGCGAAAGTAAAGGTCCCAGGTTCGAGCCCCGGCTCCGACACAATCAAATAAAAAAAAGCGGTAAGGCGTCTGCCAAGTAAGCATGGAGGTCTGGGTTCGATTCCCGGCCGCATCTCAATTTTTAATTCTATGCTTCAGATTCATCATTATTGTCTTTGGCATAATCGAGACTAAAATCAGTCTCAGGGGTTGTTTATTTGTATTTTTTTTTTTAACTAGCTATGTTTTAGTTTCTGTGTTTCCTGTCATAGTTTTCATCGAGACTAAACCAAAAGGATTGTTCTTACTTTTAATTATGGATGTTCTGGAAGACAACACTTTCCGGAGCATGAATTCATAAAGGTTACAACACCACCAAAAGTGTGAGGGACTTGGAACAACTGCGAATTATCAAGACAGAGATTGTACAAACCACATGTCAAAAGAAGCAGATCCAAGAGAAGGAGGGCAGTACTGGGAGAGGAAGATAGAGGAGAGGAGGACTGCCACCCGGGAAGATATAACATCTTTTTTATGTATCAGTTGGCTGTATATTAATTTTTTAACGCATATTTCAAAAAATAAAATTTTTATATTATAAGTGCCCCTTTTTCTCAGAAACTTCTGAATCTTACATCACTGAATTATTTACCGTATAACATAGATATTACAGTGATGTTGTAGCTCTGCTTTAGTAGTATTTACTATAGTAGTTAAAATTCAAGAAATTAATATTGGGAAAATGTACGCCAAAAAACTTTAGGGAAAAAACATAACTTTTCTCCAGCTGTTATTTTAAAGTGATAGTGCACCAATACAGCCACAAAACACGCAAAAAAAGTGTTAAAAACACCACATTTATATACTCAAGAGTTCCTAAGAAAACCGGGTATTTATATAGCCAATTTAACATCGTCGAGATAGGGCGGAACGACTCGCCTTAATGTACACTGTAAATGAAGTAATTTAAATTGTACTTCACACCTATATAATTTAATTCCGAATATTTTAAAACTGCGTTGTGAAAGAAATTTTTAAAACAGATTATTGCGGCCTGTTGTGAGCCTAGCATAGAATAGATGAATCATTTATTGATAACTTACGTTAAAATGGTATTGACGGATAGAATTTAAAGCAACCAAGTAAGTAACGAAGACGGATAAACAGCAGTGAGATGTAAGAAGAGACAACGACACCGTGAGTAGACTGGATATCAATTTAAAGACACACAGGTCTGATGTGCACAAAAATAAATAAATAAAAATAAATAAACTGTTTTAATCTATATATACAAAACAGAATGTACACACCTTTGTATCATTAGCAAATCACAGAAGATGCTTTTAAAATTAAAAGTGAAACGCGCCTGGTGTGAAATAAATGTCTTAATTGTAGTCAGAACAACACGAATTAACAATTATAGTCAATAAATTATATATTATTTGGAAACACGAAAAAGAACTGACGTGAAGAACGATCTCATTAATATATGAATAATCATATGTATTTTATAATTTCCGTCCGGGGATCAAGGAATATTCTATCGTTTCTTCGGAACAAATTTCGTAAAGCCTGTGAAGTTAGGTTAAACGAAAAAATGCTAACTGATGCTATTAGTATTAATAACATATACCGATGTGCTAATTCTAAGAGTGTATGTACCACATCAAAGAGATGAAGGTGCCTCTGGCTGTGTTGGTGGTCTAGGTTTCTAGTAGAGCATTTTCAAATCAAATGTTGTTAAGGCTATGGGACCAAATTGCAATGGTCATCAGTCCCTAAACTTATAAACTACTTACATGTTCAAATGTTTGTAAAGCTTATGGGATTTAACTGCGGGGTCATCAGTTCCTAAACTTAGAAACTACTTATGAAGTAACTTATACTAAAGACAACACAAACATCCGTGCCCGAGGGAGGATTCGAACCCCCGACGGGGAGCGGCCTCGCGGAACTTAGTGCCTCAATACGCTTGCCCACTCCGCCGCGGCTATAAACTACTTAAACTAACTTATTCTAAGGACAACACATGCACCCATGCCCGAGGAAGGACTCGATCGTGCGAAGGGGAGGAACCGCATACTCTGCTGCAAGGCGCCTTAGAGCGCTCGGCCACTCCGGTAGGGCAGCATTTTCACTGGTGTACTTCTAGTACCCCCTTACTGTCACACATTCGTTATAGTCACCAATATGTATACCTAAACATAAGAAATTTTAGTATAAAATTTTGGCTTTGAGAACAATTTGTATTTTAACGTTCGTCAATTATTGGTAGTAGTGCTCTTTCTACGTTACCAGGTCAACAGAGCCTCTCGGTTGAAACACAAAAAAGAGGGTTAATCATTCCGAGTAATTGAAACAACGGACCTCATTCCGTTCCATCTGATGTAAATGGAATAAGCCATTTGCATTTTGACGTTTCCAACTAAATCGATTAATATTCAAGAAAGTATTGTGATGTACCTATGCAGTATCGAATGTTGAATGAATAATGTAAACTGCGTCGATTCATCACAAAATGTGGCTCGTAAATGAAATAACTTCGCCCCTCCGTTCCTGCGTGGTAAAATACCTACTAATGTATTTGATCCCATGCAGCTCACATCACATATTCGTACTTTGTAGCCACTTCCAGGTTCGTAACAGTTAAATGTTGAGAATATTTCGATGCTGTATAGAAAGATGGCATTTACCAGTATTTATAATAAATGGATGATCTCTTTGGAGTCACTGTTCAGCCTTTCTCAATTGAAGCTAAGCACTATTTCCTTAATGTGTGTCCGATCGGTCATTAGAATATCTGGGAATTGCAAACACTGATGACCTACAGGCTTACAGATACCACGAAATATTGCACGCATGACACTGACAAATATATGTTGCACCATGTTACTGTGTTTTAACAGGCATTTCTAATCTAAAGTTTGGTGACAATCACGCAGAACCTGGAGAAATGCGGTTTTTCAAAAAGTTTGACTGACGAAAGATGGTTGGAGATAGGCACAAATCAAACCAAGCACCAAGCATCTATCAAGGAGTGTAGAGGTTGTGACTTCATGGCTATCGAGACAAAATCGTTGCTCTCATGCAACTACCGTCTCATTCGTCAGCAGTCGAACTGTCTCGTAGACCTATTTTATTTATTTGTTTATTTACTTTAGATCTGTGTCTCTGTATCTGGTGCTACTAGCTGATTCTTTCCAATCATAAGTATTCGCTTGGCTTTCTTTAAACTAGATCGATTTTCAAGATTGGCTTTTAGCGAGTCTTCTTCACACTTCTTGATGTCTTCTTTCATGCTCTTTGTCACAGCTCTGCATATTCTATCTTCAAGTTTCAATTTATTTCTCTTTTCCATCCAAGAGAAGAAGTTTCTCTAAATAGCTAAAAATAAAGTTCTTTGATGGTTTGAATCAACTACATATGTTGTCTACACGGTGCTTCGACTCCGTTCCTATTCGCCTCACTTCCAAAAGTCATACAGGGAACACTGGGCATATAGAGTTATCCTTGTATGCTAGAAGATTATATAGCTTAAGTAAGCCCCTGGTACATTCGTCATTATCTTTCACAGGTAAACGGCACTTGCTAACTTATCATCTGAATCCAGGTGTTCATCTAAGAAACTCCAAGGACTCTAGTATATTCATCATCTCAATTCGATTGTCATCTCTTCTTAATAATTTTAAATTTTCACTGATGAAGCCACTTTCATTCATGTCGGCATCAATAACACTCGTAATTCACATCAGTGGTCCGAAGAAAAGCCACATGCTATTGTGCAGGCAGATATTCAAGAATGCTTTTTTGAAAATGTGTGGTGTGGTATGATTGACAATCAGTTTATTTGACCTGTTGAGTTACCGCATAATCTTAAGGGCACCTTTATCTACACTTTCTTGAAAATGAGCTTCCAACATTATTTTTCAAATGTTTGTAAACGTAAGATACTAATCTGCTGAGGTAATCGGTCACAAGACTTACAATCTACTTAAACTAACTTATGCTAACGATAAAACACACACACAACCATACCAAAGGGAGGATTCGAACCACCGTCGGGAGCGGCCGCACAATTTGTGACATGTAACCGATTTGATCCTTCTGGTTCTGAATAGTGCATCCCTCACAAAATAATGCAGAGACGTCCTCAGAGGAGGTAAATTTAGTGTTATTAAGACAAGTCAAAAGTACAATCAAGTTGGTGGTGAAATTTTTGGAAATAGATCATGAACGCCCTTATTTGCATTTTGCTTGAAGTGTGTTAGAATTGCATATTAAAAAGGGTACCATAAGGGTATCGGATTTTAGAATTTTTTTTTTTTTTTTTTTTTTTTTTTATATTTGTGGTACGTAAAGTTCAGAGCTCAAATAACAATCAGCCAAAGCCTTTCCTACAACTCTAAAAAGTTCTCGAGAAGTAGACGTAAGTACCATTAATTATGCAATTGTATCATCTGTCGGTGCAGCTCAGGTGGTAGCGTTCTGGCTTTACAACCCTTGGGTCGGAGGTTCGAATCCCGCTGTGACCGATTTTTCTTTCGTTTCGTTATGTCCGAATACTTAGACAATTTTAATATCTAATGGTAATTTTTACGAAAAATGTATATATTATTGTTTGTTGGCAATTTTCTGAAATTTATAGCAGACTGTTAATCATGATGTTTCAATCAAAAATACATAAGTGACAATTTTTACAGTATTGATTTTACTGTAAGTTGACAACAGTAGTCTTTGATTGTTCAGTTTGTGAAGAGCTACGACGCTGTTTTTGGAAATTCATCTCGATAGTTACTAATAGCTTTCCAAGCAGTTAGCCTACTCAACCATTGTCTTAGGTAACAATATGTTCAGCTCGTCTACATACACGTTAATAAAAACTGACCCAACACGTGGTATTAGAGATCCGAAAATGTTTTATATAACTGAATTCGAAAACTACAAAAATATCTGTGACAGCGGAATCCGAACCACTGGCTCTATGGTTGTAAGTGCAGAATGTTACCATCCGAGCAACACCGACAGATGCTGCAACTTTCTTAGTTGTTGGTACTAACGCATACTTACAAAACTAGAAAGCCGGCTTTCTCGAGAAATGTCTAGAGTTGCGTTGAATGGCTTTAGCTGATGATTATTTAAGTTTCATATTTTCACGTATCATAAATTTAAAAAGATATAAATCCCATACCCATGTGGTCTCGTTGTGTTATATCTCTGAACTCAATTAAAATTGAACACATACTACATTTTATTACAATTTGTCTATACTACCACCTCGTAAAATATTTACTATTTTTCTTTAAACAATGGGCGTGCGCTCTAAGGTGCCTTGCTGCGTAGCGCGCGGCTGCTTCCCGTCGGAGGCTCGAGTCCTCTTTCGGGCATGTGTGTGTGTGTGTGTGTTTGAACATTTCTTTCTGAAACCATAGTGTAACATATACAGTCGCGACATTTAGTGCTGTGAAAGTTGTTACCAACTGCAACGACACTACCGCTCCTAGCGGTGGGCAGGCCGCCCAAGGAGTGATGTTTGTTTAGATTTTTTTATGTAATTAACGAAATAGTTGGTATAATTTTTGGATTACAAGCACCAGTTAAATATCAAGAGACGTACATAATACGGAAATTAATGTAAAAACAGCCGAATTTAACTGATTCAGTGGTATAAAGACGAGTTTCATGAACAAATACTTGCAGCTTACTCCGCTAGAAGTAAGTAGGATATAAAAATAAGAGAAACATAAATTTCTATAATGGTCTGTTCTATGACAGGCGCTTTTTGACGAGTACCAAATCAGTGTGGAGTCTAATGATTAGCATATTTTTACACCTCTCTCGTCTTTCTCACACGCGCATATTCTTTTGGGTGTAATTACTGTAGCTTGAAAGCCGACGTTTTGAATATTGTTGCTGTCTGCGGTTCAGGTGTACCAACAATTGTGAAATTTATTCTTTCAAGGTGTTCTTTTGTCTTTTACTGAACCTGAATGTAGAAAGTCCTGATATCATGAGTTGTGAAGATTTTCGCCGTATTAAAAAGTCAGTGGCGGCTAGACGTAAAATGTCACTGAGAAGTGTGTTCGCCGCGGTGGAGTAGCCGAGCGGTCTAAAGCGTCTCGCTGCGGAGCGCGCGGCTGCTCGCCGTGGAGGTTCAAAATGTTCAAATGTTTGTAGAACATATGGGACTTAACTACGGGGTCATCAGTCCCTAAACTTACAAACTACTTATGAACTAGCTAATCCTAAGGACGGCACAAATATCCATGCCCGAGGGGGGATTCGAACCCCCGATCGTAGTGGCCGTGCAGACCGTGACTGGAGCGCCTCAGTCCC
Organism: Locusta migratoria; assembly: GCA_026315105.1. Taxonomy (NCBI): domain Eukaryota; kingdom Metazoa; phylum Arthropoda; class Insecta; order Orthoptera; family Acrididae; genus Locusta; species Locusta migratoria. Next base: position 191,829,594 of record CM048746.1, on the reverse strand, counting down.
CTCGGCCACCGCGGACGGCACCGTGGAGGTTCGAGTCCTCCCTGGGGCATGGGTGTGTGTGTATTTTCCTTAGGTTAGTTTACCTAGGTTTAAGTAGTTTGTAAGCTACGGACTGATGACCATGCAGTTTGCTCCGGTAAAAACATTTGAACTTGATTTTTTTTTTTTTTTTTTTTTTTTTTTTTTTTTTTTTTTTTTTTTTTTTTTTTTTTTGGTAGCCAAACGTTGCCCCAATTACTATTTCATGTCCGAGTATCTGCGATATTCAACTAAAACTTGCTTTGAGTTACTCTTGAACCATCAAGGTGGAACTGCTCGGCCGGTAAAAATACCCAACCATTAACTTGATGTTTTGCTATGCCTCCTTTACGCGTCTAAGATCACTTGCGAAACAATGAGAGGTGTGTTCCCGGAAACACTGTGCAGACTGGCGGCCTCGTAGTAGAGGTGGGGAGAAGGCCCCGTGTGAGGCGGCAGAGCCAGCGCGGCTGTGTACGGATCGAGCAGTCTGTGTCGTAATGAGCGTGCATAATGCATGAGCGCCGTAAGCGTCCGCGGCCGGCCTGGGGCGACCGGGGCCACCGCCGCTTATCTGTCTGCCGCAGGGCGGGGCGCGGCCCACAGCCTTTGCGGCGCTGGCTACTGCTAGGGCTCCGCTCACTGCTGTCGATAGCGCGTCCTAGACCAGCGACGCTGAAGCTGACGCGGCAGCCACAACTTTACTGCCGAGTCCGCGACGTGACGGAGGTACTCGAGGCGAACGCAGTCACTGCCATTTACACGTCTGGAAAGTGAAAAAGGACCACTGCGAATTTGTCGACCCAGTAGAGGGAAATTTGATTGGCACATTCTTGAAGACGTGCACAAGTGGTATGTAGCGTTCACCGGGAAAGCGTTATAGGTCCCCTACTCTTCCTTGTGTTTATAAACGACTAGCCTACCTCTGACAAAAATGTTCGATATGTCTCTAGGAAAATGGTCTTATGAAATAAATTATCTTTTAGAACGAAAAAATCCAAATGGTGGAGTAATGAAGATGAATATTCGAAGAGCTGAATAAAATCTGTTGACACCTTAACTCACGGACGAACCAGCCTCGCCGGCCGCGGTGGCCGAGGAGACTGAGGCGCTTCAGTCACGGTCTGCACGGCCACTACGGTCGGAGGTTCGAATCCTCCCTCGGGCGTGGATATTTGTGCCGTCCTAGTTCGTAAGTAGTTTATAAGTTTAGTGACTGATGATCCCATCGTTAAGTCCACCCCCCCCCCCCCAAAAAAAAAAAAAAAAAAAAAAAAAAAAAAAAAAAAAAAAGTTCGGTAAAGCCACACAGGCAAGCGCCGTCCGGGAGGCTACGCGGCCCTCACACCCCAGTGGCGTGAGCCATCACGAACGTGTTAACGGCGGTAACAGTGAAAGGGAAAGTGATACTACTACGCAAAGTACGCTTCGCCACACACCGATACTTGGTTTTGTGCAGTACATATTAAATTATGCCAGTGGTTATCAGTCGGACGTGCCACCGTGGATACACGGTGAGCACGAAGTTGAACGTGTGGTTATTAGTCTGATGGGTACCATCCGCTTCGAGATGACGTAGCTTGATCGACTACTAGCCCAATACGTCACGAGAACGGGAAACACCATCCATGTGTGTATAAGATGAAGCTTGGTGCCGAGAATGACACGGCGGTCGGTCAGTAGCTTCGGCCTTCTCAAGGCTTATCGGCCTGTTATAAGCGGGAAGTATCCGTTACGATAACTTTGTCAAGTGTCTTGCGGTGGATTTTTCGGATACATTGCGAACTTGGCGGAATAATCCTGCATTGACAACGCTTCGTGTGATAAAATTAACAAAGCAAGTTCGGCATTAGCCTCAAATAACTCCTTGACTTGAACTGAAAGAATGAACGCACAATTGTTCCGTAATGAACTGCTTGGGGAATATGGATACCTAACTTCACTTCACTGGTTGCTATTTGTGGATTTTTCCTTTGGTCATAACAGTCACTGGTAAATGCTAAAGTGAAGTACTTTATTATTCCTTAATTCCCAGGTATTTATTTCTTTCTTCCTGCCATTTTTCGGGTATATATTCATTTGTATAATGGATGTATGTCTAAAATTTCTTGGGAATACAGTTAGTAGTAAAGAAGTAATAGATTAAAACTTTGTGCGTGATGTGGCGGTTTTCCATGAACGTTACTGTTTATGTGCTCATATTCTCAAGAACTACATGTCGTACTGTGCTACAATTTAGAAAGTACACTCAACTATATGTGTGTATTCTGTCTGTAAAATTTGCTGCGGATACAATTTATAGCGTAGAAATTGTAACGTCATACCGAATGCCGTAGTTTTACTACATAAACAGCGGAAAAGTAGTAAGCGAGAAACTTTTTTCCTTTCATCATTTTACTACGGTGGCCAGCGAGAAAAATTTTAGTAAAGGTTTGAAATTATGTTTAAAGTTTGTTGCAAGTCGCTAAGTACTGTCATTCTCATACAGTGCATTTCGAATGTCTCGCCGCATTATATGACATTTTTTTGCGATTTCTATTGCTTACGACGTAATATCTTTTGAACCATGTGCCGTATGTGATTCTTAACCATGCAGCAATTGTTACCTCACGGTAAGGAATGTGTGTACCAAATTTGGTCGAAATCGGTCCAATGGTTTAAGAGAAAATGAGCAGCATTGTCACAAAATGCAGCAGTTTTTCGCGCATCTCATTGTTTATGACGTCATATCTCGTGAACTATATATCGTATGTGATTCTTACACTTATGGCGACCGTCCTCATGGATTGAAGCTTACGTGTACAAAATTTCATAAAGATTGGAACAAAACTGTAGATTTGTATGCAATACGTACAAACATACGGACACTCTGCTTTATATATTAGATTCTTACCATCTCGTATTTATTGAGTTATATGTTGTACAATTTTTCAGGAATATATTCATTTGTAGAATTGCTATATGTAAAATCTGCTGCGAACGCGATTAGTAGTAAAGAAGTAACAGATTAAAACCGGTGCGCGATGGGGCGGGAAAGTATTAAACGAGAAACGTTTTTCCTTTCATCATTTTACTGTGGTTGTCAGTGAAAAAAATTAGTATAAAGGTTTGAATTATGTTTAAATTGGTTGCAAGGCGCTAAGTGCCATCATTCCCATACAGTATATGAATAAAGTGTTATCGCATTATGTGGCAGTTTTTTTTTGCGATTCCTATTGTTTATGACGTCATATATCCTGAACACTGTGCCGTATGTGATTCTTAACCCTGCAAGAACTGTTACCTCACGGTAAGGAATACATGTATTTAATTTGGTTGAAATCGGTCCAGTAATTTAGACGAAATATGCAATATTGTCACGTGATACAGCACTTTTTCTTGCATCTCATTGTTTATGACTTCATACCTCGTGAACTTAGTATCGTACTATGATAAAATTTCGAACTTACGTTCAGTGGTATGTTTATATGCTGCCTGTGACATTTCTCGAGTATACAATTAATTGCGTACGAGTGATAAATTACAACGTCATGTCAAATGCTATAATTTTACGGCGTGAACGCCGTAAAAGTAGTAAGCGACAAACTCTTTTCCTTTCATCATTTTGCTGGGGTAGCCAGCGATTATAGTATCCTTTAAGTTTGAAATTATGTTTATAGTTGGTTACAAGTCCCTAAGTGCTCTCCTTCTCAAATAGTGCACTGATAAATTCACACTATCACGTGCCGCAAGACGGGGAAGTTTTCATTGTTTATAACGTCATATCTCCTTAACTATCAGCGACATCGCAAAATCCTTTCGTAGCTGACGTCTTATACCTGTAAACTACATTCCTGCCAAATTTCAGCTTTATAGGTGAAGTAGTTTCCGAGGTTTCTTGTTTAGTCAGTGAGTGAGTGAGTGTGTGAATGAGTGTCCTTTCGCTTTTATATAGAAAGAAATTTAGGAGACAATCTGAGTAGCTCTCTTAGAATGTTCGCGAATGATGCTGTCGTTTATCGGTTAGTGAAATCAACAGAGGATCAAAAGCAACTACAAAGCGATTTAGATAAAATTTCTACATGTTGAAAAAATTGGTAACTAACACTAAATAATGAAAAGTGTGAAGTAATACACATGACCACTAAAGGAAATGCACTGATCTTCAGTTACAGAATAAATCAGTCAAACCTTAAAGGTCGTAAATTCTACCAAATACCTAGGAGCTACAATTACGAACAACTTAGACTGGAGAGAACACATAGAGAATGTTGTGGGGAAGTCGAACCAAAGGGGTTACGTTTATTGGCAGAACGCTTCGAAGATGCACCAGCTCCACCAAAGAGACTGCCTAAATCACACTTGTGCGTCCTCTCCCGGAGTACTGTTGCCCAGTGTGGTATCCTCACCAGGTGGGAGTGACGGAGGACATTGAGAAGGTTCAGAGAAGGGCAGCTCGTTTTGTTTTATGAATTTTCTTGGAATGGCCTGCCTTGCTCGGCCGGCCGCGGTGGCCGAGGAGACTGAGGCGCTCCAGTCATGGTCTGCACGGCCACATGCCGGTCGGGGGTTCGAATCCCCCCTCGGACATGGATATTTGTGCCGTCCTTAGTTGTAAGTAGTTCATAAGTAGTTTGTAAGTTTAGGGACTGATGACCCCGTAGTTAAGTCCCATAAGCTTAACAAACATTTGAACATTTTGCCTTGCACGTTCCCCCTGGTGCCTCAGTTGGGACGGACCTCGTGCCGGTCGTGCAGACCGCGCAAGGTGCGTTTCATACGGCCCCCAACATGCTCAATGGGGGACACAGCTGGGCATCGTGCAGGCCAGAGTAGTTGTCGTACACTTTGAAGAGCACGTTGAGTGGTACGGGATACATGTAAACGTGCACTGTCCTTTGAAATAGCATATCGCCGTTTTCGTGCATGAACCGTAGCAAGACGGGTTGAATGGTGGTTTCATTGTACCGTGCATTGTTCAATGTTCCCTCTACGATCACCAGAGGAGAGCGGCCAGTGTACAGTACGGTTCTCTTTACCATAATGAACGATCATGCGTGCCGTTGGAATGTCTTCCGCTTACGCCCCTACGTCGGTCAGCCAGCCTGCACTGGTTTCGCGATACGCACTTATGGAAGAACGAATGGAAACATGTCATCTTCAGTGATAAGAATAGCTTCTACCTCGGTGCTAATAACGGTCTTACGCATGTATGACTTCGTGCAGGGGAGCGCGAAAATTTGGAGGGTACACGAGAGAGGCACACGGGACCGACAACCAGCATCATGATGTTGGTAGGCATATTCTAGACTACTGGCCATTAAAATTGCTACACCAAGAAGAAATGATGACCGTTGTTAACTGATGCTAATATGGCATTTGTAGACACTAGATTATCATTTATCGTACGAAGAACGTCGTGTTTTTGTTAATTCTTCAGTCCGCCATTGCTTTGAAATGACAACTTGTAAGTTATAATAAGAAAATCATCAACTATGCAACGCAATATGGCGTATGATTGAGAGAGTTCTGGGGGAGAAATGTCACGTGACATCTGCGAACGGCTGGTTTTCGTTAATTCAATGGAGGGTTTCAAAACTCCGTTAATTTTGCAAATATCTCTCAAACGATATATATATATAAGGGAACAAAGTTGTAGAGAATTTTCTCCTCTATAAATTCGTTTATTCAATTTTCGCGTAAGATGAAAGGTATATTTGCAATTAAAATTACAATACAAACTGCTTTCGGCATGCATTAAGGCAAAACTAGGAATGCTAGTGACATGCCAAAGGTGATGTGTGGGCTTTGTTCCTCTGCAGATTCCAGCTGGAAATATAATGCCAGAAAGGACTATAATCAGAAGAATGGTTTGCCACCACCTGTTATAAACGCAATAAAACCAATTTTTCAATACAGCATAGCCAGAATTGTTACACAAATATCTACTCGGAAGAACGCAGAATCCTAATGAGAGTGATTTATTTGCTACAGGGTGTTTTAAGCATAAAGAAACTGCACCTTGCCGTTTGTGATGCAATAGCAACCTACAACTAACCGAACGGTCTGAAGTATTGACCACTAAGAAATATTGACAGAGAGGATAAGAGGAGCAGAAAAAAGAGAAAGGGATATGAAATATGATGGAAAAACAGCCCAGAAAAAAAGACCAAAAGGAAGCTTTTCGAGGATAAAGAAGAAGACCCTCATATTCCACCCCATAGTGCAGGAATGTATCGAGAAACTTTGACAGCCATTTCCTGTAAATTGTAATTTTGGTAATGTGAGGAACATTTTCTCAAAATCGACTCAAACTATAGGGATAAATTTTTATTCAGCACTCCTATTGATCAAATTTAAATTGTAACACATCCATTTGACAATATATTCAGTAGTTTCATTTCAATTTGACTAAACAAAGCAGCTTTTGTACAAAACGTGGTACATTAATTTAAAAAAAAAAAAAAATATTGAAAGGAAACAAGAAAAGATACTCCATTATCCCTCCATCTTAACAGCAATACTAAGCCACTCTGTATATTATAAAAGTTTCAGATTTCTTTTTATTTGGTAGATTAATTATAAATATTTCTCAAACTTAGTGATTTCAACATGGGTAGCATAGGCACCTCGGGCTCCCTTAATGCATTATTGCTGTAACAACAAATTGAACAATTCAAACACTGGAATAGGGTGCCTCAGTATAGACGGGCATGCGAATCTGCCATTTTCGTTGCTTCGCGTCGACGCGAGACGGCAACACAGAGCAATCAGTATGCTTTCAGCATGTTGGCTGTGCATCTTCGAATTGTTATAGTTGCTTAGAAAATGGATTTGTTTCTCCGTGGACCATGAAAGCCGCAAAGCATTGATAATAAACTATCATCATGAAAAATAGACAGCAATGAAGACAGCAAAATATCCATACCCGAGGGCGGATTCGAACCCCCGATAGGGAACGACCTCGCGCACCGGAGCGTAACACCTCAGTACGCGCGGCCACTCCGCCGCGGCTATAATGACTTATGCGGCTCGGTACTTGCAAACATTGTTCGAAACTACTGGATGCGAAATTATACGAACTACTGTTAGGCTAAGTCATAGCTATGTTGTAGTTTACTATCTTAGCTCTATATTGGATCCTTCTTATTCGCCTATTGGAGGCAATCGGTTTTTAATGACTTATTTAGGTGCTTTTTGACATAAGCCGTAACTGAAAACCTCTTTAAACATCTACGTTGTTTAGTATTAACTTATTTAAAACACTAATTTTTAGTTTCATTTTAAAGACAGCCAATTCGGAAAATAGAGCGAATGGTTAGAAACGATTGAATTTGCCAGCAATACCGACTATTTTCAGTGATCCATTCCTCTTTTATTCATCAATCTTTTATTGTTTCCTGGTTTATCATATCACTGTGTTGCACTTTCATAGCTTGTGCACTGATAAAGCATTCTATACGAACTATTAAAACATTACATATATATATATATATATATATATATATATATATATATATATATATAATTTGCCGTCCTGGATGTGTATACGGATTAATTTTTTCGTAATGAACAACTAAGTTTTATTGGATGCCAGATGCACTTTCATAGCATCCCCATAACTCTTCATTTTCGAATGTGATGTTATAAATTAGGTCAGAACACAGTCCCAGGTCTGTATATAACGAATTTTCCAGCTGTATTAAAATAATTTATTACATTCCTGGCCATTGCTACATCACGAAGATGACATGCTGCAGACGCCAAATTTAACCGACAGGAAGAAGATGCTGTGATATGCAAATGATCAGCTTTCCGAAGCATTCCCACAAGGTTGCCGCGGGTGGCTGCCATGATGAAAGTTTCCATCCGATTTCTCATACACAAACAGCAGTTGACCGCCGTTTCCTGGTGAACGTTGTTGCGATTGCTCGCGTAAGGAGGAGAAATGCGTACCATCACGTTTTCGACTTTTAAATAAGTTAATACTAAACAACGTAGATGTTTAAAGAGGTTTTCAGTTACGGCTTATGTCAAAAAGCACCTAAATAAGTCATTAAAAACCGATTGCCTCCAATAGGCGAATAAGAAGGATCCAATATAGAGCTAAGATAGTAAACTACAACATAGCTATGACTTAGCCTAACAGTAGTTCGTATAATTTCGCATCCAGTAGTTTCGAACAATGTTTGCAAGTACGGAGCCGCATAAGTCATTATAGCCGCGGCGGAGTGGCCGCGCGTACTGAGGCGTTACGCTCCGGTGCGCGAGGTCGTTCCCTATCGGGGGTTCGAATCCGCCCTCGGGTATGGATATTTTGCTGTCTTCATTGCTGTCTATTTTTCATGATGATAGTTTATTATCAATGCTTTGCGGCTTTCATGGTCCACGGAGAAACAAATCCATTTTCTAAGCAACTATAACAATTCGAAGATGCACAGCCAACATGCTGGAAAGCATACTGATTGCTCTGTGTTGCCGTCTCGCGTCGACGCGAAGCAACGAAAATGGCAGATTCGCATGCCCGTCTATACTGAGGCACCCTATTCCAGTGTTTGAATTGTTCAATTTGTTGTTACAGCAATAATGCATTAAGGGAGCCCGAGGTGCCTATGCTACCCATGTTGAAATCACTAAGTTTGAGAAATATTTATAATTAATCTACCAAATAAAAAGAAATCTGAAACTTTTATAATATACAGAGTGGCTTAGTATTGCTGTTAAGATGGAGGGATAATGGAGTATCTTTTCTTGTTTACTTTCAATATTTTTTTTTTAAATTAATGTACCACGTTTTGTACAAAAGCTGCTTTGTTTAGTCAAATTGAAATGAAACTACTGAATATATTGTCAAATGGATGTGTTACAATTTAAATTTGATCAATAGGAGTGCTGAATAAAAATTTATCCCTATAGTTTGAGTCGATTTTGAGAAAATGTTCCTCACATTACCAAAATTACAATTTACAGGAAATGGCTGTCAAAGTTTCTCGATACATTCCTGCACTATGGGGTGGAATATGAGGGTCTTCTTCTTTATCCTCGAAAAGCTTCCTTTTGGTCTTTTTTTCTGGGCTGTTTTTCCATCATATTTCATATCCCTTTCTCTTTTTTCTGCTCCTCTTATCCTCTCTGTCAATATTTCTTAGTGGTCAATACTTCAGACCGTTCGGTTAGTTGTAGGTTGCTATTGCATCACAAACGGCAAGGTGCAGTTTCTTTATGCTTAAAACACCCTGTAGCAAATAAATCACTCTCATTAGGATTCTGCGTTCTTCCGAGTAGATATTTGTGTAACAATTCTGGCTATGCTGTATTGAAAAATTGGTTTTATTGCGTTTATAACAGGTGGTGGCAAACCATTCTTCTGATTATAGTCCTTTCTGGCATTATATTTCCAGCTGGAATCTGCAGAGGAACAAAGCCCACACATCACCTTTGGCATGTCACTAGCATTCCTAGTTTTGCCTTAATGCATGCCGAAAGCAGTTTGTATTGTAATTTTAATTGCAAATAAACCTTTCATCTTACGCGAAAATTGAATAAACGAATTTATAGAGGAGAAAATTCTCTACAACTTTGTTCCCTTATATATATATCGTTTGAGAGATATTTGCAAAATTAACGGAGTTTTGAAACCCTCCATTGAATTAACGAAAACCAGCCGTTCGCAGATGTCACGTGACATTTCTCCCCCAGAACTCTCTCAATCATACGCCATATTGCGTTGCATAGTTGATGATTTTCTTATTATAACTTACACGTTGTCATTTCAAAGCAATGGCGGACTGAAGAATTAACAAAAACACGACGTTCTTCGTACGATAAATGATAATCTAGTGTCTACAAATGCCATATTAGCATCAGTTAACAACGGTCATCAATAGCATGAAATTAAAGAACGCAACTCCTAACTACTACCCGTAGCGTTAAAAAAAAAAAATAATAATAATAATGAAGAATACAAAAGACAAGAAGTTTTCCCAATTTTTTTTCTTCCAAATCTCATGAGTTTTATTTTATTTCATTTTCTTTATTATTATTTTTCTGCTTTCGGTAGCCTATTAGCTTTCCTTGCCCTTTATTAGAATTATGTTAGTTGGACTAGGACTAGGATAAGGTAGGAGCCAACGCCTGAAGTGGTCAAGTGTATTTTTTTTTTTTTTCTAGGGGCAAAATTGGCGGTGGCAAGTTCCCCCAAATAGAAAAAAAAATAATAAAAAATAAAAAAATAGCATAGGGCAATGCGTTGGACTGTGACGTTGAAGGTCAGTAGTTCTGAACTCGCCACTACAATTTTTTTTATCCTAAAAGGGTTAGAGTGGGCCGTAAAACACGCCAGTGCGATTTTTTGATAGCAAAAAAGAAAAAAAAATTTTTTTTGCTTGACCCCCCAGGCTCCCCTTAAGCGAGTAATCGACGTGTGCAGTCAAAGCTCTGCAGCTGGCCACTGGGTTCATTACTGCAGTCAGAAGTGGGGAGAGCAGAGCCGTGTGGTGGACTGTGACTGCCGTGTAACACGCCCGCCCACTCAGACGGCTGGTGTTAATCGAATGAGCCGCGCCGTCGCTGGCCACTCAGTGGCGCTGCCCGCCAATTATCTACCCCCCCCCCCATCCCTTCCATCCCCCTTTCGCCCTTCCCTCCCCCCACCCCCGAGCGCCACTCCACCCCTCCGCAGAACACTGCAAGTGGCTGGCACCCCATTTGGTACCCTTCCTTTGTAGACCTCGTGCCTAGTGGCTGCTCTCTATGCAGCCCACGAAACGGCGAGTGGTCGCATTCAATTGTCTCCACCACAGTCGCCACCGGAGGGCAAAGTACGACTGCCTGAAGCATCAGGTTCCGCGTAGTCGAGTGTTTAAACCTCTACTCGTTTCTTTCTCAACTGGAGAAACCACCGCGCCATAGTTGGCCCGTTTATTTGTCTTTATCTTCTTATCAGAGCTCGAACAGAGAGATTCAGGTGTTCTTTCTTCCCGCGCGCTATTCGAGAATGGAATGGGAGATAAATAGTATAATTGTGGTTCGATGAACCCTCTGCCAGGCACTTAAATGTGATTTGAAGAGTATCCCATGTAGATGTAGATGTATTAATTAAAAATGCGATGCATACTGCGAGGTATAGATACAAATTTTGGACTGAAAGTGTACGGAGTACACAGAGTGCCGTGTGTCTACGAGAGGGATTTCCTGTCGGAGAGGACACATATAGCGAATGAAATCAAATCAAATGTTTGCATAGCTTAAGGGACTTAACTACGGGGTCATCAGTCCCTAAACTTACAAAATACTTATGAACTAGCTAACACAAAGGACGGCACAAATATCCATGCTCGAGGGGGGATTCGAACCCCCGACCGTAGTGGCCGTGCAGACCGTGGCTGGCGCACCGCAGTCCCCCTTTTTTCCAGCAGTTTTTAAGAATTTTTTTATGTTACTGTATATTACAGTAGAGCTAAATGAACTATTTCATGGCAGTTACGTAAATAATATAAAACAGTAAATAAGGAAACACAAAATAGTGAAACTGAAGGTACCCTTCTGGTATTAAAATGAAGACAATCCAAAGTATATGAAAGCAAACTTTTTCTTGTCCCAACTCTTTATAGCGAGGACCCGAGTACGTCTTCTCGTATTATATCAAGATCCGTGTTCTGTTCTAATTGCGAATCAGTGATCATTGTCTCATCTTCTCTTCCCCGGAACCCTCCAGCTATGAGGAGGATCATTGAATATAATTCCTAAATAATTAGCAAAATTCTGTCGATATCTGGAAAAGTACTGAAATTTGTCGTGTCTTTCGTGTAAGAAGATCCAAAAATCAAGGACATCTTTCAGACCGTCACGAAAGAGATAATACACGGACAGTCCTTTTATCCAGTTTATTGCCTGTGTCTTTGATTGGGGAAAGTACGTTCAGTACGGTTGTAGGAGCATTTTAGGCTCGATCACTTGTGGTGGCACTCTGAGATAAAAGGCAAGTATCTTCCGAATTAGAAGCCACACGTCAGCTGAAGATCCGCATTCCAGGCGATGGTTATCTGTGTCAGGCACACGACATCGCACGCACATAGGAGACTCGGCCAGTGCAGTGCCATCCAATCTGCTCCTTGTTGGATATTTTTCGTTGACGACGAGGTTCCAGGTCCCCTTGGCCATCGCGGCCGGCTCTAGCGAATCATGTTGGGATTTATTCCCATCTGCTTGCATTACTGAACCTCCCGATAACAGTGTTGCATAGTAATAGGTACGAATGTGATTAGTCCACTAACGACCGGCCGCAGCGATCGAGCGGTCTGCGGCGCACCAGTCAGTCTGCACGGCAGCTACGGTCGGGGATTCGAATCACCCCCTAGGGCATGGATGTTTGTGTCGTCTTTTATAAGTTAGTTCATAAGTAGTTTGTAAGTTTAGGAACTGATAATCCCGCAGTTAAGTCCCTTAAGATTAACAAACATTTGAACATTATCATTTTCTTTTTCCAAACTTTTGTCATTCCTTTTTCTAATGTGACTAGCCGAAGTTATTTTCTACTATTTAGCTTTGCAGAGGTTTATTTAATTATCAAATATTTATTAGTTCATGCAACGGGCGTTTCTTTGTAGGTCATACATTAGCCTAATTAGTATTTCTAATGAGAATAATTAAATTCTATGTGCTTAATATTAATGTAGGTATTTTCAAATGTTTGTCGGACCAAACTGTGTGGTCATCAATCCGTAGATTACAAACTACTTAAACTAAGGTAAACTAACCGAATGACAACACACATACCCATGCCCCAGGGAGGACTCGAACCTCCGACGGCGAGCAACCGCGCGCTCCGCAGCGAGGCGCCTTAGACCGCTCGGCTACTCCACCGCGGCAAAGTAGGTATTATTAAGTTTCACAAATAATGTTAGGAAATTTATAGCTTCATTAGTTTCCCTATAATTACCGTTTATTCCAAAAGTACTGTTGACTACCCTATTAAATTATATTTGGATATGAAACACTGTTAATATAATGGCGATTTGTATACCAATTTACTCAGTATTATTTACGCTATCTGTTGTTACAGCCAGTTGCATGTAATTGTTAGCTTTACCATTGTAATTATATTAACATACCTAATTAACAATGCGTAATTTTCAGTGACATTGTTTCACTAATATAAATAGGATGCTTTCGCGGCATGTAAATGAGTCTTCTTTGATAGGAGGCACCGTTCACGTCACTTGTAATTCAGATTATGATCAATTATGTAAAAGTTCTTCAGTTTTGGTCATGTAGACAGTGTATCTATCATGATTATTAACTAATTTTTCATACCGTCTCACACTAAACGTACACATCAAACTTTTGTCTTCCACACACTAACTGTGAAAATTTATATTATTGACGAGTGGAATGTTCGTTCTGGGTTGTTGTGCCTGATATTAATGAGACTTGTACGCTAGCCATATGTGGGGACAATTGGGCACTAAAGATTCATTAAAGTGTCAATAACTGTTTATAACCTAAAATACTAAGAAACGTAAAAAAATTGTTAAACATCATCATGTATATATTAGAGGCCACTGATGATGCCTACCAAATAAAAACAAAATGCATATGGCAAGAAAATATCTTATTAGTCAGTTGCATAGACGGATAACATAAATATCTACACTTACTTATCCGTATCAGAAACATCATAAAATACCTACATATTAATTTAAGAAGAAAAATTATGCAGATGTAAAGAAAGGTTCTACACATTATTAGCCCAGAAGACGGCTAAGTCAATAGCGTTTTGTTGTGCCGATATTAACTCCTCGGAGGTACAGTGTGAGGGACTGAGCCGGCCGTGGTGGCCGAGGGGACTGAGGCGCTTCAGTCACGGTCTGCACGGCCACTACGGTCGGGGGTTCGAATCCCCCCTCGGGCATGGATATTTGTGCCGTCCTTAGGATAAGCTAGTTGATAAGTAGTTTGTAAGTTTAGGGACTGATAACCCCGTAGTTAAGTCCCATAAGCTTAACAAACATTTGAACATTTTTTGAGGGACTGAGCGGGCAGTTATACATGTGGGTAGTTGTTTGAATGGCTCCACAGTCGCAGAGGGTGGAATCATTTTGATAGCCCCATTGGCTAAGGATTACTTTAGACCTTGCTATGCCGCTGCGTAATCGGTTCAAAGACTTCCACGCTGTCCAGCTTTCGTTGTGTCCAGCAGCTAATCTTCGGAGGGTTCCATCCACGGGTGTCTTTCCTCTTCCTTCCAGCGTTCTACCGTTGTTCTGTAGTCACTCCCCTTCTCAGTTTATGTGAGAAAACTGTTTCTAGATTTAAGCCTCTGTGCTGCTGGCTGCATCCCATGGAGTGGGTGCCACTTGGAAACTACAGATTTTTCTCTCTCTTTATATGCTGCCTGTTCTCTTCGAATTGCTGGACGTGCAATACCGGCAAGATGATGGATTTTATTTACAGGGGTTGGCTGCAAACATCCTGTAACTATTCTGGCAGATTCATTGAAGGCGACGTCGACATGTTTGGCGTGTGTTGACCTGTATCAAACTGGGCTAGCGTATTAGCCAGCGGCGTAGGCTAGAGATAGGGCTGACGTTCTTACAACCTTTGGTGTTGCGCCCCAGGTCGAACCCGTCAGTCGTCTCAGTATGTTTTTTCAACCACAAACTTTCAGTTTGTTATTAAGATAATGTTGTTGAAATGTCAGAGCTTGGTCTAAAATAACGCCCAAGTATTCAGAGTTTTTGCAGTGTTGCAAGTCAACACCCCTCCACTTCACTTGCAGCTGACGAGGTGCCTGTTTGTTGCGCATATGGAATGCACAAGTCTGGGTTTTCTACACTATAATCTAATAAAACAACTGTGGGAAGACGGGAGAAAAAGGAACTAACGATGTTATTCCTTGGAGAGTTACAGCTGTTCTAAAATCCAGTGGTGTGCATACTCCTTACTAATCCACAAATATTGTGTCTATGTTAGGTGTTAACATTATTTTGCTCGCCCGCTGAGCTCGTAGATTTAGAGAACTTTCCCGACAGTACTGATTGAACAACACGAGCTGCAAATCTGAACGTAGCATCGATAATATACAGGTTTACTACAACTTGCACACAAACCAGTCATAAGCTATGAACGTCGAAAGTAAAACAAGAACTGTAAAAAACGTGCTATAAGAGAGTCATCAGTGAAGATACGCGTGAAACACTTTTGCAGAAAACAAAGTATGCACGGTGAGAAATATTTACTTGTAGCAGACTTAGTTACGAAACGAGTATATTACCTGCGGTTGTATCTTAGGGGTCTGCATGCCAACTGCTCAGTCGGTAAAGGATACAGGCAAGGATTTCAGACGCATCAGAAATCGATAATAAACGGTTAGGGCTTTTACGTTCTCAGCAATCTGGACGCTGGCCATTGAAATTCAACAAAACATGAAGCTGGCATAGATCCAACTGTATACTGAAAGTTACGTTGTAGCGAGAACAGCAATCGGATAAATCAAACGAGAGACTCACGCAAGAAAATAGCGACTCATTGTAAACCCTTGTTTCTCATCCTACACGTTATAGCCATTTATTGCTCCTTGACCATTTTATGGGGAACAGAAGAAAAGGATCATTGTTTCTTTGATTGTATTGCTATGAGGATACAATTTCTTTAGCTAATGGCAGCACATGTGTTGTTTCCTATAGCAGCATACAGTAAAAATATGAGCACTGAAATAGTATTGACAGTTTGTATATTAGGCTGTAGCAGACCTCTTACTTTCTCCAGGCACTTTTTATTATCGTAAGCGTGCGGTTTGCGGATCAGTTATCCCACAAGAACATATGTACTCCTAATACGAGTTATCGGTCAGGGAAGTTACCACATATATAGGAATGACTGAAGTATTGCTTATGTGCATCAGCGTGGAGGAACTTGAGTATTACGATTCTTGAAAACCAATCACCACTATAAGAACAAATCTGTTGCATGTAGTAAAATAGTTCTTCATAAAAATTACATACATATTTTGTGGGAACTGAATGTTCAAATGTTTGTTAAGATTACTGGACTTAAATGCGGGGTTATCAGTCCCTAATCTTACAAAGTACTTATAAACTAACTTATACTAAAGACAACACAAATTTCCATGCCGGAGGGAGGATTCGAACCTCGCTCATCGGAGCATAGCGCTTCAATGCGCTTGACCACTCCGCCGCGGCTCCTCATAAAATATTTCTTTATTTTATTGTTACTAATATACACAATTCTGACTGCAAGCTATTTCACAAATAATCACATTAACCTATGGCAGCTCCACAAAAGTCTCGGCTATATATCACTTTCACCACAAGTTAATTTCATAACTAATATAGAGCGAGTCACAGAACTGTACAACTTTAGATTGATATAGAAATTTACTGCGATAACTTACAGAATCGACAGGTGAGCCATTTTGTATCAAACAACCTCAGGTTTCACTTACAATTTCCGGGCTGGTAGGCCGTGGTCGATGGATGAAACTTTCCCCTAACGTTTCGTCTTCAGCTGCGGAACACATCTTCGTAGGCTAAGTGGCAACTGCGATGGGGAGCGCCGCATGTATAGGTAGTGGTAGGGGGCGCCACAGTATATTATGTGACGTCGGCTGAGCAACTATCTCTGGTAATGCCAACCTTATTACCAGAAGAACATCGATTTTTAACGTACTTGTGCGACGTTAAATTCCAAATCTTGTCTAATTTAACACCTTCCTTCTTTCCATTGAAATTATTACGATGTTTGTAAATTTCAATGGCTTCTCTGTATGTACGAGCATAATAGTGAGAAGTTTTTGATAAAACACTGGTCTTATTAAATTTAATTTGATGGTCGCCCTCTTGGTAAACATGCTCCGATTTCTGTGTATGTCCCAGGCGGCACTTTCTCTTGTGTTCACTTAGACGAGTGTTGACACTTCTGTTCGTAGTTCCGATATGCCTCAGGTTTGCTCGATCAACTTTCGGGATTGCAGACGGATAACGTCGAGTTCTGTTTTGTCTGTAAATAATACAATTTAATTCCAGCAAAACTTATATAACACAACCAAAACAAAATGATAAGTATTCTTTAGTGTATTTGCAGTCTGGAATGAATATACAGAAAGAGAAAACCAGATTATGCACAAAAGTACTGTCCTGTAGAAAATTGCTATCAGTCCCAACACACCGTCCACAATACTTCTGTCCTCAATGCATTAACACATTTCAGCAACTCGTTGTCCAACTACGAAGGGCAGCTCCATGGTCTCTGACACACCGTATAAAACACACTCCCCCTCCTGCGGATATGCGCGCCGTATATAGTGCGGCCACCAAAGACCCTGTAAAAATAACTAGACTCCCTGACGGCGCTGCTGACGCTGGATAATTTGAACCTTCGGCCAGCCGCCATGGTGGTGGCAAGGGTCAGATAAATACGAGTGTTGTTAGAAGGTAAATCATGTATTAAATAGCTACTGCGGTATATATACACAATTGATAGTCACGTCTGTATTGTTTGACTATTGCAGTGTACATGAAGCACGATGGTAAAGAGCTGCTCAGCGTTTAAATGCATAAATAAAGGAATAAAAAGAACGAATACTGTCTTCCCATTTATATTTCTCAGGAATACAAGTAGCACCACTACTTGTGTTCAGAGATAGTTACTCTTGGTTAACAGGTTGTTCTTCAAGACAATATAGGATTGAATGAAATAAATAACAGGCTTTTACAATGCTGGCATCTCTTAAAAAGGAGCTACTTTAGGCACTACTGGTGGACAGCAAGTTCAAAAAGTTTCATTTTATGATTGTTTAAAATAACTATTGGTCTTGCGAGATTAGTTGCTTCACTGCAGTTCGAATTTTTGTTTATGAAATTAATATTATCAACTTGTAACACTGAATTTAAAGGTAATCTGCTTTACATATACAAAGGGGTTTGCAGAACTGTGTATAGTTCCATATATGAATGACACATAGCCACACTAGATGCACTTTGTGAAGTTGAACCGTGTGGCAATAGTTGACTTTTGAGCAGTTCACGGTACTGTAAGGTATTTGGCTTACAGCATTAAAATGCTAATATTTTTGCTAGATACCCTAATGCTAATGTTAGATGCATTAGTTAAGAAAAAGTTATGGCATTCTTCGTGTTATTAAAAACTTGGTAGTGGCTGTTTGCTGTATTCACAAGGTAAAGACTATTTTTCAGTTATGTATCTGATGTCATATTTCACTTTCACAATCGATTTTTAACATTACCTGTTTCAGGCAGCCCTGTTTCATTTTTTCATTCTATGAAATATCTAAATATTAGATAATACAACACTAAAGCAAAGACGTAAAGTGTGAAACTTTTTGTGTCCCAGCCTCGTCGCCGCTTTTGTGTCTCGTTTCCGCCGGTAGACCTGGGTGGCGGTGGCCGAGTAGAAAGAGACCGACACAGGAATAAAGGATGCACGCGTGTGCAGGTACGAAGGTGACCAGCCAGTGGGACAGCAGAAACTAGAAACACTAGAGTAAATTAGATCGAGATATATATTTCATAGAGACTTAGTAATACTTAACTTTTACATAGTTCATGACTGCAGAATGCTGATACATAGCTGAAGTAGATGGAGGCCTGCCTACTGATGAGTGCTAGTGCCTATCCGATAGCCAAGTCTTAACTGGTGCCTATCTGGTTCTTATCTCAGTCCCAAGTGAACGATGCAGTCCAGTCGTGGCCACGAGCGGAGTTGCAGCAGAGGGCGCTAGTGGCTGACGTAGTAAGAACGCCGCGCCGTGCGTGCTGCAGTACGTGGCGCGAACTTCATAGTTGTGCGACACCACAAAACTCTTCCGAAATTAATGTTTGTACAAAAGTTTCACAATCGTAGAATATACTGAGAAAGTGCCAAAAAATAGTGTCTGACAAATTCCGTTCATCTGCTGCACTTACAACGCAAAAAATCTAAATGTTATAGTTCGGTTTCGTTAGGGAAAGGAAACGCTGTTGGCCAGTTTTTACATCGTAGTGTAATAACAACCGATAGTTGCTGTATATTCAAGGAGTCTGAAGCTGTTTTGTAGTTATATATCACAATTAGACATAGTTTTCGCGACTTAACTCAAATGAATACTCTTTCTAATCAGAAGAGTCTTACGCACATTTAAAGTTCGAGCGGAAGTTTGCCACCTCAATGGCTGCCGAGGCGCTCATCAATTTGTCCGCTGTTCGCAGTCGGCCGCTTACGGGATTGTGGGGGCTTGGCGGCCACGCAGGTACACGGTCGGCGTCTCTAGACGTCTTACGGCCGCTGCAGGAAACCGTGGATATCGATGGATCGCACGGAGGCTACCTCGATCATCACGCGACGAGAGTGGCGCCAGTAAACGCCGATACAGCAAGTTCCTAGCACGATATTCCCGCTTATATTCCGTTCAGCCATCTTCACGTGATTGTCAGCTATTGGAGACTGCTAGTTCACGGTGATGCTATTACAGCAAAAGTTGGCGTGGAGAGAGAGCGCGAAATTCGACAGAGGGCGCTATGTAAAGGCCTATTTTGCGCATGCGTCTTTGCGCCAACGTTCTCCAGCGGTTGACACTCACCTGAATATGGCTGTACAATTGTCAGCCGAATTATCGTGCAAGGAGGTCGACTATATCGAGTATTCATTACGCTGCGGAAGGGAACGAAGGATGATTAGAGTTTAACGCCCCGTCGACAGCGTGGTCATTAGACGCGAAGCTTACGCTCGGGTTGTTTGGGTAAGGATAGGGAAGGAAAGCGGCCGTGCCCTTTCAAAGGAACCAAAGGAACCAGCATTTGCCTGGAGTGATATAAAGAAATCACGGAAAACCTAAATCGGGATGGCCGAAGGTGGATTTGAACCACCATTCTTCCGAATGCGAGTCCAGTGATTACGCTGCCAATAGTTGATGAATCACAATCTTAAATTTAACAGAAAAAAATCGCACTGGCGTGTTTTACGGCACACCTTAGCATTGTAATTTTAAAGTTTTGCAAACATTTTGGACCAAAATAATAATCTAAATAATAAAAAATCAATTAATAAGATTGTCTGAAACCCTTTTAATAAAAAAAATAAAAAAATAAAAAAAATGGTAGTGGCGGATTCCGAACCGCTGACCTTCAGCGTCATAGTCCAATGCATTGCCCACTACGCTACAGCTAACAATTAGAAGTTGCGTTCTTTAATCTTATACTATTGATGGCTGTTGTTAACTGATGCTAATATGGCATTTGTAGACACTAGATTATCATTTATCGTACGAAGAACGACGTGTTTTTGTTAATTCTTCAGTGCGCCATTGCTTTGAAATGACAACGTGTAAGTTACAATAAGAAAATCATCAAATACGAAACACAAGATGGCGTATGCCAGAGAGAGTTCTGGGCGAGGAATATTACGTGACATTGTGAACGGCTGGTTTTAGTTAATTCAATGGAGGCTGTCAAAACTCCGTTATTTTTGTAAGTATCTCTCAATCGATACGAGATATGAAAAAAAAAAAAAACATAAGGGAACAAAGTTGTAGAGAATTTTCTCCTCTCCAATTGGGTTATTCACTTTTCGTGCCAGATGAACGGTTTATTTACAATTAAAATCACATTACAAACGGCTTTTTTTTACTGACGTATTTCTTGTCCGAAATACTTGAAAAAGCGAGGTTCTGGTCTCTGGCAGCCAACAATTATGTCTGTAAAATTTGGTGCCGATCGGTTGAACGGTTCGACCTAAAAAGTGGGAACACGTTACAGCCAGACAGACATCGTCAAATCGCCGTTATTTTTGCTAATATCTCTGCAACGATGCAAGATATGGAAAAAAAAATAATAGGGCAAAGTTTTAGAGAATTTTCCCCTCTACCAATTAGGTTATTCAATTTTCGTGTCAGATGAATAGTTAAGCCGTTATTTTCATTTAAATTTCGAGCTGTGAAAAGACGATCGCATAGGCCCACTTTTAATGTTACTACCGTAACCAAAATTGGGCAAAAATGTCAAGTGTCATTTTTGTTCAGTTTTACTACCATTTGTGATGTCGTGACACTCGCCGCATTAAACCGCTCGTAGCTTGTGCAACGGCAGTGTATATTCGATTTTTCAGATCGGATGAATTTTAGGCCTGCTTGGAGGTTCTTTAGCGTATTCGGTGCAAAATTTACGCAGAACAGCTGTTTCAGTTCGTTTCAAGAGACCACAATTACAGCAAGCGCGGCCCTCACTAGGAAGTAGCCATTAGGTGTGCTACGCTCACGCTACTGCTGGTGGAATGGGGTACTGATGCACTACGTGAATCAGATTTGAGGTTCCTCATATTTCCATTGTTTAGGATCACAGTCAAGCAGTAATGTTTAAAGGAAAGTTCCGCCATTCGAATGTTTGAAACTCTGGTGTCATTGTTGACAGCCCGCATCTTTGTTTAAATTAACCAGTGTAGTTCTGAATGAAGAAGCGTGTGATTTCTACACAATAGACACTTCATAGACAGTTTATATCAAACGTATAGAATATGACTGTAATGTTTTCGGTATCAACTGTGTGTCGATGTTCTTGTTATCTCCCTGGAACATATGCCACAGACAAGTGAAGTATACTTTAAGTATGACGTCATGCTTAGAACTCGGAACGTATTTTATCTCGATAAGGCTTGATAATCATAACAATATAAGTGAATAAAAAATTTGTGTCAAACAATGTTGAGGTTGTTTTCTACTAAATGTTTCCTCCATCGATTCTGTTAGTCATCTCACTAAATTTCTATATCAGTCCAACGTTGTTAAGTGTTTTTACAGTCACCCTGATTATTCTACTGAACCTTTAATATAATCCATCATTTGAACCGTATCACTGATTTATGATAATTCCAAAGAAAATATTTTAAATTCAATATAATCTAATCTATGTTCTTGCTCAGATCTACATCTACATGGATACTATACGAGTCATATTGAAGTGCATGGCAGAGGAGTTCGTAGAACCACTTTTATGATACTTCTCTGCAGTTATATTCTCTTATAGTTCGAGGAAAAAATAACACCAAAATATTTCTGTTTTCCATCTGATTTCTCTTATTTTATGGTAATCATCACGTCTCCTTTGTAGCTGGGTACTAACAATATATGTTCGCATTCTGAAAAGAATGCAATTTAAGTTGTTCGTAATGGTTATTCCTAGGAGTTTAGTTAAACTGACGACTGTAGATTCGACTGATTTATCGAGTAAATGAAGTTTAACGGATTTCTTTTTGTGGTCATATGGATGACTTCACAATTATTATTATTAAGGGCCAATTACCAATTTTACACCATGCTCATACGTTATATGAGGAGCAACTAATCAAAACGTATAATGTCCGTTGATTCAAAATTTCCGGAGAAGCAAAAAACCGATATCTGCTAAACCAATCAATAAAATTTTAAGCTGTTTTCACAGTTAGAACCGTTTTGAGGTACTGAAGTAGAATATACCTTGCGAGATACCAATTTTTTTTTTTTTTTTTTTTTTTTTTTTTTTTTTTTTTTTTTTTTTTTTTTTCGTTCGGTTAGAAAATCCATTTATATTTCGGACAATATACTTTTTGATTCGTCATATAGAACATTACACGTTTTGATGCGTTTTTAGTAACATACCTTCATTACTTCACAATGACTTTTACATTTAAAAGTGTTATATTAGACATTCGCACTTCATATGAATTGTATCATTTATAATAACATAACATTAATGTTTACTCCAACGAATGCTAGAAAGCTTTACATTACTGTGAAAAACTGGCTCAACACAATAATCTGTTACAGGCAGAATATTATAGGGTACAGCAAATTTACTACATTTTGTCCATTCCAGGTTCTTCATGTAAGCAATCACAATCAATATGTTCAGGTGAAGCTGCTGTATGGAACTTCTAAAGCCGACACGAAAAATTCAAGTTGTTATTTTTTTTTTATTATTATTATTTTTTTTTTCCAATGTGTGCCATTTTCCGTTTCTCGTTTTGATTTCTTCTTCATTCTTTTCTTTGTCCCACTACCTTTACCATTCTTCCGAAGAACCACACATCCTTTTTCTAAAACTATTGGGAGCAATACACACAAACCATAATACTATACTGCCGCTGTGAACTGCTAACAATAACGGTTTGGCTCAAGTAGTGTCAAACAGTGCCAGAAGGCGACAATGCCGTATAATGCTTTGAAGTACTGTAAGCCCTGAAACTTGTTAAACTCGACAGTATTGCCAAATTAGAGGAAAGGGAAGCAAAATGAAGCGTAAATGGTGGACATTATTCGTTCTGATTCATTCAGTGATGCAGACAATATGCGATTGGTTTTAACCATTCACTTTCAACATACTATTTCAGTGTTAAAATATACAAATAGATTAAATCCGAATGCAGGAGCGTGTAGAGCACATAAAATACCTTCGAAAACCATATCAAACTCAATTTTGTCCGGAAGTGGCAGTATACGGTTTGATTAGTTGCTCCTCATATAAATGATTTTTCATTTGCTTTCGATCTAACTGATAAGTGACAGCATCATCCGTGGACAGTCTAAGAGAGCTACTCAGGTTGTCTCCTAAATCATTTATAAAAATAAGGAACAGTAGGAGCCCTATAACACTTCCCTGTGGAACGTCAGATATTACTTCTGTTCTACTGGATGAGTTACCGTCAAGTATAACGTATTGTGTCCTTTCTGACAGAAAGTCACGAATCTAATCACACAATTGAGGCTATATTCCACAAGCAAGCAATTTTATTAGAAGCTACTTGTGAGGTACATTGTCAAAAACCTTCCGGAAATATAGAAATACAGAATCTATTTGGCATCCTTTGTCGATAGCACTCATCAGATCATGTGGGTAAGAAGCTAGTTGTGTTTCACAAGAACGATACTTTCTGAACCCGTCCTATGGATCAATAGGTCGTTCTCTTCGAGGTAGTTCATAATATTTTTCGAAAGTATACTGCATGTTCTAAAATCCTGCTGCCTGTAATTTTGGGGATTACTCCTACTGCGTTCTTTGAATATTGGAGTGAACCCTACAACTTCGCTGAGCGAGCGGTTGTATATGATAGTTTGGTACGGAGCAGATCTTTAAAACTTTACGTATGGCTCAGAACAGTACTTCATTCTCAACGTTTCATAAAAGTTCAATCAGCACCGGAGACGTTATTGGACTTGGTGGATGCTTCAGTCTGAGCCGAATCTGTACTGTACGCTACTATGGGCCAGTTATTTGATTTACCGGCCGTTGTATTATCAGCAGCATGTAGTAAGTTAAATTATACTTTCTGCAACATATCTTCATTACTATTACATACATGGAAAATCTCCCCTGCAGCTATGCACACTCTAGAGGAATCGGAAGTTATATGACCAACCCACGGTTTTCCATACATCTAGCGGTCCAACCGATATGGTCAAGAGCACAGAAGAGCCGCTGCATGCGACGCCGTCCTGTTTGTGAAGATATTCGACTCGATGGTCATAAACCATTACCGCCAAACCGCGCCACACTGTCCAAACGGATACATTCGTCGTGTGTCCCACAATTATTTCTGCATTTACTTAACGCATTGTTTTACCGAAGTTACTTGCGTTGTCCGTGATGATAGGAAGTGCCTTAATTCGGTATTCTTGGTACACTCCTCATACTGTTAATCTAGAAATAATTATTTTCGTAACGATTTCCGAAACTAAATGTCCTAAAGACTGCTAAATTCCTTTCGTACAGTCTGGAAAAAGCTGCAAATAAAAATCACTGTCAAAAAGCGGGAACTGCATTCGGATTAAAACAAAATATTTATAGTAACAAATCATTTTCTAAATTCAGTTAAATTCGGCATTACAGTTCCGCAATCAAACCAAATGTCTTTGTTGTCGTTGTGGTCTTCAGTCAGGAGACTCGTTAGATGCAGCTCTCAAATGTTCAAATGTTTGTTAAGCTTATGGGACTTAACTACGAGGTCATCAGTCCCTAAACTTACAAACCACTTATCAACTACCTTATACTAAGTACGGCACAAGTATCCATGCCCGAGTGGGATTCGAACCCCCGACCGTAGTGGCCGTGTAGACCGTGACTGGAGCGCCTCAGTCCCCTCGGCCACCGCGGCCGGCATGCAGCTCTCTACCCTATTCTTTCCTAAGTAAGCCTCTACATCTCATACGAACGGCAACCGACATCAATTTGAATCAGCTATCTGTAGTCGTTTCTTGGACTCCCTCAGCATTTTTACCCCAACACAATTCCCTCCAACGCTAAATTCACGATTCCTTGAAGTCTAAGAATGTGTCCCACCAATGGATATCATTTTTTAGCTAAGGTATGCCAAAATTTCCTTATCTCCCCAATTTTGTTCAATATCTCCTCGTTAGTTACGCGATCTATCCACCTAATCTTCAGCATTATTCTGTTGTACCACATTTCAAGAGCCTCTACGCTCTTCCTTTCTGATCTGTTTATCTTCCATGTTTCACTTTCGTAACGGCAACACTCCACAGAAATTCCTTCAGAAAAGCCTTCTTTAAACTTACATTAAAATTCGATGTTAACAAATATTGTTTTTCCTTTCATCTGCATTACATTACATTTTTCTACACTTATAACTAGTTCGTTCATGACGTGGGTTCCTGTAGTCATGTCCTGCTTTACGAACTACGGGCAACTTATGAGTGACCAAGTACGCGGCTCTGACATTCGGGATACCAGTTATTTTGGAATAAGGTTGGGTATGTTGGACATAGTCTGAGTCGTGGGCCCCTTTGTGCTCAGACGGCAAAGACTACAAAATCCACCGGTTAGTCCATCAACCGTTAGGGGTAAAACCCAATTGGTCCCTGGGCAAGTAAGGCTAGCAACCTACTTCCCAGCTACGTCGATGTGATTCTGGCTACAATCAGAGCAAAATGCCTCAGACTTTTGGAGGTAACTTTTGTTTGTAAATCTAGGATCCGACGACCTTAGCAGTTTGGTCCCTTAGGTTTACGAACAACTGAAATTTTTTGTCCATTGATACCTAAAAAGCTGTCTCTGATTTTAACTCACCCAGACAACTGAAATTCTCCACCGGATTGGGGGGAAGGGTGATAGTCGTCTTGTTGCGTACAAATTGATAATCATGTCTCATTTTCACACTGCGAACGCATTGGTTTGCTCTGTTTCGTAGCATTCTGTATTTTTCGTAACTTTGGTGTTTTCGAATTTTCCTTGAATCGTCTGTGAAATGATTTCTTATTGGTGATCATTTGACTTAATTATGTTATTCATCATACAGTAGGCGGTTTTCTAACTTGTACTCTGTGTACACAGTCACTTTTGTCATGAAAAGCATTCAGTTTAAAGGAAAGTTCGTGAATTTTACCGTCAGTTGCTAATCTCTCTAGATATTTCTTTCTGTACGTTTAGTGTTCCAATAAGATATATAAATTTTATACCCTGATACAGCGGATAGCATTATGATGATGCTGAGATCGTTCTTCGGGTGTAACTACAAACTGAGCCAAACAACGACAGCTTATACTACTGGAAATCCATCACGATGAAGGACGGGCTGTGGGATGATTTAACAATACTGCCAGGCACGGCAGTGCGATCAGAACGGTCAGCCAGCGTGATCTGTTACAACAGGCGTGAACAACATTTCCGCCCGGTGAGAGCACCCGCGCCCCGCGGGCGGAGTACACTGTAATTCACGGCCCCGGCCGCGACTGTGTGTCGCTAGTGTCGGCGACGGAGCGAGAGAGAGAGAGAGAGAGAGGTAGCTGCGGAAAGAGTGAGACCGCACAGCACGGCTCTGCACTGGACTGTCCCGCGCTCAGATCCAACGTAAACGAAGTAACGGAGGAAGCGCAGCTCTGTAATGTGGTCGAAGAACGGTAAAAATTGTTTAGGTAACAATTAGTGTTCGTCTGGTAGAATGACTATGCGAAGCTTTAGAAAATATCCAAAACACGAATCGAAGGAAAATTTAGTACTTTTGGACCCAAATTTGATTCTATTAGTATTGTAGATGCACACTCGTCATATGTACAGTAGGCTTCTTCTGAAAGATATATGTTTCTTAAATGAACTAGTATCATGAATATGCATTTTAAAAATAATTTTATAGAAGGGCTATAGATTCTTATCCTTACAAGTAAATATATTTTGTTAAATCACAAATAAAAAACTAACAAAAAAGATTGGTTAAGATGCATTTTCCTTCACTTCCTCTGAAAAGATGCTAGCGCACTTCGGGCGCGAGCCGTTCTGACGGGCGCACTACTTTCCTTACTACTGCAATGCCTGCAGCATGTGTGGGAGTGAGACGGCTCTAACGGGTATATGCTAAACGCTGCAAAAGGAAACGAAGGAAGGCATTTTTTGCAACAAATTGGTGATGGAAATGTCGTTGCGTACTTTTATAAACGGGATTTTAGCAATAATACGTGTTTGCTACCTTTTCTCATTTCCCAAAGCGGAAACATTATTCTTTAATTAAATAACCACATTACACAGTATTCATATGATTAGCAGCACTGTCGGGCTTGGCTAGCACTTGGATGGGTAACCGTCCGTGTCTGCCGAGTGCTGTTGGCAAGCGGGGTGCACTCAGCCATTGTGAGGCCAACTGAGGAGCTACTTGATTGAGAAGTAGCGGCTCTGGTCACGAAGACTGACATAACGTCCGGGAGAGCGGGGCGCTGACCACGACCCCCTCCATACCGCATCCATTGGGGCCTTGGGGCGGAGGATGACACGGCGGCCGGTCAGTACCCACTGGGCCTTCCGAAGCCAGTCGGACGGACATGTAATTATCAGAAATACATTTCCTTCCTCACAAACAAAACCATTTGCGTTAAGCTGTTTAACGTATTTAGAAACCTTCACTGAATTCCTTAAAGAGGAAAGGTCATTTTCGACACCTCAATCTCAAAACAGCTGAGGTATTACGCAATGTATACCATATCATCACGAAAAAAAAACTGAAGTGTAGAATTATATGATCATTTTGTACTTAGCTAATACATACAAAAAAGAAATACAAGTTCTTTATACATATAATCTCAATCGTGCGAATTATGCTGTCAAATGTAATACGTGCAAATAATAAAGTGCACAAAACATAACATTTGGAAGTATTAAAAAAGCATAAAACTGTGAAAATACAGCCTCTTCCTGCTCGCCACTTTACCCCACACACCCATGCGCACAGTGCGCGGGGCAGGGGTGCGGCAAAGGTGAGCGTGCCTGCGGGATGGTGTTTGCCCATGGAAATATTGGAAATATTTGTTAAGCCTATGCGACTTAACTACGGGGTCATCAGTCCCTAAACTTACAAACAAACTTATGAACTAGCTAGTACTGCCGACGGCACAAATATCCATGCCCGAGGGGGGATTCGACCCCCCCGACCGTAGTGGCCGTGCAGACCGTGACTGGAGCGCCTCAGTCCCCTCGGCCACCGCGGCCGGCTGTTTGCCCATGCCTGGCGTAAAATATCCAGCCACTGTACTCAACCACAGACAGCGCAAACAGTTATTGAGAAAAGCTGGTTGACAGCAATGAAACAGGAGTACAGAGACATTTAGATTGCAGTCTGCGGATATATCAGTCTACGGTCGACACAGTTCAAATGTTCAAATGTTTGTATAGTCTATGGGACTTCACTACGGGGTCATCAGTCCCTAAACTTACAAACTACTTATCAACTACCTTATACTAAGGACGGCACAAATATCCATGCCCGAGGGGGGATTCGAACCCCCGACCGTAGTGGCCGTGCAGACCGTGACTGGAGCTCCTCAGTCCCCTCGGCCACCGCGGCCGGCGGTCGACACAGTATTAGGACTGCGAGTCAGACCGTTGCATGCATTCGGAATAATTATTAAACACACAACTGTGGTGTCAGCAATCTTGTACTGTAATGCAAAGTAAAAATCAGTACGGATTACAAATGGTTATAATTTTTGCGGTATGGTGGCCTGTTTCACATTGTCTTCAGATCAGGTTCTTCTAGCACTTACAACTGCTCATAGTATCTCCACATAACCATTGGAAACATTACTGGTCCGATTACGGTCTATTTACGACGCCACAAAACTAATAAGTAAGAAATGAAAAGCAGTTGTATAATCGCCTATTCTGTATTACTTATTGTTAGCAAGCTGACTGCTGGTATTGTGTGAAGTTCAAAAGAATCTTTTGAGCAATCAGAGTTACTGTTTTCATGCAACTGGACAGTAAATACACACGTTAGAGACATAACAGTTTATCATCTCCATCCATATAGGGTGGGAAGAGAGGGCTGAAGCCGGCCGCGGTGGCCGAGGTGACTGAGGCGCTCCAGTCACGGTCAGCACGGCCACTACGGTCGGGGGTTCGAATCCCCCCCTCGGGCATGGATATTTGTGCCGTCCTAGTTCGTAAGTAGTTCATAAGTAGTTTGTAAGTTTAGGGACTGATGACCCCGTAGTTAAGTCCCATAAGCTTAACAAACATTTGAACATTTTTAGAGGGCTGAAGAAACAAAGAGAGGGATAGGAGAAGATGGAATAAGAGAAGGGGGAGACGGAGTTTGATATTTTGTTGGAGAGAAGAGGCGATGCCCAGGAAGAGATGCTAGAGAAGTGGTGAATGGTGGGAGAGGTCAGAAGGAAATGAATTGATTAAGGTGGTCACGAGATAGACGGGGGCAACAAAAAACGGGGATAGATTTGTAACAGACAGAGGAGGAGATGATCAGGGAGAGGAGAAAGATCTGATAAAGAGAGGAATGGGACCACAATATGATCTGAGTCGTGGGATACCAAAGTGTAAGAGACGGGGAGAGGGGATGATAGGGGTATATGTGATGAACATGTGGCTAGAAAGATCAGAGTAAGAGGAGACAGGGGACAGGGGTAGGCGGAGATAAATGTACATCTTCATCTACATGGGATACTCTGAACATCACATTTAAGTGCCTTGCAGAGGGTTCATCGAAACACCTTTATACTATTCATCTCCCATTCCATTTTCGAATAGCGCGCGAGGAGAAACAACACCTTAATCTCTCCGTTAGAGCTCTGATTTTTAATATTTTATTCTGATGATCACTTCTATCTATGTAGGTGGGAGTCAACAACGTATTTTCACATTCGGAGGAGAATGTTGCCGATTGTGGTTTCTTAAGTAGCCTACGCCGCAGCGATAAACGCCGTTGTTGTAATGATTCCCATCCCAGATCCTGTATCATTTCCGTGACGCTGTCTCCCCTGTATCATGACAATACAAAACGAGCTGCCCGTCTTTGGACTCTTTCGATGTCCTTCGTCAAACCCACCTGATAAGGATACCACACTGGGCAGCAATAATCCAAAAAAGGACGGACATGGGTACTATATGCATTTTCTTTAGTAGTTCTGTTGCATCTTTTAAGGACTCTGCCAATAAAACGCAGTGTCTGGTTCGCCTTTCCCAAGACATTATCTACGTGTTCTTTCCAGTTTAAGTCTGAAGTAATAGTAATTCCTAGGTATTTCTGCAGTTACGGCCTTCACTTTTGATTTATTTACCTTGTAAACAAAGTTTAACGGATTTATCTTCGTACTCATTATTTAGAGTCAATTGCCAATTTTTACACAATAATGATATCTTACTTACGTCATTTTGCAGTTGGTTTTGATCGTCATATGATTTTACTAGACGGTAAATGACTACCCTGTGGAACGCCCGATATCACCTCTGTTTTAATCGATGCCTTACCATCGATTACTTCAAATTGTGTCCTCTCTGAAAGGAAATCCCCTATCCAGTCGCAAATTTGGGGCGATGTACCACAACCACGCAATTTGATTGAAAGCCGTTTGTGATGTACGGTGTCAAAAGCCTTCTGGAAATCAAGAAATACGGAATCAATTTGATATGTCTTGTCGATAGCACTCATCACGTCGTGTGACAAGTAGCTACTTGTGTTTCGCATGAACGATATTTTCTAAATCCGCGTTGACCTTTGATCAATAGATCATTCTCTTCAAGGTAATTCATAATATTTGAATAAAGGATATGTTCCAAAACCCTGATGCAAATTGACGTCAATGAAATAGGCTGGTAGTTTAGTGGATTACTCGCGCTGCCTTTCTTGAATATAGTTGTGACCTGTGCAATTTTCCACTCTCTTGGTGCAGCTCCTTCTTTGAGCGAGTGGTTGTATTTGGCTGTTAAGTAAGGAACTATCTCTTCAGCATAATCAGATTGAAATCTAATGGATATACAGTCCGGACCAGAAGACTTGTTCTAGTTAAGTGATTTAAGTTGCTTCACTACCCCGAGGATATCTACTTCAGCGTTACTCATTCTGGCCTCCGTTTGTAATTCAAAATTTGGAATATTGGTTTCATCGGCAGGGTCGTCATTACCATCATGTAGTTAGGGTATTGTTTGTGCTTTGCCCCGGTTTGTCGTATAACCGAAATCTCTTTGGGTTGTCAGTCAAATTTCGAGAAAGAGTTTCGTTGTCAAAAGTATTATAAGCATTTCGCATTGTCACCGCTAAATTTCGAGCTTCTGTGAAGGATCGCCAATCCTGGGGATTTTGTGTTCGTTTAATTTAGCATGCCTCTTGCATGTTTTTGCAACAGTGTCCTGAACTGGTTTGTGCACCAAGGGGGATCAAGTCCTTTTATTAATTCCGTTGCTGTCGATACAACTTCTTTGAATTTTAGCCACATGTGGTCTGCACTTACGTTTAGTATTAGGAACGAGTGGAAACTGCCTTTCAAGAAGCAATGTATTGTATTTCTATCTGCTTTCCTGAACAAATATACTTTTCGTCTATTTTTGGTAACTTTGGGGCTTTGGATATTCAGTCTCGCTACGACAGCACTGTGTTCACTAATACCTGTATCAGTTTTGACGTTCGTTACGAGCCCGGGATTATTTGTTGCAAAGAGATCAAGTGTGTTTTGACATCCATTTGCAATTCTAGTTGGCTCATGAACTAATTGTGCGAAGTAATTCTCAGAGAATACGCTGAGCACAATTTCGCACAATGTTTTATGCGTGCTTCCTGATTTGAAAATATAATTTCGCCAACAGATCGAGGGTAAATTAAAATCACCGCCTACTATTATCGGGTACGTTTTTGTAATTAGACTCAGTTTTTCTTTGAACCTTTCTGCTACTGTATCGTCAGAGTCGGGAGGCCGGTAAAAGGAACCAATTATTAACTTTTCAGGTACAACCATAATAGCTCACAGGAACTATCAATTTCAACTTCGCTACACGAAATACTGCTTTTGACGGCGACAAACATGCCTCCACCTATTTTGTTTAATCTATCATTTCTGAACACAGTTGGATCTATCACTTCAGCATAATCAAAGTTATTTCCGGCTTACGCCAATTTTCGGTGCCTATTATTATATTTGTTTCGGTGCTTTCTATTAACGCTTGGAGTTCTTATACTTTCTCGACACAGCTATGACAATTTACAACTGTTAGGCCAATAGTTCCTAGATCCGTATTTCTCCTGTGATTGACCTGCACCTTTTGAGATAGCCCATTTAGTGTTTCTCCATAGCCCTCTACCCTAAAAAAACCGCCCAGTCCACGCCACACAGCCCCCGCTACCCGTGTAGCCGCTTCCTGCGTACAGTGGACTCTTGACCTATTCAACGGAACCCGAAACCCCACCACCCGATGGCGCAAGTCAAGGAATCTGCAGCCTATACGACCGCAGAACCGTCTGAGCCTCTGGTTCAAACGCTCCATTCGGCTCTGTAGCAGACGTTCACAGTCGATCCTGTCAACTATGCTGCAGATGGTGAGCTCTGATTTCATCTTGCAAGCAAGACTGCCAATCTTCACCATTTCAGATAGCCACTCATAACCTGAGAGGATTTCTTCAGATCCAAAGCGACACACATCATTGGTACCGACGTGAGCTACCACCTGCAGTTGGCTGCATCCCGTACTCTTTATGGCTTCCGGAAGGACCCGTTCCACATCTAGAATGACTCCAGCCGGTATGCACACGGAATGCGCGTTGGCTTGCTTCCCCTCTTTGGCAGCCATCTCCTTAAGGGGCTCCAGTACCCGCCTATTGTGAAGGAGCAGTTATAGGGTTCGGGGGGAGGAATAGGCGGCAGGAGAAGATGAATAGGGAGAGGAGGCGAGAACGAAGTCAAGGGATAGGCGGAGGCAGGATGATATGGATGGTGAAGTAGAAGAAGTATACGGGTTAAAAGATAGGGAGGAAGAGAGTGCTCAGGAGGAGATGGGCTGACGGGGTCACGATGAAGAGAGAGACTGAGAGGGATGTAAGCACTGTGTGTGTTGAACACACATCCATCTGATTCAGCTTACCTAAACCAAAAATTTCAGTAACATTTTAACATTTTGCAACCTCAAAGCAATTGTAATTGTTTCACTCCTGCATAGGGGGATTAGAAATTCAACTTCTCTTACGCTGCAGATGCTTTCAGTACAATAAAAAGTGCTGAAGTATTATTGCTCGCAGTAATTATTGTTGAGCCAGATAGTTACATACTCTTAAGTGTTTCGCAGCCATTAATATTGTCTATTTGTATATGAATTATTTTATTCTTTTATTAATGATCAATGCCTCAAGTTTTTATATGTTTCCACCCGTGTGATTTTACTTGTGTGTTCGTGTGAATGTGGAAGGTTGCTTTTAATACTGACTGACTGCCGTGCTATGGCTTACAGTCGCCGCCTCGCGCTTCAGGCCTTGTTTACTTTAGTTAAAAACGCATGGCTTCGTAAGTCGTCTGCATTGGCGTCTGCTGGGTGACCAGAGACAAGCTTACTTGGCAAGATGGCGAGGTGGCCAGTTCTTAGTGTAGTACCAAGATAATCATGGTCGAAAGAGGTGACAAAAGATACCTCTCTGGCGTTCTAGAAGAGGGTATTATCCTCTTCAGGTAGCGAGGGTTGGTAGACACTATGCTCTGAACGCGCTCTGCATCGCTTTTAGCACGCCCTACAACCGGTGTGTGGAGGGGAAGGCGTTTGCCACGCCCGCCGAAGTGAGTATATCGTCAAATCAAGCTGAGGGGATGGCACGCTGTTAGAGCTTTACTTTTCTTTGTGATCAGATAGTCTTGGTTTATCAGTGATAGTTTTCTTAAGTAATTATTTTGCCATGTGAGGTGAAGTGTTACTTCATTTACAGAACTTGAGTAATTCAGTTTAAACTTAGTATTGGCATTCTCATTCCGATGATGATTTTGTGTGCGGTTTTTCTCAAGTTGGAATGCACGTGTGTTGCCTTCAGCCTTTGTGTAAAGTTAGTATGTTTGCATTTCCTTGCTGGCTTTTTAACTAAGGTTTTCGGGTCGTGTCTGTATCCGCAAGTATGCTATATATTTCTGGTTTGATTCCGTCTTTCCTGTCGTGGTATAACCGATTGTACCATGTGCTTTCGTAATGGTCTTTACTTCGACCTTCAGCCATGCTTTTACTAATACTAGCTTTCTCCTATATGAATTCTCGCGTGTGCTTTACTTGCTCATTCTAAATTAATTAATTAATCATATGTCATTCACCATGGTCACACACCACATGGTACTTATGGATAGTAAGCTGCTGCCTTCCCACTCATGAGTTCGTTTGCTGTATAGTATTATTGTAATTTGTGCTTCAAGACAGCCGCTATCTCATCAAAACGCCGCCGTCATTTCGTTTCGCCGCTGCCACATGGGTAATGTGTCGCAAGCATTACACATGTGTCTGTGAGTGAATGAATTTGATTTTTTTTATCCAGTGTGTGTTTGCAAATTTCCTGCCATGTTACCTCCATATTCATAAAGAGCAGAAACAATTTCATTATGGGCAATAACTTTATGATTTAATTCACTTTTGTACAAGGTGTGTGCTTTATTGTGCTTAATATGGTCTCCCCACATTTATTATCTTGTTCATTTTATTAAATAGATAATGATTTAAAGTATCTGCGACTGTAGGCTTTCCCGGTGTATACTGCTGATGAAGATCTCTCGGATCTCCAGCCGGGTGGCAGCGTTGATGGATTGCGACGTTTCGGGAAGTGTCATACTACCAATCTACGAAGACCCAAGAGATCATCATGTGCATGATTTAAAGTATCAAACCTCTGCTTTATAGTTTCATGATCCCTGCCGCATATTTAATTATCTATCCCTTTTTTAACATTAATTTTGTGTTTGTTAAAACGTTGGCTGCTCCCTTAAGGACTGAGCAGTTAGATAAATTTCCGTTGCGCAAGTACAGCGGCCATTCGCAAAGTAATTTAGAGTAGCAATGAGCGTTTTAACTTGCTTTTGCAGATATCTTCTGCCGAGATCTGACATAGAAAATTTAACAAGCTACTTTCACTATGGCCGTGACACAGGGTGTGCAACCGGCCGCAGTGGCCGAGCGGTCTGCGGCGTGCCACTCACTGTCTGCACGGCGGCTGCGGTTGGGGGTTCGAATCCCCTCCTCGGGCATGGATGTTTGTGCCGTCTTTAGTATAAGATAGTTCTTAAGTAGTTTGTAAGGTTAGGGACTGATGACCCCATAAGCTCTACAAACATTTGAACATTTGAACAGGCTGTGCATAGGTGCAGGTCGCCTATTAATTGAGGTTGTGTCACCAAATTTTAATTGGACCGTTACTTTTATGACGTTGTCCCGCATTTTGGGCTATCACTGACTTAGAAGAGTGACGCAGCTGAAACCATCTCCCGTATTCTATAAGGCATTGTTAAGCAGTTCGTACAATAATTGTCATTGGGGTAATGGAGGGGGATGCGCAGCCTTCACGGAACACTTCGAGCAGAACCTGATAAATTTTTCAGTTTCTATCGTATGTCAGTAACTTCTTTTGATGAATGTGTTCAATACTGAAACCATTCTTTCAGTTGGTGGACACCAACAAGGAAGCATATAACTGTGGAAGTGAGGATGGCTGTGACTCTCAGGTAGGTGTGACACAAACTTCTTTGTTGCAAAAACATGGAACATTTTATTATATTTGTAACAGAATACATACAATATGTCAATGAACTTAAATGAATGTAATGTCATGGAAGTATTTCAAATAGTACTACACTTAAGTTGACACATATTAAAGAAGTACGATATTTCTTCAAAGACTCTGAATGGATGAATTATCAGATTGGCTATCGATTTCTGGAGTGGGCTGAGAAGAACGTTGTGTGTAACTGCTATTTACCATGACTGAGGATGGATTGGGGAGGGCCGGCCGCGGTGCCCGAGGGGACTGAGGCGCTCCAATCACGGTCTGCAAGGCCACTACGGTCGGGGGTTCGAATCCCCCCTCGGGCACGGATATATGTGCAGTCCTTAGGATTAGCTAGTTCATAAGTAGTTTGTAAGTTTAGGGACTGATGACCCCGTAGTTAAGTCCCATAAGCTTAACAAACATTTGATTTGATTTTGACTTACGAACTAGGACGGCACAAATATCCATGCCCGAGGGGGGGATTCGAACCCCCGACCGTAGTGGCCGTGCAGATCGTGACTGGAGCGACTTAGTCCCCTCGGCCACCGCGGCCGGCCTTTCAGGTACTTAGCAACCAGTGCATCTCTTCCTGATTTACATTACATTTTTCGAATAGGAGTTTCAACCTTGTCTGGAATCATACAGGACATGTGCAAGAAGATATGGGATCACATAAGACATATCACTATGCCATTGCCGAACAAGGAAATGTGGAAAGTAATAGCTAAAGGATTTTTCAGAGTAACAGATTTCCCGAACTGCGTTGGCGCAATAGATGGAAAGCATGTAAGAGTAATTCGAGCACAAGATAGTGGCTCAATGTTTTATAATTGTAAACATTATTTTTCACTCTTACTCCTAGCTGCTTGCGATCATAACTATTGCTTCACTGCTGTTGACATTGGAGGGTATGGGAAAAGTTCTGACTCTTCTCTCTTCATGAATTCAACTTTCTGGAACAAAATTACAAACCAAACATAGGATTTACCAATCCCTCGCCCACTGACAGGGACTAAAACGCCAGCTATGCCATTTTCATTGGCATTCGGTTTGTCCACGAATGTCCTTTTGCTGGAAGATCTCTGCCTTTGAAAAATATAGTTTTTAACTACCGTCTATCTAGAACAAGACGTTTTATTGAATGTTCATTTGGAATACTGTCAAATACGTGGCGAACTTTTCACCGACCACTTAATGTGTCCCTCGATTTTGCAGAAGACATTATAAAGTGTTGTGTCGTGCTTCACAATTTTGTTCGCACTAGAGATGGAATAAAATTTGAAGATACTTTCCAGTGTAATGGTTTTAAAGATACAGAATGTGGGTCTGTTAGTAACTGCAGATCAATTGCACCGAAAGGTATTCGTAATAATTTTGCAGACTACTTCATCAGCAGTTCTGGAGAACGCCAATGGCAATATTCTCGAATAAAGGCTTTAATAAATGAAGAGCCTACGGAAAAAAATGAGGGAAGTCACATTCTGCACATTTTGCGGTGGAGGACGTTTAAAGACCGATATAGATCGTTCTTTTCATTACTATTAAAAACAAAACTCTTTGTACCTTGCTGATTTTTGACGTTATTTGAAAGTAGTTTTAACTGCTTTTAGTACTGACGACTAGCTTTCGGAATATGGTATAAACGAATTTCCTAATCTGTCGTTTCCCGCGGCGTCTTCAATTGTAAAAGTTGAGGAAGATAATTTGTGCTGTACTATCACTTATCAAAAATCAAATTGTAATACAATCTATCAGATTAATATGTTTGTATAGAAATTACCTAACTACTAATTTAAAAAAAAGTATTTATACATACTTACCAATGATTTTCTTCTCCTGTGGTGACAAAGCGTCAAAACCCTTTTATACATTCTACATATCTCATTCCAAGCTTCAGATGTCTTCACCTTGTTGGAATAATTAGATGTGGAACAGTCCCACAGTACTGGCCTAAGTTGTACTTACGCAATGAAACTCTCTTCGTCGAACACACTCACCGTTATCTCCATAGTTATAAGACCTTTGCTAGCGATATACACTGATTAATGACCGCAAACAATAGAGACGCTGAATCAACAATGCGTGCCGTGACTGCGCGTGGAGGGCGACAAGCGGCTCCCTGTATCCCGTGTGAACGCTGCCATAAGGCTCCGTGTAAAGCGAGCAGCAGGCGGTTCACCTGACAAGCTACTCTTCGGCTCACTGAGCCGAAGTGGAATCTCTGCGTGACTCGTGTGAAAGCTCGCATAAGCTCCAATGCAACGTGAATCGGTTCAGCTCTCTGCAGTTGGATGCACGGCCTCCCGTGTGAAAGGGCCCTAACGTTCATTCTGTAGGCGCGTGGCTGGCTGCGAGTTACGCAATGTTTCTCCCGCAGGCGGAAGTGTTGGCGCTCGGCCGTAGCTCCTCCCCTCTCCAATTATCCTATCCCTCCGCCTCAATGCGCGGATGTGCCTTCTTAGATGACGCCAGGTATAGTCGAACATTGCAAGGATAGGGTTTCTACCGTGTTTCTATATGGCGGGAACTGCTACAGTTTATGTGTTAATGTATTACTATTTAAAAAGTCTTTCCAATAATTTCAACATTACCATTAATTACACTCATGTTTGCAGTTCTCATAATTAATTACATAATTATTAAACAGGTTATGTTAATCTAAATAAGGTTGTGTATTTAAAAGTAATTTTCACTGGACGCTAATATCCAGCCAATAGTGTCTTACTTTGTTAAACTGAGGCGCCAAGGCGCGACTGTGTACAAAGTATTAGTTGCGAGTGTAAAAGAAATTGATATTCAGTGAAAGAAAAGAATCATGCCGACTAATATTGTGCCACCGACGCTCTGTCAAAGTGAAATTTATTAATCGACGAATATTTGGTGAATTGTGCGAGTTAAGGCAGATTAATATTTACAAGATCACGACTGCAAGATTTTATATCAAAGACTAAATTAATACTTTGATTTCATATTGAAAAAGGTGCTCAGTAAAGGTAATAATTCATTCAAATGTTCAAATGTTTGTATAGCTTATGGGACTTAACTACAGGGTCACCAGTCCCTAAACTTACAAACTACTTATGAACTAGCTAATCCTAAGGACGGCAAAAATATCCATGCCCGAAAGGGGATTCGAACCCCCGACCGTAGTGGCCGCGCCATGCCCTCGGCCACCGCGGCCGGCTAATAATTCATTACCGTGTGATTAATATGACACACGTGAATCCGGCTTCACTCTAATCTGCTATTCTGAAAAGAAAATGCAAAGCATTCCGGCGAGTATTTCGCTCCTATACACAATACGTATAGGTGGCACACCTTAACGAACAGATATTTATAGTTAACACATTCAGTGGACGTGTTTCAATAGGAAGGATGAAGCGGACGAGGTAGTCATTACAATATATGGAGCTGCAGTTAGCATTAGTGACGTCACAGACGGCAACCCGACTATATAGAGACGTAGACAGCCTACTTCATAGTCTAAAGTTTTCTAGAGGCTGTACATAAGAAGTCTACTTCAGCTCGTCAACCAAGAAAACTGTGCCCTGCGCCTTTTCGATACATCGAAAGTACTTGATAATTTCTTTGGCGGTAGCCTCGAGATATCGGGCGCGAGAGGGCGCGTGAGTGGTCTGGGGAGCTCTTCCTAATTTGTCTCCGGGTTGCCGCGAGTTCATTCTGATTTTCCGGGCAGTACGAGGCGGATCATCGCGGAGTAACGGCTTGGCCACCAGGTGGAACAGAGGGCTGCTAGTGGATGTCACAACTTGGACGTGGTTTCTGGCGCAAATGTACGTGGCTCCGCCTCGCTGCTAAACACGTCGGCGGGGTAGCCCGCCGTTTACTTTGCCCCTGAGGTCGGCTTGCATGCAGAGTGGAGCGGCAGAAACGCGAAGAACTTCTCGGTGAGCTTCGCGTACCGTAATGTGTCGTGACTGGTGAACTGCACCTAAGAACTGTGTTCCGAGGAAACAGGTTTTGATACGGCTTTACCCGTGACTACATTCGTGTACTTGAATTGATGCCTTAGTAATAACTGTTATACGCATTGACCTTCGTGCGGTGTCATAATGCACGAATGTTGCGGACAGAACCTTAGCATTCCTCGTACATAACTTACTTGGGATTGTGTTAATGTACTGTAAAGTAAGTTGTTACTGTGTGAAGAGTACTGATAGACATTTGACATTCTCGAAGGTTCTCAGTTTAGTAGCAATTTCTAATTACATTTCCTGAACCAAGTGTTTAGTCTATGTAAATGGTTTTAGCGACTTATCAGTCAGCTTTCTGTTCTAATTTTGGTGCTTGTTAACGAAATCTGCTCCCAATGTAAGGATTGCAGTGGTGTCGAGTGCAGTGTAAAATTGAACTCGGAGACTGGAATCAAACAAGCCACGGCTCTCTCGTTAGTCGTAAGTATCTGCAGACCTGTAACACAAAAGATCAATAATTGATTGCATTACTGACTAGATTACTAGTTGAAGACATTTATACAATTCTTTTTTAATCACTAACATAAGGTTTCCACTTCCTTAATATAATTGGGCTCTTTGTATATTAGTTGTGAATGTGCCTTGTTTTCTTGTATTTATTCGGTTAAGGATACCACACTTATGGAAGTTTTCCTTAATTCAAGGAAGTGTTTTTATTTTTTTATTTTGTATAGTTGATGTACCCCAATCTGGATACGAAATCAGATATTTATTTGATCTGTTAAGTGTGGAAATAAAAATCTCTTTTCTGCCGTAAAACATTGACTCCTGCTTCCTGGCACCTTACCACTCCAAGCTCATTGCTAGCTACTCCCTTTTAAAAACATCATTTACATTAATAACTACATACATATTCAGCAATCCACCTAAAGGTGCGTGGCGGAGAGTACTTAGTACAACTTGTAGTTACTTGCTTTCCTGTTCCACTCACATATAGAATGAGGGAAAAATTACTGCTCGTATGCAACTGTATGTACTTGTCAGGGATGGGGAATGGTATTGGACGTGTTCTTTGAAAGGAACCATACCGGAATTTCCTGCAGTGATGGAGTGCAATGACGGGAAATATAAATCAGGATGGCCAAGGAAGTGTTTGAAACACCAACCATCTGACGGCGAGTCCAGTGTGTTTGCACTGTGCCACGTCTCTCGGTTACCTTGTCTTACTACTATGTGCTAGACATCGACGAGACGTTAAATACTTTCTTCTTCCTCGTTATGAAGGAATGTGCAATTACTGAAGTCTTGAGTGTAGGAGAACATAAATGTCACCCAGCACCTCTGACAATTAGTTTACTTACAAGGGAACATCATCAACTCGACCTCATATTTTCTTGAGAAAAAAATACGTGAGCTAGATATGAACTCCAGAAATCGATATCACGTGAAAAGTTGGGCCATTATTCAGATACTACGCGTATACGGCCTTCTCAAAGTACAGTTTTTAAACGAGTGAGGAACAACCCGAGCGCGCGAATGTTTGAAAACTGTACAAATGTTCAAATGTTTGTACAGCTTATGGGACTTAACTACGGGGTCATCAGTCCCTAAACTTACAAACTACATATGAACGACTTACGAACTAGGACGGCACAAATATCCATGCACGAGGGGGGATTCGAACCCCCGACCGTAGTGGCCGTGCAGACCGTGACTGGAGCGCCTCAGTCTCCTCGGCCACCGAGGCCGGCTTGAAAGCTGTACTTGGAGGAGGTCGTAACTGCGTAGTATCTGAATAATGGCCCAAATTTTCACGTGATATCGATTTCTGGGGTTGATATCTAGCTCATGTATTTTTTTCTCAGGAAAAAATATGAGGTACAGTTGGTGATGTTCTCTTGTTAGTGCGGTGGTTGCCGTAAAGGCTTTCATCTTTATTGTAAACATCTAAAGGAAAACTTTGAGCTACTGTAAGTCGTTTCGTAACTGCGGTAAACAGTTATTTCTGTCTCATATGAAATGTTTTCACAGTAAATATGGACATATACTGCATTTACGGGCAAAAAAAGCGCCGGTAAAAAACAATATCACGTCCACCGTCCCAATACGTGTCGAGTTAAGCGGAACCACCCCGCGGGCTTCATAAATTATTCATTCCAGAAGGCTTTGCCGCGGGATTGCGATGTACCTGACGCGTGGGGGGCGTGACCTGAAAGACCAAACAGCCTGTGGCAAAGGCGGCCCTTCTGCTGTCTGCAAACTCGGCGGCGGATCAACGATACTCCAGACCCCCAGAGCTTTGCCAGCGCTGTGTGTGTGTGTGTGTGTGTGTGTGTGTGTGTGTGTGTGTGTGTGTGAAACCTCTAGAAACGCGACGCTTCTTCTGAGTCGTATAAAAACGGAGATCCTTCTCAACTACATCTTGGCACTAGCGTATACGTGTTTGTCTAATGCTTATGCATGGAATGATGCTGTGACAGAACAACGCAGGCGATATACAAGGTGTTTCACTATTCATATGACATATGAATTGCATGTAAATCCATCTCCGTAAATGTTATCAACACTAATTCATCTTTAATCAAATGAAACATTTCTCTTCAAATGTTTGTAAAGTCTATGGGACTTAACTACGGGGTCATCAGTCACTAAACTTACAAACTACTTATGAACTAACTAAGACTAAGGACGGCACAAATATCCATGCCCGAGGGGGGATTCGAACCCCCGACCGTAGTGGCCGTGCAGACCGTGACTGGAGCACCTCAGCCCCTCGGTCACCGCCGCCGGCACATTTCTCTTCTGCTGTAAGGTCTTTGCTGAAAATCTTTTACTTCAACTGGAAATTTTTCGCGGCCTTAAATGCGAAAAGCTTACAATAGTTTCCCCAACGATTTACTGTCTCGTAATTTGGTAGAAATTCCAAAGATATTCCAGGTATTTGTAAAGTACGCTAGCGGCAAAATGCAATAAACAACTTCAATAGGTCATAAAAATGTTCATGCCACGGATGATACTGATGCTAACGCAAGGTTGTAAAATACAACTTTTCGAAATTTCTTCAGCAAAGAAGACGAAGTAAATTAGAATTCAAAGCACGAACAGCTGTCAGCG
The DNA here is from genome assembly GCA_026315105.1 of Locusta migratoria. Lineage (NCBI taxonomy): Eukaryota > Metazoa > Arthropoda > Insecta > Orthoptera > Acrididae > Locusta > Locusta migratoria. The sequence goes on along the minus strand of CM048746.1, from coordinate 191,786,557 downwards.
TGTGTAAATTAGAAGTAGATATTCTTAGCGTAGTATTCAGAGACAGCAAAGGACCTGGAAGAGCAGTTGAACGGAACGGACAGTGTGCTGAAAGGTTCATATAAGATGAACATTAACAAGAGCAAAACTAGGGTAATGGAGTGCAGTCTAAGAAAATCAGGTTATGACGAAGGTAACGAAACAATAAAGGAGGTAGATGAGTTTTGTTACTTGGGCAGTAAAATGACAAATGATGGTCGCAATACAGCGGATGTAAAATGCAGAATGGAAATGGGAAGAAAAAGAGAAATTTTTTTAACATCTAAATTGAATTAAGCCTAATGAAGTCCTTTCTGAAGGCATTTGTGTGGAGTGTTGCCTTGTATGGGAGTGAAACATGGACGATAAACAGTGCGGACAGGAAGAGGATTGAGGCTTTTGAAATGTGGTGCTACAGAAGAATGCTGAAGATTAGGTGGGTGGATCGCGTAACTAATGAGGAGGTACTGAACACAATTTGGGAGAAAAGAAATTTTTGGCATACCTTGACTAAAAGAATGGATCGATTGGTAGGACACATTCTTAGACATAAAGGAATTGTGAATTTAGCTTTGGAGGGAAGAGTTTGGGGTAAAAACCGCAGAGTAAGACAAAGAGATGGATACAGCAAGCAGGTTTAGACAGATGTAAGTTGCCGTTCTTATGTGGAGACAAAACCAAGTTTTCTGGTCCAGACTGTATACCAGTTAGAGCCATTTCAGAGTAAGCTGATGCAGTGTCTCTGTGCCTAGCTATCGTATACAACCGCTCACTCAGCGAAAGATCTGTTCTAGAAGACTGAAAAGTTGCCTACGTCATTTAAATTTTCGAGAAGGGAGTGATCTGCAGAGCGACAGGCCTATATCATTGACGTCGATCTGCAGAACGATTTTTTAACATCGTTCTAAAATTCTGAACTACCTCTGAGAAAATAACCTATTACCCCATAGTCAATACGAATGCAGAAACTATTGTTATTGTGAGACACAACTAGCTCTTTACTCACATGAAATGAGTCCTATTAAGAAGTGATCTCAAATCGATTCCATATTTCTAGATTTCCGGAAGGCTTTTAACACTGTACCTCACAAGCAGCTTCTAAACAAATTACGTGCTTACGGAATATCGTCTCACTAGTGCGATTGCATTCGTGTTATTTCCTGTGAGAAAGGATACAGTCCGAAGTAATTGTAAAGTAAAACAGAAGTGACATCAAGCGTTCCCCAGAGAGGTGTTATAGAACGCCTACTGTTCCTTTACGATTGAGGAGACAATCTGAGCAGCTCTCAGACTGTTCGCGAGGATGCTGTCGTTTATCGCATAGTACAGTCTTCAGACCATCAAAATCATTCACAAAACGATCTAGATATCTGCGTGGTGTAGAAATTTCAATTGACCCTAAACAATGAAAAGGGTGAAGTCACCAGTCTGAGCACTAAAATAAATCCGTGAAGCTTTATTTACGCGATAAATCATTGAAAACTCAAGGCCCTAATTTGAACCAAATACTTAGGAATTACAGTTAGTAACAACTTAAATTGGAAAGAATGTAGAGAAAATATCGTAGGGAAAGCGAACAGAAGATGCAATAGTTACGTTACAGAAACTGCCTACACTACACTTGACCTATTTTTGAGTATTGCTGCAGAAACGATTTGAAATGGTAATTCTTTTGGTCGTCCCTTATACTGTGTTTTCCATAATTCATGTTACATCTAGAGGTCGTGGAGGGGTCTCAGTTGATCAAGTTTTCCATTGGGACCCATGTACAGATAATCTGTCCAACGACTTTATGAGGATCTGTTAACCCTTAATACTGTGAATGAAACGTCTTATACTGCAAGCAGGTGCGCAAGCCACTTTTGAGTTTTATCGAAACTAATGTAATTTGCGTAGGTGTTTTTCAAATATACGACCCCCTTCCGAATAAAAAAAATATTCTGGCGACTCCCCACCCCTCTACCTTCTCACGAACCGCAAAAAAAAGTTTCCACTGTAAAATCAATTAGTAAAGAAGTCTGATTTTTTTTTCAGAACAAATTATTGTATCCTGTTCCTTTTCCTATCGATTGGTTCCTGGAAAAAGTTTTCAGACTTTGCGCTAATTTATAATTAACGCAGCGTATTAAACAATCTATGCTGCCGACAACAGCGGACGAGCGGTCTGCGGCGTGCCAGTCACGATCTGCACGGCCGCTGCGGTCGGGGGTCCGGATCCCCCCTCGGGCATGGATATTTGTGCCGTCTTTAGTATAAGGTACTTCATAAGTAGTTTGTAATTTTAGGACTTATTACCCCGTAGTTAAGTACCATAAGCTCTACAAAAATTTGTACATTTGAAAAATCTATGATCTATTCCATTCATAATGAATGTTACATCTACGTAAATACTCTGCAAGTCACATTGAAATTGAGGATTCACCGGGGTTTTATGATGCTTCTGTACAGTTCCATTCTCTAATAGCTGCAGGAAAAAAGAAACACCTAAAACTTTACGTTTTCGATCTGATTTCTCTTATTTTACTTTGATAATCATATCTTAATATGTATGCGGATGGTAACAAAATATGTTCGCATTCGGAAGAGAAAGTTGGTGAAAGAAATTTCGCAAATAGATCTGGTCGCAACAAGTAATTTTAACACTAAATAAATTTGCCTGAGGTATACGTTTTTGTATCAGTGAACCCCTAGTTACATTAGGGTGCAAGTATTTCCTCTTCTGACGGTGACCCCCCCCCCCCCCCCCCCCGATCAAGACTTTGCGATTCTCAGGGGGTCGCGAACCACAGGTTGAAAAACCGTGGTGTAGGGCCGTATTAAAGGTATGCTACGCCCCTGTGCAGTAATTTATTTTACGCCCCCCTCCCCTGGCATTTGGGATTCAAACCGATCTCTGGATACGCCACTGCTATCAACATAACAACCTGAATGTTACACTTCATTGCTGTAATTGAAACTCTGAATAAAAATATTATTTAATCAATTATTTAGGTAACGTACACCATGACAGTAATCACATATACAAATTTAAAGTTAAAACATAACAAAATTACAGAATGAAACACTGTCGTAGAAAAGTTAAACTTGGACGCAATACACGGTAAACATACACTGATAATCACCACATTTAATTTAATGTGAAATTTAGTCAGTCTGAAAAACATATACAGTACCATGTAACTGACCTTTTCCAAAATCTAGCAAACTCACAAATAGGACTTCCTTCTCACTTTGGTATTTGCGAATCCATTTCTCACTTCTTCAAAATCCATGCTGACTCTCATGTCTGGTTTAATGGCTAGCACTCCAAGAGTAAACAGTCGTTCTTAAATCTCTGCAGTCCGTAAGTAGTTTTTTATCCGCTTTATAACAGAAAATAACCTTTCAGCAGAACAGTTGGTTGCTGGCGTGCAGTTGTAAATTTTGAGAGCTGTGTATACATTTGGGTAGACATCGTCCAAATTTTTTAAACCAACATTCTACAAAGAAATGGAAGAGAGGACAACATAGCAGCATCTTCTTTCTTCAGAGAGAATAGATATATTTTAAAATGTATACGTTCTTCGCAAAAGTTTTCTCAATGTCAGAATTATAAATGGCTTTAAGTTTCTCTGCACCATAGTAAATTTGAACAGTTCTAATTCGGTAATATTTGAGAGAAATGAAAATGTGGATCCATATTCTTTGTAACTCATCCTGAAGAGTTTTTATAATCTTAGAATATGATGTTTCCATTCTCCTCCAAATATCAGCAGTATCGGATCTTTTTTCTTCTTCAGAATATCTCGATTCTTCTTCGGAGTCAGATGAATCGTGAAAGAATCTCTTGCATTTAATTTGACGTTTTCCTTTTTGATTTTCAGTTGCTGAAGGCGGGGGAACTGAATCCGAATTCCTAACCTCCATAAGTTTCTTTTCAGCTGAATCCTTGTGAATTGAAGGAGACGTTTGAAACTCAGTTAAAACCATTGCAAGAGAGTCATACAAATTAACAGAAGTAGAAATGTCTACGTCCTCAGCTTGCAGTTTTTTCATTACTTTGCTAAACTGTAGCAGGATAGAGCCCCACACTAATGTAATGAATGCTACTTCAATACTACTTAACTTCCTAAGAAGACCCTCAGCTTTACATCTAACTCTACCAATAACACTACCCTGTGGAACGCCGGATATCACCTCTGTTTTACTCGATGCCTTACCATCGATTACTACGAACTGTGTATTCTCTGACAGGAAATCCCCTATCCAAATCTGTGGCGAAATAATGATATAAAAATAAGTATTTGAAAATGTTATATATTACATTATTATTTTCTATGTCTTTAATTTCATATTATTTATATTTTTAAAATTTTTTGGGTAAAATATTTGCAAAGATAATAAAACTACAGGAAAACCTGAGGTGGGTCTTAAAACAAGCCATTGTACAAAAACCAGACAGTAGTTGTCAGAGTTGGAGGGCATGAAAGGGATGCAGTGGTTGGGAAGGGAGTAAGACAGGGTTGTAGCCTTTCTCCAATGTTATTCAATTTGTACATTGAGCAATCTATAAAGGAAAGCTAGGAGAAATTTAGAGAAGGAATTAAAGTTCAGTGTGAAGAATTACAAACATTGCGTTTTGTCGACGACATAGTAATTCTGTCAGAGACAGCAAAGGACCTGGAAGAGCAGTTGAAGGAAATGGACAGTGTGCTGAAAGGTGCATATAAGATGAACATTAACAAGAGCAAAACTAGGGTAATGGAGTGCAGTCTAAGAAAATCAGGTGATGCTGAAGATTAGATTAGGTAAAGAAGCAATAAAGGAGGTAGATGAGTTTTGGTACTTGGGCAGTAAAGTAACAAATGATGGTCGCAGTACAGAGGATATAAAATGGAGAATGGCAATGGGTAGAAAAGCGTTCTTGAAAAAGAGAAATTTGTTAACATCGAATATTGATATAAGCCTAAGGAAGTCCTTTCTGAAGGCATTTGTGTGGAGCGTTACATTGTATGGGAGTGAAACATGGACGATAAACAGTGCGGACCGGAAAAGGATAGACGCTTTTGAAATGTGGTGCTACAGAAGAATGCTGACGATTAGGTGGGTGGATCGCGTAACTAATGAGGTACTGAACGGAATTGGGGTGAAAACGAATTTCTCGTATACCTTGACTAAAAGAAGGGATCGATTGGTAGGACACATTCTTAGACATCAAGTAATCGTGAATGTAGCATTGGAGGGGAGTGTTTGAGGTAAAAACCGCATAGGAAGACCAAGAGATGGATACAGTAAGCAGATTCAGACAGACGTAAGTTGCCGTTCTTATGTGAAGAGGTTTTCTCGGGCTCGGTATAGGGTATTGTGGAGAGCTGCATCAAACCAGTTCAAATGTTCAAATGTTTGTTAAGCTTATGGGAATTAACCACGTGGTCATCAGTCCCTAAACTTACAAACTACTTATGAACTATTTGCGAACTAGGACGGCACAAATATCCATGCCCGAGGGGGGATTCGAACCCCCGACCGTAGTGGCCGTGCAGACCGTGACTGGAGCGCCTCAGTCCCCTCGGCCACCGCGGCCGGCATCAAACCAGTCTCCGGACTGAAGACCACAACAACAACAACAACATATTAAAGCGAACAAAACAAAACATAAATTCAAATCCGCATGCTACTTTTCAGTTTTATCGAAAGTAACGTAATTTGTGTAGATTATTATCGCTATTTTGTGTAGAGTAAATGCAGAGAGGCAAAGTTTACCACTCGATAGGAAAAGAGACCACTGAAAGACGAAGTGCATAAACACACTACGTAATTATCTGGCAACATCTCCCCACTTACCGTATGAGCGTACGCCTGTGTACCTCCGTTTCGTGCCCAAGGACGCTCGTGAAAGGGTGTCAGCGGCTACCAGAGGGAGTGTTGGGGAGTGGGCAGGTGGCGGCTGTCTAGCCGCGGCAGTATAAGCGGCGCGGCGCGCCTGCCGATCGTAAACCGCCTGGCGCCCAGCCCGCAGCCCGTAAACCCCGCAGAATGCGCTGCGTGGTTGCAGCCCTGCAGGCGCCGCATCACCGCCTGCAACCAGCAGCTGCGCCGCGCCGGGCCGCCGAAACCGATCGCTCGCTGAATCTTCACCTCGCTGCTTCCGACACACTCGCATAAAATGTTGCACCACAACGATTCTATGCGGTTGGTGACCTGTTACATAAAAAATGGAATACAGATGACGAAAATAGTATTTAAATACTTTTCATTGGTCATGAAAACAGAAATGGACGAATTATAAATATACTGAATTTGCATTCCGGATTTTAGCGCACAGAAGAACCCCTAATAACCGGTAACATGTTCTCTTACACTAATGTTCGCATGTATTCATCGTGGCATACTGTCCACTTTATTGGAAGAACCCTTAAAACATATAACAGAACTACAAAAGAAACTGCATACTCTACGCTTGTCCGTCGATTTTTGGAATATTGCAGCCCAGTGTGGTATCCTTATCAGGTGGGTTCGACGGAGAACATCGGAAGAGTCCAAAGAAGGGCAGCTCGTTTCGTATTGTCACGATACAGGGGAGACAACGTTACGGAAATGATACAGGATCTGGGATGGGAATCATTACAACAACGGCGCTTATCGCTGCGGCGTGGGCTACTTGCGAAACTCCAATCGCCAAAATTATCCTCCGAATGCGAAAATATATTGTTCACTCCCACTTACATAGGTAGAAATGATCATCAGAATAAAATAAGAGCTATCAGATCTCGAACACAGAGATTCGTGTGTTCTTTCTTCCCGCGCGCTATTCGAGAATGGAATGAGAGATAAACAGTATAATTATGGTTCGATGAACCCTCTGCCAGGCACTTAAATGTGATTTGCAGAGTATCCCATGTAGATGTAGATGTAGATGGTGAACGGACTATTCATCCAGATTGTCCCATTCCTCAACGGCGATTCGGCGTAGATCTAGCAGGGCGATTGGTAGCAAAACTCCTGCAAAGCCAGCCCTTTTCAATGTTGTAAGAGTACACCTGTCGCTGTATCTTACAGTTTGATTTAACGTAATGTATATATTGTCTTAAATTTGTTCATTTCACGTATTTTTCATTTCTTGTAAACATGTACTGTATGTGTAAACCCGAATGAATGCACGGACACTCTTATGCTGTAAGTTAGCAATGCGCCAGAGAAAAATGTTGAACCTGTTGTAAAGACTGTCTTTGGTACAAAAGTAGTAGCTGTGAGTGTTGCGCTGCTGAAGCAGTCGCGGAGCGGACTCGCTATAGTAAACACATAAATGTTTTGTTGATGGTGCAGAAGCACGGTAGGCGCAGTGTGGCGCGAGTTTAATGCAATAGCAATAGGCCTGAGAGGCGTACTGTTTAATGTATTGAAGGAAGTGCGAAACAAGTTTATTTATACTCGAAAGTGATCAGAGCAAAGTTTTTCATGTGTGCAAGAAAAGTAATTGTTTGGTTATCAAGTCTATTGTCACCGAGTGTGATCGTTGTTGTAATTACGGAGAATAGGTGTATCGAGGTGAAATCAATACATGGAGATTTCAGCCAGACGAGCTGAACGAAGAGCTGTCGATAAACATATTTTTGAACCTGTAGTAAGTGTACCTATTGTAATCATATCTGTCTTGTATGGACTTCACGACGAAGACGACGAAAACAGATGAGTACTTTTGTAACATTTTATCTTGTATGCATGTAAATGTAGTGTCAACCCAATCAGAATTTTGGTTCAATTAAGCATGACTTATTTTGAAACCAGTCTTAATTTTGTAAGTAGTTGTAGTCACCCCATTATCACCATTATTAGATTATGTTGATTATGCAAGCCTGCACATTGACTAACAAGTTCAATCATTTTTCAAAGTAATTACGATCAGTTTTAAAGAATTTGCTAGACGAGTTAAAGAATTGCTAAACGTGCTACATCCACAGAGACTAGTAATTAATGTGCAGTGCTGTTCTAAGTTTTGCAATCAATTATTATGCCAAAGCTTTTAACTTGCTAGAGAGTTTGCACGTAAAGTAAAGTTGGTTTCATTTATATAGAAAGTAACCACGCTAACAGTATTCAAAGTATTATAGTAGTTTTACCAGACTTGACGAAAGTAATTTTTATGAAATACGTTAAATGCCAGACTCTGCTCAGCCAGGTACACGTGTACGCTACCCAGGCCCTGGAACCAATTAATCAAAATTAGTTCACGTAAAGTTTTATAAGGAAGTTGACTGCTTTAAACAATATTATCAAAATTATTGAGAACTTTGACTGTAGTATTTGTGAAGCTCATTGCACTACGGAGTTTCACAATACTGAGCTATTATCATTGCAATCAGGGTCTATCAACTATTACTATTTTGATTATAACACGAACACGCCATCACCACTACATGAATTCTGACACATTTATTAGTGAAGTTGTGCTGTTCGTTAATCGTAAGAGGTGCTAGTTGGAGGCTGTAGTCAATGCTAAGTCAGATAGGGCCAAGCTTAATTAATTACCACAGTGACTGTTAATATCATTTTTTATTTATTGAAAATTTTAACTTTCACTGCGAAAGTGTTGTTGCGACCCATTAGTTGTAATTTGCTGCAACATTCAATAACGAAATTATTATTACTAGAGTATATTATTACGCATTCTGAATTTTGAGATTTTTTGACGACCTCCAACAGGCAATTTTCTTACAATGTATCCCGTCATCTGGATGCAGAAGATACCGTGCTCTGCGTGCGGTTCCTCTAGGAAGACGGTTGTCCATTGTTATTTGGTCGATATGATCCCTGCGAGTTCGGGAGAGTAACTCGGGCGTCCAATTTTTGGTTGTCGGGAGTGCACTCGTGCTCGCCTCATAATATATTTTTAGTCTGAGATAATGCCGCAGAAATAAATGAAATTGGTTCCAATCCTCCGGTTCCGACCAAGGTCTTCGGGAGATTTTCCTTGGTCGTAAGGCTTACGCCGAAACTGGCAAGCCCCTCCCACTTATTCCCAACTGGGAACCCCCCTGTGTCCCAATGTCAGCTTGTCTGATATTGTCTGAATATAACCGCGACACTTTATAAGCCGGATCTCAAACAGCCCACACCACTCCTCGAAGTGGAGATTGAAGAGACTTTTTAAGTATCCCAGGCGCGTTCGATGGGTTCATACCTGGAGAACGTGCTGACCATTCAATATTGCGATGTCGTTATCACGAAGAAGGCATTCACGATGAGCATGAGTATTGTCATCCATTAAGACGAATCCTTCAACGAATTGCTGCCGAAATGGTTGCACAGTACGTCGGATGATTTCATCCCTGTACCAAATAGCCGTTTCACTGCCTTATACGGACGCCAGTGACGAACATTTTCTGCACTCGCTGAACTGTGTGTCTAAGATGTTCAGTCTTATTCAGACTTGGTGCCTTTGGACGGCCAGAGCAAGGGAAGTAATTAACAGTCCCTGTATTTCTGTACCTCTACGTTCGAACAACATCACTTTGGTTTACTTCGAGATGGGTGGTAACTTCCCTTTTATGAGTGTCCCTCCTGACGCCGTGTGATAAAAGAGAGATGGAGAGAGGATACTTCTTAATCTACTGTCGTACGAAATTCGATATCACTCTCTCTCTCTCTCTCTCTCTCTCTCTCTCTCTCTCTCTCTCTCTCTCTCTCTCTCTCTCTCTCTCTATTTACTTATTTCTTCTTATAAATCATAAGCTGCTTTGGGTACAAAGACAATCAGTGGCTGCTCCCTCCCCCCTCACCCCACACACACAGATACAAATTCTACCCTTGCCACTGCCTTCTTGGCATGGCAGATGTACAGTTATCTACATCTGCATAAATACTCTGCAAGCCACATTGAAGTGCATTGCAGAGGGTTCATCGGACCGCTTTTATGACGTTTATCTACGGTTCAGTTTTCTAATAGCTCGCGAAGAAAAAGAACGTCTAAATCTTTCCCTTCTCCATCTAATTTCTCTTATTTTATTTTCCTGATCGTGTGTTCCTATGCAGGAGGGTGCTAAGAAAATATGTTCGCATTCGGAAGAGAAGCACAAGTCGTGTACTTCCTTCCTGGCATTAAGACTCGAAGTGATCGGCTGTCTTACCCACTACGCTGCACTGGCACTACTCATGCATAGTTGTTTACATCTTTGTGTAGGTTGAGTGGACAGTCCAAGGAACTGTGTTCCTGACGCAGTATACACATTCATCGACATTGTTTAGGACAGTTGGAACCAAGGTGACACAACAATTTTTTGATGTGCGTATTTTGAAAAATAGTAGATACTGATAAAATAATCTCGGGTTTAAAATCCACGAACTATCAAGCTAATTTTCTTACGACGCTGTCACGTGATGACTAGTGCATGCTCCCGAGTCGACTCGCTAAATATCAAGAAAACCTAAGCTAGATTGTAAGCAGAGCATATACACTCCTGGCCATTAAAATTGCTCCACCACGAAGATGACGTGCTACAGACGCGGAATTTAACAGACAGAAAGAAGATGCTGTGATATCCAAATGATTAGCTTTTCAGAGCATTCACACAAGGTTGGATCCGATGGCGACACCTACACCAACCGATTTCTCATACACAAACAGCAGTTGACCGGCGTTGTCTGGTGAAACGTTGTTGTGATGCCTCGTGTAAGGAGGAAAAATGCGTACCATCACGTTTCCGACTTTGATAAAGGTCGAATTGTAACCTATCACGATTTTGGTTTATCGTATCGCGACATTGCTGCTCGCGTTGGTCGCGATCCAATGACTCTTAGCAGAATATGGAATCGGCGGGTTCAGGAGGGCAATACGGAACGCCTTGCTGGATCCTAACGGCCTGGTATGACTAGCAGTCGAGATGACAGGTATCTTATCCGCGTGGCTGTAACGGATGTACAGCCACGTCTCGATCCCTGAGTCAACAGATGGGGACGTTTGCAAGACAACAACCATCTGCACGAACAGTTCGACGACGTTTGCAGCAGCATGGACTATCAGCTCTAAGACCATGGCTGCGGTAATCCTTGATGCTGCATCACAGACCGGAGCGCCTGCGATGCTGTACGCAACGACGAACCTGGGTGCACGAATGGCAAAACGTAATTTCTTCGGATGAATCCAGGTTCTGTTTACATGATGGTCACATCCGTATTTGGCGAAATCGCTGTGAACGCACCTTGGGAGCGGGTATTCGTCATCGCGATTCTGGCGCATCACCCAGCGTGATGTTCGCATCGATGGCACTTTGAACAGTGGCTGTTACAAAATGTTCAAATGTTTGTAGAGCTTATGGGACTCAACTACGGGGTTATCAGTCCCTAAACTTACGAACTACTTATGAACTAGCTACAACTAAGGACGGCACAAATATCCATGCCCGAGGGGGTATTCGAACCCCCGACCTTAGTGGCCGTGCAGACCGTGACTGGAGCGCCTCAGTCTCCTCGGCCACCGCGGCCGGCTGGCTGTCACATTTAAGATGTGTTACGACCCGTGGCTCTACCCTTCAGTCGATCCCAGCGAAACCCTACATTTCAGCAGGATAATACACGACCGAATGTTGCAGGTCCTGTACGGCCTTTCTGGATACGGAAAACGTTCGACTGCTGTCCTGGCCAGCACATTCTCCAGATGTCTGACCAACTGAAAACGTCTGGTCATTGGTGGACGAGCAACTGGCTCGTCACAAGAGTCACTACTCTTGATGAACTGTGGTATCGTGTTGAAGCTGCATAGGCATCTGTACCTGTACCCGCCATCCAAGCTCTGTTTGCCTCAATGCCCAGGCGTATCAAGGTCGTTATTACGGCCATAGGTGGTTATTCTGGATACTGATTTCTCAGGATCTATGCAAGCAAATTGCGTGAAAATGTAATCACATGTCAGTTCTAGTATAATATATTTATCCAATGACCACTCGTTTATCATCTGCATTTCTTCTTCGTGTAGCAATTTTAGTGGCCAGTAGTGTATATATGCTCTGCTTACAATTCGATTTATGTCACTATTTTTCTCTAGTTACACATTCTTTTAGTGACTAGCATTTGCCTTCTAGCTGCTCCTGCTTAGCCATTTTGCATTTCCTGCCAATTTCATTCCTTAGTCGTCTAGTAGTTCTGCATTTTTCCTGCTTCATTTTCTGCATTTTTATATATTCTCTTTTCATCAATTAAATTTAGTATTTCCACTAATATCCAAGGATTTTTGTGGGTTTTGCTTTCCTATCCATTTGTTCCTCTGTTGCCTTTACTATTTTATCTCTCAAAGCTACCCATTCCTCATCTACTGTTATATTTTTCCTCGTTTCTGTCAGCTGTTGTCTAAAGCTCCCTCTGAAATTCTCATCAGTTTCAGGTGCCTTCTGTTTATCCAGGAACCATATACATAATTTCCTACCTTTTGGCAGTTATTTCAGTTTCAGTCCACCAATGAAATATGATCGGAGTCTATATCTATCCCTGGATGTATCTTACAGTTCAAGACCTGGTTCCGAAATCTATGTCTTACCATTATAAAATCTATCTGGTACCTTTCGGGTCTCTTGGCCTGTTTCACGTATACAACCTTCTTTCAATATTCTTAAACAAAGTTTTTGTAGTGATTAAATTATGTCCCGTGCAAAATTCTACCAGGCGGCTTCCTCTTTCAATCCTTTTCCTTGTACTAATGTGGTCGATGTTGGCTTCGGATCTATTTTTACTACGATAATGCCATCACTGCACTGCTCATAGTAGTTTACTTGTGCGCCTTTTTTTTATCAGACCTTATACTGTAATACCCCCAACTGATTTTGCATTTATAATCCTGTACTCACCTGACCAGAAATCCTGTTCTTCTTTCCACAGGACATCACTCATCCCTACTATATCTAACTTCAACCAATTTTCTTTTTTAATTTTCTAATCTCCCTACCCTAATAAGGGATCTAACATTCCACGCACCGATCCGTAGAATGCTAGTATTGTCTTTCCTGATGATCACATCCTCCTGAGTAGTCCCCGCCCGGAGATCCGAAATAGGGACTATTTTACCTCCGGAATATTTTACCGGAGAGGATGCCATCATCATATGTTCATACAGTAGAGCTGCGTGTCCTCGGGAAAAATAACGGCTGTAGTTTCCCCTTGCTTTCAGCCGTTCGCAGTAACTGTGTGGCAAAGCCACATTAGCTGATGTTACAAGGCCAGCTCATACAATCATCCTGACTGTTGCCCCTGTAACTACTGAAAAGGCTGCTGCCCCTCTTCAGGAACCACACGTTTGTCTGGCCTCTCCACAGATACCCCTCCGCTGTGGTTGCACCTACGGTGCGGCTATCTGTATCGTTGAGGCATGCAAGCCACCCCACCTCGGTAGTGTCTGTGACTCACTGGGGCTTCCTATCCAAAATTTAGTGCTGTACTCTTTGTAAATATCCCATGTATGACTGTTAGAACAATATTATACAAAATTTAATGGTGTACTCTTTGTGAATATCCTATGTCTGACTTTTAGAGTGATAATAGATAAATTTATAATTTGGTAATGCTTCTTACACTAATAAATAAATAAATAAATAACAGCTTCCAGTGATTGTTCTGCAGTTTAACAGTCATAGAGTAAAGTACCTTATTTTCTATAGACTCAATATACGAGGTTTATTTATGTTCAAATGTTCCAATTTTCTAATTTTAAAAAAGGTAAAGCAGTCAACAATCCGAAGATTGGTTTCAACAAAACAATGCTTTACTAGGCATGGTCCTGTTTGGAGATGGTATGCCGTTGCCTTCCTTTGCCCTTCGAACTGACTTACCCAGTCAGTTATAGGGGTACCTACAGTTTAACGTGGGTTCCGAACCATGATGCTACTCGATGTTTTTCACATGAGAAATACTGCCAGAGGTGAAAGAAGTGGAAAGTGAGAGATAAAAATCCTAGGGCCAGGCGGGGATCGAACCCGCGACCTTTGGATTTGTAGCCTAGCACTCTACCACTGTGCAACCAAGGTGCACTTCTAATTTTAAGGAACAATAATACTCTGGCCATCGGTCCGTAGACTTATAAACCACTTAAGCTAACTTGTATTAAGGATAACACACACACACACAAAACACACACACACACACACACACACACACACACACACTCCCTTGCCCGAGGGAGGACTCGAACGTCCGATGCGAGCGGCCGCACGATCGGTAACTTGACGGTCCAGACCACACGGCGATTCCCACGCGTCCCTTCATTTATTTTGAAGGTCAATTACCACTCAAGGCAAGTCGATAAGCTGCAGATTCCCTTGCAATTCGCTGCAAAATTCCGGCGTTGTGACGTTTTTGTGAACCACAGCATCATCCGCATTAAGCCTTACTGAATTATCTACTACATCATTTAGAGATACTGAGAAAATTAATGGTTCTTTGGTGCATAACGAAAGACTACTCTCCGTTGAGAACGACATGCTGCGTTCTGTTTTCTAGAAATCCATTCATTCCTGCAGTTGGTCTGATATTCCGTACGCTTTTATTTTGTCAATTCGGCTACGATGTAGAAGTGTATCTATCGCCTAATTGATTTGAAATCATGTATCTACTTTTTTCTGGATCTCATGGACGAATGGAGCGAACTGGGTTTCACACAGTCAATGCTTTCGAAACCAAGTTTGAATCGTACAGATATGTCAAAATAGTGCAGCATCAACCACTGTTCAAAATTACACAACAGACTTATATAACAGAAAACCGTATAATTTTACTTATCTCTTCATCGATCCTTCTGAAAAATGGAAACGATTTACGCTTTTCGTGAGTACTCTGTAGAATCGAAATGCTGTCCCGTCACGTCCACTATCTTGTCTATCCCTTTGGCATTTGTGTCGATATCTGCCATTTTGCCGTTGGTACGACGATTTAGAGGACGAACTGCAGTGTGATCTTTCCCAGTAGCTCTGCTTCTGAAAGAACAGTTGAGTCGTCGGTCTTTTGTGTGTAAGTCTCTGTTTCAATGCCATTTGGTCAGAGTCAACGGCCGTGACGAGGTGAATACATCGGTTCTCTCCAGATCACCAAAGTTAGGCACCATCGGGCGTGGCCAAGTACTTGAATGGCTGACCGTCTGGGTGTGCCACATGTTGTTGACAATTTTCCAAAAAAAATGTTTGTATAGTCTATGGGACTTAACTACCGGGTCATCAGTCCCTAAACTTAGAAACTACTTATGAACTACTTACGAACTAGGACGGCACAAATAGCCATGCCCGAGGGGGGATTCGAACCCCCGACCGTAGTGGCCGTGCAGACCGTGACTGGAGCGCCTCAGTCTCCTCGGCCACCGCGGCCGGCGACAATTTTCCCTCTGCCTTACGGCAGAGGGTACTGGAGGGGTGGTGGTGCAAAGTCCCTGATCACCAGTCCTTGCAGTTAAATTCAAAAGCTCTCCGCAGTGTCCCAGGGAGTGAGGGCATGGCACAGTTGAAGGTTATCCGTCCATTGGGTGGGGAAGTTAGCTCGGAAAACCACTTGGTGGTACTCAGCAGGAGTCGGCTACCTGCTGACACCAGGTATCACCTCACCCACCTCCCATCATCTCCAACACGAACCTGACATTAAAGTTACCTGGCCTTAACATCGGCACTTCATTACACAGTTGTCATTTCTCCCAAAGAAAAGGTGCCCGCAGGCACGAAGGATAGGAACAACGTTTCCAGTTTCCAATATGTCGGCCGAACCTGTTCGTCGAGGTCTCCCACCAAGTGATGCGATACGAGTTTACCTTACAGTCACAGAGTGTCTGTGTGGTACAGCCACCACGATTATTGCCTTCAAGGGTCACAACATCCCACCATTCCGTCGTTTCTTCACACGTCCCTGTTGGGCATGCATGGCATGAAGCAGCCAATTTCACGCAAGCTGCGCCCGCCGCGTCTGCCTTAGCACGGCAACGGCGCCCTGTATGTCCACGTGTGGGGTGAATCAGGTGAGCGAGAGGAGGGGGAGAGTCAGTACATCAGCCAGCGTTCGTCATTGAATTATCGGAGGGCTGATAATAGTTTTACTGCAACATGTCGCGCAGAAGAAGACTACGATTCGCATCCATAGCACAGTGACATTTAATTTTGTGACTGGACAGATTTCTAATTTCAGAGTATCAGATACTGTAAAGAGTGCCTCGTAAGTAGGAAGTTTTATTCAGCATGGCCTCAAGTACTACCTAGCTGTTATTGTATTATGCTAGGACAGGCCTCTCCAACTCGGGTGCTTCGCGAGCACCGGGAAAGACACCGGTACTCTGCTACAGCAGTCGGTGGTGTGTAGTGGGGCACATGAGGCAGGCACGGCGCTGTCAGCGCAGAGGTAGCTGCGGGACGTGATGGCGACGCGCGGACCGAGGAGAGACTCGTGTTGTTTGTCAATTATTAAAACCAATAATAATGTCAATTCTTGTTAATAGACAGAAAGGTTTCTTGAGCTTCTTATTTTATACAAATTTTCAATATTCTTTGTTGATCTTTGGCATCGCATTGAAGAAACTAATTTTCTCATATTAGGTACAATAGTTTTGGCAATTACAAATCGAAATACAGCTTGAAACAATTCATTAAACTTGACCATGTTTCTGTTTCGTTAATATTCATAATTCGAAACATTTGTTTACGAAGGAACGTTGCTCAGAACATTGCAACACATTTTAGGGTAAGGACATGAATCCTCAGGAATTCTTGTGCAAATGTTTGTTAAGCTTAAAGGACTTAACTGCGGGGTCATCAGTCCCTAAATTAACAAACTTATGAACTACCTTATAGTAAAGACGACACAAACATCCATGTCCGAGGGGGGATTCGAGCCCCCGACGGGGAACGGCCTCGCACATCGTAGCATAGTGGCTAAATGCGCTCGGTCGCTCCGCCGCGGCGAATTCTACGGTCTACACGGCCACTACGGTCGGGGGTTCGAATCCCCCCTCGGACATGGATATTTGTGCCGTCCTAGTTCGTAAGTAGTTCATAAGTAGTTTGTAAGTTTAGGGACTGATGACCCCGTAGTTAAGTCCCATAAACTATACAAACACTTGAACTTCGAAAAGCTTCAGAACGGATGTTCAGCGCATCCAAGAAGACGCGAGAGCGAGCGCTGTCTCTGTCACACACGTGCTGCGACACGGCGAGGCAAGAGTGGTGGGGGAAACATCGGGTCCGTACGGCGTGGCACCGGGGCGAGAGGTGGAGAGGCCTGTGCTAGGACAACATTCGTAATGTGTAGATACTATAAAGAGAAAAACTGAAAACCGAACTCCGTCCTTCACCCCATGAAAGTCCCAACAGGTACCGATAGGCCGCTGTATCATCCTCCGCCCGAAGGCGTCAACAGCCTCGGTACGAAGGGGGACGTGGGCAGCGCCTCATACTCCATGCCGCTGGGTCGTTTTACGTCACCGGAGCCGCTACTACCGAATCGAGTAGCTCCTCAATTGGCCTCTTAAGGGCACCCCGCTAGCCAACAGAGCTGTGCAGATCCTGACAGTGCGCCACGAAAGTGCTAGCCAAGCCCGACAGTGCTGAACTTTGGCGGTCTAGCAAGAACCGGTGTATCCACTGCGGTACAGCCGTTGGCTACATTGCAAACATATATAAGAAAAAATTATATTCTGATTGTGGCACTTATTTTGTGTCTCCTTTATGTCTATACTTTTTACAGTCGCAGCTTCTTTCCCTGCTATTTGTCTCCTTCGTTCCTCCAAAGAACCCACACTATTGATAATCCTTAATCGTTTTATAGTCTTTGATCAGAAATCTCTAGCAAAGATAGAATATTCAAAATTTTTAGGTGTATGCATTGATGAAAGGTTGAACTGGAAAAAACATATTAAATATCTGTTGAAACGTTTAAGTTCAGCAACTTATGCTATTAGGGTAATAGCAAATTTTGGTGATACAAATCTCAATAAATTAGCTTACAATACCTATTTTCATTCTCTGCTTTCGTATGGCATCATTTTCTGGAGTAATTCATCATTGAGTAAAAACGTATTCATTGCACAAAAGCGTGTGATCAGAATAATTGCCGGAGCCCATCAAAGATCATCCTGCAGACACTTATTTAAAGAGCTAGGGATCTTCACAGTAGCTTCACAGTATAATTCACTTATGAAATTTGTTATTACCAATCCCACCTAATTCAAAAGCAATAGCAGTGAACATAACTACAACACTAGGAGAAAGAATGATCTTCACTATTCAAGGTTAAATCTAGCTTTGGCACAGAAAGGGGTGAATTATGCTGCCGCAAAAGTCTTTGGTCAGCTACCAAACAGCATCAAAAGCCTGACTGATAGCCAACAATAATTTAAAAGTAAATTAGAAGAATTCCTGCATGGCAGTTCCTTCTACAATATAGACGGATTTTTAGATATAAATTGGTAAATTTGAAAAAAAAAAAAAAATTGAAAAAAAAATTTTTAATTAAAAAAAAACAAATAAAAAATTGTGTAATGTAATATTTAGTACAATGTAATAATTTGTAAACACACCTTTCATCAACCAGACACGATCCACATCATCACGAAGTGTCTTATTCATGATCTATGGAACAAGTACTAATCTAATCTACTCGACATAAAACTAATTTTGTTCACAATGACACAACAGTCGAGATATATAGTTTCAAACCGAACACAGAAGTGATACGCAGAAAGTTACAATATCTTCCGTAATTCATTATTCACCTGGTCCTCGAAATAAAGTCCGTTTCCGAATTCACTTTCAAACTAATATTAGACCTTACAGTGTAATGGCTTTAACGACTGAGTCTCTAATCTGGTTTGGCTATCAAGGTACCTCACGTAAATGTAGCCACAAAATGATGATGCATTTTTTTCGAATTAAATCAAGCAAATCGATTTATCAAGTTGGAACACTGGAAACACATTCCGCAGGATACGCACAGTCCGTTAGAAAGTACTTTCTGTCACTTTCCTAACGGTGTTTTGCGCCTTCTAACTGCGTCTGTGAAAGCTTTATTCATTTGACGACATGTCTATCAAATAATAGTGGAATATTTATCAAATTATTGAAAATTTAAAATGGAATATTTAAAAGGCTCGTTGACGTAAACCCCAAATTTTAACCCCTGAATACGTATAAAAAACAATTATCAATTCTAAGAAAATAAATACCTTCGATACCTTAAATTCAACCTCCAAGTATATAGTTTATGTGTTTATCTGTGTACCTGTGGGACAACTAAGTTATTTACTTAGATATAAAATCTTACATCGATATTTTCAGGCTCCAAGAAGGATTAATACTGGTAATAGTTGTATTAGTAGTAGAAGAAGAATGTAGAGTAGGAAGAGGTGTTGATGATGCGTAGGGAAACGTAGTAAACCTTGCAAGTTTCTGCACTTTGACCTTAAAATTTATTATTTATTATGTTTGCGTCGGTGTAAAGAACTTATTTATTTGCTAATGGTTGACAAGTCGGCCATTAGACTCATTTGAGGTATTTTGCGTAAACCGATGCTGCTTTGTTAGCAACTTTGAGGGAAATGAAAGTAAGAATACGACAGTATTAATACTTATATTGTCTAACGAAGCGTTTCATGAAATAATTTCCGGAAATTTTTTAACTAAACAGATGCACATAAACCGATGGAATTGGTCGTTTCACTGTTAAACACGATTAAGTTCACCACTGGACAAAGCTTATCAGGTGATCGAAGAAATTACCTCAAAACATAACATTATGTGGCACAGTGAACGTCCTGCTTTCTTTTGATATCCTTCTGTTTTCTTACATCATCTATTGAAAGTTACTGGGAACTATACCGTTATAAAAAAATGTTAAAATGTTTGTAAAATTAGGTTATCAGTCCCTAGGCTTACAAACTACTTCAACTAACTTAAAATAATCGAAGGCCAATACAAACGCCCATTCTCGAGGAAGGACTCAAACCTCCGACGGGAGGCAAGGCGTTTTAGAGCGCTCACCATTCCACAGCGGCGAGACCGTTTTAGTCTTGAAGTAACTATTTCCTGAAACGTTGGAGACAGATAAGTCAAATTTTCTGCAGGATTTGTTTATGATATAACACAACTTCCTATGGTTCAAATTTTTTCTAAGTGTATTTCTGTCAAAATTATTTACATTGTCGTGAAATGGAAAGTGCTTTGTTTCATACACATATTGTTTTAAAATAAATTGTAAGAGCTCTGAAAGAGATATTAAAAAATTGTTCCACACGTTTGCCATTCTTGCACCCAGGTTCGTCGTTGCGTACACCATCGCAGACGCTCCCGTCTATCATGCAGCGTCAAGAGTAACCGCAGCCATGGTCTCCGAGCTGATAGTCCACGCTGCTGCAAACGTCATCGAACTGTTCGTGTAGATGGTTGTTGTCTTGCAAACGTCCCCATCTGCTGACTCACGGATCGAGACGTTGCTGCACGAACCGTTACAGCCATGCGGATAAGATGCATGCCATCTCGACTGCTAATGATACGAGGCTGTTGGGATCCAGCACGGCGTTCCGTATTTTGAACCCACCGATTCCATATTCTGCTAACAGTCATTGGATCGCGAGTAGCAATGTAGCGATACGATAAATCGCAATCGCGATATGCTACAATTCGACCTTTAACAAACTCGGAAACATGATGGTACGCATTTCTCCTCCTTAGACGAGGCATCACAACTACGTTTCAAAATGTTCAAATGTTTGTATAGCTTATGGGACTTAATTACGGGGTCATCAGTTCCTAAACTTACAAACTACTTATGAACTAACTAATACTAAGGACGTCACAAATATCCAAGCCCGAGGGGGGATTCGAACCCCCGACCGTAGTGACCGTGCAGACCGTGACTGGAGCGCCTCAGTCCCCTCGCCCACCGTGGCCGGCAATAACGTTTCACCAGGCAACGCCGCCGGTTAACTGTTGTTTGTGTATGAGAAATCTGTTGGAAACTTTCCTCATGTCAGCAGGTTGTAGGTGTCACCACCGCCGCCAACCTAGTGTGAATGCTCTGAAAAGTTAATTATTTGCATAACATAGCATCTTCTTCCTGTCGTTTAAGTTTCGCTTCTGTAGCACCTTATCTTCGTGGTGTAGCAATTTTAATGGCAGGAGTGTACCTAGTGGAAGGCAAAGATAACACGACATAAACGGGTCCACAGCCTTCTATACTCTTTCGAAGCTTTTATGCCAGAAGGAAGTAATAAAACATCGCAAACAAGGAGAGTGTTGTCTAGAAAAGTGGGCGTGGCACTGCGCAGTTATTGAAACAAAACAGCTTTTTTATTATTTGTAGTTCGAATTAATCTGTGAAAATTGGTGACAGTAACATGCTACAGAATTATATGGAGGCAAAAGTTCTTTTTATCATTTTTGACAAATTTTGTCTACGTCCCCCTTTAAGAAGACACTTAGGTACAGTTGCAGCAATTTTTATAACAATCTTTATTTGACAACTTCAATTTTACTAACAACTTTCATCTGTTAGTTAACATGCTCTTTCCTCCTTTCTATCTCCTCCTCCCCATCCCGTCTTTCCATCAACTCCTCTCCTACTCCTCCTTCCCCCTCTATCCATGCAGTCACCCCCTCCACCTGCCTTTCCCACCCCACCCCCCTCCGACTCTCTTTCAATCTCGTCCTCACCCTTCTCTTTCTTCACTTCCTCCTTCCCCTCTCTAGCCCAGCCCCTCTCTTCCGCCTTCCCCCCCCCCCCCCACTCCCCCGCCCAGTCGTCTGCTTCATCTCTCCCTATTGATCTCCTCCTCCGATTCTCTTCCCTCCCTTGTATATAAAAATTCCATACCTTTCAAATGATGTGGAAATTTATTACAAGGTATCCTCTACTATGTGCAATACGGTGGCTTGACGAGTAAAATACCTCCTCTATGACAACGTACATACATACGACTAATTTCATTACGATCAGTTAGAATTAGATAATGTTCTGGAACGTTCCACAATGTCCTGGGATGTTCCCAGCCATTCCAAATATCACGGATCTTTGTGGAATATACTTAAAATAGTATGGAATGTTTTGTAAAGCTCACGAATACTCTCGGTGGTTTGTAATGTTCCCGAATACTATAGAAAGATCTTCAATGTTCGAGAAATTTCTAGAGATCGAAACTTCCCAGTCCTTATACTTTCCAGCTGAAGACCCAGCGCTGCCAGAGTATTTTTTTTATTCCATACTCCAGTCAGTCCATCTCCTGCCGCGTCCTCTCTTTCTGTTCGTTTCGTTTTGAAGTCCAAGTGTGCCAATATTTTTAGGTTAGAAGTCTGTACTTTAAGTACCATCCCACATACTAAATTTTATGTAGACAGTGACCTTCCTTTTGTTTTAAGATCGAGTGTGAAAAACGTCTGCAGGTGATAATTAAACCTGTAGATTTTGTTGAATTTCGTACTGTAAGTAAAGTATACTTCGCCCATATGAAAATTTATGTTGCTAGCGCCCTTCCTCTTGTTTTGAAGGTAAAGTGTGCAAAATTTTCATCAAGATTAGAACAAAACTTTAGATTTGTAAGCAACACAAATACAGGGGCATTCCACTTCACGAAAATATAGACGGTAAACTGATAAATATACAGCCTACATCTGTCCGAATGTTTATCAGAGTATAATGTAAAAATATGGAGTAAATCAGTCGAGAACTTTCTCGGATTCGTGGTGAAAATATGAAACAATGACTTGCCTTTATATAAAAGCCTTAATAAACGGAGTTATCATGCTTTTCATTGTTTCTGACATAATATCTGCAGAACTACGTGTCATTGGATGTTAACCCTACAGCAACTGCTACCTCATTGTAAGGAATATGTATACCAAATTTGGTTGAAATCGGTCCAGTGGTTTAGAAGAAGACGTGCAACATTGTCGCGTGATGCATTATCATTTCTGCATTTCGTTGTTAATGATCTAATTACGCCTATAACCTTCGTGATAAACAATACGTTGGTAAACTTTCATCACAATCACATGAAATGGCACGACATAGAATACCAACAAACTGACGTTAATTTTTATATATTGGGTTGTAAGGGACCCTCCGCCACGCTCCTTAAGGTAGCTTTAAAAAAGTAGCCCATGTATTAGTGCAGGGTAAAAGCTATCTCCATTCTAAATTTCATTCAGATCTGTCCTTCTCTTACAACATGAAGGAGTAACAAACATGTTAACTCATTGTAAGGTACCCTCCGCCACGCACCATACGGTGGCTAACGAAAGGTAACCCTTGTATTAATGAGGGTATAGGCTACCTCTGTTCCAAAAATCATTCATATACGTCCAACCATTTCAGCGTGAAGGCATAAGAAACGGATAAACTAATTGTAAAGCACCCTCCGCCGTGCTCCATACGAAGTTAAGTATGCGTACAACCTTCGCGCCAGTGCAGGCAATGAGTTGACGAAGTTTTACCGCAATCGGATGTACGACATGGCTATGCATAAATTACGAACAAAAAGACAAACAAACAAACATTAATTTCTATGAATTATTTTATCCATGGCAGCAACTGTTTGTTTGTTGTAAATCTATCGGACCAAACTGCGCGGTCATCAGTCCGTAGCTTACAAACTAATTAAACTAAGGTAAACTAACCTAAGGGCAACACACACACCTATGCCCTAGGGAGGACTCGAAGCTCCGACGGCGAGTAACCGCGCGCTCCGCAGCGAGGTGCCATAGACCGCTCGGTTACTCCACCGCGGCGATGGCAGCAACTGTTCATATTTTAATTCATAAAATGCAGCATCCAGTTGCATGTAGTAATTTATTTGCGACGACGGTTTCGGGCGCTTGAATGTTCTTCTTCTGGTCTACTTTAGTCTTGTAGCCTAAGATATTTACATGCTACATACTAACACGACACTGAACGCTAAATACAGAGATTATGCAAGGGATACTACTCTCCTGCTAGCATGAACATCTCTTAAGCTAGAATACTAACATAGACCAGAAGAAGGGCACTCAAGCGCCAGAAACCGATCGTCGCAAATAAATTATAACATGCAACTGGCTGCTATATTTCCTTAATTAAAATTAATTTTTATATATTAGATATTGATTATAAATCCGATATACTGATTTCACATCTATGTCTAAGTATCTTTTAAATTAGGTCATTTCATTGACTTACTTGTATGTTTAATATTGAAAATCGTACTTCAGTTTTCGTGTTGACTTATTAATATAATGGCCACTTGATGCTGAAGAACTTTTGTCCCAGAAATGTGTGTAGATTTCCAACAATATTGATAGCCTACCAGACACCCATCCTTTGTTTGTCTACAAGGAACGGGCTGTTCGTTCGTTGAAACGTTTCAGTGAAAGAGATTTCTCAGCCAAATACCAGATGAAGTGGTGCTGGAGCGAAAAGACTCGCAATTTCGAATATTTTCGCGTTTCCAATTCCGGCATTTGTCTTACATTCCAGAAAAGTCTGCAGAAAACATCAGTGAAATTCGGAGGATGAGAATTACATTTAATTGGAACATACTGTCAAAGACGGCAATAATTTAAGCATCACGTTAGCGTAAATGTACTTATTAAAGTCTATACAAAGAGTAGACTATGACTTCCTCGACATGAGCAGTCTATCTACACGAGCAGCTGTTTGCAAATACCCGTGGCGCAGTAGATGTTGGTTCGATTGCGCATTGAGAATCTTCTCCGCTCGTACAGCAGACAACATCGGCATTCATTGCCGGCGAAAGCTAATTGGAAACCCGATACGGCCCTCGAGCAGGAAATGAGGAAAGAGAATGGAAGCGTCCGCTAACTCGGAGACTTTCGCTTAATTGCGTGTCAGTGTTTTGCATGTCGTTTCGAGTGAAGCGCGGAAAAGTTTTCCGCTCAAGTTTTCGGTTCTCAGTTTCAAAACCGTTTCATCTCTCATAACTGCGAAATTCCAGAACATTAATTCCCGTCAGCTGCATTAATTGTCTAATTGACCCAGAACACGTAAAAAAGTTACTTTGGCAATTTTCTTTTTTTCATTCACACACGTCTAAAGGGCGTTCGAAAATTCCCGTTAGAAACTTTGAGGACGTGTTGAGGGGAGTGAGAGCATAATATTTTGAATAAGAACACGAATATGGAAACGACTCCTTTTCGTTCTACGGCGGCTTAGATTCACAACTGCTAGTAATCTACGCCTGCTGGCCGCAGTATTACGATGTGGTGTCGCACAAGTACAAAGTGCGCGCCACCTACTTTCGCCGCGCGCCGCCATGCATGCACGGCGCGGCGTTCTTCCGACGACAGCCACGAGCGCCCTCTGGTACAACGCCGCTCGTGGCCACCACTGAAGAACACCGGCGACTTCGGACTGAGATAGCAACGAAATAGGACCTTCGTAATCCGATAGGCACGAGTGAAGACTTTGCTATTGTACAGGCACTAGGCAGGCCTCTAACAACTATGTATCAACATTCTGCAGTACTATGTAAAAGTTAAGTATTGTTTCATTCCGTGCAATATATATCTTTCTAATTTACTCGAGTGTTTATAGTTTCTGGCTGCTCCCCTCCGTACCTGCACCAACGTGTCGGTCTCATTCCACTCGGCCACCGACACCTACGATGAGGCTGGGACACAAAAGCGGCGACGAAGTCGGGACACAAAAGTGGCGACGAGGAGTGATAGAACCTTGGACCAGCCCGCTTGCAGCAGCCAGACAGCAGCAGTCGGAGCACGCAGAAATTGCTCCCGCCCACCCACCCTTAATATAAGAATTTTGGGGGAAGATATTTTGTTACGTGTTTTGTGGACTTTTTTGTTGCAGAGCGTCCTCATTTATCTTGCATTTGTGTTTTGTACTAATTTACTTGTATACGCGGCGCCTAATCGGTCAGCATGGCCACTACCCCGAACCCAAACTTAATGGAAATTATTCAGTTACAGACGGCGCAAATTACCCAGCTTCTCCAGGCCGTGTCGCAGTTGACGACACAGGCTGCTCACCAACAACAACAGTCGTCACATCAGCAGCCCACACCTGCCGCCGCACCGCTTCCGACGTTCCGCCAGTACAACGAACGTGAGGAAGAATGGAGCGACTACTTCGCACAGTTTCAAGAACTCGTCGCGGCTCATCAAATTACAGGTCAGAAAGTGAAGCATCTGCTATTATCTGTGGTGGGCCCCAAAACCTTCGTATTATTGCAAAAACTTTTTCCGCAAGCATCTCCTCGTGATGTAGACTTTGAACAAATAGTAGAGGCACTAAATGCTCATTATGAGAGAAAAGTTCTTGTAGCCGCTGCACGATACCGATTTTTCAGACTTAA
The DNA here is from genome assembly GCA_026315105.1 of Locusta migratoria. Taxonomy (NCBI): domain Eukaryota; kingdom Metazoa; phylum Arthropoda; class Insecta; order Orthoptera; family Acrididae; genus Locusta; species Locusta migratoria. The sequence continues at coordinate 191,760,255 of CM048746.1, read as the reverse complement.
AAAATTACCGCAGCAGTCACACCAAGAGTGGATTACGGAATTGAAGGGCTTAACCCGCCAATGTAAATTTACTTGCTCTTGTGGACTTTCTTATAGTGACGTGATGTTGAGGGATGCGATTACGCAGAACATTCAGGATCCCAGAATTCGGGCAGCAATTCTAAAACAATCTGACCCTTCATTAGACAGTGTACTGCAGCTTATAGAAGCACATGATACTTTTGACTTAGCAGATGTAGAAATGCAAAGCCACAGTATTAATTCAGTGCGCCGCAACGGTCGCTTTCCTAGCCGTAGTTCTCAGTATAGCACTAGTGATTCTTATTTTTCTACCGGCCGTGCTGAACAGACAGTGAGCAGTAGCCAGTGTAAAAGTGCGACGCAAAGGTCGCCCCGTCGTGTTAGAAACAGTGATTTGAATAACGGGCGCCAACGCTCATTTCAGAAAAATGTACGTAAATCTTGCCCCCAGTGTGTGTCTCGCCACAAGCGTGCTCATTGCCCTAGTCGCAACGCAACCTGTTATCAATGTGGCAAATTGGGACATGTGCAGTCTGTGTGTATGCAAATTAAAAACTCAAAGAACAGTAACGTTAGAAACAGTGCTTCGCAGAGTGCCAGAGCGGTTCATTCTGTAAATGTTATACGGGCTGTGGAATTGAACACTGCTTTAGTTGGTTCTCAATTACAAGAACGTTCTTCTGCACCTATTGCAAAACTATATAGTGCACCACGTAGCAAGCGCCGACGAGCGCGTAAAACAGTGCAACGGAAAAGGGTTCGGGACAAGCAAAATGACTATGAACAGTGCATTCCTGTAGTGAAAATAGTGCCTTCTGCAACTGCTCCTTGTAATAGTGCCCAGTACTGTGTAGCTAGTAACAGTAGCCTTGGTGTAGCTACTCAAAGTAATTTTAGTGCAGTAGCCTCGCATTGCGCGGACGCCGATCCGGCGGTAGTGTCATCTAGTGACAGTGTGGTTAATCCGCTGTGTGCCGAGTATGCGCCGTTTCCTACCGCACGCTACCCGCGCAAGCGCAGAAAACAATATGTATTAGACGTTGCCCACATTCGCGCACCGGTCGTGCGCCAGAAGCACAAGCTGTTTGTTACTCTCTCTATAGAAAATAAGACTGTGCAATTTCAGCTTGATACTGGTTCCGCTGTCACATTAATTAATAAAGATACTTATGAACTTCTGGGTTCGCCAAAATTGTCGCCGTCACAGCAAGTGTTAACAGCTTATACAGGTGAAAATATTCCCGTGCTAGGAACATGTAGCCTGCCTGCCTCTTTTCAAGGTGTAACAAAAACAGTTGCTTTTGTAGTTCTTCAGGCCAAATCGACACAGAACATTTTTGGACTAGATGCTTTTGACTTGTTTGGTTTATCAATTCAAAGAGATGTGCTTCAAATTTCGTCAATAGTGCCTCAGGATAAAATCAATGCATTGTGTGACAAATACAGTGACTTGTTTTCACCGGAACTAGGTTGTGCGAAAGACTTCGTGGCACATGTGACTTTAAAAGAATCTGCAGTTCCAAAGTTTCGTAAAGCTAGACCAGTGCCTATCGCCTTGCGTGATACAGTTGCCGAAGAACTTAAACGTTGGCAAGATAGTGGGGTGATTTCTCCTGTTTCTGCGAGTCAGTGGGCCTCGCCTATAGTAATTATACCCAAGCCGTCAGGAAAACTTCGTCTCTGTGCGGACTTCAAATCAACTGTCAACAGTCAAACAATTGTAGACACTTATCCCCTGCCCAGACCTGACGAACTAATGGACAAATTAGGACAGTCTCGTTTCTTTTCTAAGATTGATTTAGCAGAGGCATACTTACAGATTCCACTTGATGACGAGTCAAAAAAGTTTTTCGTCATTAATACTCACATGGGCCTTTTTCAATTTCAACGCCTACCCTTTGGCAGTTCTTCCGCTCCCGCTATTTTTCAGCGTTTTTTGGAACAGCTGACAGTTTCTGTACCGTGTTGTTCGAACTATTTAGATGATATTGTGGTATCCGGACGTACAGTTGAAGAACATTTAGCAAACCTGGAGTGCCTTTTCAAAGTGTTGACTGCAGCAGGTCTACGCTGTAATAAAGCAAAGTGTTCGTTTTTTCAAACTGAAATAGAGTACCTAGGCCATGTGATTAATGCCCAAGGAATTCATCCCTTACAGTCACATCTTAGAGCAATCAAAGACTTGCCTCCTCCTAAGAATGTGCACGAATTGCAAGCAGTAATGGGAAAGCTTAACTACTATTTCAGGTTTATTCCCAATGCCTCTCAGATTGCAGCTCCACTGCATCACTTACGTAGGAAGAATGTTCCTTTTGTATGGTCTAAAGATTGTCAGGTTGCCTTTGACAAACTAAAGTCTGCACTACTCAGTGATGCATGTTTGATTCCCTTTGACCCACAGAAGCCTGTAGTGCTAGCAGTTGACGCCTCGTCGTACGGTGTGGGTTCAGTTCTGTCGCATCGTATTGGATGTCATGATCGTCCTATTGCCTTTGCATCCAAGCTACTGACGCCGACGCAACAGAATTACAGTCAGATAGAAAAGGAGGCCTTAGCAATCATTTACGGCGTCACAAAGTTTCATCATTATCTCTATGGCAGAAAATTCTATTTGTTGACAGACCACAAGCCTCTCACGTCGTTGTTCTCACCCACAAAGCCAATTCCGCCACGAACGGCACAAAAGCTTCAGAGATGGTCCTTGATATTGTCTAATTATCAGTATGAGATTTTGTACCGACCTACCACTAAACACGCCAACGCGGACACACTTTCCCGACTTCCGGTTGGCCAGGATGTATCATTTGATTCTTCAGAAATGGCATGTTGTCAGATAGACTCCAGAGATGCTTCCGCTGTCGCAGACTTTCCTTTGAACTCTCGTCGGGTGGCACAGGAAACAGCTGCGGATGCAGACCTAAGTGTGGTAGCACGTTTTGTTCGCTCAGGGTGGCCTGCCAGAGCCAAAGACATTGATCGGCCTCTGGTTCGACGTTATTTTGCACAACGTCATGCATTATCTTTAAGTCAGGGTGTACTGTTGTTACATACGGACAACGACCAAGCAAGAGTGATTGTTCCTCGTTCCCTGCAACGAGAAGTGTTACGCCTCCTGCATCAAGGACATTGGGGCATTGTTAGGACAAAGCAATTGGCCAGACGTCATTGTACCTGGGTTGGTATGGACGCTCAGATAGAGAGCATGACATCACAGTGTACAGTTTGTGCGGAGCATCAGGCGGCTCCTCCACAGCGTTTCTCAGACTGGCCACGCCCCAAGGGACCATGGCAACGTTTACATATTGACTTTGCCGGACCTTTCTGGAATACGCGCTGGTTAATTGTTGTAGACGCTTTCAGCAAGTTTCCTTTTGTGATTGCCATGAACTCAACGACAGCTTCCAGTACGATCAGTGCCTTAACATCAGTGTTTTGCATCGAAGGTTTGCCTGAAACTATCGTCAGTGACAATGGACCTCAGTTTGTTAGTGCGGAATTTCAACAGTTTTGTCGTGTGAATGGCATTCAGCATATTACCACTGCACCTTTTCACCCCCAGTCCAATGGTGAAGCAGAACGTTTCGTTCGAACATTCAAGTCTCACATGGAGAAGATGAAAGGTCAGCACTCCAGGCAGCAAGCTCTTCAAATTTTCCTGTCTACGTATCGGTGCATGCCACGTGACGGCCCGTCTCCTGCCGAGCTGCTACACGGCCGCCGTCACCGCACTCTCCTTCACCTGCTGCAGCCTCCCACGCACCGAGTCGGTTCGTATGGCGCTACGCGTTTTCAGGTTTCCACGCCGGTGCTGTACAGGGTGTTTGCTGGAAACAAGAAGACATGGTTGCCGGGCACCATTCAACGCGTGCTTGGGCGCAATATGTTTGTTGTACGTTCTTCCACAGGGTCGGAGCTGCGGCGCCACGCAAACCAATTGCGCCTGCATAGGCCGCGCGATCCTGTCTCCGGTTTCTTGATTCCAGACCCAGTTCGCCGCCAGGGAGCACAGCCACATCGTTCGTCCCCGGACTACGAGATCCCTATGGACGTCGACGTACATCCGACGCAGTCGTCGCCGCCGCTGTCGCCGCCGCAGATGACAGCGTCACCGAGAGGGACTCCGGGACCGTGCGGGCCCCCCCAGCTTGGGCCACGCACCTCAGAAGAAGATGACCTGCTCCCTCTGGGCGGGGGCGGGCGCCCTTCCCCAGGTTTCGGCGGGTTCCCTGGAGGATCGCAAGGCGGATGCCGGGGCGCGGACGGCGTCTCGATCCCGGCCTCAGCTACGACGCCCGTCCCACCAGTAACGCCCCCGCTCAGGCCCTCCTCCCAGTGCCGTCGACGTGGCCCTCAGCCCTACGCCACGACGGCGCGGCGGTTTGGGGGGGAGGGGTGTGGTGTCGCACAAGTACAAAGTGCGCGCCACCTACTTTCGCCGCGCGCCGCCATGCATGCACGGCGCGGCGTTCTTCCGACGACAGCCACGAGCGCCCTCTGGTACAACGCCGCTCGTGGCCACCACTGAAGAACACCGGCGACTTCGGACTGAGATAGCAACGAAATAGGACCTTCGTAATCCGATAGGCACGAGTGAAGACTTTGCTATTGTACAGGCACTAGGCAGGCCTCTAACAACTATGTATCAACATTCTGCAGTACTATGTAAAAGTTAAGTATTGTTTCATTCCGTGCAATATATATCTTTCTAATTTACTCGAGTGTTTATAGTTTCTGGCTGCTCCCCTCCGTACCTGCACCAACGTGTCGGTCTCATTCCACTCGGCCACCGACACCTACGATGAGGCTGGGACACAAAAGCGGCGACGAAGTCGGGACACAAAATACGAACTGAAAACACACTAAATCTGTTTGAGAGTGTATACCAGTACAGGCTTTCTAGGTGCAGTATCTGTCTAACAGCGATGGTGGTCGCCACAATGGGCTGATGTAATATGTGTATGAGTGTATGTGTGTGTATGTGTGTGTGTGTGTGTGTGTGTGTGTGTGTGTGTGTATGTGTGTGTGTGTGTACGAGAGAGAGAGAGTAAGTGAGAGAGAGAGAGAGAGAGAGAGAGAGAGAGAGAGAGAGAGAGAGAGAGAGAGGGGGGGGAGGGAGGGAGGGAGGGCAATGTATTTGCTATTTCGGACAACCGATCGACACCAAATTTTACAGACATAATTTTTGGCCGCCAGCGACCAGAAACTCTCTTTCTCAAATATTTCGGAGAAAGAGATAGGTTAGCAACACTAAAAAAAGCCGTTTGTGTAGGCTTTTGACAGCAGGGAATTTAATTGCAAATAAACAGTTTATCTTTTTTTTTTAAAAAATGTTAAGCTTAAGGGACTTAACTATGTGGTCCATTCCCTAAACTTACAAACTACTTATGAACTACCTTACACTAAGGACGGCACAAATATCCATGCCCGAGGGGGGATTCAAACCCCCGACCGTAGTGACCATGCAGACCGTGACTGAAGCGCCTCAGTCAAATGTTCAAATGTTTGTAGAGTCTATGGGACTTAACTACGGGGTCATCAGTCCCTAAACTTACAAACTAACTATGAACTACTTACAACTAAGGACGGCACAAATATCCATGCCCGAGGGGGGATTCGAACCGTGCGGCCGTGCGGACCGTGACTGGAGCGCCTCAATCCCCTCGGCCACCGCGGCCGGCGCAGTTTATCTGATACGAAAATTGAATAAACGAGTTTATAGAGGTGAAAATTCTCTAAAACTTTGCTCTGTACTGTTTCTTTCATAACTCCCATCGTTGCAGAGATATTTTCAAAAATAACGGCGATTTGACACCGTGCCGCGGCGGAGCGGCCGAGCGCATTGAGGCGCTATGCTGCGATGCGCGAGGCCGTTCCCCGTAGGGGGTCCGAATCCCCCTCGGGCGTGGATATTTGTGCTGTCTTTAGTATAAGGTAGTTCATAAGTAATTTGTAAGTTTAGGGACTGATGACCCCGCAGTTAAGCCCCATAAGCTTCACAAACATTTGAACATTTTATTTGACATCGTCACTTGATTTAACGAAACCATGTCACGTGTTAGTCCTCGCCCAGAACTCTCTCTGGCATACGCCCTCTTGCTTTCTGTCATTTCACAGCAATGATGCACTGAAGAATTAACAAAAAAACACGTCGTACTTAGTACGATAAATCATAATCTAGTGTCTAAAAATTCCATATTAGCAGTTAACAACTGCCATGAATAGAATGGGAGTTAAGGGAAAATTTCACAATTAATCGCCGTAGTGTAATGGGCAGCGCTTTAAGTCGGCAGTTAGAAAGCCACCACTACAATATTTTTTCTTTCCGCCTTGGCTTATAACAGGGTTTCGGCCACTCTTATTAAGTAAATACAGCTCTGTTCTGCAATATTTATAGTTGCTCAAATGTAAGAGTGCTCCCTCTAAAATGCGCGTTTGTTCTATTTCGTGAAAATGCAGTGAAATATATAACAACGAACTGAACAATGGTCTTCTGAAGCATATGCACCTAAACTGGGAGGATACTGTAATAACGAATAATCTAAACAACGTTGATACTGGTTGTTTCACATGTATGGGAAGTCCTAGATTTCGGTGCCAACTGCCGTTACTTACTGAAATAGAATGTGATTGTCAAAGCTAAACTCAAATATCAAACAATTTTGACTATTTGTTAAATTACGGTCGAAAAGAACATTACGTGTTCGGTGCATCGATATTATCACTACAGTAGAGTCGTAATCGTATAGTCCACAATTTTGTATTATATTTTGTCTGAAATAGTTGCAAAAAATCATTATTTTTACAGTGCCATAAAATACAATGCTGGAAATAAAAATTAGTACACCCTCTTAAGTTTCACAACTAACTCAACATTGATACTTAGAACTGTGCATATGGAGTACATGAATTCATTATATTTACAGGTCATTAGCTTAAGTACCAAGTGAGGTGGTGCAGTGATAATTCACTGGACTCGTATTCGGAAGGATGGTGGTTCAAATCCACCTCCGGCCCTCCAGATTTACGTTTTCCGTGATTTCCCTAAAACACTCCAGGCAAATGCCGGTATGGTTCCTTTCAAAGGGCATTGCCGATATCCTTCCCTCATCCTTACCCAAAAATCCGAGCGTAAGCTCCGTCTCTAATGATCATGCTGTCGACGGGACGTTAAACCCTAAACTTCCTTCCTCCTCCTTTATTAGCTAAGGGTCCTGACTTACCAGGTTCGATTAACATTGAAACTCCCATATTAGTAAGGGGTGCAGTCTCCATGGGTAGCAACAAAGGCGCTCATTCAGGCATCCATTCGCTCATACAGACTACGAATACTGTCTTCGGATACATTACTGCCGGCCGCGGTGGCCGAGGGGACTGCGGCGCGCCAGTCTCGGTCTGCACGGCCACTACGATCGGGGGTTCGAATCCCCCCTCGGGCATGGATATTTGTACCGTCCTTAGTGTTAGCTAGTTCATAAGTAGTTTGTAAGTTTAGGGACTGATGACCGCGTAGTTAAGTCCCATAAGCTATACAAACATTTGAACATTTTTGATACATTACTCCTGCCTGATCGACCTATTCACGTAGTTCTATAAGAGTTCTGGGTTGACAGGTCGCGCATGCCATTTGTCGTCCCATCATATTCCACACGTGCTGGACTAGAGACGAAATACGGAGATCGTGCTGCTCAGTGAAGTTGAGACGTCTTGCAGATTTCACGTGCTATGTGTGAACGAGCAAGAACGGCAAAACAAAGGGTCTTACATCATTCTTACAACATACCGAGGACTGATCAGCCTTGCCACCAGAAATACCAATGGTGAACGAGAGTTGTAGCCTGATCTGGTGCCGGAGTGTCTTGGGTGAGTGCACAGCGCTCGTCATGTCTACGTGGTACGCCCAAACGACCATCACTTGCTAGCGGGCAGATTATGCTTTTCTCGCTGAAAACCACGGCTCACCATTTCACCTTCCAAGTAACCGTCTGACGACACAGCCGTGGACGTCGATGCTTTGGCCTGAGTGAAAGGCGGTCTATAGGTGTCCGTACCCGTAGTCCCACACCTAGTAACCGGTTGGCAAGAGTTCGTGTTGACACTTCTGAGCTTCCAAAAGTCTCTTACATGTGCTGTGGTAGCTGTACAATCTGCCATTGCTGCTCCTGCAGTGCAACGATCTTGGTGACGTCTGCGCTGCGTGGGAGTCCAGAACCTAGTCTACGGAAGCGAGAATGTTTACATAACCGTACCAACAAACATCGTTACACAACTAACGCAGCACCCCGTGCGCTCTAAAGCGCCTTGCTGCGGAGTGCGCGTCAGCTCACGTCGGAGGTTGGAGTCCTCCCTAGGCCGGGGTTAGTGTCTTTCCATTAGTATAAGTTACTTTAAGCAGTTTCCAGCCTATTGCCTGATGACCAAACTGATGCACCAGTTTGGTCCCATACCTTTACAAACATTTGAGATTGTTTGACGCAGCCCGTCCAACTTGTGTGTCAATTCTCCGGAAGGACCATCCCGCCATTCTTTAGGCCACAATTCGACCCTTTTCAACCCGCTCGGTTGGCTGTAGGGAGCACAAGTCCGTGTATGTGGCAGGGAGACCGTTGATATCACACTCAGCCTTATGGCTGTAAACATAACACATAACCAAAAAAGGCTGCACACAGATGGTGCACTAGCAACTACGTCACATTAGACCATTAACAATACATCTACTATCCCCCCAAGTGGCATCAGTTTTTTATTTGAAATACTGGAAGACGCTAAAAACTAATTTTAAGGTAATTGTAACATTGTACGTTTACGACTAAAAAAATAGTGAAACAATGTTAACTCTAATAGTGAGTGCATATCCCAATATCCTGTGAAATGACTTGTTCCACGTCATTTCGATATCCATCCATAGCACTGATCTGACTATACTGACACAGAAACTTCTTCATCTGTAACATGCGTTTACACGTAATTTTGGACACTGCAAGAATTCTCAGTTTCTAAGTCGACTTTACTCTGACGTGTTCCTGAAATGTTCATACGCTGCGAGCAGTGTGTACGCAATGCAATATATACTAATGAGCTGGTTTGGCTAACCGACATTTCACATGCAAAATGTGGTTCAGTGGAAACAAATATAGTGAGATTATGATGTTCTAAAATTTAAGCTTCAAAAGTGCACTAGAAATACTAAAATCGCAGCAAGACACGCTAAACAACGACTCAAAATGGCATTGAAATTGAAATAAAGAGACGAACTTTATACAATTGCGCTCGTATGTATAAAGTAAATATTAGCAAATTTATTGACAGTTAGATATAAAATTGTTAATCCACTAAAAATGTTAAACACATGATACCTACGACTACAACAAAGAGTTGCGTAGACGTCGACGGCAAGTATAAAATGAGCACGTTATCATAAACATGTCATAATAGAAGGCCAATACACAAACAGTTGCTACCCTAATGATTACCATCAGCATAAATGATCTTTCCCTTTATCCCGATTTGTCCATGTTAATGTAATGATTATTTAATATAAACCTTTCCCCTTTGTTTTATAGGCCTCTTTCTCCGCAGCTGCATTTATACAGTTTGTACAAGATAGTTAACTGTCTTATTCAATTGTAAAAATTAATCCAACTAAGAGCAGGCGAGTTTCGCTTTATTTAAAAGTACCTTCTGTGGCAACTGTAACAACGTATTTGTTTTACTTTTTTATGATTATTTATTTAGATCATGAACTTGTTTCGTGTTATGGTTTTTTATTAGTCTAAAATTATTAACCATACAAATTACTGACTGCTTTTGTATCTTGCCCTCCACAATCACATGCTTGTGTATTTCTCTCTGGCTGTCTGCTGTCTGTCTGTGTGTGTGTGTGTGTGTGTGTGTGTGTGTGTGTGTGTGTGTCGATCCAGTATCTACTTATTACTGTGTGGAATTTGTACTATCGTGGACGAATCGTCTGTCCGCTGGTAAACAGTCAAAGTGTCACGGCTAATAATAATTTCGTTTGGAAGACTGGCCTGGTTCATGTGTTTCGATTGGACGCCAATTTGCCTAATATCTCCCTAACCGACAGTTTAACTTTTAAGTCTATAATAAAACCATGGATTTCACAAGGAATAAAGATTTCCTGTAAGACAAAAAGGAAAATGTCTCTATCAGCCAAGAATAGCTCAAATGCTTATGATTTAGCTAAATACCTGCGGTGGCCGAGAGGATTCATTCCTGCTTCGGCCGCCGTCCTGTCAACACCTCCGGGACAACGGTCCGTTTGTTTACGTGTGCGACGAGCGGTGCTTTGCGGCGGCGGCTGCTGCTTCGTGGCCTTTGTATGTGATTATGGAATTCGATAACTCCGAAGAAAGACAAAACAACGTGCAATGTCAGTTGGACAGCACCGTTGCTAGGCCGTCGGCTTACGACATACATCTGTGGATGAAAAATGAAATGCGATTACAAGAAAACTATGTTATTGGTGTACAGCCGGACACTTTCCTAAATTCCGTGTTCCTCAAATTGAAAAATACCGAAATGTGTGACGCTTTAGTTCAGTACAATGGCGGTATCAGGAAATTCAAACACTTTGACGGTACAGTCAGTAATGTAAAGATTTCAAGTGCCGGTTACGGTATAAGGACAGTGCGAGTTTTCAACTTACCCTTTGAAATAAGAAATGATACCATTAAAAGACATTTATCCCCTTACAGTGATGTGATAGAAGTCATCAAAGAAACGTGGTCTAGTACGTATCTATATCAAGTTGAAAACGGCATGAGAAGTGTAAAAATACTAATTAGGGCACATATTCCGTCGTTTATTGACATTAATGGACATCGTGCGTTCGTAACTTACAGTGAGCAACCACAGACATGCTCCTCATTTTAGGCAGGATTGTACGAGACGCAAGCGACCTGTACAACTGCCACGGGGCGAAAGTTCGGACGACACAACGTACGCGACGGTGGCACTCGGTTCAGTTCCCGCTATCGCAAGACGTGCAGTTCCAGAGTCTGAATCAGAAGCTGGTATCATCGCCATGGACGTAACGCACGCCTGACTAGAATCGGAGGTGTCGGGACATACTGAGCCGATTATTGTAGGTGCATCATTACCGGTATCACAGCCTGCTGAAGTTCAGAAGAACACGGTCGGAGAATCTATTCATCATTTTCAGACGCCGGCAGTTACTGAATCTAATCAGACAGATGTAAACCCGATTTCGTCCGAGATTAATAAAACTTCCGACGTGGCATCACTGACAGACCCGAATCAGATAACAGCTTCAGGGACAGGATCAGAACCCTGACATGGTGCTGTCCTCGAGATGCCGAAACCGCGACGAGTCCCAGCTTCTGACGCCGATAATTCCTCCAACCGTTCGCGCAGTGCCAGCAGATCCCGTAAGATGGAGTCGGGCCGTCATTCCGGGAAAGACCGAAGTCCGTCGCCAGTAAAGAAGGACTCAGCGTCCTCGAAACGTAAGCCGAAGAAGTCACAGCAGACCGTGAAGGGTGGCGACCTAGACCCTCAGCAAGTAACGGAGATGCGGCAAGTAACGGAGACGCGTACCGAACAGCAAAAGACGACGACGGATGCGGAACAGCGACGCGAGGTGGCCGTTCGACAATTGAAGGAACTTCTCCTGAAAAACGAATCGGAAGCGGAGAACGAGATGACGACAGATCCGCCTTCGGGTGTTCAGAGTACTCTGGCTCCGGTGAAGAGGAAGGCAGAAAACCAGTATCAGAAACGATCTCGCCCACCAACGTTTCCTTCCGGCTCGGCATCGACGTCAGAGGCCACTTCTGCTGCACCGGGCCATTTATCAGGTGACGTGTACATGGAAGTTGGGGGGGGGGGGGTCATCGCGGCCTCCTGACTAGAACGGTTAGACTGGGCGGAGGAGGAGGATCTCCGGTGACGGGACTCCAACCCGCCTTTCAAGTATGTCTTGTGGTTTGGGATATGATACCGCAAACGTTGTTCGTGAAGCTCTCGTGTGTGTAATCGGGCAAGATTTCCCACATATAGTTCACTACCTGGTACTCGCTATTAGTAATTGGAGAAATTAAAAGGGTCATGGTTTTATGTTCCAAGTTTTACCTGTGTTTTGTTTTATTTGTAAATGATTTAATAGTGAGGATTACATTACAAATGTCTGGAATCTCAAAAACTTTATATTTTGAAGATCGTTCAGCATGCTGACCCACGACTTGTGTATATAACAGTAGTTATTTTATTACTATACAGTTTTCCGTGTGGCATTGACTCGTCGAATTTTTCCAAGATCACCATAATTTAAATGTACTAAGTGGTTTTCTTTTATATATATCGTCTTGTGCAATGTTTTTATGATCCGCTCAGGGACGGGACGTAAATCCATGTATAACACGAGCGGTCCTAAATCTATGAACATTTAGAATGTTGCACGGAATATGTTGTGACTGATCGACGAATGCAATCAAGCGTCAAGTGACAGTAATGGACGATGTGTAACCACAATGAAATTCATATCCCACCACGAAACGCTACTTTATGCATTTCTGGGCTGGTCATTCATTCATTTATTTCTCTAAATATGACGGACTACCTGGATTTGTAAACATTTCCCTGGATTGGAAATTGTAAGAAACAATTGCGAGTTCGTTGTCGTATCAATTCTGATAGAATTTGCGTGTTGCTTTATTGACTTATTATGACAGATATAATGTAACCTGCATAACGCCTTGACATGGCGGGTAAAGGGAACAAACAGAAAACGAAAACAAAAGCTCAAAAAAATTACTTTATGTACAAAGAAATGTAAAGAGGATAATCTGTATTGTGTACTGCAAGTTGCTTACATGTGACTTCAGTTTCACTGTGTATAACAGGACTGAAGTTATCAAGAAACAGATTTCTGCACAATGGAGTGCTTTTTGTTATAGTGCATGTTTTCATGTTTTATTAATTTATTTTATTTTTTTATTTTTTATTTATTTTTTTACTTTCTCATAAACCGTTGTAACCGAGGACAAGTAATTTGAGTCACATATTTATAAGTACGCGAAGATGTCGTATCATACTTTCTGTACTAATGACTACAATTAAGAAAGATTAACAGTGTGATTCCAAAATGCAGGTTCTTACTGCTCACGTCGGGGGAAGCATTCCAAAATACGACTACGTTCGGAATTATAATCTTTCTTTTCAATTTTCTGTTAGTTGGTGTTGACTTTTGCACAGAATTATGGGACTGACGACTGTGTGAAATGTACTACTTATTTTTCTGATGTCGCTTCTTATGTCTATAGAAGACAATGTGTTCTACGTTATGTTTCAAGAAGCACATTGGCACCATCGTGCCTTGTTTTGGTTCTCCGTCTCTCAGAAGTAGTATTCATTTATATTTTCCACAATGAATCAGAAGAACACAGCACTTCAAACAAACAAAAAATAATAATAATTAAATAAATAAATCATAAAAAAGAGGATTGCGGCGTGCTAGTCACGTTCTGCACGGCCACTACGGTCGGGGGTTCGAATCCCCCCTCGGGCATGGATATTTTTGCCGTCCTTAGTATTAGCTAGTTCGTAAGTAGTTTGTAAGTTTACGGACTGATGACCCCGTAGTTAAGTCCCATAAGCTGTAAAAACATTTGAACATTTTGATACCATCAAACTACAGACAGATTCCACTTTCGCCAGCATTCTCGAAATTTCTAGAAAAGGTAATGTACAGGCAGCTTCTCAACCATCTGACCACAAATAGAATATTTTCCAGAACATAGTTTTCGATTTCTTAATGTTCCGATATCGAGAAGGGTATTTATACCCACAGTGAGAATGTACATAATTCATTAGGTAATAAATTACAAGCACCTGGTATTTTTTGTGACTTGTCAATGACATCTGATTGTGTGGATTTTAAGTGAATTAGAATTATATGGTTTCACGAGCAACGCTGCAAAATAGTCATACCTCGCTAACAGGAATTAAATGGTGTCAGTGCAAGGGACTAGTGAATTAAGCCCTCAGGCATCATCCGATTGGGAAGAAATTACATGTGGTATCCTACAAGAATCCATCTTAAGGCCATTGCTTTTTCTTGTGTCCGTCTCTAATGACCAGCCTGTCGACGGGACGTTAAATGCTAAGCTTTCTTCCTTCATTTTTCTTGCTTGGAGATAATACAAGTATTGCAATAAATAGCATGTCGAGCATAGTTTTAGAATGGTCTGCTAATGATATTTTTATGAACATTAATAAATGGTTTAAACCAACTCACTGACATTAAACTTTGAAAAGACTCAAAACATGTAAGAGGTTTCCATCCAGTATATGCATAAAGTATGACGAAGATCAGATAGAAGACGTTGACAGTATTAAATTCCTGTCAGACGTAGCAGATATAAAATAAAATAGCTTGCATATGTTGATTACTATCATTCCATAATGTCATATGTTATAATATTTTAGGGGTAACTCTTTCAGTCAAGCAAGAGTCCAAAAGAGTATAACAAGTATTATTTGTGGAGTAAATTCACGGACATCCTATAGAAGCCTTTTCAAAGAACATGGTATACTAACTACTGCCTCTCAATATATTTATTCCTTAATGAAATTTGTCATAAATGATATATCCCTTTTTTTCCAACAAACCGCTCAGTTCATAAATACAAAAAAAAAAAACCGCAATCTACACAATGACTTAAAAACACTTACTTTAGTTCGTAAAGGGTTCCACTACTTAGGATCAAACATTATTAATACTTTACCAGCAACCAGGAAAAATTTTCCTTCAAATAAAGGTGAGTTTGAGGGAAGCCTGAAAGACTTGCTAGTGACCAACTCCTTCTACTCCATTGACGAATTTTTGAATACAACAATAGAACCAAAATATGTATTCATTTATACCATTAATATTGTTATGTAATTGTAAAAAAAAGCATGTTCCACATCCACAAGGATGTCCTCAATATAGATCTATGGAACGAACAACTAATCTAACTAACCACTTGTCGTTTCTGTTGACTATTTGCTTCGTTGAAGGACGTACGTTGTGTTTAATAAAGAATGAAAAAATCTGCGATCCGACCGGGTTTCGAATCCATGACTTTCCAGTTTGCAGTCTGGTACAATGGAGTTGCAACGACAATCACAGCACAGTACGTTTGCACCTAAACGCCATTGCCTAACTCGGTGTTGTGTAATTTTCTATTTGATGATTACCTATTATAGGCTTTTGCATTGTGTTGAAAGTACTTTTACAGAAACAAAGGCCTGGGATAACAAAGAGTACTCTGTCATTAGTCTGTAAAGTGAAACCATTGGTGGTGTGTTTCTTTCACCAAACCGCTCAGACCAAATAACTGAGCAACGTATGAAATTTTGTCTCTAGTGTTACCGTTCACTCTCTGCTCAAAACTGAGTAAAATTTTTTGTTCCAATGTAGAGTGTTTCGCATTACGTCATAACTGTTTGGTTCGGACAGAGCTATAAATCTAACAGCCCTTAACAGCGTAATATTCTAAGGACACGCGGATCGAACGAACCCGAGACTGCTCTGGATATAAGAGGTCGTAAAGATGCAGACGTCCCAGAGATAAGAATACTTCCACCATATCTAGTCCTGCGTTTTACTGCCCGCAACCCACTGTACAACATACGGACCGGTATTCTACAAACAGCAATCCGATATCGTGATGGGACAGAAGGTAAATAAATGGAGTGATACCATCAAATGTCGGATTCTCACAAACGAAAGTTACGTCTGACGGCAGAGTAGCATTGATGCAAGCCCATACGTTCAGTCTGTTTTTTCTGATCGTCAGTGATGTCAAAACTAGTACGTCAATCAGTGGTTCATCCATATGGTGTTGAGAGGGAGACAAATATGAGTAATTTAACGGATAAAGACGAAACATGAGTTATAACTTGGATACGTTCTAAAAGAACGCCAGATGTAGATTACGGAAATCACATACACTATTTCTCCTGGGGAATCTGTATTTATATTATCTGCTTCAATGTTACTTACATCCTCCTGGGTAAAATATTTCTGATGCTATAAATATCTTCCATTCGGGAATCACTACTGGTGTGCATTTCGTCATCAGAAAAATTAAAACTGCCGTTCTGCGGGTTGGGGCGTGGACTGCTTACTGTCTAAATCTGCTGGTGCGTTACAAGATATAAAGCCAGAAGTGGATAGGTTGAAGTTAGATACAGTGGTAATTAGTGCAGTTCGGTAGTAGAAGGAATAGTAATTCCGGTAAGATGAGTACCGTGTTACACACGAGTACACAGAATCAAATTATACTAATGCAGGAGCAGGTCTAATAATGAAGAAGCAAAGAAAAATGCGAGTACGCTACTATGAACATCATAGTGAACGTAACACAGATAGGCATAAAGCTGAAATCCACCACAGTATTACCAACTAGAACTGCAAATAATAAAAAGAAAAGAGTACCACAATTTCACAAATTATTCAGCTAATTCAGGGATATAAATATTTGATTGTGATCGATGCTGTAATTCGAAAGCAGTAAGAGGAAACTGTAAGAGAAATCCGGTGAAATAATCTTGAAAGAGGAAGGTTTCAGACTGATTACCTAAGGTAATACATATTTTGGAACCAGAATTTAAACTCTAAGACAGTTATTCTGAAAGCACAAAGGTAAGAAATTATGGAGGTGGTATCTCGATAATTTGCAAGAACCAAAGATTGTCTAAAGTTTCGGAGAGAGCATTAAGACTGTAACAGCGAAAAGAAAAAATCAGAAGACAATTGAGTAGCTTTGAGAGATGAAATAAAGAACGCAGAATCATGAAATGAAAGAGAGGAAATAAGGAATGGAAGGAATATTAGGGTTTAACGTCCCGCCATGAAGATGACACGGAGTTTACGATCAGTTTTTGGATGAGGATGAGGAAGGAAATCTGCCCTGCCTGACCTGGAGTGATTTAAGGGAAATCACAGAAAACCGAAATCTGGATGGCCGGAGGTGGATTTGAACCACCGTCCTTCCGAATATGAGTCCAGTGTGTTACCACTGCGCCACGTACCTCTGTGAATAAAAGAAAGTAAAGGATCCGCAGATATTCTTGGATATCACAGGAGATACTGGATTTTATTCGTGACACAGGAAAATATAAAAAGAAGTTCAACGTCTAAAACATGAAACTGGCATAAAGTGTAAAATGACAAATGAGTAATTGTTAGAGGACAAATACAACGCCAAGAGACGTTATAATTAGTAGAAAGATAAATATAGCCGACAGTACATTTCGAGAAAAAAAAACAGTAACCGCTGTATGAATCTGGAAAGTTCTGATAAAAATTCAGCCCTAACTAAAGAATGGAAACCTAAACAGTGTAGGGAGTGTACAGAGGATTTATAAGTTGAAATTGCTCGATATGAATGTCACAGAAATGGAAGACGAGGTACATGAAGATGAGGCAGGAGATATGACACTGCGTGAATAATTTAAAAGAGCACTGAAATATCTGAGTCGAGACATTCTCTCAGTACTATTGATAACCTTGGGAGTGGTAGCCGTGTTAGAACTACTCTACCTGGCATGGATGTGTGTGTGTTGTCCTCAGGTTGCTATAAGTTAAAGTAGTGTGTAAGCCTAGGGGCTGATGATCAAAGAAGTTATGAACCAAAGTTTTACAAACATTTTGTTTAGATATTAAATGACTCAAATATTGTTGCTACCACGCTTATATTCATTCTGAAAAGTTTAATATGCAAGTGGCAATCTCTTTTGTGATAACAGTATTATAAATTAAAATATTGCCTCTCAAGAGGCAGCTTACTTCTACTTTTTAAGTACGTACGTACACTTTGTTCTCGTGACTTCACATCCCTTAATCTGGTGGGGAAAGGCACATCTAAATATACATTTTAAGCAATGCCTCACGCAGTACAGTGGAGATGTAATTGGGGTAGCTCGTGTAAACAAGATTTCATATATTTCTTGTCTTTATCGTCAAAATTAAATTGCAAATTTTCAAACAATTTATGTTCACGGAATATGACTAACTGCGAAATGAGTAAAGTTGAAAATGTATTGCCAGCCGGATTCCGGATTCGAACCCGGCTCTGCTGCTTTCCAGGCAGTTGCGCTGAACCCTACACCACTGAGAGACACAGCGAACTTTATACCTGAACGGATGACCTACGTACGCCTCCCGTCAGATACAAGTCATCAACCTTACTCTGCCCACAGTTACTCAAACTCGTAGTTTTCTAAACTGATTCGAGTAAGAGTAAGGGCATAGGAGTGCGTCCCCACAGAGGAAAGGATCATTGCCCGCCCGGAGTATTATATATATGGTACTTAACTACTCTGGTCATCAGTCCGTAGACTTTGATACTACTTAAGTTAATTTACGCTAAGGACAAAAATGACCGATGCTCGAGGGAGGACTCGAACCTCCAACGGTGAGCAGCGGCACTCTCCGCAGCTAGGCGACTTAGAACGCTCGGTGACTCCACCGCGGCATTATGTATATGTGGTGTCTACACTTACATATGGCTGGGTAAGGTTAAGAATTTGTATCTGACAGGAGGCGTACTTCGGTAATCCATGCAGGTGTGGTAATCGCTGTGTACCCCAGTGGGTTAGTAGTCAGCGCATCAGTCTAGAAAGCAGGAGAGCGGGGTTCGAATCCAGGCTGGCTATCCCTTTTCAACTTCACTAATTTCGCACTTAACGTCATATATTCCGTGTACATAAATAGATAGTAACTGCGAGGCAATTAAATAGTAATATGTACAAATATGGTACAAGATCAAACATAATGTAATTGTGGACTGCCTGACATTCGCAGATGACATGGCACTGTTAAAGAGAAGAGAAGAAGAGGCAAGGACAGCACTAAAAAATCTAGCTGAAGTAGCAGAAAAAGTTGGATTAAAGATGTCATATAATAAGATCAAGACATTGAACAGTGGGTCTGACTGGAAGATAGATGGCCAAGTGGTTGAGAAAGTCGAGAGTTTTCGTTATGTGTGAGAGAAGATAACTGGTGGAATACAGAGCAGCAGTAGCGAAGTAGACAGGGCACAACTATTGCAGAACCTTCGATACGCAGTGAAAACAACATGTGGCAAGAAAAATCCGTCACGGAATGCCAAATTGTGACACTACACAGCAACTGTAAGAAATGCTGCACTGTATGCATCAGAAACGATCATACTCGGTTACAGAGCTTGTATACAGTTGGAGAAGGAGGAGAGAAAAATTTTAAGAGACATATGGGGCACTAAGGGAATGGGGATATCTGGATACACAGAACACGAGAGGGATTGTACGAAAATTTTGAATCTATATCGAGCGAGATACGGAAAAGGAGGTTACGATTTGTTGGGCACATAATGAGGATGGACGATGAGAGGTTGACTAAGAAGATATGGAATGCAACATCTCATACGGCGAACAACTGGGTGAAGGAAGTCAGAGATGACTGGAAGACTGTAGGAATAAAAGGAAGGAAGCTGCAGGCACTGGTGCAGGACAGGGAGAAGTGTAAACGGTTGGTGGACGGTCACAGGTGGCCGGACACCAAAATCAAAGTCATCATAACAGAAGAAGAAAGAAACAGAAGAAGCGAGAGAATGAAGAGGTATTGGGAAGAAAGAAGACGTGTTAAACAAGCCACGCGTGATACTGAAGGGTTCTAACGAAGCAGAAGAAGAACATAATAACTGCAGGATCATAAGTAGAATCTATTCTTTGGAATTTATTGACTTTGAGAAGGCTTTTAATCCCGTTACCTGTGATAGCCTCTGGAATATTATGTCTGTATGCGGGTACCCTTATCGCCTAAATAGAGGTAGAAAAAGTCTCTACAAAAACACACGCATTGTAATAAACTCAGGGAAGATGCAGTACGAAGAAATAATGTTATTAACCAAGGCGTAAGACGAGGATACGATATTTACATTGACTTCATTCGTCAGACATGAAATAATGAACTAAAAAGAAGAAATTAATATGGTGAATGAGGAACCCAGCACTTGACTGTGCTTCTGCTGCAGATGATATCGTTATTAACGAAAAGAATGAAGATGGCCTCCAAAACTGAACATACCTGTTAAACGAAACATACAACATTTATAACTTTTAAGTTTTTTGTAATAAATCTAAAATAATTACATTCCGAATAAAGTACCTAGTCAGATCCTAAATGTTTTTGATAATTCAGCCTTAGAACAAATCTCTCATAGGTTCACAGATTTGTGACTGGCTGAAAGACTTCCTAAGTAATAGAACACAGTACGTTGTTCTCAACGGCGAGTGTTCATCAAAGACTAGTGTATCGACAAGCGTGACCCAGGGGAGTGTGTTAGGACCGCTATTATTTTCTATCTATATAAATGATCTGATGGACAGAGTAGCTTATTATTTGAGGCTCGTTCTTTTTGGGAGTGGAAAAGGAAAGGAAATGCCTAGTAGAGGTACAATGTACCCTCCGCCACGCACTTTACGGTGGATTGTGGGATATATTTGTAGATGTAGATATCTCTTATGTAGAGTGTGCAAAAAGTTTTTATTATGTTTCCGATATTGAAAATAAAACACACAAATCCCAAACTATCTGTGCTACCATTAGCAGAACATTTTGAAAGTATATAAAGTGAAGCTTGTTGGTGTGTGAAAGTAAGAAGATAAAATTCAAACTGCAGAGATGAGGTACCTGAGAAAGCCAATAGGCGGCACAAGGAAGACATGATTAGAACTACGATATCAGAAAAGAGTTAAATATTTTTCAACACAAACTAAAAAATTCAACAATATAAGAAAATTGGATTCAACACCTGCAAGAGCACAGAATTATCCAGTACATCCTAAAGTACAAACCGAATGGGAAAATATAAGACCACGGAAAAGATTTTCTGTGTGAGTTAGGAACAGGCAACTGCCTAATCTGTGAAAGAAAGATGATAATGGTAACAATGATGATGACTCAAACACTTTGACCGACATTTTGTTACCTTGTATCAAGTGAAATGTGACTCGTGAGCGGTGCTTAAAATTAAACACATATTGTGAAATAATGTACCCAATTATTTATAAATACGTGAAACAACACATGTTCCAAAAGTAACAAATGAACATGTCACCTGCAATGATCTGCAGCCAATATTATTCATCATTGGATTTCTGGCATAATTTATTTTATTGGACTCAAACATTAGTTGCTCCCATGATAGTAAACGCCACAATTGGTCATATTTTGAGACAACAACTTGTGACGAAACTGCTGGCCCTCTCATCTCAATGTTATCGTACGATACCGTCTGCGTCGGACTCGAAATCGTGTGGTGTAATAGTGATATATTTTGCGTGTGAAGTTACAATCGAAATAGCCAGTCTAGGAATCAGTGTAGGACAGTGTCTCCGTGATACTGTGATCAAAACAAGTGATAGATTTCATTAATTAATAGATTTGTATAAGACGTTTCCAGACAGTTCTATAAACAATACTTTTCTCATTGTACATTATTTTAATAAATAGATAGACGAAGGGTACAAACTTATGTAAAACATAAAGTCATGAAAATAAATAGTATTATATATAGGTTAGGCTCATAAACAAGTTGTATTGACCACCTAATTGTGTTAATTAATGTATTAGTCGAAATTCAATATTGTAATTCTTTGTACATATTGACTGACGTGAGATTTTGAACCTATTTTCAGATTTGCGACGATATTTGATAGTTCAATATATGTTAGGAACATGTATGATGTACTCATTAACTAATTAATTGACATTTAACATTGCTGTTTGTTATGATACAGAAAGAACCGAAATTATGACTTAAAATATATGGGCCATGTAAAATTATTGTATGCATAGTTTTCATTTTATATTGTGATTATTCTTGTGTACATGAAATGTTTTATTTGTATGTTCGGTAATTGTAAATCAGTATATTCAATTGTTATGAACAATGGATAATGTAATGCCATTATTGTCGATGTTATATATTTGCCTCACCGCCTTGCGTGGGTGTGTTCGAGTTTTGGCTTTTACGAAGTGCACTGGAAGCTATGTCAGTCTGTTGTCTTGAAATGGAAGTACTACCAGCTAAGTTCTGATACATTGTGTATGTTTTGAAACTGTAATGTTTTGGTGGAGAAGTAGTTTGATTTCAAATTAAAGAAGGAGTGAAAAATTGTACATACCGTGAATTTATTTCTACCACGACGCCCCAGGTGAATAAATTTGCGGCGAGCAGAACCCCCATACATCGTAATGTTGAAAAGCTAAGTATCTTGTTTGGAAGTGGTAGAAAGGAACTGTGATTACTTAAATAGAATATAGCAAAACATTACAAACTAATAGTGAATTTAGTGTTGGAGGGGTGTGTTGGATGTAAAAACTTCAGAGGGAGAGTAAGAGATGAGTACAGTAAGCAGGTTCAAATGGAAGTACGTTGCATTAGTTATTCGAAGCTGAAAGGGCTTGCATTGTACAGAGTAGCGCGGATAGCTTTATCAGAGGCAAACGAAAGGGAAAAAAGGCGGAGTAAAGGGCGCCCCATTCCTGCTTTGTAGGAGTTTTCAATCAGGCGGTTTCATACACGATGTAAAAGTACTTCGATCTGGAACAGTCAGCTTCATTTATACTTCAGAGGGATTCGTTTGCAATTGACACACGTTGCAGTTTGAATATAACTTTTCCTCGCATTCATAATTAGCAGCACAGCATATTCATCCAATGAGCAATTCGTTATTGTTTTCAGTTTTGAGGCACGCGAAGAACTTTCTTAAAACGTATTTTTATTATTAACGGTTGAAAATAGGACTTTTTTGCTGCACCATCTTTCACAGTTTCAGCAATTTCGGTGGGCGCAGAATTTTCGACATTTAATATCTCACTTTTTATGTACTACGTATGTGTTCTGGTGAAACAGACTCTTTAAAGCATTTCATTCCATTCCATGATGGTGCTGCAACAGAGACTGAGACAGAGACTGAGAATTATTTAATTAAAGGTTTGAATGACAATAATGTCGTCATTGGCTGATTTTGCTTTAAGCGCTTTAGTTTAGACCTGACAAGAGAATTTTTATTTTTCCGATTACCTGAAATACAGATTTTCGTGTAACGGTTACTGGATTAAAAAAAAAATAACTTCTCTATCGAAATTTTATTCGTACCCTCTATGCACTTAACGTTAGTCATGTGTCCCTGCTAGAGATTGTAGCGCTGTGGCTAAGGTTTGCAGATACGAAGTTGTCAGTACAAATCTTGCCTCTATTTCATCGAACAGAATATTATTAAATACTTAAGCCAGGCACAATTATTCAATAATGGTAATTTTCATCATAGTAATTTCGTTAATAAATCATACATTACACACATTCCCTTACATTTTTGATGAACGCAAGATTATTCAATAATAGTAATTTTGATCATAGTAATTCCGTTATAAATCATACATTACATACATTTCCTTACATTTTTCATAAACGCAAAATTATTCAATAATAATAATATTGATCATAGTAATTTCGTTATAAATCATACATTACACAAATTCTCTTACATTTTTCATGAATGCAAGAAGCGGGAAAGTTTGTCGGGTTGTTCGTAATTTAGTTAAGTCGACCCATAAATGAAAAAAAGTCTTTCTAGCCTGTACGAAATTTGGGAAGGCAAAGAATGTACAGTACAGTTTTTTTTTTTTTTCATGTCTAACATTCTTCCAAACATGAAACGAGAAATGTTTCTTTACTAGATTATTATGCGGGGAGGGTAGACTTATGCAAAAGTTTACGAACAAATATTTTTAGAGAATAGGATGTATCTGAACTGTGAAAATTATCTCACCTGCATGTAATCCACTTTGCCAACTTTATGATGTTTTTGCTTTTGACAGTCAAGTAATAAATTTTCACGAAGAAAATTGAAATTCCAGCCAACCTTCTAAACACTAATACATCTACATGTACGTGGCATGCTCTGCAAATCACATTTAAGTGCCTGGCAGAGAGTTCATCAAACCACCTTTATACTATTTATCTCCCATTCCATTCTAGAACTGCGCGCGGAAAGAAAGAACACCTGAATCACTCCGTTCGAGCTCTGATTACTCGTATTTTATGCTGATGATCTTTTCTACCTGTGTAAGTGGGAGTCAACAATATATTTTCGCATTCGGAGGAGAATGTTGGCGATTGGAGTTTCGTAAGTAGACCACGCCGCAGCGATAAGCGCCGTTGTTGTAATGATTCCCATCCCAGATCGTGTATCATTTCTGTAAAGCTGTCCCCCCTATATCGTGATAATACGAAATGAGCTGTACTTCTTTGAACTCTTTCGATGTCCTCCGTCAAACCCACCTGTTAAAGATCCCACATTTGACAGCAATACTCCAAAAGAGGACGGACAAGCGTGGTGTATGCAGTCTTTTTAGTAGTTACATCTTTTAAGGGTTCTGCCAATAAAACGCAGTCTCTGATTCGCCATTCCCACGACATTATCTACGTGTTCTTTCCAGTTTGTCTGAAGTTATGGTAATTCCTAGGTATTTTGTGGAGTTTACGGTCATCACGTTTGATTGATTTATCTTGTAAACAAAGTTTAACGGATTTCTTTTCGTACTCATGTGGACCACTTCACACTTCGAATTATTTAGAGTCAATTCCCAATTTTCACACCATAGTGATATCTTATTTAGATCGTTATGCAGTTGGTTTTCATCTTCAGATGATTTGAGTAGACGGTAAATGACGGGGTCATCTGCAAACAACCTAAGAGAGCTGCTTAGATTTTTCGCAAATCATTTATGTAAATAAGGAATAATAGATGAATCACTCAGTGCGAAAATTGCATTTAAAAAATCTTTAACTCGTCATCACTGTAGTGATCAAGCTTTCAGAGGTATGCCAAAATACAAATGGTTTGAAGCCACATTGATCGAAGAAAAAAAATGACATTTATCAACTAAAGTGGACTGTATCCAGTAGCGCGCCTAAAAATTCGATATGCCTCAAGCTAGTAACTTTCATTATATATGCGTGGTGCACTACGAATTTGTATTTTGGTTTCTTACCAAGCGATGTGGTGCAGTGGTAACATACTGAACTAGCGGTCTGGAGGACGACAGTTCAATGCCGTCTACGGCCTTCATAACTCAGGTTTTCCGTGACTTCTCCAAATAATTCCAGGCGAGTGCCGGGGTGGTTCCTTTCAGACGTAACGGCCTATTTCCTTCCCCTTCGTCAGCAAAAATGATTAAAAAAATCAGATCGAGCGTGTGCTCTGTCTCCAATGACCACGATGTCTTCAAGACGTTAAAACCTAATCTTCCTTCCTTTCAATCTGCTTCTACAACCAAATAAGGAAGTTCAGTTCATAGTCCCCTAACATTGACGTAGATAATCTGGGAACAATAATTACTTAACTGTCCTTCGAAACACTATCCTCCGATAGCTTTGCACTGATCAGTTATGCGATACATGTCCTGAAACTTTGCACGAAGTCTTCCTTACGAATGGTGTTCAAATGCCTCGCCACGTTTCGGTGGATGTCAGGAATATCGTCAAATCTCATCCTTCCAAAGCGATTTTGATTCGATGGAATAGGACGAAGTCTGCAGGGTTAAGATCAGGCGAGTATGGTCGATGTTTAATTTGCAGGACAAGTCTCGCTTACACGACCAATATCGTAAAATAGTTCCTGGCAAAAAGGATCTAGTGCAACTTGAATATCCATCAGACTCGATGAATCTCAATCATCCAGAGTTCTTCCAATTCCCTCGTCTCAAATCCGCTTCGAAAGGAAAGAGATTTGACAATAATTCTAACAACTAACGAAACGTGACGAGGCTTTTGAACACCATCCACGTCTACATAGATACTCTGAAAGTCACATTTAAGTGCCTGGCAGAGGGTTCATTAACCACTTTCATAATTTTCCTCTACCGTTCCTTTCTCTAATAGCGTGCGGGAAGAAAGAACACCTAAATCGTTCCGTTTTCGTCCTTACTTTCTTATTTTAATGGGATGGTCATGTCTCCCTATTAGGTGGGTGCTAGCAAAATACTTTCAGATTCAGGAGTAAAATTCGGTGATTGAAACTTCCCAAACAGATCACGCCGCAATGAGTAACGCCTTTCTTTTAATGATTTCCACCCCAATTCGTGCAACATTTCCGTGACGCTTCCCCCCCCCCCCCCCCCCGTAACGTGATAAAACAAAACGAGCTGCCCTTCTCTAAATCTTCTCAACATCATCCGTCAGTCTCACCTGGTGAGGGTCCCACGATGGGCAACAGTATACCAGGAGAGGACGCAGAAGTGTGATGTAGGCAGTCTCTTTGGTGGAGCTGGTGCATCTTCGAAGCGTTCTGCCAATGAAACGTAATCTTTGATTCGCCTTCCCCACATTATTTTCTCTGCGTTCTCTCCAGGCGAAGTTGTTCGTAATTGTAACTCCTAGGTATTTAGTAGAATTTAAGACCTTAAGGTTTGACTGATTTATGGCGTAATTGAAGTTCAGCGGATTTCTTTTAGTTGTCATGTGTATTACTTCACACTTTCTACATGCAGTGTCAATTGCCAGTTGCCGCACCATGTAGAAATTTTGTCTAAATCTCTTTGCAGTTGCTTTTGAACCTCTGTTGACTTCACTAATCGATAAACGACAGCATCATCCGCGAACAATCTAAGGGAGCTATTCCGATTGTCTCCTAAATCGTAGCACAAATAAGCACAAGGAAGAGTAGGGGACCTAAAACGCTTCCCTGGGGAACGCCAGATATCAATTCTCTTTTAGTCGATGACTTACCGTCAATTACAACGAACTGTGTCCTTTCTGATAGGAAATCGTGAATCCAGTCGCACAATTGTGGAGATATTCTATAAGCACGCAATTTCATCAGAAGCCGCTAGTGGGGTACAGTGCCAAAAGCCTTCCGAAAATCCAGAAATATGGAACTGATTTGAGATCCCTTGTCTATGTCACTTATCACTTCATGTGAATAAAGGGCAAGTTGTGTTTCGTAAGAGCGATACTTTCTGAATCCCTGATGAGTATTCGTTAATAGGTCGTTCTCTTCAAGGTAGTTCATAATGTTCGAACAAAGTATATGTTCCAAAATCCTACTGCAAATAGACGTCAATGACATTGGCCTGTAATTTTGGGAATCACTTCTGTTGCCTTTCTTGAATAATGGAGTAACTTGGGCAACTTTCCAGTCTTTGGCTATGGATCTTTCGGTGAGTGATCGGTTGTAAATTATAGGTAAGTACGGAGCTGTTGCATCAGCATACTCTGAGAGAAATCTAGTTGGTATACAATCTGGCCCGGAAGATTTGTTTTTGTTTAGTGACTTACGTTGGTTTACTACTCCAGGATCATCTACTTCTAAGTTTCGCATGTTGGCTCCATTTAACTGCGGGGTCATCAGTCCCTAAAATTTACTTATAAGACAGCGCAAACATCCATGCCAGAGGGGGGATTCGAACCCCCGACGGGGAATGGCCTAGCGCATCAGTTCATAGTCCCCTAACATTGACGTAGATGATCTGTGAACAATAATTACTTAACTGTCCTTCGAAACAGTATCCTCCCATAACTTTGCACTGATTAGTTCTGCGATAAATGTCCTGAAACTTTGCACGAAGTCTTCCTTACGAATGGTGTTCAAATTCCTCGTCACGTTACGATGGATGTCAGGAAAATCATCAAATCTCATTTTTCCAAAGCGATTTTGATTCGATGGAATAGGACGAAGTATGCGGGATTAAGATCAGGCGAGTATGGTCCATGTTTAATTAGCAGGACAACACTCGCTCTCAAGGCCAATATCGTAAATTAGTTCCTGGCAATAAGGATGTGGTGCTACTTGAACGTCCACCATACTCGACGAATCTCCATCCTCCAGACTTCTTCTTATTCCCTCGTCTCAAACCCGCTTTGGAAGGAAAGAGATTTGACAATAATTCTAACAACTAACGAAACGTGACGAGGCTTTTGAACACCATCCCCAAAGAAACTTCGTGCAAAGTTTGCAGGATTTGTATCACAGAGCTCAGTGCTGCATACGTCTGGGAAGTGACGACTTCAGGGAGCTACAGTTACCGTATTTTCTTCGAACTTTGTACAACAGTGTCCCTCTGGTATTTTTTATAGCACACGACAGTAATAATGGCGGTTCTATAATCTGTTCTGTAACAGAATACACATTTGAAGAAAGTCTACTGTAATTTTATTTTTAATTCATATAATAAGGAATACAAGTGTATTGTAAGCCACAGTTGCTTGTTATAAAAGGAAATTTTTTAATATCTCATGTGTAATGTACAACTAGTTTCGATGCACTATGGCATCATTTACAAGTGCTCCACTTCAAAGGAATGTTTTATAAAAGTACAAAGAAAAGGCAAAAAGTAAGATACATTACAATTTTACAAATGGTCAAAATAATGTTACAATACATGATATTATATGTATCATTTTGACCAGCAGCTGTTTTAGGACCAAGCAGCTGGCCAAAATGATATACAGGGTGTTTCACTAAGTGTGTTTGCATTTGTAACATAAAATAATAGGTGACGGGAAATTTTAATGCGGTAGGTCAACACAAGAAATGTTAAACTTTCTACGGAGCTATGAACATAGTTTATTGTATCATTTTCCAAAGAGTTACACAACAAAGATATAATTTTTTTAATGGAACAATAGTTTTTTCTATCGTGTATTGAATTCGTTTAAACCAGCTGCGTCCAAATCAATTTAAACTACATTCCTACCACTGTTAGTTTGGGAGCTACAACCCTTCAAAGTTTAGGGGGCGGAGGCTACGACAGCGTAGCTGACTGGCTGGTGGTCATGAAATAATGGGCCGTGCCCCAGGGGATAGCCACTCGGCCAGTGAGCAACGCTATCGCAGCCTCCACCCCCAGAACTTTGAAGGGTTGTAGCTCCCAAACTAACAGTGATAGGAATGTAGTTTAAATTGATTTGGACGCAGCTGGTTTAAAGAAATCCAATACACGATAGAAAAAACTATTGTTCCATTTAAAAAATTATATCTTTGTGGTGTAACTCTTTGGAAAATGATACAATAAACTATGTTCAAAGCTCTGCAGAAAGTGTAACATTTCTTGTGTTGACCTACCGCATTAAAATTTCCCGTCACCTATTATTTTATAAGTTACAGAGGCAAACACACTTAGTGAAACACCCTGTATATAAGATCATATGTTGTAACATCCTCTTGACCATTTCCAAAACTGTAATGTATCTTACTTTTTGCCTTTAGTTTGTACATTTATAAAACATTTATTTACTGTGGAGCACGTGAAAATGATGCTATAGTGCAACGAAACTGGTTGTGCATTAGACATGAAGTATTTAAAAAAAATTCCTTTTTTAACAAGCAACTGTGGCTTAGAATACACTTGTATTCCTTATTATATGAATTATTCTAGTGCACTCCTAACTGACATCATGTCAAATTATATATTTTTTAATTATCTAATTACAGCGAAGGGTGATTTATTTTGCGTGAAACACATTATTTAACGACATTCTGTACGATCTAACCGAAAAACGATTACATGACTAGGATCTGATGAGTTTCGCCATCTTTGATGTTGTGAACCTTACTCGTTACCTCAAAAATGGCTAACGTTTCAGGTACAAGGAACGCATAAATGTGCAATATCTATTTTCTAGTAAAATAAGGGATGTCGCTTGAGTAGCCACTAGTCAGGTACTCAGTACTCGTCCTCCTAGAACACACGTAAAGCCCGTCTTTCACACGACGTGATAACCCACGTGGATGCAAAACTGGCTACGTCACAGCGTGGAATTCCGCGTTACATTGCACTGTGAAGCGTGAAATGAAGAATCTGGCTTGTCAGATTTTTGCCTCATGAAGTGGAACGTGGCCAATGAGATGCGACTCGATTTTTACGTCACAGCCGGAGCTCTGGAGACGCCATACTGCCTTGAAATAAACTTCTCAATTCGCTCATCTTTCAGTACAGCGTACGTGGTGAGAATAAAAATTGTTTGAAAGTACTAGCTAATTGAAGACCTTGCGAAAATTCGTTGTCTTTGGTACGGCTTAGTACAACAAAATTTCAAGAAACTACATATCGGTAATTAAAGACTTCTCGTATTTCACGCGTTTAGGGTTACATTTGGTCCTCGAAAGTATACCATTTCAATGCTATGGCACAACGTTCATCTATAAAAATTGCGTCTTTTTGGTAACATTTGTCACAGTGAAACATCAAATAATTTTTTAGATGCATCCTGTACACAATATATTCATAGCCTAGAGAGCTCTCATAAGTCAGAGGAATTGTTTAGTTGATACCTTCGTGGACTATACACACAGTTACATTTATTTTATTTTACTTTCTAAATGATTATGGTATTTAATAATTAGTCTAATGAGGGTACTATCTGCATTATTTGTGTTGTTTATTATAAATAACGTAATTGCTGCGGTTATTATTGCATAGCCAAATGACTGTAATCTTCTCCCAGTGGCTAAAAATCCACTTTATGTAACGGCCGCATGTAATGCCTAATGTTCTTATGTTGCGGACAATGTCCTCAATAAATCTGACTAGATTTTTTTAAATTATTTCCACAATAACAAAACTCAAAACTAATAATAAAGAGACAGGTTATGGAATAAAGTCATCACTATGTTATCAAAATGACGAAAATGTACTATTAGGCTCAAAAAGTTCACAAGTCCTACAACAAAGCAGTGACAGTTTCGATATCATTATTAACCAGAAACCGGTAAACCAGATAAAAAAATTATCCACTTCATAATGAGAATAACAGTGAGGCAGATGGTGATAAATTCAAATCTTTGACATTTTAAGTCAAAACACGGTTCCTAATCATAGCCGAAAATGAAAATATAGGAATGGATCTTTGAAAACCCTCTCATGAAACAACCAATTTTGACTACTGTACCAAGTACTTTCTGCCAGATCAATTCTATGAAAGATCACGAACAGCATTCAATCACTGGACACTGGAAAGAAATAACTCTGCAGGCCTTGGTAGTGTCCAAATAAATTAATTACTTCCTACTTGACTAATAAGTACCACCTTTCGTTGAATTTCGTAACTAACCGATGAAAGACTGAAACATGTTGAAGTGAGATCCATTTAGAAAAGTAACTGAACTCCAAGTATAAGCCCAGTACCCTCATTCTGGCACTCTCAAACATCTCCAAGAAGGTACGTTAGAACAAAATACTGGGACACCTTTTTGAGAATAATCGTTTTAACTAACGTTAAAAGCTTATGCGAACCCAGTGTTGGCACTGGTCGAAATAAACAAGAAAAATTATTTGGTGGGCATTTCTGTTATCTTGTCAAACCCTTCGATTCTTTAGACCATACAATACTACTAAGGGAATTCAAATGATATAACGTCGAAGGTATTGCACTAGAATGGACAGAGTTTCACGACAC
Organism: Locusta migratoria; assembly: GCA_026315105.1. Taxonomy (NCBI): domain Eukaryota; kingdom Metazoa; phylum Arthropoda; class Insecta; order Orthoptera; family Acrididae; genus Locusta; species Locusta migratoria. Next base: position 191,728,762 of record CM048746.1, on the reverse strand, counting down.
ATGAAAAATCACAAAAACACTATAACAGAAGGCGCTAAGAAACTAAGGCAAAATTCGGAGTGGGAAAATACTACATGTGATCACAGCAAGGCTCGGTTCTGCATCTGCGCTTTATCTTCGCTCGTGTAGCTTTAAAACTGGCCATCTTACAAAATTACCCCCAGGGAACTAAGAATTTCCAAACTTTCGTAACATAATATAATCCCCAATGGTATTGGTGTCCAATTAAATGTGAATAGTTTTCGTGTGTGTGTGTGTGTGTGTGTGTGTGTGTGTGTGTCTACGTGTTCCAAGAAAAAACTAGTGTATCCTACATCTGTATAATGCAGCAGCTTCACCGATACACCAGAGACACAGGATCTGTGAATATTATAGACAATAACATACACCACTCACTTTTCAAACTGAACTTTATTGTGAGTATAACTTTTTATGGCTGCTGGCATGTTATTGAACATGTGTCTTCCTGAATATTAGACACATTTCTGAGCCAAAGTAAGTGACTTTAAATCTATATGCAGTTATTCTTGTTTCTAGTATTGATCGCAAGGACTGAGTTATTGCTTAAAAAACAAGATATACTTTAATGGCAAATTTCATTAGAGGATAAATGTATTGGGAAGCAGTAGTAAGTATCCCGAGATCCTTAAATAGCCCTTTACAGGAGGCTCTTGAGCTGGCACCATAAATTATTCATAAGGCACGTTTTTGTGTTTTGAAAACTTTATCTTGGACTGACGGATGGCCCCAGAAAATAATCCCATATGACATTATTGAATATATGCATAATAAGCTAGCTTTTTTTATTTTTATATCTGCTAGGTCTGACATCATTAGCATAGCAAACAGGGACTTGTTTAGGCGTTTCAGCAGTTCTGTGGTATGCTCCTCCCGGTTAAATCTATTATCCAGCTGTAAGAATGTGTCACTTTCAACTTCTTCTAGTTCCTTGTTGTCATATTCTAAGCATATACTATCAGGAAACCTTTTACAGGACCTAAACTGCATATAGTGAGTTTTTCCGAGGTTTAGCGACAGAAAATTGGCTAATAACCATTTATTAATGTCCCTGAACATTTCATAAGCTGATCGTTTTAAGGCTATATTTGATTTACTATTTATTGCAATATTCGTGTCATCTGCAAATAAAAAAAATCTTGGCATCCGATAATGTTGCTGATGAAAGGTCATTGATATAAATAAGAAAAAGCAGGGACCCTAAGAGGGAACCTTGAGAGACCTCACATGTTATTAGTTCCCAATTTGACGATGCCTGATAGTTCGGTATACATCCCTTTCCTACTGACACTCTTTGTTTCCTATTTACTATTTGAACCATTCTGCATCACTTCCTGTTACGCCGCAATATTTTAATTTTCTCAAAAGGATATTGTGATTTACACAGTCAAATGTAGTAACATAACCTCCAACCTGCAGGTAGAAAAGTCTTACATGTTTTGAATTTTGTTTTAATCCTGGATAATTTTGACACAGTCCTCGAAATCTAGATCTCAATAAACAATATATTTACGACTGGTTGCTGACAATTTCCTACAAAATAAATACATTTTAAAAAGTAAAACATGAAGAAGATAGAGAGTCTGAGCACAATGCCGCAATGGAATCAAGCCTAATGTCATTTGTCTGTTGGGGACATGAACACGTCCGAAAGAGCAGATACCATATGTATAATTTAAATCATTTACCTACCTGACGATGGATTGTAAGTCTACGAATTTACATTTACATTTGATCTTCTCTTCAGAGGGCTGCAATCTCTTTTTAGAAAGTGCATTTATGGTAATCCTCTTAGCTCTTTCACCCTATATGCTCCGTAAGATATAAATTAATATCTAGCTATAATATATAAAAATAAAAGTAGATCGCATTGGTTCACACCTCTTCCTGAACTAATAGTTCAATTTCGACCTAACTCGGTACAAATAATTCTTATCATCAGGAAACAGTCGGTATGAGGGTAAAAAACACATAGGTCATAAAATATATTGTCATAAGGAATGGGGTCAGCTAAAGAAATACGGCGTCATGTGAGGTGTGAATAATGACATTCATTCATTTACTGTTGCGGAAGACGAGCACTTAGTGACTTTCAGCACACGTTCCACATATTTACCTTTACGTAAAACTGAGAACCCTAGCAAGATGATGAAAGGAGACAAATTTATTGATCACTAATTTCTCGCTGTTCATTCAGTACAACTACGGCATTCAGCACGACTTTATAGTTTATTACTTCGACCTTGTTAATTGGAATGGCGAGACGTTTAGAAGACGGTTTGTACATTTACCATTTAATTTACTTTCGAAATTATATGATAGTACGGCACGTAGTTCCTGAGATATAAGATCATAAACAATAATGTTAATGAAAAATCGTACAATCACACATGAGGTTTCGTTTATTACGTCCTTACTACTAACTCTATTCGCGATAATCTATTGTTGACTGCCACCTACGTAGGCAGAAATGATCATCAGAATAAAATACGAGAAATTAGAGCTGGAACTGAGAGATTCAGATGTTCCTTCTTCCCGCGCGCTATTCGAGAATAGACTGGTAGAATGGCAAAAATTGGGTATGCACTGGATATACACCACAGTGATTAGACCCAGGATCACCTATGGGGCGGTCGTGTGGTGGAAGAAGGTAGAACAGCAGGTTGTTGCTAAGGAGTTTGGTAAGGTGCAGAGATTAGCCTGCTTAGCCATAACAGGCGGAATTAGCAGCACACCAACTGCTGGGATGGAAACCATGCTGGATATGCCCCCATTACACCTTTGGGTTAAGATGGAGGCAGAGGCTGGTGCATACAGACTCAAATCTGGCAACAACTGGAACTCTTTGTGATATCCAGAATGACACACTAAAATAGTGAGTGAGGTAAATATAGGAAAGGTTGGGGAAATGCCAGCCGACTATATTATAACCCCATACTGCTTCAACAAGCCTTTAAATATAACAATTGGAAGTAGGGAGCATTGGGAGAGAATAGTTCGACACCGTACGGGGGATACTGTCTGGTTCACTGACGGGTCAAAATCGGACCAAGGTGTTGGGGCCAGGGTATATGGGGTGCAGCCATGACTGGAGGGCGTCATCTCTGGCCTCAGTATTCCAGGCCGAAATCACTGCCATCAGGGCGTGTGTGGAGGAGAATTTGCGTAGGTGCTACAAAGATCGTAGGATCTATATCTATTCAGACAGCCAGGCAGCCCTGAGATCACTGGCAGCTCCAAGGTCTAAAATTGTTGCAGAATATCACAGGGTTCTGGTGGAGCTAGGGGAAAGCAATAGAGTAAACCTATTGTGGGTCCCTGGCCACTCGGGGATCAGTGGCAACGAACATGCCGACAGATTAGCCAGGATGGGGGCAGAGACTCCATTTATTGGACCGGAACCTGTCCTGACAATCTCCAAGGCAGTGATCAAATTGGAGCTACGTAACTGGCTCAGAAGACAGCACGTAGAATATTGGACCAAAGTCCAAAATGTTCAAATGTTTGTATAACTTATGGGACTTAACTACGGGGTCATCAGTCCCTAAGCTTACAAACTACTTATGAACTAGCTAAAGACGGCACAAATATCCATGCCCGAGGGGGGATTCGAACCCCCGACCGTAGCGGCCGTGCAGACCGTGACTGGAGCGCCTCAGTCCCCTCGGCCACCGCGGCCGGCCGACCAAAGTCCATCAACAAAAACATGGCAAGGTAATGATGACAAAGCCATGTTTTAAAAGAAGCTCTGCAATCCTGGGTCTGAACAGGAGAGAGATAAAACTCACGGTTGGATTCCTGACAGGCCATAGGAATTTCAAAAAACACCTACGTACAATTGGAATAACAGAAGAGGACCCTAAATGTAGGATCTGTGATGACGGTGATGAAACTGCATCACATCTAATCTTCGAATGCATTGCATTGGAGAATAAAAGGCACAGAATATTTGCGACAACCAGACCCGAGGAAATTGTGTCTAATAAAGAACTGGTAAAGGGACTCATTGTACTGTTCAAGGGCATTGGTTGCCTTTACTAGATATACTTAATTTCGGTACGGGCAGTGGTGGGTTGGTCCAAGACTGTTTTGGCTTCCCTGGAAAAATCAATCAATGGTAGATGAATAATATAAAGGTGGTTCGAAGAACCCTCTGCCAGGCACTTAAATGTGATTGGCAGAGTATCCCATGTACATGTAGACACGTTTTACAGACTATATTCACATACAGCTCTGAATGTACACTCGGAATTATATCATAGTATGAACACATGTTTCCGTAGACATGACATCATAAACAATAAGATGCAGGAAAAGTCATCCACCATTAAAAATTATTATGTATTTAGTACTAACTCTATTAATTTTTCCCAGACGTTTTGCTAATATTCCACTCTACGCACCTGGAAGATTACATTACTGTAGGACACATTTTCAGGCGTTACAAGATCGCACGTATTGAGCTGCGTGAAAACAAATCTGTAATGGATAAAGAGTGGGACATAAGATGATGGGTAGTGGAGCAAAAGGAGATGAACTAACTTTATAATGGAATACACAAATATCTGCCCAGTGTCGGGAACCAACGCTGCTATTGAGGTAAAATAAATCTATTCACCATTGCGAAAAATAAATATTTTCAGGACGTACAGTAAGAGTCCACTTTGCGACATTCAGGTTATTGTGTTAATTTCTGCCATATATTTATTTTTACTATGTAGATACATCAGTATCAGTGTATGGTAGTCGAATGTGCACATTTCTCATTTTTCGAGAGCTCTGTTAGTGACTATAATAAATAACATATTCCAGTTCAATAGAACAAACATAACGATTTCGGTGCATAAAACCGGCCATCCATGTATTTGATATCAGTTCTACGTGCGTAGCGTTCGCGACTGAACGTTCCCACAAATGTGTTTTTCGATTTAGTTAATTCATTTGCGGGCCAGAGGAACTAATTACGGCTTTCTGTCATCGCAGAACGACAGACACAAAGCAAGAGCAGCAGTGCGTGATTTCAGCATCGTGTAAATAAATGTTTGTCATTTAAACATCCCGAAATATTTTCCTTGCAGAAACACTGGATACTGAATACTGTATCTATATTCTTTTCGTTTTTCTTATTGTTTATTTTATTTGTATAGTTTCTTTTATTTATGGGAACCAGATGGCTGCATGTCAGTAGATACACTAAAGTGACAGTTATGACAGTTACTTATAGTTCAGTACATTATTCTCCACTTCGCTTAGTGTTTATGGACAAAACAAGACCCCTTTTAATTACGCAACGTATTTTACCAGATTTCTCGAGGAAAAGTGGGATATGGAGAAATGAAGGTATTAAGTTCACCAGCGCATGGTGTGTGATTTGCTTTTGCAAAAATACAGAAGTCTGTTTTCGGAAATATCCAAAAACAAAGTCAGGAAAACAAAACAGGTGTCTATTTGGCACTTTTTTAAAATTGAACCGATTCTCATTTTGAAATATATTGTAGATAATTTTCTTCTCTATCGAATGGTATATGCCACATTCGTGGGAAAAATCGGAAACGGCAGATAGAGTTCGGGAAACTTTTACCTTTTCAAAAAATGTTAGCAACTGACATGGAACTTCTATATAATTTGCAAAAATACAGATTTAATTGCTTGAAAGTGAACTGAATAGCTAAGACCAGCGTAATATTTACTTACGAAAAAAGAGCAAAGGGGGGGGGGAGGTGGAGGAAGAGGCAGTCAGATAACGAGAGAAATAATACCGATCGATCGATATTTAAATATATTTTAATACGCACTTTGCGGTACAATTTGAAAATTGAAATACTGAAAAAACTATTTTGTGAAATTTTGCTTGAAATAGAAACATTATATAATCACTTGACCAGTTTTCGATTATTCTTAAATTCATGTGTAGAATGGCGACACAATATCAAACTGCGCATTCTACATAATCTATCAAACACGTATCCTATGATAATCCTTAAAAATGTAAGTTTAACATTGAACTTGGAATACAAAATCAGCACCTCATTTCCCGTCCATTCTTCTGGCCATCTTTCCTAGGCGTGTGAAATGTTTGTCTAATTTATTTTTTCTTTCCAGAATGATTATTTCTTTGTTGCAAACAATTCATTTCAGGAAACTAAAAAAATGTTTTTATATATATTAGGGAAAAAATTGTGTGGTTATCGTGGATCTCAGCAGCGGGTGGACGAATTTACTTGAGCTTTTCGATTTCAGATAAAATGAAAAGTACGAAAAAAGTGAAAGCGGCACTTTTAGTGGGGTAAATTCAAAATCGAGAAATTTTTTTAAAAAAATGAAAATGCGGTTTTGAATGGTTTTGCGGCGTCATTAGAGCAATCCGAACCCCAGGAATATGAATCCGAAGTCTGTTTTCGGAAATATCCAAAAACAAAGTCAGGAAAACAAAACAGGTGTCTATTTGGCACTTTTTTTTTTAAATTGAACCGATTCTCATTTTGAAATATATTGTAGATAATTTTCTCCTCTATCGAATGGTATATGCCACATTCGTGGGAAAAATCGGAAACGGCAGATAGAGTTCGGGAAACTTTTACCTTTTCAAAAAATGTTAGCAACTGACATGGAACTTCTATAAAATTCGCTGAATGTCCATAACTTCTTTTAGTGTGTAAATTTAAATTCGGTTAATAACCTGTTGCTCTCGCATTCCTTAAATTAGACTCCAAAGCTATTTCCTTCTGTACATTTCTTATGGAAATGTCTTGTTGAAATGTCGGAAAAAATTTGTTAGTTATACGTGATCACAAAAATTAAAGTACCGATTTTTGCTATTAAGTATACAAGGAAGCCGAGGAATTTACTTTCTGATTGATGTGCACAAAATAAAAATCATATGTGAATATAGCCGTGAAGAGTAGTAAAGGGAAGGAGATGGTTGCAATCTACGCGGTACAGTCGATAATCTCTTAGACTTGACACCTGCAGGATAGGCACCCATACGACTGTGTTGTACACGCTGCTGCATTCTAGGTGGCTGATTGCCGTTTCAGTTACGGATGGTAAAGGAAACACCATGATTCACGCAGGTTGAGAAACGTTAGATGATCGTCCACACAGCTGATGAAGACACTACAAATAGTCATGCGATTATCACGTCGAGCTTGTGACAGGATTCGTGGCACAATGTGCTGGATAACATGAAACATCTTAAGGTCGTCCGTCAGAATTTTGTGTCAAGTACCACGGCTGACCCCTACTAATGCTCCTGCTGCGATAGCGTCTACCCATTGGGAGCGGTTAGAACGTTTCAACTTCCTGGATCTTGCGCTCCGATCGAACTGTTCGTGGCCGATCAGTACGCACGTCACGCCGTCGCCAACTAAACATAATACTGCCACTCAGTGCCTCCTCACCGCACGCCTGCTGCATCATTTCAAACGTATCGGCAGCGGTTTTGTCTAATTTATGGCAGAACTCGATGTTTACTCGTTACTCTGACTGTGAAATGTCAAGGTTCGAGTGACGCATTCGACTCACCGTCAGATCAATGAACGTACGTCTGCTTCCAGTGCATGTACTCAACTGTCTCTTGCAGGAACCAGAGACTAACTGACATGGTTCTATGCCATCCATGAGCAATAGTGCACCACAGAGTCATCATGAGGTCAGTCTAAGAACTTATTGAGTGTACCACATATAACTCTAATGTTGCCTTTTCAATCGCGCACTGAAATCTCCAACAATAATGCATGAATATCGAAACTGATGTACAACCAACTTCTGACCAGCAAGCCGAACAGGTGCTTTTATAAAGAATGACACACACAAGTAATAACGATCTGTGAAACCTGTCCTATGGACATTAATGTTTAGTGTTTCATTCGCAGTAAAGCACGAATACAGGCAACTAGAGTGAAACACCTAGGTTGATGATGCTGTCAGCAGTGAAAATCAAAACATCGTTGTAACGGAAGTCTGTAAATACCTTTGTTTATTGGCTAATTTTTAATTTCTTGATTTCGTACATTGAGTGCCAAATAGGAGGGACAAAGTTATAACAGGTGGTCAGTTTCAAACTTGGCAACATAGTGAAAGAACTGGACTCAAGGTCTAGCTAAGCTAATGAAGTGAGTAGTGATGTGGGTCGGGAATATTCCCAGTGGGAAGGAACATATAAAGTGGGAATATTGCCGGGAATATTTCTTTGGCCTGAGGAGTTTGCAAAAAATTGGGAATTTAATAAGATTTTTAGATTTTGAAAGTTTTAACACTTCAGTTAAAAAACCTTATAACTAGGTTACCTAAGTAATTTCATATATTTTCATGCAAGATTTATCATTCTCTGCATTAATTTCCTTGCTAATCCCTTGCAGAACATCATTTACTTTCAGTCTGGTTTCGGTAATCTTTTTTTAATTTTTCCAGGCCAATGACTAGAGGTGTTTCACTTTCAGAATTAAGACTTCTCAATTCCTGCGATGAAATATGATTTATAAAAATTTATTTTCTAAAATATAGCTATCAGTTTTAGTTTTAGGATACTTAATTAATGTTTTGCAATGTTCCATGTTAATAAAATCACTTGTATATTCAAGTAAATTATAAATCTCGACCGGTTTATTTGCATAATTTTTCCCCAAAATCCCATTTTCATTGACTAATGTATACAAATTTTACACCAGTTTATTTTATACTTTATAGCCTAAAATGTCACTAAAATTGACAGAAAATAGATTGAATAAACAGACCTCCCTGTGTATTTCAGTATTTTGCAGCTACTAGCTACATGGCATATCAGTTGATATGCCATAAAGGTTGATTATTTTGAGGCTGGCAGTTCTAGGAAACGTGAGAATCGTAAATTTCGATGCTTGGTAGTTATAGGTCTAATTCTTTGAGATTTAAAATATTGAAAACCGAAAAATATGTTTATTTCAAACAAGGTGATTAATTCAATATCCATATAAACATAAATCTATCCAAAGAGTGTTCATGTCTGTTTTAATAACACAATTACGACATTGACCTATTAATTTAAAATTATAAATTCCCAACAAAGGTATTTAATTATAATATTTTCTTAAAATATATTTTTGTGTTTGATTTAACTATATAAATACTGCATTAAACCTACTAATTAAGTTTTATTGAAGCATCTGACTAATTAATCGTAATTTCCCAGGAATTTATGAATTTTGGAAATACTGCAGGCAATATTCGCTGGGAATATTTCCTCGATTTTAAATTCCCGGGAATTTCACAACAGTAAAAGTGAGCATTGAGGTGCGATCTACTCTCTTCTCCAACAAGGAAGCTAGTACCAAATCTGCACTAGTGCACGGTTCAATCTTCCCACCAACTTTTTTTTTACGGGAGTGAAAACTGGGTGGACACGTTATTAATATCGTTGAGGTTACAGATATGAAAGTTGCAAGGATGATTGCAGGTACTAATAGATGGAAAGAATGGCATGAGGTTGTCCATATTGAGCCGGCCGCTGTGGCCGAGCGGTCTGCGGCGTGACAGTCACGGTCTGCACGTCCGCTGCGGTCGGGGATTCGATTCCCCCGTCGGGCATGGATGTTTGTGCCGTCTTTAGTATAAGCTAGTTCATAAGTAGTTTGTAAATTTAGGGACTGATGACTCCATAGTTAAGTCCCATAGACTCTACAAACATTGAACTTTTATTTTAACTTGAACGTTTTGCCCATATTGAGAAAATCAAAAATAAACTGGGAATGAACAACACAAATAAAGCAGTTACATAAACAGGTTTAAGTGATGGGGTCATGTTACACGCAAAAGAGAAGCAAAGTTACCTAAGAGATTCACTGGATCCGTATCAAAGGGTATTCTTCACGTATTGAGCAAACTATGCTGTATTGGCCAAACACAACGTACACGTATTCGGCTGTGTACGGCTCCGTTAAAGAAATATGGCTCCATGTAGTCTTATGGTAGAACCGTACACGTCTGCTTTTAATCCTTGGAACAACAGCTGTAAATAATACCTTATATCCATGACCATACCGTGAAACACTTTGGGCGTAGACTAGCATTTGCGAAATAATGATGAAAAATAAAATTAAAATAAGTTATTAATCAATGAAATAGGTTATATTCTAATGTGTGTAAATAATGTAGGCAACGCCAGATAACTCAGGTGAATCATATTTATTTAAATACATCTAATGATCTGTTGGAAGTGGCACTACACAAACGAAAGTAATAAATAACAAATAAACGTTTTGAAATTCTCAGAACAGGTGCGTTAACTGCGTTGTGAAAATGGTAGAAAAACTCCTCAACTAAGTAATCATTGACGATGCTCAGATACTAAGACCATTTTGCGATCACACGACATGAAATAATAGTGACCTCAATATAGTTCAAATCTTAGTCCAACGAATAACATATGAACACTCGTAAAATATCATGTAGAACCACGTGCACTGTTCAGTTTCAATTCTATAACGGAACCAGAAATAGTTAAAGTTCTTAAACCGGCATGCATTATCCCTTGCTAAAGTTAAAGCCCCGGCAAAGGGACCGTTTGCAGTGCAGAATCGCACAACATCGCAAACGAAGCACGCCATCTATCCTGACAGGTCCTCCTTCGTCCAAACGTGTCATAAAGCATCATTATAATTATAAATTTACAGCCCCTGAGACTGTTTTGCGTCTCTAAAATGAGAAAGACATTTCTATAGCACCAAGGAATACTCCTCACCAACAGTCAAAAAACTAGTATTTTACTTGAGCAAATCAGTTCTCTGCCCTAGCCACTCTCTCATTAGTAAATCACTATTCCCTCCACACTTCTTAACATAAAAGACTTGATCTGATTTACCTTTGATCACTTGCACAAGGGAAATTTATGTAACTGCTCACTCCTTAAGGGAGCAGCCAACGTTTTAACAAACACAACATAAATGTTAAAAAAGGGAATAGATAATTAAACATGGGACAGGGAGCATGAAATTATAAAGCAGAGGTTTGATACTCTAAATCATCATCTATTCAACAAAACGACAAGCAGATAAATGTGGCGAGACCATATTAAGCACAATAAAGCACAATACTTGTATAAAAATGAATGAAATCATGAAGTTACTGTCCATAATGAAATTGTTTCTGCTCTTTATGAATATGGAGGTAACGTGGGAGGAAATTTGCAAATACACACTGGATTAGATTAGATTAATACTTGTTCCATAGATCATATATACGACATTTCGTAATGATGTGGAACGTGTCAGTTTAGTAAATGTTGTCTATACTTGACAATCAATATTTTAAGGATTTTTTGTGTATTTTTTTAATTTTTTAAAAAATTCTTTTCTAAGTTTTATCTAAAATTTTATCTACATTGTAAAAGGAGTTGCCATTCAGAAATTCCTTTAATTTCTTTTTAAACACTAGTTGGCTATCTGTCAGACTTTTGATGCTACTTGGTAAGTGACCAAAGACTTTTGTGGTAGCTTAATTCACCCCATTCTGATCCGAAGTTAGATTTAACTTTGAATAGTGAATATCATCCTTTCTCCTAGTGTTGTAGCTATGCACACTGCTATTACTTTTGAATTGGGTCAGATTGTTAATAACAAATTTCATGAGTATATATATATATATATATATATATATATATATATATATATATATATATATATATATATTGTGAAGCTACAATGAGTATCCCTAGATCCCTAAATAAATGTCTGCAGGATGCTCTTGGGTGGGCTCCAGCAATTATTCTGATTGCACGCTTTTGTGCAATGAATACTTCTTTACTCAATGTTGAATTGCCCCAGAATATGATCCCATATGAAAGCAGTGAATGAAAATAGGCGTAGTAAGCTAATTTACTGAGATTTATATCACCAAATTTTGCAATGACAGCATAAGTAGCTGAACTCAGACGTTTCAGGAATCTTCAGTATGTTTCTTCCAATTCAGTCCCTCGTCAATGTAAACACCTAAAAATTTTGAATATTCTACCTTAGCTACAGATTTATGTTCAAAGTCTAAATTTATTAATGGTGTCATGCCATTTACTGTATGAAACTGTATATACTGGGTTTTATCAAAGTTTAATGAGAGTCCATTTGTAGAGAACCACTTAATGACTTTCTGGAAGATATCATTTACAATTTCATCAGTTAATTCCTGTTTGTCAGGTGTGATAGCTATACTTGTATCATCAGCAAAAAGTACTAGCTTAGCATTTTCGTGTATGTAGAATGGCAAGTCATTAATATATATTAAGAACAGCAAAGGATCCAAGACCGAACCCTGTGGGGCCCCATTTTTGATAACTTCCCAGTTAGAAGAATTAATTGTCTCATCTACATCATGTGAACTGCTTATTTCAACTTCTGCACTCTTACAGTTAAGTATGATTTAAACCATTTGTGCACTGTCCCACTCATACCACAATACTTAAGGTTATCTAGAAGAAGTGGATAAAGGAAAGCACATTCATTCACTCAGAGACACACACATAATGCTTGTGACACAATACTCATATAGCAACACTTGATATCAGGGGCGAAGCAAAGCGTCGGCGGCGTATTGACAAGATGGCGGATGTCTTGAAGCATGCACCAAACGAACTCATGTGTGGGGAGACAGCTGCATACTATCCTTAAGTACCACACGGTGTGCAACCACGGTGAATTTTATAGTATTTACAAAAAGAAATTAACATAGAATAAACAAAGAGAGCACGCAAGAGAATTTATATAGAAGAAAGCTAGTATTAATAAAAGCATGGCTGAAGGCCGAAGTAAAGCCCGTTATGAAAGCATGTAGTGCAATCGGTCATACCATGGCAGGAAAAATGGAATCAAACCAGAAAATCTGAGAAATATTTAGCATACTCGCAGATACAGGCACAACGTGAAATCGTTAGTTACAGAACAGCAGGAAATTTAAACATAATAAGTTTACTCAAAGGCTGAAGGCCGCACTTGAGAAAAACCGGGCACGAACTCATCATCGGAATGAGAATACAAATACTAAATTTAAACTGAATTAGTAGCATCCTGTAAATGAAGAAACACTTCACCTCACATAGCGAAAGAATTACTTAAGAAAACTATCACTGATAAATCAAGACTGCCTGATCACAAATAAAGCAAAGCTCTAACAGTATGCCATCCCCTCAGCATGATTGCACGATATACTCACTTCGGTGGTCGCAGAAAGAGTGAAACCTAAGGAACGTCAGAAGGCTTCCCCAGCACATACTGGATGCAGAGCGCGCTAAAAGCCGGCCAGAGCGCGTTCAGAGCATATTGTATACCAACCCCTTGCTACCTGAAGAACATAATACCCTCTTCTAGTGCTCCAGAGAAGTCTCTTTTGTCACCTCTTACGACTATGATTATGTTGTTACTACACTAAGAACAGGCCACCTCGCCACCTTGTCAAGTAAGCTTGTCTCTGGCCACCCAGTAGACGCCAGTGAAGCAGACTTACGAAGCCATGCGTTCTTAACTAAAGTAAACGAGGCCTAAAGCGCAAGGCGGTGACTGTAAGCCATTGCACGTCAATCAGTTCATTCACATGAACAGACAAGTTCAATCACACAAGTGGAAACATATAAACATGGGGCATTCATCATTAGCAAAAGAATAAAATAATTGACATACAAATAGACAATATTAATGGCGGAGAAACACTTAATAGTAGTGAATAACTCAAAATGGAACACGACGACACATTCAGTAGTCGTGTTTCATTATCACTTTTCTCGACGGCACTTATACGCCACATGCTCCAGGGTTGATAAAATGATTGTTTATGCAGGAACAGGACGAACAAGAAATTCAGTAAATCCACTGTCTCTGCAATACATGATCTATTGATTAAACATCTTTTGGCCCACTTTAGGTTACGGTAGTAACACTAACAGTCGGCCTTTGCGATCGTCTCTTGTCAGCTCGAAATTTAAATGTAAATAACGGCTTAACCATTCATCTGACACTAAAATGGAATAACCGAATTTGTAGAGGAGAACATTCTCTACAAGTTTGCTCACTTACGTTTTTTCATATCTCGTATCGTTTCAGAGATATTTGCAAAAATAATAGCGATTTTGGAATGTCTGTCTGTCTGTCCGTAACGTGTTCCCGGTTTTTAAGACGAACCGTTCAACCGTTCAGCACCAAATTTTACAGACATAATTGTATGCCGCCAGAGACCAGAACCTCCCTTTTTCAAATTTTTCGGACAAAAAATACGGTAGTAACACCAAAAAAGCCGTTTGTAATATAATTGTAATTGCAAACGAACCATTCATCTGACACGAAAATTGAATAACCTAATTGGTAGAGGGGAAAATTCTCTACAACTTCAGTCTATTATGTTTTTTTATATCTTGCATTGCTGCAGAGACATTTGCAAAAATAACAGCGATTTGACGACGTCTGTCTGGCTGTAATGTGTTCCCACTTTTTAGGTCGAACCGTTCAACCGATCGGCACCAAATTTTGCAGACGTAATTGTTGGCTACCAGAGACCAGAACCTCGATTTTTCAAATATTTTGGACAAGAAATACGTTAGTAATGGCAAAGCCGTTTGTAATGTAATTTTAATTGCAAATAAACCGTTCATCTGACGCGAAAATTGAATAACCGAATTTGTAAAGGAGAAAATTCTCTACAACTTTGTTCCCTTATTTTTATTATTTATTTATATATCGTTTGAGAGAGATTTGCAAAAATAACAGTTTTGACACCCTCCACTAAATTAACGAAAAACAGCCGTTCGCAGATGTCACGTGACATTCCTCGCCCAGAACACTCTCTGGCATACGCCATCTTGCGTTGCGTATTTGATGATTTTCTTATTGTAACTTACACGTTGTCATTTCAAACCAATGGAGCACTGAAGAATTAACAAAAACACGTCGTTCTTCGTACTACAAATGACAATCTAGTGTCTACAAATGTCATATTAGCATCAGTTAACAACAGCCATCAATAGTATGAAATTATAGCACGCAATTTCTAATTCTTAGCTGTAGCGTAGTGGGCAATGCGTTGGCCTGTGACGCTGAAGTTCAGTGATTCGGAACCCGCCTCTTCCTATAATTTTTTTTTCCTAAAAGGGTTTCAGACACTCATGTTAATTGATTTCTTATTATTTAGATTTTTATTTTGGTCCAAAATGTTTGTAAAACTTATAAATCTACAAATATAAAGTGGGTCATAAAACACGTCAGTGCAATTTTTTAAAACTTTTATCTCAGTCCATAGAGTCACAGCAACAGAAAGCAGGGTATTGATTTGATTAACGTATTTTCTCCGTGTGCCTTTGAATCCAACAATCCTTTCATTTCCTTCCCATTCATTTCGTTCTATACCGAACCACAGCGAAGAGCGTCAGTTGATTTATTCTGTCTCTCTGACCACGCAGTACCCAGAAACAGGAGGCGTAAATGTAGCCATACCATCGTAAGTACCTCTAAAGACGTGCCCTGGAGGCAAAATAGTTTGGCCACGCCTCTCGTATACGGCTACATCAAAGGAAACGGGAGGCGCGAACACGTAGGGCGGAGGCGCGACGCAGCTCCATAACTCTGCGCACTGGCCTTTAGGAATCCGCCGGGGCGTGGCGCGGGATGCATACAAAGCAGGCGCACGCACTGATCTCTCCGCGCGCCGAGGGGAGTGGTGGAGGCGTTTGCCGAGATCGAAAGCTCTGCGTCTTTCTGCTCCGCCTGTGGCACAGTGCGAATCCCCTAACACCCTCCTGTCAATGGCCCTTATACCGCAGAGGTTTCCTTTCGCCGTCCCCCAAAGTACAAGATTATTATAATGATATACCAACAACACTGCTTTATACTTGCTGTTATTATTTATAAATCACAGTGAGCTCATATCGGCCTTTAGCCCTCGTCAGGTGCTCTGTAAATACATTTGTAATGGTCTGAATATACATATACGTTGTTGTTGTTATGGTCTTCAGTCCGGAGACTGGTTTGATGCAGCTCTCCACCCTACTCTATCCTGAGCAAGCCTTTTCATCTCCTCATAAGAACGGCAATCCACATCCACTTGAATCTGCTTACTATACGCGTCTCTTGGTCTCCCTCTGCGATTTTTACCCCACACACTTCTCTCCAATGCTAAATTTACGATTCTTCGATGTCTAAGAATGTGTCCTACCAAGCTATCCCTCCTTTTACTCAGGGTATGCCAAAAATTCCTTTTCTCGCCAGTTCTGTTCAATACCTCTTCATTAGTTACGCAATCTACCCACCTAATCTTCAGCATTCATCTGTAGCACCACATTTCGAAAGCCTCTATTCTCTTCCTGTCCGCACTGCTTATCGTCCATGTTTCACCTCCCGTACAAGCCAACACTCCACACAAATGCCTTCAGAAAAGACTTCCTTACCCTTAAATTAATATTCGATGTTAGGAAATTTCTCTTTTTCAAAAATGCTTTTCTTCCCATTGCCATTCTGCATTTTATATCCTCTGTACTGCGACCATCGCATGTTATTTTACTACTCTAAGTAACAAAACTCATCTACCACCTTCATTGTTTCGTTACCTAATCTAATTCCTTCAGCATCGCCTGATTTTTTAAGACCGCATTCCATTATTTTTGTTTTGCTCTTGTTAATGTTCATTTTATACGTTCTCTTCAACACACTATCCATTACATTCAACTGCTCTTCCAGGTCCTTTGCTGTCTCTGACAGAATTACAATGTCATCACCAAAACGCAATGTTTTTATTTCTTCCCCCTGAACTTTAATCCCTATTCCAAATTTTTCCTTGCTTTCCTTCACCGCCTGCTCGATGTCCAAATTGAATAACATCGGAGAAAGGCTACAACCCTCTCTTACTCCCTTCCCAACTGATGCTTCCGTTTCATGCCCTTCGAGTCTAATAACTGCGGTCTGGCTTTTGTACAAGTTGTAAATAACTCTCCTTTCCCTGTATTTTACCCCTGCTAACTTCAGAATTTGAAATAGTGTATTCCAGTCAACATTGTCAAATGCTTTCTCCAAATCTACAAAAGCTAAAAATGTGGGTTTGCCTTTCCTTAATCTATCTTCTAAGATAAGACGTAAAGTGAGTATTGCCTCCCGGGTTCCTATGTTCCTCCTGAATCCAAACTGATCTTCCCCGAGGTCAGATTCTACCAGATTTTCATGTATTCTATATTCCATATGTATTACTAGCTTAAACCGCAGCTCCGCTCGCTTGTTGGTTGATTATGGTAGATAATGCGCGAAACGTCAAATCGATTTTTTAAAGAGATATATTAAAAGAAATTTCTTTTTTATTGCTTTACTTATTTATTCTTATATTTCCTTATTCGTATCCTTATCCTTACAGAGAAAGAGCAGAATACATTGCAGTGCGCACAGACCAAATATATGGTCTGCGGCATCCCGTTTCGCTGTATGTAACCTCCTTGCTATAGAGTCGCAAAAGTCATCGCTGCCCTTCAGTCCGAATTTTCAGCATTCTTCTGTAGCACCACATTTCGAAAGCCTCTATTCTCTTCCTGTCCGCACTGCTTATCGTCCATGTTTCACTCCCGTACAAGCCAACACTCCACACAAATGCCTTCAGAAAAGACTTCCTTACCCTCACAAAAGAAGGTTGTATACGTGGAAGAGACCAGGAGACACCGGAAGGTATCAGATAGATTTTATAATGGTAAGACATAGGTACCGGAACCAGGTTATAAACTGCAGGACATATCCAGGGGCAGATATAGACTCTGACCATAACTTGTTAGTCATGAACTGTAGGCTGAAGCTGAAAAAACTGCAGAAAGGTAGGAAAATAAGGAGATGGGACTTAGATAAATTGAAGGAAAGTGAAGTTCTGGAGAATTTCAGAGGGAGATTTAGGCAACAATTGACAGAAACAGGGGGAAATAAAACAGTAGAAGAGGAATGGGTAGCATTGAGAGATGAAATAGTGAAGGCAGCAGAGGACAAAATAGGTAGAAAGGCAAGATCTACAAAAAGTCCTTGGATATCACAGGAAATACTAAATTTAATTGATGAAAGGAGAAAATATAAAAATGCAGTAAATGAAACAGGCAAAATGGAGTACAGACGACTAAGAAATAAGATTGACAGGAAGTGCAAAATGGCTAAGCAGGAGTGGCTAGAAGCCAAATGCAAATCTGTAGAAGAATGTATAAGAAGGGGAAAAGTAGATACCGCCTACAGGAAAATAAAAGAAACATTTGGGGACAAGAAAAGCAATTCTACGAATATCAAGAACTCAGATGGGAAACCAGTTCTCAGCAAAGAAGGGAAAACTGAAAGATGGAAAGAATACATAGAGCAACTCTACAAAGGAAATGAACTTAGAGACGATGTTGTAGGAAGGGAAGAGGAAGTAGATCAAGATGAAATAGGAGATACTATACTGAGAGATGAATTTGACAGAGCCTTGAAAGACCTAGGTCGGAACAAGGCCCCAGGAGTAGATGACATACCCTCAGAACTACTAAAGTCTCTGGGAGAGCCAGCCATGACAAGACTATTTGAACTGGTGAGTAGGATGTATGAGACAGGCGAAATGCCCTCAGACTTTAAGAAAAATGTAATAATCCCCATTCCAAAGAAATCAGGCGCAGACAGGTGTGAAAATTACAGAACCATCAGTTTGATAAGTCATGGTTGCAAAATTTTAACACGAATTATCCACAGGAGAATGGAAAAACTGGTAGAAGCTGACCTCGGGGAAGATCAGTTTGGATTCAGGAGGAACGTAGGAACCCGGGAGGTAATACTCACTTTACGTCTTATCTTAGAAGATAGATTAAGGAAAGGCAAACCGACATTTTTAGCTTTTGTAGATTTGGAGAAAGCATTTGACAATGTTGACTGGAATACACTATTTCAAAATCTGAAGTCGGCAGGGGTAAAATACAGGGAAAGGAGAGTTATTTACAACTTGTACAAAAGCCAGACCGCAGTTATTAGACTCGAAGGGCATGAAAGGGAAGCATCAGTTCGGAAGGGAGTAAGACAGGGCTGTAGCCTTTCTCCGATGCTATTCAATTTGTACATCGAGCAGGCGATGAAGGAAAGCAAGGAAAAATTTGGAATAGGGATTAAAGTTCAGGGGGAAGAAATAAAAACATTGCGTTTTGCTGACGACATTGTAATTCTGTCAGAGACAGCAAAGGACCTGGAAGAGCAGTTGAATGGAATGGACAGCGTGTTGAAGAGAGCGTATAAAATGAACATTAACAAGAGGAAAACAAAAATAATGGAATGCGGTCTTAGAAAGTCAGGCGATGCTGAAGGAATTAGATTAGGTAACGAAACAATGAAGGTGGTAGATGAGTTTTGTTACTTGGGTAGTAAAATAACATGCGATGGTCGCAGTACAGAGGATATAAAATGCAGAATGGCAATGGGAAGAAAAGCATTTTTGAAAAAGAGAAATTTGTTAACATCGAATATTAATTTAAGTGTAGGGAAGTCTTTTCTGAAGGCGTTTGTGTGGAGTGTTGCCTTGTACGGGAGTGAAACATGGACGATAAGCAATGCGGACAGGAAAAGAATAGAGGCTTTTGAAATGTGGTGCTACAGAAGAATGCTGAAGATCAGGTGGGTAGATCGCATAACTAATGAAGAGGTACTGGACAGAATTGGTGAGAAAAGGAATTTTTGGCATACCCTGACTAAAAGAAGGGATCGCTTGGTAGGACACATTCTTAGACATCGGGGAATTGTAAATTTAGCATTGGAGGGAAGTGTGTGGGGTAAAAATCGCAGAGGGAGACCAAGAGACGCGTATAGTAAGCAGATTCAAGTGGATGTGGGTTGCCGTTCTTATGAGGAGATGAAAAGGCTTGCTCAGGATAGGGTATTATGGAGAGCTGCATCAAACCAGTCTCCGGACTGAAGACCATAACAACAACACCCTTAAATTAATATTCGATGTTAGGAAATTTCTCTTTTTCAAAAATGCTTTTCTTCCCATTGCCATTCTGCATTTTATATCCTCTGTACTGCGACCATCGCATGTTATTTTACTACTCTAAGTAACAAAACTCATCTATCACCTTCATTGTTTCGTTACCTAATCTAATTCCTTCAGCATCGCCTGATTTTTTAAGACCGCATTCCATTATTTTTGTTTTGCTCTTGTTAATGTTCATTTTATACGTTCTCTTCAACACACTATCCATTACATTCAACTGCTCTTCCATGTCCTTTGCTGTCTCTGACAGAATTACAGTGTCATCAGCAAAACGCAATGTTTTTATTTCTTCCCCCTGAACTTTAATCCCTATTCCAAATTTTTCCTTGCTTTCCTTCACCGCCTGCTCGATGTCCAAATTGAATAACATCGGAGAAAGGCTACAACCCTCTCTTACTCCCTTCCCAACTGATGCTTCCGTTTCATGCCCTTCGAGTCTAATAACTGCGGTCTGGCTTTTGTACAAGTTGTAAATAACTCTCCTTTCCCTGTATTTTACCCCTGCTAACTTCAGAATTTGAAATAGTGTATTCCAGTCAACATTGTCAAATGCTTTCTCCAAATCTACAAAAGCTAAAAATGTGGGTTTGCCTTTCCTTAATCTATCTTCTAAGATAAGACGTAAAGTGAGTATTGCCTCCCGGGTTCCTATGTTCCTCCTGAATCCAAACTGATCTTCCCCGAGGTCAGATTCTACCAGATTTTCATGTATTCTATATTCCATATGTATTACTAGCTTAAACCGCAGCTCCGCTCGCTTGTTGGTTGATTATGGTAGATAATGCGCGAAACGTCAAATCGATTTTTTAAAGAGATATATTAAAAGAAATTTCTTTTTTATTGCTTTACTTATTTATTCTTATATTTCCTTATTCGTATCCTTATCCTTACAGAGAAAGAGCAGAATACATTGCAGTGCGCACAGACCAAATATATGGTCTGCGGCATCCCGTTTCGCTGTATGTAACCTCCTTGCTATAGAGTCGCAAAAGTCATCGCTGCCCTTCAGTCCGAATTTTTTTTATAATTTGATGACTTTCAACCATCATATCTGCCACCACCTTATAACTATCGGCATGAAACTGCAAGGGTGTATAACGGGAGACTTTGGACACCAATTACACACAGACCATTCGTTTGTGTTCTGTAGTTTTCGCTGTTGAGCGAAATATTAACACACACACACGCGTAGAATTTTATATACACTGGTAACTTTCCATCCCAATATACACCACCCTTTTATCATTATCAGCCTTCAACCAACAATGCAACCAATAAAACCATTTTCAAACAGTAAATATAATTTTCAAAGAGTAATTATTGTTTCGCATTTCGCGTTATATTCTTGAAATTACTAAATATCTATCAGATCGCTTTAAAACCGTGCCTAAAACCTTCCTCAGGTATATATTATTAACTGTACAAATATTTAAGTCTCTGCGTCTTGTCGTTCCGACGTGATAAGCGTACACCGAACAGACATACACATTAATATATATATATATATATATATATATATATATATATATATATATATATATATATATATAGATAAATAGCTATCCGATCGCCATAAAACCGTGCCTAAAGCCTTCCCCGGGTAGTCATTAGTAACCGTACAAATTTTTAGCTCTTTATGTCTTGTGGTTCAAACGTGATAAACGTACACCGAACAGACATTCACATTTATAGATACAGATAAATATAGATGGAAGTGGTTTACAATTTCTTAGTTCTCCTCTTATGTGGAATATCGTATGTGTCACTGCTGTTTTTATTTTTCACCTCGATGTCGATTGGTGCCTTGTTTGTGTCTATGCTGTCTTTATTTTTTACACTTGGTTGGCAATTGGTACCTGTTAGCTTCTTACGTTATTTCGATTTTGACAGCTTAGTTGACAGTGTATTTGCGATATTCCATGATTACGTAGTACTATTGAAGTGTTTTGTGGAGAACTCAGTTGTAATTTGGTTGCTTTATTGGGTTTTGCTTTAATTAGGCCTTTTAGTAGAATTTTCGATAAATTTTGTTGATGTTTTTATTATTTATTATTAGTAATTTTTTCGTAATAATTTTGTTATATTTCGTTAGTGGTATCGTCTTCACTGTGTTATATCTCTGTAGTACACTATGAAAACATGTAATATCGCAAATACACTGTCAACCAACCTGTCAAGATCGAAATAACTTAAGAAGCTAACAGGTAACAATTGACAAGTGTAAAAAATACAGACAGCATAGACACAAACGAGCCACCAATCGACATCTAGGTGAAAAATAAAGACAGTAGAGACACATACGATAATCCATGTTGTGGTGTCGCACAAGTCTAAAGTGCGCACCACCTACTTTCGCAGCGCGCTGCCATGCACGCACGGCGCGGCGTTCTTACGACGTCAGCCACGAGCGCCCTCTGCTACAACTCCGCTCGTGGCCACCACTGAACGACATCGTTCACTTGGGACTGAGATAGGAACCAGTAGACACTTCGGAATCAGATAGGCACCAGTTAAGTCTTGTCTATCGGATAGGCACTAGGAACTATCAGTAGGCAGGCCTCTATCTACTCTACGTATCAGCGTTCTGGAGTCATGAAACTTATGAAATATAAGTATTGTAATCTCTCTATGAAATATATATCTCTAGTTTCTGCTGTCCCACTGGCTGCTTACCTTCGTACCTGCACAAGCGTGCATCCTTTATTCCTGTGTCGGTCTCTTTCTACTCGGTCACCGACACCTATGACGGAAACGAGACACAAAAGCGGCGACGAGGCTGGGACACAAAACATGTAAGGTAAGAACTAAGAAATTGTAAACCACTTCCATCTACAGTTATAATATTCAGACCATTACAAATGTATTTACAGATCACCTGATGATGGCTAAAGGCCGAAATGAGCTCATTGTGATTTATAAATAATAACAGCAAGTATAAAGCAGTGTTGTTGGTGTAACATTATAATAATCATGTAATTACAAGACATATTTTACACTGCGGGCCCCAAAGAACGAAAATTAAAATACAAGATGTTTCAAAAAGAATATACGTAATTCGAATGCAAATGTTTATTAAACTTTAAGAGATACGAACTCAGATCGTTTCATGCCACCTATGAGTAATAGTGTACCACAGATCCATCATGCGGTCAGTCTCAGTACTTATTGGATGTACCACATATAACTCTGATGTTGCCTTTTCAATCGCGCATTGAAATCTCCAAATATTTACAAACCTCTCAATTTCACATTATAGACACAGTCTAACATACACAGCCACAACACTCCCACAGATTTTCGTTATACACTGCGACAGCAGCGCTCCAAGCGGTTGGCAAGCTACATTTCTGAATACGATATTGGATGTGTGCGAATAGTTTCGTTTACATTGATTTAAACACATTTTTTACATTAGGTAACGTATGTATAGCTAATAACTTAAAAATACCTGCAGCTTTGCCTTTCTTAGGTTTCCAAAGAACCCTGAAAATGTACGAAACGGGACAATGCAGCATAGTTTATTTACAATTATCTTGTAACCTACAGGTTTATACTGAGTAATTTCATTTACTATTAAAAAGAAAAAATGGCCACGAAAGACCAGAAGACGTCGCTTTGCTGCACAGGAACGTTAAGGTTTCTTGAATACAATTCCAGTAAAATCAGTGAGGGTGGAATGTAGGAAACGTATATAGAGTGCAATAACTACAGTATTTAACGTGCCAAATCAACCACTACAGCTGTAGCTGAAGGAAAAACGTCACATACGTGGCAAGAAAACGGAAAAAGCAGTTAAACTGTTTCCAACAAAGTAGAACCCAATTCCACAATTGTTGCTGCAGCTGAACCACAAATGGCAAGAATCTTCAAGATATTGTCTTCTTACGCTAAATTAATGACACTCAAAAGAATATGCGCGTATAAGAAAGACGAGCGAATCCTAAAAATGTGCGTATCATTAAACTTGTATGTATGTATAGCTTATGGGACCTAACTACGGGGTCATCAGTCCCTAAACTTACAAACTGCTTATCCACTAGCTAACACTAAGGACGGCACAAACATCCTTTCCCGAGGGGGAATTCGAACCCCCGATCGTAGTGGCCGTGCAGACCGTGACTGACGTGCCGCAGTACTCTCGGCCACCGCGGCCGGCGAGCTACGTATTTCTGGGAAAATTGTTGCAGACTTCTTACAACGTTATTTTTATAAAAAGCATGTAATATTCGTAATTGGTATACATCTCCCAATTTAGCTGATACTCTCCATGGTCGTGATATTGTAATATAGAGAAAGTACAAACAGAAGATACCATTTATGCACTTCACGTAGCAAAACAAAAGAACAGCTATCATTTCTCCCACTTGTAATGTCTCTCTAGGCGTCGTAGCATGCTTTGGAGACTATCATACACAAGTGGCTTTATTACAAAGTCCATCATTGAAAAGAGTGAAGAAAGGGGTCAAAAACATGATCTACTCGAAAGTGAGAAGCAAGGAGATTCGTGCAAATCAAGCACCCCGAAGTGAGAGGCAAGGGGAGTCATGCTATCAAGAACTCTAAAGAGATCATGTCTTCTCCACGTCCACGTCGTTCGTTGTAATATAACAAGAATTTGCCTGTTACATCCTAAACGACTCTTGCAGAGAAATGTGGTGAGAACGGTCCAGGTAACCTGGCACTAAAATGGACTAGATATATTCCTGGGATCTCGGAAAATATTTTTGAACCTGAATGGTGGTACACGGAGGGTGGGGACGGGGGGAGGCTGGTCCAATTAACCATCGCACAATGTTATCTTGGTGACGAACAGCCTTTAAAAATTGCCAATTTCCAGATAAATTACGAATTTCCGGACCAAAGGGGCAACAGGGGTGATCGTAGGACAGCAGTGGGCCAGTTCCATGTTTGGTCACCGATCGAACACATTATCGTGACGGGCAGACTTGATAACCGTTGTAAAATATATCAAAATTCTGAAATAAGTAGCAATTTACGATCACTTGCGGCTTCACTGTACTTGGTTTAGATGGAATATCAAAGTACGGCGAATATAATTTTGTGCCCGACCGGGATTCGAACCCGAGATCTCCTGCTTACTAGGCAGACGCGTTGACCACTCCGCCACCGAGGACACAGTGACAAACCCGACTGCAGAGGACTCTTCCCTGCAGGTCTCCCGCCACACCCAAATCTCCATTCGCCACACTTTCGTATACCACAGCCTATTTGTGCTGTAACGCTCGCAGCCACAGTACTATATTCCCGCATCAGGGAGAACAGACCATGAGGTATCGAGACACAATTAACTGTCGTCAGGAGCCCAGCCTCGACTTGTATACAATTATATATTTTTGACGACGTTACAGCATTCAAGGAATGAAATAAATCGCTATTTGCAATCAGTTATGGCTTCACTGTACTAAGTTTAGATGGAATACCAAAGTGTGGCGAATGAAAATTTGTGCCCGGCCGGGATTCGAACTCGGGACGTCCCGCTTACTAGGCAAACGCGTTGACCTCTCCGCCACCGAGGACACAGTGACCAACCCGACTACAGAGGACTCTTCCCTGCACGTCTCTCGCAACACCCAAATCTCTATTCGCCACACTATCTCTTTCCTATACCATTCCGGTCGGGCACAAATTTTCATTCGCCGCACTTTGGTATTCCATCTAAACCTAGTACAGTGAAGCCATAACTGATCGCAAATTGCCGCAGTGGAGTAGCCGAGCGGTCTAAAGCACCTTGCTGTGGAGCGCGCGGTTGCTCGCCGTGGAGGTTCGAGTCCTCCCTGGGGCATGGGTGTGCGTGTTTGTCGGTAGGTTAGTTTACCTAGGTTTAAGTAGCTTGTAAGCTACGGACTGATGACCACGCAGTTTGGTCCGATAGATTTACAGACATTTGAACATTTGATCGCAAATTGCGATTTATTTCATTCATTGAACGCTGTAACGCCGTCAAAAACGTATAAATATCAAATTTCACCCGAGAACATCGAAAGTCTGTTCTGAGGCTGGTCGATATATCGACCACCCACGGCCTCTTAATTTTAATTGCCGTGCGTGAGAGTAGCATCTTCTCCGCCGAGCTGGTCGCTATTCTCAGAGCTCTACAACATCTCAAAGCCTGCCCCAGGGGGTCATTCATCATCTGTACTGACTCCCTGAGTGGCTTACAAGCGATCGACCAGTGTTTCTCTCGGCACCCAATAGTGCGGTCGATCCAGGACACTGTTCACTCCCTGTGCCAATCAGGCCGTTCTGTGGTCTTTGTGTGGACCCCAGGTCATGTTGGCATACCAGGGAATGAACATGTTGACAGATTGGCTAAGCAGGCCACTATGGGACCACCTCTGGCTATTGGTGTCACGGAACAGGATTTTAAACTGGTGTTGCACCGGAGGGTGCGCGAGGCTTGGAGCACCGAGTGGGTTACGGCGACTGTACCGAATAAGCTTCGGGCAGTGAAGCTCTCCACAGCTTTGTGGAAATCTTCACTGCGGCCGACCCGCCGAGAGTCAGTTGTCCTCTGTCGCCTCCGGATTGGACATACGTGGCTCACCCACGGGTATCTTCTTCGGCGTGAGGCTCCACCCGTGTGTCGATGTGGCACTGTATTGACAGTGGCCCATCTTTTGATGGCCTGTCCGCTTTTAGCCGACCTGCGGCACTATTTTACTCTTCCAGACGCACTACCTTTAGTTTTAGGAGACGACGCCTCTATGGCTAACAAAGTTTTAGGTTTTATCCGCGCTGCTGGTTTTTATGACTCTATCTAACGGTGGGTGCTGTGGCCTGACATCTTAGGCCACCACCAATCTAGTTTTTTCCCTTTTCACACCCTTAGGGGTTCTTAATGTATGCAGTATGGCTGGCTCATCCAGTTTTTTCTTTGTGATCAGCCAGCCAAGATACTCCACTAGCCAGTTTCATCCCTGACTTTCTTTTAACAATTCTGTGTGTCTTTGTTTTACGTTATCAGTGGTCTGTCCATCGTCAACCTGTACTTTATGTGCGTGACCAATTTTAGAGCTTTGTTTTACTTTTCATTATTGACAGTGGACTCTCAGTTAGTAACAGAGGACTGATGACCTAGCTGTTTAGTCCCCTCAAAAAAACCAACAACAACAACAACAACTTTCTTCCGCTGAGATCGCCACGCTAGCACGCTCTGTAATGTTAGTTGTTGCAACCCTGCCGTTAGGCGTAGGCAGCCCCCGGTGAGACTGAAGGCTGCTGACTCCGGTAGCCTTGGCCGCAATATAAACAGAGCTACGGTGCAGCCATGATCGCGCAGCCTGGGCTCCGTCGGTACAGCGGTGTGTTGCGCTGAGGGCCAGCCACTCCGCACTCTAGACTCCACCGAAACGCGAGGCAAACAAGTAAAATCCATCGAAAATATACGCGCGGCAGCAAGCTAACCACGCGCGCAGCTCTTCTGTTTTTCATATAAATATGCTCGTGAGTGTCGATTCGCATAAGTAATACCAAAAAATATTTCACCACTCGCAAAAACGACAGCCCGTGTTGTTGTTACCACTAGCCGTTTTCAGAATTCAACACTAGTAATATGAACTGCAAAATGAATCTCTGTTCATGCGACAGGTCTGTAGGTACTGAGTAGTAGTCAGCCATTTTCTGGCCTATAGCATTTACCTCCTCGCCTTCTTCCGTTTCTTCTTCAATCAACACTCCCATTGTATGTCCTTGCAAGCGATCAGTCCACAATACAGCCCATTAGTTCGGCCCATTCCCCTCAGCACCACTCCCCTCGCATTCAGTTGACTTTCGCTGATTGCTCTTTTATCATTGCAATTACTTCTTTGTTTCTGTCCGCAACTTGGAAAGCCGTAATGTTCTCAAGCGTATTTTCGACAGTAATTGGAAATTATCTTGCTTTTTCTGCTTCTTTTTTTCTCTTGTCTCTCGTCCGTTTCATCCTTTTTCACTGGCGAAATTTACGTGCGAAAAAGGTTTTAAATAGGCATTTTCATTGGCAGCCTAAAGGTTTTAAAGTCTTAATCATTTACTTCGCTTTATAATGGTCTAGTGCCTATTTCGGTGAAGACAGTATCTACACGCAGTTTTAGTATTGTTGTTCGACGCTCGGATTTGCGGGAAATGTAATTCCGAGACTCTAAATATCGATACTCCACTGCATCGAGATCAGTCTACTTATTCATTAACTTGCTTTCATTTTTTTTATTTCTTTTTTTTTGGGGGGGGGATAGGAGGAGAATAGAATCCCTTTTTCAACCTCAATAAAATTACTGTCGATATGTCTAAATCTGATCGCCAGCCGTGTCGTCTTCTACGGACTGTTGCATAGGCTTACACACACTCAAGAAGGCTTAGTGCAGGGAGCGGACTTGCAAATGTGGGAAAAAGTAGTGATTGGTGGTGTAACGTAAATTTACTGAAATTTTAAAGTAATTACCCAAGTTTCGGTTCCGGTTTCGGCAGAAACAGGAAGAGGAGCCGAATATTCGGTTACAGATTCGGTTTCGGCCACAAATCATGTTTCGGTCGGAAATGGAATGGAATGGAGGACGATGGTCTTCATCGAGGAAAGCAGTTTCCGACTGCTCACAAGAGATGGTCGTTTATGCGCACAGGCCTTTTGGGAGCGATAAGCTACAACTTTCGTTCGTCTTTTGAGTTTCTGGAGGGAATTCTGACTACCGTTCGCTAAGTGCGATCTTTTGCGATTCTTGATACAGGACATTAAGGTGATGTGTTGTTCCAACAGGATAATGCTCGGCCGTACACTGCGCATGAATCTCAACATGCTCTGGTCAACATTGTAATGGGCTCGGGGAATAAATATTTGTATATATAATACGTTAGTTATGAAATGTTGCTTTGATTATAATGATTGTGGGTGGATTTTTAGTTGGAACTGCTCACATTATTCCCCTGAGTCATCAGTACACCCTACTTTTAAACTATGCACTCAACTCTGATGCAATATCGTCAATAAAGGATTCTCACCCATTAACACACGTTAATTTAGCTTTGAATCAGTGTATTGAAACCCATGAAATAATATTTGGTTGCACTGTAGTAAAACAAAGAGAACAACGGACGTGTTGAAGGTTCACACATCGTCCCAAATCAACAGTACGCAAGCGAGTAATTGACTACCCTGTTCCAGAATAAAGAATAGCTTGTGGTATTAGCACATATTACACGATATGCTAACCCAATAAGTTATTCACGTGCAATGGCAGTCCAACTTCAGTAACAGCAATTGTTGCCAGTTCGACACGTCCGATCGCGACGCGGTTGCCCGATAATCTTGATGTCACGGTTGCGACGAAAGTTTGTATTTTACGATATCAATGTTCCACGTTAGTCAGATCTTCATTTATATCCAATCCATATATAAAACAGTTACCGTCGCGACGCGGTTGATTGTTTCTCTCGACGACACGACAAATGTTAGCGCACACTTTAACAGAAATACACAGAGATACACGATAGCTTAGAGTGGCTCATCAGTAAGAGTCACTGTTCAGTTAGTCGCACCAGCTTCAATAATAACCATTTCGTTCGTGCCACTGCCGTAGATAGCTAGATCTGCCCGCTCTCAGCCACGCACACCGACTGCTGCTCTTTTTAAACTCGACTCCTTGGACGTGGTCGACAATCGATATCCCTCGGACAGTCAAATATGTAGCCTACAGTACGCTTACAACATGAGTTATAATTTGTTTCCAATTGAGCACATGTGGGATATGAAGGGACGAGAGCTAACAAGGGCGGCTCGCCACCCAATAACTCCTGCAAATCTACATCTACATAGATACTCTGCAAATCAGATGTAAGTGCCTGGCAGACTGTTCATCAACCACTTTCATAACCTTTCTCTACCGTTCCATTCTCCAATACCGAGTGGAAAGAAAGAACTGTTGAAGTTTTGTGATTTATATACATTTCTGTTTAATAACTTGACTTTAAATCTCTGACAGCAGAAATGTGTTGTTCTATCATTCTTGTTGTAAACAAATGATTATTTCGTTGCTAAGCACCAGCCTGTGTAAAATTATGTTTCTTAATGTTCTGTTTAAAAATAAATCAATGTTTCTTTTTAATGGTGGAAACCTTGTTATTTGTGATAAAGTTAACAAGAAAACCAAAATCGTTCCATTTTCGACCTGATATCGCTTCTTTTATTGGGTGTCTCCCTATGTCGGTGGGTGCTATCAAAATATTATCACTTTCACAAGTAAAAGTCGGTGATTGAAATTTCCCATATAGATCTCGCCGCAACGAATAACGTCTTTCTTTTTATGATTTCCACCTCAAATCGTGCAACATTTCCGTGACGCTTCCACCCCTGTAACGTGATGAAACGAGCTGCCCTTCTCTGAACCTTCTCATTATCTTCCGTCAGTCCCACCTGCTGAGGGTCCCACAATGGGCAACAGTACTCCAGGAGAGGACGCACAAGTGCGATGTAGGCAGTCTCTTTCGTGGAGCAGTTGCATCTGGGAAGCAATGAAACGTAACCTTTGGTTCGCCTTCACCACAAAATACTCTGTGTCTTCTCTCCAGTCGAAGTTGTTCGTAATTGTAACTCCTAGGTATTTGATAGAATTTACGACCTTAATGTTTGACTGATCTATCGTGTAATTGAAGTTCAGTAGGTTTCTTTTCATGCTCATGTGTGTTACTTCACACTTTTCATTATTTAGTGTTAATTGCCAATTGCCAATTTTCGCATAATTTAGAAATTTTTTTCTAAATCGCTTTGCAGTTGTTTTTGATCCTCTATTGACTTCACTAACCGATAAACGACAGCATCACCCGCGAACAGTCTAATAGAGCTGCTCATATTGTCTCCTAAATCGTTTACAAAAACAAGGAAGAGTAGGGGACCTATAATGCTTCCCTTGGGAACGCCAGCTCTCACTTCTCTTTTACTCGATGACTTACCGTTAATTACAACGAATTGTGTCCTTTTTGATAGGAAATCGCGTATTTAGTCGCACAAACGAGCGATATTCCGTAAGCACGCAATTTCATTAGAAATGAACGGGTCGAGCAGGCATGGAATAATGTATCCCAAGGAAGTATTCGCCATATTTATAATCGCGAACCAGCGCCAGCAATGCCGCTCGTGAATCCAAACCTGATGCCTCATTACCGCTTGAGCTACTGTCCTGTAAATGTAATAATTTTATGTACCCCATATGTACTGTTTCGACAATAAATCTTGAGAGAATGCAGAGCTATATGAATTGTAACGGTGGTTGGTGCAGTGGAGGGCAGTTGACCCTCAACATAAATATATGGAAAAAAAAATGAGAATAACTGTGACAACATGTTTGCGAAACAGTCACACTGGAAGTAGTTACAGTGGTTCCAGGAGAGTTGCCACATGTGTTAAAGACTGAGCACCCCCCCCCCCCCCGAGATTTGGTAAAAGCCGCTACAGTGCGTTTTAGGCGCTTTGCAGTTGCGCAGTAGACGCTGGGTGGCGAGGCAACTTCTTTGTTTCAATAGTGGTAGTTTTAACCGAGTTAGTGTTAATAAACAAGGTAAGTCTCTATATCTTGCATGGAAATCTTTTAGTGTTACGGTTAGTTATTAGATGGTGCTAAACAGTGACATATTTTCAAATATCTGAGTAGCTGTACGAACAGTAACTTCTGTTGGGTGGCTTTTGAGTCTAGTGCGGCCATCTTGGCCGCTACGGTCACAGAGTCATAGGGTGCGGCGTCTATCACTGATCAGGATACATACTGCAATCTTTGATATTTATTGTCTTGATTGTGGCAGGGAAATTAGGAAAAATGTTCAAATGTTTGTATAGTCTGTAGGACTTAACTACGGGGTCATCAGTCCCTAAACTTACAAACTACTTATGAACTACTTACGAACTAGGACGGCACAAATATCCATGCCCGAGGGGGGATTCGAACCCCCGACCTTAGTGGCCATTCAGACCGTGACTGAAGCGCCTCAGTCCCCGCGGCCACCGCGGCCGGCCTGAGGGGAAATTAGGAATAAAAGTTAATGATGGAGAGGATTTCTTTTGAAAAAATCTGATAGGTCTAAGTTTAATCTTTGAAACTAGTTTAAAATTTAATTTGTTCTGATATAACAAAAATAAAGGATTTGTTTGCCAATTCTTCAGTGTTTATTTTTATTCCTCACTTGTTACAATCATAAACAAAAATGTTAACACTTTTGTTTAAAAAATTATAAATTTCAACAAATAACATCATGTGACATGTCAGCCGTAAGGGCGCGGCATCTCACTCTTAGCGTAAGGGATACATGCCGCACTGTAAGATTTTCTGAATGGTTAAATATCATGACGAATGGGTGCATGTAAAATTCTCAAAAAATTATATTTTCAGGAAAACAGGTTTGTTTACTTATAAAAGAAATTACTTTGAATTAAGTGCATTGTGGGTTTTTTTATGAATAATTTTGAAAATGTGCGCAATCTCTCCCAGATTTACCTTACTTCCATAAAAATCTGGGAGTATGCATAAAGTGTCATTTGATATGGAATGTCCACAGAGAATCACTCGTCGGAAAGGATGTGAGATTCACTGAAAGAGGCACTGAGAAGTATAGTCAATAAACAAAGGGTGTATTTTAGAAAAAACTTGTTCCACCAGTACTTGAATACTACTCGTCGGTGTGGGATCCGTACCAAATATTATTGAATGAAGAATTTGAGAAGATACGAAGATGGACATCACGTTTCATTACAGGTTCATTTACTAAGCGCGAAAGGTTCACGGAGATGATCTGTTAACTCCATTATTGAGCACCTTTTCCGAACACTGCTTTGAGCAGGTAAACCTTCAGCCGAAACGCAATGGAAAAATTTTAGACATTATAGCTACAAACTTTTCAAAACGGTTCGCGCCCTTCTTTGGAAGGAGTACTGTCTTGCTGTGTGCGGTCGACAATACCCCAGAGGCACCAGTGATGTGCGCCTAGTTGGTGTGCAGTGTCAGATGATCAGAAGAGGTGAAAGGAAACACCGTGGTATTTGGAATGAGTGCTTTAGGGAAATCGCGGGCCGTGGTGGTGTGGCTGAGCACTCTAAGGCGCCTTGTTGCGGAGCACGCATTAGCCCACCGTCGAAGATTCGAGTCATCCATCGGGCATGTGTGTGTGTGTGTGTGTGTGTGTGTGTGTGTGTGTGTGTGTGTGTGTGTTTCTCCTTACGTTAGATTAAATAGTTTGTAAGCCCAGAGGCTGATAACCAGAGTGGTTAAGTCCCATAGATTTACAGACATTTTAGGAAATCGCGTAAAACGTAAATGAGGTTGGCTGGAGGCTGGTTTGGTCCCCCGTCCTCCCGCATGAGAATCTAGTCTGTTACCAGTGCGCCATCTCGCTAGGTCCGATCTAACGAGAGATATAATGGGAAAAGTGGTGTACTTATTCCTTCCGAGCACTGAAAATGCCTTGTCGTATGTATGTAGGGACCTATCGAACTGGAACAGTAAGACCCTGCAAGCACGGTCGTCAATAAAACTTCAACTCCAATTAATCTCGCTAGTGTTATTCACAGCCCAGACTATTGTTCCAGTTTTGGTAGTGATCACCAATGTTAGTTGTGGTTTGCGCCTAAGACTCACAGAACACACGAAAGTACGGCCGAATACGCGCACTTAGCTTCATCACGTAGCAATGGTAAATAATATTAATCACTTTTAAGGCTTTTGTTGAGTTTAGAGGAAACTTGTGGCGTAAAAAGATGTTTTCCTATGTCATGCCAGATAAAGTCTACTGGAATAGGATCAGCTGTTTACACCACTACGTCAGTACAAAGGAGAACCGTTATTAAATAATCAAATCCTCATACACAAAAATATTACAACGGTAACCGTGCTCTTTCAACACTGCTCCCTTCCGATCAGGTGATTGGCTGTGAACTGGATATTTGCGATATTTTCTAAAGGAAATTGCAAAATACAGAAATATGGTAGGAATATGATTCTTGAATCATTTTAGATGGAAACGTAAGTATGGTAGACGAATTTGTTTTTTTATTTTAAAATGTTCAAATTTTCATAAGGCTTATGGGACTTAACTGCGGGGTCATAACTCCCTAGACTTACAAACTACTTATGAACTAGCTTATACTAAAGACGGTACAAACATCCATGCCCGAGAGGGGATTCGAACCCCGGACGCGGAACGACCTCACGCATCGTAGCATAGCGCCTCAATGCACTCGGCGGTTCCGCCGCGGCTTTTATTTTAGAATACGTAATACGGAAAGAGGGCAATATTAGAAGAAGAAACATATAAGAATCACGAAGAATTAAATTTTTTTATGTCCCACCCTGTCGAGTGGTACAATAATTACTCATTCTATACTCATAGAAACATAACAAGGAGCACTACAAGTAGGTATCTGTGACTAAGGATATCTAATATAGTTTGCATTTTGGTTTGGAAAACTTGATAGGCAAAGGACGACGTTGCAGTTGTTGCATCACCATCTACTTTCCTCCCTTATGCGCTTACCAGTTTCATTTTTCTCTCTGTCGCAACAGACTTTGCAGTATCCAGTTGTACCCACCATATTTGCATATTTTTCAGAAACATGCCGTGCAAATTTCCTTTCAATTTTTGATAATATAGTTGAGTATGAATGGTCTGTACCATCGTCTAAATGAAAAAATACGTACATCAACATTCAAACGTCAAAAATGGAAATTCATAGTGAAGACGGCTTACAGTACAAAACGCTGGAATAAATTATTCATAATACTGTAGTACATAAATACTGCAACCAGATTTTTATAAATCATTTTATTCACCATTACTAGTTTCGGGCCCGAGCCCATCATGAAACGGTTGATTGCAGGTTTACATTGGTGTCCTAAAATAACAAAGTTATGTGAAGCCATAGGTTACAAATTTTATATATTTCTATTTTAAATATAACAAATTTTCCTTGCTTGTATTGTTTACACTTCAGTTACGATTACTTCTATTGCTTATACACTAAACTTACTTCAGAAAAAGATCTTCTTTATACATTATTACAGGAGAGAGATATGTGTATTTGTATAATAACGGTGAAACAAATTTATTTATAAAAATATTGTGGCTGGTTGCAGTATTTATTTACTACAGTATTATTACGAAAACAGCTGCGGTGATCTCTAACAAAAAATGGATAAATTAATAAATTACTCACCATACAGAAAACTGGAAAAGAAAGATAACTGAATCATCCCACCACCCCCCCCCCCCCACTCACACACACACATTTTCGTGTAGAGAGTATGAATCCCTATGTCAGTATCTTCAGTCATTGACCCTGGATCCACATATAAACTATCTACGGTATCAGACTCTCTTAGCTTCGTATGTGCCATTTTTAAGCGCGCACGAATAGACTACAAAATACTTGGTTCTTGCACCACTCTCATTTGCCACTAGGTTACGTTAGTCGGTAAATACTGACCACTGACGAAAGAACTATTAATTACCTTTACATCAAGTGAGGAAACGGATTACGCGAGACAAAAATGAGCCGGCCGCGGTGACCGAGGGGACTTCGGCGCGCCAGTCACGGTCTGCACGGCCACTACGGTCGGGGGTTCGAATCCCCCCTCGGGCATGGATATTTTTACCGTCCTTAGTGTTAGCTAGTTCATAACTACTTTGAATTTTAGGGACTGATGACCCGGTAGTTAAATGTCATAAGCTCTATAAACATTTGAACATTTTGATTTTTGACAAAAATGATTTTCAGGAGGCCGGCAGAAGCGCGCAGTTGGCAACGCGCGGGCGAGCGTGCCCGTGTGGCGTACGGGCGCCGTGCTCAGAGAATTAATTCCCGTCGTGCGGCCACAAACATGTGGGAAATTTTTTTCGCGTGAATCACCCGAGTACAAAGGGCAGTGCTGCCAATGCACTGCCCTTTTATACTTTGTGTACGTGACACTAGCGCCATCTGTGTCTGGTATATCGCTGTCCCACGAATTTTTTCACGTCAGTCAGTAATAATCTTTATGTGAAAAAGAGAGTGACAAAGTACAATCAGTGCAATATTTTTAGCTTTTATAGTAAATAAAACTTTTTGTAACCAAATAAATTTTGCCTCTTATTCTCCTACTACCCAAAAATAATTTTAACATGTGGCTATTGAGTGGAAAGAGCAATAAATAGAAAAAATAACGAAATTATGGAAACTGTCGAGGTATTAGTTAATCCCATCTGTGGCGGCAGTCTATAGCCGTATCCTAAAAATGAGCATAGAGGCACAAATAACTGAACCGGAAGAGCAAAGTGAATTCAGATCTGGTCGCTTCTTTACTGGCGGAGTATTTACACTCAAAAACCTCTTGGAGAAAAGTACAGCAAGAGGCCTTGTCGACCACCTTGCCTTTGTAGACCTGCAAAAAGCTTATGTCACAGTTCCAGCCGGCCGCGGTGGCCGAGGCGACTGAGGCGCTCCAGTCACGGTCAGCACGGCCACTACGGTCGGGGGTTCGAATCCCCCCTCGGGCATGGATATTTGTGCCGTCCTAGTTCGTAAGTAGTTCATAAGTAGTTTGTAAGTTTAGGGACTGATGACCCCATAGTTAAGTCCCATAAAAAAAATAAAAAAAAACAGTTCCACAAAGCAAGTTGTCGAAAGTATGATCAATAATGACGTGTCACCGAGCTCTGTGAAAGCTGTCAGGCAGTTTTACAAAGGCTGTGCGGCAACGGTGAAAATGATAAATCAGCTATCTCAAGAGTTTGAGGTGACAAAGGGACTACGCCAGTGATGCACACACTCACCTACGTTGTTTAAGATCTACCTACAGAAGGCACTTAAATCCTGGAAAAGGGAATGCGGAGGAATCGGTATCCCCATCAACGATGAGATTTAGTTCACTTTATTTTTTACTGACGACCAAGTGTTAGTGGCTAGCTATGAGGAAGATGCTAATTACATGCTCCCCAAATTAAAAGACGAATACGAAAAATTAAATCTTGTCGTCAACGTAGGTAAAACAGAATATCTGAAGGTGGGAGATAATATGGTAAATGACATACAACTCGGTGCTGATATTGTTAAAGGGTGCCGTAACTTCAAGTACTTGGTACTGACATTGTCGTCCAGTGGTAGAAATATGGATGATACAAACAATAAAATTCCCCAAGGTAAGCGAGTCGTAAAACAAGTAAATGGTATTCTCTGGAATAACAACATAACGCGCAAAACAAAACATATCATCTACCATTCAATTATTGAAAGTATCACCACATACGGTGAGAGGGGAACTAACCAAAAGCCAAAAAGAACGCCTATTGGCAGTTGAAATGGATTTCTGGAGACGGATCTGTGGATATTACAGGCTTGATCATGTTAGAAATGACAGGATCAGAGACGAAAGCACCATCCTAGACTGCGTAGAGAGGAAGTGCCTGCTCTGGTATGGTCATTTGCAACGTATGCCAGACACAAGATGGCCAAGAAGAATATGACAAGGGACTTCTCATTAAAGAGGAAGGCCTGACAGACCAGCTAGATGCTGGAAAGATGACGTCAACGAAGCAATGGCAGCAAGAGGTCTTAATGAAGGAGACTGGAACGACCGAAATAGATGGAAATTGGGATGCGAAAGGCGGCGGCAGCCGTACAAACCTCGCTGATATGTGTATTATATTAACACTGGTGTTTCTGATCATCCTTTCCTGACGTTTGAATACGAAAATGTTTGTTATCTCGTGTAAAGAAGCATGGGTCTGACTGATATGCAAAATAATTGTTTTTCTTGTTACCCAAACATGTTTCAGCACTTCCGTGCCATCATCAGTGGCCTTTTATTTATTTACAGCAGTGTAAATCAGCATCTTTTACTACTACCCTAGGTATGAAAATTAAGCCTAAAAGTCGTATATCTTAGTTCTGATTATTACTGAAGTTTTACATTGCATGGTCGCGTAGAACTCGTTTTATGACGACAGATATCGGGGTAGTGTTGTCAACTGCGAACCAAATAATTATATGTGAACATTTTTTGATGATCTAACACGTTATTTCGTGTCTGAAAACGTAATTTAATGTGTAGGGAGCTTTTCGTGCATCAGCTTGTATTGTCTACTACTTACAGTTGGTTTCGGCATTTACTTCATCATATGCATTTATGAGAGCCACACATGAACAATACACATATTCTACACACATTCTGCTGCCTCAATCACTACACTGTAGAAGAAAAAAAACACAGACCGTGTAGGCTTCTTTCAATATGTATTGTTCATGTGTGGCTCACAAAAACGCAGAAGATGGAGTATATTCCAAAAGCATCTACAGGGTGTCCCATTTTAATCTACTCCAGGTGATATCTCTGGAATGGCACAGTTCTGCTGAATTGTCTCTAGTGAAAGTTTTAAGATTGGAAGGTGTTCTTGGAATGGTTACCACTAAATGACCTTTAACCCTGTTATCAAGGTCAAACAAAGGTCAAGTTCATTTTTTTTTTCAAATTGTAACCCTTATTTTTTATCCCATATTCGTACACTACATGAAAAATACGCATAGAAAAAAACAGTCGTTTGTCGTCAAATGGCACTTCATTGTAACTTTCCCAGATCACCGGTATCTCGAGAACGAAGCAAGATCTGGAAACATTTTCAGTGAAAAACTTGTGTGGTTACTGAACTCTGTCCACTAGTGGAATTGTCGTGAACTTCAAATGACCTTGAAATTCCCCAGTGCAGATTAACCTGAAAGTAAATACCGTTGGCATTAGAAGAAAAACCCAATGTGCACCACTTGGAGGGTGCCGAATCAGAGACTAGCATTGTGCTTTTGCCCTCACAGTCGTAGAATGGTGGAGCTATGAGGCTAGTTAATAAGCGACATTGTCGGACAATTTGAAATCATGACTGGGCTACAGAGAAATATTACCTTTGGGGACTGAAAATTTCTCGGTTGTGCTCACTTTGAATGATTCTCGACTGACATAACTGTGATAAATATTTCTCTTTTGAACTTAGAAACCACGTGGAGGTTGCCCGGCGGACTTCGCATATCGTCAGCCCTGGAAAGGGCTGATTAAGATGGTTCTCACTGGAAATTTAGGATCGTAGGTGCTCGATCAACTGACATTTTGTCTAATGTACATTTGCACTCTCTGGCGGAAACTGGTCTCGACATCATTCAATGTCTGATGGGTGATTTCCTGGAACGCCGCCACAACCTTACTCTCATATCTTCTGGCGTCGTCGGGGGAGTGTAGTACACTTTCTGCTTCGCAGCTCCCCATAAAAAGAAGACCAATGGTGTTAAGTCTGGCGATCTTGGCGGGAATTCACTAACTGCACTGTCGGTACCAATCCTTCGATTCGGGTAAATTGGATTAAGGTACCTTCTGACAGGTAAAGTCCGATGTGCAGGGGTGCAGTCATGTTGATACCACATACGTGCTTGTATGTCCAGAGAGATATTTTCTAGTAAAGGAGGCACCAGATTTTGAAGAACCTGAAGATAGCGCACGCCGATCAACGCTTCGCCATAAAATACAAGACCTATCACGTAATCTCCAACTATGCCCACCAAGACATTGCTTGACCAAAGTCTCTGTGTTCGGTGATCTCGTTGCCAGCGAGGATTTGCTTCCGCCCAGTAGTGTGCGTTATGGAGATTCACTCCTCTCATGTTGTCGAGTTTGCCTCGTCTGTAAAGAGAGAGAGAGAGAGAGAGAGAGAGAGAGAGAGAGAGAGAGAGAGAGAGTGTGTCTATGTGTGTGTGTAAAGAAAAAGGGATCACAACGTATTTGCGTATTGGCCCATCGAGGAAATGCCAGGCGTCTCTCAGGAACTCCAGGCTCAATTGCTTGGGAGATATTTAAGCGATATGGGTGGAATTTAAAGTATCTTAAAACACGAGATACCTTTGATCGAGGCACTCGATGCATCCGCTGAATCTGAATCATACAAAAAAGATGGAAGGCACACTTTTCACAACTTCTCAACTGCTATGATCCACAATCTTACTTTACATTTGAAGAACCCGCCATAGTTGAGGTAGAAGTCACCACTCTATCAATAAATGAAATACAGCAAGCAATAAAGAAATTAAAGAATAACAAGGCTTGTGCCGAAGACCATATAAACACTAAGTTATTAAAGAGTGGAGGACCACAACTGGATGAAGAAATACCGTCTTCAATAGAAACAATTCGGAAGACAGAAACCATTCCTGCAGACTGGGAAACCGCAATTGTATGTCCTATATTTAAGAAGAGTGATACCCTCGTGCGTGGCAACTACAGAGGAATTGCTTTATCGGTTGTCATCCACAAAATCCTATCCATCTGTCTATTAAACAGCCATGTTCCACTAACCGAAGAATTCATTGCAGACTACCAATGCGGTTTCCGCAGAAACAGATCCACATTAGATCACTTATTCTCTTTAAGACAAGTAACTGAGAAGGCGTGGGATTTCAGTGTAATTCTCCACGTATTATTCGTAGATTTAAAAAAGGGCTGTGATAGCATACAGAGACAGACACTCCTAAATATAGTGAAGGCATTTGAAATGCCCTGAAAATTAATCCGTTTAGTCAAAATATGTATATACGAAACTGTATGTCGCATAAAGACACTGGTAGATGTAGCATTAATAAGCAGTTCCAAAACAGAATTAATCATAATGATGCAAATTTTTAAAATACTGCCGAGAAAATAGGATTACAAGTTGTGACGAAAAGACATAATACCTGCTCATGCCGGCCGCGGTGGCCGAGGGGACTGAGGCGCTCCAGTCACGGTCTGCACGGCCACTACGGTCGGGGGTTCGAATCCCCCTCGGGCATGGATATTTGTGCCGTCCCTAGTATTACCTAGTTCATAAGTAGTTTGTAAGTTTAGGGACTCATGACCCCGTGGTTAAGTCCCATAGCCGGCCGCGGTGGCCGAGGGGATTGAGGCGCTTCAGTCACGGTCCGCACGGCCACTGCGGTCGGGGGTTCGAATCCCCCCTCGGGCATGGATATTTGTGCCGTCCTAGTTTGTAAGTAGTTCATAAGTAGTTTCTAAGTTTAGGGACTGATGACCCCGTAGTTAAGTCCCATAAGCTTTACAAACATTTGAACATTTAAGTCCCATAAGCTATACAAACATTTGATTTGAACCTGCTCATAAGTAAGAAAAGTAGAAAAGAGGCGCCATTGTAGATGGATTCAGTTTTAAGACTGTTGAGCGCTTCAAGTACTTAGGGAGCCTTTTCAGTAAAAACAATAAAACATATATCGAAATAGAAGCCTGCTTAGCAGCAGCAAACAGACGCTTTTTAATATCCCCAAAATTCCAAGGAAAAATAACTCAGCAGTAGCGTCAAAATCCGGTTATATCAATCAACCATAATACCGGTGACGCTATATGCTTGTGAAACATTAACATTTAGAAAGAAAAATGAAGAAAACCTGTTAACATCCGAAAGAAAAGTACTAAGAAAATTTTTTGGACATGTATACGATGAAAATAACATGGGGTAGAGAATAAGATAAAATGAAGAGTTAAGAGAGTTGTACATACATCGTAACATCGTCGAAGTGCTCAAGAAGAGAAGGCTGAACTGGGCAGGCCATATAGCCAGAACGACAGAAGATAGATTACCCAGAATGGCATTCAGCAGGAAAATAGCTGGATCGAGAGGAAGAGGCAGACCCAGAAGCAGGTGGCGAGATAACATTCGAGAAAACACAGCCGGGATAAACAGCAACATCAACTGGACGCACAGCGCACTCGACAGAGAATTGTGGAAGAGATCGTACAGCAGGCGTGTGGTCGATAAGGCCCTTATCACATGTATAGTTAACTAAGTAAGCCCTAAGTATCACACCTAGGTTATAACTAAAATATGTTAGTTTCCACAGCCGTAAGTAAATGAAAACCCACTGATGATGGCGCAAAGGTTCTGAAACATGTTTGAGTAACATGAAAGAACAGTGTTTTACATATCAGGCGGACTTCATACCCATTAATTTTACTACAAACGCGGAAAAAGACAAGAGCTGCAAAACGTTTACTGTAAGGAGTCCATCTATATGTGTTGGGAAGCTACGAGGATTCGATAGAGCACCTGACAACAAGCAGAACATGTCCCGTACACACATGATTTATTTGCTTTCGTTGCCGTGTTACGTAGCACAGGCCACTTCAGTATGCAGATTGTTCATCGTTAGTTGGAAGACATTCCATTGGATTTAATTCAGCGTAAGAAGTTCATCCATGATAGAACACCGTGCTGCTAGAGTAATTTTACACCAGCGATTCCCAAACGATTGGAGACGGCGTCAGGAACCGCCACCGTGGCCTGCTCATTCTGCCGACCTAAGTCCATTAGATTAACTGGGTCAAAAAATGTTCAAATATATGGGACTTAACTACTGCGGTTATCAGACCCTAGGCTTACAAACCACTTAAGCTAACCTAAGGACAAAACATACACACACACACACACACACACACACACACACACACATGTCCGAGGGAGGACTCGAACCTCCGACGGGATCAACGGCCTTAGAGCACTCGGCCATTCCACCGCATCTTACGGGGTCATTTGAAGACCATTGTGAATACCGGACGTATTCATAATGTGTAATACCTGCGACAACCCATAGAACAAGGGTGTGAGCAGATACGACAGACGCCAAAAATATGGGAACGAGTGAGACAGACGCCTGAGCCATTTTTAGCACCTTGTGTAGGTAACGTGTACGTAATAAATTACCTCCATAGCCGGTCCCAAGCCAGGTTGAGAAAGGAGGAGGCGGAGGAATAACACCTCGTTAAAAAACCTTGGCCGGCCGCGGTGGCTGAGGGGACTGAGGCGCTCCAGTCACGGTCTGCACGACCACTACGGTCGGGGTTCTAATCCCCCCTCGGGCATGGATATTTGTGCCGTCCTAGTTCGTAAGTAGTTCATAAGTAGTTTTTAAGTTTAGGGACTGATGACCCCGTAGTTAAGTCCCATAAACTATACAAACATTTGAACGTTTAAAAAACCTTGGTTCACCTGGCCCGGGTGATAGTACCTCATAAGGGTCCCTTGCCAGGGTACAGTGATGCCCTCAACATCATAGAAGGCGAAGATGGACCTCGGTACTGCGGAGCTGACGGAAGAGGCAGCCTCTTGTCCAAGGCCAAAATGGACAGAGGGCACGACGGTTCCACATGTCGGTGGCGGCACCTCGACAGCGTCTGTTCCACATGTTAGTGGCGGCTAAATAACTAATATTCAAGATTAACAACCTGGTCTTACTTCGGGAATTCAGGGATTACTTTGGATTCCCTAGTCTTTATAATTTGCACCTTCAAGTCGCAAAATGGAAAGTCCGCACAATGGATGCTCTAGCCCAGATGGTTTCCTCACAGTTATGTGATGAGGAAACCATCTTTAGTATTCTGGGGAGTCCCAACATTTGCGGTGAAAAAGACATGGAATATACTGAAAAGCTTTCCAAGTTTCAGTTCAAAAAGAAGTACCACTATGGAACATTAAAGGTAATTTCTCTTCTGAAAACTGGGAAACAAAAGCAATTAGAATTATTTCTGTAGAATAACGGTATTCAAATTATAGCAGTCCAGAAATCACGATTCTTAGATGCGAATGTAGTTGATACATACCATTATATGATTTATAAACGGAAACCAGCAGTGAGAGTAATGGGAAACATGCCGATGTTTGTAACAGCATTTTATGTAAACAAAAAATCGTAGACAGTGTAACAGAATTTAGATCAAATTCAGAAAGAATATCCATGTTAACAATAGAATGCAAGAATAACAGTTACACCCTCATAAACTGTCATTCACCTATAAATGCTGACAACAGAATATGGACAAAGTAAACCAATTCTGGGATCTTTTAGAATCTGAAAGTTCTATCATACCTAAAGAGAACGTTAAAATATTTGGTGGCTTCGATGCACAAATTGGGAGGGAAAAGAAATTTAGGACTACTGTAGGTGAATATCCAGCACAATCAAGAACAAACAGAAATGGTGATAGATTGATCGATATGTGTAAAATGTTCCAATTGAAACTCGTGTCCACACATTTC
Source organism: Locusta migratoria (assembly GCA_026315105.1). Lineage (NCBI taxonomy): Eukaryota > Metazoa > Arthropoda > Insecta > Orthoptera > Acrididae > Locusta > Locusta migratoria. The sequence continues at coordinate 191,684,710 of CM048746.1, read as the reverse complement.
TACAAACTATAAAGAAAAGCCAAAACTTGGAGATATCCAAATCCAAACCTAGGAGAAATTCAAATGGACCACATAGCCATATCTAAAAGGTATATCACGGAAATTATGAATGTTAAAATAGAAAGGGGAAATTCGATTCAGATCATTATCTCTCTAAGATTAAAATAAAATTTCTCCCATCTAAAACAAAAAAGGCGATCAAGAAAGTGATCACTTACAACAGCACTGCAGCTACTTTACAAAAGAAAATACAGACAAATTTAGAGAAGAAATTGAGAGAAGTAAAGAAGGTGATTGGCGTGAACTCCAGATACAAATAGCTCAAGCTGCAAAGAAAACTTAAGGACTGGTCAAGATTAAAAAGAAGACATGGTGGAATGAGGAGTGTGAAGAAGCTCTAATACAAAGAGCTCAAAAATGAAGAAAATTGAGGTTCGTAAAAAGAGGAAGACTTTCAATAATTGAGACAACAAAGAAAATAAACATAAAAAATAATCCCGAAAATCAAAAGAAACTTTGATAATTTTCAGCTTATTGAAACAAAAGAAAATTTCACCAAAATAATACTAGAAATTTTTACCAACTTTTAATACATCACGTATATCAAGAACCAAGTATTTGTTTCAAAGATGAAACTGGCAAAATGGGAATATATAACACAGAAAATTGTGAAATTTTAGCAAAAATTTTTGGAAAGGTGTTAAACTGTCCAGTTCTAAGAGAGAAATTAGAACTTCCAGTGACACCTCAAAATTTAGAGAAAGTTATCTCACCAACAGAGTTGGAAATTCATGAAGTCATCGAAACACTGAAAAGCAATAAAGAAAGTGGAGAAGACTCCATTACAGCAGAATTATTTAAGTGGTCAGAACCAAAAATAATAAAGGACTTACATCTGCTTTTTGAGAACATTTGGAAAACTGAAAAGATTCCAGTTAAATGGAAAACAGCATTAATCCACCCGCTTCATAAAAAGGGAGACAAACAAAATGCCAATAATTACAGAGGAGTATCCCTTCTGCCAGTGGCATAAAAAATATTATCAAAAATTCTCCTTAACAGCGTGGTAGATACTTTAGACAAACAACTGGGAAAATATCAGGGTGGTTTTCCAAAAGGAAGATCCTCTGCACAACAAAATTCTAACTTAAAGTCGATAATCCGCCATAAGACTTAACTAGCAAATCAATAATAGTTTCACTTATTAATTTCAAGGAAGCATTTTATTGTATATACCAAGAGACAGTAAGTAAGGTCATTAGAGGATTTGGTGTTAAATCAAAATTAGCGAATATAAATCGTGAAACGCTAACGGGTACCATATCTAAAGTCAAATTTAATGGTAAAGTCAACAATCCGAAGATCGGTTTGAACACCACAGTGTTTTACTAGGAGACATGGTCTTGTTTGGAGGTGGTATGCCGTTGCCTTCCTCCGACCTACGAACTGACTTACCCAGCTAGTTTTAGGGGACCTACAGTTTAACGTGTGTTCCGAACCACGGTGCTACTCGGTATTTTTCACATGAGCTATACTGCCAGAGGTGAAAGAAGTGGAAAGGGACAGATATAAATCCTAGGACCTGTGCAACCGAGGCGCACGAGTCAAATTTATAGAGGAACTATCTCAGACATTTGAAATAAAAACTGGTGTTAGACAAAGCGATGTTTTATCACCTTTACTGTTTAACTGCGTTCTAGAAAAAACTGTAAGGATCTGGAATTCGGAGCTAAAAAAATCACAAAATTGAACCAATAACTCTGGGACGAAAGACAAGTGGAATTAAACTAAACTGCCTGGCTTTTGCGTGTGATTTTGCAAAACTTTCAGAAAACCTGACAAGCAGTTATTCAAATAAATCATCTGAAAAAAGAAAACAGAATTGGTGTCAAAATTTCAGCTGAAAAAAAATAAAATTCATGACAATAATGCAAAAATGCGCCAAAATTCATAGAAACACAAATAGGTAAAAAAGAGCCAGTAAATAAATTTTAATATCTTGGAGAAACTATACAACAGAATGGACTAGAAAAATCTGCAATAGATGTAAGAATAAACAAAATGGAAAGAGCATATGGTTTGACTAAAAATATTTACAACAATAAATGATATCTAGGACACCAAAATCTAAAACACTACACCACAGTAGTAGAACCAGAATGTTTACATGGATCTGAACGCCTAACGACGAACTATAAGATGGACAAACTAGAGGCACTGGGAAGGATTATTTAAAAATTAATGGGTACAATAAAAACTGCAGGTAGTTGCAGAATAAGAAAGTATTGTGAAGATCTACAAAAATACAGAGAAAATATAAAAAATAAAGTAATGGTCAAACGATTATTAACCTTTTTCGGTCACCTCTACCTAATGTATGAAAATAGACTAACAAAACAAATACTCCTGTATTTGTGGAAGAAGAATTCAACAATATCATGGATTACAGAAGTAAGGAAAGATCTAGAAAGAAACAACGCCAAAGAATCAGAAATAGCAGAAAGAAACCGTTTTATAAATAAATTACTAAATTTGGAAGCCTTTCAAAGCAGAAGAAATAAAAAATGAGGAACAACATGGACAGATGGACAGAAGAAAGGAAGAGAGCTCATGGGGAGAAAATGAGGGAATACTGGAAAAATAGGAAACAACAACCAAGGAAGAAGAGGAGCTGACGTTGTTAGCATGATCCTAGTTGGTCAATCCGATTGTAATTAATAATAATAAATAAAATAAAATAAATTAATTAAAAGAAAAAGAGGATGGGATTATAAATTTTTTCAGCTACTCGCTACCTCGACGTGTGGGTTGATGCACGGAGCAAACGACCGCAGTAAGTCAGTGCTGCTGATGTTTAATCTGTAATTAATATTCCAGACTTTTATTTTGCATTGTCAATATGTCGAGATGTGTACCTCGTTCAGAGAATCGTAGGTAAACAATATAAAATCTGGAAACAACAGTCAGAATTGTGTTTGCAGTCGAAATATTAATTTTGAATTAAAGTTTATGAAAAACATTGATCGTGTTTGCAGGTCTGATAGGTCGCTCCGTTATACGACATTCAGTTCCAAGTTACTTAAACAGCAAAATAAATTTTGAAAGAAGAAGATGAACTTACTTTTTGTTTTTAGTATGATTATTATTTTTTCTAGTAATTACAATTATGGACTTCTGGACCCCGTATTTTATTTACAACTTGTACAAAAGCCACACCGTAGTTATCAGAGATGAAGGGCATGAAAGGGAAGCATTGGTTGGGAAGGGAGTAAGACGGGGTTGTAGCCTTTCTCCAAAGCAAGAAGAAATTTGGATCACAGTTCAGAGCGAAGAAATAAAAACGTTGCATTTTGCTGATGATATTGTAATTCTGTCAGAAACAGCAAAGGATCTGGAAGAGCAGTTGAATGTAATGAACAGTGTTGAAGAGAGCGTATAAAATGAACATTCTCAAGAGCAAAAGAAAGGTAATGTAATGCAGTCTTAGAAAATCAGACGATGCTGAAGGAATTAGATTAGGTAACGAAACAATATAAGTGACAGATAAGTTTCGTTACTTGGGCAGTAAAATAACTTGCGATGGTCGCAGTACAGAAGATATAAAATGGAGAATGGCAATGCTAAGAAAAGCGTTGTTGAAAAAGAGAAATTTTCTAACATCGAATATTAATCTAAGTGTAAGAAAGTCTTTTCTGAAGGCACTTGTGTGGAGTGTTGCCTTGTACGGGAGTGAAACATGGACGATAAGTAACTGAAACAGGAAGAGGATAGAGGCTTTTGAAATGTGGTGCTATAGAAGAATGTTGAAGATTAGGTGTATAGGTCACGTAACTAGTGAAGAGGTACTGAACAGAATTGGGGAGAAAATGAATTTTTCGCATACGTTGACTAAAAGAAAAGAGATCCCTTGGTAGGACACATTCTTAGACATCCAGGAATCGTAAATTTTGTACTGAACGGAAGTCAGTGCGATAAAAATCGCAAAGCGAGACTAAGAGACGCATAAAGTAAGCAGATTCAAATGGATATGGCTTGCCATTCTTATGAGGAGTGAAGAGGCTTGCTCAGGATAGAGTAAGGTGGAGAGCTGCAGTCTCCGGGCTGTAGACCATAATAACAACAAACCTCATAATTATCTACACATTCGTAAGTCTTTTCAATCCCCAAACTAGAACATCCAAAAACCATCTATTTTCTCTAGAGTACTTAATAACATCAAATAATATCATTATATAAATACGCTAACACGAAAATTGTGGTACAGATTACTAATTTATTCGTACAAGAAGGCCAATGAAAGTTACATAACTCGAAAGATTGTTTGTCGTAAATTTCACGAATATAAATATTGTGTATGCATTTAGCCATTAAAAGTGGTAAAAGGAAGTAGAAATTTTCCTATCTACAGCTTGGACCAAGTTGTACATTCTCCAACAATTAGCTCACTTTCTTGTGCCGTTCAAATGCTTCATTTTCGCAGTGATTAAGAGTGGTTAAAGGAAATGGATGTTTTCATATGAATGCCGATATAAATGATGATGCGCCGGGAGAGGCATGTAGCGGTGCAAGGGTGGAACTACGAAGTCGACATGTTGTCAGCTCTGGAATTCTGAATATCGCAGTATCGAAATAACATTATTTCTTGGCGTTGTATAAATATACGAACACCGAAATTGTAGTTCCATTTCAAATATTAGGCTAATGAAAGTTATATAATTTGAAAATGGCATGAGAAGTATATACTTACGTTTTCATATGTTGTTATTGTGTCAGGCATTTTCCTTAACACGTACAAGATACCGTTTCATATCTCCCAGTGCCGGTTAAATTTTACCAAATATCCCAGCGGCCTCCTATGATAATGTTGCAACAGATGCTGAATAGTGAGAATCCTGTGAGTCTTCATTTTATCCAATCGCTTGACAATGCTGATGTTTTCTCATGAAATCTTCACTTTACGAGGGCAATTATTTTTACTGAGCGGACGAGGCTACATACAAAAACCTGTCAACCATAAAGCAAGAACAGCATTATTTGTTTACTTCATGGTCTGTACGATACACTAATCGAGTCATTCTATGTGGTTCGAACAAACGGGCAAAGATTTTCTATCGTGTTGTTGATGTTGCCAACATAATCACGCGAGGCCGCCGACATAATACGTAACATTTTGCCCCCAGTGACCATTGTAGTCTATTATTAAATCACTACTTTGCTTTGAAGTAGGAAATAATATTGAAAGTTCTTTTAATTCTAAACAGCGAGAAATCAAATCAATTACAAATAGTTGACTGGAAATAAACGTTTTTAACCAGATATATTAAAACTTCAAACACACCTCATATAGAACAAAGTACAAGTAAAACTCGTGGGTAGTACGAGCGGTGAAAAGTTGAGTGTGAGGGTAGAGTGTGCCTCGGGAGCCCCTCGGGAGCGCGTCTTCCGGTACGAATTGAGTGTCGCCTGGGACAGAAGTCGGCTTTCGGCTGCTGCTGCCACGCGGTGCCGGGACTGACGAAGCGAGGCGACGTCCACCGGCGCGGCGGGAGCCTCAGGAGGCGGCGTGTTTGCCTTAGCAATAGAGCTGGCGGAGCGGGCGGGAGTAGGGCGGCAACGCGGATCCCGAGACCGCTCCCTGCGGGCCTCACACCGGCAGCCGCCGGCTGCTCCCCAGGCGTCAACGACCACTGTCGTGGCGGCAGGGAGTCTCGGCGGTTCATGGCTGTTGCTGCTCTGCGGATGCGGTTAACTGGCGGGTAAATCGAAGGTGATCACCAGTATTCCGTAGGAGGCGCCAGGCTAATCGGAGGCTGGCCCAAGTCCCCACAATCCCGTAGCAGGCAAATTGAGGAGCTTCTCGGCGGCCATTACGGAACCAAACTTCCGCGCGAACTTTAAATGTGCATAAGACTCTTTTGATTAGTGTGTGTATTCATTGGATATACATCGTGGAAACTATGTCTCATGTTAATAATATATATATAAAAAGTCGAAGTTCTGTGCCTATATTTCACTCTGCAGCCAAACCTACACTTCACAAACGAATAGTGTTTGTACGTGATAGTAGGTATCAGTCTCTGATTGTGCACTATGGTGGTAGAGGATTGATAAAAATAAGGGGGTGGGAGATATGTGAATTGAAAGGTACCGACTTATAAAGCAGAAGCTACTTAACGGAGACGAATGATCTCTCTGTGTTGTTGTAGTACAAAGTTTCCCATTGTACACACTCCCGTGTCGATAGCAATAATGTATTTTCGCACAGGCGCTGCTGTTAGTGGTAATCAGATGTGTGCATGGAAGTTAATCGTATTAACACAACCAAGCCTGTATGATCGCACGTCATTACTACCGAGTTAGTACGCTTGGACAACACCACCTAGAAGACAAGGCCTTACAACTGCCCATGCCTACGTCACACCGAGAGGTGGCGAACACAGTGGCGGCTCGTGAATATAAATTTATGGCATTAACAAACTGAAAAGTCTTAAATCATGTCCAGAATAGCAGACACATGTGTTGCGTGGAATGTTGTCAACAGTCGTGAACTCACGAGAATTAAGGCAACCAATTGTGGGAAGTTTCAAATAGTCAAAGAAATTATAGACAGTGGCGGGTGTTTTCTGTTCTATTAAACAAGCAATGTAGCTAAGCTGTCCAGTCAATAAATCAATAGGCCTAATTCTCTTTTATCATAGCATTCGGAATTCGTGACTTATTTGGGGAAATTAATTACTGCTGTTCCTGCTCTATGGCTGATAAGTTCTCGATGTAACATTATCCGGTCAATAAATCAATAATTCTCGTTTAACTGAGCACTCATACTATCAACTGACTGGCTAACAAAATTCCCGGGAAGAAACTGCTGTTGCCAACATTGGTCGATCCTAAACTACGCATCTGTCGGCTATTCTGGAATCAAACCATGTCAGCTACATAACAGTTATCATTATTAAGTGTTGTGGATACTGCCAACAACAATAATAATAACAATAATAGCCGGCCGCAGTGGATGAGCTGTCTGTGGCGTGTCAGTCACGGTCTGCACGGCCACTGCGGTCGGGGGTTCGAATCCCTCCTTGGGTATGGATATTTGTGCCGTCTTTAGTATAAGCTAGTTCATAAGTAGCTTGTAAGTTTAGGGACTGATGACCCCATAGTTAAGTCCCATAAACTCTACAAACATAGAAATAGAGCTTCAAAGTAGTCAGCTTATATAAAATTTGGACTGAAGACCAGCGATGACTTTTGACACTGTAACAGCAAAGAGGTTATACACAGCGAAACGTGATGCACATTCTTCAGTTGTTTTTCTGCAACAAGCGTACAAATAAAGAAAAATAAGCGCATATCATCATATTGCCTGGGGCAGCGGTTGGTTCCCTCCTGCCGCTGCCACGCAGTGCCGGAACTAACGAAGCAAGGCGACGTCCGCTCTACGGAATGAATGTATGATGATGGCGTCTTCAGTATTCCGGAGCTAAAATATTCCCCATTCCGATCTCCAGGCGGGGACTACTCAGGAGGATGTCGTCATCAAGAAAAACAAAACAGGCATTCTATGGTTCGGAGTGTGGAATGATATAACCCTTAATAGCGTAAATAAGTTAAAAAAAATTGAAAAGAGGAATGGATATGTTAGAGTTAGGTATGGTAGGGGTTAGTGAAGTTCAGTGGCAGGAAGACCAGGATTCTAATCAGGTGAGTACAGGCTTATAAATACAAAATCAGTTGGTGGTAAGGCAAGAGTAGGTCTGATAATGAATAAGAAAAAAGGAATTCTCGTAAGTTACTCTGAACAACACACTGAACGCATTATCGTAGCAAAGATAGACAGAACACCAACACCGAACACAGTGGTGCACGTTTATATGGCAAGTAGCACGGCTGATGATGAGGATATCAAAGAAATGAATGAGGGGATAAAAGAAACCATTCATAACGTTAAGGGAGACGAAAACTTGATTGTGTTGGGGGACTGGAACTCAGTAGTAGGAAAGGGAAGAGAAGTAAATGTAGTAGGTGAATATGGACTGGGAAAAAGGAATTAAAGAGGAGATCGCTTGGTAGAATTTAGCGCAGAGCACAATTTAATCATCACCAACACTTGGTTTAATCATGAATGCTGTATACGTGGAAGAGACCAGAAGACATTGGAAGGTACCAGATTGACTTTATAATGGTAAGGAATAGAATTAGAAACCAGGTTATAAATTGTAAGAGATATCCAGGGGCAGCTATAGACTCAGATCATAACTTGCTGCTTATGAAATGAAGATTAAAACTTAAGAGAATGCAGAAAGGTAGAAAAGTTAGGAGATGGAACCTGGACAGATTGAAGGTACCAGAGGTGGTTGAGAGTTGCAAAGCAGCATTAGGCAAGGATTGGCTGAAATTGGGGAAAGTAATGCAGTAGAAGAAGAATCGGTAGCTCTGAAAGATATGGTAGTTAAGGCCGAAGAGGATCATATAGGCAGAAGTACAAGGGATAATAAGAATCCCTGGATAACACAGTATATACTTAACTTAATTGATGAGAGAAGAAAATATAAAAATTCGGCAAGTGAAGTAGGGAAAAGGGAGTACAAATGTCTGAAAAATGAGTTTCTTAGGAAGTGTAGACAGGCTAAGCAGAAGTGGCTCGAGGACAAATGCAGAAGCTTAGAAGAACATATAACTGGGTGAAAGACAGATACCGCCTACAGGAAAATAAAAGAGATATTTGGAGACAAGAAAAGTGGTTGTATGAATATCAAGGCCTTAGAAGGAAAACCAGTACTATGCAAAGAGGGGAAAGCTGAACTGTGGAAGGTATATATAGAGGGCCTATACAAAGGAAATAAACTTGAAGGCAGTATTCTACAAATGGAAGACGAAATCGAGGAAGATGAGGTAGGAGATCTGATACTGCGAGAAGAATTTGACAGAGTGCTGAAGGATTTGAGTCGAAACAAGGCCCCTGGAGTAGATGATATTCCGTCGGAACTGCTGATATTATTAGGAGAGACAGTCATGAAAAAACTGTTCCACCTGATATGCAAGATGTATGAGAAAGAGGAAATACCCTCCGAATTCAAGAAGAATATTGTAATTCTAATTCCAAAGAAAACAAGTGCAGACAAATGTGAAAATTACAGAACTATCAGTTTAATAGTCATGGTTGCAAGATACTAATACGAATTATTTACAGACGAATGGAAAAAATTTGTGGAATCCGACCTCAGGGAAGACCATTTTGGATTTAGGAGAAATGTAGGAACATGGGAGGCAATACTCACACTACGACATATCTTATAAGATAGGCTAAGGAAAGGTAAACCTACGTTTTTAGCCTTTGTAGATTTGGAGAAAGCTTTTGACAATGTCGATTGGAATACACTCTTTCAAATTCTGAAAGTAGCAGGGATAAAATATAGGGAGAGAAGAGTTATATACAACCTATACAAAACCAGACAGCAGTTATTAGAGTCGAAGGGCAAGAAATGTACTCAGAGGTTGGAAAGGGAGTAAGACAGGGTTGTAGCTTTTCCCCAATGTTGTTCAATCTGAACATTTAGAAATTTGGAGAGGAAATTTAAGTTCAGGGAGAAGAAATAAAAACTTCGCTGTTTGCCGATGACATAGTGATTTTGTCAGTCTGTTAAGGACCTGGGAGAGAAATTTAATGGAATGAACAGTGTCTTGAAAGAAAGATATAAGATGAATATTAACAAGAGTAAAACGAGGGTAATGTAATGGAATGTCAGAAAATCAGACTATGCTGAAGAAACTAGATTAGGTAATGAGACAATAAAAGTAGTAAATGCGTTTTGTTATTTAGGAAGCAAAATAACTTCTGATAGCCGAAGTAGAGAAGATATAAAATGCAGAATAACTATGGAAAGAAAAGCGTTTCTAAAGAAGCGAAACATGTGTTAGGGACACCTTTCTGAAAGCATTTGTCTGGAGTGTAGCATTGGATGGTGTTCAGACAAAAATATGATAGAAGCTTTTGAACTGTGGTGCTACAGACGAATGATAAAAATTAATGGGTAGATCACGTAACTAATGAGGAGGTGCTTAACCGTATCGGGGACAAAAGGAGTTTCTGGCATATCCTGACTAAGAGAAGGGATAGTTGGTAGGACACATTCTGAGACATCAACGAATTGTCAACTTAACATCAGAAGGAAGTGTGTGGGGTAAAAATCGTAGATGGAGACCGAGGGACGAATACAGTAAGCAGATTCAAAAGGATGCGGGTTACCGAAAGTATTCTCAGATAAAGAGACTTGCACAGGACAGGATATCGTGGAGAGCTGCATCAAACCAGTCTGAGGACTGAAGACCACAACAATAACAAGTGCATATTGCAGTTTGAAAATTAAAACGACCAAACAAGTTGCCAAAGCGTAAGATAGAAATTTCGCTTTCTCGATCCGTTTCTAAAAAACAGAATACGACGCTGAAAAGTGAATCTGCAGACGAAAGAAACTTGAAATTTGTAGACGTTGTTTATCTTATACTTCAGGCATCAATGAGTTTTCTATATTCCATTCCTAAGAGAGTGAACCACTACCATGAACCACAGACATTGCCTCGACGATACAGATAGCCGTACCGTAGGTGCAACCACAGCGGAGGGGTATCTGTGGAGAGGCCAGACAAACGTGTGGTTCCTGAAGAGGGGCAGCAGCCTTTTCAGTAGTTACAGGGGCAACATTCTGGATGATTGACTGAGCTGGCCTTGTAGCATCAGCTAATGTGGCTCTGCCACACAGCTACTGCGAACGGCTGAAAGCAAGGGGAAACTACAGCCGTTACCTTTCCCGAGGACATGCAGCCCTACTGTATGAACATATGATGATGGCATCCTCTCGGGTAAAATATTCCGGAGGTAAAATAGTCCTCCATTCGGATCTCCGGGCGGGGACTACTCAGGAGGATGTGATCATCAGGAAAGACACTACTGGCATTCTACGGGTCGGAGAGTGGAATGTTAGATCCCTTAATCGAGTAGGAAAATTAGAAAATTTAAAAATGGAAATGGATAGGTTGAAGTTAGATATAGTGGGGATAAGTGAAGTTCGGTGGCAGGATGAACAGGATTTCTGGTCAGGTGAGTACAGGATTATAAATACAACATCAATTGGGGGTATCACAGGAGTAGGATTGATAATGAATAAGAAAATAGGAATGCGGGTAAACTACTATGACCAGCATAGTGATCGCATTATCATTGTTAAGATAGATATGAAGCCAACACCGACAACAGTAGTACAGGTTTATATGCCAACTAGCTCTGCCGAAGATGAGGAACTCGAAGAAATATATGAGGAGCTAAAGGAAATTATTCAGACAATTAAGGGAGAGGAAAACTTAATTGTTATGGGAGACTGGAATTCGGTAGTAGGACAAGGAAGGGAAGGGAAGATAGTAGGTGAATATGGTCTCGACAAAAGGAATGAAAGAGGAAGCCGACTAGTAGAATTTTGCACAGAACATAATTTAGTTATAACAAACACCTGGTTCAAGAATCACAAAAGAAGGTTGTATACGTGGAAGAGACCAGGAGACACCGAGAGATACCAGATAAATTTTATAATGGTAAGACATAGATTTCAGAACCAGGTTTTACAGTGTAAGACATACCCAGTGGCAGATATAGACTCTGACCATAACTTGTTGGTTATGAACTGTAGGCTGAAACTGAAGAAACTACAAAAAGGTAGGAAAATAAGGAGATGGGACCTGGATAAATTGAAGGAACCTGAGGTTCTTAAGAACATCAGAGGCAGCTTTAGGCAACAATTGACAGAAACAGGGGAAAATAAAACAGTAGAGGAAGAATGGGTAAAATTGAGAGATGAAATAGTGAAGGTAACAGAGGACAAAATAGGTAGGTAGGCAAGACCTACAAAAAATCCTTGAATATCACAGGAGATACTAAATTTAATTGATGAAAGGAGAAAATATAATAATGCAATAAATGAAACAGGCAAAATGAAGTACAGACGACTAAGAAATGAGATTGACAGGAAGGTGGAAAGAGTATATAGAGGGGCTCTAGAAAGGAAATGAACTTCGAGACAATATTGTAGGAAGGGAAGAGGATGTAGATGAAGATGAAATAGAAGATACTGTACTGAGAGAAGAATTTGACAGAGCCCTGAAAGACCTATGTCGAAACAAGGCCCCTGGAGTAGATGATATTCCCTCAGAGCTACTGAAGTCTCTGGGAGAACCAGCCATGACAAACCTGTTTCACCTGGTGTGTAAGATGTATGAGACAGGCGAAATACCCTCAGACTTTAAGAAAAATGTTATAATCCCCATTCCAAAGAAAGCAGGTGCAGACAGGTGTGAAAACTACAGAACTATCAGTTTAATAAGTCATGGTTGCAAAATATTAGCACGAATTATATACAGAAGGATGGAAAAGCTGGTAGAAGCCAACCTCGGGGAAGATCAGTTTGGGTTCAGGAGAAATGTAGGAACACGGGAGGCAATACTCACTTTACGGCTTATCCTAGAAGATAGATTAAGAAAAGGCAAACCTACATTTCTAGCTTTTGTAGATTTGGAGAAGGCTTTTGACAATGTTGATTGGAATAAACTCTTTCAAGTTCTGAAGCAAGCAGGAGTAAAATATAGGGAGCGTAAGGTGATTTACAACTTGTACAAAAACCAGACAGCAGTTGTCAGAGTTGAAGTGCATGAAAGGGATGCATTGGTTGGAAAGGGAGTAAGACAGGGTTGTAGTCTTTTTCCATTGTTATTCAATTTGTACATTGAGCAAGCTATAAAGGAAAGCAAGGAGAAATTTGCAGAAGGAATTAAAGTTCAGGGTGAAGAATTAAAAACATTGCGTTTTGCCGACGACATAGTAATTCTGTCAGATACAGCAAAGGACCCGGAAGAGCAATTGAACGGAATGGACAGTGTGCTGAAAGGTGCATATAAGATGAACATTAAAAAGAGCAAAACTAGGGTAATGGAGTGCAGTCTAAGAAAATCAGGTGATGCTGAAGGAATTAGATTGGGAAACGAAGCAATAAAGGAGGTAGATGAGTTTTGTTACTTGGGCAGTAAAATAACAAATGATGGTCGCAGTCCGGAGGATATAAAATGCAGAATGGCAATGGGTAGAAAAGCGTTCTTGAAAAAGAGAAATTTGTTAACATCGAATATTGATTTAAGCCTAAGGAAGTACTTTCTGAAGGCATTTGTATGGAGTGTTGCCTTGTATGGGAGTTAGACATGGACGATAAACAGTGCGGACAGGAAGAGGATTGAGGCTTTTGAAATATGGTGCTACAGAAGAATGCTGAAGATTAGGTGGGTGTATCGCGTAACTAATGAGGAGGTACTGAAGAGAATTGGGGAGAAAAGAAATTTTTGGCATACCTTGACTAAACGAAGTGATCCCTTGGTGGGACACATTCTTAGACATCGGGGAATCGTAAATTTAGCATTGGAGGGAAGTGTGTGGGGTAAAAATCGAAGAGGAAAGCCAAGAGATGGTTGCCGTTCTTATGTGGAGATGAAGAGGCTTGCTCAGGATAGGGTATTGTGGAGAGATGCATCAAACCAGTCTCCGGACTGAAGACCACAACAACAACAAGAGAGTGAAATAGGGGATAAACGGTTTATTGAAAATACATTGCTATTTGGGCGATTTTGAAGCAAGAAATACAAAACATCGTATTTAGAGTTTTAATTGGAATTTTAAAAATACGTTTTTCGATATTTCTGAAAATTCAACCATTAAGTAGGTGAATAACAGAAAATCTTTTAAGAATGGTACTAAGACTATTATAATGCTAGAAATGCGAAAATTTAGATTTGGAGCCATGGTTAGAATTTAAAAGAAATGTGTTTCGGGATGTTTTGAATTCTGTCATCAATGGTGAAATAGGGGGTGACAAGTTGTATCAAAATACTTGATTAGGAAAGCATTTTCAAAGATAAATCTAGGAAAATTTATATTTAGAAGTAGTAAAAACCTATGCAAACCATCCAGTCTACACATGCAAAGCAGCAGGAATTAAGCTAGTTTAAATATATAATTATAAAACAGCTTCATATTCTTTGAATATCCATCAACTATCGGTTGTGTGTAAATTTATTACACATACGGTGTATAAATCTGCAAACAGCGTTTCTTCTTCCTAACTAAGTACGGCATGTGAACGGAATTTATCGTCAGAAATGATTTTTTGGCACTTTCTCGGTATATTCTAAAAAAGTGAAACTTTTGTACAAACAATTTCGGAAGAGTTTCACAATACTTTACTTCTTTGCTTGAGTGCCTGCTGCATTCTCCAATATTTAGATATTTTACAACGTCAAAAAATTAAACAGGGCTGCCTGGAACAGCTAATGTTAAAAATTGACTGTGAAAATGAAATACGTTCCTCATCACATACATAACCGTAAAATAGCGTCTTACGTTGTAAATACAGCAACCAGCTAATACCAAATTATTTTAAGTATGCCATAACTTTTTCTTAATTAAGTGCATCTAACATTAACATTAGGGTATTTTGCAGACATGTTTCATCTGACCTCGTGACCCCAGTAGTTATTTTACACAGTCATAAAATGAAACTTCTTCAACTCTCTAAGGTAGCTCGTTTTTAAAAGTAACCAGTGTTGTAAAAGCCTGTTATTTATTTCATTCAAAATCCTATATAGTCTTGACTAAAAGAGCCTGTTAAGCATTAATAACTATTTCTGAACACAAGTAGTAAGGCTAGTTGTACTCTATATCTATAAAAAAGCGAAAGTACATTCATTCATTCACTCACTCACTCACTCACTGGCTAAACACGAAATCTCGAAAACTGCTTCACCTATGATGCTGAAATTTGGCAGGAATGTAGTTTACAGATAAAAGACCGCATCTAAGAAAGGCTTTTGCGATAGGTCCTATAGTTCAGGAGATATGATGTCATAAACAATTAGAAACTTCCCCGTCTTGCGGTATGTGATATTGTGACTTTATCAGTCCACTATTTGAGAAGGAGAACACTTAGCAACTTGCAATAAACTTCAAATACAGTTTCAAAACTTTCTCTCGCTGACAACCGTAGTAAAATGGTGAAAGGAAAAAAGTTTCTCGCTTACTACTTTTCCGCTGTTCATGGAGCAAGACTGAGGCAGTCGGAATAACGTTGCAATTTATAATTTCTACACTACATATCGTACCCGCACGAAATTTTACATACAGTATAAACACACACACGCACAGTTGAATGTACCTTCGAAATTGTATCACAGTACGACACGTAGTTCAAGAGATATGGAAACATACAAAGTAAGGTTGATGAAAATTCGCCTAACACGCACCAAGTTTTAAACTATTACTTCCTTAGTACTAATTGTATTCGCAACAGATTTTACAGACATACAGCACGTATACAAATGAATATATACCCGAAAAATTATACAATTGTACACCATCTAACAATAAATATGAGGTAATATATGCTGCGATGAGTAAAAACTTTTCACATCAGGCACTACGTTTTATTACATTTCTTACTTATTGCTAAGACACTCCTGTATTTCAGGCAACGCCGGGTTTTCAGCTAGACCTGACACAAATGGGACGATAGTATTCATTCGTTTTATTCCTTTCTTGAACCGATTTGTGCAGTTAAACGCTGATCAGTTCTTCACCATCATGCTTCATGAGTACTGCAATAGTCAAACAATACAGACGTGACTACCAACTAAGTATACATACAGCAGTAGCTGTATCTCTGACAACACTCGTATTTATCTGACGCTTGCCACAATCATGGCGGCCGGCCGAAGGTTCAAATTATCCCGCGAAGCAGCGCCGTTAGTGAGTCTAATTATTTTTACAAGGTCTTTGGGTTACAGATGTCTTCGTATGTCTTTGTAAAATCGCAAATTTTAATCTTCCTTACCATTTGATTTTTAATCTTCTATGTTATGTATTACTTATATCAGGTGAAGGGCAGTCTAACAATCTGCTGCCAGCCTGCCCGTATGTACTGTAAAATTCAATAAAAAAAGATACTCATCCAAGTCCTCGATCACGAAAAAGGGAAACCAAAACAGTGCCGTGTACTGTGAGACACTCTGTATTCTACACAAGTCCATCAAGAGCAAACGGCCTGGGCTGCTCACGGAGGGAGTAATTCTGCTCCATGATAACAGTGTCCACACGTCTCCAGGGTCACACACAGTGTACTGGCCAAGTTCAAGTGGGAGCAGCTTGAGCATCCGCCCTACAGCCCGGACGTATCACCCTGTGACTTCCATCTATTTGGTCCGCTAAAACGCATCTCAAATGGGAGCGCTTCAACTCTGACGAAGAACTGAAGGACGCAGAAGATGATTGGCTCTTGTCACAGCCACAGGAATCCTGGGAACAGGGAATCCTTCGGCTCGTTAAACACTGGGATAGTTGCGCTCAGGCCTCTGATGATTACTTTGGAATAAAGACTCCAATTACACCCAGGTCGTTTCGTAACTTTTTACTTGAACACCCCTAGAATGTCTAGAGGCGGCTTGGGACAGTGTATCGAACATTTTTTTTTTCAATTACAATAAAAATTATATGTCTGTTCCTGGGTAACTTAAACAGACCTTTACAATCATGTGTTATAAGTTACAAATTTGTTTGGTGTGTTAGTAGTATGTTAATAACAACTCAAAGATTTTAATCCCCGCCTCTTAGCAAGCCTCCTGAAGGGAGGCCAGTACGCATCCCTACGACATGGGCGGGGCCTACTTACTAACGTAACCACTGCTACTTATATTAGTATAGTTAATTGCTACTTTGCAAAATTAGTAATCTACTCTACTATCTACTGGTGGTGCACTGATCTTAGCTGTCCATCTCCTTTGCACCACAAATTCTGGTCTTAAGTTGGGTTTGGAAGGTAGCGAGGCAGCCAACACCAGAGAACTTATTCCAGTGACTTCTCCCTAATACCTTGCTCGCGCAAGGCGGGGAAGTCGTCCAGCTCCTCATTCTTCGCCTCAACTAACCTTCCGGTCATATTCGGTTCCATCCGTGGTGCCGGTCCGAAGTTAGCCGGCCAGACGCCTAGGATGGTGGACGACATTACACCAGCAGATTCACTTAAAACTGGTTCCTTTCGGAATATTTGGAAAAATACAAATCGGGTAAGAAAGTTCCAATAAAAGTCGTTCGCCTCGAATAGAGACATTCACTAACATACAGCTCGACACACCTGCACCAACCGGAGGCGGAACGGGGAGGGTGAGGGCTGACTTTGAAATATTAAATAGGTACCCCTATTTTATTGCAAATTTTCATTCTCCGTAAAAAATATATATGTAACTTTTGTATGAAACATTTTTTTCTTATCATGATAGATGGCGTTGTAATCGCCAAAACTAAAAATGAGTTTAAAATTATTGAAAGACGGTAATATCTTGAAAAAATAGACATCTTACTCTTTCTCTAGGTGTAACACTTCCGGTTTCAACAAAAACCATTGCATAATACTGGAAAAGTCGTCACAGGGGGAACATTCTTATCAGGGAACCGATTAGCATACCTTTTACGTGCTTCTTCAACACATCTGAGAGCCTCAAAGTACGAGTAAATGACATCTGTTCTCTCTGCAGTCGTCAACATAGTGGAACAATGCCGTAGAGATGGGTATTTTTTTTTTCTTTTACTTAATTGCGTTTAAGCCCGAGACTGGAGCAAAATGGCAGTGGTCTCGGAGCCGCTCTACAGTCGATCGTATTACAATAATGCCGAGGAAAATGGCAGTTGATAAGGGTGTCACAAACGGAGACATTAATATACGGATCGGAGACATTTGGTGCACATAATGAGTTTAAAAACGGAGCAAATTACATACAAAGTGAGCATAAAACGGTTGCCACGGTTAAAATACAAAGTAGATAAAAAGCGACGTGTACAGGCCCAATCATTGAAGGACAATGAACCGTATGACCACGGGCTCAGAGCATGATCACAGTCTCTACTTGATTCGATTGTGGAAGGTATCATATGACGGCATTACCAAATATATCAGGAACTATATTTTGGTTTTCCTAATCTGATGTGTATTTGGTCGAGATGTTACCGTTTTTCAGTAATTTTCTACTCATTTTCATTTTTGTCGATTAAAGCGCCATCTGTCATGAAACTAAAAATATGTTTCATACAAAAGTTACATATTTTTTCACGGAGAATCCAATAAAAGATATGATTTCCTATTTAAGATTTCAAAGTTACCCCCCCCCCCCCAAGCCATCCGGGTTGGTTCAGGGGTTTGAGATTCGTTTAGTAGAAAATTGTCTGCAATCAGTCTTTAATATATATTTTGTTTATTCAGTTCTAGATTTCAATCACTGTGTGTTCATTATCAATGCTTAAAACAAACAGTTGGATCAAATAAAACTTTTCCACCCTCATGTTGGAGGTTACGTTCAGTTTTAAAACGTTCAAGTGTTTGTTTTGAGCATTGATAATGATCACACAGTGATCGAAATCTAGATCTGAATAAACAAAATATCCCTCGTCGAGATGAACAACTCTTATTGCAACTTTATTTTTAATTTGATTCATATTTTTCTTTTTAATATTTCCGGAAAACAGTTTTAATTTCCTCAGCCTGCACAAGGAAGTTCCAATTTTTAACTGTAAGGGTCGGCCTTCAGCAAACCACTGTGATTGTCTTTTTGACGCTTACATGTTTCACTGCAGTTGCAGCAGCATCAGTAGATCTTTTATTCCGTTCTATTAAATAGCAGAGAAAAATTTTAGTCTGTACTTGCTTGGTTTACTTTTAAGTTTGTAATTAGAAATATCACACAATATTTTTAAATGTATGTCAGTCATCATCATCATCATCAAATCAGCAATCGAGAACCCTGTAGATCATGCGCCGACCTCACAATGCTCCCCCATAAATGACGATCTTGTGCACTTTGCATCCAGTTGTCACGGATTCCTAGCTGACAAAAGTCTTTTCGTAGTTCATCCTCCCATCGCTTTATGGGTCTTCCAATTGGACGGGTACCATCAGTTCTTCCCATAAGAACGGCTTTTGGCCTTGAGGTGGCTGGTGTCCTATCAATGTGGCCTGCCAGACTTATTCTCTGTGCTTTCAGTTTTTGTACAATGTTGGAGTGCTTCATCAGTTTACACAGTTCTTTGTTCTTTCTCCGTCGCCATGTGTTCTCTTCACGGACTGGCTCAAAGATCTTTCTCATGATTTTTCTTTCAAACATTAAAAATTTCTCTTCATCTTTCTTTGTTATGCTTACGGTTTGTGTTCCACACAACAACACTGGTACTATTACTGCATTTTATGCCTTACGTTTGGTCTTTATTGACAGAATATGTGATTACATTATCTGCCTCGTACTGAAATACGTATTAGACCCATTCACAATGCGTTGGTACACTTTCTGCTTCAAAGCATTTTGTCTGTTGAACCATGTACCCAGGTACTTATAGTTTTCCACTTTAGCGAAGTTCCAAATGCCTACCTGTAATGGGATTTCATTAGGGGCTCCTCCATTACCTCCGTTTTTTCCGCATTAATCCGTACCCCGATCTTACTTGCATTTTGCGCTAGGTCCTTCACAGTTTGATCCATCTTTTCCTCAGACTCTCCTAGCACTGCAATGTCATCTGCATATCCTAATATGTCTGTTCTTCCATTTAGGTTCACCCCTTTGCTTTATCTTTTCATTTTCGAATTACCTTCTCTCGGACCAGACAAAATAGCAGTTGTGAAATAACATCACCTTGTCGCTCACCTGTTCTAATATTGAACTCTTTGGACATCTCCCTCTGGAATTTCACTTTGGCTTTTGTCTCCGCTGTGCACACCTTCACAATATTTATTAACTTCTTTGTTACACCAAACTCTCTCAGGATGTTGTACATACTTAATCTGTGGATGTATGTTCTTTTTTATTATATGTTGTGATATTTCAGTTTTCCTACGTGTTTATCATCTGTAACTATGTGGCACTTAAGTATAAAAGGTTTTTTGTAAGTTCCATACATTTGCGAATGAGAAACCCTGATGTTCAAATGTTCAAATTGTAGAGCTTATGGTACTTAACTACGGGGTCATCAGTTCCTGAACTTACAAACAACTTATGAACTAGCTAATACTAAAGACGACACAAATATCCATGCCCGAGGAGGGATTCGAACCCCCGACCGTAGTGGCCGTGCAGAACGTGACTGGTGCGCCGCAGACCTCTCGGCCACTGCGACTGGCTTGAAACCATGAAGCAAGATGTATTTAAAAAACATAGGCACACTGAAATTCCACAACATTTAATAACAAGTATTAATACATTGTCGGAAAATGGAATTAAAGCACCTGGAAAGATGACGTCACATTTGATCCTATGAATGCAAATGTTTATCAATGTTTATACTATTCTTTTATTCTTTTCGGCGTAATCTTCTTCTTCTGGTTGTTTTGCAGCAGAGCGCCATTCCTCTCTTCTGTCTGCCTTCCTCTTCATTCCCACATACGTGTTACATCCAACATCATTCATGATCTGTTGCATGTATAATATTCTTGGTCGCCCCCGTCGGTTTCTTCCCTCAATAGCTCCTGCTATCGTTCCAGTGATGTTATCGTGTCTTAGGATGTGCCCTATAAGTTTGTCTCGTCTTGTTTGGATGTGCCTGCACAGGGATCTATTTTCCTGTACTCTTCTAATCACCTCTTTGTCACTCTCTCTTTCCAGCTGATTTTCATCATCCTTCTATAACACCACATCTACAGGGCCTCTAGCCGTCTTCTCTCCTCTCTTCCTATTGTCCTGGTTTCGCAACCGTATAGAGTCACACTCCAAACAAAAGCTATCATTATACATTTTCTTATCGCCATATGTCCAAATGTTTGTATAGTCTATGGGACTTAACTACGGGGTCATCAGTCCCTAAACTTACAAACTACTTATGAACTACTTACGAACTAGGACGGCACAAATATCCATGCCCGGGGGGATTCGAACCCCCGACCGTAGTGGCCGTGCAGACCGTGACTGAAGCGCCTTAGTCCCCTCGGCCACTTATCGCCATACTAATGTTCTTACTGGTGAATAAGTTCTTCCTCAGACTGAATGCAATTTCGGCCTGTTGTATTCTGTTCACAATTTCTTCAACCATCCCTTGTGATCTTGCTAGCCAAGTAAGTAAATTACTCCATCACTTCCAGCTTCTCTCTTCCAATTCTTATTTTTAGAGGTTCATATTCTGCTTCTGTACTGCATATCATCACTTTAGTCTTTTTCTTGTTTATTTGATACCATACTGGTTGTAGAGAATCCTTTCCATTGTTCTGAGGACTTCTTCTAGGTCTTCTTTTGCCTACATGACTACAGCAATATCATCTCCATAGCGTAGTTTCACGGACTTGGTCTATAGCTTCCTGGATGTAGTCGTTGAAAATAAGAGGAGAGAGAGCACATCCTTGTCTTACCCCTTTTCTGATATTTGCTTCTTGATCCTGGTGACAGTTCCTAATCACTGCCACCTCATCCTAATGGAGACTGAGTATCACACGGATGTCTTTGTATTTCATTCCACTTTTCCTCAGCACTCTGAACAACTCTTGCCAGATAACATTATCAAATGCCTTTTCCAGGTCTACAAAGGCAATATAAGTTGGTTTATTTTTCTTTAATTGTACCAGAAGCGCTGCTCTTGTTTCCAATACCCTTCTAAATTCAAATTGATCTTCACTTAGCGTATCCTCCTCCTCCTTCTCAATCTTCTCAGTTCTTCTCAGAATTATTTTTATGAGGCGTAATAAGCTGCAGTTGGTAAGATGTTCGAAAGTTTTTCTCCACGAATTGATGTAGCTTAAATCACTGAATCAGTGAGATTCGACAAATTTTACGTTTACTTCAGGATCATACATTGGTGTCTTGATAATTTACTAAGATTTGGAACGCAAAAATGTAATACTCTTTCAGTGTTTCATTAATTAAGTGAAAATATAATTTTTTTAAAAAACATTATTACGGCTTCATTTCTCTCCAAGGCGGGAAGTAGTGGCGCTCCAAGTGTCAGACGGCAAGAACTGGTAAGAACTGTTGTTACAGCAGTAAGTGTCGCAACAGCCTTTGACAGACGTTACCATGGAAATACGGACTGAACACGTCAAGGCCGTGTATAAACATTACATTAATTATGTTAACTTGTATTACATTCGACATATCAACCATTAAAAGGTCGAACAGTAGATAGCGTTTCCAAAGAGTAAATATTCCACAACATTTCGCCTAAAATTCTTCAAATCAATAGATTCTAGTACTATAGCGTTTTTCAAGTTGTCCATGTTTTCAAGTTACCATATCTCCTTATCATGTACAAATGTTTGTAAAGGCTATGGGACTTAACTTCGGGGTCATCAGTCCCTAAACTTACAAACTACTTATGAACTACTTACAAACTAGGACGGCACAAATATCCATGCCCGAGGGGGGATTCGAACCCCCGACAGTAGTGGCCGTGCAGACCGTGACTGGAGCGCCTTAGTCTCCTCCGCCACCGCGGCCGGCTCCTTACCATGTTTCATTGAAATCAGTTCAACGGTTTAGTCATCAAAACAAAACAAACAAGCTCACATTCGCATTATTATTGAATAGGATTAAAATGTGTAGGACTGCAGTCTAGTAGTAAAGTGTATAAAACGATTTCGATACTTGAAAGTAATTTATCTGGGAAATCTCAATTGAAACTTAAGTTCCCTCAGACTTGAATAATCTGAGATGAGGACTTGGAGGAGGATGGAAGGGATAAAATGGGTAGACAAAGTGGGAAATGAGGAGTTAAGAAGAATGTGTGAACAGAGAGAAATTTTAAAGGCAATCAGCAAGAGGAAATGTAATTGGCTTGGGCACTGAATGAGACGATATTGTCTGTTGATGGATGCTATGAATGGAACACTGAATGAAAGAAGAAGTAGACGCAGAAATGTCATACGGTA
This sequence comes from Locusta migratoria, assembly GCA_026315105.1. Lineage (NCBI taxonomy): Eukaryota > Metazoa > Arthropoda > Insecta > Orthoptera > Acrididae > Locusta > Locusta migratoria. The sequence goes on along the minus strand of CM048746.1, from coordinate 191,661,740 downwards.
CACAGTATATGGATAGAAAACAGTTACGTTAAAACAAAGAGGGTAGCGAACTACAGGACTGCAAGGAGAACTGCATATGAAGATCTGCTGTAGGGCAGGACTCTGATGATGATGATGATGATGATTATGATCTCTTATCTGGAAATTCAGTCATGTAAAATAATATGGTGGCTGTCTGCAAAATTATTTATTTACTTTTGAAAGTCAACATTGCATTTTTGACTGTGTGGTCATTATCAGATGTAAATAATTATTCTTTAGCACCTGTCAAAACCTCACATCTCTTTGCATGACATGACACCGTAGTTGGTTTCATAGCACTGTGATAGAGATTACGGCAGACTGTAGCTATTGCACTTTTTAGATTGCAATGTAAATTTACTCCTCACGCTCTGCTTTATTTTACTTGATTTTGAAATGTTTCCATTTTTCATATATGACATAAGCTGGTTTTGTTGCAATGTTTGTTTGCTCGTATACATTTGTTACTGCGTAGTTAACTGTGTACAAACTGCTCGATTAGAACTCAAGAACGACTGAAAGATTTCTTCAGTAGTCATTGGGGCAATATGTACAGGAATGCGACCATTTGTGCTCGTGAACGTAACTTTGATATATACAAGTTTTATTTCAGCAGTTTTTAATAATGTGATGATCCAAAACAGTGGCATAATAAATAACTTGAGCACATTTCAACGACGAAACTGTTGCCTATTTTTATGGAGTGCGATCATCAGAGGATCAATGTTATTATCGGTTGCCAATCTGCTTAGGTACTCGCATTTGTCTTTGGAAAGTCATTCTACATTAATTTGGAAGATACTTAATGTAGGGCCAAAATGTCTTGTTGGCACCTAAGTATCTGGGTGTTACACTTGATAGGTCCCTCACCTATAAGTAACACCTTAAAAATGTTGGCCATAAACTGAAAGCACGAAATAATATTATTAGGAAACTGGCGGGAAGTTCTTGGGGTGCAAATGCATCCACACTGCGAACAGCAGCAACATCGATAGTCTACACCACTGCCGAATACTGTGCTTCGGTCTGGGAGAGAAGCCACCACACCTACAAGGTAGACGTGCAGCTCCACGAAACCATGCGGATAATCACAAGCATATTATAGTATATTCCAACATCGTGGCTCTCCGTCATCGCTAACATAGCTCCACCAAAATGAAGAAGACAAAAAGCATCTTTTAAAGAATGGGAAAAAATAGCAAAAATAATTGAAGGAAAATGTTTACCAATGCAAGATGTAATAAAAAAATTTGCCTAATTACCGTTTGAAATCACGAAAGCCGATATGGAATAACTGCTATATAAGAGGAGAGGTCGCTTCAACCTAAAAGAGAACTGGAAAAAGGAGTGGGAGAATTCAGTCTGTAATCATCACCTCAAAAGTGATCCCTCAAAAGAACTAAAAGGGTTCAACTTCGCAAGAAAAGACTGGACTATGCTCAATCGCATCAGAAGGGCCATACCAGATGTAAGGCCATGCTTTATAATTGGGCACTCACGGACAGCCCAAGCTGTGATTGTGGAGCACCTGAGCAGAAGCTGGACCACATCATAAGAGTGTGTCCAAAAAGAAAATATAGTGGCTCTGCTGAGGACTTTATGGAAGCCACACCTCAGGCTATGAAGTGGATTCAAGATCTGGACATTGATGTGTAGCCAAAAGCTTTTCTCGCATGACATGTCCGAATTCCAAGTGTTCTGTCATATTATATCATTGTCACTCACATGTACTGAAAATGAGCTCTTGTACAATCTTTTGCTGATATTTGTGTATATATTCTTCTTCTTTGAATAATTATCTATATCTATAAATGTGAATGTCTGTTCGATGTACGTTTATCACGTTTGAATCAGAAGACATAAAAAGCTAAAAATTTGTACAGATACTAATGTCTACCCGGGGAAAGCTTTAGGCACGGTTTTATGGCGATCGGATAGCTATTTATCTATATATATTAATGTGAATGTCTGTTCGGTGTACGCTTATCACGCCCGAACGACAAGACGCAGAGACTTAAATATTTGTACAGTTACTAATTTATACCTGAGGGACGATTTAGGCACAGTTTTATAGCGATCTGAAAGATATTTAGTAATTTGAAGAATATAACGCGAAATGCGGAACAGTAATTACTCTTTGAAAATTATATTGACTCTTTGAAAATGGTTTTATTGCTTGCATTGTTGCTTGAAAAATTCTACGTGTGTGTGTGTGTGTGTGTGTGTGTGTGTGTTAATATTTCGCTCTGCAGCGAAAACTACAGAATGCAAACGAATGGTTTGTGTGTAATTGTTGTCCGAAGTCTCCCGTTGTAGACCATAGCAGTTCCATGCCGATAGCTATAAAGGGGTGGAAGATATGGTGATTGAGAGTCGTCAAATTATAAAAAAATTCGGACTGAAGGCCAGCGATGACGTTTGCGACTCTATAGCAAGGAGGTTAATACAGCGAAACGTGATGCCACAGACCATATCTTTGGTCTATGCGTTCTACAATGTCTTAAGCTCTTTCTCTGTAAGGAGAAGCACACGAATAAGGAAATACAAGAATAAATAAATAAAGCAGTAAAAAAAAGAAATTTCTTTTAATACATATCTTAAAAAAATCGATTTGACGTCTCGCGCATTATCTATGATAATCAACCAACAGGCGAGCGGAGCCGCGGGTTTAAGCTAGTACTTGTATATATGCTGCTGTCATATGCCATACGATAAATAAAATAAATCTGAGTATGGCCACTAGTTCAACTGTAACTGGTTGTGAATTAAAAATATTACTTCAACATCAGCGATCTTCCCAGTTAATTTAACAAATCACACCAGATCGCCCCAACAAAATGTGTAATTTAACATTTAATGGTAACCCGTATGTTCAGAAAGTGTTTATTCCATGTGTGGATCAACTCATGCCAGATGAACGACTGAATTTTCAGTACATACCACTTTGATCGCATTGTCACAAGTGCATGAGGTGCTCTTTAAAGATAGGACCAATCACCACAGCTAATGCAATATCCTGCCCACCTCGACCACATGATATTTCTTCCTGTACTTTTTACTTGTGGTCCAAATGCCATCGTTGTAGCTGCTATCTTTCACGCAAGACTGCTACGTTTGTTTCACAGTTCGATAAATCGAGTACAGTGCTGCATCGACGTCAACAATGGCCGTTTCCAGCATTTTCTGTGAAGTTCATCGACGAGGGTCAATCCCGCTTCAATCTAATTGTAAACATTACCAGGGGGAAATTTTGTTTTGCCCATAGTCTACAAGAATGCACAACCACTCATTCCAGCTAGCTTGCCCCTATCTTCGCCCCAACAAATGCAGTTCAACCTGCCGTGATAGAAACCATGGAATACATGTACACCGTACTACATCATTGCGGTTGAAGCGGTCAACTTGTGTTACGCGAAACCTCACCAGTTCCGCGAAAGCCGCCGAGTCTGCTGGTGTCTCTGGCGATCTGTCACTACAAAATTTCCAGCTCTAGGTATTGTTTTTTCCCGTCTATGCACTACAAAAAAGTGCGTAATTTTTATCATCAAACGCATCTGCTTTTGGTCAAATGAAAGATCGGTGGACTTACAATGAAAGATATCCACAATTTATTTTGTTCTGTTTTACATCGAAAACAGTTAAAGAATGTTAAATTTTTACTTACGTTACTTCATACCTAGTTTTTCGATTCACATCAGGAAAAGCCAGCTGGTTTCACGTTTCTTTGTCGTGTCCTCGATCTGAACTGTTGCTTTTGTCCCCCGCCTAAATTTGTTTGCAGAACTATTTATTTTTTATGTTTATCACAAAACAAGTTAGTTCTTCTGCAGTTTCTTTCCATCCTTCTGACTGCGGTTTAGACGTGTTGACATCATCTGTGTGTATGTGTATGTGCAGTTCCATTTCATGGTGTTATTTGGGAATAAACGAAACACGTTTGACGACAGTATAAAAAGGAATCTTCTTCTAACTGCGTAGATGGATAAAATTTGGTAGTTATGAAGCAGCTTCAGATAGTATGGCCACACAAACTAAGAATCCATGTGTATGTTGGCTTAGGTAGTTTCACTACAACTCAATGAACGCTAGAGTAGGGGCAGCAAGAATAACAAACCAACCTTTAGGGGGCCTGAAAAGAAATTAAAAATTGAGGTGTTTGTACTACTCACGCACACAGCTCAAATTCAGCATGGAAAGACATGTCGTGTGCTTACGACGCATCGTCAAATAAATCGCTAGGTTTGTTGAAATGACAAATGTGTAAAACGTAAGTACTGACTCCGGTGCAAAGTGTGTGTTACTGCATGTGACACTACGGCTACAGAAACTACACTGCTCATTCAGTAGTCGTAAGCACAGCTTCAGATATTTGTACCTGGTTGTGGAAACAAGTATTATGTCACTACCAAAAAAATAAAAAATAAATCCAAGACTGTACCTATAACTAATAACTAACTTACCATGACATATAATTGGATCATGTGGCTTACATAATTTTGTTAGAAAGGAAGGAAGGATCAAAGCTTACAAACTCGTCAGGGATGGGAAAGGTAATCTCCCGTGACTTTTCAAAAGAATCATCCTGGAATTTGCCGGGAGTGATTTAGGGAAACCACGAAAATGTAAATCAGGATGTCCGGAGACGGGTTTGAAAAGCCGTCCTCCCAAATTCGAGTCCATTGTGTTACCATTGCGCCACTTCGCTGGATGATTTTATTAGGAGATCGTTAGTATGTTACGTGATTATTAGTTAAATCCTGTTATTATAGGCTGATTTAATTAAGTTATTTGTTAGCACTTTTGTTTCGTAATTTCTATAAGAAAACTGTTTATTAGCACAATCAGTAAAGTATATATATCGACTGAGAGTGGCATCTGGCGTTCATCACCTGGAGCAAATTAAACTTAATGATTGTTAGCCTCATCCCTGAAGCAGTGCTGAACATATGTGTACCTCTTTACCACCGCCCGATCTAATGAAATAGTGTTACATTACCATACCACATTGTATAGGAAAATTTTATATCATACGACAGAAAAGTGCATCAATTTTATCTTGGTAAGATGTTACTTTAACTTAGTATTCTGTCTAGTAGTTAGCTTTTGTTTATGGCCAAATTATTCTCACTGCCTCCTCTTGATTGTAAAGTAAATCCTTCAGCTAATGTTCGTTACATATAAAAAAACTGTAACGATAATTTTATCAGTGCACTCTTTTAAAACAAAAATTTTATACCGTGTTTACGCGTTATGGGATTTTATTGGCGTATATACTGATGTGACTTTACATAGTGGTTCCAACTTATTACGTTTTAAAAATATATTATGAAAAATATAATTTACTGTCGCAAGATCTACTACGTTTCTGTTTTCTGATGTGCAAAATCTTTGTTCGCTTTAGATCTGAACATGGCTGTATGAGGCAAACAGATCATCATAAAATATAAAGAATTATTTTAGATTTAGACGTATAGAATTATTATTGACAATATCGGGATAAAAATAAATATGCTACAACGTGCACTAGCGGTTCACTGAAACTGGACTGCTTTGTACAGTATAATGGCCTTCCCGCCTGCTAATACTCGGAATGGATGGTCACTTCCAGGCCTCATTAGGACACACTCAATGGACGTGAATTAATGCGTTCCATTCGAGCCTGCAATAGACATTCCGTTCGCGGCAGCTAGCAGCTCTTATTTTAAACTTTCTTCTGACAATGCGGCCTGCCACGTTCACTATATCAACTCAACGGCCGAGCTTCGGATTCCGAATGTCGACGCTGCCTGTTTCACAGAAGCAAACACCATCAGTCAACTGATTTACAACGTGCTCTACAGGTTCACAATAGCGTAACAACGGAAGCAGTCGTTTACCACATGCTGTCAAATAAATTCAAGAGAGACTATTATCGTACTATGCGGGAGATAATTTGGCATGCCTACGTGTTCACACCATGTAGTCTCCTGACTATGTGATCTTGGGACGTTCTTACTATTTTAAAGTGTTTGTTTCAAATGTTTGTATAGTCTATGGGACTTAACTACGGGGTCATCAGTCCCTAAACTTACAAACTACTTATGAACTACTTACGAACTAGGACGGCACAAATATCCATGCCCGAGGGGGGATTCGAACCCCCGACCGTAGTGGCCGTGCAGACCGTGACTGGAGCGCCTTAGTCTCCTCGGCCACCGCGGCCGGCTATTTTAAAGTCTTCACAAACATTATCTATTAGAAGTTCGCTTCGTTTTCTCTTTAAAGTGCCTGAAAAGAATGTAAATAATACCGTTTGCAATACATAGTCAATGTGTAGCTCGTCAGACATAAATGGTAAAACAAAAACGAGTGTCTTAAGAAGTACATTTATACTCCGAAATTAATAGGTGAACAAGAAAATTAAAGTACCGATGTTTTGATATTAACAAGTGAATCCGGCAATACTTCGCACTTGCTAATAACAGAAATTCACAAAAAGAACGTCGTCTTTCCTCCAACGATTCCCAATTGAGTACCCGGAGCATTTCTGTGACACCCGCGCGTTGGTCAAACCTTCCTGTAACGAACCTAGCTGCTCGCCTCTGAACTGCTTCTATGTCTTCCTTTAAATTGATCTGCTACGGGTCCCAAAAACTTGAGCAATACTCAAAGACGTTCTTGTACAAGCAGTTTATACGCGGTCTCCTTTACAGGTGGAGTACATCTTCCCAAAATTCTTCCAATCAACCGAAGTCGGATGTCCGCCTTACTCATAACTGACTGATGACCACTGTAGTTTGGTCCCATAGATTTACAAATATTAGATTTTGATTTTGAGACCTCATCACCACGGAGATACAACTTTTTTTTAATTTATTTACTAGCTGAATGACGAAGAAAAAAGTAGGATGCATTTCTCAGTGAAGAACTGGGAATCTCAAGGGGAAGCCTGTTCCTCGAAATCTGTCCTGACACTATGATGGTGATCAAGGGTGATCAAGTAAAAACGAGAGAAGAATAAGTGGAACTCAAGTTGTGAGGGTTCAGTAATAATTACGTATAATAGCTATACGTAGTTATGTTGAATAATTATCATACTTAATTATGTACAGTAATCACCAGCTTAGTTATTGGCGCGGTTTAAGTAGTTCCTCTCTGGTCGGTATGCCGGCTTCCCTGAATGTGATTTTAAGCGGTTTCCCACATCCCACGTGGTGAATACTGGATTGTTACCCAAGTCCATTCTCAATTAGACGATTAGTAAATATTTAGAATACTTCCGGTGACTTTCACGTGTTTAACACTAAACTCATACAATTGCATTACGTACATATGCTTCAGCAGGTAATGCGCTGGCCACAGGAATGGCATTCACCCATTCCTTAACTAACATGCCAAATTCGAAAAATCACTTCGATCTTGTAAATAAGGAAAAGGGCAAAGTAAAAGAAGAATTATACGTAATAACAGTTTTGTGTGGCTCAATAGCTTGGAGCAGCCCTCTGTTGGGCATCACTTCGGCGCGTTGCGTGTTTCTAGCTTAGCCCAGTTATCCAACCCGAAAAAGGTAACCCCTTTTCGTTACTAGCCTCACTTTTAAATATTCGGAGGTGAAGGCTGGTTTAAAACAGAGACTTAAAATCCGTTGTTTGACCGTGACTCCGTTTGGGCTTTGATCTCTCTTGTTTTATTATGATGATTGTCGTTTCACCTATGTTTTCATATACTGGGAAGAAAGATGAAATTTCCTAGGTAGATTTCTTCGCAACGAAATGTGAATTGTTGCAATTATTGCCACACCAACTTCATTATCATTAGGGTTACACTTTTTCCCCTGTATCGTCATCGTACAATACGAGCTGCCCTTCTCTGTGCTGTTTCTGTCTCCTCTTTCAATCTTACGTCATACGACTACCACTCCGCAGCAATGCGCTAAGGTCGTAGGCAGTCTCCTTAGTAATCCTGTTGCATTTTCTAAGTATTCTCCCAATAAAATGCAGTAATTGGTTTACATTTTCCATAAACATACTACATGTTATTTCCAACTTTAGTGAGTTGTAATTACTATAAATAGATATTTACTTGGAGATATGGCATTTAAGTTTGACTGAGTCCTCTTGCACATAAAGTTTAACGGAATCCTCTAGTTGGTGACCTCACACTTTTCATCATTTAGGGTCAATTGCCAATTTTCCTACCATACAGCGTAGTGTAACGAGTTGCACTACACCCCTATGAACCGACATAAGATCGCTAAATATGTTTATTTGGGACTTTTGGTAGCACGATATTTCTTTTTTGATTTTTCTTTACTCTACAGGTAATCTGTCGAGAAATCCACTTGTTGTCACCACCATGGAAGACAGTGCTTCAAGTCATATATATTGCTTTGAAGAACAATTATGATTAAGAAAGACTATGCTATTTTGTTTCAGCTGACATTGTTGTTGTAATAAGAAAAAAAGAGTTAGTCGTAAGTATGCTCTTGTAAAGGAAGGAACAATAAAAAGCTAATGTGTTTAAAAGTCTGTCTTCGTCAGTTAAATTTCATTTAGCAGTAAATGCTTGATTTTTCTCTCTTTCCTTCTCACATTGAAAACAGTCTTCGGACTTAAGAATTGAAATATTACGTGAGAAATTGTTTGACTGCAAGAGGTACAGATTAGCAGGACATCATGGAGCAGTAAAATATGTAATAGGGAAGAATTATTATGATATAAATGGAAATTTCAACTGATAACAACACTAATGAAGAGCCCCATGTAGTGATTGGCAAATAAGCCAAATAGCAAGCAAGGTCATGCATACCTAGACTTGTCTTGTGTGGAACACTACAACAGTTTGTATTGATCTTCGGAGGACTTTAATAGACGATAAATGACAGCATCATCAGCAAACTACAAACAACTACAAGGGCTGCCCATATTTTCTTCTAAATCGTCTTTATAGGTAATAAACAGAAGAAAACCTATAACATTACATCGCGATCGCCATATATATCACTTATATTTACCTTTCCATCAGTTACTACTAACTGTGTGCTCTCTAAGAGAATATCACGAATCCAGTCACATAACTGAGCCAATATTTCAAAATGTTCAAATGTTTGTTAAGCTTATGAGACTTAACTGCGGGATCATCAGTCCCTAAACATACAAAACTACTTGTGGACTAACTTATACTAAAGACAGCACAACATCCATTCCCGATGGGAGATTCGAACCCCGGACGGGGAACGGCCTCGCGCATCGGATAATAGCGCCTCAATGCACTCGGAAAAAAATATATATTTGTAAATCTTATGGGACTCAACTACGGAGTCATCACTCCCCAAACTTACAAACTACTTATGAACTACTTACGAACTAGGACGGCACAAATATCCATGCCCGAGGAGGGATTCGAACCCCCGACCGTAGTGGCCGTGCAGACCGTGACTGAAGCGCCTCAGTCCCCTCGGTCACCGCGGCCGGCTCAATGCACTCGGCCACTCCGCCGCTGCCCAATATTTCATAAGCACGCAATATGATTAAAACCAATTTGTGAGATACTGGAAATCTAGAAATACAGAATAACTTTGAAATTTCTTAGTATAAGTAAACAGCTAGTTGTATCTCACAAGAACGATTTTTTTTTTTTTTTTTTAATCTTTGTTCGCTACTGGTCAATGGACCGTTTCCTTAGGGGTAATTCACAGTGTTTGAACGTAGTACATGTTCCAAAACCCAGCCTTAAATCGACGTCAATTATATATACCTGTAATTTAGCTTCTTGTTGCTACTGCTTTCTTGAATAAATTGGCCGGCCGCGGTGGCCGAGGGGACTGAGGCGCTCCAGTCACGGTCTGCACGGCCACTACGGTCGGGGGTTCGAATCCCCCCTCGGGCATGGTTATTTGTGCCGTCCTTAGTATAAGATAGTTGATAAGTAGTTTGTAAGTTTAGGGACTGATGACTCCGTAGTTAAGTCCCATAAGCTTAACAAACATTTGAACATTTTTTTGAATAAATTGATGTGACCTGTGCAACACTCTAGTGTTTGAGTAAGGATCCTTCTTTCAGCGAGTGGTTATGCTTGATGTCTATTGCGGAGCTATCATCTGCAGCAATCTGCCCATAGTGTCGTAGTTTCTTGGATAGTTATACTAGAAAAGTCATAACTATAACAGTGGTCCCGTCAGGACACTAACTCTGCAGTCATTATTTCGCTTCAAGAGAAGACCTCATTCTCTTCCCAAAGGCCCACTTTAGATTAGAGACACTAAAAGTGGGTCGTTTACGATGGCCTTTGGGCAGTTCGAAAATTAATTGCAAATACCATCTAACTGTTCATCTAAGACGAAAATTTAATAAACGGATTTGTTTCTTTTTTTAGTTGTTGTATCTTTCGGGTTATGTGGTCGTGGTCCACGAAACATATCCGTTCCTGACGTTTCGTCCGGAGCTGCGCCGGACATCTTCAGAGGTACTGGTAGCGGTGAGTCTTGCCGACTGACGAGTCGGGCGTCGGAGAGCGGTATAAATACTGTCCAAAAGGGGGCGTGGTCAAGTGTTCACGTGCGCAGCAGAGATAAGCCTTGTCAAAGATAAAACATAACTTTCGATAGTCGATGGTCAAAGATAAAAACGTAACTACCTACTCTGAAGAGCCACAGTCCATATGTCATTAAGTTTCATTGTTTCTTCCTTTCTATTAAAATTATCACTATGTTTGTATATTTCTATTGCTTCTCTGTGCAGTCGTGGATAATAGTTCGTCGCTGTAGATAAAATTTCTGTTTCGGAAAACTTTACTTCATGATTTCCTGATTGGAAAACATGTTCCGCTACAGCTGATTTCTCAATTCTACCTAGTCGGCAAAGACTTTTGTGTTCTTTCAGTCTTGTATTCACACTTGTATTCAAGGAGTGTTTGCATTTTATTTTAGTAATAAACTAATGAAAAATGGATTAACTAAATTACCAAATAATTAATGTTATGACACTTATCATGTTACAATATCAACAGTCATTTTGTTTTTTTCATACTTTTGCTGCTGTACTGTGTTTTGGTTGTCACCTGAAGAAGCCGATTATGCTTCTTCAAAAGGATATACATTCTTGTTGTAATGGAAACGTGAATAATTTTCTCAACAACAGAGTGACAGGATGGTATAATGTTCGCTAAGTTCTCTGCTGCTGCGACACTGTCGGTTTCTAAATCTTTTGTCGAGATTTGCGAAGCAAGAAGAAGTTTTTCATTCACACGAAAAATGTTTTCCGCCACTTTCAACACATTGTAAACTTCTTTTGATGCATACACTAAATGATCAGTGTCAGTGTAGTTTTTAAGGTCGGTTAACCTCCGAAGTTCTTCACATTCTGAATTTTTTGCATGAAGTGGTCTTTCACATTCCTCTCAAACGACATACCTTCTTTTAATTTGCTGAATAGTTCTCCCAGCTAGATAATACAACGATTGCTTTTCCTCTGGCAGAAAGTCATCCATGTGACTCATGTATGTGGTTTCAATCTGAAGAACATCATTTATACATTCCGTATCATCAGAAGCACGTCTAAATTCCAGGTAATCTGCTAGGAATTCAGCATCTGCTTTCTGGTAATTACCAAACTGAGAAGGGCGAAAATATTGCGAAACCGCTACAAGACGTAAAGTGCTTTTAAATGATAAAGCATCTCGGACAGGATTGCTTGTGCGAACTATACTGAAAAGATTTTCCAGTGAATCTTGTGACAGTCTGCACAGTAAAACGCACAAGAAACCTTTCTCATTTAAAAGATAGTCCTGGACATTAAGTGCAGTGGTGGTTGCCAGATTGATTGCAGACTGTACTGGTTTCCAGGGACCTCTTTTGCCTATTTTTATATTTAAAAAAAAAAAAAAAAAAAAAAAAAAATCTTTCAAGAATTGGACAGCATCATCGTGTTGATCCTCTACTGTATTGCACATAGCAGTTTTTCTACTTCTTGACGTCATTAATTTGTACCAACAAAAGATGGTTTCTATGAAATATGCTGTCGTCACGGCAGAATCTTCAAGTATTTTCTGTTCCTACCAGTCACAATGCCACATTCACGCCAAAGGGCTTGATTTTGACCACCCATATCAGATACAATCACATCGATTGTTTGGCCAATACCTTCACACTTCTTAATGAGGTCCCACAAAAATGACTTGAGAGCCACAGATGAAATAGACTTCCCCGTGAAGTGATAACCAACACCTTGCTTCCATCGTGTAATTAGTCCACCTAGCATGAACACCAGTGCATGTGAAGCATGTGTTTCAAATGCACCATTAGCTCCAGGGTGTTCAATGACGACTTTAGACCAAACATCGTATCGTAGTCCTGGCGTTATGCTCATCTCATCTAGCATAAGGTCTGCATGTTTTTCTTGGGGCTTCAGTGTGTCCATTTTAACTTTCGATGCAGATATCATATCATCTAAAATTCCTGGTTTGAATAACAGTAGTTCCAGATTTCTTTGCAGCGTACGCTCACTTGGCAATGATTGTCCTAATTCCTTGACTGTATTGTAGCAACTGGTTCCACAAACCAAACGTATCTTCAACGCTTTTTTTATAGTTTCTGATGACCATTTAGTTTCTTTCATTGATTTCTTACCCAGTGCTGCTATCTGATCTTCATTCAGAAAATGCTTCATAGAGGCAGACATATTTTCAATCTGCTCATTTGCATTGTACAATTTCTTCTGACATAATTGGAGTTTCCGCTGTAAATTTTCGATTGTAAGGGGTTTTCTATAGGTCCTTGCTAGTTTGTCCCACTACCATCTGAGGAATCCTGGTCGAACACATCATCTACTTCATTCACTAAAAAAAAAAGAGAAAAAAATAGTTTGTGAATTACAGTGTAACATTTTACTGTCTAAAAATGTAAGAAGGGGGAAAATGAACTATTGTTAAGTACTTTTAAAGATTATCTGGGTGAGATCTGTATTTAGATTGCCATCATCATCATTTAAAGTACCATCCAAATAATCTTGCACATTCCTACTTTTCGGTGGTTTTCTTTCCTTCTTTGCAGGACGATGGCTAAAAATTGATGGTAAAGCATTGGGCTTTAGCTTTCTAACATCATCCTTTCGATTATTTTCGAATTGATCGGGTGTAAAGTGTAGCTAAGGAAAAAAAATAGAATTTAATGTAGGCACATAGGAAAACCTTTATTTAGAATTTTTTGTGGCACTCCTTAAGATAATTACTATAATTCAGCTCGATGGAAGAAAGTTATCATTCCGTGATGGGATACAACAGTTTTATGTAGGCCTGGGTGTGGTTTCTTACCTCGCACAGCTTCGCTGATTCACAAGAAAACTGGTTCTGTCTCCCTATTCTATGTAACCATATCCTGCGACGTTCCGCATTTCTTTCCCCTTGTGGGATTTTGAAGAGCTTTTAGCCACGATCTGGCCTTGAACTACAATTCACGGCACAACAGTGCGGCATTATTCCTAAAAAAGTAATAACAGTGAACAACCGTCTCTCAGAGGCAGTGAATCCAAATTTTCCTGTTATAATCTCATAAAATGAAAACAAGTATTTCTCAATACTTCGTTTGCACTGGACACGTATTTCTCAATACTTCGTTTGCACTGACCAAAAAAATAAATAAATAAAAGTTGAAAATAGCGGATTTTGAACCCAACCTCCCCGCCAATACGTTGTTCCGTAATGAATGACTCTAGGCGTTACGCTACAAAAACCGACGGTTCACTGGCGCATTTAAACAATACTAGTGCGGAATGACCAAACTGCTTTGTATGCGCATTATTTTTTTTAAATGTTAGAATTGCACAATTATTCCTTACTTATACAAACGGTAGCTTAAAAATATTATTTGAAACATTAGATATAATAACTAAAATTTTACACAGATACAGAAATAAGAACGATATCACTTAGTCCGACAAAGTAATTTCAATAAAACATTATTGTATGTATCCTCGATTTATACATCACAAAAATAGTTCAGTAAGTTCTTTAGTTAATACGAACCGCTCTTCTACAACACAGAAGCTTCGCATAAGAGAATAAATTTTAAATCAGTACATTTTTTACAGTATACGTACATGCTCAGGTTGGCCCAGGAATGGCTGCCGCATACCACGTGACGTGCAACTGACCAATGGTAATACTCGATTGTCGACAACTCACACATAAAAGGTTGTCACTACTTTCTCTATACAGGGCTTTAGGCTATTATGCGTCGTATTGAAAAAATTTCAAGTGAACTTACGTCTGAAATTTTTTTCGACATACTGACTCTGAAATTTATTAAACACGGAAGAAGTAATAGTTGTTTGTGTGGCTCTATCGGCATTATAATGGTGGTTCGAAGATTGGTTTGAGGTGATATTTCATCAGGGGATGAATATCTTACAAGAAAATACGTTTTTATAAAGAATTAAAAAATATAGGAAATAAGTAAATCCTTTGCGAAAAGTCGAAGAAAAATTTGAATAGAAATGTAAAGATAAAAGCAGTTGAATTATGATAAATATATTATGAGAAATGTCGCAAATATGTACTGAAGAAATTATGAGAAGTAAAGAGAAATCATTCCACTCAACTAGGGAAAATGTTTAAAAAATGCAAGAATAAAGAAGATAAAATGAAAGAGGAAGTCGCTGTAGTGAAGTGATAAGAATATTGTAACAATAATACAGCGGGATAAACGGGGAAACTCTATAAAACTAAACATAAAAAATTTCGAGGGAGAAAATAAAGATGCCAATATAAAATATTTCGCATAGTAAAAAAAGTTAACTAACCACAAATAAAACTGTTGTGAAAAATAAAATAAAAATTATTAAACTATAAAAATAAAAATAACACTGGCCTGTCTTATGGTCCAGTTCAGCAAATATTTCGTTATAAAAAAATAATGAAAATTTGTTTAATACAAGATTAAATACTTAACAATGTTATATATCGTATTATTTTTCTTTTTGTGTTATTAAATAATATACAAATTTTTATTTTTATACATTTAATTTTATATCATTTTTGCTATTATTATCCGGAATACCTGAAAAAATTATATCACTACAGGAAAACAAGGTGGGCTGTAAAAGAGGACAGTGTATCATTTTGCAGATAGAATATATTAGAGGTAAGGGTAGGAAAACAGTTCTTTTTTTTATAGTAATAAACAAAGTACTGGCGGCCGTGGTGGCCGAGGGGACTGAGGCGCTCCAGTCACGGTCTGCACGGCCACTACGGTCGAGGGTTAGATTCCCCCCTCGGGCGTGGATATTTGCGCCGTCCTTAGTATTAGTTAGTTCATAAGTAGTTTGTAAGTTTAGGGACTGATGACCCCGTAGTTAAGTCCCATAAGCTATACAAACATTTGAACATTTTTTGAAACAAAGTACTACTGCGTGGGACTGTCGTTCAAGTTCTGTCGAAACTGACTGAATCGTTGCGCTTCTCTTCTCCCTCCCCCCCCCCCCCCCCGCCCTCCCCCCCCTCTCTCTCTCTCTCTCTCTCTCTCTCTCTCTCTCTCTCTCTCTCTCTCTCTCTCTCTCCAGTGTTTCCTCTTCTCACCGAGCAGCGAGCACAGACTGTTAGAGATAATGCGAAATCGATTCCGGGTCAGAGATTTCGCCGTCCCGGAGGAAAAAGGCGCGGCCCGACCGCTTCGGTTTTTGTTTATTCCCATTATGCGTAATCTGTGGAGTGATTTATTCCCAACAAATCGGGCCCCATCGGCGTTAATTCCGTTTCGCGCGGCGCGGCGAGGCGAGGCTCATTTGAATGCGAATGGATGCCAGCGGCAGCTGCCGCGCCAACACGGCTGCGGTGAGAGGGTAGAGGCGCGAGGTAGCGCGGGCCTGCGGAACTGCCAGGGGCACATACACAGCCTTTATTTTGATTACAAACCACACCCAGTGGTGGATTCACACATTTGCCGCCAGTAAGTTATTCAAATTTTGCCGCCCCTGCAATTAGTTACCCCAATTCAAAATCATATTAATTACAATTTCTTAATCAATAAAATAACAACTTATCTTTTTAGCCTATTGTCATAATGACACCACCTTTTCCCTTTAATTAGTATTATTCTGAACAAGATTTTGACGTACTGTGAGCACTTCTTTTTTTTTATCGTAGGCGACGGTAATATGATGTACAAGGCTTTCGTCGTCGTCGATGTATTGGGTTACTAGGCTCTCAAAATTTTAGTTGCGTCGTTCATCAGGAATTTAGGTTTGCCGGCCGCGGTGGCCGAGGGGACTGAAGCGCTCCAATCACGGTCTGCACGGCCACTACAGTCGGGGGTTCGAAGCCCCCCTCGGGCATGGATATTTGTGCCGTCCTTAGTATTAGCTAGTTCATAAGTAGTTTGTAAGTTTAGGGACTGATGACCCCGTAGTTAAGTCCCATAAACTATACAAACAGTTGAACATTTGAATTTAGGTTGGTAAGCCTGTCAATTCTTAGTATATTCAATTACGGCTTTTTGTTTTTAACGTAAGTACAAACTGAACCATATAATACAAAAAAACCCTAATAAAGTTTTTAGATAACCTTTAGAATGTTTGAGCATAACAATTCTGTCTCTCAGGGCTTTTAGTTAAATTTCAAAGTCTTTGTTAACTTTTATCTTATTTGTACCAGTAGTTCATTATACAGAAGTACGTCACATAAGAAGTTAATTACTAATTCTTTCGTGAGAAATAGTCTTTGCTAATTGGCCTTAACCTTGATTTTTTTGCTTTTTCTAAATAATTGTTTTTAGGTTGCACAGTGATAGAGTGCCAGACTACAAATCCAAAGGTCGCGGGTTCGATCCCCGCTAGGTCCTAGGATTTTTATCTGTCACTTTCCACTTCTTTCACCTCTGGCAGTATTGCTCATGTGAAAAATACTGAGTAGCTCCGTGGTTCGGAACCCACGTTAAACTGAAGGTCCCCCTATAACTGGCTGGGTAAGTCAGTTCGAAGGTGGGAGGAAGGCAACAGCATACCACCTCCAAACAGGACCATGCTTAGTAAAGCACTGTGGTGTTCAAATCAATCTTCTGATTCTTGACTGCTTGAACTTTTCTTTTTATCCTCCATATTCCTATATCAAACATAGTCAAGGATGTTATTTATAAATAATTTTCAAATATCATCGATTTGATGAAAGGGTACTATCTACGTTAGAAACTTTTTTAAAACACAATTCCTGTTATATTTTTCATTTTAAAAGCACACAGTTACAACATACACCGAAGAAAGTCACACGTTAGTTGAGACACAATTCTCAAAATATATTTCTTCACATTGATACTTCATTAAATCTCTGGTACAATCAAAGTTCAGAATATTCTCCCAAAGCCAAATTAAAGTTCCTTAATACACTCTATCCTTTATCAATGAAATTAATTGTCAGTTTTTTCTTTTAAAGACCCCTTGAATATTAACTATCTCGACGGGAGGCAGAATTTTTTTACGTTCCATAGCCCAATCCCGAATTAAAGTCCATAGTTAATGTAACTACGCAATCGCGTAATCATTCTATCATTCCTTAACTATGTAAGTCTTTAATTTCTGTAGGAATAATTTAAAAGCGAATTAAAAAGTTCACAAATATTTCCGTATATGATTCCAGACTATTTTGCAAGACAATTACGCGAGACGCTTACAGAGACATCGTTACACACCGTAAAACAATGACTGAGAGAGCGAGCAATGCTACTGCGGTTACTATTTATACTATATTTACGACAAATGATAACTGTGATTGCAGTGTTTTGACCCGGTTACTCTATGACTTCAACTATTCTGACTTCACAAAGATATAACAGATTTCTTTAAAATTTTGAAAAAAATTCGTAAATTTTGCCTCTTACAAAAATTAATAAAAATTAAAATGTACTGAAATTGATATTCCAATGCGATGACTGCGATGTAGTGTTACAGATAGCACAAGAAATATTCTCTGTTTCTATTTCCAATAATAATTTCAGTTATATATTTACTAACAAGGGGTTCAGTTTCACTAATTTGAGTGCCGGATATTGATAGTGGCTCCACCGCCCCTTCCCCCGCTTGGCGTCCAAAGAGAGAATTTGTAATTTGGCGCACCTCTGCAAGTGGCCGCGGGGTAAAGTGCTCCGGTTTTCCACCCCCTCCCACCCCCCGTTTAGATATATTTTTGTTTTTCGTTAAAAGCTCTGCAGAAGTTTTACCTCGGCTTGTTTGCGATTGCTTCAACTCGAGATGCGGTGTCGGCCTACCATGCTTCTTTATTTCACACTTTTGTTCCAAGCTTAAAGCTGAGTAATCTATATCTATATATAAAAGGCTTGTGTGTGTACGTGCTGACAGACTTTTCTCCATGACCACATACTGCCACCCATTCGTGGTTGTGGTGGTAGATAGCCCTTGGTCTAATGATGTTAGTAAGGAAGTTTGGTCGCGGTGCGTGGCAGTGGGTGAGTGTGACGAGCAAAAATTCGCAAAATATGCAATAAAACGATTTCGCAGTGTCCGCCATGTTTAAATTTGGCAAACGAGTTTCCATCGGTTATTACGTGACAAAGAATTGCTTGCTTACCTCTTGATTTTGAATTTAATTCCATATTCGATGTTGTAGGCTGATATGGGAACGGAATCGAAACATATTTTCTTCTCTTTTTCTTTAAATGCTTCTTAGCAGCGATGTTTGAATTTGGCAAGAAACTAAATATGAATATCTATGGCTGGCATGCTAAGAAAAGTGAAGTTCAACATCCAGAGAGTATAGAGATCAATGCCGCGACACTATCTGATGTGAAAGATGTTATCGTTTGACAGCTGAGTCAAGAAAAGCTATGCGACGTAGTCCTACTCATATCCCGGCGGCCTCCTGTGATAATGTTGGCAACAGATGTTGAATAACGAGAATCATGTGACATCGTCATAAGCCAATCGAGTGACACGCAAATATTTTGTCGTGAAATCAAGCATACAGCAAGAACAGCAGTATTTATCTACACTCCATGTGGTTAGGTCATCTTTGCAACGATTTTATATCGTGCTATTGATGTTGCCATCATAAAAACACGAGGCCGCCAGGATAGGAAGTAAAATTTTACCGAATCAGATGGGTCCGTTGTTGTCACATCTCATTATGACCAGCACTTTCAAGCGAAACTCTTTTGTGTAGAGTCTCATGATTCACACAGTCTTACAATTCATTCCAAATTCCTATTCAAGAAGATATTTGTGAAAACTGTTACAAATCAATATTCCCACTTATCCAATATCGTTTTCAGAAATGTAATTTGCCAGCTGCTTTCGGCGCTGCTGTTGCAATGTTTTCCTCAATTCTTTACCGACGATCGACAGAGACAAAGTTGAAAATGCAGATAGGCTAACAAATGAATAATAGAGCACTACACTACAGTCACAGTCATACTTCGATTAGTTGGTTGAGTGATTTAATTATTACTATTTCTCATCTCAACGATAGAAGTGTTTTCAGAAGTTTACTTCAAACAGAGAATTACACACCGCAACGTTAACTTTATGAACACAACATAACATTGGATTTATATCGTTCCGGAGTACGGACTTAATTTCACTTTTTGTATGAAAAACGTTATGAACATTCATTGTTTTTGACAATTACTTCTACTTAAATTTAACATCTTAGTTAGGAGAACTGAGTTTATTGACAGAACGATCCAACAAGGATTCTGTTTTTGCTGACCTAGGTCCGAAACCCTAAAAACCATGATCTACACAGGCCCTTCTTTAACAACCGTTGCGAAGCACGGGCATATAAGCTAGTTTGTTTCTAAAAGATACTGAATATTGTTTCTTTTTCTTTGATAATAAACACCAAGAACATATGAATATTCACATGAACACTAAAACACAGCAACTAACTGATTGTGACTGTTAAGTGACTGTAACAAAATGAACGTTACGATGAAGAGACCAAGCTACCTTCGGGCCACGTGACACTGTAAGCAGCACCCCCTTCTAACCTTACGCATGCGCAAAGGCTGCTAACTCCCACATCTTTTCAAACAGTTAAATATTTGTTACAACGAAGAGTATTATCGTCATTTACTCTTAAAATCGCGACACATTTGCTAAAACGTCCTACGACATGTGGCAAGTAACAATACAAAAGTCATCGTTGTTCCTGTATTTGTTAAAAAGAAGGTCTCGAATCCACTACCTTCGACGGCGCAACGCGATACCGCTAGCTACACGACTATTCTTGATAGGAGGACAGTTGTGACTTCATTATTATTCATGATCAGATCTTCCCAGGCCTTTTACAGTTGTTGCATCCTTAATTTACAGCTATAAAATATTTTATGAAATATTACATTTTTTCATGAATCTTCAATGTGCCGAAAATAAATATGAAAGGCGAATGTTGCCGTAATGAAGCGGCGGATTAGCCATGCATACCGGTGCACCATGCTGCGATGAGCATGGTCGTTCTAGTCCCCCCTCGGGCATGGGTGTTTGTGTTGTCCTTAGGTTAGTTTACCTTAGTTTAAGTAGTTTGTAAGATACAGACTAATAACCCAGCAACTGAGTCCAATAGATTTGCAAACTTTATTTATTTATTTATTTTATTTATTTATTTTTTGCCATAATGGCAAGGTGCGAGGTGCACAGTAGCTGCATTGTCTATGCTTCGGGACCATTCGTGCGTAACCGACAGTGTTCGAGTTGCACAAGCTGGTGTCTTCCACATCGCTGGCAACGGATTGTACACAATGCTGGTAATTACTTTGAAGGACAGTAACAGGACATGTAACGCTTTTGTATCGGTTGTGAATAAACAGTTGTCAATACTTATGTTCCAACCCTCGTACCGAGTGAGGTGGCGCAGTGCTAAGATACTGGACTCATATTCGGAAGGACGGTGGCTTAAATCCACCTATAGCCATCCAGATTCAAATTTCCGTGATTTCCCTAAATCACCCCAGGCAAATGCCGGGATGGTCCCTTTCGAAGGGCACAACCGATTTCCTTTCCCCGTCCTTACCCAAACATCTGAGCGTGAGCTCCGTATCTAATGACCACGCTGTCGACGGGACGTTAAACTCTAAGATCCCGTCCTTCTTTCAACCCTCGTATTGTAATTTATTATGATTAGTTACCTACTATTAGTTTGTAAGATCAGGCAATGTTTTGTTATTAAATTATCCCTTCAGTGCACAAAACACTGAAAAATTACATCACACAGCCAGAAAAATGAGTCAGAGAAATATTGATGCGTTTTGTTTATAACTTCACGGTTGCGCCTGTGTTACCATACATCTGCCCGTAGACGCGACGTGATACCTTACACATTACTAAGGTTAATGTTGCAAGCAGCAGACGCTACCTCCCCTCATCACTCATCTCCTTTCGAAAGCTTTAATGCGGGGTTAAGGCCGCTCGCAGTTATTCTGGCGAGATAGTATAAGAAATCTCCACGTTGGTTATGGTTACAGTGACCTCTGTTCGCTTCGTCACATGCAACGTCCACACCGCACTCGTGCAGGCAGTTCGGTTAGACACTTTTAGCAAACGTTCATGTCACACGTTCTTGCGCCGCAGCCAAATGCGATTACGCAAACTGGAAAAGCGTCTATCTAGTAGTTTTACATATTACGTGTTGAATAACTTGAGTAGACCTAAGAAAAATAAAAATAAAAAAGGTCCCGATTTTGCCGCCCCCAAAATCGGCCGCCTTCGTCTCCAGCCTGCTCAGCCCTCAGCGAACTTGTAAATACGAAACTGACTATATATGTTTACACGCATCCACTGTCTACCACAGTGAACACAAATTTGAAAGATGAAGCGTGTCCACTCAGAAATATTAGTACATCCCACTACTGTTAGGAACGTGACTATAAGAAAAGTGACGAGGTTACGCTCACAAAATCACTACATTTATTCAGAACTATGTATACGCCCATGATTTGCAAAGGATGCTAAAGAAGGGCCTCTGCAACCCGTCGATTTTATGAGTTCCGAACCTCAATCAGCAAAAATTGATTCCTTATTGGATAGTTTTGTCAATAAATTCAGTTGTCCTAACCAAAAGACCATACAGTCCTAAGTCCTGTAGCCGCTCTTGTGTATTGCAATTTTTTTTTTCTTCGTTGTTATTGCATTCCCTGCGTGGGGTGGGCTGGCAGCATCTGAGGCGCTTTTCAGCCTACAGAAAGTACACATTTAACACAGAAAATAACAAAATACAAATGAAGTAGAAAAAAGAGACAATACATATAACATGGCGACAGAATGGAAGATGAACATCGTTTAAATAGAGTGACAGGTGTGCAGTATTACATAAAATCACAAGGCGACGATACCGGAGAAGCACGAAACTTGCGAGGGTGAAGGTCGGGGTGAGAGTTTAAAATAGAGAAAGTTTAATTTTTTTTAAACTCACAACCACCAGCTGCGAACCAATTTCCTAAACATGCTAAAACACTGGAACTGTGATTGCGATTGACTCGTTTTCTAGGGGATGATATCACACGTTCGCAGCTTTCCTTCCCTGCATATGATTAACAAAACAAATTCTTAAGAAAATCAAGTTCATGAGAGAAAAGGGTGTACTAACTACTATTTTTGAAAACACGTGAAAGTTCACTTTATGTTGTTTATTTCACAATATTTGAACCCTGCGGCTGATACGTCTGTACGTCGACACATGTACCAAATAAAGTTATGGCTCGTGAGCCCCCAGACAAAATGAATATTTGTCACGAATTGTTTTCACACCACGTGGCTGTCTCAAACACCGTTTATGTTCATGCCTATGCGACGACACGTGTTACATTAACAAATCACAGTCACTTTAATTCAATGCGATGCACACCTTGTTCCACCGGCTAAATATTCATAAACACACAGTAGCACTCGATTTAACTTGGTGCAGTCTACGACGAGCAACCACACGTGGCGATTGCCACACACAAAACTCAAGTCACCACCTCGAGATCCACATGCCGACTGATGCAGAGCGACGCCGCCCGGCCAGCTCACCACGTGCTCTGGAGTCCTCACTTCCTGCCCTCGCGCGTGCGCGCGAACCAAAAGCTCAACTGCCGGGGTTTTTTCCCCTATGTCATCAAGTTCCGCATGTGAACTGTTCTAACCGATTTGCCAACGTACAGCGCTCAGCCAATACATTTCTAAAACTTTACTTAAAATTAAAATAATTACACTACACATTAAACAAATATTTTCTTACGTTTTTATATTAGTATAAACATCCTTTGTACTGTTTATCATAATCGTGCAATTTCTTATACCACAGATAAGTGATTTAACTGAATATTTCAAGGTAAATTACACAAGATTAATTGAAAATAAAATGAGAAATAGTTAATATATTATTTTTATAAACAAACATTGCCATGCTAGTTGTGTAACTGTCTTGTATTTATTGGTAATTTATTACTTTTCATTGTCAATTAAACATATTACGTCAGATGTGACTATATCAGCTAATGTATAGTTTATTTGTCAACAGGCTATTTTGTAATGAGGGCCTTAAAGGTTCCTAACTGCATCGTATTACTTCAAATGCCAGTAGTATTACAATATTTGTGCATTGCACTGTGCCTGGCACTCGCCATTGTCCCTCTCTCCCCTCACCGGAAACGAACTGTAAAATCCTAAGCTGGAACAAGCTACCAACGTCGGCCTCTTCGCTGGCCTCCCGTCAGCTACAAGCACACAGCAAATCTCAACGTGGAGAAATTCTACCTTTGGCCTAACTATAAATGTTGTCACCCAACTGCGTACATACATTGCTACCATAATTAATAAGATTAAAATTGTGTAACATTTAGTGCATTGGCATGGTCAATGTTTGCAGTGAACTTCATACTGTTTAATTATCAAATGCTATTAATTACCAGTATTTCTATTGGGCTGTAATCTCACAAACTGAAGCACTGAGTCACACGGACAGATAAAAAAACACAAGCATCGTCTGCGGGATGGCCGTTCGCATTTGCATTAAAAAAACATTGATAATTTACACTTCAACGGAGACTCAGACGGTGCACACAGCTAATGATGAATGTGACGGGTGTAGATGGGGAGGGAGAAAAAGGGTGAACGGAGAGGGGGAGGGAGGGATCGGAGGAGGGGCGACAGTGGAGACAGGGTGAGGGCGGGTCACAGGGCCAGGAAGAAGCTGTTAGGAGCGGGTGGTGGGATTCCTGAGAGACTGGCAGGAGGAAGGGTGGGAGCGAAGAAGGAGAGGAGTGGGGCTCTCTTGGTGGGATCAAGGAACGAGGGGGGGGGAAGGAGGAGAAGGGATACGATCATAGCTGGTACGAGGAATAGATGTCTGTGCAGAGGGCATCGTCAGGGAGGGGGAAGGTGCGGACATTGCCACAGGAAAGGTTAAGGAGTGTGGACAAGTGGAAAGCAAGGGGGATACAGTGATAATGGCGCGACAACGGACCGGAATTGGTGAGGAGAGGATGGACAGTAGGGAGAGGGGGATCCAGTTTACGGTAGAGGAAACGGAGACGAAAGTGCTCAACGTAGCGGACAAGGCGGGAGAAGGAATAATGAGGTCATAGAGGAGCCATATGGGGGATGGAGGGTAGGAAGGGACATGGAAGGCGAGGCGGAGAGCGTGGCGTTCCAGGATCTCTAGGGACTTGTAGAAGGCTATGGCGCAGAGATCCAGGCAGGGTGAGAGACGCAGAGGATGGTTGCGGATGAGGAATTTGTAGGTATGGAGGATGGTGGAAGAGTTCTGGCCCCAGATTCGGCCAACAAGGAGTTTCAGGAGGCGGAGACTGTAGCAAGCTTTTTCTTGCATGGTGCGTAGGTGGGGGGTCCAGGACATGGTGCGATCTATAGTGAGGCCCAGGTACTTTAGGGTGGGAGTAAGGCGGACAGGACAGTTATAAGGGTGACGTAGAAATCACGGGGGTGGAAGGAATCAGTAGTGCAACCTACAATGATCACCTGGATTTGGTAGGTGGATTTGAAGGTAAAAAGGTCAAGGTGTACAGTTGGAATGAGCGAGGGTGGGAGCTAAGGCAAGGAAAGCGGTGTTTTCGGCGTATCGGAAGAGGTGTACAGGAGGGGGAGGCTTAGACATATCTGCATTATACATGAGATAAAGGAGGGGACAAAGGACGGAACCTTGGGTAACGCTAGCAGAGGGATAGAAAAGACGGGGATCGGTGGTGCGGATGGTAACATAGGTAGGGTGGTCAGAGAGGAAGGAGGCAATGACCCAGACAAGGTTTATGGGAAGAGTGTAGGTTTGGAGTTTGAAGAGCACGCTAGAATGCCAGAGCCAGTCATAGGCCCGTTTAAAGTCTAAGGATACAAAGATGGCAGCATGACGTGAATTGAGCTAGAAGGATAGGCGAAGGAGTTGGTCATCAGTGGAGACGGTAGGACGAAAGGCACATTAGGTGTCAGGGAGAAGGTGGTGAAGTCGAAGATTGTGAGGGATGCGACGGGATAGGGTGGACTCAAAGACCTTGTTGAACACCGAGGTGAGGCAAATTGGACGGTAGGAGGAGGCATCAGAGGGCACTTTGTTACATTTATGGAACGTGAGGACACGGATAATTTTCCACAGGTGGGGTTAGTAACGGCCGTAAAGGTTGATGGTATAGAAGGTAGCTAGGGAGGTGAGGAAGTGAAGGGGGCATTCATAGAGGTAGCGATAGGTGATACGGTCATGGCCGGGAGCAGTGTTACGTTTTATGCAGAGTGTCAGCTGTAGATCATGTGCGTTGATGGGTGTATTCGTGTTTGGGATACTCTGCAAATAACATTAAAGTGCCTGGCAGAGAGTTCATCGAACCACCATTATACTATTTATCTCCCATTCCATAGCGCGCGGGAAGAAAGAACACCTGTATCTCTCTGTTCGAGCTCTGATTTCTCTTATTTTATTCTGATGGTCATTTCTACCTATGTAAGTGGGAGTCAACAATATATTTTTGCATTCGGAGGAGAATGTTGGCGATTGGAGTTTCGTAAGTAGCCCACGCCGCAGCGGTAAGCGCCGTTGTTGTAATGATTCCATCTCAGATCCTGTATAATTACCGTAAGGCTGTCTCACCTGTATCGTGACAATACGAAACGACCTGATTTCTCTAATCGCCAGTTATAATCTATATCGTGAATCAATATCTTTAGGTCTGTCTTTCACATATTTCCAGTTAATTATGAAATTACACATATTATAAATACGTGCTATCTCTTTTATTTATTTTCTGTTTAATTTGATATAAGCCACTAAAAAACATGCTGGTGATTATAAAGACTCACATCTGAATCTGGATATAAATAACTTCTCTGTTTAAGCTCTAAAACTGAGTATGACGATTTGTGAAATATCATCCCTTGATAAAAGCTTACGCTATACCCAGTCCTATTGAATGAGCGATTTGGGATACAGGTAATACTGTCACGAGAGAAAGTTAATTGGTCCGTTCTGTTTGACGTCTGCAGTTCCAGGAACTTTGTGTTGCGAGAGTTTTACCGCTTGATGGATTCCGTTTTGCTACCACAGCGCCTCTGCAACCTGCCACGGTAAACAACTGCTACAGCGGCGACCAATTTTCTAAATGCACTGCCGGGCAATATCGAAATGGGGAGTGGAGTAAAAGTTGGGGGATCCGCCTAAACGGTGAAACTTTATCTGATTCCGCGTGAAAGACCTCAATATCCCGCCGTAGGCGTGGCGTTCTGTTTCAGTGCGGGGCAGGAATTCGGCGGTGTGAGCTGCCCAAACACCGTTCAGAATAACATTTCTGGACCCTTTGATGTCAGGAAGCCACCACATCAATTCGTATGATATCCTGCATGTCTCGAAATAAAAGCAATAACCCCAGCGTGTGAAAGGGTCGCGAGGTGCCTTGGCTTTGTAGGCTGAGATATATTTGATGTAAAACACTCTTACCCACGCTTCTGTCTGTATGCATTGGAAAGAAAATACGATATTGGTACTTTATCCCTTTTAGTACTAGGTGCCAGATAAGGTCAAACAATGAAAGGCTGCTCGATAATCTATATCTGTTGCTATTATCAAGAAAATATAACAGCAGCTAATAACTTTACGTTTTCGTAAACGTCTAAAACAGAATTCTTCTATTTTCCGCGACGATTATACAAGCTTATTGCATTCCAAATGGTAGATCCAACTGCATATTCAGTAAGGTAAAGAAATAAGTGGAAAGTAAATCCTTTCCGAATACCTGACTCATAATCGTTACAAAATTTTATTTGACAGTATAGATCTAATTATATGAAACTTGCATTACATTCGATTATAGCCACCTTGGATTGACTGACTTACCCATTCAGTTTCAGCGACATCATTTCCGTATCACGGTTTCGTTTGTAGTGACAACATACAAAATTAAGGTCACAGCGATGGGGAAAGAAGAAAGGATGCTTAGGGTTTACCGTGGTCATTTGAGACGGACAAAACCTCGGATTCTATCTGGTTAAGGGTGGAAAAGGAAATATCTCGGTATCTGCCTGGAGCGATTTAGTGAAAGTAGAGATGGGGGAAAGAGAAGGTCGTCAGAAAAAGTTTGGTGAGGAGGAGTTGTGGAGAAAGAGAGGGGAAAGGAGAGAGAGAGATTAGGTTGTAAATGAAGATCCCATACACATTCAGCAATCGTGAAGTAATGTGGGGTCATTAGTGGTACATTAAGATAAGAAATGTTACAATACCACGGTCGACCCCACTAATTTGCCGGTTTTAATATTTAATCAGTCTGGGCTACGGGAAATCAATATATCTCCAACGATTTGAGATGCTTAATGTCGAAATTTTGTGCTAAGTGAATCATGGTCTTTGCAGTCTTTATAGTGGCTTAGAGAAATTCGTCTTCTTCTGTGGATGGGGAATGGGGTGTTCAGTATTGTTCGAGAACATAATGATGTATGCGATTCGCCTAAACCCCATTATTCTAAAACATTTTAATCACGACCAATGCTGTTTTCACAGCTTATGGTTTTTTAACAAATTGACAAACGATCACCCTCTTTAATGACATCATTCCGATTATTTTAATCTTGACTAATTCAGCCTCAGTAGTTGAAAATTATCTGAATTTAAAATGTTCAAATGTTTGTAGAACTTATGGGACTTAACTACGGGGTATCAGTCCCTACACTTACAAACTACTTATGAACTAGCTTATAATAAACACGGCACAAGCATCCATGCCCGAGGGGTGATTCGAACCCCCGACCGCAGTGGCCGTGCAGACCGTGACTAACACGCCGCAGACCACTCGACCACCCCTTAAGAAAAAATGTTCAAATGTTTGTAAATCTATCGGACCAAACTGTGTGGTCATCAGTTCGTAGCTTACAAACTACTTAAACCTAGGTAAATAAACCTAAGGACAACACACATACCCATGCCCCAGGGAGGACTCGAACTTCCACGGCGAGCAACCACGCGCTCCGCAGCGACACGCTTTAGACCGCTCGGCTACTCCACCGCGGCGCCGTTTAAGATGTATCATGAGCGTGGTACTCGTTATTGTTCAGTAATTTTTAATAATTGCAGTAGAGACGTATTTTATTCCTTGGACTGTTCAAGTACTGTTCATTCACTTCAGCATCCAAGAATATTAACAATAGAGTTGCATTGAAAACTGCTGTAACGTTTACAACAACACTGTAAGTACACAAAACTGAAAGACTCATGGATATGACTATGAGAAGGGGGAGTTAATTATATTCCCATGTTATATATAAAATCGTGAATGAAATTGGCTTGGTCACGAAGGAACATGAAATGTATCACCTCAGAAGAGTTCCTCTCATCTGCATTATCAGAGATGCAAAATTATTTGTATGATTCATGCTATCTAAAACGAAATGTGGATCAGACACACAGGAGAATCACAGAATGCATTTAGTATGCATCAATAAGCTCGAGGTAAACTATTTGATACGATTCGTTCAAATGACGTCCACTGGCGAAACGAATACTCTTCTTCGTAAGAATGCCGTTAGAATTACGAAGACTCATCCGAACCTACTAGTCTAGTCATCAAAGCAGCACTTACAACATCTAAAGTCGCCATAAGCATATGAAAACTCCCTCGGAGAGTATGCTACCACAGAGGCAGCTCATCTGTGCCTGCCAGGATCTGACACCAGAATCAGTAACATTTGCTTCGCTCGAAGAAGACAATTGATTCACTAGACCAGTGTTTTTCAACCTTTTTGAACCCGCGACTCCTCTTTCCGAGTAAAAATGTTCGGCGTGCCCCAAGGTCCGTAATAAAGCTATGACAGTGATCACAAAGGCAGAGTATTTAATTTTATTTCTTAGGTGTATCTAAGATCTACCCAACCATTCACGTCAGGAGAAAGTTTCAGTAGCGGAAATGAATCAAAAGTGAAAGAAAAGACTTTATGACTAATAGAATTTGATGACTGGTTTTGCTGTCATGAATAATCTCTCTGTTTAATTTGTGGCAACGTGTAGTCATGTGTGAGTACGAAACCATCAAAGCTGATGCATCACGCCTTAGTATTTCAAGGATGCACATAAACTTTGGATTTCTTCGAAAGGATACAGAAAAACCTTAACCAACAACAAATTACTATGGTCCAGTAACAAAATGGTGTTGTTATTAGTTGAGTAAAAATAATACTACACTGAAAACTCGTTACCAGCTGCAAACTACTAAGACCCCGTAGTAAAAAGGTATTCTTATGTATTAACAACAATATTAATTTAGTGATTAATAGTTTTCGGAAATAACGATATTTGAACATATATCAGTCATACGAGAAGATTGTGGCCATTCTAAACTCCTAGCCATTAAAAGTGCTACACCATGAAGATGACGTACTACAGACGCGAAATTTAAGCGACAGGAAGAAGATGCTGTGATATGCAAATGATTAGCTTTTCAGAGCATTCACAAAGGTTGGCGCCGGTGGCGACACCTACAACGTGCTGCCATGAGGAAAGTTTCCAACCGATTTCTCATACACAAACAGTACCTGCCTGGTGAAACGCTGTTGTGATGCCCCGTGTAAGGAGGAGAAATGCGTACCATCACGTTTCCGACTTTGATAAAGGTCGGATTGTAGCCTTTCGCGATTGCGGTTTATCGTATCGCGACATTGCTGCTCGCGTTGGTCGCGATCCAATGACTGTTATCAGAATATGGAATCGGTGGATTCAGGAGGGCAACACGGAACGCCATGCTGGTTCCCAACGGCCTCGTATCACTAGCAGTCGAGATGACAGGCAATCTTATCCGCATGACTGTAACGGATCGTACAGCCGGGTCTCGATCGCTGAGTCAACAGATGGGGACGTTTGCTAGACAACAACCATGTGCACGAACAGTTACATGACGTTTGCAGTAGCACTGACTATCAGCTCGGAGACCATGGCTGAGGTTACCCTTGACGCTGGATCACAGACAGGAGCGCCTGATATGGTGTACGCAACGACCAACTGGGGTGCACGAGTGGCAAACCGTCATTTTTTCGGGTGAATCCAGGTTCTTTTTACAGAATAATGATGGTCGCATCAATGTCTGGCGACACCGCGGTGAACGCACATTGGAAACGTGTATTCGTCATCGCCATAGTGGCGTATCACCAGGAGTGATGGTATGGGGTGCCATTGGTTACACGTCTCGGTCACCTCCTCTTCGAATCGACGGTACTTTGAACCATGGCCGTTACATTTCAGATGTGTTACGACCCGTGGCGCTACCATTCATTCGATCCCAATGAAACCCTACATTTCAGCAGGATAATGCACGACCGCATGTTGCAGGTCCTGTACGGGCCTTTTTGGATACGAAAAATATTCGACAGCTGCCCTGGTCAGCACATTCTCCAAATCTCTCACCAATTGAAAACGTCTGGTCAATGGTGGCCGAGCAACTGGCTCGTCACAATACGCCAGTCACTACTCTTGATGAACTGTGGTATCGTGTTGAAGCTGCATGGGCATCTGTACCTGTACACGTCATCCAACCTCTGTTTTACTCAAGCCCAGGCGTATCAAGGCCGTTATTAAGGCCAGAGGTGGTTGTTCTTTCTACTGATTTATCAGGATCTATGCACCCAAATTGCCTGAAAATGTAATCACATATCAGTTCTAGTATAATATATCAGTCCAATGAATACCCGTTTATCATCTGCATTTCTTCTTGGTGTAGCAATTTTAATGGCCAGTAATGTAAATAACTGTAGCAGTACTGTACACATGCTGTTAAGTCGAAACATGTCACAACAAAGCTTATTTTCCACTATCGATGACTTGCTAACTAAGCGACTTTCACGGTACCCTGTCACTTCTGTGTGGTACTTTTACCATGGTAAACGAACGTCACTAAACGTAAGTTTGTTATTGAACACGGTACAACTGAATCAACCTGAGACCGGGACCCCCAAGCAAGTGTTTGCGACCTCCCAGGTGGTCGCGACCCACAGGTTGAAAAACACTGCCCGAGACCAACGAAATGTAGGTTCATCTGGTTCATGAGAAGTCTAGTTCCTCACCAAATCTGACAAAGGCTTCTCAACAATTTCCCTCCTTTTCCAAAGCGTTCCACAAACAAAAACACGTACTCAACTACAAGACCCCATGTTTTGCCTTCCTAACCATACCTTGAAATAGTCAATCGCCTTTTGCCACAGAAGAATGTAAAGCTTATAGCGTCAGTTTGTCTTCTGTGCTTCACTATTGGTAAAAAAAATTGAAACCCCACCGTTGTCTTGATATTTCCGCCGGCGAAATTCCGTACGAATCTTGTCCTTCAACAACAATCATCAGTTTCCTTCCTTGGATAGTTGAGTTCTTCTTTCTGGTCAGTGCACAATCGCTCTTAACACGCTACAAATACAATTCCTTCTTTTACACATCATATCTGAAGTAGAAAATCGTTTAAATTTTGTTCACTATATCACGTAGTATCTCCCATATTGTGACGACGCTACTTTCTAAAATTCCTTTATTTTGTAGTTGACGATGTAACTGAACCTAAAGTGAACTTCATTGACAAAAATTCAAGTTTCATCACATTTCTGAGGGATGGTCATAAAACAAATAATTATAAACTTTTGTTGGCTTTTCATTGCCTCCTACAGTATGATGAAAGAACCATAGGTTGTTTTTTTTTCTCATAGACAATAAACGTCAATTTCTTTATTTTTAATGCATATTTGTTATGTTCGGTTTTTTTTTACACAGCACTCACTCACAAGCACATATAGCATCTGCCATTTTGTAAATTAAAATGGGTTCTTTGATCGCGAAAGAGATCACTTAAATAAAAGAATGTCTATATGCCCCATTATACAGCGGGTATAATTTAGCGGGAACCAGCATTGGTCCTAATCAACAGGAGACTCAGAAAACAAGACGATCTAGTGGACACGGGAAGTACATGCTCGCTAGCACAGAAAAGTTTTGACAGTAACTTCATTGTTTCACAAAATTCCCTCTAAATGTCAAACCCCTGTACGTAACCTTTGGTAAAATACATCTCTTTCATGTAAATTGGCATAGATTCCTCGTGTGAATATAAATGGTTACATTATGTCTTGAATACACAACCTGACCCACTTTTATTTACACTTCACGTTTCATGTTTCAATTTTTTTTTTTTTTTTTCAGATACGTCTTACAGTAAGACACAGGACGTCATAATGTGACTGTCAACATCCGGATACACAAAATCTCAGGAATAGTTCACAGAATAGACTTAGGAGAATATTGATCGATTAAGTTACCAAGTACGCCAAATTTCGAACACCAACTAACAAACAGATGTACTGTTTTATAATCAATAAAAACATGTTAATCATGTTTAACAGAAGACCGTTTGTGCTTGTATCTCCATCAGTTCATGCCATTTCCTAATATGAAACACAAATCGTTAAAAAAAAATGAACTTAAGTAAAGCTCCCACGCAGGTAATGGTCCTCGCACTGTCGCTAGAAGCTTACTGAACACATGAATCCCGCACCAGATGTCGCGGCTTACCCCGTGTCTCAGCATTGGCTTTGTGACGTCACGCGGGCTACCTGTCAGCTGTCTCAGGCTCTATATCCCGTAGGCTACGGCTCAGTCCATCAGTGCACCTGACGGTGGCGACATGAGTGATCGCCGAATTATTGTGCCCGCTGGACACTATGAACCGTCAGTATACCCGTGGACTGTTCGATCGACATTTACATCGGTTACGTCAATGAACATGGATGCAGCACATTATACTCTTTGTTACAATGGAGTGCAAATCACGAATTTTTCCTACCCTCGGCTGAGGCTTTAGCGTGGCTAATTTTAACGGCAGTTCTGACCCCTACCGTCGTTTTATAAGATACTTTACCATTTACTCCATCAACGTAATCCAGCTGGTTCTGTAGCTTGGGTGATTAAATTTCAGACTGGTCCCAAAGCAATGAAGCTGTTATCGAGCCCGCCTGCATTTTTATGGAGTCATTTCCGGAAGTGAGTACTGCTACTTCTCAGAGATTATCTGAAGTGCTCCGCAGCCGCCATCCGAGTCTGATTACTTTTTAACTGTTCGCTCCCACAGGAACGCCATTACGTGTGCTGGGCTCCATCCACACCGCCTTCACGTCGCAACTTCGATCACTCCGCGACGACTTTTAACGGCACTAAATTGACTTTCCTCGGCCTATCGCAGTTAATAAACATCTTCATTAGCACAGCGATGAAACAAAATTGCTCGCTTCTCTTATCGTCAACTTCATCGTTAAAAGTCATTTGGGAAAAGAGAGAGGAGAAAGAAAATAGCGGAATTAATAAACAGGACAGGAGAATCGGCGGATAGGCAAGGCAGCAACATCTGCCGAGTACTCTACATCATACCGGGATAATGATGCGATGCCGGGAAAAAACACTAGTACACCTGAAAATACAACGTGGATTTCGATCCGATAACGGTAGATGGAACTTCGATAAATCGAAGGAACCTTAAGTTCATGAGAATTTCATAGGGGCTGTAGGAAACAATTAACAGAAATGGGAGAAAATAAAACAGTAGAAAAGGTATGGGTAACTTTGAAATTGTGAAGGCAGGAGAGGACCAAATAGGTAGATAGGAAATACCTACAAAAATCCTTTGATATTACAGGAAATTCTAAATTTAATTGATGAAAGGAGAATATATAAAAATGCCGTAAATGAAGCAGGTGAAGTGGAGTACAAATGACTAAGAAATATGACTGACATTAAGTGCAAAATGGCTAAGCAGGAGTGGTATAAGCCAAATGTAAATGTTTAGAAGAATGTATAACTAGGGGAAAAAATAGATACCGTCTACAGGTAAATAAAAGAGACATTTGGAGACAAGAAAAATACCTGTATCAATATCAAGAACTAAGACGGAAAACGACTTCTGAGTAAAGAATCTCGAGACAAAACTGTAGGAAGGGAAGAGGAAGTAGATGAAGATGAAGGAGGAGATGCTATACTGAGAGATGAATTTGACAGAGCACTGAAACATGTAAGTCGAAGCAAGGCACCTGGAGTCGATAACATTCCCTCAGAGCTACTGAAGTCTCTGGGAGAGCCAAACATGACAAAACTATTTCACCTCGTGAGAAAGATGTGAGACAAGTGAAATACCCTCAGACTTTAAAAAAAAATGTAACAATCCCCATTCCAAACAGATCAGACGCAGACAGATGTGAAAATTACATAATCATCAGTTTAATAAGTCATGGTTGCAGAATTTTAACCCGAATTATTTACGGAAGGATAGAAAGGTTGATAGATGCTGACCTCGAGGAAGATCAGTTCTGATTCAGGAGCAAATGCAGTAACATGGGAGGCAATACTCGCTTTACGACTTATCTTGGAAGATACATTAAGAAAACGCAAACCAATATTTCTAGCTTTTGTAGATTTCGAGAAAAGTTTTGAATATGTTGATTGGAATACACTTTTTTCAGAATATGAAGTCAGCAGGGGTAATATATAGAAAACGGTGAGGTTATTTACAACTTGTACATGAACCAAACAGCTGTTATTAGAGACGAAGGCCATGAAAGAGATGCAGTAGTTGGGAATGGAGTAAGACAGGGATGTGGCCAATGTTATTCAATTTGTACATTGAGCAAGCTGCGAAGGAAATCAAAGAGAAATTTGGAAAAAGAATTAGAGTTCATGTTGATGAAATAAGAACTTTGCGTTTTGTTGACGACATAGTAATTCTGTCAGAGGCAGCAAAAGACCTGAAAGAGCAGATGAAAGGAATGGGCGGCGTTGAAAGGTGCATATAAGATGAACATTTGCTCTTGTTAAACAAGGGTAATGGAATGAAGTCTTAGAAAATCATGCGATTCTGAAGGAATTAGAATAAGTAACGAAACAATAAAGGTGTTAGATGAGTATTGTTACTTGGGCATTAAATGTCATATCATGGTTCCAGTACAGAGGACATAAAATGCAGAATGCCAATGGGAAGAAAACCTTTTCTGAAAAAGAGAAATTTGCTGACATCTAATATTTATTTAAGTGTAAGGTTGTCTTTTCTGAAGCCATTTGTGTGGAATGTTGCCATATACGAAACAATGTTTAGACAGGAAGAGGATAAAGGCTTTTGGAGTGTGGTGCTACAGAAGATGCTACAGAAGAATGCTGAAGATTAGATGGGTAGATACCGTAACTAATGTGGAGGTACTGAACAGAATTGGGGAGAAAAGGAATTTTTGGCATGCCTTGACAAAAAGAAGGGGTCTATTGGTAAGACACATTCTTAGACAACAAGGAACCGTAATTTTAGCATTGAAAGGAAGTGTGTGGGGTAAAACTCGCAGAGGGAGAGCAAGATACAAATATAGTAACCAAACTGATATGGCTGTAGGTTGTCGTTCTTATAAGGAGATGAAGAGGCCTGCTCAGGATAGTGTAGGGTGGAGAGCTGCATCAAACCAGTCTCAGGACTGAAGACCGCAACAACATCGGTACATGCCACCAGGAGGGCAGTAGATGTATGTACTGATAAATGTTTCGGCGTCGTCCATCAACAGATAGCGTTGTAAAATAGCTGCTAGGGCGCAATTTGTGTGTACACTTGAATAAGAAAGGTTTTCAGCCATACGGCTCAGTGTGACATCAACGTCTGAAGTAAATAATCGCAATGCCGCGGATTCACATTCCTGCTTTCGTCACTCAAGTGAGCGAGTTTGAAAGTGGCAGGACGGTATTTTCGAAGACTATAAATGCAAGCTTGGCGTGCCGCGTCAGTTGTGCAACGTTGCTAGTTTCAATGCTCACGTGATAGTTCTCACACTCGTAGATGAGGTCTTGAACACCCACGCGGCATGTATGTCCGGCGAGGTCATCACATTGTAGGGGAAGCCGTTGGCAAATTGTACAGCCACCACAGCACAGATAAGGTGGTTATGAACCCATAAGTGTCTACATGCACCGTTGCCAGGCGGCTGCTAGCAGTGGAACTACTGCCACATATACCTCCAGCCCGTCTTCTACTCACACCAAAGCATCGACATGCACGGTTCGACTAGTGTCGTCAGAGGATCACTTGAAAGATGAAATGGATGCCGTGGCCTTCAGCCATAAAAGCAGATTCTGCCTGCACGAAAGTCATCGCCCTTTGGTGTACGACGTAAACCTGGCGAGCACTGTCTCTTAAGCCCCATCTACACGAGCGAATTTCTTGTCTCTGTCGACTACTCGAATCGAGTGTGTCGATTGCAGCGCCCCTAGTGGTTCCGTGTTTCATTTGTTTTGCATGGTCGTTTTCGTTTATACGATACATAGAGTAGAGGTATCTACTCTGTGATACGATAGCTTCGAATTTTGTGTGTCTGCTGTCTGCTGTGCGGTCTTTGCGTTGTGGTTGTAGTCGTAAAATTTCGTTTGCTGATTTGCATTTTAATCACAACCTTTTATCCAACACAGCGAAATGGGTGGAAATCTTGTGGTATTGGCTGCTGCAACGGTAGTAATCGCCGCCGCTTTGCAGGAATGGAAGCGTTTTTCTAAACTCCGCGCCTAAATGTGAACGCAGAGTGCCAAAGTTAGTTTTACAATTTTCAGATTTAATTTTCGGGCAATCTGCTGATACTTTGTTTGACACTACTTTAAGCATTTCTTTCCGTGCATTCTAGGAATCATATTTTTTCAATGAGTATCTACAGTCACCGTAACACACGAAGATCGCAAATCATACTAGAGGCGGTTAAAATTACCGTATTCTGATATAAATAATGTTCTGCAGCAACGAGGGCTTTCTCCTCTCCATAAGCCGTAATAAGAGCCTTAACGCTTTCTTTCGCCCACTCCATTTCTACAAAAACGATAATTAAAAATGCCAGTGATGGCTCTCTAGATTTTTATTCCGTATTATACTACTTACCACGTTCCTTCGTCGTTTACGAAACATTACCTCGCGTCTTCTGCTGGGCAATGCAGGCGCTGCTTCTACGCATGCGCGGTGTTCACCGAAATCGAAAATTTAGAACTCCACAATCGAAAGATTATTGACGTCACAGTGGCATTCGCGCCGTGGTGGCACCTGATTTAGACGACGGAAGAAAACCCTTCCACGCTTCGAGTAGTCGATTTTCGCAAGAAAGTGGATCGTGTAAAAGGGGCTTTAGAGTGCATTCGTCCAAGACATTCCTGCCTCACCCTAGTGCTTATAGTCTGTATGCTCGAACAGAAGCGAGAACCAGCGCCTGAATTTCCCCCCGTGGAAGCTGCATCACGTACCAATATGGATTTCTCAGCTTGGATCTACACCCAGTAGCTCAGTACCGCTCCAGCTACTGATCTGTACACATAATCATATCATGTTCTCTATATGCACTGTTTCAACAATAAAGCTAGAGTGTCTAAGATACCTACAACTAATTATATATGAAATTTACGAGACTTATTCAATGACTGATCTTCTGACAGATTCCAACTCTTTTAGTTCCTAAGTTTGTAATAGGTATCGTCAGCTCTATATTCAGGGTGTCCCATTTATCTTGCTCACCAAAAATATCTCTGGAACAAAAACAGCCATTGTAAAACAATGTGAGGCAGGGGCTCATCAATGTAAATATTTTGACACATTCTAAATATGTATATTCCTCAGTAGCTGTTATTGTCCCAATACCTTCTTCTTATTCTAAGTCTTCCTTTCTTCTACCAATTACCATGTACTTTGTTTGATTCATATTTACAATTAATTCTAATTTTCCTTTTCTTGAATCAGTTTTCTGGTCATATACTCTGTGTCCTCATAGTCTTTGGCTACGATCAGTTGGTCATCTACAAATTGTTCAAATGTTTGTATAGCTTATGGGACTTAACTACGGGGTCATCAGTCCCTAAACTTACAAACTGCTTCTGAACTAACTAATGCTAAGAACGGCACAAATATCCATGCCCGAGGGGGGATTCGAACGCCCGACCGTAGTGACCGTGCAGACCGTGACTGGAGCGCCTCAGTCCCCTCGGCCACCGCGGCCGGCTCTACAAATTATAATGATTATATTCCGTCTTTTGTCAGTATTCCCATGGTTTGACATGTTTTCTCCCAATTGTACACATTTAATTCTGAGTATATTTTATACAATGTAGGTGAGATGCTACATCCTTGACATAATTCTTTTGTGACTTTGAATCCAGGTGATAAACGTTTACGAATTTTAATTTTTCATGTGGAATTTTTATACAAGTTTTGATTTGATTTTATTATTTTTGAGTTAATTCCTATTAATAGTAAAGCTCTCTATAAACTGCGTAATTGTACACTGTCATAAGCTTTTCCTATGTAGATGCTTAGCATGAACTACTTTTTTTTTCAATTATTTGTGGCAAAATATATGATCAATGTCCACCTCCAGCTCTAAAACGTGCTTGTTCTTCTGCCTCCTTTTCTTTGTATTTTTGTTCTAAGAAATATTTAATTATTCTTCCATATAATATACTAAAGGTATCGATCACTGTTATTCAGCTATACTTTCTACATTCATCTTTCCTTCCTTTCTTATGTATCACTGAAATATATCTTACTTTCCAATTATTTGGTAAATATTCTCCATTCAAACATCTTTCGAAAAGGCTTCTTTTTAGTAACAATAATCTAAAAATACAAATATAAGCACAGAATTATTAAAGGCCATTGACGACTACAAACTACAAATAAAAATTGTTTCAAACAATCTGGACGTTTCATATTGCTATTGATCTCTAAAATCAGTTTACACCGTGTTCAATTTTTGTGATCAAAATTGTAACGAAAAGACAACATAAACAAGAACCGCCTCTGTAATGGCAATATTTTCTTTCGTGTTTCCTCTTGCGCTTGTTGTTCTGCCAGGAAGTTACTACAGCAAATGAAGTGGAAGGTTCTTAAAGCCTACTTGAATTTCATCGCCGGACGTCTGTTTCTTTTGAAAGAACTTCGTCGGCGAAAAACCGGAAAGATGAAAGCTTCAAGCATAATATGTCTATTGAGGATAGATCATAAATGTAACTCTAAAAAAGCTATCCACAATCGGACATTTGTCATTATTTTCCTGTCGTTCTTTATTGCAGATAGGAGAAAATAATACCACGTATCTGTACATGCAGCAAAATAAGAGAAATAAATCCTCCACAATATAAGGCAATATAAATGAAAGATGAAAGTCGTAATCCGTAGTGGGAAGGACAATAGAGACTTCAGTATTATCAGAATTGGATACCTCGCAACAGTATCAAAAGTGAAAGATTTCCTCAACCCAAATAATATGATTGAAAGGGTTTTATTCAATAATTACCTGAGACCTCAAGCCAACAATAATTGAATAAATTCGCTGCGGAATTGAATAGACCAGATTTCATTTGCAGAAAATGAAGAAAGTTCAGACTAGCTGCGACGTAAGTAATATACTTCGCAAACGTCTACTTCGATAGTATATCTTGAGAATCCTAATCTAAATAACTGAGAGATGTTCTGTTACCGTAGTACTAGCTAAGAAATAGGATTGATTTAAAATAAGGGCATATCGAAGGATATTAAGAATACCATGGGCAGAAAAAGTCACAAATTTGACAGTACCCAGAGTATGAAAGAAGTCTTATAAATTTTCAACAACAAGAAGAGAAATAATTCGAATAATTCGTCAATATAATGCGCAACAAAAAATACTTTCAGTCACAACTAACACTTGAATTGCTTCTTGTGACATCTTGCAGACGTTGTCCACGACGTAAAAGATTATCCTAGCTAAATAACATACTTCAGTGGTTTGGACTGAGTACAGTTCATAAAAGCCGTAGACTGGGGAACATGCTACCGATCGTCGATGTTCTTGAAGGACGAAAGGAATAGAAATAGATCTTTATTATTCAATATCGCACAAGCGAAAGTCGAATGGTGTCAGTGAAGAAAACTGTCTTCGATGAAACATTTTTGCTGATGTTAGCTGTTGTTGTGGGACTGAGGAAGAATTCTCTAAAAGTGTACGTGTGAGCAACAGCAACGTAACAAGTGAAATGTAGACCGTGTGAAATCAAGGAAAGAAATGAGAATCATTTGATCTTTAGATCTTTAGCTTACAGCAGACAATGGAGAAATGCTTTGACTATAACAGAGATCTGTATCTTTGTTTTATAAATCTAGAAAAGACTTTTGGTCGCGTTCCTAGTAGGAAGTTATTGCCAGTTCTACAAGACAGGAAGCAGCAGTTGGTATTGACTGGAAACTGAGTTCATGGTTCAGGGTAGTTTTCAGGAGTAATAGAAGGCTATAACCTGTTCTACTGTCATCATTTGTGGATTATATGTTGAAAGCGATAGACTGGCGTGGTGAGATTATCACAGGTAAAAACAAAATAAGCAGTCTCGCATATGCGAATAACTTAGTTGTGATAGCAGATTGTATTGAACGGTTGCAAACTATATTTAAGTGCTATATCAGAGATGTGAGAGTTATAGTGTAAAGAGCAGCACTACAAAACGGAAGATTTGTCTGTGGGGAAAGAGATTTAAGCAAATTGAGTGTCATATAGGAGATACAAAGTTAGATAAGGTGGATAGTTTCAAGTACTTGGGATGTATTTCCTCACAGAATGGCAACATAGTGGAACAACTAGACTCAAGATATAGTAAAGCTAATGCAGTTAGTGCTCATCTAAGATCTACACTCTTCTGCAGGAAGGAAGTCAGTACCAAGACTATGTTAGTAGTGTGTCCCTCTATCTTTCGATCAACATTGTTGTCTGGGAGTCAAAGCTGGGAGGAACAGGTTACTTTATTAATAAGGTCGGGTTTAGGATTTGAGAGTAGCAAGAATAACTACAGGTAGTAATAGATGGAAACGGTGGCAGGAGGGTGTACTAAATCAGGAAATCAACGATAGATTGGGAATTATCACCATAGATGAAGCAGTCAGAGCGAAGAGACTTAACTGGTGGGTGTCATGTTACACGCATGGGGGAGCAGGATCAATGTTTGCATTGAATGGGATGTTCTGATGTGTAAAAGGCCTCTTTCGTTTTCGAGACATCAAGCATAAGTCGTAATGACGTCATGTCTGACGCTATCGGGATCTACTCAGCTGACAGCACATTCGTCGTTGCTCAAGCCTGTATTTGTCGCTCGCCGTGTCCATTAGTAACTTAGCAGAGAAAGATGTAGCAGAGAGTAACAATAGGAGGATCAAAATCTGTAATTCGCAGATGAGACTCGCATCCATCTTCAACCAGACAATCGTTTTGAGACTTTTTGGAGGCAACCTGGTTAGTGCGAACGACTTAGACACACCGTCCACTAAGTGCAGCAAGGTAGTGCTTTCTGATGTTTTGGGGCCCACCATACGGCACCAGTGGTCACAAAAGGCAATAAAACGACTATACGGTCAGGGATGACATCATCCGACGTATAGTGCAACCATATCGGCAGCATTTTGGTGAGATATTCGTCTTAATGGACGACAATTCTCGCACTCATCATACACCTCTTGTGAATGCGTTCCTTCGTAATAACGACATCGAAAGAGTAGGATTGCCACCTAGAATCGTGATGATGCAACTATTTTTGTTTATTTACTTATTTTGTGTGTGTGTGTGTGTGTGTGTGTGTGTGTGTGTGGGCGCGAAGGTACTGCTCATGATTGTAGTATGGTCAGTAGTCACTGATGTGCGACAGTGTTGAAAGCCTTTAGAAAATTTGAGAAGATTACAGCCCCATCTACTGTTTACAATATGTCGTTTATGAATAACGTAACATATAGTACTAAATGAACAAACACGGTTTAGCCTTTTGTAGAACAACGGTAAAGATTGTTTGTTTAGTGAACATCATACAGAATGTTTCAATAAGAGCCTATAGTTGAATCAGTTACAAAGCAAAATATGTTTCTGCTCAGTGGTTTCTTGCTTGTGAGAGAGAAGTGAAAATAAGAAAGAAAGAGATGAGTAAAAAAAAAGTTTGTAGCGTACATGCTTCGTCATGGCGTTTCCAGAAGAGTCTCCCCTGTATTGGCCACTGAAACACTTACTACAGTAGACCCTCACTTAAGAGAGGAGAATAATTTGCCGTAAAAGGAACCTTAATAAGTATTGTAATTAAGTAATTACTAAAATGTTAATAATAAAATGTAACTTAGCTATCGGGATCCTTCCGATTTAATGAAATTAAAAATCTGAAAAGGTTCACAAATGTTGTTCAGGATATACACTTACATCTTTTCAGCACTTGACGTACTCCTATTTATGATACATTAAATTTGTGTAGGTTATAGACAGTATGGGTCTTCTCCTTTACC
Organism: Locusta migratoria; assembly: GCA_026315105.1. Classification (NCBI taxonomy): domain Eukaryota; kingdom Metazoa; phylum Arthropoda; class Insecta; order Orthoptera; family Acrididae; genus Locusta; species Locusta migratoria. Next base: position 191,618,980 of record CM048746.1, on the reverse strand, counting down.
AACTTCACATAAAACATCTTTTCTTTGCTTTTTGACCGTCAAACTCATCAATAATATCTGCAAAACTCATTTTTGAAACGATGTCGTATTCCACTGTCAACATGGCAAGAGAAAACCCGTGTTATTGCGAGATGCTGCTTCTGAAACAATACTTGATAAGCTTTAAACGTGTAAATCTCCTTTCAGCGGAGGCGACAGTCCCTGACAAGGTTAGCAAAATTCTGTGGGCAATATAAATGTTGGGAAATGCATTTCCAGTGTTATTCAAGTTTTTCAATATTGACATAGGCGTTTTCACATTCTCAGGCACCATTTCCTGAACACTTTAATTTCTGGCCATAGGTCTGATGCAATGATATCTTTCGAAAAGTCATCCTTTATGTTCACACTACATCTACATATACATGAATACTCTGCAAGTCACTCAAGTGCATCGCAGAGGGTTCATCGAACCACTGTTATGATATTTCTATATAGTTCCATTCTGTAATAGCTCGCGGGAAAAGGGGGCATGTAAATCATTCTGATTTCGATTAGATTTCTTTTATTTTATTATTCTGATTTTTTCTCCCTATGTAGATGAGTGCACACACTATAAGTTCGCATTATGAAGAGAACGTTGCTGAAAGAAATTTGGCAAATAATTTTCGCCGCAACAAATAACGACTTTCTTATACTGATTTCCACCTCAACTCGTGCATCATTTCCGTAACAGTCGCTCTCCTATATCGCGATTATGCGAAATGAGCTGCCCTTCTCTGAATTTTCTCTAAATCGTCAGTCCCAACTGGTGTGGATCCCACGATGCGCAGAAATACTACAAAACATGACGCACAAGTGTAGTGTAGGCAGTTTCTTTAATAGAATGGTTGCATCTTCTAAGAGTTCTGCCAATGAAACGTAGTCTTTGGTTCGCCTTCCCTACAATATTTTCGTTGTGTTCTTTCCAATTTAAGTTGTTCGTAATTGTAATTCCTACGTATTTAGTAGAATTGACGGCCTGTAGCTTTGACTGATTTATCGCGCAACTGAAGTTTAATGGATTTCTTTTCGTGTCCATGTGGATGACCTCACATGTATAATTATTAAGAGTCCATTTGATGTGGCCAGCCGCTACCAGCCTCAGAAGATTCATTCAGTGGAGATACACCCTCAATAACGGCACAAACCACAGCACCACCTTCTGACATAGTGTCTCAGCTAGCTGCACCCGCTATGGCTGAATTAAAAGATAGTACGACACTCTTCCTGTCGTCTTTCGGCTCTCAGAAGGAACCGCGATGGGCGCTGAACTCATCTCCCATCAAACAAATTCAGTGTGCCAGACAAACTGGAACAATGCACTGTATCATTACAACACTGTCCACCATTTGGGCATAAGTCATAACACCTTGCTCCAGTATTACACTACTCCCTATTAAAACTGCTACACCGATAAGAAATGCAGATGATAAACGAGTATACATTAGAGAAATATATTATACTAGAACTGACATGTGATTACATTTTCACGCAATTTGGGTGCATAGATCCTGAGAAATCAGTACGCAGAACAACCACTTCTGGCCGTAGTAACGTCCTTGATAGGCCTGGGCATTGCGTCAAACAGAGCTTGGATGGCGTGTACAGGTACAGATGACCATGCAGCTTCAACACGATATCATAGTTAATCAAGAGTAGTGACTGGCGCATTGTGATGAGCCAGTTGCTCAGCCACCGTTGACTAGACGTTCTCAATTAATGATAAATCTGGAGAATGTGCTGGCCAGGGCAGCAGTCGAACATTTTCCGTATCCAGAAAGGTCGTGCATTATCCTGCTGAAATGTAGGGTTTCGCAGGGATCGAATGAAGAGTAGAGCCACTGGTCGTAACACATCTAAGATGTAATGGCCACTGTACAAAGTGCCGTCGATGCGAACAAAAGGTGACTGAGACGTGTAACCAATAGCACCCCATACCATCACGCCGGCTGATACGCCAGTATGGCGATGACGAATACATGCTTCCAATGTGCGTTCACCGCAATGTCGCCAAACACGGATGCGACCATAATGATGCTGTAAAAAAACTGGATTCATCCGAAAAAAAATGTCGGTTTACCAATCGTGCACCTAGGTTCGTCGTTGCGTACACCATTGCAGGTGCTCCTGGCTGTGATGCAGCGACAAGGGTAACTGCACCCCTGGTCTCCTAGCTGATATTCAATGCTGCTGCAAACGTCGTCGAACTGTTCGTGCAGATGGTTGTTGTATTGCAATCAAATGTCGTCAGATGTCTTTCTGCAAAAACATAATTTTCATTAATAATACATAGACAAGTATTACATAGATAAAATTCACAGAATTCCAATTACATGTGCTGCAGTATATACGGTATTGTGAGGCTGTATCTTTCTTTAACTGACTTATTAGGTTTTTAGGTGGTACTCCGTAGCATTGCATATATTCTTTTAATTTTAATCTTCCAGCTGCAATACTTCATATAAAAAAACTCCACAGTGTCATAACATAGGAAGTTCAACATTGCCTCATGAAGGTCACCTGCTTTTATATAGGGTGAATCACAACCCTTTTCATTTCGTGAACTGCTACACATAACGAAACATGGTTTTCGGCAAATTTTAGAGCGTTGAGGGGAGAACTATTTTGTGTTTGTGGCGCAAATAATTTATTAAACGATAGTGTAATTTTCGACTTCCTCAGATAAGACGGTTTTCCTCATTCGTCGTCGACGCATTGTATCCAGCAGTGGGACTGTTGATGATCTTGCTCCTCAAATTTAAGATATACATGTTTTAGTTTATTTATTATTTCGACAATTTGATATTGTAATGTATTTTTTATATTTTGAATACATCCCCAATGCGCCAAAGAGACGAATGCCTAATTACTTTTATTTTTGAGCGAGATCAGCATCGGAGAATGGCAGCAAGTTCTGCTGAAATCTATTGATGGAATAAATTGTTTCCATGCAAGTGATCTTGGCAGTTAATGCAATAAATAAGAAATATTTCCCTTTCGTGCTTTCCAACCGTTGCAGGTCTTCATACAGAGCTGATCATCAACCACGAGATCATAAGTCCAGTGGAGGTATAGCACCTCATTTACAAAACTCCATTGGAACACGAAAGCAGAAGTTCCATCACCGCTATATTCAACATCAGCTCATTAAGGTCGACTGTTTTTATGCAAGGTGGCTTAAGATGTAACTGTCTTTTATTTCGTGAACTGTGACACTTATATTCTTGAATTAACTTACATCACATTGAAAATTACGGATGACAGTTTTCAAATTAAGTTCTGATATTCTGCGCGGGATCGTGTGCGAGTGCACTTGGCCGATGTCGGCGCTGGTAGACAGTGTGATTAGGGACGGTGCAGAAGTGCGGATTAGGGAAGCACTCGGGAGGAAATCGGCAGTGCCCTTATCGAAGGAGCCATCCCGGTCCCTGCCTGCAGAGATTTAGGGAAATCACGGAAGTCTCAAATCCGGATGGTAAGACGGGGATTTGAAACGTCGCCGTCTTGAGACCAGCGTGCAAACTACATCTCGGCGGGGTAAGCCGAAGGAAAAGATGGGTACCTTAAAAAGAAACCAGAAAAAAGAGAGTTAAGAAGGCGAGGTTCTGAAAATCGGACTAGTAGACGAGCAGTTGGCAGCCCTAGACGGCATTGGGCGCGGCTTAGCAGCGCTGCTAGCAGCGGATAGCGTGGCCTTTCTAGGCTGCGGCAGGCAGCCGGAGGCACGCGCGCTAAGGCGATAGCTGGCGCGCCGGGACACGTAGCGAAGCACTGCGCTATGGGGCAGTGGTGCCAACCTCTGAAGCTCAAAGGTCCCAGCCAGGAATTCAAAATTTCCCTTTTCAGCATAAGGTGTCCCGTGGCAAACAAAAATATGAGAAGAGAATTTAAAAAAAAATCGTCGACAGCTCCACATGCTCACATGCTGCATGCTGTGTCATTCTTCCGCAGTGGGCGTGACCCAGGGGGGGGTGTAAATTTGACTCGCGCGCTTTGATTCTGTGACGTCACATGGCAGCAAGCGCCGAGCAGCTGCCGCAGTACCCTTATGAAACGTTGTGTTTTGCGCTCGCTCGTTTCGTGACCTATTAAGTGTTCGGATAGAAAGTAGCTTTCTTGTATTAGGAAACAATTTTTCCATATATTCTTTCTGTAATTATGAGTAAGAATACTTCGGTTGTGCTGTTGCGAAGTGCAATAACAGTGGACGCAAGACGGAAGACATTTTGTACCATCGGTTTCCAAAAGTTGAGGAAATTCTCGCTGTAAACTACAAGACGAGATAAATGTCAAAAATGCCAGAATTTGTTCCGAACATTTTTGTGAAGCCGATAACAAAAGAGACTTGCAGAATGAATTGTAAGGATTCAGATAATCGATATTTTTTTGATAAAATTGTATGTATGAAAGTAGTATGCAGTCCGATGTTCATAGTAATTAAATGAGTAAAACAAAAGCATTAATGCGAAAATCGGCTGCTACGTTTGCGCTTAACGAAAGTTTTCTTTATCTAATATATAAAAGTGAAGGTCTCTGTTTGTCCGTATGCTATGCCTGTCAATGTCAGTCAGTCGATTGCGATAAAACGTCGTCAACTTATTACATGAACTAGCGTCACGGTTATAGGCATAGTAAAATTTCGAAAATCGCACTCTAAGGGGGTGAAATCATGATATTATATGAAAGAGAAGAACATTTTCTCTCTGCCTGTCCCTTTAACTTCCTATAACTCGAGAACTACTGAACAAATCGTAATGAGGTTTCTTTTAAATTGTAGATCTCACAAAGGTCTAAAACGAAGTCAGCGAGAGCATATATCTAACTTTTACGAGTGAAGCATATGTACCATTTTTCTCCCCTAAGGCGCTGGCACCGCATGGCTTCAGACTACATAAACAGTTATTGCGGGAAATCTAGAAAAGTTAGACATGTGCTCTCATGGACTTTATTTTAAATCTTTACAATTTAAAAACTAACCTTATCACGATACGTTCAATAGTTCTCGAGTTAAAGACGTTTAAATATTACCCATGCCAAGTCGCAGTTCGGTACGGGTTAGCTAGTTGTTAATAATGTTTGAAGCTTTTCTTTTTCAGTCCTTTGTATGTTAGTATGCATATATATTACTCACAAGCGTGTTACACCGCTTAAAAGCAATGTTTTTGTCGAATGATAAAAGAAAAGAAGGAGAAAAAAGTTCACGGTGGCCTTATAATGCAGCGGCTTGCTGCCGAGTGACGTAATAAAGCGCTAACCAATGACAGTGAAGAAGCCCAAACTGGTATATCTTTCTAGTCTACGTACCTCGGGCGTGACCGAGGACAGGAAAAGAAAAATAAGAGGAAGCATAAATTTCTAACAGGTGTTAATTTCTCATTTCTTTGTAAATGGGAGGCGCCAACAAAATGTCCTATATTCATCTCACTTTTCGCAAAAAAATTCCCTTTGTCCCTTTCTGAGAAATAATTGTCAAAATGTCCCACAATATGGAACAAATCACACGGGTTGGCAACACTGCTAGGCGGCCGCGCCTTGCCTAAGGCATTGGCTGCCGAGGAGAGGGGAGGCTCACAGCACTGCAAATATACATTAGATATAGCGCTGATCTGTTTACTAGAGTTGGGCAACACGATTCTTTTTTAGGAATCGGTTCTTGCGATTCAATTCCACATTGAGAATCGATTCCTACGATTCGTTCACGATTCTTTCGCGATTCTTTAGTCTGCATTGGCACGATTCTTACTTCTATGTCTTGCTCATAGATGGAAATACATGTCTGTGTCATGGATGTTCGAAACTTAACATTTTGAATTTGTTCCTACGATTCTTTCTGGTCTGCGACGGCACGAATCTTACAGGATGCCAAAAAGGTGACGATATGGGTATCGGATTTTTTAAATATTTTGGTGCGTAAAGTTCAGACTTAAAATAATAATAAGGCAAAGCCATTCGATTCAGCTCTCAAAAATTCTCGAGAAAATAGTCTTTGAAGTTTTGCGAGCGGTTATAAATACATATTACACAACTATTTCTGCTGTCATCGTAGCTCATTTAGTAGCGTTGTAGGTTTAGTGATCGTAGGTCACTTATTTTGAATCCTGCTGTAACCTTATAATTTTTTTCGTTTTGTTTGAATACTTCAGCTATTTAAATATAAATTTAATTAAATCTATGGTAATTAACACATATCTAATCATTATAAAATACTTGTTATGTAAAATCAATTAGTTTAAGGAAACACTTCTATATAAACATTAAACATAAAAATCCATCTCTAAATATTAAATTTCTTTCGAGATGCAAGAAATTCACGTTTATTAAAATGTTTCTTTTTCGTAAAATCGGTTTCTTTCAGGAAAGTTGATAACGTAATAACCAAAATGGTTAAAAAAAAGATTTTTGAGATGGCTTTAAAAACATTTAAAATCGCGTTTTTATATAAAAAGAATATTTTTGTAAAATTGAATTTTTACAATAACTACAACTTTGTAGATGAACTCGAAAAGCTTAAACCTCTCTAAACACAAAATATAGTCCCAATAGTTTCAGCCATTTCCGGGATACGCGAAATATAAATGTGTAAGGATTGCTCGTTTAAATACATAATATGTAAACTGTATAAAAGACGTATATTCGTATGTATTAGCAGCTGTGTATTTCGCTGCGTTTGGTTTCCTCAGGGTCCACTTGAATTATTCTAACTGAAAGCGTCTAAGTGATTAGATTTGTACAGTTGTTGCATTGTAAGATTTTTAGAAGTTTGTATGTTAACCAGTCTCTCCATACGGTATCAAATGCAGCCGTAAGTTCTATGAAAGATGCAGGACGACTTGCACCAAATTCCAGGTGGTGTGGGGAATGGCAGTTTGTGCTAAATGTAGAAAAATGTAAGGCGATGTAGATGAGTAGGAGAAACAATCCAGTAATACTGAAATACATCATCAGTAGTTTGCTGCTTGAAAAAGTCGCGTCAATTAAATATCTAGGGTAACGCTGCACAGAGATATAAATTGGAACGAGCATATAAGGTCAATCGTGGGGAAGGCAAATGGTCTATTTCGGTTTACTGGGAGAATTTTGCGAAGGTGTGATTCGTCTGTAAAGGAGACCGCATATAAAACGCTTGTGAGACGCCGTCTTGATTATTGCTCAACTGTATGGGATCCCAACCAGATCGGTTTAAAGGAGGACACAGAGACAGTTCAGAGGCGTGCGGCTTGGTTTGTAACTGGTAGATTCGATCAATGTGCATGTGTTACTGAAATGCTTCGGAAACTCAAATGGTAGTCGCTGGAGGGAAGGCGACGTTCTTTTCGAGAGACACTGTTGAAGACATTTAGAGGGGCGGAATTTTAGTCGTACTGCAGAACTATTCTACTGCCGCGAACATACATTTCGCGTAAAGACCACAAAGATCAGAGACAATAGGGCACGTACAAATGCATACAAGCATTCCGTTTTCCCTCGTTCTACTCGGAATGGAAAAGGAAAGCAAGTAACTAGTAGTTGCGGAGTATGTAAGTAGATGTAGAAATAAATATTACTACATCCCCCTTGATATATCCAACTTAATTAACATATGTTACATCTTGGGCCTACAGTGTTACAGATGTCGTACACTGATATAATTATATTCGGTTGAAACAGAACACTGTAATTTTTTTTTTCACTGGATCTACTTCTCGGCAAAACAGTCGTCGTCAGATGTCTTTCTTTCTCTTAGGTCCTTTCCCCCACATGTGGGGTCGGCTCTGCGTTAACCGCGGATATGGCACGTTTTAATATTTACAGGGTGGCCGGATGCCCTTCCTGCCGCCACCCCATGCCCCCAAGAAGGAAATGTGTACCCCAAATGTCTGCGTATAGTGTTATATGTGTGTGAAAGTGTAAAGTGTTACGAAAAGTCTGAGAATCGTGTACCTGGGGCGGGACTTGGGGACCAGCCCGGTATTAACCTGCGGGGATGTGGAAAACCGCCTAAAAACCACATCCAGGCTGGCCGGCACTCCGACCCCTTTCGTTAATCCGCCGGGCGGATTCGAACCGGGGCCGGTACGCCTCCCCGTCTCGGAAAGCGGTGCATTAGACCACACGGCTAACCGAGCGGGTGTCAGATGTCTTTCTGAAAAAACTTATTTTTCGTTAATAATAGATGGCCAAGTATTACATAGAATTCCAATTATAGAGGGTGTTACAAAAAGGTACGGCCAAACTTTCAGGAAACATTCCTCACACACAAAGAAAGAAAATATGTTATGTGGACATGTGTCCGCAAACGCTTAATTTCCATGTTAGAGCTCATTTTTTTTTTACTTCTCTTCAAATCACATTAACCATGGAATGGAAACACACAGCAACAGAACGTACCAGCCGGCCGCGGTGGCCGAGGTGACTGAGGCGCTCCAGTCATGGTCAGAACGGCCATTACGGTCGGGGGTTCGAATCCCCCCTCGGGCATGGATATTTGTGCCGTCCTAGTCTGTAAGTAGTTCATAAGTAGTTTGTAAGTTTAGGGACTGATGACCCCGTAGTTAAGTCCCATAAGCTTAACAAACATTTGAACATTTAGAACGTACCAGCGTGACTTCAAACACTTTGTTACAGGAAATGTTCAAAATGTCCTCTGTTAGCGAGGATACATGCATCCACCCTCCGTCGCATTGAATCCCTGATGCGCTGATGCAGCCCTGAGAATGGCGTATTGTATCACAGCCGTCCACAATACGAACACGAAGAATCTCTACATTTGGTACCGGGGTTGCGTAGAAAAATGTTTTCAAATGCCCCCATAAATGAAAGCCGAGAGGGTTGAGGTCAGGAGAGCGTGGAGGCCATGGAATTGGTCCGCCTCTACCAATCCATCGGTCACCGTATCTGTTGTTCAGAAGCGTACGAACACGTCGACTGAAATGTGTAGGAGCTCCGTCCTGCATGAACCACATGTTGTGTCGTACTTGTAAAGGCACGTGTTCTTACAACACAGGTAGTGTATCCCTTATGAAATCATGATAACGTGCTCCAGTCGGGACACCTTCGTTCTGGAAATCTGTCTCGATACACACGTACCGCACCACGGCTATTGCCCCGTGCTAATCCATACATCAAATAAGCATCTGCCAACTCCGAATTTGTAAACATTGCACTGACTGCAAAACCACGTTCGTGATGAACAGTAGTGATGTGCTTGATGCTAGTACTGTAGAGCAATGAGTCGCATGTCAACACAAGCACGGAAGTCAACATTACCTTCCTTCAATTGGGCCAATGGCGGTGAATCGAGGAAGTACAGTACATACTAATGAAACAGTTGGGTATTTTGACAATTGTCTGCACGAATTATTTCAATTTACATTTAAAGATAAATACTAAAATGAGCTCTAACATGGAAATTAATCGTTTCCGGACACATTCCTTCTTTGTGTGTGAGGAATGTTTCCGGAAAGTTTGGCCGTACCTTTTTCTAACACCCTGTATGTGCTGCAGTATGTACAGTATTCAGAGGCTGTATCCTTCTTCACTTGACTTATTACTTTTTAGGTGGTACACCGCAGTATCTCATATATTCTTTTAATTCCAATCTTCCAGCTGTAATACCTCATCTAAAAAGTTCCACTGTATCATAACGTCAGAAGTTCGATGATCACAATATTCAACATTGCTTCATAAAGGTCGCCTGTTTTTATATGGGGTGAGTCACAACCCTTTCATTTCGTGAACTGTTATACATAACGAAACACGGGTTTCGACAAATTTTAGAGCGTTGAGGGGGAACTATCTTGTGCTTGTGACGCAAATAATTTATTAAACGATAGTGCTGTTAATTTTCGCTTTCCTCAGATAAGACGATTTTCGTCATTCGTCGTCGACGCATTGTATCCAGCAGTGGGACTGTTGATGATCTTGCTCCTCATATTTGTGAAATACTTGTTTTAGTTTATTTATTGTTTCGACAATCTAATATGAAGATGTGTTATATATGAACACTTCGCCAATGTGGTGAAGATTCGAATGCCTACTTCTTTTTATTTTTGAGTTAGATCATCATCTGGGGATGACAGCAAGTTCTGCTGAAATCTATTGATGGAATAAATTGTTTCCATGCAAGTGATCTTGGCAGTTAATGAAATAAATGCAAAATATTTTCCTTTTGTGCTTTCCAACTCATGCAACTCATCAACCACGAGATGATAAGTCCAGTGTAGCTATAGTACCTCATTTAGAAAGCTCCATTGGAACACAACGGCAGAAGTTCGATCGCCACTGTATCCAACATCGCCTCATTAAGGTTGCCTGTTTTATACAAGGTGGTTTAAGAAGTAACATTCCTTTTATTTCGTTAACTTTTACACATATCGAAACGTGGATTCCTGAATATTTTAGAGCGTTGAGGCGCACTATTTTGTAATTATTGGTTACGAATTCGAAATATTCAACCGTTTCCAGACAATGAATTCAGTGGAAAAGTTAAACATTAGTACCGGAATTCGAACCCGGACTTCTCGCTTGGACCGCCGGTCGCCCTAACCAATTAGGCTATCCAAGCACGCTTCCCTTACAACCCAAATTCTCGACTTGTAGCACACGACGACTGTAGTGTCCCCAGCTTATTACTTCCTCCTGCCCACAAGGAATCGATCGTACTGATGTGTCCGCATTGAAATTGTCAGTTACTTGTTGAGGGCAAATTTACGCTTATTGATATTATGTCTGTTCTTGTCTTTCCGGGTTCGAATCCCGGTCCATTACAAATTTTCAACTTTGCCATGATACATATTTCAATGCCCCGAAACGGTTGAAATGTTTAAATATTTCGAATTCCCTCTATATTGTGTTTTTGGCACTGCTTTCAACTGAGATACTGAAGCAAATACTTTCTTTTAGTGGAACTGTATTGTTACTATAACAGCATTCGATTGCTCTTCAACAGACAATTGTAGTGATACAGCGTATGATGTAAAAAAAAAGTCGAGAAATGTCCTGGAATTCAAGTGGTGCAAACACCGCCCAGCGTAGTTTCCGTGCTGCGCTGTATCAGATTGTGAACACATTTGACTGTTTAGATAGGCACGGCTGCAATCATACGGGTCGTTGATTAACAGGTGTTTTGGGAGTACGCTTTTAATTAGTTGAGGCGCTGGAACACGTTCATAATATCTGATCAGCAACCAAAGCTAGCGTTAATTAACGTGTGGCCACATACGCCAGCTCTCTCCTGAGAGAAAGGAGACACAGTAGAAAAAAGGAATGGTTACTAGTTTTGTGTCCCAACTTCGTCGTCGCTTTTGTGTCCCAGCCTCGTCGTATGTGTCGGTGGCCGAGTGGAACGAGACCGACACAGGAACAAAGACAGCACGCTGGTGCAGGTACGGAGGGGAGCAGCCAGAAACTATAAACACTCGAGTAAATTAGAAAGAGATATATATTGCACAGAATGTAACAATACTTAACTTTTACATAGTACTGCAGAATGTTGATACATAGTTGTTAGAGGCCTGCCTAGTGCCTGTACAATAGCAAAGTCTTCACTGGTGCCTATCTGATTACGAAAGTCCTAACTCGTTGCTATCTCCGTCCGATGTGACCTGTGTCTTTCCGTGGTGTCCACGAGCGGGGTTCCAGCAGAGGGCGCTCGTGGCTGTCGTCGTGAGAACGCCGCGCCGTGCGTGCATGGCGGCGCGCGGCGAAGTAGGTGGCGCGCACTTTGTACTTGTGCGACACCACAACTAGAACTGACCATACTGATAATAATTATTTATGAACTTCATTTAACACCATGAATAAAAGATTCTCATTTAACTTTACAGTTAGGTTTCTAGCTAGCCTCCAAGAAAAGATGATGCATAAAAAACCTTATTATTTTTCATTTGGTTACCTGATAGTACAGGATAAATATAAAATAAGACTGTATAGTAACAGTAGTTTTGTAACACTTTATATTTTTTTAAACCTGAAAAAAGTACTTCAGTTAATACATCTAAAATGACATCGAAACCAAAGATGTGTTCCTTTTTTCCATATGAATTTGTTAAAAGATGTACATCTCTGAAACCGAGACAGAAAAACACTAGGGTCAATAGAGGCAGCTGTTGGAAACTTGTTTTCCCCAAGTTTTCTACACTTGCGAACTGATATAACTTTTACACCTGCATGGAGAAGTATTAAATTGTTCTGCAGGAATGAAAGATTGCATCGTAATATTGGCTTGTGCCAACAATTGAACTCGATTATTTAATTAAATGAATCAGAATTATTTGTTGCAAATGCATCCAGATATTATAATTCATTCGTTTGATTTGACCTCATAACATGTTGAACACAATTTTTTTTGTTGATAACTCAAAACCAATGGGACGGAAAGATATATTTAATTTTCCTTCGGTTTAACTACAAGGTGTCAGAGAATAAAGGAAATTTGAGTTATAAACAAATCATTTATACCGCCTTTAAAAAGTAACCACATTACTCACAACACACTTCTGACATCGGCTGCAGAACTATTGGAAACAGTCAAACTGTCAAAAGACGTAATTTATGGAATAGCCCGAAAAAGAGTGCTCGTGCATTGTCAAATATCTGAAACTTCTTCGAAATGAAAGCCTTTAAGATCACATTTAACGTTGAAAACAAATTTAAGTATGTCGGCGCCACGAATGCAAAAGAAGAACGGTGTTGTGGAACTATCATCATCCTCGACACGTTTCTTTATATATCTAAAGCGTTTAAATCATTGAAACACGTATTTTTTATTCGGCGTTTTAACAACCTATATTTGCAACTACATTCCATCAGTCTCCATAGTCGTTTCCCTAATTTTTCACGGAAAGAGGTTTTTTTTACGTTGCCCACTTTGTTATAATGATCAAAGGATGGGGTGGGAGAAGGAGCGTTGACCACGACGCGGAATAACCCACAATTTATTGATACATTATTTGAGAATGAGGGCACTTAGTCACTTGCAACTAACTTCACAACGTGTAAGAAATTTTTATTCACTGATACCATCACTAAAGAATGAAAGGAAAGGAGTTTTCCGCTTACTATATTGTTCCCGTTCGTCGAATAAAACTCCTTCATGAGCCATAATGTTCTAATTTTTTAACTACTGCAGATGAAGCAGATGAGTAGGAGAAAAAGTCCCGTAATGTTCGAATACAGAATTGGTGTGCTGCCTGACATGTCTAGGCGTAGCGTTCCACAGTGATATGAAAAGGAGCAAGCATATAAGAACAGTCGTTCGGAAGGCGGATGGTCGACTTCGGTTTATTGAGAGAATTTTGGGAAGGTGTGATTCGTCTATAAAGGGGGCCTCATATAAAATGCTTGTACGATCCCGTCTTGAGTACTGCTCAAGTTCATGGGTTCCCCACCTGATCGATTTAAAGGAAGATACAGAAGCAATGCAGAGGCTGGTGGATAGATTCATTTCTGGTAGGTTTGATCAATGCACGAGTGTTACTGAGATGCTTCCGGAACACCAATGGGAATCATTGGAGGGAAGGCTACTTTCATTCCGTGGAACAATGTTGAAAAAATTTAGAAGGCCGGAATTTGAAGCAGTCTGCAGAAAGATTCTGCTGCGCCAACCTACATTTCACGTTAAGACCACAAAGATAAGGTCAGAGAGATTAGGGCTGGTACAGATGCATACAAGTATCGTCTTTCCCTCGTTCTACATGGCAGTGGAACAGGAAAGCAAGTAACTAGTATTGGTACTAGGCACCCTCCGCCACGCACCTTTGTGTTGATTGCGGAGCTTGTATGTAGATGTAGCTGTACTAACTGCATTTGCACTTTTTTATCCGATACTCGCATATCCCACTGAATGTACCATTAGGTTTGCAATCGTCTATAAAGGACAGTTAACGTTGCTTGGCTTGCATTTTTTTTATCATATTGATTGTTTCACCAAGAATCGACAGTAGAATCAATCCCTAAGAATAAAAAAAATCAATACCTATAGGTTTCAGCATTATACGACACTTAGTTCAGAAGATACGTTATAAGCACTAATATGTATTAAGATCTGCCGCTTAATGCATGACAATTTAATTCGCTCCTCCTTCGGTAAGATCGCTGTTCGCAGCATATTTCGCAGTGAGTAATCTTATATCCTGCCGAACATGCTGTCATATCAAAAAGATTCCGAACGCTGCGTGGAAGTGGAGATTCCCTCTAAAGCGCCTTGGTGCGGAGTACACATCTCATCCGCGTCCCAGGTTCGAGTCCTCCCTCGGAAAAGTTTGTGTGTGTGTGTGTGTGTGTCGTCCTTAGCGTTAGTAGTTTTTAGGTCTAGGAACTGATGACCACTGCAGTTTGGTCCCATACCTTAACAAACAACTGGACATTTGTAATCCTAACAACCTGATATCCATGCATCCCAAATAACGTACGTGTCCTGCGGGTTCTCTAATCGTTTTGCGGTGTACTCGTTCGACTATTCAAACTGGATCCCCTAGAGAAAACTGCTCTTTATGGCAATCATTCCAGATGTAAATTAACACCGCCATATTGTAAATAAAAGGAAATACGTTACCAAGATCGTGAAGTTTGTAAACTTTACTTTATTACAATTACTGACTTATCAAAAGTATTACCACACTAGCTTATATGACCGTGCTTCACAACGGCTGTTGAAGGAGGGCCTGCGTACATAATGGTTTTTTAGGGTTCCGGATCTCTGTCAGTAAAAATAGAATCCTTGTTGGATCGCTCTGTCAATAAACTCAGTTGTCCTAGCCAAGATTTCAAATGAAAGTAAAAGTCATTCTCCGAAACGATGCATCTTCATAAGGTTTTTGATACAAAGGGTGAAAGGTACCAAAATAAGCAAAGAAAAGCATTTAATACACAAAGCGAAATCAGTAACACTATGTTCACTGGTTGCTGGCATTCGTAGACAAAATGTCAGTTGCTATTTTTTTAATTCGTTTGGGAAACCTGTTAGAAATAGGCATATCTTCATGAATGTGATGTAGCTTACATCATACATCAGTCATATTCGCCATTTAAAACGTTTATTTCATGATCATTCATATTTCTGGACAATGGGCTGAGATATGGAAAGCTGAAATATAATAAGTATTTCCTTAATGAAGTAGAAATATCACTGAAAACAATTATTATTCTTACGGTTGGCTCTCTTTCCGTTAGATGCGCTCTTGTCGCTCCAAGCGTGAGACAAACTTTCATAGCAGTTGTCATGCACGTTAGTCTGTGATATCAGTATGTAAATATATGGATTAAACACGGCGAGGATTGTATCAGTTTTATATTCATTGCGTTGAATATTTTGTAGTACACAGCAACCAAGAAAACGATTTTCAGAAATATGGTAAATTTGAAAAGTCAAAGAGTAAGTAGTATTTTCAAAGGGTAATAATCCGATCGCTGCCCCAAACTTCACACGAACACCCGCAGCGCTATCCATTAGTTCTTTGCTGCATTACGCCGTTCTTTTCAAGCATGAAATACACCTAAAACTTCAAATTACGATATCTTTTAGTTTCCTGCTCTCATTTTGATAAAATGAAGCCTATATGTTGCCCCAGGATATGCTCTATTTATCTTTGATACCCCATGAATGTTCATTTAGTACTTTTGGAGATTACTCTCTACGAGTAGATTGCATTCAGAGAAATGTTTAAATTGTGATATCTTACTTTTTCTGATCCAATTTTGTGAAATGCAGCGTTTCTGTAACTGCAAGATACCCTCACATTTCCTGTGAAAAAACCCTGAAAATCCGTCTGTTAGTGTTGGAGATGACAAAGAAAGATATACATGACTGTTGTCGATGAAAAACTTTAAATTGTGATGTTCTTCTTTCCGTGAACCGATTTTTATGAAACTAAGTCTATATGTTGTCTCAAGGCATGCTGAAGTTACCTGTGAAAACCCCATGCGAATTCGTGAAATAGTTTTGGAAAAGTGGTTTCTAATAGATGAAAAGACAGACACGACGGTGTATGAAAACACTTCGTGATTCTATTGTGAAGAAATCATGCCTAGATCCTGAACCAATCTTCGCTCATGTTTCTTGTGAAAAGGGCATGAAAATTCGTCCAGTAGTTTCGAAGATTGAAGCGAACAGCGACAGGCCTGCATTTACAGATTTATTATTACTATATATATATGTTGATCAATTGTATAATTTTGCAGGAATATATTGATTTGTATATGTGCTGTATGTCGGTAAAATCTATTGTGAATATGTTTAGTAGTAAAGAAGTAATAGATTAAAACGTGATGCTTGGTGGGGCGGTTTTTCATGAACGTTACTCTTTACGTCCTCATATCTCATGAACTACGTGTCGTACTGTGATACAATTTCGAAGCTACAGTCATCTCTATATGTGTATACTGTCTATAAAATTTTCTGCTGTAAAAATTTGTAGTGTACAAATTATAAACTGTAACGTCATACCGAATGCCGTAGTTTTACTCCATAAACCGCGGAAAAGTAGTAAGAGAGAAACTTTTTTCCTTTCATCATTTTGCTATGGTTGTCAGCGAGAAAAAGTTTAATAAAGGTTTGAAATTATGTTTAAAGTTTGTTGCAAGTCGCTAAGTACTCTCATTCTCTTACAGTGTATTCATAATGTCTCGTCGCATTATGTGGCAGTTTCTTGCAAATCTTATTGTTTATGATATTATATCTCCTGAACCATAGGTCGTATCTGGTTCGTACTCCTGAAGAAACTGTTAACGCACATAAGGAATATGTGTACCAAATTTGGTTGAAATCGGTCCAGTGGTTTAGGAGGAAATGTGCTACATTGTCGTTTGACGCAGCAGTTTTCCGCGCATCTCATTGTTTATGACGTCATATCTCCTTACGTATGTGTTGTAGGTGACTCTTACCCCGACAGCGATTGTTGCCTGATATTAAAGAACATGTGTACCAAGTTTGATTGAAATCGGTCCAGTAGTTTAGGAGGAGATGTGGAACATACATACATACATAAATATACACATACAGCCTATTTTATAAGATGTAAGATTCATTAGAGTATTACATAAAACATTCAGAAATCCTTGGACAGCACTCAATATTATTATGAATAACATATTTCACGACAGTTTCGGGATTCCTAAACTCCTACAACAATTCTAAGCACTTTGCTATCTGAATAGTTTTCTCACAACTGCGAAACTTAAATGTTAACCGTTTGTTGAATTAATCAGATAATTAAAAAATCCATTAACAGCAGTATATGCTCTATGAAAACTTCTATATAAACTGCGTATTACCAACAATTTCTCTGTACCATGACTGAATATATATTTGTACACATTTGTTAACTTAGAATATGATGACCTATCTTATTCTGGTTCTGGAATGAAATCCATCATCTGCAGCCATTGCTACCCAAGCAAATCATTCATGTCTTATTGATACTCAGTCATGACAAAGATCGTCTGAGATGACTAGGCTTAAAGATGAATGAAATATCGGAATTTTCACTACAAGTATCAGTTAGAAAATCTGAACATGAATTGGATCATAAATAAGTAAAGTCAGACGTTAGTAGTCGGATTTTGTTACCAGCAGGGAGATGTAATTATGTTATGCCTGTCCGGAAATCTCGAACCTACCGACGTCCTTTCTGTGGACGAGTAGACGTTAAATGTTAAATGTTGACTCAACAGGAATTCGGATGCATGGGTATCATCTGTCGTAATAATCCATAATGCATGAAAAGACATTTAAAATTATTTTTCACTAGTAGACCGCCGTGCTCTGTCTAGGGCTTCAAATGAAATCATACTTTTTTTGTGTGTGTTCACCAGGATTCGAATCCATGAACGAAATAATCCAGCTATATGGTTTCGAGACGGTCGAATTACCGCAAAAGAAGAAACCAAAATAGAATCCCAGTCTAGAACCACTATTTTTAAATCTCAAGTTCAAGTACAGTATTGTCGCGTTGAAATGGAAGCAGGTTTGACTTCGAAGGCGTTGTTCCTTGGTCAGTCTGGGCCGTACTGGCAGTTCCTAGATTGGTTCAGCTGTCCCGATACACATTCCTTTGGGGATAAGTTGTGACTGCTCGTGACAGTGATCAAAATCTCTCCTCGACCACCGGTAATGCTTATGATAGCCGACGGTATGTAAATTTGTTTTGTGAACCTAATAAACTTTTTACTATCGACAAGCACTTCACAGTTTAACCAGTCATCTGTGTTTGTGACTGGAACTCTTCCCATTGTCAACGACGGGATCGTCACATTGTCGGCGGCAAATAACTTCTCAAAAAAATCTGTATTACGTGTACAAGTCGAAACGACTTCCTCAATTTGCAGCTCAGATCTTCCACAGTCAATGATAACTTGGGATCGTGTACAAGTCGAAACGACTTCCTCAATTTGCAGCTCAGATCTTCCACAGTCAATGATGACTTGGGATGCCTGAAGGAAGTCCCATCCGAAGATGACATTATGACTACATTCCGTTAAAACGACAAATTCAAACGGTTGGGTCATGTTCGTGGTTATTCTTGCGACACAAGTTCCTGCCGGCTGGAAGTACCTTCCATTTGCGACCTTCAGCACAGTTGCCCCCATATCACAGAACATTTTCAACATTTTCTTCTTCAGTGTGCGGCGGTAATTATCCGACAATATAGAGAAAGTAGCTCCTGAATCAATCAGTGCCCGGACAGGTTGGCCGTCGATTATCACGTCGATGAGATTTCCCGACATATTAGCGACTGTCGTTCATGGAGTATTTTCATCTGCGGCGGCCTCACCTCCGTAGATGGTCGCCTCGTTTAGTTTTCCTGGGCGCGGCGGTTAGAGGAGCAGCTGGTACATCTGTACGGTGACGGTGAACGGCAGCGGCGCTTCGGGGAGCGACCTCGTCCAGGGTACGGCGATGGGCTTCTTCCCATAGGTAGACTGAACTCATCATCAGGTGACTGTCTGGGATAGAACTGCTATGATGGCTGACGTCTTGCGGCAAAATAATCGTCGCATACTCACCTCCTCTCTCTGCAGTAGCCTACGACATGCCCAGGGCGCCCACAGTGGAAACACAGTGGTGTGTTGTCTTCTGTCCTCCAGACGTCTGTTCTTCTCTGGGGCGTCATAGTTGCCGGGGGAGTTGGTTGTGGCTGCGTCGCCCGGTTCATCGGCTGCCGTTTGGCGGCTGCAGCGTAGATCATAGCAGGGTGACGCCATTCTTCACGTCGGGTGCGACTGGCGGGGCAGACAGGAGCTAATGCCTGATATACCTCTTCCTCAGCGTCGTCGGCTCCCTCGTGACTTACAGGGTTCACATCCATGACTGTAATCTGATGCTCGCTCGGTCTAATAGTCCCGGCGGCCATGCACTGTTGTAATTCTTCTCTCACGATTTGTCGTATGAGAGAAGCCAAGTCATGCTGGTCTTCCACAACGGCCATAGGGACTACATAGGGGAGTCTGTCATACTTCTTTCGTCCAACCCTCCTTTGTTGCATCTCTTCAATCTGCTGGCACCACATGATGAACTCTTCGGTCGCAGCGACGTCTTTTATCAGAAGAGCTTGGTACATGTCTTTCGCAATACCCTTCATCAGGTGCGTGATTTTGTCGGCCTCAGTCATATTCGGATTAACTATGTTACACAGGGCCAAAACATTCTGTATGTACGACTGTGTCGGCTCACCATGTCGTTGGGCCCGGTTCTTCAGTTGTTCTTCCACCGAGCGGATTTGTCGCTGTCGGTCTCCAAACGTCTTCTTCAGTTCCTCCTGGAATGTCTCCCAGTCATTCAACTTGTCTTCATTGTTTTCAAACCATTGCTGGGCTGTTCCGTCCAGGTAGAAGTAAACGTTGGCCAAGCACATCGTATGATCCCACCTGTTGTACTTGGCGACTCGGTCGAACCCTTTTAGTCATTTGTTGGGGTCCTGTCCAGCATCTCCTGAGAACACCGACGGGTGTCTGATGTGCAGCTGGCTTACCGCTGGTTTCGTCTCCATGGTTCTTCTAATGATACAGACTTTTGGAAGGATGTACTCGATGTATCCCTTGTATTCCGGTTCCAGTCCGTGTAAGCGACGGCTTTTACGTTGCCTAATCGGAGCCATGGTGATGCAGCTGTTGCACAGGATACCCGGCGCATCCACCAAACAACGTCGCGTTGAAAAGGAAGCAGGCTTGACTTCTAAGGCAGGGTTGTCAACTGAACATAGCACTTATACTGAATGTAGGTTTATTGCGAACTGAAATGTACACGCAGCACAGACTGCCTCTCAGGCAGAGTGCTCTGCTATATATACACAGACAGAATGTACCAGAAATTAGAAGAATAGTTAACAAAAGAAACATGTAGTAATTACAAGTGATCACAAGAAACATGTCGAATATTCTGGAAATGATAATTACAAAGAAAGAAATTTTTGGCGCAGGATGGGATTGAACCGGTGACCTTCAGCACCGTAGCCGGTGACGCTATCCAAGATCTATGCTTTGCGGTCGTTCGTTCAGTTCGTTCTTGTAATATTTGGCTCGGCTTTTTTATTACAGAGTGCGTTTAGCCCCCTGACCGGGCGCGCTGAGCCACGGCGCCCGGCATCGATTAAGCCACGCCGGCAGTCGGTTGACTTGCAATATGAGCCATGTTACTTTAAACGACAGAGTTACAGATCGCCGTGAATTCTACCTGTTACTGCCAACCATAAATCGGCTCCATGCCATTAAGATCGAAGTGGATTTTATTAATACGGATTTTGAACCAAGGTACAACTTGATATTTTTCACTTTTCGTTACCGGAGTTGAAGTATACATGATAGTTCCGATTAAAAATACAGTCTGAAGGAGGGAACCAAACCGAGACATGGCATTTGTTAAATCAGAAGCGATCCACGAGACCACTACGGCGAGATCCACCCGTCTTCTTATGGTGTTGCGACACCACATGCTCTTAGCATGCATACCAGAGGTTGTGGAGCTGCATGAAAGGATCAACTGTAAGGAAGCTTCTGACTCAGAAATTACACAAGTCTAATGTCTGTGGGATGTAAAGACGACTCTAGCCAACATATCCCACAGAAAATACATTTTGAAATTTCTACCACCTCAATTAATTTCTTAGTTTGACAGACATCACTGCAGAGAGTGAATTTCTACCGGATAATGCGATTATTACTGTCAGTATAATTGTTATTATCTACACACTGCTGGTGGTGCAGGACGTATGTAGTACATCATTTAATGCTTTTCAATCATTTTTAGAAGCAGTTGTACAACCGTCAATAAAATTCATTCCTGGGCCAAAACGCACTTCAACATGTTTTGTCGACAGCTTCCGCTCGAAACCAGTTGGTTTCTACAGGCATGAAATCGGTAAACCATCTGAGCATTGTCAACAATTTTCAGGTAATATGAGAGAATACTGTCCTGGAAATATCTAAACAACTTTTGTCGGAATAGTTTTCTTAAGAATTCCCTATTCATTTTAGATCTTGAGACTTGTAGGCATGACATTGGAAACGAAAAAAAAATACACTTAACCAGACAGGCTCCACAAGCCACAAGGCAGCTTTGCTTTGCTTGCAAATACGATCCCCCAGAGATAGCGAAGACAGTGTTTGGTTCTCCCTTTACTGCTCCATAAATTAATCTATATACATCTTATGAAATAGACTGTATCTGATTATGTGGGTATGTATGTCCCACATCTCCTCCTAAACTACTGGATCAACCAAACTTGGTACACATATTCCTCACTATCAGGCAACAACTGATGTCGGGATAAGAACCATACGTAAGGAGATATTTCGTCATAAACAATGACAGTCGTGAAAAACTGCCGCATCATGTGACAGTATTCTTCATCTGCTCCTAAACCAATGGACCGAATTCCACCAAATTTGGTAAAAATATTCTTAAAGGTCAGACATCATTTGCTGTCGCTGCACAAATCACCTACGATACATAGTTCATACGATATCACGTCATAAACAATGAAAACTGCCCCATATTGCGGCGCTTGATAGCGTGATTTTATTCAACTATTTGACAATTAGAGCACTTAGCGACTTGCAATAAACTTTGAACATAATTTCAAATCTTTGCGAAACTTTTTCTCGCTAACAACCCCGACAAAATGATGAAAGGAAAAAATATAATCGCTTACTACTTTTTCAATGTTCATTATTTATATCTGCGGCATTTGAGACGACGTTACAAGTTATTACTTCTACACCGTAAATTATATTCGCGACACATTTTACAGACAGTACACATACATACCATTGATTGTTCCTTCGATACTATATCACAGTTCGACATATAGTTCATGAGATAGGAAGTCATAAACAATTTCGTACATGAAAAACTGCATATCACACATGAGGTTTCGATTTATTACGTCATTACTACTAACACCATTCACCACATATTTTGCAGACATTAGGCACATATACCACTGAATCTACCTTCAAATTTACGTCATAGTACAACACATATTTCAGGAGATATGACATCATAAACAATGAAACTTCCGAATAACTGCTACATCATGCGCTATTTTTCCACATCTCTTCCTAAAATAATGGACCGATTTCAACTAAACTTGGTACACATACTGCTTACTATCAGACAACAAACAATCTTTGTACGGTTAAAAACTACCTACGACACATAGATCGGGAGATATGACGTCGTAAAAAATGAGTCACAAAAACTTTCCCATCAGGCGACGCGTCATTTACGAAACTTCATTCATCCACTATTTATCCATCGCAGACAGTTGTCTAATATTACACTGAACAAATCTGGAAAGTTATGTTATTGTAGGTCACATAGTCAAGGGTATATGATGTCATAAGTATTGAACTGCATGACAAAGAAACTTAAATGTACAGATAGTCAGGTAGAAACTGATGGACAGAACGGGAAGAACGAAATGGACTAAATATTATTTATAGTAAAATTTTGAACTAAAATAATGTTATACATCATTAGTATTTTATTACTATTTTCCTTTCTTTGGATAGTGCATTTATAATTTTGTACATTATGCATATTTATTTGTTTTACTGTTTCATAATTTATAAGCTGTTTTCATGATTGCATGAAGATGAAATGTTTTCCGAATTTTTATTTTCATTTCTAATATAAGACTGGAAACATGTATATATACCCGCCGGCCGCGGTGGCCGAGGGGACTGAGGCGCTCCAGTTACGGTCTGCACGGCCACTACGGTCGTCGGTTCGAATCCCCCCTCGGGCATGGATATTTGTGCCGTCCAATAGTATAAGGTAGTAGATAAGTAGTTTGTAAGTTTAGGGACTGATGACCCCGTAGTTAAGTCCCATAAGCTTAACAAACATTTGAACATATATACCCGGGCAATACCGGGTTTAGCAGCTACTAGAACAATAAATCGCAACGTAAAATAAGACGTTGGTTTCTATTTTCGCGTGGAACCACTCTCCTGACTCAAAAACAAGAATTAATAACTTTATGAAACATCTTTAGTGAAAACAACTCACATTATTGAATGCAAATGTCATGTGAAACCTAGTGAATAGTTCTGCGCTAACCAGGGAGTAATGCGCCGCTCAAGGAGTTGCCATACGTAATCTACTGTGTTGCCTATTCTCTATTAGACTAGCGGCAGGCAGAATACGTTTGCTCGAAGACTGTGTTGTTCCCGCTGGCTATCGTTGACAGAGATCGCGGCTTCACAGGCGCAGCGCGCGGCCTGCCAACGTGTTGACTGAGAAAAGAAATTCTTAGCATGGACCAGTGGGTCTTAATCGCATTTTGTATCTATGAGCTGTGTCGAAAGCGTAGTTACGAACAATATTCGAATGCACCGACAACTACCGGAACATCGTAAATGAAGTGGAAGGGGAACTATTTGAGCGGCTCTTCTGTTCAATAGCTGTGGTTGGTAATTTTGTTTTTCTGGCTTAAGCAAACTGCAAACTGAAAACACCATTCATCTGAAGTGATTTCCTATTCCAGCATCAACAGACACAATTAAAATTTTGAGCATGATAGATTTTTTTGTTGCGGTTTTCAGTCTGCAGATTGGTTTGATGCAGTTCTCCACGTTACCCTGGCCTGTGCAAGCCTCTTCATCTCAGAATACGAACGGCACCCTACATCCTTTTGAATCTACTTACTATATTCATCCCTTGATCTCCCTCTACGATTTTTAACCAACACCCTAATGCTAAGTTGACGATTCCTTGATGTCTCAGAATGTGTTTCACTAACCTATCCCTTCTCTGAGCCAAGACATGCCAGAAACTCCTTTTCTCCCCAATTCTGTTGAGCACCACCTGATTACTTACGTGATCTACCCATCTAATCTTCATCATTCGTCTGTAGCAGCACATTTCGAAAGCTTCTATCCACTTTTTATCTGAACTCCTTATCGTCCACTTTTCACTCCCAAACAGTGCTACACTCACGACAAATGCTTTCAGAAAGGATTTCCGAACATTTAAACTAATACTGGATGTCAACAAATTTCGCTTTTTTCAGAAAAGCTCTTCTTCCCCAAGCCATTCTACATTTTATATCTTCTTTACTTCGCCATCAGAAGGTATCTTGAAACCCAAACAACAAAACTCATCTATTACTTTTATTGTCTCATTACCCAGTTTAATTCTTTTAACATCGCCTGATTTTCTGACGCTACGTTCCACTACCCTCATTTTGTTAATCTTCATGTTCCAGGTCCTTTGCTGTGATTGAAAGAATTACTATGTCGTTAGCAAACCACAAGGTTCTTATTCCCTCTCCCTGGACTTTAATTCCCTCTCCAAATTTCTCCTTTCATTCCTTCGTAGCTTGCTCAATGTGCAAATTGAACAAAAATGGAGAAAGGCTACAACCCTGTCTTGCCTGCTTCCCAACCTCTGCGACCCTTTCATGGCATTGGACACTAATAACTGCTGTCTGGTTTTTGTACAAGTTGAATATAACGCTTCGCTCCCTACATTTTACCCCTGTTACCTTCAGAATCATTCCCAATGATAAAAGATAGCACTAATCATTTACGGAAAAATTAAGGAACTGAATAATTACAGTGCAAAATCGATTCGAGCTTCCAGCTTCTGACCAAATGAAAGGTGAAGGTAAAGGTGAAGGCGATAGTAAGGTTTGGAATAAGTATTTCACTCTATAAAAACCAAAGGGACGAAAAGTATCGTCTACTGCTGTCGATTACAGTGTAACTGCTGGTGATAATTTGTATATACTGTAAAAGTGAAAAGCACCTGATGAATGAGATTTCCCATTCCAGACTCCCAGAAACAAATGGACGAAAGAAACTGGAAGAGATTACCCTAAGCATGGGTGAAATTGGTTTTGTATATATGTACTTTCTCAAAGTTAGCGTAGTTTCTCAGTTGTTTCCTTCTGACGGCCTCTGTAGGTTATCACAAAATTCCAGCAATGATAACTGAAGTGGGCAAAGACTACTATAATTTCATCTTATGGCCCTTCGGACATTCTTTAACGTTTTTAAGGTAGACCATGTCCAGATTAACTTGTCCTCCGTTACAACTATACATTGACTCTTGCTCGAGTATCTCCTAAAACTTGCGAAACTAGAGAAGGAAGATTAGGATTTAACAGCACAAGCTCCGATTGGTTTGCTAAGGGTGGGGAAGGAAATCGACTGTGCTCATTGAAAGGAACCATCTTGCCGTTTACCTAGGATGAACAAACACTGAAAGTACGCACTCTCTTAGAGCTGCTAAAAACACAGGCTGGCGGATCCGCCATTTTCATTCCCTGCGAATGCTAAACACAACACGTAGCTTATGCGAACATTGTTGTTTTATTCAATTTTTGTGAAATATTTTAGAGGTGTCCGGCATAGAGCCTTAGATCGTACTACTGTGAACTTGCATTCCGCTCTTGTTTACAGCGACAAGTGTATAAGACACAAAAATCTCGCGTTTTCTTTACTTATTGCTGCTTTTCGTTGCTGTCCGAATAAAGAAAAAAGCGCAACAAACACATATATTTCTGTGATAAAAATCGCGTACTACGTCTTGCGATAAGTGTTTGTTGTCTGCTTTGACAAATACACCGTATCGGATTTTTGTGCTCACATTGCCGCATGTACTTCTATTACGTTATTGCGAAAGTTTCAGAATGTATTACAAACACTAAAACGAAAGAGAATAGTAGAGTACAGCATCTAAAGCTTACGGTGCCGATGTTGGCTACAACCGTTCAATGCTATTTGAAAATTTAATCGTATAGAACGAGGGGAATAAACCTTTGTGTTGACCATGAAATAAATAAATAAATAAATAATAATGCTGTTATTTTGGGTGACAGATTTTTGTATGTAACAGTACCCTTGTCTTGTCAGTAATTTAATAATCCTTGTAAAGCACAAATTTCTCATCGCCGCAGCCGTAAGTAAAATTTACCCAATATTCTGTGTCAGTTATATTATAATCTCTTAGAGATAAGCGTCAGTATTGACATTTGCTAATAATAAATTCAATTGAGGGTGTATTTTGTGATAAAACAGCAGGTACTGTTCTTTCAAATTTCATACTACAAGTAATGAAGCTAAAACTTCGAAATACTCCAAATAGTATTCAATGGTAGTTGTCTGTATCAGCACAGTATGCTGCCACAGCCGTAACTAAACTTTCTGCCCAGTACAGTTAACTTTTCCGTTTTAACGTTTGTAATACTTTCTCCCAATAACGTAATAGAAGTATCTTCAACAATTTGTGCAATGACAATACAAAACTTTTTGATGTGGTGTATTTCTCAATACACTATATAAGACATTTATTGTGCTCTAAAAACTGCATGTTCTGGAATGTTTCGCTATGTTATATTTTTCGGCTGTGACTCCTTACAGGCAGCTTCTCTGTTAAGAGGTAGTACTTTCAAAAGAGCTAAACAAAAACTTACGTTCAAATATCACAGACGATTTGTATTTTTAAATATTGCTTAAAGTCATAATAATATTTACTTACAATACATAACTGTGCGCTCGGTCCGGGTTCCCAGTTTTTGCGCCGACAGTTAATGCTCCATTTCTTCTTCTCTCAGAATCTCTCGGGAAACTAAACATTTTGTAGCCACCTCTGGAATGATCTGATCAGTGTGTGGCAACACAACCACCCAAAATGTCGTGCTAAAGTGCCGTGACGAGCTATGGGAATAAAAATGGCTGATGCGTCAGCTCGTACTCATAGGAGCCTTACACTTTTTCATTACGTCACTGTGCAGTCATATTACAAGTACTTGAAACTTAAATTAAAGTACCGAATTTAATAGTAACTATCCATCGAGACCAAAGAACCCTTTATAATTCGAAATTAAAAATCATGTGTACACATAGCCCTTAAGAGTTTAAAAGGAAATAGATGCTTTCATATCTACAATGCTGATGTTGCATTCTCTGTCACGTATTAACACCTCCAATAATAATAAGTGAACACCGAAAATTTGAAATAATACCATTTTCTGACGTGTGAACCGATGACAGTGCGGCTGCGTCCGCACTAGTTCGGCGTGCGGAGGTAGGCGACACTTCTGCCGCGCCGTTTCTTGTGGAACGTTCGGAAGTACGGTGGAGCGTCTGGTCTGGTTGTTCTCGGAGCCCACCCTGATTGCTGTCTCGCGTCTTCTTCATAGTGGACAGCGTTGACGGTTGCCGTGTGGTCGTGATGTGCGCTGACTCCTGGCCTACCGGCAGGTAGGCGTCTTCCCTAGGAACGCTGGAGTTCCGGTGTGCAGGAGATGGAAGTCCTCCCAGATACTTCCTCTGCGACCGTAGTTGGTTGTAGCGCAGGAGTCGAACTCGGAGCTACGCAGGAGTCGACATCTCGCCGGTTGTCAGCTGATGTAGAAGAGTGCGGGAGTTCTATAACAGACTTGTACCGACGTTAGAACATGTCAGGGAATCGAGTGCTACGAAATGTAAGCCATCGATTCATCTGACGGACTCACTGTGTTAAAAATGTTCAAATGTTTGTCAAGGTCAAGGGACTTAACTGCGGGGTCATCAGTCCATAAACTTACAAACTATGAACTACCTTATACTAAAGACTACACAACCAGCCATGCCCGAGGGGGGAGGATTCGAACCCCCGACGGGAAACGGCCTCACGCATCATAGCATAGCGCATCGTAGCATAGCTCCGCCGCGGCGACACACTATGAACTCGAATTCTGGAGTATATATAGTGTGTGTGTGGAGCAACTGATATTTTCCATGACCGCATCGGCGCTGTCAAACGAATGTGTCGGCGTTTTACATCTTGCCGTGTTCACTTATCAGGTTGACTGGTGTTCCAGAAGTCTCCGGATACGCGTTGTTCCGTTAGACTTGGGCATTGTTTCCTCACGTAACGAAGTGACGCGTTACTGCAAGTTCGAACTGTACCATTGAACTTCCGCTGATGCGTGCTATTGAGTCCGTCGCGTGTGCGTTCATTCCTGTCAATTTGACCCAGTAAGTATAACACAAAATAGCTGCTGTTCCCCTTCCCCGTTCTGTCGACACATCGCAATGTTTCTACAGTAACCAAGACATGGAAAAATTTAGCGCTATACTTCCGCTACAGAGCTGGTGTGCAACAATATGTTCCTCCATATTTATTATGTCACTTATATCGCAAAGTATAATTTATGCAAAATTCATAAATTAATATATAAAATAATTTCAACGAATATCACGTTTGACGCACTCCGCTATGTTCACTGTTTTTCGTTGTAGCACGCCATTCTGGTGACAGATGGCAGCAAGAAGCACGAAAATAAAAGCAATAGATGTCCAGTAATCAGGCTAATGGGTCTCAGAGTACAGCGCATCCGTAAAGCGTTCTAAAATTAATATAAAGTCGATGTCCATTACAATGGACACCATGTCCGAAAGGGTTAGATACTAGAACTGGACTGGTGTGTAAATTTAGTTACTGAGAAGTGATTTACAACCGTTATACACCGCAAGATAATGTACAGTATCGAAGAACAGATATCTGTGGAGAAAAGAGCGTTCGAACGTCTTCAATGTGATTACAGCTTCAGAAAAGGTGCCACACAATAACAGCAGTCCCAACAGAGGGCCGCAATTTATACAAATATCAGCCTTTACACAACAGGAAGCGTCGTAAACGGACAGTTTACTGGATTTGCGAAGAAAGAACCTTAAGTATTTTGGTAGGAAACCTATAGTTGCTGACGACCGGTCTCACAACATCGGCCATCAGTAACTCTGCCGCCTGATAGCTTTTCTTACATCCACATCTACGTAATAAATACTCTGCAAATCACATTTAAGTGCGTGGCAGACGGTTCATCGGATTTTCTTTTCTTTTATAAACCAATGGCCGTTTAAGGTATCATTGCATTTGATCTTGGGACGTTGAAAATAATGGTGCTGGACCAGGAATCTAATTTGGATCTTCTCTTTTGCGGTATTCGACCCTCTCGGAACTATGTTAGTGGATCATTTCGTTGCTTTTTCTGTGACTACAAATTACTCTGGGTCTCCGCGAAAGGAGAATATGTGGATTCGAGTCCTGGTTCAGCACAAAAAATTCTTGATTTAATTTGGACTACTACTTAAAAATACAACCTCTGTCAATAAAGTTCAGTGAACAGTCTTGTAACATTAACGTAGATGAAGTATGAACTAGTGACCTTACTGTCCTTCGAAATAGTCACCTCCCATAACTATGCACCGCTGAGCTCTGCGATTCATGTCCTGGAAACTTTACATGAAGTCTTCTTTTGCATTCGTGTTCCAAACCCTTATTACGTTTCGTAGGATGTCAGGAATACCGTTACAAGGCGAGTTTGAGTCGAAGGAATGGGAAGACGTCTGGAGTATTGAGGTCCGGCGAGTACAGTGGACGTTCAAATGCACAAAGCTCGCCCACACACAGCCAATATCGTCAAACAGTTCCTGACAAAAAAGGGGCGGTGCCACTTGAACATCCACCATACTCGCCTAATCTCAGACCTCCTAATTTCTTCCTATTCCCTCAAATCAAACTCGCTTTGAAAGGTGTTGTGACCTTGTCGCCTTTTGTTATTTCTTCGTGCCGGTCTAGTCGTCAATAAAGGCACTGGTGCAGTATTCTTTGACGTCTAAAACTTTGATATAGTTAGTATTACAAGATATTTATTGACTGACAAGTATAATACTCAACTTTAGAACATATGTCTGTTTCTTCTCTCTTCTTGCTTCTCGTGGCGTCGTCCGTATGATGCTAGCTGCGCTGAGACCTAGTGACTGCTAAGTTCGTAGCCGCGATCTGGCTTAGTACTGTCCTATTTCTGGCTTCGTTGCTGCCTTGTAACTGTCCGAGTTCTCACTAGTAACTGCCGGACTCTGACTAGTAACTGTCGCGCTGTCCAAACGTATGTCGGCCTAGATATAGCCGCTTGTAGAGGGCGCGCATCTTCGGTTACTCCCTCCAGGATGCGCGGCGCCTGTTTGCGATTGGCTTTCGGTCGATCACTGCCATCTACACGATCGATCTCTTACGTCTGGCGAGTGGCGCTGACTTTACGCCACAACAAAAGGAAATAGATTTGACGATATTTCTGATATCCATTAAAACGTAACGTGGCGTTTGTACACTATCCCAAAGGAAGACTTCGTGCAAAGTTTCCATAATATCACAGAGCTCAGCGGTGCATAGTTATGGGAGGTGACTGTTTCGAAGCACGGTAAGGTAAATGTACATTATAGTTCAACTACATTAATATTACATGACTATTAACTGAACTTTATTGTCAGAGGCTATAATTTTAATGTCTCTTCATGCAACATCAATAACAACGATAGGTGCCGTTGATTTGAGTCAGATACGCATGCATCCTCATTCCTGTAGAGTTAACATTTGAGATTTATTGTTTATTCGTCCATAGAAAGGACGTCGGTAGGTTGCAGTTTCGATTTCCGGTTTAGGTATAACGTAAATGCAAATCGCTGCTGGTGGCCAAATGCGTCTACTAACATCTAACTTTACTTATCATCCAATTACAAATTTGTGAAATGATACTTCTCGTAAAATCTTCGAAATTTCACACATCTTTACGCTTAGTCAGCTATGATGATCTTTGTCATGATTGATTACCGATAAAACAAATGTAAACGAAGGCTTCCGCGGCCGTTGTCATTGTTTATAAAACTCTTCTGGGTGTTGGACCGCATCGTCAATATATCAAACATCCAGAAGATGGCAGCTTGCAATAGTGGCCGAAACATCGGTGAAGTATTTGATATATTGACGATGCGGTCCAACACCCAGAAGAGTTTTATAAACAAAACATAAATGCTTTACTTCGCTATCAATGGATGCAGTTGATGGGTTTGATACCAGAACGAGAATAACGTAGTTCGTCATATCATTCCAAGTTCAAAAATGTGTACAAATATTTGTTCATCCATGATACAGAGAAATTGATGCTCATTTGCAGTTAAAATTTAAGTTTCCATAGGGCGTTTGCTGCTGTTACCTGGTTAGTTCAACAAGCAGTTAATACAAAACCGCTCGCCACCGGAAGGAAGTTTCGAAGTTGTGAGACAACGATTCAGACAGTAAAAGTACTTCGAATTGCTGTAGAACATTAGGAATTCCGATACTGCCGTAAAATCTTTTGTTTATTACAATGTTAAATATTGTGTAAGGTTACTGAATGCTATAGATCACTGAGTATGTTATATCAAAGTGTAATGGATGTGTTAATACTTTTGATATGCCAGATACTGTAATAAAGTAGAGTCTACAAACGTTAATAACTTAATAACATGTTTCCTTTTATTTGCAACATGGTGGTGTAAATTTACATCTGGAATGATTTCCGTAAGGCGCAGTTTCCTCAGGTGGCTCCATTTGGAATAGGCGAACGACTATAGCACGAAGCATTTAGAGTATCCGGAAGACAGGTACGTTATTTGGGATGCATGCGTATCCGGCGGAACGTAGTACAGGTCGATCTGATTTTTTTGAGCATGATAGTCCCTACAAAACTGTATCATATATTATTATGAGGGAGAGGTCAACGAGGGTTAGGATGAGGAGAACGAGGCGGGAGTAGACAGATCGGGAGGAGAAGATAGAAAGAAATAAAAGAGTAGAAGGAGAGAATGTAGAAAACGATTGCTTTTCTCACTGTCAAGCATACATACGCGGAAAAAGACAAGGAAAAAATGTATTCCATCCCGCTGGCATTGTGATTTCTCCGAACGCAACTTTTTTCTTGCTTTTCTGTCATTCCGCGTTGCCACAGACACGCGAGGGAGGAAAGGATACAGTGCCGTAATATAGGATACATTTTTAAAACTAAAGATTAGGGGTAATCTAGCAGTTTTTAATTTCTGTAAAATGATCTATACTATTACTTGGGAATATTTCAATACTACCCATGCAAAAAATTATTCCGAATATTTCCTGATTTAGAAATAGCAGTACACAGAAATAAAACGATTAAGTTCTGCACCGCGGTGGAGTGGCCGAGCGTTCTATGGCGCCTTGCTGCGGAGCGCGCAGTTTCTCGACGTTAGAGGTTCGAGTCCTTTTGTGTTGTCCTAGCATAAATTATTTTAAGTTAGTTTAAGTAGTTTGTAAGCCTAGGAACTGGTGACCAACGTAGTTTTTTTTATTTATTTACTTATTTATTTATTTATTTATTTATTTTTTAATCTTATGTGACTTAACTACGGGGTCATCAGTCCCTAAACTTACAAACTACTTA
The DNA here is from genome assembly GCA_026315105.1 of Locusta migratoria. Lineage (NCBI taxonomy): Eukaryota > Metazoa > Arthropoda > Insecta > Orthoptera > Acrididae > Locusta > Locusta migratoria. The sequence goes on along the minus strand of CM048746.1, from coordinate 191,586,260 downwards.
TGAACTACTTACAAACTAGAACGGCACAAATATCCATGCCCGAGGGGGGATTCGAACCCCCGACCGTGGTGGCCGTGCAGACCGTGACTGCTGAAGCGCCTCAGTCCCCTCGGCCACCGCGGCCGGCACCAACGTAGTTAACTCCCTTAGATTTAAAAACAGTTGAATTGGAATAATTTTGGTATGGGTCAAATCGCCGTCTATTGCAACAGCAAACCTTTTTACAGTTGCAAAATACGGTGATTTCATCTATACACATTATATAACTTCAACTACGAAGAAGCAGGCAAAAAACAGAGAAGAAACGTGAATAATTTTACCCTTGCAAAATATGGTTCTTAATTTCTGGTTTTCAGCTTTCCTAATGTTAGGGATTGAATAACGAACATTAAATTTTAATGTATTAGTAAATACGTGCTAGTAGTGTAACAGGTTACACTGCATGTCCTACATTCAACCAAGATATCAAATAAATTTTTCGTGTGGGGACTGTCAGCTAATGGAGGCAGTTACTGTTCCGAGAACTCTGTACAGTTTCTTGACCACCTCGGCACAATGGTTGACAGTCGTGGAGATGTGTATATCGGCAAGGAGCAGTCAGCTTCCAGAGAAGGCGAACTATATTTATCTAACGATTTGTGATATAGCTTTCTTTTGCCCTATTGGAGATTTACTCGTGGATATTGTATATCGGCAAGGAGGTTCCAGAGAAGACGAACTATATTTATCTAACGATGTGTAATATAGCTTTCTTTTGTCCTACTGGAGAATTACTCATTCACATAAGATAATCCTACTGTAATGGTCAATGTGTATTAGTAGAATTCAGAGAGACAATAAACTCTTCAGTAATTTAAACCTTTCGTTGAATCATTGAAACAAAATTAGTATTTATCTCCTTGTGAAACAGTTCGGACACGGAAGTTCGATTATTGAGATACACGGTCACATTACATCCTTTATTCACACCATATGTTTGTTTCAAAAGTACAGAGTTCAGCACAGAAATTTGATGAGAACGTTTATCTTAACCACGATACAAAACTAGCTGCGGAGAATGAAAACGTTCACAGCACTACCATCAAACTCACTCTGGCATATCACAATGAACTCCGCTGCGGGCTGACAAAACGTGCTACAGAGTGGAGTACCAAGTAAGCGACACATTCAGCTACCCGGAATTACGAAACCACCCGAAATATGAGCACTTTACCCTAGTGATTTGATTAATGTGTTTTCTCTGTGAGCCAACATTCGCAAGTATACCTTTACTTAATTTCACATCCATTTCATATTAGACAGAACCACTTAGCTAGTTGAAATACGATAAGCTTGGCTTAATCAGATTTTTCTCAGAAATATCAATTCAGATCGGCCCTGTTAATATTCAACCAAAAAAGAATAAAAATGTCCCTCCCTTTTCTACGAATAATTACCATACGCGGGGCGTATGTACAGTGGCGTACTAATAAAACCCATAAATTTTCGACTTCCCCTTTCATATTACAGTGCAATATTTCGCCAGTTAATAAAAGTGGCATTGTGCTGTCCTGGTCAGGGCGTGGTGCTCGGCCAATGGGTCGTGGTGCGGCCCTACAGACCTACACAGGCGACTAATAAAAGCCTGAGTAAATTAAATCCTGCCACGATTACCTGCAGCGGGCCTCGCACACTGCTCGCCCTCTTCGTCCCTGGCCTGCAACCGTCATGGAGTAATCCTACATCTTGATATCCCAGAGACTGAAAATTTCTGTTATACCTCCCCGAAAGAAATCGCACTGACGTGTTTTACGGCCCACTTTAGATTTGTAGTTTTATAAGTTTTTGCAAACATTTTGGACCAAAATAATAATTAATTAATTAATAAGAGTGTCTGAAACCATTTTAGGGGAAAAAAATTTTGTTTGCGGTACTGCTGTTGACGTTTGGCAACTGATTCGCCGTATTATAGCTTTCCTCACGAGAACTATTCCAGAGAGTGTTACTCCTCATTCGTTCTTATTTCCGGATCGAGTGTATTTTCCAAAGGAGTATTTTCTAAGGATTCGCGGACATGCCATACACTATCTTTTTGGACATAATGCAAAATCGAAACTTGATTTTTGGACTTATCTCACGAATCGCCATTACAGAGTTGCACGACATCCTAAATACAGGCAATACTTTTCCAACTTCCTTGGGAGTATCTTCAAAGACCCTCCCCGCAGCTGGAATGTGTTCAGTCAATAGAGAAGAATTTTAAATGTTTGAACTGCTGACTCTCCTTGAACTGTTCAACGGAATGCACATTCTACGAGAAGCCGTGACTGAAGTTACTAGTCGCAGGGAACCGAGATCTGCTGAACTATACAACGAACATCAAGATCTAATAAATAGAAATAAATAAATCAAAATAATGAAATAAATTCATAGTAATGTGAATAAAGAGAATTTTTTTGTTTTGTCTCCTACACGTTCCTTTTCTTTCTTTCTGTTCCCTTATATAGTTAAGTTTCCAGGGGCAGTTTTAGTTAGGCGCCAACGCCTGAAGAGGATGAGGTTCTTTTCTTATTAGGGTCAAAGTGGCGGTGGCACTTCAGTTTCCTTTCCTTTTGTGGTCCTTTTTCCCAAAAAAAAAAAAAAAAAAAAAAAAAAAAAAAAAAAAAAAAAAAAATTAAAAGGGGACTGAGGCGCTCCAGTCACGGTCTGCACGGCCACTACGGTTGGGGGTTCGAATCCCCCCTAGGGCATGGATATTTGTGCCGTCCTAGTTTGTAAGTAGTTCACAAGTAGTTTGTAAGTTTAGGGACTGATGACCCCGTAGTTAAGTCCCATAAGCTTAACAAACATTTGAATTTTCCAGGACCTTGCCCACTACGCTACGGCTATTTTTTTTATTTCTTTTTTAATCAAAACTGAAGCTCTTTAATCTCATACTATTGATGGGCGTTGTTAACTGATGTTAATATGGCATTTGTAGACATTAGATTATCATTTATCGTTCGAAGAACGATATGTGTGTGTTAATTCCTCAGTGTGCCGTTGCTTTGAAATGACAACATGTAAGTTACAATAAGAAAATCATCAAATACGCAACGCAAGATGGTGTATGCCAGAGAGAGTTCTAGGCGATGAATGTCACGTGACAATTGGGAACGGCTGGTTTTCGTTAATTCAATGGATGGTGTCAAATCTCCGTTATTTTTGCAAATATGTCTCAAACGATACGAGATATGAAAAAAACATAAGGGAGCTAAGTTGTAGAGAATTTTCTCCTCTACCAATTAGGTTATTCAATTTTCGTGTCAGATGAACGGTTCGTTTGCAATTACAATTATATTACAAACGACTTTTTTGGTTTTTACTACCGTATTTATGTCCGAAAAATTTGAAAAAGGTATGTTCTGGTCTCTGGTGGCCTACAATAATGTCTGTAAAATTTGGTACTGAACGTTTGAACGGTTCGTCTTAAAAACAGGGAACACGTTACGGACAGACAGACAGACATCCCAAAATCGCCGTTATTTTTGCAAATATCTTTGATACGCTACGAGATATGAAAAAACCATAACAGAGCAAAGTTGTAGAGAATTTTCTCCTCTACAAATTCGGTTATTCAATTTCCGTGTCGGATGAATAGTTAAGCAGCTATTTTCATTTAAATTACGAGCTGTCAAAAGACGATCGCAAAGGCCCACTTTTAGTGTTACTACCGTAACCTGAAGTGGGCCAATAGCTGTGTCATAATGCGTGGTACCGTTGTAACAAAATACATTGCTGCAAATACATATTAGTACACCGTCTTAGATTCTTCCAACTCACCAGTAACGATGTGAGGAGTCGCCAGAAACGATACGTGGTTCGGATTCCACGTTGCGACCTTCCTATCCCCTGGGTAGTAAAAGTTTATGGCTCGTTGTCTCTGTTCATAGGCGTGAGTTAGGTATGTTAGCTTCTATGCCCTAAACAGCTACCCAGTCTGTTTACACAAGATCAATAATTAATCTGCAGTTTAGCCAGTCTATAAATCTGCATATGATGACGTGAAAATATGGGCCCAAAGACTCAGTTCCACTGGAGGCGCTCCGCCGTCAGTTCTCGGCTGTTGTAGCGGAGTTCCCTGGGTATGACCTGCTCTACACCGATGGTTCTCTGGTTGATGGCCACGTGGGATTTGCTTATCTTCATGGTGACCGCGTGGAACAGCACTCTCTGCCGAATGGCTGCAGTGTTTACACTGCAGAGCTGGTGGCCATTCACAGAGCTCTCATGCATATTTGGTCCTGCTCAGGTGAGTCTTTTCTTATTTGCAGCGACTCCCTGAGCAGCCTTAAAGCACTGGACCAGTGTTACCCGCGGTCTACCCTGGTGTTGGCCATCCAGGAGACCCTTTATGCCGTTACACAGTCTGGGCGATCCGTGGTGTTCATCTGGTCTCCAGACCATGTTGGTATCCCGGGCAATGAACGTGTTGACAGGCTTGCCAAGCAGGCTGTCGGTATGCCCAGTCTAGAGATCGGCCTCCCGGCTTCTGATCTCCGTTCATTGTTGCGCCAACAGGTACATCGGCTTTGGGATGCTGAGTGGCGTAGCCTGAGCACGCCCAACAAGCTCCGGGTGGTCAAGGAGACGACGGCCGCATGGCGCTCCTCCATGCGGGGTTCACGACGGGACTCAGTGGTTTTATGTCGCCTCCGCATTGGGCATACGTGGCTCACCCATGGCCGGCCGCGGTGGCCGAGGAGACTGGGGCGCTTCAGTCACGGTCTGCACGGCCACTACGGTCGGGGGTTCGAATCCCCCATTGGGCATGGATATTTGTGCCGTCCTAGTTTGTAAGTAGTTTGTAATTTGATTTTTTTTTATTTTTTTTTTATTTTTTTTTTTTTTTTTTTTTTTTTTTTTTTTAGCTCACCCATGGACATCTCCTTCGTGGTGAGGATGCGCCCCAATGTCAGTGTGGCTCGCGTCTGACAATAGTCCACATCCTGTTGGACTGACCCGTTTTAGCCGCTTTGCGGCGGAATTTTAACTTCCCTGCCGTTTTATCAGATGTTTTAGGTGACGATGCTGCAATAGCAGATTCCGTTTTACGTTTTATACGAGCAGGGTTTTTTTTATCATTCTCTCTAACTGGAGATTTCTTTCTGTTCCCGAGTGGTTGACTTTTCCTTTTTTATTCTTCTGGTCGGTAAACCACAGACATCGGCTTCTTTGTTGTAAGATGTCTTTGTGTGATCATCTTTTCGTTTTGTGTCTTGTTATTCTTGGTGATGTTTTATAGACTCAGTGGGACTCCTCTCCCACTTCGCAACTTTAAACTCTGGACGTATTATCTTTCACGTGTATGGCTTTACTTTTGACGCTTAGAGATGGAATGGGGGACTGATGACCATTGTAGTTTTGTCCCCCTTAAACAACCTAACAACAACAACAACGTGAAAATATATTTAACGAACATAAATTAAACCTCTGAATGACCAACAAAATGGATTCTAAGATAAAGGAGTGATTCACTCAGTGAAGTAATTCTTTATAAATGGAGTTTATTACTCTTATTAGACATGAAACGCAGTGGTGGTCCTACTTTATACATCAGTAAATAACTAAATATTTCCACAATTATTGTTCATGAGAGGCACTATAAGTATCACACGAACTCTAGAGTAAAAGTTCCAAATTATCACTCGTAAATTAGTGTATTCCATCGAATACTGCAGTTTGAAATTAATCCGTGATTAAAGTATTTGTTATAAAACACAGTTTATCATCACACGAGTACACGATTGCTGAATTATCACAGTTCCACAGCCCTACTACTGTGCATAGTTTATCACTTATCAAGCAGAGACTAAGTTCTGCAGTCACAGTCCCGTAAATTATCAAAGTCCATACATGCCTATCTCTTCAAATCACAAGTTCATAACGCGGCTTCAGACCGCCCAATGTCACAACCTTTCACCACCACGTCCAAGTTACGAGTCCCTTCCCAAGCGTTCGAAAAGCGTGCCCTCCCTGGTCCCAAAATTGTATCCTTCCACGCATCCTAACGCCTCATCTTTAAAGCACAATTTCCCTTCCAAAATATTATACATTTGAATATCACAGAGTTAAACGCTTTGACCACCTCCCTACAAATGTTGTTTACATTTCACAAACAAATATATATTTAACAATACTAAAACGGTTGAGACTGAAACTCTTTGCTCAGATAGCCATTAAGCGTGGCGTCTGACGGTTCAAATATACTGCCGCCGTCGAAATATAGTTACACAATTAATATTTCATTTGTCACAGCTTTTTATACAAATGTACTCAGTTATTGTCCACAAATACATATAATTGTTTATGTATAAATTATCTGCTGCATATTTACTATTTTCAGTTGGCCATGAAATATTTAAGTGACAGTATTCAACATAAAAAACTTACGCTACTAAGAATAATATTAAATATAATAAAATACATATACAAATGTAATGCGCTTTTCTGGATTCATGTTTTGTGTTTCGGTGGTGGAATCTATGTTCTGACACAAGAATATTACTACCTCAACGAAACGCAGAACAAGAGAGTAAAACAAAGTTTATTGAAATAATAATATTTATTATTATTATTATAGTACTGAAATTTATAGGCTTTTTATCTGTAAGGGATACTGAAATTCTAATTTGATTCTCCCAAGTCTCCTGAATCCATTCATATAATTATTTGCCGTATGATCATCCCCTGATTTTATATGGATTTTTAGAATAATGTGTGTGGCTATATTGTATTTCAGTTGCCTTGTGGGTTAGCCGCCCTCGCTCACCCAAGCGTTTCCGGTTTCCGACCACATTAGGAAAACCCTAACTACCTACTGTATCCCATTGGCTAGTTACAAACTGGTAGCCGGCCGGCTGGGGAACCCAACGCCCTGGTAAAACGGGTGCAGGACGGAATCCTCCCAACGGCAGGTAGGCGAACAGGGGACAGGACTGAATCCTCCCGAAATATTCTGGCACAGTGGCACCTCCGGCACGTACCAGCCACCACCCCCGCCCCAAGCCGTTCCCGGCCGTACTTGTCACTTCAGTCCACGGCAGATCGCTTAATAGTGAAGATGTCCTCCGACGACCTTGAAGTTTCAGTGAGTAGAAAGGGAGGGAAAATGTTACTTCTGAAAGGTAACACTTTGCGATTTCAGAAATTGTTGTAAAGTGGTGTAGCGCGATGGGCGTGCAACATTAAGGGTTGCAAAAGTTTTATTAAATCATTTCATTCCATTCCATGATGATGGTGGTGGTAGTGGCGGCTGGTGCAGGAGGAGCTGGATGTTGTGGACGTTCATGAAGACCACAACCACGCAGAAGTGCAATAAATTTAATAAATGAAATTAAGCTTCTAGTGGGGATCGAACCCGAGTCGCAAAAATAGCAGTCTGTTCGCTTACCTACAATGCCCCAGCGCCACATTTAAGAGTATTGCTCATAATACATACAATATCCGTGAAAGTCTTTCAGGAGTATTTCCTATTTTCCGATTTCCTATTAAGGCAAGTTTTATTAGCAACTACAGATATTCATAACTTGCTTCTATTCACGTTACGTCAAGCCAGTTGAATGAGACTCATGTCCCGCCCTCCCGTTGAAAGCAGAATTTTTTCTTCTTCCTTAGAAAAAACATTAGCCTGCCTTGTCCTCTGTTTACAAATTCAACGCTGTATCAAATAAACTTGTATACCAACTGCTGAAACTGTTGCACAGATTTATCAATTGCGAGTAAAACGTAATATTTAGATTGTAAGAACCAAAGTGATATTACTGTACGTTTACTCTGACTCTAAAGTTAACTGGGGCTTAATTCGCACTCTTACATTACTGTACAATGTAGGAACATACACTGGAACATATGCTAGATAGCTTTGCTTGCCTGGAATATTCATAAAGGTCTGGCCACACACTCTAGTCTCGGGCCGCCACCAACTACCTGCTTAAATGGGTTACGGGAGGATTCAGTCCCGTCCTTTTCCACGCCCTTGCAGGCTCGGGAGGATTCAGTCCTATTTTTCTGACCGCGGGAGGAATGGATCCTGCGCCCGGTAAAACCCGCCTTTCTCATGGAAGCAATCAGCTTCCCGATGTATCTGTAATACCACAACGTTAAGCTGTAGGTCCCCTTTCCCCGTTTGGATAACTGGGGTAGGCTAGGGACACGAAAGTCGCTGAAATGGCGTCCAATCGAAAGACTTCTGCGAGGCCAATGTGCCACACGAAATTATTATTATTACAGGTTCGTCGTAAATAAATAAAACAAAAAGTGTTTCTAAACTAGCATGGTCGTTTCTTTCCTTTATAACATCATTTTATATGCACTTTCAGAGTATTTTTAATGCATGACAAACGTTTTACGTCACGTAGAGAGTACGTATACAACTCATAGCGCGGCTGTTTAAGGGGACCACACCGTGATTCAGGTCGAAAAAAAACGCTTTTCGGTTTTGATCATTTTTCGATAGATCAAGGTTTTATTTAAGTAGTCTGAAAAGGAATATGTTGCAAGGAAAAAAAATTTCGAGCACTTAAAGAGCACTTTCCTACCACGTGTGTTTATGTGTCACGCCCACTTTTCTGTTATCCAATTTTCTGCATATATTTTAGGACTTTTATACCCCTACATTGCACGTTAGCGATTGTTTTTTACTCCCGAGTGTGTTGGCTATTCTTGTAATGCAACAGTCGGTATTCTTTTGTTTCTCCTATTTGTAAACAGTATGCTTTCAAACACGCGGTTAGTTTTGTTCAATTGTAATTGCGGGTAGTTGTTATACTTACGTTTGCAGTGCTTGTCTACGTGTGTTTTGTTGTGTTTATTGAATATGACGAAAGAAAATTTGGAGGCAATGAAGAGAGATGTTTGGGCCATATTCTTCCATAAGTTCTCTATCGACGATAAGCCATGTCATGCCTTGTGTTCATCAGGAGAAAATTCGTGGTGCAAAAACAATAGGGCTCAAGCAATTGGAGAATCTTATTCTCACCAGCATTCTCTTCCTGCTGCTGTTGTTACAGCAATTAAACCTATTTTCAGAGACTTGGTTCATCCTGACCTTCTAAGGAAATGTCTGCATGGTCAAACACAGAACCAAAATGAATGTTTGAAAGCATAATTTGGAACTGCCTTCCTAAACCTGTATTTGTAGGCATGCATACAACTATGACTTCACGATGCTGTTATTACATTCAGTTGTGTTAGTATTGGAAAGCTTTGGGTACTGAAAAAGCTGGGAATAAATCCTGGTGAAAATGTGATCACTGGGCTGCAACATTGCAATAAAATGAGGATAGCCGATGCAGGCAGGTCTGCGTCTAATACGGTCAATAAAGCAAGACAAACATCCAGGAAGTTGAAAAAGAAGCTGGAAGACCTACTAGAGGTCAAAGAAGGGCCATCATATGCAGCAGGACAGTTTTAATTAACTTTAAGTAACAAATTTCAAAAGTTTAATCTTTAAAGTCAATTTCCCGCAAACTAAAATGTTCAGTACATATGCCACATTATATCAGAAACCATCATAGATAAATGAATGAAATTTTCAGAGACTCTGCATAACATAAAAATCCACGTCCGGTACTACATTCATTAATATTCCCCCATTAGGAAGTTCACAAAAAAAATATTTTCTGCAGATAAAACTTAATATTTTTGTTCATAAATTTAAAAAAGTATTTCTTAAAAACTATAAAATGGACAAGGTAGATTTTAGTACAGTTGATACTGTTAGCATCATGTAACATACAGTAAAAATATTAAGGTCCTTCATCAAGTAGATTTTTCAGAAATGGGACTAATAGTTGCCTAAATTAACTTGGGTTAGATAGGCACGAAGTGGCTCCCTTAATTCACTCGACACTTTTTAAGGAACCATGCGCATGGAGTGCATTGAATTATTACATTTACAGGTTAATACCTCAAACGATATGAGTCTCCAGGTGTCGAAATGTTCAAATGTCTGTAAATCTATCGGACCAAGCTGCGTGGTCATCAGTCCGTTGCTTACAAACTACTTAAACCTAGGTAAACTAACCTAAGGACAAACACACACACACACCCATGCCCCAGGGAGGACTCGAACCTCCGTGGCGAGCAACCGCGCGCTCCGCAGCGAGACGCTTTAGACCGCTCGGCTACTCGACCGCGACCCAGAGGTCGATCCGTGCTGAAACGCCCATATTAGCAGGCGGTGTGGCCTTCACGGGCGGCAAGGCATCGCTCATACTGGCATCCATGAGATCAGGCCTGCTAAGGATCGCCGGCCGCGGTGGCCGAGGGGCTGAGGCGCTCCAGTCACGGTCCGCACGGCCACTACGGTCGGGGGTTCGAATCCCCCCTCGTGCATGGATATTTGTGCCGTCCTTAGTCTTAGTTATTTCATAAGTAGTTTGTAAGTTTAGCGACTGATGACCCCGTAGTTAAGTCCCATAGACTTTACAAACATTTGAACATTTATTTGCTAAGGATCTGATCGAACAAGCTGGCTCGCGCTCACAGTACGGCAGTGAGCTGTCGGCCGGCTCACGGCGCCTGAAGGGCACCACATATGAGCGACGAATCACAGCAGTTTGTCGCATGCGATATCGCTGCAATCCGTCGCTCGCCCGCACCTCGCCACACACGTAGTTCATGAGATATAAGGATAGAAGCAGTAACGTTCATAGAATACCGTCGCATCATGCACCAAGTTTCAACCTATTACTTCTTTACTACAAATTGTATTCCAAAGAGATTTTACTGACATATAGTACTTATACAAATGAATATATAACTGAAAAATTATAAATTGTACAACATATAATTCAATAAATATGAGATCATACGAATTTTATATGTCATTTGTTTCTTGACTGCTATCTCTGTTTGCTTGGATATTGCACTTATAATTTTGTACATTATGAGAGACAGTGTTATTTCATATACAGGGTGTTTCACTAAGTGTGTTTGCTTCTGTAACTTATAAAATAATAGGTGACGGGAAATTTTAATGCGGTAGGTCAGCCGGCCGCGGTGGCCGAGGGGACTAAGGCGCATCAGTCACGGTCTGCACGGCCACTACGGTCGGGGGTTCGAATCCCCCCTCGGGCATGGATATTTGTGCCGTCCTAGTTCGTAAGTAGTTCATAAGTAGTTTGTAAGTTTAGGGACTGATGACCCCGTAGTTAAGTCCCATAGACTATACAAACATTTGAAGCGGTAGGTCAACACAAGAAATGTTACACTTTCTGCGGAGCTACGAACATAGTTTATTGTATTATTTGCCAAAGAGTTACAGCACAAAGATATAATTTTTAATGGAGCAATAGTTTTTCTATCGTGCATTGGATTTGTTGAAACCAGCTGCGTCCAAATCAACTTAAACTACATTCCTATCACTGTTAGTTTGGGAGCTACAACCCTTCAAAGTTTAGGGGGCGGAGGCTACGACAGCGTAGCTCACTGGCTGGTGGTCATGAGACAGTGGGCCGTGCCCCAGGGGCTAGCCACTCGGACAATCAGCTACGCTATCGCAGCCTCCGCCCCCGGAAGTTTGAAGGGTTGTAGCTCCCAAACTAACAGTGATAGGAATTTAGTTTAAATTGATTTGGACGCAGCTGGTTTAAACGAATCCAATACACGATAGAAAAAACTATTGTTCGAGATATATATATATATATATATATATATATATATATATATATATATATATATATATATATCTTTGTGCTGTAACTCTTTAGAAAATGATACAATAAACTATGTTCATAGCTCCGCAGAAAGTGTAACATTTCTTGTGTTGACCTACCGCATTAAAATTTCCTTTCACCTATTATTTTATAAATTACAGAGGCAAACACACTTAGTGAAACACCCTGTATATTATTCGATAAATATAACTGGAGATGGAGAGAGAGAAGGGATAGGAGAAGTACTAACTCAAGGCAGGAATAATTAAATAAATACCCGGGCAACGCCGGGATTTCAGCTAGTAGTATATAAAGGAAGTAGTAGTTTTCATATGTAAGACGTCGATCTGCCGCGAGAGGTAAAGAGCAACATCTAGCGTTAGAATGGTTGGAACTACGAGGTCGACCATATTGTCAGCAATGGAAATCAAAATTCCGCAGTAACGAAATAACGTTGTTTCATGACATTATATTAATACACGAACACGAAAATTAAAGTACCATATTTCAATACGAAATTTTTAATATTAATTGAGAAGTGCAAATAAACTTATATAATTCCAAATCGGCTTTGCCAAAGACGTGCACAAAATAAAAATCATGAGTGGGCAAAGGAAGTAGAAGTTGTCATATGTAAGAAGACAATCCATAGCGAGAGTTAAGGTCCACCGCGAGAGCCATCTAGTGGTAGAACAGGTGGAAAAAATGTTTGTTAAGCTGAAGGGACTTAACCTTATGTAAAGTCCTGGAAGAATTCACCATCTACTGCAAAGAAAACCATCTGAAGCCGAACCCTGCCGAAACTCAGACCTGTGTATTCCATCTCAGGAAGAAACAAGCAGCAAAAAACCCTCCAAATCATCTGGGAAGGAACTGAGCTCGAACACTGTCCAACACCAAAATACTTAGGAGTGACTCTAGATCACACACTTTCCTACAAGAAACATTGCCTAAACACGAAACAGAAAGTATCTGCCAGAAATAACTTAGTGAGGAGGCTTAGCATTGTGTTACTCCAGTGCTGAATATGCATGTCCTGCATGGTGTCTAGCCATGCCAGAAACTTAGATGTGGCGCTTAATAAGACCTGTCGCATCATCACGGACTGCTTAAGACCTACACCCGTAGATAAATTCCACTGCCATACCCCGCGCTCTCCCCCCCCCCCCCCCACTACCCCCGAAATCAGACGAGAGATAGCAGCTAGGCGCGAGAAAAGTTGTATTATGACTACTGAAGCCCATTCTTATACGGCTGCCAACACAACCTCGGGTGAAATCAAGAAAGAGCTTTCTGGCAACTACAGACGCACTTTCAGGGACACGACAAGAAGCCAAGATTTCAAAGTGACGGGAAAAATGTCAGTATTTGGTTGATGCCGATGTAAGAACTTCCCATTCCCATTCTGCATTTTATATCCTCTGTACTGCGACCATAATGTGTTAATTTGCCTGCCCAAGTAACAAAACTCATCTACCACCTTTATTGTTTTGTTACCTAATCCAATTCCTTCAGCATCGCCTGATTTTCTTAGACTTCATTCCATTACCCTTGTTTTCCTCTTGTTAATGTTTATCTTATATGCACCTTTCAAAACACTGACGATTCCGTTCAACTGCTCTTCCAGGCCCTTTGCTGTCTCTGGCAGAATTACAATGTCATCGGCAAAACGCAATGTTTTAATTCTTCGCCCTTGACTTTAATTCCTTCTCCAAATTTCTCTTTGGTTTCCTTCATAGCCTTCCAACATGGAAGGCTCTCAACAGACTACGGTTAGATTATTAATTTTGATTCATGATTTTTGATAATTTCTTAAGTCTTTATAAAAAGGTATTTTCCTGCGATGTCTTTATCCGCAGATTAAATATCAACCTTATACCATTCTTAGAACCTCCATTAAATTATATACAATAAAAGAATATGACGGTAGGCCATATGAAGAATTATAACTTTAGACAGGGTTGTAGCCTTTCCCCAATGTTGTTCAATCTGTACATTGTGCAAGCAGTGAAGGAATGGAAGGAGAAATTTGGAGAGGGCATTAAAGTGCAGGGAGAAGAAATAAAAACATTGCGGTTTGCTGATGACAGTAATTCTGTCAAAGACCACAAAAGATCTGGGAGAGCAACTGAATGGGATGGACAGTGTCTTGAAAGGACGTATAAGATGAACATGAACAAGAGTAAAACGAAGGTAATGGAATGCAATGTCAGAAAATCAGATGATGCTGAAGGAATTAGATTAGGTAATGAGACAATAAAAGTAGTAGATGAATTTTGTTATTTGGGTAGCAAGATAACTTCTGATGGCCGAAGAATGTGTATGCAGAATGGCTATGGGAAGAAAAGCGTTTCTAAAGAAGCGAAACTTGTTAACATCCAATATTAATTTAAATGTCAGGAAGTCCTTTCTGAAAGCATTTGTCTGGTGTGTAGTATTGTATGGGAGTCAAACGTGGACGATAAGGAGTGCAGATAAAAAGATGATTGAGAATTTTGAAATGTAGTGCTACAGACGAATGATGAAAATTAGATGGGTATATCACGTAACTAATGAGAAGGTGCTTAACCGAATCGGGAAAAAAGGAGTTTCTGGCATATCCTGACTAAGAGAAGGGATAGATTGGTAGGGCACATTCTGAGACATCAAGGAATTGTCAAGTTAGCATTAAAAGGAAGCGTGTGGGATAAAAATCGTAGAGGGAGACCGAGGGACGAATATAGTAAGCAGATTCAAAAGGATGTAGGTTGCACAACGTATTCTCAGATGAAGAGACTGGCACTGGACAGGGTAGCGTGGAGAGCTGCATCAAACCAGTGTATGGAATGAAGACCACAACAACAACAACAGTTGTGCACCAACTTTCAGAGTCCAAATATCGAAAAAATATTCAAACAAACGGTGCTCAGTATTAACTTGGGTACAACTTTTACTTGAAATTTTTTTTCCAGTGCGACGCATAATCTGAGATAGAGCGTAGCGCCGCCCTGCAGCGGCGTCCGGTTATGTCGCCAAGGGTAGGCTGCGGTCGCAGGCGGCCACAAATACGTCCGTAAAATGTTGTGCCAATCGGTTGAATGGTGTGACCTATAAAAGTGGGAACACGTTACAGACAAACCCACGGACACTGTCAAATCACTGTTATTTTTACAAATATCACTGAAATAGTGCGAGATGTGGGAAAAACATATGAGAGCAAAGTTGTAGAGAATTTTCTCCACTACAAATCCGTTTGCTCAGTTTTCGTTTCAGATGACGAAAATGGCATTGAAACAGAAGATGACACTCTAAAGGCTGAATTACTAAATGACTCTTTCCAAAGCTGTTTCACAGAGGGAGATTACACTGTAACCCCTTCTCTAGATTGCCGCACAGATTACAGAATAGCAGATATCGAAATAATTGACAGAGGGGTAGAAAAACAATTAAAATCGCTCAAAACAGGAAAGGCCGCAGGACCTGATGGGATACCAGATCGTTTTCACACAGAGTACGCGAAGGAACTTGCGCCCCCCCCCCCCCCCTCTTTCCCTTCTTGCAGTGGTGTACCGTAGATCTCTAGAAGAGCGTAGCGTTCCGAAAGATTGGAAAATGGCGCAGGTCGTCCCCGCTTTTAAGAAGGGACGTCGAACAGGTGTGCAGAACTATAGGCCTATATCTCTAACGTCGGTCAGTTGTAGAATTTTGGAACATGTATTATGTTAGAGTATAATGGCATTTCTCGAGACTAGAAATCTGTTCTGTAGGAAACAGCATGGGTTTCGAAATAGGCAATCGTGTGAAACCCAGCTCGCGCTATTCGTCCACGAGACTCAGAGGGCCATAGACACGGGTTCTCAGGTAGATTCTGTGTTTCTTGAGTTACGCAAGGCGTTTGATATAGTTCCCCTCAGATGTTTAATGAACAGAGTAAGAGCATATGGTCTATCAGACCAATTGTGTGATTGCATTGAGGAGTTCCTAGATAACAGAATGCAGTATGTCATTCTCGATGGAGAGAAGTTTTCCGAAGTAAGAGTGATGTCAGGTGTGCCATAAGGGAGTGTCATGAGTTTGTTGCTGTTCACGATATATATAAGTGACCTTGCGAATAACATCGGAAGTTCACTGAGGCTTTTTGCGAATTATGCTGTAATATACAGAGAGGTTGTAACAATGGAAAATTTATTGAAATGCAGGAGACTCTGCATCTAATTCACGCATGGTGCAGGGAATGGCAATTGAATTTCAATGTAGTCAAGTGTAATGTGCTGCGAATACATAGCAAGAAAGATCCTTTACCCATTAGCTACACTATAGCAGGTCAGCAAGTGGAAGCAGTTAATTCCATAAATTATCTGGGAGTAGGCATTAGGAGTGATTTAAAATTGAACGACCATATAAAACCAGTCGTCGGTAAAGCAGATGCCAGACGTAGATTCATTGGAAGGATTCTAAGGATATGCAGTCCGAAAACAAAGGAAGTAGGTTACAGTACACTTGCTCGCCCACAGCTTGAACACTGCTCACCGGTGTGGGATCCGTACCATGTGGGGTTAATAGAGGAAGTATAAAAGATGCAACGGAGAGCTGCGCGCTTCGTTACAGGATCATTTGGTAATCGAGAAAGCGTTACGGAGATGATCGATAAACTCCAGTGGAAGACCCTGCAGGAGAGACGCTCTGTCGCTCGGTACGGGCTTTTGTCGAAGTTTCGAGAACATACCTTTACCGAGGAATCTAGCAGTATATTGCTCCCTCCTACGTATATCTCGCGAAGAGATCATGAAGATAAAATCAGAGAGATTAGAGCCCACACAGAGGCATACCGACAATATTTCTTCCCGCGAACAATACTGGAATAGGAGGGAGAACCGATAGTGGTATTCAAGGTACCCTCCGCCAAACACCATCGGGTGGCTTGCGGACTATGCATGTAGATGTAGATGAAGATGAATGGATAAGGCGTTATTTGCAATTACATTCCGAGCTGTCAAAAGGCCATCGCAAACAGCCCACTTTTGGTGTTACTAACCGAAAGTGCGCTAAAACTTGTTATAACGCTGAAGCGTCAAAACTATTCTTAACGAACTGTTTCTCCAGTTTAGTTGTAGTAGTATGCTTGATGTGGGAAATTAGACTTTATGCATGAATTACGTTGTGGAAAATGTTGAACATGTGAGAAAGTGTAGACAAAAGGAGGGGAGTCAAGTGACATTTTACTGCGAGGCGGGAAAATCCTTGTGGAAGTCGTTCCGTTTTCGATCTGATTTCTCTTATTTTATTGGGATGGTCATGTCTCCCTAAGTAAGTGGGTGCTAGAAAAATATTTTCACATTCAGAACTAAAAGTCGGTGATTGAAACTTCGCAAACAGATCACGCCGCAATGAATAACGTCTTTCTTTTAATGATTTCCACCCTAATTTTTGCAACATTTCCGTGACACTTCCCTCCCCCCTCCCGTAACGTGACAAAACACAACGAGCTGCCCTTCTCTGAACCTTCTCAATGTCTTCCGTCAGTCCCACCTGGTGAGGGTCCCACAAGGGGCAACAGTACTCGAGGAGAGGACGCACAAGTGTCATGTAGGCAGTCTCTTTGGTGGAGCTGGTGCATCTTCGAAGTGTTCTGTCGATGAAACGTAACCTTTGGTTCGCCTTCCCCAGAATATTTTCTAAGTGTTCTCTCCAGTCAAAGTTGTTCGTAAATGTAACTCCTAGGTATTTGGTAGAATCTACGACCTTAAGGTTTGACTCATAAGAACGGCAACCTACCGGTTACTATATTCATCTCTTGATCACCCTCTGCGATTTTTAACCCACAAACTTCCCTCCAATGCCAGAATCACGATTCCTTGATATCTAAGAATGTGTCCTACCAGACGATCCGTTTTTTTTAGTTAAAGTACACCAAAAATTCCTTTTCAATACCTCCTCATTAGTTATGCATTCCACCCACCTAATCTTTATCATTCGTCTGTAGCACCAAATTTCAAAATCCTCTGTCCTCTTCCTGTCCACACAGTTTATCGTCCATGTTTCACCTCCATACAATGCAACACTCCACACAAATGCCTTCATAAAGGACTTCCTTACTCTTAGATTAATATTCGATGTTAACAAATTTCTGTTTTCAAAAAAGGCTTTTCTTCCCATTCCCATTCTGCATTTCATATCCTCTATACTGCGACTATAGTGTGTTAATTTGCCTGCCCAAGTAACAAAACTCATCAACCACCTTTATTGTTTTGTTACCTAATCTAATTCTTTCAGCATCTCCTGATTTTCTGAGACTGCACTCCATTACCCTTGTTTCGCTGTTGTTAATGTTCATCTTATACGCATCTTTCAATACACTGTCCATTCCGTTCAACTGATCTTCCAGGTCTTTTGCTGTTTCTGGCAGAATTACAATGTCATCGGCAAAACGCAATGTTTTAATTTCTTCATCCCGAACTTTAATTCTTTCTCCAAGTTTCTGTTTGCTTTCCTTTATAGCTTGCTCGGTGTACAAACTGAATAACAGTGGAGGAAGGCTACAGCCCCATCTTACTCCCTTTCTAACCTTTGCATCCCTTTCATGCCCTTCAATTCTGATAACTGCTGTCTGGTTTTTGTGGAAGCTCCGTTCCCTATATATTACTCCTGATGATTTCAGAATTTGAAAGAGTGTATTCCAATCAACATTGTCAAAAGCTTCTTCCAATTCTACAAAAGCTAGAAATGTAGGTTTACCTTTCCTTAATCTATCTTCTAAGATAAGCCGTAAAATGAGGATTGCCTCCCTTGTTCCTACATTTCTCCTGAATCCAAACTGATCTTTTCCGAGATCGGCTTCTACCAGGTTTTCCATCCTTCTGTAAATAATTCGTGTTAAAATTTTGCAACCATGACTTATTAAAGTAATGATTCCGTAATTTTCACATCTGTCTAAATCAAATGTTTGTATAGCTTATGGGACTTAACTACGGGGTCATCAGTCCCTAAACTTACAAACTACTTATGAACTACTTACAACTAAGGACGACACAAATATCCATGCCCGAGGGGGGATTCGAACCCCCGACCGTAGTGGCCGTGCAGACCGTGACTGGAGCGCCTCAGTCTCACATCTGTCTGCACCTGCTCTCTTTGTAATGGGGATTATTCCATTAAAAGTGATGGAGACTAAATGACGGACAGGAGATAGCGACCAGTCATTCAGGAGGAAATGGATGTGAGAACTTCACTCAGTGGTATCAGCAGGGAAGGAAGACGAACGTAAACGAAAGCCCGTAGGGATACATCGCCCGCACCTCTCGACAGCTGCATTATTCATGACAGCAGAGATGAGAACCTTCAGAGAGCACTCAGAGAATAATCGCATTACTGCCGTCTGCTTACGCCAAGCGCTACTAACCAAAGCGGAAACGTCTACGTTAATTTAGTCACTCGCACTTCTCTGAGCAGTTAGAAGCTCTTCCGGTTGACACATCAGACTCTCACATTCAAAAGTACATCACGATCCCATTTGAAGCACATTCCAGTCGATAAGATAACTAAGGCGTGAATATGAAACATTTTATTCCTGTTGCTTTCATTTACTTTGAAAAAGCATTCGATTCGGCCATTAAGAGTACACTCTGGAGAGTAATGGAAAAGTCATAACCTACAGATCTTATACAGGTGATCAAAACCTATATGAAAGTACTAAGACAATCACAAATGCAGCTAGTTCTAAAACAGATGAGATAATAATAAAATCAGGGTTTCAGACAGGGATGTAGCATGTCACCAACTAGTTTTAACGTCTATACTGATGATATGATAAGCAATTGGAGGAAAGAAGTTCATGATGGTATGCAACTGAAAAGCAATTATCATCTAATTTCATATTGTACTAGCTGAAAACCCAGCTTTGCCCGGGTATTTATTTATTTATTCCTGCCTTGAGTTTGAGTTAGTACTTCTCCTCTCCCTTCTCTCTCTGTCCATTTCCATTCTCTAAAAACATGCTATATTTCTCAGAGAATAAATAAGAAATAAGGCTGTCTCGCATAATGTACAAAGTTATAAGTGCAGTTGACAAATAAAATGCGTACGACCTCATATTTATTGAGTTATATGTTGCAAAATTGTATAATTTTGTAGGTATATACTCATTTATATAAGTGCTGTATGTCTGTAAAATTTGTTGCGAATACAATCCGTAGTAAAAAAGTAATACATTAAAACTTGGTGCGTGATGGGTTTTTTCCATGAATATTATTGTTTATGTGCCCATGTCTCATGAACTACGTGTCGTACTGTGATACAATTTCGGAGGTACATTCACCTATATGTGTGTATACTATCTGTAAAATTTCCTGGGGCTACAATGTGTAGTGTACAAATTATAAATTGTAACACCATACCGAATGCCGTCGTTTTACTCCATGAACAGCGGAAAGTAGTAAGCGAGAAACTTTTTTTCCTTTGATCATTTTGCCATCGTTGTCAGCGATAAAAAGTTTAATAAGGGTTGGAAATTATGTGTAAAGTTGGTTGCAAGGCGCAAAATAATGTCATTCTCATATATTGTACTTATACAGTCTCGTCGCATTATGTGCCAGTTTCTTGCAACTCATATCGCTTTTGACGCTATATCTCATGAACCATGTGTCGTATGTGGTTCTTACTCATATGACAATTGTTATTTCACGTAAGTAATATGTGTGCCAAATTTGGTTGAAATCGGTTCAGTAGTTTAGGAGAAAATGAGCAACATCTCGCTTAATGCAGCAGTTTTCCGCGAATCTCATTGTTTATGACATCATATCTCGTAAACTATATGTTGCACGTAATTATCACACTTACGGCGACCGTCCTCATGGATTGAAGCTTACGTGTACAAAATTTCATAAAGATTGGAGCAAAACTGTAGATTTGTATGCAACACGTACAAATATACGGTCACACTGTTTTATATATTAGATGCAGATGATGTAACTGTATTACAAAGTAAAGAGGCAAGGTTACAAGGTTCTGTGTATTCTATCCGAGTTGGGATGAAAACATTACAAACTAAAATTATCTGCGGCTAAAACAAAAGTTATGGCCCATTGTGGAAAAATTCCCTTTCGACGCAAGTTTGTTATCGAAAATAAGGCCCTTTAGGAAGTTTCCAGTTTCAGTTATTTAAGCAGTGGCGTAAGTCTGTACATGAACAAACAGATACAATCATAAAAACAAATTTCTACATACGTGGTGTGTTCAAAATGTTAGCACAAGTGTATTGAATCTGAGGGGGATTACTTTGTAGGGTACAACGTGAACAGTGATGAGGAAATGAGTATTTTTTCATAAAAACATATTCGTGTTCTACCCTTCAAAGTAATCCCCTCAGATACGATACACTTGTGTCAATGCTTCATCCAGTCCTCAAAGTAATTCTCATAAGCACTTTTTAGCACAGCCTTCAGTGTTTCCAGCGATGGCGCTTTTACTTCCTCCAATGTTGTAAATCTTCGTCCTGCCGTAGGTCTCTTCAGTTCTGGGAACAGGAAAAAGTCAGAGCGGGGCAAATCCGACGACTATAGTGGCTCAGGCATGATTTTCGAGTTGTTTTTGCCCAAAAAAAATCTCACACAAACAACTATGATTGATCAGGTTTATTGTCGTGATGCAAAATCCGGGCGTTTGTCGCATATTATTTCTCACAAAAGGAGCAAAGCATAATTCATGATGCACTACGCCACAGTAATTGAAAAACACAATTGATTGAACTTGTCGTGCTTTTTTCGGTCTTGGTTTCTTGGATGCTTCCATTACGACTTTGGCTTCGTCACCAGGTAAGACCCTTTTGAACAAATCAGCATTATCATTGACGCCGTTCAAGAGCTTCTGAGTAATGCTCATACTTCTAATCAAAATTGATAAGTAGTGGAACGAACTCCGCTGACACCCGTCTCATGCCCGAAATATCCGAAAAAAATTGAATGACACGAGCCGACCAATATGCCGACAACCTCAGCAACATCTCTTACGATAATTCGACGATTTTCCGAAACAATTTTCTTCGCAGCTTCGACGTTATCGTCTGTTGCTGGGTTCGTCGTTGGCATCTTCTCGGTCATCTTGGAAGAGCTTTCACCACTTGTGAACATTTTTCTTTACTTCGAGCAGTCTCCCCGTATGTCACTTCCAACATCTTTGCTCCATTATTCGTAATAACAGAAACACGTCAAACCTTTCTATCTGTCAAAATCAAGCTAAGTATACTGTACACCTGAAACTGTACACCTGAAAGAGACAAAATTAAAATTGTATAAAACAATGGCAGTGCCTGTGTTCCTTTATGGTGGAGAATCCTGGATAGAGAGAAAAAGAGATAAAAGTTACATATAGTCAGCTGAAATGAGACTTTTAAGAACTGCCAAAGAGTACTTAAGGAGGGAACAAATTGAAAATTATGACAGCCGAGGAGAATGAAGAATTTACGGTATCCTTGAAAAGATTGGAGGATAGTGTGCCGGAGCCAGTTTCCCTAAGCTTTCAGAGTCTAAGTAAAATGATAGTTTTGTAAAACTCATTCCACTTTTGCGTAAAATATAGGGAAGTTTTGAAATAGTTTTGAGGACACTACCAGTGAAACATCTTTTTTTTCGAGACTTTTTTAAAACCACGTTCTGTATCAGGTGAAAGGACTCCTGACCATTTGCAAATGGAACTGATAGATTTGCAATGTAATTTGCGTTTATAAGACAAATTGCAATGCCTTGAAACTGTCTGGAGTTTTACGAAGGATTTCCTCCAAAAGAGTTTTCACATGCTCATAATGAGGCTGCAAAGATTATATCCTTTTTTATCTCATCTTATATGTGTGAAATATTTTTTCAGTAAAGAAATGAAATAAGTCACGACGCCGCGCGGGAGTAGCCACGCGATCTAAGGCATCATTCTACAGACTGGGCGGCCGCTCCCACCGGATGTTCAAGTCGTCCTTCCAGCAAGGTTATGAGTGTGTGTTGTCTTTAGTGTAAATTAATTCAAGTAGTTTGTAAGCATAGGGACTGAAGATCATAGCAGTTTGGTCAAATATGTTTACAAATATTTTAAGATTTTGATTTAAGTCTCGATTTCGTGGCAGCCTGAGAGACGGTAATCTGATAAATTGCCTCCACCTATCAGCGTGCTGACGGTTTCTACCAGACATCAATATTATTACTTCTTCCGTTTTTTTCCCCATACCTTACAGTACTTACCTATCTATCCCAAACCTCACCTATTTTGAGTGGTGCGTGAATATGCGATCGTGTGAGTGTGAGTGTGTGTGTGTGTGAGAGAGAGAGAGAGAGAGAGAGAGAGAGAGAGAGAGAGCGTACGTGTGCGCATGTGTGTGCGCGCTCGCGCGCGTGTGCGTATGTGCGTGCGTGTGTGTTTGATGTGTGTATTTGTGTGTGTGAGAGTGTGTGTGTGTGTGTACACGGTCTTGTGTACTTGCAGTATGCACGCAATTTGCATATTTATTTTATTTTTTAATTTAATTTTATTTTACTTTATTTTTCTCCCCTCACCCGCCTCCCACAGAACGCAATCGAAAGATCTGTGTGTAATTGCTGTCCGAAGTCTCCCGTCGTACATCATAGCATTTCCATGCCGATAGCTATAAGGGGGTGGAAGATAGGGTAGTTGAAAGTCGTCAGATTATAAAAAAATTCGGACTTTATTCTAACCTCCTTGTCATATTTGTTCAATCCGTTACAACGTATTTGGTCGCTAGGCGAGTAGCGAATGAATAAGCAGATTGTTGGAGAATCTAGAAAATGATCAGAGCTGGAAACGTAATTTCAGTTTTTCTCAAATTCTGATATTTTCCGGTAGATTTTCCGGAAAAAAAATCTTATAAACCTTGTCCTGAGAATTATGAACAGAACAAAGAAAAGATCAGTAAAATCGGTGAAGCCTTTCTCAAGTGATGCGCTTTCATACATGTGGAAATTCATTTTTATTTATATTCATGATATATAATCTCCTTTTGCTCCCCTCGCTCAATCTCTCGCCTCCTCCCTCCTCTATTTACCCATCACTTGCCCCTACTCCCTGTACACATCTCTTATCCGACACACTATCTCTCGATCCCTTCTCTTTGTCTATTTCACCCCCCCCCCCCCCCCCGCCTTTCTGTCTACTTCCACCTTGGTCTCCTCCAACTGCTCCTCCTTTCCCACCCCATCCCTGTTGCGGACCCAACTCGACAACTCTAGTGGAATGCAAGCGCCTGCCTCAGCCGCAACCACAACAACACCGAGGCCTACGATTTTGCCGAAGCGAAAGACGCACAACTCGGGCACTGCCAGGAAAAGTGAAAAAAAAGAACACCATGAATTCGTCTACCAAGCAGAGGGAAATTTTATTGACACATTCTTGGGGATATATACAGCACGAGATCACCCAGGCAGAGCCATACGCACGTGAGTACAGTCACCAGAGCGTGCGCAATATGGACATTCGTACGGTGTATATCCTCCTTTTGAAGAAATGCAAAAGCAAGAATTGCCAAATGTGGTATTGTAGAATGGCCTGCCAAGCAATTTCCACCTGGTGCTTCTGTTGAGCCACATTTCGTGCCGCTCATGCAGACCGCCCAATATGACGTTTCATGCGAACCCGAACATCCTCAATGGGGGACAGATCTGGGGATCGTGCTGGCTAGGGCAGTTGACGTACACCTTGAAGAGCACGTCAAATGGTACAGGATACCTGTGGACGTGTATTATTCTTATGGAAAAGCATATCGCCTTGTTGATTCATGAGTGATAGCAAGACGGGTTGAATGGTGGTTTCAGTGTAACGTGCAATGTTCAATGCTCTAGACGATCATTAGAGGAGAACGGCCAGTATAGGATATGGCTCCCCACATAATGATGCACGATCATGCGTGCCGTTAGGGAATCCTCCGCTCACGCCCCAACGTCGTTCAGACCGTGTCGCCACTGGAGGCACTTATGAAGGGACGAATGGACATATCTTCAGTGATGAGCGTCGCTACTGCCTCGGCACCAAAGATAGTACCAATAAATTACTATTACATCAGACTTAAACTGGAAAGAACACGTAGGTAATGTCGTGGAAAGGCGAACCAGAGACTGCGTTTCATTGATAGAACCCTTAAAGCATGCAACAGAAACTACTAAAGATACTGCAAACACTACGCTTGTCCGTCCTTTTTTGGAGTATTGCTGCCCAGTGTGGGATCCTTATCAGGTGGGTTTCATGGAGGACATTGGAAGAGTCCAGAGAAGGGCAGGTCGTTTCGTATTGTCACGATACAGGGGAGACAGCGTGACGGAAATGATACAGGATCTGGGATGGGAATCATTACAACAACGGCGCTTATCGCTGCGGCGTGGGCTGCTTACGAAACTCCAATCGCCAACATTCTCCTTCGAATGCGAAAATATATTGTTGACTCCCACTTACATAGGTAGAAAAGGTCATAAAAATAAAATACGAGAAATCAGAGCTCGAACGGAAAGATTCAGGTGTTCTTTCTACCCGCGCGCTATTCGAGAATGGAATTCCATGGATAAATAGTTTAACGGTGGTTCTATGAACTCTCTGCCAGGCACTTAAATGTGATTTGCAGAGTATCCCATGTAGATGTAGATGGTCGTACGAGTGTGTGGTGACGTGCAGGGGAGCGCGAAAATCTGGAGTGTACGCGACAGAGTCAAACAGGGCCGACACCTGGCATCATGGTGTGGGGAACCATATCCTAAACTAGTCGTTCTCCTCTGGTGACCGTCGAGGGAATATCGAACAGTTCACGGTACAGTGAAACCATCATTCCACCCATCTTGCCACCGTTCATGCACCAACAAGGCGATATACTTTTCCAACAAGACAATGCACGTCCACACGTATCCCGTACAACCCAACGTACTCTTCTAGGTATACGTCAACTACCCCGCCCATAATTATCCCCAGATCTGCCCTCCATTCAGAATTTTTGGGACAGAATGGAACGTCTGCATGAGCGGCACGAAATGTGGTCCAACTGAGGCACCAGGTAGAAACTGCATGGCAGCCAATCCGCAAGACTACATTCGGCACCTTTATTATCGTCTCCATGAAAGAATTACAGCTTGTATTAATGTAAAAGTAAAATATACATGGTACTAGCGTCGACATTGCTCACGCTGTGGTGGCTGTACTCACTTGTGTATGGCTCTGCCTGTGTGATCGTGCTTTGTATTCTTCCTCAATAATGCGCCAATAAAAATTTTCTTCTGCTGGGTCGACGAACTGATGGTGTTCTTTTTTCATTTTCCAGAGTGTATAAATACCATTGATCCCACCCAAAGAGGACGCGTCTAACTAGAAAGGTACAATACCTATCGATACTAACAGGTTATTTCTTGCATATGCCGTTATAGCTCCCGACCTGGCTATATAGACTGGCGCAGCGGTAGCGGTACACATCGACAGTTCGCCTTCGCTGTTCTCCTTTTCGACGTCGACTGGACCGATCACAGCGTCGACTTCTGCTGCTGCCCACAGACTTTCTCCCTTAACAACTTCGATACGGAGTGCTTGCCGCTGAATTACTGATCTCGCCAGTCTCCGTACTTCGCCTAGTAAAAACACGCCCCTACGGATCTGTATTCAGGGCCTCAGAGAAACCTTCACATATCACGGATGGTGGACCGTGTTACCAGTCCGAACTTAGAGAGAATTTATATTTACCGACTTGTTTCCGTGTGAATCTACGGTTCAGATATTTTGTACTTAAATGTGCCTCAATAAAACCTGGTGTCACAAATTGCCCTGTGTGGTCAGTCACTACAATTCCCCTAGTTTCTCGCCGGCCGCGGTGGCCGAGGTGACTGAGGCGCTCCAGTCACGGTCAGCACAGCCACTACGGTCGGTTGGATATTTGTGCCGTCCTAGTTCGTAAGGAGTTCATAAGTAGTTTCTAAGTTTAGGGACTGATGACCCCGTAGTTAAGTCCCATAAGCTTTACAAACATTTTCCCCCCAGTTTCTCCACTTATCCCATCTTCCTGATATAAACAACTAGCTAAAAATCCGGCGTTGCCCGGGTATTTATTTTTATTTATCCCTGCCTTGAGTAAGTACTTCTTCTATCCCTTCCATCTCGGTCCATCTCCTTTTTTTTCTAAAATCATGTTATATTTATCGGATAATATATAAGAAATAACGCTGTCTTGCATCATCATTAGAGACTGATTATGCCTTTCAGCGTTCAGTCTGGAGCATAGTACCTCTAATAAAATTCCTCCATGATCCCCTATTCGATGTCTCGTCTGATGTTATGCCGTTTACTTCAAAATCATTCTTCACCGAATCTAAGTACTTTCTTTTTGGTCTACCGCGACTCCTCTTACCCTCCGCTGCTTAGGTCATGAGTCTCTTAGGTAACCTTCCTTCTCCCATGCGTGTAGCATGACCCCGCCATCTCAGTCTGTTCACTCTAACTGCTTCATCTATGGTGTTCATTTCCAGTTTTTCTTTGATTTCCTCATTATGGACACCCTCCTGCCATTGTTCCCATCTATTAGTACCTGCAATCATTATTGCTACTTTCATATCTGTAACCTCTACCTTATGAATAAGGTAACCTGTATCCACCCAACGTTCACTCCCATACAACAAAGTTGGTCGAAAGATAGAGCGGTGCACTGCTAACTTAGTCTTGGTACTTACTTCCTTCTTGCAGAAGAGAGTAGATCTTTGCTGAGCACTCACTGCATTAGCTTTGCTGCACCTCGATTCCAGTTCTTTCACTATGTTGCCATCCTGTGAGAAAATACATCCCAGGTACTTGAAACTCAATCTGTTTAAATCTCTTTCCCACAGACATTACTTGCGTTTTGGAGATGCTGATCTTCATATCATAATCCTTGCACCTCTGATCGAGCTCTGAAATATTAGTTTGCAACCTTTCAATGGAATCGGCCATTACAATTAAGTCATCCGCATATGCGAGACTGCTTATTTTGTTTTCATCAATTCTAATTCCGCCCTGCCAATCTACTGTTTTCAACATATGATCCATGAATAGTATGAACAACAGTGGTGACAGGTTAAAGACTTGTCTTACCCCTGAAACTACGCTGAACTATGAGCTTAATTTGCCATCTACTCTAACTGCTGCCTGACAGTCTACGTAAAGCCCTTTAATTGCCTGCAGAAGTTTGCCTCCTATACCATAATCTTGAAGAACTGACAGTAGCTTCCTCCTAGGAACATGGTCATAAGCCTTTTCCATATCTATGAAACATAGGTACAATTCCCTGTTCCACTCGTAGCACTTTTCCATTACCTGCCCTAAGCTAAAGATATAGTCCTGACAGCCTCTAAGAGGTCTAAACCCACACTGATTTTCATCTAACTTGTCCTCAATTAATACTTGCACTCTCCTTTCAACAATACCTGAAAATATTTTGCCTACAACGCTAATTAAAGAGATACCTCGATAGCTGTTACAATCTTTCCTGTTTCCATGGTCAGTATCCAAACAAAGACAGATAGAAAACAAAATATCAATGGCATTTAAAATTCGCAAAATCTCATATTTATTGAATTATATGTTTTACAATTGTATAATTTTTCAGATATATATTCATTTGTATAAATACTATATGTCTGTAAAATCTGTTACGAATACAATATTAATAGTGAAAAAGTTATAGATTAAAACTTGGTGCGTTATAGGGCGATTTTCTATGAACGTTACTGTTTATGTGCTCATATCTCATGAACTACGTGTCGCACTGTGATATATTTTTTAAGGTACATTTAGCTTTAAGTGTGTATACTGTCTGTAAAATTTCCTGCGGCTTAAATTTGTACTGTAGAAATTATAAATTGTAACATCATACCGATTGCCGTAGTTTTAGTCCATCAACAGCGGAAAAGTAGTAAGAGGGAAACTTCTTTCCTTTAATAATTTTGCTATGTTTGTCAGCGAGAAAAAGGTTAAATAAAGGTTTGAAATTATGTTTAAAGTTTGTTGCGAGTGGCTAATACTGTCATTCTCATACAATGTGTGCATAGTGTCGTCGGATTATGAGGCAGTTTCTTGCAACTATATTGTTTATAACGTTGTATCTCCTGAACCATGTGTCGCATGTGGATCTTACCCCGACAGCATTGTTACCTCACGGTATAGAATATGTGCACCAAATTTGAATTTCCTTGTAGCCCTACAAATGATCGGATACCAACGAATTACAGTTGGACATACTCGGTAAAGATGTGAGAAACATAAAACCGACTTTTAAGATTACTTTAATAGAGGCGGTGGTCTCTGATGATGCAAGATAAGCCCATGTTTACAATTGCGCTCACGGGCGGTGGGCGGGCGTGGTGTGCTGCTCCGCCGACTTGTACAGACTAACTAAAGGAATGTGGGTAGGGAGTGACATAGAAAGCCGGTGTATAAGACGGGACGAATGAAATCTAGCTATTTGAATATAAATTTAACAAAAGGGGGGTTATTAAGCAGGACAGAAGTTAATAGTTTATGTTGGTACTTATAAATGAAAGGAATTACAGTATTTTATTTGTACACAGACATCATAATATCTAGGAATGTTTGATCTTTGCATGCTAACTGATCGTTTAGGAATTGTGAATGTCCAAAGTAAGCGCGCTTCGCTATCTCAAACTCTTCCAGTAAATTTAACTTACGCCCCTTCAGCGCAATATGTAAAATTTGCATGTTGTCAATGGTAGGTAGGTTGTTGCTGTTCGGATGCTTTAGTGTGTTCCGAAAAAGGGGAATGTTTTTTGAGTTGGCCTTTTTTTGTAAGAAGATGCTCAGTAAAACGCACTTTAAAGGTCCGGCCTGTCTGTCCTATATATTCAGCTGGGCATTCGGGACATTGCAGTTTGTAGACTCCCGAGTAAAGGTATCTGTCCTTATTGGCTTGTTCGTTGTGTGGGAGAATTTGATGGATGCTCAAAGGACTACTAAGTACGATTTGTGCATTTGTGTCACGAAAGAGTTTAGCCAGGTCATAAGAAAAATATCCCATGAAAGGAATGGGGATACGTTTAACTTCATCGTCAGGTGTTACCGAGTGAAGCTGTGGTACATCTTTAGAACGTCTTTTATTGTACATTTTGCGAATCAAGGACTGGTTGTAACCATTCATTTCGGCGATGTATTCACGATGCTTCAGAAAGGGGAATCTCAAAAATTCTGTTAATCATTGATTTAAAAAAGCTCATTTTGCATGGAAAGATCAAACATTCCTAGATATTATGATGCGTCTGTTCAAATAAAATACTGTAATTCCTTTCATTTATAAGTACCAACATAAAATATTAACTTCTGCCTGCTTAATAACCACCCTTTCGTTAAATTTGTATTCAAATAGCTAGATTTCATCCGGCTTCCTATGTCACCCCCCTACCCACATTCTCTTAGTTAGTCTGTACAAGTCGGCGGAGCAGCACATCACGCCCGCCCACGGCCCGTGAGCGCAATTGTAAGCATGGGCTTATCTTGTATCATCAGAGACCACCGCTGCCTCTATTAAGGTAATCTTAAAAATCGGTTTTACGCTTCTCACATCTTTACCGAGTATGTTCCAACTGTAATTCGTTGTTATCCGATCATTTGTAGAGCTATAAGGAAATCCAAAATTCCACAAACATAGAAACACCGCAAAACAACTTACGGAACACGCCACGGAGAGCGCATTATAAGCTTTGTTTACCATTATTTTGTCTTCTTAACACAAAATAAGCCATGTCCCATTATCCCCGTTTTGTAATCACGCCTTGCAATTTTTTGTAAATTCTGTCATGCACATAATCTGTGGATGCCCCGCTAAAGGGCGAAACGCGACATTAAATAAGGAATAAAACAATCTACAATCAAGACGGTTTTTTACTTAAGGAATATTTATTCTCACTGATTGCTGTACACGATGGACTGGAAATCATAAATGTTAAGAGTAGAAATATATTCACCAGTTGGACTTTTCATTTATATGTGGAGTGAAATGGAAAGTCAATACACTCTCATTTTATTATTATATTGACCTGAAAGGCAGTGGAACTTATAGAGACATGGCATAAAGCGAATATCTAAAGCTGTTCAATACTTCAGTTATATTCAACTTTCAATGGAATTAACCAACATACTTCAAGAGTCAGAAAATTTTATAAGTCATCATTATCTGGTGTTTGACTTGTAATTATTTAAAGAAGTGTTATCCTGCTTGGTAAGGAACGTTGCTTCATACAAGACCAAGGATAACTATTACAAACATTCAGCAATATATTTTTGCATTCGGAGAAGAATGTTGGAGATTGGAGTTTCGTAAGTAGCTCATGTCGCAGCGATAAACGCCGTTGTTGTAATGATTCCCATTCCAGATCCTGTATCATTTCCGTATCGCTGTCTCCCCTATATCGTGACAATAAAAAATGAGCTGCCCTTCTTTGGATTCTTTCGATGTCCCTAGTCTAGCCCACCTGATAATGAGCCCATACTAAGCAGCAATACTCCAAAAAAGGACGGACAAGTGTAGTGTAGTCAGTTTCTTTAGTAGTTCTGTTGCATCTTTTAAGGGTTCTGGCAATAAAATACAGTCTCTCGTTCGCCTTTCTCGTAAACAAACTTTAACGGATTTCTCTTCGTACTCATGTGGACGACTTCTCATTATTTAGAGACAATTGGCAATTCTTATACCATAGTGATATCTTATTTAGATCGTTCTGCAATTGGTTTTTATGTTAGATGATTTTATTAGACGGTAAATGACGCCGTCATCTGTAAACAACCTAAGAGAACTGCTTAGAGTTTGAGTTTCTCTCGAATCGTTTATGTGAATAAGAAACAGCAGAGGGCCAATAATTCTACCTGTGGAAGCCCCGATATCACCTGTTTTAGTCGATGCCTTACCATCGATTAGTGAGTATTGCTCAAGTATTTGGGACCCATAGCAGATCAGTGTAAAGGAAAACATACAAGCAGTTCAGAGGCGAGCAGCTAGGTTTGTTACTGGTAGGTTCGACCAATGCGCGTGTATCACAGAAATGCTCCGGCAACCGAATTGGGCATCGCTGGAGGAAAGACGACGTTCTTTTCGTGAATTTCTGATGCGGAAATTTAGAGGGCCAGAATTTGAAGCTGAGTGAAGTACGATCTTGCTGCAACCTACTTACATTTCGCGTAGTTATCACAATGACAAGATAAGAGACATTAGGGCTTGTACGAAGGCATATAGGCAATTTTTTTCGTCGTTCTATTCGGGAATGAAATAGGAAAGGAAATGCCTAGTAGTGGTACAGTGTACCCTCCGCCACGCACCTTACAGTGGGTTGCGGGGTATATATGTAGATGTAGATGTAGTACTAAATAAAGAGGTAAAAACAGGTTTCACTTTACTACGGTACATTAATATTCTGTCAGGGAAGTACTGGCCTGGAAATGTGTTTCTGTTAAACATGAAGGACGGTGTTTTATGATACGCACTGACCTAAATGCGAGTCTTTCTGTC
The DNA here is from genome assembly GCA_026315105.1 of Locusta migratoria. Taxonomy (NCBI): domain Eukaryota; kingdom Metazoa; phylum Arthropoda; class Insecta; order Orthoptera; family Acrididae; genus Locusta; species Locusta migratoria. The sequence goes on along the minus strand of CM048746.1, from coordinate 191,554,103 downwards.
ACTTATTGCAACACCACTCCAGATGTTATGGATTTTGTCCGAAACAAAGCGGCTAACTGCCCGCTCGTAAATCTGTGTGACACGACGTTTGTAACGGCGCTAGCATAGGGAAACAGAGGCCGCGCAGAGACCGGGAGGCGTAATTAATGACGCACGTGCACGCGCCGCCTGAGGCCGGCCTGCAGAGCACAAAGCGGCACACGCGCGTCGCTGGCTGTCAATGCCGGCTGCCTCAGGTGTCAACGCCACCAGCAGCCCACAGGAAACGAAGCCTGTCGTCGCTGCCCACAAAGCAAACGGGCGCAGTGCGGCGTGTGAAAGCGCTTTGCGCACCACTTTGAGTGATAAAGCCGTACACTACTTTATGGTAGGTCTGTGAGTTGGTAAAAGACCCTGACTCCAGTTTAAACGCCCTGAAACATTACCCTGTTGTATAGGGTCGGAAGCGTACGTGAACAAACGCAACCGAAATTCGGTTTTAAATGTCATACTGATAACGCTAAAAACAGTCTCAAACCGTCAAGGACTAATGAAAAAGGTGAGTCCAGAAATAGCCAAACTAAGATCAAATTGAAACTGTATCCCTTATACATCCACATCTACAAACATACTCCGCAACCCACCATAAGGTGTACCACTCCTAGGCATTTTCTTTCCTATTCCACTCCCAAATAGAACGAGGAAAAAAAGAATACCTGTATGCCTCCGTACGAGCCCTAATATCTCTTTTCTTGTCTTTGTGATCACTATGCAAAATGTAAGTATGCAGCAGCAAGATCATACTACACTCGGCTTCAAATTCCGGATCTCTAAATTTCCTCAACAGAAATTCACGAAATGAACGACATCTTTCCTCCAGCGATCCCCAATTGACTTCCCGGAGCATTTCCGTGACACTCCCGCATTGGTCTTATCTACCAGTAACAAACTAGCTGCTCGCCTCTGAACTGCATCTATGTCTTCCTTTAAACTGATCTGCTGCGGGTCCCAAACACTTGAGAAATACTCAAGACGTGGTCTTACAAGCATTTTATATGCGGTCATTTATAGATGAAGTACATCTTCCCAAAGTTATCCCAATAAACAGAAGTCGGCGTCCGCCTTACTCACAACTGTCCTTATATCTTCGTTCCATTTCATATCTCTCCGCAATGTTACGCCTAGATATTTCAACGACACAACTGCATCAAGAAGCAGACAACGTTATCAAACGGCAACGAATTTCTGTGGTTTTTCCCAAAAAGCTATGTCCAAGCACCTGCAGGACCATCCAACGAGTTTCACATCATGGTAGGGGTTCACCAAGGCTCGGCTCTATCACCACTTTTGTTCATTCTTGTGATGGAAATTGTCACATTAGACCTTCACATGCCACTACCGTGGACACTTCTCTATGATGATGATGGCATGCTGGTTTCAGCGAACAAGTCTGATCTCAAGTGCCAAACACAAGAGTCGAATGATCGACTTGCGCAATAGGACTTGTGGCTCGACAAGAAGAAAACTTCGTACATGACATAAGACCCAAGAGAAGCTGGGACCATTAACTTAGGTGGTGAAGACCTACCACGAGTATCCAAATTTCAGTATCTCGGTTCTTATAATCAGTAGCGATGGCCAACTCACAGGCGAGGTCAACACAATGACACAGGCAGCCTGGATGAAGGACCGTCTGAAGTCAAAGATCTACTGTACTGTCATCCGCCCTGTCGCTCTCTATGGTACCGGTGTTGGCCAGCTACAAGAGAGACAGAACGGCGACTGGGAGTCATGGAGAGGAAGATGCTTATGTGGACAGGTTGCATCACTCGACTGAATCACGTTTCAAACGACACCATCAGGAAACGTTACCCTTTTGTATAGAGTCGGAACCATAGTGAACAAACGCAATCGACATTTGTTGTTAACTGTCATACTGCTATGTAAAATCGATAAGCGGGTCAAAGCTTATTATCCAGTCACTCGTTGATCATTCCAGGGCAGTAATAGAAGAAAGAAAAAGGAAAGCTGAAGTTCTACATTTAACCTTTAAGAAATCTTTCACACAGGAGGGCCGCACAAATGTATCATCATTTGATCAACGCACTAACTCCCAAATAGAGGACACATTAATAGGTATTGCCAGTGTAGAGAAGCAGCTGAGAGAGCTAAATACAAAAAAATAAAAAAATCTCCTCGTCCACATAGAATACCAGTTCGGTATTCTGCGGCATTGGCCCCTTACTTAGCTTGCATTTGTCGTGAATCTCTAATTCAGCACAAAGTTCCTAGTGATTCGAAAGAAGCGCAGGTGACTCCCGTTTATACGAAAGGTAAAATAATTGATCTGCATACTTATAGGCCAATATCGTTGACGTCGGTTTCCTTTAGAATTTTGGAACATATAATAGTAAATACATAGTAAATTTTCTTGAGATATCGTTCATGTGAAACTCGGCTTGCCCTTTCTCACATGGCATCTTGCAAGCCATGCATGAAGGGCAAAAGGAAGATTGTCGTTTTCCCGTTTCCACAAAAGGCATTTGACGCTGTGCTGTGCAACACTGCAGACTGCTAGCGAACATACGTGCATATGGAATATTTTCACAGATCTGTGACTGGCTGGAAGATTTCCTAAGTAACAGAGCGCAGTATGTTGTTCTCAACAGCGAGTGTTCATCAGAGACGAGTGTATCGTCAGGCGTGTCCCAGGGGAGTGTGATAGGACCGCTGTTGTTTTCTATCTATACAAAGATCTGATTGACAGAGTAATTTGTAATTTGCGGCTGTTTGCTGATGATGCTGTGGTGTACGGTAGGGTGTCGTCTGTAATTGACTGTAATAACATACAGGATGACGTAGACAAAATTACTAGTTGGTGTGAACAATGGCAGCTAGCTCTAAATGTATAAAAATGTAAGGTGATGCGCATGAGTAGGAAAACCAATCCCATAATGATCGAATACAGCATTAGTAGTAAGCTGCTTGATGCACCCGCGTCGTTGAATATCTAGATGTTAACATTGCAGAGCGATATGAAATGGAACAAACATATAAGGACAGTTGTGAGTAAGGCGGACAGCCGACTTCGTTTTATTGGGAGAATTTTGAGAAAATGTACTTCGTCTGTAAAGGAGACCGCGTATAAAACGCTTGTTCGATCACGTCTTGAATATTGCTCAAGTTTTTAGGGCCCACAACAGATCAGTTTAAAGGAAGACATGGAAGCAGTTCAGAGGAGAGCAGGTAGGTTCGTTACTGGTAGGTTCGACCAACGAGCGAGTGTCACGGAAATGCTCCAGAAACTCTTCGCTGCCGAAAATGCGGTTTTTTTTTATTTAAATTTATTTATTTATTTTCGGGAAATTCTATTGTGGAAACTTAGAGGGCCAGAATTTGAAGCTGAGTATAGAACGATCTTCTTGACGCCTACTCAGAGAAATTAGGGCTCATACAGAGGCACAAAGACATTCTTTTTCCCTCGTTCTATTTGGGACAGGAATAACAAAGGAAATACCTAATAGTGGTACAGTGTACCCTCCGCCATGCACGTTACGGTGGTTTGCGGTGTATAAATGTCGATGTAGATGTACTGGCAACGGCAAAAGCAGCCTCAAATCGTCAAGGAATAATGAAAAAGCTCAGTCCAAAAACCGTCAAACCAAGATCAAACTGAAACCGTATCGCTTATAGCAGACAACATTATCAAACGGCAACAAATTTCTGTGGTTTTCCCAAAAAGCTTTGTTCAAGCAGCTGCAGGACCACCCAACGACTTCCACTTCATGGTAGGCGCCCACCAAGGTTAGGCTTTAGCACTACTGTTGTTCATTCTTGTGATGGACATTGTCACATTACACCTGCACATGCCACTACCATGGACACGTTTCTATGCTCATGATGTCATGCTAACTGCAGAGAACAAGTCTGATCTCCAGCGCCAAACACAATAGTGGAATGACCGACTTGCGCAATATGACCTGCGGCTCAACAAGAAGAAAACTGAGTACATGATATCAGACCGAAGAGAAGCTGAGACTGTTAATGTTGGTGGAGAAGATCTACTGCGAGTATCCATATTCAAGTATCTCGGCTCTTATAATCAGTAGCGATGTCCAACTCACAGACGAGGTCAATACATTGACACAAGCAGCCTGGATGAAGTGGCGAATGACAACTGGAGTGACCTGCGATTGTCCAGAAAGTATAGAGATCAATGGAGAACAGGCTCCAACACTTCATAAATGTGTGATACCTGTGGTTAGTCACAGCTCTTGCTCGTCCATCATATGCAGTTTGCATCGAAAGTGCATAGAACAGTAACATGACTTACAGCAAAAAGAACAGAAAAAAACTACTTGTTTGGCAGGAAATGACGGTCTGGAGATTTTATTTAATTAGAGGAATGGGAGGGGCGATATCTCCCCCATTTTCGACCCTTTTAATTCGAACGCCAGTTAGCTTATGCTTATTGCATGCAATACAAAGCTTGTAGGGAGGCTAATTAAGGTATTAGCATTTTCCGATTCATTAATGGGAAGACGAGCAGCCAAGAAAATATGGGTTCAATTAATTGGGATTGAGGATTCAAACAGGGCTGGCAGAAAGACCAAATATTCAGCTATATCAACAGGAATAGCAATCCGAAACCGCATTTCGTGTTGTTAATATCCTAATTACTCAAAACTCTATGATTAAGAAGAAATAATTTTTCTGGTAAAAATTCTGCACAGTGAATGAAATCCGTTTGTAATTCGTTATAAATTTTGATACAAAAGTATTATTTTTATATGTGCTTGAGGCACGTATTTTTTTAAGACACGGTAGAGGCGTAGACCGTAGTGATGTACTCGACTTGCCGAACAATGTTGTTGCGACTTACTGCAAAGTTATGTTTGGTATAGATATTTCGTTAAGATATTGCAGTCTATGATACGATCTGTTGCAATTCTCTTGTAATTAAAAGATTTGTAAAAATTAGAATTATATAGCGCAACTTTCTTTAGACAGAGATAAATAGTCCGGATGACAGATTTCCAAAATCAGTCGACCCTGAATATAGCTTCCATTTTGAAGATATACATATTCATCACTCATTTATACGTGTAACATTCGGTTTGACGAACGGTATATATTTTGAATGGCACGGATTGGCATTTGCAGAAGGCAGCGAATTTGTTGTCGACTTACCTTCCGAATGCTATCGTTGCTCTGTGGTCTTTCTGCAATTCCTTGGTATTCTAATTTCTCAACAAAATTCAGATGACAGGAGAAGACAGAAAGATTCATAATGATCACCAATCGTCTCATCACAAACTATTGCTAAGCAACGGAGATGGTCATTTCTAGAGTGTATTGTTGAAAGCTGCGTGACGTAGTGATTTGGAATCGTTAGAAAGATAAAACAATTACTACATGGTAGTACGGTTTCAAATACACTTACGATCCCAGCGCACAGCGCCTTTTCGAATACCTATTTAGGAATTGGTAGAGGTAGCAGAGAGAGTAATTCTTAATACGGCAATTTACTTCGTCTCGTTGTCAGCTGTTACGATCAAACAATGCTATGCCTCCTTGTCCTTGTCTGTCAGCGAAATACTTGAACCTGTGCTTTAACTTTTACTGTATGTAAGTATTGTTACTGATCTTTGAAAAAGGAAGAAGATTTGTAACACTTTCGATGCAGACAAAGTGATATAGCACAGTACGAATTGTAGGTAAGTTATCAATCGCGAATAGAAAGTTAGCTGAACAATTATTTGTTCTTAGGTTCCTTTGCTGGGTCGACATTCAGTGTGAAGCAATGACGATATCAAAACAATAACGGTACGTGTATAGAAATTTGGTTAGAGGATTGCTCGTATAATATATACATCTAGTAGAATATTGTATACAGTATTGTAACTACCGTATCTAATTTATTTGCCTGTCTTGATGGCAGATGCTGTGTGTCTTTGACAATGTCTTTTATAATTTATTTCGTTTCGCAAAATACTGTGCTGTTTTCTACTAATATACAGTATTAAGATTTCCAAGTATGTTGTTTGACAGAAACCTAACTGCGCAGTTTAATTGCTGCGACGGCAATTTACTAAAACGCCCGGGAATCGAAGTGCTCGGCCTAAAATGATATATATGGAACGTTCAACTGTAAATAGATCGAGTGTTTCTGAACCGGACATTCGGGGGCTATGCGCCCTCGCATACAAAGATTATTGTTTCACTTACACCTAAGCTAACATTCACTTAAAAAAAAAAAAATAAAAAAAATAAAAAAATAAAAAATTGCTTCTCAAAAATATTTTGTTGTTTCCTACGAAAGTGTCATACTTTTCGAGTAGGCCTACCATAATTGCTTCGAATGAAAAGAGCAATAACATTGACTCTTGTTTGTCCAAACTGTTTTTTTTTTTTTTTTTTTTTTTTTTTTTTTTTTTTTTTTTTTTTTTAATGTAAATATCGATTTATGAAATTTGTGGTTTGTTGGCAGAAAACTAGTACCACAATCCGCAGGTTCATTTGCTATCAGTAACACAAGCTGCAATCACATTCCCAACATGTAATTCTGTTGTGGAGAAGTGCATCAGGGTCAGCTTACATATTCCAGTGGCAGAAGAAAGCTATTTAGTGTATTCTAGATGTACTCCCCCCCCCCCCTCCCAGAGAAACTTGCAGAAATAAATTCAGATTCCTTAATATAATTACAGTCCCTGGGCTATACATAGATATATACAATTCTCTAATCCATGCTAAAGAAAATTTAAATAAACTTACACTAAGAAATAGTGTCAATTCACACCATATAAGGAGTAGTCACAGGGTAGATGTATTCTAAAATTATAGATTTACCATACTCCAGACGTTCTCTCGCGCACATTAGCCATAAACACATCAGCCTGATATTCTTAATCAAATTATCAAAAACTGCCCACTTCATCCCAATGTAGAAGTTTAAAAAAGTTTTATAAACTTGGCTAAAAAAGCATGAATTTTACACAAGGAAGAATTCATAGAAAGCAATTCTCAATATCTGCTCTGTGAATAACTGTAGACTTCCTGACAGAAAAATTATTTGTAGTAATCTGTTGTACATACAGTATATGGATATAAATTAGGTTATGTAACTCAGCTTCAAACAATAATAAGTGTTATTACCATATATAAATATTTGTAATCATTATGCCACTGTTTAATTAATAGTTCCAATCCAAGATTTAGGAAATGTGGTACTGTAGTTAATATGAAAAATATTGATGATAGCTGTAACATTGTTTGTAAGCAAATAATTATTATGTAAATATTTATGATTAGTATGAGTGGTTTTAAGGAATTATATATTTGTAAACAATAGTTATAGTAATTGTGTATATGTATTAATAAGTGGACAAGAAACCTGCATTTCCTCTGCTTATACAATTTATTGTTACACATAAAACTGAACTTTCAACTGTAATTTCCATATTGACGATGCTAATTTATCTAAACATACTGAATGGCTGATAACAATAAACAGTCTCCTGCTTTTCAAAAATATTCCGCAGTTTTCTAGGATTATTAGATGTTTTTTTCGATGATGAGGTTAGTCCTCAATCTAAAACCACAGCTTCAATTACTGTTAGTGGAAAAAAATACATTGATTTTCTTGCTTATCAAAAAACACTTTTCTTCTTTCTGCTCATACAATTGTGTGAAAAGTAAACCAACAAATGGAAATTTTTCAGAGTTGCATTTGTTTTGCCACAATTCAGTATAAACAGGTGATAGTAAACTACAAACAATGTAAAGAATACAGAATGGAAACAACTATATCATGTATAACAGCATACAGTGGTGTAACTACGGGGGGGGGGGGGGGGGGGGGGTAGAGGGGGTAGGGGGATAGAAACCCCCCCCCCGCAGAACCCAAAGGGAAAAAAAAAGAAAGAAAAAAATTGTATAACAGATATCTGGTGAAGGTAAAAAAGATTGGAAACTCGGGGTGTTTTACCATAAGCTTTCATTGGATGGGAGTGAATTAATCTTCAACGGGAGTGGTAGATGGTAGTCTATCAGGAAACTGACTAAAATTTAGCTCGGCAAGCAGATCTATCCCCCCCCCCCCCCCAAAGCCAAGTCCTAGTTATGCCACTGACAATATACAACACTGCTCTTCTTGTTCCTTCCAATTTAACGAATATTCCCACATTCTGACAACTACATAATGTGATCAGTATTGTAAGTGACCACCGCTGGCAGCATAATAGCCCTGACAATAACGATTGGTGAATGCTGTTGTCATGCAACTCATCTTCACAGTGCATCATCAACATATTCTATAGAATTAAAATTGGGAAAATGAACAGGCCACATCATACATAGAATATCGCCATTTTACAAGAAAACATTAACAGCCCATGCTGTAATGAGATTGAGCATTATGGACCATCAGTATAAAGTCTGGGCCCACAGCACCTAGCAACAACTGCACATGAGGTCCCAAGATCTCATCAAAATGCTTGACAGCAGTGACACTGTACCAACTCACTTGTAAAATGTGACAGAGGTGTTTGAGTGATCAATCATTAAGCATCCTCCTCAATATCAGTATCTTTCCATAATGTTTGGGTTCTGAAAACATGTTCTACATTCTCTCCAGATGTAAATCCCCGAGAATCGCTCTCCAGGCCAAATCGAGACTCATCTGTGAAAAGAACATTGGCCCACTATTTGATCATCCTGGTGTCCAGTTGAGACGTACCCTGTTGTGAAGACATGTCAAGGGTACAGCAGGTTTTCAACAATAAAAGCCACTCTGCCTAAGCTTTCTGCAGACATGTTTCCATCAGTACAACTCTCCCAGTGGATACTGGAAAGCCATATACCAGATTCTGTACAGTATTACAGCAGAACCAATGTGTCCTTACAGCCAAATAAAGGTCCTCTTTCTGACGTCGCCCTTGGTTGGCCCTGATCACTAAAAGAAATCCACTAAACTTCAGTTACACGATAAATCAGTCAAACCTTAAGGTGGTAAATTCTACCAAATACCTAGGAGTTACAGTTATGAACAACTTAGAGTGGAAAGAACACACAGAAAATATTGTGGGAAAAGCAAACCAAAGGATACGTTTCATTGGCAGAATACATCACACTTGTGCGTCCTCTCTTAAGAGTATTGTTGCCCAGTGTGGGACCCTCACCAGGTGGGACTGGCGGAAGACATTGAGAAGGTTCAGAGAAGGGCAGCTTGTTTTGTTTTATCACGTTACAGGAGAGAAAGGGTCACAGAAATATTGCACAATTTAGGTGGAAATCATTAAGAGAATGACGTTATTCACTGTGGCATGATCTATTTGCAAAATTTCAATTAATGTCTTTTATTGAGAAAATATTTTTCTATCACCCACCTACATAGGGAAACATGACCATCCCAAAAAATAAGAGAAATCAGATCAAATACGGAATGATTTAGGTATTCTTCTTCCTGTGCACTATTAGAGAATGGAACGATAGAGAAAGGTTTTGAAAGTGATTAATGAACCCTCTGCCAGGCACTTAAATGTGATTTACAGAGTACCTATGTAGATGTAGATAATTTTTTGGTCTCCAACTGTCGCCACATTCAGGAAACAACAGAAAGATTCACATTAACCTATTAGGCCACATTGGTTTGAGTCTGTCCTCCTTCCATTCATCCTATAGCACTCCACCACAGAGAATCTGGTAGGTATCTGTGTGCCATGCTGTGACTGTGTACACAGTAATTGTGGGTGGGGACTACCCTGCTTTATGCCCTACTTATGAGAATATCTAAATATAGACAGGCACATTATGTTTTCAAATTCTGAAAAGAAAATTATTGTTTTTAATTAAGTTTTCTATTTGATATCATAAGTATTTTATGTTTTTCAGCAAAACTTAACACAAAAATTTAATGCTAACATTACCTGACATTGCAGGTTGTGGAGGCAATCTAATATATTAATAATCTTCAAAAATAGACAGCCAATGTCGCAATATACTTATTTATTTTGAGATGACTCCATTTTTTAAATAACCTAAGATGACCAACTTGTAAAATTTTATGTGATCATATGATGGTGGCATAGCCCACTGAAACTGGTCATCATAAAATAAATAAGTATTTTGTGATCTTGGCTGACTATTTTTGAATATTGCAAAAATTTAAGTTTTCATAGTAAATATGATCTTAACAATGGATGAAATATTCAACATATTTAAACATCAATATCTCTTTAAAAGCTATATTGTTTCTAAAAATCAACAATTTACAAAAACTGTATTTTTAATTTATTTGTGTTGGTCTTAATCATGTTATTGAAAGTGTGTTGGTTTTGCTAAGACTGTGATACTTTCAGGCAATAGACTCTACCTAAAGATCAGTATACTTTTAAAAAGTATGTTGTTAACATAAATCGACAACAATCACTCAATTTTTCAACTATTTTGTAGGGCAGGCACAAAGTACCCCTTTCTCTTGGTAATGTGGTTATGAAAAATATTTCTTGGTTGTAAGGGTAAATTCTTGAGAAAAGTCTAAAGAATGCCCAAAAGACATTTATGAAATTTGTTGAGTTGGTATTACTGTTTTTAGATGCCAAGGGGGCTATGCAATGTTTAAGGATGGAATAATACTGCAGAAACTGTATTGAGAAGAGCTATCTGTAATAAGCTGGTACAGAGAACATTGAAAAGAACCTACTATTAAGCAATGTATATGATAAGTTGGCTCACTCTATCCTGTCTTGTCCAATGAATATATTCAGAGTTCAATAGGTGAAGAAACTAGGAGCTGCAGAAGAAATTAACCTCTGAGGTAAGAAAGTGGAAATGCTAAGATTTGTTGATGACTTTGCTGTGTCATCTAAAGGTATAGAACAATTTGAAGTGTTTTGCTCTAGGTGTAACCCAACCCCAACCCTTCCTTTTACATGGAAATTAGTAAAGCTGAAACAAAAATCGTAGATAATATATCATATGAATAGATGCTCCACAGGGTGGAGGAAGGGAAGCCATGTCAATTGTCATGTCAACTAACTGCTGAGACACAATGATACCATTAAAAGTATTACTGAAGGGACAATAGAAGTAAAGAACAGAATACAACATCCAAATCATGGGGAATACCAGCTGCACCATGTATACCACTTTCAAAAAGAAGGCCGAAGATAAATGGACGACTAGTTGTTACTAACCAACCTAATGGTTGAAGGTCTAAAAAGGAGAATAAAAATTTAAAGATTATGTCTCGTTTATAGTCAGTATTGTGAGTCATATGCTACCATCTTTTGTAGCGTAACACAAACTTCAAAAATCACTGCCCACATTGTGACAAGAGCTCAGTGCTGTTGAGGTACGTCACTTTTAATGACTAAGCAACTTCTAAAATTGTAATCCACAAATAACTTGATTAGAGTGATTAGAATTGTTAACATAAGAACACAATACTGTCAGTAATAGACTGAATCCCTGCAAGAGGCTGAATTCAAATAGCACAGTGTTTGACCCTCTTTCTTACAATAAAATAAACCATCATTACTGTAGTGTGTGTTGTGCTGCTGACCACACAAAATGCAACATCCTGAAAGAAGCATCCAGATAAGGTGAAATTTGTAGTATGTTTTTGCTGCAGTGAGAGATGCACATTATTAGTCTTTCTGCACAGGCACAAATAACGGATGCAGTAGTGCCACCTGCAACTGCTATACAAATGGGAGCAGATGGCAGTGTAGACATACCGAAGTTGCTCATCCATGTGGGTTTTCTGCACAAGCAGCTTCAGTATGACTCATAGAAGACAACAAACAGCATTTCATATTGCGAATGAGGAAGACTAACTTACCTATAGGGATTGTGATTATCCTTCAGAGAAATCTGTGATCATGTAGGATACAACAAAGCAACTGTGATAACAATCTAATCATTGAATGCAGGAGGAAATTATGAACTGACAGGACCAATTGCACCAATCGCATTGCACAACTATACCTGACGACACGCATATTGTGTGTACGGCAGTGATGAATGACTCAGCTACATCACAAACTATAACACAACATACTGAGGACAACCAAATGGAATGTCATTCTTTTTACTAGCAAATTCAGACTTATCCTGCACCACCAACTTGGTCAGATTAGAAGTTGGAGACACCATGATGGGAGTGTGTTGAATGATGCCTTATGCATGGCTATACAACTCCTGCACCCAGTATTATGGTCTCAGGTGGTAATGACTCCAACCTCCCACACCAACGTAACAGGCATTGACAGTACATTAACCAGCCAGAGTTAGATGTCTGAAGTATTGTAGTCTGTTGTTCTCCCCTATATTTGGAGCTTGCCATTGGCCACATTGCAACATAATAATTCTCAATTACATACATCACACAATGTTGAAGACATCTTAGATTGATTCAAAGCAAATAGTCTCTCACTCAATGCAGATAAAATCCATTATATGAGGTTCCATACACCACAAAGTAATCTTGGGGCTATTTCTTCAGTGGCTGAAGTGGATTCCATTCAGGTTTCCTACTTCAGCTATTCCCATTCATTGATGTCATACACAATTATATTCTAGGGGATCCAACATCTTGCAAAATTCTGCTAAAAGAGGTTGTCAGTATAATGAGTGGGATTCATCACAGAAAATCTTGCAAGCACTTGTTTATCCTAACCACTGACTCACCATATATTTTTCCTTGTTGATCTTTGTGTGCAAAAATTTTTCTATCTACCAAAGCAATAGCAACTTTCGTAACCATAACACAAGGAACAAAAATAATCTACACATTGAACTGAAGTGTCTCACTGTGCTACAAAAAGGAGTTTATTACTCCAGCATTAAGTTGTTTGTGCTTTCCTATCACATATTGAATATCTTCATACAGAACTGCCAAAATTTAAACAAGCTCTCAAAGATTACCTTATAGAAAAATCTTTTCATACTCTTGAGAGATATTTGGAAGAAAATGTATACCATCTCTAAACTTATAGAATTAGTTTCACTCATTTTATTTGAGTATTAGCTCATATTTTGTAAAAATAGATTTGCTGTGCCTTTATTTAGTTATTGCAAATTCTGACTTAACTTTCCACACTGATATATTACTGGTACTTAAAATTAATTTTTTGTTAATTGGCTGCTATGTTGTCTAAAGATTGTTGGCTTATTTACATTGGATGTTTACTGTATTTATTGTATTTTTTATGTAAAATATGTACAATTTGCCATTTAATTGTCTTTGTATTAAACATAAGTTTAATTGGAATTTATAAGAGTTTGACACATTCTGTATTCCTTTTGGATTCATTCACTGCCTGGATCTACATAACATGAAATAAATCAATGATGTGGAGGGACTGTCTCAGCTACACTCATATGGTGCTCTTTGCACATAAATTTTGCTGTGATAACTCTGGTTCTTCTTGATGTATTTTGGGTGGTCAGTATATGTAAAACATCCTAAGTAATGCACAATGACTGTGTAAATGTTGATTATGACACACTGTGATAATTGTGACTTACACTGCAGCTCGTTATAATTATGTGCAGATGAACACAGTGAATGGCATGGTTGACCACTGCTTTCAGAGCTAGTTAACTTCTGGCACTGCTGACTGGATGAGCCTCTACAGGTGGTGTTAAAAAGTAGTCCCTCAAAGAAAGGTCGCCTCATTGACAAGCCAGTGCTCTGTCACTGCTCACTGTGTTGGGAAACTCAAGGATGCGGGAAGTGATGTATCTGACTGACGTGCCAGAATATCCAACTCTGACGTCCCCCCCCCCCCCCTCCAGCCATTGGCAGTGGGATGTGAGCCTTGCTTTTGTTGGCCAGTTCCTAGAGTTTTCTGCTATATCCATCAGTGCCCTAGTCCCCATGCTCATAATGCAAGTCCGTGCATCTTGGCAGTACCTGTGATTGCCAGGCATTGGCAATGGCAGATAGTTTCATCATCTCTCCCATAAAAGAATGCATTGGCAGAACCTGCAGTTTGAAAATGTATTCTGTAAGACCATGCAAACAGGACTGGAGGATCTGGGAGACCAGGAAACATCACTACTGGCGATGCACTTCTGTAAGTAGAGAAAACAGTCAGTAGGGATTTCAGAAGTCAACTGCTAAATGAGGCAAGTGGCATTTGAAGATGTCGATGAAACAGCCGGTGGCCCTATAGGTCTCACTGTAATTGTCAGATACCAGGAGTACTGCAGAAGAGTGAAGTCTGGAGTTACATAGAAGGCATGATGATCTGTCTGGATTGTGCAAAGAAAGTGTTACTGAAAAAGATTCCTAGCAGTGACAAAACCACATAGCACATGCCTGAGCCATCCACCTGGGCTGTATAAGGGAAGTCGAAATTTGTATGTCCAGCAGGATGAGCCACTTTAAATCCAGAAAGGGACTGACAGAACAGAGATAGAGGTGACTCCACAGACACAATGCCTCATGTACATGGTGATTTCCTGTTGTCTACTCTATTCAGTAAGAGGAATGTGAGTGTTTAAAACTTGCCAGAATGGACATTAGCCATTGTATGGGAACTTGTCAGGAGAAACTGATCTGGCATCTGAGCATTTTTATACTAAGTATGCACATGACATTAATATTTGATTAGCATTGTACCTTGGCTAAGTATGAAGAGTGAACCTAATAGTTAGCAGAAACAGTGATGGGGCATAAGTGTATTTGAAAAATGGATAATCATTAATATAAGTGTCCACAAGCAAAGTGTTAATATATCAAGGAACATAGTCCTCATTATAAATCTTAACGCAGTAGAAAGAAATTTATTACCAAATGAAACACTGCAAGCATCAATTTTTGTCATTAGCATAAATACAAGGTGACAACTTCAATGGAATCTACTGAAATGTTTAATTGTGCTAGTGGAAACAATGTGTAACGTAACACTTCATACTGAATATATATAATTATAATGATGCATGGAACTGCCACATTTCCTCCCGTCCAGGCAACGGGCGACATAATGTTATATACTAAATGCACAAAAGCATTAAAATTAATGGACTGCGCTGAATAATCTGTGGTACAGGTGCCAATGGAGCAGTTGTTGGTGTGATGTGAGTGCTTGGAAGGCACTGAATAGTCTGTAGTACTGGTGGAAATGGAGCACTTGTGGCTCCAAGATAATTTATCAACGCCAACCTCCACCATGTGGCCCGAATTATGGCAAATCACACATTTTTAAACTTATTTTAACAATAGAAAATCCAATAGGAATATCAATAATGGAGGATAGGTAACAACTCACCATAAAGAGGCTTGTTGAGCTGTGAGAGACATGAAAATAGATAATCACATTCACATAACTTAAATTTTTAGCCATGGCCTTCATCATAACAAGAAACACATACAGTCACGTAATCACTCAGACAACTAGTGGAGGGGAAAGGATGAAGGGTAAAGGTGGGGATGGAAAGTTCTGCATTGCATGGTGGATTTTAAAGGCTCTGAGAGGCAGGAATTTAAATTGCAGCAATGAATACAATGAAGGGAAAGGATAAAAGGGAGGTGTAGAGGAGTGTGGGGAGGGAGTGGGAGGATTTGAAATGATAAGATTAATAAGGATAAATAAAAATTTGAAAAATAAAGTTAGGAAAAGAAGGAAGGATATAGTTAGGAAAAAAAGGAAAAAATAAAGTTAGGAAAGAAAGGAAGAAATACATTTAGGAAAAATAAGAACAAATAAAAAGTAATAGATTAAGGGGATATTGTAAGTGATGATACACAGTTGTAAGGAAGACATGAGATACAGGATAACGCGTGGGGAAGGAAGAGAGGAATATGTTAGGCATAGGGTGCAGGGATGGAAAGTTATCTTTGGTTGATGTCAGAATGGTTGCGGGACCATACAATGTGTTGAAAGGACAAATCCATCTGCGCAGTTCAGAACTGCTGCTGGTGGAGGGGAGGATCCAGATGGCTTGGGCAGTGAAGCAGCCATTGAAATCCAGAGTGCTGTGCTCAGCTGCATGCTGTGCCACAGGGTGGTCTATCTTGTTTCTTGTCACAGTTTGGCAGTTGCCATTCATCCTGACAGACATCATACTGATATAAAATGCTGTGCAATGATTGCAGCAGAATTGGTATATCACATGGCTGCTTTCACGGGTGGGGTAGGATAAGCCTGTGAATAGGAAGTGCTGGGTTGGTGGATGGGGCAGGTTCTGCGTTGGGGTCTTCCACAGGGATATGATCCCTATGGTGAGGGATTGGGGTCAGGAGTGGCACAGGGATGGACTAGGGTGTTGTGGAGGTTGGGTAGGTGACAGAACACCACTTTAAGAGGGGTCTGAAGGATACTGGATAGGATGTCTCTCATTTCAGGGCATGATGACAGATAATCAAAGTCCTGATGAAGGATGTGATTAAGTTGTTCCAGTCTGGGGTGACAAGGACACTCCATTGTGACTGGTTACTGGGGTTGGGGGGAGGATTAGTGGTGTGTGGGGATATGGCACCGGAAATCTGTTTGCGGACTAGGTCAGGAGGGTAATGTCTGTCTGTGAAGGCCTTTGTGAGGTCTTTGGCATAATGGGTAAGAGGCTTACCATCACTGCAAATTCGCTGTACATGGGTGACTAGGCTGTATGGGAGGAATTTTTTGACGTGGAGTGGATGACAGCTATCAAAGTACAGGTACTGTTGATAATTAGTAGGTTTAATGTGGACAGAGGTGTGGATGGAGCCAATAGTGAGGTGGAGTTTAACATCCAGGAAGGTGACTTGCCAGGCAAGCATATTAAGCATTGTGCTTTCCCATCAGGCTGAAAGAGTCTTCCCATTGTGCAATAAAAATGGCACACATAAATCCAAAACTTTTGTGCTCATGAAAAATGTTCGCAAGATAGATTAACAGTGTCCTATTTGATTAGACTCAGAACTGACATTCAGCACATCCAAGAAGACACGAGATCAAGTGCTGCCTCTGTCACATATGTGCTGCTGCACAGTGAGGGAGAGTGGGAGGGGGGGTGAAGTACCGATGCTGCACGGCACAGCACTGGTGCACGCAAGCACTGAGTGCTCAAGTTGGAGTGGCCTGGTCTGTGTCAATCATAAACAAAATATCTATGAACAGGGTTTAATGGACCATAAATTTTTAAAAAGATTTGGTAAATAAAATCTTTCTAATTCTGGCACTGCCAGTTCTAAACTCAGGCCTAATCTTTCAAGTGATGTGGAAGAGAGAAGAGGAAGGAGTAACACCTCAACTTGATCCATGTAGTTCCAGATGGTAGCACTCTGTGAGGGCCCCTACCTACAGTTACAAGTGAAATCTGATTAATGGTGTCAAGGTGGAAGAGGAATCCTAGTTCCCAATGGAGTGGAAGACTTTGACTTAGGAAACCATGAAAAACGATCACTTTGAACTAACAATCTAAACTTACCTTGGAATCTATTTCCTGCCCTGTAAAATGTACAATTTCAATTGCAGAATGCAAAGTCCACTAAACATTAGCATTATCACAGGTGGTTCTCAAAAGAGGAATTTGCCATTGCTTTTTGCAATGTGTTGGGACCTAGGGTTCTGGGGTGTCCTATCATCTGCACTAATCATGAGTTGGAGCATCCTTGGTATGCTTCCCAACTGTCATTCAATAGGAAATTCTTCAATACTTTGTCTGTAAAAACTGGAGATCAGATAGAACTCAAAATTCTAGTGGATAAGTATGAAATACAAATTTTAGCAAAACATGAAACAAGATTTTTGGATGAACATGTTACATAACCAAAACTCACAAAATTTTATGGGTAAATCTGCAGTAAAATTATGAAAGACATGCCAATACATGGTACAGACTTTCATATTCATAAAAATTTGTAGACAACAATACTTCAATACTTCAGAAAGACTATCTCTTCGTACAATGAAATGCAAAAATAAACATTATAGCTTTGTTAATTGTCATGCTCCATTTGATGATGACAGTAAGAAAAATCTGAATAAAGTAAAAGCCCTTTCTGTGCACTTTCAGAAGATCAAAATCAAAAATTCCAAAATCAAATGTTATGGTATTACTGGGGGATTGTAATGCACTGTTAGGGATGGAAAAATTATTTGAACAATAGAAGGAAGATATCCAGCCCATAAAAATAGTGGAAAACTAATAAATCTCTGTGAAACATTTCAGTTGATGTTAATGATAAACTTCTCAAGGGGGGGGAGGGGGGGGGAATGCTACGGGAGTTCCAGTTAGACACCTGGCTATTTCTCAAAGCAATACTAATTTATTATTGGATGTAAAAGTAACACAAAATGGGAAATTCAACTTTGATCATTACTTGATTAAAATTAAACTGAAACTTCTCTCCAATAAAAACTAAATTGACAGGCTCATCACCAAAAAAGGTACTAAACATTTTCAAGAAGCTGTATTGTTAAAAACATGAACATTTGAATGTAATATTGAGGTAAATTTATATGTGCATGACCTAAGCATTAAATACATTTTAATGTTCAGTAATTCAGATATTTCGTTATAATTATGAAATTGTGAAGAACTGTTTATGGAATTTGATGGGTTTTGTGCCCCACATAAAACCACATTCGTCAAGTTCAATGACTTTTATTGTCAACTCCACACGTTACAGAATAAGACAAAATATACAACATGAAACTGCCCAAAAAAGTCGAAAGAGAATACATAGCTGTTATGGTAGATAGGTGATCACATCACATCACAACACAGCCCTTCCTCAACCCCTCCCCCCGCATTACAGAGTGTGCCCTGATGAAGCGAGAGGGGGAGGGGGTTACCTTGGCATTGGGCAGAGTGACAGAAAGCTTGACGTTATCTTTGGGCAGCAGCAGCATCATCGAGGGGTGTCAATAAGTCGGTGGTACATTCACTACATAGTTCAGAAGCCACTCGTAGAGGTCGTGAGGATACCTTACCTTACCATTTGCAGCCTGTTGTGGAAGAGACTATACAACAACAGCTCAACACTGGAATCATACAACCCTCTTCATTACCCTAGTATTCCCCTATAGTCATCATACTAAAAAAAATACCTAAATGGTGAAAAAAGTTATTGTTTGTGCATAGACATGCACACTGTCAACAAGGTCACAACACCTGACCATTATCTGCTGACTAGAATTGACGAGATGCTAGATCGACTTGGTAATTGCAAATACTTTACCATCCTTGACCTGAAAAGCGAGTATCACCAGATTCCCACTGCTCTCAGAGATAGAGCGGCCTTTATGAATTTCTAAGAATGCTATTTGGCCTGCACAATGAACCTGCTACATTTCAAAGATTTGTTGTTACATGGTTTAAAACCCACATCTTGGCTTGTGTATCTTGATGACATTATCGTCTTCTCTCAGACCATTCCAGAGCATACAGAACATTTATGTAGTGTATTTTCCAGATTGCAGAATGCTAATTTAAGTTTGAAACATGAAAAATATGCATTTGCCCGGTCACAAGTAAACTATTTAAGTCACATTATCAGCACAGCCAGAGTAAAACTTGACCCCAGGCTTATTGAAGATGTAGACACCTTCCCTACTCCTACTAATTTGAAGGAACCACAACATTTCTTGGGATTAGCTAATTATTATTATAAATTTGTAAATAACTATGTTGAAATCACCAAGCCTTTAATGGCATTACTAAAACAAGATACTCCTTTCATATAGTCTCAAGAATGCGAGGTTGCAATGGAGAAAATCAAAAAAACTTTAACACGTGCATCCTTACTGATTTACCCTGATTTCTCTAAACCCTTCATATTGTCATGTGATTCTTCTAACTATGCTGTTGGATGTGTGCTTAATCAGGCACAGAACGGCGTGGAACAACTTAATTGGTTATGCACCCTCCAACTGAACAAAGCAGTAATAAAGAGAAGGAGTGTCTTGTGCTCATATTTGGCATAATGTACTTCCATTGCTTTCTTTATGGTCGAAAATTTACTGTGTATACTGACCATTCAGCTCTCCAATTGCTACTAAATTTGAAGGATCCCACAGTAACCTAATGCACTGGATAATGCACTTGTATGAGTACGATTTTGAGGTGCGACCCAAACCTGGCCGAATGCACCAGAATTCAGACTCACTTAGCTGCAAAATTAGAGTAATTCAGGCAGATGATGTCTTGATAGATGAACTAAGGGAAGCTCAGAAAAATGACCCACTTTGTCAAAGATATACCACCATTACTCAATTTGAGTTACAAGATGGTGCGCTCTCTCAGAAAACTCCGATTGGGAACAGGATTGTAATACCCACCCTGTTAAAAGAGCATGTAATCAGGCAGTGCCATGATTCCTTACAGGCATGTCATAATGGAAGGAATGCCACTAAACCCATGTAGCGGGGCGCTAGTGGTGGAAAAATTGTATACATAACGTAGACCTGTATATTAAATTAGGTCTGCCTTGCACACAGTGGGCACAGTATGCACACCCGTGTATATCTCTACAAACCTTTTGATTATGTATCATTCAATATCCTAGGCCCCCTGCCCCAATCCCAACAAGGAAATAAATATATACTGTCCATAATTGATCACTTTTCGAGGTACTTGATTTTGGTGCCATTAGTCGACATGTTGGCTGAAACAGTCACCAGAAGCTTTGTGATGCACTTGGTGTTACCTTTTGGCAGTCCTCAAGCCATATTAACAGATCACGGTACTTTTTTTGGCATCACTTTTTGTACAAGTCTGCAAACTCCTAAAAATAAAGAAACGGAGGACCACCACTACCTTCCACCCACAAGCCAACGGTCACGTAGAACATGTACACCGTACCATTTCTAAAATGCTATCCTATTACATGGGAAAGACCCACACAGATTGGGATAGATACATTCCATACATTACTTCCAGTTACAACACTAGAATTCACAAATCTACAAGGTATACACACTATGAAGCCGTATCCGGGCAACCTTTGAACTCTCCTTTTGAATTAGATAAACTACCTCCAGAGGTTGATAACCAGAAAGTAAAAAGGTTAGCCAGACGGTTGAAAACCATTTGGCACAAGGTTAAATAAAATAATGTCAGTGCCAGTGCCAAACATGTGCGAAGGTGCAACAAAGATTTGATCGCCCCATCCTATTGCCCAGGTGATTTAGTGTTATGAAAAAACACAGTTGTGAAACCGGGTAGAAGTAAACAGTTCACTCCTCCTTTTGAAGTTCCATATCGGATTATATGTGTGACATCATCCATCAACACGGAGCTGCTATTACCCGATCAGACTGTAATCATACATTTTGACTGTCTGCAGCCTTATTATGGTAATCCACCTGCACTACTTCCAGTACCTCCTCCACAAGAGAACCCAGATTGGAAAAGAAGGAAAAAGCAGTCAAACCCGCCTACCAGATGTCCCAGATATGGGTTGCATTCTCAGCATCTATATGTCTTGTGGTCACAAGATTAGGGTAACCTAATCACCGGTAACAACCTCTACCTGTCATTTATTCTATTCAGGGACTGTTACCAGACTAGCAAGACGTGTATAGCAAACACAAAGTATCCTAGTTAGCTACAATGTTTCTCTAATTGCTACTTGTATATTTATAAAGTACTTGCTATGTAATGTTTACGTTATATTTTGTGAGTTAATGATTTTCTTTTTAGCCTATGTATTGTAATGATGTGGAGAATAATTAAAGCTTCAGAATCGAGGAATAAATCAGTATGCAGCTAGACGTAGAATCATGCCGGAGGACAGTAGCCCACTTAGAATGCGTATCTGCCCTTTAGCATATCTAAATCTATCTTTGACTGATACAGCTGCAGCTTGTTTACATTGTGTGACAGACAGAAATTCCTGTGGAGTGGTTGTCTGGTCCACAGACACCTCTCCTCCGCCCCTCCCTAGCGCGGCCAGCCGCCCACGGTGTCCAAACATCACAGCCTCCCCACTGCCCTTGGAACCTGCAAGCGCTCAGAAGCTGCAGTCCAGGTGCTAGTGCAAACCAGATCTTACCCACTTACCAGCTGCCCACTCACTACCCCCCTCCCATTTCACCCTGCATCAGCCTACCGCACGCCTTATACATTGCATTCTTCCCCTTCTCCCACTGCACCAGCCTTCAGCAGCCATTGGCAAATGGATGTGTTTTCTATTTTGCTACTAGTGGTGCGGCATTTAATGACAACATGATAATACTGTAGCATGTTTGATATGGAGCCCACATGTTTCCTCCCCTCCCTCATCTTACCATTCCTCACATGCAACATCACACCAGCTGAGCAAAGGTCGCATGATACGCGTGTCCTTACTGCCAGTTGAGTCCTGTGATGTCCACATTGCATGCTCAGCCTTACAGTGCAGTACATTCTTTGTTTCTGCACATATTTCATTTACTTTACTTATCTGGCCACAACATTCTAGTATCCTATCAATCCGTCTTGCTTTTGTTACCATTGTTCACTACGCTTTTATCATTCATGTAGAACATATGTATATTTGGAATGAATGATACCTTTTCTGTATTTCATTCATTGCTATACCTCGCTACCAATTACTCATCACCAGGCCATTTATTGATGCCTACAATAGACTGTAACAGCTATCTAGACCCCAAAGCCACAACCCCTTCCAGGTATGCAGACCGACTGTGTCTTCGTGCATTCCATGACACATGTGGAAACATGTTGATTACATATGGTCGGTGTACTATTGGATGCGGACTTGTGTAAGGATGTCCTTATTTCCCCTCACTCCTCTCTCCACTTGCGTAAGTGTCACATGCTCCCAACATGATTATTTTTCCTATCTGATATGCAAAATTACCTTCCGATTGACTGTCGTGGCATACCCACTGCTAATGTCGTATATGGTTGATTGATTTGCCCATTGTCATTATCATCAATTATGTGTCGATTCTTATGGGAAAGTTTTGAACCGCCTCTAGCCATACGCAGTAGGCAGACCTTGAATCACCTTATTGCGTATATGACAATTGTCGAGTATTAACAGTAATGACCGTTCCCTTTATTTGCAATGTACATAATATATAACATTTACATTTATTATTTTATAATTCATTTTTGTTACATTTTATACTTATTGCTTTTCAGCCACATTATATGTTTTTCATATTCATTACTTCTTATATTTTAACAATGTTATATTTTTCACTTATCTAGCATTATGCTTACCTTACTATCACACCAGTGATACAAATTACGATCGTGTATCGATCAACATAGGTGCATTTACACCTCCACATTGTACACTACTTATTATTCACATTCCCGTTAAACTGTGCAAACTTGAATGAGTTTTATCTTAATATAAGGCAATTTCCTTGATTTTTATTTTGCAGTTTGATTTCATTATGTTTTATATGTCTATCATTTGCTATGGCTACATTCCATGGTATGTTTATTGACTAATTTATTTTGTGTTTTATCATTGATGATAATCAAATTATCCTTAGATGATTATAGCCAGTTTCATAATTCTTATACGTCCTCAAAGATATCTATGACCATAATGGTACTTACAGTTACGACTGTTGTTGTCTCTCTGTGATATGAATGATTCCGTCACGCAACCTGTATGGTAATGCCTTCTGTTGTCATGTTTCTCACAATAACTACTATATAATCACTGGAACCTTGTAACTAATGATTTCCTCTGTGAACTCTACTTTTTAGAAGGGGGAAGGAAGCATTGCAGACGTGCCCCTTTACCACCTCTTCACCACTCCTCCACACCACCCCCTACACACAATTAAAAAAAAAAATAAGAAGAAGAAGAAGAAAAAAGAAAAGAAAAGCATTCCGATGAAGTTATGTAAATATCCAATGTTTTACCATTTATTTACAATTTCTGAGAATCAAAACAGAGTGCCTATAATTCATTGAATGAGTATAATTCACTTAATGAGTATCTCTGACTTCCACACTCCTCAAACACCATCCTCATGACCTAGGTCGTGAATTACCTTTCCCTTGCGTTCCCATCCTTTTTTCTTCCCTTCTCTTCCACCTGAAGAAGGAACTGTGTTCCGAAAGCTTGTCCTTTTTCATCCTTTCTCCTTTTTTTCCGTTTTTCTTCATTTATGTCACTATCAGCGATACAGCACAAAGGTAAGTACCAGCCAGCCAATCTATCTCTTCTGAAAAATAATTTATCATGTCTGAGTAGATTTTCCATCATTAATCAAATAGTGCCTATAATTCCTTCAATGTATTTTTAAATATGGTTTTTTATTGACCAAGCTGTTACAACAAATGTTTAGTTGCGTGCGAAGTTTTTGAGAAAGTGTTGTTAATATCCTGCCTATAGCCTTGCATTATAAAAGCAGATATGGTTTAAGTTATCATTATTATTATTTCTTGTTGGAAACGAACTTTATTTGCAATTTGATCTGGTCATGAGATGTATGAAATGTATTTTTATGTTGTGTTGACCAGCAACTGTGGTGCTATTAACTCTTTTTTAAAATCTCCTCTTTTACATCAACAATTACACCAGTTCATAAATCTCTAGATTCTCTCTTAATCTATACCATTTAAGCTACGCTAGCACACCACTATTGCTACAAGGTCACAACTGTTGCTGTTATCTAGCCGCACACACGGTCGCACAACTTTGCTCACCGCCATGCATATATCGTACATTGTAGTATGAACCTCTGCAGTAACTGCATCCCATTTATTCCACCAATTGCTTCCACTTTCATCTTTCTGAACCTCCCCAATCCTAATTTTCTGCCAATCTTGTGTGTGTTGCACTTTTCAATTCACGTGAATCAGATATTTTATGTAGTGTGCAAAATATAAAGAGTTTTAGATGCGATGAGCTAAACAAGAAACCATGTCAAAACCTGACACCCTCAATCCAGAAGTCCTCATCCTGTACAATCTAGTACCCATCTATCTGAAACGCTTCCTCACCATATCCTTTGAGTAACTGACCTATTGGGCTATTGTGTATTAGCTATTATTGTATTGACAATGGTTTAGTTAATGTGATAACTTTTTAACAACTGTGATGTGCGCCACAAGAAATTTTGAAAATTCAACAAGTCCCCAATATATTTTTTTAAACTCTTGATTTTTGTATTTTGCAATTGTACAGAAGCCACTCGAAGAATAGTTCAAATTGTGACTGTTTACAACTACTACCTCATCTATATTTCACATACCAATTTAATATAGATCATTTTTCATAATACCTTCCCCAGTTTCCATCTGCATTACAGTGCCACCAGGATTGGAAGGCTTTACTGAATGTCACAGAAAATCACCCTTTACACTATTTCACAGTTAATTTAATATGAGAAAAATTGGGTTGTGTCTCATGATAATGATTGGCAACATCAGAAAATGCTGACTACTAGTGTTATGCATACCTCCATATCAGTTCTCACAATTCTGTTGATAAATGCTCTCCTCTTTTATATTTCTGTAGAAAGGGAACTTTATCCATGTAAAGCAGCCCCCACAGAAGTGATCACTGCTTACCAACCAGAGGGCACCTATCAGGAATTGGTTTTTCTTTAATTCTGAGGTTACCCACTTCTTTACAAATGTTGATTTTTTGTAATAGCTAAGCTGCACTTCACGGTGAATTTTAGAACTGCTGAGTGACTGCAAGTGGTCACCACCTCAATAATATCCGCTCTCAGTCCCGCATGGGTGGAGTGTTAATGGTGAGCAGTTTCCACCCTGAGCTGCCTGAGCTTGGGCTAGCAACTGTCACAGCGGCCACCGCTACCTGTCAACATGCCTGCCCACATGCTCCACCACCACCTGACTGTGGCCATGTCTTCTCTTCGCCACTGCCACCACACTCATTGTTATGCAAGAAAACCTCAAGCCAAGTAATGTGCCAGTCAATCAAATTTTAAAATTATCAAAAATAATTTTCACTTGAAAGAAATAATTAAATAACTATGATATCATTTTTAACTCTTGTTATATATAATGAAAGGGCCATCTGCCCTTGAGTAAAGACTATAAACCTCTATTGAATACATATTGCTAATTATTCACTAAACTGAATGGCAATTTTAAGTTTTTGAGAACCTGTTTATTATTTATTAACTTGTATCAATTCACTGTTACTGTTATCAATTATCTGCTGTGAATTTTTGCCATGAAACACCATTGTCTAATAACTAGTTTAATATTGCTTAACCCACAGCGACACCTACACATTTCTAGAGGTGCCTGTAACCTGAAGAAACTTTTAAGATGGAAACTCATTAATTCTGTAAAATTTTTTGAAATATTTCTAAATTATGCTGGTAATCTTTTTCTCCCCCCCCCCTCCCCCCAGTAACTACTCTTTTTTAGAAACAATTGTTTCATTAATTTCAATATTTGTTTTGTTGTATAATTAGCTGTGATACTGTTGGAAGACTAATTGTTACCAAAAAAATTCAAGCTTTTTATGTTGTACAGTTAATCGTGTTATCTGCATTTTTATGAGTTATCCATATTATTACTTATCATGTATTATATGTTTATATTATATATTATTTTGATTGTAAGCCACATGATTAATTTAATGTGGATATTTAAGTAATTATCTTACCTGACACGTTCTACATCCTTGTGATTCATTCGCATATGGGATCCATGGAAGGCAAAGATAAATAAAATAGAAGGGGGAAGGATGTACGAGGGTGACACCTGTCCCTGGGGTTCATAGGAATCAGAAATAGAATTTTTGTTTTTCATACGTAATTTACTCAGCCTGGCTTGCAAGACCGATTACGGGGCATGCTGCATGCCTGCTGCTGGGGAATTCCACATGAATGTTCCCAACATGTGCCTGTCGATTCAGCACTCCTTGGTGGCTCGGTGCTGTTGATGAGGGTACGCCACCCTCGGAGACTCTGCAGAACCCAGCCACCAACCACAAGCCAACTGGCAGTCACATAGGGTACACTGTAGCCAGACCTGAATGACGGACTGGAGAATGGACACTCTCTTGTGCCCCGGCCTCTGATCTGACTAGATGTGCTCCTTTGAGTTTTGACCTTACCTTAACCGTAGCTTAAAAATGTACCTCTAGGGACAGATGTCAACTTCCCCCTGAGTCCCCTTTAGTGCCATGTAACAACTTAAGCAATAAAGCCCTTTCTGATGTTCATGCCTTCTCATTCAGCTCCAAGCACACTACTCCATTCAACTATCCTGACACAGTTATACAAATGCATGTGTCACATTTGATCAATATTTATCAGGTAATGTAGTAAATAATTTTGTTAAAAACCATTAACATAAAGGAAACACAATTAAAAAACTGTCATCATGCCCTGAAATGAGACATCCTATCCAAGATCCTTCCGACCCCTCCGAAAGTGGTACTCTGTCGCCCACCCAACCTCCACAACATCCTAGTCCATCCCTATGCCACTCCCAATCCCAACCCTTTGCCACAGGTATCATACCCTGTGGAAGACCCCGATGTAAAACCTGCCCAATCCACCCACCCAGCACTTCTTATTCCAGTCCTGTCACAGGCTTATCCTACCCCATCATAGGTTGGGACACGTGTAAAAGCAGCCATGTTATATATCAACTCTGCACAGCGTTTTATATCAGTATGACGACAAAACAGCAGTCCATCGGGATGAATGGCCACTGCCAAACTGTGGCAAAAAACAAGATAGACCACCCTGTGGCACAGCATGCAGCTGAGCATGGCACTCTGGATTTCAGTGGTTGCTTCACTATCTGAGTCACCAAGATCTTCCCCTCCACCACCGGTTCTTCTGAATTTTGCGGATGGGAGTTGTCCCTTGAACACATTCTACGGTCCCGCAAACATCCTAGCCTCAACCTTTCCATACCTGCACCCTATGCCTAACATCTTCCCCCCCCCTCCTCCTCCCCCCCCCCCCCCACCCATTAGCCTGTATCTCATGTCCTCCTTACAACTGGGTATCACCACTTATCATATCCCCTTGATTAATTACTTTTTATTTTTACTATTTTTTTCCTTTTTTTCCTATTTTTATTTTTCCTTATTATTCCTATTATTTCAAATCTCCCCAATCCCTCCCCACACTCCTCTACACCTCCTTTTTATCCTTTCCCGCCACTTACCTTCACTGTATTCATTGCCATGATTCAAATTCCCACCTTTAAAATCCATTCTTCTACAGACTTGCATTTGCTTAGAAGGCAAATGCAATTCTGTAGAAGAATATATAAATAGGGGAAAAATAGATACCACTTACAGGAAAATAAAAGAGACATTTGGAGACAAGAAAAACAGCTGTATCAATATAAAGAACTTAGATGGAAAACCAGTTCTCAACAAAGAAGGAAAATCAGTTTGGAAAACATGGTTTCCTTATTTTTGAAAAACAGTGAACTGATAATGTTTTAAAGATGAAAATAACAGTCTAGTTCACAAAATTTAACAATTTATTACTTCAGGTAAGTGGTTTCAATCTCTGGTGAGATCATCTTCAGACCTAGTCTCACTGTAGATGTTCAGGCAATGAGCATGCGGCAACTGCTCAGTCGACTACTCAGTCGCTGCACGCTCATTGCCTGAACATCTACAGCGAGACTAGGTCTGAAGATGATCTCACCTGAGATCGAAACCGGTTACCTGAAGTAATAAATGGTTAAATTTTGTGAACTAGACTGTTATTTTATTCTTTAAGGAAGGGAAAGCTGAAAGGTGGAAAGAGTATATAGAGGGGCTGTACAAAGGAAATGAACTTTGAGACACTATTGTAGTGAGGGAAGAGGGAATAAATGAAGATGAAATAGGAGATATTATACTGAGAGAAGAATTTGACAGAGCCCTGAAAGATCTAACTCAAAACAAGGCCCCTGGAATGGACAACATTCCCTGAGAACTACTAAAGTCTCAGGGAGAACGAGCCATGATAAAACTATTTCACCTGCTGCATAAAATGTACGAGACAGGCGACATACCCTCAGACTTTAAGAAAAAGGAACAGGTTCAGACAGGTGTGAAAGTTACAGAACCATCAGTTTAATAAGTCATGGTTGCAAAATTTTAACATGAATTATTTACAGAAGGATGGACAAGCTGGTAGAAGTTGACCTCAGGGTAGATCAGTTTGGATTCAGGAGAACTGTAGGAACACGGGAGGCAAAACTCACTTTATGGCTTAACTTAGAATATAGATTAAGGAAAGGCAAACCTAAATTTCTAGTTTTTGTAGATTTGGAGAAAGCTTTTGACAATGTTGATTGGAATACACTCTTTCAAATTCTGAAATCAGCAGGAGTAAAATATAGGAGACAAAAAGTTATTTACAACTTGTATAAAAACCAGACAGCAGTTTTCAGAGTTGAAGGGCACGAAAGCAATGCAGAGGTTGGGAAGGGAGTAAGGCAGGGTTTTAGCCTTTCTCCAATGCTATTCAATTTGTACATTGAGCAAGCTATAAAGGAAAGCAAAGAGAAATTTGAAGAAGGAATTAAATTTCAGGGCGAAGAAATAAAAACACTGTGTTTTGCCGATGACATTGTAATTCCACCAGAGACAGCAAAAGAACTGGAAAGAGCAGTAGAATGGAATGGGCAGTGTATTGAAAGATGTGTATAAAATGAACATTTACACTTTCCCTGCGGCTGACGCTTATAAGCGTCTGCGCTCAATGTAGGATAGCGTTAGCCTCAGCGAAAGTGTTAACAGGAGCGAAACATGGGTAATGGAGTGTAGTCTTAGAAAATCGGGTGATGCTGAAGGAGTTAGATTAGCTAACGAAACAATAAAGGTGGTAGATGAGTTTTATTACTTGGTCAGTAAAATGACATACGATGGTCACAGTACAGAGGATATAAAATGCAGAATGGCAATGGGAAGAAAAGCGTTTTTGAAAAAGAGAAATTTGTTAACATCAAATATTAATTTAAGTGCAAGGAAGTCCTTTCTGAAAGAATTTGTGTGGAGTGTTGCCTTGTATGGGAGAGAAACAGACAATAAACAGTGTGGACAGGAAGAGGATGGAGGCTTTTGAAATGTGGTGTTCCAGAAGAATGCTGAAGATTAGGTGGGTGGATCACATAGCTAATGAAGTGATGCTGAACAGAATTGGGGAGAAAAGGAATTTCTGGCATACCTTGACTAAAAGAAGGGATCGACTGATAGGACACATTCTAAGACATCAAAGTATCATGAATTTAGTGTTGGAGGGAAGTGTGTGGGGTAAAAGTCACAGAGGTAGACCAAGAGATGGAGACAATAATCAGATTCAAATGGATGTAGGTTGCAGGTCTTATGAGGA
Organism: Locusta migratoria; assembly: GCA_026315105.1. Classification (NCBI taxonomy): domain Eukaryota; kingdom Metazoa; phylum Arthropoda; class Insecta; order Orthoptera; family Acrididae; genus Locusta; species Locusta migratoria. Next base: position 191,523,879 of record CM048746.1, on the reverse strand, counting down.
GATGAAGAGACTTGCTCAGGGTAGAGTAGGGTGGAGAGCTGCATCAAACCAGTCTCCAGACTGAAGAGCACAACAACACAACAAAGTGCATCATGTAATGCGGAACTTTCCATCCCCACTTTTATCCAGCATCCTTCCCCCTCCACTCCTCACCTCACTCGCAATCTTGATGCTTGTGTCGCTGGAGTGGCCATACATGATAGTTGTGTGAGTATAGTTGTGCGCGTGTTTGCTTGAATGTATTTATTTCTTTTTCTGACAAAGGCCATGACCAAAAATTTAAGTTGTGTGAATGTGATTATCTATTTTCATGTTTGTCAGCAGCTCAGTGAACCTCTTTACATTGAGTTGTTACCTATCCTTCATTATTGATATTCCTATCAGATTTTCCATTGTTAAAACAATAAAAACTTTTAGTTAACTTGTATCTTATAAATGTCCAATGTACATCATCACTTACAACATTGCATGTTTGACAGTACATTTTAGAATGACAGATAATGAATTATGTTGTTTATAACAAAACAAGATCAATTATTATAAAATACAAAGATATTTAAAGGCACATTGATGTTGCTTGGTATGTCTGTTGAATAGATTACTCCATGGCTGCTCACAGTGTGCCAACTGTCATAGCTAGTTGCAGCCATGTGGCCCACTCCTAACTCTCTGTAATTGCAGTCCTGTGCAAACATGTGACAGGTGCACAGTATACCAGGTGATCAAAAAGTCAGTATAAATTTGAAAACTTAATAAATCACAGAATACTGTAGGTAGAGAGGTAAAAATTGATACACATGCTTGGGATGACATTGGGTTTTATTAGGGGGGGAAAAAAAGAAAAAAAAAAGAAAAAGGTGTGACAGATGGCACTTCATCTGATCAGAAAAGCAACAATTAGCATAACAAATTAAGACAAACCAAAGATGATGTTCTTTGCAGCAAATGCTCAATATGTTCACCATCGTTCCTCAACAATAGCTGTAGTCGAGGAATAATGTTGTGAACAGCACTATAAAGCATGTCTAAAGATATGATGAGGCATTGGCGTCAGATGTTGTCTTTCAGCATCCCTAGAGATGTCAGTCGATCACGATACACTTGCAACTTCAAGTAACCCCAAAGCCAATAATCGCACGGACTGAGGTCTGGGGACCTGGGAGGCCAAGCAATACAAATGTGGCGGCTGAGCACACGATCATCACCAAACAGCATGCAAGAGATCTTTCACGTGTCTAGCAACTTCTTTTATGTTCTAATAAAACGCCATGCCATTCCAAGCATGTGTGTCAATTTTTACCTCTCTATCTACATTATTCCATGATTTATTAAGTTTTCAAATTTATACTGACTTTTTGATCACCCGATACATGCTTTGACTACCCTTAAATTATATTTTAATGATAATAAACATCTCATGGTGGAAAAAGCAATTCATAGTGCAACCACAAATCAGTGGTTACACTACAAGTGCCACTCACCATTTTCTGGGATGCCCAAGGAGTTTTGTTACTGGACGTTTTGGGGGTTGCAACCACCAATGCTGCACAGTACTGTGCCACTCTGTCGAAATTGAAAGGGGTGATTCTGAAAAAGTGGCCTGCCTTCTCAGATCAGACATTCTGCTGTTGGATGACAATACAAGATGACACTCAGTGACGGCAATGCAAAACCATATTGCAGCTTTGGTTAGGAGTGCCTACACCATCCACCATACAGTCCTGATCTTGTATCAAGCGACTTCCATCTGTTTCCAGCTTTGAAAAAGACCCTTGGCGGAAGGCACTTTGGCAGCAATGCTGACATCAAACAAAGCAAAGCCCTGATTTTTACCTGAAAGGCTTTTTGAAGCTTATAAAGTGGTGTGACAAATGCCTCAATGTACTTGGAATTTATGTAAAAAATTAAGATATGTCTTATCTTTAATGTCTCTTTCTATGTTTTTTTTTTTTTTTTTTTTTTTTTTTTTTTTTTTTTTTTCATACGCAACTCTGATCACAGTCAATAGGAGAAACTTATTTTCCAACTCCCCCTCGTATATAAATGTTTACTATTTCATAGATCGTATAATATTACAATAACCAAAGATTGCATTTTGATATTTCTTCTTCGGTGGTCAATGAGCACTCACTCTAAGCCATGCCTGCTGTTATCTGTGTAGGCAGCACGTGGCCACAGCTCTCCAGCACCTTAGTAAATATGTGCATTAGACACCCTGCTCACACATATGACTAGCACACAGTATATGTTCCATAAATAACTAAAACACTAAATAAAATCTTGGGATGATTGTCTTTCATTGATTTCAGGACCTTAATGTAACCTTTAAAGTGCCTTTGTACTACAACCCCACATTCCCCCACCCCCTCTTCCTTACTTCCCTATCTGGCTACCAGACCAATTCACCCCCTCTCCTTTGGTCACTAGGCACCCACACCTAAACCTTCTTCCTACCTCCAGCATTCCTCCCCTCCCCTCCACCCCACCCAACCCTACGCCAACTCACCCACTTGCTGAGCAACAGTGTCTCAAGAGATGTCCAGTTGGCACCGGGTATCATTGTGTAGGTGCTCATATTTGTGAGTGTAGTGTAGTGTAGTGTGTGTGTGTGTGTGTGTGTGTGTGTGTCCTTCAACTTGTTGAAGGATATTAAAACAAAACTTTCAAGTGTTCCCATTGATGAATTAGCAGCTCCACTTTTTGGCGAGAAGTCACTTTACTCCCATGTACAATAATAGCCTTTTCCAAACAGAAACTTAAAGTCATACTGGTACACATTGTTAGTAAGAAATATTTATAACATAAAAATTTCATGTTTTAGGATGGTGTGGTTCATAAGTAGAATTTTTTTAAGGTTCTCCTGTTTAAAGGTCATTATGTATATCAACATTAGATTTTCTTAAATAATATTTATTTAAATTATTATTCTCAGTAAATAAAAACACTTAGCAGAGACAATGCCATTCTTCAAATAACACTAAACATTTTATACACTGACTATCAATAATACACATCAAGAATAGTGTTGCATCACCCTGGTTCCTAAGGATGTACACTGCTTGTGTTGACTGTAGTTCTACCATGCCTAGAAGATCAAACCCAATGTTTGATAGTATCTACATACTGTGTACCTAATAAGCTGCATGAAATGAAATTTCACTCCTGACACCCATGGTGAGATCCAGTTTTAACTTCTAGACAACATACGGTGCATTACTGAGCTATTGCAGCTCTTCCTTCCACCCTCCCCTGTTTGGCACCAGTTTCTACCATCGATATTGACTTACTCAATATGGTTTCCCTCTCATTTTATGGTCTCTGCCTTGTCAGAGAAGGCGCACATGGTGTTACATCTGAAAGGGGGTTGTGGGGGAGATGCATAAGTGCATGGTTCATTGGTTTCAGCGATGACACTGCTACAGTTGTCCCCAGTCTTCACGACTGGAGAGTCTTCGAAAGCCGGGCTGAGGCAGCACCAAGACCATTTTACCTACTTTGTGGCTGTAACAGCTTATGCTGGTTGTATGATTGCCCTGTCGCAACAACACTTAATTATTGCAATTCATCTGCCCATCCACATTGTATTGGTTCCTGTGAATCAGTAAAGGCACACATAAAAGAATAAACAAAACTGAAGCTTTCAGCTGTTAAGCCTTCATTTGCCACAGAGAATGTGCACACACACACACACACACACACACACACACACACACACACATACACACAAACTCAACCACCATCTCCGGCCGCAGCAGACAGAGACGGCAATTGGTTTGTGTGAGTGTGTGTGAGTATGTGCGTTCTCTGTGGCAGATGAAGGCTTAACCGCCGAAAGCTTCAGTTTTTTTTTATTCTTTTATGTGCCCCTTTTTGCAGCTCGTCAGATGTCTCTGTGGTGAGTAGCAACCTATCCTTTCCAAAATAATGTTAAATCTTTTAAGTTTGATTTACATAATCATACTCTACTATTTAAGTAATGTCGGGACTCACTTTTGTCTAGTGATATGAGGCTTGGAAGGTTGGCTCCACTGTCATAACCTCGTGATTATTCATGTTATTCCTTTCTAAGTAAGTTGGTATTGAAGTTTGTCTTTCTCTGTTATGTACCTGACGATGTTAGTTTTGTAAAGTTGGCTCTCTGCTGTTGTGTCAGGGTTGATCTGCTTCATTCTCACTTGTAGTCATTTCCTGGGGTACCTGCTCAGCTTAATAAACTGATTGGCATTTCAATATCTGTTTGTGTGTGGAGAGTAGATGGTAGTTACACCTCAGCAACTACTAGACACAGCTGCTATTATTGAAGGGGATCTGGTATATACTAAGTTAATGATGCAGTTGTTTCCTGGCCTATTTCTTGTAATTAACTACTAGTCTTGCTACCCCTAGTTGGGTAATTGAGAATTTTGCAAGTGTAGACACTTTACTGTATGCCCTTTCCAGTAAAAGTTACTTAAGTTGCAAACTGCCTTGTTGATTGAGCGCCATGGCAGAGTGGCCGAGCACATTGAGGCACTATTCTCTGATGCGCGAGGCTGTTCCCCATTGGGGGTTCGAATCCCCCAGGAAATGGATGTTTGTGCTGTCTTTGGTATAAGCTAGTTCATAAGTAGTTTCGATTAATGATGAAAATTCTCCTCAGAGATAATAAATATTGTTGAAATGAGATAGAATGGCTGGCCAGTACTTACCATTGTGCTGTACCGCCGATAGTAACACAAAATGAAAAAACAGAAAAAAAGGGACAAAGGGACAAGCTTTCGGAACAGAGTTCCCAAGATAGTAAGACCTATTTTTTTTTTTTTTTTTTTTTTTTTTTTTTTTTATTATTTTTTTTTTAGAAGAGAAGAGAGTGAAATTAATGATGCTGAGGGGTGTAGGAGGGGCGGGGGGGTGTCTAAAACGTTTTTCATAAACAGGGAAATATGGATGGACACACACACACACACACACACACACACACACACACACACGGAGAGAGATAGAGAGAATGACAGAGAGAGCGAGAGGGCGGTAGAGAGAGAGAGAGGGGGGGGGGGGGGTAAGGAACGGATAATGAATAGTTGAGCTGAGGATGGAGGAAGGGGAGGGGTTAGCGTAGATTTAGGCCAGGGGGGTGGCGGGAGGAGAGGATATGTTGGAGGGCAAGTTCCCACCTCCGTAGCTCTGAGGGACTGGTGTTGGTTGGTACTATCCAAATGGCACGTGTGGTGTAACACGTGCCCAGGTCCCTGGAGTTATGCTGGAGGGCATGTTCTGCCACAGGATATTGGGTGTCCCCCAGGCGAACAGTTCGTCTATGCCCATTCATCCGCTCAGCCAATTTGTTGGTAGTCATGCCAACATAAAAGGCTGAACAGTGGACACATGTCAGCTGGTATATGACATGCGTTGTCTCACATGTGGCCCTGCCTTGAATTGGGTAGGTTTTTCCTGTGGTGGGGCTGGAGTATGTGGTAGTGGGAGGATGCATTGGACAGGTTTTGCAGCGGGATCGGTTGCAGGGGTAGGAACCATTAGGTAGGGAGGGTGGTTTTGGGATGTTGTAAGGTTGGACAAGGATGTTGCGGAGGTTGGGAGGACGGCGGAAGGCTACTCTGGGTGGTGTGGGAAGAACAGTTTGGAGTGATGGTCTCATTTCAGGGCATGACTTGAGAAAGTCATAGCCCTGTTTGAGGAATTTGTTGAGGCATTCCAGGCCAGGATGGTACTGGGTGACTAAGGGAGTGCTTCTGGGTGATCTGGGGTTAGGAACATTGTTTTTGGAGGGAGAGGAATGGACAGCTCGTGAGATCTGTTTGTGGACGAGGTCTGTAGGGTAGTTGCGGGAGAGGAAAGCATTGGATAGATTGTTGTTGTAGCTGGTGAGGGATTCGGAACTGGAACAGATACGTTTCCCACGGATGCCCAGGCTGTAGGGAAGGGATCGTTTAATATGGAAGGGATGGCAGCTGTCAAAGTGGAGGTACTGTTGTTTGTTAGTGGGTTTAATATGGACTGAGGTGTGGATGTGAGACTCAGCAAGGTGAAGGTCAACATCAAGAAAGGTGGTTTGAGTTTTGGAGAAGGACCAGGTGAATTTAAGGCTGGAGAAGGAGTTAAGGTCGTGGAGGAAGTTCAGAAGGGTTTCTTCACCGTGAGTCCAGACCATAAATATATCATCTATGAATCTATACCAAACCAGGGGAGGCAACTTCTGTGTCTTAAGGAATGCCTCTTCCATGCGGCCCATGAAGAGGTTGGCATAGGAAGGGGCCATCCTGGTACCCATAGCTGTCCCCCTGATTTGTTTGTAGGTCTGGCCCTCAAAGGTGAAGTAATTATTGTTGAGTATGAAATTAGCAAGTGTGACAAGGAATGAGGTTTTTGGGAGGCTTTCAGGTGGGCGTTGGGAAAGATAGTGTTCCAGAGCTGATAGACCATGGGTGTGAGGGATGTTGGTGTACAGGGATGTAGCATCAATGGTGACAAGGAAGCTATCACGTGGGAGGGGCATAGGGATGGATTTGAGGCGTTCCAGAAAGTGGTTTGTATCTTTGATATAGGATGGGAGCCTGCAGGTTATAGGTTGGAGGTGTTGGTCTACCAGAGCTGAGACACGTTCTGTTGGAGCTTTGAAACCTGCTACTATGGGACGGCCAGGATGATTCTCTTTATGGATTTTAGGGAGTAGGTAAAAGGTAGGCATGCGAGGTTCAGGCGGAGAGAGAAGTTCTAAGGAGGCAGTGGTGAGACCTTGTAACGGACCTAGGGTTTTAAGAATTTTCTGTAGTTCAGCCTGGACTGAGGGAATGGGGTCATAAGGAATAGGTTTGTAGGTAGAGGTGTCCGAGAGTTGACGCAGCCCTTCTGCCACATACTCCCCTCGATCAAGTACCACAGTTGTGGAACCCTTGTCCGCTGGGAGAATTACAATGGAGCGGTCCGCTTTCAGCTCTCGGATGGCTTTGGATTCAGCTGGGTTGATGTTAGGAGTGGTTGGTATGTTGTTCAGGAAGGATTGGGAAGCAATGCTTGATGTGAGGAATTCCTGGAATGCCTGCAAGGGATGGTTTTGAGGAAGAGCAGGAGGATCTTTTTGGGAGGGAGGTCGGAATTGTTCAAGACAGGGTTCAACAGCGGCTCTGCTGCCTGGGGGTTGTGACTGGGTGCTGAAGTGGTATTTCCAGTTGAGGTTACGGGTGAATGAGAGGAGATCCTTGACCAGGGCAGTGTGATTAAATTTAGGTGTAGGACAGAAGGTTAAGCCTTTAGACAGGACAGATATTTCTGGAATGGAGAGGGATTTGGATGAGAGGTTAAGGACTGAATTGGAATTGGTATTGGGTGTTTTCTGCATGTGGTGACGGTTGTGATAGGTTCTAGGAGGGGTGTGTGCTGGGATTGGAAGATTCAGTAGGGAAGCCAGGCTTGGTTTGTTGCCAATGAGTGGGGGGTTTTGAGGGTGGTGGTGTGGTGGGTGGTTGTGGATTATGGGAAGAGGGATACCACTTCTGATATGATGGACCAGTAGTTTGGACAGTTTTCTAAGGTGTTGTGCGGCATTCAGTTCAAGTTTACAGTTGGCTTGTTGTATTATGGATCCAAGTGTGTTATTTGAGCCAGGTGCTGAGAGGAGAAGTATTTTGGAGAGAGAGAGGAGTTGTTGGGAGTGGTGGTTACACGAGGCAACATACTGTTGGAGGATAAGACGGGTGAGAGCTAAGGACTGCTGAATTTGAAACTGTAGGAGGGACTGATGGAGACAAGGATTGCATCCAGAGATGGGAACTTTTAAAGTGAGTCCTTTGGGGATTGTTCCAAATGACAAACAGGACTGGAGGAAAAGAATGTGGGATTGCAGTTTGGCTATAGCAAATGCATGTTTGCGGAATGACTGAAGGTACTGTGGTATAGGGTTGGGATACATGGTGGATAATAGGTTTGAAATAATAATAATATGTTATATATCATACACATACACACACACGCACACACAAAGTGGTATAATAGGTTGAAAATTTATCGAAAATATTAAAAATATTAAAAAAAAAAAAAAATCAATATATAAAAAAGTGCAACGAAAGAATTTACTACGAAATTGTAATTACCCAGTGCCGGTGAAAAATGATCGTAGAGGGCCGAAAAAAGGGTTTTAGGCGGCAGAAAAACGATCTCTAGCTGCACATAAAAGGTAATTACCGTCCATTAAAGATCGCTGGCGGCACCTAAAACTTACCAGCGGCACAAAATTTATGGTCAAACCGCAGATAAACAACCAAAAACGCCATTATACAGTAGCCATAACGAAAAAGTCGCTGGGATTATGGTCGAAATAAATTGTAAACAATGCCACAATGTTGGATTGTTGCAACAATCTCCAGTAAGGGAGGCGTTTCTTTAAAAAATGACTGTTTAGTAAATGATCAAATAAAAGGATGTGGGCGTAAAATTGCACAATTGTAGGAAATATATGGGAGGATAGTTAATTACAAGACGTTACAGAAGGAATATAGACAACAATGGCGAGATGGAAAGAGTTCAGACGAAAGTTATGAATGAAAGCAAACAGATAAAAGTAGTTGAAACAATAAGAAGGATGTAGACCACGAAGGTAATATTCGATTAATGATGAAAATTCTCCTCAGAGATAATAAATATTGTTGAAATGAGATAGAATGGCTGGCCAGTACTTACCATTGTGCTGTACCGCCGATAGTAACACAAAATGAAAAAACAGAAAAAAAGGGACAAAGGGACAAGCTTTCGGAACAGCATACAACCATGCATATGCAGTGTCAATGTGACAAGAGTAGGTAAGATGGCCAATCATTCCAGTCATAACACCAGGAAGAATGTATACTGCTGACTGCAGTTCTTCCATCCCGAAGTTTGATGGTATACACATTGGTACTTTGTGTCAGTAGGGATTCTCATCAAGGGACGTTTCCAGACATCTTGGAGTGAACCAAAGCAATGTTGTTTGAATGTGGAGGAGGTACAGAGATACAGGAACTGTTGTTCATTTCCTCATTCTACCTGCCCATACACTACAGCAGCAGCTGATTACCACTACTTATGGGTTTTCGTTTAGATTCTTGAGAGGAATGTCGCCAGGCCGAATAATGATTTTCATGGAGCCGCAGGACATCATGTTTCAACTAAAACTGTATGTATTAGGCTACATAGCATGCAACTTCACTCCTGATGCCCATGGTAAGCTTCAGATTTAACAACCAGACACTGTGTAGCGCACTACAAATAGGCCCAACAGCATGCTGAATGGACTTGTAAGAATTGGCATCAAATGCTATTCACAGATGTTACTTGAATCTGCCTTCAATAAAACAATCATCATTGACATTTTTGGAGGTAGCCTTATCAGTTTCAATGTCTGTCACACCATCCAGTTAGTGCAGAAAGGTCGTGGTTCCGTAATATTTTATGTAGGGCCAGAGTATGCCTCTGGTGGTTATAGAAGGCAATCAAATGGCTATATGGTAGAGTCATGACATTCTCCAATGTATGGTGCAACCATATTGGCAGCATTTTGGTGAGAGATTAATTTCAATGGATTGTTCCTTTTTGATAATGACACCACAATATTAGAATGGTCAACATGTTCTTCAGACATGAACCCTATCAGACATGTGTGGGATACATTGAAAAGAGCTGGGTTTGGATGAGGCAACCCACCAACCAATCTGAGAGCTAGTGGACAGTATGCCATAATGAATACAGGTATGCAGCAAGGCAAGAGAACATGTTACTGGGTATTAGGGATATTGGTGTTTGATGCAGTCTGGAATACAAATTCATAATGTTTAGGTTATTGTCATTTAACTTGTCAATATCTATTTTCATGGGCATCAAAAGAACTGAAATGTTGTTCTTGTATCTCTCTATTACAAATTTACGTAAAGGGTCATGAACCCCTGGAATCATGGTGATGCAACACTTTTTTTTTTGCTGCGTGTATTATGACCACCTGCCTGATATCATTATAAAGCATCCAGGAAATAGCAATATTGCCTGATGAGAAATAATTGCTTATCAGGCACACACATGGAGCATGTAATATCAGTGAGCTTGCTGATAGTGTGTAGAATTGAGAAGATACAAACTCTATCTCAGTTTGACTGAGAGCAGATTGTTATGATCCAGAGGCTGACATAAGCAATTATGAAACAGCACATTTTGTTGGGTGTTCAGTGACTGCTGTGATGAGTGTCTTCAACAAGTCATGAAACCACATACACATGTCTAGGGGCTGGGCAGACTGATAAAACAGGATATATAGTGAATCGTAGCATAAATAATATCAGACTTTAATGCTGGGTAAAAACAAATGTGTCTGAAAACACAGTGCACCAAATGCTCCTAATGATTGATCTCCACAGCTGACAATTCATGCATGTGCCAATGTTTACACTGTGACTTTGGCAACTATGACTGAAATGGCCATGTGAGCTTCGTCACTGGACATTGGTGAAGTGGCAGTACATTGTATGATCTTCTGAATCATGGTATCTTTCTCATTATGCTGATGGCATGGTGGGAATATGTCTCCTTCCAGGAAACAACTCCTCGACACTTTTACTGCAAGTTGGAGACGAGCTGGTAACTGCTTAATTATGTTTTGAAGAACATATACGTGGGCATCCGTGGATCCAGTGAAGCTTTTGCTTCATGATGGTCAAGAAGTAGATACACTGGTTGCAGTCGACTTAAACACACCTTCATGATCATCATGCTTTTCAACATCAGGGGTATTTTCCACCAAGATAGTGCACCATGTCACAAGACCAAGCATATGGTGGAGTGCTTCAAGAAACACAATGGTGAGTGGCTATTATGTGCTGACCCTCCAACTTATGAGATCTGAACCCAGTTTAATATATCTGAGATGTGAATGAAAATGGTGTCATAGTCCATCATAGCAAAGTTCACATTAACTCGTTGATAAACACAGAAACACTTTTAACTAAAACTGGATTTTTTTAAAACTCAAATTAGCTGATTGGTTATCCTTCAGATCATAAATCCAGTAAAGGAGACAATAATGTGCTGTTCATTCATAATCTAATCTAATATAAAAGTAACAGGTTTAGAAGTACAGATTTCGTTACACTTTCTGTCGACTTGCTTGTTAACTTACTCTTCAGGTCTCAAAGTTTGTCTAAAATAATGTTAATACTGTGCCTGAAAACCAGAGAACTGTCCATGAATTTTACTTTGGGGAACTTCTGACTATTCCCAAACAGATCCAGGCAACACCAGCTGTTAGTAGGGTGTTGATTGGAATCTCTAGGATTGACTTGCGATGATTACTCTACTGGTCACAATGTAATTATTTATATGCAGTACCAAATGTTTCAATTTAAAGATAATAATGAAGTGTAATGTTTCTAAAATGTGTCTAGTTTCCCAAACCATATAAACACACATGTAGTAATCACATTTCCTTCATTGTAACATACTTTATAAACATAGCCAACACTGCCACTAAACTATCACTTAAAGTCTATACAAAGTGCAAATATGACTTACGTATTTTCCCTCATATTACAGAATCACTGGTTATCACAATATAATTTTGAATAAAATACTATAAAATGTCATTACTCAGTTACTAGTATGAAATATCATACACTAACTTGCAGGATGTGGTGATTTCAATGTTATCTGTGAACAATAATGGCTGGCAAAGTTTACCAACAGACTCAGAATTTTCTTATTAACTCCATCTTACCTTTTCTTTCTTTTCATTGTCAAATTCAAAGAAAAGAACCAGTAATGGCTGTACTGAGCAGAGAATAGACTTGTAAATAACAAACTGTGTGCAACAACTTATGAAATTTATTCTTCTTCTGGTAACATAAAACACACACACAAAACACAGAAATTTCTCTGAGCATGGTATATTTATAGGACAATTCTAGTGGAATGTAAATGCTTTCAGAGTAAAGGAGACCATCCATTAAAATGAGATGAGAAGAAAGAAAACACACACACACACCTGAGGAAACACGCTATTAGTGCGGCTTTTTGGAAGGTCAAATAGATTGGGTGGGAGCTGTAATATTGCATGTAATGGGCAGAGGGAGAGAGATTGGAGGCAAGAAGAAAGACTGTTGTCCTATTTGTGTGGCTAGTGGCTCTAGAAAGGCAGCCAGTTTGTTGGTTAGGAATGTAGGTGGGGGGGGGGGGGGGGTGTATGCTTTTTTGCTGGTAAAAAGGAAGGTTGAAGTAAAAGGCAATTGCAAAGGTTAGGAACAGGCATCGGGAGATAAGTTTAGGAATGTGTTGACAAATAACAATAGTCCTTATTTAGATCATAAGTTTCAGATGATGTGGTTTATGTATGGAACACATGGAGAGGTTTGGAGTGTGTAATTTTGATAACTCAGTGTATATGATGGTCAGTTGAGTAGAAAACAAAGAAGATGCATGTATTTGGAGGAGGTGGGGGATGGGGGGGAGAAGAGTGTGAGACAGATAATTGATAAGGAACAGATGTCAAGTTTGACAGGAAGTTGTGGAACTAAAAATTACATACAAGAAACAATTCCCACATATGCAATTTAGAGACGATGTTTGAGGGAGCAGGAATTCAGGAATGCTTGTTAATGCTTCTTCCCCACAAAAAAAAACTGTGTAGTGGATACACAAATGTATGACTGAATAGTAGCCCTAATTGTCACAGGATATACATTTTCAGTGTCAGATCTGCAATTCAGTGTAACTGGGTCAAATACATCAGTATGTCAATTACAAGGAATTGTGAGACACTTTGGGAGGTCAACATGGACCAAATGTCCTGTCCTCAAAACCATATATTATAATGGAAAATCTGGTTGGAATGTCTATAATGGAGGACAGATAACAACTCCACATAAAGACATTCATTGAGCTGCTGTCAGACACGAAAAGTAGAGAATCACAGTCACACAATTTAAGTTTTTGGTGTTGGCCTTCAGCAGAAAAGAAACAAATTCATTCACACAATCACTCAGGCAACTATACACACACAACTACTATCTGTGGCTGCTTCAGCACTGCAAGCAAAATGTTCAAATGTTTGTTAAGCTTATGGGACTTAACTACGGGGTCATCAGTCCCTAAACTTACAAACTACTTATGAACTACTTACGAATTAGGATGGCACAAATATCCATGCCCGAGGGGGGATTCGAACCCCCGACCGTAGTGGCCGTGCTGACCGTGACTGGAGCGCCTCAGTCACCTCGGCCACCGCGGCCGGCGTACTGCAAGCATCTTGTCAGTGAGTGAGGTATGGAGGGAGGGAAAAGGATGCCAGGTAAGGGTGTGGATGGAAAGTTCCATAATGCATTATGGATTGTACATAAAAACATTAAAAAAAAAAAAAAATAAAAAATAAAGAGGGAAATTGTAAGTTGGAATGAAGACATGAATTGGAGGGATAACAGGATAATGAGTGGGGAATTTGGGGGGGGGGGGGGGAAGAGATGTTACTTTATGTATGGAGTATGTGGATGGCAAGTTATATTATCTTTATCAACTCTGCTGCAATCATTGCACAACTGTCCATGGCACAGGCATCCCTAAACAACCTCTGCTCCCTCCGCAAGATATACAAATGTGCAATTCCCATTACATATATCCAATATACCAAATTGAATCAGCAGCTGGAGCATTCTAGACACCACGTCCATAAGTTATCCACCCTACTGACATCCTACTACTGCCTTGGTGCACCACTAGCCAACCCCTATCCCACTCAAAGCATTCCTCCCCATGAACCCTTTATAGCACCTAGACCTATCCTGGCAGACCCTTTCTACTTGCCATGTCCCCCAAAACTCCCCACCAACAATCTACAACACCAAAAGCCTTAAATAATCCAGAATACTGTTGTTAACCTTCCTGCCAAAAACCTGAACCCCACAGAAGTTTCAATCCTATTGAAAGGTCTCACCTTCAGCCCCACACCCAAATATAGCCATTTTGAACTTGTCAAAGACCTCCTCTTCTTCTGCTGATCCCTACAGTATCTAAAGGTGCTTCATAAATAAATGTCATACATCACCTTTTGTTGGTCGTACAGTTGTAAATCCAGTAGCTCACCTGCCTGTACATCATTATAAAGATGACAGGTACTTAAATATTCATTAAATCATAAAATGTGAATATGTTGTTGATAAAAGTTATGATTTTATTCGCATAATAATTAACACACACACACAAACTGACATATTCAGACTGTTTCAAGATTGACTAACGACTTCATGGCTGAAGATATACTGCAGTAACACTGACTAAGACATGTTGATGACTGACTGAATACAAAAGTAAGACTAACTGTGTGCACCAATTTCAAACGTATTAATACAATACATGACTTTCTAAAACAAGGAAGTTGCAACATAACATATTAAATAGTTTGTTTGTAGAACATAAATGAATCTTTCATCAAGAAGATATACATAAAATTATTAAAAATGTAATTGAAATATTATTAAAAAAGGAAGCTTAGGGTTTTACATCTCGTCGACAGCGTGGCCATTAGAGACGGAGGAAGTATTATTGTATCAAAATAAAACAGACATTAAGATTATAAGTAATTTACAATTAGAGCAGTAACTGTATTTGTTGACATTATTTATAATAGCTAAATTAATTACCCAGTTTTAAGGTAAACAGAGCATCGCAAACAAAGCAGTATATTGCAAGAGACATCAGATAATGTTAGTTAGAAATATAATTGGCAAAAAATATATTATTCCATAATATTACTGATATTTTTTTTTACAAAATAATATTTAAAAAAAATACTACTGTTGCAATTCAACAAGTCTTGTATCATATTATAGAGTTTAATGAATAGGTTCGTGGTTATGCATAAGGAAAGGCATATTTACAAGTGGTATCAAATGATTCAATTATCCATAAGTAGAATAACTACTTTGACACCAACCCCACCAATCAAAGCCAATCTAATTCCAACTTTGAACCCTGCCTTTCCCAATTCATACCATCATCCAACTGTTACTCTCCTTCACTCCCACCTAACTGCCTTCCAGTCACCTTCCAGGAATTCCTTACTTCTAACTTGGCATCATCATTCTTCCCCAAGTCCCTTACTGAAAATACCAACCTTTCATCAGAAGAAAGGACAGCCTTACACAACCTCAAAACAGATCTCAATAGTAATCCACCACTACTGTGATGACTCACAGTGATTACGTGGCAGAAGGTCTACATCAGTTGTCTTATTCCTCCTCCTACAAGTTGTTCCAGGCCAGACCCCATCCAAAAAGTCCAACATGACCTACAGTCACTGCTAAAATGGTATGGCCCTTCCCAGAATCTCTTTTCTAAATCAATCTCTCTCCTCACCCTAACAACACCCCACACACCTACCTTTCCTAAAAATCCATAAACCTAACAATCCTGGACATCCAATTGTGGCTTGTTACTGTGCCCCACTGAATGAATTTCAGACCTTGTTGACCAGCACCTCCAACCAAGTTTTCAAAACCTAGTCTCCCACATCCTTCACCAACTCTCCACTATCCCTACCCCTTTACCTTCTGGATCCTTGCTTGTCACTGTTGATACCACTTTCCTATACACCAATATCCCACATGCCCATGGTCTTGCTGCTCACTACATATCTCAACATCCTTCAGACTGCAGCCCAATATGTCATTCGTTATAGCCCTAACCAATTACGTTGTTGTTGTTGTTGTTGTTGTTGTTGTTGTTGTGGTCTTCTGTCCGGAGACTGGTTTGATGCAGCTCTCCACAATACCCTATCCTGAGCAAGCCTCTTCATCTCCACATAAGAACGGCAACCTACATCCGTCTGAATCTGCTTACTGTATCCATCTCTTGGTCTTCCTCTGCGATTTTTACCTCACACACTTCCCTCTGAAGCTAAATTCACAATTCCTTGATGTCTAAGAATGTGTCCTACCAATCTACCCCTTCTTTTAGTCAAGGTATGCCAGAAATTTCTTTTCTCCCCAATTCTGTTCAGTACCTCCTCATTAGTTACGCAATCCACCCAACTAATCTTTAGCATTCTTCTGTAGCACCATATTTCAAAAGCCTCAATCCTCTTCCTGTCCGCACTGTTTATCGTCCATGTCTCACTCCCATACAAGGCAACACTCCATACAAATGCCTTCAGAAAGGACTTCCTTAGGCTTAAATCAATACTGGATGTTAACAAATTTCTCTTTTTCAAAAACGCTTTTCTACCCATTGCCATTCTGCATTTTATATCCTCTGTACTGCGACCATCATTTGTTATTTTGCTGCCCAAGTAACAAAACTCATCTACCGTCTTTATTGCTTCGTTTCCCGATCTAATTCCTTCAGCATCACCTGATTTTCTTACACTGCACTCCATTACCCTAGTTCTGCTCTTGTTAATGTTCATCTTATATGCACCTTTCAGCACACTGTCCATTCCGTTCAATTGCTCTTCCAGGTCCTTTGCTGTATCTGACAGAATTACTATGTCATCAGCAAAACGCAATGTTTTTAATTCTTCACCATGAACTTTAATTCCTTCTCCAAATTTCTCCTTGCTTTCCTTTATAGCATGCTCAATGTACAAATTGAACAACAATGGAGAAAGACTACAACCCTGTCTTACTCCCTTTCCAACCACTGCATCCCTTTCATGCCCTTCAACTCTGACAACTGCTGTCTGGTTTTTGTACAAGTTGTAAATAACCTTACGCTCCCTATATTTTACTCCCACTTGCTTCAGAACTTGAAAGAGTTTATTCCAATCAACATTGTCAAAAGCCTTCTCCAAATATACAAAAGCTAGAAATGTAGGTTGGCCTTTTCTTAATCTATCTTCTAGGGTAAGCTGTAAAGTGAGTATTGCCTCCCGTGTTCCTACATTTCTCCTGAACCCAAACTGACCTTCCTCGAGGTCGGCTTCTACCAGCTTTTCCATCCTTCTGTATATAATTCGTGTTAATATTTTGCAACCATGACTCATTAAACTGATGGTTCTGTAGTTTTCGCACCTGTCTGCGCCTGCTTTCTTTGGAATGGGGATTATAACATTTTTCTTAAAGTCTGAGGGTACTTTGCCTGTCTCATACATCTTACACACCAGGTGAAACAGGTTTGTCATGGCTGGTTCTCCCAGAGACTTCAGTAGCTCTGAGGGGATACCATCTACTCCAGGGGCCTTGTTTCAACTTAGGTCTTTCAGGGCTCTGTCAAATTCTTCTCTCAGTACAGTATCTCCTATTTCTTCATCTACATCCTCTTCCCTTCCTACAATATTGTCTCGAAGTTCATTTTCTTTGTAGAGCCCCTCTATATACTCTTTCCATCTTTCAGCTTTCCCTTCTTTGCTGAGAACTGGTTTTCCATCAGTGTCCTTGATGAAACTTTCGCTCTGCAGCGGAGTGTGCGCTGATATGAAACTTCCTGGCAGATTAAAAGTTTGGAAAGTAGGAGACGAGGTACTGGCGGAAGTAAAGTTGTGAGGCGGCATCGTGAGTCATGTCGGGATAGCACAGTCGGTAGTGCGCTTGCCCGAGAAAGGCAAAATCCCAGGTTTGAGTCCCGGTTCCGGCACACAATTTTAATCTGCCAGGAAGTTTCAGTGTGCTTGATATTCATTGAGCTGTTTTTCTTATCTCCAAATGTTTCTTTTATTTTCCTGTAGCCTGTATCTATTTTTCCCTATTTATACATTCTTCTACATCCTTGCATTTGCCTTCTAGCCACTCCTGCTTAGCCATTTTGCACTTCCTGTCAATCTCATTTCTTAGTCGTCTGTACTCCATTATGCCTGTTTCATTTACTGCATTTTTATATTTTCTCCTTTCATCGATTAAATTTAGTATCTCCTGTGATATCAAAGGATTTTTTGTAGGTCTTGCCTTCCTACCTAATTTGTCCTCTGCTACCTTCACTATTTCATCTCTCAATTTTACCCATTCCTCCTCCACTGTTTTATTTTCCCCTGTTTCTGTTAATTGTTGCCTAGAGCTCCCTCTGAAATTCTTAAGAACCTCAGGTTCCTTCAATTTATCCAGGTCCCATCTCCTTATTTTCCTACCTTTTTGTAATTTCTTCAGTTTCAGCCTACAGTTCATAACCAACAAGTTATGGTCAGAGTCTATATCTGCCTCTGGGCATGTCTTACACTGTAAAACCTGGTTCCGAAATCTATGTCTTACCATTATAAAATCTATCTGGTGTCTTCTGGTCTCTTCCACGTATACAACCTTCTTTTGTGATTCTTGAACCAGGTGTTTGTTATTACTAAATTATGTTCTGAGCAAAATTCTACCAGGCGGCTTCCTCTTTAATTCCTTTTGCCCAGACCATATTCACCTACTATCTTCCCTTCCCTTCCTTTTCCTACTACCGAATTCCAGTCTCCCATAACAATTAAGTTTTCCTCTCCCTTGATTGTCGGAATAATTTCCTTTAGCTCCTCATATATTTCTTAGATTTCCTCATCATCAGCAGAGCTAGTTGGCATATAAACCTGTACTACTGTTGTCGGTGTTGGCTTCGTATCCATCTTGACAATGATAATGTGATCACTATGCTGGTCATAGTAGTTTACCCGCATTCCTATTTTCTTATTCATTATCAATCCTACTCCTGTGATACCCCCAATTGATTTTGTATTTATAATCCTGTACTCACCTGACCAGAAATCCTGTTCATCCTGCCACCGAACTTCACTAATCCCCACTATATCTAACTTCAACCTATCCATTTCCCTTTTTAAATTTTCTAATTTTCCTACTCGATTAAGGGATCTAACATTCCACACTCCGACCCGTAGAATGCCAGTATTGTCTTTCCTGATGATCACATCCTCCTGAGTAGTCCCCGCCCGGAGATCCGAATGGTGGACTATTTTACCTCCGGAAAATTTTACCCGAGAGGATGCCATCATCATATGTTCATACAGTAGAGCTGCATGTCCTCGGGAAAAATAACGGCTGTAGTTTCCCCTTGCTTTCAACCGTTCGCAGTAGCTGTGTGGCAAAGCCACATTAGCTGATGTTACAAGGCCAGCTCAGTCAATCATCCAGACTGTTGCCCCTGTAACTACTGAAAAGACTGCTGCCCCTCTTCAGGAACCACACGTTTGTCTGGCCGCTCCACAGATACCCCTCCGCTGTGGTTGCACCTACGGTACGGCTATCTGTATCGTTGAGGCACGCAAGCCACCCTACCTCAGCAATGTCTGTGGTTCATGGGAGTGGCCAATTACATTATAACACACAATTACTTTTCCTTTGAGGGAAAAGTGTGCAGATGTGCAGTATAATCTGCAATGTTTTATCCTGTGCATGGCTACTAAAAAATATTCAAAATAACACATCCGCACACATGCTTTATTTTCTTATGGCATACGGAAGTGTTCGCTATGCTGCTAGTGTCCTCTGATTTTTCTACGTCAGGCACACCAGCGTGTGACTGATTCCATGCAACTTGTATGTGCTGCTGCCAGTTAAATTAGTCAGATACTACGCAACACACGATGTGCAGCAGGTGTGAATTATACTGTACATAACCCATAAAATTCAGCTTGTTTGGATAATTGAATCATTTGATACCAATTGTAAATATGCCTTTCCTTATGTATAACCACAAATCTATTCATAAAACATTATAATATGATACAAGACTGTTTCATTGCAACAGTAGTAATGTTTTTTATATTATTTTTTTAAACTGTTCCTGTCCATAAGAAACATAGCATTAATATTATGCAATAATATGTTTTGATAATTATATTTCTAACAAATATTGTGTGTTGTCTCTTGTAATGTACTGGTTTGTTTGTGACATTCTGTTTTCCTTAAAACGGTGTAATTGCTTTAATTTAACCATTATGAAATACATGAACAAATTGTAATACTGCTCTAATTGTAAATTACTTACAATCTTAATTTCTATTTTGTTTTGATGTAATAATACTTCCGTTATATTTGTAATAATTTTGTGTGTGTCTTCTTTATGAAAGATTCATTTATATTCTACAAACAAACTTTTTAATATGTTATGTTGTAACTTCCTTGTTCTAGAATGTTCTAGAAAGAGATGTATTAATACATGGGAATTAGCGTGATCAGTTTCAGTCTAAGTCTACAACATGTCTTAGAAAGTGTTTAGTTAATCTACATTAAGTCTTACATGTCTTGGTAAATAATTTATTGCTTAGTTAAGAATGTTTGTGTGCTTCTTCAAAAATGCTAATAAACCAATATATTAAATGAAACATTCTATGTTTGAGATTCATAGGCATTGAAGAACCCATCGTTTTGATAATAATGTACAGGCAGGCAAGCTACTTGATCTACCACTGAACAACCAACAAAAATTGATGTATGACATTTCTTTATGAAACACCTTTAGAGCATGCACATGCCTTGGGGATGTGGCTACATCACCACCTGGACAGCTGGCTGCCTGCCTGATTGCCGTTCGTCGGGCTGTGGGTTATTATTCTATGCAACCCAGATGCTTTCAGATCAGAATAATGATTAATTAGTCATGAGATTATGTCTGAAGTAATTTTTTTTCTTTAGATTAACAAATGCTAGCAGTGTTTTCTTAGTAGTATTAATTTTGCATAGTCTAATTGAAGTGTTGGCACTATGCTGTGTATTTTGTTGCTTTATTTTTGTGTGATACCTGAGATAATTTTCATAATGTAGGTTTGTGCTAAGAATGGTTAGAACTAAAGCTCAGGAAAAAGATAGAAGTAGCCAAGAAACTTTCATTGTAGTGGGTATTATTAGTAGTAAATTACAGTAAATGAAGTAAATATGGGACAATTATAACAGTACAGTAGAAATCATTGTGTTCATGTTAGTAAATCAACAATTGAAAGGAAGTCTGAATCATGCGGCTGCAGCAGAGTATAGTGGTGATGAGAAAATACAAACTAACCATTCAGCAGCAGGTGTATCCAATTCATGAGCTCCTGTCATTTCTGTTGTAACAATGCTTTCTATCAGGCAACAGACTGCCCAAGGCAAAAGTAATAGTATGTAGTTCATCAATTCCCTTTACTGGCATTCAAGAGTAGGTAGCTCACTTAATTTTTACGGAATTCTCATCTAGAGACTGAGTTCATCAGTTAAGAGCATCGCATGTAAAACATGGTGCAGAAGTGCAAGTCACGCAGGAAACACCACCCCCTGGAAAAAGGGGATAGAACTGGAGTTGTCACCCCTTGTCAATGTACCACAAAGGCTGACAGAAGCCATCCAGACTGACTTTTCTGCCTGGGATGCCCAAAAAAGCGTCACAGATGCAGAGAGTAGCCTGGATGTTCTTTTAGACAAAATTGAAGACCTTGTGCTCCAACAGCAGTATGAATCGCCACCACCCCCAAGCCCACAAGTAGTAGTTTTACTATAATACCTTTTATAGCTGCATTTACGGGAAAACCTGAAGAGAACATGAAAACATTCCTTGAAGTAATTGAGGATGTAGGTCAGTTCTGCACATGACTGGAATAATTTTTACTCCTAGTCACATCCATGAAGCTGGAGGACGCTGCTATGTCATATTTTGAGTCAGTAGATTCACTTAAAAATGCTTCTTTTGAGACGCTTGCACCCGGGTTGGTAAAGTGTTTTGCAGATAAAAAAAATGTTATTTTTATTGAGATAAGTTATCTAAGTTGAAGAAAAACCTGCTGAGGACTTCAAATCATTTGCCGACAGAATCCATGCTGTCTCTTGCCAAACATACATGCTAACAGAGTGCCAAGAACACAAAATCTTACTGTGTGAAGCTGAGGCTTGTGCAATTGCTGTATTTGTAAAGGGGGATTGATCCTGGAATAGGAAGTGAAATAAAGTTTGCATCTCCAGATATGCTTCAAGAGGCAATACAGCTTGCTGTATTAAGGGAGGAAGCAAACCAGCTTGTAACTGCTGCAAGCTCTGTAAATGATGTGTATCACATTTTTGCAATAGGTGCTCAGTGTAGTCAATATCAATGCTGTGGACACCGTGCACATGAATGCTGAGTGCCGTGTTGCGTGCATTGCCAAGAAAACAGTCATATGCAACAGGCATGTCCTAGGCTATGGTACCAGGAAAATACAAATTTGCTTAGCTGTAGAGGTTGCCGCCAAGTAAATAACAGAGGCAGAAATTCGGAAATGCATAAGGAATGGTGTAGCCACCGCCCCAAGCCCCCATTTCTGCAAATTAATCTGGTGAAGCACCATGGATTAGAAAAGGTGGATAATGTGACATTGACCAGAGAATTAAGAGGCGAGAAAAGTAAAAATACCTTTTGATACCGGAATGCAGGTGACTTTATTATTCACCCCACTTAATGAGAGACGTGCCTTGCGGCAGACACGCTATCATCTGAGTGCATTAGGAAATGAAATAATACGTCTTGTAGGCTCAAGGGAAATTCATTTAAAAATTGGTAAAGAAGTATTTGCACTTACAGTAGAGATACTGTCATGGGAAAATCCAGATTTTGACGTGCTCCTGGAGAGTTATTTCCTGTGCTGTGTTCATGTTGCAATTGACTTTGACTTGCATACTCTCTGAATAGGTGACCAAGAAATCCTATTTGGCTGCAACAATACTGTACAGGCATCTGAGAAGGGCAGGAAGGGATCCATTCTATCAATCTCAGAAGATCGACCCTCTTCAGTGCTAAAGGCAACTGACTGTGAAACTATACACAGTGGAATGGTAAGAATTCTCTGGGTGAGGGTAAAATCTAAATCCCATACTGACTCGGTTATTCTAATGGATCTGATCCCCAGAAATGAGTTGCTTGATGATTTATAAGTATATGTGAAAAGAAGTATATGTCAACCACTTGAATTGAATGAAGAAATATTTTTGCCGTTTGGTGTTGATAATTTTGGCAGAGCAGATGCTAAAATACTGAAGGGGACAGTTTTAGCAAGTATACAAGGGTTGCCTGCAAATGAAATTGCAGAATGGGAAGACAAAGGGAAATGAAGGAACAGGAAGAAAGTAAGATGGAGAAATGTATATGTAAATAATGTAATAATATATTAAGGACAGTTTACAACTCACTGCAAAGACGTGGCGACGAGCTGTGACAGGCACATACAAAAGACACACACATACAACACTTTCAGCTATTGGCCATAGCATTCTTCAGAAAATAGAACACTCACGCAATCACACAGGCACACAACACAGTTTATTTTCTGAAGAAGGCCATGGCCGATAGCTGGAAGTGTTGTATGTGTGTGTCTTTTGTATGTGCCTGTCGCAGCTCGTCGCCACGTCTTTGCGGTGAGTTGTAAACTGTCCTTACTATATTATTAATTCCAACCTGGACTTTCCATTATTATGTGTAAATAACGTAAACATCACAAACCACTTAAAACAGAAATTACAAGAAAAGTTGATGCATTTGCCTGAGAAGAACAGGAATTTGTTCTATTCGGTGCTTGAGAAATTTAATACAGTTTTTGAAGAACATAGAGACTTACCTGCTACAAATTAGACACAACATGAGATTCTCACCGAAGATTCTAGGCTGATCAGTCAAAACCCATATAGGATTCCACATTAAGCCCCATCGTCATTGTCCCGCCCCATCGTCATTGTCCCAAAATAAACATAAAATGTGGAAAAATCTTGTTGAATATGTGTGGACATGCATGCCTTAAACAAAGTAACAATGCCAGATGCATACAACCTTCCGAAAATAGATGAAACTTTGGACCATTTAGGTAACTGCCATTATTTCACAACATTAGACTTGCAGTCTGGTTATCATCAAATTCCTCTTGCACCAGCAGATTGTGCAAAGACTGTAGTTGTAGTGCCATCAGGACACTACAAGTATCTGAAAATGCCCTTTGGATTATGGAATGCACCAGCAACATTTCAAAGGTTTGCAGATTTATTACTGAGGGGATTAAAACCTTCCATGCCTCTAATTTATTTAGATGACATTATAGTGTCTTCTAGTTCCTTAGAACAGTGGCATATGCTGGGTTTGTAACTTGGGCTTTTACTGCTATCTCACTTTCTAAGATTGTACTAAGAAAGAAATGCTAACAAAAAAAAAAAAAAAAAAAAAAAAAAAAAAAAAAAAAAAAAAAAGATATCTTGCACTGTTTCTGAGTTATTGATAGTGACCATGCCAATATCTCAAGAAATTGCAGCAAACAAAGACACGGTTACCGCCAAATGTTAAAGCATTGAGGGACACATCCAATGACACTACACTCGCCTCCCCCCATCCCCTACCGAAGCCCATGTTGGGTGGTGGAAGGCAACTTTGAAATCTTTTACAGGAACACCTAGTTTTTATTGCAGTATCTTTTGTAAGGGTTCTTGTTTTTTTCCTTCTGGTCACACTGCAAGTGCGGAAGAGCTGGAGTAGGCCTTACCTGTTTTAAAACCACCAACTTGTCTTCGTATTTCAACTGCGAGAATGGTCTGTTGAGTAACTGTTTAATTACACATTGACCATCCATTTTGAAGAATTAGCACTAAGAAGTGTTAAAGTACACTGCACACCATGAAATAAATAACACCAATACAGCTGTTGTGAAATGTAATAAACACACAAACACGCTCTTTGTTGCTTTAAACTGATGTGGAGTCGTGTCCATTTGGCACATTTCGGAAGCACTCGTGCTTGTGTTGCAACAAGGGATTCCGAAGCCTTGGAGTGCTGTTGGCCGCACTACCCCACCCTACCCCTGCCTTCCACTCACCATAGCGGACGCTGCGGCAGTAAGCATCCAAAGCTCTGTTCTCCCACTGTTGGAATGAAGCAAACAAGACATATTACACACTATGCATTAATTATTCATGATGGAAACTGGCTTCTATTACCATTTTTGTTAATATTGGTTCTCAATTTCTGGTTTACTTTAGATATGACCTTCGGTAATAGTATTGATAGCCCACAATATATGTCACTGTCGTAGAGGAACATGCACAATGACTAAGAGCTGTACCGTCACGTATACATAATGCAAATCTTAGCCTGAAATTAGAAAAATGCAAATTTGCAGAACCACAAGTTATTTATTTGGGTCACATAATTTCAGTCAATGGTGTTCAACTTGATCCACGGTTAACTGATGCAGTAAAAGATTTCCCTGCCCCTGACAATGTGAAAGAATTATAGTCATTCCTTAGTTTAGCTAATTATTAGCGCCATTTTGTGCGTGAATATGCCACTATTGCCAAACCCCTCACCAAATTGTTAAAGAAGGAAGTAAAATTTACATGGACCCCTAAGTGTGAAACAGCAGTGCTCAAATTAAAAGAAATTCTAACACAATCACCTGTATTGGCTTACTCTGATTTTGAGAAGCCTTTCGTTCTCTTCTGTGATGCAAGCGATTTTGCAATCAGATGTGTACTTAGCCAATTACATGGGAAATTTCAACAGCAAATTGAGTATGCATCTAGGCAACTGAATCAAGCCTAGCTCAACTACAGCACAACAGAAAAGGAGCTGTTAGCTCTAGTGTACAGAGTGAACTATTTTAAGTGTTACTTATATGGGAGAAAATTTACTGTTGTGACTGATCAAGCTACCTTAATGTGGTTGCTGAGCCTCAAGAACCCCAGCAGTAGACTGAATAGGTGGGCCTTGTTAAGTGAGTATGATTATTTGGTAAGGCACAAACCAGGAAAGCTCCATCAGAATGCAGTTGCATTAAGTCACAAAGTTTGGTATGTGCAGGCCAATAAGGTTCTGATTGCTGAAGTAGAAAAAGCACAGCAAGATTACGAGGAATGTAAACAATTTGCAGCATCTCCATATTTCTTGGTTATTGACAAAATCCCATATCTTAAGACACCCCTAGGGAATTGCTTGGTTGTTCCAAAAACTCTTAGAGAAAGGATTTTACAGCAATCACATGATAGTATAAAAGCTTTCCACAGTGGTAAGAAGGCAACCAATGCATGAATAGCTTCACAGTTCTGGTTGCCCACTTGTATAAAGGAAGTTGAGAGTTATGTACAATCGTGCTTACCATGTACACAAAGAGCAAGATGTGTAATGCCAAAAATAACCCTTCAAACTCTTCCCGAAGCCACGAAACTGTTCATTTTGGTCATCCTCAATATTGTTGGCCCATTTCCAATTTCATCTCAAAAACATAAATATATTCTGTCAATTATAGACCATTTTTCCTGTTACCTAATTATGGTGCCTCTAGCAGATATGACTGTGGAGACAGTCACTAAAGCTATGTTTTACCGCATGGCAGCCCTCAAGCCATAATTACAGACTGAGGGAGTAATTTTTTGTCATCCGTTTTCATACAGGTTTGTAAATTATTAAAAATAAAAAAATAAAAATGGCGAACTACCTATTCCACCCAAAATGTAATGGTAGGGTAGAGTGTGTCCATAAGTCTGTTGCCAAACTCTCATACTATGTGCACCACAGCCACACAGACTGGGACAGACTACTCCCTTTCGTAGTGTGTTCATACACTGCAAGAGAGCATGAATCAATTGGGTGCACTCTGAAGCAGTATACAGGCGCAAAATGCGTTCTCCATTCGAACTAGATAAGTTACCTCGAGATGTTGATGTTCCAACAGTAAAACAACTGTTTTGATCTTTCAAAGTTGTCTGGAAGCAAGTAAGAAAAACAATGCTGCTGCTATCACTAGACGAAGTCAAAAGAATTCGAGAATCCCTGATTATAAACCTTGTCAGTGGGTTTTGCTGAGGAATCCGGCTGTAAAGTGAGAAAAGACAAAGAAGTTCACATATCTTTGTGAAAGCCCTTACCAAATCACATGCCTAACCTCACCAGTAAATGCAGAATTACGTTGCCAGACAGTTGTCGTACAATTTGACTAGCTGCAGCTTTACCAGGGACATCATGGCAGCAATTAGTAGAAATCAGCTGATAAGGTATCCCAAACCCATAAAGACCAGCCGCATGTTCTGAAACCACATACTACTTGACAGCGTACTGTTAAATGCCAATATAATCTAAGCTCAGTTCCCCAGTACTAGCTCCGTTCTATGGACTGAACAGGCACTATATATGAGAGCAAAAGATTATAGGAGTTTCTGTTAGCTACTAGAAGATTTATTATTGCTAATGTAATTAATTTATTATTAATATATCAAATAACTACAATATGTTATTCATCTTCTCCATTGTTTTTAGGCAAATTAAATCGAAAGTTGTGACTGTGTGATAGCTATTTTAAAGATAAAGTAGGTTAAGTATGGTAACATATTCTAATATTTTATGGTTAATGACATTGTCCATCAGTTTGACAGATAACAGCTGATATGAAGACCCTAGTGTCAACACTTGTATTAATGTGGAGTTCAGTAGCAGGTAGTATAATTTTTGTAGCAATGGATACACTTACGGATTTGTTGTAAAATGATGTGAAGTCTTGCAACACTTTGGTAGTAGCAGTTGTGGAAAAAGTATTGAGCATACTAAACTCGTTATTTTACTTGTCATTAGGAGATATAACCTATACTGGGTCATGACCTGTTAATAGAGGTGATCTGCTGCAGGAGTAATAATAACACAGTAACTTTTATGCCCTAGTCATTTCTTCACATATAATAGCTTTGTTGCCTCCACTTTTTTCCACTTCTTCTTAAAAATAAACAGGTTTCTACGAAACAAAATTTCACCAAATACCTGTAGGTATGATAAAATCACCTAGAAACATAAACTCCTTTTCCTTTACAGACATATCATTCCTTTTCATTGTAGCACAATTCCGTGTTCTCGATGAAAGGAAAATATACTGAAAGGCCAGTGAGATTATTTTCCTAGTCTGTCACAATATCATGTATACATTAGATACCTTCCCCAGTCTCATAGTATCCTTTCTACAGTTTACTTACTCCATATGAAATATGCTTATCAATCGGTTTCAATATTTCTATGCTTTTGGTCCCCAGTAGCAACCAATTATGCCATTTACCTTGATTAATAACCATCCATTCAACATTTTGCTATAAATCCTCACTTTATGTTCTGTTTAGAAATTTCTGAGCTGTTGCTGTTACTGCTTAATTTTACTAATAAAGAATTAGTACTTTCTGAAACCATAACTGAACAACTGAGAGCCACTCACAAATCAACAGTTGCACTCTCAAAAATACTCCCTCTAATTTACCTCATTTACAATTGCAAGTCTATTAATCAAAAGAAGAATGAAGGATGCCCTTCTTTGGTTGCTGTAGTGAGTAATCCATACGGAAGAGAGCGCTCAAGAATCAGCAGATACTGATTTATAACTCTGTGTGAGTAACTCAGTTATGTTGTGCTTACATACGTGTAAATTCATTATACAGTAGTGTAATCTGTGGTGTTTGATATTATAGAGTAATTCATGGTTGTAAAGTGTTGTGCCACATTTGAATTTATTCCATGGATGTTAGTAGTTGCATTGGAAATATTTATTTTATTCAATTCTTTGATTTGTACACTTTAGACAACATACAGGGAATGGAGTAAGTCTGGCTAGCATTATATTAGGTACTTCTACCAACTTCCCTCATTAATGAGAATTATTATGTTATCTTTATTTCTACCCCTTGATATGTTGAATGTATTAATGTCAACATGCAAGCACCTTGAAATATTCTATTAGTTTCTTATTCACATGGTCCAGCTGAAGACTTTTATGGTTCCATTAATATATCTTATTATTATAGTACCTATAGTAAAAAAATCCACCCTCTTTGTATCTTGAAAGTTCTGGATATAAGACATTATCATATATTGTTGGACCCGTTGGTCTTGGGGTAAAGTGCTCGACTAGAAACTGAAGGGTTGTGGGTTTGAAACCCGGTTGGACCTCGGATTTTTTCAGTCTGCATTTTAACTTCTCAACGATCTGAGGAGTTGCCAGAAATAACATGTGATTTGGATTCCATGTTAAGCTGTAGGTAGGTCCCCTTTCCCTGGTTCGATAACTGGGTTAGGCTATACACACGCAAGCCACCAAAGTGGCATCCAATTTACAGACTTGTACCAGCCCAATGAGCCACGCAAAATTATTATTATTACTATAAATAATTTACTACTAGATATTCAAACAAAATCAGTTGAATCTCATTTGTTTTCTTAGCCTAGTTTGCCATAGTTACCTTATAACCTGTTAAAGCACTTTGAACATGTAGCCATTAAATTACTTCAGTAAAAAATAAATAAAAATCTCTAAATTGAACTGAGTGTCAAAGTATCATTAGCACAGCCCTCTGTAAGATGATAATGATGGTATTCCCCTACCACTGTACTCATACTAGATGTACAAAATTCAGTTCACCCCCACTACCTACCTGTACCAGTCTGGCAGCTGCTCTGTCCTGTCTGCTACCTCCGTCATGCCGCCAAACCACAGATGCTGTTCATCCAAAGGCCAGTCACTTAATTGTTATTGTTAATGTTGTTTTGTGGTCTTCCAAAATTGCACAATATGTTTGTAATTGTAATGACTGTATTATACTCAGTAATCCCTCTTTAGTTATAAGCACGTATCTGAGCAAAATTATTGTCACGTGGACCTATGTAAAGCAGGAGGAGTGTACAGTGCAAATTTATTGTTATTAATTCCATAATGAGCATAATAATTTCGAGCCATTTTTCATTGCCAGGGCAATTAGGCAAGGGCCACGTGCCGTACCATCGATGTGGGTGCACTGATGTTCTGGCACTGCCCAGATGAACAATAAGCTTTTTTATTTGTCTTTTATACTGGCAGTGAAGCAATGAGCTACTCTCTATGTTACTAGCTATGGCACATGTCAGATTGGTCTTGAAGAGACACAAGATTACCACATTTCC
Source organism: Locusta migratoria (assembly GCA_026315105.1). NCBI lineage: Eukaryota > Metazoa > Arthropoda > Insecta > Orthoptera > Acrididae > Locusta > Locusta migratoria. The sequence goes on along the minus strand of CM048746.1, from coordinate 191,494,077 downwards.
TCTCCCTATGTAGGCCCCAGTATTCCTATTCATAAATAAATCATTTCAGTGTCAATCATGACTTTAATTTAACATACTGACATTTGACACCTATCCTGTAGTCCACAATCCTAGCTTGGCCATTCTGCACATTATTCCAGGCCTGTCACAGGCTTATCCTCATCAGTGGTTGGGCCACCTGTGAAAGCAGTCATGTGGTTTATCAACGCTGCTGCAATCATTGCACAGCGTTTTACATTGGTATGACAACAAACCAGCTGTCCATTAGGATGATTGGCCACTGTCAACTGAGGCAAAAAACAAGATGGATCACCCTGTGGCACAGCCTCGAGCTGAACACAACACTCTTGATTTCAATGGCTACTTTACTATCTGAGTCATCTGAAACTTTCCCTCTACCACCAGCTCTTCTGAATTGTGCAGATGAGATTTGTACCTTCAACACATTATATGGTTCCACAACCACCCTAGTCTACACCTAAGATAACTTCTCATCCCTAAACCCTATACCTAACATCCACCCGATATCCCTTGCAATATCACTTTAATTACATTTTTTAATGATTCAACCCCCCCTTCCTCCCCACACACCTCTACACCTCCCTTATATCCTCTGTTGCCCCTTCCCTTCACTGATTTCAAAGCTGCATCTCACATTGTCACTTATTAAAGCCTTTACAATCCATCATGCAACATGTAACGCACCCTCATCTTGAAACCTTCCATCTCCTCTCCCCTCCTCATGCACTGTTAAGATACTTGTAGGGCTGGAGCGGCCAAAGATGGTAGTTGTGTATGTATAGTTGTCTGAGTGATTGTGTGAGTATGTCTGTTTCTTTTTGTGATGGAGGCCATGGCCAAAACTTTAAGTTGTGTGCATGTGATTGTCTATTTTTCATGCCTGTCAGCAGCTCAGAACGTCTTTATGGTGAGTTGTTATCTATCCTCAATCATTGAAGATATTATAGGCTATATGGGGGATTAGAATTTTAGATTTTTATGGTCATTTTGGTCTTCGGTCCAAAAAACAGTTTGGTGCAGCTCCCCATGCCACCCTGACCTGTGCAAGCCTCATAATCTCTGAATGAGAACAGCAACCTACATTCTTTTGAACCTGCTTACTGTATTCATCTCTTGGTCTCCATATGCAATTTTTACCCCGTATACTGTACTTCTCTCCAGTGCTTAACTGATGACTCCTATATGTCTTAAAATGTGTCCCACCAATCGATCCCTTCCATTTGTCAAGATATGCCCGAAATTTCTATTCTCCCCAATTCCGTTAAGCACCTACATGTTAGTTACATGATCTACCCATCTAATCTTTAGTGTTCATCCATAGTACTAAATTCCAAAAGCTTATATCATCTTTCTGTGAGTCCTTATCATGCACAGTCACAATGTCATCGGCAAACAGCAAAGTTTTTATTTCTTCTCCCTGATCTCAAATTCCTTCTTCAAATTTCTCCTTGCATTCCTTCACTGCTTGATATACAAACTGAATAATAATGAGGGAAGGCTACAACCCTGTCTTACTCCCTTCCCAGCAACTGCATCCTTTATCTGCCCTTCGACTCATAACTGATGCCTGATTTTTGTCCAAGTTGAATATTACTTCTTGTTCCCTATATTTTATTCCTTGTACCTTCAGAATTTGAAAGAGTGTATTCCAGTTAACATTGTCAATAGCTTTGTCCATATCAACAAAAGCTAAAAATTTAGCTTTTTCTTTCCTTAATCTATATTCTAATATAAGTTGTAAGGTGAGTGTTGCCTCCCATGTTCCTACATTTCTTCTAAATCCAAACTGATCTTCACCAGGGTCAGATTCTACCAGTTTTTCCATTTGTCTGTAAATAATTCATGTTAGTATTTTACAACTATGACTTATTAAACACATAATTATGTAATTTTCACATTTGTCTGCACTTGCTTTCTTTGGAACTGGAATTATTATATTCTTCTGAAGTTGAGGGATTCCCCTGTCTCATACATCTTGTGTACCACTTGGAACAATTGTTTCATGACTGGTTATGCTAACAATATTAAGGAGTTCAGAGGGAATGTCATCTACTCCAGGTGCCTTGTTTCAACTCAAAACTTTCAGTGCTCTGTCGAATTCTCCTCTCACTACAGTATCTCCTATATCTTCTTCTTCTACTTCTTCTTCCATTTCTACAATACTTCCTTCAAGTTCATTTCTCTTGTACAGGCTCTCTATATATTCCTTCCACCTTTCCGCTTTCCCTTCTTTGCTTAATATTGGTTTTCCATCTGAGCTCCTGATATTCATACTGTTATTTTTCTTGGCTCCAAACATCTCTTTTATTTTCTAGTAGACAATATTTATCTTTTCCCTAGTTATACATGCTTCTACAATCTTAAATTTGTCTTCTAGTCATTACTGTATAGCCATCTGTTGCCCGATTCACTTGCTGCATTTTTATATTTTCTCCTTTCATCAGTTATGTGCAGTATCTCCTGCATTATCCCAGATTTTCTGTTTTGGCCTTGTCCTTCTAACTGTATGATCCTCTGCAGCCTTTACACTTTGTCTTTTAAAGCTACCCATTATCATGCTACTGTATTACTTTCCCTCATTTCGTCCAATCTTTGCCAAATTCTCCCTCTGAAACCCTAGACCACCTCACGATCCTTCAGTTTATTGAGGTTCCATCTCCTTAGCTTTTTACCTTTTTGTATTTTTTAAAAGTTTTAATCTGCTATTCATAGCCAGTAAGTTATGGTCAGAGTCTATATCTGCCCCTGGATATGTCTTAAATTTTCAAACCTCATTTCAAAATCTATGTCTTACCATTATAATATTGATCTGGTACCTTCTGGTGTCTCCTGGTCTGTTCTGTGTATACAGCCTTATTTCATGATGCTTAAACCAAGTGTTTATGATGATTAAATTGTGCTCAGCACAAAATTCTTACCAGGTGACACCTCCCCTTTCATTCCTTTTCACAAGTCCAAATTCACATTCTATTTTTCCTTTTCTTCCTTTTTCTAATACCAATTTCCAATCCCCCATGACAATGGAGTTGTCCTCTCTCTTAAGTGTCTGAACAACTTCTTTTATCTCATCATACATTTTTTTCAATCTCCTCATCATCGATGTCAGAGTTGGTTGGCATTTAAACTTGTACTACTGTGGCCGATGTTGGCTTTGTGTCTAACTTTGCTATGATAATGCATTCACTGTGCTGTTCATGGTAACTTACATCTCCGTTTTCTTATTCCTTATTATACGTACTCCTGCCCTCCTCCCTTTTCCCATTTCCCAACTGATTTTGTAATTATAACCATGTACTCATCTGACCACCGAACTTCACTAATCCCTACCATATCTAACTTCAACTTGTCTATTTCTCTCTTCAAATTTTCTAAATTACCTACCTGATGAAGGGGTAGTTAAATTCCATGCTCTGATCTGTAGAATGCCTGTTTTGTTTTTCTTGATGATGATATCCTGCTGACAAGGAACTACTTCCCTTCGCATCCCCATCAGAGTTTATGGTAAGATAATGCAGTGGATACCCATCAAAAACTGAACACAGATCAGGCACGGAAAAAGAAATAAAGCTGTATGAAACTGTGAAATAAAAAAGGAAAATGGAAACAATTAATGACTGAAATGCTACATATGCAACATTGAGCATAGTACTGTTGCATCGTGGTTCTGTGGTGATGGCGATGGACTGCGATGCTGGGAGGTCCATGTTCAAACATCCTCCAGTCTATGAATTTTTACTTTTATTTTTCACGAAATTGTCAACTGTCTGTTCAGTGATTGACATCTGTTCTCTTTTTGTTGTAAATTGTCATATTATACCTAAGTAACATGGTAAGTATATATTACCATCGCAAGTAAGTGTGAAGATAGTGAGAGCAGACAAGACCACTCACAGAAATGAAGACAATAAATAATAAACATAATCAACTTCACTCTCTGAAATTCCAAGATACATGTTCTGATTAGTTTGGCTATATGCAGAATTCAATGGTATCGGCCAACATGTCAAAGGCTTCAAAAAGGGGGAGGGGGGACAAAAAAAGTATGTTTTGACAGCACACATGGCAAAGTGTGTGATTGCAAAACTATTGCAATTGAACTTATGTGACAAACTGATGTTTCCATCATTTCTTTGGGTGTGATCACATTCAAACAAACACATAAATCGTACAAGGAGGCATTGGTCATTCAATCACCAGGCACACAAGTTAGTGTGCCGATAAGCGATTTCTGACCTACGATGTACATACTGTCACAAATATAGTGTATGATCAGACGTGTTTTCAACTGGTGGATTCGGCTGTCATCTTGTCATCAAACATTTGCAGCTCCCATTCAAAAGCCACTATAGTTTGTCTGTTAGTAGAAAACCTGTGTGGCATGGACTTTACACCACAACACAGACATAACATGGAATACAATGAGAAGACATCAAAGACTGGATGACCAACGTGTGAAAAACAAACAAAAAAATCTACAGCATGACAGAGTGTTGAACAAGGATCTCCAGCATCAAGGTCCAACACCATAACCACATAAGCAAGACACCATGGCTTTTGACACTTTCCTCCATGTTGTACATGGGCTTGAACAGGTTTACATTTTTCTTCTTCTTCTTTCTCTCTTTCCCCCCCCCCCCCCCCCCCATGCTCAATCTGTGTTCAGTTTTTGAAGGACTATCCACTGCACCAACTTGCCACACCCTCGTGAGTAGTTCTGCCTGGACCCCAAATGGGGGACTAATTGACCTCTGGAATATTTTATCCAAGAAGACACCATCATATATTCATACAGTAGAACTGCAAGTTCTTGAGAGAAGTAATGACTGTAGTTTCAGCCATTCTCAAAAACTACATGGCAAAGCCATATTAGCTGATCTTACAAGGCTAGCTCAGTCAATCATCCAGACTGCTGCCCCTGTAACTACTGAAAATGCTGCTGTCCTTTTTCAGGAACCACACATTTGTCTGGCCTCTCCACCAATACCCTCCACTTTGGTTGCACCCACAGTACTGCTTTCTGTATTGTTGAGGCATGCAAGCCACCCCACCTCAGCAATGTCTCTCGTTCATGAGGATGGCTCAGAACATATTTTGGGCTTGCTTATAAGTGTGAGTTTTTATCCAAGCCTCTGATTAGGATATAGTTATTGATTTTGTACAATTTGTGGAGGAGGGACTATGTCTTGAGCCAGCAAATGTTTGAGAAAGATGATGTAAATGGTAGCAGGACCATATTGTGGGTAACTGTGCCAGACTGAGAGCTTCAGATTAAAAAGATAGACACTATGGAGTGGTCATACATGTTCCAGTTTGGTTAATGTACCTTTTTAATTGTTAATCTATTATGAGACAGAACAGCTGGCTAATACTTACCTTCAGGAGGCGAAATGTGTGATATTATTGATAGACAAAAATAAAAGTTAAGTGTTTCCTAACTTTTGAAAGTCATAGTTCCTTCATTGGTGTAATTTTTTTCTAAATTCTACTTTCTTGTTACCGTATTATCTTAAGCTGTAGTTCTTAAAAATTGCTCTCTTAATTACATTATGTTGAAATGTCTAACTATATACACAGTTGAATGAGGTTATTGCACTTAGTGATAAGGTTGAATGAATTTTGCAATTTATTTTTATAATGGAGATTAATGAACTTCTTTAACACTTTTATAAGCGCCCGCACTCCATGTAGGATAGCGTCAGCCGCAGCGAAAGTGTTAAGAAAAGAATATAGAGCTGTGCCCTTTACCTTCATAACATCAGATAACCCTCATAACACCTGATGACAGTATCTCGATATGGTAGTGAAATATAGTGCACTTTGACAATATAGTTATAAGGACAGTTTACAACTCACCACAAAAACGTGATGTCGAGCTGCGACAGGTGCATAAAAAATACACACGCATACAACACTTAAGCTTTTAGCCATGGGCTTCTTCAGAAAATAAATTGTTCACGTAGTCACACAGGTACACAACACAGTCACACAACTGTCATCTCCTGCTGCCGCACTCCACATCACACTCTATGGTGTGGAAATACAGGAGGGGAAGAGGGGATAGGAAGGTTGCATCACAGTGATGGGGATGGATACAGCACGGCCTTGAGATCCTGAAGGTATTAGACGGGAGGAATGAGATGCAGCTTAGGAATGGAGTGGGGAGGCAGGTGAGGTGAGGAAAATAAAACAAAATAAGAAAAAATAAATTAAATGCACGCAAGCTGCACACACACACACACACACACACACACACACACACACACACACACACACACCACAGAAAACAGGAGAGGTTTAGGATAAAGAGGTAGGAACTGTCAGGTGTGGAAAAAGGAAAGTTATTGTAGGTTGAGTCCTGGATAATTTCAGGATTGGAGAATGTACTGTAGGGATAAGTCCCATCTGTGCAGTTCAGAAAAGCTGGTGGTGGTGGGAGGATCCAGATGGCCTGGGTTGTGAAGCAGCCATTAAAATCAAGCACATGCTGTGCCACAGGGTGGTCCACCTTGTTTTTGGCTACAGTTTGGCGGTGGCCATTCATTATAATGGACAGCTGATAGTGGCCATGCCAATGTAGAAAGCTGCGCAGTGATTGCAGCACAGTTGGTAAATTACGTGGCTGCTTTCACAGGTGGTCCAGCCTCTAATAGGGTAGGATAAGCATGTGACAGGACTTGAATAGGAAGTGCTGGGTGGGTGGATTGGGCAGGTCTTGCCGTGGGGTCTTCCACATGGATATGGTCCCTGTGGCAGTGGACTGGAGGCTGCAAGACCTGTCCAACCCACCCACTCAGCACTTCCTATTCCAGTCCTCTCACAGGCTTATTCTACCCTATTAGAGACTGGGCCACCTGTGAATGCAGCCATGTAATTTACCAACTGTTCTGCAATGACTGCCAAGCTTTCTATATTGGCATGAAGACTAATCTGTCCATTAGGATGAATGGCCACTGCTAAACTGTGGCAAAAAAAAAAAAAAAAAAAAAAAAAAAAAAAGGTGACCATCCTGTGGCACGGCATGTGGTGGAGCATATGCCTGATTTCAGTGGCTGCTTCATAATCAGGGCCATCTCAATCCCACTCACCACCAGCTTTTCTGAACTGTACAGATGGGAGTTATCCCTACAGTACATTCTCTGATCCTGAAATTATCCAGGCCTCAACCTACAATAACTTTTCTTTTTCCACACCCGACAGTTCCTACCTCTCTATACTAAACCTCTCCTATTTTGAGTGGTGTGTGTGTGTGTGTGTTTGCACTTTTATTTTATTTTATTTTCCTCCCCTCACCCACTTCCCCACTTCTTTCCTAATCTCATTCCTCCCATCTAATACGTACATGCTCTGCAAGAGCGTGCTGTATTCATCCCCACCACCGCAACTTCCCTGTTCCCGCATCCTTCCCTTATTTCCACACTGCAGCATGTGATTCGGAGTGTGGCAGCCAGTTGTGTGACTGTGTTGTGTACCTGTGTGATTGTGTGAATGTTCTATTTTCTGAAGAAGGCAATGGCCGATAACTGAAGTGTTGTATGTGGGTGTATTTTTTATGTGCCTTTACAGTAAGTTGTAGACTGTCTTTTATTTGACCTTTATATTCAGAGTAAATGTGATAAAGCCTTTTTCAGAAACTTTTAGAATTGTAAATTGTCAGAAAATCATATTCTTATTGGATATAACACAGAAAATGAAATACAAATACATCATACAAGATAAATATTTTATGGTTTTTAAAATCTATGATCAACTGTCAACTACCAAATTTTGAAGTGTGTGCTGTGTTGAATAAAAAGTATTTCTCATAAAACTGTACATCTACAATAGGTAACTTTGCTACCACTGGAACAAGAAATTGATTCACTTTATCATTTTATTTCTTATTATTCTTTTTACTTATTTTATTTTATGTTTTTGCAAACAGAGAAAGGTGAATAATTGAGGTTGAAAACTGCAATATAATTCTGTTATATGTTTAATACTATAAAAATATCATTGTCATATATCTTACTCTTAATAACAGAATCTACATTTTTTCTGCATGAAAACATTTTAAATATCTTACTTTTACATTAAAAACATCTTAATAAAAATAAATATATATAATAAACATTATTCACAGATGATAAAAGTAGTCTATACTAATGCTCATACAGCTATTATTCTTGGCAAAAGTTCAATGTTTTGTGGAGTGTTAAGCACTATTTTTCAATACTTCATCACTTTAACATGCCGTTTTTATGTACACACTATCCACACATTAAACAGTTTTTGAAAATAAATACTTAAAAAAATTACATCATGACAGTGTGTTGAAACATGGAAAATGCTTCAGCTACATAGTGAAATTTGCTGTACCAGAAGTCCCATTAATGCTAATCAGTGGCGCATCAAATCCTCTGATAATGACATTGACTATTGTGGTCAGTATATTTAAAGAAAGTGCTATATTGTTCCAAATTCTGCACCGTCTTTGCTGACATCCAGTGTTGATACTATAGGTTGCAGTTAACACAACATAAATTACAGCTTGTGTTGCCTGTAAATAATGAAAAATAAAGAAAATAAATAACAAAACAAAACTGAAAATTAAAATAACATACAACAAAAATTAAACCCTAGCTGTAAACTACTATATTTATGAAATGAAGAAAATGAATTATTGTTACTTCTTTTACAATACTTAAAAAATAAAAATATTTTGCAAAACTAAAATGAATGAAGTAAAAAGTTTGTCTATTACACTGACAGTGAAGCAAAGTTTTACCGCTGTTACAATAACTTGAAAGTGGGAAAAATATTTATGAATTTGAAAAGAAACCTACCAGATTGTAATTTGAAGTCATACAGTTTTTATGTAGAAAAGTGTTATATGGTGTGTGGTGAACATGAAAACGCGTGTATGCTACTATTATTTGCAAATCTGAATATTTGAGCAAACATGGAAGAGAATGGCAATGTCTGCTTGTCTATCCATATCACTCATCTAATTGTAGAGATGTAACAACTGATGGACTATGTTGTTTTGCATCCTTTCTTTGAATAGGTCCAAAATGTTTTAAGGTAGAAGTCTTATACCTTAGTACCTACAAATAGTAAGGAAACACAGAACACTCAAAAAATAATAGAACACAACATAAATTTAAAAAATAAATAAAAAAACCCTCATTAATAAAATAATTGTTGCCAATAATACATGTCTGGCCTGTCAAATTTCTGCTTGGAAATTCCTCTGCTGCACCAACAAAAATGCATTACCACCTTTGATAAGTTGTTAGCAAATACGATAAAAATATGTAAGTCTACTTGTTTCTGAAGTGAATTATTCAAGCTTCTTGCAATCTGACAGTCTCTACAATCTTAAATGAACCAGAACCTTAGGTAACTCAAATGCAGACATCTCAATATATGAAATATAGTCTGTGGATGTACATTTCTAGGTGTACACTCTGTGGTACTTAATTTTTACTACAGCAAATAACAGCTCTACATTTTGTTATGTCTTATTATGCAGTGTTTATAATAATATTTTATCACTTCCAACATGTGGATGTCTTGTGTCCTCTGAGTCTTTTGCAGAGACATTCTTCAATAAAATCACGTTGGTGGCAGGATTTGCTCTCAAAAACTCAAGAATTTCATTCACTGCAATGCACCTTGTGTACGAAGAAAATTTTATTGTTGGCATTTACCACCTCTAAGAAACTACTATAACTATTCCATTAAATTGTAATTTTATTATTTTATGTGAGACTCTAAATGCCCTGTCCATTTTGTGCTTAATATGGAAAAATGGTACCTTTTTTCCGTCAGCTGTAATTTATGTTTATTTATTTGTTATCAGTTTACTAATTTCCCAAACTGCGTAACTGCTGAAAGTTGTCCATTGTGGAAGAGAGAGAGATGAAATGCTTAATTTCATTCTGTTTCATGTTATAAATATAATTAAAAGAAAATAGTGATGTTACAATGTTACAGTATTAAGTGTGGGTGGTGAAGTCACAAAGTGGCTTAAAAGTTAATATGGTAAGTTCAGGTTACTTCTCAAGTTTTAGCTTGGAGCAAGTAATGTTATTTGCTCCAAGTGGTACTTGTTACAACAATCATTTTTATGAATGACTGTTAATATTTCCCTTTTCAGCATAGCTTACAGAAAGAATGAAAATAAACTTTAGAATTTCATATGGAACTGACATGTCAAATAGATAATTTTCATTATCTATCACAACAAAACATTTTTGCACAAACTAGTACATCATGTTATGTTATGAAAACATGAAGGGCAGAGTTTTTAATAATCTCTGAAAATTCTATCCGTTCACATTAAAAAAGTAAGTAAATTAGCTAAACACGTGATAAATTGCACTTCTCTTATTCCCATAAAACATCTTACATATAATGACATTTATATTTTATAGTTTCAAGTAAATTAACAAGTAAAAAACTGAATACAAATCCTTCTTCTATATGAATCACTTGTAAAATACTGCCACTTCTGCACATAAAAATGCTGTATGTCTATTGTATCAGTATTCTGATAAAGTTTTAACAATTTTTCATCACTTTAAAGAGAGTTATTTCTTTGCATGAGTGGATCCAGTCCAAAGCTCATCTTTATTGTATTTGTTACACAGGAGCCCATAACAAATGCCAAGCATATGTGGTTAATTACAGCAGCGATGTAGTGTCTGCTAGGATCATTGATGTTGAGTCTCAGCAGAACAAGTGTGAGTGAGCCAGCAAACACCTGTAGTAAATTTTAGCAAAGCTGCTTAGTTTGAACTGATTATATGACATAATATACACTATACTACTGAAACAAGTAATTGTTATATTCCATTGCATAGAAGCAGATACCTGCAAAAGAATAATTAATACATGCAATAACATTTCTTAAAATGTTGCAGTAACTGTATACCATCTTGCCAATATAAATAATGACATACTAATAAGCAATGAACAATGGAGGTAAACATGTGTCAAGTTGACACTCAGTCTGTCATTGATGCATATTGAAATGCTGCAATTGTTAGTGACTGTCTGCAAAATGGAAGATTTCAGATCTATTTTCCAACACTCTACTTGTTACAAACAGTTGAGAATATTTTAGTATGTTTTGGATTCTATGATTATTATAAATTTATTTACATTCATTTCATTACACTTTAATATTAGATGATTTTATGGGAGTGTATAAAACAGCTCACACTTGTCTACAGATTCTCCACTATTACAGTCAACAGGCAGGGTAATATGAGTGTAATCTTTGATGGCTAGAGAGCTATTTCATGTTTTTTGTATCTAACTGTATGTAACAATAATATGGGATGAAGTGTAAGAACCAATGCCTTGTTTATTGCTGTAGGCAACCATTTCTAGGGTGAATATTGTTAAAAACGAGATAGAATGGCTGGCCAGTATTTACCATTGTGCTGTACTGTCGATAGTAACACAAATGTAGACTCAGAAAAAAGGAGACAGAAAGGACAAGCTTTCGGAACACAGTTCATTCGTCAGGTGGGAGAGAAGGGAAGAAGAAAGGATGGGAACAGAAGGGAACGGTAGTTCACGACCTAGGTCATGAAGGTGGTGGTTCAGGAGTGTGGACGTCAGAGATATTGCATGTATGTACTGAGCCAAGCCAGAGAGGATAAATATAACCAAAGAGGAAAGATCAAGTAGTAAAGAGAAGAGAAGATGAGTGAAATGAATGATGCTGAGGGGGTGTAGGAGTGGCGGGGGGTGTCTAAAACGTTTTCCATTAACAGGGAAATATGGATGGACACACACACACACACACACACACATGGAGAGAGATAGAGAGAATGACAGAGAGAGCGAGAGGGCGGGAGAGAGAGAGAGGGGGGGTGGGGGGGGGTAAGGAACGGATAATAAATAGGTGAGCTGAGGATGGAGGAAGGGGAGGGGTTAGCGTAGATTTAGGCCAGGGGGGTGGCGGGAGGAGAGGATATGTTGGAGGGCAAGTTCCCACCTCCGTAGCTCTGAGGGACTGGTGTTGGTTGGTACTATCCAAATGGCACGTGTGGTGTAACACGTGCCCAGGTCCCTGGAGTTATGCTGGAGGGCATGTTCTGCCACAGGATATTGGGTGTCCCCCAGGTGAACAGTCCATCTGTGTCCATTCATCCGCTCAGCCAATTTGTTGGTAGTCATACCAACATAAAAGGCTGAACAGTGGACACATGTCAGCTGGTATATGACATGTGTTGTCTCACATGTGGCCCTGCCTTGAATCAGGTAGGTTTTTCCTGTGGTACAGCACAATGGTAAGTACTGGCCAGCCATTCTATCTCGTTTTTAACAATATTCATCATCTCTGAGGAGAATTTTCACCATTAACCGAACATTTTTAGGGTGAGTCATTCATTCATTTCATTGTTGTATTCTGTGAACTCCACCAAGAAGGAGAATTATTCGGGGATGTGATACAAGTCAACATATAAGACATGTAAATTATAAGCTCAATAACATAAAAACCACACACCATTACTATATTGAAACTTCCTGGCAAATTAAAACTGTGTGCTGGAACCGGGGCTCGAACATGGGACCTTTGCCTTTCCTGGTTCCAGCACACAATTTTAATTTGCCAGGAAGATTCATATCAGCTCACACTCTGCTGCAGAATGAAAGTTTCATTCTGCATTACTATAATGCTTAATACTATTCATGTAAATTAAGAATATAGCTTTGCACAGAAGAAAATATGCTTACTCATTAGTAAATCTAAATAATTCCTGTTTATCTGCTACTGCTAGTCTAATACTTACTTGACTATTGTTGTTGGGTATTTGAAGGGGACCAAACTTCTGGGTTATCGGTCCCTGCTTACTTGACTACTTTGGTATTTTTCAAGAAAGTAGATATGTAAATACTGATTTCCTTCTATTGTAGTGGCCTATATTATTGCTTCAAGGAGTACTGTTGCTTGCAATATTGCAAACATAAAAAGGCTCCTACAAAATGTGCATGTAGGCTTATCTACTTTATGGGATATCGTCACTATTCATTTCTTATGACTGTGTGAAATGCCACAATGGTTAGTATACTGAACTCGCAATCTGGAGGACAGTCTTCCAGATTTAGGTGGTCTCTAAATTGCTCTAGGCAAATTTTTGAATAGTTCCTTTCAAAAGGCAAATCCAGTTTTCTTCCACATCCTTACCTCTACAATCTGAGCTTGTGTTCTGTCTCTAATGACCACACTGTCAACAGAACGTTAAATCATGATCTTTCTTCCTTAATTTCTTATTAACAAATGATTTATTTTCTTTAGGCACAGTGGATAAAAATTTAATTCCATAAGAATGGGGAGGGGAGTTTCAAAATATTAAAATAATCTGACACTGTTACTATAGATCAACATGTATTTCATGCCTCTTGCTAATTTATATTTTATTTAACACAGAGGAAGCACTTAATTGCTGTAAACAGTTGTTGCTTCCAGCTGTATGAATAATAGCCTGTCTCCTACACAATGCAATAATTCTTATTGCCTTATTTTGCTTTAGTAGCACATTTTTGCAGTCTGATTAATGACCTGCAGAGCTGTTGTCTATAGTTCATTTGATAAATAGTTAGCTGATATTGGTCTATAATTACACTTTTTAATCTCCTCATTTTCTTGGATAAATGCTCTGTGTGTCCATTTGATGTGAGTTTGTTGTACATTGAAGACCCAGCAGTTTCATAGAGTCTAGTTAACCCAAGAAAATTTTTAATGCAAGTTTAAATTTCAGGGACATGAAAATAAAACGTAAAGTTTTTGAGTCATTATAATTATTTCACACTCAGCAAAATAAGTGACAATGATCAATGAGGAGGGAAACATGTGGCAGACTGACATAAGCAAGGATAAAATTTCTCAAAAACAGAAATTTGTTGGTGTGGAATATAAATTTAGGAATTAGAAATACTTATCTGGAGGTTTTTGTCTGCAGTGTATTGAAGTGAACTATGTGTGAATAACAGTTTTGACAAGAAGAGAATAGAGTATTTTGAAACATGGTGCTATGGTGGGATGCTGAAAATTAGATGAGTGGGTCAGATGACTAATAAGAGATAGTGAATAGAACTGGTGGGAAAAGGAAATTATGGCATAACTTTCTTAAAAAAAAATTTTTTTAAAAAGGAATAAGCCGATTGGAAGTGTCCTGAGACATCTTCTCCTCTCATTGATGTGAAGAGTCACCATTAACAACATGTGGTTAGTATTCCACAGTCAACTATAGGCCCCTTTCTGCAGATAGATAATTGGGTTATTAAATTAGAGATGGGTTAAATACTGTGCTAAAGAAGATGTGGAATGTTTTGTACCTTGGTATTGGTCACAGAGAAACTTAAAATGACAAATAAATAAGTGAACTGCAGATATTACAATGCATAATAATGAACATCAGTTTAAGAACAACTCACAAAACTGTATTCAAATACTTTCAAATTTGTGCTTCATGCCCAAGGCAACTGCGCACAAAACTATTTGTTGATATGTAGACTTGTAAGCAAGGAGGGGACATTGGAAACTATATTTGCTGGGATGTGGGGAAGGGAGGGGAGAGTGCTTGAGCTGTGCCCATCTGACATGGATGTAACCTATGCTTAGGTGAAAGGCAGAGTAAAGCAAGGGAAAGAGCTTTGCGATGTCACTGTGACTGCAGTTTTCAGTACTAGGGGTGTGGAAGAAGTAGTGGGCAGTTCTTGCTGGCCCTATGTGCTGGGTGGAGGGTGGGAAAAAGGGTTGTCACTGGCCAAATGCAATGAGGGGAGGGGTGAGCGGCATTCACAGCAACACCTTGGCTGGATAGAGTCAGCTCAGAGCAACATTGTGTGTTTCTGGTAGAGCTGGGCCACACTGGCTCTTAAGCACCAACCACTGCTGTCAAAAATTAAAGGGAAGGTGTTTATTTATTTATTATGTAAGTGAGGCATTTGGATGAACTGAAAATTGCATTATAGTTAGCAAAGTCATTGAACTGTTCTGCAGTTGGTGACTGAATGAAAGAAATTGGTGGTTGCAGTAGGCTATTTATGTTTACTTCAGCTGAAACAATTTCATGTGGCATCATAATCAAACATGACAATTACAGAAACCACACAGATGATGACAGACAGTACTGTGAACCAGCTTATACAAAGTAGGGGGCGAGGTACTGGCAGAAGTAAAGTTGAGAGGCGGCATCGTGAGTCGTGTTGGGATAGCTCAGTCAGTAAAGGTTTCAGGTTCGAGTCCCGGTTCTGGCACACAATTTTAATCTGCCAGGAAGTTTCAGCTTATACAATATTTGTATATTTCATGGTGGGTAACGGCGGCCCTGGTCTGCGATTAGTTGCAACTGCTACAAGGAAGAAATTTGTGGGAGAGGGAAAGAGGTTTTGTAAAAGCCATAGGTAAAGAAATAATGTTCAAGGCACTTAAATGTGAATGTATGCAATGGGGTACACACAAAATAAATGAATGTTCAGTAACTCATGTTTTGGTGGATCATTTGTTGACTGAAATGTCGGGAATGGGATGTGATTCATATTGGTGCCTTACTCCATAAGACTAGTTGGCCTGCGAGATTTATTATGTAACGCCGATCTGTGGGCTGCAGAAAGATGCTCCCATGTGGTATACATTTTGTTGCATATCCTTTAGCCCTCTACAAAGTATAGATATCATAGACACACAGCTGAATGTAACATACAAGACCTGTTCAAAAAAATTCTGGGATTTTGTCCACAGACTTTTTCTTCACTTACATTTTGCTTATTGTTTACGTTATCCTTCAAAATAGCCTCTTCCACAATTGATATGTTAACATATCTTGTCTGTGATTGTAAATCTTCCTCCTTGCAACAGCCACATTTCAGGTCATTTCCTTTGTACATTTTCTCACAGATGTCACATCACGTCCTGATAGTACCATTGATTAATAGTTTGTCCCTGAGCTGCAGATTCATGATAAACTAATCCTTCAAATATGAAGAAAAATTATCAGCATGTCTTTGACATTTGACCTGACCTCGGTAAAGCTTTCGCTACCTATTGTTAAGATCGAACCTTGATCTCAATAACATAATCATATACCCAGGTTTCATCATCAGTTTTGGTTCTCTTAAGGATCATCTCATTCTCATTTGCATGATCCAGAAACTCTTCAGAGATTATGAGATGATGTCTATCTGGTTTTGTTTTATGAACCATGGGACAAACTTGGATCCAACATGATGCATTCCAACATACTGAGTCAGGATCTAATGATATTATCCAATTGAAATGTTAGATTCCTCTGCAATCGCTCATACAATTAGAATTAATTTAAGTTCCTGACATGAGTGTCTTCAGTAGATGTCAAAGGGCATCGAGAACAAGGGCCAACTGTAACTTCTGTCCTGCCATTCATAAAACTGAGTACGGCTTAAGCACTCATCAATGATCAATCTAGGGTTCATGCATCATTTGGTGTCTCTCTGTTAAGGTTTACTCGAGTTAAATTCAAAATGTAATGTAGACGCATTGCTCCTCTGTGACATTGTGGCACAACATTCTACTCAATGGGAGAGGGGGGGGGGGGGGAGAGGGCAAATTAGGATGTCTGCTCTGGGCGACACTTGCAGAGGGGCACCAAGGAATAACACTGGCGTAGTTTTATGACTTTTGCAAATATCTCAGACCAAAAAATACTAAAAATATAAATAATAAAAATTATATATATATATATATATATATATATATATATATATATATATATATATAATAAATTAATAGAAAATTAAATATATGAAATAATAATATATACTATTTTTGTATATTGAAATTCATATTACCATGGCGGAGGCGCCGAGCACATTAAGGCGCTATGCTACGATGCGCGAGGCCGTTCCCCGTCGGGGGTTCGAATCCCCCCTCGGGGATGGATGTTTGTGTCGTCTTTAGTATAAGCTATTTCATAAGTAGTTTGTAAGTTTAGGGACTGATGACCCTGTAGTTAAGTCCCACAAGCTCTACAAACATTTGATTTTGAAATTCACATTATTTATATTTTTTGTCCGAAATATGTAAATAAGTGGTCCGAAAAATAGGCCAGTGCGGCTTTTATTTTTATATTTTTTTTAACTTTTCAACCTTTTTATGAGACCGTCTCAAAGAAGTTCAATTATGGCAAAAATTAATGAATTGGGGACACGTTCGAAAATATAACCATTCCAAACCCAGTACAGTAATAATGACGATATATACTCCCCCCCCCCCCACCCCACCTACCAGCCTTAATCCGGGTACCAGTGAAGTGTTTTGATCGTTTATTAAAATATTGCAACCGCCGCGTGTGGCAGAACAAGCGTCGCTAGTGGTTTTATTGTGTGTCTCCGTTTACGTCTCCGCGCATTCGTGTGCACATCGAACCATGTTGAATTTTTAGCCACCGTGGCCGCTTTTAAAAACCTACATTAGTTAGTACCTTTTTTTAAAATCAAATTGTCTTTTTTTTATATTTCGCTATGTTTCACCTTGTCATTGTTTTAAACTCGTCGTTTTACACGCGTCATATGTAGAGCCATTTTGTCACACTGTATTTCGCTCGGCTGAAGAGCGGCGTAAGAGGCCGCTAACAGCTTGCCCCAGCGGGGCATTGAATAACGACTACAAAAAAAAAAAAAAAAAAAAAAAAAAAAAAAAAAGGATTATTATGTCGGTAGACCAACAAGGTGACTACCGTAGACGAGCGGAGGAGGGGGAGGGATCCACTATCAAGTTTATGCCCCAGTTGGGAAATGTAGGTTCGGCACTGTATAACAACCGCATTTCGCACCAACATTCAATTGGCGCGAAATTATGGATGTTCCTGACTCCTGAGGACAAATTTTGTACTTGTGTAAATTAGGGTTGTTGTGCAATTTGTTAGTTTATGCGCCTACAGACAAAGTGCCAGTCATGCTGGGCAAAAAATAAATTTTAAAAAATCAGAATCCACTGCTTCACTGAATGAGTAAATGCGGAAGCTTCCTACACAATTCGTGCTACTCGTATGTAATGAAACAAGCGGCTGTAAAAAGAGTGCAGTCAAACCTTGACATATCTAACCTCGATATATGGAAGACCTGTCTATGTCCAATTTTTTCTTCATTTCCTTCCCTTTGAAGCCCAACCTTGATATTTCGAATGAAACCCTCCATAATATCGAAGTTTTTGGAGGCCTCGAAAAGGGCAGATTTCACCTCTGATATCAAAGTTCAGTGGGGAAAATCTCTATAAATCGACGTCACCTCTATATATCGAAGCCTTTTTTGTGCTATCTCTGTATATCGAAGTGCGCGCAAACAGGGGAGGTGCAGTACCTTCTTTCCTTGTTTCTATGCGTCGCTGAGATCTGGGTCGCTCTTCATTTCCCACGACTTCCTTGCAGGTGAGATTTTAAACAGTCTTCGTTTTGATTCAGTGTAAGTTGCGAGTGCCAGTCTTGGGGTCTAAGCGGAAAAGACTGTCAATTCCATAAAAGTGAAAGTTAATTGATTAAGTGAAAGCAGGATTAAGGAAAAAGGAAGATATAGCAGCAGAGTTCGAGATTCTGGCAAGCACACTGTCAGCAGTAATGAAGAATGAAGACCGCGCGATAACCACAGATGAAGGGACAGATCGGAAACTTCAATGAAAGACTGAGTTTCCAGATTTAGAAGAGCGTTCAGTGCAGTGGTTCCGACAACAGAGGAATAATAATGCGAACACTGAGAGACTCATATTAAAAGAAAAGGCAGATTATTCTGCAGCAGCATCGGGATAGGTAGTGGATGGCATGAAAATTTCAGGAAAAGACACGGGATTATTTTACGAAAAATTAGTGGGGAAAGTGCCATTGTAAATAATAAAAATTTGTGATTAGTCGAAGTTAAAACTGCAGAGGTTCCTTAAAGACTACAAATCGGATGATATCTATTATGTCTATTTAAGAAAAATAAAACTATACTTAACAATCTTGACTTGCATCAGTGGCAGCTGGTGCTTCAGATCTACATCTACATGGGATACTCTGCAAACCACATTTAAGTGCCTGTCAGAGGGTTCATCGAACCACCATTATACTATTTATCTCCCATTCCACTCTCGAATAGCGCGCGGGAAGAAAGAGCACCTGAATCTCTCTGTTCGAGCTCTGATTTCTCGTATTTTATTTGATCATTTCTACCTATGTAAGTGGGAGTCAAAAATATATATTCGTATTCGGAGGAGAATGTTGGGGATTGGAGTTTCGTAAGTAGCCCAAGCCGCAGCGATAAGCGCCGTTGTTGTAATTATTCCCATCCCAGATCCTGTATCATTTCCGTGACGCTGTCAATGACTGTGGGTTGACTTGTATGAGTGCCTGATCTTGATAGATCTGCAGAATGTCTTACTTCGGTTTGTTTGCGATTGCTTTAACTCGAGCTGAGGCATTGGCCTACCAAGTTTCTTTATTCCACACTTTTGTTCGAAGCTTGAAGCTGAGTAATTTGTTTCTAAAGGATACTGAACGTTGTTCATTTTTCTTTGATAATAAACACCATGAACATATGAATATACACATATACACTGAACATACACAGCAAGTAACTGATTACGCTGTTAAGTGACTGTAACAAAAGGACTCCGTTCCGATGGAGACAAGCTACCTTCGGGTCACATGACGCTGTAAGCAGCACCTCCCCCTCCTAAACTTTTGCATGCGCAAAGGCTTCTCTTTGCCACATCTTCTCAAACAGTTAAATATTTGTTACAACGAAGAGTACAAATGTCATTTACACTCAAAATCGCGACATATTTGCTAACACGTCCAAAGATATGTGGCAAGTAACAATACAGAAGTCATTGCTGTTGCCGTATCTGTTAAAAAGAAGATTGGGTTTAAAAAAATTGCTCGCAGTCGATCTCGAACCCACTAACTTCGACAACACAGCGCAATGCTGCTAACCACTCGGCTATTCTTGCTAGGTGGAGAGTAGTGACTTCATTATTATTCGTGATCGGATCTTCTGAAGGCTTTTACAGTTGATGCGTCTTTAATTTATAGTTATTAAATATTTTACGAAATATGGCGTGTTTTGATAAATCTTCAATGCGCCATAAACAAATATAAAGGGCGAATATTGCCTTCAAGGAAGATTTGCGCATACGCAAGGCGAGGTGCGCAGTAGCTCCATTGTCTTGCTTCGGGACTATTCGTGCGTAACCGCCAGAGCTCGAGTAGCCAGGAGCTGGCGTCTCTACCAGCCCCAACGCCAATGTTAAAAGTGGCGATTCCCCTCGCCCCTCCCTGCGGCGTGAGCGCCCATATGCTGCCTCCAGGGGGTTCAGAAAAGAATTTGAACCTCAACCACGCATGCGCACTGCAACGCTGCGGCCACTGCCGCCTGTATTAAGCAGCCGCGCTACTACTCGGTATACGTGCTGTCTCCACAATGTAAAACGTTTCTCATACGATAAAAAATACTTTGCATATAATATGATCTGATAGAAGAACGAAACGAAGATTTATAGTTTAAAAACAGTTTTTATTTTATTTATTTACTTTTTTCTCACGACCAGATTTTTTTCCAGAGGTTTACTGAACCAGTGAACAGATAAGACGCGCCGCCACTGACCTGTATCTTATATCACTAAACAGCAGTAAAAAATCGTGTTTTTTTTCCTTTTTTCTGCATAAATACGTCATATCGAATGTATTCTGCCTTCTGTAGAGATTCGATGTATCGAGGTTTGAATGTAATGATTTCTCCCAAAATTCCCCTGAGGATCGATTTCCTTGTTTACACAAGTCACCACACATTCTTCCACGTTCTTTCCCTTGATGCTGTATCAGAAGCGGATCCAGAGGGGGTAAGGGGTTCAACACCCCCCCCCCCACCGCAATTACCATGTTTGTAGTATTTGATAACGCCTATCCTCGAGCCGCTTGCAAAGCATTGGCTGTTTACGTGGTCCGTCTGTTCGCGGAGCCCGTTTGCTGTGAAGGCCTGTTATGCAGGGATGAGTCAGGACATCCGCCAACTCAGGTGCAAGCCTGGCTATGAGTCAGGCCGAACGCAACGCGGGAGCAATGGCTGGGCACTTGTCTGTGCTGGCGGAACTATCCCACGAGCGGCAGCCGGTTAGTCAGGGGGCATGCTGACCAGTTCACCTTGACGCGGCGGTCTGCCTTCCGGATATGAGCGCCCGCCTGCGGCTCCAACTTAGTCACAGTCCAGCTTGTGCACCAACGAGCTGTTGTGCACGCACCAATGATGACGTATTGCTCGTGCAAGAAGTCGTGACCCCTCGCACCTGCCTTCTCAGCTTGGGCGCTAGGCGCGTCCATTTCCTTGTTTTGGAGGGGTGGCCGGGGTGGGCTTAAGCCTTTTTTAAACGATGAACAAAGGTGAACAAGATAGATAATAGTCTACTAAAGCGCTCCTAGCCTACTAGCCCTGAACTACAAACTCAAGCAAGATCTTGTGGCAGCGTGTTTAGACGTTATCGAACAGTAATACCCGATGTTGAAAGTGAGGTTATAATAGGCGATTTGTTATGTAGGAAGTCATAGTTTAATGCTGGAATTGAGGAAAAAAGGCTAAATGTTATTGATGGCCAAAGAAAACCTTGCAATCTATGTTTTTGGTCAATTTGGTGTGGTAAAGTTCTGGGAAGTGAAACAACATTTCAAAACATTCACATATATTTTCAAGCGAAAAAAATAAACTTATAAATATTGCTTTATGTGTTCATAAGAGCGTAAATAGACTTTCTTTACTTTATCTACTACGATTTGCCCACTGACATTGTTAATGACGTCATTCACAACTGATTTTTTGTCTTTCATTTGGACTGACTTTTTCATTTATAATGCTATTTAATGAAAATTGCATCATCAAATTACAATCTTATTAAAATAAACAATTGGCTTCAATCTTTCCTGTTACAATATTGCAAAACATAAGCCTTTTTCGCTTTCAGGTGCACGACTTCACTTTTCGGTGGACAATAATTGAGATAAATATTTAAGTCGTCATGGAACATTTGCAATTTACCGCTAAAACAAAGTATAATAATAAACTAAAGATTAATAACACAAATTTGCGTGCAAACCGTGTCATTGTCGACTACAATATGAAAATCGCGTGACGAAAATAGGTTAACTTCAGATGTCAACAGACGACAGTTCAATCAAAACAATCTTCTCAAGAAAGCTTAACGTGACGTAGGCGTTAGGTGACGGCTCGGTGACGGACAGTGTGAATGCCACTATGAGAAATACATTGTGGAATACATTCTGATCATAAACTTCGACAAAACGCAAAATATACGTATATACGAAGGAAAATGGCGGACTAACTGGACCGGTGACTGCAGCTGACAGCTACTAGCTCGCGCGTGCGCAGTGAACCCATTAGTACCGAATTTAGAACTGGCCCTATTTCTTTATCACTATAATTATTGCGCTTCGATACTAGCGCGATCATACTACTGCAACAGTTCAAATGACTGACGGCCGCCATTAACGCAACTTGTTATCAATTTATTACAAGTTCGTTGATCGCTTAAAACGGGCTTTAGTTAGTGACACGCGAGGCAAGCGTCGTTCTGACGTCACAGTCACAACTCGCAAACAAACTCGACTGTGGCCACGACCGGGCCACAGAATAGGGAACATACAGAAGGGAAAGCTGGGGGCGGCGCCTTTGATCTGTGTGTTACCAAGCGTTGCGCTCGACGCCATATTGAAAAGCAGTAAACGCGGAACTATAGCCACTTAGTACTTTGGCTGGAAATGGACTTTTTACGAAGTGCAGCTAATCTCACCGACTTTTGCGAAAGGAAACGGCTTTTCATTATGCTCTCCTCTATTTTGCGCCCTCTTCTTGCACCTAATAGTAATCCAACGGAAAAAGGCCTAAATTTTAATACAACTACGAAAATGTACGGTGGAATCGATGATCGTTTTATTTGGTGCTTATGGCTAGAAAAATCCCAAATAACGCGGAGTTATGTTTGGGAAATTAGTTATAAACAAGAAAGTGACTTTACAACTTCCAGGTTTTATTTGACACAAATAAATTCGCACAAAATATTCAGTCAGACTTAGCAGTACAACGTGATTACACAGAACTAATGACGTCTGGGCATATAAAAAAGTTTTATTTGCTTTAGGAGTATCATTAATTTACTGATCGGAGAAGGGCATATAGAGGAATCTGTCAACCACAGGAACAGCATAAAATAATTATTCCCCTTAATCTATTTGTTTGGGTATCTGACGAGCATTCGTTGCCAACATTAGCATACTACGCCTCCAATGCCGTAAGTAAAATTTTACTTGACTACTTACGCACTATTTTTGTCATTCATTTTATATTATTCCCTGCAACGTTAACCTTATAAAATATAACTGTACTTCAACATTTCGATGCTGTTGAACTGCTGCAGCAACAGCGAGAGTTATCGTCAAGAGAAGAAGCAAGGCTACTTTTAATAATTATGCACACATTGCTCTCATTCGAAACTGATAACATTTAACTTTCACTACACATATAGCGACGTTCACGTACTGCTCAGCAGATTTTGAGAAGGTGAAGAAACTTATATCCTTATTTTTATTCGAATTATTGCGGCAATTAGGTGCTGAACACCATCGGCCGCCTTTTCTTTTATTGCTGCTCATAATAAAAACTACTGACACACAGTTCTTTCTTTTCACTGCACTGCACTGTACCAAATACTTGTTTACTTTTATGCGATTCGGGCAGCTAAAATACACAATTAACAAACTAAGACTAGGGAGTGATCACACGTTTACTGCTTTTCAAAATGGCCGATTCCGCGCATGCGCACTAAATTTTGGACGACAGACTGCAGCGGGAGTTTCCTTTCTGTATACTCCTTATTCTGTGACCGGGCGCTATCGATCTTTGTAGCTATAGAACAAACGAGTCCTTATTTCGACACGCAGAAATTGTCTCCGGCCAATATGATGCTGTGTCACCCAGTTTACATGGGCTCCCAAAACCGGATTTCGTAAACCGATTTCCCAATTCCGCTTTTGGTTGGTCATGTAAACACTCCAAAATCGATTCTGGAAATCCGCTTCTCTAAAGCGGTTTTCCAGTTCCACAATCGATTTTCGTGCCCATGTAAACGCAACCGTTTGTGAAGCGTTCTTGGCTTGTCAGATTGTGTTTTCTTGTCAAGAATTTTCGGCACATATAGAAAGAGTGATATTTTCTAAAGTGAAATAAAAGTATAAATATTAGAGTGAACATAAACCTGTGTAGTTAACTAATGAAATTTGTTATAACTAAATGTAAATAAAAACACACATTAACAATAAAAACACCGACTAAGGTCTTCTATAGACGATCGTGGCATGTAGCTGTTGTAGCGCTGACGACACGACATACGAAATATAAGAAGTCTATTTTATTTTCATTTGAGAATTATTATTTTCCATGGCTTTTAAGTTGGCCGTCTTTCCTTTTTGTACACTGTATGCCCCTTGAGACGTCGAGAAGTGTGTGATATATTCCACACAGTGATGACGTTTGAAATTATATATCACACTAGAGGGGCAAATCATTTCCTTATTTACCTTGGTGAAGGAAGCTGAGAAAGGTAAATGTCATATAAACTATATCAATAAATAAATAAAACAAAATTCTCAGTTCCTAAAAAAAAAAAAAAAAAAAAAAAAAAAAAAAAAAAAAAAAGAAAGAAAGAAAAAGGCGTAGTGGACAGAACAGTACATCACCACTTTAGAAGTAGAGGGTTCAAATTTCTCCCACCGATTTTTTTTAACTTTTATTGTTTGTATCACATTGTAGTAGTTACTTATTCATAACATATTGTGGGATTTTCCTATTCATATAACAGTAGTATGTTACACAGTACTCGGTGTTAATTGCAACAAAATGTTGCGTCAGGAACAGGTGTCATCGATTTAGAAATTTGTGTGGGGCTAAAAAATGGAGAATGACACTGCTGCAAGTGATAAGACTAGCAATGATATTTCTTTTTTCCTTCACAAAAATATTTGACCTTTGTTTCAAATATGTTACGATTTCCGAGAAAATGGTAAGTGACAAACGTATGGGAAACGCTTAAATTGCTGGTAGCCCTAAATGAAATAAATATCAGTGACATTTCAAGCTCCCTAGGGTTTTTTATTTGTGGACGGAGAAGTTAAAACTGCTCCCTCCCACAAGTCCCCTAAAACCTCCACATCCTTGCGGATGTTGTTGCGTAGCAGTGTGCGTTGTACCGCCCTACAGTACGCACGAGGTGCCGTAGTTGCTGTCCAAGTCTTTATGGAAAGCATAGAGTTCTGACTAACCTGTTGTCTTCTATAGTTGTGTCCCCAGCGCAGAAGACAGCACACAGGTCGTTGGTTCTTCTACAGCATACAAGTGAAGCTAAAATAAGTTCTGTAGGATGGAAGCATAAGAAGCGACTCGCGAGATTTGTAATTGTCATGGAGGCCGTTTATTAAATAAATAATAAAATATGAACAACTATTATTAATACGATACGGCCTATGCTGCCCGTAGTTCATGTTGAGACCTCGACTGTTATCACAATTATACAAAACTTTACTCATGACCGGCGCGGTCCGGCGCGTATAGTGGTCAGCTCGAGACTGAAACTGGCGCGTTGCGAGAGGGCACCTGACGCTCTATTTAGCGCCAAAACATGGCCGTCGCGCGCCTTCTGCAAAATCGCTCTTCTCTTGTTACAATAAGAGAAGGCTCCTTAAACTTTTTAAACTGTCGAAACCTAGCCTGTCCTTGAGAGATATTTATCACAAATTCTCAGCTCTGAATAATTAATATTTAGTATATAATAAACAAAACTAATTTCAAAAGAAATCACGTGACGTGAAATGCAGCAGCCAAAGCGAGGAGAGTACCAGTAACATAGGCGGGCTTTCGCATGGGAACCAGCACCTACTGTGCCATATGCTACTGCTCCCCACCTCACATTTCAACATTTGCTGTCTTTCTTCCGCGTTTAAGACCCGTACGATGTTAGCAAAGAAACGGTCAGCGGCCAGAAATATGAAGTGGCCATAGGCCAGTAATATCACAACATTCACACTATTCGCTAGTCAGAAACATTTGGCTGTTTATTTTCTAATATCTCGTAATATTTCTTATTTGCCGCCAGTATTTTGCTGCGCAGTTTCGAATACGCGGAGATTTTCGAGAGTGTGGTTTTATTGATATCCCTTACTTGTCACCAATATTTGGCAGTTTATTTGTGAATACGTCACAATCATTGGGTATGTGGTTAACAGTGATCCTAAGATGATAACTTTAATTTCTTTTGAAAATGTATACAGCATACTCAGAACATCATCGTCTGCTGGCATATGTTTGTCAGTATTTTGGCATAGCTCACTGGCTGACAGCTAGCGAGTTCTTATTGGCAAAAATGTTCAAATGTTTGTACAACTTATGGGACTTAACTACGGGGTCATCAGTCCCTAAGCTTACAAACTACTTATGAACTAGCTAAGACTAAAGACGGCACAAATATCCATGCCCGAGGGGGGATTCGAACCCCCGACCGCAGTGGCCGTGCTGACCGTGACTGGAGCGCCTCAGTCACCTCGGCCACCGCGGCCGGCTCTTATTGGCCGGAGACAATTTCTGCGTGTTGAAATGACTCGTGTCGACAGGTCGATGTATCGCATTCAGCTCCTGATGACGTCAAGCCGACGCTTGCCTAGCGTGTCACTGAGTTCACCCGGGCAGCCGCTTCAGTTGCGTGTTGGTTACCGGTTGCGGGGCGCAGTTGACTGCCGGCTTAAGGCCAATACACACTGTTGGTGACGTCACGTTACGTCACCGTACGTCAGAACATTCCACAATGTATTTCTAATGGCGACATTCACACTGTCCGTCATCGGGCCGTCACGTCACGTCAAGCTTTCTCGAAAAGAATGTTTTGACGGAACGATCGTCTGCTAACGTCGGAAGTTAACCTATTTTCGTCGCGCGATTTTCATGTTGTGATCGACGATTACACGGTTCACTCGCAAATGTATCTTATTAATCTTTATTTTTTAAATTATACTTTGTTGTAGTGGTAAATTCCATATTTACATGACAACTTAAATATTTTTCTCAATTGACTATTGTCATAAAAGCGTGTTCGCATATCTGAACCCAAAAAATGGTTTATGTTTTGTAATATTGTAACAGAAAAGACTGAAGCAAATTGTTTCAAAATGTTCTAATGTTTGTAAATCTATCGGACTCGACTACGTGGTCATTATTCCGTAGCTTACATACTACTAAACAATGGTAAATTAACCTAAGGACAACACAAACACCCATCAGGGTTGCCAGGTGAGGCGATTTTTCGCATTCTTGGCTATCTTTTTCTTACAATAATAGCCATTCTAGCTTTATGGCGACTGGCGATTAAATGTGGCTAGTAAAAGAATTAGTTGGCGACTTAAAGGCTATTTTATTTTTCTTCAAATATGACGAATTTAAAGCAATCCCTATTGAGACATTGTATAAATGAAACTGCCTGAACATCGCTAGCATACTGGGGAAATGTAATCACACTATAAATGTTGGCACAAATGTCTGCACGTATCTTTGATCTGTGAGAGAATGTCATAGAGATGCAAAGAAATTAAACTTGTAGACATAGACGTAAAATACCTCGAGTTGCATACTTACAAACGTTCAAGAATAGGCTTTAAACGATGACTTCTAAAATATTCTACAACCTCATATGTATGGCTGCCTTAGACATCGTGAGGATTACAGCATGCACAGAGGCATTTAAAAACAGTTTTTTTTCCGCGCTCCATGTCAGCACAACAGAAATTCTTAATAACTGCTACTGTGAGACTGGCCCTTTGCTACGCACTTTAGTAAACATTGGTTTGCAGATATAAATGACAATGTAGAACACTCGGTAATTTTCCTCTAGTACTCATGGCCTGTAAATATCAGTTTTGAAGAAGATATAAGTGATTAGTAATCGAAGCTATGCATCAGAAGCATCAGAACTTCCCTTGTGTAAGTTTGGTAGAATGATTCTTGATTAGTTTTATGTTACGGAGTCTCTCTCTTACATTTACAATATGACTGTATTTCGCCTGGATTCGTTGATCAGTTGGTAGTGTGTGTGAGTTCAATTCCTGGCTCGACTCAGATAAATGTTTCCTTCAAGAACAAGGTTTCTTGGAATGTCAAAGTCAGGTGTCTATGAATTTGAGAGTGCCATAGTTTGTGTTACTTGTTACTCAGTAACCAACTTATTCCCTGAATTTCATGATTATTGTTGTCGAGACACACGACATAATATCATAGCACAATGACGTTAACTGATTATAAATAGCGAGAGACCTACTTGACTATTTTTACTGAGGAAAAAATGGATGTATTTAATTAATAAAAAGATGGCGACATATTGGCTATTTTTTGTTTAAATTTTGGCGACAGAGCAATGGAGAAACCTGGCAACCCTGACACCCATGCCCGCGAGGGGGGGGGGGGGGGCCTCGAACTCCCAACGGCGAACAGCTGCGCGCACCGCAGCACGGCGCTCCAGTATGCGCGGCTAATCCGCCACGGCGCAAATTGTTTATTTGAATAAGACTGTAATTTCTTGATACAATTTTCATTAAATAACTTTTTCAATGAAAAAGTCAGTGCTAATGAAGGACAAAAGTTCAGTTGTTTACTACGGTATTAACAATGTCAACAGGCGAATCGCATTGGATAAATAGGTTCTATTTATGCTCTTATAGCCGGCCGAGGGGACTGAGGCGCTTCAGTCACGGTCTGCACGGCCACTACGGTCGGGGGTTCGAATCCCACCTCGGGCATGGATATTTGTGCCGTCCTTAGTCTTAGGTAGTTCATAAGTAGTTTGTAAGTTTAGGGACTGATGACCCAATAGTTAAGTCCCATAGACTATACAAACATTTGAATTTATTCTCTTATAAATATTGTTTGATGTATTGGTATGTTTATTTTTTCGCTTGAAAATACATGTTGATGTTTTCAAATGTTGTTTCACTTCCCAGCACTTTAACATACTATGTTGACCAAAAACATACATTGTAAAGTTTTATTTGGTCACCAATAACACTTAGCGTTGTTGGTTTCCTCAATTCCAGTATTAAACTATAACTTTCTACCACAGTTATCCAATCGAGGAAACGGAACCCGCAGTTCAATGTGAAATTCGAACCATCAGTCATTTCTGGCGACGCCTCACATCGTTGAGAGGTGAAGGCTGGGTTGAAACGCAGAAAGAAAAATCTCTCTGTCTCCAGTCTAGCGCCTTATTGCTTTCTTTAATTTGCCGCAACCGTTAAGACGTGATCGCCTCAAACGTTAGTTACTAATCAGCCCAATGGTTTATCACGTCACCGTGCTGTCATAGTACTGTTATCACAACGTATGGCCTAACTTCTAAAAGGAAATCATACATCGTCGAGAGTCCGGATGCCAAATCCGGTGTGCTTTATCATAACAGCCTCTTTATGGCCGCCTAGTCCCTAACTTTAAGTTCACATGCGTGTCTACACTCATTTTACCATGTGCAGCCTTGCGGGAATAGCTACCCGGTTCTAGGCGCCATGTCAGGGACTGCGTGGCCGCTCCCGTTGGAGGTTCGAGTCCTTTCTAGGGCATGAGTGTGTCCGATGTCCTTAGGTTAGTTTCACCCCGTTTACATGGGCTCCCAAAACCGGATTTCGTAAACCGATTTCCCAATTCCGCTTTTGATTGATCATGTAAACACTCCAAAATCGACTCTGGAAATCAGCTTCTCTAAAGATTTTTCCAGTCCACAATCGATTTTCGTGCCCATGTAAACGCAACCGTTTTTGGAGCGTTCTTGGCTTGTCAGATGGTGTTTTTTAATGTTAAGAATTTTCGGCACATAGGGAAAGAGTGATATTTTCTAATGTGAAATAAAAGTATAAATGTTAGAGTGAACATTTAAATAAGGAAAAGTAGCGATTGTGCAGACTAAATAAGGAACTGAATCAGCTGTTTTCCAGACGCCATGTTAAGTGAGTTAGGAAATCCGATTCAGGCTATGCCATGTAAACACGACAGCGGAAAACGGTTTACGAAAATCGGTTTTCGTCTTCCGGAAGATGTGTTGCATGTAAACGTAGTGTTTAAGTAGTTTGCAAGCCTAGGCACTGATGACCAAAGTTGTTTGGTCCCAATAGATTTACACACATTTGAGCATATGCAATACAGGTGGCATGTTTACACGTAACAGTAGGCTTGGCCGGTAAACCACACTGGAAACTTGAATGAAAATTAAAGCACCACTTCATAACTTGAATAGTGACTTCACAGCTTGAACACTCTACTGCTGACATTTGATAAATACACTTACAGCAAGCAACCTATGGCAATCTGTACTGACGCCCGAAATTCAAATGCATTGAACTCAGTTGTACCTCCGTACTCAATAAAAATTTGACACGCGTTATAGGACATTTTATTGCAATTACAACCTCCTAAGATATTTAACATTCCTCCTGAAACACCCTGTATAGCTAATATAATTTTTCAGTCCTTAAATCTAGATAATTAAAAAAAAAATAGAGTGATTAGAATTCATCTGAACTGAAAGGAATGCCTGATTTCTTGCTGTCTGTTAGAAGGGAGCTTGTTGGATATTATTACACCAGAATATGTAATTCCAATCTGAACCCTTGATAAGGAGACAAAGTCCTTATGTTCAAACTAGCTGAAACCCCGCTGCTTCGCATGCGTAGGCTGGTTGGTCTGCACCAGTTGTTTCTTTTTAATCCTGATGAAGAATCCATATCTTAAGTTTCGTAGTTATAGCTTGAAATTTGAGTTACCAGCACCAAAGTTTTGAAAATCAATTTTTGCATATCGTATTTCACCCCATTATTGGTTGAATTTCCAAAAATACCGAAACACGTGTCTTTTAATTTTCAACCCCGAATCCTAAAATTTGTAGTTCTAACTTCAAAATTGCCTAAGTAGCAACATATTTTCGAAAACCACCCCCTCTCCAATTTAACCCAGTTGATGGTTGTATTTCAAAAAAATAAATAAATAAATAAATAAAAATAAAAATAAAATAAAACACCTCGTATTTTTTAACGTCTAATCAACTATACAAATATAAATTTTTGCAGCTCTAGCTTCAAAATTATATCAATAGCAACGTGTTTTCACAAAGAATTTTTGATCCTCTATTTAATCCTCTTACTTGTTGAATTTCCAAAAAATACTAAAATCATGGATTTTTAATCGTGACCACGATTCCATATGCGAAGTTTCGTAGTCGTAGCTTAAAATTTGAGTTAACAGCAACATATTTTTGAAAATCAATTTTTTGCGTCACCTATTTTACCCCCTTATTTGTCGAATTTCAAAATATGCCGAAACACGTGTCTTTTAAATTCAAACCCTGAATTAAAATCCGAAATTTTGTAGTTCTAGCTTCAAAATTGCCTAAATAGCTACGTATTTTCAAAAAAACGTTTCATCCCCTATTTCACCCCCTTACGGAAGGAATAACGAAAAATCGCCTACAGAGAAGGTCAACACCCTCCATAAATTTCAAATTTTCTATCATCAGTGGTTTGGGCTGGGCGATGATGAGTCAGTCAGTCAGTCAGTCAATCGGGACACTTCCTTTTATATACAGAGATGTTCAAATATTTGTAAATCTATCGGACCAAACTGCGTGGTCATCAGTCCGTAGCTTACAAACTACTTAAACCTAGGTAAACTAACCTAAGGACAAACACACACACCCATGCCCCAGGGAGGACTCGAACCTCCACGGCGAGCAACCGCTCGCTCCGCAGCGAGACAAAGTCCTTATGTAAATTATTTTGGTAGCCTATATTGTGATTACATAACTGACTCCCAATTATGTCTTGAGGTGCAGTATGAAGTTATTACCATATAAAAAAAATCAATTTCATGTGCTCGAGTTCTTGCGTTATACACTTACAATGTGATCTTAAATGCGACCTTGGAATACGAGTATGTCATGGCGCTCTCGTCAACAATGTTTTTTCCGCAACGCCCAGGTTATACAAAATGACGAGAACGGCATGCACGATTGTTTTATGCAGTACGTGCAAGGCAGAATGAAAGCTCTCGAATAAAGACCAAAACTTAGTTCAGCGTTTCGTATTAATCATGACTGAGTAGCAAGAAACCAGAACCATCAACATCTATATTTGAAAAAGTTACCAATTAGGCGTTGTTAGCAAAAAAATAGTTACATCAGACCCAGTGAGCACATATTCGAATCTCAGAAACTAAGCAGCAAAAACGTTAGTGAGAGTTGTGAAACTGAAGTTTGACTTTCAGGATATAATCAATGTTTGGCATGGTACTTCTGCATCCAATCAAGGAAACTGCTTTCAGTAAATGCCGTTCAACGTACTACTTTTTCTTAAAGATACTTGCTCACAAGCATTGCTTGTGCAGAACACTGATGCCATTCCTTCAGCGAATTTCTTCAGTTTCGGAAATTCGACATCAAGTTTGCAACAGTAAAATTCGACGAGTTTGTCTTCCGTGCGCTTCTCTTTCAACATGTAATTTATTAAATCACTGAACTCCAGTATTATAGTTCGACTGGCACATTGTCGAAGTTACAGTCAACAGAAGAATCTGACTCTCATTTCTGTCAAGATATGAAAATCTCTTCAAAACGTGCTTCATCAAGTAACGAATGATTTTTTTGTATTTTATTTTTCAGAAAATTTAGGTCGATATATTTGATGATTGTAGTACAAAAGAAATAATACAATTCCTTGAATTCACTGAGAGAATATTGTCTCGTTATACCAAAGGTATTAAATATAAAGGGAGACATTGAATTAAAATTTGTGCTTTTTTATTTATTTATTATTATTATTATTAAATTTTTTGTGCTCTATGGGTAGTTCTGTTCTTGGCTCAGCTTTTTTATTACCGCGCCCAGCTACCACTCAGATAACACAGAATTGCAGCCAAAGTGAGTACACGGACTGTCTTTAAAGCACGTCTCCCTCCACACCACATACTTTAATAATTGGCAATTCGATACGCAGTTCACAGGGAACATGAGGCAGAATTAAACTATGTGGTGTGGAGGGAGACGTGCTTTAAGACAGTCAGTGTAGTCACTTTGGCTGTAACGCTGTGTTAGCTGAGTGGTTTGCGCGCCGTGGCTCAGCGCGCCCGGTCAGGGGGCTAAACGCCCTCTGTAATAAAGAAACTGATCCAACCAACAACCACGAACGAATTGAACGAACGACCGCGAACCATAGATCTAGGTGATGAACAAAAAAATAAAATATTTCAAAAATGGCCTAAACCGCCTACATCGTAAGTGGGAAGTCTCGCGTTCGAATCCCGGTCACAGCACAAATTTTAATTCAATGCCTCTCCTTATATTTAATACCTTTGGTGGTACAAAACATTTGAAACACTGAAAATGACAATTGTCTCCGAAATCGTCTGATAATAATTCTTTAGAGATCACAGTCGAGGTTATCCATTCCCTGAAGTTTAAAGTTCAGGTCTTTCCTGTGGATTTTGAAGCCGATCAAAGGCGACTACTTTGACGGCCAGGTAGGATGTGACAGTTATGGATCAGCTTTATCTTTTTCAAGATCATTACGCCCGAAGCTGTTAAAAAGAAACAGTTCATACATCTTACTGCTGTGTGACAAGGCAAGTCAGACAATCCATAATCAGTTTAACTGAGAAAGCGGCCCGGAATGAGCAGAAAAGAGTGGTTTCAATACCTGAGAAGCATATATTCAAATGTTTGTTAAGCTTATGGGGCTTAACCGCGGGGTCATCGGTCTCTAAACTTACAAACTACGTATAAACTCACTTATACTAAAGACAGCACAAAAGTCCATGCCCGAGGGGGGATTCGAAGCCCCGACAGGGGACGGCCTCGCGCATCGGAGCACAGCGCCTCAATGAGCTCGGCCACTCCGCCGCGGCTAACATATATTCTCCCACAGCGAGCTTGATGATGTATGATGCAGTGTATGTACAGACCGTGTGCAATCTTCCTATGTTTCAACTGGGTCCTGTTCACTGGACGTAGTAAATTTAAGGCACATGAGCGTCTCTGCACGTGTGAACGTCTTGTCAACTGATTCACGTCTGTGTGCCGTACAGTTTGTCAAGAAAATCAAAGCACAGTTGTCGGCCCTGGAACTGACATGGGCCAGAAAGGGACTCCTACGTTGGACGGACGAGTCACATTTGTCGCGACGGGAAGGTAAACAGTGAACACTTGCGCGCGCGAAAACACGATAGGCGGGACGCACCGAAACGTCGTCGCCTCGCCTTACAGCTGCCGTAAGTAAACTGCCACTTCACCACCAGGCCCAACTACCCGCAAAACACTGTCCAGAGAAACGCAGCGCACATGTAGAACCATTACACATATTTAGTTATATTTAATAAAGCAGTCAAAAACATGAATATTAGTTTGAACAGCACAGTGCTGTACTGCACTCCGTTCACCAAAGCGAGAGACAGGCCGTAAACACACCGAAGCCCGTCACCAGAGGAGGACAAAACGGAAGCGCTCGCTCAATTCGCCCCATCCGTTTCAGGTGTAACGTCATTGCGAGATTTGTTGTATAGCAGTGATATTACAAGTCAAACACATTTACAATTAGACACATATTCAATAGTTCTCTGGAGCAGGGTATTTTTCCTGATAGACTGAAATATGCTATACTTAAACCACAACACAAAAAAGGGGATACGTCGGATGTCAACTACCGCCCAATGTCACTTCTTACAGCCTTATCCAAAATTCTTGAGAAAGTAATGTATTCTAGAATAGTTTCACGCATAGGTAAAAATAAAGTTCTAACAAAATGTCAGTTTGGTTTTCAGAAAGGCTTTTCAACAGAAAATGCTATATACACTTTCACCAATGAAATATTAAATGCTCTGAATAACCGGAGACCACCTGTTGGGATTTTTTGTGATCTCTCCAAGGCTTTTGAATGTGTAAATCATGGAATTCTTCTAGATAAACTAAAGTATTGTGGTATGAATGGGACGGTGTACAAATGGTTTAAATCATACCTAACAGGAAGAGTGCAGAAAGTTGACATTAGTAGTTCTCATAAAATGCAAAACACAGCTGATTCCTCAAACTGGGGAGCAATCAAAAATGGGGTGCCACAAGGTTCGGTCTTGGGCCCTTTGCTGTTCTTAATATATATTAATGACTTGCCATTCTATATTCATGATGATGCAAAGCTGGTTCTTTTTGCTGGTGATATAGACAAGAACTAACTGATGAAATTGTAAACGACGTCTTTCAGAAAATCATTAAGTGGTTCTCAGCAAATGGACTCTCATTCAATTTTGATAAAACACAGTACATACAGTTCCATACACTAAATGGAATGACACCATCAATAAATATAGACTTAGGTCAGAAATCAGGTAGAATATTCAAAATTTTTAGGTGTAAGCTTTGATGAGGGGATGAACTGGAAAACACATTGAAAATCTGTTGAAACGTTTGAATTCAGCAACTTATGCTATAAGGGTAATTGCAAATTTTTGTGGTATACATCTCAGTAAATTAGCTTACTATGCCTATTTTCATTCTCTGCTTTCGTATGGCATCATTTTCTGGGGTAATTTATCAATGAGTAAAAAAGTATTCATTGCACATAAGCGTGTGATCAGAATAATTGCCGGAGCCCATCCAAGTTCATGCTGCAGACACTTATTTAAAGAGCTAGGGATCTTCACAGTAGCTTCTCAGTATATATATTCACTTATGAAATTTGTTATTACCAATCCCACCAAATACAAAAGCAATAACAGTGTACATAACTACAACACTAGGAGAAAGAATGATCTTCACTATTCAAGGTTAAATCTAGCTTTGGCACACAAATGGGTGAATTATGCTGCCACAAAAGTCTTTGGTCACTTACCAAACAGCATCAAAATCCTGACAGATAGCCAACAAGCATTTAAAAATAAATTAAAAGAATTTCTGCATGGCAACTCCTTCTACACTATAGATGAATTTTTAGATATAATTAGTAAATTTGAAAGAAATAAATAAAATAAAAAAATTAAAAAAGTAAAATACTAAAAAATGTGTCATGTAATATATAGTACAAAGTAATAATTTGTAAAGACACCTTTCATTAACTTGACACGTTCCACATCATTATCATGTATTCATGATCTATGGAACAAGTACTAATCTAATCTAATTAATTTCTTTTAATCTAATATATAATAATTGATGTTGTTTGTTTGTCTTTTTGTTCGTATTTTATGCACGGCCATACCGTACATCCGATCGCGATAAAAGTGATGAAGTGATAAAGTGATTGCTTGCACTCGCACGAAGATTATAGGTTATAGGCATACTAAACTGTACTTCGTATGGTGCAAGGCGGAGGGTGCTTTACGACTTGTTAATTCGTTTCTTACGCCTTCACACTGAAACGGCTGGGCGGATTTAAATGAAATTTGGAACAGAGGTAGCTTACACAGTTATTAATACATGGACTGCCTTGCGTAGCGGAGGGTACCTTACAATGGGTTAATATGTTTGCTACTCCTTCATACTGAAAGGGATCGACAGATTTGAATGAAATTCGGAATGGAGATACTTGTTCACAGCATTAACACATGAGCTATCTTTCGTAAGCCACCGGCGGTGCTTGGTGGAGGGTGCCTTATAGTTCATGCTGAAACTGCTGGGTGGAATTGAATGAAATGTGGAATGAAGATAGCTTATACCCCAAATTAATATCTGGGCTACATTTTGTAAGCCTCCGTAGGTACATGGCTGAGGATACGTTACAACATACATCCAAACTGACTTGTCACCATGGAAGTCAGCAAACAAATATATGTTTTCATGAAGGAGAATTTTATAATCTGCAAGCCAGAAGATTTAGCATGGCGGAGGGTACCTTGCGACTTTGACACCGTTTGACCAGTCACCATGAACTTGGTGCATATATGTATGTTTTCATATATAGAAGGGAGCGGAGCAGGTGGAGGAGGAGACGAACGGGGGATGGAGAAAGACGGACAGAGAGAGGGAAGAGGAGGAGAATGAGGGACGAGAGAAGAGGAGGATAAGAGAGGGGAGACGGTGATTGACAGGTGAAACGGGATGAGCAGAGGGGTGGCGGGGGGGGGGGGGGAGAAGGGAATGGACAGCGAAAGGGACAGGACCAACAAGCTAACACTCTCAAATTTCAAACGTTCCTTGCACAATTGTTTCTTCTACGGTACCAACGCGCCAGTTACCAGCTAGTAATTTATAAAATGTAGTCCTCTGAAAATTGCCAAATCTGCGTCTTTCTTTATGACATCAAGCACTTTGTAAACATGTTCAAATGTTTGTAAACCTATTGGGTCAATCTGATATGGTCTTCAGTCTCTAGAATTGTAAAGTACTTAAACTAACTTACACTAAGGACAAAATACACACACACACACACACACACACACACACACACACATCGATACCCGAGGAAGAACTCGAATTGCCTAAGGGAACGGCTTCCCAGTCCGTAGCATAGCGCCTTAGACCACGCTGCTATTCCTCGCGGCAGCACTTTGTCAATTGTTGGCAATTCGTTACGGAAAATAAACATTCATGCACTTTTTTTCGTATCGCATTTGCGTCAAAGTCATCAACACTTTTTGAAATCTTCTGTCTCAGTAGTGTGTGGCCTTGTAATCAATTAACACAGGATACTGTGAGAACGACCAACTCCAGTGGATGCAGCTGTTTTCATAACAATATTAGTCATTGACTGTTCTGGACACAGCAGCTCCGTTGTATGCACACTAAGAACCATGTGTTTCTCTGAGGCACTTAATGATTTTTTCTTTCATCAGTTCTTGGATGGACCCAAAATGGACGATGACATAATGAGTTTACTCTTGCTTGATACTGATGAGAGAGAAAAAGATACACAAGGACTATGAATTCTGAATGTGATAACAATCACTAATACCTGCGCTACTGTTCAGTAACATGATGAAGTTTATTGTCGGCTTCTTATATCACCGTAATAAAACCAACACACACAAGGGCCTTTCACTTGAAACTGATGCGGCGACATCGAGCGAGTACCCCCGTTTTGTCCACCCTTGGTCCCGCGGCTTGAAGTGTTTGTGGTACAGTTTGTCCCTCGTTTCGGTGAACGGAGTACAGGCATGGTCATGTTTAGAGGTGGTATGTCGTTACCTTCCTGCGACCTCTGAACTGACTTACGCAGCCAATTATAGAGGAACCTACAGTTTAACGTGGATTCCGAACCACGGCGGAACTCTTCATTTTTGACAATACTGCGAGAGTTTAAAGGAGTGAAAAATGACAGATAAAAATCCTTGGCTTAACTAGGGATCGAATCCTTGGCGTTTGGATTCGTAGTCTGGCACTCCACCATTCTGCCACTAAGCCTCACTCTTACCATTATACTGAAGAATTAAAAAAAAAAAGAAAGAAAAAAATCAACTGCAAAAGATGGCAATTTATTGCCTTTATGATAAAACATTAAAAAAATGAATTATCATCTGAGGAATATGGCTGCATACGTTAATAATACTATGCTAAATCAGTTTCAGAAATATGTATGTCACTAAATGCAGTATAAAAATTTTCTAACAAAGCTTGTTAAGACAGCAGTTAATTTATCAAACCTCTGGCGCATTGTTTCCTTTTCAAGATTTATCTCATTTATAACTAATGCAGTATTCGAAAAGCTGCTCTGTTTACAACAGCAATTTTCTTTTAGAAGCCCAAAACAAAGTCAAAAGATCGGGTGTTAATTGATGAGTACATCAGAAAAATTATACTGTAGATATGCAATTGTACTGTAGATATAAACGCAACATCTAGTATCCTGAGGGGTCAGCATTTTATTTTTGAAGATCTAAACTCCTCCTCGGTCATTTTATACCCTCTGCTTTTATCCTACCGAGAGGAGGAGGTGGGGGAACTGCTAGATGGCAAGTATTGCGGTGCCCACGCCTCCGTTAGCTTATTTTCCCAACCCTGGTCTAAGGGAAGGAAAACCTAGTTACCAGCCTCTGAATTCTACAACAGACCGGTCTCCTTTCAGGGTAAAATTTGTCATGCTGTTGACTTCTAACGTAGCCTTGTACGAACTTCTTTAGCACAAAAATTTATCAACACATAACATAAGCTGCTTCTTCGACTATTGCCACGGTGGAATGGTGGAGCACTCTAACTAGGAGACCACATGGTATCAGATTTTAGAATTTTTTGATATTTATGGTACGTTAAGTTCAGAACTCAAATAGCAATCAACCAAAGCCATTCGACGCAACTCTCAAAAATTCTCGAGAAAATCGACTTTGAAGTTTTGGAAGTATACCTAAGTACCAATAATTAAAGCAATTGCAATGTCTTTCGGAGCAGCTCGAGTGATGCCGAGCGCCGTGGCTTAGCGCGCCCGGTCAGGCGTCTAAACGTCCTCTGTAATAAAATAGCTGAGGCAAATATTCGTCTAACAGAGAAGAACGAACTGAACCAACGACCGCAAGGTATAGAGCTACCCGAAGAAGAAGAAGAAAATCGTAGCGTTGGAGATCCACAACCATAGGGTCGGTGGTTCGAATCCTGCCGTAGGAAATCTTTATTTATTTATTTGTTGTCTTTGAATACTTACAGTTTTAATATCTAATGGTAATTTTTACGAGAAATGTACATATTTTCTTATTTACAATTTTCTATGTTTTATTAAAGGTTGTAAATAATGGTGGTTTCAATAAAAAAAAACTCAAGTTTCATATTTTACAATTTTGGCATCACTATTAGTTAACGACGGTAGTCTTTGATTGTTCAGTTTGTGAAGAGCTACGACCTGTTTTTGGAAAGTAATCTCCATAGCTACTAATGGGTTTAAAAGCAGCTAACCTCGCCCATCGGCTTAGAAGTCGACAAGGTGTTCAAGCTCGTTTACACATAAACAAAAACTGACACATGTGGAATTACATACCACAAAACTGAATTATAACTGAATTCGAAAGAAACGAAAAAAATATCTGCCACAGGGATTCGACCACCGACTCTATGGTTGCGCTTCAAGAACGCTACCACCTGTGCTACACCGACATACGCTCTAAGTGGTTTAGTTATTAGAACTTACGTGTACTTGCAAAATTTCAAAGTCGATTTTCTCGAGGATTTTTTTTACAGTTGCGTCGAATCACTTTGGCTGATTGTTATTTGAGTTCTGAACTTCATGTATCATAAATACAAATAATAATAATAATAATCTGGACGTGCGAGTCCTCTCTCTGGCATCGGTGTGTGTGTTAGTCCGCCGCGGTGGAATAGCCGAGCGACCTAAAAGGCGCCTCGCTGCGGAGCGCGCGGTTTCTCGCCGTCAGAGGTTCGAGTCCTCCCTGGGACATGGGTGTGTGTGTGTTGTCCTTCGGTTAGTTTTTCCATAGTTTAAGTAGATTGTAAGCTACGGACTGATGACCACGCAGTTTGGTCCGACAGATTTACAAACATTTGAACATTTTGTGTTTGTCCTTAGGTTAGTTTAAGTAGTTTGAAAGCGTAGGGACTGACAATCATGGCAGTCACATCCCATAGATTTACAAACATTTAACGAATACTGAATTCTAATCATTATTACGCTCGGTGGTAATGCGAGATTGTCTACAATGTCCCCTTGGTAAGGTCCTAAAGGTAAAAGGTAAAGCAGTCAACAATTCGAAGATTGGTTTGAACGCCACAGTGCTTTACTAGGCATGGTTCTGTTTGGAGGTGGTTTGCCGTTGCCTTCAAAAATGTTCAAATGTTTGTAAATGTATCGGACCAAACTGCGTGGTTATTAGTCCGTACCTTGCAAACTACTTAAACCTAGGTAAACTAACCTAAGGACAAATACACACACCCATGCCCCAGGGAGGACTCGAACCTCCACGGCGAGCAACCGCGCGCTCCGCAGCGAGACGCTTTAGACCGCTCGGCTACTCCACCGTGGCCTGTTGCCTTCCTCCGACCTTCGAACTGACTTACCCAGTCAGATATAACAGTTTAACGTGGGTTCTGAACCACGTTGCTACTCGGTATTTTTGACATGAGCAATACTGCCAGCGGTGAAAGAAGTGGAAAGTGACAGACTAAAATCCC
The DNA here is from genome assembly GCA_026315105.1 of Locusta migratoria. Lineage (NCBI taxonomy): Eukaryota > Metazoa > Arthropoda > Insecta > Orthoptera > Acrididae > Locusta > Locusta migratoria. The sequence continues at coordinate 191,452,877 of CM048746.1, read as the reverse complement.
AGGACCTGGCGGGGATCGAACCCGCGACACTAGGACTTGTATCCTGACACTCTACCACTGTGCATCTCCTACCGGAGATGTATTGCCATAGTCTTCCCGCAATCTACGAATGCTGTGTCAAGTTTGTAGTCAAGCAGTCTCAGCCGCACATATTAGCATGAATCATTTGTAGGCGCGGTTGCCCATGCACAAACATTGAGCTCGGCTTCTAAGTGATGGATTAAAAGCGTGCACGTATTCCATATATAGTCATTATGTTTCGCGTAGCACGCGTGTTTCTTACTTCAGCTCTAGACCATCATCTCCGCGGCGAACAACTGGGAAGAGTCCTCCATGCCGAAACCGGAGATGATGACGTTGATGACGCTGACGATGAAGACGAGCACAAGGCTGATGTCGTTGAGGATGTCCGCGGCGCGCCTGTCCCTCTCCTTGTTGATGTTGAGGCCCCCGATCACCAGGAAGAGCACGCCCACCAACACCTGGCGACAGCCACATGCCTGCTTCAACGCTTCGGTCCGCCTTTCTCTAAACTTCAGTTTAAAATCACAGCGGCCACTACAGTGATGTGCAGCAGCTTGGCCACTGGCTACATGCAGTCGGCAATTGCAACTCTAAACTGACAGAATCAACAAAGTACTGTAGATTACAGTTAGCAAATTTCTCAGAGTATACGTCGGTGACAACTTTGTCCCTGCGCCGTTACTTGCTCGCTATGCCAACCCAAAGTTCATGTGTTTTGTTGTTGTGGTTTTCAGTCCGACGCTGGTTTCATGCAATCTCCACGCTACTCTACCCTAGCCAAGCCTAGTCATCTCTAACAGCGGCAAATCCACATCCATTTGAACCTCCTTACTGTACTCGTTTCCATCTGTGATCCCCTCCCCTTTCCCCTTTCCTCCAATACATCTTAAGAAGAAGGTAAAGCAGTCAACAACCCGAAGACAGACTTGAACACCACAGTGCTTTACTAGGCATGGTCCTGTTTGGAGGTGGTGTGCCGTTGCCTTCCTTCGACCTCCGAACTGACTTAACCAGCAAGTGACAGAGGGACCTCCCGTTTAATGTGGATTCCAAACCCGGGTACTACTCAATATGTATCACATCAGCAACATTGCCAGATGTGAAATAAGTGGAAAGTAACGGATTAAAATCCTAAGATCTGGCGGAAATCGAAACCGCGACCTTTGGATTCACAGTCCGGCACTCTACCAGTGTGCTACCGAGTCACACTACGTGACCTACTTATCTAATAATCTTCAGCATTCTTATGTAGCACCACATTTCAAAAGCTTCTATCCTCTTCTTGTCTGAGCTGCTTATTGTTCACTTTTCACTCCCATACAAGGCTCCACTCGAGAAAATGCACAGTCTTCTATGTTAACAAATTTCTCTTCTTCAGAAATTATTTTCTTCCCACAGTCTTTCTGTATTTGTATCTTCTCTACACCGGCCATAGTAAGTAATTTTATTGCCGAAATAACAAAACTCATATGCAGCTTTTATTGTCATATTTCCTTAATTCTTTCAGCATCGCCTGATTTTATTCGACTACATTCCATTGCCCTTGTTTTACTCTTGTTAATGTTGATCTCATGCCCTTCTTTCAAGGCACTGTCCATTCTGTTCAATTGCTATTTCGGGCTCTTTACTGTCTCCGACAGAATTACAATCCCATTGCAAACCGCAAACTTTTTACTTCTTCTGCTTGAACTTTAACTCCATTTGCCAATTTTTTCATTGCTTTCCTTCATATGTTGCATAACAAATGTTCAAATGTTTGTAAATCTATAGGACCAAACTGCTCGGTCATCAGTCCGTAGCTTACAAACTACTTAAACTAAGGTAAACTAATCTAAGGACAAAACACACACACACCTATGCCCCAGGGAGGACTCGAACCTCCGACGGCGAGCAACCGCGCGGTCCGCAGCGAGGCGCCTTAGACCGCTCGGCTACTCCACCGCGCGGATTGAATAACACTGGGAAAAGCTATAGCCCTGTCTTATTCCCTTCCCAACCACTGCTTCTGTTCCATTCCCTCCGACTTTTATAACTGCTGTCTAGTTGCTGTAAATGTGGTAATGTGGCTTTTCGTTCCCAACTATCTTCAGAATTTGAAAGTGTGTGACCAGTTGCCTACAAATTTACGAGAGCTATAAACGCAGTTATGCCGGTCCTTAATCTATCTTCTAACGTATGTCGTAAGATGATTATTGGCGCACGTGTTCCTACATTTCTCCTAAATCCAAACTGACCTTACCTGAGGTCAGATTGTACCAATTTTCCATACTTATATTGATATTTTAAAACCTTGACTTATTAAACCAAGAGTTCTGTAATTTTCACACCTGCCTGTGCTTTTTTTCCTTCGAGTTGTAATTATTACATTCGTCTTGAAATATGAGGGTATTTCCCCTGTCTCACACAACAGATTGAATAGTTCTGTTATGGCTGGCTCTCCGAAGGATACCTGCAACTCAGAGAGATCTCATCTACTCCAGGGACCTTGTTTCGACTTAGATGTTTCAGTGCTCTATTGAATTCTTCTCGTAGTATCGTATCTTCTATCTGATCTTCATCTACTTCTCTTTCTACAATACTGCCTTCAAGTTCATTTTCCTTGCATAGCACAACTATTTATACTTTCCAGCTTATCATACATGGATTTCAGATCAATTTTCCACCTGAGCTTGTGTGTCGTCTCTGATGATCCTGTCGCCGAGTGAACACCAAACCAATGGCGAACCCTCGCCCCCGCCCCCAACCCCTCCAAAAAGAAAAAAGTCTACCTGTCACAGCCACATTGATAGACTAATAAATGCAGAATGGAAGTAGCTTGATAACGAAACAGAAACGATGATGATAAAACATATCATGAAAATTACCAACAATTCCTGATAATTTGTGAAAAAAAAACCCTGGACCCGAGCCTATATTGGTTACATGCTCAGTGAGATTATTTCTCCTAATAGCGCATCGTACAGTATATGTCGCAGCAGACATTAATGTCCTGTGTTTTGCGTACAGTACAAGTCTACACGCATGCCGGTATGGTTCCTTTGAAGGGCACGGTCGATTTCCTTCCCCATCCTTGCGAGCTCTGTCTCTAATGTCGACGATATCGACGGGACGTTAAACCCTGAGCATCCTTCTTTCTTCCATTCACTACACAGAGTAGCTTTAGATGGCGTCAGCAGCTAGACATCGGACTTTTAAATGGTACTGTTTGCTGATAGAGTTGTGGCGATTTGTCAATGAATCGTTCATTTGAACGAATATATAAATAAATAATAATAAGAATGGAATCGCGATGCGGACGAATCGTCGTTCATAAGAAGCGTAAGAACGATTGCGTATATCTGTTTCGTTACGATTCATGCTTCGCAGGCAACTGCCGAATCAAGCCGAATCGTGCCGAATGCTTACGAACGCCAGAGAGCAGTCAAGAAGGGGACGAATGGTCGTTCAAAAGAATCTCTTGTGGCGATTCCAGACAATTCATGCTTCTAAGACAACTGCCGAATCTTGCCAAATAATCACGAACGCCAGGAAGCAATGAAGAGGAAGACCCGCGTGAACAAAGGAAGCACAGAAATAAAATCGTGAAGAATGCTCTCGTGGTCAAAATTAGTCGTCATGCTAAGGACTGGACGGCTGTTCTCCCCGGAGGTTCGAGTCCTCCCTCGGGCATGGGAGTGTGTGTTGTCCTTAGTGTAAGTTAGTTTACGTAGCTTGTAAGTCTAGGGACTGATGATCATAGCAGTTTGGTCCAATAGGGTTAGAAACATTTTTAAATAAAATCTTGGGCCGTTGACTATTATACACTTACTACTGATGACAGAAACGAAACACAGCGAATACAAAGCTGCCAATACACACGATTAAAATTTAAAAAAATCAGAGTATGATGAAAAAATACGTACCTCTATTTGTGCCAGATACAATGCAACACACACAAGTTCTTTATACAGTTTACATATAAGAGGCTATATTTAAATGAGCAATTCTTGTACATATATATTTCGCGTATCTCGAAAACGGCTCTAAAGTTTTGGATTAAATTTTGTATTTAGACAGGTTTTTGCTTTCTGAGTTCACAAAAATAGGTGTGCTTTTCGTAAAAACGCAATGTTACAAATGTATTTTTTTATTTGAAAAAACGATCTTAGATTTTTTTAACGTTTCTCTTAAATCTTTTTTTCTGGGTTGTTCTAATGTTTGTAAATCAATGGGACTTGACTGCTTCGTTATTAGTCCCTATCTTACAAACTAAACTAAGTTGAACTAACATAAGTACAACACATACACCCATGCCCGATGGAGTACTCGAAATCCTTACGTCGAACGACCGCGCGCACCGCAGCACGGCGCCTCAGTGCGCACGGCTATTCCGCCGTGGCTTACTGTGTTGGTTTTTATATTCATCTGTATATAGATGTGTTTCCTGATAGACAACTACCTTACAACAAAAAAAGCTTTTACTTTAAAAATGGAAATTTCGTGTATCTCGGAAACGGCTTTAACGATTTAGGAAAAAAAATAATTAACCAAAACGCTGCTATTTAATAATATTTATTTGAACACGACGGTCCCGATTCGGCTTACATTGCCAGTTTCAAGTGACGATTATGTCTAGATGTCCTGACATACATAAGACATGTAGGCGTCTGTATAGACTGTCAAATTTGGTTGGTACTTTTATTTTTGATTTTTATATTTTAACAGTTATAGTCATGCAAGACGTTTACGTGCTCTGTAAACATACGGCATCGTGGCTGTAACTGTCAAAATACAAAAATCAAAAATAAAAGTACCAACCAAATCTGACAGACTATACAGACGCCTACATGTCTGATGTATGTCAGGCCATCTAAACATGATTTTTAAAGTATCCCTATATAGACATGTTTCATGAAAATACTCGATTATACATTACAATTATGTTTATAACGATTAGATATGTGTTAATTACCATACATTAAATGAAATTTATATTTGTATGATCGAAGTATTCGAACAGAACGAAAAAAAAATTACGACACGATTTGAATTACCAGTACGATAATTAGCTCGACAATCTACAATCCTACCAGTTGGAATAATTGGCACCTTACAGGTATTTATAAGCGCCTCCAAAGCTTCAAACTCTATTTCCTCGAGAATTTTTGAGAATTGCATCGAATGGTCTTAGCTGATTACTGTTTGAGGCCTGAATCTGATACCAATGTCGTCTCCTTCTTAGCAATGACATTTACTGACATGTTCTGATATCTATGAGTAAGATGAAGAACGTTTTGGCATTCTCTAAGAATCGTGCCATCGCACACTAACAAGAATCGTGAACGAATCGTAGGAATGGATTCGCAATCATTACATTAGATGTACTGTTCGTTTTGGTAGGTCCGAATTGAGGAAATCCTCTTGGATGTAGAACATGTCAGAACAAAATACACAATATATACTTACAAAAAGAGAGCATGTTGTTTAATGTACGTTCCACAGATCCCAAATGTAATTGCCCTTGTGGATGTGGAATTGGTCAGGAAAACAATTATCTTAAGAATACTTACATTTTACAGGACTTAAAACTTATGACTACATACTAATATATTAAGTGCATATTACGATGCTTAGCATGATTTTTATTACTATTTTTTACAACACTGATTTACAATGATCACTTACTGCACAAAACTTGTACTGAAGTCATATCTGTCAATATTATATACAATAACTTACATCAATCACTTCGTAAGAAATACATCAATGGAGTAGAAGGAGTTGGCCACCAAAAAATCCTTTAGACTCTTTTCAAACTGTACTTTATTGTGAGTTAAATCTTTTATAGCTGCTGGCATGTTATTGAAAATGTGTACTGCTGAATATTGGGCACCTTTCTGAGCCAAAGTAAGTGACTTTAAATCTTTATGCAAGCTATTCTTGTTTCTAGTATTGATCCCATGGCCTGAGATATTGTTTTGAAAAAAAAAGATTTTTAACAACAAATTTCATTAGAGAATATATGTCTTGGGAAGCAGTAGTAGGTATCCCTAGTTCCTTAAATAGCCCTCTACATTATGTTCTTGAGTTGACACCGCAAATGATCCGTAACGCACGTTTCTGTGCTCTGAAAACTTTTGCTTAGCCTGGTGAGTTGCCCCAGAAAATAATACCGTATGACATTAGGGAGTGAAAGTATGCATAATATGCTAGCTTTTTTTATTTTTATATCTCCTATATCTGACAACATTCGCAAAGCAAACAGGGACATGTTTAGGCGCTTCGGCAGTTCTGTGGTATGCCCCTCCCAGTTAAATTTATTATCCAGCTGTAATCCTAAGAATTTGACACTTTCAATTCTTCTATTTCCTTGTTGTCATACTCTAGTCATATACTGGCAGGAAAACTTTTACAAATCCTAAACTGCATATAGTGTGTTTTTTCAAGGTTTAGCGACAGAGAATTGGCTAAGAACCATTTATTAATGTCCATTAAAATTTCATTAGCCGTGCTTTCTAAGGCTATATTTGATATACTATTTATTGCAGTATTTGTATCATCTGCAAATAAAACAAACTTGGTATCCGATAATGTTGATGATGAAAGGTCATTGATAAAAGCAGAGGGCCTAAGATAGAGCCTTGGGGGACCCCACATGTTATTAGTTCTCAATTTGATGAGGCCTGATAGTTCAGTACACCTCTCTTTCCTATTGGCACCCTTTGTTTCGTATTAGAATGGGATTGAATTGTAGGAATCGATTTCTGAAAAAGAACCGTGTTGCCCAACTCTGTTAGCTGACAGCTCATCGTGTTGAGCAGATTTGTGCGCGTAAAGAACAAGCATGCTGTTATGCGGTGTACATTACACAGCCTGGCCCACGCGGCTTGTACCGCTGGTTCTGCGATAGCGGACCCGCATCGTCACGCTCTTCCCGTGTGCAGTCTAGAGTCGTTTGCATTCACATTGCGTGCGTTGTTCTACATGCATATTCCATTCATCGCATAATTTTCTTACAGCGCCCGTACTCAGTGGTGCCATACGTGTACTATGTAGGTCACTTTTTTGGACAGAGGTAAGGAGACAAATACACGATACACTTCTAAAGGTGCGTAGAGCGTAGCTGTCTCTCCGCACTGATAGTGAACGAAAGTTCTCGGCCGGGAAGAGCAAATGAGAATTTATGTTTTAAATTATGGTGAAGCGAATGATAGAGCTGATAAAACAGAGTTGCTAAGCACAGGTTTCCGAAATTGTTTCACCAAAGAAGACGAAGTAAATACTCCAGAATTAAAGTCAGGAACAGTAGTTGCCAGCATGCGTAACTTAGAAGTAGATACCCTTGGAGTAGCAAAGCAATTTAAATCACTTAACAAAAGCAAGTCAGCCGATCCAGAATGTATACCAGATAGATTCATTTCAGAGTATGATGATGTAATAGCACAATAATTTACTATCATATACACCCGCTCGCTCATCTAAAAACCCGTACCCTATCTAAATTCTGGAAAATTGCAGAAGTCACACCTATGGCAACATGAATGATCTGCAAAATTACAGGTCCATAACATTGACATAGATTTCCAACAGGATTTTCGAACATATAATTTGTTCCGACATCATGAACCATCTCGATGGGAACGACCTATTATTGACCCAAGTCAACAGGGTTTCATAAAGTATCGTTCTTGTGAAACACAGCTAGTTCTTTGCCCACACGAAGTGATGACTGAAATCGACATGGCATCCCAAATCGATGCCATATTTCTAGATTTCCAGAAGGCTTTTGACACTGCCTCACAAGCCGCTTTTAATCAAACAGCGTGCTTATGGAATATCGTCTCAGTTCTGCGATTTTATTCTTTATTTCTGGTCATAAAGGAACAGTACGCAGTAATTTTCGTAAAGTCATCGAGCAAAACAGGAGAGATAGCGGCCGTTCCCCAGGGAAGTGATATATGGGCCCTACTGTTTCTTATCTTTATAAACGATTTTGGAGACAATGTGAGCAGCTCTCTTAGACTGTTCGTGGATGATGCTGTCGTGTGTGTCTAGGTCATGTCTGTGTCTATGTGTATGTCTACGTGTTTGCTTTGACGAGGGACGTAATTGAAAGAAACACATTGAAGATCTGCTGAAATGTTTGAGTTCAGCTCCTTGTGCTGTCAGGGTCATTGTACAATTTGGTGATATACATCTCAGTAAATTAGCTTACTTTGCCTATTTTCATTCACTGCTTTCATATAGAATCATATTCCGGGGCAATTCAACACTGAGTAAAAAAGTAGTCAGAATAATTGCTGGAGCCCAGCCAAAATCATCCTGCAGACATTTATTTAAGGATCTAGGGATTTTCACTGAAGCTTTGCAAAATATCCATCCATCCATCTATCTATATATTCACTTATGAAATTTGTTATTAACAATCCGACCCAATTCAAAAGTAATAGCAGTGTGCATAGCTACAACACTAGCAGAAAGGGTCATATTCACTATTCCTGGTTAAATCTAACTTCGGCACAGAAAGGGTGAATTATGCTGCCACAAAAGTCTTCGGTCACTTACCAAGTAGCATCAAAAAAGTCTGACAGATAGCCAACTAGTATTTGAAAAGAAATTAAAAAAAATTCTGAATGGCAACTCCTTCTACACTTTAGATGAACTTTTAGATGAAACTTAGTAATATCGGTAAAAAAATTACATTAAAAATTATTTAAAAAATAAAAAACCATTTATCAAACTGACACATTCGACATCATTGCGAAGTGTCGTATTTATGATACATGGAACAAGTATTAATCTAATCTAATCTATTGGTTAGGTAAGTCACTAGAATATAAAAAGCAACTGCAACTGTAACTAAGACATCTATCTGCATGGTCCAGAAACTGGTAGTTGAGCCTAAATAATGAAAAGTATGAAGTCATCTATATGGTCACTAAAAGAAATCCGTTAAAATTCATTTACACGATAAATCAGTCAAACCTAAAGGCCGTAAATAAAACTAAATACTTATGAATTACAATCATAAACAGCTTTAATTGGAAAAAAGGCATTGGAAACTTGTAGGGAAGTAAACCAAGGATGCGTTTCATTGGCAGAACGCTTGCAGAATGAAACAGTTCTATTAAAGAGACTGCCTACACTACACTTTTGTGTTATCTTTTGGAGTAGTGCTGCACCGTATGGGATCCTTGACAGCTGGGACTGACGGAGGACGTAGAAATAATTCAAAGAAGAGCAGCTCATTTTGTAGTTTCGCGATAAAGAGAAGAGAGTTTCACAGAAATGACGCACGAGTTGCGTAGGAAATAATTAAAAGAAAGGCGTTATTCGTTGCGGCGATATCTACTTACGAAATTTCTTTCACTAGTTTGAATGCAAACATATTTTATTGGAGATATGATCATCATAATAAAATAGGAGAAATTAGATGTAAAACGGAAAGATTTACTTTCTTCTTTTTCCCCGCGCGCTGTTCAAGACTGAAACAGTAGGGAAGTACACTGAAAGAATTTCGATGAACCCTATACCAGGGAATTAAATGTGAATTGTAGAGTAGCTTTGTGAATGTAGATGTAAATGTAGGAGAGGCTACGTGTTAGTTTTAGGTTTCAACCTATCCGTTTTTTATTATAATATCACTCCTTTATAGAATAAATCATCATACTCCTCCACACGTCATAGATATACACCTGACGCTTCAAAATTGGTTGTAGGATGTGAACAGTAAACCTCTCCACTAGCACTTAGTCTACGATACTGATCCTGACAAAAATATGAGATTCCCGCAACTGCCACAACGCCGAAACGTTCAATTCCGGAATACAGAATTTATTGACTTTGTCTTAGTGCAAGGAAACCTGACTGCCGACTCTTACATTAAGCAGCTAATTAATTTCGTTGACGTGGAGAAGTTGTTCATGTTTATTTATACTCTTCATGTTTTCAATGCATAACTGAGCCGTACTTTCGCTCTCTGGTTCGTGAGATCAACCGCGATTACAGTCTGACCTCAAGGTGAATGTTACATTATCTGCTGTAGGCTATTGGAGTGGGATTTCCTCATTGTGAACAGACGCGTACCGTTAGCTTTTTGTTCGCCGTAGTGAAAGAATAACGTTTCAACGTACAGTAGCGATGTAGAATCTACTTTGCATCAAAAAATTCCACGTTTAAGAAGATTCGAGCACTTTGGATGAGGAATGCTGAAGAGTATTTCGATTTGACTGTTACATCAGACAATAGTGTAACATTACTACAAAAACTGCTGATGTTGAACAGTTAAGACACGACATCGAAGGAAAAAACTGGCAGATCACATCCGGAGACACAAATATTTAAACTCACGGAGAATTTCTTGAAATGTTTTTATTTAGTTATTTATTTCGCTAATTATCATAGTTATACAATCAAAGCAAATGATAATTCATTCACAAAAAATAAAAAATTCGTTGTATTTTATAATTTCTTTTTCAAGCTATGTGGGATAGCATCAGTTTATTTCACTATAAAGTGAATCAGTATAACAATAATGAATCCTAATCCTGTCTGATTCATAATTTTGAAGTCATCTGTTATGTTGTGCTACAGATCAAAGCAATATACATTCTAAGACAGAAAAATATACGCATCACGAAGGAATTATCCGCATGGGATATAAATCAGTAGATGCGGTCCTGCTACGAAACGAAAGAGCACCCCAGATCACCACTCCTGTTCATCGGGCCATGTGGCAAGTGAAAGATAGGTTGGTATCCCACCACTGACGGGAGCGTGTTTTCCCCGGTCCGACTGGTCCGGTATGTCATCCTATCTTTATCCCATAGAAAATGTCTGTGATTATTTGAAATGGAACCGTAGCAGCAATGTTCCCACGATTTGTCATCAACTACCGGCGAGTGTCTATTCTGATAGCTTCATCCAAGAGTCTTGAAAAAGTAATGTATTCGAGAGTAGCTTGAATTATTTGTAAAGATACAGTGTGAACAAAATGCAACAGATGTATTCGCAATTACGAATATTAATCAGTGTCAGGTGTTATAAAAATTTGCACCGGACCGGAACTCGAACCCAGTTTTCCCGCTTTTTACGAGCCTTCACGTTAGTCATCCTATCCGCGTACCTTTCCCGGACCGACCCAAACTTCCATACGCCACTCATTGTTTGTTCCCCATGAGTGCCCGCACATTCGATTAGATTAGTCCCGCACACGAAGAGACATTAGGTGTAATTGTCATAAACCTAGCAGTGGCTCATTTAAATACGAGTGTCCGTGTTTATCGATGTAATCAATGTCCTTCAGACATCCAAGCATGACTGAAGGACCTTCGCATTGTTTCCGTCGATAAAAAAACGAACATTGCATATCGTATTTAAATGTCTAGTTCGTTATCTGAAAGGCCGTTCAACAGAAAATGTTATATATGATTTCACTTACCAAATATTACCATGCTCACTAAGGCGCCTTGTTAACGTGTGCGCAGCCGTTCCACGTAGGAGGTTCGCGTCCTCCCTCGGACATGGGTGTGTATGTTGTTCTTAGGGTACGTTAGCTTAGGTATTTTGTAACTTTATCATGATCACTGCAGTTAGGTCTCATAAGAAATAAATAAACAATATGTGTACTGTTTCACATGCTGAAGCTCATCTAGCAATATTATGTGCTCTGAGTAACCAGACATCATCCACTGACTTCTTTTGTGATCTATGAAAAGTTTTTGAATTTTGCTAGATGAGCTTCAGCATGTGGAACAGTACATAAATCGTTTATTTCATACTTTAGTTTGAAAAATGCAGGAATTTGAAATAAGCGTTTCACATAATGCGCAAAAATCAGCAGATTTCTCAAATTGGGGAGCTATCAAGTATGGGGTTCCACAAGGTTCGGCTTTGGGTCCTTTCCGGTCCTCAGTAAATATTATTGACTTGTCATTCTCTATTCACGAAGAAGCAAAGCTAGTTCTTTTTGTTGACGGTACTAGTATAGTAATCACACCTAACAGACAAGAATTTACAAATGAAATTGTAATAAAGTCTTTCAAGAAATTATTAAGTGGTTCTTTTCAAGCTGGCTATTACAAAATTTGATAAAACTCATTTTCTACAGTTTTTTCTCATTGTAGGGCCCGCAGAATGAAATAAAAGATAACTAACATAGTTTCTTTGCGGGCAACACTTGAAAATGGCATAAGCCGAAACAGCCGTTGTGAAACAGTAAGAATAATAGTGGCATATTGGGTAATTCTCATTTATTAAAATGTATTATTATGTCATTTTATACAATTCCGTTCAGAAAATGACATGGCACCATTAATAAATATAGACTTTGAACAGAAGCCTCTAGCTAAGATATCTATAATATTCAAAATTTCTGTGTGTGCGCGCGCATTCATGAGATACTGAATTGGTTGAAACACATTGATGATCTGTTAAAATTTTTTGTGTTCAGCTACTTATGCTATTAGGGTTATTACAAATTTTGGTGACGAACATCTCAGTAAATTAGCTTACTATCCCTATAGTCATTCACTTCTTTCGTATGGCATCATATTTTGTGGTAATTCATCAATACACTGTACAGAAGTGTGTGATCAGAATAATAGCTGCAACCCACCCAAGATCATACTGCAGAAATTTATTTAAGGATCTATGGATCTTAACAATAGTCATATTTGTTGGCAATAATACCGTTCAAAAGTAATAGCGGTGTGCGTAACTACAACGCTATGAGAGCGGAGGATCTTTACAACGATACTGCCCAAACGTCTTTGATCGCTTACCTAACAGCAGAAAAGGTCTGACAGACAGCCAACCAGCATTTAAAAAGAAGTTTAAAGGATTTATTAATTACAACTTCACCTACTCGGAGGATGAATTTTCTTATATAAATGAGTAATTTTACAATATTGAGAAATAATTTTGTAGTGGAATGTCATTTGAAGAAACCTTTTATAAAATAACATGTTCGACATCTTTGCGAAATGTCGTATTCATGCTACATGGAACTAATCTAATCGCTCTATTTAAGATGAAAATGTTTAACTCGCTGCCAAAAGTAGTGCAATCCCTGCCACCAGAACCATTCAAAAGGAAAATTGCACAGGGAATGAAAGAGCACCCACTATACTGTATTGGTGAACTTTTCAACAGAGACGAAAGTGACAGGACAAAATGATAATATTTATGTTGTATATGTCCAAATTGTAAACTTCTTCTGTCCAGTCATGACTGGTAAACGACACAGAAATAGTAGTAAAGTAATATTTCCTTTTTCTTTAAATTTTTTGATGATGCCACAGAAGGGCAAAAGGCGTTAATAAAATATTATTTATCCACAACCATGACTGGTTTTCTTTTGAAATATTATCGACAGTGGCTATAACAGTTTACGCCTTGTAGTGGTAACTTTTGTATATTAAGAATGAGTGATTCATCGAATCCTCTGCCAGGCAATTAAGTGTGAATTGGAGGTCAGTTATGTAGAGGTATCGATCTCTTTGCCTTATTGTCGTCTTCAAAGTGAAGGGGTTTTATTTAACTTTCACTATTTCACTAGTGCCAGTTTTGTAATGTCATGTATTATTTCTTACTGTATTACTACCGTGCTACCAATGTGCTGTGTGACATTGTCTAATTTTTTGTGAGATCAATACCACAGCTCAGACATGAGACATGTCGTCACAGGTCACGTTCGGTGTGACCCTCCAAAGTGTAGAAGGTGACACATGAATAATACAGCGTAAGCCTTGGATCGATAAGCACTGTACAGTGAGTTGAGCCGACAGTAATTACTAGTCTCTTCTTGCAGTACTGAATAATAGAGGATCACAAGGAGAAGGCACATTTTCACTTACAAGCTTCCACTATCCGCTGTTCGAGGGTAATAGTTATAGATGATTAACTATATTCCCAACGGTAGAGAAATAATGTGATGTTATCTTCATAAAATTTATTTGTTGTTCTGAAATCAATGGATGATGACTGATATGTTACTTGATAATCAGACTGTTTATTGCACAATTAATATAATCAAATGCAAATTGAAGATGAATCCGTGAAAACAATTTCTTCATCATGGTTGACTATCAGCAAATTAAGAAACCACACTGTGGCTCGTTTTTTATTTTATTTTTATTTATTTATTTATCATTTTATCTACTTATTTATTTTTTGCAGGGTTTCTCTTCGGAATTACATGTATATGATATCTGTACAATGTTTGGATGTTGTGCAATAAATAATTGAAAGTGCTCCCGGACGTTATGTACATCCTGTATATTCCACAATCAGTAAGGCGGCGGTGGAGTGGAGGAGCGTTCCAAGGCGCCTAGCTGCGGAGCGCACTGCTGCTCGCAGTCGGAGGTTCGAGTCCTCTCTCGGGCATGGGTGTTATTGTTGTCCTTAGAATAACTTACTTTACGTAGTTTGTAAGCCGAGGGACTAATGACCAGAGTAGTTAAGTCCCATACATTTACAAACATTTGAACAAAGAGTAAAATTATGGAATACGGCTCTCTATGTTCGCCCATAGGATTCAGAAGACGGTAAATGGTGGCACTATAGCTGATGCCATGTTCTTTAAGTCCTGGAATGTGGTCGATACAATTCAACAGTGTGGCTTAGTGAAATAAATAAAAGATTACGCTTTATCGAACTAACTATGTGCGTCGAATTAACACGTTCTCTGCCGTGTGGTCGCCGGCGGCCACAGCAGGCGGCTCTGGCGCGTCTCTGACGTCATCGCGGCAGTCAACGTGTTAAGGATACTCGTGATGCCTGTGGTCGAAAATCGACCAGTTGTGTTTCAAAGTCATGAAAATAAAATAATGGAAATGGAATTTATTGAGCACTGCAAATTTATGGGTTTATGTGAATGCTATTATTAATACTGCGTTCATAAACGGAATTGTTTGATTATATTTAAAAACTATATTTAAAAGTTAAGAATTCAACTCCAAGCGCTAACCGACTGAGCTAATTTTAATGTACCAATACGCCGCCTTCAACGGATTATAATATAGTGGCTAAACTATATTTGGAGAATTTGGAGTATCATCCTAAAAATTCTTTTTCTTTTTAGCACACGTAACGGCTACGTGCACACATAATTTTTATATTCGTAACATCTATGACAAACCACCTTTCGAATTATGTGCGTTTCATTGGCCTTCTTGTATGAGTAATATTAAAAATCTGTACAGTCATTTTCGTGATAGCGTGTTTATATAATGACAACAGCATATAATTCTTCACAAGGAGAAATGTGGAAGTTTGGAGTCTTATAGAAGATAAGATATTTAGGTACGTATGAGCCTGAGAAGGAGTCCTACTGTTAATCATTCGCCTTCCGAAACGGCAGGGGGAAGTTTGGTTGAAATCAGAACACTTCTGTCCATAAAAAGTGCAACACGAAGAAGAACCGCAAATATAGCAGCCAAATTTATGAGATAGAGTACTGTACATTATTGGAAAATACGGCCCCTACCAATGGAGGAAGAAGATTACATCAGCATAGGGTGTTGGCCCGATTGCTGGCTATGACCGCTGCTACACGCCTCGCCACTGAATCAAATATGGTCTGGATGTGTTATTGGGGTATAGCGGTACATGCTGCTGCCACGTACTGCCGAAGCTGTTCTGTAGCAGCTGTGGGTAGTGTATCCCGGGTCAGTCGGCAGCCGAGAGACCGGGAGAACAGGGCAGCCAAGGCAATAGTGTTATCAGATGGGCGACGAACAAGTGTTTAGCCCTTTTTAAACGATGAACGAAACTGAACAAGATAGATAAGTCTACCGCAGCGCTCCTACCGTACTAGCCCTGAACTGTATACTCATTCAAGATCTTGTGGCAGCTTCTTTAGACGATAAACCTTATCAGACGGTAAACCATGCAGTAAACGCTACTAGCGAATGTTTTGCGAGTCTAGTTTGTTGTTTTTCGGGGCTGTAAACCATATACGGATACGAAAGGCCAATTCAACTTGTTCGTTACGTCAACGTCACGTCACGGCATCGTCACATCTAGTTGAATTCACACTGTCCGTCACGTCAGTTTGTTTCTCCCAGTACCCGTTGTTGAAAGTGTGGTTATGACAGGCGACTGTTATGTAGAAAGTCATAGTTTCATACTGGAATTGAGGAAACAACAACACTAAATGTTATTGACGGCCGAAGAAAACTTTACACTATATGTTTTTGGTCAACTTAATGTGGTAAACTGCTGGAAAGTGAAACAACATTTCAAAACATTGACATCTATTTTCAAGCGAAAAATAAGCATATGAACACATCAAACAATATTTATAAAATCATAAATAGAGTTTATTTACTTTATCCACTACTATTTGCCTACTGACATTGTTAATAACAATTAAATTTTTGTCCTGCATCTGGACTGCCTTTTTCATTTAAAATGTTATTTAATGAAAATTGCGTCATCAAATTACAATCTTATTCAAATAAACAATTGGTTTCAGTCTTTTCTGTTACAATATTGCAAAACATAAACCATTTTTCGATTTCAGATATACGACCTCGCTTTTAGAAGAACATTCAATTCAGAAAAATATGTAAGTCGTCATGATATATTTGCAATTTACCGCTAAACCAAAGTATAATAATAAAATAAAGATTAAGAAGACACATTGGCATGTAAACCGTGTAATCGATAACTAGAATATGAAAATCGCGTGACAAAAATAGGCAAACTTCTAATGTTAGCAGACTACCGTCCCATCAAAACAAGCTTTTCCAAAAAGCTTAACGTGACATTAATAATAATTTCGTGTGGCTCATTGGCCTGGTGCAAGTCTTTCAACTGGACCCCACTTCGGCGACTTGCGTGTCCCTAGCCTACCCCAGTTATCCAACCGGGGAAAGGGGACCTACAGCTTAACGTGAAATCCGAACCACGTGTCGTTTCTGGCGACTCCTCACATCGTTGAGAGGTGAAAAGACATTGACATGAGATGACGGTCAGGTGACGGATTGTGTGAATGCCGCCATTAGAAATACATTGTGGATTAAATTGTAATCATAAACTTTGGAGAAAATGCAAAATATACGTAAATAGGAAGGAATATGGCGGACTAACTGCTGCGGTACTGCAGCAGACAGCTACTAGCTCACGCTATCGCAGTGAACGCACCAGTACCGTATTTAGGACTGGCCATATTTCTTTATCGCTACAATTATCGCGCGTCTATACTAGCGCGATCCGCGAGTGCAGCCGTTTAGACGTAAGGCGGCACCACTAACGCATTATCAATTTATTACAAGTTCGTTCATCGTTTAAAACTGGCTTTAAACATTGCGTACGACGAGTGATCGAGCGTTGTCATGTTTTAATATTGCCGTCGGCAAGCTCCGAAGGTATGGGGGCACAACAAGCTCCAACACTTCAGAGATACAACGCTGGCTGGTTAGTGTACCGATATAGCGTATCAGGAGGTTGTGTGAGTGTAGTTCAGTACCACTCCAAACCGTAATAACGTGTGCAATATGAGGATACAAAAGGCAACAGCTCAACATTCTCTCACGATAGTGTCTCCAGACTCTAAGCCTTTGTGGTTCTACATCTAGATATATTTTCTGCAACACACATTGAAGTGAATGGTAGAGGGATCATCGAGCCGCATTTATGATATTTCTCTACCGCTCTATTCTCTAATAGCGCATGGGCAAAAGGAAAACCTTAAACGTTCCGTTTTCGACCTTATTTCTCCTATTTTATTGCGATGATCATGTCTCCCTATGTAGGTCGGTGCCAACAAAATATGTTCGTCTTTGGAAGAGAAAGTTGGTGACAGGAATTTCGCAACTAAATCTCGCCGGACGAATAACACCTTTCTTTTAATAATTTCCATCCCAACTAGTGCATCATTTCCATGACATTCTACATCTACATTGACATGGGATACTCTGCAAATCACATTTAAGTGTCTGGCAGAGGGTTCATCGAACCACCGTTATACTATTTATCTCCCATTCCATTTTCGAATAGCGCGCGGTAAGAAAGAACACCTGAAACTCTCCGTTCGAGCTCTGATTTCTCGTATTCAGTCCTGATCATTTCTACTTATGTAAGTCGGAGTCAACAATATATTTTCGCATTTGGAGGAGAATGTTGGCGATTGTAGTTTCGTAAGTGGCCCACGCCGCAGCGATAAGCGCCGTTGTTGTAAATGATTCCCATCCCAGATCATGTATCATTTGTATGTTTGTAAATTTATCGGACCAAACTGCGTGGTCATCAGTCCGCCTGTATCATTTCCGTAACGCTGTCTCCTCTGTATCGTGACAATATGAAACGAGCTGCTCTTCTCTGGACTATTTCGATGTCCTCCGTCAATCCCACCTGATAAGGATTCCACATTGGGCAGCAATACTCCAAAAAAGGACGGACAAGTGTAGTGTACGTAGTCTCTTTAGTAGTTCTTTAGGGTTCTGCCAATGAAACGCAGTCTTTGGTTCGCCGTTCTCACGGTATTATCTACGTGTTCTTTCCAGTTTAAGTCTGAAGTAATAGTAATTCCTAGGTATTTTGTGGAGTTTACGGCCTTCACTTTTGAATGATTTATCTTGTAAACAAAGTTTAAAGGATTTCTTTTCGTACTCATGTGGACTACTTTACACTTCTCATTATATAGATTCAAATGCGAATTTTTACACCATACTGATATCTTATTCAGATCGTCCTGCAGTTGGTTTTGATCTGCAGATGATTTTCCTAGACGGTAAATGACGGCGTCATCAGCAAACAACCTAAGAGTGCTACTTAGATTTTCCCCTAAATCGTTTATGTAAATAAGGAACAGCAGAGGACCAATAACACCACCCTGTGGAACGCCCGATATCTCCTCTGCTTTAGGTACAGTGGCACAGTGTCAAAAGACTTCCGGAAGTGTAGAAGTATGGAATCGATTTCCTGTCGATAGCACTCATCACTTCTAGCTTAGTAGGGAATCGCTAATAAGGCCAATGTCGTTCCATGCCTGATTCTGACTGCTGTCAAACTGAAGCAGCTGCTTATCGTGTGAGTGCAGTGACAGTTTAGCTTATTGCGTAAGACAAGTGATTGACATTCGTTTTACGTCTGTCCTTGACAAATGGGTATTATGAAGGGATAAAACGTTATAGCCTGACATTTTTATCGAGTAGGCCGAAAGGTATCACTAGAGGCATTAAGCCACGGCCCTCCAAACAATAAGAAGTTGAATTCGCAGTAAGTTCCACACATTTTCATTTTGCTGTCTTTATTTAAAGACTTTCATCTGCACTTTTTGGAAATGTGATAATGTGACAAATTAGTTTTTCTAAAATCAATTTAAAGTAATAGTGTGTTATCCGCTACTACGGTTCGATACCTCAACATTTTAAACGATTAGAGGTAGAAAGTAAAGATCTACTCTTCTGTCGGAAAACGTACGATATGCGTTTCTATTTTTTTTTCTGTTGCTACCCATTGTGGAATCCCACTGAGTGGGACTGAGGGATAATATGGAGAAAGTTTAGAGAAGAGGAGGTCGTTTTAACTTATCGCGATATTTAGGGGAGAGTGTCACAGAAATAATGCACGGATCGGGGTGGAAATCTTTAAAAGAAAGGAGTTATTCGTCGCGCCGAGATTTATTTGCGAAATTGCTGCCAGGAGCTCCCTCTTCCGAATGCGAACATATTTTGTTGGCACCGACCTTCATAGAGAGACATTATCATCAAAATAAAATAAGTGAAATCAGATCGAAAACGGAAAGATTCGGGTGTTCCTTTTTCCCGAGCGCTATTGGAAAATGGAACGGTAGAGAAATACCATAAAAGCGGTTCGATGAACCCTGCGCCATGCACTTAAATGTGATTAGCGGAGAATTTATGAAGATACTACTCTGAGTAGCTTCTTGATCACTGCCTCTGCCCTCACAAATAGGGATAGCAGACTTCTTTCTTACAAGGGATGGTCAAACGTGTCATGCCGAAATATGTATTGATTTTTTTAGCACTGTTAGTTAACAATGAAGGAAGTCTGTATGCAGAATGTTAGCTGCTGTCATGACCTGGAAGTCACCTAAAAAAAATCACGATAATGGCTGTTTTTCCTGCTTGCCGCTTGCGGTGATGGCTGCCACCCCTGGAAATGGCGAATCGCCAGCTCTTGTTATGGTGAGCGTTGTGCGCATGGTCGGGAGGTGCGGCCGTCTTATTGCGGCATTCACTAAAGAGGAATATCGTTGCACGGTTTTGGTGGAAAGGGGAAACGAATATTCATTTCTGTGGCATGCAGTTGACAATATTCTCAAGTTGCAATCAGTCGTACATTATCAGTTTTCTTCCCCACGGTTTCAAAATGTGATTAAATATGCGTGGCACGCCTCGAAATTATACTGATATTAGGCCTGATTCCTTCCAAACACCGGCAGAGTTTTGTCTACGGACGTCTAACAACGTCTGTGATTCGCAGGGCTGTCATGTGTCGTCTTTGCCTGTATGTTCTTGGTGCACAAAAAACCTATGTTTAGAACATTGTATCAATATTTCGCATTTCTGCGGTAGTTACAAGAAATAAAAGTTTGACGTGTTCTAAACCGTATATGTATTTGTGTCTGTTTCATAGCTATTTGGAAAGAATGTTTTAGATAACAAATCAAATGTTCAAATGTTTGTAAAGCTTATGGGACTTAACTACGGGGTCATCAGTCCCTAAACTTACAAACTACTTATGAACTACTTACGAACTAGGACGGCACAAAAATCCATGCCCGAGGGGGGATTCGAACCCCCGACCGTGGTGGCCGTGCAGACCGTGACTGGAGCGCCTCAGTCTCCTCGGCCACCGCGGCCGGCTTAAAAATAACATATTAGCTACATTTGTCAACGAATTTATTATTATCGTATTTATTAATTATCGTACGATCGCTTTCAATGGGCGAATCAGCTCTCTCACTACTGTGGCAGGAGAGCGGCGCCTAGCTAACGCCACCTGTCCCTAGACGGCGTTGGTATATCGTAGCGAGAGAGGTCAGGGTTGTACAACAGGCAGTTAAAAGCGCGGAAACCAAGCGACAATAATGTCATACTTCGTAAAAGTTTTTACAGACTTCTAGGTCATGTCAGCAGCTAACAGTCTGCACACAGACTTCCTTCGATGTTAACGCACAGTGGTAAAAATAGCAACACAGGTTTCGACATGACAAGTCTGACCATTCCCTTGTTAGATAAGAAGACGAGGCGGTGCCACTGATTTCCATACTACTTCTTCCGTCTAGTAGTCTCATACTAATGAAAGGTTTACCGGGGGTATGTAATTTCGTTATGACGTTAGTACTCATAAATCGTAGAGTAAGCAAATATTCTCAAGCAAGTATGGTTTTTTAAATGGAGTGATGTAAAGTTTTACGAGGTTGTAAAGCTGTTGAATATGCAAGTACAGATACGAGGGGTGGACAAATTAATGTGAACAGCATACAGTATACTACACCTTGTTGCAAGGTGGCACCTCTGGGAACGGGTAAACGTTGAGAGGCGACCGCAGTACACATCTGATGTACGAATTCTTGGAGGCTACCGTTCGGTAGATTACGTGTTTGCTTCTACGACGGTCAACACAAATGATCCTGTGCGGTTAGTGGGAACATCTGTCATGAAAACTGCTCGACTGTTTAATGCTTCACTAGTGCCAGTATCCTCTTTAATAACAGCGTGAACAAAACAAGGTAAAACATCATTGTCAGAGAGGAGTAGTGGGCGAAACCTGAAGTTGGTTGACAACGACCGACTAGGATAAGAAACTATTGTGGACAGAAACCATAAAACTACCATTGCAAAAGCGATTGAAAAACTCAACACTCACTTGAGCCTAATACTCAATACTCATTTGAGTAATACCGTTTCGACAAAAACATTCATGGAAGGATTACAGTTGGTGAACCGTTAATTACGGAAACCAACACAACTATGTAAAGGAAGTGGTGCCACCATCATAAAATATGGACAGTTCATGACTGGAAGAATGCAGTTTAGTCCGATGAATCATTGTTTATAATCTTCTTCTTCTTCTACTGGCGTTACAACCCTGTGTTGTGTCCTAGTCTCTTCAACAAGTTTTCTCCATTCTGCCCTCTCCAGTGCGGTTCTTCCCCTTCTTCTGACTCGGAGGGTTTTTATATTCTCTCTACATCGTCTGTCCATAGTTTTCGTGGTCTTCCTCTTTGCCTTCTTCCCGCTGGTATCCATTCAAAAATCTTTCTAGTTGTTCTGCCAATATCCATCCTGAGAACATGTCCAAGCCAGGCTATTCTCCTGTTTACTATTCGCACGATGTCAGCTCCTTGTATGAGGTGATACAACTCAGCATTCGTCATAGATATCCAGATACCGTTGTTATCCTGAACTGCCCCATAAACTTTGCCCAAAACTCTACGTTCGAATATCCTAAGCTGCTGCTCATCATTGCTTGTTAGCGTCCATGTTTCGCGTCCGTATGTTACAACTGCCCTGATCATAACCTTATGTATTTGCAGTTTCAGCTGTCTATTTATTATCCTAGAGGGCATTTTATTAAATTTATGGAAGCATCTATTACCACTTAAGATGCACTGTTTTATTTCAGTTAAAATGGAATTTGTTCTATTAACATTAGAGCCCAAATAACCAAAGTTCTGCACGTGTTCAAAATTGAACCCTGCTGCTGATAGTCTAACCAAGTTGTTATTTTGTGTCCTGGAGAAATTCGTGTACGTGCTCTTCTTTTCATTTATAGGAAGGCATCGGGCTTTCGTGGCTTCTTTAAGCTCGCCTATTGTCCTCTCTAGTGATACCCTTCTTTGGCTGATAAGCATATTCACATATTTGGGTTGACATTGTGCCTATGTAACTAGATATTTGGAGCTTCCGAATGGCTGCTTGAAGGGTCAGATTGAATAGCATTGTAGAGAGTGCATCCCCTTGTCTGACTCCTTTACTTCTGCTAAACCATTTACTCAGTTCTCCATCCACTCGCACTGCAGCCTTGGAACCAGCCAATGTTGCTTGAATAAGTGAGACGTACTACGATGGTATACCAAGTAGCAGCAAATCATTTAGCATTTGTGCTCTATCAAGACTGTCAAAGGCCTGCTTGAAGTCGCTGTAGAGGTTATGAAGTTTGATGATATATTTGTGTGCCTTTTCGTGTATTTTCCTCAGCACAAATATCTTCTCTGTTGTTGATCTGTTAGGACGAAATTCACGTTGATCGTCCCCCAGAATCTCTTTTGATTGTTTACATTACTTGCTACAAATAACTGTGTTTATGGGTCGTAAACTCCAAAAGAAGCTCACGATAAAGCATGCCTGGTTCTTACAGTCAATCACGGAGGAGGTTCCGTCACGATTTCGGCATCTACATCGTGGTACTCTATTGTTCTGTCATTACCCTCACAGCTTACTATCACTATCATATGGTTAACAAATGCCGTCGTACTCAAAAGTGATAATGCAGCCACACAAAAACCCCAAAGGTTGAGACGTGATTTGTACAACATCAGAAAATTATAAAACATATCCCCCGTGCAGCAAAATCGCCATATCCCAGCATAGTTGAACCGTATTGGGGAGTTTTAGAGCAAAGAGTAAGGACCAAATTTACGAGTACAGCTCCAACATTGTTCAAGTAACTGACAGACGTTTTGGTAAAAGTATGGATAACTATAAAACACTTTACCAATCTGTTCCTCGAGGAGTTGCGACTGTTAGGAAGCCCAATGGTGCGCCAAATCCTTGCCAATAAATAAATATTGTGTCTATGTTAGGTGTTCAAATTATGTTGTCCGTCCCCTTATATATAACCCTTGTTAACTTTAGCGCTGAAACTTTTTGCGGAGAAATCTAAGAAATGTGCACAGATTGAAATACAAAGAGGCGAAATTTCGTATGTAAATCCCACCCTGAGCATGGTAACACGGGCCACACCCACGTAATCTGTCTAACAAAAATTGGGGAACCAGTCGAGACTAACGAACCGATAGACAAACTGTCAAGAAATTACGAATGGTGCAAGGAAATGGATCGCCTACGTTATTTCCCTGCGTGAAAGGAACGTCTACCTTTTCTAGTGGAATCTCTCACTCCACATAGCATCACCCAGAACTATCAGCGTGAATAACGAATTGAATTGGTAGAAATTGTATCTGCTGTTGTGGAAGATGTGAATAGGAGTTTTGCGTTGCAGAGTGAGAGCGTAACACTATGCAGAAGCTGCGGTACATCAGCCCCATGACAGTACAGCATCGAGTTGCACAACGGAGGCGAGGAGATGCATAACTGACTAAATTTCATATCACAGCAAGTGTACAAAAATATGAGTCGTTCTACTTTAACAAGACTGTTCTTCAAACATAAAAAGTGACTGTAACGGTAAAAGTGTAATGAAAACGTGCTCTGGCGCACTTCCAAAGTAAATACACTGGTATCTACAGCCACTCATATTTTTGTATGTTAGTAGTCGCTCTGCCTCTTACCAACTTGCGAACTTGAAACTTAGGTCACTCTTATTTATTAAAGACGTGTTTGAAACCCATACGTGTCCCAGAATGATGTCTCACACCCGAGAAGTATGCCTCATGCGGCATTTAAATATACTAGGGGCAAAACACAAACAATACCCTCACTTCGTGATAATAATGGCGATCCTGCCGATGATAGCGCTACTAAAGCAGAGTTACTAAACACAGATTTTCGAAACTCATTCACCAAAGAAGACGAAACCAATATTCCAGATTTCGAATTACAAACATAGGCCAGAATGATTAACGTTGAAGTAGACATCCTCGGAGTAGTGAAGCAACTTAAATCACTTAACAAGAACAAGGACCATTCCACGTCAAGTGTCCCAGCTTTGACGAATCTCCCACCTCGACGATCTTAAATTTTGATGAAATTTGTACACCATGTACCTGAGGGTTCCGACATGAACGTATGCAAAGTTTCAGGCTCACGTGTAACTTGGTTCACGTAATAGAGCCATTTTTGTGAATACCACAATTACCGACACCGAAAAGTCGCGAAGAAATCTTCAAGTTTAGCATTCCACTATTTCTATTGTAAAAGGGCAAGACCTTTGGTTCTTGGTGTAGTGGTACAACTATCAGTGCTCTACTCACAAATGACGCAGATACGGTTCAGAAAGCAATGCATTTGGCATAATCTCGGTTAAAAGTGGGCAAAAAATCATGTCGCGAAAAATTTGCCCCATAGTTTAACGAGGCATAAGTTGTGAAGAAAGTGCGCTGTGGACCTGGTCTTTTGCCAAACTACTCTCTGTATGGGTGTTTAGTATATAAAAAATTTGTTCCTGGTTTCTGTGTTTAATTACTTTGCTGCCATCCTGTAAACTTGCTAAAAATCATGAATGTATCAAAATATACCTGTGTTCAAGATGTACACCAACCACATGATATTCATTAACACCATTCAACAGAGCACATTTCATTCTATTAGGGAAACTAATTTTCATTTTGTTGTCTCTTTGGGTAAGGTACAAAAATTTCGTCTAAAAATTTCAAATCTTTGTAGGAGTAAAGCTTCATAATGGAAGCATATTTGAGCATTTTCAGTAGAGTGTGAACTACTCTGTCTAGTAAGTAATTCTTGTTGTTCTAAGGAAAGTTCCTTTACAGCTATTAGTCCTATTGTGGCACTGTATGTTGTTAAATGGCATGGGGAATCAGTGATTGCCTCCGACATGACACTGTTGCAGTGTATATGTTTTTAACGTACTTGATCAACTCGCTGAAGTGCAGTTTTAAAGAAATTAAGCATATTCATAATTTTAGCGACGGTTCCGCTGCACAGTACAAAAATTTTAAGAGCTTCCTAAATCTTTGCCATCATAAGCATGATTTTGACATTACTGCAGAATGGAATGTTTTCGGAACAAGCCATGGGAAAACACCATGTGACGGAATTAGGGGCACAGTTACCGTTTGCAGCGCCCAATTGACAACCAAATCTTGACACTAACTGATCTGTTCGAATATTGCAACAAAAATGTGGATGACATCGAATTTATTTATATTAAAAAATAAATAAATAAATCAGGAAAAACGTTTTGAGAATGGATGTGCAGTGTCTGGTACAAGATATCAGCACCATTTTGTGCCAATTGATGAAAAGCTACTTCAGATTCATAGAGTATCAAATGATTCATTTTCTTTTACAACAAATGTTAACCGATATGCTAAAGTTGCTTCTAAAAAACATGCTGCCATTACTGAACTGCAACCTGGTCAGTATGTCGCTTGTGTTTATGATGGAAAATGGTGGATAGGAAATATCTGTGAAGTTTCATGTGAAGAAAAAGATGCCTTGATTAATTTCATGCACCCTCATGGAGCTGCACAATTATTTCATTGGCATTCAGAGACATATGCTGAATCCCAGAACAACGGATAATTGCAGTCATAACAGTTCCAGCTGCTTCAATGATTGGGCGGCAATGCAGTTTGCCAGAAGCAATAGTTTTGGACATCAGCAACCAATTTAGAGCATTTACGAACTGAAGAATTCTGTATTATGGCTTGGGAACCACAAAGAGATCCGAACAATGCTTGGAAACCTGTTGGATATCCACATTTAGGCTTGGAACCTGTTATATACTCTTATTCCGGCTTGGGAACCAGCTGGACATCCACATTCAGGTTTGGGGACCTCCAGTAAAGAAACTCACACGTAGCTGACCTTGCATGGCTATCGGGCATAGCCCATAGACGATGGCGCAACGAATCACTGAGTCTGGCAGTGGCATAGCTACCATGGATCAACGCAAGAATTTTTCTCGAATTACAAAAAAGGCAACTGTCTAGATGCAATATTTGCACCTTACCCAAAGAGACACCAGAATGAAAATACGTTTTTTAATAGAATTAAATGTTCTCTGTTGAATGGTGTCAATGAAAATTATATGGTAGGTGTATTGCTACCCACGTGGGATCCTTATCAGGTGGGTTTGACGGAGGACATAGAGTGCAAAGAAGGGCAGCTCGTTTTGTATTGTCACGATACAGGGGAGACAGCTTTACGGAAATGATACAGGATCTGGGATAGGGATCATTACAACAACCGCGTTTATGGCTGCGGCGTGGTCTACTTACGAAACTCCAATCGCCAACATTCTACTCCGAATGCGAAAATATATTGTTGACTCCCACTTACATAGGTAGAAATGATCATCATAATAAAATACGAGACATCAGAGTTCGAACGGAGAGATTCAAGTGTTCTTCTTCGGGAATGGAATGGGAGATAAATAGCATAAAGGTGATTCAATGAACCGTCTGCCAGGCACTTAAATGTGATTTGCAGAGTATTCCATGTAGATGTTATCATTTCTGGTCTCGCATTCATGATACAGCTACGCATGGGCGTCGTGACAGTTATCTCCGAAGTAGGGCAAAAGATATAACTGTCCAGAAGAGCAACACACATATTGCCAGTGATGTGGAACAGGTCACGCCTGTGTGCATCGTCTGACACACTTGCGGGAGTTTATAACAGCGTTCCCTGCTACAAGCCGCCTGCAGCGACAAGAAGCAAACAGGCGGCCTGGAAGGGGTGCATCGCCACGCACTGAAGGCCCCTGCCCACTGTCACGTGCTGACGTCTAAAAACAGCGCCTGTTGCAGCTTACTGACACGCACTTGTCCAGGCTATCGGGCCATGTAAACTAGAACGCTCTCTGCCACGCAAAACAGCGGCTTGAAGCGTCCGACTGACCATGTTACTCTGACGATAACAACCGCCGCGTCCTACAGATGGTCATAGGCCTACATCATACTTAACGTACACAGAATACGGAAAAAAAGATGGGGCCTTCAAGTTTCTACCCGTCGACGGCGAGGTCATTAGTGACGGAGCAGAAGTTTGGGATGAGGACAGTGCTGCTGAAGCAGAAATACTAGACTCAGCTTTCCGAAATTCAATATTGCAGATTTCGAACTTCGAGCGGCTGCCAACATGGGAAACATAGAATTAGATGTCCCCGGATCACTGAAGCAACTTCAATCGCTTAATAAAAATAAGTCTTCCAGTCTGCGGATAGCTCCATACCCAACAGTTAAATACAACCGCTCGCTTAGTGAATAGTCTGTACCCAAAAGTTCAAACGTTAAACAGGTCAGATGTTCAAATGTCTGTAAATCTATCCGACCAAACTACGTGGTCATCAGTCCGTAGCTTACAAACTACTTAAACCGTAAATAACCTAAGGACAAACACACACACACCCATGCCCCAGGGAGGACTCGAACCTCCACGGCGAGCAACCGCGGCTCCGCAGCGAGGTGCTTTAGACCGCTCGGCTACTCCACCGCGGCAAACAGATCACACCGTAGAAAGGTAATATGAGTAACCCACTAAATTATAGGCATATGCCATTAACGTAGATTTTCTGCATGGTTTTGGAATATAGCCTGTGTTCAAACACTATGAATTACCTCGAACAGAACGATTTATTCACCTAAAGTCGACACGGATTTAGAAAATATCGTTATTGTAAAACACAACTAGCTCTGTACTCTCATGAAGTGATGAGTGCTATCGACAAAGGATCTTAAACTGATTGCATACAACTACAGTTACAGGAAGTTTTTGACACCATGTCCCACAAACAGCCTTTAATCAAATTTCATGGTTATGGAATATGATCTCATATATGTGATTGGATTGGGGATTTCCTGCCAGAGAGGGCACAGTTCGTAGCAATTGACGGAAAGGCATCGACTAAATCAGAGGTGATATCTGGCGTTCCCCAGGTTAGTGTTATTGGTCCTCTGATGCTCCTTATCCACATAAACGATCTGGTAGAAAATCTGTGCAATTCTGTTATGTTGTTTTCAGATTATTCTGTCATTTATCGTCTAGTAAAGCCATCTGAAGATCAAAACTAACTGCAGAACGATTTAGGTAAGATATCTGCACGATGTGAAAACTGCAAATGGCCCTCAATAATGAAAAGTGTGCAGTCGTTCACTTGAGTACTAAAACGAATTCATCAACCTTCGTCTACAAGATAAATCAATCTTATGTGATGACTGTAAGTTCAACTAGATACCTAGTAATTACAATTAAGGCAGAATAAAATTGCAAATAACACATAGATAATGTCATGGGCAAGGCAAACCAAAGTTTCCGTTTTATTTCGAGAACACTTAGAAGATGCAACAGGACTACTAAAGAGACTACACTACACTACACTTGTGCGTCCAATTTTGGAGTATTGCTGCGCGGTGTGGGGATGAGACAGACGGAGGACTTCGAAAGAGTACAATGAAGGCCAACTCGTTTTCTACTATTCCGATAAAGTGAAGAGAGAGTTACAAAATGGTAGAAGAGTTGGAGTGGGAATCATTACAACAACTGTGTTTTTCATTCCGGTGAGATCTACTAGCGAAAATCCAATCGTCGACTTTCCCTTCCGAATGCGAAAAATATTGTTG
The DNA here is from genome assembly GCA_026315105.1 of Locusta migratoria. Taxonomy (NCBI): domain Eukaryota; kingdom Metazoa; phylum Arthropoda; class Insecta; order Orthoptera; family Acrididae; genus Locusta; species Locusta migratoria. The sequence continues at coordinate 191,423,410 of CM048746.1, read as the reverse complement.
TAGCCCACCTACATAGGGAGAAATAATCATCATAATACAAGGGTTGGAACCTAAGTAGTATCAACTATTTATTAATAACCTATACAAAATCGTTACATGTTTGCACCTGTTAACTGTCGTTCGAAGTAGTCACTAGCCGTTGCTAGCGATGTCGAAGGCGTAGTATACCGATAGCAGAGCCTGTTCTGTTGATGCGAATGGAGCGGTCTAATGCCTTCGACAGGATCAGTTCTGAAGAGAATGCCACGAAGTGGTCCTTTCATCTTCGGAATCAAATCAAAGCGACAAGGAATTAAGTCCGGGGAGTATGGTGGATGGTACAGTACTTCCCAGTCCCACCGACCGAACAGAGTAGCCACAGCTTGCGCTGTATTCCTCCGCGCATTGTCGTGCAAAATGATGGGTGGGTTGCGGAGAAAGTGTTGCCGCTTCGTTCGCAAAGCTGTTCGCTGGTGATATTCCAAAAACGACCTGTAACACTGTGCATTGACGGTCTGCCGTGCAGGAACGTAATGCCTTAGGACAACACCATAACTCTCGTACACGAGAATCACCATAACTTTCACCATAGTTGGTATCTGACGCATTTTCGACAATTTTTGCGGCGACCCATAGTGACATTCAATCTTGATTCAACTCCATTGTTCCTGTTTCGAAAACATAGTGACACCGTTACGTTAGACCGCTCGCTGACAAGTGACTGTATTTCCCTCGATTGTGTGCACGCAGATAACATGGGATGGGCGAGTTCATTTGCTCGGAGGTAAGGTAGATATGTCAACAACATGTGCTATCAGTGACAATAGAGGATTCCATTGCACAGCGTCTCCACAGCAGTGTTGCCACTATTTAAGTTCCAACCATCGTAAAATACAAAAATTAGAGCCGGAACGGCGGGATGTTCTTTTTCGATGAACGCTCTGCCAGGCACTTTGATGTGATTTGCAGAGTACCCCATGTACATGTTTAAAGGACAAGGAAGAAAAGCAACCATGTCTTTTTCAAGGTCGGGGAGACTGGGGCACGTTGGATATATTTGTTTTATTTTATTTTATATTAATTTATTTTACCTATTTAAATTTATGAAATTATTGTAAAATTTTAGAGAGGTCTTACTGAATCTTGATGGCAATTATTAGGAAAAATTAATTACTGGATATATGTCAAGTGGATTTATATAGCCTTAATACAAACCAGTCAACTTCAATCCAAAGGATCAGCGCAGCTTTACACACTCATAAAATAGTGCACGGATTTAATTTTTCACGCAGGTTGATGACCCCACCGCTTTCAGTTTGTGCAGTGAATCTATTGTGCTGCAGACCCCTTGTTCACATTGACGGTACACTAGCCTGCCAGCGTCACACGTCTGATGCGTTGGAGCTTCTTTTCCTCCCATACCTTTGGAGGTTGCCGACGCCCACATTAGAACAGCATAAAGTGCGACCACATGTGGCATCCAGTGTCCAATACTTCTTCGACGCCCATTGGATTGCATTGCTGTCTTTGTCTTCCTGTTCTTCTGATCTCTCACCTATCGAAAATTTTTGGTCCATGATTCTCATTCAGCAGTGAGAACGTGTAGCAAGGATTGCAGCCAGCAATAACGCCAACACTCAGTATCGATTTCATCGTCTTCCTCACTTCATATGGGGCTGTATTTTCTATTATGTGGTCGTTGTTATCTATGAAATAAACTGGGCTGTGACATCTCAGGTCTGTGTGTGTGCGTGCAAGAAACTAATTCAGGGTACAATTACCCAGGCTGTGGCTAAATAACTTAAAATACCCTTTCTTCAACCAGTGTTAACAGCTTCAGACCGAGTCGTACTTCCGTCTGTGTACAACTTCTGAACCGCTTATCTTTTTAGGCATCCTCAGATAGACGAAACCTTCCTGGCAGCTTAAAACTGTTTGCCGGAACCGGGATTCGAACCTGGGACCTTTGTCTTGCACGGGTAAGCGCTCTACCGACTGAGAACGCTTCACTGTCCATCCTCACAACTTTACTTCCACCAGGACCTCGCCTCCCTTCTTTCCAAATTTCACAGAAGTTCTCCTGGGAACCTTGCAGGATTAGCACTCAAGGAAGAAATTATGTGATGGAAATATGGCCACAGCCTTAGGGATGTTTCCAGAATGATAGTTCTACTCAGTAACGGAGTGTGCGCTGATATGAAAATTCCTGGCAGAGAAAAACTGTGTGCTGAAACCGGAATTCGAACCTGGGACCTCTGCCTTTCGCGAGGAAGCGCTCCACCGACTGAGCTATTGTGGTACGCTTCACGGAAAGTAGGAGGGGAGGTACTGGCAGAAATAAAAGTATTACATCTAAACTTAGTACATTGAAGCCATAAGTGATCGCAAATTGCGATTTATTTCATTAAAAATGAACGCTTTAATGTCGTCAAAAATATATAATTGTATAAAGCCGAGGCTGGGCTCCTGACGACAATTAATTTTGTCTCGATACATCATAGTCTGTTCTCCCTGATGCGGGAATACAGTATTGTGGCTGCGAGCATTACAGAACAAATAGGCTGTGGTAGTAGGAAAGAGACAGGGTGACGACTGGAGATTTGGGTGTGGCGGGAGACGTGCAGGGAAGAGTCCTCTGCAGTCGGGCTGGTCACTGTGTCCTCGGTGGCGGAGTGATCAACGCGTCTGCCTAGTAAGCAGGAGATCTCGGGTTCGAATCCCGGCCAGGCACAAATTTTCATTCGCCGCACATTGGTATTACATCTAAACCTAGTACAGTGAAGCCATAAGTGATCACAAATTGCGACTTATTTCATTAGAAATAAAGGTGTGAGGACTGATCGTGAAGCGTGTCGGAACAGATCAGCTGGTAGAGCGCTTTTCCGCGAAAGGCAAAGGTCCCAGGATCGAATCCCAGTTTCGGCACACAGTTTTAACCCGCCAGGAAGTTTCATATCAGCGCACACTCCGCTGAATGGTGACAATATCATTCTGCCCTCGGATAGATGTTTGAGGCACTCTTAACAAGAGGTTCGTTCCAGCATCTGCCAGATTGCTTGACGCGCATGCGCAACGCTGAAATTGTGTTCCAGCAGCGCTTTCTCCCGCTTCTGGCTACTTGGAGTGTGGCTGTTTGGTGTTCCAGCAGTGGCCGCAAGCAGCCAGACGCTACCCGAAAAAATATTTCTGGCGCGGTCAAGCTGCCAATTTGCGCATGGGCAAAAATTTCTGAGTTAGAGTGGGGGATAGCCATCACGTGATACGTGTGTGTTTGTAGCGTGTTTTTTCGATTATTTTCGAAGTCCCTGCAATCCCACTTGAGATCAGATATTTCTCGTTTACACTTCTTCGTTATTAGGAAGGAAAGTATTTTAATTATTCCTTTAAACTCACCTTCGCCTGCAACCAGAAACAGTGCAAAAAGCGTTCCAGCAGTGCAAGTATCAAACAAAGGTTTTTACGTCATAGTAGCTGCGCATGCGCAGTAAAGGGGGGTTGACACGGACATGTATCGTTGGCGCACGTTGACTTGCGCACATCAAAATGTCCGTGTGAACACCCAAATTCGCAACTTGCGCAAGTAAAAATGAAAGTTGAGGTCGAGTCAACTTACTTGCGCAAGTTGGCTTTCCCCCCCCCCCCCCCACTACTTTTTCATCGTTTCCGCAAGATGGCCGCTGGTGTCGAATAACATATGTAGTCTCTGTTTTTACGTTCGCCTGTTGGTTTTGATCTCTATATTTTGTTTTTTTTTTTATTGTGAAACGCAATGTCAGTTACAAGAAAGTGGCCGTTGCACTTTACAATCCAGTTTCTGGAGCTCTACGAAGAACGTCCGTGTTTATGGAACATTCATCTTCCAATTTATAAAGATAGTTCTATGAAAGAGGACGCAATAAAATCAATCATCAACGGAATACGAGAAAACGTGCCACAGATAGATGAGAATGCGGTGAAGGCAAAAATGAGGAGTTTAAGGAACGCTTACCTCATCGAGAAGAACAAAGTTGGAAATTCTATGAAAAGTGGCTCATCAAAAAATGAAATTTATGTACCTACATTGCCGTGGTTTAACATTGCTGATCGATTTTTAAATAATATTGTGGCGGCAAGAGAAACAATTTCTCCTCTGAATAGTTGAGCCCAGCAGACTCAATAAATGTCGAAACTTGATCAAGTTCATTCTAAAACGATTTTCGAATGATGCTTCGTCCTCATTTTCTAACTCCCTAATCAGAACTGTGGAAGCTCCAAACTCATTTCTCATCGCGATCCACTTTCGCACCCAATATCTGCGTCTTCTCTTCCTCCGATCTAAGCATTCGGTGATTTTTTTGTATTGCAATTAAGGCAACAACACGGATGCTCGCACGTATCAAATCATTGGGCGCCATTTTGAAAAGCTACACTGGACTTGCTTGGACTGAAACGCCCGCGGGCGTGTGAACGATCACTTGCGCAAGCTGAAGTCCATTGGCGCACGTAAACATGATCGTGTCAACCCTCCTTAACCCTGCGTCGGGCGCAGTCGGCCTCACAGGCCAGCAAAACACTTTTTTGATTCCCGTGCTTAACATCCTCTCCGTTTATTACACAACATCCAGTGTAAAAGATATTGCTACAAATGACGCCACCAATTGCAAAACCTTGTGTCATATACTTCTAACTGGACAATTTAGCCTGTGTATGCTATGAATATATGTGGAATGTCGATTCGGCTGCAAACTCGACTGAAAAAATTTTTACCCCACAAGAAACGGGAAAGTTCTCCCACATTACCTCCCAAATGGCTAAAACGTCGACCATGCATGGCTAAAACAAGAGTTAGGAGAATGAAGAATCACGAATGTTCAGCTTGTCATCAACCAATCTGCTTGAGCGACGTATACGTTCTGTGCCATACCTGTGTTTCAGCTGTTGATTTGGGAGCTATAGCATCGGTTTTTGGCTGCAAATGTGGCGAGAAAAGATGATTCCATGTCAGATTAGACTGCCTAATGTCCTTTAAAAATAACTTCATTACTTTTATGGATGTCTGTTCGACCAATTTTAATGCTCTTTGTGGGAAATTGGTAATTCTGGTCACTTTAGTTTAAGGTGTATTGTGTTCAATAAATCTATTACTATGCTTTAAGTTTGCTGTAATTCCTTCCTTTAGATCCTCTTCAAGACTAGCCAAAACGCATTTTGAATTTGATTTAACATGGCGGAGCTAGTCCACAAAATATGTGGGTGGCCTCTCAGGCCGGGTGCGCCTGATCTCGTTTCATCTGGAGGTGCGCCCGACGAAGGGTTAACACCTCTTTCTTAGCGCTTGCAAGTATCCGTCTGGCAGCTGCTGGAACGAACCTAAGAGTAATCACTGGCCGCCGTGGCCGGAAGTTCCGTTCCCGACCGGTTGGTCTTACCTTGCGACCAGCGGCCGTGAGGTTGTGTAGTGCGCGAGTGTCCCGCCTAGGCGAGGTCGGTGCCCTTGAGGAAGTGGCCGAGACTGGGGTCGAAGGCGGAGATGAGCAGGTTGAGCGCGGTGACGACGACCGACAGGGCGAGCGTGGTGTAGTTGATGACGAGAGCGGAGACCCGGTAGCTGTGCTGGTGCAGGCGGCAGTCGCGCAGCAGGTTCAGCGACAGGAAGAGCACGCCCATCACGCCCTGCGCACCGCCGCCACCCACCAGTTGGCGCTACGCCAGCCGCGCTGCCGCACTGCACTCCACAGCCAGCTACGGCCGGCGCACAGACGCAAGCGCAAGCACTGCGTCTACAAGCTGATGCACATGCGCCGCCGTCTGCTGTTCAACTTCCCGTCGACAGTTCTTTCGTTTTGGCCCACTTTAGGTTACGGTAGTAACACGAAAAGTGGGCCTTTGCGATCGTCTTTTGACAGCTCGAAATTTAAATGAAAATAACGACTTAACTATTAATCGGACACGAAAATTGAATAACCGAATTTGTAGAGGAGAAAATTCTCTACACATTTTCTCTCTTGTGTTTTTTTCATATCTCGTAGCGTTTCAGAGATATTTGCAAAAATAACGGCGATTTTGGGATGTCTGTCTGTCCGTAACGGCCAGCCGCGGTGGCCGAGGGGATGCCGCTGTGGAGTAGCCGAGCGTCTCGCTGCGGAACGCGCGGTTGCTCGCCGTGGAGGTTAGAGTACTCCCTGGGGCATGGGTGTGTGTGTGTTAAAAAAAAAAAAAAAAAAAAAAAAAAAAAAAAAAAAAAAAAAAAAAAGGGGGTACTGAGGCGCTCCAGTCACGGTCTGCACGGCCACTACTGTCGGGGGTTCGAATTCCCCATCGGGCATGGATATTTGTGCCGTCCTTAGTCTTAGCTAGTACATAAGTAGTTTGTAAGCTTAGGGACTGATGATCCCGTAGTTAAGTCCCGTATGTTCTACAAACATTTGAACATTTTTTTTCCGTAACGTGTTCCCTGTTTTTAAGACGAACCGTTCAACCGATCAGCACCAAATTTTACAGACATGATTGTTGGCCGCCAGAGACCAGAACGTCCCTTTTTCAAATTATTCGGACAAAAAATACGGTAGTAAAAGCAAAAAAAGCCGTTTGTAATATAATTGTAATTGCAAACGAACCGTTCATCTGACACGAAAATTGAACAACCTAATTGGTAGAGGAGAAAATTCTCTACAACTTAACTCCCTTATGATTTTTTTCATATCTCATATCGTTTGAGACATATTTGCAAAAATTACGGAGATTTGACACCCTCCATTAAATTAACGAAAACCAGCGTATTTGATGATTTTCTTATTGTAAATTAACAAACACACATCGTTCTTCGTACGATAAATGATAATCTAACGTCTACAAATGCCATATTAACATCAGTTAACAACGGCCATCAACAGTGTGAGATTAAAGGACTTGTGTTTCGATTTATAGCCGTAGCTTAGTGGGCAAGGTGCTGGACGGTGACGCGAAAGGTCTGTGGTTCGAAACCCGCCACTACCTATTTTTTTTCCTAAAAGGGTTTCAGACACTCTTATTAATTTATTAATTATTATTTTGGTTCAAAATATTTGCAAAAATAAAACTACAAATCAAATTGAGCCGTAAAACACGTCAGTGCGATTTTTTTTATCCGGCATCTAAAATTTACTGTAGTGATGGGGAAACTGTTTAAAACGGGTTGGGGACGACAAAATCTGAAATAAACTTTGGGGAGTAGTCCGGGAACATTAACGTAGATGAACTATGGATTACAGTTATCTTATTTTCCTTCGAACAATCACCTCCATTAACTCTGTACCGCGGAGCTCTGCGATACATGTCCTGTAAACTTTGCACGAAGTCTTCCTTTGGAATGGTATTCAGAAACCTCGTCACGTTTCGTTGAATGTCGGGAATATCGACAAATATGTCTTCCTCGCTGTAGCAGGTTCGACTACTCCCTCGGGCATGGGTGTTTGTGTTGTCCATAGAATAAGTTACTTTAAGTTAGTCTAAGTATTTCATAATCCTAGAACTGATAACCACAACAGTTACGTTCCTTAGATTTACAAACATCTCAATTTATTTATTTTTTCCTTCCAAAGTGAGTTTTAGTCTCGGGAACAGTAGGAAGTCTGAAGTAATGAGATCCGGAGCATGATAAATGTCCAAGTTGTGCCACCCCCTTTGTTGCCAAGAGCTGTTTGTCGACATTGGCTGTGTGTGGGCGAACTTATGCAACTTTAACAACCACCATACTCGCCGGATCTCAGTCCATCAGACTACTTCCTAATCCCTCGACTCAAAGTCGCTTCGAAAGGAAAAAGATTTGACGATATTCCTGATATCCAACAAAACGTGACGACGCTTTTGAACATGATCCGAACGTAAGACTACGTGCAAAGTCTCCATGACGTGTGTCGCACAGCTCAGCGGTGCGTAGTTATTGGAAGGGGCTATTTCGAAGAACAGGTAACTGTAATTCATCTGCGTTAATTTTACAGGACCAGTCACCGCACTTTATTGTCAAAGGTTGTATGTGGAAAAAGACTATATATCTGTAATGACCTGGCTAATGAAAAATATCTGTAATGACCTGGCTAATGAAAAATAGGGGCAAAGACTTTTTTATTTGTCCTCATATGTTATGCTAAACGAAGATACGTGCTCACTTACATGTAAGGAGGTTGGGCAAAGTACATGGAGCGACACGTTGTACGAAGAACATACGCCCCCACATGAAGTGAGGAAGACAATGATATCGATACTGAGTGTTGGCATCATTGCTGTCTGCAACCCTTGCTACACGTCCCCACTACTGAATGAGAATCGTGGACCAAACAGTTTCGATAGATGAGAGTTCGGAAGAACAGGAAGACAAAGGCAGTAATTCAATCCAATGGGCGTTCAAGAAGTCTTGAACACTGGATGTCACATGTGGCCGCCCTTTATCCTGTTGTAATGCGACCACTGCTATCTCCAAACGTACGGTAGGAAAACGAGCTCCAACGCATCAGACATGTAACGCTGGCAGGCTAGCGTACCGTCAATGTGTACTAGGGGTACAAGACGCAAGCCGAGATGTTGTACCGCTCCTTCCTACACAGTGACTTAGCAAAAGTCGTGCAATGGTCGAGCATGGCTGGCATAGATGAGTCCACTTTCCCTGTGCCATCTGCAGTTGTATATTCGAACTTCTCAGACATAGTTGTGCTAGCGAGTTGTCTAACATGCAACTTCATCGTCAGCTGCTGCCGTTACAACGGATTATGATGTAGGTAGTGGTTTAACATTTCGGCTTCCTACGTTCAACACTGTCCATGGTTCCTGATTCACTACGATATGTGGATATTGAACCTCTGTTCAAATAAAGGACATAAAGAGATAACACCAAACTACAGACCAATTTCACTTTTTCCAGCATTCTCGAAAATCCTAGAAAAGGCAATGTACAAGCAGATTTTCAACCACCTGACCACAAATAACACATTGTGTAGAACACAGTTTGTATTTGTGAAGGGTTCCGATATCGAGAAGGCTATGTACACCTACAGTGAGACTGTACTTCATTACATAATAAATAATAAGCAGCAGGTATTTTCCGTGCGGCCAAATGGTTCAAGTCATACCTCAGTGACAGGAAAGAAAGAGTGTAGGTGTAAGGGACTAGTGAATTAAGCCATCGGTTATCAGCAGATTGGGAAGAAATTATATGTGGTATCCCACAAGGATCCATCTTAGGGCCATTACTTTTTCTTCTGTAAATTAATGACCTTTCATCAGTTACACTGTGCGTTTTGTTTTCAGATGATTGTATTGCAATAAACAGCATGTCGAGCATAGTTCTAGAAAAGTCTGGTAATGACATCTTCATGGATATTATTAAATGGTTTAAAGCCAACTCACTGACATTAAACTTTGAAAATGATCACTACATGGAGTTCAGAACATGTAAGACGCTTCCATTTAGCATATGCATCAAAGTACGAAGACGAGCACGTAGACGAAATTGACAGTATTCAGTTGGGAGATGCAGACCACACAACTGCAGAAACGTCTTAACAAATCTGTATTTACAATTCGAGTTTTATCAGACGTAGGCGACATAAAAATAAAAACACCTTGCATACTTTGCCCACTTTCATTCCATAACGTCATATGGTATAATATTTTTGTGTAAAAATAGTTTTCAGATTACAAAACTATGTAATACGTATTACTTGTGGAGTAAATTCACAGACATCCTGTAGAAGCCTCTTCAAAGAACTAGGTATACTAACTACCGTCTGACAGTACATTTATTCCTTAATGAAATTTGTCGTAAATGATATATCCCTTTTCCCTACAAACAGCTCAGTTCCTGTATACAATACTGGGAACAAAAGCGATCTACACAAGGACTCAAAACGGGGTCCCATACTCACGAACCCCCCTTTTCAATAATTTACTAGCAACTATAAAAATTTTAGTTACAAAGAAAGATCAGTTTTAGAGTAGCCAGAAGACTTACTAGTGTCAAACTTCTTCTACTTGACTAATGAATTTTTGAATAGAACCAAATGATGTATTGTATGTATTCATACTATAAGAATTATTATTTCAGCTTGTAAAAAAATAAAATAATAATAAATAAAAAATAAATAAAAATGAAGTATTTAAATGTTCCATGTGCGCGAAGAGTTCCTCAGTACGGATTTATGGAACGAACAGCTAATTTAATCTACTATAATCTGTCGTAATCCTTTAATGATGGATGTCACAGTCCACAGCACACGATCTACAGGCAAAGCAGCCCGGCTCAACGGCCGCATAGTCTGTAGTGACAGAGTGACAACAGTGCAACTGATCACGGTTCACTCCAACACAGAATGTACCATGCACGTCATCTAGTAGACAATCCGTAGCAGAGTGGTGTGATTATCACATGCCACCACCACGCGCAGATCGGCTCCAGAATGTTACATCTTTATACATATTCAGCAATGCACTCAAAGGTGCGTGCTTTCCTGTTCCACTCCCATATAGGCCGAAGGAAAAACGAAAACTTGTATACATCTGTACGAATCCTAATCTCTCTGATGTTATCTGTGTCGTCTTTACGGGAAATATAGGTCGGCGGCAGTAGAATCTTTCCCCAGCCCGCTTCAAGTTCCGGCGTTCTATAATTCTTCAACAGTGTTTCACGACCGAGCGAGGTGGCGCAGTGGTAACACACTGGACTCGCATTCGGAAGGATGGTGATTCAAATCCACCTCCGGCCATCCAGATTTAGGTTTTCCGTGATTTCCCTAAATCACTACAGGCAAATGCCGGGATGGTTCCTTTGAAAGGGCACGGCCGATTTCCTTCCACATCCTAACTCAAACCTTCCGAGCGTAAGCTCTGTCTAATGACCACGCTGTCGACGGGACGTTAAACTCCAAGCTTCCTTCAAGTGTTTCATGGAAAGAACGTCACCTTCCCTCCAGCGACTCCCATTTGAGTTGCCAAAGCAACTTAGTAACACTCGCGCATTCATCGAACCTAGCCGGCCGTGGTGGCCGAGGGGACTGAGGAGCTACAGTCACGGTCTGCACGGCCACTACGGTCGGAGGTTCGAATCCCCCCACGGGCATGGATATTTGTGCTGTCCTTAGTGTTAGCTAGTTCATAAGTAGTTTGTAAGTTTAGGGACTGATGACCCCGTAGCTTAAGTCCTATAAGCTACACAAACATTTGAACATCGAACCTACCGGTAACAAGCGTTGCGATCCGCGTCTGAACTGCTTCTACGTCATCCTTAAACCGATCTGGTGGGGATCCCAAACAGTCGAGCAGTACTCAAGACGGGGTCGCACAAGCGTTTTATATGACGTCTCCTTTTCGGACGAATCATATCTTCCCCAAATTATCCCAATAAACCGAATCGACCATCCGCCTTCCCCACTACTGTCCTTATATGCTCGTTCCATTTCATATCACTGTGCAGCGTTATGGCTAAATATTGAATTGACGCGACTCTCTCAAGCAGGACACTATTAATGCTGTATTCAAACATTACTGGATTTTTCTCTTACTCAACTACAACTTCTTACCGTCTAACTGATTACAAAGAATACAAATCTTCCAATTCTGCATAATGGATTAGCGTTATAAGCCTTGTACAAACGGACATAATACTCGTACTGTCTTTCCAGTTCGGCAAACACCAGCGAAGCATAATGCTGAACAATTAAACAATGCTACAGAAGATATTCTAGCTCTTTGACTGAAATTCTTTCTTCTAACGATTATGTCTGATTTTTAGATATGATTCTGAAATATCTTGAATACATCATTTTCCATGTCATTGGGCCATTTCCATGCAGACCATTATTCCCAAAACATTCTGTTATGTACTTCATGAACATCACATGCACTAATCGAATATACTAGAGTACGGGGTACAATACGTCACGGTTGACTCATGACAATCACGTTATTAGTTATGACCTATTTAGCAAAGTGACAGAAAAGAGCACGACAAAATTTGTTCCTTGTCCTTTAAATATTAACACATTACTTCGACTGCCGTGCTACTGTGTCATACAGTGTACGATGAATAACAAAAATATATTCAGTCATTTATCGAGAGAAGATATAAGCCTGTACGATGTCCATAATTAAATTTCTTCGCAGAATGGTTTTCTTACAATATAAGTATTTCCTAATGGCTGTCAAGTTCGCCTGGACAAAACAGACCATACTGTGAGGGTTCGTCTGCCGGATATGAGACCAATATACCGAAAACGCAGTGAGTTATTCTGTTTTATCAGTTTCAAATAAAAGTTTGATACCTTCTCTGGATTTTATACATTACTATGTATGAGCTGTAATCAACCATACGCAAAGTCTAAGCAAGTGTGTTTTTACCTTTTCAAACTGTTTAAAATTAGTTGCAGTACGTTACCTAATTTGATGTTACACGTTAATTGTAAGGAATAATAAATATAAAATCATGCCTTTATCGTGCGAGGATACCAAAATAAACTTTTTCGGCGAGTAAATTTCTTAAAATCGAATGGTGAGTTTCATAACAGCCCAAACGCCGTTTCTTCGTGAAAAAGTCACTTTACATCATGGTTGTTTGGATGTATCTTTATAACGGATAAAGATTTTTGAAAACGGGAAAATGCCATTTCTAAATACGAGGGTCGTCCACAAAGTAAATTCGGTTTCTATTTCTATCCGCGGCAGCGCTACGATCACAGTTCCGAACCATGGTCGGCAGTTACTCTGACTCAAGGAGAAGACATGTACGCCATTTTCAGATCACTACTACCGACATGTGCTTTGTAGTGCTTCTTTATAATGTCCGATCTGTAATTCGTTTTCTAACTGCAAATAAAGCTAAATCAAAGGAAATTCATCGGGAAATCTGCGAGGTTTGCGAACAAAATGCTTTGAGTGATTCAATGTTTAGAATATGGGTCAGACTGTTCCATAAAGGATGTGATTTTATCCATTATGAAGAACGTTACTGATGAACTGGTTCACACAGTTAAAGAGAAAATTAAGCACAACCGTAAATTTACACTTAGTGCCCTTGCTATGGAAGTTCCGCAAATCTCACGATCACTAATTCATGAAATTGTTACTGAAAAACTGAAATTTCGAAAACTTTGCTCACAATGGGTACCCAAAATTACTGAACAACACAAAACACAACGGACGGGCACTGCACTTCAGTTTTTGACACGCTAGAATGAGGAAGGCGATGGTTTTCTTTCTTGGATAGTCGCGGAGGATGAAACTTGCGTATGGTACGACACCCCTGAAACAAAACGGCACTCAGTGGAATGGAAGCACACTTAATCTCTAACGAAAGTTAAGCCTAAGCAAATTTCGATAAGTCATGTGCACCGTTTTTGGGGACAGAAAAGGCATTTTGCTGATTGATTTTTTACCACAAGGCCAAACAATCAATGTACATGGTTATTGCGAGACCATTAAGAAATTGCGCCGCAAAATACAGAACAATCGCAGAGGATTGCTGTCAAAAAGGTGGTGTTTTTTTTTTTTTTTTTTTTTTTTTTTTCCACGATAATGCCCGACCTCACACGGCGTATGTGACCCAACACAGGAATTACACTGGGCAGTGTTTGATCATCCCCCGTACAGCCCGGACCTCACTCCTAGCGACTTTCAATTTTTCTTACAACTAAAATCTGTCCTTGGTGGTCAACACTTCACTGATAACGACAAGCTGAAAGAACATGTTAGCACATTGTTGAATACACAGTAGGCTACTTTCTATGAAGAAGGGAAACAAAAATTTGTGCCACGCTATGACTAGTGCCTACAAAATTTAGGAAGCTATGTAGAAAAGTAGTTTAACAATTGTATATTTTTGTACAATAAATATTTTTCTTTATCTGTACACGTTTGTTTTATATAACCCAACAGAACTTACATTGTGGACATATCTCGTATATCTCTACACAACACATTGTTAAAATTTGAGCCTTTTGTTGTGATTGGATATTTGCGTTCCACTGTGAAAAACGGATAAACTGATTTTTGTAATTTTGCACTTTAGTATGGTAATTTTGAAACTACGGATTTCGGAGCGGGTAAAGATATAGAAATAATTTAAAAAAGTTATTTGAGAATATAAATTTAAGGACATATGGTAAAAATTTCGAAGATTTTTCAGTGAAAAAAAAAGAAAGAAAGAAAAAAAGCTAATGCAGTGAGTGCTCAGCTAAGATCTACTCTCTTCTGCAAGAAGGAAGTAAGTACCAAGACTAAGTTAGCGGTGCACCGCTCTATCTTTCGACCAACTTTGTTGTATGGAAGTCAAAGTTGGGTGGATACATGTTACCGTATCATAAGGTCAGATATGAAAGTGGCAAGAATGATTGGAGGCACTAATAGATGGGAACAATGGCAGGAGGGTGTCCATAATGAGGAAATCAAGGAAAAACTGGGACTGAACACCATAGATGAAGCAGTTAGAGCGAACAGACTGAGATGGTGGGGTCATGTTACACGCATGGGAGAACCAAGGTTACCTAAGAGACTCATGAGTTCGGCAGCGGAGGGTAAGAGGAGTCGAGGTAGACCAAGAAGAAAGTACTTAGATTCGGTGCAGAATGATTTTGAAGTAAAAGGCATAACATCAGACGAGGCATCAATGTTGGCATTGAATAGGGGATCATGGAGGAATTTTATTAGAGGTACTATGCTCCAGACTGAACGCTGAAAGGCATAATCAGTCTCTAATGATGATGGTGAAAAAAGTATATAAGTGGGCATCCTCTCAATTTGTAGATTATGTACCCAAAAATCTCAGTTTTTCGTGGTTTTATCATGAAAAAGTCCATGAGAAAATAGTGCTTTTCTACACCGTATAAAAACCTAAAGAATTTGGTCAATTTGGGGGGCTGCAGGAATTGTGTAATATTTAAATTTTGACACCATGCCAGTACTTTTAATATGTATACAAATGATCAATAGGCCAAAGAGTTTCCAAAACAGTTTATCCCTGATCTCTGTAATCAATAGAAACCGGTATTTGGGTCCCTGAAGAATCACAATTTCGCACTCGGTGTTTTTACAGTATGATAAGAAAAGTTCTAAAAGGACAGTAGTTGGAGCATCTAGCCGGTATCGAAATAATTTTTGTAATAAAAAAATTATATAAAAATATTTTAATAGAAAGCGTCTCGTTTCCTTAATTTACACTACTGAATTTGCCTGCTTAACTGTCGACGGGATGTTGAACTGGAAAAGGAAGCGACACTTGAGGTGTATTTAAGCTCCGTGCTTACCTTCTATCGCGTGTTATTCATCTATCAGATAGTTACTCTAAAAGCTAGAGAACAAGCATTGCATGCGCGTAACCATGCAAGAGCAAGTTCCATCTAAAATAAAAGTTAAATAAAAAACATGTTCAACGTTTCTCAAATATAAAAATTTATAAAAGAAGCATTCACAAATTAAAACATGAAATGAGCATCTTCTGTAACAAGAAACACAAAATAGACTACCTAAATTTACAGTTTCGTTGACTGGTGTCATATTTATTTTCAGGTTTCCTTTCTTTTGACTGTGTGTGTGTCACTTATTATGAATTATACTAACGCGTCATTTTACCCTAATACAGCCTAAAACTGTCATTTATGTGAACAATGACATTAATGATTGATTATGTTATCATATAGCCCAATGATATGTAATCTTATTCTCCACTACTCTGTAGAAAACAACTAAGTGAAACAATCTGTTGAAAATATTATTTCGACCATTTTAGCCTGTTGAGGAAGCAAACAAGAAAGTTAACTGCGCCAGTCACTTAAAACAATCTCGATTCGTGTCGAACTTTTACTCTCACGTCTTCAGATGGCTGTCATTTTTACATGCGTGTTTCAGTTGGTTGTAAGTAACCGATTGATTTCCTGTTGCCTTAAAATTGTTATTGTACGAGTCATGTTATTCAGTAATGTTACAAAGTCCAGTGTAGTAGTGGTAAAGTCGCATAAAGTAACAGTAAGCTGTACACTATATGTAGGCCCTAGTTATGACATACATCCATTTGTATCACGGATACAACTTTCTATATTGTTTTGTAGGCTATTCAGAGAAATTAGGAATAAATAAAAATCTATGTATCAATAATTTTATCTGTCAAGGCGGTCGAACATATTAAGCATTGACACGTAGTGATACAAGGTAATTATTTTCCAAAGCAACTACGTACGCAGGTAACAAGATGGCCGAACCGTTGATATGAGTCAATGGGGATGGCATCCCTGGTCCTATCCGAACTACGAAGTCCTATGTATGACAGCAGCATCTATGCTGTTTCGCTGAGCAGTACAAGTTAGTCATAGAGGCGAATAGTGTGGTAGAAAGTCACGTATTTGCAAACTATTTTTAGTGATTGTGGTAACAGACATTTAACATGTGTTATAAATGCAAATGTTACAGAAGAGTTCTAGGAAGTTAAGAAAGTGGATGGCGATCCAGTGGTAAAAATTTGCAGTGCTCTATTTAGTTATTTACAATAGTCATGGAAGATTTATTTTCACGTTTGGAAGATTCAAATGTTTGTTAAGCTTATGGGACTTAACTGGGAAGTTATCAGTCCCTAAACTCACAAAGTACATATAAACTGACTTACACTAAAGACAACACAAACATCCACGCCCGAGGGAAGGTTCGTACCTCCGACGGGGAACGGCCTCGCGCATCGGAGCATAGCGTCTCAATGCGCTCGACCACACCGCCGCGGACGTGTGGAAGGCACGTATGACCACCCACAAGTTCTAGAATAATTGTTAAACTGAATAATATCATCAATTTCTGTTAAAACAAAAGCGTAGCTTTGGATAATATGCAGAGAAGTAGAAGACAATTTGACATCCATGAACTGATTAACGAGGAAATATATAAGGTATACCCACAACAATATTACGGTTGTATGAAGAGTATGCTAAAAATGACTACTGAATTTCGGGTTGCCTTATCGCAGCTACAGGGCTCAAAGCTATTGTCCGAAACAATGATGAAGAGCATGCTGTTTTCCATTCAATTAATATACAATATCTATGTGAGCAGAAACTATACTGATGGCTGGTGTTTTCCAACATGCATCGAAACACTTTCCCCAGTTATTCACGATTCACATATACTTAGGAAATTCGAAAAGTGTTTCGCCTTATAAAATATATGACAGGAATCATATATTAAAATTATACAGTATTTACAAGAAGCATGACGGAAGAGACAACTGTCCATGAAGGTGGTAACTGACTTCAAACAGTCCATTAGAGTATAAAGGTTTCTCTCCCATTAGTCAAAATTACTGGTTGTCTCTTTTTTCTGACTCAAGCTTGGTAAGTACAGCTACTGTAATTGTTATTTTAAGAAAACCCTATTACAATTGAACGTTGAACGACCATACTTGGTAGAGAATATTATTAGCCTCTTTTAACACACTCGAATATAATTATTCCTAAAATGACTAAGGGTTGTGTACATTTCTTAAGTTGCAGACGCTTAGAAACGTTTGTCTTTTAAATTTCCACAATAATGTTCTATATATTTCAGGTGACGAAAAGTACTCTTGATCTGTCTTAGACGTATAAAGATCAGAACAGTTAACAAGCCAGTTCCTGCGTTACATCTTCGGATTCAGTCTCTTAAATCCTCAATATGTTCCTGATTCTCTTTATGACCTGGTGAGCATACAGACAGAAGACCAAAACTCACCAGTTTAGCCGAATAAGTAACTGAAAACTGCGTACAATGATGATGAAATACATGCGCTTTCTTGCGTTTTCCAATGTCAGAAAAGGCTGAAGCATTACTAAACAGATACCTACGCAAGAGTTAACTCTGTGAAAAAGACTACATCATTTAAACGGACTCACAAACGCAAATTGGATTTCCTCGGAAATGGTGAAATTAGCAGATTGGAAAAGTAGATTTGATACTAAGAGTGTGGAACAGAACGTCTCTATATATAAAAATGAATGTTTGTCTGTATGTCCTCTATAAACTCGAAAACGGCTGGAGCGATTTTGATGACATCGTTATACAATATCCAGGTAAGCCCAGAGATTGTACCCGTGAACCTTTGGTAGCTATCGGATCAAGAGTTCTATTGATTTGAAGATATTTGCCGCTTTGTGGTATAATGCGACAGCGTGTGCAACATACGGATCGTGCGGGTTGCTTATCCTCTAGGTGCCAAGTCTCCGGCGGCGTAATGTGCAAATGTTCGCAACGAAGTATTCGCTTTCCGAGGATAATTATTTTACTGATCGAATTAGGATACACGCAAGAACCTGTCACCCAACCAAACACTTTTTTTATTTCCATGGCATTGTAAAGCATGTCAAAGCAGAGTGTCCGTAGGTTTGTATGTACGTATTGCATACAAATCTACAGTGTTGTTCCAGTCTTGATGAAATTTTGTACACGTAAGCTTCACTCCATCAGGACGGCCGCCGTAAGTTTAAGAATCACATACAACAAAGAGTTCACTTGATATGACATCGTAAATAGTGAGATGCTCAAAAAAATTGCTGCATTTAGAGACAATATTGCTCATTTTCTCCTAAACAACTGTACCGATTTCAACTAAATTTGGTACACACATTCCCTACCGTGAGGTAACAATTGCTGCAGGGTTAAGAATCACATACGACACATGGTTCAGACGCTATGACGTCATAAACAATATACATGCAAGAAACTGCCACATAATGCGACGAGACTTTATAAACACACTATATGACAATTATAGTACTTAGCGACTTGCAACAAACTGTAAACATAATTTCAAACCTTTATTAAACTTTTTCTCGCTGACAACCACATCAAAATAATGAAAGGAAAAAAGTTTCTCGCTTACTATTTTTCCGCTGTTCATGGAGCAAAACTACGGCATTCGGTATGACGTTACAATTTATAATTTCTACACTACAAGTTGTAGCCGCAGGAAATTTTACAGGCAGTATTTACACATACAGCTGAATGTACCTGCTAAATTGTATCACAGTACGACACGTGGTTCGTGAGATATGAGCACATAGTAACGTTCACGGAAACCGCTCCATCACGCACTAAGTTTTAATCTATTACTTCTTTACTACTAATTGTATTTCCAACAGATTTTACAGACATACAGCACATACACAAATGAATATATACCTGAAAAATTATACAACTCAATAACTCAATAAACATGAGATTCTACGAAGTTTATATGTAATTTGTATTTTGATTACTATCTTTCTTTGTTTGAATACTGCACTTACAATTTTGTACATTATGCAAGACAGCCTTATTTCTTATATATTCTTCCCTGAATATAACACGCTTTTAGAGGAAAAACACATTGACAAAGAGACAGAAGGGATAGGAGAAATACTAACTCAAGGCTGAAGTAAATAAATAAATACCCGGGCAACGCCAGGTTTTCAGCTAGTTACATATAAGAAGTGCACTTGTTTAGGAAATATCTTTGTATGTGAAATTTTTTAAAAAATCTATCAGTTTACGTATAATTAGTTTATTTTATATCTTATTCATTGGTCCACAGTATTCAGTATAACATTTAGGATGTTGTAAATAATGGCGTACATCATGCACTGGCTCCGTTCATATTTGGAAGCATTTGTCAAGTTTGTGTAGTTTATCTACATCGACCAAGTAGAACTCGTGCGTACTGTTCAGGAGGAACTTTGAAAAGAGTTGCCAAATTCGAGAGTTTCTTTTTCCACTAGCGTGTGGAAGTTGCCGAGTACGGCCTAGCCGCCTGAAAAGGCGTATCACCTGCCACGGGAGTTCTACGAAGCGCGACAGTTTAGGGTTTAACGATCCGTCGACGACGAAGTCATTAGAGTGGCGTCACAAGCCCTCACTGCGGAAATGTGGGACATTATACCAGCCCACTCATTTATCATTCCAACATTTCTTGGACACACAATCTTTTGTAGAATCAATGCAACATACCCATAATTATTGATATGAACGAAGGAGTTAAAGTGTTCATAACAAAAGACAACCTTATGTAATACACCGCTCAATAGATAATTATGATGAAAAATTCGGAAGTTGCCGAACTTGACCACAACAAGTGAGAAGACTGTGAAAAGTTTCCACTGCTAGTTTTCAAAAATTGATTTTTCAACTGAATGCTTGAACTGCGACCTCCGCTTCCTTTGCGGAATCTACGATATTCGATGTATGCTGTTATCCGCAGAATTTTACTACTTGGACAGGTTCAGAAGGAGGTCACTCTAGCCGCGTTGGAGTAGCCGAGCGGTCTAAGGCGCCTCGCTGCGGAGTGCGCGGTTGCTCGCCGTCGGAGTTTCGAGTCCACCCTCTGGCATGTGTGTATATATATATATATATATATATATATATATATATATATATATATATATATATATATATATATATATATGTGTGTGTGTGTGTGTGTGTGTGTGTGTGTGTGTGTGTTGTCGTTAGCATAAGTTAGTTGAAATAGTTTATAAGCCTAGGGAGTGATAACCACAACATTTAACTCTCTTACATTTACAAAACCTGTAACCGTGGCAAAAACGTTGGTGTCGTATTTTAAAACATGATGCTGTACAAACCCCTAAAACGTACATGTTAAGTAATATGAAAAATCATATTCAGCCAAGATCGCTTCAAAAATATTATTTCCAGTTTCGGTAGATCAGTCTTTCCATTATCGACACAGACCGCCGAACAGGTAATAAATAAAGATTTTGAAGGGGTGTTGGGCAACCCTGATTTTTTTAGATTATGAAACACATTAGATGACCCCAAACAACTGACGTAATGTGAGAAATATACAGGGTGTTTCGCGAGGAATTGTAAATATTTTAGGAGGTGGTAGTATAGACGAATTGCAGTTAAAATGCCATATAACGCGTCATAATTTTTTTATCGAGTACAGAGGTAGAGCTAGTTCAGTGCATTTGCATATCGTTTGTTGGTACATCAGCTGCTGGGGGTTTATAATGGGTGTATTTATCAAATGTCAGAAGTAGAGTGTTCATGTTCAATTTGTGTAGTCGTGTTTCAGTTTATAGTGACGTTTTTATTATGTTTACTGTACCGCACGTATTTACACCTGCTAACTGTACTGATATGGTATTGTGTATGTGTTTTGTAATGGAAAGGCTGCTGCTGCTTGCAGAGAATACGGTAAACGATTTCCTAACCACAGACCACCAGATTCAGTAGTGTTTACTGGTGTGGTCAGTATACTGTGCCCAGCAGCCATATTGCGTCTGAACCTTTATTTCATGAATAGTAAAAAACAAAATGAGCTGCTTGACTACTGGCTTAATCGCCGAGTGGAACTATCGTGAACTTGGCGGTCAGCTAGCGCCTAGGGATCTTGTCCTGGCAAGGTCGCCAGTTTATTTCCTTAATAGAAAAAAAAAAAAAAAAAAAAAATGAACTGCTTGACTTTAGTTTGAAACTTAACACTAAAAGTTGATGTTGTCTATTGAAAGCTTGAACTGATACTGTAAAATTTGTTGGAAAAGGTTAAACTGTAGACTTTATATTGAATATTCTTTCTCTCTTAAGCGTTCAGTGCTATGCTTAAAGCAGTGTTTGCAACCTTTTCGAATATGCGACCCCCTTCCAAGTAAAAATATTCTGGCGACACCCTCTCCTCAAAAACCGTAGCAAAACTGTATTATCTCAGATGAAACAAATTTAATCTTTTTTCTTTTGCTTCAGCTTTCTTTTTAATTGTTGGAAGAAGTTTTTTTGTGTTATTTTCGGAAGGGAACATACTATCCTATTTTTACATGATTCACGACAGAAAAATATATTTTGGTTAATAGTGTTTCGCACTTCAGGCAAGAATCAGAAGCGAATTATGCTCATTAAGAAAGGTCGCACCGTACGGACAATTTATAAAGGAGGAGATCTTTTTCCTCGAATTTTTCAGAATTACTTATTGTATCACGTTCTTTTACTTATTGACTGGTTCCTGAAAACAGTTTTCAAGCTTAGCGCTTATTCATTATTAAGACACTGTATTATAAAGCTATATTTTTTCTATTCAATTTATAATGAATGTTACATAAGGAACTCCGTAATTTTAACAGTAAATAAATTACCCTTAGACATGCTTCTTTGTGTTACTCAAAACCTAGCTATTTTACGGTGCAAGTACTTCCTCCTGTGACGGCAACCCCCTGGGAGTCGCGACCCACAGTTTGAGAAACTCTGGTTTAAAGTCTTTAATGGCTCTTCCAGTGTATATTGTATCTAGTCATCGAAAGCTGTAAGAAAACGGGGTAGCTTTTATCGTATAGAAACACTGATCCTGAAAGTGGTGGTTATGATGCGAACGTCGGCTGCAATATGCACTGGACAGCTGGAAATGCCTACAGAACTGTGTATGCAGATGCTGAATGAAATTATGATCCAATTTTGAATAAGCAATGATTTGCAAGTTTGATTTCCAGAAGGGCCAGTTCCTATCTGTTATTCAAACCCACTCATGGTAAATAAAGAACGGTAATCAAATAACGTTGACTTACTTCTGAATTGCTGATTATTATTCTCTTCTTGTATATAATACATCGCATGTCTTTTTCAACTAAGGCGCTCCTGTCACGGTCTGCACGGCCACTACGGTCGGGGGTTCGAATCCCCCCTCGGGCATGGATATTTATGCCGTCCTAGTTCGTAAGTAGTTCATAAGTAGTTTGTAAGTTTAGGGACTGATGACCCCGTAGTTAAGTCCCATAGACTATACAAACATTTGAACTTTTTTTTTGTCCTTTTCACCATTAACTAATCTCCTCAATCCCAGGACTTTTCAATATGGATCACTAGCAATAACTTCCTAGCTGATAAAAATTACATGCCACCTTTTTTCCCATGGAGAACAGTATTTAGTGTCTCTGGTTTGCTTTACATCGAAATTCTATAACTCGGTGCACTAGCATTTTTGTGGTGGCACTTTACCTTTTGATAAGAACATTACATAAATATTGTTATGAACAGAATGATAGTAAGTTGAATTAATTTCAATAAAAAAATACATTAATTTCAGCGTAATTAATTGCAATTTTGCGGGTACTTTATAAACCTATAAAGGAACACACTGTGGATGAAACAGCCGCGCGATCTAATGCGCCGTGCTACGACTGCGCTCCCGCTCCCGGCGGAGATTCGAGTCCTCCCTCGGGCATGTGTGTGTGTGTGTGTGTGTGTGTTTGTGTGTGTGTGTGTATTGTCCTTAGCGTAAGATAGTTTAAGTAGTTTGTAAGTCTAGGGATGGATGTCACTAGCAGTTTCATCCCTTAGATTCACAAACATTTGAACATTTTTGATGAAATAGAAGACATTATTCAGTCGGCAGAACGTAGTCCTTTAACAAGAATAAGTAGTACTTCTGCACGTATCATTGTTCCAAACACAAGAGTATGGAGTGCATCACGTATGAACGGGTGCCATGAGTATCATTTACTGTCCATTAACCCCTTCGATGAGGAAAAGGGCGATTGAAATTTTGATCATTAGGACTGCTGTGTTACCACGACGACTTACAGAACCTCGTGTTATACACTTTCGTGAAAATGAGCTTCTAGTATTATTGGCGGAGATACCATAGACCACAAGAATGCGTATGTTCTTCTAACATGCAGGGGCTTCTGCACATTCTACCCAGCAGGTGATACATCATCTGAACCCATATTCCCCAGAAGAGGGATTGGTAGATTTTGACACGTTTCTTGGCCATCAAGGCTTCGAATTTTTTAATATGGTTATGGTTGAAAGGCGAAGTCTGCAAAGAAAAATGAAACACAAGAGCCTATTTGATCGTTCGGATTATAAATACTGCAACCCTCATAAAAGAACGCAAGGACGACCTCAGGAGAGCTCCACGTGGTATTCTCAAGAGAGGTTGAAAGTGCATTAACGTTGGTGTTGTAAGTTTTGAAAATTAATTTTGAACGTCCTCGTTTTCCTTTGCTTTAAGTTTGTTTCGGTTACAAACTAAAAGCTGTATCCCTGTACTGAATGCAAATTGGTCACATTGTAAGGCTGTTATTTATTTTTGCAATTCGATTTAACTACCAGCTCCTAAAATATTTGCTATTCCTCCTGGAAAAACCCTGTGGGACTGATGACCTAGCTGTTTAGTCCCCTTAACCAACAACAACAACAACAAAAACCCTGTATTTCATGTTAATGTTATGAAACTTTCCGTTTGAAACTGAATTCCTTTAAAGCACAGTTCGCTCGTACTACCTTCAAGCAGGTAAGGAACTAAAGACGATTTTTGATCAGTTCCTTGCATGCAGATATATTACTTGTTACAATCCAAGTAACAATCAGTACTGTTATCATGCATGAATAGCAAATGAAGCATGTCGTTATCTGCACATACGCTATAGAAAAATTTGTTGCGCTGTAAGCTGACGAGTAAAGCGTTAAGAGCAGCAAATAAAAACAGTGAAGTACCGGTCAAAAAAAGCCATACTACTTAATGACATTAATTTTACATGCAAAAGTGATAATCTGTGCACTCACTAAAACAGAAATGTGCCATTTATAATGTAGCTACATCTTTTTAATATTTACAGTGTTCATCTTTATGAATGTCTCATTTGCTAGATCAGCGTTCTACAGCTGTAGTAATCATCTTTATTTTTAAATTTTTTGACCAATTTTATATTTTTAAACTTTTATATTTCCCGGCTAAGTGTTTAAGTGCGTTTTTATCAGCTTATATATAGGTATACGATTAAATTGCTGATCTAGCTTCAGCTCCGTTCGTTGATTAATGTTTGGTCTTAGCACGTCTATTTTCCAATTTAAGTGCAACAGCTGGCTGGGAAACGTCACTAAGGGTAAAACAATGTGAATTCTCTTTTCGTCTCTGTCTGACGGACAAAATAATTTCTTTTTGTATATAATTTCTTACCACATGGTTGTCAGATGTTCGTCTGATTGTCTGATGTTGAAGTCTTCATCCCGAAAACTGATTTGATGCAAGTCTTCATGTTGGCGTACCCTGTTAAAGTTTCTTCATTTGTGCACAACTACTGTAACGTACATTCGTTTGAACTTTCTTATTGTAGTCAAGCTTTCGTAACCTTCCTAAAGTTCTACCCCATCTCCCCCTCCGTTACAAAACTGATGACCCCCTTGATGCCTAATATGTACCTTTATTAACCAATTCCTTGTACTACGCAAACTATGCTAAAAATTTCTTTTCTCCCCAATTGAGTTTGGTGTCTCTTCATTAGTTTCCGATCAGCTCACGTAAGCTTCAACATTCTTCTGCAGACTACATATTTCTTTCAAAGGTATGAATTGTTTATCGCCCATGCAACACTTCCACACAAAATTAACTCCATACAAGTACCTACAGAATATGACATCCTAACACAGTATATATTTTGTTATGACAAATTTCTCTTTTCCAAGTATGTTGCTATTGGCAGTCTGCCCTTTACACGTACATCCTCTCTATTTCGTTTAGCGCCAGTCATTTTGTTACCCAAATAACATTCTACTACATTCTAGTGCCCCATTTCCTGATATTGCCCTCTCACAAGGAACATCATCAACTCGACTTCTTATTTTCTCGAGAAAAAAAATACATGAGCAAAATATCAACCCCATAAATCGATATCACGTGAAAATTTGGGCTACTATTCAGATAGTACGCAGTTACGGCCTTCTGAAAGTACAGCTTTTAGACATTCGCGCGCTCGGGTTGTTCCTCACTCGGCCGGCTTCACTGCGGCCGCTTAATGCTGAACGTGAAGTGCTGTGCAATGAAGGAACAACAACAAGTCCCCAGAAATGTGATATTTGAAGAGCTAGGGAAGTAGAGGAAGAAATAATTGTACAAAATGAAACATATGTACTGCAACTCTTTCAAGTTTACTCCAATAGTGTCGGCATTACATATAACAAAATGATGTGCATAAAAAGTATTGAGAATTAAATTACGTTACACAGCTTGTTGAAAAACTGTCTCATTCGTTTCCACTGCAGTTGTGACGCGCTGTATAAAACGCAAACAGTTTTTTGCATATATTCTTCTGTTACGGAGACGGGCAAAGTAGTATTCGAGGATTTAAAATCATCAAAGCAGCTTTCACCATCACTGACGACCTCAATTCCACGCCCAAGCTCCGTTGAAGCAATGAAAGTGTTCGAGGATTCTGACGGTGTTGAAATCAACCCGTTATTTTCTTCTATATCCAACACGTCTTCATCAGTGCAACTGTCTATGATATTTTCAACGCAGTTGAAAGATATAAAGAAAACCATAAAGAAATCGCCATGTATTTTCTTTTACTGCCAGCCGCGGTGGCCGAGACGACCGAGGCGCGCCAGTCACGGTCTGTACGGCCACTACGGTCGGGGGTTCGAATCCCCCCTCGGACATGGATATTTGTATCGTCCTTAGTATAAGGTAGTTGATAAGCAGTTTGTAAGTTTAGGGACTGATGACCCCGTAGTTAAGTCCCTTAAGCTATACAAATATTTGATTTTACGTTGTATAGAATGGCTAATAACTGCAAATGATTAGGCTTACCGGTGACGACTTTAAAGAGCTCTAATTAATCGTTGCAGATTAGTCATCATTCGATATCGTTGCTGGAGGTGTAGCACGACAGCTTGCGGGTTAATTGACACCGTGAACATAAACCTCTTACTAGACTCTGCTCACAGTACTAGACGTTCGGGCATTAATCGGCCGCAGTGAAGCGGGCCGAGTGAAGAACAACCCGAGCGCGCGAATGTTTGAAAGCTGTACTTTGAGGAGGCCGTAATTGCCTAGTATCTGAATAATGGCCCAAATTTTCACGCGATTTCGATTTCTGGGGTTGATATCTAGCTCATGTATTTTTTTTTTTTTTTTTTTTTTTTTTTTTTTCCTCAAGAAAATACGAGGACGAGTTGATGATGTTCCCTTGTCAGTGTCGTCTGATTTAATTCGACTACACTCCACAGCCCCTGATTTGTTTTTGTTAATATTCGTCTTTTAATCTCTTTTTTTAAAACATACATTTAGTCCATCTACTCTTCCAAGTCCCTTGCTGTTGCTGACAGAATGAAAATATTTTCGGCAAACTATTTAGTTTTTACGATGTGTTTGTACGTTGAAATAAAGCTTTGTGCATAGGTGATGGAAAATTTTTGACGCTAGGTGCTACTCAGAAACAAGCGCTCGTGTGGTGACCGGGCGCTCACCTGGAGGACGATGGAGGTGGAGATGAGGCCGACCATGAGCGAGTAGAACTCGTGCTTGTGGCCCGCCTGCAGCACGTACTTGAGCTGGCTGGCGTTGGCCGTCAGCAGCGCGATGTCCAGCATGCCCTGCGCGATCGTCTTCTTCGTCGCATACCGGTTGGCGTCCAGCGTTTTCTGAAACACAGCAACCACCACACCCGTTACATTTCGTGAGACTTGTTAACTTGTAAGGGGCTTTCAAATGTTTGTAAATCTATTGGACCAAACTGCGTAGTCATCAGTCCGTAGCTTACAAACTACTTAAACTAAGGTAAACTAACCTAAGGACAACACACACACCCACGCCCCAGGGAGGACTCGAACCTCCGACGGCGAGCAACCACATGCTCCGCAGCGAGTCTGTAAGGGGCTTTCTGGCTAACACCGTTCCAGTTGTTAGCATGTGAAATCTGTGAAGTGTGGCTGCTTAGTCTAAGTGACTGCGATGAGTGTCTGTAGAGCTCATTGTCGTTGTTGACATAGGTCCTGCAGCAGCTAGTTCTTGCTCTCGATATTTACAGATATAATAGTCATCTTTGAACAAGGAGAGGTCCGTCCTTCACTATGACAGCGAGTAGATTAGATTAGATTAGATTAATACTTGTTCCATATATCATGAATACGACCCGTCGTAATGATGTGGAACGTGTCAGGTTAATAAAAGCTCTCTGTACAAGATACTACATTACACAAAATACTACATGACACAAATATATTTTTGTTATTGATTTTATTTATTATTATTTCTTTTTACTTACTAATTTATACAGGGTGTCCCAGCTGCATCCAAATCTACATCTACATGCATACTCCGCAAGCCACCCGATAGGTGTGTGGCGGAGGGTACCTTAAGTACCACTGTCGGTTCTCCCTCCTATTCCAGTCACGTATTGTTCGCGGAAAGAAAGTCTGTCGGTATGCCTCTGTGTGGGCTCTAATCTCTCTGATTTTATCTTAATCATCTCTTCGGCAGATATACGTAGGAGGGAGCAATATACTGCTAGACTCCTCGGTAGAGGTATGTTCTCGAAACTTCGACAAAAGCCCGTACCGAGCGACAGAGCGTCTCTCCTGCAGAGTCTTCCACTGGAGTTTATCGATCATCTCCGTAACGCTTTCACGATTACCAAATGCTCCTATAACGAAGCGCGCTGCTCTCCGTTGGATCTTTTCTATTTCCTCTATCAACCCCACCTGGTACGGGTCGCACAACGGTGAGCAGCATTCAAGCTGTGGGCGAACAAGTGTACTGTAACCTACTTCCTTTGTTTTCGGACTGCATTTCCTTAGGATTCTTCCAATGAATCTAAGTGTGGCATCTGCTTTCTTGCTCACCCAAAATATCTCTGAAACAGCAACAGCTACTGTAAAACGACTCTCACCGGTATCCATGTAACGCTGGGGCTCATGAATGTACATATTTTGAAACATTCTAAAACGAATGCATATGTGTATTTAACACAAACTTATTGTTTTTTTTTTTTAATGGACACCCTATATTATTTCTTCAGCAATCAATAACATGACAAATCACATAAACAATGGCGTTTATTGCATCGAATAGGCCAATTAAATCTCGAGATATTTCGGAGCGAAGTTCACGCTTGGAATATGCGGAACGCGCGGCTAGCGCACGTCCAGAGACCCTGGCGAGAACCCTGTGTTGGTCAGGACGTGCGCTATCCGTGCGTTTCACGTATTCCAAGCGTCAGCTTGGCTTTGCAATATCTCGAGAAGTAATTGGCGTATTGCGGTGTTACCTTCGAATTTACATCATAGTACGATACACATTTCAGGAGATATGACGTCATAAGCAATTAAATTTCCGAATAATTGCTACATAATGCGCTATTTTTCCACATCTCCACCTAAATGGACCGATTTCAACTAAATTTGGTACACATATTGCTTACTATCAGACAACAATTGCTGTGTGGTTAAAACTACATTCGACACATAATTCAGGAGATATGAAGTCGTAAACAGTGAGTCACAAAAACTCTTCTTAAATTCTGACGGTATCTGCCCGTTAAAAAGTACGTACTGGATACATTTATCTATGAAGTCTTAAAGCGAATAGAATACCTGTATCGATATTCCACAGGCACAGATTTAGTTATCTCCTGATGCCAAAGAAAATGGCATCAGCCTTGGCTTCACTATTTGTGTTCTTCTGATCGATCATAGCAAGATGATTCAATATACTTACGGCTATGCAGTCAGGAATGAAATACTGCCTTGAGAATGGCAGGGTGTACTCCTACCGAAATATTGACCGACGCCGACTTTCAAACCTGGCTGCATACACTTAAGTTTTTTGTATACGCCATGTGCCGGATAAATCAAGGAATCGTACAGTAAGATGATTCTCTCACGACTGAGGAACGCTAACTGATGGTTGTTCGAGTGACTACCGAAGACTTCCTAGAGGCAGAGCTTTCGAGGGCAGGAGGTGTTGTAGAGGGGACGCTCTTCCCTGGCAGCATACAATGGTCGCTCTGTGCAGCCTTTCTGCATGCAGACACGGAAGATAAGCCACCACTGCCCCTACAGGAAGCTGTAAATTATAGGTGCCGGTTTTCCACGGCGTTCACTGAAAAGAGCGGTTGGTTCTCGTGTTGCAGAGACGTAACGTCAAATACACTCATAAAAAAAAGTTCATGGCCCTTTACATAAAAGTGGAATAGAGATATACAAAAACAACATTTCATTTCTGTTTATTGCTTAAAAAAAAAAACATCACAGGGCTTTTCTAGGCGTGGTCCTGTTTGGAGGTGGTATGCCGTTGCCTTCCTCCGACCTTCGAAGTGACTTACCCAGCCAGCCAGTTATAGGGGGACCTATAGTTCAACGTGAGTTCCGAACTGCTACTCGATTTTTCCACATTAGCAACACTGCCAGAGGTGAAAGAAGTGGAAAGTGACAGATAAAAATCCTAGAACCTGGAGGGGATCGAACCCGGGACCTTCGAAATTGTAGTATTGCACTCTACCACTGTGCTATCGAGCCGCACTTTGTTGGTTATGAGAACGGAATTTTACAAGTTGTACGACAGTAACCTAGACATTCTGACTTTGTGTTCCAGATTGCAAGCAAACCTGTATTCATCATACAATATTGTCAACTAGGTTATCAATGGATTGTTAGTCCAGATTGTCCCGCTCCACAACAGCGATTCGGCGTAGGGCTCTCACATTGGTTGGTGAGTCATCTCGCCCGAAAACAGCCCTTTTCCATATAACCCAGTCACGCGCGATAGGATTCGTGTCTGGAGAACATGGTGGTCATTTTAATCTTGCGTTTGTTGTTATCCTGAAGGAAGGCATTTACGAGGTGAGCAAATGCTCGGTAAAATTGTCGTCCATTAAGACGAATCCTTCATCGAAATGCTGTCGATATGTTTGCACTATACGTCGCAGGATATCATCTATGTACCGTATATCCGTTTGATTGCTTTCTACGACACCAAGTGACTTACAGTGGCTCTACATATCTGCTGGATCGTAGCACTTCTAACTCTAAGAACAAACTTGAAGAATACGTTGCAGTCTGGAGGATCACGAGGCTCATTCTCTCTGGAGACGTGCCACAGTTCCGTCTTGCGCGAACTTTTTAAATTATGCTTCGGCCAGTCAGAATTCATACACATGTTTGAAATCGCACTGCCTGGCTTCTTGCGGGAATTTGTGAACTTGTGGTGCTATCCGTCGGCTTTCCCATGTTCATATCGATACGGTGTACTCATTTATCGTTTTCTCACAATACGTCATAATACACTAATAAAACCCTTAATGCCAAAAAGAATCGAATTCCCATGTAGAGAAATGTTTCAAAGTTCTCATTACCTTAAATATCTGTCTTTAAACATGCAAATAAGAAAAAGTTTGGATATGGTTTTAAATTGTGTTTAAAGGTTGTTGTAAGTTACTGAGTGTTTTCATTATCAAACACCGGATGAATATAGGATCATTTGTGCTCCATTTTAGACGAAAGCTCATATATCTCAATGTTTAAGATGTCATGTCTCCTGAACTCTGTGTCATACCGTGACACAATACATCAAAGGTAAGCAATGAAAACCTCGTAACTCCATTTGTCGATGGAGACCTCTTAATTCCAGTAACATGTTATGTTTGTTTCTGATGAATCATTTGGGATCTCTGAATACTTACTTATTTAGTTGCACGAACAACAACATTATTTCTTACCAGTTTAAGGTACCGTTTTTGAATTTCTTGTAAAATCAAAGAAAACGGAGTTACGAGGTTTTCATTGCGCACCATCGATGTGTCTGACAACTGTGTTGCAAACAGAGTCTTTCATAAGAACTAATAATTTAAAACATCACACCTGCATGCTAGTGTAATCAGAAGGTAGCTTTCGAAGAATTTAACTGTCTCCGACGTCAAGTCTCCTGGAATACGTATGCCCTACTGTTAAGTGCTGTAATTTTGTAGATATATCTAGTGACGTATGTACGGGGGTTGGAACTTAAATAGTGGCAACACCGCTGTGGAGACACTATGCAGTGCAATCTACTATTGTCGCTGACAGCACACGTTGTTGACATACGTGCCTTACCACCGAGAAAATGGACTCGCGCATCCCACGTCACCGGCGTGCACACAATTATGGGAACCACAGTCACTTGTGAGAGACAGGTCTAGCGTAACGGTGCCGCTGTTTTAGCAACAGGAACAATGGAGTTGGATCGAGATTGGATGTGCCAGAGGTCATACAGCACGACAGCGACCAACTTTGCGGAAGAAGCGGCAACACTTTCTCCGCAACCCACCCATCATTTTGCACGGCAGTGCGCGGGCGTATACAGCGCAAGACGTGGCTGCTCTGTTCGTTCGACCATCCACCATACTCCACGAAATTAAGTCCTTGTGACTGTGATTTGATTCAGAAGATGAAGGAACCACTTCTTGGCATTCGCTTCAGAACCGTTCCAGAGATTCGACAGGCAGTAGACGGCTCCATTCGCACCATCAACAAAACAGGCTCTGCTAACGGTATACTACGCCTTCCACATTCCTAGCAACGGGTTCTACACAACGGTGGTGACTGCTTTGAAGGACAAGAAATGTTCAAATGTTTGTAAAGCTTATGGGTGTCATCAGTCGCCTACTTATGAACGAACTTACACTAAAGACAGCACAAACATCCATGCCCGAGGGTAGAGATTCGAATCCCCGACTGGGAACGGTCTCGTGCATTGGAACATAGCGTCTCAATGCGCTCGGCCGCCTCCGCCGCGGCTTTGAAGGACAGTAATAGGTGCAAACATGTAACGCTTTTGTATCGGTTGTGAGTAAATAGTTGCTACTATTAAAGTTTCAACCCTAGTAGATATTGTTTGAAAGTGTGTTCTGAGTTACTTCAAATGTTTGTTATTTTAAGGGACCAAACTACTTTGGTCATCGGTGCCTGCCGGCCGCGGTGGCCGAGGGCACTGAGGCGCTCCAGTCACGGTCTGCACGGCCACTACGGTCGGGGGTTCAAAACCCCCCTCGGGCATGGATATTTGTGCCGTCCTTAGTCTTAGGTAGTTCATAAGTAGTTTGTAAGCTTAGGGACTGATGACCCCGTAGTTAAGTCCCATAAGTTCTACAAACATTTGAACATTTTTGAACATCGGTGCCTAGACTTACCACAATCTACTTAAACTAACTTATAATAAGGAGGACACATACACCCACGCCCGAGGAAGGACCTGCAACGCGAGCAGACGCGCTATACATAACGTGACGTCCCAGACCTCACGGCCATTTCTAGGATGGGATCACCTTTTTTTTTTTTTTTTTTTTTTTTTTTTGTCTTTTGTAATTTTGTGCGGAGTATCAGCAGCAAAAAGTTGGCTAAATATTTGAAACTATATGTTAAATTTGTTGGAACTAGCAAAATAATATCATTTTCTAGTAATGGATGAACAAAACATCCATGTATAAGCGCTAAATGAAACACATAGCTTTTATTTGTAATTCTTGTCTTATCTTGTTAAACTTTGCATAAGGTGATATCTCTTAACGAGTAAGAATATGATAGCGTTTTTAATTTTTTAACGTCGGTCCATAATAGTGCAATTTAATTGATAATCAAATTTTTTCATCCTAGAAGATGTTAGATAGGTGGGTGCAACGTGTCTGGACCGTGTCCCGGAACAGCCTTTTAGTAATATTAGTGAAGAAGGCGTGCTCTAGAGCGAGGATTCGAAGTAAGCTTTCTCTCCCCTCAACGTTGACACATTCAATACCCAAGGCCGTCTTACGGTGTGGGATGGAAAATGCTTAATGAATGAATCGCTCTCCTGTTCCAGTTTCGAATGGTGCACAAAGAGAATTACTATTGCTGAGACTACGTATGCCCTCAAATCTGTTTCACTTTACTTTCACGTCTTTTAAGTGAGGTATTTGTAGGAGACAGCAAAAGTTTGGGTGTATTTTTCACGAACCAACGATCTTACAATTGTAACGGTAAACCACCCCATTATAAAGCCTCTTGTTTCACGTCCGCCAATCGAGTTCTACTGTTACTTAAACAAATCTTAAGAACACTCACTGTATTCCTCTAGATCTACTCTGACACTCCTAAACGTAATAGTCCAATGAGCAATACTCAGGCTTCGAATTCCTAGGAATTCGTAAGTTACTTCTTTCTGAGTACACTATACCTGGTGCGGATTCTTCCAATGAACTGCAACTCAGCATCTGCATTTCCTACTACAACTGTTATGTGGTTATATAAAGATACGTTGGTGTAAAAACGCTATTTTCATCTCAAAATCATCGTAGGGTGGTTATCAGTGTCGCTCACAATCCATCTCAGAAATCATTCGCCGGTGAACAGTAAAAAATTACAACCTAATCGGTTTTATATACCTAATATAATAGCTGCAATTCTTTTGAGCACTTTTTCTGAATGGAAATATGGCAGACTTCATTAGAGGAACAGTCTTGAGTCCATAACTTCGTAGTATTTCCTACACAAAGTTCTGGTTTCTCGTTCTAGTAAAGTACCCCACTAAATTGTCAGCATATCTGTTAACATTCTATCAGAAATGAAGTAGTTCTCAAGAGTTATGTAAAGTGTTTCTTTGAAAGATAGGTTAGGCAAACAGGAATTGTCTCACTATAATTAGATGTGGTTCGATTTTAATTCATGTTCTTCTTTTAACTTCTTCGTCTATTTGACTGCCGGTAATTTGATTGTGAGCGAAATGGCTTTGTTATTGCAATCAAAAGACAACTAACTATTACAATGTATTGTCTAACAATAATTTTATGACTTACAACCTGGATAAACCAGTTACGACAGCAAGATCGTTATGAAGAACTGACACTTTGTACTGAAAATACAAACGGAGCAGAACTACTTGCCTCAGAAAACAGTGTTCCTATTTAAACACTTCGAGTCGTCTATCAGATTGCAGTAATCCACAAATAAATCCGTTCAGAAACCACATGCGTGAAATTACGAGTAATTACAGGAGGTGGGATGCGAACCAGTGACCAACTCGCCGCAAGCCCGCGACTACAGCGGTCACGCCACAGCAGACGACATACAGTAAGCGGCAAGATTCTTGCCGAATGTCACAGTTCTAAGAAATAATGGGAGACTTGTAGCACATTAATTTACTTGGCTAATCGCGGTAAGTTTTCGCCTGCTGTGAGAAAGGAATTCACTGCCAACATAAATGAAAGTGGTCAACCAGGTAGCAACACTACTTCTTGAGCCTAAGTCCAGTATTTCTGTTCACTCGCGTTACCAAATACAAAAGTGTACAAATCTGTGTTAAACATATCTTGGAAGATAAGGATTATTATAGACGGAGCCCAAGCTCGTTTAGGTCTACATCTATCTACATAAAAACTCTGCAAGTCACATTGAAGTGTATGGCAGAGGGTTCATCGAACCGCTTTTATGATGTTTCTCAAAAAAAAAAAATGTTCAAATGTTTGTTAAGCTTATGGGACTTAACTACGAGGTTATCAGTCCCTAAACTTACAAACTACTTATGAACTACTTACGAACTAGGACGGCACAAATATCCATGCCCGAGGGGGGATTCGAACCCCCGACCGTAGTGGCCGTGCTGACCGTGACTGGAGCGCCTCAGTCACCTCGGCCACCGCGGCCGGCGATGTTTCTCTGCAGTGCCATTCTCTAATAGCTCGCGGGAAAAATTAACACCTAATTCTTCCCGTTTTCCATCTAATTTCTGTTATTTTATTTTGATGATCATGTCTTCCTATGTAGGTGAGTACTTACAAAATATGTTCGCATTCGGAAAGGAAAGTTGGTGAAAGAAATTTCGCAAATAGATCTCGTCGCAACGAGTAACGCCTTTCTTTTAATGATTTCCACCCCAACTCTTGCATAATTTCCGTGACACTCTCTCCCCTATATCGCTATAATACAAACGAGCTACCCTTCTCTGAAGTTTCTCTAAATCATATGTCAGTCCTACTAGGTGGGGACCCAACAATGCGCAACAATATTCTACAATAGGACGCACAGGTTTGGTGTAGGCAGTTTCTTTAGTAGGTCAAGGATGGAGAAATACATGTTGCGATGTATACTTTAAAGAAACGATCTTGATAAAAGGGCAACAAATTTAGTAAAATAATAAAAAATATAAACTGAGAGCGGATAGGGCCGCGGTGGAGTAGCCAAGCGGTCTAAAGCGTCTCGCTGCGGAGCGCGCGGTTGCTCGCCGTGGAGGTTCGAGTCCTCCCTGGGGCATGGGTGTGTGTGTGTTCTCCTTAGGTTAGTT
Organism: Locusta migratoria; assembly: GCA_026315105.1. Classification (NCBI taxonomy): domain Eukaryota; kingdom Metazoa; phylum Arthropoda; class Insecta; order Orthoptera; family Acrididae; genus Locusta; species Locusta migratoria. The sequence continues at coordinate 191,387,424 of CM048746.1, read as the reverse complement.
TACCTAGGTTTAAGTAGTTTGTAAGCTACGGACTGATGACCACGCAGTTTTGTCCGATAGATTTACTAACATTTGAACATTTGAAGAGCGGGTAGGGATGTTAGACTGTGTATGATCGTGGGTCCTGAATACGAGTCCATTGTCTTGACCGCTGAGCCATCTCACTCGATTACTACACTCAGAGCCAAAATGAGGGACAGAAAATGCTTCAAGAGGGACTAGAATTGTAACACGTACAAGAGTACAACGTCGACGTGGGGACCTGCAGCTTGCTACCGCAAACTTAAGCTCTTGCAGCAGCTAGCTGAAAATAGTCGATTCCTAGAAGTGCGCTCTTTTTGGAACAGTAGTTGAGGATGAGCCCTCTGCAAACTCGTGATCTTTCCTGCAATGCTCGCACTGAACATGATAAGGCGCTCAAAACAAATACAAACGCTATCTGGAGTAACCATGACGGTGGCAGTACAGACTATTTAATAATAGTTTCTACAACATTTGTGTTCATCTTTTTAGTTACAGAGAAGAGTTTTCAATTCACATGTTAGTACTCCAGTTGCTATTGATTTATTAACCGGTCGTTGCTGTTGTTTTGGAACCCAAATTTCCAAGTTATGTACGTGTTTCAATAATTAAATTATATGGCTAGCGCTATGATTTCTGGTGCATCGTTGAAACATTTTGCGAGAATTACAAATGCTGAGTAACTCGATATGGTTTTTATATTTTCTCTCTTATCAGGCATTTCGACTTTTTCCCGTATTCTTCGCTCTATGAGTACCTACTCTAAAGTGCAGCTCCCCTTAACTTCTGAAATACGTTGATACCGAGTTACATTAACTAAATGAGGCAAACTGAAAATCCTGCAGTGATGGAATCAAATTAACACCTACACATGAAGTGTTCATCAAATGTGCCGGATGTCCGATACAGCTGTGTACTGTTTTATTCACGAACAGTTGACTGTGGGATTTATTTTTTATCAGTCGTTGATTAAAACTTTAATTTTGTCAATAACATTATGTTTTTCACCAACATATAAGTTACGATTATGTTTACACATCATATTACAATAAAGTTTATATGAACACTAACGAAAATACGTTCTCAAAACAATAAGAAAATTGTTATGTTCCTTGATTTATGAGTCTTTCAGTTAGTCTCCTATTATGTGAAAGCTCTTTATGAGAGGACTCTTATACCGGGTGATCAAAAAGTCATATTAAATTTGAAAACTTAACAAATCACGGAATAATGTAGATAGGTAAAAATTGACACACATGCTTGGAATGACATGGGGTTTTATTAGAACCAAAAAAAAAAGTATTGCTAGACGCATAAAGGATCCTTGCGCGCGTCGTTTGCTGATGATCGTGTGATCAGCCGCCACTTTCGTCATGCTTGGCCTCCCAGGTCCCCAGACCTCAGTCCGTGCGATTATTGGCTTTGGAGTTACCTGAAAGAAGTCGCAAGTGTATCGTGATAGACCGACATCTCTAGGGATGCTGAAAGACAACATCCGACGCCATAATTCCGGACGTGCTTTACAGTGCTATTCACAACATTTTTCCTCTATTGTTGAGGAATGATGGTGAACATATTGAGCATTTCCTGTAAAGAGCATCATCTTTGCTCTGTCTTAATTTGTTATGCTAATTATTGCTTTTCTGAACAGATGAAGCGCCATCTGTCGGACATTTTTGAGCTTTTTTGGGGGGGGGGGGGCTTCTAATAAAACCCCATGTCATTCCAAGCTTGTGTGTCAATTTTTACCTCTCTACCTACATTATTCCGTGATTTATTAAGTTTTCAAATTTATACTGACTTTTTGATCATCCGGTATTTGGGTCTTGAACATTTGGCATGTTTAATGTATAATGTTGTTCTTTAAATTTTCCTTTGGTGTAAGCCAATATCATATGGCTTAAAAACAGCTTCATCAATTTCAGTATCTCACAAGAGGAAATTTAAGACCAGAATTTCTTAGTTTCCTAGGTTAACATCAATAGCCTAACCGCAATAGGGGATGTTCGGTCATATCAAAACATTCTTTCCTCGGCGGGTAGAACTGTGCGAGGCTTTAATAACTTCCTTTGCTTTTTTAATACATGTTCCACTCACGGAATCACTCCTCCTATGGTTATTGACGTCTTTCCCAAATAAAATCACTGCTTGTCAGCTACTTCATTACAATTTGTTGAATATATAACACTTTATTTACCATTACGTCAATGTTAAGCATTTCTTGTGATATGAGACTAAAATTGCACCGTCTACATAATCATAACTGATCGCTTTGCGTTATAGTCTTTCAGCACCGTTTACCCACGATTTGAGATGTGCTAAAAACTATACATTCGAAAAATCTTTTCTGTAGATCATTTAAACGGGTTTTCCATAAGCAAATATTAAAATAGTACGGACGTATAAAACAAGTAGCCTCCGAAGAAAAATAGCTCAAAAGGATGACTGCATATTAGTACACAGAATACTTATAAAAGTAATTACGTTAGGATATGGCGATAGGTCGTCTCGTGTCAAAATCGAGGCCGTTTGGGTAGACATTACGAGAATAAATTACAAACAAATTTAGCCACATCCGAGCAGCCCAAACTCTGGCCGTGGCCATCGCAATGCACCGTCACCTCTATCATTTAGCGGGCGTGAATGTTCCTGGAAAATGGCGTGCAACAAGCTGTTTGCAACACCTATGATCATTGTCAAAATATACTTCATAATCACTAAGCACTTCAATTTCACACTTCAGTGTTCGACGGTCCATGACAAGGTTTTATCTTCTCAGAATAATTTCGGAATTCGACACAGTGACGAAACGCATCTGAATGTTTCAACTAGGTTTTCCTTTACGAAAATAGTAATTCCACTTTAGCTTTGAACAGCGTTTGGTCACTCCGCCTACTTCTCGCAGACAGCGTGCGATTTCCTCCTGGGTTAATTAGCACCGTGTCGCGTTACACCGTTAGAGGAACGCTAGTACTTGGAAACATTTTGAGTCACTCGGCTCTGCTTGTTAGCTTGACAGTCAGAGGGGTACCTTCTCCTGTATCCTTTGTCCCATGAGCAACGTACAACGAGTTCTGTTTCATCCGCTACAATATCGCAATGAAAGCGAAAAAACGCTTGAAATCAGTGAAGTTCATTTTGAATGGATAATAACAGTGAAGTGGTGCTCGTTATTTTAAGTTTTGCATTCTGACATGCCAGCTTCAATCTTTTACGTATCATATCGCAAAAGAAGTATTCCAGTACGAACTATACAGCACCTTCTTCTGTAGACCAAAGAAAAGATAATTCATGAGCGTGCGGTGCGTTAAAATTTCTGCTCTAGACTGACAAACTGATTCATACAACGTAGAAGACACGAAACTACTAGAACTCGAATCCACTGTAGAGCATTTTTCTCCGAAAGACTTCACATGGAGAAATCAATTAGTAATTCTTTATTCTTAAAATACGCTGAGAGTACCTACTCAGGCAATATGATTATTTAAAGCCAAAAAAGTCTCAACCACAGAGTCTTTCTGTAACTTTATGAATTATTAAACTAACCAAGCTCTGTTATTTGTTATTAAATAATATGTCTTAAATGAATCACTACCATGTTTCAATCATGAATAACTTGCGATAAAACACCAATTGAGTAGTCAGTGATCTTTGATACAAGTTTTTGATATGGTCATTATCAATGCTAAAACAACTGGTTTATAACTTGACATGAATATTAGCTAACTGGTTCTTTTGTATTTGTTTTAGTATTGATAATGACCACACAGTGGTCGAAATCTAGATCTGAATAAACTAAATATTTACGACCGATTGCTGAAAAATTTTCTACCAATGAAAACATTGCTACGTTGAATAGTATGAAGATAGCAAATTTAAATTTAATATATAAAAATTAATGTTTGTTTGTCGTTTTCTTCACATTTTATGCACGGCCATACCGTACATGCGATAAAAATTTGTCACCTCATTGCTTGCACTCGCGCGAAGTTTATAGGCATACTAACCTTCGTACGGTGCTTAGTGGACGTCGCTTTACAATTAGTTAATTTGTTTCTTACGCCTTCACGCTGAAATGGCTGGATGGATATGAATGAAATTTGGAACAGAGGTAGCTTATATCTTGATTAATACATGAACTACCTTTCGTAAGCCCCATACGATGCGTAGCGGAGGGTACCTTACAATGAGTTAATACGTTTGTTTCTCTTCACGCTGAAATAGCTGGACGGATTTGAATGAAATATGGAATGCAGATAGCTAATATACTGAATTAACACATGAGCTACCTTTAAGAATGCATGGCGGAGGGAACCTTACAGTGTGTTAACATGTTTGTTACTCTTCACGCTGAAAGGGCTGGACGGAATTGAATGAAATGTGGAATGGAGGTAGTTTATACCCCCAATTAATACGTGGGCTACCTTTCGTAATCCTTCGTAAGTGCATGGCGGAAAGTATGTTACAACAAAAATCCAAATTGTTTGGTCACCTCGAAAGTCACCACATCAATGTATGTTTTCATGAAGGAGCGAGTGAATTTAGCATCGCTGTGGGTACCTTGCGACTTTGACACCGTTTGACCAGTCACCATGAAACTTGACGCACATATGAATGTTTCCATATATACGAGGGAAAGGAGTAGGTGGGGGAGGAGACAACAGGAAGTGGACGAAGGAGATAGACAGCATCGCTGAGGGTACCTTGCGTCTTTGACACCATTTGATCAGTCACCAAGAAACTTGACGCAAATGTGTACGTTTCCATATAAACGAGGGAAAGGAGTAGGTGGGATGGGTAGATCACGTAACTAATGAGGTGCTCAACAGAATTGGGGAGAAAAGGAGATTCTAGCATATCCTGTCTGAGAGAAGGGATAGGTTGGTGGGACACATTCTGACACATCAAGGAATCGTCAACTTGGCATTAGAAGGTAGTGTGTGGGGTAAAAATTGTAGAGGGAGACCGAGGGATAAATATAGTAAGCAGATTCGAATGGACGTATGTTGTCGTTCTTATTCTCAGATGAAGAGGCTTGCACAGGAGGTGGCCGAGCGTACTGCGGCGCGTCAGTCACAGTCTGCACGACTACCACGCTCGGGGGTTTGAATCCCCCCCTCGGGCATGGATATTTGTGCCGTCGTTAGTAGTAGCTAGTTCATAAGGAGCTTGTAAGTTTAGTGACCGATAACCCAGTAGTTAAGTCCCACAAGCTCTACAAACATGCCGTCCGCGGTGGCCGAGGTGACTGAGGCGCGCCAGTCACGGTCAGCACGGCCACTACAGTCGGGGGGTTCGAATCCCCCCTCGGGCATGGATATTTGTGCCGTCCTAGTTCGTAAGTAGTTCATAAGTAGTTTGTAAGTTTAGGGACTGATGACCCCGTAGTTAAGTCCCATAAGCTTAACAAACATTTGAACATCTATAAACATTTGAACATGTAAAGGTGACGGACAGAGGGGGGAGGTGGAGAGGGATAGGGAGAGGGGAGGAGAAGAAGATTAGGGCGTGTATCTATTTCCCATACATATCAGAAATTGCGAAGCATTGCCGGTTTCGCTAGTAATTAATAACATCTAGTATTTTACTCGAAATTATCCGCGGTATTGTGAAACTGATAAATGAAGCGCTGGAAATTGTCACCTTGGGTGCATCTTTCAAAACAGCTAAACTTGCTTGTGCTATTGTTACTACACGCGTACACAACACTTGAAAAACGCTGGCATGGCTTATAAGAACCCTAGATAAGCGAAATCTTTGTGATAAAAGAATAAGATAAATATCAGCATCCGACGGCCTAATCGTCTCTAACTTTCTGCAGTGTAGGGTTCATTTCTATTCAGATATTTAAATGTTTCTTCAGTATTGTTCAACGTAAATATTGGTCACACCTGTTTATACCATAGCAAAATTATTCAAATCAGCCGTGAATTTCATAAAATAGGATGCCACTTCATGTAGTTCACTGATTGTTTAAATTATCTTGACAGTCCCTTGATTGCCGCGGCGGATTAGCCGTGTGCACTGGGGCGCCGTGCTGCGGTGCGCCGGGCCGACCGCTAACCCGCTAACGGGGGTGCGAGTCCCCCTTCGGGCATGCGTGTGTTGTGTTGTTCTTAGGTTATTTTACCTTAGTTTAAGTAGTTTGTAAGCTACGGACTAATAACACAGTAGTTGAGTCCGATAGATCTACAAAAATTCATTCAGTCCCTTGATTATAGTCGTGATTATTTTAATATGCCTTTTAGTCGAATGAATGGTACCGAAACCATGGTAAAAGTTGATTAAAACCACAATTGGTGCAACCGATTGGCTGATTTTATTAATTTTGCTATTCACAGAATCGTTGCTGAGGTGAGCCACGATTACAGCATTGTTTATATTATATCTTTCCAGATCTGCTGTAGTTGTATTGGCAATTTTTTATTTTATTTTAGGATGCTGGGGCGTATTGCAGTTTCATTACGAAGTATCTTTTATGTTACAAGATGCCGCTTCACGGTTACTGCCGAAGTATTATTTTACCTTCCATGGATGTGAAAACTTAAAGGGTGTGACAGCACTAACGCCTTAATTTTATAACGTGGTTATATCAGTGCGCTTACTATTATGCTTGTCTAGCACGTTTTATAATCTACTATGGTTCGTTAAAGATCCATAACTGGTAATAAAAAGAAGAAATTGCGATCCTTCGTATGCGATAGTTAAGAGTGTATCCGTGCTCTCTATTTTGAGAAGATGTAGCACCATAATAGTGGCAGACATATGTAAATCTAGGCTATAGAGTTATAAAATATGTATGTACGATTCATAGGCATTTAAGAGATTATCATTAGTAAACGAACTTAAAACATTTAATTTAATTTAAGAAGGATTAATACACCATAGACGCAGGTGAGAAAATGCGTGATTATGAGGACTAATTTACTGTATTACGTCTGTCGCAGAGCGTCTTCCGTAGTCGATGGATGTGTCACGGAATGAGTCTTCTTTTGAGAAGTAGGCGGCAGTGATGCGTCTCCTGTGTGATGCTCGCTCTTGACCTTGCGTTCCAGGACGCATACCACGCTTCCGCGCGTGACGCATCATTGCGACTTGTCATCGACATCAAAGACGCCGCCAGTATGGCAACACGCACTCGGCACACTATAGAACGACGTCTGCTCCTTTTCAAGATGGTACCTGACGTAGACGAGACCCAGCGTGGCAACCACATTGGAGTGGTCAAGCGCGCTAAGGAGCCTTGCTGCGGAAAGCGCGGCTGCTCGCCGTCGGAGGTTAGAGTCCTCCCCGGGGCATGTGCGTGTGTGTGTGCGTGTGTGTGTGTTTGTGTGTGTGTGTGTGTGTGTTTGTGTGTGTGTGTGCGTGTGTGATGTCCTTAGGTTAGTTTGTAAGTATAGGGACTGGTGAGCACAGCAATTTGGACTAATAGGCCTACAAACATTCGAACATTTGAACTAGCGTGGCAAAAGGGAGGGAAACACAGAGGACACGATTTCTCTTGAAAATGAAATTTTGAAACGACTTAGTACCACTGATGTTCATGGTGGTCCCTTTGTTCGTCGAATACCATTGTAGTTTGTAGAAATATATTCTGTTATGAAACTGAAGAGGGATGAAATGTGGATAGATAATTACACTTCAATGCTATAAATTAGAAAGTGCCGAAATAAGAAAATGTGAGTTGGATGGTTTAAAGAGATCCAAGTGCCGAGCAGAATACGTTTATAAAGGGTTTACGGCTTCAGCACTGTTTTTATAGCTTTTGTCGTCCTCGGTAGAACATACGAGCTGTATCTCCAGTGGTACGTTTAGTTCATAATGGCCTGAGTTCTATTTGTTCTGACCAGATGATTACCACTTGAAGCAAGATATGTCTCCCAGTGGTGATGTTGACGTTCTGAAAAGGAGTGGAGAAGTTTAAAAGTGTTTCAGAGAAAAATCGTTGCAGTAGGACGTTTGTTCCATGTCATCTACAAACACTGATAATATCTAGTCGCCGAAAAAACCATGTATTGTTGTCACTATGTAAAAGAATGATTTAAAGGATTTGCACAAAGCTTCAGATAGCTATGTGGACACAGCGATATTGAATATATTCCATGTTTCTTGGATGTAAGCCACGAGTGAGAATCCTGTTGTTTACGAGTGAAAATTTTCTTCTCTGATATTTACTGCCTCGACAACATGCAATACTATAAATAAGGGAAGAAGACCCAAAGACACGTGTACTATAGAACAAATACTACTGAACTGCAAAAGTCAGCGCACTATTGAAAAACGACTTCTAGAAAATTATTTCTTACTTATGAAATGAACACAAGCAATTTTATCACAATATGTCACAGAGCACTCCAATATCTTACGAAAGTTAACTTTAGCTGTGACAGACTACAAAGAGAGGCAAATTATTAATACGTGTATGGAAATAGACCTTAATATATGTTGGTCAATATGATACATAGAACCTGTTTTAAATATCAGTTATTATTTTTTTTTTCTTTTGGAACAGTGAATTTTCTTGATTATTTTATAAATTTTACGCGTTCATATGAAGAATTTCGGACACAATACGTACTTGATTTTCGTACTAATAACCAAGTATTAAAATTAAACATGTTTATCCATCTTACTCGTATCTTTATTTTTGGCACATGGATCCTATCTAATTTATAATATTCACTTGATAAATTATTTCTTAATTTTTCATTTTTCACTTCCCTTCACCTCGATTCTATTCCGTGGCGACGTTACTTTTGTTATCAATGGCGTTATCGGCTTCTGTTACTGATAATGCTGATTAAAATTCCTTTGTCCTAGAGATACTAATCTTACAGGAATCGCGTAAGAAGTTTTAGAATTATCATTCAATATGTTGAGAAATAATTTGGGTATATAACTGAACATGTAGAATACAATTCTTCCACTCCATGCCAGCGGCTGATACAGAAACCATGTTTTAGCATGGAGTATCTCCAGCACATTATTTATTGATTTATTCCGCGCCTTGCTGCGGAGCGCGTGGTTGCTCACCGTCCTGCTCAGTCATAGGTGTGTGTTGTCCTTAGCATAAGTTAGTATAAGTAGTTACTAAGCCTAGGGTCTGATACCCGTAGCAGTTAAGTCCCTTAGATTTACAAACATTTCATAATTTTTCTTCGCTGATAAGAACTTCACATGACACCATGCTAAAGTTTGCGGTAATGCACACTGTTGTTATGGTCTTCAGTCCGGAGACTGGTTTGATGCAGCTCTCCACCCTACTCTATCCTGAGCAAGCCTTTTCATCTCCTCATAAGAACGGCAACCCATATCCACTTGAATCTGCTTACTATACGCGTCTCTTGGTCTCCCTCTGCGATTTTTACCCCACACACTTCCCTCCAATGCTAAATTTACGATTCCTCGATGCCTAAGAATGTGTCCTACCAAGCTATCCCTTCTTTTAGTCAGGGTATGCCAGAAATTCCTTTTCTCGCCAATTCCGTTCAGTACCTCTTCATTAGTTATGTGATCCACCCACCTAATCTTCAGCATTCTTCTGTAGCACCATATTTCAAAAGCCTCTATTCTCTTCCTGTCCGCACTGCTTATCGTCCATGTTTCACTCCCGTACACGGCAACACTCCACACAAATGCCTTCAGAAAAGACTTCCTTACACTTAAATTAATATTCGATGTTAGCAAATTTCTCTTTTTCAAAAATGCTTTTCTCCCGTTGCCATTCTACATTTTATATCCTCTGTAATGCGACCATCGCATGTTATTTTACTACCCAAGTAACGAAACTCATCTACCACCTTCATTGTTTCGTTACCTAATCTAATTCCTTCAGCCGCGTCTGATTTTCTGAGACCGCATTCCATTATTTTTGTTTTGCTCTTGTTAATGTTCATTTTATATGCACTCTTCAACACGCTGTCCATTCCATTCAACTGCTCTTCCAGGTCCTTTGCTGTCTCTGACAGAATTACAATGTCATCGGCAAAACGCAATGTTTTTATTTCTTCCCCCTGAACTTTAATCCCTATTCCAAATTTTTCCTTGCTTTCCTTCACCGCCTGCTCGATGTACAAATTGAATAGCATCGGAGAAAGGCTACAACCCTGTCTTACTCCCTTCCCAACTGATGCTTCCCTTTCATGCCCTTCGAGTCTAATAACTGCGGTCTGGCTTTTGTACAAGTTGTAAATAACTCTCCTTTCCCTGTATTTTACCCCTGCTGACTTCAGAATTTGAAAGAGTGTATTCCAGTCAACATTGTCAAAAGCTTTCTCCAAATCTACAAAAGCTAAAAATGTAGGTTTGCCTTTCCTTAATCTATCTTCTAAGATAAGACGTAAAGTGAGTATTGCCTCCCGGGTTCGTAAGTTCCTCCTGAATCCAAACTGATCTTCCCCGAGGTCAGCTTCTACCAGCTTTTCCATTCTCCTGTAGATAATTCGTGTTAAAATTTTGCAACTATGACTTATCAAACTGATAGTTCTGTAATTTTCACACCTGTCTGCGCCTGATTTCTTTGGAATGGGGATTATTACATTTTTCTTAAAGTCTGAGAGTATTTCGCCTGTCTCCTAGATCCTACGCACCAGTTCAAATAGTTTTGTCATGTCTGGCTCTCCCAGAGACTTTAGTAGCTCCGAGGGTATGTCATCTACTCCTGGGGCCTTGTTCCGACCTAGGTCTTTCAGGGCTCTGTCAAATTCATCTCTCAGTATAGTATCTCCTATTTCATCTTGATCTACTTCCTCTTCCCTTCCTACAACATCGTCTCTAAGTTCATTTCCTTTGTAGAGCTGCTCTATGTACTCTTTCCACCTTTCAGCTTTTCCTTCTTTGCTGAGAACTGGTTTCCCATCTGAGTTCTTGATATTCGTAGAGTTGCTTTTCTTGTCCCCAAATGTGTCTTTTATTTTCCTGTAGGCGGTATCTACTTTTCCCCTTCTTATACATTCTTCTACAGATTTGCCTTTGGCTTCTAGCCACTCCTGCTTAGCCATTTTGCACTTCCTGTCGATCTCATTTCTTAGTCGTCTGTACTCCATTTTGCCTGTTTCATTTACTGAATTTTTATATTTTCTCCTTTCATCAAATAAATTTAGTATTTCCTGTGATATCCAAGGATTTTTTGTAGGTCTTGCCTTTCTACCTATTTTGTCCTCTGTTGCCTTCACTATTTCATCTCTCAATGCTACCCATTCCTCTTCTACTGTTTTATTTCCCCCTGTTTCTGTCAATTGATGCCTAAATCTCCCTCTGAATTTCTCCAGAACACGTTCCTTCAATTTATCTAAGTCCCTTCTCCTTATTTTCCTACCTTTCTGCAGTTTTTTTAGTTTCAGCCTACAGTTCATGACTAACAAGTTATGGTCAGAGTCTATATCTGCCCCTGGGTATGTTTTACAGTTTATCACCTGGTTCCGGAATCTATGTTTTACCATTATAAAATCTATCTGATACCTTCCGGTGTCTCCTGGTCTCTTCCACGTATACAACCTTCTTTTGTGATTCTTAAACCATGTGTTTGTTACGATTAAATCATGTTCCGTGCAAAATTCTACCAGGCGACTTCCTCTTTCATTCCTTCTGCCCAGTCCATATTCACCTACTATTTTTCCTTCTCTTCCTTTTCCTACTACCGAATTCCAGTCTCCCATCACAATTAAGTTTTCCTCTCCCTTAACTGTCTGAATAATTTCCTGTAGCTCCTCATATATTTCTTCGATCTCCTCATCGTCGGCAGTGCTAGTTGGCATATAAACCTGTACTACTGTTGTCGGTGTTGGCTTCGTATCTATCTTGACAGTAATAATGCGATCACTGTGCTGCTCATAGTAATTTACCCGCATTCCTATCTTCTTATTCATTATCAGTCCTACTCCTGTGATACCCCCAACTGATTTTGTATTTATGATCCTGTACTCACCTGACCAGAAATCCTGTTCATCCTGCCACCGAACTTCACTAATCCCCACTATATCTAACTTCAACCTATCCATTTCCCTTTTTAAATTTTCTAATTTTCCTACCCGATTAAGGGATCTAACATTCCACGCACGGATCCGTAGAATGCCAGTATTGTCTTTCCTGATGACAACATCCTCCTGCGTAGTCCCCGCCCGGAGATCCGAATGGGGGACTATTTTACCTCCGGAATATTTTACCCAAGAGGATGCCATCATCATATTTTCATACAGTAGAGCTGCATGTCCTCGGGAAATGTAACGGCTGTAGTTTCTCCTTGCTTTCAGCCGTTCGCAGTAACTGTGTGGCAAAGCCACATTAGTTGATATTACAAGGCCAGCTCAATCCATCATCCAGACTGTTGCCCCTGTAACTACTGAAAAGGCTGCTGCCCCTCTTCAGGAACCACACGTTTTTCTGGCCTCTCCACAGATACCCCTCCGCTGTGGTTGCACCTACGGTACGGCTATCTGCATCGTTGAGGCACGCAAGCCACCCCACCTCGGCAATGTCTGTGGTTCATGGGGGTGGCCGACGACATTGCGCTCACAGTCGTTTATAGTTGATACTATTCTCCAACGTTGGGTGGCGGCGGAAGGTGCGTAAAACACGGCGCCGGGCTCTAAGAGCGTCACGGCAGGCTGCAGTCCACCAGGGGACTGGTATGCGACGTGGAGAAGAGGATGTACGAGGTATGGAATGTTCGGCAGCTGTGAGAGTAACCTCTGTGAGGTATTCGACCTGACTGTCACAGCTGGAAAAATACTGACCGTGAAAAACAGCCATGGAAGAATAAATCCCCCAGTCGGCTTTAGTGATTTTCCAACTGGTGGGACGAGGAGATGGGTAATGATGCAGGAAGTGGATGACACAAGGGAAATTGTCACTTGAGTACGTGTCAGAAAGTGCATACCACTCAAACCGATCGGCAAGCCGGAGGTTCGAGTCCTTCCTGGGGCATGTGTGTGTGTGTGTGTGTGTGTGTGTGTGTGTGTGTGTGTGTGTGTGTTTGTCCTTAGGATAGTTTACCTTAGTTTAAGTACTTTATAAGCTACGGACTGATGACCACGCAGTTTGGTCCGATAAATTTACAAACATTTGAACTTTTTTTGAGCTATCGTCGGGCAGTCGTAATGTGTGGGAGGCACTCTAACAATTCGGGATTTGACCTGCGCTGAAGGAAAGTCTCGTTAGTAGCTCAATGTTCAAATGTTTGTAAAGCTTATGGGACTTAACTGCGGGGTCATCAGTTCCTAAACTTACAAACTACTTATGAACTAGCTTATAGTAAAGACGGCACAAACACCCATGCCCGAGGGGGGATTCGACCCCCCGACAGGGAACGGCCTCGCGGATCGTAGCATAGCGGCTCAATGCGCTCGGCCGCTCCGCCGCGATCGTTAGTAGCCAACTTAACATCAAGAGCTTGTGACCTTGTTCAGTTTTAATGACATGATAGTAATTAAAAATAGGTAATTTAGTTATAATACAAGCATCTAGACCTATATGATATAGGTTAAAGTTGTTGTCAGGTCCGATATGTTTTCACGCCTTTTAGATAAAGCTGATGCCCAAGTAAGAAAGAGCGATGTAGAGAACTGAGATCATGTTAATATTTTACAATTTCCCAGTTCTGCCACCTAAACAGGCTTTCCATTAGACTTGCGCATAATAGTTCGCGATCAAGACCACTCACTTTAGTTCGCGGCTCTGCCGCGAACTAGTTCGTTCTTTTAGTTCGTCGCTCCCAGTGACGACTGAGCGGCGTGGTCTGCGCATGCAGGTGAAGTTCCCCAAACTAGCCGCTTGCTGCTTGAGCCGCTAAAGATATCACGCAAACCAAAAGAAACAGTTTGTGGATAATTTGTCGCGTTTAACTTTAGAGTTATCTCTATATCTTGCCATTATTGAATTTATTAATCAGATATTGCAGGGTGCAGAATACTTCAAAACAGAAATTTTGTAGCACTGAACTATGTAATCTAGCAGGCAGACGCTCACCTCGAAATGCGTCTTATCAGCAGACGGCAAACACGTGATTTTTAATTCTGCTGCGCGCCCTCTCGCTATTGCCCGTCGGTCTTCGGAAAAGAATCCAATGAACTAAGAAGCGAGATAAATTAGGCATAATAGTTCGTGACCGATTGCACATATTTTAGTTCGCGACCGGTAGCTCTCCTTTTAGTTCGCAGCTCGCCCGCGTAGTAGGTCGCTCTTTTTAGTTCGTCCGCTCTTTTTGGCTTTTGCTACCGCTACTAAAAGAGCTCTTTCTTTTGTTACGACAGCTTTTTTATATAATGATCAGTGTTGTCCAAGCGTGTGCTATTACCCGTATTTTTGGGCAATGTTTATGGAACTACAGCTGAGCTGCATCTCAGCTCGAAATGACGGTAACTGGCAGAAGGAAATCACTCGATTCTACGCGCTATCGCATCTTCTCGCTGTTCCCCGTCAGTCTTCGGAAAAGGAGCGGACGAACCTAGAGGCGAGGGATCTGCGAACTAGTTCGCGTAGTTCGCCTGTGGGAGCGCTCTTCCGAACTAGTTCGTTCGCGAAATACACAAGACTACATTCCATTACCTGTTCTCGTCTTGCTATATTACAGAGGAATACGTTGACAGCGATAGAATTTTCGCGACTCGGAAACTTCCCTCCGACTTTTTAAGCCTCGCAGAAGCCGGCTGCCAGACGAACCTTCGCAACAACTCGCTCTGGCAGCACCGGTCAGAAAAAACGGCGGCCACTTAATTGGAGCAACTTCCTCTGCGTTGCGTGGCTAGTGTTTATACTCGAGTCGGCATGTGGGCCGCTAGCGCGCATGCGCACTGCGCAGTCTCGTGTGTGTTCCCCGGAAAGCGGAGGGGACGCGCTGCAGCCAATGGGAGGCGAGAGCCGGCTCTAGCACCGCGAAACCCGAATTTCGTACATCGTTTTTCGCTGTCGAGTTGACATGTTAAGGGGGCCACACACTGCCTGTGTAACCCATGTTAATTTAGGCCAGTATTCAAATTATCTACAGGAGACTGGAAACGCTGGTAGAAGCTGACCTCGGAGAAGATCAGTTTGGATTTAGGAGAAATGTAGGAACACGCGAGGCAATACATTACGACTTATCTTACAAGATAGGCCAAGGAAAGGGAAACCTATGTTTTTAGCGTTTGTCGATTTGGAGAAAGATTTTGACAATGTCGACTGGAATACACTCTTCCAAATTATGAAGGTAGCAGGGGTAAAATGTAGGGAGCGAAGAGTTATATTCAACCTATACAAAAACCAGACAGCGGTTATTAGAGTCGAAGGGCAAGAAAGGGACGCAGAGGTTGTCTGTTTGTCTGTCTGTCTGTAAATCTATCGGACCAAACTGCGTGGTCATCAGTCCGTAGCTTACAAACTACTTAAACCTAGGTAAACTAACCTAAGGACAAACACACACCCATGCCCCAGGGAGGACTCGAACCTCCACGGCGAGCAACCACGCGCTCCTCAGCGAGGCGCTTTAGACCGCTCGGCTACTCCACCGCGGCCATCGTTTTTCGCTGTCGAGTTGATATATTCAGGGGGCCACACCTTGCATGTCTAACCCATGTTAATTTAGGACAGTATTCGAATTATCTACAGGTGAATAGAACAGCTGGTAGAAGCTGACCTCGGGGAAGATCAGTTTGGATTTAGGAGAAATGTAGGTACACGGGAGGCAATACTCACGTTACGACCCATCTTACAAGATAGGCCAAGGAAAGTGAAACCTACGCTTTTAGCGTTTGTCGATTTGGAGAAAGCTTTTGACAATGTCGACTGGAATACACTCTTCCAAATTATGAAGCTAGCAGGGGTAAAATTTATGGAGCGAAGGGTTATATTCAACTTATACAAAAACCAGACAGCGGTTATTAGAGTCGAAGGGCAAGAAAGGGACGCAGAGGTTGTCTGTCTGTCTGTAAATCTGTCGGACCAAACTGCGTGGTCATCAGTCCGTAGCTTATAAACTACTTAAACCTAGGTAAACTAACCTACGGACAAACATACACACCCATGCCCCAGGGAGGACTCGAACCTCCACGGCGACCAACCGCGCGCTCCTCAGCGAGGCGCTTTAGACCGCTTGGCTGCTCCACCGCGGCCGCAGAGGTTGGGAAAGAAGTAAGACAGGGATGTAGCCTTTCCCCAATGTTGTTCAATCTGTACATTGAGCACGTAGCGAAGGGATGGAAGGAGAAATTTGGAGAGGGCATTAAAGTGCAGGGAGAAGAAATAAAAAGAATTGCGGTTTGCCGATGGCATAGTGATTCTAGCAGAGACCGCAAAGGAGCTGGAAGAGCAATTTAATGAAATGGACAGTGTCTTGAAAGGAAGATGTAAGATGAACATTAACAAGAGTAAAACGAAGATAATTGAATGGAATGTCAGAAAATCAGGCGATGCTGAAGGAATTAGATTAGGTAATGAGACAATAAAAGTTGTAGATGAATTTTGTTGTTTGGGTAGCAAGATTACTTCTTATGGCCGAAGTAAAGAAGACATAAAATGAAGAATGGCTATGGGAAGAAAAGCGTTTCTAAAGAAGCGAAACTTGTTAACATCCAACATTAATATAAATGTTAGGAAGTCCCTTCTGAAACCATTTGTCTGGAGTGTAGCATTGTATGGGAGTGAAACTAGGACGATAAGAAATTCAGATAAAAAGATGAGTAAAATACTAGATGCTATTAATTACTAGCGACAGCGGCCATGCTTCGCAATTGCTAATATCTATGGGAATTAGATACATGCCCTATTCTCCTCCCCTCTCCCTATCCCTCTCCACCTCCCACCTCTGTCCGTCACCTTAACTTCATTCTCTGCACATATCTTATCTTACAACCGATCTATTTACTAATTTTTTTTATTTAATCTTTAAAATGCATTTTCTTATGCATGGGAAGAAAAGCGTTTCTAAAGAAGCGAAACTTGTTAACATCCAACATTAATTCAAATGTTAGGAAGTCTTTTCTGAAACCATTTGTCTGGAGTGTAGCATTGTATTTGAGTGAAACTAGGACGATAAGGAATTCAAATAAAAAGATGATAGAAGTTTCTGAAATGTGGTGCTACAGACGAATGATGAAATTTAGATGGTTAGATCACGTAACTAATGAGGTGCTTAACCGAATCGGGGAGAAAAGGAATTTCTGGCATATCCTGACTAAAAGAAGGGATAGATTTGTTGGACACATTCTGAGACATCAAGAAATTGTCAACTTAGCATTAGAAGGAAGCGTGTGGGGTAAAAATCGTAGAGGGAGACCGAGGGACTAATGTAGTAAGCAGTTTTAAAAAGATGTAAGTTGCCGAACGTATTCTCAGATGAAGAAACTTGCACAGGACAGGCTAGCGTGGAGAGCTGCATCAAACCAGTCTGCGGACTGAAGGTCACAACAAAAACATTTGACCTTTTTCTGAAAAAAAAAAAAAAACTATTTGATGCAGGATCTTAATATTTTTACTGTATGCTAATAGAGTCAACTGTACTAAAATCTACTTTGTCCATTTTATAATTTCTAAGAAATATATATATTTTTTTTAATTTATTAACAAAAAATATTATGTTTTTCTTCTGCAGAAAATATTTTTTGTGAACTTCCTAGTCGGGGAATATTAATGAATGTAGAACCAGGGGTGGCTTTTTCTTTTATGCAGAGTCCCTGAAAATTTCATTCATTCATCTATGGTAGTTTCTGATATAATGGGACATATTACCGAAAATTTTAGATTGCGGGAAAATTGACTTTAAAGAAAAAACTTTTGTAATTTGTTACTTACAATTAATTAAAACTGTCGTGCTGCATATGATGGCCCTTCTTTGGTTCTAGCAGGTCTTCCAGATTCTTTTTCACCTCCCAGAACGTTCGTCTTGCTTTCGTGGCCATATTAGATGCATACCTGTGTGCATCGGCTATCCTCATTTTATCGCAGTCTTGCAGCCCAGTGATCACATTTTCACCAGATTTTATTCCCAGTTTTTTCAGTACCCAAAGCTTTCCAATATTACCACAATTGAATGTAATAACAGCATCATGAACTCCTAGTTTCATTGTAGGCATGCCTACAAATACAGTTTTAGCAAGGCAGTTCCAAATTATGTTGTTGAAACATTCACTTGGGTTCCGTATCTGCCAATGCAGACATTTCCTTAGAAAGTCAGGCTGAGCCAAGTCTCTGAAAATAGGTTTAATTGCTATAATAACAGCAGTAGGAAGAGAATTCTGGTGACAATAAGATTCTCCAATTGCCTGAGCCCTACTGTATTTGCACCACGAATGACATGGTTTATCAGCAGTAGAGGACTTACGGAAGAATATGGCCCAAACATCTCTCTTCATTGCCTCCAGATTTTCTTTATTTCTCCAATAGCTTGTCCATAGTATACCTGCAAGTTTTCTATTTCAGTTTTATTTAACCGCCTCTGTCCGGTCAACAATTTTTCATCTTCTAATTTTTTTTCCTCTCGTATCAACAGTTAGTTTTCTCAGCCTTGTTCCCAAACATTTTTGAACATGGCCTACACATTCTAATTTGCTAATAATGGCATCTCCATATGGCTTAGAGTTCACCACATTTTTGTATGCCTTACTGTCACCTTCGCCCAAATATTTGATGTATCGTGCGCCTCTTGTTTCTACGGAGCGATGATATATTTGTTGTGCCCCATGAACTTCCATATTACCACTTGTTCCTCTAAAAGTAGCCACACAGTTATGTTCTTTATGTTCATTGACTTTACAACATTTGCACGTAAACAAGCACTGCAAACGTTAGTATAACAACTACTAGCAATCACACTTGAACAAAACTAACCGAGTGTTTGAAAGCGTGTTGTTTACAAACAGCAGAAACAAAAGAATACCGACCGTTGTATTCCAAGGATAGCCAACACACACTGGGGTAAACAAAATCCCTAACGTGCAATATAGGGGATATAAAGATCTAAAACATAATCAGAAAAGTGGGTGACAGAAAAGTGGGCGTGACACACAAATACACGTGGCAGGAAAATGATATTTAAATCCGAAAAAAAGAAAATTTCAGCAAGATCCTTTTCAGAGCACTTAAGTGAAACCTTAACCTATCGAAATGTGATGAAAACCAAAAATCGATTTCTTTCGACCTGAACCATGATGTGGTCCCCTTAAGGCCAGAAGCGAATTTCTTATCCCAGTCAAATATGGCGTCTAGAAAACAGCTGTTTCAGTTTCTGATTTTGATAGCACAATCGCTATTTATCTTTTCGTAAATAGATTCATCCTCAGTCTAATATTTAATTTCAGTGCAAAAATGTCTCTCTGTCCATATGAGTCAAAAATTCTTAAGAAGAAGGCGCAGCCAAGAACATTTTAAAAGATGTTACGTTTACATGGCACGAAAATCGAATAGGTAAGTGGACAACAAAAGGCACTAATGCTTCAAGTCGTTGGATTCCAGAAGCTATGTGTGTATCTGAGCTGAGTACTTGCTAGGTCTGAATCCTGCATGTTCGATGGGAATACCTTCATGGATCTTACGACCGATTCTGTTGAGGATAACCATAACTCTTTCTAAAAGCTTATAGGAGCAGCTCAGGAGGGCAATTGGTCGATAGCTAGCATAATCAGTAGATATTAAGATCTTACGGGAAAAAAAACTTATCCAAATTGTTTTGACGCTGAAGCAACTAAAATGAATTGCACGAACTGTTTATCCAGTTTCGTCGTGTGAGTAAGAGTGATTTGTGAAAATAAGACGTCATTGATGAATGATACAGTGGAAAAGATTGACAAAGAGGTAACTTTGATAAACATTTACCAGATGTTCATTACCATACCTACTAGCATCCCGTGCAAAGAACGAACTCATGGCATTATTTTATTCAGTTACTCGCACTGCGTGTTTTTATGCGTGTTACAATACAATACAATACAATTACAAGGAGTGTCGTGACTGTATATGTTAGACTGTGCTAATACAGTGGTGGCACTACTTTGCTGTTGTTATAGAGCATGCGAAAAAACTTGCATTTATTGACATAGCCCTTCAGTTAGCCCCCCCCCCCCCGTACAATCCTGCACCTGTTCTCAACCTGTCAGTTGATTAAAAATGGAATAATAAAAATCGCAGCAACAAGGTGGCTAGTTTTTGCTTTGTTTGGTGCTCTGTAGACAGCCTTGAGATCCAGCCGCAGGTCGGGAGGAAAGTGGATCCTCTCTCCGTCTCTCTCAGCTGGCCGCAGTCACGAATTATCCGACCCGGACTTATCCGAGTCGGCCTTGGCTGTTGTCGACAGGCAACCAGAGCCTGGCAACGGTGCCCGCCTACTCCGCCTCCCGAGATCTGACGGCGGTTCCGCGTTACTGCCTGGGACTCCTCCCTGACGGATATGGCCTTCTTTCACTTGTGAACGAGAGTTCTGTAATTCGTTGTACTGCTGTACTATTTCATTCAAGAAATTGTCTGGAAAGTTTCAGAATGCGAATGGCGTTGTTGTTGTCTTCGGGTCAGTCATTCCACCCCATCGCCCAATGTGCTGTGTGGAGTTTACGTAAGCTTGACAGTATCGACACGGAGGCTAGATGGTTAGAGGGGGTTGGAACACTTGTGGGGAGTGACACTTGCGGGGAACCCGGGGCCCTTTGGGGCGGCTAATGGCTTTTCCTGGGTATAGGCATACCAAGAGGGCTAGGCTGTTGTCAAGTTTCCACACTGTCAACATAACACGAAACTCAGTGAAACTACACAACCCTTTGCAAGCTGAAGAGCAATATAGTAACTTGTTATTACACATTAATTCGTTGAGTGTTCCTCCTGAAAACAAAAAGGTATTTTAATAGTGATAATGTTTGGAGAGTTATTAAGACATTCTCTGCTACTACAAGACGATGACTTTCCACAGTCATACCTCCTAAATCATATTATTCAGAACACTAAGCATATCAAGACAACTGCGCAAGCAATAAATATATTAGGCATCCTGCACAGATACGTTGATGTAATTGAACGCTATGTAGTTAACCCCACTATCACGCAACTCCCATCTCTTTAAAAATAGCTACTATGCTTTTTAATAGGAGACGCAGCCTTCAATTAAAAAATGTTAATAATAAGTCAATGAGTACTTAAATACTTCAGTCGTTTATTCGTAGACCCCAAAACTATTTGGCTGCATTCGAATTACAAATACATCTAAGAAATGTATGAAATACGGAATGTGTAAGGGAATGTCACACCCCGAAAAATGCTAAAGATAAATTCTATTTTCCATCACCGTCATATAGAACCATTTTTACTCCGAACATGGCATAAACCAACAGGGAGAAACAAGTTGCAAGACTTCCAGCGAAATTGGCAGCCAATAGTTGGTTATAAATTACATTGCCTGTTAACTGTATAAATATAAATTACGGAATACGCGGAACTCCTGTTCAGTACAATCAAAAAGGTCTGAGGAATAGGCAGTGACTTACAATCAGATATCCGTATCACTCTCCTCCTCAAGAAGTCTGTGTGAAGAATACGGCACAGGTAGCGGCTGGAGGGCGTGGAGTAGGGGTGGTGTATCCCTACTTCTGGAACACCCTGTTCACTACCTGCAGCGTCCGGGTCTCCCCGCAAGTGTCTACACATTCCCTTTCCCCGCAAGTGTCACTCCCCGCAAGTGTCACATACTCCGGTTAGAGGCCCATCTAAATGGCGTGGGAGGTTACTGTGGACGAAATGGATTAACGGACCGCTCGAAAGATATGCATATGCGTAAAGTTTGCATGAAACTTTCACACCTGGTTATTGGTGTAGGTACAGGTGCTGAGCGACTTGTTATCGGAGCAGATACGTTTATCACGGGGACCTAGCCTGAAGGAAAGAGAGCGTTTGATGTAGGAGCGATAGCAACCGTCAAAGCGGGGATATTGTTCTTGTCTCTGGCTCTGCTGGAGATTACTTACTGTTCCTGGGATATTAAACAAAAGGGGCAAACATGGGCGCCGCCAGGATTGTTTGCAGGGGGTTGCGTCTTGACCTGTAATACCGTAGGTCTCAGTAGGTACTGATTTCTTGGGGAGGGGAAACGACCGTATAAATATACTTTTAGCAGACTGTGAGAAGACGTATTTTTGTTTCGTAGGAAAATTAGTGTTTATTGGTGTGAATCAGGACAGTTAAGGGAGGGTCTAGTGTATGATATTTTAGATCTCATGTGACAAGCTAGTTGTTGCGCGTAATAACTGAAAAAAATGTTCAAATGTTTGTATGGGACTTAACTACGGGGTCATCAGTCCCTAAACTTACAAACTACTTATCAACTAGTTAACGCTAAGGACGGCACAAATATCCATGCCCGAGAGAGGATTCAAACCCCCGACCGTAGTGACCGTGCAGACCGTGACTGGAGCACCTCAGTCCCCTCGGCCACCGCGGCCGGCCGTAATAACTGAAAATAGACAGAGCTGAACAGCGTTTATCTAATAAATAAATAAATAAATAAGTAAATAAATAAATAAAAATAAAATAAATACAAATTAAAAGTAGGATGAAGACAAATACAAACTACAGCTTGTGGTTAAAAATTAGATTAACGTAGTAGCCTTTCTTATATTCTTAAAGCTGCAGACAGATACAACTGATCTGAAAGCTATCATGAGACAGTAGAGCATTATAAACACTTTCGCACTTGAACTATGGCGTCGAGGTGAAGCATAGAGAGTATTAACTTGAAAATAGGTACGACTGCAATAAATGTTTCCCATATCTACTTTGGCATACATCAGAGGCGTCGTCTTAGTGGGGGCAAGGAACTCTCCCTCCCTCCCTCCCCCAAATGTTCAAACACACTATCGTGTTTAAAGATGATGGCTGTTTGAGAGCAATCATCGTTGGGCGCAAGTACACAAACTCAAAGTTATCAGTGCACTGATGAGCTCATACGTTTTATTCTTTTCAATTATTACTGTCTTCACGCACCAGTTGTCAATATATAATGTCAACACGACATGTTTCGGGAATACATTATCCCATTATCAAGTTCCACCATAAAACTTATCTGCTGTTAGGCAGCATCGTTAAACACAATACATTGTCATCTGAGAAACATGTGGTACTGCGCAATGCTTTATTTTTGACAATGTACATACACAGCTATTGTGTTCAACGATGCTGCCTAGCAGCAGATAAGTTTTATCGTAGAACTTGATAATGGGATAATGTAGTCCCGAAACATGTCGTGTATATATATATTATCATTGACAACTGGTGCGTGAAGTACAGTGATAATTGTGAAACAGTTGTGTGATGGCGTCTAAACAGATTATTCTTTTCAGTTAATCACTCATGACGTGTGGGCATAATACAATTAAAAAATATTTCGTTTTAATTTATGAATAAAAAATTTCAAAGTCGCACACAATGAGCCGCGCGGGAGTAGCCGAGCGGTCTGGAGCGCCACGTTACGGATCACTCGGCCTCCCGCGTCGGGGTTCGAATAACCCCTCGGCCATGGACGTGTGTGTTGTCCTTAGGTTAGTTCGACTTAGTTTAAGTAGTTTGCAAGTTTAGGGACTTATTAGCAAAGTAGTTTGGTCCCATAGAATTACAAACATTTGAACGATTTTCAACACGCTGAGTAATGCCACTATCTCCCCACCTAACTTCTTTCCCTCCTGAATAAACTGCCACCCTCTACATTTGGCATGATCCCTCTCCACTCCTACAACTACAACTGTGTAGTCTGCAGAATCGTGATATGCTATCGATTGGAAATATGTACTGCATTCATGTACCACCTACAAAAGAAACAATGTTGTTGTTATGGTCTTCAGTCCGGAGACTGGTTTGATGCAGCTCTCCACCCTACTCTATCCTGAGCAAGCCTTTTCATCTCCTTATAAGAACGGCAACCCACATCCACTTGAATCTGCTTACTATACGCATCTCTTGGTCTCCCTCTGCGATTTTTACCCCACACACTTCCCTCCAATGCTAAATTTACGATTCCCCGATGTCTAAGAATATGTCCTACCAAGCGATCCCTTCTTTTAGTCAAGGTATGCCAAAAATTCCTTTTCTCACCAATTCTGTTCAGTACCTCTTCATTAGTTATGCGATCTACCCACCTAATCTTCAGCATTCTTCTGTAACACCCCATTTCAAAAGCCTCTATTCTCTTCCTGTCCGCACTGTTTATCGTCCATGTTTCACTCCCGTACAAGGCAACACTCCACACAAATGCCTTCAGAAAAGACTTCCTTACCCTTAAGTTAATATTCGATGTTAGCAAATTTCTCTTTTTCAAAAATGCTTTTCTGCCCATTGCCATTCTGCATTTTATATCCTCTGTACTGCGACCATCGCATGTTATTTTACTACCCAAGTAACAAAACTCATCTACCACCTTCAATGTTTCGTCACCTAATCTAATTCCTTCAGCATCGCCTGATTTTCTAAGACCGCATTCCATTATTTTTGTTTTGCTCTTGTTAATGTTCATTTTATATGCACTCTTCAACACGCTGTCCATTCCATTCAACTGCTCTTCCAGGTCCTTTGCTGTCTCTGACAGAATTACAATGTCATCGGCAAAACGCAATGTTTTTATTTCTTCCCCCTGAACTTTAATCCCTATTCCAAATTTTTCCTTGCTTTCCTTCACCGCCTGCTCGATGTACAAATTGAATAGCATCGGAGAAAGGCTACAACCCTGTCTTACTCCCTTCCCAACTGATGCTTCCCTTTCATGCCCTTCGAGTCTAATAACTGCGGTCTGGCTTTTGTACAAGTTGTAAATAACTCTCCTTTCCCTGTATTTTACCCCTGCTGACTTCAGAATTTGAAAGAGTGTATTCCAGTCAACATTGTCAAACGCTTTCTCCAAATCTACAAAAGCTAAAAATGTAGGTTTGCCTTTCCTTAATCTATCTTCTAAGATAAGACGTAAAGTGAGTATTGCCTCCCGGGTTCCTACTTTCCTCCTGAATCCAAACTGATCCTCCCCGAGGTCAGCTTCTACCAGCTTTTCCATTCTCCTGTAGATAATTCGTGTTAAAATTTTGCAACCATGACTTATCAAACTGATGGTTCTGTAATTTTCACACCTGTCTGCGCCTGATTTCTTTGGAATGGGGATTATTACATTTTTCTTAAAGTCTGAGGGCATTTCGCCTGTCTCATACATCCTACACACCAGTTCAAATAATCTTGTCATGGCTGGCTCTCCCAGAGACTTTAGTAGCTCTGAGGGTATGTCATCTATTCCTGGGGCCTTGTTCCTACCTAGGTCTTTCAGGGCTCTGTCAAATTCATCTCTCAGTATACTATCTCCTATTTCATCTTGATCTACTTCCTCTTCCCTTCCTACAACATCGTTTCTAAGTTCATTTCCTTTGTAGAGCTGCTCTATGTACTCTTTCCACCTTTCAGCTTTCCCTTCTTTGCTGAGAACTGGTTTCCCATCTGAGTTCTTGATATTCGTAGAGTTGCTTTTCTTGTCCCCAAATGTCTCTTTTATTTTCCTGTAGGCGGTATCTACTTTTCCCCTTGCTATACATTCTTCTACAGATTTGCATTTGGCTTCTAGCCACTCCTGCTTAGCCAGTTTGCACTTCCTGTCAATCTCATTTTTTAGTCGTCTGTACTCCATTTTGCCTGTTTCATTTACTGCATTTTTATATTTTCTCCTTTCATCAATTAAATTTAGTATTTCCTGTGACATCCAAGGATTTTTTGTAGGTCTTGCCTTTCTACCTATTTTGTCCTCTGCTGCCTTCACTATTTCATCTCTCAATGCTACCCATTCCTCTTCTACTGTTTTATTTCCCCTTGTTTCTGTCAATTGTTGCCTAAATATCGCTCTGAAATTCTCCAGCACTTCACTTTCCTTCAATTTATCTAAGTCCCATCTTCTTATTTTCCTACCTTTCTGCAGTTTTTTCAGCTTCAGCCTACAGTTCATGACTAACAAGTTATGGTCAGAGTCTATATCTGCCCCTGGGTATGTCCTGCAGTTTATAACCTGGTTCCGGTACCTATGTCTTACCATTATAAAATCTATCTGATACCTTCCGGTGTCTCCTGGTCTCTTCCATGTATACAACCTTCTTTTGTGATTCTTAAACCACGTGTTTGTTACGATTAAATCATGTTCCGTGCAAAATTCTACCAGGCGACTTCCTCTTTCATTCCTCCTGCCCAGTCCATATTCACCTACTATTTTTCCTTCTCTTCCTTTTCCTACTACCGAATTCCAGTCTCCCATCACAATTAAGTTTTCCTCTCCCTTAACTGTCTGAATAATTTCCTTTAGCTCCTCATATATTTCTTCGATCTCCTCATCATCGGCAGAGCTAGTTGGCATATAAACCTGTACAACTGTTGTCGGTGTTGGCTTCGTATCTATCTTGACAATGATAATGCGATCACTGTGCTGCTCATAGTAGTTTACCCGCATTCCTATTTTCTTATTCATTATCAGTCCTACTCCTGTGATACCCCCAACTGATTTTGTATTTATAATCCTGTACTCACCTGACCAGAAATCCTGTTCATCCTGCCACCGAACTTCACTAATCCCCACTATATCTAACTTCAACCTATCCATTTCCCTTTTTAAATTTTCTAATTTTCCTACCCGATTAAGGGATCTAACATTCCACGCTCCGATCCGTAGAATGCCAGTATTGTCCTTCCTGATGACAACATCCTCCTGAGTAGTCCCCGCCCGGAGATCCGAATGGGGGACTATTTTACCTCCGGAATATTTTACCCGAGAGGATGCCATCATCATATTTCCATACAGTAGAGCTGCATGTCCTCGGGAAAAATGACGGCTGTAGTTTCCCCTTGCTTTCAGCCGTTCGCAGTAGCTGTGTGGCAAAGCCACATTAGCTGATGTTACAAGGCCAGCTCAGTCAATCATCCAGACTGTTGCCCCTGTAACTACTGAAAAGGCTGCTGCCCCTCTTCAGGAACCACACGTTTGTCTGGCCTCTCCACAGATACCCCTCCGCTGTGGTTGCACCTACGGTACGGCTATCTGTATCGTTGAGGCACGCAAGCCACCCCACCTCGGCAATGTCTGTGGTTCGTGGGGGTTAATTTTTTTTAACAAAGGCTAAAATAAATGGATTTTTAGGGAAAACATATATGAAAACGTATAATTAAAATAGGAAACGCTTTGCGCAGCCTAATGTAACGGATTATAAGAGTACAATAAGAGGAGACCAAACGACATTAACAACGATATCGGCACGAGATATTTAAACACTACTGGCAATAAGTGAGGGTAGCTAGCAGGACACGAATGTACCGTAACTAAAGGCGTGGTCAAACGAGGTAATTTATCTGTGTCGCCCCTACTTGCTCGGGTAAAATATCTAAACAGTTCCAATTAGTGATACTAGTAATTACAGGCAATAATTATATGCCTCGAGCCGGGTACAATTTTCTCTGCTAACGACGAGGAGATTAAATATATATGCTGATGAATGATGTAAATGCACTACTGTCATCAAACGAAAATCAGCATTGACATCCATTAGTGCGTGAACTAAAAAATAATGTATTAGCTACCGAAACGGTCGCTTTTGAATACTGGTGTAAAAAAACACCTGGCTGTGTACTAAATAGCAACGTTGTGGACTGAAAACTACCGTAGGGGGGGGGGGGGGGCGGGTAACACTGTCATGACACCAAAACGTTAAGTCAAAATAGCACTAAATATTTAAGATAAATAAAAAAAATGTATTGCAAGGAAACGTACCGTACGATCAACATTCAAAAACAAACTACCGCCTTCACTGACTACAAAACAACATCGTTCGGTTTGGCATAAATACTGATAGTTTTGTAGGAATGGTGTACTTTGAACTGTACGGGCTAGTGCTTCACTTATTTCATAGGTATGTCGATACAAAAACGAAATGGCTTTCCCTGGCGATCCACAGCAGGAATCTATGGCGTAAAACCAAGCGCTACGCGGCTGTTGTTCCCGCCACGGCGCGCGAGCGTCCCCAGCGGTTCGGTATCAGCACAATAAACACGAATAAACACGAAAAGAATAGGAACCTTGAAAGTATATGATACACTACTATACAGGATGACCAGCCAGTCTAAAATAGGTTAGGGAAATAATTCAAAATTTTATTTCAAAACTTCGCCTAAGTTTTACAAGTGTTCTTTCCCTGCGTCATACGCCTTGACAACGTGACCAAGCCTGTCCACCTTGCAGGACAGAGCCGGCCAGAACCAGTATTGAATGCTGATTCTAAAATCACGCCACCCTTCTGGCGTCCGTGCTGAAACTACTGACGTTTCCATGCTACCGTGGAGCCAATAGCAGACACCCACGTTTGATCACGTGTGCCACTGCAGGAGGACTGAGAAGTGTGAGAATCAGTTCCTTCGCTCTCTTCAGTTTGAGCTCTCGTGCAGAACAGACGCACTCGAGAGGCTCAGCGTCTGTGCAGGGCGAACGGCCGCATGACGTTCAAAATGTTCAAATATTTGTTAAGCTTATGGGACTTAACTACGGGGTCATCAGTCCCTAAACTTACAAACTACTTATGAACTACCTTATACTAAAGACGGCACAAATATCCATGCCCGAGGGGGGATTCGAACCCCCGACCGTAGTGGCTGTGCAGACCGTGACTGGAGCGCCTGTCTCCTCGGCCACCGCGACCGGCCCGCATGCCGTTCGCTCCCGCTTAGCGGCTGTTCGGTATCGGCCACCAACTGTGTGAACCATTACCATTACCGTAACCTTTTCCATTTTTAAAGCCGGTAGCTTAGACTGGCAGTCATTCATTGCATCCGTTCCCAGGGCGAGTCCCGCCATGTATCCCGTATTTCAGAATATAACAAATATTAACTTGCATCCTATCTTTTATTTGCCAGTCAGCCACCCTTTCCTAGGGCGCCCACAAGCCTTCACCGTTCTGCCATCCATCCTGACTACGCCTCCAACCCATTTTATTTATGCAGCACTAGGATGGGTTGTATAATTTTCCTATCATCCGTGGGATAAAGATCAAGTGCTGTACACTACAACCTTATAACTGCAGCTCAAATTTACATCGGAAAACACAAAAGTCTCAAAGCAAAATAGTACACTCAGTACCCAGGGTTGCCTGGGTGTGTGTTTATTCCATTATTGCGTTATTCCATCTCCTAGAGGAGGCTCTATTCACTAGGTTCTGACCATCGCTCTGTCCATTTCTCCTGTACTTGTAGGTAATTTCGGACCGTTGCTTAGAGTTTAGATTACTTAATACTTAGTCCACAAGTCATGAATACGATATTTCGCAATGGCCTGTAACGTGACAGTTTAATAAAAATCTATCTTTACATGTTACTACAAACCATTCAAACTATTTAATTTTTTTCATTCATTTATTTAGTACAATTAGTAATTAATATCTACAAATTCATCTACTCAGTAGAAAGCGTTGTCGTTAAAAAATGTTTATTTCTAAATGGCTATCGTTAGAATATTTTGGTAGTATTTTTTTGGTAGCATAGTTCACCGTTTCTTTGCGGAAGTTAGATTTAACCTCGAATGGTGGAGGTAATCCTTTCTCCTCGTGGTGTAATTATGCACCCTGTTATTACTTTATTTTTGTACTGGGTTGGGTTATTAATAACAAATGTCATAGGGTGAAGATTCCTAGATCCTTAGATAAATGGGTCTTGGGTGGGCTCCAGCAATTATTTTGATTGCACGCTTTTGTGCAATGAATACTTTCTTACTCGCTGATCGATTGCTTCGTTTTCCCGTACCTCGATCACTATGAGGTAATATCTCCTGAACAATGGGTCGCAAAATACAGCTTCTAGGGACGTGCAGCGATATGGTACTACTAACGTAATAAATTAAAACTTCTTTCGGGAGGGGATTGATTCCACGAACGTTATTGTTTATGACCTCCAGAATTATGTGTCGTACTACGACATAATTTCGTAGGTACATTCAGTGGTATATGTGCATACTCCCCGTAAAAGTCTCGCGAATACAGTCGGTTGTGTAGAAATAAACTGTAACGTCATGCTGAACGCCGTACTTTTACTGCACCAACAGCGGAAAAGTAGCAAATGATAAACTTTTTTCATTTCATCATTTTGCTGGAACTTTTACCAATAAAATGTTTCATAAAGGTTTGTTGCAAATCGATAAATCCTCTCATTCTCAATTAAGGAATAAATAAATTCTCTTTATTCATATATCGCTGATTTGGCAGTTTTTCCCCGATCTCATCGTTCATGAAGTCAAATCTCCTGAACTGTGTGTGTCATATAACTGATCGTTTCCTGACGGATAAGGAATATATGTGTCAAGTTTCGTTGAAATCGATGAATGACTACACACATCTAACTAATTCAGACGCACCATTTGGACTGTATCTGGTGTTTAAATTTACCGCATATTCTAAGCATACTGTGCGACAAATATGGTTGTACTAATGCGCATCTCGCGTAAGGATCGTGAGAGGCATGAAGAGGCTTGCGAATATTTTTCCCTTCTATAATGATATACCCTCCGCCATGCGCTGTGCAGTGGCTTGAGAAGTTTATATTTAGACATAGATAAAGATGTTACCCGTTTGAGTCTTGCTTATCCGTAAATGAGTGACAGAACAAACAACCTTCACTAAGGCGCCGCGAAGGTAGCGACGTATGCATCAACACCGTAAGTACTTTGTGTTTTACCTATGGTAAGAAATTTGTTGCTTGTCTCACAAGGTTCCTTTATTTTGCTTTGCTTTCTTGTGGACTAAAGAAACGAATCCCTCGTTCTCAGGACTTCTAATTACTATCCTACGTCAATTCCACCTAAGAAGAATTAACGCAGACGAGGCTACAGGTGTCAAACGCTCTGCTATTCACCCTTGTAATTCTTCAATTTGTGTCGCCGATTACCAGGGACACTCAGTTTCAACAGAAATGCAGCCCTAAAGAAGATTTCCCGTTTGTTTCGATGAAATTTTGCATACTTGACCTTCAAAAGTGGAGGAAGATCACTGTCCACAGATAATAAACGTTGCATGGCAGAGAGTACCTTGCAACTAAGGTTGCCATATGATGCGGATTTCGTGGACAGTCCGAGACTATGCTACTGGGGGGGGGGGTGTCCTTGACGAAGAGATAAGTGCCCGCAAAAATAACTTTTGCTGCCGGTCTCCGATCAAGTATTTCATTACTCCTTGCTGTCTTGACGTTTCGGCTGTTTGCAAAAGTGACCGCAGATCAGTGCAATAATCGATTGTCTGTAGATGTTGCACTTTTCCAGGTCACAATACCAATGTTGAGAGAGTGTTTTCGTTGGTGAATGCGCAATGGACAGAAGAAAGAAGCATGCTTGCTCTAAATTCTGTCAGTGCAATGCTCTAAATTCAATTTAATGTGTAAAACACAACCTACACTGTTTTTCATAATCTAATTCAGAATTAAAGAAAGTTCCTTTCTTCTGTTCAGTGGTGAGATAAACATGACTGGCTTACATTAGCTAACATCACAGGATTGGGGCGATATCCAATAGTTAATTATCTCCAAAAGGAAAGGCGAACCAGAGACTGCGTTTTATTGGCAGAACCCTTTAAAGATGCAACAGAACTACTAAAGAGACTGCATACACTATCCTTGTCCGTCCTTTTTTGGAGTATTGCTGCCCAGTGTGGGATCCTTATCAAGTGGGTTTGACGGAGGACTTCTAAAGAGTTCAAAGAAGGGCAGCTCGTTTTGTATTGTCACGATACAGAGGAGACAGCATCACGGCGCTTATCGTTGCGGCGTGGTCTACTTACGAAACTCCAATCACCAACATTCTCCTCCGAATGCGAAAATATATAGTTGACTCACACCTACGTATGTAGAAATGATCATCACAATAAAATACGAGAAATTAGAGCTCGAACGGAGAGATTCAGATGTTCTTTCTTCCCGCGCGCTATTCGAGAGTGGAATGGGAGATGAATAGTATAAAGGTGGTTCGATTAACCCTCTGCCAGGCACTTAAATGTGATTTGCAGAGTATCCCATGTAGATGTAGATCGCAGTATGATTATTTTATTACCACTTAGCCTTGCGTGTTATGTGGCAGCATGAGTCTTAGAAAATGCTTTATGTCTGACAGTGCATATGTGCTGCTTGATTTTGTACTTTTGACGGTATCTAGTGGTTTAAAAGTATTTAAGATGACCATATTGTAAAATATATACGACCAAAAGCAAGCACATTGAAACCGACCGTCAATAGACCATACTGCGATCTTAGTCTTTTTCTTTAGGAGATATTT
The DNA here is from genome assembly GCA_026315105.1 of Locusta migratoria. Lineage (NCBI taxonomy): Eukaryota > Metazoa > Arthropoda > Insecta > Orthoptera > Acrididae > Locusta > Locusta migratoria. Next base: position 191,355,155 of record CM048746.1, on the reverse strand, counting down.
AAATATGACTGGCAAAGTATATCTTAATTGTAACAAATTTATGTATATTTGAATAATTTGTCTTTAATTAAAAAGTTTGTTAATGCCAATAACAATTATTTCATTAGTGAGTAGTTGACTACTCCTTTCTCTGTTAATTGTGAATCATATACTTCTACGCTTGAATCACATCTTCAGAATTATCAAATGTCCTCGATCTCTCTCTCTCTCTCTCCCTATTTTTTATTTTTTTTTTATTTATTTTTTTTTTTTTACCTGGAGAGTAGAAGAGGGAATGAGAAAAGTAGAGGAGAAGATTGACAAAGAGAGAAGGAAGAGATGGGAGATGGACAGAGAACCCCCCCCCCGGGGGGGGGGGACAATGGACATGCAAACAGACCGGGAAATCGATAGAGGGAGAGAAGGATGAGAAGGCGGCTGAGACAGATAGAGGAGAAGAAAGGCAGAGAGGAGGGAAGCTGAGATGGACTTACAGAAGAACAGAGTAAATAAAATACCTGGCAATGCTAGGTCTTCAGCTAGACAGCAGTATAAGACACACAGTGATATGAATTGTTAACAAGTGTTATTAAAGGTAGTACGGTTACTAGCGGGCCGGCCGCGGTGGCCGAGGAGACTGAGGCGCTCCAGTCACGGTCTGCACGGCCACTATGGTCGGGGGTTTGAATAACCCCTCGGGCATGGATATTTGTGCCGTCCTTAGGATAAGCTAGTTAATAAGTAATTTGTAAGTTTAGGGACTGATGACCCGTAGTTAAGTCCCATAAGCTTAACAAACATTTGAACATTTGAATTTCGTTATTAGCGGTAGTAATTAGATGTGTATTTCTTACAACAACAGAGACATTTTCCAGTAATATTTTAATAGCTAATGTCAGTGTGTATTCTAAAGGTAATTTCATATTTGTAGACCCTATGTTACTGATACAAGTCCTTCACACCGCGGCATTTGCCAACCATACAGCCAAGCTGTGTTTTCACTTTCACAAAGGCCTCACGCTTCGCTAACAGCGCGTTGCATCGCTTTCCCTCCTCTGTGAACTTCGTTCTGACACTTCAAGTAAGGATCATCGCAGGTAAATAAATATATGAGGAATTAGTGCCTAGCTTATGATAAATTAAGCAGTTTACTACGAAAGGTGGATACTTTTTACTCCTAGAAACTAATAACTGCTGTTAGTTTTCATCTTAAATGTATTGTTCTCTCTTAACATGTTTCTTAATTGTTTTAGGTTATATTCAGTGGTTTATAAACTAAATTATCACCATTATCATCAATATGTGAATACCGAACTTGAAGTACCGATTTTAATATTAACTGTACAAGTTGACCAATGAAACTTATATGATTCATTTTCAGTTACACACGCAAGTGCTAGGTAAATAATGTTGTCAGCAGTGGAATTAAAACATCATAGTAACGAAGTTTATTAAAAACGTTGTTTATTGGCGTCGTTAGTTGGTATAATTTATTGTACAAACAACTTGGTGGTCATTTGCCAACGATACCAAAAAGTTTGAAATAATGACTACATTTTTAAATAGCGACGACGAGGGACATAATAGAAGTACAGAGAGATGGAGATGGACGAGACAGAGAGTTGGTAAGGGCATCATGTAGAACAGGATTTCTATTCTCAAGGGAAATTACATGCTCCAGAGTCAGTAAACCATATGATCTTTGTTTTTATGCGTGAAACGTACAAACAAAGAATTTAGTCAGTCCACTGACTTTGCAGTAAATAACGATGTTTTGAGTAAACATCCTTTTCCTAACTTACCTTTCTCTCCATACAGCCACTGCAACGCAAAGCAGAGTGTGTTTGATTTGATTGATGTATTTTACCCACTGTGTCTATTTTCGTAAGAATTGTTTTATTTCTCCTCTGAATAAGAACATATTTTGTTAGCCCCTGTCTACATAGGAAGATATGATCATAATCATACAAGAGAAATCAGATCGAAAACTGAAAGATTTAATAAAACACATCTTAAACCACCAGCTGTTTATTAATTCCTTAAGACTCGACTGCCGGCCGCGGTAGCCGAGGGGACTGAGGCGCTCCAGTCACGGTCTGCACGGCCACTACGGTCGGGGGTTCGAATCCCCTCTTGGGCATGGATATTTGTGCCGTCCTCAGTCTTCGCTAGTTCATAAGTAGTTTGTAAGCTTAAGGACTGATGACCCCGTAGTTAAGTCCCATAAGTTCTACAAACATTTGAACATTTTGATTTGAACTTTCAGTCGTAGATGTTCAAATGTTCATATGTTTGTAGAGCTTAAGGAACTTAACTGCGGGGTCATCAGTCCCTAAACTTAGAAACTACTTCTGAACTACCTTATATTAAAGACGGCACAAACATCCGTGCCCGAGGGGGGATTCGAACCCCCGACGGAGAGCGGCCTCGCGCATCACAGCATAGCGCCCCACTTCGCTCGGCCACTCCGCCGCGGCCGTAATTCGTGTGTGACTCTCGTATGCAACTCAGTATTGGTTTACGTTTTCTATGAAAGTTCTTTGTACACGAGCAGCATTGGTTTGGGGGGGGGGGTCGGAAGGCGAACAAGATGGATGCCATGGTTTGTGAACGGTATGCACTACAAGTACAGTAGATGTGCTTACAGTAATCTGAAGTAAGAAATTATTTTAATCTGAGCTGCCACGAACTTTTCCGAGAATTAAAGGTAAGTACAAACAATAGAATTTCGACATTAGAAATTGAAACAGACTCCACCTTTGAAACATCTAAATAAGAAAAACACCAACTCTGGTTCATAAAGTGTTTTTCAAACCAAGTGAAAGATTTGTGGATATTTATTTAGAAGGATAGTTGTTACAGACTCATGCGAGAAGGACATTTTATAGAAGTAAATGAAGAGGAACTACGAAAAATAAGGTTTACACATGACACGGTTGTCATTTGCTCCGAACAACGGTGTTAAAAATAATTCCTTGGCTCTGATTTCTAGAATCGAAGTGTGGAGGTCTGTAAAGTGTAACGCGTTTGATTTTCACAAGCCCCGTTACACGTTTACCTTGAAGGAGACGGCGTGCTATAAAAAAAAGAGCAAAATAGCAGCACGAGGGGCGTGCAGAATTGTGAGGCTACATGAGTGAGCCAAGAAGTGAAACCGCAGCGGGCGACGCGACCTCTGCCCGCCGCTGGAGGGTGTCACAGCCGGCGGCAGAGCGCGACGTTACGGTGGACGCAGACACACTCAGTCCACGGTGCACCGCCCTGCTGGCCTACACTTTCGTCAGCCGTTGCGGTAGCTGCACAAACGCCTGTGATAGTAGATTCCAAGCTTGGCTGTAGAGCTAGGAGGCAGTAACACGAAGTTGTTTCAAATGTTCAAATGTTTGTATAGCTTATGGGACTTAACTACGGCCGGCCGCGGTGGCCGAGGAGACTAAGGCGCTCCAGTCACGGTCTGCACGGTCACTACGGTCGAGGGTTCGAAGCTCCCCTCGGACATGGATATTTGTGCCGTCCTAGTTCGTAAGTAGTTCATAAGTAGTTTGTAATTTTAGGAACTGATGACCCCGTACTTAAGTCCCATAGACTTTACGAACATTTGAACTTAACTACGGGGTCATCAGTTCCTAAACTTACAAACTACTTATGAACTAGCTAATCCTAAAGACGGCACAAATATCCATGCCCGAGGGGGGATTCGAACCCCCGACCCTAGTGGCCGTGCAGACCGTGACTGGAGCGTCTCAGTCCCCTCGGCCTCCGCGGCCGGCACACGAAGTTGTCGAAAAGACCAAATTTTCTGCGTAAGTCAAAGACGTTTTCATTCGTATACGAGCTACAAGCCCATGCTTCGCAAAGGAAGTTGAAGAAGGGTCTTTTATTATCATCTTTTACTCTTCTGTACCTCTATCGGTAAAACTACACCCTTATATTATCACCTGCCCATATATTGGTTCCGAGCCTACATCTCAAAATAAGCAAAACAATTAGAATAAACAACAGAAAGTACCTTCTGACACCACAAGGAAATTATCACATCCAAAAAAATAAAACAAAAAAGAAAATGCGGTTAAAATAAATGTTTGTATAGTTTATGGGACTTAACTACGGGGCCATCAGTCCCTAAACTTACAAACTACTTATGAACTACTTACGAACTAGGAAAGCACAAATATCCATGCCCGAGGGGGAATCGAACCCCCGACCGTAGCGGCTGTGCAGACCGTGACTGGAGCGCCTCAGTCTCCTCGGCCACCGCGGTTAAATGATTAAGTAAACACAGCAAAGAACTCACTGCTCACACATTAAACAGAAAAAGGCCCACTTCCTTCACTCTCTAATTCACCCTCTCTACACCCCACACACCTCAAAAAAAAGAAAAAAGAAAAAAAAGAAAAGATAATAATAATATTAAAATAAAAAAAGACCTTAATGAAACTCATATCATCAAAACACAAAACACTTTCTACTATTATGTGACATTAAATGCGTACATGCATACGCACAAATAATTGCATCATCTTCTTCGTACACACAAAACACACATTCCTAACGCATAAAGGTAAAGCAGTGGTTTGAACACTACAGTGCTTTACTACGCATGGTCCTATTTGGAGGTGGTATGCCGTTGCTTTCCTCCGACCTTTCGAACTGAGTTACCCAACCAGTTATAGGGGAACCTACAGTTTAAAGTGGGTTCCGAACCACGGTGCTACTCGGTATTTTTCACATCAGCAACACTGCCAGAGGGGTTTGAAGTGGAAAGTGACAGATAAAAATCCTAGGACCTGGCGGTGATCCAACCCATGTCCTTCGGAGTTGCAGTCTGGCATTCTACCACTGTACTACGGAGCCAGATTCCTAACGCGTATAGTCTGTTGACTCCTAACGCATATAGTCAATTTATCTGGCAACCCCAGTGAAACAAACGAATTCCTGAATGAGGTACACCCACAAGATTATAGACCATTAACACATACAAAAACGAAAATATGAAAAGAAATTGCGTAAATTGTGGATTTGTGAAATTACAATCTGTGACCAGATAGAAAGAACACCAGCGATTAAAACCAATATATTTCGGGCGTGCACTGGAAGATGTGGAATATGGATCGCTGCACGCCCGAATTTTATTGGACTACTCCTTACGCCTTGAAAAGTTGAAAATGCACACCAACGATGAAATTTGCAAGACTACAAACCGTAAAGAGCGCTTATTTATTTTCATTATAACGTTTATAATCTGACTATGTATCAAATAGAGAGACAGCAGCAGGAAAATGGTGGTTTCATTACCAGAAACAAATAGATAAAACCCGTCAAAAGAAGCAAAAAGATTTCGTTAATTAATTTAATCTTCGAAACGAAATCAGTAGCCAAGTAAATTCGATGTTAGTTCGTATCTGTAAAGATAATTCTGCGGTGCTTGATTCTGTTGCTGACAAAATTTTCTGCCACTGACATAAAAAAAAAAAAAAAAAAAAAAAAAAAAAAAAAAAAAAAAAAAACCTAACAGCTCAATCTTTTTGTTTGATGAACTACTAAACTAATAGCACCATCTATTCGTTCTTTGGTGCACTACGCCATACTACTGACAAGGGGCACCTTTGACCTTGAACGCTAGCACCATCAGAAAAGATTTCTGGTCATGTCATACAGATCGTACCCTTCAAAATACAAGTTTTCCAAACATTTTTCTTTCCTGAAAGTATTCCCATCGTATCTATAACTGTCTATCCTTCGCGCCATCTCCACGTCCTCCATCTGTTTTCTCAACGAAATGTCAACCACCTTCCCCACTTCAACTGCGAACTCACCCATTTCAGAAATTAACCCCTCTTTCCAGTCCTAACCCTCACTCCCAATCGCTTCCTAGATGTCTGCATTTAGGGGAGCAGGAGGGAAAAAAAGGGAAACATAGTCGGGTGAAACAGTGGATGTCATGGTGAGACAAAAATATTTCTGCACTTCCATTAAAATATTTTACGGGAGCTTCGAGACGAGGACTTTTTTATTTTTTAAAATTTCTTTTTGTCCTTGGAAGTACAGCCAGGCTGTACTTCACTGCTAATGGCTTTCGCAAATTTTTGTACCTCTCGTTTCTTCTCAATATATATTTGTAGTCCGTATGTCGCGTGTTTACAGCGCCTCATATGCTTCACACATTTCTATTACTGTTGTTATTGCTGGAACACACCACGCAAAATTCACTACGTTTATATGCATCATATATTCCGGAAGACGAAACCCGAATTTTCTAAACCGTTTTTCGATGTCGTGTTTACATGTTGAAGCCTGAAGCGGATTTCCTAGCGCATTTAAATACGGCGTCTGGAAAATACTTTTTTCAGTCCTGATTTAGTCAGCGCAATCGCTGTTTCTCTTACTTAAATATACCGATTTATGCTCACTCTAATATTTATACTTCTCTTTCACTTAACAAAAGGCACTCCGTCCATATTAAGAGAAAATTCTTAACTAGAATACGCAGCCTGACAAGCCTAGCACGTTTCAAAATCGGTTGCGTTTACATGGGCACGAAAATCGTTTATGGGAGTGGAAAATCCCATATAAAAGCGGACTTAGAGAATCGATATTGGAATAATTACATTCCTAACCAAAAGCGGAATTGGGAAATCGATTTACAAAATCGACCATGTAAGGGGTGATTGCCGCTATAACTGCAGCCATGTTTAAAATAGGTTTAATCAAAGATTGGACGGCTTGAGAAAATGTGCGCATTATAGTACGTCCAATATTTCTTTGTCCAATGATTTATTAGTGTAATGCCGGCCTTATCTGTAATTGACATTGATATCTTGTTACTTTGTATTTCTGTATTAATTTGTCACTTTGGTAGATTACACCGTTTTACGTGGAAATAACACAGACTTCACTTTTTATTTTTTTTATTATAATTTCTTTTTTTTATTTTTTTATTATTGATTGCTATTCTTAGCTCGAAATCATTCGTTTCCGAGCTTTGAGGTCAAAGGTATCTCTTGGCAGCGAGGATGTACAAAATCAGGACTAAAGGACTCAGCACAAATAACAGATACAAAAAAACTCGGAAACTCAAATCAGTGTGAAATTAAGTATTCGGCGAATGGTGTCCTTCACAGTTTATCTCCAGTAGATGTCAATCTCGTCAGACCTTCAGCGCTCAGATTTGTGATCCTAAGTAAACGTTGAACGATCTAAAGTACCAGAACAATGCACTATGCATCCATACTGGTCCAGTGTGTTTCCAAATGTCATCCACTCACTTTATATAGAGTCTATTTCAAATCCCTAAACTTACAAACTACTTATGAATAACCTTATACTAAAGACGACACAAACATCTATGCCCGAAGGGCGATTCGAACCCCCGACGGGGAGCGACCTCGCGCATCGGAGCATAGCGTCTGAATGCGCTTGGCCACTCCGCCGCGGCTATGTTATTCTTAGCTCGGCAACATTCGTTTCTGAGCTTGGAATATAAATACTATAAATGTCAACCTGATAGCTATTTTCGTTCATGTGTTCAGCACACTAGTGTATATACGGTGTAATGCTGACCATCTGTAGTGCTACGCCAGGAAGGAAATAACACGATGAATAAAGGTGATATGATGTTAAAAACAACTCCATGTCAGAAAGCAAAAAGAAATCGTTACTGAATGTTGCTACCAATGCTATAACCGCTGCTATATGCCTTTGCATCGAATCTGGATGTGTTCATGGGGTGTAGCAGTCAAGGTTGCTTCCACATATTACCAAAGTTTGTCTGGTGTAGTACTGGTATATCCCGGGCCAGTCGTTCCGCATTCATCTAACACACGCTTTCGACGGGAAGAGATCGGGAGAACAGGAATGCCAAGGGAGCAATGGAATCTGATGGGTAATGACGAAATCTTGCATGTTGGATGCCACATGTGATCGCGATATCATGTTTCATTGTGGCCATCGGCAGGCTGCGAAGGAATGGGAGAACAACACACTCCCAACACCACAGAGTTTCACCCTGGCTGGTGTTGTCCCGATGTTTCGCCTATAGACATCTCTGGGCGATGATTGTGGAACGACTGGCCCGGTCTACACGGCCCGCTGGCCACCAGCTCAACTGTGTCAATATGTGGAAGCGGCATGGTCTCTGGGTAACGCGCTCGACTGGAAACCGAGGATCGCGGGTGGGAAACTCGGTCGGATCTCTAATTTTTTTTCTTCAGTCTACGTATTAATCCCGTCTTCACCTCTCAATGATATGAGGAGTCGCTAGAAACGACACGTGGTTCGGATTCCATGTTGACCTGTAGGCCCCCTTTCCCCGGTTGGATACCTGGGGTAGGCTACGGAAAAGGCAAGTCGCCGAAACGGCGTCCAATTGAAAGACTTGCACCAGGCCAACGAGCCACACGAAATTATTATTTGATTCATGCTTAGGCGTGCAGCAGCTGTTACGGCCAGCAATAGCAACCGTACTAATTTCATCGTCTTAACAACGTATTCTCCCTCATATGAATTTGGCTGTGAAATCTCTGGTCTTTCTTGCAGTTTGATGGCCAGCAGTGTACAAAACAACTTTCGCATTAGGTGTTAATGTTCATTTTATACCCTCCTTTAAAGATACAGTTCAATTGCTCTTCAACGACCTTTGCTGTCTCTGCCAGAAATACGTCATCAGCAAAAAACAAAGTTTTTATTTCTTCACTTGAACTTCTCAAAATTTCTCTTTACTTTCCTTCAGAGATTTCTCAATGTACAGGTTGAATAACACTGGGCAAAGGCTACAGCCCTGCCTTACTCCCTCCCCAACCACTGCCTCCCTTTCATGCCATCGACTCTTACAACTGCTAGCTGATTGTTGTACAAGTTTTAAATAGCCTTCCATTCCCTGTATTTTCCCCCTGCTGACTTAATAAATTGAAAGAGTTTATACCGGTCAATATTGTGAAAACCTTTTTCCAAATTTACAAACGCTAGAAACATAGGTTTGCTTTTCCTTAACCTATCCTCTAAGATAGTCGTGAGGTGAATATTGCTTCACGTGTTCCTACATTGCTCCTAAATCCAAATTGATCTTTCCCGAATTCGGCTTCTACCAGGTTTTCCATTCTTCTGTAAATAATTCGTCTTAATAGTTTGCAACCATGGCTTACTAAACTGCTAGTTATTTAATTTTCACACCAGTCTGCGCCTGCTTTATGGAATAGGGATCATTACAATACCGGTTACGTCGACTGTCCCTAGACTCACACACTACTTGAACTAATTTATGCTAACACACCCACACACACACACACACACACACACACACAGGGAGGACTCTATCCTCCGTTGGGAGCGGCCGCGCAATCCGTGACATGGCGTCTCACCCCGCGCAGTCATACTCTCGCGGCGAGGCTTGTTGCAAAATGTTTCAAACTTCTGATCGAGGATACGTCCCGAGAGAGAAATATGGCGAGGTTTTGTGGTGGTTTGCCCAGATGCTGTAAACTGACAAAAATCATAGGCTACCTGCTAATACAGAACCTAATATCGAACCTCCTGCTGCTCAGCGACAAAAAGCAACTCGACGTAGCTCGAAATCAACAGGTCGTTGTAAGTTCTCTGGAGAAATACTGAGCCTTGCTGCCTCTGTAACCGTCAACAATTGCGAAAGTGTTGCTGGTGCAGAATTTTCTGCGTGTACTGCTCTCTCAATTATGTACTATCATTGTTCGTTGGGATTCATATCGGACGGTTGGCGTGGTCATTTGATCAGCTGGAATTTTCCAGTTCTTCAAACCAATCGTGAGCAGTGGTGGACCGGTGACAAGTTGCATTTTCATTGCTGCAGACTGTCTCCAACTAGCCGAACATAACCAGTTTGTCATTGATCGGTTCACATCGACCATAGCACCCAGACCATAAACAAATAAAAAAAAAATAAAAAAAAAAAGCTCAAGCCACTATGGAGCCACCACCAGCTTGCACGGTGTCTCGCTGATAACGTGTAACTTGAGTCCTTGGTTTGGTGAGCTGTGCACCACACTTGAACTTACCATCTTCAATAAGCTCTTATCAACTGAAATCTGAACACATTTGACCAGTCGACGATTTTCCAGTCGTCTAGGGTACAGCCGACATGGACTCGAGCTCAGGAGAGGCGCAGAATGCGATGTCGTGCTGTCGTCGTAGTCAACGGCCGTACTGCGTTGAATACACCTGTTTCTGCCAGATCACGGAAGCTGAGCACCGTTGGGCGTGGCCAGTACTTGGATAGGTAACCGTCCGGGTATGCCACGCGCTGTTGACAGCTTTCCCTTTCCCTTATAGCAGAGGGAACAGGAGGGGTGGTGGTGCAAAGTCCCTGATCACTAACCAGTCTTTGCACCAATGTCCTGCATTAAATTCCAGATCTCTAAAATGTTCAAATGTTTGTTAAGCTTATGGGACCCAACTACGGGGTCATCAGTCCCTAAACTTACAAACTACTTATGAACTACTTACGAACTAGGACGGCACAAATATCCATGCCCGAGGGGGTCCAGACCTCTCCGCAGTGTCTCTTGGAGTGAGGGCATTGGACACTGTTGTTGAATATCCATCCGTCGAATGGAACGTTAAGCTCGGCGGCTCCCTTGGTGCTTTTCGAGAAGAGTAGGCTGTATGCCGGCACCAGGTTTTACCCTCTCCCTTCTCCCATCATCTCCAACACGATCACAACACTACAAACGTTCAAATGTTTGTAAATCTATCGGACCAAACTGTGTGGTCATCAGTCCGTAGCTTACAAACTACTTAAGCTAAGGAAACACACAAACCCATGCCCCAGGGAGGACTCGAACCTCCGACAGTGCACGACACTACACTACACGCACATCCATTAGAGTCATTTACACTTAACATACAAACTTCAGTACACAGATCTCATACTGCGAGCGTGAAGGGTAGGGAAAAAATGTTCAAATTTTTCTAAATCTATGGGACCTTGGTACCGTACTGTGGTCGTCAGTTCCGAGACTGATCAACTAATTAAACAACACAAACAGTCTTGCCCTAGGGAGGTCTTGAACCCCCGGCGGAAGCGGCCTCGCAATCCCTGACACAGCGTCTACAACCGCTCGGCCATTTCCGCGCAGCGAAGGATAGGGAAAACCTTTCCAGTTAGGCGGCTCAACGTGCCCTTCGGGATCTCCCAGCCAATGATGCCATACGACTTTACTCCTGAATAATGTGATTACAAGAATATAGTTTTCCAAGTTTATAGTTGGAATGTTGCGAATCTGTCCGCGAAATCTTTTGCGAATGGAATTGGTAGTAGACACACATCATAACCTCATGCGTGATGGGGCGGGTTTTCATGCATATCATTGTTTATGACGTCATATCTCCTGACCTGTATGCCGTTCTCTTTTGTTTTGCGACTAGGAACCTTTCCAGGCTCACCAATTTTTCGTCGAAATCGGTTGAATGGTTAAAGAATTCATAGAGGACAAATAACAGACATTCACTTTTAAGTACAGAGAAAAGGTGACTGTTCGGCTAAAATGTTTGTTTCAGCAGTCAGTGTACTACGAGCCTAGCGAAAAATATGTTTGACCTAAGATCACGTGGAAATCCCAAAATAATGTTGAGAACTTGTGCAGAACGCAATGCTCATTCGAGAGATTTTTGTTCGTCTCCAGAGGCGCTACTACTCAATCAAGTAGCTCCTCAATTGGCCTCACAAGGAGACGCGGACGGTGACTCATCCAAATGCTAGCCATGCCTGCTAGTGGTGGACTTCAGTGCTGAAGTTTACCGACGGCTGGTAAATGATTCTTCAACAGTATTAGAAATACCACATTAGTTTGCCCTTGACGTAGACATGGTGATCCGTCCCTCGGATGGGGACGTTAAGCTCGGCGGCCCCCTTGGTTCTTTTCGAGAGGAGTAGGCTGTGTGCCGCCTCGGGCATGAATATTTGTGCCATACTTAGTCTTAGGTAGTTCATAAGTAGTTTGTCCCCGGCGGAGTGGCCGAGCGCATTGAGGGCTACGCTCCGGTGCGCGAGCGCATTCCCCGTCGGGGGTTAGAATCTCCCCCTCGGGTATACATGTTTGTGCTGTCTTTAGTACAAGTTAGTTTATAAGTAGTATCCTGTATTCAAATATTATGAATTATGGTGTAGAAATTGGCAATTGACTCTAAACAATGAGAAGTGTGAAGACGTCCAAATGAGTACGAAAAGAAATGCTTTAATCTTTGTTTACAAGATAAATCAATCAAAAGTGAAGGCCGTAACCTCCACAAAATACCTAGGAATTACTATTACTTCAGACTTAAACTGGAAAGAACACGTAGATAATGTCGTCGGAAAGGCGAACCAAGGACTGCGTTTCATTGGCAGAACCTTTAAAAGATACAAAAGAACCACTAAAGAGACTAACAGCATACACTACGCTTGTCCGTCCATTTATGGAGTATTGCTGCCCATTGTAGAATCCTTATCAGGTGGGTTTGACGGAGGACATCGAAAGAGTCCAGAGAAGAGCAGCTTGTTTCGTATTGTCACAATACAGGGGAGACAGCGTGACGGAAATAATACAGGATCTGGGATGGGAATCATTACAACAACGGCGCTTATCGCTGCGGCGTGGGCTACTTACGAAACTCCAATCGCCAACATTCACCTCCGAATGCGAAAATATATTGCTGACATGGGTAGAAATTATCATCAGAATAAAATACGGGAAATCAGAGCTTGAACGGAGAGATTCAGATGTTCTTTCTTCCCGCGCGCTATTCGAGAATGGAATGGGAGATAAATAGTATAATGGTGGTTCGATGAACCCTCTGCCAGGCACTTAAATGTGATTTACAGAGTATCCCATGTACATGTAGATGTAAGTTTAGGGACTGATGACCCCACAGTTAAGTCCCATAAGCTTAACAAATATGAACATGACACTGCACCACACACACACACACAGACACACACACACACACACACACACACACACACACACACACATTACAGTCACCTCCCTATAACACATTCAGTTCAGCACTCAGTTCTCACACATCGCGAAGGAATGGTGGCTTTAGGCACGGAGGATAGGGACAACCTTCCAATCAGGCGGCTGGAGACTAGTAATCTGTTCTGTAGGAATCAGCATGGGTTTCGGAAAAAAATAAAAGATCGTGTGAAAACCAGCTCGCTCTATTCGTCCACGAGACTCAGAGGGCCATAGATACGGGTTCTCAGGTAGACGCTGCGTTTCTTGACTTCCGCAAGGCATTTGGTACAGTTCCCCACAGACGTTTAATGAACAAAGTAAGAGCATATGGTCTATCAGACCCATTGCGTGATTTGATTGAGGAGTTCAAAATGTTCAAATGTTTGTATAGTCTATGGGACTTAACTACGGGGTCATCAGTCCCTAAACTTACAAACTACTTATGAACTACTTACGAACTAGGACGGCACAAATATCCATGCCCGAGGGGGGATTCGAACCCCCGACCGTAGTGGCCGTGCAGACCGTGACTGGAGCGCCTTAGTCCCCTCGGCTACGGATTTAGGAGTTCCTAGATAACAAAATGCAGCATGTCATTCTCAATGGAGAGAAGTCTTCCGAAGAAAGATTGATGTCAGGTGTGCCACAGGGGAGTGTTGTGAAACCGTTGTTATTCACAATTTATAGAAATGACCTTGCGGATAACATTGGAAGCTCACTGAGGCTTTTTGCAGATGACGCTGTAGTATACAGAGAGATTGTAACAATGGAAAATTGTATTGAAACGCAGGAAACTGCATCGAATTGACGCATAGTCCAGGGAATGGCAATTGAATCTCAATGTAGAAAAGTGTAATGTGCAACGAATACATAGAAAGAATGATCCTGTATCATTTTGCTACACTATGGCAGGTCAGCAACTGGAAGCAGTTAATTCTACAAATTATCTGGGGGAAGGCATTAGGAGTGATTTAAAATGGAACGACCATATAAAATCCATCGTCGGTAAAGCAGATGCCAGGTTTAGGTTCATTGGAAGAATCCTAAGGAAATGGAATCTGAAAACAAAGAAAGTAGGTTACAGTACACTTGTTCGCCCACAGCTTGAATACTGCTCACCGGTGTGGGATCCGTACCAGGTGGTGTTGATAGAGGAAGTAGAGAAGATTCAGCGGAGAGCAGAGCGCTTAGTTACAGGATTATCTAGTAATCGTGGAAGCGTTACGGAGATGATCGATAAACTCCAGTGGAAGACTCTGCAGGAGAGACGCTCTGTCGCTCGGTACGGGCCTTTGTCGAAGTTTCGAGAACATACCTTTACCGAGGAGTCCAGCAGTATATTGCTCCCTCCTACGTATATCTCGCGAAGAGATCATGAGGACAAAATCAGAGAGATTAGAGCCCACACAGAGGCATACCGACAATTTTTCTTTCCGCGAACAATAAGTGACTGGTATAGGAGGGAGAACCATAGTGGTATTGAAGGTACCCTCTCTCACACACCGTCGGGTGGCTTGCGGAGTATGGATGTAGATGTAGAGATGTAGAAAGTTGACTCGCCAGAAGTAAATAATATTAACAGTCACTAAGCACAACACCGCATTCGGATCAACATTATATTCACAACGACTACCTGTTGGTTTTTAATACGTTCAAATGTTTGTAAACCTTATGGGACTTAACTGCGGGATCATCAGTCTCTAAACTTACAAACTACTTATGAACTAACTTATAGTGAAGACGACACAAGCATCCATGTCTGAGGAAGGATTCGAACCTCCGACGCAGGAGGCCGCGCGATCCGCAACGTGGCGCTCCAGACCGCTCGACTACTCCCTCGCGGCTTTTAATACGTAGCTATGATTGAAACAAGTATAAAAATTCCGGAGCGACGCGAAGTCAGCCGACTTACACCGATCGCAGAGAGGCCAACTTAAAGTATGCTATCAGTACTGTAACGTGAACACTTCAGGGAAACAGTTCCAGTACCAAACTTCCACGATATCGATTTATTGTCAATGCCACTGGAAATTGGTAAGAAAAAGTCATACAAATATATATTATTTCAACTAAGTGGATGCGGACGAGTAAATGCAGTGACAATGAATATGGTTACAATTGAGAACGTTTTATAAATTCTGTAACTATTTGTGAGTGTCACTTTGACCCAGAAACTAGTACTTCTCAATATTTTCGTACAGTATGTGTTCAAATAAAAAGATACGAAACGACACTATGAGTATACTTGAAGCCTTTATTCAAAATAATCACCAGAGGCCTGAGCCTACCTATCTCACTGTTTAACGAGCCAAAGAATTCCCTGTTCCCAGAATTTCTGTGTCTGTGACAAGAGCCAGTCCTCTACTGTGTCCTTCAGTTAGTCGTCCGAGTTGAAGAGCTTCCCTTTGAGATGCTTTTTTTTTTTTTTTTTTTTTTTTTTTTTTTTTTTTTTTTTTTTTTTTTTTTTTTTTTTTTTTTAGCGAACCAAACAGATGGGCGACATGTCCGGGCTTTAGGCCGGATGCTCAAGCTGCTACCACTTGAACTCAGACAGTACACTTTGTGCGACCCTGGAGACGCGTGGGGGCGCGTTATGTGGAGCGGAATCACTTCCTCCGTGAGCAGCCCAGGCCGTTTGCTCTCGATGGACTTGGCTTGGCTACGAAGTGTCTCACAGTACAAGTCATCGCTAATGTTTTTTCCTCGCTCCAGGAATTCGATGAGTATCGGACCTCGGACGTCGAAAAAGACGGTGGGCATCACCTTGCCTGCTGAGGGCACAGCCTTGAAATTTTAGGGTGAGATTACGACACTACATTCGCGTCCCTAGATGTCGCATCGCGTTGTCCAAAAGCGACATATTCAAATTTAAACCTGTTTGGTTGTTACGATGTTTCTTACCTATTCATTTGAACTTGCCTTACTTTCGCACCTGACGTCCTTCGTTCTGCCTTGATGAAATCGCACATTCCAGTGGCGCCAACTAAAGAGTATGTACTCCTCGGTGAACGACTATTTCCAGTGCGCTTTAATGGCAAGTTTGCCTCCGTTTAAGGCTTCGCGGAGTGCGCTCCCATTGAGCGAGAGCGGGGCCTTGACTCGTCCGCAGCTGTTTGTTCGATAACAGGAATTGTCACGCGATGCCTTCGTAGAACTGGTCGATGAGAAATCCGCCCAGGCGCTGCAGCGATGGACACCCTGTCTGACACGAACACCCCAGGTCACGATCACGCTACGATGGACTACTACTGTATCCATATATATACTTAGCAAATCACGAAATTTCCCGACGTCTGCTGCTCCTGTAAGATGGACAAACGATCTGCAACGCAAGGAAATATGTTCCGGACCGGGACTCGAACCCGAGTCTCCCGCTTTTCGCGAGCGGTCGCGTTAACCACTCGGCCACCCGTGCACGCTTCCCGGCCAGACCCAAACTTCCATGTATTGCATTTGTCTCTTTCCCTCACATGCTTGCTCACGTTATAGTGTGAGTCCCGCAAGAGGGAGAGACACAATTTTCTCACCGTACGTTTGTTAGGTGTTAATGTTTAGACTACTACTGTCCCATCGTATGTGAAGTCATAGTTATGGGCCCACCCGTAGTGTATCCCAAACGGTAAATATGTAGAGGAGCTGTTTCCACTTGTAAGATATAGCGCACAACGTGGAAAATGTTTTGAAGCACGCGAATTTTTTTAACGTTAAAGGTATGAACACCTTTTCTTGAAGTGAAGTATTGGTGAAATGGCTTTTTTCTCATCTGAGATTTTGTCTCTTTTTCCTTACTATACAAGGGGTTCTGCTTACATTCGCATCCGTCCTATTCCTATTTCGTATTCCACCGTTTTTCAGCAAAGAGCAATAACTTGTTGTACGTTAGGGTTGTATTTTAATCTTCTTCGGTTTCCACATTATACGCATCACAGAACACCTCGCAAAACTAACAGGTTGTCACTATGTCACAGATTTATTTTCAGGACTTCACAAACTGCGTAGAAACAATTCCAGAATGGCTTATGTTTAGTAACGCAGCGTATAATAAAGAAAAAGAACCAAGCAGTTCCATTTAATTGTTTCTGAACTATCACACTGTAGATTAATAACTCGTTAGAATTGTTACTACGGTAGATAAATGCAGATATTAATAACAGTGCACTATCGGGCAGACACACAGATTTCCGCTGAACCCGCATGATAAGATGTGATGCACTAAACACCTTTCTCGTCTGCAAGTAGCTTATTGTCAGTTATCTTGAGATACAGTTCAAGGTCTCACGTTTTGACAGGTGCTTTGTCCACATGATAGTGTTATCGTCAGTGTGAAAAGATCTTTAATCTGTTTTGTTAAGAATAAAGAGTAATGTGAAGCTATCGCGTGTGATAACTTCCGTAAGAGACGGCCCTTTCAACACAACAAATGTCTTGTTGGGGACTCTATACGTTTCATTTTATCTACCACTGCTCTTCTGTTGCAATGTCATGTATTGTTCGTTCCATGACTGTAGTGGTTTGTTTCTCAATTGGGTCATGCGCATCATGAGACATGCTGTTTCCGTAAGAGCGTGCAAAAATTTAACACTGAATAATATGAGGTATTGAACTGGGGGCGGAGAAACTGGTTTAAGGAGGTGTGGAAGTAACCACACCTACCGCTTTGTCTCGCATTGCAGTTTTTCAGCTTATTTACGCCCACATATAGAGTGGTCTATCGATAGTGACCGGACAAAATATCTCACGAAATAAGCATCAAACGAAAAAACTACAAAGAACAAAACATTTCTAGCTTGAAGGGGAAAAATAGTTGGCGCTATGGTTAGCGCGCTAGATGGAACTGCCATAGGTCAAATGGATATCAACTGCATTGTTTTAAATAGGTACCCCCATTTTTATTACATATCCGTCTAGTACGTAAATAAATATGAATGTTTCATTTGGAACTCAGTTTTGCAGAACTCACTGACGTACACCTTGTCGTATTCTCACCTGACCCGAATCCCTTTGGTTATATCCTATGGAGATCTCTAAAGGCACTTGTGTATAAGACCACAGTGGATATGGGATAGAATTAGTTGCCAGATTTGCCAGAATGACAAGTGATTCGAAACACACCAGGGATATTTGTCAGGGTGCGTCAGAATCTTGATCGCCGATGTCATGCTTGCATTGAGGTCGATGGCCGTCAGTTTCAGCACATGGAATAAACAACAGTGAAAATGGTACGTTCATTGTGTCAATGATGGTATTTAAAGTCTATGATGGTATTTAAAGTTAACCGTAACCAATGTAAATAAAAAAGTACTCAGTAATGATATTATAATCCTATCATCTCCTTAAGTTCGCTTCTCCGACCGCAGTTTCCCTACATCTAATTATTTATTGGAGCGTCCTCTACGTCCTGTTAAATTTTTTTCACGCTCTGACGGAAACACGTTGTGTATATAAATTTTAAAAAAATTGAGGTAGCTGCACTGTGCTTCACAAATTGGCATAACTCCAACGGCCGAGAATGCGCTCACCCGATCCCCTGGTTTGGAAAAAAGAGAGATAGTTCTAGAAAGCTTCGCAGCGGAATTATTACTATGTACACGTCTTGCAATAAATAAAATATCTGTAAATGGATACTTTTATTTATAAAATGCATTATTCTTTTCATCTTACTACACATTCACCATCGGGTGTACTCAGTTGCTGTACCAAAATTTTTAATTCGCTGATGTATTGCTCAGAACTAGAAGTAAAGTTTCTATAATGATATGTCCGGAAACGAATATCCGTTGAGATATGAGCCTTTGACCTTCGTCATTTCACAGCCTGTGCAGAATATAAGGGTTGTGATCAACTAACCAACTGCATAACTGTAAACAACGTTCTAGACGAAAACCAATCAGGTTTTCGCAAATATAAAAGTATAACATCTGCTTTCATAAAAGTAAGAGATGATGTGAAATATGCCTGGCGACTAAAACTTTAAGAAAGTTTTTGACACTTCGACTTGCTAGAGTTGGTATCCTAAATTTTTCTACGACTGCAGTTCAGTGGTTTCGTTCGAACCTGACATATTGCTAGCAATGCGTCATTCCCGGTACTATAGAGTAACAACAATGGAGACAAAAGGTATCCAAGCATCTCCAGAGGCTCGGTATTAACTTCTATTCTAATTTCGCTGTACGTTAGTGATGTGTGATCAGTCTTTTTACCACAAACATGCTGTTGACCTACAATTTTATCTAAGAGCGAAACCGATAAACTTATACAAAGATATCGAGAATTTTTCTACCGGTTTGAGTGTACTACCAGAAAGGTTAAGGAATATAGGGCTGAATCCAACTAAAACTCAGAGCTCTTATTAGGCTTATTAGCCCGAAACATCGCGAATTCTTAACATCTTTAATCTTAAAAGGTTTAAATACCAGCCCCTGTTCCTCAGCTAAGAGATTACGAGCAACAATAGACGAGAAGCCAAATTGGGCTGATAACACAGTCACAATGTGCAATAAGGCATCAGCACCTCCCCACAACATACAAAAATGTAAAAGCCTTTTCCCTTTCTGCCTGAATATGTGTTATCCCGTGAGGTGTTGCACAGTAAACGTCACGGCACCTGCACTGGATGGGAACGTCCGAGTTCAATACCACTGTGACATTGACTCACTGATCACATTCCACCAAATACGCAGTTACCTTGATAACGTGCAGACAAGCAAAGAATTTCCATGCACGCTTTTCTTCCACTGTCTTATCAACGTACATTGTTTTTTTATCTGTCCTCGACCCTAACGTTTTTGTCTGAACAACAAACCACTTATACTCTTCCCATCAGAGCAAAATCCTTTCGGTCCCACACCATCACGTAGCAGGGTTATCGAAGTCCTTTCCCGTGATAGGAACAATACTCTGGAACTACTTCTCTCGTTATATTTTCTTCCAAAACTTGCTATGCCAAAAATAACTTTCATTTATGCATATTTTAGTTATGCCAGGATTGTAATATTAATGAGGAAGCATTTGTTAAGAAAGGAGTAAGGCACGGTTGTAGCCTTTCTCCAATGTTATTCAATTTGTATATTGAGTAATCTGTGAAGGAAAGCAAGGAGAAGATTGGTGAAGTCATTTAAGTTTAGGGTGAAGAAATAAAACATTGTCTTTTGCTGATGACATTGTAATTCTATCAGAGACAGCAAAGGACTTGGAAGAGCAATTAAACAGAATGGGTAAGTTTTGAAAGGAGTGTACAAGATGAACATTAATAAGAGCAAAACGAGGGTAATGGAATGCACTCTAAGAAAAACAAGAAAACTGAAGACATTAGATTACTTAACGGAAAAATAAAGGTGGTAGATGAATTTCGTTACTTGGGAGTAAAATAAATATGATGGTCGCAGTACAGAGGCTATAAAATGCAGATTGGCAGTGGAACGAAAAACGTTTTTCAAAAAGAGAAATTTGTTAACATCGAATATTAATTTAAGTGTAAGGAAGACTTTCCTGAAGGATTTGTATGGAGTGTAACCTTGTACGGGAGTGAAACATGGACCATAAATAGTTTAGACAGGAAGAGGATACAGGCTTTTGAAAGGTGATGCTACAGAAGAATGCTGAAGATTAGGTGGTTAGATCGCGTAACTAATGAGAAGGTACTGAACAGAATCGGAGAGAAAAGGAATTTCTGGCATACTTTGACTAAAGAAGGGATCGATTGGTAGTATATATTCTTAGACATCCAGGAATCGTGCATTTAGCATTGGAGGGAAGTGTGTGGGGTAAAAATCGCAGAGGTAGGCCAAGAGAGGCCGCGGCGGAGTGGCCGAGTGCATTGAGGCTCTATGCTCCGATGCGTGAGGCCGTTTCCCGTCCGGAGATCGAATCCTCCCTCGGTCATGGATGTTTGTGTTGTCTTTAGTATAAGTTAGTTAATAAGTAGCTTGTAGGTTAAGTCCCATAAGCTTAATAAACATTTGAACATTTGAACTAAGAGACGAATACAGGAAGCACATTCAAATGGATGTGAGTTGACTTTCTTATGAGGAGATGAATATGCTTGCTCAAAGACAGGATAGCGTGGATAGCTGCATCAAAGCAGTATCTGGCCTGAAAACCACAACAATAACAACAAGCACGAAAATATAAGTACCGATCTTTAAAGTTAATTGTGCCATTGAAGTTATATTATTCAACAGCAACTTTGCCATAGCTGTTAACAAAACAAAAATCACGTGTGTACGTTCTCGTTAAGAGTGGTAAAAGGCATTAGATATATTCAGATGTATAACTCTCATGCTACCTTCTCTGACGCACATTAAAATATCTGTCATAATAATAAGAATAATAATACCTTAACATCGAAGCGCTGCCAACTTTTGCCTTCGTGTCGCCCAGACGTTATAGTAGAAACGATGAAATTGTTGCCAGAGGCATACAACTCAGTTTGCCCCCAGTCCTACCTCCCCCCCTTCCCCTTCCCCCTCCCCCTCTCTACGCAACCTGGGGCTATATACCAAGCGCCACACAGGGTTGACTTTTCGCCAGATAGTGTTCGCTGCTACCAGTGACATTTTCTGCTGGTTTTCTTACAAGAAGACCACATGAGTGTCGGATTTTATATTTTTTTCATATTTACGGTACGTGAATAACAATCAGCCAAAGCCATTCGACGCAACTCTCACAAACTCTCGCGAAAATCCTCTTTGAATTTTGCAGGTACATGTAATTACCACTAACTAAAACATTTGCACCATCTGTTAGTGTCGCTCAGGTGGTAGCGTTCTAGGTTCTCTCCCATATGGTAGGTGGTTCGATTCTTGCAGAAGCTGATTTATGTTTTTATCTTTTTCTTTGTGTTCGAATACCTACACAATTTTAATATCTAACGGTAATTTTTATGAAAAATGCACGTATTTTTATTTATTCGAAATATTATATACTTTATAAAATAATTGTTTCAATGAAGAAAACATACGTTACATTTTTACAGTGTCGGCTTCAGTATTGGTTGAAGATGGTAGTCTGTGATTGTTAAGTTTCTGAAGATCTACGACTGTTTTTGAAAAGTCTTTTCCATAGTTACTGATGGCTTTCGAAGCAGCTATTCTACACAACCATCGTTTTAGGCGACGAGAAGGTGTTCAGCTCGTCTACACACACACAAAAACTGACACATCACATGGAATTAGAGATCCCTAAATGTTTTAGGTAACTGAATTCGAAAACGACGAGAAAATAACTCTCACAAACTTGACAATCAAATACTTCCATCGTCAACTAATGGTAAAGCCGATACTGTAAGAAGTGTAACTTTTATTTTTATTTTTTATATGCATTAAAATCATCATTAATTTATAAAATATAAAAAATTGCGAATAAATAAAAATACGTGCATTTTTCATAAAAATTACCGTTAAATATTAAAATTGTGTAGGTATTCGAACACGACGAAAAAAAAAACATAAATCAGGTTCCATAGGACTTTTTTTTTTAAATTTTATTTAAACTTCATGGCTTTTATTTTAAATACAAACAAACAACAGTAGAAACAAAAAGGCCCATCCTAACCGATGTGTTTTGAAGTCTTACCGAATTCTTTGAATTATAAATAAAATTAAAAAGATTTTTCCCCCTTCTTCTTCTTGAACGTAAGGACGGTATTTAAGCAGACTTTCTGGACTGCCCGGAGCCTTTGCCGTCTTCTCGTGGTGTGTTTATTACCGGTAAATTCGAACATAACTGTTATTTTTTTTTCTTAATGAACCAGTTCATTTTCAGTTACTTTACTTAATATCTTCTCATGCCCGGCTTCAACGGACCACCAAGAAGTCATCAAACACCTTCAGGAGAAAATTGGCGTAATTTTCCCGGTAGTTTGCATTCCTCTTAATTATCGAATGTTGGCTCTCTATAAAAGTTTTATAATCACCGACGTCGTGTTCCGTTGTGCCTAATATATAGTGCACTGTCATTCCTTTCAGCCAGTTTGCTGCATTTCTCGACTTGAACCACCTACCCCATGGCTGCGAGGACAGAACGCTACCACCTGAGCTACACCAACAGACGGTGCAACTGTTTCAGTTATTGATAGTTACGTGTAACTGCAAAACTTCACAGTCGATTTTCTCGAGAATTTTTTAGAGTTGCGTCGAATGGCTTTGACTGATTGTTATTTAAGTTCTATACTTCACGTACGGTAAATATGAAAAAATTCTAAAATACGACACCCGTGTGGTCTCTAGTGCTTGCTTGCCAGCTTTACCTTGGCGAACAATGTCGCCCAATCTCTCTCCGATTGGGAACGTTTGGAGTATTATGGGCAGAATCTCCAATCAGCTGGGAATTTTGATGATGTAACGCGCTATTCGGACAGAACCGACTCAGTACCCCTGTGGAGAGCATCCCACAACTGAGTCACTCAATGCACAGCCTAATGAAAGCATAATAGGCAGAAGTGGACCAAATCATTAATGACAGACTTAATCTGTGAAGCTCAATCTCATGAATAAATAATCCAATTTTTCTAAAGTTGTAGTCATTTATTTGTCTTGTGTACCGAGCGACGTAACACAATGGACTTGCATTCGGGAGAACGGTGGTTCAAGCCCGCTTCTAGCAATCCTGATTTACGTCTTCCGTTGATTTCCTTAAATCACTCCAGGAAAAATCCGAAATGATTCTTTCAAAGAACATGGCCGTTTTCCTTCCTCATCCTTAACAAAACAGTCTGAGGTTGTGATGCATCTCTAATGACCACGATGACGACAGAACGTTAAACCCTAATCTTCCTTCCTTCCTTTTTGTTTTGTCTGTACATGTACTCAACCTCTACTGATTGCCTTCCACCTTTATAAATAAAAATGAATAGCTGTGCGTTAGTCTCGCTAAAACTCAAAAACAGCTTAGTCGAATTAATAATTTTTTTCTCTTTTGCTCGCTTTAATATAGAGGTGGTTTGAGAGGGGGTGGGGGAGCAAACGAAAAAATGCAAAGGAACATCTGAGAAACCGTCATTTATAGAAACCATTTACTAAACTGACACGTTCCACATCATTACGAAATGTCGCATATATGATCAATGGAACAAGTATTAATCTAATCTCAAAGGCGGAGTTCTTTGCTGCTATTGATTTGAAATATCGCTTGTCTAACTTTTAATACATATATCAAGAAGTAAATAAAGATTTTGATTAAACATTATTCTGGTCATAACAAATTATTTTAATATAGCTTGAAAAATCGTTAAATATATATTTTTGGAGTTTGCTACCCTGGGTGTGTAGCCGGAGCAATATTATCGCAATGGACAACTCAGTTTTATTGGATGGCAGATGCATTTCCATAGCTTCACGATAACTCTACGTTTTCGAATGTGATGTAATAATTTGATTCGAATACAATCCCAGCTCCGTGCTATTTTTTTAAGAATATTTTTCAAAATTGATATAAAAGATCAGCATCTCCAAAACGAAAGTAATGTCTGTGGGAAAGAGATTCAAACAGATTGAGTGCCAAATAGGAGGAACAAAGTTAGAACAGGTAGATAGTTTCAAGTACCTGGGATGTATTTTCTCTCAGGATGGCAACATAGCGAAAGAACTGGAATCGAGGTGCAGCAAAGCTAACGCAGTGAGTGCTCAGCTAAGATCAACCCTCTTCTGCAAGAAGGAAGTCAGTACCAAGACTAAGTTAGCAGTGCATCGCTCTATCTTTCGACCAACTTTTTTTGGATGGGAGTGAAAGTTGGGTGGATACAGGTTACCTTATTCATAAGGTAGAGGTTACAGACATGAAAGTAGCAAGAATGATTGCAGGTACTACTAGATGAGAACAATGGCAGGAGGGTGTCCATAATGAGGAAATCAAAGAAAAATTGGGAATGAACACCATAGATGAAGCAGTTAGAGCGAACAGACTGAGATGGTGGGGTCATGTTACACGCATGGGAGAAGCAGAGTTACCTTAGAGACTCATGAGCTCGGCAGCGGAGGGTAAGAGAAGTCGAGGTAGACCTAGAAGAAAGTACTTAGATTCGGTGCAGAATGATTTTGAAGTAAAAGGCATAACATCAGACGAGGCATCAATGTTAGCATTGAATAAGGAGGAATTTTATTAGAGGTACTATGCTCCAGACTGAACGCTGAAAGGCATAATCAGTCTCTAATGATGATGATGATGATCATATAAAATGCTTTTTAAATGCACAAGCTACGAAAGTACATTACCACGATAAACTGGGATGCAATAAAAGACTTTTGAATAAGAGAGGTATGGATCTGAAAATAGTTGGTATTTCTGTCAAATTCAATAGTTTCCAACCATTCGCTCTATTTTTTTTTCCTTTTTTTTCAAATTGGCTGTCTTCATAATGAAAAGAAAAATTAGTGTTTTTATAGGTTAATACGAAACAACGTAGATGTTTTAAAAGGTTTTCAGTTTCGGGTTATGGCTAAACGCACCTAATTAAGTCTTTAAAAACCGATTGTCTCCAATAGGCGAAAAAGAACTGCCCAATTTGGAGATTAGACACTATGTCAGTAAACTACAACGTGGCTATGACTTATACTCACAGAAGTTCGTGCATTTTAACAGCGCAATAATTTCGAACATGGTTTACAATTACGAGCCCTATAAGCCATTGTCGTTAGTAAAAACAGTTTTTTAATGTTCGTTAATCTTATAGAACTTAACTGCGGGGTCATCAGTCCGTAAACTTAAAAACAACTTATAAACTAACTTATACTAAAGACAGCACAAACATCCATGCCCGAGGGAGGATTCTAACCCCCGACGGGGAACGGCCTCACGCATCGGAGCATAGCACCTTTAAAATTAATTAATATTGTTTTTGTAGGTGGATGGAACTACCAGCAGCTGTACAGAAATTCTTTTGCTCGGCTAGGGGCCTGGGGATGGTGTAACTGAAACACGAAACCGTTCACGCAAAAGTAAATAAAGAATTTCTCTTCAGGTGCTGGTACTTCCACCCACCTACAAAATCTAATTAGCTGTGTCCCAATCCATTAATTATGAAGATAATTAATTTTGTTTTAGTCTGGATGTTGACACAGTTTGTTATCACCAATATTAGTATAAACAAAAAAATAAATAAAAGTCGGTAACAAAAGTTGTTGCGTCGGACTCTTTGCTAAAGACCTAGTGTTGAAAACTTCCCATTACAATGTGTTGAAATCGTGAGTAATTACAAATGATTTAATCCACTCCGCATAGTTTTGACGTCCTTATTTGTATCTATTTCTCACGATGACAGTTTATTGTCAATAATTTATGACTTTCAGGGTCCACGGAGAAACAAAACCATTTTCTGAATAATTAGAACAATTCGAAGATGTACAGACACCATGCTGAAAGCATACTGATTGCCCTATGTTGCCGTCTTGCGTCGACGCAAAGGAACAAAAATGGCGGATGCGCATGCCTGTCTATATCCTTGGTACCCTACTTGCCAGTACTACGTCATAGGCGTAATGGACCATCACTTGCGCGTAGGCTGAGTATGATTTCATCGCTGAAGACCACGGCCCAACATTTCATTTTCCAAGTGATCCTCTGACGTCACGAGTCGAATCGTGTACGTCGAAGCTGTGACGTGAGCGGAAGACGGGCTAGAGGTTTGCGTGCCCGTAATCCCACTGCTAGTAATAGGTTGGCAACAGTTCATGTTGACACTTCTGGGCTTACTAGCACTCTTATCTGTGCTGTGATAGCTGTATAGTTTGCCACTGCTGCCCTTACAAAACGGCGATTTTGGAGGACGTTTGTGTTACGTTGACGTCCGTAACGCAGCACGTAGAACTTGTATGCATTTCTTCAAAATGACCATCCCGGTTTATCGGTTGACTGTAGGAACCATGAGTGCGTTTCCGTGGCATGGCGTCTGTTTCTTTCACACGCTGATATCACAGTGAGCCTCACGGTTGTAAACATTCGCTATTAAAGGGTACACAGAGATGGCGCTCTGGCAGCTAGGTCACTACTCTTTCTGTTGTCGGACGACGCTCAAACCGTTTATCATCGACTATTCCCCAGGTGGCATCTGCTGCCGTTGTTGTTGTGGTCTTCAGTCTGCAGATCATTTGATGCAGCTCTCCATGCTACCCTGTCCTGTGCAAGCCTCTTCATCTGAGAATACGGACGGCAACCTACATCCTTTTGAATCTGTTTACTGTATTCGATCTCCCCCTACGATTTTTACCCCACACACTTCCTTCCACTGCTAAGTTGATGTTTTCTTGATGTCTCAGAATGTATCCCACCAACCTAGCCTTTCTCTTAGTCGGGAAATGCCATTATCTCCGTAGAGCACCTCCTCATTAGTTACGTGATCTACCCATCTAATCTTCATCAAATGTGCAAATGTTTGTAGAGCTTATGGGACTTAACTACGGGGTCATCAGTCCCTAAACTTACAAACTACTTATGAACTAGCTAACACTAAGGACGGCACAAATATCCATGCCCGAGGGGGGATTCGAACCCCAGACCGTAGTGGCCGTGCAGACCGTGACTGACGCGCCGCATTCCACACGACCACCACGGCCGGATAATCTTCATCAGTCGTCTGTAGAATCACATTTAAAAAGCTTATATCATCTTTTTGTCTGAACTCCTTTTCCTCCATGTTTCACTCCCATTCAATGCTACACTCCAGACAAATGCTTTCAGAAAGGACTTCCTAACATGTTAGGACGTTTATCTGCTGTCATCGGATCAAAATCGACGTCGTCTTTCCACTTATACTATTTTTTCTGGATGTGTATAACTCCTCAAATGTTTACCTGGCGTCGCATGTTACTTTACAACAGTCATATGTTCGAGCGTCGAATATTGTACCAACTAGAAAGCTGCGTAATAATTACAATAGAATAAAGAAACGCAGAAGCGCATTCAACTGAATGCTTTGCCGAATATTTTACACTGGTATTTATTTGATTTCTCGAAACAGGTAGTTCACTGACTTCTTACCACGGTTATGTAGGCGAATGCCTTATAACTTATAATATTGTAAATTTAAATATTACTGACTTTCCGTTCAGCTTGAGGTTTAGTCTTTTTTATTTATTTATTTATTTTTATTTTATTTTATTTATTTATTTATTTAGATTTTCAGTTGTGTGTACCAAGTGTACCAATCATGAGATACGAGTTGTCAAATCAATATCTTCATCTCCTAAAGCTATATATATATAGTGGCGTTTGCCACCCTCGAAATGATGAATTATGAATTTACCTGACATGTAGCTAGTCAAAGCGTACCTACTTTTATTAGGTGAAAACATATGTGGTTAGAAACACAATATGTTACATGGATTTAAAACATTGCTCCCGCTTTTAGAAATCAACTTGCGACAGCTTGCAGTAGTTTAAAGGTGAAAAGCGTCCTTCCACATTTAGCTGTTACGCTGGCCAAGCGTGAAGGCCGTACTGCAGCGTACAAACGACATAGTTTAGGTACTCACAACACACTGGATTACCTCATACTTTTCATTGTTTAAAGTCAACTGTCTCTTTAGGCACCCCCGAATATATCTTGTCTAAACCATTTTGCAATTGATTTTGCTCTTCTGGTAACTGTATTAGACGGTAAACGGCGACACGTATGAAAACAATCTAACAGGGCTACTCAAATTGTCTCCTGATATATAAATATATATGGACGGGTGTCATATTTCAGTTAGTGACGTTCTCAACATAACTGGGTAGTAAAGGAGTTTCTGGCATATCCTGATTAAGAGAAGGGATAGGTTGGTGAGACACATTCTGCGACATCAAGATGATGATGATGATTGGCGTTTGAGGGCGATCAACACCGAGGTCATCAGCGCCCGACGACATCAAGGAATCGTCAGTTTAGAAGGAAGTGTGTGGGGTAAAAATCGTAGAGGGAGACGGGGGACGAATACGGTCAACAGAGGCAAAAGATTGTAGGTTGCCGTTGTTATTCCCAGATGAAGAGGCTTGCACAGGACAGGGTAGCGTGGAGAGCTGCATCAAACCAGTCTGCGGACTGAAGACCACGACAACAGCCGTATGTTCTTACAACGACATTTGTGAATGGCAGTAACCTTGGGTCTCGCATTTACATTACGGTAGTTGGGTCTCGGTGAGTGAAAATGGGTGCTTTGACGAAAATTGTAATTACAAATTGTATTCTTTTCTAACATGTTGTGTGTGTGTGTGTGTGTGTGTGTGTGTGTGTGTGTGTGTGTGTGTGTGGAAACCTAAATGTTCTAAATGGTGAGGAAAATTCAGTAATATACATCTTTTGTGGAGCAACTATTAAGTGCCGACATTGGTAGCAATCACAAAAAAAGAGAAAAGGTAACACGGAGTGTATTGGGCAAAGCCAGTATGAGACTAAAACAATCTAGTGGCTTATCAAACAAGTTTTCACGATCAGCTTAGCCATACGAATAGCCATAATTATGTGTAGAATTTTGAATGGTGCAAATGTTCAAATGTTTTGTAACACAAAGGAAGCAAATTTCTGTGTGGTCATCAGACCTTAAACCTACAAACTACGTAAACTAAATTATACTAACGTCCTATAGATGTAACTTATAGATTTTAGAAATTGTTGCAACCAGTCACATTTTTTTCGATGATGTTATTTTATTGACCATAACCAGTTCCGAGTTGCCTAGCTTAGTGCAATTAACTTTCTCTGTGGAGATTGGATTAATATGTTTTGTACGTACCATCGGATGATGAGCATCTAGGCAGCTCGAAACCGGTTATAGTCAATAAATAACTTCATCGAAAATGAGTAATTTCTGAAACCTATAATCTCAGTACTGCTTACGACCCTAAAGTTCTGCATAGCGCATCTCATACTAATCAGTTGCAACGGTTTAGATTTGACAGAAATATGATTTAAATTCAAATAATAGAAGAAATAGAAGTAATTTTTGCTTAACTTCTTCTCAATTGGAATATAGTGGGACAACTGTTGACGACGCTCTTGTTGGCATCGGTTACGTAGAGGAAAACTATGGAGAAACGTACGGGCAGTTTCCAAAGCAAAAATTGACAATTTGTTACAATGCGTTTTAGAATCCCAGTGCTAGCGCATATGCTTGTGTAAATTGAATTTTGAGAATCTGATTTCATATTCGCATTCAGCGACTTTAAATACCGGTATATTAAAGAGATGGAACAGATCAAATGTTCAAATGTTTGTATAGCTTATGGGACTTAACAACGGGGTCATCAGTCCCTAAACTTAGAAACTACTTATGAACTAGCTAATACTAAGGACGGCACAAATATCCATGCCCGAGGGGGGATTCGAACCCCCGACCGTAGTGGCCATTCAGGCCGCGACTGGCGCGCCGCAGTCCCCTCGGCCCCCGCGGCCAGCAGATCAAAAATATAGGTTCAGAAGGTGTTACGTGAACAGTATCAAACGAACGCGGCAATATAAGGGTTGTTTACCCCTCAAATTTTAATGGATTCTAATTCGATTAAATCAAATCTAATTCTTGTAGAAAAAAATTGGTCTCTTTCGGGGTAGTTGACCCCCTAATTTTCACTCCCCCCTCCATTATACCTAGGTCGGGTTTCATCTTTAATCAAAACGTAAATAATTAAAATCTCTTCTCTAATCTCTTACTTATCGCAATTTTTCCATTTTAGCCCCCAGTTTGAAGGGACCGTTTCACCCTCTAACCGTCTCATGCGTCGCGTCCTCAAATGACGACACTTAAATTTTGTCTCATTTCTGTCATCTTTTACATCTGAAGTGCCCGTAAAAGAACAGGTACCTTATATGAGGACTAATAATGAATGCTAGAATGTCTCCTAGACGGCACTGTTACTCGTTGGACTAAGAAAGAAATGGAAATTAGAGGTTACAAGAAAGAGTAGATGCAGGCCTTCAGATGAAAGCACATTGTTGTCTGTACAAAAAAAAAAAAAAAAAAAAAAAAAAAAAAAAAAAAAAAAAAAAAAACGCCTGTCATTAGGTAACCAAAGAATTACGCTTCGATGGGGTATACCACTGGCCAGCCAAGTTAGGTGTTCACAATGCCAATCAGAACTGCCGAAGGAAATTGAAAACACGTTACATTTGTGAAAAGTGTAAACTTGCTGTGAGTCCAGAGTGTTTGAAAGAATTTCATTGTACGAAAAGTACAAAATAGTGTACACTCTTCATGTATTCTTTCACATTATTAATCGATGTTCCATGTGAAAAGTAGCAGTTTTCGTACTCATTGTCCTAACTTGAGGACATCTCCCTGTTGGTCTAACAAATTATTTTTTTAGATAAATTATGATGAATTCTGTACAAGATAGGATCTAACTTACCAAATGGGTTAGTAATTTTTGTTTGCAGCAGTGTAGATGCCACTACTGTCAGTACATACTCAGAGATGAGGATCATCACATTATTGCTGAGCTGTTAATGTGAAAGAAGCTGCGAGTATTAAAGTGTGATTGCTTTGTAAAAACAACTCTCTCATAGAGAGCACCAGAAATTTTCATCGTGGTGCGGTTTTTACTTCATGCATGTACTGTAAATAAGGTCGAGGTGGGAAGCGTGACACAAAAGCGATTCGCGGGCCTGTTACGGCGGCGGTAACCATAGCAACCATTCAACAACAGCTATTACGGCACGACCACGCGGGCCGCCTCCCACCTATCCGTTATCGGCATGGGTTATTCAGGCGGGCGGAAACAGCAACGCTACTTGCTGCCTGAATACATCATGTGTTTCACCGCTATACTTCAAGTGCATGCATCTCTGTGGTTGATGTGAAAGAAGTAGGCCTTGATGTACACGCCGATCTAACACTGCCCCATAAAATTTCCTTACATCAACAAGCGAAGCGCTATATCTTTTTAAAAAGTTAAATATGCGTCGTTGTTCCAGAACAGTTGTGCAGCCTTCCAAAGATTTCAACAGGTCTGTACCGAAATTTGAAATAGTACACATGTAATAAATCACACCGTAACTATAATTTGCCAAGCACAAGTTAACTAACGTAACAGTTGATCGCCAATGTGATGCCGCCACTGAGAACGTGTGCTGCTGTCATTGTTGAGCGGTTTTAATGCCACCGCTTTATAAATGGGAGAAATATTTGAACTGTGCTCAAAATCATGTACAGGAAATGAGTTTCCGATTGGCATTTTGGAGTTCAATGTTTAATTTAATAGGAATCTTGGAATTTCAGAGAGCCTAGATGATATTTTCCAGGTAAAATTTTAATTACTCCCTATGTCACTAAAGGATGAGGATGTTAGATGGCGTACATGACTTCGAGCATTATTCAAAAGTTTCTGTAATCTGTTCAGTTCCTTTCTTTTAGAGAAATAATATCACAATTTTTTTTGTACTTCATTTAAATTTCTATGAATAACTTTCTTCTTTGCGTGTAGATGTTATTGTAGTTCCTCAATGACCGCTTCCTAGTAAAAAATAAAAAATAAAAGAAATAGAAACAGAAAAGTTTCTCTCGCCAAAGAAGTACACAATATCAAGGGTGAAAGGTTTTTTTTATGCTAGGCCTATTTCAGGCACGTCGAGTGTGTGCCCAGATATTCGTGCTTATTAGTAATAGTTTCAAATTGCTGCTTTTTAATTATTAGTTTTAATACGACAGTCATGTTTCGGCCTTTATTACTGTTTTCAAATGACCTGCGAAAACAGATTTTGCTGAGATTATTGAAATACATACTGTAAGTATTGTTGTTTGTTAATTATATATTTATACTTACGTTTAGATGCACTCAGCGTCGATATTACATCGAAAGCCCAGTGTCATGAAACTGTCACTGCTAGGTTGTTGGTAAATTTCCTACGTAAAGTAGAACAGTTTGTCAGTACTTTACAGTTGATTACTATGGTATTATATGTTTACAAAGTATGTGCAATTAGGCAGCGATGAACAAAATCAAATCTGTGAAAATAACATCATCGCTGTCTAATTGCATATATTTTATATACATATAGTATCATAGTAACTCAAATGTTCAAATGTTTGTATAGTCTATGGGACCTAACTACAGGGTCATCAGTCCCTAAACTTACAAACTACTTACGAACTAGGACGGCACAAATATCCATGCCCGAGGGGGGATTCGAACCCCCGACCATAGTGGCCGTGCAGACCGTGACTGGAGCGCCTTAGTTCCCTCGGCCACCGCGGCCGGCATCATAGTAATTGACTGTCGAAGTGTGGACGAACTATTCCACTTCTCGTAACTTTACGGTAACAAATTTACCAACAAGCAAGCAATGACAGTTTCTTGAATGAGCACTTTCGATGTATTACCGACGCTAAGTTCATCTCAAAATAAGTAAAAATATGCATTTAGCAACCATGCAGTACTTACAGTATGTATTTAAACAATCACACCATCGCTGTATTCTCAGCCTCTCGAAATAAAAGTAATAATTACAAAGTAGGTAATTGAACCTATTAATAATAATGTAATACTCTGGCGTGCATTATGCTGCAAGGCCAGATGAAACGAGTAAAAATCGTTTCTTATTTAGTTGCTGTTTTAGATGTAGTGTTTCATTTAGATGGTAAATCAGTCAAAACTACTGGCCGTAAATTGAACTAAATACCTAGGAGTAACAATTAAAAACAACTTAAATTGGACAGAACAGAAAGAAAATATTGTAGTGAAAGCGAACCAAAGACTACGTTTCGTTGGCAGAACACTTAGAAGACGTAACAGCTGTACTAAAGAAACTGCCTACACCACATTTGTGCGTCGCATTTTGGAGTATTGTTGCGCATTGTGGGATCCCCACGCAGTGGGACTGACGGACAATTTAGAGAAAGTACAGAAAAGGACAGCTCGTTTTGTATTATAGGGGAGAGAGTGTCACGGAAATGATGCAAGAGTTAGGGTGGAAATCAAAAATGTTTGTAGAACTTAAGGGACTTAACTACGGGGTCATCAGTCCCTAAGCTTACAAACTACTTATGAACTAGCTATGACTAAGGACGGCACAAATATCCATGGCCGAGGGGGGATTCGAACCCCCGACCGTAGTGGCCGTGCAGACCGTGACTGGAGCGCCTCAGTCCCCTCGCCCACCGCGGCCGGCTAGGGTGGAAATCATTAAAAGAAAGGCGTTACTCTTTGCTACGAGATCTATTTGCGAAATTTCTTTCACCAACTTTATCTTCAGAATGCGAACAGATTTTGTTAGCACCTACCTATTTAGGAAGACATGATCATCAAACAAAATAAATAAGATGGAAAACGGAAAAATTTAGCTGTTCCTTTTTTCCGCGAGCTATTAGAGAATGGAACTGTAGAGAAAAATGATAAAAGTAGTTCGATGAACCCTTTACCATGCACTTCAATGTGGCTTGCAGAGTATTTATGTAGATGTAGAATCAGATTGTTATTATTCGATATAGCTCTGGATTCATCGACCAAAGAGAATAACGATAACGATTGAAGACTGTAAAGATTCAGACGTGGGTTTTGGTTTTCTTTTCCTAGACAAGCGACTGACGCTCGGCGTGCGAAACAGCTGTCACGCGGT
Source organism: Locusta migratoria (assembly GCA_026315105.1). Taxonomy (NCBI): domain Eukaryota; kingdom Metazoa; phylum Arthropoda; class Insecta; order Orthoptera; family Acrididae; genus Locusta; species Locusta migratoria. The sequence goes on along the minus strand of CM048746.1, from coordinate 191,320,694 downwards.
GACGACTTGCGGAGTGTTTGGCTTACCGGCGTGCCGGATTCCGGGGCGATAGCCGCTGTGGAGGACATGTTGGCAGCCGTGGTTGCGCAGAGCCGCGCCGTCGCAGACTGTCGAGTCGTGCACTTCCAGACCCGCTACAAGACGGCGGGGGGGGGGGGGGGGGGGGGCCAACGCCTCCCACCACACGCCCCCACACAGCGCCTCAGGCGTCATCGCTTCACCGCTCGCTTCTGCGCCCACCGGAACGACCGTAACAATAGCAGCTGCGCCATCCGTCACTGCCGGATACCTAGAAGACCTTGAATACACGTTTTGGATTCACAAACGATCCGAAGATTGGTTTCAACTCCACAGTACCCTTTGAAGGTGGTACGCGCGTTGCCTTCATCTACATCTACGTAATATATACTCCGCAATCCACCGTAAAGTGCGTGGCGGAGGGTACCTTGTACCACTCATGAAGTTAAGAATAAACGGAGGAGTTCTGACGCCACAGCTGTGAAGCCAAGGGTAGCCATCTTGATCCGATCAAAACACTGCTGTATTTACCTTGTTTGCGTGTGCTTGTCGCTCGTTTTTGTGACGATTTTGCACTGTTATGGTGACTTGTGTGTTGCTTATGTGCACGAATCGTTTCGATTGTCACGCGAAATCGAAGGAAGTACCATTTCATGTATAAATTATTTGTAGCGTATTTTTCTCTTTTCGATTTCCGAAAGATGAAAGTTATTTCCCCCACTTAATACGAGGTACGTCCAGAAAGTAAGTTCCGTTTGGTTATATAAAACAAACGTGTACAGATACAGAAAAAAATATTTCTTGTACAAAAATCTACAACTGTTAAACTACTTTTCTACATAGCTGTCGAAATTTTGTAGGCACATGTCATAGCGTGGCATAAGTTTCTGTATGCCTTATTCATAGAATCAGCCACCTGTGTATTCAGCCATGTGGTAGCATATTCTTTTAGCTCGTCATCATCGTTGAAATGTTGACCACCAAGGACAGATTTTTAGGTGTAAGAAGAGGTGAAATTGGCTAGGAGCGAGGCCCGGGCTGTACGGATGATGATCAAACACGTCCCAGTGAAATTCCCGTAAGAGTTGTTTGGTCACAATCGCCACATGAGGCCGGGCACTATCGTGGAAACAAACACCACCTTATATAAGGAACTCATAATTCGATGGGGCGATCTATAATTGTTTAGTAATGATTTTGCAGCCAAGATCGCATTTTTCATTTATTATGTTACCGGTTTCGGCGTGCTCGACGCCATCTTCAGACCTGTCGTAATTTACATAACTTCACGACATTTTTTATATACTAAAAGAGTACATCCAGGTTGAAGCATCACCAAACATAAAATTAGTAGTCACAAATAAAATATATACATCCATCTTCTAATGGTTCTGAAGCGAGGTACTTCAAAGTCTAGATTTTGAAGAACCTCGCTTCAGAAACATTAGAAGATGGATGTATATATTTTATTTGTGGCTACTAATTTTATGTTTGGTAATGTTTCAACCTGGATGTACTCTTTTAGTATATAGAAAATGTCGTGAAGTTATGTAAATTACGACAGGTCTGAAGATGGCGTCGAGCACGCCGAAACCGGTAACATAATAAATGAAAAATGCGATCTTGGCTGCAAAATCATTATTAAACACCACCTTTTGTCCTGTCAACACTTCAACGATGGCTGAATACACAGGAGCAACCTTCTATGAAGAAGGCACACAGAAACTTGTGCCACGCTATGATAAGTGCCCAAAAAATTTCGGCAGCTATGTAGAAAAGTAGTTTAACAGTTGTAGATTTTTGTACAATAAATATTTTTTCTGTATCTTTACACGTTTGTTTTATATAACAAAACGGAACTTACTTTCTGGACGTACCTCGTATATCATTTACCACTGAATCAATATACATATATAAAAATGGAACGTGGGACGTGGGTCCGTATATTTCACTTGGTAGCAAACATTATTCATTGCAGACCAATGGCGGTTATGCATGGTGTAGCTTTCAGGTTCGCGGTGTGCACTATGGTGTTTTGGTCGCGGTGGGTGAGTTTGGCGAACAAAAATCCGTAAAATGTGGAGCAATACGACGATCAACAGATGCTCAAAGATAAAAAGACTCAAAGATAAAACACTGGGAAACACAGACATACGTTAACTGAACATTAACTACACTCGCAATACACCAATGATCTCAGTATAAACACTCTAAAGACAACTGTAGTGCTTAGGATCAAAATACTGTCAACTGGATTAGAGAGACAAATATACGTCGAGCGTCACGGTTTCATAATACACACTACCATCTCCATATTATCTTTGAGCTCACTGCAATACACAGACTGTAGACATATGTTAATGTATGTCTGTGACGGAAAGTTCGTAATTCATAGGTTACTTTGATTTAGCGAACAGTATCACGTTCTTTTTTTTTTTTTTTTTTTTTTTTTTTTTTTTTTTTTTTTGTAAATACGTTGCTATTCACGCAATTTTGAAGCAAAAAATACAAAACTTCGTATTTAGATTTTTGGTTGAAATTTTAAAAACACGTGTTTCAATACCTTTGGAAGTTCAATCATTAAGCAGGTGAAGTAATGGAAAATCTTTAAAGGGTGCGACTAAGACCATTTTAATGCTAGAAATGCGAAAATTTGGATTTGGAACCATAGTTAGAATATCAAAAAAAAAAAAAAAAATTGTTTTTCGATATGTTTTGAATTCTGTCATCAATGGTGCAATAGGGAGTGGCAAGTTGTATCCAAATACTTGATTAAGAAAGCATTTTTAAAGCTAAATCTATGAAAATTTATATTTAGAAGTGGAAACAACCAATGCAGACTATCCTGTCTACGCATTAGAAGTAGCGGGAATTAAGCTAGTTAGAAATAAAATATAAATTTGATTTTTATTAAGTCAATGATTTCAAAAGCAAAACCTAGTTTCAATATTAATGAAACTTACTATACAAAGAAAAGATATGTTCACTGTGCTCGTTAATCTGGCGTTGGTTCACTCAATCGAATTATTCTATCTGACGATCTTCAGATTAGCTAAAGGAAGAACCCACGTTAGTGGTTCGTAATATTGAGCAACAACTATTTTTAAACAGAATAATCGCGAATTTTTTTGTTTTTCGATATTTTATTTTAAACAAAAACTTGAAACAACCAGTATGAGGACGTTACATGCGTATATGATGCAATTAGCAACTGTAAATACAGACACAGGTGTAACACACTGTCAGTGTTTTGGTCGAAGTGTCATGGCTTCAAAGCGTAGTTTGGCTGGGATACGTAGCGCCATCTCCCTTTATTCTACATCTACATCTACATTCATACTCCGAAAGCCACCCGATAGGTGTGTGGCGAAGGGTACCTTGAGTACCACTATCGGTTCTCCCTCCTATTCCAGTCCCGTATTGTTCACGGAAAGAAAGGTTGTCGGTATGCCTCTGTGTGGGCTCTAATCTCTCTTATTTTATCTTCATGATCTCTACGCGAGATATACGTAGGAGGGAGCAATATACTCCTAGACTCCTCGGTAAAGGTATGTTCTCGAAACTTCGACAAAAGCCCGTACCGAGCGTCTCTCCAGCAGAGTCTTCCACTGGAGTTTATCGATCATCTCCGTAACGCTTTCACGATAACTAAATGCTCCTGTAACGAAGAGCGCTGCTCTCCGTTGGATCTTCTCCACTTCTTCTATCAACCCCACCTGGTACGGATCCCACACCGGTGAGCAGTATTCAAGCTGTGGGCGAACAAGTGTACCGTAACCTACTTCCTTTATTTTCGAACTGCATTTCCTTAGGATTCTTCGAATGAATCTAAGTCTGGCATCTGCTTTACCGACGATTGATTTTATATGGTCGTTCCATTTTAAGTCACTCCTAATGCCTACTCCCAGATAATTTATGGAATTAACTGCTTTCAGTTGCTGACCTGCTATAGTGTAGCTAAATGATACAGGATTTTTCTTTCTATGTATTCGCAGCACATTACACTTGTCTACATTGAGGTTCAATTGCCATTCCCTGCACCATGCGTCAATTCGATAAGATCCTCACGCATTTCAATACTATTTTCCATTGTTACAACCTCTTTATATACTACAGCGTCATCTGCAAAAAGCCTCAGTGAGCTACCGATATTATCCGCAAGGTCATTTACATATATCGTGAACAGCAACGGACCCACGACACTTCCCTGTGGCACACCTGACATCACTCTTACTTCGGAAGACTTCTCTCCATTGAGAATGACATGCTGCTTTCTGTTATCTAGGCACTCCACAATCCAATCACACAATTGGTCTAATAGACCATATGCTCTTACTTTGTTCATTAAACGTCTTACCTCCATGGTACCACTACTAGGCATTTCGTTTCCTATTCTACTCCCAAATAGAACGAGGGAAAAAAGAGAACCCTAATTTCTCTCATCTTTGTGATCTTTACGCGAATGTAAGTAGGCGGCAGCTTCAAATTCCGGCTCTCTAAATTTCATCAACAGAATTTCTCGAAAAGAACGGCGTCTATCCCCCACCGATCCCCATTTGAGTTCCCGGAGCATCTCCGCGGCACTCACGCATTGGTCGAACCTACCAGTAAGAAACCTAGTTGCTCGCCTCTTAACTGTTTCCGTGTCTTCCTTTAAACTGATCTGTCGCGGGTCCCAACCACTTCACAAATACTCAAGGCGTTTTCATACTTGCGTTTTATACGCGGTCTCCTTTACAGATTAAGTACATCTTCCTAAAATTCTCCCAATAAACCGAAGTCAACTGTCCATCTTACAACTGTTCTCACATGTTCGTTCCATTTTATATCGTTCTGCAATGTTACGCCTAGATATTTGAACGAGGCGACTGCATCAAGAAGCTCACTACTGATCCTGTATTCGAATATTAAGAGATTATTTTTCGTACTCATGTGCATCTCCTTAATTTTTTTTACATTTAGAGCTAGCTGCCATTCTTTACTCCAACAAGAAATTTTGTCTAAGTCATCCTGTATGCTATTACAGTCAATTAGAGACGACACCCTCCCATACACCACAGCATCATCAGAAAATAGGCGCAAATTACAAGTTACTCTGTCCATCAGATCATTTATATTGATAGAAAATAATAGCGGTCCTATCACACTCCCCAGGGGCACGCCTGACGATACACTCTCTCTGATGAACACTCGCCGCCGAGAACAACGTACTGCGTTCTATTACTTAGGAAGTCTTCCAGCCAGTCACAAATCTGTGAACCTATTCCATAAGCTCGTATATTCGTTAGCAGTCTGCAGTGTGGCACTGCGTCGCACGCCTTTTTGAATTCGAGAAAAACACAATCTGCCTGTTGCCCTTCATCCATGGCTCCAAGGCGTCATGACTTGTGAGAAAAGGGCAAGCTGAGTTTCATACGAATGATGTTTCCTAAACCCGTCCTGATTCGTAGAAAGAGGCTTATCCGCCACAAGGAAATTTACTATATTCGAACTGAGAATATGCTCCAAAATTCTATAGGAAGCTGTTATAAACAATATTGGCCTGTAATTATGTGGTTCAGTTCTCTTACCTTCCTCCGACATACGAACTGACTTACTCAGTCAACTGTAGAGAACTCAACAGTTTAACGTCAATTCCGAACTGTGCAACAACTCGGCATTTTTTTTACGTCAACAACCGTGCCAGACGCGAAAGAAGTGAAAAAGTGACGGATAAAAGTCCTAAGAGGGAGCGGGATCGAATCCCCCTCCCCTGGAGTTAACACCTACCTATCCCTAATCTGCCCCCAAATGGAGTACTCCTGCCCTGCATGGGCGTATGCAACCAGGAAACACCAGGTTAATCTCCAAACCCTGCAGAAGCGCTGCCTCAAGAGAGCTCTAGTCCTACCACATGGTTTTCCCGCGGCCGACTACACGCTGCTGCTGGAGTTCTTTCTCTCCTAAAAGAGCGTTTCCAATATCTGACAAGGACTTTCTACGAAAGTTCATCCAGATCGCAGGCGCTTGTATCCTTCCGCGGCATATATAGGGCTCGCTGCTTATTTTCAATTGGGATCCCCCCCTTTGCCCCTCTATCAGCTTGCCTGATAATTGGATCAGCTTGCCTGATAATTGGCTGAATAGAACCGCGACTCTTTATGGGCCGGATCTCAAACAGCCCGCTCCACTCCTCGGAGTGGAGAATGAGAAGAATCAGGAGTTGCATTCAATTCTGCCAAGTTAATCAGGCAACAGACTCACTTGAAGACGATAACCAGATGGTGCACCGAAATATTGTGTCAAGATGACGTCAAAATACGACTGGTAATCGCTGAAGAGTATCATATCCGAATTCGGTCTATTTTACAGATGCGTTTGCGACATTTTGAATTCTAAATAACTGCACTCCCGCCCAAATAATGAAATTATACTCAATAATAAATATCCCACTGTGGTCAATTTGTAAAGAAGTACATGGGGTTTTCGTTGGAATTTATTAACAATTACTTATTGTAACTTGTCCAGTTAGCTGTCCACTGATTCCCGAAAACGGTGTCCAGGCTTTGCGTTTATTTATTTATTATAAAACTATGTACAACGTTCTATTCAATGTAGAGTTAATGTTTACAATGAATTATGTAATTCTAATGCAAAATACGTTCACTTTTATTCGACCCGTGTTTTAAATTATTGAACCCTTAGTATTCCGATATACACAGGGCTAGTTGTTCTGTGGTGCAACTACTTCCTAGAGTGAATTGATTCCTGAAAACGGTGTTCAGGATTTGTGTTTATTTATTTATTTCAATTTTAAGACGGTATATTTATTTAATTTTCTTTAGATATTGTATATATTTCATGTTTTATCCACCACATGAAAAGAAAGACATGTCTATAGTATTTACACAGCTAACATTAAATAACCCTGGTATGATAAATGACGAAAATAATACTTACGTATATTTTGCAATAAATGATCAATCTTCCGCTGACACAATATGTAGAATCCAAAAGAGATTTATTTTTTGAAATACAGTTAAAAGCTTTAAATAGTGTCTAAAGTTTATTTACAATAGTGTTCAGAAAGTGACCATAAAATGAGAAGATTCCACGGACGTACAGATATGTGTCGTATTGTTATCAATCTTCACTAGCCGGAAAAGTTAAACATTAATGGACAAAAATACAAAAAAACTGACTTATGACTTAAAATATCCATTCACAATATTTTCATTTCTCAATGATTAATCAATAATTTAAAAACTTGTGGAATTTAAAAATTATTTAATTTTTAAAAACTTATCGTTATACGTGCCAGGCTTGTACGGTCTACGCAGAGATTACGAATCATACTTTACTAGGGAGAGGCGACATGATTTGTACGTGGCAAGTGGCGCGCTCCCATAGCAAAGTCCGATGCACTGCCTGTAAGCGTATCTGTCGCGGCACGCCAAGTCAGCAGGCGTCGGCCTTGACGATCCCTCGGAAGACAACCCGATTCTGTTCAGAGGAGCCCATCTGTGGCGCATAAGTCGCATCGCTGATCTGGACACAGTTACACCACCGCTCTTCAGAAGATGAAGCACTCACTACTGTAGCACAGTATCCAAATCCATTAGCAATTAAAATGCTATACATCGTGGTTGATTCCGCCTTATGCAAGACACTTTTTGTTTTGTTTAAATACCCAAACTAGTTTCGGCACTTATTGTGCCATCTTCCGTGGGTTTCTGTTGTTTATTTTCTATAATAACATGTTACATATTTGATTATACAATCGTTTGCACAAGTTGTTTGGTTTTGACAATTTTGTTAGATGTTTTAGGCCTAATTTATTCAAGGTACTTACATTGTGTCATTCGCAGGATATTTATGTGCATTGGTTGTGGAATGACGAATTTTGACAAACTGTCATCTGCAACAACAAAACGTTTTTGTTTACTAAAGCTAACTGATTTATTGTAGGCCTACATTAGCATGAAAGTTATATTGAAATTATTTCTATGTGGCTGTTTTGGCTTACTTACATTTGAGCTGTGGTGTTGCTGCTCGTTTGTTTGTGGCGTGTTCTTATGTTTTTTGGTTTTCAGTGCTATTTTTGCTGTGAAACAGCACTGTTTACATCGCCATTTTTCTTGTTGTGGTGGCTGCGAGCGTAAAAAAATGAGGACTAATCCGTGTCCGAGTGTCCGAGTAATACGAGTTTTTAATTACTCGAAGTCCTACTTAAAGCTGCACAAACCAAATTTTTTTTTTAAATCAGATAGGGGAATAAGTTTTATTTAATTGCTCACTTCACTAATACAATAATCACAAATATATAAATTTGGAACCGAAGGCGAGTTTTCGTGGATGTACAGTACTTTTACGGGTTAACGATTAACGTTCACTTCCGTTAAATTGTCCGTACAGTAACACTTTAACGTTTAACGAAGTTAACTTTTTTCGTAACGGATGAATGATTAACGAAGCTAAATTTCGAATTAATGGTGTCCAGCTCTGGTGGGTTGCATACCGAGAAGATTTTACTGAAGAATGTAACCGCGAGGACACAGAGAAAGAAAACATTATTGAAGTGGCGGACTAAGGGGGCAGGAGGGGGGTCTGAGTGCCTCAGGCCTCTCGTCCAGAGAGCCTCCAAATCTCAAAAGTTACTTTTTTATAGTAATAGATGTAATTCCAAGTGAACGGGGCCTCATGTTGTTTTGCCACCGCCCCGCGCCTCCGACAGCCTTAGTCCGACACTGCTTTGTTGTCTACCATTATACACGTTGCAGTTGTTCTTGTGAATTCTTCGCATTGTTTCTACTTTACTACGTATCATCTTTTATACTGTTTTGTGGCAAAATAAACGCAGCCTTGCAAAATTACCTTATGTAGCTTTAATTTTGGACACCAGTGTATATGCGGAATGGATAATACCTAATTAATTTGCTTGGCCTCCAATAGGCTTATTGGAGTACTCTCAGGTGTAAATTTCAGTTATGACCTATATTTTATTACCCAGATGAAATGATTATAAATGCGTTCGGGATCCAAGCTACAGGAATGAAGGGTTTTGTAAAGGCTAATGAAAGTATTTATTGACGAAAAGACAAATATGAACAACAACGCAATAATTCAAGTATTAAAGCAACACCCAAAAGATTTTGAAAAACATTTCGGCTTGCAAAGAGCAATTCCTTGATAATAAATTCACATAACGCTGTCTGACTGACGGTCAGTAGATGTTGACAATGATTACGAACCCAATTAATTGCCTTCTGTATAATTATCTATTCATCTGAAGTGGCTGATAAAACAAGTTCGCCAATGACAGTGAGACATCAGCTGTTGTTGTTGTGGTGGTCTTCAGTCCGTATATTGGTTTGATGCAGCTCTCCACGCTACCCTGTCCTGTGCAAGCCTCTTCATCTGATAATACGAACGGCAACCTATAAACGTTTGAATCTGCTCACTGTATTCGTCCCTCGGTCTCGCTCTACGATTTTTACCCCACACACTCCATTCTAATGCTGACTATTCCTTGACGTCTCAGAATGTGTACCAGCAACCTATCACTTCTTTTAGTGAGGATATGCTAGAAACTCCTTTTCTCCCCAATTCTGTTGAGCAACTCCTCATTAGTTACGTGATCTACCCATCTAATCTACATCATTCATCTGTAGCACCACATTTCGAAAGCTTCTATCATCTTTTTGTCGGAACTTCTTATCGTCCACGTTTCACTCCCATGCAATGTAATTTTTTTTTATTATTATTATTTTTCCATAGCCATTCTGTATTTTATTTCTTCTTTACTTCGACCGTCAGCAGTTATCTTGCTACCCAAATAAAAAACTCATCTAATACTTTTGTCGTCTCATTGCCTAATCTAATTCCTTCAGCATCGCCTGATTTTGTGACACTACATTCCAATACCCTCGTTTTAATCTTCATCTTATATCTTCCTTTCAAGACACTGTCCATTTCATTTATTTGCTCTTCCAGGTCCTCTCCTGTCTCTGTCATCAGCAAACCACAAGGTGTTTATTCCCTCTCCCTGGATTTTAATTCCCTCTTCAAATTTCTCTATGCATTCCTTCACAGCTTGCTCGATGTAAAAGTTGAACAACATTGGGGAAAGGCTACAACCCTCTGTCTTACTACCTTCCCAACCATTGTGACCATTTCATGTCCTTCTACTCTAATAACTGTCTGGTTTTTGTACCAGTTGAATACTACTCTTCGCTCCCTATATTTTTCTTTTTTTGAAAGACTGTATTTCAGTCAACATTGTCAACAACTTTCTCCAGATCCACAAATGCTAAAAACATAGGTTTCCTTTTCCTTAGCCTATCCTCTGACTGAACCTAACTGCCGAAGGTGCAAGTGTACTTACCCGTAAACTTTGCTGCCTGATAGAAATGCTGCTACAACTTCCAGTTTTTGTGTCTTGGCTATTCGAGCGCTGGATGTTCGAATGCACTCAGTACCAACATCCAATTCTGCTCCGAAACGAGCTGCATTAATATTGAACCTCTGAGTTCAGCATTCAGCATCTGAAACCAAACAATCTTTCCAGTTTGTCTCTCATTATGGCATCTCGACGCAGATTCACTCTCACCTCTACTAATATTCCACCTAAACATCACTCCAGATCAAGCACATTTGAAAAACAACTTTAGCAATTTATAAAGCCATTGCGCTCTGATAGCACGAGTTATAACCTCTCTGTGTTAGCATAGCTCCCTCCAGCAAATTTTGTAACCCTTCATATAGATCAGGACATTGCAGGCGAATGCAAGGAAACGCCATAATATTAAACTTCCCGGTAGATTAAAATCGTATACCGGAACCGGGACTCGAACCTGGGACCTTTACCTTTCACGGGAAAGCGCTCTACTGACTGAGCTATCCCGGCACGCTACACGGACCCTCCTCACAATTTTACTTCTAACAGACCTCACCTCCTACTTTCCAAACTTCATTCTGGAAGCATAATATTATCCTAATGTCAGAATACACTCCCCAAATTAAGATGCATTACCGGTTCTGGCAAGGTATACTCTTTGGTTGGCATAAATGATTAAAGCTTTTCGCGGGCGGCGCCGGCATCATCATGAGAACAGCTCACCATTACACTTCCATCTTTTTGCGATTGTAATGCCTGTCTCTTTCCAAACTTAATGACTTCAGACCCTCGCGAACAGCTAGCAGAAAAATGCAATTGAAATCCATTAAAACATGAAGAGTGTGCATGCAGATACTTGTATCGACATCAGTAACGTGCGCCATTGAGTTATATGTTCTCATAAAAAAAGAATTGTGTTGCTAGCCACAAGTAATATGACAGAGCTCGTAGAAAAAGAAAAAACAATATGAATTGTCCGTGTTTCCACGCTCTAACTAATGCAATGTCCTTCAGACATGAATACATAGCCGCGTGGTCTGAGGCGCCATGTCCCGGATTGTGTGGCTGTCCCCTCCGAAGGTCCGAGTCCTCCCTAGGCAAGAGTGTGTGTGTTCTCCTTAGCACAGGCTCATTTAAGTAGTATGTCAGTTTAGGGGCTGATGACCTCAGCAGTTTCGTCTCTCATAAAATAATAATAAAATAAAAATAGAATGAATTTATATCTGAAGGAAACTGACTAATCGGTAACTACAACTGTCAGGAATACAAGAAATTTATTCGAAATTGCAAATATGATTAATCATCAGATCTACACTCTGTTGGTAACGTGTGGAAATCTGTGTCAGACTAGGACTCGAACACGGATTCCCATCTTTTCGCGAGCTGCGGACTTAACTATTAGGCTATCCGCACATGTATCCCTGGCAGATACAAATTTCCATATGCCACTCATTGTCTAACATTGCCCTATAGCGCTAGCACAGTATCTGGATTATCGCACCTGATATTAAATAAACATTTAATTAAAATGTACTTATTTTTAAGTTCATTTAACGTCAATATATTTCAAATTTCAATGGAAATTTTAATTACAAGTTACTTGGAATTATGGTTTTACAGTACTATATTATCGACATTGAATTGCAGAAAGAAAGTTGCACTGGTTCCTTCATTTTCAATGAAAGCAGCGGTAATCCCGTGCCTATATAGGCATCTTTGGAGAAAGGTCCACAAAATGAGTCAAAACTGTCAACGAGGCAGTTCTTAGCTCCTTAATTAACAGCCATATAAAACCGCTCTCTCAACGAAGGATCTGTACCAAAAGACTGGAAAGTTGCACAAGTCACATCAATATTCAAGAAAGGCAGTAGGAGTAACTCACTAAACTACAGGCCTATTTCATTGACGTCAATTTGCAGCAGGGTTTTGGAATATATCCTGTATTCAGATATTATAAGTGTCTCAAACAGAATGATCTATTGACCCAAGGTCAACACGGATTTGGAAAATATCGTTCACGTGAAACACAACTAGCTCTTTACTCGCACGAAGTGATGAGTGCTACCGACAAAGTATCTCAAACTGATTTCGTATGTCTTGATTTCCAGAAGGCTTTTCACACCGTACCTCACAAACGGATTTGAATCAAATTGCATGGTTATGGAATATCGCCCCAGATTTGTATCTGAATAGGGGATTTCCTGCCAGAGAGGACCCAGTTTGAAGTAATCGATGGTAAGGGATCGTCTAAAACAGAGGTGATATGCGACGTTCCACATAGTAGTGTTATTGGTCCTCTGCTGTTCCTTACCTACATAAACGATTTGGGAGAAAATCTGAGCAACCCTCTTAGGTCGTTTGCAGATGACGCCGTCATTTATCGTCAAGTAAAGTCATCTTAAAATCAAAACCAACTACAGAACGATCTAAATAAGATATCAGTATGGTGTAAAAATTGGCAATTGAATCTAAATAATGAGAAGTGGGAATTCGCCCACATGAGTACGAAAAGAAATCCTTTAAACTTTGTTTACAAGATAAATCAATCAAACGCGAAGGCCGTAAACTCCACTAAATACCTAGGAATTACTATTACATCAGACTTAAAATGGAAACAACAGGTAGATAATTTTGTAGGAATGGCGAACCAGAGACTGCGTTTTATTGGCAGAACACTTAAACGATGCAACAGAACTATTAAAGACACTGCATACACTACGCTCGTTCATCTTTTTTTTTGGAGTACTGCTGCCCAGTGTGGGATCCTTATCAGGTGGGTTTGACGGAGGACATCAAAAGAGTCCGAAGAAGGGCAGCTCGTTTTGTCTTGTCACGATACAGGGGAGACAGCGTCATGGAAATGATACAGGATCTGGGATGGGAATCATTACAACAACGGCGGTTATCGCTGTGGCGTGGGCTACTTATGGAACTCCAATCGCCAGCATTCTCCTCCGAATGCGAAAATGTATTGTTGACTCCCAGTTACATAGGTAGAAAAGATCGTCAGAATAAAATACGAGAAATCAGAGTTCGAACGGAGAGATTCAGATGTTCTTGTTTCCCCGCGATATTCGAGAATGGAATGGTAGATGAATAGTATAAAGATGGTTCGACGGACCCTCTGCCAGGCACTTAAATGTGGTTTACAGAGTATCCCATTTAGATGTAAATTTATTGGAGTAATTTCGTAAATTGCCTTTCCCCCTCGCCTTTCCTGTCACCTCGCCTTGGTCTTTCATCATTCTCATGAAATAAGTAGTCGGGACCGGACGTGCTGTTTCAACGCTTCCCGTTAGTCAGAAGCAGAAAAAAAGATGACCGAAGTGCGTCATGTATGATTTCAGACTCTAGGGCGCGAATCACCTACACAGTCCTTGAATCACCACAAAATAATGTTCCGACGCACTATTTGTAATCGTTCAGTTTCCCTCAGATTAATCAGATTGTTTCCCCGTTGGAATTTATTTCAAGATTCTAGATATCTTTAGTCGTCATTTTTCTTCGCTTTCATTCTATATTCCTCTAAATATTCAAATGTTTGTTAAGCTTATGGGGCCTAACATACAAACTACTTATGAAGTAACTTATACTAAAGTCAGCACAAACCTCCAACATCCAACAGGATTCGAACCTCCGACGCGGGAGGCTGTATTATCCGCAAGGTGGCGCTCCAGACCGCTCGGCTACTCCCGCGCGGTTATATTCCTCTTCCCGACCCCTTCCCCCCACTCTATCTCTCTCTTTCTCTCTTTCTGTATGTGTGTGTGTGTGTGTGTGTGTGTGTGTGTAGTTAGCGAACAGAGGTGACCGCAGAAAATCGACAAATTACACCTAAAGGTAAAGCAGTCAGCAATCCGAAGATTGATTTGAACACCACAGTGCTTTACTAGGCATGGTCCTGTTTGGGGGTGGTATGTCGTTGCCTTCCTATGCAAACCAATACTTACAGAACCGTACTGTATGCGCGGTATGGCTAGAGAGGTAAGTGGGATATAGGATATGCCAACGGATCGTGGCCTCCAACAAGGCTAACTTCTGCATCTACATAATTATGAAAGAACTACTGTTGCAAACTTTAAGGGCGTAGTCACCAGAATGAATGAGACACTTGTCATTTCGTGGGATCAACTTTTGTATTCCTGTTTCGTAGAAGTCTGCCGCCTGTGAATGGAACCAGTGTCTAACAGTCGCCTTCAGCTCTTATACTGAAACTAGCTGAAAACCTGGCTTTGGCCGGGTTTTTATTTATTTATTCAAGCTTTGAGTGAGTACTTCTCCTACCCCTTCTCTCCCCGTCCATTTCCTTTTTTTATAAACTTGTCATATTTATAGAAGGGTATTCAAGAAATAAGGCTGTCTTGCTTAACGTAAAAATAAATAAATAAAAATCAAATAAAATAACTGCAGTACCTAAACAAAGAAAGGTAGTCATCATCAAGATGTAAATGATATGTAACCTTAATGTCTGTCTGTCTCTTTGGCCCTTTCCCGCACATGCAGGGTCGGCATTGAGTTAAACGCGGGTTTGGCATGTGTTAATATTTACAGGGTGACCGGATGCCCTTCCTGCCGCCACCCCATGCCCCCCAGGAGGAAATGTGTACCCCAGATGTCTGCGTTTCGTGTTATACGTGTGTGAAAGTGTAAAGTGTTACGAACTGTTTGCGAATCGTGTAACTGAGGAGGGACTTGGGGACCAGCCAGGTATTCACGTAGGGGGATGTGGAAAACCGCCTAAAAACCTCATCCAGGCTGGCCATCACTCCGACCCCTTTCGTTAATCCGGATATGTAACCTTAATACATTCATTTAATTCAAAACTTGATTATAAACAATATTTCTGGTTATCTGCCCAAAATCTAATATGAATAGGTTCTTTGGGGAGCCCACCCCTAAGCAAGAGACATGTACTTGTCCGTGTGAGAAACATGGAGTAGTCAAAACCACTCTGCAATATTTAATAGGTTGCCCTGTGATTTATTAATCATAACAGAAAATGCAAGTCTCAGTAGAAACTACAGTCTATTGAAGTTAAAAGATGCATCTGCCGGAAATAAGGGGAATTCGGTAGATGTACACTGTTTCATTCTCTTCCTTTTCCTGTAGCTCTGTAGATGTGAAAGGTTTTTACCCATCGCAGTACATACGATCTCGTGTTTATTGAATTATATGTTGTAAAATTGAGTTACTTTGTAGTTGTATATTCTTTTGCACAAGTGCTGCATGTCGGTAAAATCTGTTACGAATACAGTTAGTAGTAAAGAAGTAATAGATTAAAGCCTGATGGGTCGGTTTTCCACGAACGTTACTGTTTACGTCCTCATATCTCATGGACAACGTGTCGTACTGTGTTTCAAATTCGAAGACACATTCAGCTATATGTGTGTATACTGTCTGTAAAATTTCCTGCGGTTACAATTTGTAGTGTACCAATTATAAATTGTAACGTCATACCGAATGCCGTAGCTTTACTGCATGAACAGCGTAAAAGTAGTAAGAGAGAAACTTTTTTCCTTTCGTCATCAGTCGGCAGTTTTAAACGAAAGGTATTCATTCACAGATTTTTCATCAAGTATCAGAATTTACATAACTTTCGTGTTCCTTTTTCTATACTCAAAAGCGATTTCCTTCTGTATATTTCGTATGGGAATGTCCTTGCTGTAAACTAAAGTCAGTCGGTCAGGCCATTCTATCCGACCGATTTCCTTCATTCTTGCTTTAAACGAAAGGTATTGATTCGCAGATTTGTCATCAAGTATCAGAATTAACTTACGTCTGTTCATCCTTTATTTTTATTCAAACGCGTTATCCTTCTGTCCTTACATTGAATATATAAATCGGTTTGTTTTGTGCTATTTTCGCTTCTAATTAAGGTACGCAGTTCTTTTTGACGTCATAACACTCAGCGGATCAAGCTCTTTCGTTTGCGCTTTTAAACACTTGCATTGATTGATTCTGAAGAAATCAGGGCGGAACATTCAATTTTACTTCCATTTTTCTCCAACTTTTTTGTCATTCCACTAACGGTGCGAAATATTCACACGGGTCCTATTCGCACAGGTCCTCTATCTTTCTTATATATTAAAATAATCTATTTTATAAATACAATTGATTCTAAATAACTTTTATGAAATTCATTTAAGAAAACACAAGCTTATGTAACATTCTGTATACTGCTACTATCTATAATAAAATATTTTAAAAGATAAATATTTCATTTGGCTTATTTCCACTTCACATGAATGGCCACTAATGGTGCTAAGTATTTGCACGGGTCACCTAGTTATGTTTAAAGTTTGTTGCAAGTCGCTAAGAGCGCTTATTCTCATATAGTGTATTTATAAAGTCTCGCCGCATTATGTGGCAGTTTATTGCAACTCCTATTGTTTATGAAGTCATATCTCCTGTATCATGTGTGTGTGTGGTTCTCACTCCTCCAGCAATTGTTATCTCACGGTAAGGAATATGTGCACTACATTTGCTTGAAATCGGTCCAGTGGTTTAAGAGAAAATGTGCAACACTCGTTTGATGCAGCAGTTTTTCGCGCATGTCATGGTTTATGACGTCATACTCGTGAACAATGTGATGTACGTGATCCTAACACTTATGGCGACCGTCCTCGTGGATTTAAGCTTACGCGTGCAGAATTTCTTAAATATTGGAAGAAAACTGTAGATTTCTATACAATACGTACACACACACACACACGCACACACATACACACACGCGCGCGCGCGCGCGCGCGCGCAAACACACAAACATACGGACACTCTGCTTTATATATAAAGAAGACAATACTGGCGACGTGTCATTCAGAACAAGAAGTGAGGATTGCTTACAGCATGGTCTGCTATTCCACGACAAAGCTCGTCCCCATACGGCTCGGAACACAGCAACTGTTTTTCGGCAGATCGGCTGGTAGTCGTTTTAATCATCCAGCACACAAACCTGATCCTGCTCCCTGCTATTTTCTTGGACCTCAAGAAATTCCTGTCTTCCGGCCTACATTCTGATATCGCCAAGAGCTGAAGTCGACTGTCACATGCTGATTGCATTCAAAGCGCCAGATTCCTGCGACACAGGAATACGAGGGGCGTTTGAAAAGTCCGTGCAAAAATAAAAACTACTAACGTGTTTGGGGAAAAACATTTTTATTTTTCGACGTAGTCTCCTTTGAGACACTTCGTCCAACACTGTTCTAATTTGTTGACTCCTTTCGAATAATAGGAATTGCCCAAGGTTGCAAAATATTCTGTAATCACCTCCTCGTTTGAATGAAATCTTCGTCCCACCAACCATTTCTTCAAAATGGGGAACAAATAGTAGTCCGAGGGAACCAAGTCTGGAGAATAGGGGGGATTTGAAACGAGTTGCAATCCTATTTCCAATACTTTTGCGACCACAACTGCTGAGATATGTGTTGATGCATTGTCATGATGGAAAATGACTTTTTGTTATCCAATCGCCGGCGTTTCTCTTGCAGTTCGGTTTTCAGACGGTGCAGTAACGATGAATAATATGTACCTGTAACAGTTTTACCCTATTTCTGATAGTCGTTGAGGATTATTCCTTGCAAATAAAAAAAGGCTGTCTCCTTAACCTTTCCGGCTGAAGGACCGGTCTTCGCCTTTTTTGGTGCAGATTCTCCCTCTCAGGAGTATAGTAATGTATCCGGTTTCATCCATAGTGACGATAGGACTCTTAAAGTCCTGCAGACTCTTCCTGAACAGCGGCAAACCTTCCTTGCAACACTTCACACGATTCCGTTGAAACGTATCCATAAAAAATTTGTAAGAAAACGTCTAATATCGTGCCTCCTGTTTTGTGTCGAGTAACTTGCTTGCAAGAAAATGTATAATATGCTTCTACTGTGTGTATAGACATGTGTACTTAAGTCTGTGAAGTTTCATCTTTGGCAAAGATTATGTATCGCATAGCATTGTAGCTCGCGCAGAGAGAGAGAGAGAGAGAGAGAGAGAGAGAGTGGGACTTGTGGTTCAGTTCGCTTAGAGAGCAGTTGAGTGGTGTGTATGGCTCCGATGTAGAGCAGAGGCTGCTGTGCCAGCAAGTTGATTTGATTGTATTTGGAATATATATTGTATTTTTATTATTATGAAAACGTTGTAACACCGCTGGAATGAAGGTAATTGCATTTCATGTCATTATGAAAAGGTTGTATTATGTAGGTAATGTAATGGTGATTATTAATAATAATTAACAAAGTTGACCTTTCTTTCCTGTTTCATTTACGTAGTTAGAAGATTAACCTACTTCCTTCATTTGATAATTAGTAATTTGTGGATTTAAAGTGCAGTATTGATTTTGATAATCTTGTTGGACAGATTTCGTTATTGGTACCGTAGTAGATGATTGTTATGCAACACTGCAGTTAATTGATTATGATACTGAATTTTGATAATTAGATACTGATCTACATAAAATTCTCGCAGTCAAACATTAAGAAAGTGGTTTGTGTTTTTAATATCTTTCTCGCAGTCAAATTTTTTGAGAATAGTCAGTGTGTGTTCCATGCAGGTTACTTGTCACAGTCGTTTTGTTAAAAGATCCGTTGCGCACATAATCAGTTAAATGCACTGTTTCTTATTTAACAGTATATACATCAATATCAGGGCCATAATTAAACCAAATTACTGTATTAATGAAGAATTTGTTGTCTGATTAAACGATAAGTTCAACATCAAACTACACGTACACAACTTTTACCGTTTTTAGTCAAGCGTCAGCAATGGCGGACCCATCTTGCGGATAGCTTTCTCATGTCCAAATGTTTATGCAAAATATTAGGTACCCGTTCCTTCGAGATGCCCACAGCACTAGCAATCTGACGCACCTTAACTCTTCCGTCATCCATCACCATATCATGAATTTATCAATGATTTTTGGAGTCTCCCTTTAATATAGTAATGTTTAATCGCCACACGAATATTTTTTTGTCCTTTCTTTGACAATTACTCGACTTCCTTGACTCACACGAATGCCAAACACAAAGACATAGAAAATTAGTGTGCGTTTTTTCCTAAGATGCTACTAACTAAACATGACTTCGATACTCGCCGGTGGTGCAGCTCTCAGATTTTGCACGAGCTTTTCAAACGCCTCAAGTACAAAAGTTTCTCCCACGATATGGTGGTGTTTCAATTCAGTTGGTGACCATGTGGAAAAATAACTCAAACATTGCTGTGCTTGTGATTCTTGAGTTTCTCCTGGCGTATTTGATAATCAAAATATCCACGGGTGTACTGCCGGTCTATAGTGGACACTATAGACCGGCAGTACACCCGTGGATATTTTGTGGATATTTTGAGTGCTGTGCTTGTTGCTGATAAAGTTTTTAATTTAACTATGTTGTCTGTGTTAAAAATGGGGAAACTTACTTTCGGAATGCGCCTCGTATTAAATAGAAAAACGACATTCCTTTATTTCGATAACTATGAATCACAAAGATTTTGCCGCGGTGGAATGGCCGAGCGCTCTAAGGCGCCTTGCTGCGGAGCGCACGGTTGCACGCCGATGGAGGTTCGAATCCTCCTTCGGGCGGGTGTGTGTATGTTTTTTTGTCCTTAGTATAAGTTAGTTTAAGTAGTTTGTAAGCCGAGGGACTGATAACCGCATCAGGTAAGTCCCTTAGATTTAGGAACATTTGATTTTGATCACAATCATTTAACAGAGTATGCAACTCGGAAACACATAAAAAATATTCGTAATGTTCTTCGGTAGCTTTCCTAAGCATTCAATAGTTCTTTCATGGATGGTGGGGACCATTCAGATACTTCCAGACGGTGCCAGGTACGCTTAAGACACGCTTATGAAACATCACTGAATGCAAAAGCGAAGGAAGTTTAGAGTTTAACGTCATGTGGACCTTGAGGTTATTAGAAACGGAGCACACTCGTTATGTTCCAAGTATAGGAAACGAAATGGGCTGTGTCTTTTTAAAGGAATCATCACGGCATGTACCTGGAGCGATTTACGGAAAACTGGAACCAACGCAGATTTCAACAGTCCTACCGATTGTGCTGACCTCTGCGCCGCTTTATTTTCTTTTTCTAATTAATTTTACAATTTTTACCCGCGACTTTGTCCGGATGTATCTTGTGGTATCCTTTACATGATTTATCTTTTTTATGCTTTTTCTCAGTATTATGCGAAATATGTTTATCGCAATTCGCTATAGCGGCTAATAGGTAATCAAATATAACTCCGTATTCTTCCAAGAAAATGTATATTCCAAAGTACAGTGAGTGTAAGAAGATTGGTACCCTTGGTACCACAGTTGGTACTGTAAGTGACATTAGATTCTGTGAATAGACACAAGATTTTTCACAAATTATTCTACAAAAGGTCTTATCATCCATTTTGTAACTGTTGTAGCCTTTTGTCCACTGAAGAGTGTGCACGCTATATGTCGTCGTAATTCATTTGTGATTCCATAAATATTAATTTTACTTCCAGATCAAAGAGAGTTAAAATGCCATAATGCCGTTTACAAAATTAAGTATTTTTCAATGTCCCTTTCCATAAATGTACTCTGTGCCTTTTAATAACAATAGACACGATGACAATGGTGTACATTGTTTCGTATCACTGTGTTTCGTATAGTCAGGATTGGTGTGGCGCGTGGTAGACTGACTGTATGAAACTTCCAATGTCTTGTATTCGTAATTTGAGTACCTGCAGTACTTATTTAGTCCAATCGTCGAATGGTAAAATTTCCATTGGTAACACGCAGTTTAACCGATCACTTAACATTCCGAATAATTGAAGGAATCTGTCACACAAAGCCCATCTATTCCTCAACATTCTCTTTGGTTACTGAAAGCTATTTTCAAAGAGTACGATCGTTGTGTTAGAACAAGTTTACTTCATGCTTGACATGTAATATGATGAATTATCTGAGCTGTCTTAATTTCGATGCAGATGATTATGAAAAATTGCTCCGTAACTAACTGTAACAGAATCTTTGGTTTACTTAACATTTCATTATAGCCGATATTAGGCGACGAACGAATTCCGAAAAATATTTTTTTAATATATATATATATATATATATATATATATATATATAGTTCCAAATGTCTGACTTCAGTTTGAATTGTTTTTAGATAACTGTCAATGATTGGATGCAGTTTTTTTATTGATCCCTTCATTTGCATTTCTATGTAATGACAATTAGTGGTAAAAATTATAATATTTTTTCCCGTCAAAGAAAATTAGATGATAGATGGTTCTGAGCAGGTTTCAAACCAAAGAATCTTGATTCACTGTCTCTACCTGACCCCTTCATCACGCTTCCGACCCTCCCAATTGACATATCGCCAAACACGTTTAAATTTAAGGCACATACAGTTACCTTGACATCACAGGTAATAGTTTATAAACAATTGTTGTTGTTATTAAATATTACTTACAAACAGCATGGCATCTACTTTTGCACATTGGCGATTTCTGAAAGAAAAGGAAATGTTATTTCTGGAAAATTGTTAATGCAAAATATAGGTTGTCAAAAATTGATATGCAAATTAAGATTTTAAAAAATTAATTGGGTGGTTTCTGTGGCGGCGGGCGGACTTGGCAGTTGGCAGAGAATGTTGGAGGTGGACCTGGGATGGCTTCAAAAAATGTTTGTAGATCTATCGGAACAACTGCATGGTCATCAGTCCGTAGCTTACAAACTACTTAAACCTAGGTAAACTAACCTAAGGACAACACACACACCCATGCCCCAGGAAGGACTCGAACCTCCACAGCGAGAAACCGCGCGCTCCGCAGCGAGACGCTTTAGACAGCTCGGCTACTCCACCGCGGCGATGGCTTCCAGGAAGGCCAAGTTGTTTATGTGATTTCTAACTCTTGTGTTAAGTTTAATGTGTTGTATGATGTTATCAGTCTTTGTTCTTGGTAATTGCTTTGTCCAAAATGCAGTTACATTTTGTCTGTCATTCATCCTTAAGAGCTTAATTGTTCTACTAAGTGCAAGTACATGTTCAAAGTCAATCATCCTGTTATGGGAAGAGTGCTGTTATTTCAGAGTGGCGGCGACCTTTGATCAGCTGCCCTGCAGGTGTCCGAGGGTGGAGAGAGGGGAGGGGGGTTACGGTACCTCGCGCAATGCACTGTGTGTAGCCTGGTGCAGTAGTGGCATTGCCCTACTACTCACGTCTATTCTAGGCCAGTGCAGCTGCGCTTGCAGCAGCAGATAACCAAAGTGCTGCAGGAGAGAAGCATTCGCACCGACCGAAATAGTAGCTGAAAGCAGAGTTGGTCTTGTGCCCACAGAACGAATGTCCTACATCCTCAGTACCGGAAGTTGATCGTATATGCTAATTTGAAAAGCGTTGTAGAAGAGATAATTAGAAAACAATTCCCTTGTGCAAATGTTTGTATACTTATTGGACCAAACTGCTATGGTCATCAGTCCCCGGACTTACAAACTACTTGAAATAACTTACACCCAGTACAACACACACATGCATGCTCGAGCGGACTCGAAGGCCCGGCGGGAGTGGCAATTGCTTGGAGAATATTTTCGCTAAGTTTGATAATTATCGAGCGAGTTGTGCGCAGTTTTAACACATTGGATTTGCATTTGGCAGTACAGTGGTTCAAATCTACCTCTGGCCATCCAGATTTAGGATTTCCATGATTTCCAGCCAAATGGTTCCTTTGAAAGAGTACGTCCGGTTTCCTTCCCCAACCTTACCCAAACATCCGAGTGTGAGCTATGTCTATAATGACCATGCTGTCGACGACGTTAAACTCCAATCTTCCTTCTGATAATCTATAGGCAATTTTGAAGAAACATAGTCTCATTTCAGAATCGGATTGACCATACACTAACAGAAGTAATAAGTACTAATCCATGTATGAGTTTTATCTAACTTCGTGAAGATATTCATAATTTAATGGGTGTTACATTACATTCGAAACATGTCCGTAGCTTCATCAAAATGAGGTGTGATCCCCATGAGCTCAAGTTTGTTGGGACATGGAAGTAATCTGTCGATGAATGGCGTTCCTCAGTGAAGTGTTACAGGGCTCCTACTGTTTCTTGTCTTTATAAACGATTTAGTAAACAATCTGAGCAGCTCTCTCAGACTATTCGCAGATAGTGGTGTCATTTATCGGTTTGTAAAATCTCCCAAAGATGAAAAACAAATGAGATAAGATGCCAGCATGGTGCGAAAAATGGCAATTGACCCTAAATAATGAAAAGTGTGATCTATATGAGCACTAAAAGAAATCCATTAAAATCATTTACACATTAAATAATTCAAATCTATAGGCCGTAAAATCTATTAAATACGTAGGAATAACAATTACGAACAATAAATGAGAAAGAACACATGCCAAATCTTGAAGGGAAGGAGAACCAAACGCTACGTTTCATTGACAGAACACTTTAAAGATGCATCAGTTCTACTAAAGAAACTGCCTGTACGTTATATTTCTGAATATTGTTGTGCATTCACTACGTTTACATGACACATCTTCCGGAATACGAAAACGGAATTTAGTAAACCGTTTTTCGCTGTCGTATTTACATGTTAGCCTGAAGCGGATTTCCTAGCCCACTTAATATGGTACCTGAAAAACAGATTATTCAGTTTCTGATTTAAGTCAGCACAATCGCTTTTTTTCTTTACTTTCGTTCACTGTAAAAGTTATACTACTTTCACTGCATAAAATATCACTTTGCCAATATGAGCCGAAAATTCTTAACAATAAAACACAATCTGACAAGCCAAGAACGTTTCAAAAACGGTTGCGTTTGTATGGGCACGAAAATCGATTGTGGAACTGAAAACCGTTTTACAGAAGTGGATTTCGGGTATCGATTTTGAAGTCTGAAAGTCAAGAGAACATCAGCTCTTTTTGAGAAATCATATTGAATTCAGAAAGATGTTTGTTTCTTTTTCGAGTGCAGCACTATTAGGGAATGGAATGGAAGGGAAATGTTATAAAAGTGGTTATAAATCCTCTATCAGGCACTTAAATGTGATTTACTGAGTTCAAATATTCAAAGGTTTGTAAAATTATGGGACGTAACTGCAGTGGTCATCGTTCCCTAAACTTTTTATTTATTTATTGATTTATTATTATTATTATTATGCAATAATACCTAAAACCTCTGTTGTATTCATGCCGATTACTGAAGTAGAGTAGAAATAAAATAATACGCCTTATTGGTAATCTCCTGTTGTTCTCGGTCAAGTTGTTGTTTCCATGTTATGTACTTCAATATTTCGACCACCAACTCATTCACCTCCTTCAGATGCTGTGAATTTTATTGTTGTAGTTCACATACCGGGAAAACTATAGTCCATTTTAAAAGTCGACCACTGTACTAAACAAGAGCTTTGTTTAATCACTAAAATTAGCAAATAAAGTCCGTGTGAACTACCGGTTACTCCCTGCTATAAAACCTTGTTCCCTAGCCCAAACTGAGAACTGACTCGTTTCAAATTACTTCAATAACAGAAAGTTAATACTACAATGGTCAATATACATAGCAGCTAGCACGTTATTACACACAGACATTAATACGCAAGCCACCACAATTAAGGTTATCTTAGAAAGGTGGCCAAGAAAACATTTATGGTGCAACGGAATTTAGTCGTAAAAGATGCATCTGATCTTGTTCTCAGCACTTGTGAAGAACAACTTACACTTGTTTTTTCAGACAGAAAACAAGCAAAATGGGGAACCAATTTTGTTAATACAATAAAATGCATCTCTTACATGGATTAATGCGGACGGTGCCCAGCCTAAATTATACATGATTTAACGCTACAGGGGGGATGGATTCACAAACAACACTCATTCTCTCACACACACGCAATGCCACAGAGAAAATCACCAAAAACAGCGTGCTAAGACGAGGCGGAAGCAGGCGCCACTATCGTAGGCGAAATTCAGCAAGTCGGAGGTAGCACAAAACACAATATACAAACACTTTGAAGCTGGCTCTGGTCTGTCATGCCTGTTTTGAGATGGTGCGTGTGTATAGCAAGTTAAATTACATCTGAACAGAAAACGCGAGCAAACACGCTAATGGCGACACACGGCTACGTTACATGAACGCACTCCACTGAAGGTGAAGTGGTTGAAAGTCAGATTTATTATACAAAATCACGGTGGATTCTTAAGTTGCAGTCTGTTAGCAATCGACCTAGGTACTGGTTTTATATAAGAAGTGGCGTGAACTCAGGCGACTATCTGCAAACCCCGGAAGTCGGAACTCGGACCCACTTGGTTCCGAAAACCGATAAAATTGAATAAATTCAGTTTCCGAAAAATAAACAAAATTAACTACAGCATGCAACCCATAAAAATACTTAGAATTATATAAGGAAGCGAATGAAATACAGCTACACTCGATAGGGTGGCAATTACAGAAACGGATGAAGTCCAGTCTCAAACAACTCGTAAAAATTAAATAATTACAAAGTCGGAAAAATAAAATTAAGAATTACAGCATGCAACCCACAGAAATGTTTTGAATTACATAAGGAAGCTATTGAAAGAGGTTGTACAAGGCTCAGAGAGAATTACTGACAAAGACATAGGGCGTACTACAAAGTCGGGGAAGAAACGGCAAAATTAAAATAGGCGGGGAGAGAAGATCGCGAAATATTAGTGGAAATCAGAAGGATACCTGCATAGTTACTTGCCTGATGGGCATGGAACAAACAAGAGTGGAATCTGAAGGCTTTGTTCTATGAACCAACCACATGGAACACAAAGCACTCACGGAAGGAAACGATGAGAAGATTTTTATATGCACTGTACAAAAATGAACATATCATATATTAGAAATCAGGCCCCACAAAGCTAGAAAGTATTTACACAGAGTTCATACACCGCCACATGATCACAAAAGGTTGATAACAGACCGTTATCAAACTGCAACTAGAATCACACAAACCAAATTTATCTGTTGGAATTCTTTGAATTGATAAACGACAACATATTTATGCACATGATCGGAGAAAATATTCCAAAAAAAAATGATTCTAAGTTCACGAATCTAAGTTCAACGTGCTACTCAATGAAATGCTACCATCTCCCAAAAACAAGAGCAGAACCAACCTTACCTCACCAGAAGACCACCACCGAATGGCCAGACCGAGCGGTCACCAGACACCAGAAGCCACCGAAAGCCGGAAAATCCAAGATACAGCGGTAGTGGGCACAGAGAGCGAGTAGACTCATGCTGAGGGAAGGCTCACTAACTAGCTCGCAACCAAAGGGTGTGGAAACCTCTATGGTAGTATCAGCAGCTATCGACACTGAGCCAGAGAGAACGATTCAAAGCGAGCTATCACTCCCACATTCAGACAGCCATAGATTCTCGCACATCCACTTAAAAGAAAGACAAGTACACATTCTCACAGGGACAGTGGCGTAGCGGAGAAGTCACATTTATGCCACATTAATTATTATAATATCAAATTATTAACATAACAAAATAAGAAAAACCTAGCAATATTAACTAATATGTTAACACAAGAAATAAAAATGCTATTCCTCAAGCCTTGAAAAGAATGGGGTTCTAGTTTTAACAAATTGATAATCTAGCGACATTAAATAAATCATAACTTTACAGAAATAAACAAAAAATATATGGGAGACGACAAACAGTCGTCTTTCAATTTTCACTTTGAGGAACACTGAGAAAGCGCAGAATGTCTTCACAATAGATTCCAGATACCATCTAAGGGTAGAATATTGGGAACTCTGGTTACCCAGTCAAGGAGCCACATGGAGTTTGTGGTGTGAACTGCAGTTTGGGGTCTAGCAGCATCCTGTTTTCTAGACATATATCTCTTTTTTCTATCTATACTATAAAAAGTGTATTGCAGAGTGGCTGGCTCATCCTTTTTATTCCTGTGATCAGCCACCCATTCTCATCTGCTCTTCTCCCTCTACTACATTCTCTTTTCTAGGCAACTCTGATTTGAAAAACCTCGTGTTTCAGTTTATTTCTCACGGCTTTTAACTTCTGTTTGACGCTCGTTTCATACTGTCTACATCCGACCATGTTGTCGTGTGGTCTGATGAAATACTCGTCATCATGTACTATAAGAAACCTCTAAATTCGTAATGCTGAATACCCTAACTAATCTCCGAAACTAATGGACGAATTTTCGTGGTGTATTCACAGGTAACTGGGGCGTTATTTGGGGCAGTAAGCATTATTTCATCGAACTTGGATACTTTGAAGAAAAAAAGATATAGCTGCTTAAAATTTTTTGTGTAACAGTCATGTTTGTCTGGCTAAACACGAATTTACATAAGGTTTATACATGTAACTTGATTGAAGCTTTGAGCAGTATACAGGCTTTAGTTTATTAAAATGGGATCACAACAAAAATATCGTAATTTATAGTTTTATCTAGAAAGGTCATGTCTGGCTGTTTGAAAACGCAAATCTGCATAAGTATTAGATGAAATTTCATGAATTTTCTTTTCTTTTGTGTAACTTTAGCGTATATTAGGGCAACGCCGTGCAAGGAAAATACAACCTGTGATAATAAAGTTCGGTGAATAGTCCCTTAACATTAATGTAGATGAACTAAGAACTACAGTCACCTTATGTCCTTCGACATACTCACCTCCTATAACCAAGCACAACTGAGCTCTTTGATCTATGTCCTGGGAACTTTGCACAAAGTCTTCCTTTGGGATGGTGTGCTTCGTCATGTTTCGTTGGATGTTAGGAATATCGTACAATCTCTTTCCTTCCAAAGCGAGTTTGAGTCGAGGGAATAGAACGAAGTTTGAGGATTGATATCCGGCGAGTGTGGTGGGTGTTCAAATTGCACCACCCCCTTTTTTGCGAGGAACTGTTTGACGATATTGGCTGTGTTTATGGGGGCGTTCTCGTGAGACTTGAACATGACCACTGGCCCGAAGCAGATCCGGGTACGAATCCCGGCACGGCTCATAATTTTCCCTTGTCGCCATTGAATTATTAGTGCAGCTGAATCATGCCTTTCCTTCCTCTTCCTTCGTCCTTCTTCTCTATCTATATAAAAGAGGAAGGACACTAATTCACTCACGGACTAAACAAGAAATTTCGAAAACAGCTTCACCTATGAGGCTTAAATTTGGCAGGAATGTAGTTGATAGACGACGTCAGCTAGGAAAATATTTTGCGATAGGGCCGTTAGTTCAGGAGATAAGGTAAAGCAGTCAACAATCCGAAGATTGGTTTGAACACCACAGTGCTTTACTAGGCATGGTCCTGTTTGGAGGTGGTATGCCGTTGCCTTCCTCCGACCTTGGAACTGACTTACCCGGCCAGTTATAGGGGGACCTACAGTTTAACGCGGGTTCCGAACCACAGTTCAGGAGATATGACGTCATAAACAGTGAACACTTCCCCGTCTTTTGGCAAGTGATAGTGTGACTTTATCAGTCCACTGTTTGAGAAGGAGAGCGCTTAGCGATTATCAACAAACTGTAAACATAATTTCAAACCTTTATGAAACTTTCTCAGCCGGCCGCGGTGGCCGAGGAGACTGAGGCGCTACAGTCACGGTCTGCACGGTCACTACGGTCGGGGGTTCGAATCCCCCCCTAGTTCGTAAGTAGTTCATAAGTAGTTTGTAAGTTTAGGGACTGATGACCCCGTAGTTAAGTCCCATAGACTATACAAACGTTTGAACATTTTTTTTTAAACTTTCTCACTGACAACTCCATCAAAATGATAAAAGGAAAAAAAGTTTGTCGCTTACTACTTTTTCGGCGTTGGTACAGTACAATTACGGCCTTTGGCATGACGTTACAATTTATTACTCGTACACTATTAACTGTATGCGCGAGAAATGTTACAGTAATACATACATACCACTGAACGTACGTTCGAAATTTTATCATAGTACGACACATAGTTCATGAGATATGTAGTCATAAACAATTAGGCTCATGAAGAGCCGCCTCAACACGCATGACGTTTTGATTTATTACGTCTTTCCTACTTATTCTATTCGCGACGTATTTTGCAGACATTTTACATATACACTACTGAATGTACCTTCGAAATAATATCGTGTTACGGGATATAGTTCAAGCGCTATGACGTCAAAGGCAAAGAAACGCATGAAAATTCGCCCTAATAGGCATGAGGTTGTAATTATTACGTTTTTACTACCAGTTCCATTTACAACACATGTCGCAGACAGTTTCCTAATATTCCACTCTACGAACCTCACAAATATTTTTTTTTTTTTTTTTTTTTTTTGTTGTTGTTGTTGTTGTTATGGTCTTCAGTCCGGAAACTGGTTTGATGCAGCTCTCCACCCTACTCTATCCTGAGCAAGCCTTTTCATCTCCTCATAAGAACGGCAACCCACATCCACTTGAATCTGCTTACTATACGCGTCTCTTGGTCTCCCTCTGCGATTTTTACCCCACACACTTCCCTCCAATGCTAAATTTACGATTCCTCGATGTCTAACAATGTGTCCTACCAAGCGATCCCTCCTTTTAGCCAGGGTATGCCAAAAATTCCTTTTCTCACCAATTCTGTTCAGTACTTCTTCATTGGTTATGCGATCTACCCACCTAATCTTCAGCATTCTTCTGTAGCACCACATTTCAAAAGCCTCTATTCTCTTCCTGTCCGCACTGCTTATCGTCCATGTTTCACTCCCGTACAAGGCAACACTCCACACAAATGCCTTCAGAAAAGACTTCCTTACACTTAAATTAATGTTCGATGTTAGCAAATTTCTCTTTTTCAAAAATGCTTTTCTTCCCATTGCCATTCTGCATTTTATATCCTCTGTACTGCGACCATCACATGTTATTTTACTACCCAAGTAACAAAACTCATCTACCACCTTCATTGTTTCGTTACCTAATCTAATTCCTTCAGCATCGCCCGATTTTCTAAGACCGCATTCCATTATTTTTGTTTTGCTCTTGTTAATGTTCATTTTATACGCTCTCTTCAACACACTGTCCATTCCATTCAACTGCTCTTCCAGGTCCTTTGCTGTCTCTGGCAGAATTACAATGTCATCAGCAAAACGCAATGTTTTTATTTCTTCCCCCTGAATTTTAATCCCTATTCCAAATTTTTCCTTGCTTTCCTTCACCGCCTGCTCGATGTACAAATTGAATAACATTGGAGAAAGGCTACAACCCTGTCTTACTCCCTTCCCAACTGATGCTTCCCTTTCATGCCCTTCGAGTCTAATAACTGCGGTCTGGCTTTTGTACAAGTTATAAATAACTCTCCTTTCCCTATATTTTACCCCTGCTGACTTCAGAATTTGAAACAGTGTATTCCGGTCAACATTGTCAAATGCTTTCTCCAAATCTACAAAAGCTAAAAATGTAGGTTTGCCTTTCCTTAATCTATCTTCTAAGATAAGACGTAAAGTGAGTATTGCCTCCCTGGTTCCTACGTTCCTCCTGAATCCAAACTGATCTTCCCCAAGGTCAGCTTCTACCAGCTTTTCCATTCTCCTGTAGATAATTCGTGTTAAAATTTTGCAACCATGACTTATCAAACTAATGGTTCTGTAATTTTCACACCTGTCTGCGCCCGATTTCTTTGGAATGGGGATTATTACATTTTTCTTGAAGTCTGAGGGTATTTCGCCTGTCTCAAACATCCTACACACCAGTTCAAATAGTCTTGTCGTGGCTGGCTCTCCCAGAGACTTTAGTAGCTCTGAGGGTATGTCATCTACTCCTGGTGCCTTGTTCCGACCTAGGTCTTTCAAGGCTCTGTCAAATTCATCTCTCAGTATAGCATCTCCTATTTCATCTTGATCTACGTCCTCTTCCCTTCCTACCACATTGTCTGTAAGTTCATTTCCTTTGTAGAGCTGCTCTATGTACTCTTTCCACCTTTCAGCTTTCTCTTCTTTGCTGAGAACCGGCTTCCCATCTGAGTTCTTGATATTCGTAGAGTTGCTTTTCTTGTCCCCAAATGTCTCTTTTATTTTCCTGTAGGCGGTATCTACTTTTCTCCTTCTTATACATTCTTCTACAGATTTGCATTTGGCTTCTAGCCACTCCTGCTTAGCCATTTTGCACTTCCTGTCAATCTCATTTTTTAATCGTCTGTACTCCATTTTGCCTGTTTCATTTACTGCATTTTTATATTTTCTCCTTTCATCGATTAAATCTAGTATTTCCTGTGATATCCAAGGATTTTTTGTAGGTCTTGCCTTTCTACCTATTTTGTCCTCTGCTGCCTTCACTATTTCATCTCTCAGTGCTACCCATTCCTCTTCTACTGTTTTATTTCCCCCTGTTTCTGTCAATTGTTGCCTAAATCTCCCTCTGAAATTCTCCAGAACTTCACTTTCCTTCAATTTATCTAAGTCCCATCTCTGTATTTTCCTACGTTTCTGCAATTTTTTCAGTTTCAGCCTACAGTTCATGACTAACAAGTTATGGTCAGAGTCTATATCTGCCCCTGGGTACGTCTTGCAGTTTATAACCTGGTTCCGGAATCTATGTCTTACCATTATAAAATCTATCTGATACCTTCCGGTGTCTCCTGGTCTCTTCCATGTATACAACCTTCTTTTGTGATTCTTAAACCAGGTGTTTGTTACGATTAAATCATGTTCCGTGCAAAATTCTACCAGGCGACTTCCTCTTTCATTCCTCCTGCCCAGTCCATATTCACCTACTGTTTTTCCTTCTCTTCCTTTTCCTACAACCGAATTCCAGTCTCCCATCACAATTAAGTTTTCCTCTCCCTTAACTGTCTGAATAATTTCCTTTAGCTCCTCATATATTTCTTCGATCTCCTCATCATCAGCAGAGCTAGTTGGCATATAAACCTGTACAACTGTTGTCGGTGTTGGCTTCGTATCTATCTTGACAATGATAATGCGATCACTGTGCTGCTCATAGTAGTTTACCCGCATTCCTATTTTCTTATTCATTATCAGTCCTACTCCTGTGATACCCCCAACTGATTTTGTATTTATAATCCTGTACTCACCTGACCAGAAATCCTGTTCATCCTGCCACCGAACTTCACTAATCCCCACTATATCTAACCTCAACCTATCCATTTCCCGTTTTAAATTTTCTAATTTTCCTACCCGATTAAGGGATCTAACATTCCACGCTCCGATCCGTAGAATGCCAGTATTGTCTTTCCTGATGACAACATCCTCCTGAGTAGTCCCCGCCCGGAGATCCGACTGGGGGACTATTTTACCTCCGGAATATTTTACCCGAGAGGATGCCATCATCATATGTTCATACAGTAGAGCTGCATGTCCTCGGGAAAAGTAACGGCTGTAGTTTCCCCTTGCTTTCAGCCGTTCGCAGTAGCTGTGTGGCAAAGCCACATGAGCTAATGTTACAAGGCCAGCTCAGTCAATCATCCAGACTGTTGCCCCTGTAACTACTGAAAAGGCTGCTGCCCCTCTTCAGGAACCACACGTTTGTCTGGCCTCTCCACAGATACCCCTCCGCTGTGGTTGCACCTACGGTACGGCTATCTGTATCGTTGAGGCACGCAAGCCACCCCACCTCGGCAATGTCTGTGGTTCATGAGGGTGGTTTTTTTTTATGGGACACATAATTCAGGAGATATTACGTGATAAACGTGACATCCGTCAAAAGGTACTGCATTATGTTTGACATTTTGTTAAGTCTTTATTACTCTGTTCGCAGCACATTCCGCAAACAATATCCAAATATACCATTGAAAGGAGCTACAATATTATATCACTGAACGACACACTGATTAGCAGATACGACGTCTTAACCTCTGAGCTGTTTGAAAACGAAACTACAGGGCGAATATCGCTAAAGATTCAAGCGAAACGTGTTTACAAATACCGCAGATGTCTTTATGTTGGCGAGGATGATTCTCAAGGCGAAAAGTCTACTAGCCGGGCGACTCATTGGCTGGAGCGTCGCAGGCACCTTCATCCTATGTGAGCCTCTACAAATCATTCATTTTCACGGGTTTAATGAATTATGCAACATAAATATACAAACACGAAATATTAATAGTATCCTGGAGAAACGTAGCGATTTTTAGAGATAAAAGGAGCCAACAGGAAAAGTACTAACTCAAGGCAGGAATAAATAAATAAATACCCGAGCAACACCGGGTTTACAGCTAGTTAATAATAAATCTGCAAACTCAATACGAGGGTTGTGTTTTAAGTAAGGGCCGTTCGCGCGTATAGTCCTGTAGTTCGTGCGGACGCCGCAACAAGCCACCACGCCACTTGCCGGCATCCTTCCCGTTCACACTGATGCCAGTTGCAGCTCTGTAGCTGACGTGTACGCATCTCTGTGCTACTTTATAATGTTTACGATTATTGAATCGCCCGCCGCGTGTGAGACACGGTCAGTGATACGTTTTATGACCGCGAGAAGCCTATCAGCTGCAGAAATTCATCGTCAGTTAACAGAAGTTTATGGCTTGAATGCAATAAATGAAGGTAAAGTGCGTCAATGGGTTAGAGAGTTTAAAAATGGCCATCATAACGTCCATGACGAAGAACGCTCAGGCCGGCCCTCGAGATTTGATTGATTCTTATGGCTGGGAAGTTTTGGACCATGCACCATACAGCCCCGACCTGGCTCCTAGCGATTTTCACCTTTTCCGGTACCTGAAACACCATCTTGGCGGGCAGCGCTTCAATGACGACGATGAAGTGAAAGCGGCCGTGAACTCTTGGCTGTCGGAGCAGGAGGCCGAATTCTTTGAAGAGTTGAAGAGGGAATTAAAAACTTAGTTGTACGGCATGACAAGTGCTTAAATAAACAAGGAAACTATGTAGAAAAATAGGTAAAAGTGTGTAGAATCAGAAAATAAAAGTATTTTTTACAAAAAGTATTTGTATCTTTTTTTAAAATAAAAAGGCCCTTACTTAAAAAAACAACCCTAATAGAAGTAATCGCTTTCTTTTAGACCAGAGTTTAGTATATAATTTCATTAACCTCGGATTTCCCCGACGTAGCATGACGCTTTGTCATAGCAGCTGGGACTATGAGTCGCCCATCGTGCAAAGGGCGACGGCAGACCGCAAGCTTCCGCCGCTTTGGCCCTTCCGTTTAAAGCGAGCGACAGGGCTCCAAGGAGAGTGTACGACCACAGTCACAAGTCCTTTTTAAACGATGAAGGAAAGTGAACAAGATAGACTATAGTCTACTGAAGCGCTCCTAGCGTACTAGCCTGAACTACAAAATCATGCAAGATCTCGTGACAGCGTGTTTAGAAGATAAACGTAATCAGACAGTAATACCCGATGTTGAAAGTGAGGTTACGACTGTCGATCTGTTGTGTAGGAAGTCATAGTTTAATACTGGAATTGAGGAAACAACGCTAAATGTTATTGACGGCCAAAGAAAACATTGCAATGTATGTTTTTAGTCATCTTAGTGTGATCAAGTGCTGGAAAGTTAAACAACATTTCAAAATGACATCTATTTTCAAGCGAGAAAATAAACATATGAACACATCAAATAATATTTATAAGAGCATAAATAGACCTTGTTTGCCGGCCGAAGTGGCCGAGGGGATTGAGGCGCTCCAGTCACGGTCTGCACGGCCACTACGGTCGGGGGTTCGAATCCCCCCTCGGGCATGGATATTTGTGCCGTCCTTAGTGTTAGCTAGTTCATAAGTAGTTTGTCAGTTTAGGGACTGATGACCCCGTAGTTAAGTCCCATAAGCTATACAAACAGTTGAACAGACCTTGTTTACTTTATCTACTACGACTTGCCCACTGACATTGTTAAAAACGTCATGCACAACTGAATTTTTGTCCTTCATTTGAAGTGACTTTTTCATTTAAAATGCTATTTAATGAAAATTGCGTCATCAAAGTACAATCTTATTCAAATAAACAATTGACTTCAGTCTTTTCTGTTACAATATTGCAAAACATAAACCATTTTTCCGTTTCAGATATACAATCTCGCTTTTAGGTGGACACTCAATTGAGTTAAATATTTAAGTCATCATGAAAGATTTGCAGTTTACTGCTAAACCAAAGTATAACAATAAAATAAAGATTAATAAGACAAATTTGCGTGCAAATCGTGTAATGGCCGACTATAATACGAAAATCGCCTGACGAAAATAGGTTAACTTACGATGTCAGCAGACGACCGTTCAATCAAAACAATCTTCTCGAGAAAGCTTAACGTGACGTTGACGTGAAGTGGCGATCCGGTGATGGACAGTGTGAATGCCGCTATTACAAATACATTGTGGAATACATTCTGATCATAAACTTCGACGAAACGCAAAATATACGTAAATACGAAGGAAAATGGTGGACAAACTGGATGGGTGACTGCAGCTGACAGCTACTAGCTCGCGCATGCGCAGTGAATCGACAAATACCGAATTTAGAACTGGCCCTATTTCTTTATCGCTATAATGATCGCGCTTCGATTCTAGTGCGGCCGGTCAAACGATAGACGGCCGTCATTAACGCAACTTGTTATCAACCTATTGCATGTTCGTTCATGGTTTAAAACAGGCTTTACATATACAGTCGCGACACTCACAGATTTTTGTCATACGTCACGACAGCAGCGATCCAAGCGGCTGGCGAGGTACATTTCTGAATACGATATCGAGCGAGTGTGAATAGTACCGTTTAAACTGATTTTAACTTTTTTATGACAGGGAAGGTACTTCGTGTCATAAAAATTGCAATAACTAGAAAATAACTCCATATTTGTCTATATTACGTTCTGAAGAACCATTGGAAGGTATGAACGGTACTTTGCAGGACAGTTTATTTAAGATTATCTTGATACCTACGACTTTTTAATCAAGAATTTCAATTTTCTATTAAGATCAAAAAATGGCTACTAAACAACAGAAAACCCAAGCTACTGCAAAAAACACGTCAGTTTTCTACTCAGAAACGGCAACGTTTCTTCGCTGCAATTCCAGTAAAATTTGTAAGTGTTGAACGCAATAAACTTATGTAGAATGTAAAACCTCAAGTCAACAATTGTTGGTACATCTGAACCACAAACGGCAATAATCTTCGGGACATTCATTTTATAAGCAAAATTAATGACACTCAAAAGTACACTACAGCCATTAAAATTGCTACACCAAGAAGAAATGCAGATGATAAACGGATATTTATTGGACAAATATATTATACTAGAACTGACATGTGATTACATTTCACTCATGTTGTCTTGCATAGATCCTGAGAAATCAGTACCCAGAACAACCACCTCTGGCGTTTTCAATTGGTGAGAGATCTGGAGAATGTGCTGGCCAGGGCAGCAGTAGAACATTTTCCGTATCCAGAAAGGGCCGTACAGAACCTGCAACATGCTGTCGTGCATTATACTGCTGAGATGTATGATTTCGCAGGAATCGAATGAAGGGTAAAGCCACGGGTCGTAACACATCTGAAATGTATCGGCCACTGTTCAAAGTGCCTTTGATGCGAACAAGAGGTGACCGAGAGGTGTAACCAATGGCACCGCATACCATCACGCCGGGTGATACGCCAGTATGGCGATGACGAATACACGTTTCCAATTTGCGTTCACCGCGATGTCCCGAAATACAGATGCGACCATCACATGCTGTAAACAGAACCTGGATTCATCCGATAACATGTCGTTTTGCCATTCGTGTACCCAGGTTCGTCGTTGCGTACACCATCGCAGGCGCTCCTGTCTGTGATGCAGCGTCAAGGATGACCGCAACCATCGTCTCCGAGCTGATAGTCCATGTTGCTGCAAACGTCGTCGAACTGTTCGTGCAGATGGTTGTTGTCTTGCTGATGTCCTCATCTGTTGACTCAGGTATCGAGACGTGGCTGCACGATCCGTTACAGCCATGGGGATAAGATGCCTGTCATCTCGACTTCTAGTGAAAACTAGAAGTCGAGATACAAAATACATACCCTGTGCCTCAATTTTATTATAACAACATTGTAATTACGTAAGATCAATCCATCTTTGTACTGTACAAGGAAAACAATAGCTTTACATAAATTTCAATGACAAACGAACCATACAGTTTTTGCAAGGTGTCATAACCTGAATTGGTTTTCTGTATATTTTAAATAAATTTTACAGTTAAAATTTTTAATACTGGTAAACTTACACACAACACTGTAGATACTGTAGAACCATTTATAGACTATCTTTGAAAATATTGAAAAGAATGTGATGCAATTCATGTCAGTATTTTAATCTTTATTTTAAATACCAGTAAGACGACTATAATTATTTTATCTTAGACATTGACTAAGAAATGTATGGCTAATTATAATTTTATATTTTTTGGCTAAATTCATCTATGTAATCTTTTCATTGGCTATCAAAGATGGGTGGAGCTGGCAAAGGGGCGGAGCCTCAGCTATTTATGAGCAGCAAACCTTGCTCCAGCCAGCAGTGACGCACTGGAAGGCTCCCAGCTACCTACCAGCTCCACAACATCGATGGGTATAACATCGTTTATTTTATTTTGTTCTATTTCTCTTTATTAACTTAGGTTAGCTTTGACAGTAATGTATGTTGCTCCAAACTCCTCTAAATGTAACTGTGATATATTTCAG
Organism: Locusta migratoria; assembly: GCA_026315105.1. Taxonomy (NCBI): domain Eukaryota; kingdom Metazoa; phylum Arthropoda; class Insecta; order Orthoptera; family Acrididae; genus Locusta; species Locusta migratoria. Next base: position 191,282,725 of record CM048746.1, on the reverse strand, counting down.
AATCAAAATTCCTGAAGATAGTCTAAATAAAACTGAAACTACTTAGTGAAATAAATTATTGCATTATAGACTGTTCTTTATTCATAAAGTTAAATAAGAGTGCTGTTGACCCAAACATAGTGAAACGAAAATGTTTCCAAAAATATGTTGTTGGTGTTGTTGTTGTGGTCTTCAGTCCGGAGACTTGTTTCACGCAGCTCTCTACAATACCCAATCCTGATCAAGACTCTTCAACTCCACATAAGAAGGGCAACCTACAGCTGTCTGAATCTGCTTACTGCATTCATCTCTTGGTCTTCCTCTGCGGTTTTTACCCCAAACACTTCCCTCCAATGCTAAATTTACGATTCCTCGATGTCTAAGAATGTGTCCTACCAATCGATCCCTTCTTTTAGTCGAGGTATGCCAGAAATACCTTTTCTCCCCAATTCTGTTCAGTACCTCCTTATTAGTTACGCGATCCACCCACCTAATCTTCAGCATTCTGCTGTAGCACCACATTTTAAAAGCCTCTTCAAATGTTCAAATGTTTGTTAAGCTTATGGGACTTAACTACGGGGTCATCAGTCCCTAAACTTACAAACTACTTATGAACTACTTACGAACTAGGACGGCACAAATATCCATGCCCGAGGGGGGATTCGAACCCCCGACCGTAGTGGCCGTGCTGACCGTGACTGGAGCGCCTCAGTCACCTCGGCCACCGCGGCCGGCTAAAAGCCTCTATCCTCTTCCTGTCCGCCCTGTTTATCGTCCATGTTTCACTCCCATACAAGGCAACACTCCACACAAATGCCTTCAGAAAGGACTTCCTTAGGCTTAAATCAATATTCGATGTTAACAAATTTCTCTTTTTCAAGAACGCTTTTCTACCCATTGCCATTCTGCATTTTATATCCTCTGTACTGCGACCATCATTTGTTATTTTACTGCCCAAGTAACAAAACTCATCTACCTCCTTTATTGTTTCGTTTCCCAATCTAATTCCTTCAGCATCACCTGATTTTCTTACACTGCACTCCATTACCCTAGTTTTGCTCTTGTTAATGTTCATCTTATATGCACCTTTCAGCACACTGTCCATGCCGTTCAACTGCTCTTCCATGTCCTTTGCTGTCTTTGACAGAATTACAATGTCATCGGCAAAACGCAATGATTTTATTTCTTCACCCTGAACTTTAATTCCTTCTCCAAATTTCTCCTTGCTTTCCTTTATAGCTTGCTCAATGTTCAAATTGAATAATATTGGAGAAAGGCTACAACCCTGTCTTACTCCCTTCCCAAACGTTGCATGCCTTTCATGCCCTTCAACTATGACAACCGCTGTCTGGTTTTTGTACAAGTTGTAAATAACGTTACGCTCCCTATATTTTACTCCTGCTTGCTTCAGAACTTAAAAGAGTTTATTCCAATCAGCATTGTCAAAAGCCTTCTCCAAATCTACAAAAGCTAGAAATGTAGGTTTGCCTTTCCTTAATCTATCTTCTAGGATAAGCGGTAAAGCGAGTATTGCCTCCCGTGTTCCTACATTTCTCCTGAACCCAAACTGATCTTTCCCGAGGTCCGCTTATACCAGCTTTTCTATCCTTCTGTAAATAATTCGTGTTAACATTTTGCAACCTTTACTTAAACTGATGGTTCTATGATTTTCACACCTGTCTGCGCCTGCTTTCTTTGGAATGGAAATTATTACCTTTTTCTTAAAGTCTGAGGGTACTTCGCCTGTCTCATACATCTTACACACCAGGTGAAACTGTTTTGTCATCGCTGGTTCTCCCAGAGACTTCAGTAGCTCTGAGGGAATGTCATCTACTCCAGGCGCCTTGTTTCGGCTTAGGTCTTTCAGTGCTTTGCCAAATTCATCTCTCAGTATAGTATCTCCTATTTCATCCTCATCTACTTCTTCTCCCCTTCCTACAATATTGCCTCTAAGTTCATTTCCTTCGTAGAGCAATACAATCTATTCGATCTTTTTTTCATTTCCCTTGTCGTTTAATAAACTCATACCATGCAGCAGATAACCTTTTGTTATTTTTATTTGTGACTGCCTTCTTCATAGTCAGGGTTTCCTGACTATTGTGGAAACGTTTGTCGTGACATAAAACACCATTTTTCGCTTACAAGCACAGTCCAATGTGAATGTGTCCTGAGCATGAGATTATTGGCTCTTATGGCATGATGTTGATTATTTCACGAAATGAAACAATTTCGAAGAACTACAGCAGAGGCAGTCTGTTTTCAACAATAAGAGATGAATTATCCTAAGGATATGCGCTTGGATTTCGACAGCAGTACCGCATTAATGTTGGCTTACACTGAGAAGTTGTTGCTGTTTTTTTTTTCCCTTAGGTAGGATTTTATGATCGAACTTGAATAAGTTCTGTAGATTGACCTGGGCGATAAAGGGCAGCCAGTAAAACGACAACGATACAGACAGGAAAAATAGTTTATAAAGTTTTCATTATTTTGAAAATAATCGTCATAGCTTTTAACAGATTCACTCAATTGTGAAGCAAGACGTTCTGCTTTCATGGAAGTTTCTGATTGGTTACGGAACCATGAAGGAGTGCACCTATTGGTTCGGAGCAATTCCAGACCCATAAAGTCTGTTTTGAGTCCTTTTAATAACAAACACCATGTAATTTTGTTGCTATGTCTATTTGTAGAAAACCTCTCCTGGAATCAAATCCTAGTTACACTTATGCCCGGTAATACGTCCTCTTGCCCTGTACTATCAGGGGCTGGGCAAACGACACTCGCGTTCGAACATGCTCGAGATTTCCTGCTACAGCGGAGAACTCCATACAGTATCGACCTGTTCGAACCAACGAGCTTAAATTTCTAGCTCGTTGGTTCGAACACTCAGATGACAAATGACTCGCGCTGCGTATCTTCAAACGATTCGCAGGAAATTTTGAAGTTACCTGGCCATCGCATTGCTCAGAACTAGTTTCTAGGAAGTACAAGTAAATATAAAATAAAAGAAGGGCATCACTATGTATAACTGTATATTATGTTTAAAACAGTGCATATGTGACCTGTCTGATATCACTACAAGATATGATCCATTGATAAACAAAATATGTTACTATAACAGAACTACTTCATCAAATAAATGCAAAGCTAACACTCGAAGGAAAAAATGTTGTTTCTGGAAGTATGTTAAATGACTGTGAAAATCCTTCATTAAGTAAAATTTACATTTAATGTGATTATAAGAGATAGGTTGCAAATGACCATTCCATTCCGTGTTCATACTGTACAGTAACAGATAAATGTTACCACATTTTAATCGTGTAGAAAACTAGATTAAAAAAGATGAAATAGGAAAACATTAGATTTTTAATACCCAATTATGGAAATAAGTTAAATAAAAATAAATTGTAATTGCGACCACGGAATAAACAGTGTACGAGTTTCTAAGTACGTAGTACCAACAGGCGTCGCTAGATCGCAGCACTGCAATTTTCAATCGCGTTTGCTCTCTTTTATGTGTCGCCTATATCGCATATTCGTTACTGTATTTACTTATGACCTGCACCCTAGAAGCTAGTACAGCCTGCATTTCATACTTATTAATCCCCATAGTACATTAATGACACTATCTTCGTTATAAAAGTTTACTGCACAGCACAGACCATAAGTTATTTATGGTCTATGCTCAGTCTTCCTTCACAGGCGACTAGAGTGAGCGTAGGGCATCCAAGACTTCCCGACCGCCCCATAGATGTCTCTACGGTTACGCGAGCAGAGCTCTGTGCGAAATGAGAACAACCAAATCACAAGTTAACTCCTGGTGGAGCTGTCCTACTGGGTGCCTGCCTAAGTGCACACTGTGAAATTATCATAGATTTGGAAATAAACGACGAAATATTTGCAACCTTCATTTTCTAATCACACGGAAATATAAATAATGAAGAACGCTGCAAATCATACTTGCCTTACATTGAAAATCAATTCCTAGAATGTGTTTAAATAAAATATTTAAAAAAATTAAAAGAACTGTGCGGATGCGAACTGCGATTCCTTGTACTGAGAATCTATAACACTCACTATTACACCACATTAACGATGAGTATTTTGACGCTTTATTAGAACATCTTATTGCTGCATTATAGTTTGATATGTAATGACAAGACACATCTCCTCGTGACATAGTGTCAGTGCACCGTCACTTTGAAATGGCACTGGGCAGTCTTAACACAATACAGTTAACATATTATGCCAGAATGAACAACGGCGTATTCTGCATCGAGTCAAGGATATACCAGTGCGGTAGCGTAACCGTAGAGACATCTATCGGGCGGTCAGGAAATCTTGGCTGCCCTCCTCCGCTGACCCTAGTAGCCTGTTACACAATCTCTATACCAATAGTTTAGCGTAAATTGAATCGTACTACAGTTCTGCCACATCCCCTCCACAAGGGCAGAAGAAGGCGGGGCATGTTGTGCACGTGACTAGTCTGCAGTAGCGCTTCCCAGTGGCAGAAAGCAAAAGCTTAACGCTGTCAGCTGTTGCTGCCTGTTCATTTTTATATTTTTGACGTCTGTAGCTCATGAAAGTTCCTATTTTATTGAAATTTCATAGTAGGTACTACCAAGGTTACGTTTCTCCCTACTATCCCTACAATATGCTACATAAATTGCAAGCCTGAAGGAGTGGGACAGTTCTGAGGTACAAACAAAAATGATAGAAACGTGTAAACATTAACTCACGCCTGCCGGTACCGTAAATTTTATCTCATATACTAGCTGAACCCCCCGGCTTCGCATGCATAGGCTGTTTGGTCTGTACCATTTGTTTCTTTTTAATCCTGGCGAAGAATCCATATCTTAAATTTCGTAGTTATAGCTTTAAATTTGAGATAGCAGCACCAAAATTGGTTTAGTAGCAACGTATTTTCAAAAAATGTTTCATCCCCTATTTCACCCCTTTTTCTGAAAATACCGAAACACGTGTCTTTTTTAATTCTGACCAAGAAAACATATACCAATTTTTGTGGTTGTAGCTTCAAAATTGCCTTATTAGCAAAAGATTTTTGAAAAACATCCCCTCTCCAATTTAACCCCCTTGATGGTTGAATTTCCAAAAATACCGAAACACGTATTTTTTAAATTCTAATAAACAATACAAATACCAATTTTTGTAGCTATAGCTTCAAAATTGTGTTGACAACAATGTGTTTTCGAAAAGAATTTTTGATCCCCTCTTTTAGCCCCTTAGTTGTTGAATTTTCAGAAATACCAAAACACGTGTCTTTTTAATCCTGATCAAGAGTCCATGACCTAAGTTTCGTAGTTAAAGCTTGAAATTTGAGTTAACAGCAACACATTTTTGAAAATCAATTTTTTGCGTCTTCTATTTTACCCCCTTATTGGTTGAATTTCAAAAAATGCCGAAACATGTGTCTTTTAAATTCGAATCCTGAATCCAAATCCGAAAATTTGTAGTTCTAACTTCACAATTGCCTAAATAGCAACATATTTTCGAAAAACAACCCCTCTCCAATTTAACCCCGTTGATGGTTGAATTTCCAAAAACACCGAAACACGTATTTTTTAACGTCTAACCAACTATACAAATATCAATTTTTGCAGCTCTAGCTTTAAAATTGTATCAATAGCAACGTGTTTTCAAAAAGAATTTTTGATCCTCTATTTAAACCTCTTACTTGTTGAATTTCCAAAAATACTAAAAATCATGGATTTTTAATCCTGACCAAGATTCCATATCCGAAGTTTCGTAGTTGTAGCTTAAAATTTGAGTTAACAGCAACATATTTTTGAAAATCAATTTTTTGCGTCTTCTATTTTACCCCCCTATTTGTCGAATTTCAAAAAATGCCGAAACACGTGTCTTTTAAATTCGAACTCTGAATTAAAATCCGAAATTTTGTAGTTCTAGCTTCAAAATTGCCTAAATAGCTACGTATTTTAAAAAAAACTTTTCATCCCCTATTTCACCCCCTTACGGACGGAATATCGAAAAATCGCTTCTTAAATGACGCCTACAGAGTAAGATCAACACCCTCCACAAGTTTCAAGTTTCTATCTTCAGTGGTTTGGGCTGGGCGATGATGAGTCAGTCAATCAATCGGGACACTTCCTTTTATATATAGAGATTATTTGATTTATGTTCTAATTACCATAGTCTCCACTACATGAATAAACAATTATGGTCTTTATCTGTCTGTGCTGACTGACTGCCACTGGTGTTTTTACTAATAAACAGTAAACTTAAAATCACACCTACGCTACTAGCAACGAGTTTAAAGAGAATGTGACAACACACATTCTTTTACGCAAGTCGCCGAAGTGCCGTCCAGTTTAAACTTTAAAGACTTGCACCTGGCCAACGAGCAACACGAAATTATTATTATAGGGAGATGACTGTAGCCCACATGTCTTTGATACGTATAATTACAAATGTTTAATAAATTATGTATTTAAAACGCACTTACAGCAAATGAGACATTCTATATCAGATGGTGAGAAATATATATTTTTTATTTCAGAAACTTGGCATAAATTACACACGTCGGCTCTAATATTCGGATATCGGTATAAGAATGTTGTCAACATCATTCTTTACTTTTTCTTCGATGGAAAGACGTGAGAGGTGCTTCCACACTCAATTGACATTCATTACAAAACGATGGTTTTTTTTTTTTTTTTTTTTTTTTTTTTCACGGGTAGTTACATCACGAATAGAAGAATAAAGTATTGAAGGTTCCAGTTGCGTTTAAGGCTACTAAAATCACGTAAGGAAGCAGCAATTCACTCTTGTGTGCAGACTGCTGTACAATATTTTCATGTTCCTTTGGCGAGTCTGCTCTGGGAATGGAATTAACACAACCTAACCTACACGTAAAATCACACAATAACGCACGTAAATTGTAAACAAAAGTGACCGAAGCTTTTGCTGTCTGCCGCTTGGAAGCGCTATTGAAGACCAGTCATGTGCTCAATAGACTCCGCCTCCTTCTACCCCTGTGGAGGGGGTTTGGCAGAACTGTAGTACGATTCAATTTACGCCAATGGTTTATTCTTATGATGTGATTGCAAAAATTGCATAAATAAGCAAATAGATTTCAGAGATAGATATTTCTTTGAACTATTCGATGATCTCCTGTAGAATGGTTACTCTTTTGTCCCATCCACCAATTTTATTTTTCAGTTTAAGACACAAGGTCATTTTAACGAATGACTTCATCTCTCATTGTCATATATTTTAATCAAATTATTGTAATTACTGATATACCTTATAACTGTGGCATATATTTTATCTGCCTCTTAGTATTAAGCCAAGGGCTCTGAGAACCCAACACTTCATCAAAAACTACTTTATTACAAATGTAATACATTCATATGTAGCAACAAAACTGGTGGTTACTTTAATTCTGACATTTATAATTTGACAATTGTAAAATAGTACCCCCGTTTTGTTTTTTCAAATTGTAACAAAACCATACATGGTTTTCCATATTTCCGCATGCTACTTATATATTTTATATAATCACATATAGTGTACTTTTAAATCATTTACATTTTTCTACCTGATTAATCATTCTATACAATGATTTGGTTTGTTGCATATTGAAATCCATTGTTGTATAACTTCCGTTAGAACTTATACCTGATGGGCCAACATTTAAATTACAGGGTGGAGCATTTAAAGAATGACTGCGCCTATAGCAGTCAACATTAAGCCTTTAGGCAGCTTCAGTTGAAAACAACCGGTGGCCAACATTACAGGTATACATTATTCTTATTTTAAATACTCAATTTAGAAATAATTTATCCCTCTAATAATATATTATGTATCATTACAGTTGTGTTCTAATGAGGCTCATGTAAGTGACCGAAACCAGTTACCAGTGAAATAAAATAAATTGTGATCTAGACTGACTTGTTATTGTTACTAGAATCAATAATTGCAAATAAGATCGCTGTTTACCATAATGTTCTCAATCTCATCGTTTGTAACACATTGTTGGAGTTATTTATCCACAAAACTTTGTGGGATTTTCCTATTCATTTAACAGCAGTATGTAATACAATACTCTTATGTTATGAGTGCTGTCTCAGAAGTTAATAACATTAAAAATCAAAATGTTCAAATGTTTGTATAGCTTATGGGACTCAACTACGGGGTCATCAGTCCCTAAACATACAAACTATTTATGAAATAGTTAATTCTAAGGACGGCACAAAAATCCATGCCCGAGGGGGGATTCGAACCCCCGACCGTAGTGGCCGTGCAGACCGTGACTGGAGCGCCTCAGTCCCCTCGGCCACCGCGGCCGGCTAGTAACATTAATTTGGTTATTTGTGTGTGACTGAAAAACGGAGAATAAAATTGCTGCTGCAATTGGTACGACCGGCAATGACATTTATGTTCTTCCTTCTCACAACTATTTGACCTTTGTTCCAAATATGTTGCGATTTTCGAGAATATGCTTAGAGACAAAACTATGGGAATGTTTAAATTGCTGGTAAGTTAAATGAGTATCAATGACATTTCTACTATTAACTAGTCAGAAAAGATTTCCGAGGTTATGGGAATGCTGATATTTCTTGTTTCTCCCCAATATTTTGCTGCTTAGTTTCGAATATGTCGCGATTTTCGAGAGTGTGCTTACACCGATATTCCTTACTTGTCACAAATATGTGGTTTATTTCTGAATATGTCACGATTGCAGAGTGTGTGATTAACTAAGATCATAACAGGATTACTTTAATTTCTTTTACAAATGTACGCAGAACACTCAGAGCAGCTTTGTCTGCTGCCAGCAAATCTGCTCTTTTTTTTGGGGGGGGGGGGGGGCAGCTGACGGCGAATTAGCCAGTTTAATACATATATTTCACATTCAGTACATTCTTGTAATGGAGTAACATAATTAACCGTCAATGCATTTTGATCATCATTACAGTTAAAAGTAAAATTATTTTACAACTGGTTGTCATTTTTATAGGAAAACTATGTATGTACAATATAATATATTAGTGACTGAAAAATTGTGAAGTCTCAAACATAAAAGAAATACACGTAATTAATTTAACGAATGTGTCCATTTTGCGACGTGCAAATGTTTCAAGGTAGTTTTATACAAACAATTGTTCTTGTGCCACCAGATGGCAGGGAATGAAGCGAATAGAAAAACTACACCTAAAATTGCTCAGAGCCCGTTCGAAATATTTATACAATTAAGGTAAATTGTAATATCATAAAATCATAGATAACTGTATAATTTTATCACTACACACATATCTTGGCAGCTCGTAAGAATTTAAAAAGATGTGTAGTAAATGCCAGATTACTCAAAGATAGTAGAAAGGTGGCACTCGTAGGAAGCTCTACTTGCAAACGGTGTAGTTGATGCAAAAACGTTTGTCTGTGCGTCTCCCATTTTGAGCAGTTCAAGAGTATATGATTGATATCACCTTCTGTAGTGTTTGTAAAGTCACAGAACGGGGTTGGAGTGATTCCAATGGAGGTGTGTCGGAAAAGTTCCATGGTTGAATCGCATACGGCATACAGTAGTTATCAGCCATCACGGTAGGTTGAACAGAGGCATAATGTTGTCTCCTGAAGGACTGAGATAGATTCCACTCTTCTTGCCATTTTTGAAAAGCATTCTGCGATATAATTCAGAAGGGTAAAGTTTAAGGTCGATGAAAATTCCGCATTTTGTGGCTTCTTTAGCAAGAATATCGACCACTTAATTGTAAGTGATGCCGCAGTGAGATTTGATGCACAAGAATTCTATCGTCTTCCCTTGGATTTTACACTGAAAGCATAACCAAATGATTTCCAATATCAGGTTATTAGATTTTGATTTCCACTTGTTATGCTTCAGAGATTGTAAAACCGACATAGAATCAGACAAAATCAGGACTTTGGAGGCCTGAGTAGAGCGGACATATTTTAAGGCTTCCAGGATAGCTACAGTTTCTGCAGAAAAAAACTGAAGTTTCCTTCGGCAGTTGGTACATTTTCGAGACATTTATTTGTGGGCAGAGGAAGGCACATCCTGCGTTTCCTCCATCTTTCAATTTGGAGCCATCGGTATATATGTATAAGGAGTCTGGCCATTTCTGATAAAGCAGGTACTTTAAATCTTGATGTTTGAACTGACTGCCCATTAGAGATGTAGCATCTAAATGTACACGTACTTCGTGGGAGAGGACTGAGTAATTGTGCATGTAGATAGGAATCGAGCTTGTACTGAGGATTTTTGTTGATAGGTGACCCCATCTTCGACGGCTAGATACTAAGGCAGGAAGAGTAACTCTATGACGAGTCTTCCGGATATGAAAGTCAAGTTTCTCCAATTTGGAATGTAGTGGATGAGTAGAAATGGACATCCTGTTAATTAGAAATTTGTCTGCTAGCAGCTGCCTTCTGAGATGTAGGGGCATTTCATGGGCTTCAATTAAGAGTGTTTTTGTAGGGGTATAGCTCATAGCTCCTAAGCACTGTCGTATGCATCTAAACTGAAATTTATCCAGTTTCTTCATTATGGAATGCCACACTACCACAATCAAGTCTTGATCGGATTAAGGTTTTGTACAATGTCAATAAATGAGTTGGATGAGATCCCCACCAAACACGAGATACTGATCGGATAGTATTTAATGCTTTTTCACAGTTGTTTATTACATAATTAATGTGAGGGACTCATAGCAACCGAGAGTCAAAGATGACCCCAAGAAGCCAGCCTGCGATGATACAGGGTAGTAGTCAGAATCTAGGATCATTACTTTACATGACCTTTTTAGATCTTTGCCTTATGCCGACATGTAGCATCTTTGGGAAAGATTTTTTTGCTTGGAATCAAAGACCTTGTAAAAATAATTAGACTCCCTGACGGCGCTGCTGTCGCGGGATAATTTGAACCTTCGCCCGGCCGCCATGGTAATAGCAAGCGTCAGATAAATACGAGTGTTATTAGCAGGTAAATCGTGTATTAAATAGCTACTGTGGGATACATACACAATTGATAGTCACGCCTGTACCGTTTGACTATCGCAGTGTACATGAAGCACGATGGTGAAGAGCTGCATAGCGTTTAAATGTATAAATCAATTTAAGAAAGGAATAAAAAGATCGAATACTATATTCCCATTTACATTTCACAGGAATACAAGTAGCCCTGCTAATTGTGTTCAGAGATAGTTAATCTTGCTTAACAGACTGTTAGTCCAGACAATATAGGATTTAATGAAATAAATAACAGGCATTTAAAATACTGGTAGCTTTTTAAAAGGAGCTACTTTGGGTGGTACTGGTGGGCAGGAAGTTCAAAAATTTCATTTTATAATTGTGTAAAATAACTATTGGGGTCACGAAATTAGTTGCCTCACTGCAGTTCGAATTTTTGTTTATGAAATTAATATTAGCAACTTGTAACACAGAATTTAAAGGTAATCTGCTTTACATATAGGTATAACAACTGCAAAAAAAAAGAAAAGAAATATAACCACCAATAAAGGCAAACCAACGTCCCCCTTCCTTTCCCTCATCCGCAGCTATATAAATCCCAAGATATCGTATATTCAGCAGTCAGACACAGACCCTGATGAAGGCCGCCTGCAACAGCGGCCGAAACGTCGGTGGAATTTATAAAATGACGACGCGGTTTCATACCCAGAAGAATTTTATTGATAACTGAAAGGGGTTTGCAGAGCTGTGTATAGTTCCATATATGAACGGCACATAGCCACAGTGGATGCACATTGTTACGTTCAACCCTGTGACGATAGTTGCTGACTTTTGAGCAATTCACTCTGCTATAAAGTATTTGGCTTACAGCATTAAAAATGCTAATTTTCTTGCTAGATACCCTAATGCTAATGTTAGATGCCTTAGGCAAGAAAAAGTTATGGCATACTTCGCGTTCTTAAAAGAATATGGTAGTAGCTGATTGCTGTATTCACAACGTAAGAAGCTATTTTTCAGTTACATATCTGATGGCATATTTCACTTTCACAATCAATTTTTAACATTAGCTGTTTCAGTCAGCCCTGTTTGATGTTTTGATGCTATGAAATATCTAAATATTGTAGAATACAGCATTAAAGCAACGACGTAAAGTGTAAAACTCTTCCGAAGTTAATGTTTGCACAAAAGTTTCACAATCATAGAATATACTGAGAAAGTGCCAAAAAATCGTGTCTGACGATAAATTCCGTTCATATCTTGCACTTAGAACGCAAAAAAAAAAAAAAAAAAAAAAAAAAAAAAAAAAAAAAAAAAAAAAAAACTACATGTTATAGTTCGGTTTCGTTAGGAAGAGGAAACACTGTTGACCAATTTCTACACTGTTCCCATAAGCTTAACAAACATTTGAACATTTCTACACTGTATGCATACACACAACCGGTAGTTGCGGTATATTCAAGGAGTCTGAAGCTGTTTTGTAGTTATATATTTCAATTAGACATATTTTTCGCGACTTAACTGAAATGAATACTCTCTCTAATCAAAAGAATCTTAGGCACATTTAAAGTTCGCGCGGAAGTTTTCCACTACAATGGCCGCCGAGGCGCTCTTCAATTTGTCCGCTGTTCGCAGTCGGCCGCTTACGCGATTGTGGGGGCTTGCTTGGAATATAAGCGCATGTAGTAGCTCCTAACATTGCTAGATAGCGTCGTGATCGAATGTTCGAACTAGAGCCTTAGTTCGAACATATCCCGAGATTTCCCGAACTGTGACGTAAATTATTCGAACAGTTCGAGTCATGTTCAAACCCAGCTCTAACTATCACTATCAAGTCGTTCTATGTGGATTTCTAAGAATATTAATATATCGGCAAAGATTTTCTACTGTGTTGTTGATGTTGCCAACATAATCACGCGAGGCCACCGGAAAGGCAGGATAGTAGACAACATTTTACCACTGCATTGAATGTTACTGTTCAGAAGAAGATGGTCCAAGATGAAACACTTGTTGATGTGTATATTTGATTCTTATATCACAAGAAAATCATTACAAAATTCGGGCAATGTAATTGCGTGTGTCTTTTAAAGACGGAACCAAGAGTTTACTGCTGTAAGAAGCGAAACTGGCAGCTGAACTTGTGCACATCCAGCCAGTTGAAGAATCATTGGTCAAAGACATTAAATTTCGCTTCTATTATAGTTCCTACTAGTCTACGACTCACTATTTTATAATCTTAAACTGACCACAGTGCGAAAGAGACGTTTAAGTAAACGTAATATTTTATCTTTTAATTTTTTTAATCATTTTATCTTGACAGTGAGTCGCTCTGAAAACGTGCAATGTTTCAGTCAATGGAAATTAAGTCAAAATGTTGCGATGTACTGTCCTTAATTTTTTTAAAGAATTGCCGGAATTTCGCACTTGCTTTCTTCAACGAATAAGCAACGATATTGCATACAAAAGACTTTGCGTATGTAGTGACCTACCTCTTTGGAGTCGGTAAGAAGCATTTCCTTTGACTCGGTTGAGACTATTCGGAGTTCTCCATTGGCTAGTTCGATCATCTAACAGCCAGTAGCTGTGTGCGAAAGTACCAGGGCTTTAAGTTGAAATCATAAGGACGGAAACAGAAAAACTTTATAGGTACTTCACAGTGGCTATAATCGAAGATACTGTAATCGCTAGCGAATTTTTTCTTCACAATAAGTAAATCTATATAAGGAGAGCATTTTTCACTTATTTAAATATACATGCGTAATGCATAACTGTTTTCGGTGAAAATGAAATTCTCGTTTCGTGTGAGATATTTTTTCTTTTCTTTTTTTTCTGAGATTTTTTTCCTTTAATAATAATTTCAATTCCCAATTTTTGAAGAAGGGCTGGGAACAGCGAAAGTGCAATTTGAACGCTTCGACTGTTAAGGCAAATTCACACTGTCCGTCACGTTACGTCACGTCACCGTCCGTTAGGATATTCCGCAATCTATTTCTAATGGCAGCATTCACACTGTCCGTCACCGGATCGTCACGTCACGTCAAGTTTTCTCGAGAAGAATGTTTTGACGGAACGGCCGTCTGCTAACATCGGAAGTTAACCTTCTTCGACACGCGAATTACATGTTGCAATCAAATGTTCAAATGTTTAAATGTTTGTTAAGCTTAAGGGACATAACTACGGTGTCATCAGTCCCTAAACTTACAAACTACTTATGAACTACCTACAACTAAGGACGGCACAAATATCCATGCCCGAGGGGGGATTTGAACCCCCGACCGTAGTGGCCGTGCAGACCGTGACTGAAGCGCCTCAGTCCCCTCGGCCACCGCGGCCGGCATGTTGCAATCGTCGATTGCACTGTTTATATGTAAAAGTGTCTTATTCATCTTTATTTTGTTGTTATACTTCGTTTTAGGGGTAAATCTTAAATGTTCCATGTCGACGTAAATATTTTTGTCAATTGAGTGTCCTAAAACCGAGGTCAGATATCTGAAACCAAAAACTGGTTTATGTTACGTAAGATTGTAACAGAAATGACTGAAGCAAACTGTTTATTTGAATAAGATTGTAATTTGATTACGCATTGTTCATTAAATAACATTTTAAATGAAAAAGTCAGTTCTAATGAAAGACAAAAATTCAGTTGTTTACGATGGTATTAACAACGTCAGCGGGTAAATCGTAATGGATAAAGTAAACAGGCGCTATTTATGCTCTTATAAGTATTGTTTGATGTTTTCATATGTTTATTTTTTCGTTTGAAAATAGATGTCGATGTTTTGAAATGTTGTTTCAGTTCTCAGTAAGTTGGCCAAAAACATACACTGTAAAGTTTTCTTTGACTGTCAGTAACATTTAGCATTGTTGTTCCCTCAATTATAGTGTTAAAGTATGACTTTCTACATAACAGATCGCCTCTCATAGTCTCACTTTCAACATCACGTATTGAGATGGGCGAATTGACGTGACGGACACTGACGGACAGTGTGAATACAACTTGACGTGACGGTTCCGTGACGTGACGTTGACGTGACGGACAGTGTGAATTGGCCTTTATGGTGGCAACTCGAACGAACCTAAAACTTTCCAACTTTCTTTCCGAAATCCATTCGACAATTTACAGTTGGTCTATTTTTATTTTTTTATTTTTTTATTATTTTTTTTTTTTTTTTTTTTTTTTTACAGATTTAAGAAAGAATTTTAGCCGGTACGCTAATAGCTAGTTTGAATTTTAGGCGGTACGCCATCCTCCGCAAAATACTGTCAAATCCGCCACTTTCGTTTTCATGTGAAAGAAAGTCACAGTGGTGTGGCGTGCTCCGTGCTGCCTCAAACTGCGCACAGCGAGACGCTCCCTGCTTGAGCACCGGCTGCTCGAGGAATTTTCGGAGCGCTAGAATCGCCGCGTCTCACAGTCTACTGTGTTGCCTTATTGTGCAGATAGCCGGGGTTTAGAGCATATCAGCGTGGCTTCGAGTTTTGTCTCATGTCGCAATCTGTGTGGATAAAGCACTACTCTAGGTGTGGACTTTTATGTCAAAGAGTGTACCTTATAAGACGGTAACATTGAAGATGTCTATACTGAAGGTTGCTGGTGTCAGTTGGTTGTCTACTGTTGACGGTATAAGGCTACTATATAATGAAAGCTAAAACACTTAAGAAAAAATCGCACTGACGTGTTTTACGGCCCACTTTAGATTTGTAGTTTTATACGTTTTTGCAAACATTTTGGAGCAAAATAATAATCTAAATAATAAAAAATTAATTAATAAGAGTGTCTGAAACCCTTTTATGAAAAAAAAAAAAGGTAGTGACAGGTTCCGAACCACCGACCTTTTTCATAGTCTAACGCCTTGCCTACTGTGCTATTTTTTTTTTTTTTTTTTTTTTTTTTTTTTTTTTTTTTTTTTTTTTTTTTTTTTTTTTTACGGCATCTCGTCGTCTACAACAGCAGCGATCCGTACAGCTCAGCGTGTCTCAGCACAGTGGCCCCATCTACGGCTATCAGTCAGAAAATGAGTCCTATAATCTCATACTATTGATGGCCGTTGTTAACTGATGCTAATATGGCATTTGTAGACACTAGATTATCGTACGAAGAACGATGTGTTTTTGTTAATTCTTCAGCGCGATATTGCTTTGAAATTACAACGTGTAAGTTACAATGAGAAAATCATCAAATACGCAACACAAAATGGCGTATGCCACAGAGTTCTGCGCGAGGAATGTCACGTGACATCTCCTAACGGCTGGTTTTCGTAAATTCAATGGAGGGTGTCAAATCTCCGTTATTTTTGCAAATATGTCTCAAACGATACGAGATATGAAAAAAAGGTAGCTAAGTTGTAGAGGGTTTTCTCCTCTGCCAATTAGGTTATTCGATTTTCGTATCAGATGAACGGTTCGTTTGCAATTACAATTATATTACAAACGGCTTTTTTAGATATTACTACCGTATTTTTTGTCCGAAAAATTTGAAAAAAGGGAGGTTCTGCTCTCTGGCGGCCTACAATCATGTCTGAAAAATTTGGTGTTGATCGGTTGGTCGTCTTAAAAACAGGGAACACGTTACGGACAGACAGACAGACGGACGGACAGACAGACATAATCCCAAAATCGCTGTTATTTTTGCAAATATCTTTGAAACGCTACGAGATATAAAAAAAACATAAGAAAACAAAGTTGTAGAGAATGTTCTCCTCTACAAATTCGGTTATTCAATTTTCGCGTCAGATGAATAGTTAAGCCAAAATAGGGAATCTAGAAGTGAATTTGAAAGCAGACAGAAAAAATATAGAAAATAATCATTTTCTCTCCAAAGTGATTGATTTAAGTAATTTTAAGGAACATTGAAACATTTCAGATGTAAAGTCAACAAAACTATTTTATTCGCCTTCAGAATGTGCTCATACAGTCATCGCAGGACAGGAAAACTTACAAGTTCTTATTAACAATTCAAAGCATTCGTTACAAAAGTTGCATTACATTAACATGTTAATTACTATATTATTAATTATACACTGACATAGACGACGGTATTGCATTCGTTTCCCAAAAGTTATAAATATTATTGAAAAGACGTTGTTATGCAAATGGGACTTAACTGTGTGGTCATCAGTCCCTAAACTTAAAAACTACTTATGAACTAATAATATAGTAATAAGGACAGTTTACAACTCACCGCAAAGACGTGGCAATTCGAAGTGCGGCAGCCGGAGGTGATGGTTGTATGACTGTGTTGTGTGCCTGTGTGATTGCGTGAGTGTTCTATTTTCTGAAGAAGGCCATGGCTGATAGCTGAAAGTATTGTATGTGTGTGTCCTTTGTATGTGCCTGTCGCAGCTCGGCAGCAACACGCACTCTTATTGTCTTCTGGAACGCGTCTCCTGATTAGTTACGATAAGATGTCCAAAGCCGATGTGTGGTATCCGCATCTACACTAAACCATTGAATACAATGAAAATGAGTTTCAAATCTGTAAATTATAGCTATATTTTGTTAGTTTATTCACATGCTTAAATCTTCTAAAAATGTCCATTTGACTCTTTTAATGTGGAATAAGCAGAGTACCGCCAATTTTTTTTTCGAGTAAAGGTACCTGGGATGTATTCTCTCACAAGATGGCGACATAGCGAAAGAACTGGAATCGAGGTGCAGCAAAGCTAATGCAGTGAGTGCTCAGCTAAGATCTACTCTCTTCTGCAAGAAGGAAGTAAGTACCAAGACTAAGTTAGCAGCGCACCGCTCTATCTTTCGACCAACTTTGTTGTATGGGAGTGAAAGTTGGGTGGATACAGGTTACCTTATTCACAAGGTAGAGGTTACAGAGATGAAAGTAGCAAGAATGATTGCAGGTACTAATAGATGGGAACAATGGCAGGAGGGTGTCCATAATGAGGAAATCAAAGAACAACTGGGAATGAACACCATAGATGAAGCAGTTAGAGTGAACAGACTGATATGTTGGGGTCATGTTACACGCATGGGAGAAGCAAGGGTACCTAAGAGACTCATGAGCTCGGCAGCGGAGGGTAAGAGGAGTCGAGGTAGACCAAGAAGAAAGTACTTAGATTCGGTGCAGAATGATTTTGAAGTAAAAGGCATAACATCAGACGAGGCATCAATGTTAGCATTGAACAGGAGATCATGGAGGAATTTTATTAGAGGTACTTTGCTCCAGACTGAACGCTGAAAGGCATAATCAGTCTCTAATGATGATGATGATGGGGTGACCGAGTAAAGCACTGGGAATAATGTCTGTTGCAATTTTGTCTTGAAAATCTCCGTAATTTAGCAAAAATATACAACAAGCTTGATCAGATATTTAAAGTTACCGGAACGCAATATATTTATAGCAGTCAAAGGTAACTCCACGGATACATAAGTCAGACAAAATACTCAACTATGCATGTATGGTATCCATTCAAATTACATTAGAAGGAAATGTTGTAACAATTTTTAATTTTTAATTTGGCTCTGATAAAAAGAACATGCATCAAAATTAGCACTGTCCAAAATTTTCATCGGTGTAAGTTTAGAATGACCAACAGTAAGTACTGCAGTTGTAAATTGTGGTAGCTGTGTTGATGAAGTACCAGAGCTTGAAGCTGAAATCATAAGGACGGAAACAGAAAAACTTTGTAGGTACTTCACAGTGGCTAAAATCGAAGATACTGTAAAAGCTGGCGAATTTTTTTCTTCACAATAAGTAATCTGTACTAGCATTTCTCACTCATTTGAGTATACATGCATAATTGTTTTCGGTGAAAATGAAGTTCTCGTTTCATGTGAGATTTTTTTTTCTTTTCTATAATTTTGTTTTCTGAGATTCTTTTCCTTTAGTAATAATTTCAAATCCCACTTTTTGGGGAAGGGCTGGAATCAGCGTTGAGGCCAAGGGTTTAACACTAATTATAAGTATTGATAGATACTTATATAAAACAAGAAAACGACTTTATTTTTATTGAAAATGTTTCCCCTTCCTGGGGTCTTCTGAGAAACTTATGTTTTTCTCTTTATTTTATTTTCAAGCAACGTGTGGGCAGGCTGGCAGCAGCTTAAATACACTGTTTTTCATGAAAAACATTCTGCTACTACTTTCTTTTGTAAAAATGTTTTCGTTTCATGTGAGATATGTTTCTTAATTAATAATAGTCCTATGGTTTTCGTCTTCTGCGAAACATTCTTCTACTACTTCAGTACAAATAAGAGAGCCGTACACTTGACACCAGGGGCCGATCCAGAACTGCCTGTTGGGGGGGGGGGGGGGGGGGGCGTGAAAGAATTCTTATCGTCAGCTTAACTCTAGAAAGACTCTAATACTGGGCACCCCTTTTTACCCCACGCCCAACCAAACAAAAGTCTCACAGTTTTGAAGACTCAGTGCAGTGATAACACGCTTCGCGTTGCTTGACATCAGTGTGTAAAGTACAAATTCTTCCTAGCATTTAAGGAAGACAACCATCGAGCACAGAATAACTATTACGACTGCACTAATTCAGTGCTTCCTTCTCGAGTAGCTTCGCTCAGCCTCAAGAGAGCACAGCACTGTGGACAACTTCTCGACAAGGTCTATATAGGAGAGGTCTGGACATGCTACCATGATCGAAAATGCGGCTGCAGCAGACTGTACTCGGATAATATTTGTCAATAGAAAGTATTAGTTGCATAAAGCAGTGAATGTAAAATTGCGTCAGAGTGTGTAGGTTATAGAAATGTGGCTATATCCACTCTCACTGCAATGTATATGTAAAGCCATATTTACCCCGAAGTGAACACAAGCGAACGAGCAGCAGCGAACGCGAATTCGCTGTGGTGTAAACGCTATGCGCGCGGTGTTCGGTCACGTTCGGCTCGCATTCGCGAGTGCTCGCTTGTGATTCGCCGGCTGTCGGTTTCAGGACGAACCATCAAAGGAAGTTCGCGTCCTCTCCGCTTCAGCGCTAGCGTATGCGACAAACAGCGTACGCTCGCCTTGCGGCAGTGTTCTGTTTTCTCTTCCGTTCGCTCCGGTGTAAACGCTTATTCTCAAGTACAAGCCAATGCGTGCGCGCACAG
Organism: Locusta migratoria; assembly: GCA_026315105.1. NCBI lineage: Eukaryota > Metazoa > Arthropoda > Insecta > Orthoptera > Acrididae > Locusta > Locusta migratoria. The sequence continues at coordinate 191,262,727 of CM048746.1, read as the reverse complement.
GCGAATTCGTGGCGAATGCGCATTCGCCTGTGTTCGCTCGTGTTCGCTTCGGTGTAAACGGGGCTTAATATGTCTAACGATACAACCACTGTTGTGAGGAAAAAGTACCCTGTTCATTGACAAAATTCTGCTTTCCCCCCAATCGTATCTGTGTAAATAACGCTGTACGTGTTTTCTTCTCATATATGCAGTATGTTGTAAAGCTTCCATTCGGTATGGTACGGACGAAGGACAAAGGTAAGTTTCTTGTGCTGAACTACCCCAGAACACAATCTGACAGGGGATGTCGGCTTAAATTCACATGGAATTTTCCTGGTGTGGGCGTTTCCAGTGTACGAAATAAAAGCTTAATTCTGGTAGGAGGTACCCAGATAAGAGTTTACTGTTATAAAGAAGCTTAATTTAAGCAGTAAAATTAGTAAAAGGTCCTTGTGAACTACCGGCTACTCCCTGCTGCAAAATCCTTGTACCCTGGCCCAAATTGAGAACTGACTTGGTTCAAATTACTCTAATAACAGAAGGTTAACGGCACAGTGGCCAATATACGTAGCAGCTCACTCGAAATTATACTCAGGCATTAGTAAACAAGCCACTACAATTAAAGTTATTTAATAAAGGTGGCTAAAGAAAAACATTTGTGGTGCAACGGAATTTAAACATAAAATATTGCATCTGTGCTTATTCTCAGCACTGGTGAAAAACAATATTAAATAAAAGGGGGAAGGTGCTCGAGAACTACAATTTATAGGCAAGTCAAAATTATACTGAACTTAATTTGTTTATTCATGTCGAACGCAAGCAAAATGGGGAACCAATTTTGTTAATACAATAAAAATGCATCTCATTTATATGTTCTAATACTGACGATGCCCAGCATTGAATTTAACATAAATTACACAGAACTTAACGCTACTGCGGGGGAAGGATTTACAAACAACACTCACTCGCTCACACACACGCAATGCAACAGCGAAACTCACCAAAATCAGCGTGTTGAAACGAGGCAGAAGCAGGCGCCGCTATCGTAGGTGAAATTCAGCAAACCCAGAGGTACCACACAACACACTATACAATAAAACTGCGAAGATGACTCTGGTCTGTCATGCCTGATTTGACATGGTGCGTGAGTATAGCAAAGTTAACTTGCATCTAGATTAGACCGCGAGCAAACACGCTAATCGCGCCACACGGCTACGTTACATGATCGCACCCCACTGAAGTGGAAGCGGTTAAAAATCGGATTCATTACACAACATCACGGCAGACTCTTAAGTTTCCATCTGAGAGTAAACTATCTAGGCACTGTTTTTATGAGAAGTGGCGTGAATTCAGGTGACTAGCTGCAAACCCTGAAGTCGGAGTTCGGACCCACATGGTTCTGAAAACCGATAAAAATGTATAAATTCAATTTCCGAAAAATAAAGAAAATTAACTACGGCTTGCAACCTGTAGAAATACATAGAATTTCATGAGCAAGCTATTGAAGGAGGTTGTACAAGGCTCGGAAAGAATTACTGACAAAGACTAAGTGCACACTACAAGTTCGGAGAACAAACAGCAAAATTGAAATAGACGGGGAGAGAAGATCGCGAAATGTTGATGGAAATCAGAAGGATAAACACATAGTTACTTGCCTGATGGGCATGAAAAAACAATAGTGGAAGCTGAAGGCTTTGTTCTCAAATCAAATGTCTGTAAATCTATTGGACCAAACTGCGTGGTCATCAGTCCGTAGCTTCCAAACCACTTAAACCTAGGTAAACTAACCTACAGACAAACACACACACATCAATGCCCCAGGGAGGACTCGAACCTCCACAGCGAGCAAGCGCGCGGTCCGCAGCGAGGTGTTTTAGACCGCTATGCTACTCCACCGCGGCGGCTTTGTTCTAAGAACCGACCATGTGGAACACATATCACTCATGGAAGGAAACGATAAGAAAATTTTACATGCTCTGTACAAAAATGAACATACTGTCTGTTAGAAACCGGGCCCCAAAACGCTAGAAATAATTTACACAGAGTTCATACACCGCCACATAATCACAAAAGGTTTCAATATACCATGCCGTTATCAAACTGCAACTAGTAACACATACACCGCGTTTATCTGTTGGAAATCACTGGATTGAAAAGCTAGAACACATTTCCGCACACGATCGGAAGGAATATTACAAAAAATGAATCTAACTTCAAGAGTCTAAGTTAAACATGCTAGACAACGAATCGCTACCATCTCCGCCCAAGAGCAGAACCAACCTTGCCTCACCACGATCTCAGCACAAAGTGACTACCGAGTGGCCAGGAGACGAGGAACCTACAAGGAACTGGGAATCCCAAGGAAACAGCGGTGGAGGGGAGAGAAGACCGTGAGATTCGCCCTGGGGAGGGCTCGTCGACTGGCTTGTAACCAAAGGGTGTAGAAACCTCTTTCGTCGCATCAGCAGGGGTTGGTAACAACTAACTATCGACTCTGAGCCAGAGAGAACCATGCAAATTGAGCTATCACCACCCACATTGAGACAGCCATTAGACCCTCGCACATACACTTAAAAGTAAAACAATTACACATTCTCACAGGGACAGTGGCGTAGCGGAGAAGTCGTACTTATTGCCACATTCATAACCACAATAATAAATTATTAAAATAACAAAATCATAGCAATATTAACGAACATTTTAGAAACTAATATTTAAAAACATGAAATAAAAATGCTATTCCTCATGCCTTGAAAAGAGTGGGGTTCTAGTTTTAACAAAATGCTAATCTAGCGACATCAAATAAATGACAATTTTATAAAAAATATATGGAAGACGAGAAACAGTCGTTTTTCAGACATTACTTAACTAAGAAATTTATAGATTCTGGATCTGTGTCAGACAAACGTAGGGCAGATCCAAGTGTTTTAAATTGAAATTAAGTTGGAGAAGGTAAGAGATATATCGGAAAAAGTCCAAGATACTCATTGTGTCAACTGAGAACTTACAAAACTGAAATTTATTTATGTAAAATCAGTGTATTAGTTTCAGTTATAATTACTTTGAATAAGCTTATTAGATGTAGGTTGTCGCTCTTATGTGGAGATGAAGAGGCTTGCTCAGGATAGGGTATTGTGGAGAGCTGCATCAAACCAGTCTCCGGAATGAAGACCACAACAACAACAAGCTTATTAATGTAGTCAAACCACTTTCATTATGTGGTGAAGTGTCCGCTGAAAGAAGTATTTACAAAAAATCTAGCAGTTATCTGCGAAAGTTAAATTACATTTATTTTGGTTGATCATCGTTAATGAACATAATATTTAAACCATTCACATGTTATGAAAGCATTTTTCGCCAAGAGATTTTTTCCGAAAACTGCTTTAGTGCAAAGCATACTTCTCCATCCAAACGTGCTTATACTTTTGTATTCTGAAATCGGAAATCGTTCATAGGAGTTTCTCTTTTCCTACGGTCCACTCAAGCCACATATTTCAGATATTTAAAACGTTCATCTAGCCGGTTCTTCTCACACAGTTGGAGTCAAATCTGTGAGAATCGTCTTGTGACATCTTCTGGTAAGACAGAGAAATATAGGCCTTTTGAATTATCAGTATCTTATTACTAAACGCAAGAATATAATTTCTGACTCAAACGGTACGCATATTGGCTGCAGAATAATAATAATTTGCGAAAGCGACTGTTATCCCTCCTAGCGATAATGCACTGTGTCGTCCGCTCTAGACCCAAAATGGCGGTACCATAAGGAACATTGGTGTCCAGACCTTTCTTCTAGGGTGATTCTATTTACACTTCGGTAAAATCAGACGTGACGTCATTATGACGTATCCACACTATCGACGTCCAGAAGAGCGGCGCATCGACTTTTGCATCGTTCGAGACGCTGGTTTCGGGTGGAACAACACGCTTAATTCGACATTCTTTCTGAACTGCATACTTTTTTCCTTCGTAGTTTAGTGATAAAACTAGGCCTTACTTAATATTGGTATCATGTTTTGGAAAGCACTGACGGAAATTTGAGTAAATGTATATTGAAAATTATGTCAGAAATTACGCAGACCGAGCCTTAGAGAACGACAACTTCACACATTTTCAAAGAAAAGAACTAGCATGTTGCAGCAACTTGGCGGTAGATGAGTACCCAGTTTTACGAAATGTTTTACCTGATGTTCGCAGAGCCTCTGTAACAAATGACTGTATTAATATGCAGCTCATTTGATTCATAGTTTTGCCGGCCGCGGTGGCCGAGGGGACTAAGGCGCTCCAGTCACGGTCTGCACGGCTCTACGGTCGGGGGTTCGAATCCCCCCTCGGGCATGGATATTTGTGCCGTCCTAGTTCGTAAGTAGTTTGTAAGTTTAGGGACTGATGACCCCGTAGTTAAGTCCCATAGACTATACAAAAATTTGAACATTTTTTTTTTATTCATAGTTTCGGCGAAAACATACATATACCTACGGCGACTATATGTTGTTTTTGTATGTCGCATATTTTGACATGTCCTAGTACACATTGTCGCTTCATAGCCTGGTAACCGTATTTTATCCTCTTAGTTTAACGTAGACTCCGTACTACAATGCAACTCTGTAGCATTTTTCGCTTAAAGAAAAAAGTTTCCGTTAGTTTTAAACACAAACTTCACAAAGTTTCCATTAGTTTAAAGACAACCTTCACAAATGGGTCACGATGACAACATCAGATTTGGCTGACTAACGTTTCAGAGCTCAGAGTGTAGGTCCTTTTTCGGAAAGTTTATAGCTTCTTACTTTAAAAAAAAAAAAAAAAAAAATTAAAAAAAATAAGAAAGCAAAGTTATAGCTTCCGAAACTGTAATGAATATACCATTACCAACTGAAGATATTATCAGCTACTCCTTTAATTCGTCTGCTACAATTGCAAGAGAAGTTTTGCGTCTAGAACGACCACACAAGTCGATCATGGCTCCACTCGTCTTCGATATAGTGGATACGTCATAATGACGTCATGTCTGATTTTACCGAAGTGTAAATAGAATCACCCTTTCTTCTATAGACCTTGCTTCTCGAGAGTGCGCGATACTTCTCGAGAATTTGCTGTAGCGTCGCCCGGTTCTCGGGCGCTCACAGCCCATCCCTAGTAGACTGCCACAATTTGTCTGTCTCTTTGTCTAGACAAAGTAGATTAGAAACGTCCGCGGCATATTATTCCCCAATATTATTCCACGTGTACATTGAGCAAGCTGTGAAGGAACGCAACCAGAAATGTGCAGAAGAAAGGGAGAAGAAATAAAAACTTTGCGCTTTGCTGTTGACATTGTAATTCGGTTTTAAAGACCATAGAGGATATGGAAGATCAGTTGAACGAAATGGACAGTGCCTTGAAAGGAGCGTATAAGATGAACATTAATAAGAGTAAAACAAGGGTAATGGAACGTAAATAGAATTTGTTAAAAAAAATTCGGACGATACTGGAGGAATTACATTAGGTAACAAGACAATAAAAACAGTAGATAAGTTTTCATATTTGGATAGTAAAATTACTTATGATGACCAAAGTAAAGAAGATATAAAATGCAGAATGGCTACGAGAAGAAAGGCATTTCTGAAGAAGTGAAATTTGCTGACATCCAATATTAATTTACATGTTAGGAAGTCTTTTCTGAAGAATTTGTCTGGAATTAAGCACTGCACGTAAGTGGAAAGTGGACGATACGGAGTTCAGACAAAAAGATAATAGAAGCTTTTAAAATGTTGTGTTGCAGACGAATGCTGAAGATTAGGTGCGTAGATCCTGTAACTCAGACGTGCCCACCCCCCCCCCCCCCCCACCCATCGCTAATGACTAACCCTCCCCTCTCTCCCCAACACCCGAGATATTAGGTCCTGGATTCCTAGTTTATTACCTAATAAAATGGTTTTGCCATTTAAGGGGACCAAACCGTGGTTCAGGTCGAATAAAATCGATTTTCGTTTTTCATCATATTTCGATAGATTAAGGTTTTAATTTAAGTAGGCCTACTCTGAAAAGAATTTTAATGATTCTACTAAAAAAAAAAAAAAAAATTCGAGTATTTAAAGAGCGCCGGCCGCGGCGACCGAGGGAACTGAGGCGCTCCAGTCACGGTGTGCACGGCCACTACGGTCGGGGGTTCGAACACCCCCCCCCGGCATATTTGTGCCGTCCTTAGTATTAGCTAGTTCATAAGTAGTTTGTAAGTTTAGGGTCTGATGACCCCGCAGTTAAGTCCGATAAGCTAAACAAACATTTGAACATTTAAAGAGCATTTTCCTACCACGTGTGTTTATCTGTCACGCCCACTTTTCTGCATATATTTTAGATCTTTATATCTTCTACATTGCACGTTAGGGATTTTTTTTTTTTTTTTTTTTTTTTTTTACTCTTGAGTGTGTTGGCTATCCTTGGAATGCAATAGTCGGTACTCTATTGTATCTTCTGTTTGTAAACAACATGCTGTCAAACACGCAGTTAGTTTTGTTCAAGTGTGATTGCGAATAGTTGTTATACTTACGTTTACAGTGCTTGTTTACGTGTCTTTCGTTGTGCTTATTGAAGATGACGAAACGTAAAGGCGTTTTTAAGAAACGACAATTTAGAAAGCTTTCTGTACAAGAGGTTGTGACGCATGGCAACGATGTTCCTAATTGTAATTCTTCAACAAGTGCATCATCAAAGAAGCTCTCACCATTTCAAGAAAATGTTCAAATGTTTGTATAGCTTACGGAACTTAACTACGGGGTCATCAGTCCCTAAACTTACAAATTACTTATGAACTAGCTAACACTAAGGACGGCACAAATATCCATGCCCGAGGGGGGATTCGAACCCGCGATCGTAGTTGCCGTGCAGACCGTGACTGGAGCGCCGCAGTCCCCTCGGCCACCGCGGCCGGCCCATTTTCAAGAGAGTTACAACGAATTTACTGTAAATGACAAGGGGTGCAGTAACATTATTACAAATTTGGGAATATTATCAGATATAATTTCTAAATTCGTATTGTGTAGACAGTGTGGCGAGTCACGGAGTGAGAAAATTACTTTGGATTCAGTTCGCACTAAGTGCTCAGGAGGAATAAAGAAAACATGGAGGCAATGAAGAGACATCTTTGGGCCATATTCTTCAAAAATGTTCAAATGTTTGTATAGCTTATGGGACTTAACTACGGGGTCGCCAGTCCCTAAACTTACAAACTACTTACGAACTAGCTAATACTAAGGACGGCACAAACATCCATGCCCGAGGGGGGACTCGAACCCCCGACCGTAGTGGCCGTGCAGACCGTGACTGGAGCGTCTCAGTCCCCTCGACCATCGCGGCCGGCCCATATTCTTCCATAAGTCCTCTACTGATGATAAGCCATATCATGTATTGTGTCCATCAGAAGAAAATTCGTGGTGCAAATACAATAGGGCTGAGACAACTGGAGAATTTTAATTCTCACCAGCTTTCTTCCTGTTGCTGTTATTAAAGCAATTAAACCTATTTTCAGAGACTTGGCTCATCCTGAAATTCTAAGGAAATGTCTGCATGGGCAGACACAGAACCCTAATGAATGTTTCAACAGCATAATTTGAACCGCCTTCCTAAAACTGTTTTTGTAGCATGCATACAATGAAACACAGAATCGCGTTTAGTTGACAGATCAGTGTTGATATTTTGATTTATTAGCTTGTGTATGTATTTTTCAGATTCGCCATTAATAAACAGTTTAGTGTTAGGTACATATTTTTCGAATCTCACTGTTTATCATACTTTTGTTTCATCAACCGTATATTTAGTCAGCTTCACGTCAAAGTTACAGTTTAGTGTATTCTCCCACAGTTTAAATTACAACATACATAGATTTTTATAATGGCTAGGAACTGTGACTGCTCTGAACAGGTGCAGGCTCGCAGCTTCAGGCGGCGTTGGCTTCGCTGGCAACGCTTGAGACTGCGATGGGTGGGCGCCGCTGTTGTGGGCCAATCGCGGGGGTGCAGCAGACGCCCTGTGCGTCTATTGTGTGCTCCGATCGGCCTGCAGCTGTGGCCAGCCCCGTCACTGCCCGCAAGGAGGCGCCCCCCCCCCCCCCCCCCAGCGCGTGTCAGGCGGCGTAAGACTTCCAGGGGGACCGAAGTGAAGGTCTCCCCGGTAAGTCTTACGAACAGATTCGAGGTGCTGTCTGTGGCAGAGAATGTTCCTGACGCAGATGGTGTCGCTTGTCCTGTGGTCATCCATCTGCCTGCAAGATCCGGGCACTCAAAGAGGGTGGGTTTGTAGTAGTTTGGAACTCCAACGTCAGGCGGGTGATGGGGCCCCCTAGGGATATGGCTGCTAGGAAGTCCAATGTGCGCTCCGTGTGGATACCGGGGGGGGGGGGGGGGAATTCATTCCAGACGTGGAACGGGTCCTCCCGGATGCCATGAAGAGCATAAGGTGCAGCCAGCTGCAGGTGGTGGCTCATGTCGCAACCAACGATGTGTGTCACTTTGGATCGGAAGAGATTATCTCTGGTTTTGAGCGACTATAGAGGTGGTAAAGACTGCCAGTCTTTCTTGCAAGATGAAGGCAGAGCTCACCATATGCAGCATAGTCGACAGGACTGACTGCAGACTTTTGTTTCAGAGCCGAGTGGAGGGTCTGAATCAGAGGCTCAAACGGTACTGCGACCGTGTAGGCTGCCGATTCCTCGACTTGCGCTGTAGGGAGTTGGGTTTTCGGGTTCCGCTAAATAGGTCAGGAGTTCACTACACTCAGGAAGCGGCTACAAGGGTAGCGGGGGCTTTGTGGCGTGGACTGGCCGGTTTTTTAGGTTAGAGGGCCTCGGGAACACACAAAATAGGTTTCAGTCTCAAAGGGTGCAGGTCAGACACATGACTAATGCAGATCTAGAAACCATTGGTGTAACAGATGTAAATTGTCATAGCTGTATTGGGAAAGTTCCAGAGCTCCAAGCGCTTATAGAAAGTACTGAGGCACAAATCGTTATAGGTTCTGAAAGTTGGTTGACGCCTGAGATAAGTTCGGCCGAAATTTTTTCAAAGGGCCAAATGGTATTCAGAAAGGATAGAATAAATAAAAAAGGGGGTGGCGTGTTTATTGCTGTTACTAACGGTTTATCCTGCAGCGAAATTGAGACAGATACTTCCTGTGAGTTGGTATGGGTAGAGGTTATACCTGACAAGCGAAATAAATTAATAATTGGATCTTTTTATCGGCCTCCTGACTCAGACGATGCAGTTGCCGAAATGTTCAAAGAAAGCTTGAATCACATTTCAAACAGGTATCCGAAGCATACTGTTATAATCGGGGGCTGACCCCATGGTACACAAAACAGGTCAGATCACTGTTGCAGAAGCAAAGAAAAACGCATGCAAAATTTAAAAAGACACAGAATCAACAAGACTGGAAATCTTTTACTGAAACTCGCAATCTAGCGCGCACTTCAATGCGAGAAGTTTATAGTAGTTACCACAACGATTAGTGTCTCGTAATCTTGCAGAAAACCCAGAGAAATTCTGGTAATATGTGAAGTACACTAGCGGCAAAACACAAACAATACCTTCACTACGCGATAGAATGGTAATACTACCGATGACAGTACTGCTAAGTCAGAATTACTAAACACAGCTTTCCGAAATTCGTACACCAACGAAGACGGGTGAATACTCTAGAATTCAATCCAAGAACAGCTGCTAGCATGCGAAACTTAGAAGTAGATGTTCCTGGAACAGTAAAACAACGTAAATCACTAAACAAAAACAAATCTTCCGCGCCAGATTGTATACCAACTATATTCTTATCAGAGTATGCTGATGCAATAGCTCCGTACTTAGCTATCATTTAAAACCATTCACTCAGCAAAAGGTCCGTACCCAAAGACTGGAAAGATGGCCAAGTTACTCCAATATTCAAGAAAGGCAATAGGAGTGATCCCCAAAATTACAGGCCAATCTCATTGACGTTGATTTGCAGTAGGATTTTGGAACATATACTTTGTTCGAACATTATGAACCATCTCGAAGAGAACGACCTATTAACCAATAGTCAACACGGATTCAGAAAGTGTCGTTCTTGCGAAACACAGCTTGCCCTTTATTCACATGAAGTGATAAGTGCCATCGACAAGGGATCTCAAATCGATTCCATATTTCTGGAAGGCACTGTACCCCACAAGCGGCTTCTAATGAAATTGCGTGCTTATGGAATATCTCCCAAATTGTGTGATTGGATTCACGATTTCCTATCAGAAAGGACACAGTTCGTTGTAATTGACGGTAAGTCATCGATGAAACAGAACTGTTATCTGGCGTTGCCCAGAAAATAGTTATAGGTCCCCTACTCTTCCTTGTGTTTATAAACGATTTAGGAGACGATCTGAATAGCTCCCTTAGACTGTTCGCGGATGGTGCTGTCGTTTATCGGTTAGTGAAGTCAACAGAGGATCAAAAGCAACTGCAAAGCGATTTAGATAAAATTTCTACATGGTGCGAAAATTGGCAATTGACACTAAATAAAGAAAAGTGTGAAGTTATACACATGACCACTAAAAGAAATCCGCTGAACTTCAATTACGCGATAAAACAGTCAAACCTTAAGGTCATAAATTCTACTAAATACCTAGGAGTTAATATTACGAATAACTTAGACTGGAGAGAACACATAGAAAATATTGTGGGGAAGGCGAACCAAAGATTACGTTTCATTGGCAGAACGCTTCGAAGATGCACCAGCTCCACCAAAGAGACTACCTACATCACATTTGTACGTCCTCTCTTGCAGTACTGTTGCCCATTGAGGGACCCTCACCAGGTGGGACTAACGGAACATATTGAGAAGGTTCAGAGAAGGGCAGCTCGTTTTGTTTTATCACGTTACGGCGGGGAAAGCGTCACGGAAATGTTGCACGAATTGGGGTGGAAATCATAAAAATAAAGACATTATTCATTGCAGCGGGATCTGATTGCGAAGTTTCAATCACCGACTTTTGCTTCTGAATGTGAAAATATTTTGCTAGCACCCACCTACTTAGGGAGACATGACCATCCCAATAACATAAGAGAAATCAGATCGAAAATGGAACGATTTAGGTGTTCTTTCTTCCCGCGCGCTATTAGAGAATGGAACGGTAGAGAAAAGTTATGAAAGTGGTTAATGAACCCTCTGCCAGGCACTTAAACGTGATTTGCTGAGTATCTATGTATATGTAGATGTAGACATGCCGTAGTCTGGGATGAGTCACATTGTTTTTGCATTGCACTATCTGCTCAATACAATAGCTGGACACAACTGCGTATGTAATTCATTTGGTAGAGTAAAGAAGTCATCACCAAACTCCTCTGCAGCAACTTTCTGTTATTACCTCTATCTCGGCTGCCGTAATGTTGTTGTCTCAACTCCGAACTGACAGACGTCGGAACCATTTTAGTTCATTCTGCCGATGACAATATTTTAGAACCGAGATATCTCAACTGATTCCATAATTGTTATGACCAGTGTATTAATGAGGGTGAAAAATATTCCTCGCAAAGACATTTTTGCACATTACTGTTGATGTCGATATCATTGAATTAGTACAGGGGCCTACAGAATAAGATTTAACGAGCATTTATTTGCGTAAATAGGTAAGCTAACGTTCTATACAGAAATTCCACAGTCTTATATTGTCAAAAGGCTTGGAGTCTACATGGAAGGAATGGGTTTCTTGTGCCCATAGCAGGAAGGGGAGAATCAAGTGCTGTAATCTAAAGTTGTTGCAGTCTCAATTACTCCACCAACCTCCATCTTAGATGATGTCTACTGGGGGAGGCGAATAGCCAGTACAGTATGCAAAGTGCATTGAGAGGACCATCCACCTTCGAATCGCAGGTTGTAGCACCATGTCTATGAGTTTTTGGTCATAGCCCATTTATACCAATTTGCAATGAAACTTATGAGGGAATATGTGCTCCTGTTTAATTCTGGAGTGTGTGGATCTGCACTGATGTGCTTCTAAGTAGAGGGGACTACCTACATGACCTTGATCTTTAGTATGCAAATATTGCCTTCCCAAGTCTGCAATTGTGTCACCCTTCTCACACTACTTATATAATTATACACAAACTGTATTGGGTCTCCAAATTTCTGCTGATAAACAAAGGGATGCAGGCTTTTATCGATAAAATATTTGAAGTTTTTGCAATTCGAATTTCTAAAATTAAATTACAATATAATGAGGATAATTTATAACTCATCGCAGAGACATTTGACAAGCTGTGACAGGCACATAAGATATGGAAAATATATGGAGCGTAAGGCTATTTACAACTTGTACAGAAACCAGACAGCGGTTGTCAGAGTTGAAGGGATGCAGTGGTTGGAAAGGGAGTAAGACAGGGTTGTAGTCTTTCTCCATTGTTATTCAATTTGTACATTGAGCAAGCTATAAAGGAAAGCAAAGAGAAATTTGGAGAAGGAATTAAAGTTCAGGGCGAAGAATTAAAAACATTGTGTTTTGCCGACAACATAGTAATTCTGTCAGATACAGCAAAGGACCTGGAAGAGCAATTGAACGGAATGGACAGTGTGCTGAAAGGTGCATATAAGATGAACATTAACAAGAGCAAAACTAGGGTAATGGAATGCAGTCTAAGAAACTCGGGTGATGCTGGAGGAATTAGATTGGGAAACGAAGCAATAAAGGAGGTAGATGAGTTTTGTTACTTGGGCAGTAAAATAACAAATGATGGTCGCAGTACAGAGGATATAAAATGCAGAATGGCAATGGGTAGAAAAGCGTTTTTGAAAAAGAGAAATTCGTTAACATCCAATATTGATTTAAGCCTAAGGAAGTCCTTTCTGAAGGCATTTGTATGGAGTGTTGCCTTGTATGGGAGTGAGACATGGACGATAAACAGTGCGGACAGGAAGAGGATAGAGGCTTTTGAAATATAGTGCTACAGAAGAATGCTGAAGATTAGGTGGGTGGATCGCGTAACTAATGAGGAGGTACTGAACAGAATTGGGGAGAAAAGAAATTTCTGGCATACCTTGACTAAAAGAAGGGATAGATTGGTAGGACACATTCTTAGACATCAAGGAATTTTGAATTTAGCATTGGAGGGAAGTGTGTGGGGTAAAAATCGCAGAGAAAGACCAAGAGATAGATACAGTAAGCAGATTCAGACAGATGTAGGTTGCCGTTCTTATGTGGAGATGAAGAGGCTTGCTCAGGATAGGGTATTGTGGAGAGCTACATCAAACCAGTCTCCGGACTGAAGACCACAACAACAACAATAGCCTTTTGTCAGAAAGAAAAGAGCATTCAAAGAGGCACATAACCGTCCATCTCCGAATTCGGAGTGTGGCGGCCTGAGATGACAGTTGTGTGTCTGCTCATTTTTCTGATGAAGCTGATTGCTGTTGGCGTGTCTCTTCTGTGTGTTTGTCACTGCTTGTAGTACATCTTTGTGGTGAGTTGTAAACTATCCTCATTATATTTAGAAATTCTAACCTGGACTTCCCACTGATAAACTCAAATTTCATCATTGTAATCACCTTTACAATTCTGTCCTGTCCTTTGTCCATTGCATTCACAACTGAAAAAACTCCAGCTTATTTCATCCCATAGAATGTTGGAAGCAGGTTCAGACAGGGAATGTTCAACTAGGGACCCATACAAAAATTCAGAGTAAAGAAGTCAACACCAACATCAACCAGCAATGACTGTCCAAAAAAGTACATCTAGGATGAACGGGCAGATTGTTTAATACACGCTTCAAAGAACTTCGCAACTTAAATAGCTCCAGATCCGCATTAATTGCACATTTAAAAGACCAGCGACATTCTATTACAAGCCCAAAAAAGAATGTAGATATTCTGCACAATGAAAGTAGAGGTACTGTTCTGAATGCACTGGAAGAAATATACAAAAAATGGTCCATTGTACAGCTACCAAACAGCACGCTAAATAATCAGACAGAACTAAAACATAATGGAACATTGCCAATGATGACTACCTGCAATCAAAGCAATTGTAATAGGGAAACATCAAGCATGTATACTATTAAAACATTGGGTAGTAAGCACAACCCAGTGGCGGCGCTAGGTGGCGGCGACGTCGGCCACCGCCGACGGCCTCGCGCCTGTGGGGGCCTCACAAAACATTGTTGAAATTTTATTTTTTTTGTTTCTTGGTTTAACGGCGCTTTCCAACTGCTAGGTTATGCAGCGACGACCTACATCTAGCTTACACTAGCTTAACCAATGGACGAAAACAAAATCCGTGCCCGAGAGTGGGGTTAAACCCCCGACGGGAGCGACCTCGCTCACTGTGGTATGACGTCTTAGTGCGCTCGGCCATTCGCGGCCGGCAGCTATTTACTTGTCCGTATTTATTTCCCTATGCAGCAACAGTGAAGCAATTTTTACTTAAATACTTGCAAAACAATTTCTTCAGTACATTTCAGAAAACGATTTGGAAGAAGAATATCAAAATGTTTATATAACAATCAGAACCATGCTCAGTTCCAGTCAGTACAGCTTCGGCCGAGAGAAGCTTCACAAAGTTAAAATTGATTAAGACTAACTTGGAAAGCACAATGCGCCAAGAAAGACTATATATGTTGTCAGTACTATCAACTCAACCCAAAACAGCGGCTAGTATTGTCGGCCGCGGTGGCCGAGGGGACTGCGGCGCGTCAGTTACGGTCTGCATTGCCATTACGGTCGGGGGTTCGAATCCCCCCTCGGGCATGCTTGTAAGTTTAGGGACTCATTATGTAACCAGTCATTGCAATAATACTCGTATATTATACTAATAGAATTTTAGTATAATGATTATTGATGTATAATTCAGCTCATTTAACATTTTCTTCATTAATAAAAAAATGAAAGGGGCCTCGCAAAGACTAGTTCGCCGACGCCCAGTTTTCGTCTAGCGCCGCCACTGCACGACACGACCTGTGGTTTATTCAGTCATATGGCCCTCTATAGGTGAGGTATTATCAACACAATTTATACGATAAGTTTTTGTCTCTTAATCAACCAGCATAAGCAGAATTTTAATTTATATTGTTTTATTTTTTAATTCCAGCGTGATGCATACTTAGCTCATTTGTAACTGTAATGTGAACGTAGCTTCAAAGTCAAGCAAATAATCAAGTTGTCAAAAATAATCATACATACTTTTGTAAAACAGTTAACGAGGTTTACTGGTCCGTAGCCACTGCAAGTAGTCTCAACGTCACACATAGCGCCCCCTCAAACCACAGCTAGTCGGCTTCAGTCAGGTGGCTGAGACTCACGATGGTTTGCCAGCTAAGGCGTTTCTGCTAGGGATGGGCTATGAGCGAGCTCGAGAAACGCGCGACGCTAAGGCAAATTCTCGAGTACTCTCGAGAAATTGTCGGCCTTGCTGCGCTCTGTGGAGGCTGAATGAAACTACTCCAGAAGGAAGCTTTGAGTAGGAGCAGTTGTAATCGATGTCTTCCGTATGTGTAAGGAAGAGTTTTTACTTTACACGTAGGTTTCAAGTTCACGGCTTTCTTTTGTTTGTACTGAATTAGTAGTAGTAGTAGTAGTAGTAGTAGAACTATCATCAGAAGACGAAAATTTTAGGATTATTACTAAGACACGTTTCTCACTTGAAACAAATAAGCATTCCACATGCATTTACTCTTAAAGGAGAGAGAAATGGTACATCATACACCCAAAGCTTCTTTAAGTGTAAAAAAAAAATTCAGCAGACCTTACAGTATCTTCGGTTTTTGCCAGCGTTTTAAATACCTGGAAAGATTTCAGCTTTCACGCTTACGATTTTCGCCTAAAGCTCTGGTACTTTCTCAACACAGCTATCACAGTTTACAACTACTATACTAACTGTTGCTTGTTCTATCCAAAAACTGTTCAAAAGTTTGAATAGTTTTAATTTTGATATGTGTTCTTTTTATCGGAGCCAAATTAAAAGTTTCCCGATTGGGTAGTTCGGGGTCTGACTTGCATTAATAGAATGAGCTTCTGTACCCGTGGACGTCTGTATATTGCTAGATGTATTGTGTAATTTTGAATGTGTTATCACGCCTGTTGCATTTTTGCAACGTTGCGGAGCTTTTTAAAACGTGTGTTGCAACAGTTGAAAAGTAATGCAAGCTCCCTGACTTTCGTATCCGTGTATCCATATTTGAATAACAGTCGCAGCAAGTTGGCCGTAGGCGTCAGTTCATATTATAGGTCAGGTATGTTCAGGTCCAAAAAAATTGCAGGAAGCTGAATTTTTGGTATGTTGTTAGGCCATATTAGAGTAGTATTAAACCAAGTTCTGCAGCTTCGAAATCCTTTTGCGTAACTTTTAAGAGCCAAAAAACCTCGAAATTTTCGGACTTTTTTCTGGTTTTGGCTTATAACTCGTGAAGGGTGTTGTTTTGACGAAAAGTCACTCACACCTCTATTAATGTAGATAAAATATTCTAAAATTTAAGCCCAACGCAGCTCTGTAAGTCCAATAGTTCCCGAGATATTGGACTTCAAAAATCGACTTATTTCTCCAAAAAGTTCAAATTTTCGATTTTAGTCATCTTTCGGCTAGAATATTGGCTCTAATGATCATCCCACGGGGAATGTCATACAAAAAAAGTTATAGATCAGTTATTTAGCTTTAATCTAAGTACTGGACGAAGTCCATAGGCCCAATAGATTTCTAGTTATCGTTAAAAAACGAAAACTTGGAAAAATCGGAGTATTCAATAAATTGACCCAGACGAATTGCAGTCCTCTTATCCTGTGTATGTTAAAGAAAAAGGAAGAATTACTCATTGACGATGATTATTAACGTATTGTATATAAATAAGTGTAATTATGTGTTAGTGCATACAAATATATTTGTGAAAGTAGGTATTACAGTAATAAAAAAAGACGAAAGCCTCTCCGCGTTTTTGGGTATTGGTCAGCCATTAAGGGATTGGGTCTTTCGTTCTTAGCGAGGCCTTTTGTTGTGCGAAGGTATCAATCCCCCTCCCGTCCCCCTTACTCAGTGTCGTGACTTAGCGGGTGTTCTGTCGTCCCTCCCAAACTTCTTGCCTCCGAGGCCTTCCCCACTACACCCAGTCTGCCCTTAGAAACAGCCGTATTCGGATCCGTGAAGAACGTTTCAAACAAAAATCGACTAAATCTTGATCTTGGTGGCGTTTTAAGTACTTTCTGTCTTACAATATGTCGGAGCTACCCCGTCGTATGTTTGTTTCGGGGTCGTCGGTAATTGCTTGCAGGGGGAACAGTGACAGTGAAAAAACGCGGAATTTAGACGCTTATAAAAATGAGTCAGAAACGTGGTCTTGAAAGGAACATGAGGTTTTTTGTGCAGTTTAAATGAAGTGACCGTACATGACGCATGCAGGAAGAGGTACACTGTGGAAAAGGAGATGTTTGATTTTCTCAACCATCGTCTTCGTGTGGGGAAAGGCTGAAAAGTGCGTCGGATTCAAGGCGTCACATCATTGGATATTGTTGTTTCCTTTGTGGTGAAAAATTCTCCAAGGAATATTTCGAAAAGCAGATAAAATTTCCCAAATATCTACAGGATGAACTCCATCAAAGGGAAACACTGGAAATGAAAGAATCGATTGTGGAAAAAGCTAGACAAGCTAGTGAATAGGGGCAACACATTCTTCGGCGTCTTTCATGTATAAGTGAACTTGTTGCTACTGAGGGTAAGTACCACAAACATTGCTACGTAAAATTGCACTCCTTGTCGCGATCTACTAGTGCAGGAGGTAAACAAGGCCGTCCCGAACATCCCTTCCTTATCGAAGGTATGGGTCGTATATATGCATACCCTGCAGAAACAAGACAGGAAAACCAATTTTCCATAAGTGACTTGTTTGCAGAGACCTTCACATGTGATTAAAAACCAGAAGTTGCAAGTGTTCAAGCTCATCTAAAAAAGCGATATGGAGGAAAAATTATTTTTGCGCAGGTTGGTCCGTATCACAGGCCAGTCTTATGTTCACATACAGTGGACGAAACATTATTTATGAAAAGTGGTACAATCAAAGACTTAACAATCCTGCTGAAGAGCGGCTTAGAGTTGTCAAAGCTGCAGCAGAGATTATCCTGCAAGACATTCGTTCCTAAACATTTGACACTACTCAATATCCACCGTCAGATGCTGTTTTAAAAGATGCAGAGGCATCCTTCTCTTGAACAGTGGAAAAAGAAGTGCATAGGATTTGCTCATGCAATCATGGCTGCAACGAGGCCCAAATCTTTCCTATCCTCAATTCAAATAAGCTTTGGAACCTATTTGTATAGAAAATTTGAATCAAAGCACCTTGTTGAACTTTGCCACTGTCAACATATGGGTGAGACTTACGAGGTTTTCACCACCTCATGTTATTCATCGGGGGCCGTCGGTGCCATAATGGCAGGAAGTGACTCAAGGAATTTCTCTGTTCAATATTTGCGGAAAACAGTGTTGAAAAAATCCTTTTTATATACGATGCGTTAATAATCATACACATGAGAAGAGGACTGCAATTCGTCTGGGTCAATTTATTGACTACTCCAATTTTTCCAAGTTTTCGTTTTTTAACGATAACTAGAAATCTATTGGGCCTATGTACTTCATTCAGTACTTAGATTAAAGTTAAATAACTGCTCTATAACTTTTTGTATGACTTTGCCCGTGGGATGATCATTAGAGCCAACATTCTAGCCGAAAGATGTCTAAAATCGAAAATTTGAACTTTCTGGAGAAGTAAGTCAATATTTGAAGTCCAATATCTCGGGAACTATTGGACTTACAGAGCTGCGGTTGGGCTTAAATTTTAGAATATTTTATCTACATTAATAGAGGCGTGAGTGACTTTTCGTTAAAACAACACCCTTCACGAGTTATAAGCCAAAGCCAGAAAAAAGTCCGAAAATATCGAGGTTTTTTGGCTCTTAAAAGTTAAGCTAAAGGATTTCGAAGCTGCAAACTTGATTTAATACTACTCTAATATGGCCTAACAACATACCAAAAATTCAGCTTCCTGCAATTTTTTTGGACGTAAGGCCATTTTTTTTTTTGTCTACGACGACTGGCCTATTATAAACGCAGCGACATGCGCCGCTTCTCGAGAATCGCTCGAGAAATTCTCTGTGCGCTCGTGTCGCCGCGCCTCACACTCCCATCCCTAGTTTTTGCACCAACACCCAGCACAGAAATGCAATTTCTGACCACCCTGATGGAACTGGTTAAGCCCGCTACATTGACAACAACCTGTAAGTTTAACTTTTGTATTCTCATTGTACAGGGAAAAATCTGCCTACATCATTGGTGGTTCTCAGTAACAATTATTTTTTTTTTGTTAAAAAGCCACCCATCACGTCATTAAATGACTAACCAGCCAAATAATTTTTACAAAGCTGATTGCCAAATTGCAATATTTCAATTCTACAGCTACAAAGATACTCTGCAAATTACATTTAAGTGCCTGGCAGATGGTTCATTAACCACTTTCATAAACCTTTCTCTACCGTTCCATGTTCTAATAGCACGCGGGAAAAAAGAACACCTAAAATGAACCGAACCGGATGGCCAACTGATTTTATTTTTGACGAACTGAGGGAAGTTGCTAGCGGTTGGACCTGACCATTAGTCTCCGTTATCCACCATAGGAATTATATGCAAAACATTGTAAGTAATATAAAAGATAATTTAATATTCATAGAATATATGACATCAACTGCGATTGGGCAAAGCTGAAAATGTGTACCCAGCCGGGATTCGAACCCGTGTCTCCTGCTTTCTAGGCAGTTGCGCTGACCCCTACACCACTGGGGACACAATGATCACCACACCTGCAAGGACTACCTAAGCACGTCTCCCGTCAGATACAAATTCCCAGCTTCGCCCTGCCCACAGTACTCAAACTTGTAGTTATGAACTAATTCCCGTAAGAGTAAGGGCTTCAAACTTGCCCACCCCTCCCCACTAATGATAGGATCATTGCCCGTCACCGGCATATTATATACATACATGTGGCGTCTGTTCCGAAAGAACAGACATCACTTCTGATCCTGCAGTTGTTATTCTTTAATATTCATAGAATATATGACAACTGCGATTGGGCAAAGCTGAAAAAGTGTACCCAGCCGGGATTCGAACCCGGGTCTCCTGCTTTCTAGGCAGTTGCGCTGACCCCTACAGCTTTGCCCAATCGCAGTTGATGTCATATATTCTATGAATATTAAAGAATAACAACTAGAGGATCAGAAGTGACGTCTGTTCTTTCGGAACAGACGCCACATGTATGTATAAAAGATAATTATTGCAAAAACTAGCCTAATGGCTTACGAAAAACTCCCATTTAAACACAAATAGTTTGGATTGTTACTTTTTTAATATGTAACATTTGAATCGAAATATTCATTTTATTAAAACAGTATCTTTTTGTACAGTAATTGCACCTGAAGATAGAACTATAAAGTTGTGAAACTGGTTGTGCAGATCTCCACAACTAATGAAAAAAATCAGCTCAAGTGGACCAACAGCTCCACATTACGACTGTAGTTGGGGCGGCGTAAGTTGATTGTTGACAACTTGCATTACTGTTAAAAGCTTTCAACAACAAAGTGCAAACAGCTTCTAATGACAACTATACTGTGGAATTGCCATTGAGGTATTTCCAAAATCACATAAACCAACTAGTGACAGGAGACATGAAGCTGTTGTGACAAATACTGCAGCTGTCACGGATCAGTTTACAGCGACTCAACTATAGAAACATCCAATTCACAGCTGTCCTAGTACTGATGCATAAAGTCATGAGCATTCACTATACAACAGAATGTGAGAGATAGGAAGCAAACCAACTGAAACGCAGTAAATGAAAAATGCAAGAAGAGGCAAGAAAATTGGGGGTGTGGGAGATCAAGGATCTTGCTGACATGGTGTACAGAGGAATGAGGCTCTAACCCTTACACTCTGCCTCATAAGTAGTACACTCTTCGCCATTGAAATATTTTACACCAAGATGACGACGTACCACAGACGCGAAATTTAACTGACACGAAGAACTGTCTGTGATATGCAAATGACTAGCTTTTCAGAGCATTCACACAAGGTTAGCACCCGAGGCGACACCTACAACATGCTGACATGAGGAAAGTTTCCAACCGATTTCTCATACACAAACAGCAGTTGACCAGCATTGCCTGGTGAAACATTATTGTGATGCCTCGTGTAAGGAGGAGAAGTGTGTACCAACAAGTTTCCGACTTTGATAAAGGTCGGATTGGAGCCTATCGCAATTTATCGTATCAACATTGCTGCTCGCGATCCAATGACTGTTAGCAGAATATGGAATTGATGGGTTCAGGAAGGCAATACATTTAAGATGTGTTACGACCAGTGGCTCTACTCTTCATTCAATCCCTGCAAAACCCTACATTTCAGCAGGATAATGCATGACCGCATGTTGCAAGTCCTGTACGGGTCTTTCTATGTATGGAAAATGTTAGACTGCTGCCCTGGCCAGCACATTCTTCAGATCTCTCAACTATTGAAAACATCTGGTTAATGGTTGCCGAGCAACTGGCTCATCACAATACACCAGTCACTACTCCTGATGGACTGTGGTATTGTGTTGAAGCTGCATGGGCATATGTACCTGTACATGCCATCCACGCTCTGATTCAATGCCAAGGCATATCAAGGCCATTGTTATGGCCAGATGTGGAAGTTCTGGGTACTGATTTCTCAGGATCTATGAACCGAAATTGTGTGAAAATGTAATCACATGTCAGTTCTAGTGTATTTGTCCAATGAATTCTAATTTATCATTTGCATTTCTTCTTTGTGTAGCAATTTTAATAGCCAGTAGTGTATTTCACCTGGTGCATAAGATGTGTGACAGGGGAAATACCTTCAGACTTTTTGGAATGGGGGTTATTAAATTTTCCTTAAAGAGCAGGTGCAGACAGATGTGAAAATTACAGAACCATCACTATAATAAGTCATGATTGCAAAATTTTAACACAAATTATTTATAGAAGGATGGGAAAGCTGGTAAAAACCAACCACGGGGGAGGAACTGTTTGGATTCAGGATAAATGTAGGAGCACAGGAAGCAATCCTCACCTTAAGACTTACCTTAGAAGATAGATTAAGGAATGACAAAACTACATTTCTAGCATTTGTAGGTTTGGAAAAAGCTTTTGACAATGTTGATAGGAATAGACTTTCAAATTCTGAAATCAGTAGGAGTAAAATATAGGGAATGGAGGGTTATTAACAACTTGTACAATAACCAGACAGCAGTTGGAAGGGATGCAGAGGTTGAGAAGAGAGTAAGACAGGATTGTAGCCTTTGTCCAATTTGTTCATTGAGCAAGCTATAAACGAAAGCAAGGAGAAATGTTGAGAAGGATTTAATGTTCAGGATGAAGAAATAAAAGCATCGCGTTTTGCTGATGACATTGTAATTTTGTAAGAGACAGCAAAGGACGTGGAAGAGCAGTTAAACGGAATGGACAGTGTGTCGAAAGATGCATACAAGGTGAACATTAACAAGAGCAAAACAAGGGTAATGGAGTGCAGTCTTAAGAAAATCAGGTGATGAGAAGGAATTAGATTAGGTAACAAAACAAAGGTGGTAGATGAGTTTTGTTATTTGGGCAGTAAAATAACATGCAATGGTCATAGTACAGAGGATATAAAATACAGAATGGCAATGGGAAGGAAAGCGTTTTTGAAAAACAGAAATTTGTAAACATCAAATGTAATTTAAGCATAAGGAAGTCCTTTCTGAAGGCATTTGTATGGAGTGTCACCTTTTACAGGATTGAACCACCGACGATAAACTGTGCGGTGTTAAACAAGAAAGGTGAAGATTACGTGTGTGGATTGCATAACTAATGAGGTGGTACTGAACAGGATTTGTGAGAAAAGGAATTTCTGGCATACATTGGCTAAAAGAAGGGATTGATTGAGAGGACACATCTAGGAATTGTGAATTTAGCATTGGAGAGAAATGTGTGGGGTAACATATGCAGAGGGAGACCAAGAGATGAATACTGTAAGCAGATTCAAATGGATGTGGGTTGCTGTTCTTAAGAGGAGATGAAAAGGCTTGTCAGGATAGAGTATGGTGGAGAGCTGCGTCAAACCTGTCTCTGAACTGAAGACCACAATGACATTCCCTCAGAACTACTGAAGTCTCCGAGAGCCAACCATGACAAAAACACATTCCTGACCATTAAAATTGCTACACCAAGAAGATGAAGTACTACAGACACGAAATTTAACCAACATGAAGATGATACCATGTTTTGTGTCCCAACTTCATCGCCGCTTTTGTGTCCCAGCCTCGTCGTAGGTGTCGGTGGCCGAGTGGAATGAGACCGACACAGGAACAAAGACAGCACGCTGGTGCAGGTACGGAGGGGAGCAGCCAGAAACTATAAACACTCGAGTAAATTAGAAAGAGATATATATTGCACAGAATGTAACAATACTTAACTTTTACATAGTACTGCAGAATGTTGATACATAGTTGTTAGAGGCCTGCCTAGTGCCTGTACGATAGCAAAGTCTTCAATCGTGCCTATCTGATTACGAAGGTCCTAACTCGTTGCTATCTCAGTCCGAAGTCCCGATGTCCTTCTGTGGTGGCCACGAGCGGGGTTGCAGCAGAGGGCGCTCGTGGCTGTCGTCGTAAGAACGCCGCGCTGTGTGTGCATGGCGGCGCGCGGCGAAAGTAGGTGGCGCGCACTTTGTACTTGTGCAACACCACACTATGATTAGCTTTTCAGAGCATTCACACAAGGTTGGCACCGGTGGCGACACCCACAACGAGCTGACAAGAGGAAAGTTTCCAAACGATTTCTCATATACAAACAGCAGTTGACCGGTGAAACGTTGTGATGCCTCGTATAAGGAGAAATACGTACCATCATGTTTCTGACTTTGATAAAGGTCGGATTGTAGCATATCGCGATTGCGGTTTATCGTATAGCAACATTGTTGCATAAATGGCAAATCATCATCATCTTGGTGCAGCAATTTTAATGGCAAGGAGTGTAGTTTTGTCATGGTTTGCTCTCAGAGACTTCAGTAGTTCTGAGGGAATATCATCCACTCCAGGGGCCTTGTTTCAACTTAGGTCTTTCAGTGCTGTCAAATTCCTCTCTAGTATACTATCTCCTGTTTCATCCTCTACTGCCTCTTCCCTTCCTACAGTATTATCTCAGAGTTCATTTCCTTTGGAAAACCCTCTGTATACTCTTTCCACATTTACCTTCTTTGCTGAGAACTGGTTTTCCATCCAAGTTCTTTATATTCATACAGCTGCTTTTTCTTGTCTCCAAATGTCGTATTTTCCTATAGGCAATATCTATTTTTACCCTATTTAAACATTTTGCACTGACCTGCATTGCCTTCTACCCACTCCTGTTTAGCTATTTTGCACTTGCTGTCAATCACATTTCTTAGTCATCTGTACACCATTTTGCCTGCTTCATTCTTATGTTTACCCTTACAACAAATTTACTATTTCCTGTGATACCTAAGAATTTTTTTTTTTTTATATGTTGCCTTTCTACCTGTTTTGTCCTTCGCTGCCTCACTATTTCATTTCTCAATGCTACCCATTCCTCTTCTACATTTTTATTCCCTAAATCTACCTCTGAAATTCTCAGGATCTTCATATTCCTCCGATTTATCCAGGTCCCATCTTATATTCCTACCTTCCACAGTTTCTTAAATTGCAATCTACAGTTCATAACCAATAAGCTATGGTCACAGTCTATATCTGCCCCTGGGTATGTCCTACAGTTTAAAACCTGGTTTCCGAAATCTGTCTTTCCATTATAAAATCAATCTGGTACCTTCCTGTGTCCCTTGGTCTCTTCCAGGTACGCAACCTCCTCTCGTGATTCTTAAACCAAGTGTGTGTTAAGATTATGTTCCGTGCAAAATTCAACCAGACACCTTCCTCTTTCATTCCTTTTGCCCAGTCCAAATTCACTATTTTTCCTCCCCTTCCTTTTCATACTACTGAATTCCAGTCTCCAATCACCATTAAGTTTTCCTCTCCCACTTCATACATTTCTTCGATATCATAGGGAGAGCTAGTTGGCATATAAACCAGTACTACTGTCGATGTTGGCTTTGTACCTATCATGACTACAATAATGTGATCATTGTACTGTCCATAGTATTTTACCCACGTTCGTATTTTCTTATCAGACCTATTCTGTAATATAACCAAATGATTTTGTAATTATAATCCTGTATTCACCCGACCAGAAATTCTGTTCTTTCCACCGAACTTAACTAATCACCACTATAACTTCAATCTATCCTTTTCCAATTTCACACAGAGGACCACAGGAATGGGAGGCATTCCATCAAAAAATGACACTGTCTATAAAGCTCCATATAACAATGAGTGGATGTATCATAAAACAAAACATTTGATGAGATTCCAATGAATAAAATGGATGACTAGTCTAATGGCCAACTGCTGTGAATTCACTGATGTGCCCGACAGTAAATCACATTCCATAATGACATGATGTAAAGGGCCTATGCTGCCTGATCCACACCTCTAAAGCTGCTATTATATTTGAGGGAAATCCTAGAAGTGAACATAAATGCCAGAAAATCTGAGTGATCAAGATTCTACAGCACTATTTGTGTGCACAGTGACCAGGGTACAAGGAATGGTCAGAAAATCACTAAATGACAGGTTCATTTGGGAGGGACGCGGCAAGGGCGGCGGTAGGGACTGCAATGAGTGCAAATGTGGGGGAAATTAAGCCCGAGGACTTTAATGCAAAATCTGAACCACGTTTCATTTATGACGACTCCTCACATCGTTGAAAAGTGAATACTGAATTCCAGAAGAGACTAATAAAATTCTTTAGAAAATTATGTTAGGTGCAGGTGGGTCACTTTAATTAATCTGTCCCTAAACATGCAAATAAGCATGTACTGCTATAGTATACCAACAATGGTGGGGACATTACTCCCTGTATTCATTATCTACTATGTTCTCTTTATGATAAATGTGTATATTGAGCTTTGGAACCTTTATCTCTTGAGGCTACCAGTTGTCTCCTCTCACAATTGGTGTGGGGGAGATATATATATATATACAAATTGATGAAACGAAAATTATAGAGGGAAACTTTCCCGGTGGGATAAATAAAAATAGAAAAGAGATGACTTACCAAAAGGACCGGCTCGTCGAGAGAAACAAATAAAATCACACACAAACACACATACAAGCTTTCGCCACCACTGGCAGCTTCTTCAGGAAAAAGAGGAAAAAAGGGGAGGAAAAGGGAAGGATATGGGTTTTAAGGAAGTGGAAAAGGAGTCATTCCAATCCCAGGAGTGGAAGGACTTACCTTAGGGGAAAAAAAGGAAGGTAAACAAATACACACACACTGACATATCGAAACGCAAGCACACCTAGACAGACATTTGTGAAAAGTAAAGAAGTTGGACAGAGATACCAATTGAGGCAGAGGCTCTGTCCACAGAACCCAGGCAAAGATGCTAAAGATAGTGGGCGGGAATTTGAGTTAGCGGAGATTGAGACCAGGTGGGCAACGGGACAAAAGAATAAGCTGAAGGGCAAGTTCCCATCTCCGGAGTTCTGAAAGGTTGGTGTCGGTGGGAAGTATCCGGATAACCCGGACGGTGTAACACTGCGCCAAGATGTGCTGGCCGTGCACCAAGGCATGTTTAGCCACAGGGTGATCCTCATTACCAACAAACACTGTCTGCCTGTGACCGTTCATGCGAATGAACAGTTTGTTGCTGGTCATTCCCACATAGAACGCTTCACAGTGCAGGCATGTTAGTTGGTAAATCACGTGGGTGCTATCGCAAGTGGCTCTGCCCTTGATCGTGTACACCTTCCGGGTTACTGGACTGGAGTAAGTGGTGGTGGAAGGGTGCATAGGGCAGGTTTTACAACGGGAGCGGTTGCATGGGTAGGAGCCAGAGGGTAGGGAAGGTGGTTTGGGGGTTTCACCTCAAAAAACTATCCAAACTCCTGGTCACCCACCTCCAGAAAGGCAATACTCTCTCCCTCAACAACCTCTCCAATAAACCACAAGCTCCTCTGATTGCACAGAAACCCAGTCTCTCCCATCTGCTCAATCTCCCACTTCCAGCTCCACTCCCCCCCCCCCCCCCCAAACCTCACAATGCTAATCCACACAATCCTGAACCACAACATCCCAATTCAGTAGTCAAAATCTCCTCTAAACCTCTCTCCCAATCTGAAACCTCCGTCCTATCCAAAGGCCTCACCTTTAGTCCCACTCCCAAATTCAACCAAACAGCCCTTGTCAAAGACCTACTATCCTATACTCGTAGCCTTGGCTGGAGATATCACTTTGCCACGAGGAAAAATAATCCTACTCCTGATGATCCAGTTCCCCAAGACATCACTCAAATTGAACCCTGCCTGGAACAGTTCCGTCCTCCATCACAGCGAGACCCACCCGCTCTCCCTCAAAATCACCCCCTTCAAACCTTCCAGGAATTCCTTACTTCCAACCTTGCCTCTCAGTCCTTCCTGAAAAACCTTAATCCTACTCCCAACATTACCGCAGCTGAATCCCAAGCTATCCGTGATCTGAAGGCTGACCATTCCATCGTCATTCTCCCTGCCGACAAGGGATCCACGACCGTGGTACTTGATCGGCGGGAGTTTGTGGCTGAGGGACTGCGCCAGCTTTCAGACAATACTACCTACAAAGTCTGTCAAGAAGACCCCATTCCTGATGTCCAGGCAGAGATTAAGGGAATTCTCAGATCCTTAGGCCCTCTACAAAACCTTTTACCCGAGTCCATCAAACTCATGACCCCACTGACACCCCGCACCCCTACCTTCTACCTACTTCCTAAGATTCACAAACCTAATCATCCAGGCCGGCCAATTGTGGCCGGTTACCAAGCCCCCACAGAACGAATCTCTGCCTACATAGACTAACACCTTCAACCCATCATGTGCAGTCTCCCATCCTTCATCAAAGACACCAACCACTTCCTCGATCGCCTGAAATCCTTACCCAGCCTGTTACCTCCTGAAACCATCCTTGTAACCATTGATGCCACCTCCTTATACACAAATATCCCACATGCCCAGGGCCTCGCTGCGATGGAGTATTTCCTTTCACACCGACCACCCACTTCCCTACCTAAAACCTCTTTCCTTAATACCCTAGCCAGCTTCATCCTAACCCACAACTTCTTCACCTTTGAGGGCCGGACATACCAACAACTAAAGGGAACAGCCATGGGAACCAGGATGGCCCCCTCGTATGCAAACTTATTTATGGGACGCTTAGAGGAAGCCTTCCTGGAAACCCAAGCCTGTCAACCCAAAGTTTGGTACAGATTCATTGACGACATCTTCATGATCTGGACCAACAGTGAAGAAGAACTCCAGAATTTCCTCTCCAACCTCAACTCCTTTGGTCCCATCCAATTCACCTGGTCCTACTCCAAATCCCATGTCACTTTCCTTGATGTCGACCTCCATCTGTCCAACGGCCAACTTCACACATCCGTCCACATCAAACCTACCAACAAACAACAGTACCTCCATTATGACAGCTGCCATCCATTCCATATCAAACGTTCCCTTCCCTACAGCTTAGGTCTTCGTGGCAAAAGAGTCTGCTCCAGTCCCGAATCCCTGAACCAGTACACCAATAACCTAATAACAGCCTTCACATCCCGCAGCTATCCTCCTGATCTGGTTCAGAAGCAAATTACCAGAGCCACCTCCTCATTCCTCCAAATCCAGAACCTTCCACCGAAGAATCCCAGAAGTGCCCCTTTTGTCACCGGATACTTTCCGGGACTGGAGCGGACTCTGAATGTGGCTCTCCAGCAGGGATACGACTTCCTTAAATCCTGCCCTGAAATGAGATCCATCCTTAATGACATCCTCCCCACTCCTCCGAGAGTGTCTTTCCGCCGCCCACCTAACCTTCGTAACCTCCAGTCCATCCCTATGAAACCCCCAAACCACCTTCCCTACCCTCTGGCTCCTACCCATGCAATCGCTCCCGTTGTAAAACCTGCCCTATGCACCCTTCCACCACCACTTACTCCAGTCCAGTAACCCGGAAGGTGTACACGATCAAGGGCAGAGCCACTTGCGATAGCACCCACGTGATTTACCAACTAACATGCCTGCACTGTGAAGCGTTCTATGTGGGAATGACCAGCAACAAACTGTCCATTCGCATGAACGGTCACAGGCAGACACTGTTTGTTGGTAATGAGGATCACCCTGTGGCTAAACATGCCTTGGTGCACGGCCAACACATCTTGGCGCAGTGTTACACCGTCCGGGTTATCTGGATACTTCCCACCGACACCAACCTTTCAGAACTCCGGAGATGGGAACTTGCCCTTCAGCTTATTCTTTTGTCCCGTTGCCCACCTGGTCTCAATCTCCGCTAACTCAAATTCCCGCCCACTATCTTTAGCATCTTTGCCTGGGTTCTGTGGACAGAGCCTCTGCCTCAATTGGTATCTCTGTCCAACTTCTTTGCTTTTCACAAATGTCTGTCTAGGTGTGCTTGCGTTTCGATATGTCTGAGTGTGTGTGTATTTGTTTACCTTCCTTTTTTTCCCCTAAGGTAAGTCCTTCCACTCCTGGGATTGGAATGACTCCTTTTCCACTTCCTTAAAACCCATATTCTTCCCTTTTCCTGAAGAAGCTGCCAGTGGTGGCGAAAGCTTGTATGTGTGTTTGTGTGTGATTTTATTTGTTTCTCTCGACGAGCCGGTCCTTTTGGTAAGTCATCTCTTTTCTTTTTCTATTTTTATATATATATAAAGCTTCTTTGCTTTCTACAGTATGTCTGCCTAAGTGTACTTGTGTCTGTGTAAATGTGTGGGTGTATGTGCATTTATTTACCTTCCATTTTTCCCCCAAGGTAAGTCTTTCCTGTCCCGGGATTGGAATGGCTCCTTACCCCCTTCCTTAAATCCCTCATCATTTCCTTTTCCCTCTCCTTCCCTTCTGCCTGATGAAGCAGCTAGGCTGCGAAAGCTAGCATTTTTGAGTGTGTGTGTGTGTGTGTGTTTATTTGTTGCTATTACTGCCTGTGCCCCTTCGCCTGGTAAGTGTTCATCTATTTTTTATGTATGTATATATATATATAGGCGAAGGGGCACATCATTTCCTTTTCCCTCTCCTTCCCTTCTGCCTGATGAAGCAGCTAGGCTGCGAAAGCTAGCATTTTTGAGTGTGTGTGTGTGTGTCTGTGTGTTTATTTGTTACTATTACTGCCTGTGCCCCTTCGCCTGGTAAGTGTTCTTCATCTAATTTTTACGTATATTTTTTTCCTGTTAAGAATTTTTCCTCTATAATATATATATATATATATATATATATATATATATATATATATATATATATATATATATATATATATATATATATATATATAAGAACTGTAAAATCTAATTTGGCATAATTTACATGTCTGTATTATTGCCATGGCAATATAGTACAAAGTAGTTTCCTTTGAACTCTTATTTCCTCAAATCACTTTTTGACTTGTTATGCCTAGGCTTCAGAACATCTTAAATTGTCAGCTTTTATTGGTATGTGGAATTTAGAGCACTATAGGGCAGAACAGAGAATGTCTTCCTCCGTCCCTAAGGTAACCCGAGGATGGCTGGTAGGCGCCCAGCTGAAATATCGTGTATTGGATACGTTGACGATCGGCTGCCATCCCGAAATGTTTCAATATTTTATTGGAATGTCAATCTGTTATCTAAGTGTTTTAATAGGTCAATGCAACCTTTGAAAATGTATATCCCACAACTACTGCAGCTCACTGTTTAGAATCAGCAAGAGTGTAAAATCAATTCTTGATTAGGTCAGGTGCTTACTTTCATTGCCACTTATTGGTACAAAAGGAACATTTTACTAGGAATAATTAGAGAATATTTATTTCTATGCAAATAAAAATTGTCATGACACACAAACACACTTCAAATACAAAGTTTTAATGGACAAGATTATTTACAAAATCTCTAACATTAAGACATTGCACATTTCATTGGTACATACACCAATCCAAAAACATGAAGAGGTTAGAGAGAGAGTGCCATAAGACGTATTTTCAAAAATCTGAGTCTTCTAGTACATTTTCTATCATATCTATAGAAAAAGTGTTTCCACTACATTTGGCAGGATGTTATGTGCAGTACTATACTCTGCCTCCCTTCAAATCTTCAGCAAATATTTTATCAGTAGTGAAATTGAAGGTAGTGAACTTTTTGATACTGCCAAATGGTAAACTTTGACATCCAGATAACTAGTGTTTCAACTGAGATATTTTGAGAAGTATTGAGTAGTAACTATCTTTCAGTAACATGTCACCGCTTCTAACAATTGCCAAACAATGGTTTTGTGGTAATGAGAAAAAAATGAGCCATCACCTCAGTAATATAATTTAATGATTACTGACTTGTCATGACAGTGGCATGTAATTTTCTATGTGGCTGTCTCATACAATTTCAAAGCCCTCTTCTGTACATCAGTTTGATATAAGTGCAATGCATGAATTACCCCAGTAAAATAAACTTACAAGAACAGGGAAAATACTAAGCAACAGAAAAAATGTCAAATTACTGGTCAGCCAGTGATGTCTTCCAAAACCAACAGGACTACTCACTTTCACAAGCCCCTGTATTTTAATAAGCAACAATTAACTGGGAATTAATGAAAAATATGTATTCTTTTGTGATAAAGGGAATTTAATACTAAGAATAATACCCAATGAGCTGCTTCGAAAGTACCAAAAAGCAGAGATTTGTTACTACTCAGTGTCCATCAGTGTTGTTAAATTACGTTTAACTATAGGTTTGTAATTAACATAAAAAGATTTAGAAATGAAGATTTATTTTTGGAATTCCACAACAGATGTTCCCTTACTTCAACAGTTTGTCAAGCATTTTATAGGAGAAAACAACAGTATATGTAACTGTGCTTTATTTTTGGATTTAACATATACTCAACAGGACAGTATATTGGGCTTTTCATACTTTGTAGAGGTCTCCTCTTATGAAAACGGCTAACCTTACTGTCATGTTGTAGATTACGTAACACTTACTTTGGTAATCTGCAGGCATAAACAAGACATCCAATAATTTACACAACAGATAGACACAAGAAGTTAAGCTTTTATCATTTAATTTTCACCAAAATGGAGAACTAAGTTTGTATCTACATCAATAATCTATAAACTAATCTTCACATCAAGAGATCTCATTCTTTTCAGTCCAAAGTACTCAGCTTTATAGTTTCTTCAGACACTTATTTCACCTTTAACATTTACAAACTTCCATGGAACTTTTAGCTCTTTGAATATCAAAATAATCTGCGGTCTTATGACTACATCCCTCTGACCCCTTTATAAAGGGAACTGTGCTTGCAACATCAAAGTTATTTTGTTTAAAACTTTCTCATAAAATATATTGAACCTATTACACCTCTCTGACACACACACACACACACACACACACACACACACACACACACACACACAGTAAAATTCAACTGAAACGAAAGTATTACTAAAGAAATAAATACCTACAATATTTACACTCTTTTTGTATTTTTAAAATTAAAAATAAGAAAACATACAATGACTTCAAACTGGAGCATCACCACTTCATTATCACCCATTCATGCTGGAGTAACTTACGAGTTTCCACTGTAGTTATATCAAAAAGATATTACTACATACATAACTGTGACATGTTTAATGTGTTTTAAATACATCCTTCAATGAAGTACTTTTTTTTCAAATTTTGAGAGGAGGGGGTAAGTATTCTCACGTAGGGGTAAGTATTCTCACGTACTTACAAATTTAATATATAAAATAGACAATGTCAAAAACTGTAAAGAATTAGGATCTCTATATAATGCTGAATAATTCAGAAACTCAACTGTTACTTTTGATCTACTGCAATTACACTGTAGAGATATTAGCTTTTAGGACACACAATGAGTGATCTCAAATTACAACTCTTGAGATAGTGCCTAGTACCACTGAAAAACAACACAAAAAATATATATAAATAGCCAAAAGGGCTCTGCAAAATCAGTTAAAATTAAAGTTCTTATATGACATAAAAATATAATCCACTAAATAAATTTGTAGTAAATCCCTTTTGAAGACAATGATTCTTATATACAAGCTCAACATTAAAACACTTATTTCAGTGGAAAAGTACTATACACATTTAAAATCTGAATGCCATGTTATTTTTTTTTAAACAAAGTATTGGTGCACAGGGCCTCCTAGCTGCACACACGTTCTCTGTTCAGTTCATAGCGTCAACTACCTAAAACATTACTAGTATATCTTGGGGAGTTGCTAGCAATACACTGTTTCTTCAGGTTTCTCAATGCCAAACTAATTTTACAGAAATAGTGTTATTGCCGTGTTTCAGGTCGCTTAAAACTTACAACATATTCAAATCCAGAAACTGTTCAATTTAAGTTAACAATTCATTATAAGTTCAAGGGATTTAATCTATCAAATGGGTGACTATTGGTGATCATCACACCACCGTCAAAGTGGGTTCAGTATTCTGTGAAAAGTGAAATTAATACGAAATGGTTCAAGTTACACTTGAAAAATTAAAACCACTGGATGTGAAATTACTATATGTACAATTAGCAATATAGCTACATATTACACAGAAATAAAATGGTCAGGTCATTTAAAGAGAAATTAACAGTACAATTCTTGTCATATTTAAAATATGATAGAACTGACAAAAACACAGTTCAGGTCACTCAATATTTGTACTTGAAGGTCACGTGCAGCGATTTCTACGTTGTCTTGTTGTTCTAGGTGAGGCATCTTTGTGTTCTGCAGACAAATCCAATAACCTGCAGAAAATGTGAAAAAATGTAACAAAGACCAAGACAAGAACAAATAACACAAGTTACCAGAAACAATTGCTATATGTTGGAACTCCAGTTACAATATTACTTAGCATTTTCTTTTTCTTTTGAGGAAATCTATTACAATAAAACTTCATTTATACGTTTTTTTACTTTTATGATACGAATATTATAGAGGAAAAATTCCTAAAAGGAAAAATATACGTAAAAAATCGATGAAGTACACTTACCAGGCGAAAGGGCACAGGCAGTAATAGCAACAAATAAACACACACACACACACACACACACACACACACACACACACACACACACACACACACACACAAATGCTAGCTTTCGCAGCCTAGCTGCTTCATCAGGCAGAAGGGAAGGAGAGGGAAAAGGAAATGATGAGGGTTTTAAGGAAGGGGGTAAGGAGCCATTCCAATCCCGGGTCAGGAAAGACTTACCTTGGGGGAAAAAATGGAAGGTAAATAAATGCACATACACCCACACATTTACAGACACAAGTACACTTAGGCAGACATACTGTAGAACTGTAGAAAGCAAAGAAGTTAGAAGTCAGACAGAGATGCCACTTGAGGCAGAGGCTCTGTCCAGAGAACCAAGGCAAAGATGTTAAGATGGTGGGTGGGAATTCGAATTTAGCGGAGGTTAAGACCAGGTGGGCAACGGGAGGAGAGAATATGCTGAAGGGCTAGTTCCCATCTCCGGAGTTCTGAAGGATTGGTGTCAGTGGGAAGTATCCAGATAACCCGGACGGTGTAGCAACAAACTGTCCATTCGCATGAATGGACACAGGCAGACAGTGTTTGTTGGTAACGAGGATCACCCTGTGGCTAAACATGCCTTGGTGCATGGCCAGCACATCTTGGCACAGTGCTACACCGTCCGGGTTATCTGGATACTTCCCACTGACACCAATCCTTCAGAACTCCGGAGATGGGAACTAGCCCTTCAGCATATTCTCTCCTCCCGTTGCCCACCTGGTCTTAACCTCCGCTAAATTCGAATTCCCACCCACCATCTTAACATCTTTGCCTTGATTCTCTGGACAGAGCCTCTGCCTCAAGTGGCATCTCTGTCTGACCTCTAACTTCTTTGCTTTCTACAGTTCTACAGTATGTCTGCCTAAGTGTACTTGTGTCTGTAAATGTGTGGGTGTATGTGCATTTATTTACCTTCCATTTTTTCCCCCAAGGTAAGTCTTTCCTGACCCGGGATTGGAATGGCTCCTTACCCCCTTCCTTAAAACCCTCATCATTTCCTTTTCCCTCTCCTTCCCTTCTGCCTGATGAAGCAGCTAGGCTGCGAAAGCTAGCATTTGTGTGTGTGTGTGTGTGGTGTGTGTGTGTGTGTGTGTGTGTGTGTGTGTTTATTTGTTGCTATTACTGCCTGTGCCCTTTCGCCTGGTAAGTGTACTTCATCTATTTTTTACGTATATTTTTTTACTTTTACTTTTTTTTCCAGCCCAGCTGAAATATCAATGGTGTGCACAAGTTTTGTTGTCCAGTTTTAGCCCTGGTAGACTTTTTTTTTTTTTTTTTTGCGGTTTTAGGGCGCACAACTGCTGTGGTCATTAGCGCCCAACACTGCCCATAGTAAAAAGAACCGGGGTTAGAAATTAAATGGCTTTCGCCATATTTGCACGATGTATAAAAAGTAAAACTCTGTTAACCGATTGCGGGTCATCAGCTAAAATGTCAGACAATTCAAATGGGAAACACAGATCATGACGGAGACGATTAAAAAATGGACATTGCACTAAAAGATGGTTCACAGTAAAAGGTGTATCACAGTGCTCACATAAGGGAGCAGGACCACCACGTAATAAATGCTGGTGGCTATAACGGCAGTGGCCAATACGAAGCCGGGCCAGAACAATCTCCTCTCGGCGGGAGGGTCGAGATGACGTTGACCAGAGATCAGGCACAGGTTTGATGGCTCGCAATTTGTTCCCTGACAGGGATGACCAATGTAGATACCAACGGGAGATAATACGCTGGGAGATACCAGCGCGAAGGTCATCAGAGCTGGTGGAAAAGGTAGATAGCCGAGGAAGGAGAACTGCTTCCTTGGCAGCCGTATCCGCAGCCTCATTCCCCAACACTCCCACATGGCTGGTAGACAATTAACATACCATTTTTTAATGTGGCAGACTTTAGACTCTTACATATTGATAGATACATATCAACAGTATAAACTGCAAAAACTATCCACCACAAAAGTCTGATGTTATACCGAACAGTATACAAAATATTAAAAGTATGAAAGTTGCGTTTAGGTCGATGGTGATAGCCACACACAAGGTTGATATTACGCTTAGCAGTCATTTGTTTTCTCAGAGTTGTGTGTTTTCTCATGAACGAGAACATGGATGCCAAAGCACATGTTACACTAGTGAAGTAGTGTACACACACGCAGAGAAATGAGTTAACATGAATATCAAGGACAGCTATTTTATTTATACGTATAGCATCATAATTTCAGTGCTTTTGATTATCTAGAGAGCTAAGATAATTAAGAAAGAAGACCAGCATTACTATCACCGAAAAGCTGAGAATTCTGAGTGCAGTGAAAGAAAACAAAGTGAGTGGACATTGCCAAATAATTAGTACTTTTAGTGTCCATATTAAATTTTATCATGGTGAAGGCAAAATAAATATAAGAGAGTGTACGATTGTTTGGAATTTCTACTACTAAGCGGATATGGATTCAGGGCAGGAAGTATAAAGACAAAGTTTGATTGTTGCAGTAGTTTAGGCACCAGAGCAGAAGGGATACCTATTAGCAGCCCTATGCTTTGTGAAAAAGCAACTGAACTGGCACTCCAACTTTGTGTTGAAAATTTCAATGCATTATCAGGTTTGCTACATAAATTTAAGGCCAGACAAGCATCAGCCATAGTGTCGATCCAGAGAGTTCGAGACCAGGTAGAAACAAGTTTCCAAAGACAAACTTCTCAGAATGATCCAAAGATATTTTCGACGTGGATGAGATTGGCACATTTTATAATGTTACGCCTGACTGGACGATGACCTTTAAAGACAAGAACTGCCATAAAGCAAAACAAAGTAAGGAACATATATCATTTTGTTATGTGCTAAGAGTGAATGTAGTGAGAAGCTACCCCCACTTAATTTTGGGGAATTTGCAAAGCCACATTGCTTTAAAAACAGTGTCACATTTCCAATGAGATATGACAACAATAATGAGGTATGGATAACGATTTAACTTTTTGAAAGATGGCTTTGTAGAATTGATGCAAAAAATGGGTGCAGCAGGCGACAAGATCTTGTTTGTAGACAAGGGTGCATCACACGCTCCCCCCACTTCCTATTTGAAGAATATTACAGGGGAATTCATTTCTGCAAATTGCACGAGTGAAATCTAGCCACTTCATCTTTGAGTAATCCAGAATTGTAAGATGCAATATCATTAAATGCTCATGCACCAAGCAATTAGATGTATAAACTCCGGGAAGAAAGAAGAAATGAAGAAACATCTTACAGGTAATTTTTTTCTACTTTAATTATTGTAGCTACTACCACAGCCAGAGAACAGTTTTGAGAAATTATCTATGATTTTGTTTCTTCTGATAGGCAATGCACTACATCACAGCTTCATGGCAGAGTGTTTCAAACACTACCATTCGGAACCGTTTCTGGAAATTAAATGAAGTCTGCAATGAGCTGCATAGGTCGCTGTACTGATAAAAGTCATGAAGTTGTTACAATACGACTATTTGACGCGTTTCAGCCTGGGCCATTATCAGAATCCTGTGTTTAAAAGCTGTCAGTATACTAATCATTACATGTCATTTATAAAACATCAAGGAGCAGGAAACGATAATGCTGACAATGCTTTGCCCCCAAATGACTAAGAATGGAGCTGCCTGGAGGAGGCGGCGTCATTTGAAGATTATGCCAAAGTTGACGAAAGTCAACTAACTACAGAGGCAATGACTTATCAAAGAGAGATTACGGGATGAACCTTGTGACTAAGGCGAGGAAGTGAAGTGACGATGAGGATGATCTAGAAAAACCACAACATTCCTGCGACTTGACGACGCAGTAAACGCGTCGTAAACAATTTGTATTGCACCATAATGTTTCCGACAAAATAATAGCAGACATCGCAGTTTGAAGGAACTGTCTAGGCTGTAGCTGCGACAAAAAGCACGTGAAAATTACAAACTTATTTTGTGAAGCGACTTTTCCTTACTGATTTAGGCCTACATTTCCTGCATTTTTGATCTATTGTATTTTCTATTTGTATTTTTACTATTTTCATATATACATTTTGAACACTTATGATTTCTTTCCTTTACTCCATTGGAAAACTTATAAACAAAGTTTTACTGTAATTGATAAAAAAGGCAATTATCTAAACCAGGTTTACCGTCATCCAATTATGCTTGTGGTCACACCTTTACCTTAATACCTGTTACATAATTTACTATGAACAAAAATTGGTATAGAAAGTAACAAATGACCAGTCTAAACAGTTTCTCAAACATAATATGGTACCAAGAGTAACACATGCATTTTTTATCTTTTATTTCTATGGTACAGATATACAAGCAAGTATTTGTACTGATGGACTAATGAAATAAGGATTGCAAAGAATTACCAGAATGAAACTTTACTCTGCACTGGAGTGTGTGTTGATATGAAACTTCCTGGCAGATTAAAATTGTGTGCCAGCAAAAGCAAACGTCACTGGTTTGAATCCCAGTTCCAGCACACAATTGCAATATGCCAGGGAGGTTTTTTATACTTTCTGTGAATGCCTTGTACTCACCTATCAGATTGTGTTTTTTTCTTCTTTTTTGGAGAGCCTTCATCTGTCTCCTGAACTTGTTTTCTTTTGCTCCGTGTACTTCTCTGCACTGTTTCAACTGTACTTTGAGGCTGTTCAGATTCTTCATTTTTACTTGTGTCTTTTTTGTGTTGCCTCACACCATGTCTCCTGATGGAAGTTTTTTCTTCACTAGCTTCATTTGGATGACAAATGATTTTTGAAACAGAAGAGGCTGTAGTTTGCTTTGTTCTCTGAGTAAGGTCTTGTAACCGATTTTCAATGCTATCACTAGTAGAGTCAGTCAGTCTATGGTCTGGGTTAATTGTTTCTGAAATAAGAGATTGTTTCCCTTCCTCCTTGTCTACACGAATTCTTCCCCTCTGTGACCTCTTAGGTGGAGAGCTGTCATTGATTATATCTTTACTTGAACCTTTATCTGTACTTACAGCTGAAGTATCACTCTCCAAATTAACCATACGTTTTCTACCTGTCCTTTTAGTTTTTACGCCTTTGCTTTCTTCAATTTCACTGGTATCTGTTGGAACTCCAGTGGTTATAGCAGATTGTGTAGCATTTTCTTTCTTTCCACGTAGTGTTCTTTTTGAGGAAATCGAGTCAGGTACATCAGGAGTATTACTCTTAACACTACCTTTGTCTAAAGTGTGAGAAACAACTGTTGCAACATTGTTTTCAAGAGTCTTGTTTATTCCTGTTTTTTCCTTTGTATCTGCAGTGAGACTCTCCGTTTTGGTTCCAGCTTTCCTACCTCTCCGTTGTTTCAGTGGGCTTGCAGTACTAGAATCAATTAATACCCCAGCACCTGCATCATTACTCACTTTATTTTGTTTGGAATCTTCTGTATTAGTAGTTTCACCTGTTTTATCATTATGGGAACTTTGACCTTTGAGTGGTAATTTCAACTCCTCACTCACATCAGCAGTATGATTTTTTCTTCCCCTCCGGGTTCTGGTTTGGTCAGCAACACTTTGAGGACTGCATTCTAGATTAGGTGCAATCACTACTTTTCTTTGACTACGAGTACCCAATGGTTTTTCTTGTTCCTCTGACACTAACCTATTGCTAGCTCTTGACACATGTTCTTCCCTTTCCTCATTAGAAACTACCTGCTTTTTACCCCTGCGTGTCCTTGGTGAAGAATTGTTATCAGGTGAGGATACCTGGATTACATCTGCAAATATTACCCTTTTTTGTTTAGGATTTAGTGACGTGATGTCACTCTCTTTTGATTCCGAGATGTTCTCCTCAGTAAGTGAAGTTATGGCTTTGTTCCTCTGGTGCTTGGTAATGTTCCCCTTCCTACCAACACGTATTTTTGGAGAATCTGTATCATTAAGTGAAGCAGGTTCGCTGTCACTAACAGATTGTATTTCTGTTTGACTATTTTGTGACAGCTTCTGTGTTTCTACTGCAGGCTGAAGTTTATTACTATGAGAATCGGACTCAAGTTCCTCAGTCGACACACTCTTATTTTCAATATATTTTTTACCCCTTCGAGTTTTAGGTGGGGAAACAGTGGCAGATGAACTAAGCTGGTCAGTTTTAGTTAATTCATCCTGTTTAGACTTCTGCAACTCGTCAGGTAACTGTGAAATTTCTCCTTCGACTTTTTGATTCTTAACCTGTTTTCTGCCCCTGCGAGTTCTAGGTGAAGGAACAGTGTCCATTGATGGAAGTACACTAGGAGGGACCAACAATTCCTTGGTTTCTAGTACTTTTATTGAATTGTCAGTGTCTATGCCAGATCTAGATTCCACATCTTCATTTGTCTTTGAAACTGTAACCTTCTTGCCCCTTAGAGTCCTAGGTGACGAAGTACTTTCAGATAAAGATGCAAGATTAACAGTAATCACCTCCTCGGAGACAACTTGTTTTCTAGTCCTGCGTGTCCGAGGGGAATTTGTAATACTTGGCAATTTTTGTCCAATGCTAGACAAAGCAACAATTTCTTTCTGTTCTAAATCATTTGTTTTAACAGAATTAAGCATTTTTTCATCTGAGACCGAAGTATCTTCAGCAGCAACTTTCACTTTACCTCTTCGTGTTCTAGGTGGATTTATATTTTTATGCGACTCTTGTTGCACATCATCTGAAGGCAGGACATTTTTCTGAGACAATTTGTCTTTTACAGTTTTTGCTTTGTCAATATCATGTGAATCTGCACCATCAGGAGTATTACTTATGTCTTTTTTAGCTCTCTTTCCTCTTGTTGGGTAGCTATTTACTGATACTATATTCTCAGAACTAATATTTGTTTCTTTATCCTTAGGATTGTACTTTCTTCTTTTTGCACCTAATATAACAGTAGATGCTTCTTGTTCTAAGGCACTCTCATTTGCTTCAGTAGCAATCACTGCATTTTCTTTGTGTTTATTCAATGGTAATGTTACTTCCTGTTTATGAACAGTCAACTTTTTATTTGCTTCTTGAGGTGAATTAAACAGACTACTGACTCCCACTACATCGGATAGATCATTCTTTGGAGTTTTTAATCTTTCTGGAGACCTGAAGAGATTTTTCACACCTGTCACATCTCTTAAGTCATTGTGAGGAGATTTTTGCTGTAGTGGCGAGCGCAGAAGCTGTTTTACACCTCTCACATCTGTAAGATCATTTTCAGGAAATGCACGTTTCCTTGTTGATCTAAATAGCTCCTTCACACCCCTGACATCTGTCAAATCATTAGCTGGCGATTTCTGCTGACACGGTGTTCCGAGAATCTGTTTAACACCTCTCACATCTGTGAGATCATTATAGGGTGACTTTTGTGGTTTAGGCGATTCAAGTAATCGTTTCACACCCCTCACATCTGTGAGATCATTTTGTGGTGATTTTGTGGGTTTAGGAGACTGAAGTAATCTTCTCACACCCCTTAGATCAGTTAGATCATTTTTGGGAGATGCCTGTTTCTCTGTGGATCTGAAAAGCCTTTTCAATCCTCTCACATCAGTGAGATCATTTTGTGGAGATTTCTGCTGTTGCATTGGAGATTTAAGAAGTCTTTTCACACCTCTTACATCAGTGAGATCATTTTGTGGGGATTTTTGTATACTTGGAGTTTTCATTAGTTTTTTTACACCTCTGACATCTGTCAAATCATTTCTTGGCGATTTCTGCTCCTTTGGAGATTTTAATAGCTGCTTTACACCTCTCACATCACTGAGATCATTTAGAGGGGATCCTTGTTTGTTTCTTGTGTCAAACAGTCTTTTAACACCTCTAACATCTGTTAAATCATTAATTGTAGACCTTCTTTGTCTAAGAGAGAGTGATTGCTGTTTAACATTTTCATTGCTAAGTGAGACATCATCAGATAAGGATTTCTTTGATCTTAAAGCTTTCTTGGCATCCTCAACATTGGCCACAACACCTTCCGACTGAGATTTTCTATTTCTGTCTAATTTTGGCAGTTCTATTGTTGTACCAGAAAACTGTTCAAGTTCATTTACATCAGCAGACGCCTCTTTGGAACGGCTGACAGACACACTGTTTTCCAATGCTGGTACAGTTCTGTTTGTGATTGCATAAACCTCCCCAGAAGTTCTTTTAACCTGCGATTTTCTAGTAGACATACGATTTATTGGAAATGACACTGATCTCCTGTCACTTTTCTTGCCTGATGACATGGCCAATGCTTCTGGTTCTGTCGAATGACTTGTACTAGTTGATACATTTACATCGGGATCAGACCATTTACTGCTGTCAATAACTTTATCTGCTACAAGATCCTTGAATATTTGTTGTGCAGAAATATTCACATTGCGTCTAGCTGACTCGCTGTTTGTTTGTTTCTTTGAACTGGTGGTATTTAGGGGTGAAACTAGTTTATCTACCGATATCCGAGGAGTAGTGACAGCATCAAAATCGAAGGTACTACTCGCCTGTGAGACAGTGCTTGTATTTAATACTTCTGGACTCTGGTGGGTTACTGACACAGGGCTTGACGATTTTCCAACATTAACTGCCATTTTAGGAGTGCTTGGTGACTGTAATGATAATCTACCTTTTTGTCTTT
Organism: Locusta migratoria; assembly: GCA_026315105.1. NCBI lineage: Eukaryota > Metazoa > Arthropoda > Insecta > Orthoptera > Acrididae > Locusta > Locusta migratoria. The sequence goes on along the minus strand of CM048746.1, from coordinate 191,219,983 downwards.
CCGAAACTCTTACAGGAGTACTTGATGCTACAGAACTACGACTGCGAACACTTTCCGCATTTGTTATTCCAGAAGAAATAATATTAATTTCCATTATTCCTCCATGTGTTTCTGCTAATGATGGTTTCTTCAAAATGCTAGTCTTTCGGTTTGGCTGTATCTCTAACAAGCTCAATTCACTGTTAGGTGTGGCACTTTTCTCTTCAGAGATGTTGGGGATTTTCAGAGATTTTCTTGTACTAATTCGTCTTGAAGCTGCAAATGCTACAACTTGTGGTGCTGGTGAGAAGCTGACACTTTTCCTTGTGTTCATTTCTCGAGATGGCTCTTTGACTGAAACTGAGGTTTCAACGTCTTTTGTCTGTGTGACATTACCACTTTGTGATACTTTCTGAGCTTCAGTTTCATTTTTAATTTTCTGAATTTGTCTTTTCAAGGCCATACTTTGCTTGCCATGAATTATTATTGTCTCTGGGGAATCTACATGCCCAGTAGAATTTATTCCTTTCACAGGAGCCTGAAAACAAACAATGAAAAATATTAAGCACAAAATTATATTTGTATATTTATATTGCTACTATACCTGGTGAGAAGAAGCAAAATTAGTAGTATTTAACTCTAAGGAAGTGAAGAAATTATAATTAGTAGTGATTTTTTTCTGCACGTTACTTTTCTAACTATATCCTATCAATCTTTTGAAACACAGGGAGTAAATTTAGAAGTGAACAGCAACAAAATAACTTATGATAAGTCAATAGATGAACAACCAGAATCATTAGAACAACAATACAAGATCCAAATGGCAATGAATGTATTGGACATATCCTTTACAACTTCAATTTCACTTTATATTCAAGGAACCCCATATATCACAAAATTACTAAATTATAGAGATTTGGAACCCACTCTTTCCAAACACAAGAGCAAGTGTCCTGTAGTTTGAGAGATGTGCTCTTAGTACTGACTGATCAGTAATGTTATTTAATTCCTTAGCAACTGCACACTGTTTAAGTGAGGCACATGAGTCAAACATTAACAAGAGTCTATCATCAAATGGTGCCTGTAATTTCATTACTAATCCAAGTCAAGCTTCTTATGTCTTTTTGTATTTTTAGTATTTATCTGTTTGCAATACTACCATATCCGGTGTAATCAGGGGGAATATAGTTAAATTAAGCAATAAAAAGCATGCTACACAACCTGGCATTGTAATTTTGTGTTTGTGATTACAAACTACTTTGAGATTGAAGAGGCCAGCTGTATTTCCTGTGTGTTATGAAGACTGTAACCTCTTTGAAAGTGGGCATGGACACTGTTTTAACAAAGGTGGAACAATAATACAGTCAATGTTATGATAAAGAGTGGCACTACAAGGCTGCAGACACTATGAAAGAAAGTAAATAAGGCAATGAAAGATTTAGACATTCAAAATCATTCATGCAGGCAATTTTATATACACACACAACTGAAGTTGTTATGCTGTAAGCCATCTCATTGGATACAGTGTTTGAAAACTGTAAGAATTTATTCAGTGTTTGTGCTCATTTCACTACCCTGTCTCATTATTCAATTACCTTCATTCACGCCTAGAGCAATAGTAGCATACATGTACATGGGAGTTAATATTTCATTGAGAAAATAAGCTTTTACCATACTGTGCTCGAAGCCTGTTACAAAATTATCAGTAAATTTTGCAATTAGTTCATCAAACATTTAAGACAGAACTATTAGTTGAATATTAATTTGACCTTAAAACTGAAAATCTGAATAATTTAAAAAACTGCCAGTAATTAGGCGAACATTTTATCAGAAAATTTGCTCCTCAAACGCCTTCCCGTGAACAAAGGTCTATTCAAATACCTTGACTATCTGAAGCGGGAAGTGCGTAACCTGCTGCAAGATCAGACATGACAACCAGTGTAAAGCCTCTCACACGAAGCAAGATTTGCAGGAAGCATGCCGCAAAGCACACAGGGTGGGTGAGCGGCCGGCCCTGCGGCCTGCTGTAGGGCTGTTTGCTGCAGGATTCTGGATATAGCGCGTGTCCTATTATTCTCGCACGTTTCCGGAATGCTACCTGCGCTGGCCAATCAGGAGTCGCGTATGGCGTGTGAACTTACGGTCAGCGAGGCGGGAACTCTAAGAGAGCACTCCAGGCGGAACGCAGCGCCATGCGCCCGCCAGCAGTCTTTTTCAATCGATTATAAAGAAACTATTCGGTAAAAAAATATGATTCTCTCACAACTAATAGATGCACTCTTCTGCTGCATGATAAAATGAATATTATTTTGTTAGTGGTCATAGTTCTTGTGATATTTACAGATTTAGTACAGTAGTACAAGGAATCCGAAAATTTTACATTGAAAAATAGAGGTTGCCATGAATTTGCGTTTGGTACACGTTAGGTCATATGTTGCTGCGGATGAAATGTAGCTGAAATATTGAATTATTCTTCGAAGTTGGAAGGATGTCGCTATCTATCACCAATCTTGGAGATAATGGGTTGTATGTAAAGCACTTGTTCCCGATCCCGTGCGTCAGCGAAGGAAACGGGACAAATTTTCATATAATCCCTTTTATCTCAAATGATTGGAGGCATCGAAACATGATTTTATGAAATACTTATATGCAAAGTGAAGTTTATTTTGCCACGTTATTAATTACGAAACTTGCATATGAAGCGCGTTTTTTTGAGCAAATACAGATTTTACAATGTAAGTGAGCAATTTGTGTAATTTTATACTGCTTATGGTTATTTTCATATACTACTAACTTGTCTTGCCCTAGTATTATTAAATACAGTTTGATATGTGGTAACTGCAAATGCATAAAAACATTAGGAATATTTGTAAACACTATTGTTTTGACAAAAGAAGCGGATTTTAGCATTACAACGAAAGTGTCTGCATATTAATGAAATCTCATCACTGAAATATTACTCTGTAATTTCAAATTAAGAAGCTATTTATTTCACAGCACTACTTTTTTCCTTTTTTTCCCAGAGGAATTCGATATCGCAGTATGTTTTTAAATGATATAGAAAAAACTGACGAGATGATTTTATTTATATATATATATATATATATATATATATATATATATATATATATATACATTCAAATTTCTGAGAAATAAGGAAAATCATATAGAGTACATATATTTTAGTTAGTGCCCCAACACAGAGTGATGTGTGTTTTTTTTTAATCACATCTTTCAGCTTGTCAAAAGAATTCAATTTAGACCATCGTGGCTAGTTTACAGGATTCCAGTAAGGGAAATGTTTTTGTATTTCTAAGATTGAGATACAAAAAATAGATTTTTTCGCCTGTTTTCAAATAATTTTCACCATTAAAATATACTACAGTAGCGGATTCAACGAGAGTTTCATATATAATTCGTATGCGAGCTACAAACAGTATATAATAAATTCACAAATTGTAAAATAATGTCTACTCATTTTTACAACAACATATAATACATGGAACATTATGTACAAGATAGTATGCCATTGCTGTACTGCTGCAGGTGATCAGGTCTTGGTGCACGCACGTTCTTGGGCGATTTACTTGCGGACATTGCAGCAGGTTGTCCACGGTCTGTCTGTTACCGCACAAACACAAAACACTTTCACTGATTCCCCACTAAATTTCAATGTAACTACACATTTTTGTTCCCTACCAGACTTTCCTTCTTCTGACAAACACATTTTCACACTCTTTCCCTGACAACGTAACTTCCCGTGTTCCGATGTTAAAATTCGCTTCTTTTTCCAAAACATGCAGACCTAACAAATATTTTCACCAACATTTTAAGCAGATAAAATAGCAACAGAACATTAAGCAGATAAAATAGCAACAGAACATTAAGCAGATAAAATAGCAACAGAACATTAAGCAGATAAAATAGCAACAGAACATTGAGTGTTCCGATTTGAAAGGGGACTAAACGGCAGGGTATTGAGTCGTCTAGAATATTTAAACTAATAATACTGAGGACAAGATAGTTTGTACTTCATGAAACTGTCCATTCTAAAATTAAATGAATAGCTTGCCGCGGTGAAGTAGCCGAGCGGTCTAAAGCGTCTCGCTGCTAAGCACGCGGTTGCTCACCGTGGAGGTTCAAGTCCTCCCTGGTGTGTGTGTGTGTGTGTGTGTGTCCTTAGGTTTGTTTACCTAGGTTTAAATAGTTTGTAAGCTACGGACTGACGTCCACGTAGTTTGGTCCGATAGATTTGCAAACATTTGAAATGAGTAGCTTCTTCACTTACATAGAGAAAACAGCAATTTTCGTTTCACCAGCTATTGATGGCCCTTAAAAATCCCGTACTTCATTCATTAAAATCTGTACTTTGTTAAATATTGGGATACATGTGAAAGTTTCGTAAATTGATCATATGAAAAAAATAATCTCACCTTTGCGTGGTATTGTTTGATAAAATCTTGCTCCGATACCTCCAATCATTTAAAATATATAAGAGATTTTATGAAAATTTATTTCCGTTTTCTTCGCCGACGCGCGTGATACGGAACAAGTGCCTTACATACAACAAATTATCTCGAGATTGGTGATAGATAGCGACATCCCTCCAACTTCAAAGAATAATTCAATATGTTAGCTACATTTCATACGCAGAAACATGACCTAACGTGTACTAAACGCAAATTCATAACGACCTCTATTTTTTCAATGCAAAACCAGGAAGTATTCAACCCAGTTATCTCTGTACAACCTGAATGTGGAAGACTATACTACTCACCTTCCTAGGAGTATGAACCTTAGGTTTCCTTGGCACCTTTTTTCGCCGAATAATTGGCACCGATGGTAGCCTGGCAACATTTTTCTTCACTGGAGTTTTCTTCACAACTTCAGAAAAGAGCATTCGTGGTTTATGGCACTGAAGTAAGGCTGCCATTTTCTTCTTATCTGTAGAGGGGAAAAAAATTAATATTAAACCTCAATGCAGCCCTCTAAACTGCACATACATGATAATCTGACAATGACTTATAAAATATGTTCTAAACTGCCCAACAGTAGATGTTTTAAGATGGCATTCTAAGGACACTTTATGTAACTGAGTCATCATGGCATTTAATGTGAAAATGCGCCAAAGTTTAGCCCACCAATATGCAGTAACATCAAATTTAAAACTTTCTTTACATTATTTGGTGTTGTCACTGTACTATGTTAGAGGAGGGGGGGGGGGGCAGAATGAAAGGTACAAACCAGACTCTGCCAATCACAACCTGTAGCTGCATGAAGCACCCGAAGTTGCGATACCTTCACACCACGCCCCGGTGGAGTAGCCGAGGGGTCTAAGGTGCCTCGCTGCGGAGCGCGCGCGGTTGCTTCCCGTGGAGTTTCAAGTCCTCCCTGGTGTGTGTGTGTGTGTGTGTGTGTGTGTGTGTGTGTGTGTTGTCCTTATGTTAGTTTACCTAGGTGTAAGTAGTTTGTAAGCTATGGACTGATGACCACGGAGTTTGGTCCGATAGATTTACAAACATTCCATTCATTCCTTCACGCCACACAAAAAAGAGAAATTCCCCACCAGAGAAATGTTTTGCAAGCTACATAATGACTGAAGTGTTGGTCCACTGCTCTCCACTAATCTAATACAAATATTTGTTATTAACCTCAGCTGTTACATTCATAGAATAAATGAATGTCAATGAACATTGTCGACCCACCTGCAGTGGTACTCAGCTATAAAAATTTCAAGACAAGAAACTACAGTAATACACTTGTGGCTGGTAACAACACTGTGCACTGTTTCCACTACTTCTAGTAGTGTCATCTGCAGTAAACAAAAACAAACAAAAAATTTTATTTTGTGTATATGCAAATATTTGTCTGAATAAATACATGTCGTAAATAAAGCAGAATGTCATGTACTTTTGCCTTCTTTGCTGCGTAACTAGCGCAGAGGCCATTAATTTTCCTTTTGACTTTGCATGCGATGTAAGCCATTGTCACTTCACTGACAATAACCACTGCAATTGTCATGTAGCCTTCAGCACATTGCAGCCTGTTGTTATAATCAGTCTCATACAAACTTACTAATTTTACTGTTGTGGAGCCACCACACAAATTTTGCAATAATATTTTTAAACAGCGGGTCAAAAATTGCTACTGCAATCCTAGTGCTTCAAGCGATCAAATTGATCACAGCAGTTAACATAAGATAATTGATTTCTTTGATCAAATCAAAGGTGAACAGCTACATTTGGCCAATGAATTTTGGACAAAAGGCAACTAAAGTTCCACATTACAATGCCCAATTTTCTTTCACAAAGGTGAGTTGCACAACCACTTCCATGAATACAAGCCTGCACTCTACAGAGAATGCTACCAAGCAGCTCATATCACTACCACTGGTGTAAAAGAAGCCATGTATAAGTGAATCAATATGCAACAGCTCCACCAGTGCATCAAACATGAAAAAGAAACCTTGGAGCACTAAAATCTTAAGTGTGCAACTATCAGCATCACACCTGATGTATTCCTGTCTACATCCTACACAAGTGGTGAAACAAATCACATCATACAAGACCAGCAAAAAACAGAAAAAGCATCTGATGAGAAAAAATTCTCAAAACCCATTGTGCTATGTCAGATTAAACACTAACAAAGTGACAAAGCAGAAATACGAATATTATTGTTTCTCAGTCATGGTTTCTAAACTTGGCCATCATGGCTACAATTAGCCATGGCTCTAATTTATCCCCTTCAATGGCAACACTCCTTAACTCAGGTTTTGTGGTTGGATAGGAATTTCTCAGAGAGCTATTTTCAATTTATCTCAAGCACATTTAACTGGATTCAGATCAACAGAACATGCCAGCCAATCCAATCATGCAATACTGGCACAACTGAATAAAACACTGACCATATTTGACAATGGATTCAGGAGTTGTCTTCCAGAATTGACTTCTTTCCAAAACTATTCAATGATGGGTTGCAGCACAATGTTCGTGTATTGTAGAGCCTTGAACTTGTCCATCATGGGCAACAATGACACCCAAAATGACCATGATACCTGACCAGATCATCTTTGACCTCCACTGTACAGTACTCTTGACAGTATGTGTCTTGTGTGCAACACTACTAAGTTCCCACAACACAGTGTCAACAGTCATCAGGTGTGAGATAGCATTATTCAACTGTGAAACTAACTTTGTGCTAATTTCCTAGAATCACTTCTTGGCAATTATGTATCCATGCAGCATGGTGACTGGGTGGCTGGGGTTGGGCTAGGAAGTTTAAGTTGGTTGGGCAACAGTACACCACTTTAGAAGAGATCGAGAGGATCTTGTGCAAGTTGTCATTTCAAGACCTGAAAAAAGCCTTTATGGCGGATATGGTTTAATTGTTCCAGTCTAGGATGGAATTTTAGATGAGTAAGGGGAGTTGAGGGGTTGTCTTTTGAAGCTGGTTATTGGGTGTGTGTAGAGAGATGACACAAAAAGTCAGTCTGGGGACTAGGTCTGGCCTTTCAAAGGCCTTCAGCACATAGAGCAAGGGAATTACCAGTGCAAATATTCCATCTATGTGTGGACAGGCAGTATGGGAGAGTATTTGATGCAGTATTGATGTCAACTGTCAAAATGTATGTACTGTTAATGCGAATGGAGGTGCCGAAGGAGACATCAGTGAGGTGGAGGTTGACATTCAAGAAGGTAGTACATTCAGTGGAAGAACAGGCAAGGATGTCACCAAGGTCTATAGCACCTGAAAAATTTAGGAAGAGGAAAGTGTGTAAAAAAGAATAAAACCAGAAAGATAATAAAAATATGAGGCAGATAGCAAAACAAGTGTGCTGCTAAACACAACACCAAATACTACAGTGACAAGTCACAATGAAGGATGTTTAAGTACATAATACAACCTAGAAGCTGACGATGGCTGGCAAATCACAGAACGAAAGAGGAGAAGCCAGCCATTCTGCTTCACACTAAAACCTCCAGCCTAAAAGTTTAGGCCAGAGATGACACAGTTCACAAAATTTTAAGACCCTATTCACCCTCTCATCATCAGCTAAAATAGAGGGCAGATCAGCAGCAAGATCTGCTTCAAGCCTTGCAGCATTATATGAAACATTCAATTAAAATGTGGCACACAGTTATCCTCGCGACCCGGGCGATTACGTCAAGCTCCCCAGGCTCTGAAATGTATATGTTGCGTCAAATGATTGTCGTTTAAGCACACACAGAGCTTAAGGTGTTGTGAAACCCACGGCTCAGGACCCCAGGTTTGCCAAGCCCGTACTAAGGAAATTAATGCTGAGCCCTTGAGGGGTAACCAATGGCACCCTGTACCATCATGCCGGGTGATACACCAGTATGGCGATGACAAATTCTACCTATGTGCGTTAACCATGATGTTGCCAAACATGAATGCGACCACATGACACTGTAAAAAGTATCTGGATTCATAAAAAAAAAGACAATCTGCCATTTGTGCACCCAGGTTTGGTGCAGCCTCAAGGGTAATTGCAGCTATGGTCTCCGAACTGATAGTCCACGCTGCTGCAAACAGAATTGTTTGTGCAGATGGTTGTCTTGCAAACGCCCCCATCTGTTGACTCAGGGTTCGAGACGTAGCTGCACGATCAGTTACAGCCATGTGGATAAGATGCCTATCATCTCTAATGCTAGTGATACGAGGCCGTTGGGATCCAGCACGGCGTTCCGTATTGCCCTCCTGAACCCACCGATTCCGTGTTCTGCTAACCGTCATTGGATTGCGATCAACGCGAGCAGCAATGTCGTGATACAATAAACCGCAATCACAATAGGCTACAATCCGACCTTTATCAAAGGTGTAGGTGTTGCTGAGCTGAATTTGCGTAGCAATAGCCCTGCTTTTTGTAATTGTTTCGACAGCGTGAGTATTATAGGACACAAATGACGGAATCTTTACTCACTGCACTGCATTTTCAATTCAGAACTTCAAAAGAAGTGAAATTCCTGATTCAGTAACAAACTGTGTATATTAACCATGGAGCATCCCTCAGCGCTAAATTTTTTTCTGTTGTGATGATTGATACATCACTGTAAACTGATGTGGGCTGTTCCTACTGGATGTGGTTCACAAATGCCAGAACTCTAGTAGGACTGTTAACACTGTGTTTCTTATTAACCCCCCAATGCAAACAGAGGGATGTTGTAAATCAGTGGCATTATAGATCCAATTTGAAAGTAGAGATTTTTTCTTTAAACTACTTTCCATGAAAAGTTTGTTCAGCAATTTAAATTTCAGCAGCCAAGATAAGTAAAAATATTTACGGCCAGTGTTCTCTCGATATATGCTACTTAATGAGTAACAGTTACATCAAGTTAGGTAGTATCAGGCCACTGAGTTCTAAATAGAAGCCAGCTGTCAACATTCATAGAAGAAGATTTAAAAGTCTGAGGAATACATGTGTGCCGGTTAGCCCACAGTAATTATTTTTGCAGCACTCTTTCACACAATCAACATTAATTGTAAATACTTATTGGTGTGATGTCTGAAAAAGAACATATCACACTCTGGAAAAACATCACACCAATATGTAAGTAGTATTGACATGCAATGATGGCATTCTGGGTTCCAGTCTTTATGTAATAAAATCTTTGGACCTCTCGTGGGAATCCCTGATGGTGAACATTGAGGAATATGGTCGGAGGACGCGACTTTCGTAGCTTGGGACTATTTAGAATTTTGGGCTGACAGGAGATACGTTTCGGGTAGACAAGAAGTTACGGCGACTACTGGCTCAAATTTTGTAATCAATTGACACACATTAATGTAATATTTTATCTTTATCCTGAAGTCTTCAGTTCCTCCCAGCACTAAGATCACAGGGTGCAGGAAGAAATAATTTTTTCTTAAAATGTTTCAGTTTACACACACACACACACACACACACACACACACACACACACACACTTTCGCAAGGGAAGGATGTGGGTTTCAAGGAAGTGGAAGAGGAGTCCTTCCACTCCCTTAAAACCTGCATCCTTCCCTCTTTCTCCTCCTTCCTTCCTCTTTTCCTGAAGAAGTGTCCAACGATTGCAAAAGATTGAATGTTGTGTATGTGTCTGTTTTGTGTATCGGTGAGCCTGTGCGTTGGGTAAGTCAATCTTTATTTTTATATGTATACATATATATGTGGCAAGCACCATAGTGGCAGTTCACAGTAATCACTCTTTCCATCTGCCAAGAGAGAGAGAGAGAGAGAGAGAGAGAGAGAGAGAGAGAGAGAGAGAGAGAGAGAGAGAGAGAGAGAGAGAAGGGGGGGGGGGGAAATCACTAAATGTCATATTCCATTGATTAGCGTACGTTACAAAGATTTTTTTAAAAAGTAACTGCTTGGAAATGACTGTCAAAAGGTTGCATCAGAATTTCAGATGGCCACTCAACCTTTTTAATTCTTACATATCTTTCTTTGAAATTAATTATGTGCACAAATTCTAAAAACTAAGAAAATATTAATTAGCAATACATTCAGCTATACTTCAAAAAGCAACATACCTTTCTAATAACAATTATATATTAAAATACAGTTCGATGATAAATAGGAGCAATTACTTCACAGTGTTATTTTGTACTGTGATAATGTTGTGGCCCACATGAAATAAAACTTCCAATAATTTGGCCCCAGGAGGAAAAAGGTTGAGAATAGCTGTTCTAGTCTAACAGTAAGTCCAGCCCCATGCCACAAGGATTTTATCCCTGTGGAAGACCCAAATGTAAATAAGTCTTGTCCAATTCCTTCACAGACTTTGGGCCTGCTGCACGACTCTCCTACACTGTAAAAGGCCGAGCTACTGTGAAAGCAAGCATCGATTTACCTACACTGCTGAAATCCCTGAACAGCTTTTCATGCTAGTATGACTACCAAGCAGCTGCTCACCATAATGAATGGCCATGGCCCAACTGGCCAAAACCAAAGTAGAACACAACCATGGCACATTCACTATTTCAATGGATGCCTAACAACCAGGGCTATCTGGAACCAAGTTCACAAGATTGAATAAAATGCAAGATAATTCACAAGTTTCATGCTACACATGGTAAACTCCTGGTGAATTGTGAAAAACTTAAGCAATTTTTAACACTTTCGTAAAACTGAAGCACTGTCCATCCAATCTGCATCATATCTGTTACTGCCCTAGCAGTGCAATTTGATACGACTGTCGCAAGGAAGTTTAAAACATTGCAATTCTGAATTCAATACATTTTTCTTTAAAATGTAAGCTATTTAAGGTACATTCAATAACAGCAATACAAACTGACAATTTTTAATTACAAGGGAACCTAAAATTTTAATTTTTTCATATACATTAAGAGCTGACTAAAATCTGGCTAACTTAATTGCATTCTATGGCAAATTATATAAATTCATAATATATGCTTTTCTCTATTAAGTAATGAATTAAGGTGGAAATTTACAGAAATAAGATGTCAGCACATTCAAAACTTTAAATCTAAAAGCAATTTAGATTTTTTTTTCTTCAGAAAATTCTTAACATTTCAAACATACCTGGTGTTTTTGGAGTTTCAGCTTTCAACTTATTAGCAGCAATCTCTGAGAGGTCTACATCAGTCAGTCTTCGCTTGGCTGCTCTTGCTGACATTGCCCGAAGAGTTTTAAGAGTGCGAGGTGTTTTTGATTGTGACAAGGGTGTGAAAGAAAGTTTACTTTTCTTAGGCATTACCATTGAAGCCCTTGCTGATCTAGTGTTTGTCTTGTTAGCGTTTGCTGAAGGAGTAGAGTTTCTCCGGCTATGAGAAAGTGATTCTTGACTTTCACGGATGTGTGCAAGTAGCAATCCAGCAGACTTTCTTTTGGGTCTTTCAGTCAAAGCAGGTGTTGATTTCTGCAATTCTTTCAAAGTTACCATTTCTCTATTTGCAGACACTTGCTCTGACGAGAACAAATCTGGTGACTGCTCTGCTGTTTGCTCACCAAGGAACTTAACATCTGGTGTAGCATTTCCCAATTTGCCACTTGATGAAACTTCCAGGGCATCCTTTCTGTTTGATTTTCTCAGTGAAGTAATTGCAACTGATTCTTCTGTATTAGGAGTTGTTTTAAGAGAGACCATGCTGTGGGATCGTTTTCCGATTTGGGTTGAATTTGATTTTCGTGAACGTGGAGTGACATTGTAAGATACTCTCAAGTTCTTTGAACGTGGTGTTTTTGGCACTGGTGTCTCCGTCAAATCAGAAACACTGCCATGCACAACAGACTTCATATTATGAGGTGTTTCACTGCAAATTATTTCAACAGGACATACATCTCCAGATTTTCTTGGGTGTGGGGTCACTTTTAATAGTGATTTTTTCGCTGAAATTTTAACACTTTTATGTTGGGAAATATTTGTAGACTGTGGCGTCTTGTTATCCAGCACTGCAGACTGATCAGAGTCTTGTATGATTTGAACCTGAAAAATAAAAGATTTTAAATGGATACATGGCAGGAAATTTTTTCCTATATACCTTATTAGTATTTCACCTTGTAATGGCCGTACCTCTGAGAACTGTGTGGTTTGTTCTCCAGGGAACTTCACAATTTGTGTTGCATTTGTCGATTTAACACTTGGTGAAACTTCAATGGGATCTATCCTGTATGGTCTTCTTGGCGAAGAAACCTCAGTTTCCTTGGCATTAGGAGTCTTTGTAAGAGTTCCCATACTGTGAGAGCGTTTTCCCATTTGTATTAAATTTGATTTTCTGGAACGTGGGGTGACACTGTAAGATACTCTTGAGTTCTTCAAATGTGGTGTTTTTGAGCCTGGTGTCTCCAAGTCAGCAGCACTGCCAGACTTCACTGTAAGAGGAGTTCCACTGGCAATTGTCTCCACAGTAGACACACCAGATTTTTGTAGGTGTGGTGAAACTTTTAGGAGCGATTTTTTCACTGCACTTTTAACACTAGCACGACGGGAGAGATTTACTGACTGTGGAGTCTTTTTGTCTGGTACTGCAGACTGCTCAGAATCTTGGGCATAAATCTTAACCTGAAAAAAGGAAAAGGTATTAGAACAGTTGAAACAACTTACAAAGTATCTGAACAGCTTATTAAACATTAATATATAAGCAACTAATTAAAACCGGATTTCTCAATGGCACGCATGCACCTTGCTCTACATTTGAAATGTATGTTAGAAGAGAACCTGCTATGTCAGCAACGGTATTGTGGTTGACCCTCTATTCTATTTTATTTCAAATCATGCCATGCCTTACAAGATGAAGAGTATACACAATATACCCCTGCCCCTCACCCACCCACAATGATTCAGATAAATGTGACAAAGGTAAGCAATATAGCGAGTAGTAATTTCAATGTAGTAGTGTTACAAACGATCATGCCAATACTCACCATAAAGATTATCACTGAGCTGTATACAGGCACATAAGAAAGATAATCTCACACAAAACTTGTTTTCAAACATAACCATCAGACAAATAGAGGATACACATGGCAACTATTCTTATCACAATGACAATATAAACTGTACTTTACATTGTTAAATTATCTTGCCCTTTCTTTTCAACAGGACTACAGAAAATTGTAGCATAGGGTCTATCTAAATGCTATTAAAATGTACTCTTCAACTACTACTGTTCATAATAACTTTCCCAAACTACCATCCCAATATACATTAAAAAGCATAAAATAGTAACTATCTGCCACGTTGTTAGAGCATGTCATCTGCTGAAACACCTGACAACTCCAATGGTAAACAGATAACTGACAGTTAAAAATAGGTACCTGAAATGACAAGTGTGTGCGCAGCAGGGCTAAAATGACCCCTCGCACCGCGAGGTCGTCAAATAAGCAACAAACAGAGGTTTAATGTCACAGAGTGCTCTTTAATGGAAGACCAATGTGCATTCCAGAGATATACCAGTACAAAGATCTGAGAATAGTTGGCAAGCCGAAGGAGGAGAGCTCACAATGTCATGATGAGGAAACCAAAGGAACACCATGTTAGATTAACTGTCAGTAAGCAAGTGAAGGTACTCCTGGATTCTTTGTACTATGGGGTAGACTAAGTACAGCATGTGAATGCTCTCTGAAGAACACACTCTTAGAACCGGAGCAAATGACACTATTAAAAAGGGTCTTGTCATCTGGTGCATTGTGTGAGCTGATAAAGGGTAAAAAGTTTTGCAATCAAGATCAATCACTGATCAGGAAGATGATATATAAAAGAATCGTCACTAAGCACAAATGTGAACCCGACATGGTCGTCATGGAACCATCAGTATAGACTAAGATACTGTCGCCAAGCTGTGTACAAAAGGTGAGAAATTTGCTGCTATTAACTGGGCCTATGGTAGTGCCTTTGCGAAGCTAACTGAGTTCAAGGTTAACACAAACCTAGGGACAGGGGGCAGGATGGTGAAGAACTTGCACTTATCGGGCATGTAATGAGGAGCATAAAGCCATACTGCCAAAGCAGTAATTAAAAATGAACTCTGGGAGAAAATAATGAGAGTCAGGCCAACCATAAAAAGACAGCATAGGATGGGTGTCATCACAAATGATTAATAGCTCGCGCAACAATCGAGGACTATTTCCTACAATAGGACAATGACAATGTGGCAGCTTCAGCATACAGGTTCTCAATAGGACTAGTGTAAAAGTCTCCTGTGGCTAAATGTATTCCAAAATGTTGGATCTTGAAATTGTGTAGATGATTAAACAATATATCCACATACAAGGGATTAGTACAAGCAGAGGAGGTAGGTCTCACCTCCCCATGAAGTACCACAAAATGCACATACAACATTAAATGAACACGTCCAGTGAGCTGCTATGTGAGACACTCTAGAGGACCAACAAAGTTTCCTGTCATACCCGAGTCACAAGAATTTTGTCTGGTCACTGAATGGCAGATATGACCGATATCAAGGGAAGGGGAAGGAAAAGAGTATGTTGTCAGAAATTCATACAGACTTGTCAGTGGAAAAGCAAAAGCCAATGTTATAGCTCTATGTGAGGACTGTTTAAACACCACTAGGATAGCCACCACAGTAGACAAGTTCATTGAGAGCTGCAATAAATTGTGAAGTCATCAACGAAGAAAAAAGCCAAGACACCTTGGGCCAGACAGTCCATAATAGGGTGTACAGACGTTGTACAGTGTACCCCCCAAGGAAAATATTGCCAGCTACAGCGTGAAGCTAGGTATGCAAAGGAATGATGTGACTTCAATTAGTTCCATATGAGCAGTATCACGCCCTCTGCTTCGGAATGGAGCAGTCAAAACAGACTGAGAAGAAGTGTGATTGGTTTAACCAATCTTGAGGGTGTAATTTTGTTTCCTGAAGAGAAAAATATCATCTGAGCTTAAGGTCACAAGAAAAACCAAGGTTCAGTTCTATTGTATTGGATGCTGTGAATGTCAACTGAAGAATTACCGTAACAGATGCATCAAATGAACAGCCATCCCAGTAAATGCCAAGTACAATGCAAATGCTCACAAATTCTGGGGTCAGCTGAACCATTGGCAGTACACCCCAGTGACATAAATCACCCAGCAGAGGGAATTACTAGACCACTGTCAAAGAGGAATGTTGAGGAGTAGGATCTTTACCTTTTGGTGTGTGGGTCTTTAAGACCCATGCAATTGTTGGCAAGATGTTCACAGGACTAGTCCTTTATTTCCGGATGTCAGTCTGCAGAGCAAGTAAATTTACTGGTACAGACACAGGTTTGGTGGAGCGGCGTGCACCGTTACCAGATGAAGCTGGGAATTGTCATAACTACAGCACTGCTCTGGGTGACCATGCCTCATTAGTCTAGACCTCCTGGTCAACACGTGTGAGCAACTTTTTCCTTCATCTTCTCTTAGATGGCTTGCTCATCAAGGTGAAGGGACAGTCTTGTGAAGACTGCATTGTTACATATGAAGTTGATCCAATGAAGGGAAAGTGGGGTGGGGACAATTACCCTCATGGGCACCATTGCCACATGCAACACTTTTGGCAATGTTTTTGCATGACTGGAGAGTATGATTACAACACTGACAATGACCTGGTATGTAAGATAAGGAATGTAAGATCAGACAGTAATGACCACATTACCAGCTTTTATCTTTGGAAAGGACCATGCGATCACATTTCAGGATAAGGGTACAGGATGGCTGACGTTTTGTACCAAACAATGCACTGCTGTAATGCCGCGATTTGCCAGTCTGATTTTTTTTCCCTTTTCCGTCAGGTCATCAATCAAGTTAGTGCAACAAACCACACAAGAATATTAGGTGCAATGAGCCTCCACTTTTACAATTTAGCTGCACTTTATGCAGACTTTGTGCCTGAACAGCAGTATCTCTAGGTGAGTAAAGGGAACAAGACTTCACTGGGCCTGCTTAACTCCTTTTTGGAAGACAAAAGGATTAGCCATGGAAAACTATTTCCTTCTGTATGGGTCACCATGACAACAAGGTGCACCTGGGCAAGTTGGGTAATGATAGTTTTCATTAGTTTCCTTTTACTTGAGGTAAACCCCTATGATTGCCAGCATCTCCTATGGCATGCTCCTCTTTCCTACCCCCCCCCCCCCCGATGGGGCTTGGGGGCTCACCACCCTTCAGTGATTGCACACAGTCCCTGAACTCCAGATGGAGAACCAATACCATTTTGGGAAGGTAACAGGAAAGGCAATGAATAACAAAGAGGCACAATATTCCAAAATATCCTACAAATATAAATATATACTACTAGCTGATGATAGTCTGCTTGATTGGGTTGTTAATTGCCAGCAATTTTCTTTATTTGATAATGATAAATGAATTTCCATATGCATGCAAAAAGGACAGTGTGGAATGCAATTCCTACATTACTTAATGCGTCAAACAATTCACCACAATTAATGGAAAACCGCTGAGAAGTCAATATCAAACTTTCCTAACACAGAAGAAACCATTCTGACAATTACTGCTTTGTCTTAGAAACATAAAATAAGAATTTTCGATATATTCAATTTTGAAGCAAAAGTGAACATATCAGCAAAAAAATTTGTATATAAGAAAAATGACGTGCAACAATGTGTGAATCATTCGATTCTGTACCAATTTGTCATGTGTCAAAGAAAGTGCCTATATTAATAAATGAAAAGCTTGACCACAGCTGGTGGCACTAATGAGAGACATTGGAAGTTTTAACAGCTTACACATCAATGAATCTTAACCAGAGGTTTCAACTTTTGAAACGGTAACAGGTAATGCAACCTAATATGTTTGAGTGGTAAGCGAAAGGGAAACGGGAGGGGGGGGGGGGGTTGGAAGAGTTTCAAGGAAAATGAGTGATAAGGAAACATCAAAATTGTTAAGACAGTTTTGTATGGTTGCAGATGAGATAGGAGCAGCATAGTACTACATCATTGATGTGTGTACAGCAGGAATAGTGTGGGTGGGGAGGGGTGAAGCAAAACTCTTTTCTTCCTCAGAGCCAAACATATGATTTGACAATTTGCAGAGATTATAAAGAATCCACACATTAAAAACTGCACACAAACAAAATCGTAACTTACAGTAACAGTGCAGTTGTGATATTTTGGTTAATGTGCAGGTTATGAAAGATACGAGTAAACTGACATGCTACATTTTCATTGACTACTGCTAAGTTCCACAACAGTGCACCTTTGAGGATTCATCCTGTATACTGTTACTGTGAATACTGATGACTTCCACAAAAACATGCAAGATGACATTGCTCATAACCACAGTATTTTTGTCAATGACATCACAAAATCTAAATCTAATGGAACCGAGTTTTTCCGATGGAAAACAACAGACAGCAATTTGTTATTTAAACCTTAAACTTTGAATCCAAAACACTCCAATCGTAATGGTTGGAACCTCTGTATAACAGCTTACACAACAATAAATGTTGCAGCTGTGTATATTAGACTGTTGTGTAACTTCTTATATTTCCGTATGGAAACCGCCAGTGCCTTTTACCCAAAGAGTCATCTTTATAACACTGCAGCCAAGTACTAGCAATTTAACATCTGTCCTACTGTTTTCTTATTCTGAAGAAATTAAGCTAGAAATTATTTTATTTCCTGCTACTAATTTTTAGAGCAGTAAATTTAGTTTCTCATAATGAATTTAATTTATAAATGTGTCAAATTTAATCCACGGCAGCTAATTACTATAGGAGGCACTTTGCAGAACTTTTCTGTTCTAAGAAGTAGTACAATTACTGGTACTAAAATGACTACAAGGACTGTAAGCTTTTATCCACTTACATTCATGACTAATCATACCATTGTAGTGTCTAATGGTAGACTCAAGGCAGCAGTGCTTGGCTTTGTTCACATAACAGAGCTTACAGTGTTTCTTAAAAGTATTTATTGCTTCATATTTCATAGATTTTTACCACAGACTCTTAGCTACTGTCACACACAAGACCAAATCACCATAGTGCACAATACGAAACTCAAGGCTACTCCAATGCACGAGTGTTGTTGGTCTGCAGTGAATAGTTTCGGCTAAAAACTAAAATACATGGAGATATGTCCATATATAGTGATTTTATTTGTGCCTGTCGACAATTTTGTCCTTTGGGTAAAAGAGAGAGAGAGAGAGAGAGAGAGAGAGAGAGAGAGAGAGAGAGAGAGAGAGAGAGAGAGAGAGAGAGAGATATTACTAGCAGGAAAATATATATATCTCCTTACCCCCTTCCTTAAAACCCTCATCATTTCCTTTCCCCCTCTCCTTCCCTTCTGCCTGAAGAAGCAACTGGGTTGTGAAAGCTTGTGTTGTGTGTGTGTGTGTGTGTGTGTGTGTGTGTGTGTGTGTGTGTGTGTGTGTGTGTGTGTGAACCTCCCCCCCCCCCCCCCAAGGTAAGTCCTTCCATTCCTGGGATTGGAATGACTCTTTTTCCACTTCCTTAAAACCCGTATCCTACCCATTCTCCCGTCCCTCCTTCCTCTTTTCCTGAAGGAGCGAACAATAGGGTATTTTCCTGTGTTGAAAATACGGTTCGAATTATTGTCATTCTGAGTGATTATAACATTCAGACAGCATTTTCGCTCATAATTCTTACAAAACATCTGTTATTTTTACGTAATTAAAGCTTAAAAATCATCAAATTTTACGATTAGATCACGTAATCGAAAATGCTCCGTTATTGGCTGAAGTACTGGTGACGCCATAGAACACCCACAGCACGGCAACTACAAGTCGGAGCTGTATTATTGTATGCGTTTCCTCCATTTCGCAGCTTTAAGTTCAGTTTTTTCGTGATCTAAACGCTTACAGTTTTTATGCCACAATGGAAGATGGTTATGTGAAGGACGACAGCGGAAACCTCCCTAAAGTTGATGCAATTATAGTGTCTTCATTCTTTAAAAACAATCCAAATTTTTACGTGCCAGAAGCATTGTAAGTAACGCATACCTACATTTTAAAGCTAATTATTTCGAGAGATATTTTATGCCATTGGAAAAAGTACCCTATTTCTTGATGTCAGCAGACTTAATCTGAAGTCACCATATTATGCAATAAAGGGTGAAATTTTATCTTCTATCCAAGCGGCCTAGAGTGATTATGTTGGCAACATCAACAACACGATAGAAAATCTTTGTTCAGATGTTCAGACCACATAGAATGATTAGATAAGTGTATCGTACAGACCATGAAGTAAATAAATAATGCTGTTCCTGCTCTATGATTCTTGTATGTACACTTTTCCGGTTAGTAAAAGTAACTGCCCTCGTAAATCAAAGGTTTCACACGACAAAATATTTGCGCTGTCACTCGATTGGTTAATGGCGATGTCTCATGATTCTCGCTATTCAGCATCTGTTGCCAACATAGTCACAGGAAGCCGCTGGGATAGTTAGTAAAATTTAACCCAGTAAAGCTTCGATAAACACACATTTGGGTAACTAACACTTTTAATCGTATTTACACTTGCATATTACGAAAGTTTGAAAGCTAAACAAATTGGCGCATTAAATACATCTCCCATATACGTATATTACAATAGTTGTAAAGTATCCAGAAGGGCGTTGTCGATGTATAAAACGGTTGTTTGACTAAGATCTATTGGTGATAAAATTGCACTTACTGAAGATAAATAATCAGTGCTATACTTTTACAGTGGGTTGCCACAATATCCACGTTGTTCTTTCACCAAATATATTAGGAAACGGCTTTAATTACACACAAATAGTAGGCATGTAACATTATGAAGTTTTACTTCGCAAATCTAAACATCAGGTCATTAACCTACACATAATACTACGGTACTTTACACCTTTGCAGTAGAAGAGAACGATACTAAATAGTTTAGTTTACCAATGGAATAATATTGTTTATGTACATCAAAATGATCCTCACAGAAACACACACATGAAGTAGCTGCAATTTCATTTGGATCTCTTCGCGCCAGTGTCAACCACTATTTGCGTATCTTCTCATTTTTTGGTACTTCCAAGAACAATTTTTCTGGAGTCTTGACAGATGTATTGGTAAAGTGCGGAACTAAGCAATATTTGTAAGTCATTATGCAAACGTTAATGCAAAAACACAAGGCCTCAGCCCAAACAATATACCGGTATTTGTTTATCTTACGAGCGCAGCAGCAGCGTGTTGTATGAAGTTACAGGCATCACGTGACTCAAATGTAGCGTTTTAGCGGGCTTTCAAATTATTTGAATTTCATTTCTTTTTAAAAAAAAAGTACTGAAATCCAAGAGGTACAAAAGCATGTTCGGACCATAATATGACATAATTAACAATTTAAAACGATTTCCAGAAAACAGTCAAATACCATATTGCAAAAGCTTGTATGTGTGTGATTTTATTTGTGTCTGCTTCTTCAGGAAAAGAGGAAGGAAGGAGTGGAGAAAGGGAAGGATATGGGTTTTAAGGAAGTGGAAAAGGAGTCATTCCAATCTCAGGAGTTGAAGGACTTACCTTGGGGGGGGGGGTGTAAAGACAGACACACACACACACACACACACACACACACACACACCTAAACACACACACACACACCTAAACACACACACACACCTAAACACACACACACACCTAAACACACACACACACCTAAACACACACACACACCTAAACACACACACACACCTAAACACACACACACACACACACACCTAAACACACACACACACACACACACCTAAACACACACACACACACACACACCTAAACACACACACACACACACACACCTAAACACACACACACCTAAACACACACACACCTAAACACACACACACACACACACCTACACACACACACACACACCTAAACACACACACACACACCTAAACACACACACACACACCTAAACACACACACACACACCTAAACACACACACACACCTAAACACACACACACACCTAAACACACACACACACCTAAACACACACACACACCTAAACACACACACACACCTAAACACACACACACACCTAAACACACACACACACCTAAACACACACACACACCTAAACACACACACACCTAAACACACACACACCTAAACACACACACACCTAGACAGACATTTGTAAAAAGCAAATAAGCTGGACAGAGGTACCACTTGAGGCAGAGGCTCTGGCCACAGAACCGAGGCAAAGATGCTAAAGATGGTGGGCGGGAATTTGAATTTAGCGGAGGTTGAGACCAGGTGGGCAACGGGAGAAGAGAATAAGCTGAAGGGCAAGTTCCCATCACCGGAGTGGGGCACTTCACCTTTGAGGGCCAGACATACCAACAACTAAAGGGAACAGCCATGGAAACCAGGATGCCCCCCCCCCCCCTCGTACGCAAACTTATTTATGGGGCGCTTAGAGGAAGCCTTCCTGGATACCCAAGCCTGTCAACCCAAAGGATTTTAAAAATGCTTGTTTCAGTGTTTGTAAAAATACATCAAGTAAGAGTGTAAAAAAGAGGATCAAAAATTCTTTTCGCAAATACGTTACTATTGGGACGATTTTCAGGCTATATCTACGGAAATTAATATTTGGGCTGTTGGCCAATTGAAAAAGAAGAAGCAAGTATTTAGGTAATTTTGGAATGTCACAAGGGGGTGAAAGAGGGGATGAATAGTTATTTGAAAGATGTTGCTATTAAGGCAATTTTGTAGCTACAACTACATAAATTGGTGTATGGATTATTTGTTACAATTTTTAAAAAATTAAAAAATATGTGAGCAAACCACATATAGTCGTGTATAAGTATTTTACAAATTTCCTTTCAAATACAACATGCGTCCATTACAGATGCGGGTAGACTTTTGGAAAAATAGGTTTAAGAAAACATGTTACAATGCAATTTTGTGTCAAAAATTCCAAACGGTCAAGAACTTTCAGAACTTTGATATTTAGAACAATCAAATGGAAAATGTAAATGTTCCTAAACAATATCTCTTATCTCAAACGAACGAATTGAAATTTTTTACAAGATGTTCCTTTGAAATATGCCCAATGTTTTAGATCCTTTTTAAATATGTTTGCAAAACCTGTTGCAAATAGATATATCTTCATAAATATGTTGTAGCTTACGTCATTGCGACAGCGATATTTGCCGCTTTTTACACTTTATTCATAGAGATTCACATCCCCTAACGATTTACTACCGCTTGGAAAGATAAGTATCATAAGAATTTCTTTAATTAAGCAGAAATGTTATTACAATCATTCGGTAAAAGTGGAACTCTATTGGTCTCTCTAAATAATATTGCATTGCCAACCTGAACGTGCTGCGGCAGAGTCGCCGATGCTTCCCCTGTCGCTGATGTAGACCATGGAGATTACCTGAATATAGACGTTACACAAAAGATCATATTCTTACGTTTGGCTCTCTCTCTCAGCTCTTTTTGAACACACATTGCTATTGAGACAATTTGGAAGCTAGAGCTGCAAAAATTGATATTTGTATAGTTGGTTAGAATTTAAAAAATACGTGTTTCGGTATTTTTGGAAATTCGACCAATAAGGGGGTGAAATACGAGATGCAAAAATTTATTTTCAAAAATATGGTGCTGTTATCACAAATTTCAAGCTATAACTATGAAACTTAAGATATGGATTCTTCATCAGGATTAAAAGGAAGCAACTGGTGCAAACCAACCAGCCTACACATGCGAAGCAGCGGGGGTTCAGCTAGTTCCAAATAAAGTGCATCCCATGATTTCACAGTCTAAATCACAAAATAAATAATTCAGCAACAGAAAGAACCAGTACCAAAGTATTTTTGTACTGCTGTCGTTTGTTCTACCCAAATCAATAGGCCTATTTAAGATGCATTTTCTGCCGTCATAATCTTAACTTATGTTAGATGTAAGTATACATGACAATAAAATTAATGACTGCTTAATTACACACCTAGCAGTCTGTTTCTTGTAACAAAATTGCATGGCCTATCGCTTATTAACAGAACATTGTCAGAAGTAACAAACAGTATCTTGTGTTAGAAAGCTTTGACGGCGTTCCACATTGAAACAGATTAAAATGTAATGCAATTTTAAAATTTCATTCGCAAATAGTGCTAACCTAACTTCAAAAAAGTTTCTCACATGACAATTTTGTAACTTGCCTGAAGACTACATTCTCTTAAAGATATCGACATTTCGCCTTAATAATATGCCACTGCACAACAAACTAATGTGTAAACATAGTATAGATCTTCCTGAACATGTACGTGTCTGCATCATATTTGTACACAGAATATTTTACCTGATTGGGCTAATTTAAAGAAATATACGCTTTAACAGCTGATTTCTGGTGGACATGGCACACAGAACTTATTCAAGGAGGGGAACTAGCAAAAATTAACTTCCTGCTCAGAGTATACACTTCAAAGTTTTTATTCTTATGAAATTGAGAATTTACCCAGAGAACGGTCTTTTGCTTTGAGAATCTTCTCTGGACCATGTGGTCTCTCTTATTGATACGACCCATGATCTCTAAAAACTACACATGAGCTGAAAAAAGAAATTCTCAGCTTTTCCCCCCTACATATGTCGATAAATGTAACATATCATTAAAGGCTAATTCAACAACTTTGAGCAAGAGATGATAAATGACTAATATTGATGTTGGATTCTTTAAAATTGGAAAGTATTCCTACTTCAATCTTTCCCTGATTAAGCTGTTTTCACTCATGGCAGCATCAACACCACTTGATTCACAGGAGTCATCTGAAGAAAATTCCCATGCCATTAAAGAGACATTTTCAAGAACACTTGTCAGTAAATGTGTGGTGTGGTTTGATAAGCAATCAGTTCATAGGGCCTGTTGTGTTACGGCATTGCCTTACAGGACCCAGTTATTATCTACACTTTCTTGAAAATGTGCTTCCGGCATTATTTAAAAAGTTTCCTTTTGATAGAAGAAGTTGCACGTTCTTCCAGCACAGCACTCCTATATATTCTATCAGATTGAAAAACCTGAGTTTTTATTTTTTTAGTAACCAAACAACGAGATTCTGTACTCTACAGACACCATCCTCAGGCCACTAACAAAAATACAGTATAACCCCGATTTTGCATGACCTATTTAGCGTAAAACCCCATTTAACAATATTTTTCAAGTCTCGAAAATTATTCCATAAGTGCAATGCAATTTTATATTCGATTTAATGTAATTCGTATTATGGCAAAACCCACATTTAGCACTAAGAAATGTTTAGATTCTAAAGTATTTATTTCTATTTGTTAGAGTTACGCGACAATAAAAACATGAAAATACGCCATAAGCTTGTAAAGGACGGTTTAAGGCCTATAATTGAGGTTTTCCTCCTCATTATAAATCGCAAATTTCATAATGACATACCACACACATATCCTGTGGGTGGAAAATGGGTCTCTGTACTCAAACAAAAAGCCAATGTATGTAACCAGGGTGTCACATGGTTCTTAAAATTCGAGTTTTCCAGGACAACTTTTGTATTTTTCCAGGGACATATTGTGCTTAGTCGCTAACCACATTTATTTATTTTGTGACAGAATCTACAAATGATGTTGATATATAGGAACATAATGAGTTTTTTTTACTCTTTAAAAGAAAATAAGTAAGTTATCTAACATAGCTTATTTTAAATTAAGATTTGAAACCCTTATTTCAATAGTGGTACACCACCATTTCAGTTAACGTCGATCTATTGAAGCTTAAACACAACTGGGTGACTAATTTTTTTTTATTGAGATACCTGAAATATTGCAGCCAATTGCCTGTAATATTTCAGGTGTCTTATTCGCAGAATTACCTTCACCCAGTTATGTTTAAGCCTCATCATATCAACATTAGTTAAACCACCACTATTGAAATAAAAGCGGAGCCCACTTTAGTATAAAGGTAGTTTATAAGTAGTTCGCAAGTTTAGGGACTGATGACCCCCACAGTTAAGTCCCTTAAGCTTTACAAAATTTTGAACATTTTTACAAACATACCAGAATCTGATAACAGAACTATATGTCAAAAGTAGTAGGAACAAAAAAATGGGAATGAGACTAGGTTGCAGATGAGGTGAAGTAGTATTAAAAAATTTCGATTAGGAACAATCAGTTAAGAGCATACTCATTGACAAAGATACAATTACCTGCTTCAGTAAAAAACTGCACTTTTTTAGAAATAGAACTAATAACTAATTTAAATTTAAATTTTCAATTGAACAAGACTTACTGAAAGAACAGTAACAGACTATGCGGAACTGCTGCCAAAAGTAGTGAAATCAATTACAATATTCTGTTGGGTTATTTACTGCACCTTGTAAATAAAAACAAGGTGGTGACAATGCATGTCCTGCTTAGCTGTAAGCTACGTATCAAAGTTACTCCATTTATATCACCACTGGCCCTTAAATAACAAATTTTTGGGCACTATATTATTGTGAGTGAACACCTGTTATGGAAAGCATATGTGGAACATATCTGTAAGAAATTCACCATAAACATGTATTTAGTTAAACATGTCTCAATTTTCTCAGACTATAAAACCTTAAAGCAAATGTATTTCACATTGATACTTCTGCATATTGCATATGGTATAGTATTGAGAATGGTTGTGGAACACCAGCAGTCTGTACGAACAGGCATTTACACAACAAAAAGCAATAATAGGGGTAACTAAGGTGAACAGACCATTTGATTTTAATATGACAACTTTAAAAACCTTACAAAATTTAACTGGTGTATTTATTGACAGATAAATACTGTAATTCAACAGATGATTTCAAATTGTAAGTCTCCTTGGAGATTTCAAAGATGTGTTACACAACCCGGCAGCGGCATCTAAATGGTATCTATCAAAGCGGTTCAGGTAATTCTGAAGATGTGTTACGTAGCCCGGCAGCGGCGTGGTCGATTATACTGCATGAAATTACGCCAAAAATTTCTACTTCCCATAAAATTACCAGCCCCGCCTGGCCCTTAAAATGGTAAACAATTGGATAACCTTTATTATACAATAAACTTCCTGGCGAATATTTTGATGACACAAATTACAAATAAACTACAAAAATGCAAGGCTGATCCAGTAAGTAGATTTAACCATTTAAAACATTTCCTGCATTTTACGTTTTCCCGTATGCGAATAATTTTTAAGCGCTATACTTTAAGGGGAAAGCCATGCTAGTGTCAATTTATGTACATTATGTCATTTTTCTTCACGAACATGCTTTCAAAAAGTGTAAAACGCGGGAAAAGCGTAAATATGTTAATGTAAAAACGAGGGTGAGTTAACATTGTAAACATAGGAAATTTTATGGGACCGACAAAAAAATGGTGTAAATGGCGGGAAAACGTAAAAACCGAGAATGTAAAAACGAGGTTTTACTGTATTTGAGTTTACTGAGTGGCTGTTAAATGTTTCTTATTCTACATTTTAATAATTGAAGTTAATTGTACTATATGATGGTAACTTTATTTTCTAAAGTACAAAATTTCCTTGGCACAATATTTCACAGTTTGTTATATACTTAAATACCCCCAGGAAAGGCAACCCACCACGATGGCTAAAGAAGAAAGAATTATTGGCATGTTATATAACTACTGAATCTAGTCCCTTTAGTCAAAACACACAAGATGAACAAAATACTGACACCAGTCTATCCAAATCTGATCAATCTTTTGTAAACCTATCACAATCTACACTCACTACAAAATTTTATCTTCACGTTGGTCTGTACCAGCTATGAAATTTATAGCACATTAAATCCCCCCCTCTCTCTGATGATCAATTTATTTACAAAATCCTAGTGACTTGTTCACTAGGATAATAACTCCAGTACATGCCCTGCTGTTTGAAAAATATTTATCATCGACAGCACTTAAAACTAATTTAAAAAAATTAAAATACCATAGAAGTCCTCCGTCTATCTTCTGCTGTCCTGGTTTGCTGCCGGCTGCGACTAGACAAGTTGTTCCCTACAGACCTGCGTAGTACCCATGTCCTAAGAGATTGCGATGTTTCCTATAGATTAGAAATCACAGTTACAATTAATCAGAAATCACAGATACCATTAATAAATAATAATGTACTATGTTATATAAGAATCACAGACAAGTAATTTAACAGCCATCAATTATAAGCAACAAGCAAAACTTTATTTAAAGAAGCAGAGGTAAAAAGATAAAAGAAAAGAGTTTCTGTATCAATAAAATGAGTCAAACTGAACATGATGATAAACCAACATTCTCTTTGACAAGATCACAGATAGTATGACAATTTTCTGCTGCTAAGTGTGAATAACAATAATCGGTTAGATGAAATTTCAAGTAAATATTCTCGTCTCCACTGAATATTGGGAGTAAAGATTTACTTTTACCAATATAATATTAAGATGGGAGGGGATGGATGCAGGGCAAGGTTGGAGAATACATCAGTGCTGTCTGACTGGGAGGAAGAGAAGGGGAAATTAAAGACTGGAGTATGTGGTGAATGGAAGATGTACATGAGGTTAGAGTGTGGGTGGGGAAATGGAAGGAAATGTTGTGGGGGCAGAAACTAATGAATGTTTAGGCCTGACGAATCGCTGAAGTGTAAGATATAATATAGGGAAAGTTTTCACCTGTGCAATTAAAAAAGACTTAATGGGGAGGATCCATATGGCCCGCACTGCGAGGCAATCATTTAACTTTAATCATCATGCAGGACTGCATGCTCTGCAACAGGATGGTCCAGCTTTCTCCTGGTCACATTTTGACAGTGGCCAGTCTTGTGGAAAGACATACTGTCACTGATCATGCCCACATAGAAAGCTGCACAGTTCCTGTATCACACGACTGCTTTCACTGGTTGCCCTGCATTTTGTGGAATAGGAAATGCATGTGACGGGACTGGAGTATGTGGTGGTGGTGGGACGGTAGATCAAGAAAGGTTTTGCATCTGTCTTTTGCACAGATACGAGCCATGGGGCAAGGGGTTGGGAGCAGAGAAGGACAAGAATATTATGTAGGTTTTGTGGGCAGTGGAATACCTCTAGGAGGAGGGGGGGGGGAGGATATTTTATATCAGGACAGGATGAAAGGTAGTTTAATCCCTGGCAGACAATGTGGTTTAACTGGGTCACAAGACTGTCCTTTGTGGCCAAACAGTGGATGTGAGTGAAGTGGTGGGTGACGACTGACAGGGCACTTTGAGAACTCTCCCTAGAATATATCTTGCACTCGCAGACCTAAACCTTCATTAGTTCCTGGCTGCAAGCACCCCCCTACCCCCAATATTCTAGCCTCACATACGCCTTCCATTCCACACACACACACACACACACACACACACACACACACACACACACACACACACAACCTTATCCACTCCCTTATCTCCCTGTCCGTCTGACAGTACTGCCGTATTACCCCCAAACATGCATCTATAACCCCCTCCCCCCAAATTACCTCCCAATGTGCCTCCCCCCACCCCCTCAAAAATGATGTTTAATGCTTCCTGGAATTTTTATTTATCAATATAAAATTTAAGGGGTTTCACACCAGAATGAAACTATCAGTACCGAATCAAGTTTTCAGCCACTCCGACTCATCTTCAGCAAAATTCTGTTTAAAGAATGAGACAAGTCTTATACAATTTTCAAACTAAATAACATATTTCTGAGCATTTATCGTAATAATTTTAACCAAAGTCATTCATAAAAATAAATTATAGTAAAAGCAATGAACATCAAAAAACAACTTTCTGAATCTCAAACTAAGTTTTGTCTTGCAATTTGAGCATATAAAGCCCTAAAATGTTAAGATAAAATGTTATATAGAATCAAGAGTCCTGATAACTGGGATAAATTTGAATCGGAAAAACTGCAAAGTAAATGTCTTTTTTAAACATTCCTAAGGTATTCAGCTGAATAAAGTCTATTTACCGGCACCGAAAATGCTTAACTACAACCATACCTCCCTACTTTTGAAAAGGGCTTTCAGTAAAAAAAATCTGATGAATGTAGACATACTCCATTTTGACAAAAATAATACTACTGGGCTACAAAATATAATAGTTGATGCTTCAAACAGGATACTTAAATGTAATATCTACTATTACAGGCCAATAGTTCAACTGAACATAGCAAGAAAAAAATCAATGTTTATATAATTGATGAAACGAAAATTATAGAAGGAAACTTTCCTGGTGGCTCTCCAGCAAGGATATGACTTCCTTAAGTCCTGTCCCGAAATGAGATCCATCCTTCATTACATCCTTCCCACCCCAACGAGAAGGTCTTTTCGCCACACACCTAACCTTTGTAACCTCTTAGTCCATCCCTATGAAATCCCCAAACAACCTTCCCTACCCTCTGGCTCCTACCCATGAACCACCCCCATTGTAAAACTTGCCATATGCACTATTCCATCACCACTTAGTCCAGTTCAGTAACCCGGAAGGTGTACACGATCAAGGTCAGAGCCACTTGCGATAGCACCCACGTGATTTACCAACTGAATGCCTGCACTGTCAAGCGTTCTATGTGGGAATGACCAGCAACAAACTGTCCATTCACATGAATGGTCACAGGCAGACAGTGTTTGTTGGTAATGATCACCACCCTGTGGCTAAAACATGCCCTGGTGCAGGGCCAGCACATCTTGGTGCAGTGTTACACTGTCCGGGTTATCTGGATACTTCCCACCGACACGAACCTTTCAGAACTCTGGAGATGAGAACTTGCCCTTCAGCTTACTCCTTCCTCCCGTTGCCCACCTGGTCTCAACCTCCACTAAATTAAAATTCCCGCCCACCTTCTTTAGTATCTTTGCCTCGGTTCTGTGGACAGAGCCTCTGCCTCAAGTGGTACCTCTGTCCAACTTCTTTGCTTTTTACAAATGTCTGTCTAGGTGTGTTTGTGTTTGGATGTGTTTGTTTACCTTCCTTTTCTTCCCCAAGGTAAGTCTTTCCTCTCCCAGGATTGGAATGGCTCCTTATCCCCTTCCTTAAAACCCTCATTTCCTTTTCCCTCTCCTTCCCTTCTGCCTGATGAAGCAGCTAGGCTGCGAAAGCTAGCACTTGTATGTATGTGAGTGTGTTCTGTTTATTTGTGCTGCTGTGACACCTGTGCTCCTTCGCCTGGCGAATAATCTTTGTCTAATATATAACTGATGACTTACCCAAAGGACCGGCTCGTCGATAGAGACAAAATCACACACATACACATGGGGCGATTATTTGTTTGGAGCATATATAACGGCAGATGTAACAGAAAAAGGTTTTACACAATAAAACTAATGTAACATAACAAGCACAAGAAACAGTACAATCATATGCTAGGTTGACATTAAAATTCTAGTTATGGCCTCAGGTTCTTGCAAGAAGACACGAGAAAATGTCTTAACAGGGACCAAAACTATCTGTCTTCAAAATAGAAAGACTCCCAAGATTCAATCTAATGGATGATTTGAAGTATGTTCTGATTTTAGTCACAGGTCTTTAAACACATTCACGTTCTGCACTGCTACGGTGTGTGGTGAGAATAGAAAGCACTAACCATAGAAATTCAGGTCTTATACCTAGTAAGTACATTGCCTTTGAATTCTTCGTATTGCTGTCGAAATGAAATCACTAGCTGCACATTATTCTCTTCCTTGCATAACATGATCAACTTTTCCAGAAAAAACAAATGGAAGAAAACAGCATCTTCTATTTTGTCTAATATTGAGTGCAAACCAGTACATTCCCATTGAGTAAAAAAAGGGGGATTTAGTTTTATCCTGGAGATTGATTACTATGTTCTAGGTACGAATGCCAGTTACTAACTGATCATCACCACTTTGAATTTCTGGAGCAGAGCATGTCGACAGTTAAGATTTAGATGTGTTACCTCAGCATTCTGATGACACAAACAACATTACCAATTATATCAAAGAATGATTTAACTATTGTTCACTTGCCTTCGACCCGTGCAACAAGTTGATTGTACATAAATGGTCCGATTATCAAATGTAGAAGTTTCAAATTTTTTGTTTGTAAAGTCTTAAAATAACACAATCCATCCGTAAAACCATAAAATTGTGCAATTTCCATAAATTTTATGGATAAATTGTAAAAGTTGATAAGTATGCTAGAACAATTTGGACTTTACTTTCTGAAAAACACTGTGGTTTCAATATCCTGAGATTTATTATGCAATCTATCATTCTTAATTTATAGCAAAGCATTTTAACAATGCAATACAAGAAAACAAGCCATCTTCACTCTGAAATTTGTCCTTCCCATCCAATAACTATCCCCCCCCCCCCCCCAAAAGAGAACTTAACAGTTTTACTGGTGCTGCCAGAAGCAGAGAAAATCTTGCACAAGTTCTCTCCCCAATGGAAACATTTTGTGTGGATGAGATGCCTTCTACTGCTCCCAACATCCATCATGCCAATAGTTGAGCAATTAAGTCTAAGAACCAGAGTAATAGTATTCTACATCTCCATGACCAGTCTACATCACACTGAAGTTCCGAACAGAGCTTATTAAACCACATTCACAATATCTCTCTACTGTTCTATTCACTAACAGAAATACTGAAACATCCAAATAAAAATTTTGAACTTTACAGTATGTGTTTCATATTTTTATATATGTGGGAAAAAAAAAAGCATTGATTCACACACATCCCAAATGTAAACTTACATGTCTTTCTCTAATCTGTGGTGATACAACAGCCACCAGCCGCTTCGAAGACCCCGTCTCATCTGTAAACAAAACATCAAGTTCTTAATCGGTTAGTCTGTCTTGTGTTAAATGACAACTGTAGATTCTGATAGGACTATATTGTTGAAAAATACTTTAAAATGCTGTTATAACCTGACAAAGTTTACGAAGTGCCACTATCCTCCCAAAAAGGAGAGTGGAAAAGGTTGGTGCAGGGTAGAGGAATGTGGACTTTTCTTGTTCAATCATTGTGAATCAGAAACTAAAAAATAAGTTAAATTTTGATCACACATTGTACTGCTTAGACCAACTTAATTTCTCTTAACCGAATTTAGTGGTCTTAAAGAAATTTATAATGATCTTGTTTCCACCATTTCTGTTGGGTTATTTGACCTTTCGTCAAGGAATGACACTTAATCAATAACTTTTCTGGAAACAAATGTCTTCATTATATTCTAAGAAAATAGGACGGGATAGTGGGTGGGTGGGGGAAGGGACGGCGGCGACAACAGTTATATTCAATTTCATTAAGTGCAATGGAGTATCAGTTATACAAATAAATCTTTTTAACATTAGTCTTTATTTAAAAATCTGCATTGTTAGATTTGACTATTGGACTATCAGTGTTCGGGTCAATATTTTCAATGTGAGAGTGCTACAATTATACTGTATGTTAAGTTGTCAATATGAGCTGGATAGGAAGCACGAGATGGCAGTTTAATGGATTAAAGCAACGATCTGTTCGAGCAAGTTGGCTCGCGCTACAGCAGTGAGCCGTCGGCCGGCTCGCCGCAGTTTACAGTAGAGCAGGAGTTGTCAGGGGTAGCGAGGGGAGGCAGTATTTTCGCAACGGAGAATTGTCGCCCAGACTAATTCTACAGCCATTGGTATGTTTACAGAGATAAAAGATTTCTCAGTGGTTGAATAATCTATTCTGTGACAAATTAATTGCATGAAACTGAATAGAAACTAAAAATAAATGAAACATACTTTTCAGTTTGCTGAAGGGGCGAATATGATAGAGCCAAGATACTTATTTTACAGAATACACACACACACACACACACACACACACACACACACACACACACGTCCGGACAAAATTTAACTTGCATAACTTATGGATCTTTATGTTGAAGATGTGAATAAATATAGTCAATTATATCAACTTTTTAGTAACATATCAATGCCTGAAAACACTGAGTGCTGCGAATTCCGACGCAAGCTTTTAAATTCAACTCCACGGTGCCAACCACTGAATCAGGAAATTATAAAAAATTTCAAAGTGCTTTACAGGCAAAAAGTGTCGAGGCATAGTTTGACTTTAATGGACAATGTTGAATTGGGATATGAACTCGGAAAATCTATCAATGTATTGGATGCAATTCTGTGGATTTCTTCAGCCTTAAAACAAGTAGCATCCACCACAGCCAACAACTGTTTTAAGAAGGCAGGGTTCACTTTTAATGACTGTTCTCCAGCTATTGCTGACATTGTAGAAGAAAACAAAACCTGAAGGAACATGAGTAAGAACTTCAGACTTTAGCAGAAGAATTCGGTGCATCTGAGGGATATGCTAATATTGATGAGCTGTTTACTGTAAGTATATCAACTAGTGTAAGTTAACTCATCCAAGAGCTTCATCAAGAAGGGTGTGGTGACAAGATTGAGAATGGGCAACAGGATCAAGATGACATAACTGAATCGGATTTCATTCTACTTTCAAGTAAGCAGGCTGTGGAAGAGGTAAGAAAACTGAAACACCATTTTTTCGTAAAAAGTGGTGAAGTGGGACTCAATTTAACGTTAGCTCTTGAAACCAATATTGAGAAGACAATCATAAGTGACCTCTGGTTCAGAAAAAAAAAATACACTATTATTTCAAACCATGCACCTGAAAGCCCAATGGTAATTTTAGGAGCTTTGTTAATACAGTACTGTACTTCAATAAAAACAATTTTTCAGTAATTTAATTCAATGTTTATCAACAGAAGAACACTTTTGCACCCACAGTACGTTGTACATACAGTAAACTCACGTTTATTCGAAATTCGCTTTATTCCAACAAATTTTTCCAATTTTCGCGGCTCACATTGCCACTGTTTGACGCATAGCGCAGCTACACTTTTGCCTAGCTAGACTAGTAGTTTCAACTTCTTTGCGCCTGGAGCAACGCATTCGCTGGTGTTTTTCGGCAGTTTACTTCTAAACAGTGCACTGGCGTATGTAAAAAGTCCGTGTGTCACAATTCGTGCCTGTGTTGGTTGATGTTTTAGCGTGTTTCTTGTTCGTATTGCTTGGTTTCATGCCACTGCTATCTACTGGAACTCATTGGAAGTACAGCAGGTACGTTATTTCTTTATGCAGTGCGACATGCCCTGTCGAAACTGATAACACTTTCCGCCTGATATCCGTACATCAGACGAAGCTGAGCTTTTAACAATGATCGTACGTCATACTGCTGATTTGTCTTTTAGGCTTGAGTAGTAAAGGGGATAGATGTATCAAATGTTTTGACACACACACACACACACACACACACACACACACACACACACACACACACAACCTGCCTGGCTGCTCCAGCCCAAGATTACAAATCAAGAATAATTACAATTTTTTTAAAAAGAAACTATGCACATATTTTGTACTAAATATTACCTGTTATGTTATGTGACAACAGCGGAACAGGTGGTTTTGTAACAGAAGAAATTTGTGGAAGTTCTTCATATTCCCAACGAAACAGACGATCAGATACACTGATAATATCACCATGTTGTAGCAATGCATTTTCAGTAACATCTTTATTATTTAGCTTAGTCGCCATGTCCTTATCCAGATTCATTAGGAAGCACTATAAAAAGAAAGAATATTCAAAAATTAGCACAACTTAGTTTTCTACTTTAAAATTGCATAATTTTTCCCTATTAAAACAGATGTAATTGATGACTTAGAATAAAATGAATATATTCATGAGGCTCCACAAAAATGTTCAAATGTTTGTAAAGCTTATGGGACTTAATTGCAGCGTCATCAGTCCCTAAACTTAGAAACTACTTATGAACTAGCTCATACTAAAGACAGCACAACCATCTATGCCCAAGGGTGGATTCAAACCCCCGACGGGGAACGGCCTCGTGCATCGTAACATAGCGCCTCAATGCGCTCGGCCATGCTACCTCAACGAGGCTCCACAGACACATTAAAATGAACAATACTTGTGCAGCCTCACACTAATATTAGCCAATGGTCACTACTAGTAAAAAATCTGAATTTCAAAAATGCATTAATCACAACCACAAATAATGGTGAAATCAACAATAAAACTTAGTTGTACAGAACCGATCTTAGTCTGCAGTAAAATGAATATCCCAAAATGTGACAGCAGCAAACACATAAAACTTACCACTTTAAAAAGAAGATAAGTCGGAAGTCAACACACAGAGTTTGCAACTCAACACATTCATACACATTAGACTATGTTCCTTTTCTGATGAAGGCTGTGCCCGAAAGGTTAACATGCGTGGGCCTCTACATATTTCACTTAACCAATGCGTAGCAAAGGAGTTTATAGTGTCAAAATTGAAGTGTGTGTATGTTTGGTAGGGCACATTTGTGATTGTCATAATTCCTTGTGATCACAGCAACAATTTGAACTGATCCACTGACAGTCTACCTACCCCTTTAACTAAATACAAATCATTTGAAATATCAATAATGAGAAATTAAGACTGCTTGGTGTAATTTTGAATGAGGTCAAAATGTCATATTTAATTATATTTTTCTTCAGAACGACACATCTGGCTCCTGTCTGAACAGGAAACACCTGACACTTTCACACACTTACTTGTCAGAAATAAACTGATGTGTTTCTATAAATAGTTCAGAATTTTCAAGTTCATGGTTAGGCTGAACTTTATAGTACAGTAACAGTTGAGAAAAACATTTGTTAAAAGCCAGAGACAACAGCTGCCTCCAATGACACATAATTGGCTGCATATTTCCCACAATTCATCATGCTGTCACCAACAACCACCACTGAAACCTAACAATTATTTGCACCAAAACAGCCTTGCTTAAGCTCCACTGTTAAGCTCAACTACTGTAGATGTATCCTCATAACTACGTAAATTATATCTTGTTAGAATGTTTGGGTTTCAAAATGCAGCCTACAACTTGCCGCCCCCCTTACTTTTCAACCTCTTTTGGGTGCGGCTTGGATTCAGGTAAATACTGTAGCTCATCTTTTCTGTACGAGGTACTACAATAACACTGTTCATGAGGGCATGTCATCTTATGAGATCAGAAAAGGTTTGCCAGATGCATTATCATCACAGCTATTATCAGGGTCAACCAAATTAGACCTGTATCTGCAGCTTAACAAATATGTTTTGTTTAATAACAAAACAAACACACACACACACACACACACACACACACACACACACACACACACCCACACCCCTGAAAGAGAGGTAAGACAATTGTGGTTGCTTTGTACCAGGGGATGGACAAGACATACCGTGCGGAGGCTCGAAAGAGCACCGAGTCCGAGCAAATGACACCCTTATTGACAGAGTTTCGCCAGACGTATTTGGCGGCTCGATATAATGCATACAGCTCAGCTGTAAAATTGGAACTCACTTAGGGAGACGATATTTAAACGAGGTGTTGCCAAGCACAAAGGCACACCCAACACCCTGGTCTGTCTTCGAGTTGTTAGTGTAGAGAACAAATTTTCATCAAATTTGAACCGGAGTGCAAGAAATTCTCTCTAGTTAATGAAACTAGGTGTGAAATCCTTTGGAAGAGAATGAAGGTACAAGTTAACATGGACTTCTGGGCTTAGCCAATGTGGAGAGGTGCTCTCTCCAGTCTAGAAGCAAGCATTGTTAACACTGAACTCCCAGTGGTAGCAGAGCAGACGGGCGCACAGCAAAGAGACCATCAAGTGAGTCATTAAGGAAAACTGCATACGTTGAGTGTCCTCGCATGGATGACAAATAGCGTAACGGCTAAGCAGGAGTTACCAGGGAGCAATTTGGACTCCTGTAGAGAGAAGATAATTGGGTGATATGTTCACGTAAGAAGTTGCCGTTCTGCCCAATTTGACCAGATATCACGAATGTTCCATTGATGAATATCCATAGGAGGATAATATGGTATAGGAGGTGGACGTCAGCCTGATGAAGGCGATGGGCCACAATGGGAATGTTCACAACCGGTGGCGTCAGACGCGAGGGTCTTGCTCCATGTTCTCAGAGGTGACCACAGCAGCCGCGTAAGGTTGGTCCCATCTTTGGCTAATGCACCTGGAGAGACTCTAGGCTTCCAGGGGATGCCATCGTCTCACTGTGAGGTAGAAGGGGGGGGGGGGAGTTTTCCCCTTACTTGACTTCTTTGAGTCCTGGTGAAGTTCCTTTGTAAACTCAGATGTTTTAGAAGTGGTGCTGTGGTTTCACAGCTGAAGATGAAGATTTGGAAGAGGTATTCACACTTTTCATCGAACTTGACGCCGTTGTCGATATAGACTGTTTGACGACTACAGTAATAAACTGTAGGTCATACGGCTGTGGCCATGTCCCGCATTGGTGGAGTGCTGAAACTACAGTACTGTAATTACCACGCGGTGGGGTTTTAGGCTTACTACTAGTGTACATCTTATGTGCAACATGTATAGGAACCTTTTTCTTGACTAATTTCCTGTATGTCCCATTCATCGGTAAATATGGGACATTCCCGGTAGGAGGCAGTATGATTTCCGTTACAATTTATGTAACGAGGGGACGGTGGTGGACAATTCCCCTTATGTGCCTCTTTGCCACAGGTGACATGTTACCGGGTTCTTGCACAACTGGCTTGTATGATTAAAGCAGTGGCACTGGTAACAGCGAGTAGAGTTA
Organism: Locusta migratoria; assembly: GCA_026315105.1. Lineage (NCBI taxonomy): Eukaryota > Metazoa > Arthropoda > Insecta > Orthoptera > Acrididae > Locusta > Locusta migratoria. The sequence goes on along the minus strand of CM048746.1, from coordinate 191,181,966 downwards.
GGGATCTAAGGTCATATCCTGCCTTGATCTTCGGTGGCAGAGCCACTCGACCGAAGGTCAAGAACACTGTACAAGTGGAGACTGAAACATTCTCTTTTTCATCACTTGGTGCACTGCGATGACACCTTGCACTGCTACTAGATAGTAATTAAATTCATCCTCTGTCAGACTGTCCAAACAGGCTCAGTAGACTACCCCTCAGCTATACTTGAGGATTGGATGAAGCTTAACACAAATTGGGTAACTATGGAGCAAATTAGCCTTGAGCAACCATTGCACCTGGGAGTCACTTTCTGTTTCCAATAGTGTCCCATTACACAGACGGGTGCAGGATTTAACTGGACCAGCAATGGTGTCAACCCCTTTCTGAATTATAAATGGGTTTATCGACGAGAAGGTTTGTCCTTCCTCAGTACAGGTAACCACAAGGAACTTTGGTGTTTATGGTAAAGTCATCTGTTCAGGTACACTATTGTCCAGTATGTCTAACTTCATGAGACTCATTGCGGATGTAGGCCCCACGATTGCCATGACTCCGATGGCACACTCCTTCCAGCTTGGGGCCCCCAAAGGAGGCACACTCACCTTGGGTGATTGTTCCCACCCCAGGTCGCACCTCCCGATCTACAGACGGAAGGACCAATTGGCAAGTCGGGAAGGTATCGGTGCAGGCAATCGCCCCTCCTGGGCCTGGCCTTCACTAGTGGGTACGTACGCACCCTACATGCCAGCCTGGGGCTGGGACTTACACATTACCCAGTCACCCATATGGGTGACCTTCAGGTGTGTACAGGGAAGAAGAAGGAAGAAATAGTAGGAGGTGAAACCTCAAACGCAGATGCGGAGGCAAATAAAGAGGTGAGAGGAGCTCAAACCAAAAAAATTGTAACTTCAGTTCTCTGAAGGATGCACACAACTCAGTCCCCAAGAGAGGGGACAGGGCAGTAGAAGAAGCATCGTGTAAGCACAGAAAAGAAAGTGCCACAAAGGCTGCAGCTCATGCTCGCCACACACTTATTCACCACAGAGCGGCAAGCCCCCCGGGGAAATAAAAACCATTTTGTTGACGAGTAGCTTCCTTCAGAATAATCTTGATTGTGACACTTAAATCGCTCTCATCACTATAGAAAAATGCTTGAAGATGAGTGTTTTCACTACCGACATAGAAATGACAAGTGAATTCAGCTGTGCGTTTTACCCATTTCTTTGGAGTGTATATTTACAGCTGTAAAAAGCTACATAGCAAAATAATAATGTGTTTTTAAATAAGGAATATTAGCAAGGTCTTGTGATGTAAGTTCCAAATAAAGTGCACACTAAGACCTGACATTGTAATAATAACTTCTGTTATGTTAGAAGTTAAGTAGACACGACAGGAAAATGAATAACTGATTAATTACATACCTAGCAGCCTGTTTCCTGTAACAAAATCGCAAGGCCTAACGCTAATGAGTAGACCATTGGGTGTCATATTTAACAAGTAGCCCTATCTGATGTTAGATAACTCCGATAGCATTCCACGTTTAAACATATGAATATGTGATGCATTCTTAAAATTTTGTTTGCAAATTGTGCTAACCCAACATCATTAACAAAAAATTTTCTTGCGTGACTAAAATTTTGCACTGTCAGAAGAATACATTTTCTTAAAGAGTGCACATTTAGTCTTAATAATATGTTCCTTCACAACAAACTAGTATCTAAACATAGTACAGTTCTTCCTAAACACATAGATGCCTACTCCATATTTGTACACTTCATAATTTGCCTCATTAGGTTAGTTTAAATAAATATACGATTGAACAGCTGTTCTGTGCTGGACATGACACTGAGAACTTACTCAAGAAGGAGGGGAAATAGCAAGAATGAACTACCTGCTCAGAGCATATGCTTCGAAGTTTTTAGTCATACGAAATTGAGAACTTTGAGAACAATCTTTTGCTCTGAGAATTTTCTCTGGAGCATGTGCTCTTTTTTTATTCATATGGCCCATTGACAGGGCAACCTTGGACAATGAAAACCCAAAAAAATAGAACTGTTGTAACAGGCTAGAATGAAACAGAAGTTGTGCAACAATAATACATCACAGGAAACTCACTTTAATCGATGTGCTGTAAACCACAATCAGTCTAAATAGTCGAGACATGAGATATACGTATATAAGAAACAGAAAAAGCCACTTTTTCCGGGGTACTCATGTTCTAATTATGATGTTGATTTTATTAGCTATTTCGTCTTTAGGTGGAAGATGTGTATTAAACGCAGGTTGTTTTGTGACCTTTTATTTCATAGTATTTGTGATATGGTGTTATTGAAATCAGAGTGATCATTTGCTCGATTTTTGTATTTTCGTGCACGATGGCACTGCCTTAGCACGCAACAAGCTAGCATCCATATTATTTTCAATATTTGAATACTGATTTGTGGTGGTATTTTTTTTATTTATTTATTTATTTTAGTTATTAGACGTGTATCTCATCTCTACTATTCAGGCTGATAGTGGTTTACAGCACATGGATTAAAGTTAGTTTCATGTGATGTGTTGTTGTACAAGTTCTGTTTCATTCTAGTCCGTTACAACAGTTTTATTTTGTGACCTTTTGTTGTTCGAGGTTGCCCTGACAATGGGGTGGATAATGTAAGTTTATCTCAGTATATAGCTAGCTTTAGATCCCAGTTTGATATGAACACTGTTGACAGTAATTTACTTTCTGTCTTGCAGTGATGTTTAATTTTAATGGCATGGTCTTATCACTGTCGTTAAGATGACAGTGTTATTTGTCCCCCCTTATGTTTTTGTACATGTTACCTTTATACCCTATTTGGTACTCATTACTCGACCTCACAATTTTAGTTGGTGATAATGATTATAGTACCAACATATTGCTTTTAATATTTGCACAGTCCAGGTATATTTCTATACATGGTTTGAATATTGCAGAAGGAAACTTTCCTGGTGGGATAAATATGTATAAAAAATAGAGATCTAATAACTTACCCAAAGGACATGCTCGTAGATCGACACCTTGTGTTTGTGTTTTTGTCTATACATGGTTCTAATATTAGAGTCATTTGTGGCATTTTTGCCCTTTGTTTTTACTGTATATTTGTTTGTTCTTCGTTGTTTTAATGTTACAATATTGCATTGTTTCTATAAGTAGGTCGTTACTATGTATCTGTCAGGCAGAATATGTACCATGCACTTGGTAATAATATGCATGTTAAAGTTTTTTCCTTACTTGTTACCTTTACTCATCTTCTTGTTGTGATATTTTAGTGAGATGTTTAATGTGAATATAAATATTTGTTTTTATACATTTTTATTTTATGACATTAGTTCCGTATTTGCTAAGTGACCACTAACAAGTACGTTGCATGTCTCCCTCCTTAGAGTATATAATTCATACGTATATTTTGGGCTTGCCTAACTTATTTAGTTTTTATGTGTCTCTGCCAACAAACATCGTATTCAAAATTACCACGAGCGTACTGCCGGTCTATAGTGTCCAACGGGCACAATATTTCGGTGATCATACATCTTGAGATCATCAGGTGAACTGATGGACTGAGCTCCTGGAAACGCGCCAGCACGAAGATTCGCACGCTACGGCTGCTCGAAGGGAACTGGGTTCTAGACGGGAAGTGGGCGATTTAAAACCCTCGTCCCGCGGAGCGACCCCTCTGCGGTCCGCGCCTGGCGCCGCGGTCATACAGTGGAACCAATTGCGTCGGCGTCCGAGATGACGACGGTGTGAGGGCTCTATCCGCCGTGGCGACTCCCTCTGTTTGTTCGTAGTATTCGCCATTGAAAAGAAAATATGTGGAGGTCAAGACATGCCTAAAAAGTTCGGTGGTTTTCACGTCAAACTTCTGAACAATTAAATCAGTTCAGTGGCACCCTCGTAAGCAACGAAACGACGTCAAAACTCACCATATCTGACTCGTCCAGCCTGAAGCTGTGAAGGCGTTTAACAAAATCCACGGAATTACGGATGTGATGAGGGCATTTACCCACACAAGGAATTAATATTCCCATCAACTATTTGGCCAACAAATATGTAGGTGCTCTGATGTTACTGACAATGGGACGTAATGGCATCCCATCTTTGTGAACCTTAGGGAGTCCATAAATTCTTGGCGGTACCAGATCTTGAGGTAGCAGTTTCTTGGCGACACCCTACGGTAAATCTGCATCCTTGAGAAGCGCCCTCGTCTTGTTTTCCACCTTCTTTGTGGGGTCAATGCTGATCTTCCGGTAGGAATCTTTATTTAGCAGGCTCTGCATCTTTTAAAGTGTAGTCCTTATGGGAGACAACAACCATAGCATTGCCTTTGTAAGACAATTTCAGGGCGCTCCCTCAGGTCACGAATGGCTGCCCTTCTCTTTACTAGTGATGTTCGACTTCATGGACTTGGATTTCGTCAATGCACGACAAGTTTCACAACATATTTCCTCAGCTGATTCCGGCGGAAGTCTAGCTGCAACCTGCTCAACAGCACTAATAATTTCTGGGACCGGTGTGAACTTTATGCGGTCTCAACTTTGCTCCTACCCCCATCACTAAACTCCATGCCACTAAGGTTGATGACATTCTTGCACGGAACCTGCAGAGATGGTTTGTCAAGGAGGCATGAGAACTTAGCCGTTTGACGTCCTGTTGCCTTCTTATGGGCGGAATCGGCTGCAACCGAAGTAACATCATCAATCCAATCCCAGGAAAAAGACTGGAAGTGACTAGCCAGTTGCAAATGCAGTTTGAATAGTTCCAGCGAGATGAACGCAAGGCTATGGCAGGTGAAATGCACTCTCACGAAGCAATGCAATGCTGGCCCATTTCTTAATTCTCCTGGCTGCTGCAGAATCGATGTGATGCGTAACCTTAGCAAAATTTGGAACAACATCTCTTTAGAAAAGCAAGAGTACTTAGCAAACGACATCTATGGTGGCGCAACTTTTCAAATGTTTTCATGCTGCGATACATCTCCTCCCCGTAAAGGTGTACGATGTGATTCTTCAGTTTCTCCTGGCATATTTGATAATCAAAATATCCACGGGTGTACTGTCGGTCTATACTGTCCAACGGACACAATATTTCGGCGATCATACGTCGCCATCATCAGGTGAACCGACCGCCTGAGCTCCTGGAAACGCGCTGGCACGGAGATCCACACACTACGGCTGCTCGAAGGGAACTGGGATCTAGCCCAGTAGCGGGCGATTTAAATAATCTCGGCCTGCAGAGCGACCCCTCCGCAGTCGCGCAGTGAGTTAATTAAGAGTAAATCTAGCAAACCTAACTTAGTGACGACCACGGCGGACAGAGCCCTCATACCAAACATCATCTCGGATGCCGTAGCAATCCATTCCACTGTGCAAACGCGGCACGGAGGGGTCGCTCCACAGGCCGAGGGTTTTTAAATCGCCCGCTACCCGACTAGAACACAGTTCCCTTCGAGCAGCCATAGCGTGCGGACCACCGTGCCGGTGCGTTTCCAGAAGCTCAGTCCGTCAGTTCACCTGATGATGGCGACATGTATGATCACCGAAATATTGTGCCCATTGGACACTATAGACCGGCAGTACACCCGTGGATATTTTGATTATCAAATACACCGGGAGAAACTGAAGAATCAAACATGGTATTGTTTTAATCACTATTAACAACTTAGTACACTAGTCGTACACTAAATCCCTTTGTCAGCATAGGGATTCCAAATGTCACTTTATAAGATTAATAATTCAAAAAAGAAAAATATTGCAAGTCAAAGTTGACTACATTTGTACATATTCTTTTTGTTATTTAATAGCACTTTCATTCCTATATTGTAGTTTCATTGCAAGTTACCAGAAAAGTATTTTATGTTTATATTTTAATGTTTTTTGCCTTTGTCACTTTAGTAGGTTTAATACACAGGGATCTGAAAATGGCATAATGGAATGCTGAAACTTGTAGAGCAAGAATAAATGTTTCTGTTAAACATACAGCTGTTGGTATCCTAATTCCTATGTAGTTCGGAATCATTGTTTAATACCACCTTATTTGAAGCCAGTGAGTGTTTTGTTATGCTTGATACAGTTTCACATACACAACGCAGGTGATTTCATTAACCCTGGAGTGGTCGTGTGGCTTCTGACAGATGCCAGCTGCATTTCATTTACTCACTGCTGTTCAACATATACACTGGCGGACTTGTGGTGCCATCTCCCTCCCATTTAACTAAATACAGAAGTATCTAGCTCATTAGTATCGCATTAGTAGCCATACATTGTTGGAGGTGAGCATTTGTTTGCGGAGTGGAATTGCTGAAGTCTACCAGATGCCAAGCAACCATTCCCAGTGTTGTTATGGTCTTCAGTCCGGAGACTGGTTTGCTGCAGCTCTCCGCCCTACTCTATCCTAAACAAGCCTTTTCATCTCCTCATACAAGTAGCAACCCACATCCATTTGAATCTGCTTACTACATGAGCCTCTTTGTCTCCCTCTGCAATTTTTACCCCACACACTTCCCTCCAATGCTAAATTTACGATTCCTTGATATCTAACTAAGTGTCCTACCAAGCGATCCCATCTTTTAGTCAAAGTATGCCAAAAATTACTTTTCTCACCAATTCTGAGCAGTACCTCATTAGTTATGCGATCTACCCACCTAATCTTAACCTTCTTCTGTAGCACCACATTTCAAAAGCCTAAATTCTTCCTGTCCACATTGTTTATTGTCTAGGTTTCACTCCTGTGTAAGGCAACACTCCACACAAATGCCTTCAGAAAAGACTTCCTTACACTTTAATATTCAATGTTAAATTTCTCTTTTTCAAAAATGCTTTCCTCCTCATTGCCATTCTGCATTTTATATCCTATGTACTGCAACCATCATACATTATTTTAATACCCAAGTAACAAAACTCATCTACCATCTTTATTGTTTTGTAACCTAGTTAGTTTCTTTTACATCGACTGATTTTCTAAGACTGCATTCCAGTATCTGTTTTGCTCTTGTTAATGTTAATTTTATACGCTCTCTTCAACACACTGTCCATTCCATTCAACTGCTCTTCCAGGTGATTTGCTGTCTCTGACAATTACAATGTCACCAGCAACACACAATGTTTTTAGTTCTTCGCCCTGCACTTTAATCCCTATTCCAAATTTTTTCTTGCTCTCTTTCAACGCCTTCTTGATGTACAAATTTAACAACATTGGAGAAAAGCTACAACCCTGTCTTACTCCTTCCCGACTAATGCTTCAGTTTCATGCCCTTCGTGTCTAGTAACTGCAGTCCGGCTTTTCTACAAGTTGTAAATAACTCTCCTTTCCCTACATTTTACCCCTGCTAACTTCAGAATTTGAAAGAGTGTATTCCAGTCAACATTGTCAAACGCTTTCTCCAAATCTACAAAAGCTAAAAATGTAGGTTTACCTTTCCTTAATCTATCTTCTAAGATATGACTTAAAGTAAGTATTGCCTACTGGGTCAATCCATATGAAGTGGTACAGGGGTGGTTGCTTGACCATTTTTAAATATTTTAATTTTTTTATATGTGATTGCCCTATATTTGAGAAGTTCAAAACAGTTTTTTAAAGTAATTTATCTTGTGCCTTTACTGAATGGCGGCCATTTTTGTCGGCCTGTGCCGATTTTTCAGTCTGGAGACATTAGCAAAAATTTGAAAATCTCTGCACTGGGTTAAGTTATAACATTGCAATTGACATGATCGTTTTTAGAAAAGTATCCTCTACAACATTGTCTATTACGCAAAATACCCTAAATTCAAAAATAACCAGTCAAAATGACCTCCGAAGTTTTGTATCCAAATTTTCAAAAATCCACTTTTTAGGCCCAATAATAACATACAATGAGTGACTTATGAGAGTATTTTTTCCTGTAGTTAGATATCATACACTATTAGCCTCATATAGAGCAAGAACACTTAAAAATGTTTCCTTAATTTTTTATGAATTTTTGAAATTTGAAAATTTTCATTTTTTGTAAAGTTTGAGGCTAGTTATCTCAGATGGGACTGAATATAAAAATATGATTTTTGCACAGTTTGTACACCTATATGATAGCAATGTACTGTAAAAATTTCAACATTGATATCTGAGTGTGAACAAAGATATGAATTTTTGAAAATGAGGAAATAATTCATATGACACTACAACAATTATTATGACTGTTGCCTATTTAAATGGTTTATTGTTTCATTGTAATAAAATTTGGTGTTAACTAAATATATCACACAATATTCATTTAGTTTATTTATTTTTAATAATACAATATTAAACAACAGGAGCTTTCGGTTGTGTTCTATTGTAATAAAAATGCCCATTTACATTTAGGTTTATTGACAATAAAGAACAACATTATTGTTGAGTGTGGCATTGTAGAAGTACATTACTGCTGGGTGTGGAATTGCTGTAGTCAGTCTGTTCTGAAACCTCTGTTAGAATGGATGTACATACTTTATCGAGAGTGTAGAATGTGTTATGTGCTTTGTTTTGTGTGTAATTTGTAATTAATTTTGAGAGATTAACTGGAATGCAGTAACATGAATGAACAGTGTTCTGTTGGACAGATAACAAGTGAAGTGTGTCACAAAACAGTTTATGGTTCAGTTACAAAAAACTTGAAAAAATGCTATGTAACATCAGAAACGGAAATTTATGAGGATCATTGTGTCAGTAAAATTACATCTCTCTCTTTAACGTTGAATGACATAGTAGCATGTGTGTATGATGGACATTGGTGGCTTGCTGAGGTTGAAACAATAAGTTTGGAAAACAATGACATTTTTGTGCATTTTTACCACTCTGCTGGCCCAAGAACATCATTCAAGAAATCTAATAGTGACAAAGTTTGGATACCAATGAAAAATGTTTTAAGGAAACTTTCAGTGGTTGAACTTACCACAGCAACTGGGAGGTCTTATATTACATCACAGAAGCTGTCAGAAGAAATAAGTGTTCTTAACATTCACCACCAGATTCAGGAATAGTCGCATATTGAAGCATGTTAATTTCTCAATTTATTTTAAATACCGAATGTCAAAATAACATAAATGTTAATTTCAGTGATGTTTCCACTTTTTGTATATAGTTCAGTACCTTGCTTCAATAATAATTGATTATATTCCACCAATATCACACATGAATAGGTAACAGCCATAAGATCAGTTGTATAGTAATGTGAACTATTTCCTCATTTTCAAATATTCATATCTTTGTTCACACTCAGATATCAATGTTGAAATTTTTACAGCATGTTGCTATCATATAGGTGTACAAACTGTGCAAAAATCATTTTTATATTCTGTCCCATCTGAGATAACTAGCCTCAAACTTTACAAAAAAATGAAAATTTTCAAATTTCAAAAATTCATAAAAAATTAAGGAAACATTTGTAAGTGTTCTTGCTTTATAAGATGCTAGTAGTGTATGATATTTAACTACAGGAAAAAAATATACTCTCCTAAGTCACTCCTTGTATGTTATTATTGGGCCTAAAAAGTGGATTTTTGAAAATTTGGATACCAAATTTTGGAGGTCATTTTGACTGGTTATTTTTGAATTTAGGGTATTTTGTGTAATAGACAATGTTGTAGAGGACACTTTTCTAAAAACAATCATGTCAATTGCAATGTTGTAACTTAACCCAGTGCAGAGATATTAAAATTTTCGCTATTGTCTCCGGACTGAAAAATCGGCACGCGCTGACAAATAAAAATGTTCGCCATTCAGTAAAGGTGCAAGATAAATTACTTTCAAAAACTGTTTTGAACTTCTCAAATATAGGGCAATTACATATAAAAAATTAAAGTATTTAAAAATGGTCAAGCAACCAACTTAATTTTTATTGTACCACTTCATTTGGATTGACCCTATTGTGTTCCTACGTTACAGCAACAGCTGTTACTAACATGTATTTTTTGCCTTCAGATCAAATATGAGCTCGCAGAAGACTTAAATTTGGAAAATGAATATGACAGGGAAATTGTGCTCTGACTATTATTTGAGGAAAATGATGAATCGGATAATGAATTTGATAATCACAGTGCTGTGGAATAAGAGAATGTGGAAACAAGAGAAGATGATTCAAACACTGAACAAGACGCGAACTCCAGTGAGAGTGACTGACTATTATGGCGACGAATGTTGTCTCTGAAGGAACAAATACACAAAATGGTCTAAAGTGTGTCCCCCAAAAACGGGTTAGCACAATTCGTGAACGACAAAACATTGTTACTCATTTACAAGGAGTGAAAGGAGCAGCCAAGAACGCAAGAACACCAATGGGATGTTGGGAACTCTTTCGATGGTGAGTTGTTTCTTAGTATTGTCGATCAATCTAATAAAAAGATAACTAGCCTTCGCGCTCGCTAGGATAGCAATGGCTGAGCAGCCAATAAGGAATCGCGATGCGCAGGGACAATAAGAAAGAGCGTTACAATTTTGCTATGCAAACAAATCGAAGCGGAGTATGCAAAAGTTTTTGACGATCAACAAGTCACAGTTGCTATCAGTATGGATGCCACTTTATCACTGTTTCGAACATATCATAAAGTAAATAAAACATGCTATACCTGCTCTATGGTTGACAGGTTCTTGTATGTACCTTTGTCCGGTCAGTAAACATAATTGCGGTAATTTCCAAGAATGATTGCAGTCAAGGTAGCTAGGACTGAAATGATGATATATATCAAGTGTACAGCTGTAAATTGATTGAGTCTTTCTGATCGTAGATTTAGGCACTACACACCCACACATACTAAAAAACCACTTCTCGTTTAACCTATACCTAACTTAACTTTCACTTACGATGATCCCTTTCGTACAGATCATAAAATAAATAAATAAAACATGTTATACCTGCTCTGTGGTGGACTGCTGTGGTTTATTAATAATAGGTCACTTATGACCATAATACGTCAATTATCTAAAAATCTCTTATAAAAGGAAAATCAATTACAAATCACACGAACGCCACACCAAAATTCTTAAACTTCGAAATTGACACCAAATTTACTCGTCATGAAACACGCTATGTTATTGGCCGGCATAACTCTACTCCCAATTAGCTGGTCTGCAGTCCCTAACCTAGGAAGTGCAACGGCTAGCCGCTGCTGCATAAACGGCAATTTAACACACATTCCTTGCTGGACTGTGGGAAGTTTCCAAATGTGTGCCCGACACACACACACACACACACACACACACACACACACCACACACCATACAGTATAATGTTAAATAATAATGCAACAGCCAAAATAAAATGATTTTACTACTACTTCACTTTCATTTAAAGTGAAACCTATAAAACCAAATGAAGGCCATTATCAAAAACACATCTATACTAATAATAAATCTGTAAATGTATGCCTGTCACTGTTCTCTTAAATCTTCAAAACTACTGGACGTATCTTCATGTGGTTTTCACAAGAAACACGAGAAAAGGTTGCGGGTCAATTTATAGGCCTAATTAGAATTAGATCATGGGGGAAAAAAAAAAAGAATAATCATGAATTGAAATTTTTTATCTACTAGCTTATATGCCCGTGCTTCGCAACAGTTATTAAAGGGGAACCTGTGTATATCATGGTTTCTAGGGTTCCGGACCTAGGTCAGCAAAATCAGAATCCTTGTTAGATCCCTCTGTGAATAAACTCAGTTTTCCTAGCCAAGATGTCAAATTTAAGTAGAAGTCATTGTCAAAAACACTGAATGTACATAAATAATATAGTGAGGACAGTTTACTACTCACCGCAAAGACGTGGCGACGAGCTGCGACAGGCACATACAAAAGACACACACATACAACACATTCAGCTATCGGCCATGGCCTTCTTCAGAAATAGAGCACTCACGCAATCACACAGGCACACAACACAGTCATACAACCATCACCTCCGACTGCCACACTTCGAATCACGCTCTGCAGCGAATCGGGGACGGGAGGGGAGGGGGAGGGGATAGAAAGGTTACGTCACGGTGGTGGGGATGGGTTAGATGGGAATAACGAGATGCAGCTTAGGAATGGAGTGGGGAGGCGGGTGAGGGGAGAAAATAAAATAAAATAAAATAAAGTAAAATAATTCATGTACACTGCAAGTGCACAAGACCACACACACACACACACACACACACACACACACACACACACACACACACGATCACACATTCACACACCACTCAAATCAGGCGAGGTTTGGGATACAGAGGTAGGAACTGTAAGGTATGGGAAAAAAAGGGAAATTATCGTAGGTTGAGGCCTGGTTGATTTCGGGATCGGAGAATGTATTGTAGGGATAACTCCCATCTGTGCAGTTCAGAAAAGCTGGTGGTGGATGGGAGGATCCAGATGGCCCGGGTTGTGAAGCAGCCATTGAAATCAAGCATGTGCTCCGCTGCATGCTGTGCCACAGGGTGGTCCACCTTGTTTTTGGCCACAGTTTGGCGGTGGCCATTCATCCTAATGGACAGCTGGTTGGTGGTCATGCCAATATAGAAAGCTGTACAGTGCTTGCAACACAGTTGGTAAATTACGTGGCTGCTTTCACAAGTGGCCCGGCCTCTGATAGGGTAGGATAAGCCTGTGACAGGACTGGAATAGGAAGTGCTGGGTGGGTGGATTGGACAGGTCTTGCAGCGGGGTCTTCCACAAGGATATGATCCCTGTGGCAGTGAGCTGGGTTTCGGGGTGGCATAAGGATGAACTAGGATGTTGTGAAGGTTGGGAGGGCGGCGGAACACCACTTTAGGAGGGGTGGGAAGGATCTTGGGCAGGATGTCTCATTTCAGGGCATGAGGATAGAAAATCAAAACCTTGGCGAAGGATGGAATTTAGTTGTTCGAGACCAGGGTAGTACTTGGTGACAAGGGGAGCGCTCTTTTGTGGATGGTTACTAGTGTTAGGAAGAGGATTTGGGGTGTGTGAGGATATGGCACGGGAGATTTGTTTGCGGATTAGGTCTGTGGGGTAGTTTCTGTTTGTGAAGGCCTTTGTGAGACCTTCAGCATATTCAGAAAGGGAATTCTTGTCACTGCAGATATGCCGTCCACGGGTGGCCAGGCTGTAAGGGAGGGATTTTTTGACGTGGAAGGGATGGCAACTGTCCATATTAAACCTACCAACCACCAACAGTACCTACATTTTGACAGTTGCCATCCCTTCCACGTCAAAAAATCCCTCCCTTACAGCCTGGCCACCCGTGGACGGCATATCTGCAGTGACAAGAATTCCCTTTCTGAATATGCTGAAGGTCTCACAAAGGCCTTCACAAACAGAAACTACCCCACAGACCTAATCCGCAAACAAATCTCCCGTGCCATATCCTCACACACCCCAAATCCTCTTCCTAACACTAGTAACCATCCACAAAAGAGCGCTCCCCTTGTCACCCAGTACTACCCTGGTCTCGAACAACTAAATTCCATCCTTCGCCAAGGTTTTGATTTTCTATCCTCATGCCCTGAAATGAGAGACATCCTGCCCAAGATCCTTCCCACCCCTCCTAAAGTGGTGTTCCGCCGCCCTCCCAACCTTCACAACATCCTAGTTCATCCTTATGCCACCCCGAAACCCAGCTCACTGCCACAGGGATCATATCCTTGTGGAAGACCCCGCTGCAAGACCTGTCCAATCCACCCACCCAGCACTTCCTATTCCAGTCCTGTCACAGGCTTATCCTACCCTATCAGAGGCCGGGCCACTTGTGAAAGCAGCCACGTAATTTACCAACTGTGTTGCAAGCACTGCACAGCTTTCTATATTGGCATGACCACCAACCAGCTGTCCATTAGGATGAATGGCCACCGCCAAACTGTGGCCAAAAACAAGGTGGACCACCCTGTGGCACAGCATGCAGCGGAGCACATGCTTGATTTCAATGGCTGCTTCACAACCCGGGCCATCTGGATCCTCCCATCCACCACCAGCTTTTCTGAACTGCACAGATGGGAGTTATCCCTACAATACATTCTCCGATCCCGAAATCAACCAGGCCTCAACCTACGATAATTTCCCTTTTTTTCCCATACCTTACAGTTCCTACCTCTGTATCCCAAACCTCGCCTGATTTGAGTGGTGTGTGAATGTGTGATCGTGTGTGTGTGTGTGTGTGTGTGTGTGTGTGTGTGTGTGTGTGTGTGTGTGTGTGTGTGTGTGTGTGTGTGTGGTCTTGTGCACTTGCAGTGTACATGAATTATTTTACTTTATTTTATTTTATTTTATTTTCTCCCCTCACCCGCCTCCCCACTCCATTCCTAAGCTGCATCTCGTTATTCCCATCTAACCCATCCCCACCACCGTGACGTAACCTTTCTATCCCCTCCCCCTCCCCTCCCGTCCCCGATTCGCTGCAGAGCGTGATTCGAAGTGTGGCAGTCGGAGGTGATGGTTGTATGACTGTGTTGTGTGCCTGTGTGATTGCGTGAGTGCTCTATTTCTGAAGAAGGCCATGGCCGATAGCTGAATGTGTTGTATGTGTGTGTCTTTTGTATGTGCCTGTCGCAGCTCGTCGCCACGTCTTTGCGGTGAGTAGTAAACTGTCCTCACTATATTATTTATTCCAACCTGGACTTTCCATTATTATATGAATGTACATAAAGTTTTTCATGCAAAAAGTGAAATTAATTTAAGTTCATACTCCGTAACGCTGTAAATTTAATGTTAGTTTGTGTTCATAAAGTTAAGACTGCAGTGTGAAATTTTATGTTTGGCGTAAACTTCTGAAAACATGGCTATCGTTGAGATGAAAAATAGTAATAATAATAACAGCACCATGTTTTGTTTCTATAGTATAGTGCTAAACTGTAAGTGTATGCTGAAGTATTAGTATGTTGCACTGGGAACAATTTAGTTATTCTGTATGCAGTGCTCCCTATTATAGAAAACTCAACGAATGCTGAAAGTTTGGTGATTAAATCAACAGAGCAGTTCATGTCTGTATAAATAAGACGTCATGATGGTGTCAATGTGCGATAAAATAAGTGTGTAATAGTTTAACGAATGCCGTCAGCTGATCGTCGGTATAGAATTTTCCATTAAACATATTTCCAGTGAATTGTCTCGACGTGGTAGCAGCATCGGCCACTCTTTCACATAATACATGTCCTCACGTCCTGCGGTGATTACTTCGTAAAGCACGAAATTGATATCAACCTTCTGTAATAGCACTATATATTCAGAACACCAAGTACAATTTTCTCTGCAAAAGAAGAGTCTGTACCTATCTTAATGTAGTCCGCACCAAAATTAAGTAATATCAAATTTTAATCTCATTATTGTACGGAACAATTATGAAAGCAGAGAGGTTTCTGATGAGTTTGGCATTCAAATGCACAGAACAGTTTTCGTGTCCTGAACATTAAGGTGGAAATGTCACGTAATAATGGGAAAAATATATGATTCGCTGACTTTATCTTGGTCCTTTTTTGTTCGGTTAAGACAGACGACTATGTGTAAATGGCTCTTAGCGATGCTTCCTCAACTTCCTTGTTGCTTTTGTGACACATTTATTAAAATATTATTTCATGTTACGTGGTTGTTCTGCAAGATTGTGGGGGGGGGGGGGCCTTCTTTACAGCCAATTCAGTACAAACCAATCGTAAGAGCAAATAAATTTGTGGAAAGAGTGCATTAGTCTTAATACCACGTGGTAATTCCAACTTAATGTTGAGAAGATGAACAGAATGCAATGATCATTCCATAGATATTTCTTCCATGCACAATTTAGTGGATATACCCGTCGAAAGATGCACTTCTTTTCTCTCCATGACTTTGCAGGCATATGGGATACAGTTAGGAATTTAAAAAAATTGTACCCTACCTTGGTTAAATTTTATTTGTAGTGGCAGCAATTTAGTTTGCTATCGTTGGCAACTAACTATTCGCTTTAGGACGATGTTTAATTTACTGGCCAGGACAGCACAAATTATTTATTTCATCAAGCACATAAAGAATTATTCCGCTCATTCTACATGACCGACTTTTTAAAAAGCATACAACGGCTCTTGCCAACATCAGCACACAACACTACCGCCATAAGTAAAATTGTACCCCTTCTTGTAGCGTATTACACTATAGTTATGAGAATGAAAAAAGAAAAACGCAGTAACGCCTTAATTAGTTCTTTGGTGCACTATGTAATTAATGTTGCCTCATGTTGTCCTTTCCTGTACTATGGCGTTTTCAAGGCATTCCTAAATAGAATGCACTCAAAATGTAATGAGGATATACCAAAATCAAAAGGGGGACTACAAAAATTCTATTTTTCTTGCAAAGAATTGTTATGTAAATTACAGTATCGATAGACGTGAAGGAATGTCATTCTGTTTTTGATTCAAATGTTCCCTGTCAAAACAAGCAAAGATACATCGTTAAGCTGTGAATATACAAAGTGTAATCAGAAACTCGCTGTTCAATGTTAGTTTGTATTTGCAGAGAAGATTGCGGCTCTTAATTTAAAATACTTCTGTCACTGAGGGAATACGCAATACACGATCATGTATTGTTTCTTTGCAGCACTACGAAACGAACAGCACCTTTAATGATTCGTTGCTGTTCTATGGCATAATCATCAAAAAGAAATAAAAGATAAAAAAATTTAAAAATTCAGCGGGGTCAACTATTAGTTCTATGGTGCACTACATAACTAACAGGACCTTTGTTTTGTACTTTACTATCCAGTTTTCTAGGCATTACTAAATAGAATGGACTCAAGATGTAATAAGTACGCACCGTAATCAGAAAGGAAATGATACCCGCGGAAAGAAGCACTTTTCTTTCCATGGCATTGCAAGGCATGCAATATACACAGCTAGTAAAAAAAATGATTTTTTGTGTCGTACCTGGATTAAATTTTACTTGCAGTGACAGCAGTTTAATATGTTAACGTTGGTAACTAAATATTCACTTTAGGGGGATCATTAATTTACTGATCGGAACATTATTTATTTCATCACCAACACAAAGAATTATTCCCCTCATTGTATGTGACTGATTTTTCAAAAAGGATTC
Organism: Locusta migratoria; assembly: GCA_026315105.1. NCBI lineage: Eukaryota > Metazoa > Arthropoda > Insecta > Orthoptera > Acrididae > Locusta > Locusta migratoria. The sequence continues at coordinate 191,164,950 of CM048746.1, read as the reverse complement.
AACGGCTGTTGCCAAATCAATTCACAACACCGCTGCCGTAAGGAAAATCGTAGCCCTTGTGTGAGTGTATTACACCTAAGTTACATGAATAAAAAATGCAACATCACCATCTATTAGTTATTTGGTATACTATGTTACGAACAGCGCCTCTATCGGATCTTTGTTATACTACGCTGCAATTCAAGCTACAAATTACGATATCTCTTCTTCCCCTGATCCAATTTTAATGAAATGAAGCTTATACGTTGCTCCAAGGTACTCTCAGTTGACCTATGAAACACCATGAAAGTTCGTATTGTATTCTTGGTGATTTGCTGAACTACAACATATTTATAGGCATAGTATACACACAAAACTTCAAATTACGATATCTTTCCTTCCTCTGATCCGATTTTTATTTCCAAATTTACCTGTGGAAACCCATGAAAGTTTGTGTAGTACTTTTGGAGATTACCTTAAACAAATAGACATACACGAAGGGTTTTAAACAAATGGCTAATTATGATATCTTCATTTTCTCTGATCCAATTTTAATTATTGAAGCCTTTATATAACCACACAATATGTTCAAGTTACGTGTGAAAACCCCATGAAAATTCGCCACGTAGTTTTGGAGATAAACGTGTTCAAAGAGACAGACAAGACGGTTGTAGATAAAGAATTTCAAATTATGATATTCTTTTTTGTCCGTGATCCGATTTTTATGAAACAAAGTTTATATGTTACTCCGAGTTACGCTCAAGTTACCTGTGAAAACCTCATGCAAATTGGTTAAGTAGTTTTCAAGATATGAGGTATTTAATATTTGAACAAACAGACTTGGCAGTTACTGAAAACAAATTTACGATATCTTTTTTTTTTTCCGTACTCTGATTTTGATAAAATTATGCCTATATGTTGACCCAAACTTTTCCCATTTTTCCTGTGAAAACCACATGAAGATTCGTCCAGTAGTTTTGAATATTTAAGGGAACAGCGACAGGCCTACATTTACAGATTTATTATTAGTATAGATGACCATCATGTCTGTCTCTTCGAACACGTTTATCTCCACAACACTACTTCACGAATTTTTATGGAGTTTCCGAACCTAACTTGAGCATATCGTATGGTTACTTAAGGCTTCAACAATTAAAATAAAGATATCACAATTTAATGATTTGTTTAAAGCCATCAGGTACGTCTATTTGTTGAAGGTAATCTCCTAAAGTACTTCATGAACTTTCATGTGTTTCCACAGGTAAATTGAGAATAGTTTGGAGAGTAACATACACTAAATTTCAATGTAAATCGGATCAGAGGAAGGAAAGATATGCAAATTTGAAGTTTCAGGTGTGCGCTGTGCTTGAATTGCAGCGTAGTATAGCAAAGATTCACTATAGCCACTATTACACAGACCAAATACCTTTGCTGATGCTGCGATTTTTATTTTCTTAAGTAAGGTGTTATACTCTGAAACAGGAGCTACGACTTTCCTTACGGCAGCAGTGTAGTGTATTTATGTTGTTTTTGAGGTTTGATTCCATTTCCTGGAGGTGCTCCACGACCACACAATGATGAACACACCCGATGTATTTCGCAGCATTGGCCGTTAATGTTTTATTTAGAAAAACAACAGATCGATTTCAATCACCTAGTGACTATCTTCAGTATCCTTCAAACAAGCATTATGAATAACCTGAATTTAACTGCAATGGCAAACATAAAATTGCAGTGTCAAAGTTTGAAACTATGGACCATCATGTACTAAAAAAAAACTTCTTGTTTGACCTATACCTAACCTTCTTAAGGCTAGGCTACAGATAATGTTTTTTTAAGTGAGACTTAGGTATAGGTTAAACAAGACTTTTTTTTTAATTACATGAGGGCACTTAGTGCCCGAATCTCCAGTTAAACACTATCGATTGACAGCAGTGAGTTAGATATATTTCATTTTTGAGGTTTTATTATAAATATAATTGATACTATAAAATATAAAAGTATTTCTGTTAGTTTAGTTAATTCGCTAAACCACAGGCCCATCTTATACTATTAAAAGACACAAGTTAGTCCAATTTGGTTTACAACTTTAATTTTATTAACATATTGAATTTATTGTTAGTCCAGTTCCCCTGCTTCTGAAAAGTATTCTTACTCATCAAAATGCAAGATCCAGAAATTGAACAGTATAGCTTTGAAAGCTTAAACCATGTCTTTCTATCCATTGCATGAAGGATTGAAAATGAAAAAATGAATATTGAAAGTTATTGCCAACTTTGCAGCTGCACATGTCAGAGTAATCCAGTGTTAATTACATTTCATCCACATATATACATCATAGGTGGGAATCACTATCTCAAGTTCCGATGTGATTGGTCACATGAGTGGTCTCTCAAACCTTCACCCTCAGAACATTGCGCTGAATTTTTTAGTCTCTCTCTCTCTCTCTCTCTCATCGGCAGACACAAGAACACACACATAGGCCTACAAGCTTTCGCTTCTTCAGGAAAAAGAGTACGAAAGGAGAGGGGAAAGGGAAGGATATGGCTCTTAAGGACATAGAAAAGGAGTCATTCCAATCTCCTGAGTGGGAGGACTTACCTTAAGGGACACACACACACACACACACACACACACACACACACACACACACACACACACACACAAACATCCAGACGCAAACACACCTAGACAGACATTTGTAAACAGCAAAGAAGTTGGACAGAGATACCACTTGATGTAGATGCTCTGTCCACAGAACCGAGGCAAACATACTAAAGGTGGGCAGGATTTTGAATTTAGCGGAGGTTGAGACCAGGTGGGCAACAAGAGAAGAGAATAAGCTGAAGGGCAAGTTCCCATCTCCGGAGTCCTGAAAGGTTTGTGTCAGTGGGAAGTATCCAGATAACCCAAACAATGTAACACTGCGCCAAGATGTGCTGGCCGTGCACCAAGGCGTGTTTAGCCACAGGGTGATCTTCATTGCCAAAAAACACTGTCTGCCTGTTACCGTTCATGCGAATGGACAGTTTGTTGCTGGTCATTTCCACATAGAACGCTTCACAATGCAGGCATGTCAGTTGGTAGATCACGTGGGTACTATCGCAAGTGGCTCTGCCCTAGATCGTGTACACCTTACGGGTTATTGGACTGGAGTAAGTGGTTGTGGAAGGGTGCATAGGGCAGGTTTTACAACGGGGGCCGTTGCATGGGTAGGAGCCAGGGTAGGGAAGGTGGTTTGGGGATTTCATAGGGATGATTAGGAGGTTACGAAGGTTAGGTGGGCAGTGAAAATACACTGTTGGTGGAGTGGGAAGGATGTCATGGAGGATGGATCTCATTTCCGGGCAGGGTTTAAGGAAGTCGTATCCTTACTGGAGAACCACATTCAGAGTCCGCTCCAGTCCCAGAAAGTATCCGGTGACAAGAGGGGCACTTCTGGGGTTCTTCGGTGGAAGGTTCTGGATTTGGAGGGATGAGAAGGTGGCTCAGGTAATTTGCTTCTGAACCAGATCAGGAGGATAGCTGCGGGATGTGAAAGCTGTTATTAGGTTATTGGTGTACTGGTTCAGGGATTTGGGACTGGAGCAGACTCTTGCCACGAAGACCTAAGCTGTAGGGAATGGAATGTTTGATGTGGAATGGATGGCAGCTGTCATAATGCAAGTACTGTTTGTTGGTTGGTTTGATGTGGACGGATGTGTAAAGTTGGCTGTTGGACAAGTGGAGGTCGACATCGAGGAAAGTGGCATGGGATTTGGAATAGGACCAGGTGAATTTGATGGGACCAAAGGAGTTGAGGTTGAAGAGGAAATTCTGGAGTTGTTCTTCACTGTCAGTCCAGATCATGAAGATGTCATCAATGAATCTGTACCAAACTTTGGGTTGACAGGCTTGGGTATCCAGTAAGGCTTCCTCTAAGCATCCCATGAATAAGTTTGCGTATGAGGAGGCCATCCTGGTTCCCATGGCTGTTCCCTTTAGTTGTTGGTATGTCTGGCCCTCAAAAGTGAAGAAATTATGGGTTAGGATGAAGCTGGCTAGGGTATTAAGGAAAGAGGTTTTAATTAGGGAAGTGGGTGGTCGGCGTGAAAGGAAATACTCCATCGCAGCGAGGCCCTGGGCATGTGGGATATTTGTGTATAAGGAGGTGGCGTCAATGGTTACAAGGATGGTTTCAGGAGGTAACAGGCTGGGTAAGGATTTCAGGCGATCGAGGAAGTGGTTGGTGCCTTTAATGGAGGATGGGAGACTGCACATGATGGGTTGAAGTTGTTGGTATACGTAGGCAGAGATTTGTTCTGTGGGGGCTTGGTAACCAGCCACAATCGGCCGGCCTGGATGATTAGGTTTGTGAATCTTAGGAAGGTAGGTATGCGGGGTGTCGGTGGGGTCATGAGTTTGATGGACTCGGGTGAAAGGTTTTGTAGGGGTCCTAAGGATCTGAGAATTCCCTGAAGCTCTGCCTGTGTGTATGCCTCCCCCCCCCCTCCCCAAGGTAAGTCTTTCCTGTCCCGGGATTGGAATGACTCCTTACCCATTGCTTTAAACCCTCATCATTTCGTTTTCCCTCTCCTTCCTGTCTGCCTGAAAGCAACTAGGACTAGGCTGTGAAAGCTAGTGTGTGTGTGTGTGTGTGTGTGTGTGTGTGTGTGTGTGTGTGTGTGTGTGTGTGTGTGTTCTATATATTTGTGCTGCTGTCACACCGGAGAGAGAGAGAGAGAGAGAGAGAGAGAGAGAGAGAGAGAGAGAGAGAGAGAGAGAGAGAGAGAGAGAGAGAGAGAGGTCTAGAGCAATACACTTAGATGTACACGGGTCCTCAGAAATTACCCTTAACTTTTATGCATAGAATGTGAGAATTTAGCATGTGTTGAAAATATTAACTGTCATTTATATGTTTTAGTGTGAAAACCAGAGGTACTGCAACAAATTTTACTCATGTTACGTAAATGAGAATTTGACATTTACATTCAGAAAACAATCTTTAAGGAAACTTTACGTTCCAGCTAGTATGTTTCTCTTCAATACAAGGACATTCAGTTAAATTTTACGATGCTTCACACCGGACTCCAGTATTTATGTTGCCACCAATGGTAATGGCGGCAGCTCAGATGACCAATAAATGTTTTGACTTGACAACATTTTTTCTGAATGGACAAGAGTACATATAAGAACCTGTCTGTCAACCATAGAGCAGGTACAGTATTAACTTTGCTGCGAGAGAAATGAGCGCGTGAAAAATATTAATAATTTTACACTAAATTGTTCATCTGTTGCACTGAAGCCCGGCGAAATGCGTCAAACTTTTACCGGACATTCTAATAATAACTTTTACCAAATTGAAGCAAAACTAAAAGTTATTAATTAGGAATCTTATTTTAACCCATTGTAAGAAATATCATCCACAAACGTTAAAACTATCTGCCCATTATATATATATTTACTTACCTTTCCTCCTTCCTGGCATTTAATCAAGCAATGCTCTGTAGCAACATCATCTAAATGAATTCTAATGTCACAGTGAAGTCCACTACCAATTAGGCAATCTTCAGTAAGTGGAAAACGTGACCCATCCTTCCCTGACCTTTTGATTACATTTACATATCCAATGGTTGCAGCCATCATTTACATAACACCTGTTGGAAGTAAAGAGAAATAGCAGTTACAGTAGACATAGTAACACACACACACACACACACACACACACACACACACACACACACACAAATTTAATAAGCAAAAGTACATATCCCAATTTCCCCTGACACCTGTACACTTTACCATCCATTTTCATTTTAAAGTGAAATATTACCACTGTGATGCACAATCAGTGAGTCCTGTAAGATGTTAAAGTGTGAATGGAATTTAAAGGGAAAAAGTTTTGTGGCTGAACAAAACTTTTGAAGATGAAAGATTTTTAAAAAATATAACCTCAAAGTCAGTATCAAAATTTGAGGGACTAAAGAGTTACATTTAGTAGATCAGAACTACACCTGTCTCAAATAACTCCCTTTAACTTCGAAAGGAAAAAAGCATTCAAATTTGGTTTTAATAAAGAGGCCCCTTAAAGATTCCAAAATGAATATGTTTAAGAAGTGTCAACTCAGACACTTTAACAAGGAAGCACTTTTCTAATAAACATAATCTGATTTATGGGAGACAGATTATGCACTTTTCAAACACGTAGAGAGAGAGAGAGAGAGAGAGAGAGAGAGAGAGAGAGAGAGAGAGAGAGGAGGGGGGGGGGGGGGGGGGGAGAGAGAGAGAGGGAGGGAGGGGGGGGAGGAGAATAATAATTGAAGATTGCGATACAACACATCGGCTTTGACCAATGACGTCACATGAGTCACCCAAGATACGCTACGTAAAAATACCAAAACAAACACTATCAACGAATATAAACATACAGGATAATATCCTAATACTTTTACCACGTATCGAAGGTATCAGCCTAAAAATTAGCGCCTTTGCGAAAAAATACCCCCTCTCGTTTGTCATAAACCTATCCATCAGAGAAGCTACAGATCACTTTTTAAACATAAAATAGTAATCTACAATCTACGTTATGTTTGTATACAAACTATAGAATTTACCTTACATATTACGTCATTTACCAAAACCAACGGGTTGGATCGCAGAGTTCAATTGACCCAGATAAATTACCACATACATATGCTACAAGTCGCTAGTATTACTGATTTTCTGATCCAGTCTTCAAAGTAAGCAGTGTGTGATAAAGATTTCAATTCAACCATCATGTAGCGGTTTTTACGTTGTTTAATAACGAGCAAGTTAAATGGTCTTATTTACTGACCAACCAGCATATATTCAAATAAAAATTCTCCGTGTCAAAAAGAAAATTTATATAAAGCCAATAAACCAATCCTACCTTTATCCCACGACTTTAAACAAATAATATACATGAGTATAGGTGGAAACCCAAAGACGTAGTTTCCTTCAATCCATTTACAAATTAACAGTGGACCGTGAATAACATTTTCTCAGACATTTAGGTTAGATACTTCAAAATTCAGTGCCTTTATCATTATTTCCATTTGCTAATCTCAGAAGCGGATATGCAGCATCTTATATTTAACGTAGTGTTTCGACAACCGTATATAAAAAAGATGGGGTTAAATTAATTAAAAATGCGTATTATTCTTTAGAGATTCTGCGAGGTAGTCAAGAAAGTTTGTGTGTACCGCGCACACGATCTACAGAGTCTAACAAACATCCACTGTGAATCTAATGAATAAATGTTATCTTAACAAACGTAAAGGAAAACGAGTAGGAGTTTTGTTGAAGAAATTGTACTTTATACTTACCTAATAACTGCACAACGCAATAAAATCTGACCTTACATATCCTTAAACACAAACTAATATAACGATCATAACGACCTACACAACTTCGAACCAAGTATACGTTACATTTGAAAACTGAGCATCAACACGTTTGCGATACAAGAAATAGTACGCTCAGTTAACTGTATAATCATGTTTAATTTATTGCGAATTGAGGAATGAAACTCTTACCTTCGTTCGTTCAGGGATAAAACTACAGATAAGAAACCTTATTTCCTAATATACTTCATATTTCCCATTACCAAAATACGCGTAGTGTTTTCAAACAACATTTCATTTTGAATAAGAGGTTTGTGATTGGTTAGATCGGTTAATAGCTTTGCGCGGCAACGTAGTGGAAAAACGGAGCACCAACCTTAACATTTCATTGTACTTTACATAAAAATGTTGGTGTTAATTTCGTTTCTAGACATGGAATTAATGGAAACAATTTCTTGCGAAAATTTCATGTTTCCTTACTTATTGCAAAATAATCTTAATTCAGACATACAATAGGAGAAAGTGAACGTGGAGATTTGATAATTTAAATAATGGAAGAATTATTCGATAGAAATAAAGTAATATACTTAAGATTATACTCTTATCTAAACAAATATACACTGTATTGTGTTACAATGGAATACCAACGAATACTGAGAGATTTACGTGTTGAATAAGTACTATTTTATTGCTACAGGTATATTTGTCATGCACATGTTGGTTGCATGATTGTGAAGAAGACGCCATTCCTGTATCGGAGGAATAACCGGTTGAAGTATGATTTGTTTATGTGTAATTTGTGATAACTAGTTAATATTTATATTTATATCTTAAACCGAGGATATGGTAGTTTTCCACTTTTTATTTTTATTGTTTCAGTAATGGGGAAATCGCCGATGGCATATCACGGACATGAGAGAAGCAGGCACCATAACTATTCTCGGAACAGTCAGTCTCGAAATCGGAGATCAGAAAATCAAGGATTCGCGCCAGCTAACTACATTTATTCGCCAGATCGTTTCCTAAGGTATTAGCGTGCATAGCGAAGACTTGAATCCTTACATATAGCGGAAGTTATGCCTGCTCTCTCATATCCAGTTTCATGAATTTTTATTTATTTATTTATTTATTTATTTATTTATTTTTTTTTTTTTTTCTTTTCGCTATATGTTAATCTTTTGCCTACATTAAGTATTGGTATTCATTTACAGACAGCTGCCACCGTATCGTAGGGATATTCAGCAGAGAGGTCCGGGACCAAGCCAGCAATATTTGAAGGTAATCTTAGTTGTGTTATGATGAACTGATAACGAAAATAACACAAATAGTTTCATTTTCGACATACGTGACTAATTTTATTCAGTGTTTTACGAGAACTGCTGGATAACTCCCTTCTTAGTTCAAAATAATCCGACCTCTTGGAACATTTGTCCCATCGTATTGCCAACAACCATATGAAACAAATTTCTGTTTTGCTGGCTATGCCGTGCTTTTCGTTAGACACTTTTGTATGAGAAAATAATACGTTTTATACCTGTGCACTGGCCACTGGAACTTTGCACTGCTCTACTAAGAGTTTCACACTCTGTATGTGCCGTAAATACTGCCTGATTACCAATATGAACGTCCACAAATAATCTTTAGCACAGTTGTGTTTTATCACTTATGTTATTGAAATTCTTATTTGCTTCTTGCTCGTATTCCAAGTAACCTTAAGAAACTGCCAGGATAACTAGTTTTGATGTTCTTGTCTTCATTTTAATAAGAGATTCAATTGGGGCATGAAGGTGTTGAACTACATAAGAAAGACAGTGATTTTCAATAGGATTGATGGAAGAAGCATTGTATTCCATAGTTGTTTTGCCTGTGATGTGTGTTTTCTTTTGTGAAGTCATGGTTGAGGAAAGGTTTTGTAGTTTTGCAGTTAGTGTATTGTAGAATGTAGTGGAACGTTTTTGTTGTGAATGATAATGGTTTGAAGGGGATGTGGTTGAAATATTATTTTGTTCTGCAGTCTGTTTGTTGGTCACTTCGTTGTTGCATGGATGACTGAGTTAGGAATGCTGGTAATTTCACAGATGTGCTGCATAGCAAAGATTTCACATTCAAACCATATGTATTGAAGCGGTTGTTAAGTATCCAAAGATAGCAATCAAACAAGCGGTAATTTGGAACAATCCGTGTACATTGAAGTCGGTGCAAATGACGAAACATTACTTATTACATGTCAACAGGCAAAAGAAGTAAATAGGACACAATGTAATATGTGTGTAAATGTTGGCAATCAAATGTTCACTTTATGCGAATAATAGAGACTGGACAAGGGTACATACAAGAGGAAAAAACATCATTTATTTTTGTTTTGTTTTCATGAGTGCTTCATACAGATAAAGTGATGATGATCATCAACAATATGAGTAGTCACCAGAAACAATACGTGGTTCGGATTCTACATTAAGCTGTAGGTCCCCTTTCCCTGGTTGTTTAACCGGAGTAGGCTAGGGACATGCCAGTAGCCGGAGTGGTGTCCAATTGAAAGACTTGCACCAGGCCGGTGAGACACATGAAATTATCACCACCACCATGTAAACAAATAATGCCAAGTGTGGTTGCTGCCACCCAGTTTGGTAAAGTGTGAAATTGACAAAGGTTGCTTCTCGGAAAGGGGACTTGTACAAATGTGGAGATGACTCAATGACAATTTGAGGCCTTCTGTTGGTAGGGGGACCCTGCAGGTACAAGTTGTGTGTGTGTGTGGGGGGGGGGGGGTCTTGGCAATTTCCTAGATCTCGTGAACATCGAAGAAAACGGCATTGCGATCGATATATATCGAATGTTCGATATAGTGATTACGTTAAATTTAGTGTTTCTGAACCGGCGATTCAGGCGCTACGCGCCCTCACATACTAACAAAAAAAATTGTTTAACCTATACCTAACCTACCTTTTACTTTGAAACAGTGATCTGTAGCGTAGCATTAAGAAAGTTAGGTATAGGTTAAAAAGAAGTTTTTTTTTTAGTACGTGAGGGGGCGTAGCGCCCGAATCTCCGGTTCAGAAGCACTAAATCATCAATGATAGCGAATCCATTTGTTAAAACTTTCTCAGAATTATAAAGGATGTGGTTAGAAAGGAACCTATGAGAACAGCATGAATAGCACAATGAAATATTACTCAGTAAACACTACACAAGATACAATTCAAAACCAGCGCTTCCATCTGTCACCACATCGACCATGGCGTAAGAATCGTACATTAAATATATATCGATCGCAACGCCGTTTTCTTCGATGTACACGAGGTCTAGGAAATTAACGTGGTCTTTAGTCACAGAAATAATTTATTCATGTTTTGAGAAAATAAAGTATGGGTGAACTGAAGCGTAAGATACCACCTGTAGGATTTGATCCCTGACATTAGCTTCTTTTGTATTACTACTTGAAATGTTGATCATTTTTGTTTAGTTATGAATGTCATTATTTTTTTACAATACGAACTGATAATTTCAATTGACCTGCCTTAGCACCATGAATTAATTAAAAAAAAAAAAAAAAAAAATAGCCCTAATACTTTAAACTCCGATGTTGAACCAACTGTTATTGTTCGTAATTGGAACTGCTCAGCAGAACACTGGTGCATGAAAGTTTCTTCACATGTAGTGTTGTTTTTCTGAGTGTTGTTCTCCATGGATCCCTCCTCCCCCCTGTCTTTTAGTATTTCTTCTCCCACAACTTGTAGGGCCACCAGGGTAAAGGTTTCATATAGTCATAATTTATCAGTACTTAATTACGACATACCTTACCTTAAAATACGCGTTTTGCAAATGTCTTTCAAGCGGCGTAACATTTAGGCTGCCAGCTTTTGTAATATTGAAGTATGAATAAAAAATCCACCAAATACGGCACATTTGCTTCCGATTGCCTGAATTGGAGGCTGCGCAACGCGATGTTCATTTGTTGTAGACCATGTGATTGTGTGGCTAGCGAATCACAGCACAAAGAAGAGTATCGTCGTCGGCCAATGGTAACCAAACCTCACCGCCGCGCAACATGCGAATAAGAATTTTTGACGTTGGAAATTAAATATGCGGTAATGTTTTTATATACGAAACCGCACAATGGTTACAGGATGTGAAAATTAACGTCTTAACATTAATTTTCAATTATTTCATTTTCGAAATCCCTTGATTACACTTTCAGACAGACGATAAAATAAATAAAACAAGCTATACCCGCTCTATGGTTGACAGGTTCTTGTATGTATCCTAGTCCGGTGTTACGCCGCTTGGAAGACATTTGCAAAACGCGTATTTTAAGGTAAGGTATGTCGTAATTAAGTACTGAGAAATTATGCCTACGTATGTGAAAACTTTTCCGCCACCAGATGCGTGGGTTACGATCCTTCAGCATTGGCAAAGGTATTGGAGGATGGTGTGCATATAATTTTATGGGTGTGATTTGGGAGAATGCTGGTGTCTCAGTGTTTTTTGACACATGTTTCATGTTGCCATGCAATAGCTATAGAGTGTGGGAGCTGATATGTTGAGGGGGGTACAATCTCTATTTATGAGACTATTGGGTAAGATAATAGAGGTCTGTGATGTGGAGTCCAGATCATTGTGTGGTTAGACTTTCTACGCAGGTCGTTGAGTAGAAGGTAAAATTTTACGACACTTCTCGCTGGGCTCCGTTGCTTATGTTGACAACAGCTGAACAATGAAGGAGTTGGGTAACCAGGAGGTTGGTAAGTTCTTTTAGGTGGGGCACGGCTTCTTGTTCTAACTTGCGGTTGGCATGGAGGATGTTCTCAACTGCATGTGTGGATGTGTGAGAGGAAAGGTTGAGGAGTAGATAGGTGTGTTCATTGGTGGAGTTGTGTAGGTTGGGATCAGACTCTGAATGTGGCTCTCCAGCAGGGATACAAAGTCCTTCCTTAAATCCTGCCCCGAAATGAGATCAATCCTTCATGACATCCTACCCACTCAGCCTAGAGTGTCTTTCCACTGCCCACATAACCTTTGTAACCTTCTAGTTCATCCCTATGAAATCCCCCAAACCACCTCCCCTAACCTCCGGCTCCTACCCAAGTATCTACATCTACATGGGATACTCTGCAAATCACATTTAAGTGCCTGGCAGAGGGTTCCTCGAACCACCATTATACTATTTATCTCCCATTCCATTCTCGAATAGCGCGCGGGAAGAGAGAACACCTGAATCTCTCTGTTCGAGCTCTGATCTCTCGTATTTTATTCTGATCATTTCTACCTATGTAAGTGGGAGTGAACAATATATTTTCGCATTTGGAGGAGAATGTTGGCGATTGGAGTTTTGCAAGTAGCCCACGTCGCAGCGATAAGCGCCGTTGTTGTAATGATTCCCAAACCAGACCCTGTATCATTTCCGTAACGCTGTCTCCCCTGTATGGTGACAATAAGAAACGAGCTGCTCTTCTTTGGACTCTTTCCATGTCCTCCATCAAACCCTCCTCATAAGGATCCCACACTGGGCTGCAATACTCCAAAAATGGATGGACAAGCATACTGCATGCAGTTTCTTTTGTAATTCTGTTGCATGTTTTAAGGGTTCTGCCAATAAAACGCAGTCTCTGGTTCGCCTTTCCCACGATATTATCTACGTGTTCTTTCCAATTTAAGACTGAAGTAATAGTAATTCCACCCCGCCCCTGGAGTAAAACCTGTCCTGTGCACCCTCCCACAACCATTTACTCTAGTCCTGTAACCCGGAAGGTGTAAACGTTTAAGGGCAGGTCCACTCGCGATAGCACCCACGTGATTTACCTTCTCTATGTGGGAATGACCAGCAACAAACTGTCCATTTGCATGAACAGGCAAAGGCAGACAGTGTTTGTTGGTAATGAGGATCACCCTGGGGCTAAGCATGCCTTGGTGCAAGGCCAGCACATCTTGGCAGAGTGGTATACCGTACAGGTTATCTGGATACTTCCCACTGACACCAACCTTTCAGGACTCCGGAGATGGGAAGTTGCCCTTCAGCATATTCTCTCTTCCCGTTCCTCACCTCCAGTAATTTCAAATTCCCAGCCACCATTCAACATCATCTTTGCCCCTGATCTCTGGACAGAACCTCTGCCTCAACAGGCATCTCTGTTCAATTGTTCAATTGCTTTTCTTTTATACAAGTGTGTGTGTGTGTGTGTGTGTGTGTGTGTGTGTGTGTGTGTGTGTGTGTGTGTGTTCCCTGTCCTTTTACCCCCAAGGTAAGTCTATCCCCTCTGGGATTGGAATTACTCCTCACCCACTCCTTTAAACCAACATCCTTTCCTTTCCCCCCCTCTCCTTTTCTGCCTTGTTCTGAAGAAGCAAATCAGGGTTGCGAAAGCTCAGCGTTCGGGTGTTTTGTGTATTTGTGCTCTTTCCCCTGGTAAGTAAACCACATCTATTTTTATATGTATTTTTCCTGCTAGGAATTTTTTCCTCTATATATAGAGAGGAAAACATTCCTGTCCGGAAAAATATTTATAAAAAGTAAAGAATATTTGACTTAACAGGCAAAAAGACCCTGGTTCATTGGCACTCACATATAAATAAAAACATACACATACTCACACACAAAACTGAATTTTCACAACCTTAGGTTTCTTCTTTAGAAATAGCAGGGAAGGAGAGGGAAAAGGAAAGGTTGGGGGTTGTAAGGGAGTGGATAAGGAGCCACTCCAATCCCGGGATAGGAAAGACTTACCTTGGGGGGGAGGAAGGTAAACAAATACACCCACACATGTACACAGGCGCAAACACACCTAGCAGACATTTGTAAAAAGCAAAGAAGTTGGACAGAGATACCACTTGAGGCAGAGGCTCTATCCAGAAAACAAAGGCAAAGATGTTAAAAGTGGTGGGCGGGAATTTGAATTTAGTGGAGGTTGAGACCAGGTGGGCAACGGGAAGAGAGAATATGCTGAAGGGCAAGTTCCCATCTCCGGAGTTCGGAAAGATTGGTGTTGGCGGGAAGTACCCAGATAATCCGGATGGTGTAACACTGTGCCAGATTTGCTGGCTGTGCACCAAGGCATGTTTAGCCACTGGGTGATCCTCATTACCAACAAACACTGTCTGCCTGTTACTGTTCATGCGAATGGACAGTCTGTTGCTGGTCATTCCCACATAGAATGCTTCACAGTGCAGGCATGTCAGTTGGTAAATCACGTGGGTGCTATCGCAAGTGGCTCTGCCCTTGATCGCGTACACTTTTCGGGTTACTGGTCTGGAGTAAGTGGTGGTGGAAGGGTGCATGGGACAGGTTTTACAACGGAGGCTGGTGTGCGGTGGAAAGACACTCTTGGTGGAGTGGGAAGGATGTCATGAAGGATGGATCTCATTTCGGGGCAGGATTTAAGGAAGTCATATCCTTGCTGGAGAGCCACATTCGGTGTCCGCTCCAGTCCCGGAAAGTATCCGGTGACAAGAGGAGCTCTTCTAGGGTTCTTCTGTTGAAGGTTCTGAATTTGGGGGGATGGGGAAGTGGCTCTGGCAATTTGCTACTCTACCATATTAGGAGGATAGCTGCGGGATGTGAAAGCTGTTATTAGGTTATTGGTGTACTGGATTACATATATGATATGAATATTATAGATGGAAAAATTCCTAGCAGGAAAAATTATATATAAAAATAGACAAAGATTACTCACCAGCCGAAGGAGCACAGGTGTGACAGCAGCACAAATAAACAGAACACTCTCTCTCTCTCTCTCTCTCTCTCTCTCTCTCTCTCTCTCTCTCTCTCTCTCTCTCTCTCTCTCTCTCTCTCACACACACAACGCAAGCTTTCGCAACCCAGTTGCTTCTTCAGGCAGAAGGGAAGGAGACAGAAAAGGAAATGATGACGGTTTTAAGGAAGGGGGTAAGGAGCCATTCCAATCCTGGGAGAGGAAAGACTTACCTTGGGGGAAGAAAAAGAAGGTAAACAAATACACACACACACACCCATACATTTATACAAATGCACACACACCTAGGCAGACATACTATAGAAACCAAAGAAGTTAAGAAGTTAGACAGAGATGCCACTAGAGGCAGAGACTCTGTCCAGAGAACCGGGGCAAAGATGTTAAAGATGGCGGGCGGGAATTCAAATTTATCGAGGTTAAGACCAGGTGGGCAACGGGAAGAGAGAATATGCTGAAGGGCTAGTTCCCATCTCCGGAGTTCTGAAGGATTGGTGTTGGTGGGAAGTATCCATATATCCCGGACGGTGTAGCACTGTGCCAAGATGTGCGGGCCGTGCACCGAGGCGTGTTTAGCCACAGGGTGATCCTCGTTACTTACTTCCCAACTAATGCTCTCCTTTCACGCCCTTAGAGTCTAATAACTGCGGTTTGGCTTTTGTACGAGTTGTAAATAAATCTCCTTTCCCTGTATTTGCATTTTATCCTGCAACTTAAATATGTTTTACATGGCCGAAGTAATTCACTTAAAAACGAAAAATATGGATAATCTAAATGAATAGCATGGGCCTTCCTTTGCGATTTGTGTACACAAGACTGTATCTATCCATCATTAACGAGACAAAAATAAGACACAAAATCTAGTATTGTTGTGTAAAATAAGTAAAAAACATGCTTCTTCACAATAGGATACAAGGTAGCACTTCACGCACGAAAAGTTCAAAAGCAGACTGCAAACACTGCAACAAATGGTGAAATCCAGAATGTATACCATTCACAAAAATTATATGGTGGCATCTATCAGTATTTTTTGGAAAAAAGCTCGTGTTATTGCTAACACGAATTCTTCCTTGTCCGCTTTCGCTCGTTTTGCTGCTGCATTGATGTCCGTTAAGTATAACTTGTCTCTTGACACCTGTCGTCAGCTCTTTCTCCTTGTTGTTCGTATGGGAAGAACTGCTATTTACATGTTGTGGGCACATGTCCTCTCTTTGCCATTCAATACGCACATTCCAGTATTTGCACAGCAGTTTTTCCTTGTTTTATCAAAAATGTAAAATCCATCTGATGCTAATTATCTTTCACGAACAAAAACTGTTATGATCATGTTAATAATATGTTGCACTAAAACAAATCACTGAAAGAAACCAGCGATCAGAACCGATTACGACCACACAGTACACTACCAGTCACCAGATCAAATAAAATGCCCAAAACAGACTTCTTCACTGCACAGGAAAACAGGTTGGCAGGACTCTAAATGATATATATCGAAGTGCTGTACAATTGATTGTCATTTATATCTTGATTTTCTGCCATTATGTTTAAATGCCACCCTTATGAATCACAGACATTGCCGTGGTGGGATAGCTTGCATGCCTCAACGATACAGATAGCCATACCGTAGGTGCAACCACAGCGGAGGAGTATCTGTGGATAGGCCAGACAAACGTGTGGTTTCTGAAGAGGGGCAGCAACCTTTTCAGTAGTTACAGGGGCACAGTTGGGGGTATCACAGGAATAAGACTGTTAATGAATAAGAAAATAGGAATGCAGGTAAACTACTATGAGCAGCACACTGATAACATTATCGTTGTCAAGATAAATATGAAGCCAACACCAACAACAGTAGTACAGGTTTATTATGCCAACTAGCTCTGCCAGCGATGAGGAGATAGAAGAAACGTATGAGGCGTTAAAGGAAATTATTCAGACAATTAAGGGAGAGGAAAACTTAATTGTGCTGGGAGACTGGTATTCGGTAGTAGGAGCAGGAACAATAGTAGGTGAATATTGGGTGGGCAGAAGGAATGAAAGAGTAAGTCGGATTGTAGAATTTTGCACGGAACATGATTTAATCTTAACAAACGCCTGGTTTAAGAATCACAAAAGAAGGTTGTATATGTGAAAGAGATCAGGAGACACTGGAAGGTATCAAATAGATTTTTTAATGGTAAAACAGATTCTGGAATCAGGTTTTAAACTGTAAGACATACTCAGGGGCAGATATAGCCTCTTACCATAACTTATTGGTCATGAACTGTAGGCTGAAACTGGGGAGAAACAAAAAAAAAAAAAAAAAAAAAAAAAAAAAAAATACTGTAGAAAGATAGGAAAATAAGGAGATGGGACTTGAATAAATTGAGGGAACCTGTGGAGGGGGGGGGGGGGGTGAATAAAATATAAAAATGCAAATACAGGGCAAGGAGAGTTATTTACAACTTGTACAAAAGCCAAACCGCAGTTATTAGACTCGAAGGGCATGAAAGGAGAGCATTAGTTGGGAAGTAAGTAAGACAGGGTTGTAGCCTTTCTCCGATGTTATTAAATTTGTACATCAAGCAGTCAGTGAAGGATAGCAAGGAAAAATTTGGAATACAGATTAAAGTTCAGGGCGAAGAAATAAAAACATTTCATTTTGCTGATGACATTGTAATGCTGTAGGTGACAACAAAGGACCTGGAAGAGCAGTTGAATGGAATGGACAGTGTGTTGAAGAGAGTGTATAAAATGAATATTAAAAAAAGCAAAACAAAGATAATGGAATGCATCTCTTAGAAAATCAGGCGATGCTGAAGGAATTAGGTAAGGTAACGAAACAAAGAAGGTAGTAAATGAGTTTTGTTACTTGGGTAGTAAAATAACTACTGACAGTCGCATTACAGAAGCTAAAAAATGCAGAATGGCAATGTGAAGAAAAGCATTTTTGAAAAAGAGAAATTTGCTTAAATATTAATTTTAAGTGTAAGGAAGTCTTTTCTGGAGGCATTTGTGTGGAGCGCTGCCTTGTACGGGAGTGAAATGTGGACGATAAACAGTGTGAACAGGAAGAGAATAGTGGCTTTTGTAATGTGGTGCTACAGAAGAATGCTGAAGATTAGGTGGGTAGATCACATAACTAATGAAGAGGTACTGAACAGAATTGGTGAGAAAATACCTTGCCTAAAGAAGGGATCGCTTAGTAAGACACATTCTTCGACATCGAGGAATCATAAGTTAGCATTGGAGGGAAGTGTGTGGGGTAAAAAATGCAGAGGGAGACCAAGAGATGAATATAGTAAGCAGATTCAAATGGATGTGGGTTGCCGTTCTAGTGAGGAGATGAAAAGGCTTGCTCAGGACAGAGTAGGGAGGAGAGCTGCATCAAAACAGTCTCCGGACTGAAGACCAAAACAAAATTTAAATGACTGATGAGATTTCACAGAATTTCATGGATTATTTCATAATTTTTCATAAATTCCAATGATTTTGTGATTTTGCACAAAAATTTCGCAATGAGTGAAAAACAGGTGCCTCTAGGCATGTGATATGAGACAGAAATTTAATTTTAGCACTCAAAGAATGCCGATAATTGGGTAAGTAACTTTCAGGTTCAGGTTATCGGGTTCGAGGTGTGTTAGAGGCTCAGCATTGAGTATGTCAGATTGAGGGCAGCAGGCTGCATTGTATCATACTTTAAACAAACTTTATTTCCACTTGCAGAATGCATACAGAACAAAACACATTTCAGAAATTAATTGATGTGTACACTACAGTGGTTCGAAAGGAAAAGTCCTCGTAGCTGTGCTGTTTCTGGCCCAGCGTTCTGGGTGGCGCTGCCGTAACACAATATTGAGAGCAGTTGCCCTACAGTCATTCGTGCGCAATCACACAACGGCCTCGTTGAACATTGTGCACAAAACCACATTTCTCCTCCTTTGGTTTGAACACTCAATCACTGTATGTGGTGTGGAGAGCGCCAATGTCCATGTGTTTTGCGCATGTGTCTGCAAACTCCCTGGGAGGCACCTTTACATATGGATGAAAATGTCCCCGAATAGACTCCAGTCTTAAAAGATGACTCAAAGCGATTATTGGAGACAGTTGACAGCTGCTAGAAGTCTGCTCCTGAAGTGGAACACACGATGCACAGTAGTGCTTTGGAATGACCGGTGAGCCTTGTGTTTGGTAATTTTGGATATTCAGAGGGGATAAGGCCGACCCTTCCTGAGGATTTTGTTCAAGCTCTTGCATGCTGATAATCTTGCAATACTGGGTTGGTAACCAGTACAGAAACTATTGGTACTGTTGCTTTACTCGTGAATGTCTCACCCTGACAGTAGGCCATGGAACGAATCATGGCACCACCACGGCAACAGCTCTTGGTGAAGATGGTGCTGCCGTGGCAATCACTGCCGGAGTCACTCGGTTGGTCCACATTTCTCCAGCAATCATGCAGATTATGTAGAGGTATTTTCCAAAAGGGCTAAGAATCTGACACTGAATCCATTTTTTTGTAGTGATACAGCCTTATGGGAACAACAAGTGGTGATAAGATACTGAATCCGTGTCTTTGATGGATTCTTCAAATGCTGCTACCCGCGACTTGCATGTGTTGTTGCTTAGTATCTGTCATCACAGTGTTAAAACAATTGCAGCACAGTTTATTTACTGTTATCTTGTAACCTACAGGATTTTACTGAATAACGTAACTTACTGTTGAAAATAGAAAAATGGCTAGGAAACACCAGAATGCCTGCCCTTTGGCAAAAAAGGCGTCTCTTTTTTTCTTCTCAAGAATTTTAACGTTTCTTCATTCCAATTCCAGAATGCAATAACTATCGTATTTAACGTACCAAATCCGCACCACAGCTGTAGGTGAAGGAAAAACATCAGACGTGGCTAGAAAACTGAAAAAGCAATCAAACTATATTCAACAAAGAAGAACCCAATTCCACAATTGTTGCTACAGCTGAACCACAAACGACAAGAATCTTCAATACATTGTACTCTTAAGCTAAAGTAATCACACTTAAATGAATATGCGTTTATAATAAAGAAGAGTGAAGCCTAAAAATGTGCTAATCATTAGACCCCATACCGCATTGATACATATTGGTTCATAATGAAGTTCTTGGTTATACCACTGAATCATTTTTTACATTAATTTCCATATTATGTATGTCTCTCACACCACAGCATTGTGAAGCACTGATCGACAGATGCCATCAGAGAATCACTTGGAAGATAGAATGGCAGGTCGGGTATTTGGTATGAAAACAGATTCTGGCTGCAAGTGATAGTCTTTGGCCCATACAATGTGGACCTAGCAAGTGCTGTCTCGTGGAGTGTATTTGTCCAAGACACACTACCTCTACCAGAGGCGTGCAGCGGGCATGCACTACCCGCTCCAGTCTGTAGCCGCGCCTCCCGGGCGGGCCTTGCCATGTGCTGCCTGGACTGCCGGCACGACACGCATTGGATGGTGACGAGCAGCGTTGGGTACCCGTCGACCCCAGTCCGTCCGTGGCACTCTGCTGCTAGCCGGGGTGCATGCCCGCCATCCGCTATGCTGTTAGCGAGAAATCCACTATTCCGATTTTCGCGCTGCAAAGACTGTTCACGGTACATACGACCATCCCACATCGATTTATGAACTTAGTTTTCCTTATATGCTTTACTCTGCATGTGGGGGAAATAAAAGAAGTCCACTTTTTATTCCGCGTGAGTTTTTAGATTCATAATGCTTATCACTCGATTCAAGAAACTATGGGGTTAAAAAATCCGATTTTTGAACATGTGATAGTACAGAATCTTAGCTTTCTAACAAAGCATTCAACTTTTCATAATTCGTGTTGTTTTAAAATGAAGCTATTAGTGAAGTATGTGCACGTCATTTACAAATCGTGTATTGAAATAAATAGCAGGCAACTTAAATGACCCATCCATTTTAGACCCATACATTACCGCGAGTGAAATAGAGCTGTCTTATTTCATGAGTAATTGGGAGTTATGGAGCATCAGTGCCACGATAGCAAGTGTATGTATTCAACGCGTGTTCTAACAGTGTTTCTGTCGATATTTCAATAAATTTCTTGATGTATCTTTGCTGAAAGAAAAAAGTAAGATAGGGTTGTTATGTTCAGTTGCAATCGAGGTAATTAGAAACGATTAACTGGTAGAATGTTGGAAGGTTCAGCTTACGCTTAAGCACTCAAAGGGATGTGAACTAATTACTGTGCATCGATAAAGACGTGTGGTCCATTGTTGTTTTATTTATTTTATTTTTCCCTTTCTCCTTTGGCTGGATCGAGCTGAAACCCCGAGGGAGTCACCACTATCAGAGAGGTGACATTCAAGGTCGCAGTCATCAGTTGTATCGCTGGACAGATTGCATGTATCTTGAAAACACTTGTAATTTTCCCTCGCTGAATGGTCGGTGCAGTATCAATTACGAGTAAAAAAAAATTATGTGTGCAGTGACATATCTGGTGAAAGCAGAGAGAAGCCGCCCAATTTTGTGCTGCAGAAGTGAAACGATAGCCATATCGGCTCACGCTAGAAATAATAAACCTGTTGTAAGTCGACGGTTTCACGTTAGCTGGCTCCAATACGTTTGTACGCAGTTTTATACTTTGCTCAGTATTTACTTACAGTGTTTCACTTTCACTTTATAAACTAACTGATGGCTCTAACATAAAGAGCAAGATGAGACCTTAAATCTCTTCAGTTCCTTGTTCCTGGTAAATCTGCGTATTGTCATGTGTGTGACAAAAATTATATGCCCTATGATGGTGTGATAATATTTAGAGTGCTTCAATAACCTCGATGACTTGCTGGTGGAAATCATCTTTCCTTAGAAGAAAATGTCAGGAACATAACTGAAGAACATTTGGAGGGACTTGAAAAACTTTCAAACATTATTTCCCTTCCTTGTCTACTAATAGCAATGAGATTCGCAATCTCTTGGAAGGAGCAATAATTTTAGAATCCACATAACTGCAGATTAATAGTAATAGCTTCTCGAAATGTCCAGTGATTTTAAGTCACATAAATCTTTGGTATTGCTAAGAGGTAACACATTTATTACATGTCTCGTTCACTCGTTTGATACGAAACTAGTGATGTGTAAACTACATACCAGTAGTAAACTTATTCGTCTATTATTTTTGTATTTCATTTTAATTTTAATATGGTGGAGTTTAAACTACTATATATCTGCAATATGGTAATAGGACAAAAACATGTAAGAGGCACTGAGCTTAGGAATTTAAAAAATAAACCCTACATAACATCACAGCTTTACGACAGAGCCTAATTGTCTTTTGGCTGAATATATGGTTGTTACAATTAAAAGATGAACTAATGAAGGAATATTAGAAACTTTCTTGTTTTAAGTAGCGTCTACTGCGTGCACATTGGTATAATCGGTACTGCTCGGTCTTTATTTCATACATAACATATAAATTGTTACATAGGCAATGAAAAATGTTTGAGATGCCTACGTTCTGATTAATACAACGTCTTGCGCAATGCTGCATTCCAGTGCTCACAGCTCCGTCTGTAGCGCTGTTGTATGAACCCGGTAGGTACCCGTTCGCCCGGCGAGTGTCGGGACTCGACGGCGCACCGCGGCTCACTCGCTCTGTAGGCGGTGCAGTAGGGCTCGACTACCCACGGTGCGGGCATCAGAGCCCAGCGGCCGGATGCAGGCAAGCTCGGGCAGGTAAATGTGGCGCGCTGCACGGCTCTGACCTCTATCCCAGGCGATATGCTATGGGCCGGGATAAGCTTGAACTCTTGTTCACTTCTGGTGCTTGTCAAAGGGACTGTTGACAAGAACTTGATATGTGCATAATGTTGTAACATCCGTTCTTTTCCCATTATTGCAAAAGGAACGTGATGTGCTGTTCCTACAGGATAAATTGTTGTCTCCACACTGCGCATGAAACTCAACATGCTGGGCAGCAAGACCTCTGGACTTGAATCTATTGAGCATATGTGGGATATGACTGGATTACAAGTTACACGTGAATCATCTACCCACAAATCTTGTAGATCCATATAAACAGGCCTGGAATAATGTACTACAAGATAGTATTCCCAATCTGTGTGATTGAGAGTATGCCAAAACCAGTGTTTGCATTGCATTCATGAAGCTACACCATGTACTTCCTCAGTACTGCTTGAAAAATAGACATTTAAATGGAATTATTTCGTGTACTCCATGTCTTCCAACAGTAAATCATGGGTGAATTGAAAAACTCATTTTTATTTTCGGCGGTGTATAATTGTGACAACTGGTTAATAAAGCCTTTCATTGCAGTGTGGATATGCACAAGGCCCAAGCTCTTTAAGGGAATCTGTTAACTGTGGCTGTGAGAAATGGGTAAAAGATACTATGATAGTGGTATAATATAGAAGTTGGGAATTTGTGTATGATTGAGAGCATGCCAGGATAGTTCCTGCAGTTGTCATATTTACCGTGTCCTGGGGGCTTACGGGATAGAGCAACTGCCTAGTAAAAAGACTACCCAGGTTCACTCCCCATTCTGGGCACAAATTTTTAACCGCTTCATTGAATTAAATTCAGTGTCCACCAAAAGCAGTAAAAACTTCTGATATCCTGGAGATAAATACATTGTTTTCCCAACTCCATATGTTGTTCGCCTGTTTAATGTTATCAGTGAACTAATTTTACTACTGCCTAGACCAGGTATGTATGTTCATTTAAAGTGGTCAGTCGCATATTTATGAAGTTGGATTGCTGTGAATGTAAAGCAGCAAAACAAATTACTGGATTTGTGAAGTAGTGGTAGGTGCTTATAGATTGTGTTTGTGCGTGTTATGCTTAAGATTCTCTAAAATATTTATATGTAATGTACAGGAGCAGCCAGAGAATGTGGTTACATTTGGTTGAGAGATTGTATTAATTTTTTTTTTTTTTTAATGCCATGACAAAAATTTAAGTTGTGTGAATGTCTATTTTACTTGCCTGTCTGTGGCTTGATGAACCTCTTTATGGTGGGTTGTTCTCTATCCTCTATTATTGATGTAGCAAAGATTTATTTATTGCAGTAATAGCATGATTTTGTTACTTTGTAGACCATGTGGGTGACCGTTGTCACCCACTACAGTTAAAAAAGGATGAAATACTGACCATTATATTGGTACTCATAGCTATACAAAGTCACATATGTGGGTGACAATGTAACAATAAGAAAATTGCTAGGTGACATATGACACCTGTAAAACTACTCCATGGTAAACACCAAAAAGGCATTATTAGCCGCGGTGGAGTAGCCGAGCGGTCTAAAGCACTTCGCTGTGGAGCACGTGGTTGCTCGCCGTGGAGGTTCGAGTCCTCCCTGGGGCATGGGTGTGTGTGTTTGTCCGTAGGTTAGTTTACCTAGGTTTAAGTAGTTTGTAAGCTACAGACTGATGACCACGCAGTTTGGTCCGATAACATTTGAACAGGCATTATTAAAATTTCTTATTATGGTAGTTAATTTCTTCTGATTTATCACTTATAATTTTCTTTGTATCTAAACTGATATCATTTACTACTGTAAGTGTAAATACGTATTTTACAACTACTGTGCAATTCAGAGGTAGGCTGTAATGCACTGAAGTCGTATATTATCTTCTGTTTCAATTCTGACAAATTTCATGTTGCTCACGATACACAAAATTTTAGTTGATGAAATAGTGTTTGTTAGTAAAATAGCATAAAATGAGGTGGTGTATGGATTTTTTTAAGGTAAGTTTCTTTGATTGCATAATACCTTTCTTCTACTTTCCCACTGAGTTTCAGCATGTCTTGAATTCTCTTATGCTACATAAGGTGTGACTGAATGTGAAGCAGGTTTTCATTCTCTCTCTCTCTCTCTCTCTCTCTCTCTCTCTCTCTCTCTGTGTGTGTGTGTGTGTGTGTGTGTGTGTGTGTGTGTGTGTGTGTGTGTGTGTGTGTGTGTGTAATCTAATTTGCATGCAATGAGTGGCATAAAGATTGCTTAGCCCAAATAATTTAGAGTCCAGGAAAAGAGCACTATGTATGCCCAAGATTAGAAGTGCCAGTGCTCCCAACTCTGCCTATGGAGCTTCACCTTGGTGTCACATAAGCAAATATTATGTTTCTTCTAGATAACTTGCATTGTATGTCAAGAGTCATTGCAATTTAATTCTTATCCTTTTTTTCTAAATCATTATTATTATTGGAACAAGTAGATATGGTTGAAACATGAACTCCACATTGGTAGAATTAGTAAGACAATCAGCATTTCACATCTGCTTCAGTGGTGGAGTGGATAGTTCATGAACAAAAAGGAAAAGTGTTCAAGTATGACTGGAGTCATTTGTCTTTCTTTTTTAATATTTTAATCTTAATTCACTACAAATTGTGCAGTTGTAGTATTTTCTAGGTTTCACATTCTCTCAAAAGTAGCATTTTATAATAGTCTTTAATTTTTAGGCAAGTAGGAAAATTGTCATAGTAATAATAATGAAAATTGTGTATAAAAATAGAGATCATTTAACTTACCCAAAGCACAGGCTCGTTGACAGATACAAAAACACACACATACACAAAGATAATGAAAATTGATATATTTATTTGTAATTTCATTGATTGCCATCTGGTATCCCTGTACTTTTCTCAACTAAGAGGAACATATCAGTTTATCAGAGGGGATGGTGGGGGGGAATGCTAAATCCTTGTAGGTAATTGACATAAGCAATTGGGTTTTGATTTCTGTATCTGTTATTTCCAGTTTAATGTTTATTTAACCATGATAAATTTATTCAAAAGGTGTGTTAGTAAGAGATCAGTAGCTTATTGGTAGTGTCTCAGTCTACTTTACTGGCAGCTGTAGTATGTTTGATTGAATCTCAATACAGCCCTTAAGACAATTACCGTATATTTCTGCAGATAAGATGACGTGCAAATTTACATCAATATTTTATAGTTTAAGCATATATATGGTCCATAAGATAGGGTGACCAGACGTCCCATATTTTACAGGATAGTCCCTTATTTGGCCTGCGTGGTCAACAAATAAAATACAGGACGTATATTGTCCCGTTTTTTATTAAATGTTCCATATATTTTGGCTTTCACATATAATTTGCAGCTTTTCCAACATCAAAAAATTCAATCATTAGTAAGGTCATAGCTAGAAGTTGGCGTGTTGCAAGAGTCAGAGTCCTTGGATATTTCAGGTTCATTTCAATTTCACTTGAGTATATCGCGAAGTGGACTTGCCCATTTCATATGCTGAAACCATGTAACTGGCTTCAGCCCAAAAACTATTACTTTGAAAGTCTGTCTGGTTAAATCTAAAAAGTTTACTGGAGTTTGGTGAAAATATTTTGAAAGAAAGACGTGAACTTCAATGTTTTTGGGGAACTGAGTCATGTGTGAACAAAAATTTACTAGTTGAGTAATAGGAAGTGAATGGATAAAAACTGATCTCTCATTTTCAACTTATTTCTATCGAAAGATATCTGATGGAAAAAATCTGTAGTTCATTAATTACCTTGTGCTTGCTGTACCTGGCACTAATGCTGCTACAGAAAGTGTTTCCTCCACTACAAATACTTTATGGACCGCGAAAGCAAAATATTTAGTTTGCAAAGGAAATAATTATAACAAGAACTCATTTTCACAATACTTCATGGTTGATTATTATGAAAATCTATGAGAAAATACCGAATTACTAAACGACATACATATTTGTACAAAATATAATTGAGAGAGAAATAAATTTCGTAACTAATAATAAATATCTTTTCCACTTGTTTCCATGTGTCAACTATCACAGAATAAATTATTTCTGTAATAAGTAATGAAATTTATTTAGCTTTTTGTTGTGTATGTTTGGTTTTATTTTCTGTTAGCCTTTATATGTCAAAGATATTAAGATTGCCTTTTAAGTAGTTTGTCCCATCCCAGAAACTCCCAGTTCCTATGCTTATCACTTAGGTTTCAGGTTCTTCCATCAATTACATACTTTTCTTGTCGTAGTGTCTTTTTTACTCGCACTTTCTGCACACAATGTACAGAACTAAAAAAAGAAGTGCTTTCGATAGAAACAAATGTAAATACGAGAAGCATCAAATACGACTCTTCAGCTTTGGGTTGAGGGGGGACAGAGGAAGAATGGCTTTGTTTCTTACTATACAACGCATGCATTAATTCATGTGTTTATTTCTGCGTAAATGTCTGACACTAATGCCGTCATATTATATACAATAATTAATGGATAACATTTATTTTGATGACGCCGCAGGAAAAGGCAACTTTTGGTTTTGCAACATTCGGGGGGAAAAAAGGTTTTAATCCTAAGGGACGAAACTTCTGTGGTCATCAGTCCCTAGACTTACCCTCTACTTAAGCTAACTTACACACACACACACACACACAAACGAACACCCACACGCACGTATAGGTTTTCGTATGTACCATTGTGCACTCAGTAAATTATCAAAGCTCGAAAAGCGAATATTTTAGGGAAAGAAAAAAAAATCAGCAAAACTTTGTTTTCGTAAATCTTTCCTCCACGATGTAAATTTCATCAGTATCGCGCAATAGCACAGCTATAGCGAGGCTTCAACTTCCAAATGAGATATATATCGAATTGATACGTTTCAAAAGGATATGTGTGGAATAAGCGAATGTTTCTGAACTGGACATTTGCACGATAAGTGCCCTCACGTGCTAAATAAAAAATTTCTTTTTTGTCCTATACCTAAACTAGCTTTCACTTTAAAAAAGTTATCTGTAGCGTAGCCTTAAGGAGGTTAGGTATTGGTTAAACAAAGTTTTAGTTAGTACATTAGGGCGCGTAGCCTCCAAATCTCTGATTCAGAAACACTAAATAGATTTACAATATATGATACGAATATTAAGACGAAAAATTCCTAGCAGGAAAAATAAAATGTAAAAAATAGACGAAGATTACTCACCAGGCGAAGGAGCACAGGTGTGACAGCATCACAAATAAATAAATGAATACACGCACACACACACACAATCGCAAGCTTTCGCAACCCAGTTGCGTCTTCAGGCAGTAGGGAAGGAGAGGGAAAAGGAAATGATGAGGGTTTTAAGGAAGGGGGTAAGGAGTCATTCCAATCCCAGGAGAGGAAAGACTTACCTTGGGTGAAAAAATGGAGGGTAAACAAATGCACACATGCCCACACATTCACACAGACACAAGTACACCTAGGCAGACATACTGTAGAAAGCAAAGAAGTTAAGTTATAGAAGTTAAGAAGTTAGACAGAGATACCACTTGAGGCAGAGGCTCTGTCCAGAGAACCGATGCAAAGATGTTAAGAAGGTGGGTGGGAATTCAAATTTAGCGGAGATTGAGACCAGGTGGGCAACGGGAAGAGAGAATATGCTGAAGGGCTAGTTCCCATCTCCGGAGTTCTGAAGGATTGGTGTCGTGGGAAGTATCCAGATAACCCGGACGGTGTAGCACTGTGCCAAGATGTGCTGGCCGTGCACCAATGCGTGTTTAGCCACAGGGTGATCCTTGTTACCAACAAACACTGTCTGCCTGTGTCCATTCATGCAAATGGACAGTTTGTTGCTGGTCATTCCCACATAGAACGCTTCACAGTGCAAGCATGTCAGTTGGTAGATCACGTGGGTACTATCGCAAGTGGCTCTGCCTTTGATCGTGTACACCTTCCGGGTTACGGGACTGGAGTAAGTGGTGGTGGAAGGGTGCATAGGGCAGGTTTTACAACGGGGACGGTTACAAGGGTAGGAGCCAGAAGGTAGGGAAGGTGGTTTGGGGATTTCATAGGGGTGGACTAGGAGGTTACGGAGGTTAGGTGGGCGGCGGAAAGACACTCTCGGTGGAGTAGGAAGGATGTCATGAAGGACGGATCTCATTTCGGGGCAGGATTTAAGGAAGTCGTATCCTTGCTGGAGAGCCATATTTAGAGTCCGCTCCAGTCCCGGAAAGTATCCGGTGACAAGAGGGGCACTTCTGGGATTCTTCTGTTGAAGGTTCTGAATTTGGGGGGATGAGGTAGTAGCTCTGGCAATTTGTTTCTCTACCAGATTAGGAGGATAGCCGCGGGATGTGAAAGCTGTTAATAGGTTGTTGGAGTACTGGTTCAGAGCTTCAGGACTGGAGCAGACTCGTTTGCCACGAAGACCTAAGCTGTAAGGAAGGGAACGTTTGATATGGAATGGATGACAGCTGTCATAATGCAGGTACTGTTGTTTATTGGTAGGTTTGATGTGGACGGATGTGTGGAGTTGGCCATTGGACAGATGGAGGTCGACATCGAGGAATGTGGCATGGGATTTGGAATAGGACCAGGTGAATTTGATGGGACCAAAGGAGTTGAGGTTGAAGAGGAAATTCTGGAGTTCTTCTTCACTGTGTGTCCAGATCATGAAGATATCATCAATGAATCTGTACCACACTTTGGGTTGACAGGCTTGAGTATCCAGGAAGGCTTCCTCTAAGCGTCCCATGAATAAGTTTGCGTACGAGGGGGCCATCCTGGTTCCCATGGCTGTTCCCTTTAGTTGTTGGTATGTCTGGCCCTCAAAAGTGAAGAAGTTGTGGGTTAGGATGAAGCTGGCTAGGGTATTAAGGAAAGAGGTTTTAATTAGGGAAGTGGGTGGTCGGCGTGAAAGGAAATACTCCATCGCAGCAAGGCCCTGGGTATGTGGGATATTTGTGTATAGGGAAGTGGCATCAATGGTTACAAGGATGGTTTCTGGAGGTAACAGGCTGGGTAAGGATTTCAGGCGATCGAGGAAGTGGTTGGTGTCTTTGATGAAAGATGGGAGACTGCACATGATGGGCTGAAGGTGTTGGTCTATGTAGGCAGAGATTCGTTCTGTAGGGGCTTGGTAACCGGCCACAATGGGGCGGCCGGGATGATTCGCCTAATCCATGTCCTTCTGTGGAAGCATTAACATGACCACCACCTCCTGACACAGATGCACTAACACCATTGTCAGAGAGTACAGTTATTCTCTTGTAAACATTCAACCATTACAAAGCAGGCATAGGACGAATGCCAGTCAGCTAATACATTGTTCTTGGCTGAAAACTATAGACACGCTAGATGGCATTTAATAAAAATGAATTGCCGCATGTATGAAAACGCATCACGTGAGAATGGCTTCACCGATTTAGCTGATCTTTTCTGTTCTTAATCCTCAGGACAAGGTTAGTATGAAAGAAAATTTTTGGAAAATGTACGGGAAAATATCAGAATCTGAGAAAAACAAAGTACACTTCCAGTTGGATCATTTTCTACATTCTCCAACATTCAGCTTATTCATACGCTGTAATGAAACGTTGTTGCTTTAGAAGCGCCTCCATGGTGTTATCGGTGGTGATCATATCTTTGGATCATTGCAAAGATAGAATTGATATCAGTTTGTGGTATTTTTGATTGTTGCAAAAAAATTGTGTATAGATTGTGGTTTACTTTTTAATGCCTGCATTGTGGCTGCATAATATCGTTCGGCGTTCGTATAATGCAATACTACTACGTTATCGTAGAATCAGACTGACGCAGATCGTACACAGCGCTTCGTGGTAAACCGATAAATTCTCAATCATGATCAGTTATGACTCTGGAACAAAGGGCACAGTCGAGGTCTACGCGCTCAGTTGAATTTTACACACAAAATCATTTGGATCGTCAACAAAATATGACGGCCACGTGTGGCTATTAGAACTGATTGTTTGGCGTTCAGATATGATTCAGCAGATATGATTACGCAGCAGACGCATTAGTTGACTTCGGAACAATGAACAACATTGTAATAGTTTGAGATTTCGTGATGAACAGTTGGGATTCTGTTGTGACGGTGGAAAGGACAAATTATGTACCAGAACTGACCAGAGCTTTAGAATTGACAACATCACCAGAGCCACTGGCATCATTGGTTTCTGGCCAACATCCTCGGCTGAATCATTTCTTACATAATATACAGAAGTACAACAGTTCCTCCCAGATGACATCATTTGGGGCTAATATTATCGAAGAACGAGGTATTACCCCGACATCTAAGATAAATTCTTTTTCGTAGGCTTTAACCCAACTTTTGTCAATCATTCAGAAAGTATTACCAGACTCATAAAGAAATAATTTGCCTTCATTTTTATAGGTTCAAAGTCAAATCCATCATCTTGCAGGAGCTGTTGCCGCCAGTGGATGATGATCACCAATTTCTTCAAATTTATTTCCTCAGAAATTCTGATGATGAAATCGGTTAGCATTGTTCCATTAATCTTGAGGTTGTTGCTCAACTAAAACTACTCTTCCATGAACACAATCAGTTGGTCACATTGTTTTAAGACTGCACTGAGGGAGAAGAATAGAAAAGATACACATTTAACTTACTACTTTATGAACAGTTAAGAGAGTCAAAAACTAATGGATGGACGTGAGTCTGTAGCTTAAGATTACTGAAATCAACAACGTTTCTAAAGTGACTGCTGTATTCTGTAATGACAACCTTTGCTTCTAGATTTATCTGTATTTTTACGGTCATCATCTTAAAAACATATGACCAGATCTAAGACTTCCTTTGTGTAATAAGGAACACCATAAATGGAATAAGATAAATCTAACATAATGTGCGGCATTTGACGTATTTCGTTTTTATATTTGCCTATTACGAAAGTTTGGGCGGTAAATGAAACGGCGATTTAAAGATATTTACAAAACTCAGATTTTAAAATATGGTTAATTTTAGTAAAGTATCCAGCAGTGTGATAACAATGTAAATCCTTTCCAAAATGTTAGCTTATAAAATTTAACGTTATATAATGATCCTTTTCAATATCAGATGTAGGTTAGCACACACAACACCTAAGATATCGAAATTGAGCACTACAATGAAGGAAAGCAAAATGTATTAATTATATCTACCTTGATAAAAACATGTATATTAGACTAAAAATGTCAGCCCTTAGCTAATGGGTAGCAGGAACATCACTTATTGCGAAAGCAGTGTATTTGGTACAGGGGTAAAATTTTGTCTACCATCCCGGCAGTCTCGCGTGATTGTGTTGGTAACATCAACAAAACGGCAGAAAATCTTTGCCAAGATGTCAATATTCTTAGTAATCCACATGGAATAATTTGATTGGTGTTTTGTACAGACAGTGAAGTAAATAAATAATGCTGTTCGTGCTCTATGGTTGACACGTTATTACATGTACCCTTATCCACTCAGTGAACGTAATTGCCCTCTTAAAATGAAGTATCTATGACTAAACATTTTTATTGTCATGCGATTGACTAATTCCAATGTCACATGATTGCCAAACATTATCATGCGAGGCCACCCTGACGGTAACTGGCGCAGGAAATTCAAAACTGCCGCGACATCTAAATAAAAGTTTAATATTTTTCTCATGTAGTTCCGATCCTCATGGATCTATAGCAATACTTATACAGTACACATTGACAATGGTATTACCCGTTCACTTTACAATGGCAGAATGCAGAACTAAGCTTTGTTTACATCCAGATGGGACTGAAGGCGGCTGACAATACTCGACAGTACAAGATCGACGCACGTGTCGCGTGCATGGTACAATCACGTTGTTGTTGTTGTAGTGTGACAGTATTCTTAGCAACTGGTGAAATGGATAGGCATCGCAAAAATACATGCTATCAAACAGTATGTTCCAATGGAAAAGTGCTAGTAAATAGTCTTGTTCAGTTCTGTTAAGAAGAAAAAACGAAAAGGCTTGCTCGTACCATTGGAAAGAAAGAAGCAGCGGTAGGAAAAAGTGTAAGAACAGTGCTTAATATTGTGACGATGTTAAGAAGGCCAGACAGAGAAGTCAGGATATTGTAACACCGAGGAGGAAGAAGAGACTGATGAGGAAAACCAAGTGTCTTGACGATTTTGATAACTGCTTACTCAAAAGGAAGTTTTTAGAGTAACCCACCCTTAGAAAAAAATTATTATTAGGTTCAGGAGGAACCAAAAAAATGTTCAAATATTTGTTAAGCTTAAGGGACTTGACCCTGCAGTTGTCAGTCCCTAAACTTACAAACTACTTATGAACTACCTTATACTGAAGGTGACACAATCATCCGTGCCCGGGGGAGGGGGGGATTTGAACCCCCGACCATAGCACCGTGCAGACTGTAACTGGCGCGCCGCAGACCACTCAGCCACTGCGGCCGGCCAGGAGGAACCAGATATTAAATTCACCGGAAAACCAATCACTTTCTGAAGAATTTTGAAGTACATGGGGTTTCGTTAAAAAAATAATTAAAAACAAACCACAAACGAACATTTCTGGTTGAGAGGGAGGACACTCTAGCATGTGGAGCACTGAGGGAAAATGAAAGAGGTGCGAAAAAACCCATCGTTTATACTGACAAAACGTGTGCATACACACTATACTGTCAGTAATCGATGAAAGAAAAGTTAGTTTTGGACAAGATTCTGAATCTTTACAACGGAACCTCAGTTTTAGTAGCTAGCAGAACGCAATGGGTATCTCATCTGCCTAATGTGCAAGAGGTGCAGCTCTTGTGATGCACTTCAATCAGTGTTCTTTTATTTTCATATCTTTATCGAAGTAACTTTGATCACAATTTTTATTGATTGCTTTAAATATGGCTTTGTTTATTCATATTCCTTTTTTCTCGTTATTGAAAAATTTTTCGTGGTAATATTTAAGAATTGCACACACATTTCGAAATGAAAAAATTGTGAGGTAGGTGGAAGGATTCTAATCCGCACACTTCTGAGCCATAAGCGGATGCACTATCCACTACGCTACAGTAGCTTCTATTACATACCTTCTATAATTATTCGTAAACAAGCATTTCACCAGGTATCTGAATGTGAATGTCTTTATGTTTTAAGGTTCTTGAGATTTATGCAAAATTTTGAATATATCCCCCCCCCCCCCCCCCCAAAAAAGGAGGGCACGCCAGGGTGAATGACCAACTAGCACTAGTGAATAATAATGGTTTCAAAACGTCAATCCTTATAGTAGGGACCTCTTTTTCCAAGTTTTTAGATCAAACACCGAAATTTATATTTGATTTGAATTTATTACACTTTACTATAGAATAGTGTGTTAACAGCAAATGTATTTTATCAGCTACACGACCGACTCTTTATTACATCGTAAAACAATTGTTTTTATGTCGTGCTTCCCCCCCCCCCCCCCTCCCTGCTTTGTAGAATAATGTATTAAAAGCAAATGTATTACACATTGCTTCAGTTGTTCAATAGTAACAATGCAATTCTTTTTCATTTCATACACTTTACTGCATAAGAACACATTACAAGTGAATGTAACGTGGTTTTGTAAAAGTACTTCTTATATTTCATTTGGATTGTTCATCTTAACAAGATCGTGTCAACAGAATGGACAATTGTTTTATTTGCGTCAGCTGAGGAACAAAGTTACCGGTACAGTGTAATTGAGC
Organism: Locusta migratoria; assembly: GCA_026315105.1. Classification (NCBI taxonomy): domain Eukaryota; kingdom Metazoa; phylum Arthropoda; class Insecta; order Orthoptera; family Acrididae; genus Locusta; species Locusta migratoria. The sequence continues at coordinate 191,130,491 of CM048746.1, read as the reverse complement.
ACAGCAATACCGCTTGTGCTTCATTCGAACAACCAATAGCAGAACATGTCAACAGTTCGCAGTGGTCTGGGCTCAAATCGGCAATTGTAAAATGAATGGGTAATGCAATAAACCAACCCATAATATTACAAGACACACACTGTTTCATGATTTCCAAAAGTGTCATATTTGGAACTATTGTAAACTGCACAGTAAAAATCATAATGTTGAATTCGAAATACAGTAGAGCGTCAATTATCCAAGCGACCACTTAACCAAACTGTGTACTCGCTCGCACCTGTTACTCTCCCACCCTATCGTTCATTATCCCCCTCACTCTCAGACCAAGTTTCCCACAGTAGTCGCCGCACTAGGCTACTGCTGGCGGAACATTGCTTCTAATGGGGCCTTCACAAGGTGCTGCTGACCGGCCAAACCGCCAGTAAATGTGTTTTAACTATCAGCACACATCTGTTGTCTTGGCACTGGCAGTAGAAGTAGCAGCAGTATCAAAGCTGTTCACAGCAACACTGCGCCAGCTTAGAGTTGAGGCGTGCCGCTCCGCGCAGTTTGAAGGATTGTGCGCCCCCAAGAAGAGCTTCTCACAGTGCAAAAAGTCACCTTCTGTTCTCTGTTACGACCACTTGTGTGCTCCTGTGTGAAGAAGTGTGTGGTATACGAGCCTACTTTAGGATGTGGAGGACCAGCTATGCTGTGCCTCTGTCAATGAGTGTGGATCCTCTTCAGTTGGATCCTCAGACTCCATAACTGAAGTTCTTACTGCAGGAACAGAATGCTGGAGACAGCTGAAATATCCTTCAATACTACTTCTCAATTTCTACGGAAGGAGAAGTCTTGACATGTTTTTATGCTACACAATAATCCTCATTTATTGTACCATATTTATACAAATGAGAGAGTGCAATATTCCACACGTCTCGGAAGAATGAACTGTACAGAATGAATACCAAAATCATAATGAACAAACAAACGTAGATTTTTAACAATGAAACAAATGTATTCACAGAAGTCCTTCTATCTACTTTGACTTCCACAGAACTTCACACTTTCATTATTATCTGTGCCACTTGATGTATACTGCCTGGCCATTACACCTGTACAAAAGGAAAAATCCAGGCAGTATCATTCCAATTCCATATCTAATTAGCCTTAAATAAATATCTTGTATTGGTACTGGAGCACGTAGTGTAACTCGTTACACTACACAGTACAGGATGAAATTCAAAGTTTTCACAGGACTAATAAGCAACACTGCATCCTTTTGTCATCTATTTTAAAATATAACGAAGTATGTTGCAAATCTATTTGTATGATTTGTGACCATCTTGATCACAATACCAAGGCTGTGTACAAATTTCAGCATCGCCTCGTCAAAGAATGGTTATTTACTCTATTGACGGAGCAAGCGGCCAATACAAAAACAAGAAAAACTTTATTAATGTCTGCCAACACAAAAATGATTGTGGTTTACTAGCAGAGGGGAATTTCTTTGCCTCATCAGATGGAAAGAATTCTTGTGATAGTATAGGTGGAACAGCAAAACAAGAGGTTAAGAGGTTACACCAGCTTCCATTCAAAGACTTTACACAGATCAGATCCTGAATCCCCAAGATATATTCAAATACTGTTGACAGAGTATTACTGGAGTACTAATATACATTTGTTTCTTCATCTGAAATCGAATAAAACTAAACAAAACTGATTGAGATATTTGATTGTTGTTTACCAGTGAAAGGAACAAGAAGCTATCACAGATATGTTCCTATGAGTTATTATTAAATAAGATGTTTCGTTACTTCGGAAGGCAGAGGCTTTGAAGGCCATCAAACATAATACTTTTTACAAATGATGGCTTTGTAGTTTGTATATACCGGGTGATCAAAAAGTCAGTATAAATTTAAAAACTTAACAAATCACAGAATAATGTAGGTAGAGAGAGAGAAATTGACACACATGCTTTGAATGACATGGAGTTTTATTAGAACCCCCTTCCCATGTCCGACTGATGGCACGTGTTTCTGGTTTTGTAACTGCTACCGTGACAGGTGAGAGGTTACAGAATCGGATCATCCCCAGCCTGGCTGATAAACACCTTCTGGAACATACAATTTTTATGCAGGATGTTGCTCCACCCCATATTGCTAGACGCGTGAAAGATGTCTTGCACGCGTTGTTTGGTGGTGATAGTGTGCTCAGTCGCCACTTTCATCATGCTTGGCCTCCCAGATCCCAAGACCTCAGTTTGTGCGATTATTGGCTTTGGGGTTACCTGAAGTTGCAAGTGTATAGTAATAGACTGAACATCTCTAGGGATGCTGAAAGACAATATCCAACACCAATGCCTCACCATAACTCCGGATATGCTTTATTGTGCTGTTTACATTATTTCTTGACTACAGCTACTGTTGCGGAATGATGGTGAACATATTGAATATTTCCTGTAAAGAACATTATCTTGGCTTTGTCTTAGTTTGTTATGCTAATTATTGCTTTTCCAATTAGATGAAACGCCGTCTGTCAGACTTTTTGAACTTTTTTCCCCCCAATAAAACCCTATGTCATTCCAAGAATTTGTGTCAATTTTTACCACTCTATCTACATTATTCCGTGATTTTTTAAGTTTTCAATTTTATACTGACTTTTTGATCACCCAGTATTATGAGAAGTGGTGGCTTGGGAAAGTGGAATATGAAAGTGAAGACAACAATGACATTTTTGTGCATTTCTTTCACCCTTCTGGACCAAAAGCTACCTTTGAACTTTACGAAAATGACACTACTTGGGTGCCCACAAAGAAAATAGTACCAAAAGTTAGTCCCATGGAACTCAACAGTGTCTGGTAAAACACTCAACATGAACATGATATTTCACTGCATAGTTTATCAATTAACTCTCTGAAAACTGCAGGTAGCAAGTGGCTACAATTGAAGGATTATCTAGAGAAATATTACTAGGTGTGTACAACAACAAAAGTAAGTAAAGTTACCTTTCATAATCACTGCCTTTTGTACTTTAGAAGCAGAAATATTGGATTATTCAACCAATGTCAATTTCAACAATTTCAAGCACTCTTTTTGCTGACTTAATACTACACGAGGGCTTAGAATGATAGTGTTTTTATGAAAATTCATGGTGTGTGTGTTCTTTTCTTTGAGATATTACTATGAGTGTAAAGAACATTCTGTAAATTTTTTCACTTTTCATTCAGTCCCTTCTTAGATACTGACGTGCAAAATTGATGTTCAAAGTCTTTCAACCATTTTTGGAAGCTCTAGAAAAAACAAGAGTACATTCTCATGACTAAAATGTATACTGGGGGTAGTTACATATGTCTTCAACATAGAAACAACACATTATTAGTGAGCGCTTTTCCTTCATAAGAATTTATGGTTTTAAAAAGGAACAATTTTAAATTTTTTCCTAACATCTACAGTGAGATTTTTGACTGTATCCCTAGCACGATATAAATGGTTACAAAAACTTAACCATGAAGTTAATTTCTTCCTGTACACACTGGTTTTTTAATTATTCTGATTCCACAATAATTACCTCAGCAGCTTTCAGAATGTTCAATTCTGTCAGGGCTTGTGCAATATTTTTATAAAATTACATCAATCACCTATGAAGTATCTTCAGTAGTGGCTGTTACCACACCATTGAGTGACTTATATCCTTTTTTACCAGAAACTATTAAGTCTGAAGTAAGGTCCCTTTTGTTGACACTGTCATTGACACTAACAGCTTTAACAGCATCCTGTGCAATATGTTCCACTACGGATTCTCTTTTGTTGTGAATACTGAAATATTTTTATTTATTTATTTTGAGACTTTTGTAAGTTAATAATGCCACACGTAATTTTTAAAAATATCTCCAGTACACCTATGCCAAATGTTGCATATATCTTTAATTACTGTCTTCACCAGTATCATTTTCTAAATGTTGTGGAGAAAATAGGATCTAGAGGTTCCTTAGAAGGGGCCATTCCTACACAGTTTGATACAATTGTAATTCCACCAACTTCTCCCCTTGATAGTCACAGAATATGACTTCAACTGCGAATGGACAAAGCTGAAAATGTGTGGCCAGCCGGGATTCGAACCCGGGTCTTCTGCTTTCTAGGCAGTTACGCTGACCCCTACACCACTGGGGACAAAGTGATTACCACACCTGCAAGGACTACCTAAGCACGCCTCCCGCCAGACACAAATTTCCACCTTCACCCTGCCCACGGTACTCAAACTTGTAGTCACTACATACTAATTCCCATAAGAGTAAGGGTTCTAAACTTTCCCACCCTTCCCCACTAACGAAAGGATCACTGCCTGTCACTGGCGTATTATATATATATATGGCGTCTATTCCAAAAGAACAGATGTCACTTCTGATCCTGCAGTTGAAATCAGTATAATAATAAACTCACTGAAAAGTAAAAGCTCTTGCAGAATTGATGGCATTTCCAGCTGGGTACTTAAAGCTCTCTGAAGCAAGGTGTTTCCCTGATATACTGAAATATGCTATTGTCAAACCATTGCATAAAAAAGGGAATACATCAGATGTTAACAACTACCGCCCAATCTCTCTTCTAGCCGATTTATTTTTTTAAAAAATAATGTATTTAAGAGTAGACTCCCATATTTGTAAAAACAAAGTACTAACCAAATGTCAGTTGGTTTTCAGAAGAGCTTTTCCACAGAAAATGGTATATATGCATTCACCGATCAAATATTAAATGCTCTGCATAACCGGACATCACTCATTGGTATTTTTTGTGATCTTTCAAAGTCCTTCGATTGTGTCACTCGTGGAGTTCTAGATAAGCTTAATCATTATGGTTTAACTGGGCAGTGCACATACGGTTTAATTCATACTTAATGTGAAGAATGCAGAAAGTTGAAATAAGTTATTCATGTAATGTCAAAACCTCAGCCGATTCCTCAAACTGGGGGACTATAACGGCTGGGGTCTTAGGTCCTTTACTGTTCTTGATATACATAAGTGACTTGCCATTGGTGAAGATGCAAAGTTAGTTCTTGTTGCTCATAATACAAATATAGTAATCATCTAAAAATAATAATAATAATAATCTAACCAATGCAATTGTAAATGTTTTTCACAAAATTATTAAGTGTTTCTCTGCAAAAGGACTCTAATTAAATTTTGAAATAACACAGTACATACAGTTCTGCACAGTAAATGGCACAACTCCAGTAATAAATATAGACTTTTAACAGAAGTCTGTAACAGGTAGAATTTTCAAAATTTTTAGGTGTGTGCAATTGATGAGAGATTAAACTGGAAGTGGCACATAGAAGATCTGCTGAAACGTTTGAGTTCAGCTACATTTGCTGTTAGTGTTGATGCAGATTTTGGAGATAAGAATCTCAGTTAATTAGCTTGCTATGCCTATTTTCATTAGCTGCTTTCATATGGCATCCTATTCTGGGGTAATTCATCATTGAGTAAAAAAGTATTCATTGCACAAAAGCATGTAATCAGAATGATTGCTGGAGCCCACCCACAACCATCTTGCAGGCATCTATTTAAGGATTTAGGTATCCTCCAGTAACTTCACAGTATATATATTCACTTATGAAATTTGTTGTTAATAATCCAACACAGTTTAAAAGTAATAGCAGTGTGCACAGCTGTAACACCAGGAGAAAGGATGATCTTCACTATGTAGAGCTAAATCTCAATTTGGCATAGAAAGGGGTAAATTATGCTGCCACAAAAGTCTTTGGTCGCCTACTAAGCAGCATCAGAAGCCTGACATAGGCAACTAGCATTTAAAAATAAATTTAAATGATTTCTGAATTACAACTCCTTCTAGTCATTGGATGAGTTTTTAGATATAAATTAGTAAATCTAAAAAATAAAAAGTGTCACGTAATATTTTGTGTAATGTAATGTCTTGTACAGACACCCTTCATTAACCTGACACATTCCACATCATTACAAAGTGTCATATTCATGATCTCTGGAACAAGTATTAATCTAATGTAATCTAATCTATTATGTTCCATCTTGCATGTATTGTACTGGGAAGAAGGAGCCCACTCTGCTTCACATCTAACTTCTACATTTGTAAAAACGTTCTTCCAAACATACTTTTTCTGTGTTCTATTATTCACTTGCGGCATTTTACAATAAAGAAAATAACAATTTCAAACAAGAATGCACCCACTCTTTCTACCTAATCAACACCCAAAACTGCAGTCAAAAACCAAACAAACTTGATATTGCCAGAGCTGCAAACCTCTGCATAAAATCCACACAATGCAAAAATCCTATTGTTAAAGGATAGAGGGAAGTTACAAAGATCTGAAAGCCTTTCTCTGATAAAAGAAAAACATCTGTCAAATGTGTTGGGAAATGTCCATAAAGGTTAGTGCACACTCTTTTATTTATTTAAAACTGGCTGAAAACCTGGCGTTGCCCGGGTATTTATTTTTCAGGTATATATTCCATTTGTATAAGGGCTGTATGTCTGTAAAATCTCTTGGGAATACAATCAGGAGTAAAGAAGTAATAGATTAAAACTTAGTGCATGATGGGGCTGTTTTCCATGAACGTTACTGTTTATGTGCTCATATCTCATGAACTACGTGTCTTACTTTGATACAATTTAGAAGATACACTCACCTATATGAGTGTACATTGCCTGTAAAATTTCATACGGCTACAATGTGTAGTGTAGAAATTAAAAATTGCAACGTCATATCAAATGTCGTAGTTGTATTCTATAAACAGTGGAAATGTATTAAGTGAGAAACTTTTTTCCTTTCATCGTTTTGCTATGGTTGTCAGTGAGAAAAAGTTTAATAAAGGTTTGAAATTATGTGTAAAGTTTGTTGCAAGTCGTTAAGTACTCTCATTCTCATATATCGTATTTATAAGGTCTCCCTGCATTGTGGGGCAGATTTATGCGATTGCTAATGCTTATGACGTTATAGCTTCTGAACCTTGTGTTGTGTGCGGTTCTTATCCCGACATCATTGTTACGTTACCGTAAGGAATGTGTGTACCAAATCTGGTTGAAATCGTTCCACTGGTTTAGGAAAAAATGAGCAGCATTGTCGCTAAATGCAGCAGTTTTTTGCGCATCTCATTGTTTATGATGTAATATCTCGTGAACTATGTACCATACGTGATTCTTACACTTACGGCGACCGTCCTCACGGATTGAAGCTTACGTGTGCAAAATTTCATAAAGATTGGAAGAAAACTGTAGATTTGTATGCAACAGGTACAAATATACGGTCACTCTGCTTTATATATATATATATATATATATATATATAATATTATAGAAGGAGACCTTCCAGGTAGGAAAATGGTATAAAATAAAGATTTTTTGACTTACCTAAAGTACAGGCTGGTCGATAGGAACACTAAACACACACAAAAAAACACACAACCATTCGAACTTTCGCCACCAGTGGTGGCTTCTTCGGGAAAAAGAGGGAGGAAGGAGAGGAGAAAGGGAAGGATACGGGTTTTAAGGAAGTGGAAAAGGAGCCATTCCAATCCCAGGAGTGGAAGGACTTACCTTAGGGGACAAAAAGGAAGGTAAACAAATACACACACACTCACACATATCCACATCCAAACACACTTAGGCAGACATTTGTAGAAACCAATTGTCCAACTTCTTTGGTTTCTACAAATGTCTGCCTAAGTGTGTTTGGATGTGGATATGTGTGAGTGTGTGTGTATTTGTTTACCTTCCTTTTTGTCCTTTTTGTCCCCTAAGGTAAGTCCTTCCACTCCTGGGATTGGAATGGCTCCTTTTCCACTTCCTTAAAACCCGTATCCTTCCCTTTCTCCTCTCCTTCCTCCCTCTTTTTCCCGAAGAAGCCACCACTGGTGGCGAAAGTTCGAATGGTTGTGTGTTTTTTTGTGTGTGTTTAGTGTTCCTATCGACCAGCCTGCACTTTAGGTAAGTCAAAAAATCTTTATTTTATACTATATATATATATATATATATATATATATATATATATATATATATATATATATATGTGTGTGTGTGTGTGTGTGTGTGTGTGTGTGTGTGTGTGTGTGTGTGCGCGCGCGCGCGACATAATTTGCATATTCATATGGAAATACTCTTAAAATCATTTTCCTACTAGGTCATTTACATGATGATCAGCAACAGACTTTTCCCTTTTCCTCGAGGCATATAACATGATTAAATTGGTTGAAGTCAGTTGGGAGATTTCTGTCCAGTTACAAATCTATACTGTTGTTGTCAGTCCGCAGACTGGCTTGATGCAGCTCTCCATACTACCCTGTCCTGTGCAAGCCTCTTCATCTGAGAATACGAACGGCAACCTATGACCTTTTGAATCTGCTTTCTGTATTCGTCCCTCGGTCTCCCTCTAAGATTTTTATCCCACACACTTTCATCTAATGCTAAGTTGACAATTCCTTGATGTCTCAGTATGTATCCCAACAACCTATTCCTTCTCTTAGTCAGGATATGCCAGAAACTCCTTTTCTCCCCAATTCTGTTGAGGACCTCCTCATTAGTTATGTGATCCACCCATCTAATCTTCGTCATTTGACTATTGCACCACATTTTGAAAGCTTCTATCATCTTTTTGTCTGAAGTCCTTATTCACGTTTCACTCCCATACAATGCTACATTCCAGACAAATGCTTTCAGAAAGGACTTCCTAACATTTAAACTAATATTGGATGTCAACAAATTTCACTTCTTCGGAAACACTTTTCTTCCATGGCCATCAGAAGTTATCTTGCTACCCAAATAACAAAACTCATCTACTACTCTTATTGTCTATTAGCTAATCTAATTCCTTCAGCATCGCCTGATTTTTTTTGGACTGCATGCCATTAGCTTAGTTTTGCTGTTTTTAATGTTCATCTTGTATGCACCTTTCAAGACACTGTCCATTCCTTTTTTACTGCTATTCTAGGTCCTTTGCTGTATCTGACAGAATTACAATGTCATCAGCAAACCGCAATGTTTTTATTTCTTCGCCCTGAACTTTAATTCATTCTCCAACCTTTTCTTTGCATTCCTTCACAGCTTGCTCACCGTACAGATTGAACAATATTGGGGAAAGGCTACAACCCTGTCTTACTCCCTTCCCAACCATTGTGACCCTTTCATGCCCTTCAACTCTAATAATTGCTGTATGGTTTTTGTACAAGTTGAATATAACTCTTAGCTCGTTATATTTTACTCCTGCTACCTTCAGAATTTGAAAAGGTGTATTCCAGTTAACTTTGTCAAAACCTTTCTCCAGATCCACAAATGTTAAAAATGGTGGTTTTTCTTTTCCTTAGCTTATCTTCTAAGATAAATCGTAATGCGAGTATTGCCTCGTGTGTTCCTACATTTCTCCTAAATCTAAACTTATCTTCCCCAAGTTTGGATTCCACCAGTTTTTCTATTCATCTATAAATAATTTGTGTTAGTGCTTTGCAACCATGACTTATTAAAATGAAAGTTATGTAATTTTCAGATTTGTATGCACTTGCTTTCTTAGGAATCACTATATTCTTCTTTAAGTCTGAAGGTATTTCCCCCGTCTCATACATCTTGCATACCAGCTGGAACAATTTCTTCATGGCTGACTCTCCTAATGAGAATAGCTGTTGAGATGGAACATCATCTACTCCAGGGGCCTTGTTTCAACTCAAATCTTTAGTGCTCTGTCAAATTGTTCTCACACTATCATATCTCCTATTTCATCTTCCTCTACTTTTTCTGTTTCTAGAATACTGTCTTCAAGTTTATTTCCTTTCTATGTTGTTAGCAAACCTCAAGGTTTGGAACTCTATCCTAATATACTACAAATTTGTAAGTAAATTTTTAGGCAAAAAAGATAAATTTTTACCGGGTTATTGGATGTCAAATAAATCGGTACAATCTACAACATGAACCTCTTAGATTTCTTGAAATTTGGTATTAATTCAGTACTCATAAATATTAACAAAATATCTTTTTCTGACAAAAGATTGCTGTGTGATGGGTGTTCAAAAATGACCACTTTTTTCCTATTGTCATACTTTTTCCATCTAGCAGTCATGAGATTTTTTTTAATCAGTAATGACCAATTCTTTGAGTGTTATTTTTGTGTCTGATAGTTGTTGTGGTCTTCAGTCTGGAGACTGGTTTGATGCAGCTCTCCACAATACCCTATCCTGAGCAAGCCTCTTCATCTCCACATAAGAACGGCAACCTACATCTGTCTGAATCTGCTTACTGTATCCATCTCTTGGTCTTCCTCTGCGATTTTTACCCCACACACTTCCCTCCAATGCTAAATTCACAATTCCTTGATGTCTAAGAATGTGTCGTACCAATCTATTCCTTCTTTTAGTCAAAGTATGCCAGAAATTTCTTTTCTCCCCGATTCTGTTCAGTACCTCCTCATTAGTTATGTGATCCACCCACCTAATCTTCAGCATTCTTCTGTAGCAGCATATTTCAAAAGCCTTAATCCTCTTCCTGTCCGCACTGTTTATCGTCAATGTTTCACTCCCATACAAGGCAACACTCCATACAAATGTCTTCAGAAAGGACTTCCTTAGGCTTAAATCAATATTTGATGTTAACAAATTTCTCTTTTTCAAGAACGCTTTTCTACCCATTGCCATTCTGCATTTTATATCCTCTGTACTGTGACCATCATTTGTTATTTTACTGTCCAAGTAACAAAATTAATCTACCTCCTTTATTGCTTCATTTCCCAATCTAATTCCTTCAGTATCACCTGATTTTCTTACACTGCACTCCATTACCCTAGTTTTGCTCTTGTTAATGTTCATCTTATATGCACCTTTCAGCACACTGTCCATTCCGTTCGATTGCTCTTCCAGGTCCTTTGCTGTATCTGATAGAATTACTATGTCTGATAGTATAAAACCAATAAGTAACTAACATAAGGAGAGGCATTAAATTAAAATTTATGCTGTGGCCGGTATTTGAACCCAGGACCTCCTACTTACTAGATAGGTGCTTTAGACCACTCAGCTAACACGGCGTTGTGGCCAAAGCAACTTCACGGACTGTCTTAAAGCACGTCTCCCTCCACACCATATATTTTAATTCTGTCTCGTGTTCCCTGTGAAATGCGTATCAAATTGCCAGGGTTCTCCTGCACCTCAGCAAAGAACGCGAATAGGAACTAACTCCTTATGTTGTCTCAAGGAATTGTATTATTTGTTGATACTGTTCAATAAGTAACTGTTGTTCCTTTGAAAGACAGAGTTGCCAAAGTTTCCTGAAAAATGTTACATTTTATCACATTCAGCTCTAACTAAAATCTTGTTAGGCATTATCAGTTCTGAACTCTCTGGACAACTAAATACACAATGAGGTGTATTCATTCGTTGGTTACAAGATAACTTTTAAGATAGGGCCAACCTGGTGGTTTCAGGCAGACTTTCTTGGGTAGACATATTCTTTATCTTCCAAATATAGGAAACATCATGAGCTTGATGAAGTATGATAATTTCAGAATACAAGCACTATTTCATATTCTGTAATTCCATTCTTGGAGTTGGGAACTGTCTGCAAGTTAAGAAATGAGCACCGAAAGTAACTAAGGTGCATGATGGAGGATACTTCGTAACACTACTAATTGTCCTTTTTTCTGTATCTATTTAAACAATTGAAAAATTAATTAATATTCACAGAATATATGACAACTGCGATTGGGCCAAGCTGAAAATGTGTACCCAGCCAGGATTCGAACCCGGGTCTCCTGCTTTCTAGGCAGTTGCGCTGACCCCTACACTACTGGGGACACAGTGATCACCGCACCTGCAAGGACTACCTAAGCACGCTTCCCGTCAGATACAAATTCCCAGCTTCACCCTGCCCACAGTACTCAAACTCATAGTTATGAAACTAATTCCCATAACAGTAAGGGCTTCAAACTTGCCCACCCCTCCCCACTAACGATAGGATAATTGCCCGTCACCGGCATATCATATATATGGCATCTGTTCCGAAAGAACAGGCGTCACTTTAGAGTACTGTGGGCAGGGTGAAGCTGGGAATTTGTATCTGACGGGAGGCGTGCTGAGGTAGTCCTTGCAGGTGCGGTGATTACTGTGTCCCCAGTGGTGTAGGGGTTAGCGCAACTGCCTAGAAAGCAGGAGACCCAGGTTCTAATTCTGGCTGGGTACACATTTTCAGGTTTGCCCAATCGCAGTTGATGTCATATATTCTGTGAATATTAAAGAATAACAACTGCAGGATCTGAAGTGACATCTGTTCTTTCGGAACAGACACCACATGTATATGAAAAAAAAAAAAAAAAAAAAAAAAAAAAAAAAATTTTCATGCCTCTGTAATCTTTGTAGTCTCCATTAAGTTGATCCTCTAAATTTCCACTATAGTGTTTCTCGAAAAGAATGTTGCCTTCCCTCGAGCATTGTCCATTTCAGTTCCTGAGACATCTGTGTTATACTCACGAATTGATCGAAGCTACCAGTAACAAATCTAGCAACCTACCTCTTTATATGCTTCGTTTAAACCAATAAGGTGGGGATCTCAGGTACTTGAGCAGTAATTGAGAAAGTTTGCACATCTTTGTAGTCATGGTCTCCTTCAGAGGTGAACCACATGTTCCCCAACATTCTCCCAATAAACAGAAGTTGGCCATCCGCTTTCTTGTTCTATTTCTTATCATTCTGCATTGCTACACCTAGATGTATAATTGACACGTGTGTCAGCAACAAGTTACGAATACTGTATTTTAATGTTATCGGGTTGTTTTTATTGCTCTACATCACCTTACATTTTTCTACATGTAACAGATAGCTGCCATTCCTCATAAAAATGAGAAATTTTGTCGGTCATCTTGCATCCTACTACAGTTCACTCAATGATGACGCCTTCGTGTACATCACAGCATCATCAGCAAACAGTTGCAGGTTGTTACTGTCGTGGTCCTATCACACTTTACCTTGGGTACTCTTGACAATACCCTCGTCTCAGATGAAAGACCCCTGTCAAGGACAACATACGACATTCTATCACTAAAATCATTTTCTAGCCCCTCACACATCTGTGAACCTATTGTATATTCTTGTACCTTTGGTAGTAGGCTGCAGAGTGGCACCATGTCAAAAGTCTTTGGAAATTAAGAACCATGCAGTATGCTTGTTGGCCTTCATCCATTGCTCGCAAGATGTCATGTGAGAAAATGGCAAGCTGAGCTTTGCACAAATGATGGATGCTTCCTAAAGCCGTGCTGCTGCATGGACAGGCGCTTTTTAAGGAAATTTACTATATTCAAACTGAGAATATGTTCACAAATTCTACAGCAAACTGATGTTAATAATATTGGTTTTAATTATGTGGGTCTGTACTTTTTTCCAGTAATGTAAGGGGCCAGTGCTCTAGAGTACTACAAAAAATTGAATTGGGATTCCATCCCGACCTGGGGTCTTACTAGTTTACAGCTATCTCATATGCTTCCGTACACTGGGGATATCTATTACTATGTCCTCCATTTCGGAATTTGTGCAATAATGATAGGACGGTGTATTCACATGGTCCTCCTGCATGAATACATCTTTAAATGTAAAACTTCATCTTTCATTTTGATGTCTTCTGTAAGCACCTTAATATGGGCAAGTGATTGGATAGAGGCCTTTGACCCATTTGTCGATTTTACACGAGGGCAGATTATTATTATTTGAAACCCGGAATCTTAGCAATATCTTTTGGTGCAGTATGACAATGGTAGTTGTATGCTTTGTGCATAGATCTTTTTATAAGTGCACAAATCTCAAGCCCAGAAATGTTGTTCATGGTGCCTGACATTTTATTTAAACAAATTGCCACCTCTTTCTATGAAACAAAAATAAATATCCACAACATCCTTGTCAGGTCCTAATGCACCTTCCATCCAACCACAGATCTTATGTCTGTTTCTGTTCCAATTTGCTCATTGCACTCCCTGCCACCACCTGCACCAGTCCTGTAACTAGAAAAGTGTATTGTCAGAGAACTTACTGGTCCCACACTCGGGAGGGTGGCATGGTGCCTATTTGCTTCACATACTGATATCACAAAGCCTTATGGCTGTAAACATTCTTTATTGAACAGGTGAACACAGATACAACAGATAGCTAGAAGTCACACACTTTTTCGTGGCCCCCCTTGTGATCGGCGGAAGTCAGCTGAGTTCGTGTGTCTACGGAATGTTTATGCTCTCTACCAATGTTACCTCGTTATAGCATTGTACACTGTCGACATCGTCAATGTATTGTTGATTTGTGCTTGGTATTGATTATTGTTTCCACTTTGTTATTTTAGCAAACAAGTCCACATACCCCAATGACTTCTTTTAGAAAAAGGAAGGCTGTCCTTGGAAGTGGTGTGAAGAATGTTAATTTAGATTGTTATTCAGTTACGACAATAAAAAGAGGCAGAAAGCGTTGCTACATGCGCTTAATAAGTCCTTTTAAAATATTAATTTTGTAGATATAGGTTCTAGTTTTCTATTATTCTAATATTAAAGTGATGCTTAATTTCCTAATTTCCTGTTCCATCCTTACATGTTTCTTTTAAAACCTGTAATCTATACACCGTAAGTTGGTTGCACTGGGAGAAAGAGGCGGGGCTTGTTCTAACAGCCAATGCACTACGAGCTGAATGCAAGCTTCAGCTCCTAACATTCTTCGCTCAGGGGCCACATTTAAGTGCGTAATGTGTATGCCACTACAGTATCTTTTGGCAGACGATTTGAAACAGTTATCACAACATCTACTATCTTGCAAGTGGTATCTGTCTCATCTGATGAGTTGATGCTCTCATTTAGTTTATGGTTACCTATAGCTGCTATTACTCATTTGGGAACTCCTATATTTGTGTAGATGTTCATGATATTTACCATTGTAACAACAACTAGTTATTTCTGTAAACCACACTTCAAAAAGAGTGCACTAACTTTATGCATAAATTGTGTTAAAAATAACTGCTTATTGTGTCAGTTTAGAATGGTGTTTTATTGTAACTAAGATATTTTAGAGTATATTGTGATTTAAAATTGATTTTCTTTGATGTTTACAAGTGGTAAAACAGCAAATAGTTTCCTACAAGTGTATCTTATTGTTATAGAGTCCTTCGTAGTAACGTTTTCAAGATAGTAACATTATAATCTGAATGTCGATATTTTGCAATTATGGTGCGTTTTGCATCACTGTTTGCTTGTAAATTAGCATGAGATGTCAACTCCTGTTTTTTAATTATTACTTATTTTTACCTGTTAGTTTAAGGATGAAAATATAAGGTTTCTTCATTTTTATGTTGTATATTTTTTCTGTTTCTGGACATAGGGTAGGTCATACCACAACAGACCTTATTCAGCGGCCCGTGTTCGTTCTCCATTGGTACAGAAAAGACTACCACCACAGAGAAAACGCACAAGGAGAAACATGCATCCACCAGGAGAATCTGCAGCAGCTTCAAAAAGCAGTGAGCAATCAAAAGATGTTGAAAAGGAGCCCAACTCCGAAGATCAGCGTATGGAGGAAGATAATTCTTCAAATGCAGTTCAAGCCTCAGTCCCACAAACAAGGTCAAGTGCCAAAGCCCAACAGAATAAATCAGAAGAAAACACAGATGCACAGAAAGGTGATACTGAGGATGGTAGTGGAATGAGTCAAGCCTCAAATCCACAAACACGATCTTCTACCAAAGCCCATAATAAATCAGAGGAGGTTGTACACTCAGACAAGAGTGAAAATGATGACAGTGATAACAAAGTAAGCCGTACTACTAGGGGAAACAGTAAAATTAAAAATGATGATAAAAGCAGTTGTGCAGCTGAAGTTCACCTCATTGAAGAAAGAGTTACAGGTCATAACACTCGATCAGCTACAAAAGCAAGGCTTGATGTTAGTGATGAATCTGAACTGCAAGAAGAAGGTAGTAACACACCTAAGACAAGGAAGTTGAGGAAAGATACAAAAACAACAGTGCCAGCCACAGGTGACACGGAAAGGGCACAGAGTCAGGAATCTGAGGGTCCTGCATTGGCTAATACAGAAAAAACATCACATGCTGAGGATCATTTGGCAGAGTCACGCCATGTAAGTGAGGACTTGGATTTAGATATGTCTGGCACAGAGGAATGTACAAAAGAAACTGTGAAATCTGAAGAGTTAGTGACAGCAAATGATAAAGAATCCTCAACATTGTCAAATGTGAAGCAGTTGGTAGGCAATAAATCACCCAGATTAATATTGCATCAAATTGATACACATGCAGAGAAGCATAGAGAACTTAGCTCTGAAAAAGTAACAAATATAACTACAACATCCAGTGACATTATTGAAGTTAAGGATTCTCCAAGGCGTAGTTCACGACTAGGGTCAAGCAAAATAAAAACTGATGAGACACAGCTTCCAAACAGAACACTTGGTAGAGAGCATTCAAGAACACCAGTTCGTATTCAGCAATCAGTAGAACCAAGAGAGTCTGGTGAAAGCTTTCCAGCATCAATCAGATCAATTACATGCCGTAGATCAATTCGGGATTCGCCCTCCATTTCAAACATAAATGATTCTTTCCAGAAACAAAGAGCTGTTAAACAGCATATTCAGGTGACAGTTAAGAAAACTAATAAAGAATATTTATCAGGCAGTAACCTTGATATATCTACTGAGAAAAGTACTGATGTAACCACCGAGTCAGATGAATCGTCAGTCTCAAGAGAGAAACTGGGGAAAAGGAAGGCTTCTACATTAGAAACTGTAGAAAAAGACCAAGAGCACAAAAAGAAATGCACATTAAAATCGGAGCAAAACTCCATTATTTCTGCTGTCTCATCTCCATTGCAGTTGACACAAAAGCCAGAACCAGTGGGTAGCAGTACGCCGCTGAAGGTGGTAGAATGTTGTGAAACTGTGCATATGGAGCTTTCAGAAGAAAGTATAACTGATGAGAGTGCTGCATACGAAAAAGCACGAGATAATATTTCTGAGCAGTCTCTATCATTAGAGAAGGGGGCACCTGCCCCAGAACAGATTTGTGAGCCTGCTTCTCGGAAGTGGTGTTCCATTATGTGAATCATGGTAAAGAAGTTATCAAGCAATTGTAGGGAAATTTGATTCCCTCCCTCTGATTTCTGAGAGATTCCCCTTGGCCTGTAGGGTTCAAACACAAGTAAGTTAAAAAGACTGTAGAGCATGAAGAGAAACAATGTGTGTAGAGTGTAGTCATCCTTATTGTAAGAATGAAAAATGGCCAAAGCTTATAATGTTGAATAGTTTTTGTAGGAAGAAACTCCAAGTATATAAGACTATTATTGTAGAAGTTCTTTACAAGTTTTTATTATCTTTATCTGCCTTCGTGTTTTTAATGGAAAGGCATTGATAAATGTAAAAAATTCTTTTGTATATGGATCTTTTTGGAGAATTCAACAAAAACAGTATTATTGGTATAAGTAATTGGATTTCATAATCTTCCAATACTTGTAATAAGACAGATTGCGTAAGTCTGTAAGATGTCATTTGTCCCACATTTTAAGTGTTCAATACTGATGAGAAATAGTACAATCTTCCAGGGAGCAATTTATTTCATTCCTTTTTTTTTTTTTTGTAGTCTTAGCATTTCAGAGACTTGTTGAAAGGAATGTGCAGTTCTTGTTTAGTTTTCCCCTAAACATTTTTCTCATGAGCTTTCATGAATCTCTACTCCCAAGCTACATTTGATCCATAATTTGCTTTTCAGTCTGTTCTTAATTTTGACAGTGTGACTTTGTTCTGCGCTGTATAATGGAAGTCACATAAGTTCTCAAAATATATGAACAAATTGATAGGCCTGTTGTTAATGCAGCATGAGTATGTTTTAAAACAGTTTACAAGACAATATGGGTAACTTTGTTTGCTTAAATTTTTTTATGTAGTGTTGTCTTTAATTGCTGGCTGAATACTTAATAAAAATAATGTTGCTATCTATAGCGTTGCTTATCCACTTGTGACTGCTGTAAAGAAGATCCCAATCAGCTCCTTCAGTTGTACAGATACTGCATAAAAATTCTACATATAGTTGACATGTCCATATCAGGATGTAATCTTTGTACAGTATTGTGTCATTGTGTATACAGAGTAATTTGGATTGGTAATTGGTTTTGTTAATGTTCAGATATTTGTTGCATTCATTACTACTGAACTTTTATGGCTTTTTATTTTGTTTTGGCAAAGAACCAAATGTTGCAATAAAATTGTGCTGCTGTAGATATGAGACTAACTGGTAGGGCATAATTCTAAAATGATTTCTTTACTGGGCACAAGAAAGTAAAACATTGTAACTATGACTTGTCTCTCAACCAGTCATGAGAAGAGGCATTGCCTTCTTGCACCCTCAAATTATGTGCCACTATAATCTTATTCCATTTACTGAAATACTCAATGTGCTCACGGTGAACAGTACAAAATTTGATACAGTGGTGTTCAGACTTAACATTTAACTATTGTCATATATATGAACACATCACTGTCATACGTTGATTTTAAGATATATTGAATTTTATTATTTGTTGATATTTTTTACTGCCATTAAAAATCTGTAATTCATAAAGTTTTTGATTTTGATCATCTTGAGATTATGATGTATTAGAAATACAGTCCAATAATTATGTTTATAAAGTTGTACAATAAACTTATTTTGCAAATGTTATACTAATTTTTCTTATTACTCTTACACATACTACAGTTTATTAGTAGATAGAGGAAAGTTGGTTTTGAGTAGTGTAAAATTACATAATGAATGTGACCTGTAAGGTAAAATGCACAATTCCATGAACATACTGACCATAACTTCAGCTTTAGCTAAAGACTCTCAACTTTCAAATACGGAAGAGAGAAAAAGACAGTTACTGCTGCTGATTTTTCTCTGCAAAACTGGGTTTCTGCATCTTGATCCATAACAGTTTATACCTTAACAAGCATGGGAATCTTAGTCTCAGTTTTGCCATTGCATTTGAGATGCTAGTTATTTCTGCAATACTGATCAAGTGATTGCATCATTTCTAAAGTAATACACAGTTAAAAAGTAAGGCTTTGTTCCATTTTGATATTATATATATATTATGGCAAACTAACAAAATCCAAGTTGATTTTATTTATTTTAATTTTCCAATTATGTGACTGTCAGTTGCTGCAGTGTAAACAAAAGATGTTAACAATCCATAGGTAAGAATTGCGTTTACAATTTCAGTACATTTATGGGCTCTATTATCTTACAAAGCTATACTTATCTTACAATGCACTTGTCACCTTTGTACAATAAATCAGTCTTGAACAACCCCATCACTTTGTGATGGTGAAATGTACCTGCTGCATCACAAATAGTTGCTTCCTGCAAATAAGATTAAAAGGATGTTATTGCATTTTTGTCTAAAAATTAAAGAAAATTCATATCTGTGTCACCTTGCAGAGTTTCACAGTAGAATAGAAAATTACATCCACTCTAGTGCGGAGAGTAAATAGTAAAAGTCATGACAATACTTCATGTCAATGGTCATATTTCCCACCCATGACAGCACACATTTATATGGTATAGCTTGTGCAAGAATTTGTGGCCTGTGCGCATGGCGAGTCCATTCCTTTGTTTCTGGGTGTCTCCGTTGCACATTTCCTGCTGGGCCATACAGTTCATCAAGCTGACTGTCAATTGTGCCCTGCGACCAGTAGGCAACATGCAACCGAGGTGGTCGCCCCTTCAAAACAAAGGAATAGACTCGCCCAAGTTGGAAAGGCACAAGCTATAATAGATATCACATTTAACATTACATGGGTTAAACAAAAAAATAAGTACCTCAATGTGGGCACGCGCGCACACACACACACACACACACACACACACACACACACACACACACACACACACACAGAGAGAGAGAGAGAGAGAGAGAGAGAGAGAGAGAGAGAGAGAGAGAGAGAGAGAGAGGGGGGGGGGTGATTATCTATTTGTAACCACAGGTCAGACCCCAAAAATTAAAAAAAATAATTACTGACAACATAAAACTAACTAAAGTTCTGGTTATCAATTCTTGTATAATTACATGCCTGGCAAATCTTGGTGCACGTAATTTGATGACTTGGTCATTCATCATACACTGTAGTGGTCTGCATCTGATGAAGGCAAGTACGCCATCTGTCAAAAAAATATTGGGGGGGGGGCACAGCATATGTTACCAGCAGATATAAAGGGATTGATCAAAATAAAACTGAACACGTAATACAGTGCTTCAGCTTCTCTTATACTAACAGCACGATAGTTCAGTTGGTGGGGCCCAACTTAATGCACCACCACCATACTTAATTGTGTCAGATGAAATACCAACTGTAACCACAGCCTACATCAAAGAAAAACATCTTGTTGTTTGTTGAAGCTGAGTGACAGAAGAGTTTTGAAGCAGATTGTGGTCGCAAAGTGCAAGACATAATGTCAGATTAGATGAATCGCACACTAAAGGAAGTGCTATCATGTAAGTTATCCAGTACCTGATCTGCATTTGGTAATCATGTTAGACCCGCTCTTTCAAGACTACTGATTCAATCCTGAAATGTATTGGCAAATGTTTACTGTATCAGCTGTGTGGTATGCAGGTGTTCAGTGATTGTGTGGGTCTCAACACCTTTTTGTAGTCTTTCTTGGTCTTTCCATGTGTTGCAAGGGTGGGGTTGGGCTATCATTAGATATTTGATGTACATGAACATATTTATTATAATTAGGGTTGTGTCCAAGTGGTTTGGCAGAATCCATTATTCGCCAAATCTAGCACACTGGTTTCGGAACACCACTTTCGGAAGAGGGGAGAAACTTGGGCAGGATGTCTCATTTCTGGGCCTGAGGACAGAAAATCAAAACCTTGGCGAAGGATTGAATTTAGTTGTTAAGAGTCCAGGGTAGTACTGTGTGACAGGTGAGTGCTCTTTTGTGGTTACAGGTGGTAGAGGGAGGATTTAGGATGTGTGAGGATATGGTATGGGAGATCTGTTTGCGCACTAGGGCTGTGGGATACTTTGTCTGTGAAGGCCTTTGTGAGGCTCTCAGCATATTGAGAAAGGTAGTTCTTGTCACTGCAGATGCGCCATCCACAGGTGGCCAGGCTGTAAAGGAGGGATTTTTTGATGTGGAGGAATGGCAACTGTCAAAGTGTAATTACTGTTGGTGGTTGATACATTTATATGCACAGAAAGGTGGATGGAGCCATCAGTAAGGTGGAGGTTGACATACAGGAAAGTGGCATGGTGTTTTGAAGAGGAGCAGGTGAAGTGGATGGGGAAGAAGGAGTTTGGGTATTAAAGGAAGGAGGATACGGTGGCATTCAAGGACCAGCAGAAGCAACCAGTCATTTAAACCTATGTCTACAGCTTCTGGTTGAGAAAGGACAGATTTGGGGAATGGGGATATGTTGATTTACTAAAATAATTGAAAGCAGACTGGATCAAACTGTTAAGCTCATTTGTCGAAGAGAAATGTCAAGAACTTAAATCTTTGGTTAAATTTATGTCCATTCTTTCCCATGGTAATGCACCACTGGAATGTGGGGTTTCTGAGAATTCAGAATGCATTGTAAAGCATCAAGAAAATAAAACTGATTGCTTAACAGCAGGTTTTTGATGCTGTAGTCATCTGGAGGCATTTCCAAATTTGAAATAACAAAACGACTGGAGCATATAGTGAAAAATGTGCATTCACCATGTTATGTGGAATCACTAGAAAAGGAGAGGAAAGAACAAAGAGAGCAAAAGGAAAATGCAGTGTGTCAGAAGAGAGCTGCAAAAGAAATTAAACTTTTTCATTTTAAGAAGTTAATATTATAGGAAGACACGAATGGAAGTGGCACTTGTTGATGAAAAAATGCAAGATCTTAAAAAGGTAGTGTCACATAAAACTTTGTTTTGTGTTCGAGACTAATACATATTTTTGGTAATTTTAAAACTGTGTTGTTTTTCTTTGAAAATGTATGTATAAGATATACTCCGTTAAGTGTTTTTTTTTTGTGGTTTTAGGGCGCACAACTTCTATGGTCATTAGCGCCCAGCCAAGAACATTGATTCGCTATGATCTCAAAAAAATGGTGACTGTCAGAACATCAGCAAGAGGCTAAAAACGAAAGATAAAAGACAATTAAAAGGGTTAAATATCCTTGGATAGGTTGGCCAAGTTCATAAAACGCAAAACCCGAGCAGCTGCTCGTGTGTCATCAGCTAAAATTTCCTCCAGAGTAGACGGAAAGTGAAGGGCTACACGGAGATGATTAAAATTAACACAAGTCAGTACACTGTCAACAGTTCACCGCAGGAGCATAGTGGTGCAGGTTCGGCGGATAGCAAGTGACGGTGGCTGAAACGGCAATGACCGATCCGCAACCGAGCCAGGATGACCTCCTCCCGCCGAGAGGGGCGTGAGGATGTCCTCCAAGCGGTCGGGATCGGTTTGACAGTTCGCAATTTATTGTTGTACAGTGAAAGCCACACACTGTGCCATTGCGACACGATACTCCGGCGAAGAGCCCGTTGAACATCGTCCGATGGGACGCAAAAGGTAGCCATGCGAGGTAAAAGAGCTGCTGCCTTGGCTGCTGTGTCGGCGGCCTCATTCCCGGGCACACCCACATGGCCAGGGACCCACAGGAAAGAAACGTGACAGCTGTCATCTGCCAGCAACTGGAGGGAGCGTTGGATCCGATACATGAGAGGATGGTTCGAGAAAGGGTCCTTAAGACTCTGCAGGGCACTAAGGGAGTCAGAACATATGGCATAGAAAGGTTGGCGGTGGCGGCAGGTATACAAAACGGCCTGGTGGAGGGCGAAAAGCTCAGCCGTGAAGGTCGAGCACCGGTCAGGGAGCTTGTATTGGAACCGGTTGTCCCCGACGACGAAGGCAGATCCGACACCGGCAGTGCTCTTGGAACCATCAGTGTAAATAAATATGGCATTATCGAACCGTGAACGGAGTTCGACAAGCCTCGAGCGGTATACCAAATCCGGAGTGCTCTCCTTGGGGAGCGAACTAAGTTCGAGGTGTGTGTGAACCTGGGCCTGATGCCACGGTGGCAATGGGCTTTCGCTCAACCGAAGGGTGGAAGGAAGGGTAAAATTGAGCCGCTGTAGCAGGCGGCGAAACCGAACTCCCGGTGGAAGCAAGGCAATCGCAGACAACTGATATTGGCGATCGAGTGAGTCGTCAAAAAATAATCTGTAAGAGGGATGGTTGGGCATCGACCGTAGGCGGCATGCATACCGACACAAGAGTATGTCACGTCGAGTGGTCAAGGGTAATACAGCAGCCTCGGCATACAGACTTTCAACAGGGCTGGTATAAAATGCACCGGTCGCCAAACGTAATCCACGATGGTGGATATAGTTGAGACGGCGGAGAATCGACGGCCGTGCTGAAGAGTACACAAGGCTTCCATAGTCGAGCTTCGACTGAACAATGGCCTGGTAAAGGTGAAGCAGGACGGTACGATCCGCTCCCCATGACGTGCCACTGAGGACAAGAAGAACGTTAAGGGATCGGGCACAACGGGCAGCCAGGTAGGACACGTGTGTGGACCAGCAAAGTTTCCGATCCAACATGAGTCCCAAGAATTTCGTAGTCTCCACGAAAGGGAGAGCAACAGGGCCGAGACGTAGAGACGGTGGAAGAAATTCCTTGTATCTCCAAAAATTGATACACACAGTTTTCTCAGTGGAGAATCGGAAGCCGTTTGCGATGCTCCAGGAATATAGACGGTCAAGACAGCGTTGGAGAGAACGCTCCAAGAGACACGTCTGCTGGGCGCTACAATAAATTGCGAAATCGTCAACAAAAAGAGATCCGGAGACTTCGGCTGAAAGGCAATCCACGATCGGATTGATTGCAATGGCAAAGAGCGCCACACTCAAGACGGAGCCCTGTGGTACCCCATTCTCCTGGCAAAAGGTATCTGACAAAACAGAGCCCACCCGTACCCGGAACTTGCGATCCGCCAAAAACGCTTGAATGAAAAGAGGAAGGCGGCCCCGAAGGCCCCATGTGTGTAATGTGCGGAGAATACCCGCTCTCCAACAGGTATCGTATGCCTTCTCCAAGTCGAAGAACACGGCTACTGTTTGACGCTTCTTTAGAAAGTTGTTCATAATGAAGGTCGACAACGTAACGAGGTGGTCAGCAGCAGAGCGGTGTCGACGAAAACCGCATTGTATATTAGTCAGGAGGCGGCGAGATTCGAGGAGCCAGACCAACCGAGCGTTAACCATGCGTTCCATCACCTTACAGACGCAGCTCGTCAGAGAAATGGGACGAAAACTGGAAGGAAGGTGTTTGTCCTTCCCTGGTTTGGGGATGGGGACAACAATGGCTTCACGCCAACTTGTGGGAACATGACCTTCAGTCCATATGCGATTGTAGGTACTAAGAAGAAAGCACTTGCCCGCAGGAGAGAGGTTCTTCAGCATCTCAATATGAATGGAATCGGGCCCGGGAGCAGAGGACCGGGACAGGGCGAGAGCACGATCTAGCTCCTGCATGGTGAAGGCGACGTTATAATTTTCACGATTAAAAGAGCGGAAAGAAGGCGGCCGTGCCTCCTCTACCTGTTTGCGAGGGAGAAAGGCAGGGTGGTAATGGGCAGAGCTCGAAACCTCCGCAAAGAAACGACCCAATGCGTTTGAAACATCTGCTGGGTCCACGAGGACCGCGTTCTCCACGGTCAGGCCAGGAATCGGGGAGTGGACCTTGATGCCGGACAAACGGCGTAGGCCACCCCAGACAACCGTGGAGGGAGTAAAACGGTTAAAAGAACTAGTAAAAGCTGTCCAGCAAGCTTTCTTGCTGTCTTTTATGATACGACGACATTGCGCTCTCATACGTTTGTAATTGATGCAATTCTCCAAAGATCGAGGTGTTGGAGAAGGTCCACCAAAAGGGAGCCTCTCGGACAAGGTGCCGGAGAGCCCCATAGGGGGTGGTGGGCATTAAAGTCGCCTACCAACACGAAAGGTGAAGGGAGCTGGTCAACAATGTTTAGCACATCTGCCCTAGTAAGGGCAGATGACGATGGCGAATATATATTACAGAGGGAGAAGGTAAATGTGGATAAGGTGATGCGGACGGCAACTGCCTGTAGGTGAGTGTGCAAGGAAATGGGATGGAAATAGACGTCGTCTCGAAGGAGCATCAGAACCCCTCCATGGGCTGGGACACCTTCCACGGGTGGCAGGTCGAACCGCACAGAGGTGTAGTGTGGAAAGTCTGCACGATCACGTGGACGCAACTTAGTTTCCTGGAGGCAGACTAGAAGCGGGCAGTGCAATCGAAGGAGTAGTTTTAACTCCTCCCGATTAGAACGAATGCCGCGAATGTTCCATTGAAGGAGCGCCATGATAAAAATGAGAGAAGAAATAAGGATAAAAACCAAGTAGCGAGCGGGTTCACCTCGACGACCGCTGAGGACCGGATTTCGAGGGAGCACTGCTATCGCTGTCCAGGGGCAAAGGGTCGTGGTCCATAGGTTCGACCGACGCGCCTGCCACCTCCCTGAGTTGATCAGGAGGGGCAGTTTCCACCGCCGGTAAAGGGCCGGGCGCCCGGCAAACGGAACGTCCCGGTGAAACAGAAGACGGCCGAGGCCGGCAACTGTTGGACGGCGCGACAGATGGGTCACGCCTCGGCGGGGAAGGAGAGGAACTCTTTTTCTTGTCAGCTCTTCTGGAAGAGTGACGGCGGGAAGAGGCAGTTGACGGTTGGGAAGCCTGAGAACGCAGAAAATCCTCACGGACGGGTTCCTTTTTCAAGGTCCGGGCATCTTGTTTAGGTGCCCGCGGTTTACTAGATGTTGACGAAGACTGTACCTTAGAAGCAGCAGGAGGAAGCGGGGACGTGGAACGGGCAATCTTCGGGCTGGCGGATCGCACAACTGTGTCAGCGAAAGTAAAATCACAAGTCTGGGTACTGGAATCCTTAGTAGGTCGAGTTGAGGTGAGGACCTTACTGTATGTACCCGCTGGGAGGACAGTGGGCTTTCGACTCGCCAACAACTTTCGAGCGGCAGATGTTGATACCTTCTCCGTGACGCGAATTTGCTGAATGATTTTTTCATCCTTATATAGAGGGCAGTCGCGAGAGGAAGCCACATGGTCGCCGTTGCAGTTAAGGCAGTGAGGGGACGGAGGTGGGCAATCCCCCTCATGGGCTTCCCTACCACAAGTGACACATTTTGCTGCATGTGGGCAATG
The DNA here is from genome assembly GCA_026315105.1 of Locusta migratoria. NCBI lineage: Eukaryota > Metazoa > Arthropoda > Insecta > Orthoptera > Acrididae > Locusta > Locusta migratoria. The sequence goes on along the minus strand of CM048746.1, from coordinate 191,104,261 downwards.
TTCACGGGTATGGTTGTACCTGTGGCATTGGTAGCAGCGCGTTGGGTTTGGAATATAAGGGCGGACTGAGATAACTTCGTACCCTGCTTTGACCTTCGACGGGAGGTCAACTCTGTCGAATGTCAAAAACACAGTACGAGTCGGTGTCAGCTGGTTATCTACCTTTTTCATCACCCTGTGGACGGCTGTCACCCTGATCGGACATATAGGACCGGATGTCGTCATCAGACAACCCGTCAAGGGATCTCGTAAAAACTACCCCACGTGACGAGTTGAGTGTGCGGTGCGCTTCTACTTTGACTGGAAACGTGTGCAATAACGTAGTCCGGATAAGTTTCTGGGCTTGGAAAGCACTGTCCACTTCCAGCAACAATGAGCCATTGCACTGACGCGAACAGGTTTTAACAGGGCCAGCAATTGCATCAACACCTTTCTGTATAACGAAAGGATTGACAGAATTGAAGTCTTTTCCGTCGGTGCGCGACACAACAAGAAATTTCGGCAAATTAGGCAGAGTCTTCTTTTGCTGAGGCGAGTCTATCTTACGTTTCTGGGTCAATGTCAGTGAAGAAGAGAAGGAAGTCATTGCGGAAGTGTCCCCCGTGATTACCGGCGTCTCCGATGGCGCGCTCCTTCCTAGTGGGGGCCCTCTCCGAGGGCTTACCCGCCTTAGGTGATTGTTCACACCTCAGGTCACACCTCCCGAGAACTGACGGAGGGACCAATTGGCATGTTCGGAAGGTACCAGCTCGGGTAATCACCCCTCCCTGGGCCTGGCCTTTACCAGGGGGTACGTACGTGCCCTACTTGTCTACCCGGGGCGGGGAATTACGCGTTACCCCCGTCACCTGCTACGCATGATAATGCGTGGGTCGGCCTTCAGACATGCACAGGGAGGAAAGAAGAAGAATAGAGGAAGTGAAGAGAAAGAAGGAAAGGTGTCTCAAACGCCGAGGCGGAGACTAATGAGGAGAAGAAGGCGAGGAGAGGACAAGGAGAGAGAGACAGAAACAAAGGGTAAGAAAGGAAGGAACCAAGGAATAAGAGAAACGACAACAAGAAAACACCTGAACTCGTGAAATACGCCCGTCTCCGGGCGAAGGCATAAACCGGGAGGGAAAGTGAAGCAGCCTGGGGCAGAAGAAAGGCTGCTCCGGCTCGGGGCCCCGTGCGCGCCACACACGTACCCACAAAAGAACTGTGGGCCCCCTGGGGGGTCCGTTAAGTGTGTGGGATTGTGATTAGTATACATTTCAATGAATGTTCAGTGGTAAAATAATAAAATATAAAGCCATAGCCTACAGTTTCCACATCGTTACATTGAAGATTAAATATATTAAATACCAGTTCACAAGAAGTCTTTCAGATAGGGTGTGAATTGTAGATTTGCATTAAACTAAGTATTTTGGCAGTTTTATGTTTCTTCAGTTGGTCATTAGTCAATCATAAATTTATACCTAGGGCCTATAGGCTATGATTACCTGACTCCCCAAACACTGTGAATGAATATGTTTTCAATTTTCATCATAATTTTTGATGGTCAAATTCCTTTATTTAATTTTATTTTGGAATATGTGTTGTCTGATACGTTGTGCTTTATTCAGTGTATTTCAATTCATATTCCCATTTGGAAGCGATTAGAACGTCATTTTAGATATTTTCACCTATGTGTTAACATATAAAACCCAGCAATTTTAAAAAGAGGAATGGAAATAGTACTTAAGAGGATGCTCAACATTCAGTTCCCAATCCTAAAAAGACTGTTTGGGGAAAATATATTAAAACTCTCAGGTCAACTTGAGCACATGATTCCACCATAGGCTTTGGACAATGACATCATATCCTAACAACATTTCATTACTTTTTACAATACAAACTAATTGTTGTTGGAAATCTTATTATATGTGCATACTCAGAAGCGTTATCATTATATGTTCAGACTCCGAAACAGTAAAAACTATTATGTTGGAAACTGTAATAAATCTAGAAATGTATCAAAGTTATAGGGCAGGTAACTGTAAAATATACTCGTTAAATGAAGAGCAGCAGTTTTTATTTCATATAAGAAGAATAGAGTGAAGTTTTAACCTTTTCGAATGCGCATGGACTAGGAGATCCCCTTCAGAAGAAGAAGATTGGAGTAAGAAGTTTTGTAACAAGTAAGTGCTTTAGGGAACTTACAAGCTATGCCTCTCTCCTTTAACAAGATCCAGACCCAGGATTTTATGCCAAACTCTTTCTTTATAACAACTTGTAGTACAAGTATGGAACTAGAACAAATAGAGTTTCATGCTTCCTACACACAGAATCAATCTATATGTGCAGGTTCCACAATATATGGGAATGAAAATATGTCTTAAGTTTGAAACTGAATCATTAAAGAGAAAATTACACAGAATCTGGCACAGAAATGCTATTACTTGGATGATGAATATTAAATGATGATTTAGTATCTGAGCATTATCTATTAAAGATAAACGGACTAATCTCCTGTAAACCAAATCAATGCTTTAATGTATTTGCCAGCATATAAGAGACGCTTTTTATTTTTAATTATTTACTTATTCTCCTACAAAAATTGGTCCAAAAACTGGATGCATCTTATACGCCAGTTGCCAGTGAAAGTAGGTACCTACAAGTTCCATTTCTTTTCAAGGGATTTAACAAACAAAAATGTGTAAAATGCGGGAAATAATGTTTTGATCGGAAACATTTGCTTTAAGGTTCTCTCTCACATTTTCGTAGCTATATATGTACATAATATCCATCAGGAGTTTTGTTGTGTAGTAAAGGTTTTCTGAATTTTGCACTATTTTTAGTGCCAAGTAACTGAACTGATAACTTAATAGGAAGTAGAAACTTTCAATGTAATTTCATCATAACCATTGTTTTCGGCAATCCTGTAACAGTGTCATTCATTATTTGAAATTTGTCCATGTCTCGCCTGATGATATTTGAGAATTTATACACATTCTCAAGTGCAAGAATGTACATAAGTATTTTTTGTGATGTTTGTACAGGGTCTGCATCTAAAAGTTGTCTTTTATAGGTTACAACATGCTGTGCCTTGTACAGTGCGCCAAGCAATACACAGACGCAAACCACCCATCATTCTCACAGTTTATGGAACTCCACAAACATACTTACATAAATATTTGTGCTTCACAATAAAGTCTCAAAACACGTACTTGGCGTGCAAACTGATAGAGATAGAAAATATTAATGCACATTGTTATTTTCTTTGTTATTTGGTATATAGTCATTGTTTACAACGTACCAAAATAGTGTAGATGAAGAGAAGATGCACAATTTGATACAGACACTAATCTATCAAGTCAGGAAACTGCATGATATGAGCTTACAAAACCTATCTAAACAACAGAGCATGCACATTGCACAAGATTTTGTCTCTCTTGCTCTCTTCATGCAAACTAAACATCTTAGAGAGAAAAAAAATGAGTAGGATCTTTTTCGCAGCAATTTTATGTAGTTTAATTTTGTACAGTAATGTGTATTCGCTCCAGACTGTATGCCAGCAAATACGGTAACTTTTATGTTATTTATCAAAACTAGCAGCACCTCTGAATTATTTGTATTCCTTTAAACTGATCTGTTAGGAACCGTAAACACTTGAGCAATTTTCAAAAGGGAGTGATACAAGCTTTTTTTTATATGCAGTCTCATTTCCATCTTCCCAAAATTCTCCCGATCATTTGCCTTCCCCCTGACACTCCTTAATTGCTCATTCCATTTCAAACGACTCTGCAATGTCAAACCTAAATATTTAATCTACACATTAATAATACTGTATTTCAACATAATGTGGTTGTTTTCCTGCTTTTCTACATTTAGAGCTAGCTGCCATTCCTCACAAAATCTAGAAATTTTGTCCAAGTCATCTTGCACCCTACTACAATTCATTCAATGATGACACCTTCCTGTAAACCACAGCATCATCAGATAGAATGCTACTCACTGTCAGTCAGATAATTCTTGTAGACTGAAAATAATAATGGTCTTATCACACTTCACCTGGGCCACTCTTGACAATACTCTTGTGATGACCACTCTACCTACACCTCGATACATGTGTGTGAAATGTCTTTTCGGCTGGTATCTTTGGGGACCACAGCCTCTGTGCCTGCCAGCCATTTCTGTATTCTGTTCTGTTCTAGTTGTTAATGTGTGCAGAATAAAGTGTATGTGTTAAGTATATGTGGTTATTATTGGGGCTGCATCCCCATGTTAAACCCATATTGGTGACCTCTAAGTCGAGTACACCTTCGAATTATGCAAGTTGTGCAGCAGGATCCGTTTTTGTGTAGAATTATACCATGAAGGTCAGTCTCGATGGTTTCTATGATGACCATGACAGTGCCACATCCGCCTGGATTTCTTGCTACAGCAACTTCATCGCCGCAAATTCCATGTCTTCCTGCTTCTAGTGCTACCAATTTGCATTTGCAGAACTAATACTCACAGGACATGTCGCCACGCCGAGTACTTCCAGCAATGTGACGAAGTTAAGGACTCAGGTCTCGATTGCCATATGTTTTTTCAAGTGTTTCATCTACAAACAGTGTAAATTTGGTTCCGTACCACAACACATGAGCTCAAAACACAAGACACAAACTTCTCAAACTTATAAAATTTGAATTTCATACCGGCGACCACCCCGCTAAGTGTATGTGTGTATCCTTTTGCTGACCAAGTACTCAACCAGCGAGGTTTGGTTGCCTCTAATCATTCTATCAGAGCTTCTAGACTTGGACTCGCTTCTCAGGATACCCCCCACAATTCCGTATCAACTGCCAATCAATTATGGAGTATATGCAAACGTTCTGAGTGCAGCTGTTTGTGCTCGTGCAGCCAACTTGGACTATGCTAGTAACGTGTCGGCCAGGACTGTGCAGACCACACTGCCAAGCGTATTTAGTGACTCTTCGAATAGATCTGCTCTCTCTGGCAGTGGTGATGTGAACTTTGATCATTCTGAAAGTGCTGGTGAGTCAACCGTGTCGCAATTGCAATTACTTTTTCCACAGTATCACACTGTTGACACAAAAGAACTTTTTCTGCCGCACTTGTTCTTGCACACACCGGTGCCGCTACCACGCCGGTTGCTTGTTTCATCTTGCCTCTTCCTGTCGCGAACTGTTCGCTCATCTTCGAGGCTCCTCCAGGAATGACAGCCACATCGAGCTGTCTCATGATGCCACAAAAGGTCTGCGTCAGCACCTCGGCTGATGTTTCAGAGGCCCTACCATCGCCACCACTTGAATGCCTTCCTAAACTGATGCCTTTTTCTTTCTAGGCTCCCACAGGGTGGTTTGCCCTTGTCGAGCATACATTTGACCACTACTCACTTGATAACTCAGCGCCTATGCCTCATCACACATATTCATGAACACGTCGACTTGATCTGCAACCTAGTGAACTCTCCTCCAGCGACTGACCGGTATTCCATTGCCAAATAAGCCATCCTCGAGAGGGTAACTCACACACCAGAAGATACAATCAGACACATTGTGGTGTCGCACAAGTACAAAGTGCGCGCCACTTACTTTCGCCGCGCGCCGTCATGCACGCACAGCGCGGCGTTCTCACGACGACAGCCACAAGCGCCCTCTGCGACAACGCCGCTCGTGGCCACCACTGAAGGACATCGGCACTTCGGACTGAGATAGCAACGAGTTAGGACCTTCGTAATCAGATAGGCACCAGTGAAGACTTTGCTATTGTACAGGCACTAGGCAGGCCTCTAACATCTATGTATCAACATTCTGCAGTACTATGTAAAAGTTAAGTATTGTTACATTCTGTGCAATATATCTCTTTCTAATTTACTCGAGTGTTTATAGTTTCTGGCTGCTCCCCTCCGTACCTGCACCAGCGTGTCGGTCTCATTCCACTCGGCCACCGACACCTACAACGAGGCTGGGACACAAAAGCGGCGACGAAGTCGGGACACAAAAGTGGCGACGAGGAGTGATAGAACCTTGGACCAGCCCGCTAGCAGCAGCCAGACAGCAGCAGTCGGAGCACGCAAAAATTGCTCCCGCCCACCCACCCTTATTATAAGAATTTTGGGGGAAGATATTTTGTTACGTGTTTTGTGGACATTTTTTGTTGCAGAGCGAGTCCTCTTTCATATTGCATTTGTGTTTTGTTATAATTTACTTGTATACGCGGCGCCTAATCGGTCAGCATGGCCACTACCCCGAACCCAAACTTAATGGAAATTATTCAGTTACAGACGGCGCAAATTACCCAGCTCCTCCAGGCTGTGTCCCAGCTCACAGCGCAGGCAGCTAACCAACAACAACAGCCGCCGCTTCAGCAGCCCACACCTGCCGCCGCAACACTTCCTACGTTTCGCCAATACAACGAACGTGAGGAAGAATGGAGTGATTATCTGGCGCAGTTTCAAGAACTCGTCGCGGCTCATCAACTTACAGGTCAGACTGTTAAGCATCTTTTATTGTCTGTGGTGGGCCCCAAAACTTTCGTGTTACTGCAAAAACTATTCCCGCACGCATCTCCTCGTGACGTAGACTTTGAACTACTTGTAGATGCACTGAATGCTCATTATGAGAGAAAGGTTCTTGTAGCCACTGCACGATACCGATTTTTCAGACTTAAAAAATTACCGCAGCAGTCACACCAAGAATGGATCATGGAATTGAAGGGCTTAACCCGCCAATGTAAATTTACTTGCTCTTGTGGACTTTCGTATAGTGACGTGATGTTGAGGGATGCGATTACGCAGAATATCCAAGACCCCAGAATTAGAGCAGCAATTCTGAAACAGTCTGACCCCTCATTAGACGGTGTACTGCAGCTTATAGAAGCGCATGATACTTTTGACTTAGCAGATGTAGAAATGCAAAGCCACAGTGTAAATTCAGTGCGCCGCAACGGATGCTTTCCTAGCCGTAGTTCTCAGTATAGCACTAGTGATTCTTATTTTTCTACCGGCCGTGCTGAACAGACAGTGAACAGTGGCCAGTGTAAAAGTGCGACGCAAAGGTCGCCCCGTAGTGTTAGACACAGTAATTTGAATAACGGGCGCCTACGCTCATTTCAGAAGAATGTACGTAAATCTTGCCCCCAGTGTGTGTCTCGCCACAAGCGTGCTCGTTGCCCTAGTCGCAACACAACCTGTTATCAATGTGGCAAAGCAGGACATGTACAGTCTGTGTGTATGCAAATTAAAAACTCAAAGAACAGTAACGTTAGAAACAGTGCTTCGCAGAGTGCGAGAACAGTTCATTCTGTAAATGTTATACGGGCTGTGGAATTGAACACTGCTTTCCTTGGATCTCAATTGCAAGAAAGTAGTTCTGTCCCTATGGCAAAACTATGTAGTGAGCCACGCCGCAAGCGCCGACGAGCGCGTAAAACAGTGCAACGGAAAAGGGTTCGGGACAAGCAAAATGACTATGAACAGTGCACTCCTGTAGTGAAAATAGTGCCTTCTGCAACTGCTCCTTGTAATAGTGCCCAGTACTGTGTAGCTAGTGACAGTAGACATCAAGTAGCTACTCAAAAGTGTAGTGCAGTAGTTAGTGACTCTGTAGTAGCCTCGCATTGCGCGGACGCCGATCCGGCGGTAGTGTCATCTAGTGACAGTGTGGTTAATCCGCTGTGTGCCGAGTATGCGCCGCTTCCTACCGCATGCAACCCGCGCAAGCGCAGAAAACAATATGTATTAGACGTTGCCCACATTCGCGCACCGGTCGTGCGCCAGAAGCACAAGCTGTTTGTTACTCTCTCTATAGAAAATGAGACGGTGCAATTTCAGCTTGATACTGGTTCCGCTGTCACTTTAATGAATAAAGATACTTATGAACTTCTGGGTTCGCCAAAATTGTCGCCGTCACAGCAAGTGTTAACAGCTTATACAGGTGAAAATATTCCCGTGCTAGGAACATGTAGCCTGCCCGCCTCTTTTCAAGGTGTAACAAAAACAGTTGCTTTTGTTGTTCTACAGGCCAAATCTACACAGAACATTTTTGGACTAGATGCTTTTGACTTGTTTGGTTTATCAATTCAAAGAGATGTGCTTCAAATTTCGTCAGTAGTGCCTCAGGACAAAATCAATGCTTTATGTGACAAATATAGTGACTTGTTTTCGCCGGAACTAGGTTGTGCAAAAGACTTCGTGGCACATGTAACTTTAAAAGAATCTGCAGTTCCAAAATTTCGTAAAGCTAGACCAGTGCCTATCGCCTTGCGTGATACAGTTGCCGAAGAACTTAAACGTTGGCAAGATAGTGGGGTGATTTCTCCTGTTTCTGCGAGTCAGTGGGCCTCGCCTATAGTAATTATACCCAAGCCGTCAGGAAAACTTCGTCTCTGTGCGGACTTCAAATCAACTGTCAACAGTCAAACAATTGTAGACACTTATCCCCTGCCCAGACCTGACGAACTAATGGACAAATTAGGGCAGTCTCGCTTCTTTTCCAAGATTGATTTAGCAGAGGCATACTTACAGATTCCACTTGATGACGAGTCAAAAAAATTTTTCGTCATTAATACTCACATGGGCCTTTTTCAATTTCAACGCCTACCCTTTGGCAGTTCTTCCGCTCCCGCTATTTTTCAGCGTTTTTTGGAACAGCTGACAGTTTCTGTACCGTGTTGCTCGAACTATTTAGATGATATTGTGGTATCCGGACGTACAGTTGAAGAACATTTAGCAAACCTGGAGTGCCTTTTCAAAGTTTTGACTGCAGCAGGTCTACGTTGTAATAGAGCAAAGTGTTCGTTTTTTCAAACTGAAATAGAGTACCTAGGCCATGTGATTAATGCCCAAGGAATTCATCCCTTACAGTCACATCTTCGAGCAATCAAAGACTTGCCTCCTCCTAAGAATGTGCACGAATTGCAGGCAGTAATGGGAAAGCTTAACTATTATTTCAGATTTATTCCCAATGCCTCTCAGATTGCAGCTCCTCTGCATCACTTACGTAGGAAGAATGTTCCTTTTGTATGGTCTAAAGATTGTCAGGTTGCCTTTGACAAACTAAAGTCTGCACTACTCAGTGATGCATGTTTGATTCCCTTTGACCCACAAAAGCCTGTAGTGTTAGCAGTTGACGCCTCGTCGTACGGTCTGGGTGTTGTTCTGTCACATCGTATTGGATGTCACGATCGTCCTATTGCCTTTGCATCCAAGCTACTGACGCCGACGCAACAGAATTACAGTCAGTTAGAAAAGGAGGCCTTAGCAATCATTTACGGCGTCACAAAGTTTCATCATTATCTCTATGGCAGAAAATTCTATTTGTTGACAGACCACAAGCCTCTCACGTCGTTGTTCTCACCCACAAAGCCAATTCCGCCGCGAACGGCACAAAAGCTTCAGAGATGGTCCTTGATATTGTCAAATTATCAGTATGAGATTTTGTACCGACCTACCACTAAACATGCCAACGCGGACACACTTTCCCGACTTCCGGTTGGCCAGGATGTTTCGTTTGATTCTTCAGAAATGGCATGTTGTCAGATAGACTCCAGTGATGCTTCCGCTGTCGCAGACTTTCCTTTGAACTCTCGTCGGGTTGCACAGGAAACAGCTGCGGATGCAGACCTAAGTGTGGTAGCACGTTTTGTTCGCTCAGGGTGGCCTGCCAGAGCCAAAGACATTGATCGGCCTCTGGTTCGACGTTATTTTGCACAACGTCATGCATTATCTTTAAGTCAGGGTGTACTGTTGTTGCATACCGACAACGACCAAGCAAGAGTGATTGTTCCTCGTTCCCTGCAACGAGAAGTGTTACGCCTCCTGCATCAAGGACATTGGGGCATTGTTAGGACAAAGCAACTGGCCAGACGTCATTGTACCTGGGTTGGTATGGACGCTCAGATAGAGAGCATGACATCACAGTGTACAGTTTGTGCGGAGCATCAGGCGGCTCCTCCGCAACGTTTCTCAGACTGGCCACGCCCCAAGGGACCATGGCAACGTTTACATATTGACTTTGCCGGACCTTTCTGGAATACGCGCTGGTTAATTGTTGTAGACACTTTCAGCAAGTTTCCTTTTGTGATTGCCATGAACTCAACGACAGCGTCTAGTACAATCAGTGCCTTAACATCAGTGTTTTGCATCGAAGGTTTGCCTGAAGCTATCGTCAGTGACAATGGACCTCAGTTTGTTAGTGCGGAATTTCAACAGTTTTGTCATGTGAATGGCATTCAGCATATTACCACTGCACCTTTTCACCCTCAGTCCAATGGTGAAGCAGAACATTTCGTTCGAACATTCAAGTCTCACATGGAGAAGATGAAAGGTCAGCACTCCAGGCAGCAAGCTCTTCAAATTTTCCTGTCTACGTATCGGTGCATGCCACGTGACGGCCCGTCTCCTGCCGAGCTGCTACACGGCCGCCGTCACCGCACTCTCCTTCACCTGCTGCAGCCTCCCACGCACCGAGTCGGTTCGTATGGCGCTACGCGTTTTCAGGCTTCCACGCCGGTGCTGTACAGGGTGTTTGCTGGAAACAAGAAGACATGGTTGCCGGGCACCATTCAGCGCGTGCTTGGTCGCAATATGTTTATTGTACGTTCTTCCACAGGGTCGGAGCTGCGGCGCCACGCAAACCAATTGCGCCTGCACAGGCCGCGCGATCCTGTCTCCGGTTTCTTGATTCCAGACCCAGTTCACCGCCCAGGCCCTCCTCCCAGTGCCGTCGCCGTGGCCCTCAGCCCTACGCCACGACGGCGCGGCGGTTTGGGGGGGGAGGGGTGTGGTGTCGCACAAGTACAAAGTGCGCGCCACTTACTTTCGCCGCGCACCGTCATGCACGCACGGCGCGGCGTTCTCACGACGACAGCCACGAGCGCCCTCTGCGACAACGCCGCTCGTGGCCACCACTGAAGGACATCGGCACTTCGGACTGAGATAGCAACGAGTTAGGACCTTCGTAATCAGATAGGCACCAGTGAAGACTTTGCTATTGTACAGGCACTAGGCAGGCCTCTAACATCTATGTATCAACATTCTGCAGTACTATGTAAAAGTTAAGTATTGTTACATTCTGTGCAATATATCTCTTTCTAATTTACTCGAGTGTTTATAGTTTCTGGCTGCTCCCCTCCGTACCTGCACCAGCGTGTCGGTCTCATTCCACTCGGCCACCGACACCTACAACGAGGCTGGGACACAAAAGCGGCGACGAAGTCGGGACACAAAACACATTATCCAAGAAGAACACCTGGAGGACAAGAAGCCGTAACAGACTTGGCACAACCCCTGTCTTCTCGTCAATGAACACGACATGCTGGATTCTATCATCATGGCTGTTTGGTCGAACAAGCTTCCACTGGCAGTCAAGACAGCCCTCACAAATAACATTCCACTAACTCCGAATGAACAAATACACATTACCGCCAGGGTGTATGACACCTACCTGTGTGAGGCATGTGAGCTGCAATCTTTGTCCAAGACTCAATCTTGGCAGCATGCACCCACTGCTGAGCAGGGCTGCTCGCACAACAAGCAAACTGCAGAAAAGAAAATGGGCATCCACGGCCGCCTGCATGCAAACCAGGTGACAGCTTTTCTGTCTCCAACAAGCCCACCAGTGTCCCTGCAAACAGCTCCTCCAACACTGATGGACTGACACCACTCATCCACTTTCTGCAGGAGGAAGCTCCTTATTACCCTTACTGCTACTTCCACAGTCGTTTTGGTGATGCAGGAAGAAAGTATTGTTCACCGTGTGACTACCCAAACGCTGAGCGCAGGATGCTTCAGGCGCCGCCTCCTACTCTGCCATATACGGGCACCTACACGTGTTTGGTTCTGTTTGTGACACGTCTCTGTCTGTGGTCATTTGTAGTTACGTGATTGTGCTTCAAACTAGAGATGGGCAATTTGATCCTGAACTGATTCAAAGAGCCAGATCCTTCTAAGGAGTGAGTGACAGGTGAATCCGAAAAACAGAGTGGTAGCTCATCTGATCTGTAAAGTCCCTCTGCTGACAGCAATGAGCTACATCAGCACCCCATGCCAAGTGCTTGAGAAGTTTCCCAAACTACAAAATAAATGTGGTATAGACCAAGTGCAAGTATAAAACTGCAAAAAATGAGCGCCGAAACACGTGCAGCGCCACCGCACTGCGAGACGAGAATCAGTGAGTCGAGAGTTGGCGAGTCGCGCAGGCAGTAAGATTCGGTGATTGCGCGGTTCCTGAATCGCACTGGCTCGCTGCTCCCCACCACTCCGACGATTTGGGCGATCGTATCGGCAGCCGACTCACCACCACTCTTCCGACTCCGCTTGCATGCCTAGTCGCCCACTTGGCGCGCTGCTCACGGTTCCCCCGCCCCCACTCCTCTGGCGAACCCCATGCAGCAAAATAAAGCAACTCCATGCATCACTTTGTTCTCTCAATTCCTGTGTTCTGATCAGGCTTGCAGCTCGCTTACACAAACGATCATCTGAAGCAACAGAAACCGTCATATAGACAAATGTCCTATTCTGAATAGTTTTTGAGATATAACATATTTATTTAATGTTACTTATACTTTTTTATTCTTAATAACAGGAAATATACAGTCTGGAGCGAAAACGCATTACTGTACAAAATTAAACTATATAAAATTTTCGCGAAAAAGATCCTACTCATTTTTTTGCTAAGAGGTTTAGTTTGCAAGAGAGAGAAAGTTTTGTGCAATGTGCATGCTCTGTTGGTTAGATAGGTTAAGTAAGCTCATATCATGCAGTTTCCTGACTTGATAGATAAGTGGCCTGTATCAAATTGTGCTTCTCCTCTTCATCTACACTATTTTGGTACATTGAAAACAATTACTATCTACCGAACAACAAAGAAAATAACAATGTGCATTAATGTTTTGTGTCTCAGAAACCATTCAGTTTATGGAATATGTCCATTTTAAATTTTTGTACTGGCATCGAATCTTTGACAGTAACAAAAATCTTTCTTCGCAAGAGAGATAGAACACTAGGATGTCAAGCGAGATGCGTGTAAAATTAACTTTCTGAGTAAAATATCTTGATATAATGTTTCATTAGGAATTTAATGTGTTGGGTATAGTAGGACGTGTGTTTGCAATCAAAGATAAACTACATTGGGAAGCACTTAAAAAATAATTTGTGGTGCTCTGTAGAGAGAATATATATAACTTTATACAAATAACAGGTGAAAGGGTTATAGTTACAGGAATTAAAATATGAGATGCAATGGAAATCATACCAGCAATTGCAAAACTTACAATTTAGGAGTGCAGAACGCTGTAACAGTATAGCCGCAGTTTTAAATGATTTACCTAATGATTTATTTCAGTAAGACTCTCTTCGTACTTTATCAGTTTTGATGGTTTGCACTCACAAAAGAAAAACTCATTGACACCATAGTCGAAAGTATCGGTATTCGTCGTCATATAGTCCATGAACATTCCACGCTTTGTAAATTTAATGCAGAGTACTCTTTCTTTATGTGTTATTTCCTAAAGTAAATAAAACTTTATTGCCATACTCTAGAGCTATCATTATTTTACTGTTTATGAGTGCTAGACTACATTTTAGAAACAGGTGATCGGTTCTGTCACGATGAAATAGGAAACCTGGCCGTGTAGCCAAATATCGCTGCTTGTAGCTGCTGTATCGCGTCGCTGAATGTCGCGCCTGTCACTCACATAGGACATGGCCTTATTGCGCACAGCTATTCCGTCGCGGCAGTTGCCACATCCTGCACGGAACTCCCACAATATCTCATGTTTCATTCAACTCACTCAAACTCGTAAACTACTCACTGTATAAATATGGAACTACTATCATTGTATTCTGCAAAATATTGTATTTTAGAATGAAAATATAAAAATCAATTTTTATTCTTCGAATTATTTAACCTGCAAAAATATGTAAGTTCTATAATCCTATTTTCTATTTTTAATGTAGCTGTAATTCACAAATTTTAATTGTCAAAACTACTAAGGGCTTACAATAAAATTATTACTCCTCTTTCTTCTTTCACAATACAGCTAAATCAGATAAATATAAGTATAGTGACAAAAGCAATGTCTATATCGTTTTATGCCTTTTATCAGTTGGTGAGTGGTGAGTCATGAAAAAGAACTAGTTCATCCCAGTGAGTGACTATTTCCGGTCCGATCTCTGGAAAGATCGGTTTTGCACATCTCTACTTCAAACGCTCAATTCCTTATTGACACTGGTGCTGATGTATCTCTATTAGCGACTTCAATGTCTACTGACCCTCTCCAGTCACACTGCTACACTTCGGGCTGTAAATGCCACTCAGCTGCCACGTGCAGGTTCAATTACTTTTACTGTTTGCTTGTCACCAAAGTGTAAACTCTTGCGGAACTTTTTACCAGGGGACATTCTGCAAGAGATTTTAGGCATGGTTTTCTTAACTCATCATAGACTTTTTCCTGATGTTGAGTGATAGTGTTTCACCACCCCACAAACACACATTTCTCTTGTGTTCCGTCAAGCTCTGACTCTTTCTCTGCGAATGAACCGGCCATCCATGAGTGTTTTCAGACAATCGAAAACTTCGATACTCTGTTGTATTGTGAACATGAACAGGTGATCAAACTGTGCCACAAAAAAGAGAACATTGTTCACGAGTGCTTGGACACCATTAAACAATCTAAACCATTCTTGTCAAAGTGGTCGAGCAAACATGAATGTGAGCTCCGTCTGCATCACGAAAATGAGGACATCGCCCATTGCCTCGCAGACACAGAATCTTAACTGATGTCCACTCTGCACCAACTGTCATCTCTGCAGTCGCTTCGGAAGGACAATTGCTCCAAGGTTCGAGTGTCACCTCACCAAGTATTCCCAGTGCCGTTGTGGCCGTGCACAGTGTAAATAGTGTTTGTGACAGTTCTCTCCCTCCATGCCAACGCCTTGCCAGGACACTTAACTTGCGCAGTGTCCAACTCTGGTGGCCGCCTCTAACACTTTCTCTTTCTCCCATACCTAGTGATTGTCTCTTATTTCCGCTCTACTAGTCTAGCAGTCTGCTACTGCAGGGCACATGCCTCCGCTAGCTAGTGGCAACCCGAGGAACTTTCATGCGACGCCTTCTTGCTCCAGAGCACCTGTGGCTCCCCCAGTTAAAACCATGGCCGGAACTGTAACTTCTCCAGCGCCTCGGCTCACTCTGTGAGCACTGACAAGTCCCTTTTCTTCTCCTTGCAGACTCTATGTGACTCGCACTCACTCTCCCGGTGCCCACCCACCCCATCACAACAAACAGCTACCGCACATGTAAACAAAGCTTTTCCGCCGATTCTCATGGTGTCTCAATGAGCACGAACGGCATGGTTAACAAACTCCATCTTGTTGATGGGCCTCCCAACCCTTTGCAAATTGTGCCATCTTAGCCCGGAGAAATTGGTAGCCGTCAAAGAACAAATTGTAGACCTACTAAAGTTAGGTGTCATTGAGCCCACATCCAGCAGCTAGTCGTCTTCCATTCACTGTGTGCCCAAGCAAGACAGCTCTTGGCGTACGTGCGGCAATTACCAAAAGCTCAGGGCTCGCACTCTAATGGACAATTATCCTATTCCGAACATTGCAGACTTCAGGCAAACTCTGGCAGGCGCAAAAGTGTTCTCGGTTGTGGAGTGCAAGTGTGCTTACCACCAAATTCCTATGGCCCCTGAAGACATTGCTACTCCAATAGGTTTATTTCACAACCGGTTCATGCCTTTCAGCCTTAAAAACTCCATTCAGACTTGGCAGCATTTTATCAATGTTCTGTTCTGGATACTTCAATAACATATTAGTATTCAGTAATTCGGTCAAGGAGAATAAGAAACATTTACAAATCCTTCTTGATACCTTGGCTGGAGCTGGTATCAAACTTAACAACAATAAACGCCACAACGTCAAAGATCAGTGCTTTTCCTTGGTTTCACAGTTTTTGGCGATGGGATAACCCCTACTCCAGAGAAAATTGATTGCGTTATACACCTGCTGCCTCCTTCAACATTCAAAGAATTATGTCGTTTCCTTGGCACCATTAATTATTACCAATGACACTTATCTGGCGCTGCCGAGCTTCAAGCTCTGCTCACCGACATCTTGGCTGGCAAACACACCTCCCCCCCCTGTTCCCTGAACAGATGCTATGTCTTCTGCATTCACTGCTCGAGCTGTCACGACTCCTCTTCTCAAAAAAAAACTCAACAATCCTCAAAAGAAATACTCTGCCTTTGATCAAGAACTCTTGGCTGTCTACGAATACCATCAAATGTTTCTGTTCTGCCATAAACGGCTGTTCTTTTAAAGTTATCACCAACCACAAGCGTCTAGCGGCCGCTATCACTAACCCTCTGGTAGACCCTCCACCCTATTGGTTCCGCTCTTTTGACTATATTTCTCAATTCACCACCAACGTCCGCCACCACATCAAGGGCACGGTCAATATTGTTGCCAATTTTCTCTCTCGCACTGCTGCAATTTCGTCTCTCTTACACCTCTTTCAGCTCGCCACTCTTCCAATGGCTGATGACAATACCACACAACTCATTCACGACTCTTCCTCTTCTTCGTGACCTATCCACACCACCTTACCTGGTGTACAGGGCGAGGTTTGGTGCGATGAATCTATGGGCACACTCCGCTCCTATATTCCTTGCTACCTCAGTTGTGAGATCTTTAATAAACTTCACAGTCTTGCTCATCCTGAGGTAAAAGCCTCCACCAAGTTAATCATGGACCAGTTTGTCTGGCGAGACATGAGGCGCAATGGCCAAGCCAGGCTCGCACCTGTTTTCCCTGCCAAAAAAGCACAATTCATACACATACCTCTCCTCCTCCATTGGGCTCTTTCCCTATCTCTGCTGGCCCCTTCCAGCAAGTTCAAATTGATCTGGTCGGCCCCTATCCCCTGGTCAACGATTTTCGTTACCTACTCACTTCCATTGATCGCACCACTAGCTGGTTTGAAGCTACACCCCTTTCGAACATCACTGCAGAAGCTGTCGCACATGCATTTGTGCACTCTTGGCTCTATCAGTTTGGCTGTCATCACCAGGGCTATTAGTTTGAATTTGCTCTATTTCAAAACCTGTTTGGAATCAAACGGACCCATACTACAGCCTATCGCCTTCAATGAAATGGTTTCGTCGAGCTTTGGCACTGCACTCTCAAAGTGGTCCTCATGTACCATGACACACTTTGGTTAAAAGCTTGCCCTTGGTCGTCCTTGGTCTTTGCACCACCTACAAGCCGGTCCCGAAGGGCACCATCGCGGAGTTTGTCTATGAACAAACCCTGTAACTTCCTGGCGAACTTGTACACCCCTCCCTCCTCCTCCTCCACCATCCTTTGTCGACTGTGTCCGTCTTTACAGCTCAAAATTCTCTCGCCCTCCCCCCATCCAGTCACTCCCCTCCCTCCCCACATGTCCCTTCTTCACTGGCAAAGTGCACACACATCTTTCTCCCCCTCTTCAGCCCCTATATTCTAGCTCTCACCAGGTCCTGTAGAAAGGTGATAATACCTTCATTATTTCCATGGACACTGCACCTGTCAGTGTATCAACTAATAGGGTCAAACCCACATACTTTGACACTATTTCTCCTCCTCCTCCTCTTCCTCCTCCTCCTCCTCCTCCTCCGTTAGACTCTGCCACCTCTCCCTCCATCCCTCCTGCTGTCACTCCGTCCCCCTCTCTCTCCACGCCTCCTCCATCCCATTTTCATGGCTTTTCACTCTCGCCTCATCCTCCACCTCCTGCACTAGAGTTATTAACATAGGACAAAATGTGCATTCCAATTTGAAAAAAAAGGGGGGGGGGGTGTTTAGGGACCAATGGGACCTCTGCTAAATACACTGCATATGTATCCTCCCCACAAACACCAGCTTTCCTGAATTGCATAGGTGGGAACTCTCCCTACAATATATCCTACACACCCACAATGCCCAAGGCCTGTACCTCTGCTAGTTCCTGCCTCTACCACCCTTCCCTTCCTCACCCTGCCCACACTCTATCCTTACAATCGTCTCCATACTGACACACATTTCAATCCATTGCCTTTCTCACACATTACCCGTCAGATAGCACTGGTGTATTCTTCTACCCATGCCATGCATCCACCCTCCACTTCTGCTTACCTCTCCCTGCCACTTCCTCACCCCTACCACTGGTTGCTCTCGCCACAGCCGTGCTGGGTACCGCAGACTGGCCACAGCAATGGAGGATGGCGGTCGTGTGTGTGTGTGTGTGTGTGTGTGTGTGTGTGTGTGTGTGTGTGTGTGTCTAACCAACAAAAGCCTTGACGGTTAAAGGCTCTAATGATGTATTCTATTATTTATGCCTTTCTGTGGCTCATAGG
The DNA here is from genome assembly GCA_026315105.1 of Locusta migratoria. Taxonomy (NCBI): domain Eukaryota; kingdom Metazoa; phylum Arthropoda; class Insecta; order Orthoptera; family Acrididae; genus Locusta; species Locusta migratoria. The sequence continues at coordinate 191,085,913 of CM048746.1, read as the reverse complement.
ATGACTGATGAGTAAGCAACCTATCCTCCTCAAAAATATTATTGAATTATTCCTGGAATTTTAAAATCAAATTATGTTTCTCTGTATGATGTATACTAATTATAAATGAGAAATTTATTTCCCCCTTTCTCTTCACCCCAAAAAAGTAGATCCCAGGAACAGCATTAGTGAAATTCTCAGTTTGTTCCATTATTAAGGAAGTAGTTTTCAGTGTCTGACTGCATGTGTGACCTATAGTCCAATAGCTTTCATGTGATTGCCTTTGCTTTTCCCTCAGCCTTTCATATGGGTTACTGCATATGTGTATTGTACAATGACTTTACTCTATTTTGCTTTGCTACTTCTTGTTTCCTTTACTGTTTATGTACCCATCATAACTTTGGGGCAAATGGTGGGGTAATTCAACATTTATCATCTTGCAGATGCATTTGCAAGTAGGTCTATGGGTATGTGTGTCTGTGTAGAGTGTGCCATATATATATCACATAGAAGGTTATGATTTCCTGTAAATACAGAACTGCCTTTGCTGCTGTACGTGTGTGGGAAAGTTCTGACAGGAAGATAATTTGCCCTTTAACAGCAGCAAATCAGAGGACTCCTGTATCAGTACTACCACAAAGAATTGTCATTCAGTAATAAGATGACATAAATGAGATTTAAGGGAGTTGTATCAGGTTAGACTAAAAGGGTGGAGTGAATGCGGACCAGCTTGTTTGACAGGCAAGAGATGGTACCAGACATTCTGGAAACACTTTAATGGGCAGACATTGGAAGAATGGTCGTGAAGATCATGAGAACCTAATTAGAAAACATCAGAAATTACCTGTCAGGTGATAAAACTACAAATATTTCTCACAGCCCTGACATATTAATCGCACAGAGATCATGATTCAAGACATCAATGACTTATCTGTAAACATCAATGAACTGTTTTAACAATTACGCCACTTAACAAATGTAGGGTAAAATTTACGCAGTCATAAAAGTACTGGTCAAATAAAGAGGCAAACTGATGGTTACTTTTCTTTTCTCCATATCATTAGCAATTTGTAACAAATATTCAGTTGTGTGTCTGAATCCTTATTCTTTCAGAAAATAATTCTGACTCTGGAAGTGACACTTTAAGAGAATAATGTGCAAGACATACATGTAATATAACTATGCTCAGAATTAATTTCTGCATTCAGCAGTGGAATGTACACAGTAGTGAAACTTCCTCACAGACTATACCTAGGTGTCCATTTTGGTTAAACCCAGCGTAAGGTGTACTCTTGGTTGCTAACAGTTAAGTTTCAGGAGTAATTTAATTTGGTTGAGAGAAACTTTTTGGATAAATATGTATGACTTCCTAACTCTCCCAATTGAACACCACTTCTTGAAGTGAAACACACCCACCCGCTACTCACCAACATTTTGTGTTATATCATTAAAATATTTGACGATTTATCCTCAACAAACTGCTGGAAAATTTCAAAACTTACTATGATGTGAGAGCTAAATTTCTCAAAATATTTATCCCAATTCTTACATAGTTTATTCCAGCAGCACATTATTATATTTTAGCATACACTTACTTTGTGAGAGTGAGGAAGTATGGTGCACATCAAGTGGTCGACGTGGCCAGTGAGAGACATCCAGCAGCCGTTCACGGCCCGAAGACATTGCCACAAGTCTTTGTTGCAGAGGATTTATATATGTATCCATCCACTCAGAAACAGTGTGGTCATCATAAATCTCAGACAGTGCTTTTTGAGCATCACGAGATATATATTTTAATTCAGCCACCATTCGGTCCACCTCCGCTGTTGCATGTTCCACCTATAAAATAATCATAAATTAGAATTTGATATTTTCAGGAAGAGTGTGCACGATATAATGAACATAAAATTTTGGTACAGACATATATTGTTGAACATACATTTATTATGAACTAGCTGGTACCCCACACATTGCTGCCGCGGAAGAAATAATTGTGCAAATAACATTTGTAATTTGAAAGTGTTAGCTTATTTAATTACGAATGGTTATATATAGATATATGTAGTCTTCTCCTCCTCTATGTCCTCTCTGTTCGCCTGCTCCTCCCTCTATCTCCTCCTGTCCCTTTCTCTGTCCAGTTCCTCCGCCCCTCCCTCTGTTCATCTCCTTTCACTTGTCTTTCACCATCTCCCCTCTCCCATTCTCCTCCTCTCCTCTTATCTTCCCCTCTACTCTCCCATTCTCCCCTCCCTCTGTCCATCTCCTCGTCCACCTGCTCCTCTCCCTTTTATATATGGAAACATACATATGCGTCAAGTTTCACAGTGATAGGTCATAAGTGGTGTCAAAGCGCAAGGTGCCCTCCACCAGGCTAAATTCACTGTTCTGCATATTATAAAAATCTCCTTCATGAAAACATAGATTTATGTGCTGACTTTCATGAGCAGTCAAACAATTTGGATGTTTGTTGTAACGTACCCTCCGTCATGCACCTACGTAGGCTTACAAAAGGTAGCCTATGTATTAATTCAGGGTATAAGCTGTCTATATTCCACATTTCATTTAATTCTGTCCAGCTGTTTCAGCGTGAAGACAAACAAATATATTAACCCATTGTAAGGTACCTTCCACCATGCACCTAAGGCAGCCCACGTATTAATCAAGGTATAAGCTACCTCTGTTCCAAATTTAATTCATATCCGTCCAGCCATTTCAACATGGAGGTACAAGAAACGAATTAGCTAATTGTAAAGCACCTTCCGCCATGCACCATACGAATTCAATTTTAGTATGCGTATAACTTTGTGCGAATGCAAGCAATGGGTTAACAAAGTTTTAATCAGATGTACGGCATGGCCGCGTATAAAATACTAACAAATAAAGATTAATTTTTATATATTAGATAAGTACTGAATCATGTGTCATGCAGTGATATAAATTTGATGGCACATTTACTGATGTATATCAATACTATATGGAAAATATGTTGTGAAGACAGCCAGCAGTAATCAAGTAAGACATCACAAGGTCATGCCTGACGCGACAGTTTTACGGCATCTACAGCAAAACTGTTGTGAGCGGTAGACTTCTTTTCGTTTCATCATTTTGTGAGGGCAAGTGGGGGGAGGGGAGGAGGGAGATCAGTTACAAAATTCTTCATAAACATCCAAAATTACATACAAATAATAGACGCATAAATCTGGGTATTCTCGCGTGGTGGCCTCTCATTATTTGATGATGTCATATCTCCTGAGCTATGTGTCGTGCTCTTTTGTTTTTGCATCAGAAACTTTCGTGGGTGTACGGTGAACAGTTCACCAAAATTTCATTGCAATCGAATGAATGGTTTATTAATAAATAGAGGACATACAGACAAAGATTCATTTTTTATATGCAGATATGACAATGGAAAATTCTAGACAAAAACTAGTAATGGCATAAAACAAATACTACAGTTCAATCTGTAGAGCAGAAAATCGGTGAAATTGCAACCCCCCGTCGCCCCCCCCCCCCCCCCCCCACACACAATCCTACAAACTGATGGTCTCACAACTACAATCACGTACCTACTCCATCTGAACCACACAACCCTAGCAATCTACTATATAAAATCCACAAAGAGAACCATTCTGGTGTATGTTTCTTTTATTTTTTTTTTATTTTGTGGTTTTAGAGCACACAACTTCTCAGGTCATTAGCAGGGCTCTCGCTCAACCGAAAGGTGGAAGGAAGGGTGAAATCGAGTGGCTGACGCAGGCGGCGAAACCAAACTCCAGGTGGAAGCAAGGATATCGCAGACAACCGATATTGGCGATCGAGGGAGTCATCAAAGAATAATGGGTAAGATGGACGGTTGGGCATCAACAGCAGTCAGCATGCATACCGACACAAGCCGAGAGGTCAAGGATAATACAGCAGCTTCGGCATAAAAAGTATCAACAGGGCTCGTATAAAATGCACCGGTCGCCAGGCGTAATCCCTGATGGTGAATGGAGTTGAGACGGCGGAGAAGGGATGGCCAAATGGCTGTCTAGGTGTGTTTGCGTGTGGATATGTGCGAGTGTGTGGGTATTTGTTTACCTTCCTTTTTTTCCCCTAAGTTAAGTCCTTGCACTCCTGGTATTGGAATGACTCCTTTTCCACTTCCTTAAACCACATATCCTTCCCTTTGTCCCCTAATTCGCTCCTCTTTTCCTGACGAAGCAACCAACGATTGCGAAAGCTTGTATGTGTGTGATTTTATTTGTGTCTTTCAACGAGCCTGTCCTTTGGGTAAGTCATCTGTTTTCTATTTTATATATATTATAGAGGAAAAATTCCTAGCAGGAGAAGTATATATAAAAAATAGATGAAGATTACTTACCAGGCGAAGTAGCACAGGTAGTGATAGTAGCACAAATAAATAAAACACACACGCGCACGCACGCACGCTCGCACACACACAAACAAACAAGCAAACAAACGCTAGCATTCGCAGCCTAGCTGCTTCTTCAGGCACAGGCAGAAGGGAAGGAGAGGGAAAAGGAAATGATGAGGGTTCTAAGGGAGTGGGTAAGGAGCCATTCCAATCCCGGGACAGGAATGACTTACCTTGGGGGAAAAAAAGGAGGATAAACAAATACACACACACCCACACATATACACAAATGCAAACACATCTAGGCAGACATACTGTAGAAAGCAAAGACGTTGGACAGAGATACCACTTGAGGCAGAGGCTCTGTCCAGAGAATCGAGGCAAAGATTTTCAAGATGGTCGGCGGGAATTTGAATTTAGCGGAGGTTGAGACCAGGTGGGCAACGGGAAGAGAGAATATGCTGAAGGGCAAGTTCCCATCTCCGGAGTCCTGAAAGGTTGGTGTCAGTGGGAAGTATCTAGATAACCTGGACGGTGTAACACTGTGCTAAGATGTGCTGTCCGTGCACCAAGTGTCTTTAGCCACAGGGTAATCCTCATTACCAACAAACACTGTCTGCCTGTGACCGTTCATGTGAATGGACAGTTTTTAGTGGTCATTCCCAAATAGAACGCTTCACAGTGCAGGCATGTCAGTTGGAAAATCGCGCGGGTGCTGTCACAAGTGGCTCTGCTCCTAACTGTGTACACCTTCCGGGTTACAGGACTGGAATAAGTGGTGGTTGGAGGGTGCATAGGGTAGGCTTTACAGCGGGGGCAGTTACATGGGTAAGAGCTAGAGGGTGGGGAAGGTGGTTTGCGGATTTCATAGGGCTGGACTAGGAGGTTACGGAGGTTGGGTGGGCGGCGGAAAGACACTCTCGGTGGAGTGGGAAGGATGTCATGAAGGATGGGTCTCATTTTGGGACAGGATTTAAAGAAGTTGTATCCTTGCTGAAGAGCCTCATTTAGAGTCTGATCCAGTCCTGGAAAGTAACCGGTGACAAGAGGGGCACTTTTAGGGTCCCTCTGTGGGAGGTTCTGGGTTGGGGGGGGGGGGGAGGAAGTGGCCCTGGCTATTTGCTTTTGTACCAGATCAGGAGGGTAGATGCTGGATCTGAAGGCTGTCATCAGGTTATTGGTGTACTGGTTCAGGGATTCAGGTTTGGAGCAGACGCGTTTGCCACGAAGATCTAAGCTGTAGGGAAGAAAATGTTTGATGTGGAATGGCTGGCAGCTGTCGTAATGCTCCTTTTCCTGGTAAAATAGAAATCGGATAACTTACCGAAAGCACAGGCTCGTTGACAGATACAAATAAAAATAAAAACACACACACAAATACAAGCTTCCGCCACTGCTGATAGCATCTTCAGGAAAAGAGGAAGGAAGGAGGGGAGAAAGGGAAGGATAAGGGTTTTAAGGAAGTGGAAAAGGAATCATTCCAATCCTAGGAGTGAAAGGACTTACCTTAAAGGGATAAAAGGAAAGGCAAACAAGTGCACACCCACCCACACATATACACACGAATACACAACAAGGTAGATATTTGTAGAAAACAAGTAGGTTGGACAGAGATAACAGCTGAGGTAGAGGCTCTGTCCAGAGAAATGAGGCAAAGAGGTTGCGATGGTGAGCGGGAATTTGAATTTAGCGGAGGTTGAGACCAGGTGGGCAACAGGAAGAGAGAATATGCTGAAGGGCAAGTTCCCATCTCCGGAGTCCTGAAAGGTTGGTGTCAGTGGGAAGTATCCAGATAACCCGGACGGTGTAACACTGTGCCTAGAAGCTGGCCGCGCACCAAGGCATGTTTAGCCACAGGGTGATCTTCATTACCAACAAACACTGTCTGCCTGTGACCATTCATACAAATGGACAGTTTGTTGCTGGTCATTCCCACATAGACTGCTTCACAATGCAGGCATGCCAGTTGGTAAATCATGTAGGTGCTATCGCAAATAACTCTGCCCTTGTTCATGTACACCTTCAGGGTTATGGGACTGGGGCGGTTACATGGGTAGTATCCAGAGGGTAGGGAAGGTGGTTTGGGGATTTCATAGGGATGGACTAGGAGGTTACGGAGGTTAGGTGGGCAGTGGAAAGACACTCTCAGAGGAGTGGGAAGGATGACATGAAGGATGGATCTCATTTTGGGGCAGGACTTAAGGAAGTCATATCCTTGCTGGAGAGCCACATTCAGAATCCACTCCAGTCCCAGAAAGTAAGCTGTGACAAGAGGGGCACTTCTGGGGTTCTTCGGTGGAAGGTTCTGGATTTGGGGGGATGAGGAAGTGGCTCTGGCAATTTGCTTCTGTACCAGATCGGGAGGATAGCTGTGGGATGTGAAACCTGTTATTAGGTTATTGGTGTACTGGTTCAGGGATTCGGAACTGGAGTAGACTCGTTCGCCACAAAGACCTAAGATGTAGGGAAGGGAAAGTTTGATGTGGAATGAATGGCAGCTGTCATAATGGAGGTATTGTTTGTTGGTTGGTTTGATGTGGACGGATGTGTGAAGTTGGCCGTTGGGCAGGTGGAAGTCGACATAGAGGAAATTGACATGGGATTTGGAATAGGACCAGGTGAATTTGATGGGACCAAAGTAGTTGAGGTTGGAGAGGAAATTCTGGAGTTGTTCTTCACTGTGAGTCCAGATCATGAAGATGTCATCAATGAATCTGTACGAAACTTTGGGTTGACAGGCTTGGGTATCCAGGAAGGCTTCCTCTACGCATCCCATAAATACGTTTGCGTACGAGGGGGCCATCCTGGTTCCCATGGCTGTTCCCTTTAGTTTTTGCTATGTCTGGCCCTAAAAGGTGAAAACATTGTGGGTTAGGATGAAGCTGGCTGTGGTAATAAGGAAGGAGGTTTTAGGTAGGGTTGCAGGTGGTCGGCGTGAAAGGAAGTACTCCATCGCAGCAAGACCCTGGACATGCGGGATGTTTGTGTATAAGGAAGCAGCATCAATAGTTATAAGGATGGTTTCCGGAGGTAACAGGTCAGGTAAGGATTTCAGGTGGTGGAGAAAGTGATTGGTGTCTTTGGTGAAGGATGGGAGACTGCACATAATGGGTTGAAGGTGTTGATCTATGTAGGCAGAGATTCATTCTGTGGGGTCTTGGTAACCGGCCACAATGGGCCGGCCTGGATTATTAGGTTTGTGAATCTTAGGAAGTAGGTAGAAGCGGGGGTGCGGGGTGTCGGTGGAGTCATGAGGTTAATGGAGTCAGGTGAAAGGTTTTGTAGAGGGCCTAAGGTTTTGAGGATTCCTTGAAGCTCTGCCTGGACATCAGGAATGGGGTTGTCTTGACAAATTTTGTAGGTAGTGTTGTCTCAAAGCTGATGCAGTCCCTCAGCCACATACTCCCGCTGATCAAGTACCACGGTTGTGGATCCCTTGTTGGCAGGGAGAATAATGATGGTATGGTCAGCCTTCAGATCATAAATAGCTCGGGATTCAGCTCCAGTAATGTTAGGAGTAGGATTAAGTTTTCTTATGAAAGACAGAGGCAAGGTTGGAAGTAAGGAATTCCTGGAAGGTTTGAAGAGGGCGATTTTGAGGAAGAGCGGGTGGGTCTCGCTGCGACGGAGGACGGAACTGCTCCAGGCAGGGTTCAGTTTGAATGATGTCTTGGGGATCTGGATCATTAGGAGTAAGATTATTTTCCTTCATGGCAAAGTGATATCTCCAGCAAAGACTACGAGTATAGGATAGTAAATCTTTGACAAGGGCTGTTTGGTTGAATTTGGGAGTGCGGCTAAAGGTGAGGCCTTTGGATAGGACGAAGGTTTCAGATTGGGAGAGAGGTTGACTACTGAATTGGGATGTCGCAGTTCTGGATTGTGTGGATTAGAATTTAGAGGTTTGGGTGGGGGGGGGGGGGAGGAGTTGGGAGTGGGAGATTGAGTAGATGGGAGAGACTGGCTTTCTGTGCAATAAGAGGAGCTTGAGGTTTATTGGAGAGGTTGTTGAGGGAGAGTGTATTGCCTTTCTAGAGGTGGGTGACCAGGAGTTTGGATAGTTTTTTGAGATGGAGGGTGGCATGCTGTTCCAATTTGCGGTTGGCCTGTAAAAGGATGTTCTGAACTGTAGGTGTGGATGTGGGAGTGGAAAGGTTGAGGATTTTCATTAGGGATAGGAGTTGACAGGTGTGTTCATTGGCGAAGTTGATGTATAGGTTAAGGATCAGGTCGGTGAGGGCTGTGGATTGTTCTGTTTGGAACTGGTATAAGGCAGGATTAAAGGATGGGTTACAGCCAGAGATGGGAACTTTTAGTGTGAGGCCCTTGAGGGTGATGCCAAATGTTAGGCAAGCCTGAGTAAATAAAATGTGCGACCTTAATCTGGCCAGGGAAAAAGCATGCCTGTGGAGGGAATGTAGATAAAATTTGATGGGGTCGATGTAGGGTGACATAATGTATGAGATGGAAAATAAAATTATATACAGGAGAGATATAAAGGTGAACAGACAGCAAAAGGAATTATTCAGCTAGGAAAAAATAGAAGAAGTTGTTCGAGAGAGTAGTAGAAGAAGATAAACCTTTTTTTTTAAACTGTGGTTAATTACAGTTAATCAACAACATAATACACAGGAGTATGCAGTTGTATAAGCATCCAAAACAGGTTTTGGGGTGAAGAAAATCTGGAAAAGTTTAAGCAAACTGGGTGAGAATGAAAGGAAAGTGTATTATTAGGATTTGTTCTGTAGTGGCAGAATACAGTTAAGATGTTAATAATAGTCTGACAAATGTATAATAAGATTAAGATTCTTTGGGTAAGTTATTTGATTATAAAGAAGAAAAATAATCCTCTTCCTAATGATCCAGCTCCCCAAGACATAATTCAAATTGAACCCTGCCTAGAACAGTTCCGTCCTCTGTCACAGCGAGACCCACCTGCTCTTCCTCAAAATCACCCTCTTCAAACCTTCCAGGAATTCCTTACTTCCAACCTTGCCTCCCAGTCCTTCCTGAGAAACCTTAATCCTACTCCCAACATTACCGCAGCTGAATCCCGAGCTATCCGTGATCTAAAGGCTGACCATTCCATCGTCATTCTCCCTGCCGACAAGGGCTCCACGACAGTGGTACTTGATCGGTGGGAGTATGTGGCAGAGGGAGTGCGTCAGCTTTCAGATAATACCACATATAAAGTTTTTCAAGGCGATCCCATTCCTGATGTCCAGGCAGAGCTTCAAGGAATCCTCAAAACCTTAGGCCCCCTACAAAACCTTTCACCTGACTCCATTAACCTCATGACTCCACCGACACCCCGCACCCCCGCTTCTACCTACACAAACCCAATCATCCCGGTCGCCCCATTGTGGCCGGTTACCAAGCCCCAACAGAACGAATCTCTGCCTACATAGACCAGCACCTTCAACCCATCATGTGCAGTCTCCCATCCTTCATCAAAGACACCAACCACTTCCTTGATCGCCTGAAATCCTTACCCAGCCTGTTACCTCCTGAAACCATCCTTGTAACCATCGATGCCACTTCCTTATACACAAATATCCCACATGCCCAGGGCCTCGCTGCGATGGAATATTTCCTTTCACGCCGACCACCCACTTCCTTACCTAAAACCTCTTTCCTTAATACCCTAGCCAGCTTCAACCTAACCCACAACTTCTTCACTTTTGAGGGCCGGACATACCAACAACTAAAGGGAACAGCCATGGGGACCAGGATGGCCCCCCTCGTACGCGAACTTATTTATGGGACGCTTAGAGGAAGCCTTCCTGGACACCCGAGTCTGTCAACCCAAAGTTTGGTATAGATTCATTGACGACATCTTCATGATCTGGACTCACAGTGAAGAAGAACTCCAGAATTTCCTCTCCAACCTCAACTCCTTTGGTCCCATCAAATTCACCTGGTCCTACTCCAAATCCCATGCCACTTTCCTCGATGTCGACCTCCATCTATCCAACGGCCAACTACACACATCCGTCCACATCAAACCTACCAATAAACAACAGTACCTGCATTATGACAGCTGCCATTCTTTCCACATCAAACGTTCCCTCCCCTACAGCTTACGTCTTCGTGGCAAACGAGTCTGCTCCAGTCCTGAATCCCTGAACCAATACACCAATAACCTGATAACAGCCTTCACATCCCGCAGCTATCCTCCTGGTCTGGTACAGAAGCAAATTGCCAGAGCCACTTCCTCATCCCCCCAATTTAAGAACCTTCAACAAAACCCCAGAAGTGCCCCTCTTGTCACCGGATACTTTCCGGGACTGGAGCGGACTCTGAATGTGGCTCTCCAGCAAGGATACGACTTCCTAAAATCCTGCCCCGAAATGAGATCCATCCTTCATGACATCCTTCCTACTCCACCGAGAGTGTCTTTCCGCCGCCCACCTAACCTCCGTAACCTCCTAGTCCACCCCTATGAAATCCCCAAACCACCTTCCCTACCTTCTGGATCCTACCCTTGTAACCGCCCCCGCTGTAAAACCTGCCCTATGCACCCTTCCACCACCACTTACTCCAGTCCCGTAACCCGGAAGGTGTACACGATCAAAGGCAGAGCCACTTGCGATAGTACCCACGTGATCTACCAACTGACATGCCTGCACTGTGAGGCGTTCTATGTGGGAATGACCAGCAACAAACTGTCCATTCGCATGAATGGACACAGGCAGACAGTGTTTGTTGGTAACGAGGATCACCCTGTGGCTAAACATGCCTTGGTGCATGGCCAGCACATCTTGGCACAGTGCTACACCGTCCGGGTTATCTGGATACTTCCCACTGACACCAATCCTTCAGAACTCCGGAGATGGGAACTAGCCCTTCAGCATATTCTCTCTTCCCGTGGCCCACCTGGTCTCAACCTCCGCTAAATTTGAATTCCCACCCACCATCTTAACATCTTTGCCTTGGTTCTCTGGACAGAGCCTCTGCCTCAAGTGGCATCTCTGTCTAACTTCTAACTTCTTTGCTTTCTACAGTTCTACAGAATGTCTGCCTAAGTGTACTTGTGTCTGTGTAAATGTGTGGGTGTATGTGCATTTATTTACCCTCCATTTTTTCCCCCAAGGTAAGTCTTTCCTGTCCCGGGATTGGAATGGCTCCTTACCCCCTTCCTTAAAACCCTCATCATTTCCTTTTCCCTTTCCTTCCCTTCTGCCTGATGAAGCAGCTAGGCTGCGAAAGCTAGCATTTTTGTGTGTGTGTGTGTGTGTGTGTGTGTGTGTGTGTGTGTGTGTTTATTTGTTGCTATTACTGCCTGTGCCCCTTCGCCTGGTAAGTGTACTTCATCTATTTTTTACGTATATATATATCCCACCAGGAAAGTTTCCTTCTATAATATTCGTTTCATGAATTTGAATCTATATAGATATGCCTGCCTAGGTGTGTTTGCATTTGTTTACCTTCCTTTTTTTCCCCCAAGGTAAGTCTTTCCTCTCCCGGGCTTGAAATGACTCCTCTTCCACTTCCTTAAAACCTGCATCCTTCCCTGTTTTCCCCTCCTTCCTTCCTCTTTTCCTGATGAAGCAACCAACGGTTGCAAAAGCTTTAATGTTTGTGTGTGTTTTTTGTGTCTATCGGTGAGCCTGTGCTTCGGGTAAGTCAAATTATTATTATATATTATACCCCGTTTTTCATACTGCATCTCATTTTCTGCCTGACATTGCCTCTTCTTGTATCCCCACCCTTATCTTCCTACCTGCCCCCCCCTCCTCTGTTCCTTCACCCTCCTATCCCTTCCGCTTGACGTGAGTCAGACTGTGTTTGGTGGCCAGAGAAGGCTGATGTGTGTGGACGAGTGTGCCTGAGTGTGTTTGTGTGTCTTTCATTTGTGTCTGTCGGCGGCTCAAAGTTTGTCTTTATTGTGAGTTGTTCCCTATCTACATATTATTATTAACATTCCTTACTGGACCTTCCATTGTTGTTAACATCTGTATTGGACTCTCTTACATAAGGAAATCTGAGAAAAAATAAATCTGAAGAACCACACAGATGTTCAAACACACACACACACACACACACACACACACACACACAGTTTGTGGTTATTTAAAGGCATTTTGCCATTTCTTCTAACAGCCATCATCTGTCCAGTCTCCCAGTTGTCTTAATCCTTTCCTTTCTCCACACACCCATCTGTCCCATCTGTACAAGCAAGCTCTAATAAATAATCGTGCCCTGCAGACAAGTGTTAATGTGAATGACATAAGTATTCTGTAAACATTTCCGTATAGTAAAATTTCTGAAGCAAAGTAAGATGATAAAAGCACAAGAAATCATACAAGGTAACCATCACTAATCTTAAAAATTCATACACATAAAAGTAATGAATATCTGCATACAGTATGAATACTTTACATGTGAGGGGCTTGAAAAGCCTTTCTGAATGTTGTACGGTGAAAACCATCCCACAGCTGCTGGATCTGAAGCAACCCTTTCCAGGTTTTGTTTTAAAGCAAATAAACGTTCTGCAACATCCAGAACACCAGATCCAGTGAAACTGCAACGTGACTTGCCAGTACCAGGTTGCATAGGCAGTGGGGGCTCGCAATGTAATGTCTCCATCACATGCCATGATGGACTTGTCATATCTGAAAGGGAACTGACAGTGAAAGATCTGGTAATTATACAAGAGTGTCTTGAATTTATTACTGTCAAAAAATTATGGGATTTCCACAATAGCTCAGAAGGAAGTGAAAGGTGAAAATAAAAGGAACGTACATAAGAAACAGGAAAAACAACATCCTTTTCCTGCCAACAACATTATAATTCATTCTGCCACCCAAGTGTTTTCTGATATCATCTAAAAAAGTCAGTTGCTCAACATATATTTCAAACACATGTAGAACAACCCTCTCATTTATTCTACATTTGCTTAGTTATATAATATTAAAAGCTATAAGACGATTGCTCATCTTTTTCGTCTTAAATGAGAATTATTTGAGACAGTGTCACAGGTAAGTAAAAATAGAGAAAAGTGGTTGTTGATGATTGGCCAGGTATAATTTTTTATGTTTTTTTCTTTCTTTTTTTATGGATCTTTTATACATATTTAACACAAACAAGACTTGATAGCATGTATTTTACATGCTGCAGTGAGCACTTAATATGCAAGATCACTGTCTCCACAGTAGACAATGTCAACAACCACAGTATTGATTAATTTAATAAAGTATTAATTTTTAAATGCACTACAAGAAAAATGTGTTGAAATTCAACCCATATTTAATTTTCTAATCATCAAAGTTCTATGAATATTCAATATTGCAATATGGGTAACTCCTACACAGATCAACAATGAAAATGCAAATTTATTTAGAAAAAAGGAAAAGAATAAAGCAACAAATAATAAAATAATTACTCAGTGCCTTGAAACATTGATAATTATGTTACATTATCCCAATAGCTCTAAAATATGCAACTCTTAGCAAGCATATTTTGCAAATGGAGCTAGTGTTTATTGGTAACAATCTTGTTTCCCAGAGACGTTATTTATCTTTCACTCAAACATCTACTGGTGACATAGAAAGGAAATATTTTTCCCATGTGTAAATCATGTCTACTTCTATGTTTTTGTTTTGTTGGCAGAATTTTTAAAACTTTTATCACCAGTAGTCTTATTTAAAATAATTTGATTTTAATATTATAGTTGGTAAAATTTACTGAATGTGGGCAAAGAGAAAATTCATTGACACTTCCTGACAGATTAAAATTGTGTGCCGGAACCGGGACTCGAACCTGGGACGTTTGCCTTTCGCGGGCAAGCACACTACCGACTGTGCTATCCCGACACGACTCACGATGCTGCCTCACAACTTTACTTCCGTCAGTATCTCGCCTCCTACTTTCCAAACTTCACAGAAACTCTCCTGCGAACCATGCAAGACTAGCACTCCTGGATGAAAGGATATGGTGGAGACATGGCTTAGCCACAGCCTAAGGGATGTTTCCAGAATGAAACTTTCACTCTGCAGCGGAGTGTGCGCTGATATGAAACTTCCTGGCAGATTCCTCTTCGGGGGACACCACCTTGATGAAGCACTGTCCGTGTGGATGGAGAGGCTTGCGTATCCATGTGAAGCTGAGGGCTATACCGAAGGTAGAGAACCTACTGCCGGAAAGGCCTCAGCTGATGGATCTGAACAAGAGTGTCCCACAACGTCCTGTCTTCCGTATCCTTTCCCAGTCCTTTCACAACCTAAGGTGTTATGCACTCCGTGCCGAGGGGTGCGTGTCACATGGGTGGATGTGTCTTGAACGGAGCCTCAGGGATACCGGGCGACCTCCCTGAGTAAGTAGCCTTGCACCGTGCAGGGTATTGCGGTGTGGACCATATAAATCACCAGATCTCGTGGGACTAAGATGAACACAGGGAAAGAAAGTATTTTAAAAGAATCTGAGGGGCAATCTGAGACCTCAGATACTCAGACATCGAGATCAGGACCGATGGAGTGCACTCCTACTTCTGAATCAGGGTCTAGACCTGAGCAGGAAGTGGGAACTGTAACAGAGAAGTTGGACCAAATTAGGATTAAGGAAACTTCTAAAGGAACAGAAGCAAAAGGAAGGAAAAGAATGGCTTCCTAAGCATAAGTGAAGGGAATCAAAAGGGCTTGAGCCCAAGACCCCCAAAAAGAAACTGCCTCAGGTCGAAGGGGATACACAGATCCCCTCAACGTCAAAGACATGTGGCAAGAGGGTTAGGGAGGAATCTAAGACTCCCTCCTCTCTGGAGAAGCGTAATCCTAAAAGGCTGAGGCAGGAAATAGGGAAACAGACCTATAGTACTGTAGTCTCGGTCTTTAGAATGGCAGTTGTCCAAGAAGGATACCCACTGATGAGCATCACCTCGCAGGAGGAGGAGCTCGTGCAGATGGCCCTCTTTGAAGAGATTGGGGGGGGGGGGGGGGGGGCGGCGCTGGTCCAGGACCCAAATTCAGGAGGGTCTGTCTAGATCGCGGTGCCCTCATTTTTGTCTGCGAGGGGGAGCACTCAAGCAGAATGGCTTAAGGACAAGGTGCCCATGATATCCCCGTGGGAGGATGCGAAGCTGCTAGTTAAGACAGCAACCGAATTTCTGAAGACCGCAAAAGGTATCAATGTGGGTACCAAAGATCCTTAAGGATGTCCCTCCAAAGACTCTGTTCGAGAAAATAACGGTCCAGAACCCGAAAGTCTTGACAGAGGATTGGAAGGTAATTAACCAAAAGGTCATTCCGGAAGGACAAACCCTGGTGGTGGTGGTCGAAGTCCCTGAAGGCAATGTGAGAGCAAGGCCTGAAACTGTTTTGAGGGTTCTCGCAGGTCGCCGTCAGGGTGATTAAAGACCTTAAAGGCAATAATGGCAGCATGATGGGGACTGTAAGTGCTGCAGATAAACCTG
The DNA here is from genome assembly GCA_026315105.1 of Locusta migratoria. Classification (NCBI taxonomy): domain Eukaryota; kingdom Metazoa; phylum Arthropoda; class Insecta; order Orthoptera; family Acrididae; genus Locusta; species Locusta migratoria. Next base: position 191,070,170 of record CM048746.1, on the reverse strand, counting down.
CAACCTATTTATACAAAGGGGGTGTATCGGTCCTCGGTGGTACTGGAGGTAAGCTGATTTATGCTAGAAATCTAAAAAACTCCAGAACATGCATTTATGTTAGAAATGGAATACCTTTCATACCATTGATGGATTTTTGTTCCAGGGACCTGGTGACCATCAGGATGCAGCAACATGAGGAAGGTATCACGAGGGAAATTGTTTTGGCCTCAGCATACCTTCCTTATGAAGACAGCTCTCCTCCTCCTTTGGAAGTGAGGAGATTGACGGAAGCCTGCCATCGGCAAGGTGACGAACTGTTGGTGGGATGTGATGCCAATATCCACAATCTATCGTGGGGCAGCAAGGACACCAACAGTAGAGGTGAGCACCTTCTTGAATTTCTCCTATCTAACAACTTGGAGATCCTGAATAGGGGTGATGAACCTACATTCAGGAGTAGTAGAAGGGAAGAAGTAATTGACATAGCTTTTGGTTCCATGATGATGGGAAGTTACGTCAAACAGTGGCATGTGGTCCTGGAGCCATCCTCATCAGATCACATGTATATTAAATTCAAGGTTGAAATGGGAACCAGACAAACCATGGCCTATACGAATACCAGGAAAATGGACTGGGAGACATATAGGAGAGACCTTGACTTCAGCCTATCGGAAATTAAAACTTCGATAAGGAATCCAGCACAGTATGAGGAAGTAGCAGAGGCCATAACGCCATAACCTCTGATATAGTGACCTCATACCAGGACAACTGCTCAATCACCAAGAAGTGCACAAATAGGAGTGTGCCTTAGTGGAATAATAACCTGGAAATGCAGAGGAAACAGGTACGAAGACTGTTTAACCTTGCGAGGTGCAAAGGACAATTACAACCTTGCCATCAGACGGGCAAAGGAGGCATCCTGGAAGGTATTCTGTGAGGAAGTGGAGGACACGGCTGCTCAAGCGAGACTTCATAAAATCCTCACTAGGGTACCAACTAATCCAGGAGGAACATTGAGGAAGGAGGATGGAGAGTATACCAAAACAGCACATGAAACGCTGGAACTGCTCCTCAAGAGTCACTTTCCTCAATATACTCTGGGGGATAACTCAGACCAGAATGTGATTCCTGAGAGACAACAGTTCTCAGGTATTCGCAAAGAGGACTGGGATCTGGCCAAGGAGTGTGTCAATTTCAGTAAGGTCCGATGGGCGGTGGGAACATTTCAACCGTTCAAGTCACCTGGCCCCGATGGAATCTTCCCAGTTCTCCTGCAACAAGTGGGAGAAAATCTTATTAGATTCCTATGCAAGTTATTCAGGGTTAGCCTAGCAGCAGGAATCATTCCCAATGCCTGGAGGGCAGTGAAGGTTGTCTTCATTCCAAAACCAGGGAGAATTGATCATACCAAGGCCAAGGATATGAGACCAATCAGCCTGTCTTCCTCCATTCTTAAGACATCGGAAAAGCTGGTTAATGTGCATGTTGGAGAAAGGAGGTTAAGTAGGGCTCCTCTACATTCAAACCAACATGCATATCAGCCAGGTAAATCATGTGAGACAGCTCTCCACCAACTCATTGGGAAGGTGGAGAAAGCACTACACTTTCAAGAAATAGCCCTCTGTATCTTCCTGGACATCGAGGGGCCTTTTAGCAACACGACCTTCGATTCCATGGTTAGGGCAGTAGAGGTGCATGACCTAGGGACCACTTTATGTAGGTGGACTAGGGCCATGTTCAGTGCAAGAAAGGTAGAGGCTACCATGATGAATGAAAAAATGGTAATCAACACCACTAGGGGTTGCCCACAAGGAGTTCTTTCCCCTTTATTGTGGAATCTAGTAGTGAATGATCTCATTGGAGAATTAAACTCTAGGCAGTACTTTTGCCAAGGATACACAGATGATCTTGTCATGGTAATACTTGGCAAATTTGCTGACACAGTGAAGAATATGGCACAAGATGCCTTGGACATTGTGCAAGACTGGTGCAGAAAACAGCTGGGGGTTAATCCTAAGAAGACTGTTGTTGTACCATTCACAAAGAAGCATACCCAACATTCAAGTTGGAATCTAAAGCTTTTCAATGAAGCACTACCTGTAAAGGGGACAGTAAAATATCTAGGGGTTACCCTAGATGAAAAACTGACATGGACCCCTCACATTAGGAATATTTGCTCCAAGGCAAAAGGTACTCTTGTAAGTACCAGGAGAGCTTGTGGCAAAAATTGGAGACTGAGCCCCAAGGATATGCACTGGATATACACCATGGTGATTAGACCCAGGATCACCTATGGAGCAGTCGTGTGGTGGAAGAAGGTAGAACAGCAGGTTGCTGCTAAGGAGCTTGTTAAGGTGCATAGATTAGCCTACTTAGCCATAACAGGTGGCATTAGCAGCACACTAACTGCTGGGATGGAAACCATGCTGGATATGTCCCCATTACACCTTTGGGTCAAGATGGAGGCAGCGGCTGGAGCATACAGACTCAAAACTGGCAACAACTGGAACTCTTTGGGAATCCAGAATCACACACTAAAATAGTGAGTGAGGTAAATATAGGAAAGGTTGGGGAAATGCCAGCCGACTATATTACAACCCCATATTGCTCCAACAAGCCTTTCAATATAACAATATAGTTCGACAAAATAGTTCGACACCGTACGGGGGATATTGTCTGGTTCACTGACGGGTCAAAATTAGACCAAGGCGTAGGGGCCAGGGTATACGGGGTGCAGCCAAGACTGGAGGGCGTCATCTCTCTAGGGAAACTGGCCTCAGTATTCCAGGTCACAATCACTGCCATCAGGGCGTGTGTGGAGGAGAATTTGCGTAGGTGCTACAAAGATCATAGCATCTATATCTATTCAGACAGCCAGGCAGCCCTGAGATCACTGGCAGCTCCACCAACAAGGTCTAAAATTGTTGCAGAATGTCACAGGGTTCTGGTGGAGCTAAGGGAAAGCAATAAAGTAAACCTATTGTGGGTCCCTGGCCACTCGGAGATCAGTGGCAACGAACATGCTGACAGATTAGCAAGGATGGGGGCAGAGACTCCATTTATTGGACCGGAACCTGTCCTGACAATCACCAAGGCAATGATCAAATTAGAGCTACGTAACTGGCTCAGAAGACAGCATGTAGAATATTGGACCAAAGTCTACCAACAAAAACATGGCAAGGTAATGATGCCAAAGCCATGTTTTAAAAGAAGCTCTGCAATTCTGTGCCTGAACAGGAGAGAGATTAGACTCATGGTTGGATTGCTGACAGGCCATGAGAATTTCAAAAAATACCTACATACAATGGGAATAACAGAAGAGTACCCTAAATGTAGGATCTGTGATGACGGTGATGAAACTGCATCACATCTAATCTTCGAATGCATTGCATTGGAGAGTAAAAGGCACAGAACATTTGGGACAACCAGACCCGAAGAAATTGTGTCTAATAAAGAACTGGTAAAGGGACTCCTTGCACTGTTCAAGGGCATTGGTTGGCTTTACTAGAGCAATATACAGGGAGCGAGGCACAATAAACTTAGTTTCGGTGCGGGCAGTGACGGGTTGGACCAAGACTGTTTTGGCTTTCCTGAAAAAATCAAATCAAATCCTGGCAGATTAAAATTGTGTGCCAAAACCGGGACTTGAACCTGGGACCTTTGCCTTTCGCGGGCAAGCGCACTACCAACTGTGCTATCCCGACATGACTCATGATGAGAAAAGAAGAATAAAATAGAGGAGGAGGCCGTAGATAATCCACAAAGCGGTTAATCCACACGCGGATAATCAAGAGTTTACTGTATCAATTTAAATGCTCTCATTATCAACAAAAGCTGCACATCTATGTTGCCTTCATCAAGGCTTAGAAGATAAAGACAATGTTTTTTTATACCATAACAACAGTCATTTTTAATACATTGTTCTGTGGGCTTCACATCTTCTCTGGAGCACTGAGTCTAGGAATAAACCACCCCATGACAAATGGTCCAGTCACCCTCACAACAGCTCACGCTGAGCACCTATACATACACACAACCTGAGCCCACAGTACCTTTCCCTTACTTATATCTAAACTCCCCATAAAAGTTTTGGTGTGGTGGATATCTTCGCCAGCTAAAGATCTGCAGTGGAATGAGTCAAACAACGAACATGTCTTGTTGCACTACAAGCAGTATTGGCAGTATGAATAATTGATATGTCTCCTTTATTCATGACTATTAATTACTACATTTACTAACTGTATAGGGTACTGACACATTTTCCCCATACATTCCTTTCTAACTGGGATAGGGCATTTTCACCACACATTTCGCAGACAGGTTTCAAGTTCTATGTAGGATAATGATTCTTTGTTCTTGAGTGCAGTCCAGATTTTTAAACTAATTATTTTTGGCTGCTGTCTTTAGTTGAGGACATATATAGCAGCTATATTCAACTAGCCTGCTTAGGGTATATAGCAGAGGATACTTTGCACACCAACGTCACTTCCATTTTTCCTATTCTAGTCACAAATTTGTTTGCAGAAAGAATACTGTTAAAATTAGGGATTTGAATTCACAAAAACATATCTCCATGGCATTTTAGCAAGATATTTATAGGTGGAAGAAATATACAGATTGATTCTCTTAGGAAAAATGCTCTAAAAACTTCCATGAACCATGATGATGTAAAACACCTATTTCTAGCTCTGACACCAGTTTTTCCATAATGCTTCTGCACTTTGTATATGAACCTGTAACGAAATTTGGTGCTCTTCTTTGAATCGTCTCTATTTCCTCTCTTAGGGAATCTGGCATAAATCCCAAACTGATGAGCACTACTGAAATAAAATTTACTGCCCCCCAAAATTGAAAAGTCATTTTCCATAACTCTCCATTTTATCAATCTATCACTTCCGCACATGGTCTTATCCTTTTATCATTTTTTTCACCAACTTTTTGTTCCTACTACGTTCAGCAATACACACACTTTCACATTCATTATCTAGTCACATGTCCCATCTTGTGGCAATCCTTTACACATATATCCTTTTGTATTGTGCTCTCTGAAGAGTGTCTCCTGTAACTTGAGGCATCCTGCAACAAAATCTCAAAGCTCACTCTCCTAATTCACTTACTCCCCATGGTCTGCATTCTTTAAAGCATTTCAGTAACCTACAATTATTGACTTTTTATATAGTCCCATTACTCCATCGGCAGTACATTTTCTCTGTAGTTGATCTTCTGACAGATATGAACTTTAAAAAAAAAAAATTCTGAATAGAATACTTTTATTGCTGCATATCCATAATATCTCAGTTTACAAAACCACACTAGACTCAAAGTTTGCTAATATGATGTCCTTGCCCTACTACTACTACCACCACCACCACCACCACCACCACCACCACCACACAACAAGAAACCTCTTCCCCCCCTTCGATTTTTGTTTTCTGATCATATATGATAACTTCACTTTTTTTTTATTTTCTATCATTATACATCTAACATTTCACACTCTTACTTACAGGGCAGTACATAAATGCATTTTACTACAGGAAACCATTATTTGGCAATCCCTCCATAGAGATTGAGATGGGACTAGTTCTGGTAGTTACTTGCCTTTGTCATTTGATGTAACATACGACAAACAGGTTGCCAGGGATGGTAGTCCAGCAGGCAATAGCTCACACAACACGGAAAAGTGATCATATCGTTGCCATCCTGTTATCATCAAGCCACGAAACTTGAGTTGTGAAGAATATGTTGCAAATATGTCCATCCAGGCACGATGGTTATCCAAATGATAACCTGTCAAAAAGAAAAGCAATCTTACTGTCATAGTTCTCTAATACAATTCAATACACACTTATAAAGTATTTATGTTATAGTGGTTGTGGATGGTTAGGGAAGGAATACCTTCCCTAGTGGATGTGTAGCATCATTGAAACGGCCAGTGAAAGTGTACCATAAACTGAGAAATACACATCCACTAGTGAAGTTGTATCATCACTGGCTCCAGATATTGGATGTGTATAGGTGTGGGAAAAGATTGGGCACAACACACAGTAAGTGCATTTTACATGTAACTGGGGGAGGGGCTGGAGAAGTGCCGAGCTGGTTTCGACTGCTGCAGCATTCCAGCAGTGCTTTCGTCGCGACGGTAGGCTTGACAATGCTGAAGCAATGGTTGACACAGTGAAGTTCTACAAACATCTCAAAGTGGAACGGGAAATGCCAAATTATAGTAGTATGTTTTTGGACAAGGAAAAGTATGAGTCGCTCATCAGGAAGGTTAAAATACTAAAATCTGGATGATGGAATGATGGCAACGACTACAAGTTTTTCAAGAGGTATGAAGTGCTTGAGATTAATGGAATAATGAAATTAATACAACCTGTTGGTGAAGAAGGCAAGATTAAGTACCATGTTTATGATGAAGAAATGTATGATATTATGCATGACGCTCCTGTAAAGATAGGTCACAGAGGACGCAACCAGATGATAAAATTCTTGAAGTCAAAGTTGCACATTATAACATATAGAGACGTTCAGCTTTATCTCAACTTATACGAACCTTGTTTTTAAAATAAAAAAATAAATAAAAACAAAGTCAAAAGAAAGGGATTGTAGTGAAGTCCATGCTGTTCAAAGAGCTAAATTCCAGATGCCTATTTGATCTTATCAACTTCCATTAACAATGATAAAGTTATTTGTCATAACTTAAGTGCTGAAATTATATGCTTGGAAGTAAAATACAGCAAGTACATAATCTACAACAACACTTTCTACTTCTATCTTTTAGATGCAAAATAATCTTTTCGGCAGCTTCCCTAGGTGATTAAATTTTTCTTTGATAACAAATTTTGATATGTTTTAGATACCGTTAGTTGTCCAAAATGTGAGTTTTATAGATCTAACACTCTCCCAATTCATAATTTAGTGAAAATCCATTTTTACATAAACTATAAATCATATCTCCATTAAATTTTACATGTGTCAGTTAGTCACAGTTCTGGAACATTTTGCAAAGTTTGAGTGCTTTATTCAAACATTTCAGATTTTACAATATGTGGGTTGTTTAATTTTGTGTGGGAACAGATGGGTGCACCTTTCATGTCACTGAGCAAGGGGAGGGGGAAGCACCCAGGAGGCTGCAGCTGCCGCTGTATCCTAGCAGCACTCGCTTTATGGCACCCAAAGTCCACATTTCTTTCTTCTCGGCAGTGTTGGTATACCTTCACTAGCGATGGTGCACAATCCCTAGTGAATGTGTACTGTTAAGGCCACACTGGAAGCAATAATCCCACATTCACTACAGGGGTCAGTGAAGGTGTACCATCGCTAGTGAAGGTATGCCTTCACTGGAACTTCCACAGTCACTATAACATTTACAACTTCAAATCACAAACTGTTATTGACACAAATTTAAAAAATCTTACTCATAAGAATGCAAAAACAGTAAAGCACACAAAATCAGTACTAGTCTCGCACCTAACACTGACACTCAGCGTATTGCCTTATGGGAGTGATAGTAAATGGGAAATGCCTTTACAGTGGCTCCTAGTCGCCGCCGTGCCACATGTCAACTTAATTTGCGCAAGTAGTACCATCATACCTTGCTGTAAGATGGCACAATGTGAAACAAGTGCCTGTACACTTTTATATATGTATCTAATTTTTCACTTACTGTTATCTTCTGCAACATAAGTAAATAGGCATCATACCCTAATAATGTCAGAAATTAAACCCCAAAAAGAATGGCCTGAATAAATACAAACTCTAATGATTTATGAAGCAAAAATGCAATGTCTGGCCATATGATCATCCTAGAATGTAAGGGCAGGTCAGAGGAATATTATGGTCAGAAAAGACTCAATAAATGAAATTAAAATATGAAAGCCAGAGCTGACACACCTCAGGGTGTCAAAGAGTACCACTATTTGTAAGTGAACAAAATTGAATTGGCCAAAATGATTGATCCCTCGGAAATGGGATTTTCATACCCTGACATTATGGCTTGTAAAAGACAATCAAAAGACAGTAATGCATATGTAAGACCAATGGCCAGAAGTCATTAAAGATTACTGGATCATGCTATTTGACGATTGCATGACATGTCTGCTTCTTAAAAATACAGTTTCATCGCCCCAAGTTGTAAACTGAGCACTAAAAACTACATAAATAAAAATTAACTTAATGGGACACACACACACACACACACACACACACACACTTTTCCTATTCCAGTTCCCTTATAATCATTTCTAGTTCTCCATTAAATGTTATTAAGTGTGTCTATTAAATTACTTAGACACTGTGCAGTGACAAACACAATTCACAAAAGTCAAGCATTACTATGGACAAAACTCTGGTCAATGAGGTCGAGTTCTGTTTTTTAGAATTACATATACAATAACAATAATAATAATAATAATAATAAAAGCACACACAAAGTTGCAGTTACTTGTTGAGTAATTTTAGAAAACACTACAAGAAACCTTGTAGTGACTGCAAAGTCTTGAAAATGGCTCTACCTCTCACACAGCAGTGTCCAACACAGCTTGTGTATGAGATGGCAGTATCCAAAGATGGTTGTGAAAAAGGTTGTACACATTACTTTGTGCACATCTGGGTGTACAAGTGAGGAGTACAACATTGCCTACAAAACAGACAGGTTGGAGAAGTGGTTAAAACAACTTAGCAGATGATCATGGACGGCTGATCACAGGAATAAAAAAGGGTGAGTCAGCCTTTCTCCAACACAATAAAATCTCCAGGCAAGAAATTTAGGCTGAAGTCCAAACAAATCATAAACCTTTAAAACCTAGGTCACACTCATCTCATGACCAACTGATCAAAACCAAGACAAACTTCAGTCTTCTCAGCACAATATAAACTGCACTCAGTTAAAATATGGCATACAATTAGTTGCATACCTGCCAACCTTCAAAACTTAAAAATCAGGAGATCCAGTTTTAAAAAAATCGGGAGATTCTTCAACAAGTCAGGAGACATGTTCTGTCTAAAACTGTGGCACACTTTACTATAAACCTTAAGATAACTGATTTTAGCCTTTTCCTGTCATCTCACAACATTACAAATTTAGTACAAAAAGACACTTGCATTAACTCAAATGTTGAATACGTCTTTATTTATAGCCAGTTCAGATAAAGTGACCGATTTTTTTTTACTAAAACAAAAAAGTTCACAGCTGTATTTTTGTGCTATACTGCTACCAGGGAACATTTTATGGAACAAGTGACCCATATGTTCATCACATTTAATTGGGAAACAGTACTCTAAAATAAACAATGCAAATAAGCACTCTGCATGTATCATATGATCACTTTCACTTTTCTCAGCAATTTCAGCCTTTTACTGTTACACATGTATTCCGGTACATCGCTTTTTCCACCATGTGATGTGGAAATATCACATCGACAAAGAGTTAAAAAAGGGTTCATATTTTTGGCCATCCTAGAACACACCACAGAATTGAAGTCCTAGTCACAAAAACTAGCTGTTTACACAAAAGTTGATTTTCTGCAATTCGCGTATGAAACTGATGCTCATAACTATCCACTCAAAAGGTGCCCATCGATTAAAAACCACTGAAGTGATTTCACTTATGTACAATGACAAAACATCAAAAAGAGCACACTGAAACACTACAAGTGTATTTGCAAATACGCGGAAAGAGCAGAAATAATCATTATACAAGTCACACGCAACTCCTAATTTCTATGAATTTCTATACGTATTTACATTAAAGCGATAAATAAACAAAGGACTTTTCAACATTGGCCAAAAAATGAATCTTGGGTTTCAGGATATAAGATAAAAATTGGGAGAACTGTAATGGCAAAATCAGGAGGCGGGAGAAAAAGTGAAAAATCAGGAGACTCCTGTCTAAATCAGGAGAGTTGGCAGGTATGTAGTTGTAAGTCACAGGCATCAAAGACGTGGGGATCCTCGTATCGGAGTAAAAATCCTCATATAAAGGGGCAATGCTTGATTTGGAGTTGTGCCATAGTCACTTCATCATGTCTGAGTGACCAGCAGAAGAACCAACACAGTCACATAATTGTTTTCACCAAAAATAGCTTATTCACAGTCTTGGAAACCACTGTTCTTCCCGCAACTGCACAGACCTCTGCCACAACAAAGAGAAAATGTAGTGCACATATAAACTCTCTCTTAACAGTTCCGTCCTACATCTACATCTACATCTATATGCATACTCCGCAATTCACCGTAAGGTGCGTGGCGGAGGGTACACTGTACCACTACTAGGCATTTCCTTTCCTATTCCACTCCCAAATTGAACGAGGAAAAAAAGATTGCCTATATGCCTCCGTACGAGCCCTAATTTCTCTTATCTTGTCTTTGTGATCTTTACGCGAAATGTAAGTAGGCGGCAGCAAGATCGTACTACACTCAGCTTCAAATTCCGGCCCTCTAAATTTACTTAACAGAAATTCACGAAAAGAACGTCGTCTTTCTTCTAGCGATCCCCAATTGAGTTGCCGGAGCATTTCCGTGACACTCGCGCATTGGTCGAACCTACCGGTAACAAATCTAGCTGCTCGCCTCTGAACCGCCTCTATGTCTTCCCTCAAACCGATCTGCTGCGGGTCCCAAATACTTGAGCAATACTCAAGACGTGGTCGTACAAGCGTTTTATACGCGGTCTCCTTTACAGGTGAAGTACATCTTCCCAAAATTCTCCCAATAAACCGAAGTCTGCTGTCCACCTTACTCACAACTGTCCTTACATGCTCGTTCCATTTCATATCGCTCTGCAATGTTACGCCTAGATATTTGAACGACGCGCATCAAGAAGCTCACTACTGATGCTGTATTCGAACATTATAGGATTGTTTTTTCTACTCATGCGCATCACCTTACATTTTTCTACATTGAGAGCTAGCTGCCATTCTTCGCACCAACTAGAAATTTTGTCTAAGTCAACCTGTATGCTATTACAGTCAGTTACAGACGACACCCTTCCATACACCACAGCATCATCAGCAAACAGCCGCAAATTACAACTTACTCTGTCCATCAGATCATTTATATAGATAGAAAATAATAGCGGTCCTATCACACTCCCCTGGGGCACGCCTGACGATAAACTCGTCTCTGATGAACACTCGCCGTCGAGAACAACGTACTGCGTTCTATTACTTAGGAAGTCTTCCAGCCAGTCACAAATCTGTGAACCTATTCCATAAGCTCGTATCTTCGTTAGCGGTCTGCAGTGTGGCACCGTGTCGAACGCCTTTTTGAAGTCGAGAAAAACACAATCCGCCTGTTGCCCTTCGTCCATGGCTCGCAAGATGTCATGTGAGAAAAGGGCAAGCTGAGTTTCACATGAACGATGTTTCCTAAACCCGTGCTGATTCATGGAAAGAAGCTTTTCTGTTTCAAGGAAATTTACTATATTCGAACTGAGAATATGCTCCAAAATTCTACATGAAACTGATGTCAACGATATTGGCCTGTAATTGTATGGGTCAGTTCTCTTTCCTTTCTTATACACGGGAGTCACCTGCGCTTTTTTCCAATCACTAGGAACTTTGCGCTGAATTAAAGACTCGCTATAAATGCAAGCTAAGTAGGGGGCCAATGCCGCAGAATAGTCTTTGTAAAACCGAACTGGTATTCCATCCGGACCAGCATACTTTTTCGAATTTAGCTCTCTCAGCTGCTTCTCTACACCGGAAATACCTATTGTTATGTCCCCCATTTCGGAATTTGTACGTTGATCAAATGATGGTATATTTGTGCGGTCCTCCTGCGTGAAAGATTTCTTAAAGGTTAAATTTAGAACTTCAGCTTTCCGTTTGCTTTCTTCTATTACTGCCCCGGAATGATCAACTAGTGACTGGACAGTGGGCTTTGACCCGCTTATCGATTTTACATAGGACCAGAATTTTTTCGGGTTCTCGGAAAGATCTTTTGCTAAGGTATGGCTGTGATAATTATTGTATGCTTCACGCATCGATCTTTTTATAGACGCACGAATCTCTACTAACTTTTGCCTGTCATCATTTGCGTGTTCTTTTTTGAATCGAGAGTGCAACAGCCTTTTCTTTCTCAGCAGCTTTCTAACATTATTATTATACCACGGTGGATCTTTTCCATCCTTAATCGTCTTTACTGGCACATATTTCTCTAACCCTTCATTAACAATGCATTTAAATTTAGTCCACAAGTCCTCTACATCCATAGTCCCAGCATTAAACGATGCCCATTCATTTTCTAAGTGCGATCGTAACATTTGCTTGTCGGCTTTTCCCAACAAAAACAAGCTCCTAGCCTTCTTGACTGGTTTATGAACTTTGGTCACCATCGACGCTATGATGATATCATGATCACTAATTCCTGTCTCTACACAGACATCGTTAATAAGGTCAGGCCTGTTTGTGGCTATAAGGTCTAGAATATTTCCATTGCGCGTGGGTTGCCGGTTTAACTGCTCAATACAGTTTTCGGAGAATGTGTCCAAAAGTAGCTCGCAAGACTGCTTGTCTGTACCGCCTGAAATGTAACTAGCGAGGTCCCAATCTATACTCTTAAGGTTGAAGTCACCTCCGACTAATATTGCATGGCCCGGATACCTATGCACTACCTGGTGTAGACTTTCCTTGAATGATTCTAAAATTGCTACAGCAGCACTGGGGGGCCGGTAAAAACAACCAACTATTAACTTTACTTCTTTTAGACCTGTTATGCGTGTCCAGATAACTTCACAATTACTTTCAACCTCGATCTCAGTAGAAACAATATCTTTGTCCACAGCGATGAACACTCCTCCTCCGGTTGTATCCTATTTCTAGATGATTCAGCCCTAAAAAGCTATACCATCGTTAAAACATTGCACCCATTATAACAGACCATTCCTGATCAGTTGCTTTAGCTGAGTCACCTATACTAAAACTTTTGTATAAATGATACACAATTTATCTTAACTTTGATTTTTACAAAACTATTGCAATGAAGTACCCAAACTACAACTAGACATTTCATGTACATGTTATACAGATACAACAGATACCTGTTTGATTGAAATCTCAAAGTTACATTTTTACAATCCATGATCACATATGACAAAATTAAAAATCATAAAAAATATGCCAGTGAAACCTAATAAATCATTAGAACCATCATGCAGCACTAATGATAAATCAAATGCACACACAACTAAAACATAATACATGATTAAAACGAGTAATTAGATCTATATAACTGCACACTTCAAATCAATGTCAAATCCGATCACAGGCAGAGAAACTAATTACATCATAATACACTTGCAAAAGTACACACCATCTAATAACACTTGCACAACTTTACCTATCACATATATTACCTAAATTACATACCATTATTGAGTAACACAAAAGGACACCACTGACCAAAGTCAAAATAAGCAACATAACAACAGCACATCTTAAAATTCATTTACAAGTATTTAACATGGCACACACAAGCTAGAATAAAAAACTGAAATATTTAATACATAATTTTTGACATGTTTACTTAAAATTGAATGCCTAATAAATTGTCATGTAACATTAGTTTTATTTTGAAACAAGAAGTAAGTCACAGAAAGAGTGGCTGAAGCAAAGTTTGGTACTTGTAGCAATACTGCAGAACAGATCAGTCAACTTTTGATGTTGTGAAGAAATGTCTATTACTTTATGTTAAAGGATGGGACTGAAAGGTACACTTGATGACATGTTGCAGATCTGAGTGGTCGATTTGTTAAAAAGAAAATCAGGTTGAAATGTTATTAAAAACTATAATTTCAAAAAACAAAAAGGCATTCAAGAAATTTATTCTGACTAAACATCAAAGTAGAGCTATACAAAAGACTGAGAAATTTCTAGCTGCTCTGAGCATCACATCTGCAAGATTCCATGAGACTACACTGGCCATACAACAAAATCTAAGTGAAATAAAGAGCACTCCCCTTGTCACCCAGTACTACCCTGGTCTCTAACAACTAAATTCCATCCTTCGCCAAGGTTTTGATTTCCTATCCTCGTGCCCAGAACTGAGAGATATCCTGCCCAAGATCCTTCCCACCCCTCCTAAAGTGGTGTTCCGTCGCCCTCCCAACCTCCACAACATCCTAGTTCATCCTTATGCCACCCCGAAACCCAGCTCACTGCCACAGGGATCATATCGTTGTGGAAGACCCCACTGCAAGACCTGTCCAATCCACCCACCCAGCACTTCCTATTCCAGTCCTGTCACAGGCTTATCCTACCCTATCAGAGGCCGGGCCACCTGTGAAAGCAGCCACGTAATTTACCAACTGTGTTGCAAGCACTGTACAGCTTTCAATATTGGCATGACCACCAACTAGCTATCCATTAGAATGAATGGCCACCGCCAAACTGTGGCCAAAAACAAGGTGGACCACCCTGTGGCACAGTGTACAGTGGAGCACATGCTTGATTTCAATGGCTGCTTCACAACTCGGGCCATCTGGATCCTCCCATCCACCACCAGCTTTTCTGAACTGCACAGAAAATCAACCAGCCCTCAACCTATGACAACTTCCCCATATTCTTTTTTTCTTCCCCCTCCATAGCTTACAGTTCCTACCTCTCTATTCCAAACCTCGCCTATTTTGAGAGGTGTGAGAATGTGCGATTGTGTATGTGTGTGTGTATTCAGTCTTGTGTACTTGCAGTGTGCATGCATTTTGTATATATATTTATTTTACTTTATTTTATTTTGTTTATTTTATTTTCTCCCCTCACCCACCTCCCCACTCCATTCCTAAGCTGCATCTCATTATTCCCATCTAACCCATCCCCACAACTGTGACATAACTTCCCTATCCCCTCTCCCCTCCCATCCCCGATTCGCTGCAGAGCGTGATTTGAAGTGCGGCAGCCGGAGGTAATGGTTGTATGACTGTGTTGTGTGCCTGTGTGAGTGTTCTATTTTCTGAAGAAGGCCATGGCCGATAGCTGAAAGTGTCCTTACTATATTATGAAATAATTTTACTTTTATATATCTTTATTATTTTAACTCCTCTGGAAAAAACTGACCAATTCAATTAAACTCACTGACCAAATCCTTTGAACACAGTAGATGATGGTGAGGAGTGTTTAGGTAGAAACCAAACAAAGAGGACTGTTACAAGAGGAATAGCACATTGAGTGACATTCTGTTGCCTGCAGGCCATTTTGGTGGCCAGATCACCTACCATAGGATGAGGTATGGCTGCCAATGAATCAACTGTGGTGGTATATATGTCTGGCACACCATGAAGAGCTGTCACCAAATAAGAAACGGCAGTTCAGCAGCTTCAGTGCTGCTCCGGAATGCCCCAGTAGCCAGCCTAATCCCTTTATGGTGCATCCCATCCAGCATCTTTACATAAGATGGTCTTGCAGACCCATACATCATACAACCATAATGAAGTTGAGATCACATGAAGGCTCTATAAAAACTGGAGCAGACAAGTCCTGTCAGCTCCCCAAGATGTGTGGCTGAGACATTTTAAAATACTCATTTCCTTCAGTCATGGCAACCATGAAAGATTTATGTCAAATGTGAGGCCCAGAAACCTCACAGTCTCCTTATAATTCAGAACGGTGTCCCTCAGTCATAATTCAGGCAAGTTTAAAATAGAACGAGAATGGTTAGAAAGAAAACATGCAGACTTCTTGGTAGAAAAAAAAAATCTGCTTTGCCCATTCCTCCAACTGTCCAAGAGTGAGTTGGAACTGATGTGAAGTTGTTGCAAAGCTGGTAGAAGAGCAAAAGTCTGAGAAATTATTAACGAAGAAAGAACACTGGACAGGACTTAACAATGGAAGAAAGATTGTTAATTGCAATGGTAATGAAGTCACATTTAAAACACTACCCTGAGGGACACCGTCCATCTGTACAAAGTGATCAGAGGCGGCTGTCAACAACCCAAGATCTAAAATAATGAGGACACAAGAAGGAACGAATAAGAAGTGGGAGACAACCATGAAACCCCCACCCATGGAGCTGTCTGAAGATAAGGTACCTAAAGTTGTACTGTAGGCCTTCTCAGTATAAAAAATACACCCAAAAATGATACTGGTGAAGGAAAGCATTTTCTAGAGTCATCTCCAGGAAGACCAGGTTATCAAAGGCGGAGCAGTATCTTCTGAACACTGAAAGTAGTTAAGGAGCTACCTGGACTCCAAGATCAAAACAAGGTGGCAGTTGACCATCTGCCTTAAGGTCTTTCCCATGCAAGTAGTGAGGGCAACACTATGATAATTACTCGTACATGTGAGGTCTTTCCCAGGTTTTAAGAGAGGAATTAAAATTGCCTCCCTCCAGGAGTTAGAATATCACTTGACAATCAGATTACATTAAAAACATTGTTTTGTCTTGTGTATGAACTGCATACAACGCTGAATCCGATTCCCACATGGAGAAGGGGCAGTTATAATCCTCATCTATGATGGACCGTGTAATGTATTTAGTCAGGAGGATCCCATTTGTTTGTAATATTGGAGTATACGATACCATTTTTGATTGTAGTATTGTGCCCTAATATTCAGTGTTTGTATTACATAAGTATTTTATGGCACTTACTACAAGTCACATTGCTTTACTCACTTTCATTATTTGGGTCTTTAATTAATTATTGAAAGTTGTAAACTAAACGTTAGACAATAATGTGTTTGTTCATGAAACCAATAACTAACACTATCTAACGTTTTCTATAATGTATTGAACGTAATGTTATATGTTGTTGATTGTAAAATTGATTAGTTGCTTTGATTTAACAATTTTAAATAATGTAAACATATATTAATACTACACTAATTGTTGTTTACTTACAATCTTTTGTATTATTTTATTTTGATGTGGAAATATTGTTATTAAATTTATTACATAATTTTGTGTATCTTTACGTAAAGCAAGATTGATTATGTTTCATGAGCAAATTGTTTTATATTTAAATATTGTACTTCCGTGTTCTAGAAGGTTCTAAAAATACTATTATGTATTAATATGCGCGAATTGGTGCGAACACGAGGAGTAATAACTTGGCCTTCAGTCAGTCTTAGATGAGTAACATCTTAGTCTTGAGTTAGTATGGAAGTGTGTTGTGAACCAGTGTTACATTTGTGTTTTATCAATAATGGATAAATAAATATAACATTAAAAATGAAAAGTGTCACATGTATGGTGTCTAATATGCATAAGTACCCGACCTCATAACATAATATTGTGATGTGTTAATGGCAGGCGAGTTACGAGATCTTCGAGACCACCGAACATTTACAACAGGTGATGTATTAAAAATGTGGCTTTAATGTATGTCCAGTAAAAAAGCGTCACAACCGGAAGTCCAAATTGCCCTCTTAGCAGCCACTCTGTGGTGCTGGAAATCTGGATCCTGACTGGTGGTGGCAGTGACTGTGGAAAAATTGGCTGCCAGAGTGTGGGCAATATCTTATGGGCTGGTGCTGAGAGTACTGGACACCTCCCTCATCTCCCAGATTTCTTTATGGTATCCCAAGCTTTTGAATTGTTCATGTAACAATTAATGGAATCCAGGAAATGCTGCCATCCTCTTTTTGCTTTCATGAATAACCTGTCAACATTTTGCCCTTGCCACCTGAAAGGCTGCAAGGTTCATGGAAGTTGGCTGACACTTGAACCAAGACAGAGCCACCCACCTGGTTCTGGTAGAAGAATGCCTTTTGTCATTCTACCAAGGTGCGGGCTACATTTATTGGTCATCCTGAAGACTGTGGAATGGGTACAATCAGCTACGTGGTGGTTCATTGCGGTGATATGATTCACCCATTCTTGGACACTGGTGTGATATGATGTCCAAACACAGCAAGTTTGTTGTCATGTGTTCAGTTTGCTCTACTGAACACCCATTGCGGCAATTGTCAGAAAGATTCTATTTCATCTACTGAATCCAGTTTGGAAAGTACTCACGTCCATGAAAATCATCAACCACTTCTCATTGAACAGTGTGGGCAAGAGGTGAAGAGCAAAGTGAGAGATCTATGGCGGAGAACAACCGTGTTGCAGTACAGAAGTATGTGGGTCAAATGGTGGTGTGTAAATAAGTACATAACAACAAGAGAAGACTCGGAATTGCTCAAGCCCTGGAGCACGTAGTTGCAGAGCCCCAAAGCACATTGTGTGCATTAAATTCACCACAGAGGATAAACGGTTGGGGGAGCTGGGTAAGGTGGTCACGGAGAGACTCTTCATCAAGAGTGTCATGTGGGAACTGATAGAGGGAACTCGCAGGCAATTGATTCACACATTTACAGACACTACAACTGCTCTTAGGTTTGTGGTGAGAGAGAGGAGTTCATAGTGGTAGGCTGTGTTTAGCTCTCTCTCCACTAAGGTCGTCCTTATGGTTGAAACTATATCCAAGTAACTCAGGGGTGAGAGACTGTTTGAAGTTAGACTCTTGGAGACAGATACACAGAGGCCTGACCTGAGCCAGTAATCTTAATTTCTTCACATGCACTCTGATGCCTGCGACATCCACTGGAGTAAAAGAGTCATCTATCGAGGCGGTAATACTTTCAGCCTCTCCTTCCACCAGAGCAGGGAAGGTTCAGTCTTGGGGCGAACATCGTCCCAGATTGACATCAGCTCCATGAGCTCGGGAGTGGACTCAGAGGAATGGTCAAGTAGAATGACCTCAAAAGTGTCTGTTTATTTCCTGTTTTACTTGTGTCTAATTCTAGTTGTTTTCTTTAGGTTGGCATTCTTCAAAGTAAAAACAGCAACCACAGAGAGGGCAATCTGGTCTTTTGAGCAAGCTCTGCCACTGAGGGAGCTAGGAGCTTACCAATGTTGACAGTGGTAAATGATATGTGTGTGTGTGTGTGTGTGTGTGTGTGTGTGTGTGTGTGTGTGTGTGTGTGTGTGTTTTTCTCTCTCACACCATGCAATATAAATATTTTATAAGCTAAAACCATATCTTACATGTTAAAATAGATGCAAGACAGTGCACAACTGATGTAAGAAGTCTCTGACACTGCTGTGCAGTATATATACTTTTTCTTTCTGTGACGATAACACAACTGATCAGTGACATGGTTGATCTCTCAGACTACCAAAAACACCAACTGGAGTTGAAAAATGCTCAATTATTTAACATTTCACTGCCAACATTATCCCCAGTAGTGACAGCACACACAAAAGAAAGTAAAACATCATTGGCAAAGAAGAATAGTGGATGAAGCTCAAAGTTAACTGACAAAGACCAACAGGAATTAAAAATTACTGTGGTCACACAATAAATAACTACCACAGCAAAAGCAACTGCAACACTCACTTGAATAATACTATAGCAACAACAATAGAGCTGGAGCTTTCGCTGCAGCTGTCGCTATCCTACATTGAGCGCGGATGCTTATAAGCGTCAGCCGCAGCGAAAGTGTTAACATTCGTGGAATGATTGCAGTTGCTAAACCAATTAATAATGGAAGTCCAAGTTGTGAATGAAGTGGTGCCACAACCAAAAAACCCTGTCACTTATGATTGAAAGTACATGATATGGACCAATGAATCATCATTTACATGGCTTCCTTCAAGCAACTGAGTTTATGTACGAAAACTCCAAAAGAAGCTGACGATACATCACGCCTGCTTCCTACAGTCAAGCATGGTGGATGTTCCATCATGATTTGGGCATCTATATTGTGGTATTCAACTGTTTCTATGATCACTCACACTGGTTGGATAACTGTGACAATATCTCTCACCAGCCTCAATGACAAATTGCTTGCTAATGACTATAATAATGCCAACAAACACAGCCACATTAAAAAATGATCATGTGCCCACAAGCACATAACCAAAGGTGTGCTTTGCACAGCATCAGAACATTATCAAACATGTCCCCTGGGCAACAAAATCGCCATGTCCCAATATAGCTGAACCATTATGTGGCGTTCCAGAGCAGAGAATGAAGACAAAATTTACAACTAAAACACCGTTTTAGTAATTGACAGATGTTTTGGTACAAGAATGGATAACATTCTGTTGTAAACTATAAAGACATGTCTCAAATAGTTGCAGCTGTTCTCAAAGCCAATAGTGTGCCACATCCTTCATAACAAATAAGTACTGTTTCTCTATAGGGTGTGCCTATATTTTTGTCCAGCCCCTGTTTAACTGGATGCTGAAGAGAGAACTGCCACTGAATTTGCAGGAGTTCCATTTGAATAACTAATACTGATATTTCTGTAATTAATATAGCAACAAATGGATCTACACATTATTTAGTGATGAATTTTTCATACTCAGTTTGTGTAAAAACACAATTACAATATCTTAAACACCTGAGCAAATATTCAAGCTTGGCTGAATCACCGAACTCACTCTCTCTCTCTCTCTCTCTCTCTCTCTCTCTCTCTCTCTCTCTCCCCCCCCCCCCTGCGTGTGTGTGTGTGTGTGTGTGTGTGTGTGAATACAAGTGCATGAGGGGTCTTTCAGTTGAAGCAGTGGAGCAAGACCAGCCTTTAATGAAACAAACTTTGAACTGCACTTACAGAAAGAAAGGACACACAGTGGGCCAGATTATGGCACTAATAAATCTCCATACTGCTCGATGACTTTACTCAAATGTTTGTAAATCTATCGGACCAAACTGCATGGTCATCAGTCCGTAGCTTACAAACTACTAAACCTAAGGACAACACACACACACCCATGCCCAAGGGAGGACTCTCATCTCCACAGTGACCAACCGCGTGCTCCGCAGCGAGACGCTTTAGACTGTTCGGCTACTCCACCGCGATGATGACTTTACTCCACATCAGAGAAATTTTGTCTTGTTGTCATTTGTTAATCAGAGAAGAAATAACACATTCCAAACTCTACCTGCACATCTCTCACAATTCAATGTCAAGTTCTCTATTCATTATATTAGGAAAATAAGTCCATTACCACAATAATTTGCAATAACAAATACTATGTAAACATAAAGAGCCTAAGATATAACTAAATTCTAACAAGAAGAATTATCATAAATTTTAGCATCCCAGATGGCACAAAAGCAATATCATAACAGATCTGATGAACAGACTTCTCAGAAGTAAAAAAAATCACACTGTGCAAAAGCCATTAGGTAGTACTTTTAAATGAACTCTTAAGAGTACTTACCAATGTCTGTGAGTAGTTTGTCAGGACCAGTAGCTCCTTTGAAGGCACTTGCTATCCACACAGCAGGGAATATTGTACTGTATTTGTCCCATAATTCTGGTGGTAAAGCAGAATTTATATCTGGTGTATATTTCCAAATGACAGGCTCTATCCACCGACCAACTCCTGCCTTTCGAAGATCTTCCTCTCTGAGAGAGCGAAATTCATCATCCCACGTCAATGGAGTCACAGTTGGATAACGAGTCTTTATATATCTAGAAGGAGAAAAAAAAGAAGTATATGCACCTCTCCCTCCCACCATTCAGAAAAACATATACACGTTCAATAATAAAATCATAGGAGATTTTAAACAGAAAATAAAGCATCGAAAATAACCCTGTTCATCTGTAAGACACGACTAAGCACATCTGCACTCTGATTTAGTGTAAGTCATGGATTTGAATCAGCGTACTCCCAAATGGGAGTCCGGGTGTCACCACACTTGGATGAAATCAGTGATTTTCACATTTCGTACAAACGGAGGTGGTCAGACCTATAAACTATATTTGGACCATTGGATAATATCGCACTAATGTATCATGGATATTTCCACTCTGTGCGCATGCTTGGCCATGGAGGAGTGCTCACTATATTTAATAATTCAGAAATAATCACGGGGTAACTAAACAGTTTTGGTATTCAGAAACACTCATTGCGTAGGTTATATATGATATGGCAGTTTTGAAGAAAAATGACGCAAATTACACAATTATGAAATTCACTGTTTTCTTTTTTCCTCACAGTCAGTTTTACCAGAAAACCTTTAATATACAATGGAACAAATTAGCAGACTTTCTGACATCTACAAATCATAACCAGGGTGGAAGGGAATTTAAAACTGTGAAATAAAAATGACTCATTTACAGTCATTAAAATCGTGATTTATTAGTGCACAATGCATTTAAGATTCCTGAGGGCTCATCTTCAGATGCCTCTTTAATTATTTTACATACTTTTAACTACAATAGGCCCAGCAAATAGTAGTGGATTTGGTATATTGCTTTCAAAACAGGAACTGGCCTCGGAGTGGACGTATCTAAAAGACGATGACCCAGCTGTGCAAACGGACTGAGAATTGGAACTCTGAACATACGGAAGCTAACAGGGAAGATGGAGGAGATGGTGGATCTAGTGCAAAGAAGAAATTTGGCTATACTAGAGTTGGCATAGACAAGATGGAAAGGAGGAAATATGGAACTGTGGAAAGGCTACCGAGTGTACTGGAGTGAAAAGAGAAATGGAGGGGGAATAGTTGTGAGGGATTGTATGCAGGAAGAAGTAAAGGGGATAAGTGACAGAATTATGAAAGTAAGAGTAACACTAAAGGGAAGAAGATTGGAGATAGCCCAGGTATACACACCTCAACGTGTATGTACAGCTCAGAATAAGGAAGAATTTGAAGAGGAATTACAACAACAACAACAACAACAACTAAATGGTCAGAGCATCATAAGTCATGGAAGATTTAAATGCACACATGGGAAATGATAGGCAAGGGTATGAAAATGTAATGGGAGCAGAAGCATGGGGTCTACAGAATGTTGAAGGGAGAAAGTCACTGGATTTCTGCAAAAAAAATGGATTGGTGGTAGGAAACTCTTGGTTTAAGAAGAAGGAGAGCCACAAAATAACATGGTACAGTGATTTTACAAAGAGATCTTTGGTGTACTACATGTTGTATAACTGGGAAACAAAGCATAGTGTCACAGATATAAAGGGAATACCATCAGAGACCTTAGATAGCAACCACCGACTACTCGTGATGAACATGAGGGTAGGGAACGATTGTAAGAGATCAGAGTCCCAAGAAAGAATAATCAAAATATGGAATCTGAAGGAAAAGGAAGTCAAGGAAGAATTCCAGAAGAAAATAAGGGAAAGTTGCCAACAGATAATCTAAAAACAGGAGAAGAGGAATGGATGCAGTTCAAAAGCAAAATGGTCGAATCTGCAGTAGCAGTATGTGGAAGAACAAACAACAGAAAATGATGTTTAGAGGGGACTAAACTGCTGGGTTATCAGTCCCCTTTTCCCAGCTAAGAGTTCACACCCATAAAACTGAACCATCTATGATGTAGCACTCTTATCAGTATACGCTGGGGACAGAGTGTCAGTCGGTGGTAAAATGATAATTTAAAATGGAAGGAACATTAGTTGTCGATCAAGGAGGTAACGAACCAAAAATATAGCAGAAGAGTGTGGATGGCTGATCACAGTGATAATACAGGATGAGCCAGCCACTCTGCATGCACTCAAAATCTCCAGTTAAGAACCTGACAGACACTTAATAAAAGACAACAAATTAAAAGTTCGGTAAGGGTAGAGGGCCCTGAGAAATTGGGCAAATGTGCCCACCACTAAATAGTACAGTAAAAGCCAGCCAGCTGTGCAAATAAAACCTAAAACACAGTCAGCCATCGAGGCATCGTCATCTAAAATTGAGGGAAGCGCAGTTGGAAGATTAAAGGAGTGTCTCAAAGCAGCTAAAAGCGGACAGTCCATTAAAATGTGGACCACTGTCAGCAAAGTACCACAATGGAACTTTGGTGGGTCCCTTCGTTGAAGGCGGTGGCCATGTATGGCCAATACACAGTCGACAAAGAGCAACAGATTCCCGACAGGAAGCCCTCAGGGAGGACTTCCATGCGCCTGTGGAGGGTTTAACTGCACGAAGCTTATTTGGTACACGCAAATCAGCCCATTCAGTGTTCCAAAGCCCTAGGACCTTGCAGTTTATCTCCCGGCGGAGATCCCCATCCTGGAGGCCGATCTGCAAAGGCCGAGATGTGGTGGCCTGCTTCGCCAACTGATCTACATGTTCATTCCCTTTTATGCCAACATGACCAGAAGTCCAAACGAAGGTCACAAACCGGCCTGACTGGACCAGGGTGGATACAGTCTCTTGGGTAGCCTGTACCAATGGGGGTTTAGGAAAACACTGGTCAAGTGCCTGCAAGCCACTCAGGAAGTCGCTACAGATGACATCTGACTCCCCGGGGCAGGCTCGGAGATGTTCCAGGGCTCTAGACATAGTAACCAGCTCCCCAGTGAAAACACTACTCCCACTTGGCAAGAAGGTCACCATGGAGATGGGCATACCCAACTTGACCATCTACCAGGGAGCCATTAGTGTAGATGACTTCTGCACCACGTAACGAGTCAAGGAGTTCCTGGAGCTGGTGACGGAGAATCGATGGTGAAACGGTGGCTTTTGAATCCCGGGACAAGTCCAACCATAGCTGCAGACGAGGAATACACCAAGGAGGTGTGTGGGAAGAGTAGTGGAAAGTGGGAGGGAAGGGAAGGTATTCAAGTGAGAAGAGAAGAGAATGGACATGGACTGTGATCGGGAGACCTGACCGAGGCCGTCTTTGAGGGGACAGAAGTGGAGTAGTCAGAAAGAGGAGCCTGCGAGGCAACATGCGAGGTCAACAACTGTTTCTGGCGGAACTACAATAGGGGAACCTCAGCCTCAGCGAGGAGGCTCGTCACCGGGCTTGTACAAACCCCCCCCTCCCCCCCCCCCCCCGTTGCTAAGCAAACACCAGCATTTAGGATGGGGTCTAAGACCTGAAGCATATAAAGGCCTGCCGAACTATACACCTGGCTCCCATAGTCCAGGCGTGACTGGATGAGGGCCTTATAAAGTTTCAAGAGGGTTGGACGGGCGACTCCCCAAGAAGTGTGGCTGAGGCATCGTAACATATTTAAGTACCACCATCACTTCCGCTTGAGCTGATGGATGTGTGGCACCCAAGTAAGCTAGCTGTCAAAGAGCATGCTGAGAAATTGGTGAGTCTCTTCAACACGAAGAAGTTTGTCATACAAATAAAGCTCTGAGTCCAAATGGACAGCTTGATGGTGGCAGAAGTGCATAACCTGAGTTTTCGATGGGGAGAATTGGAACCCATGGGTTGAGGCCCACGACTGTGCCTTTTGTATGACTCCCTGCAGATGTCTTTCAGCTACACCAATGCTAGCTGAGAAAGTATAAAGTCATCAGCGAACAAGGAGGAAGAAACCGATGACCCAACAGCCTCCGCAAGACCATTGATAGGAATTAAAAAGAGAGGGACACTAAGGACGGACCCCTGCGGGACTCCGTTCTCTTGGACTCGGGGAGGGGGGGGGGAGCTGAGACAGACACCAACCCATACCCGAAAAGAGCGAAAGGAAAGAAAGTTGTTAATAAAAAGCAGAAGCGGATCCCTCAAGCCCCAACCGTGTAGTGTAGCCAGAATGTGGTGGTGACAGGTAGTGTTGTAAGCCTTTCTGACGTCAAAAAAGATGGTAACAAGGTGCTCACGCCTGCTAAATGCTGTACAGATGGCAGACTCCAGGGCCACCATGTTATCAACAGTTGAGCAGCCTTGGTGGAAAGCCCCATCGTGGGGACAACAGACACCGATGTTCAAGTATCCACATGAACAGCCGACTCACTATACGTTCCAAGAATGCTTGCAAAGAATGTGGGTGAGGCTGACCGGGCAGTAACTATCAGCCATCTGTGGATCAGCAGCAGGTTTGATCACCAGGATGATGATTCTTTCCTGCCACAATGACGGGAAAGCCCCCCCTCTGCCCACAGATGGTTGAACAATGCGAGAAGCTGGTGTTGAAATTCTGCTGGAAGTTACTGGACAAACTGGCTGTGGATCCTGTCTGGGCCCAGAGAGGTATCGGGGCATGCGGCTGAACGGGGAATTGTATGTTTCTTCCCGGCACATATGGAAGGACAGGCGGCGCCGTTCAAACCACTCTTTAAGTGTACGGAAGTCTGCATTGTACGCTGCAGTTTCAGAGTTGCGAGCATAATGGTCCGCCATATGCTCAGCAATAGCCGGTGCTTACAGTACCCTAGATCTGTAAGCTGGGGATTGCTGCTCACGTATGGTACCCAAAGAGGTGTTTAACCTGGGACCACACCTTAGATGGCGAAGTGCGAGAGCTGATGCTGGGAATATACTTCTCCGAGCTATCCTGCTTGCTCTGCCGGATGAGCAGTCGAGCTCAGGCCCAAAGCTGTTTGAATCAGGTTGTCTATGGTGGGGTGGTGCCGATGACGCAGGAGCGCCCGCCGACGATCCCGAGTGGCTGCACCGATCTCTGGTGTCCACCAGGCCACGGACTTGGGCCGAGGGGAGCCAGAGGTGGTGGGAACAGTGTCCTCAGCGGTGGCAATGATTGTCAGCAGTGACTTGACAAACCGCCGTGTCCACATTGACAGGCACTGGTACAGGGAAAGTAACAGTGGAGGTGTAATCCTGCCAATGAGCTCGACGGAGAGACCATCAAGGTGGGCGGCCTGCAGGTTGGAAATGAAGGTGCGACACAAGGATCAGGAAATGGTCGCTGCCACAAAGGTCATTGTGGGTCCTCCAGCGGAAATGTGGGAGCAAACTACGACTACAAAGAGAGAGGTCGATTGCCGAGTAGGTGCCTCGCGCTACGCAAAAATGTGTGGAAGCCCCAATATTTAATAGATGTCCTGATGTAACAGAAGTGACTCTACATCCCTACCACGAACTGTTGACAGCGTCCTGCCCCACAATGGGCGGTGGGCATTAAAATCCCCAAGAGGAGAAATGGTGGGGGTAGTTGTGCAATCAATGCAGTGACGTCAGTGATAGAGACAGCCGTATCCGGGTGTACGTAAATGGAACAGACGGTGAATTCCTGCCCCACCCGGATTCAAACATTGACTGCCTCTAGGGTCTTTTGGAGGGGCACAGAAGCACTAGGGACAGTTGCGAGGATATAAACAGCGAAATCACCTGAACCTTTATCGCCTGTAGCCCGGTTTCGGTAGTAGCCCCGATAGCCTCGAAGGGCTGGGATCCTCTGAACAGGAAACCACGTTTCCTGCAGTGGCAGACAAAACACGGGGATGCGGCACAACAACTGCTGCAACTCAGCTATGCGGTTGAAGAAACCGCCGCAATTCCATTGCAGAATTACTGTCTCCTAGCTGAGAATCCATAAGACAAGCTGAGGAGCAGTTTATTCCATTAAGTCGTCGCCAGCCTGTTGCTCAGAATCTACAGAGTCATGATCCATAGGGTCTAATGGATCAGTAAGTGCAAGATCCTCAGGGGATGCGAGGATCTTGACTTCATCCTCTGAACCAGAGAATGTGGGTATCGGTGGCTTCGAAGCCACCAAGGTGTCTTTCTTCTTGGTACTATGTTTCTTTGCCTCTCGCTGGCCATTAGTTTTTAAGGGCTTCTCAGACATGGCCTCGGGGGCTAACAAAGAGCAGGGGGCCCTTCGATCAGCAGCAAGGGGATCCTTTAGCAATTTGCTGGGATCCTCTTTGCCACGTGGAGAAGCCTCAGAAGGAAGCGTCCCAAAGGGCCCCTTCTGAGCGAGACGGGCCAGAGAGGGCTTCTCCTTCTCCGGCTTAGAGGTGGGGACTGGTGTCCCCGATGTATTAGCGGTTGTTAATCCCACCGTGAAAAGAGTGGGAGCCACCGAAGAGGAAGTGCCCCCGGCTGTCAAGGGGGCAGGGGTAGTTGATTGGGCATGGGAGCCCACTGGCAGAGGTTGAGTACACGGGAAACTAGGCACTGCAGATGACGACAGTGAGGCTGCTGTGGCATACGAGGTGGTCAGATGCACAGGATGGAGCTTTTTATATTTGCGTTTTGCTTCCGAGTAGGTCAGTCGGTCCCGGATCTTATACTCCATAATCTTCCACTCTTGCTGCAATACTGAGCATGTAGGTGAGCAAGGGGAGTGATTCTGGCCACAGTTTACACATACTGGAGGAGGGGTGCAAGGGACATTCAGATGGACTGCACATCCGCACTCCCAACATGTATGATTGGCATCACATCGGGAGGACATATGCCCAAACCTCCAGCACTTAAAACAACGCATAGGGGGATGAACGTAGGGCTTTACGTTACACCGGTAGATCATCACCTTGACTTTCTCAGGTAATGAATCACCCTCGAAAGCCAAGATGAAGGCATCAGTGGTGACCCTGTTGTCCTTCAGACTCCTGTGGACTCGCCGAATAAAATGTACTCCCCGGCGTTCCAAGTTGGCACGCAGTTCTTCATCCGATTGCAGCAACAGGTCTTTATGGAATAGTATCCTCTGGACCATGTTCAAGGTCTTGTGTGGTGTTATTGTTACAGAAACATCACCCAGTTTGTCACAGGCAAGCAAGGTCTGCGACTGAGCTGGGGATGACATCGTTATTAAGACTGACCCAGGGTGCATTTTTGACATCCCTTCAACCTCACCGAACTTGTACTCCAAGTTCTCAATGAAGAACAAGGGCTTCATAGTCTTGAAAGATTCCCCATCATTATGGCTATATACAAGGTATTTCGGGGCATAAGCCTCACCCTGACGTCTGGCCTGACGTTCCTCCCATGGTGTGGCCAGGGAAAGAAACGCTTGGGGCATCGTATTCTGCAGCACTGTATTTGCCTTGACCTCTCTTAGAGACACTGGTTATACGTCCGGCAATGTTATGTGATCTTTTCATGGTGTTCCCACAAGCAGCTAGGGATCTAAAGGTCCACCTGGGCAGAGCCCCGCTTGCCTGGATAAGCCTTATACAACTGAGGTGTGGCATTTCCTCAGAGGTTACTTGCTAGCGACTGTTCAACCTCAACAGCCGTGCATCTCCTCGGCACGCGTAGCACACCTTGAGATTGAGGTTTTTATAAGGTTTGTACCATCCTCGCGACCTGGGCGATTATGCCAAGATCCCCGGGCTCTGAAAAGTACAACGTTCCACTGTCACGCCAAACGATGGTCATTGAAGCATGCACAGAGTTTATGGTGTAGCGGACTGTTGGCGTGACACAGCCCACGGCTCAGGACCCGGGGTTTGCCAAGCCTGTACTCAGCAAATTAATGCTGAGCCCCTGAAGGGTGTGATGTAAGGAGACTCCTTGGTAGAATGATAGAGTAAAAGAAGCCGTGAGAAGTTAGAATAAGGCATTCAGAGTGTGGTTTCAGGAAATAAATGATCTTGCAAGAGAGGAGTACAAGCAAAAGAAGAAAGAAGCAGCAAAGGTGGTCACAGAGGAAAAGAAGAAGTGGATGGAGAAATGGACAGAGATGATGGAGGAGGACAGCAGAGGAAAGAAGAAAGTACTATATGGGATGGTCAAAAATAAGAGACGAGGTCTGAGAGAGGATGTGGTGACAGTGGACAAAATGGGAATGAGATCCACAACAGGGAGACTCAAGACAGTGTGGAAAGAGTATTTTGAGGAGTTGCTAAATGCAAATGGACATGAGGATGGCAGCACAGTAGAATAGTGAAAGTGCAGTACAGGAATGGAGAAGGACCTGACTTGGAGAGAAGTGGAAGTGGCAATAAACAAGATGAAAGGCACCAAGTAGGGGAAATGAAATGTCTACAAAGCAGAATAGGAGTAACAAGAAGAGAGATGATGAAGAATGAGAAGATCAGGGAAATAGTGAGAGAGGAGCCCTTAGAGGATAGGATAGAGAGATCAAGACTACAGTGGTATGGCCACTTAAAGAGAATGGAGGAGAAGAGGATCCCCACGAGAATACACGAAATGCAGATACAGAAGAAACAACCAAGAGGAAGACCAAGGGATAGATGGCTGAAAGGAGTGGAGGGTTGTGTCAGGAAGAGAGGAGAGGACTGGGCGAGAGTGAAAACAGAGAGTTGGTGGGAGGACAGGATGAAGTGGCGAGGCTGTGTTCCAAACAGACCCAGCCTGTGGCTGGAAACTGTGCAAGATGATGATGACTTAACGAGCTGAGCCAGTCAAGACCAAATATGGAGGTTAACAAAAAGGCAAATTTTAAACACAGGTTCACATAATTAAAGATTGAAAAATTAACTTGCTTATTAACAGTGGTGTACAAAAAAGTTTGGTGCAGTACAGGTTATATGCTTTGTCTGCCCTGTAGCACACTTACAGCTATATCATCACAAACGACCAATTTTGAGGCACATTGTGAAATTGTAACAAATACTTACAGCTAAGACAGCATCCTCTCACGTAAAATATTTCGGAGGTAAAATAGTCCCCCATTTGGTTCTCAAGGTGGGGACAACTCAGGAGGACAGAATCAGCAGGAAAGACAATACTGGCATTCTACAGAATGGAGTGTGGAATGTTAGACCTCTAAATAAGGTAGGGAGGTTAGAAAATTCAAAAAGGGAAATGGATAGGTTAAAATTAGATATAGTGAGGATTAGTGAAGTTTGGTGGAAAGAGGGACAGGATTTCTGGTCAGATGAGTACAGGATTATAAATACAAAATCAGTTGGAGCGGAGGGGTATTACAGGAGTAGGTCTACTAATGAATAAGAATATAGGAATGCAGGTAAATTACTATGAGCAGTAAATGCAGTGATCACATTATTGTAGTCAAGACAGATATGAAATCAACACTGACAGGGTAGTGCAAGTTTATATGCGAAAAAGCTCTGCCCACAATGAAGAGATCGAAGAAATGTGTGAGGAGATCAAGGAAATTATTCAGACAGTTAAAGGAGACAAAACATAATTGTGATGGGGGACTGGAATTCAGAAGGAGTATAAGGAAGGGAATTAAAAACAGTAGATGAATATGGACTGGAGAAAAGGAATGAAATAGGAAGCCACCACGTAAAATTTTGCATATAACATAATTTGATCATAACAAACACTTGATTTAAGAACCATAAAAGAAGGCTGAATACATGGAAGAGACCAGGAGACACCAGAAGGTGCCAGGTACCTGGTAAGACACAAATTTTGGAAACAGGTTTTCAATTGTAAGACATATCCTGTGGCAGACAGACTCTGACCATATCTTATTAGCCATGAACTATAGACAAACTCAAAAAAACTGCAGAAAGGTACGAAAATAAGCAGGGAACCTGTATAAATTGAAGGAACCCAAAGTTGTCGAGAATTTCAGAGGGAGCCTTAGGCAATACTTTACAGAAACGGGGGAAAAATAAATCAGTAGAAGAAGAATTGGTAGCTTTGATAGATGGAATAGAGAAGGCAACAGAGGATTATAAAGGTAGAAAGACAAAACCTACAAAAATCCTTGGGTATCACTGGAAATATTAAACTGAATTGACAAAAAGAGGAGATACAAAAACGCAATAAATTAATCAGGTAAAATTGAGTACAGACTACTCAGAAATGAGACTTACAGGAACTGCAAAATGGCTAAGTAGGAGTGGCTAGAAGGCAAACGCAAGTTTGTAAAACAATGTATAACTAGGGGAAAAATAGATACTGTCTACAGATAAATAAGAGAGACATTTGGAGACAAGTTAAAGAGCTGCATGAATATCAATAACTCGGATGGAAAACCATTCTGAGCAAAGAAGAAAAAGATGAAAGATGGAAAGAGTATTTAGTGGAGCTCTAAAACACAAATAAACTTCAAGAAAATATTGTAGGAAGGGAAGAGGAAGTAGATGACGATGAAATAGGAGATACTATACTGAGATATAAATTCGACAGAGCACTGAAAGACCTAAGTTCGAACAAGGCCACTAGAGTAGACAACCTTCCCACAGAACTACTAAAGTTTCTGGGAGAACCAACCATGACAAAACTATTTCACCTGGTGTGCAAGATGCACAAGGTAGGCAAAATACCCCCAGACTTTACGGAAATGTAATAATTCCCATTCCAAAGAAAGTAGCCGCAGACAGGTGTGAAAATTACATAACCATCAGTTTTAATAAGTTGTGGTTACAAAATTCTAACATGAATTATTTACAGAAGAATGGAAAAGCTAGTAGAAGCTGATGTCGGAGTAGATCAGTTTGGATTCGGGAGAAATTTAGGAACACAGGACACAATACTAAATTTATCACTTATCTTAGATGACAGATTAAGTAAAAGGAAAACTGCATTTCTAACTTTTGTAGATTTTGAGAAAACTTTGACAATGTTGATTGAAATACACTCTTTCAAATTCTGAAGTCAGCAGGGGTAAAATATAGGGAGGGAAGAGAAATATTCAACTTGTACAAAAAACTGGACTGCAATTATTAGAGTCAAAGGTCATGAAAGGGTTGCAGTGCTTGGGAAGGGAATAAGACAGTGTTGTTGCATTTCCCCAATGTTGTTCAATCTGTACAATGAGCAAGCTGTGAAGGAATGCAAGGAAAAATTTGGAGAGGGAATTAAAGTCCAGGGAGAACGGATAAAAACCTTGTGGTTTACTAATGACATAGTAATTCTGTCAGAGACAGCAAAAGACCTGAAAGAGTAATTAAAAGGAATCGACGGTGTCTTGAAAGGAAGGTATAAGATGAACACTAACAAGACTAAAACAAAGGTAATGAAATGTAGTGTCAGACAATGAGGTGATGCTGAAGGAATTAGATTAGGTAATGAGACAATAAAAGTAGTAGATGAGTTTTGTTATTTGGGTATCATGATAACTTCCAATGGACAAAGTAAAGAAGATCTAAGATGCAGAATGGCTTTGGAAGAAAAGCATTTCTGAAGAAGTGAAATTTGTTGACATACAATATTAGTTTAAATGTTAGGAAGTCCTTTCTGAAAGCATTTCTCTTGAGTGTAGCATTGTATGGGAGTGAAACGTGGACAATAAGAAGTTCAGATAAAAAGATGATTGAAGCTTTTGAAATGTGGTGCTACGGACGAATGATGAAAATTAGATGGGTAGATCACGTAACTAATGAGGAGGTGCTCAACAGAACTGGGGGGAAAAGGAGTTTCTGGCATATCCTGACTAAGAAAAGGGATAGGTTGTTAGGACACATTCTGAGACATCAAGGAATCATCAACTTAGTATTAGAAGGAACTGTGTGGGGTAAGAGTCATGGAGGGCGATCTGATGCACAAGCCATGTCAGTTTGGACTTTAAATTTGACTAATTATGTAACAGTTATTTAGTGCAGAAAGTGTATCTACCGTGATTAATTAATGTCTGTGCCACAGTACTATGTACATCTAGAACTTTTGTATTCCACAAATGAACTGTGTTGCAAAGTCATATTACTGATGTGTGGAAAGTGCATGCCTGGTACGAACAGTTGTAATTAATGAGACTTGTAAGCTGGCAATAAATGGGGGCAATTGGGTATTTATAAATCATTAAAACTGTCAACGAACTGCAGTTCTGTGTGTTGCCTACGTTATTTGTAGTGAATTAGTTCTCGCCCCATGAAATTCCAGCTACCTGCTACCGAGAGCTGATCATCAAGAACATCGAGAACCATCAATCTACGACAGGTACGTCACACTCTTATCACAAGAAGCAGCATTGAAAGTACCTTTCCTGTCTTCATCGTGCGAAACGTCTGCCCTGGTACCATCCACTCCAATCAGGGGCTCTCCCCATCGGTGCCACCCAGCCACAGCATAGGCCACCTGGCATGATGGCAATTACTGGGAGTTCTGATACCCCATGAGGACAGGTATCAACTCCTAGGCCGGCATGGGGAGGTTACAGCTCTGGTACCAGCAGTGTGATCCACACGTTGTCTGGGGGCTCAGCCAGAAGGGTATATAACAGCATCCTACACAGACTGGCTACATGTGCTGGGGACCTAGCGGAGGTAGGGGGCTACGGCAAGGAGGGAAGTGGGAAAGGAAGGGTAGGGATCCACGCTGTACGGGCTAGGTCGGGAGTTCTTCCCCAAATGACTCACACTGGTAACTGTAATTTTCTGGTGGGAGCCAAACCCCTAGGGGGACCAAACTGTGCCAATATCAGAGGTAAACAACGGAGATAAAAATCTTCAGAACCATAGCAATAGCCAGACTGTATCAAAGAGGGGGAGATGCATCCTGGAAAAGTAAGAAGGAAGGCTGTAAGAGCTTGGGGACCCATGCGCACCACACATATGCCCACAAAAGAGCTGTGGGCCCCCTGGGGAGTACATAAATACTCCGCAAGTCACACTGAAGTGCAAGGCAGAGGATTCATCGAACCACTTTTATAATATTTCTCTGCAGTCTAATTCTCTAATAGCTCTTGGGAAAAAGGAACACCTAAATCTTTTAGTTTTCAATCTTATTTCTCTTATTTTATTATGATGATGATGTATCACTATGTAGGTGGGTGCTAACAAAATATGTTCGCATTCAGAAGAGAAAGTTGGTGAAAGAAATTTCTCATAGATCTTGTTGCAACAAATAATGCATTTCTTTTAACAATTTCCACCCCAAACTCATGCATCATTTCTGTGACACTCTCTCCCTTATATCGTGATAATACAAACGAGCTGCCCCTCTCTGAACTTTCTCTAAATCATCCGTCAGTGCCACTAGGTAGGGAACACACAATACGCAGCAATGCAGAACCCACAAGTGTGGTGTAGGCAGTTTCTTTAGTAGGACTGTCCCGTCTTCTAAGCGTTCTGCCAATCAATCATAGTCTTTGGTTTGCCTTCCTTACAATGTTTTATATGTCTTGTTTCCAATTTATGTTGTTCGTAATTGTTACTCTTAGGTACTTAGATGAATTTACGGCCAATTGTTTTGACTGATTTATGTAAATGAAGTTTAATGGATTTATTTTAGTGGCCATATGGATGACTACACACTTCTCATTATCGAGGGTCTAGTGCCAATTTTTGTACCATGCTATCTTATCTAAATAATTTTACAGTTGCTTTAGATCTTCTGGTGACTTTACTAACCGATAAATGACAGCATCATCCATGTACAGTCTAAGAGAGCTACTCAGATTGTCTCCTAAATCAATTCCAAAAATAAGGGACAGTAGGGGCCCTATAACACTTCCCCGGGTAATGCAAGCTATAACTTCTGTTCTACTCAATGACTTTCTGTCAATTACAATGCACTGTGACCTTTCTGGTGTGAAATCAAGACTCCAACTGGACAACTGTGATGATATTCCATAAACACACAATTTGATTAGAAGATGCTTGTTAGGTACAGTGTGCAAATCATTCTGGAAATCTAGAAATATGGAATCTATTTGGCATCCCTTGTCAATAGCACTCATCACATTACATGAGTAAAGCTGTGTTTCCAAGAACGGTACTTTCTGAATCTGTGTTAACTATGGGTTAGTAGGTTGTTGTTCTCTTTGTGATAATTCAACATTTGAGGAAAGTATACATTCTAATCTCTTGATGCAAACCAATGTCAATGATATAGGCCTGTAATTTTATGGATCACTGTTGTTAGCTTTCTTTAATATTGGAGTGATTTGTGCAACTTTCCAATTATTAGGTACGGATCTCTCACCGAGTGAACAGTTGTATATAATAACTACGTATCAAGCTACTGCATCAGTATACTATGAAAGAAACCTAATTGGTATACAATCAGGTCCAGGAGACTTGTTAAGTTGCTTTCATTCTCCATGGGTATCCTCTTCTAAATTACGCATGTTGGCAATGTTCTTGACACAAATTCTGGAGTATTTGCTTTGTCGGAATTTCATAAATCTGTTATGCAATTCTGCTTTAGCAGAACTGTCATCAGTAGCATCACCATAGCTATCATGTAGTGAAGGTATTGATTGTGTTTTCCTGTTAGCATACTTTACTTATGACCAGAATTTCTTAGGATTCTCTATCAAATTACATGACAGAGTTTCATTGTGGAAACTATTATAAGCATCTAAGCATCTCACATTGAAGCCTGAGCTAAATTTCGAGTTTCTGAAATACTGCCAGTCTTGGGGATTTTGTCTGTTTGAATTTGGCGGGCTTTTTTTTTTTTTTTTTTTTTTTTTTTGCTATTGCAAGAGTGATCTAATCTGTTTTGTGTACCACAGCAAGTCAGCCCCTTCTTTTGTTAACTTGTTTGGTATAAATCTGTCAATGGTAGTTGATATTATTTCTTTGAATGTAAGCCACATCTGATCTACATACTGATTGTAAGTATCGAAAGACTTGAGAGTCTCACCCAGGAAAGAATTAATCAAATTTGTATCTTCTTTTTTTGAATAAATATACTTTTCTTTTAATTTTGGTGGATTGGAAAGCTGAATATTCAGCCTCGCTATGTCAACTCTGTGTTCACTAGTCCCTATGTCTGTTTTGATGCTCAGTATTAGCTCCAGATTATTTGTTGCTAAGAGGTCAAGTATATTTTCACAACCATTTACTATTCTAGTGGGTTCATGAACTAATTACTCAAGTTAATTTTTGGAGAATGTGTTCAGTACGATTTCAGATGATATTTTATGCTTGCCTACAGTTTTAAACATGTATTTTTGCCAACATATCAAAGGTAAGTTAAAGTCGCCGCCAATTAAAATTGTATGCTTTCAGAACATTCTTGAAATTTGATCCACAATTTTCTTTGAACATTTCTGCAGTCAAATCATCTGAGTCAGGGGGTCGGTGAAAATAACCGATTTTTAATACCAACTCACAGGAACTATCTACTTCAATTTCACTACAAAATAAACCACTCATGACAGCAATAAATATGTCACTAACTGTTTTATTTAATCTATCCTTTCTGAACACAATTTTCCCCTTAGTAAAAATTTCAGCTGAACTTATCTCCAGCTTTAGCCAGCTTTCAGTACCTATAATGATCTGAGATTCAATACTTATTAGCACTTGGAGCTCTGGCACTTTCCCCACACAGCTACGACAATTTACAATTGTTAGACCAATGGTTTTTGGATCTGTGTTCATCCTATCTTTGGCCTGTACCCTTTGAGATTGAAACCCTTTCTGTGTGTCCCTGACGCCGTCTAATCTAAAAAACAGTCCAGTCCATGACACACAGCCCCCACTACTCGCACAGCCACTTCCTGCATGTTGTGGACACTTGACCTATTCAGCGGAACACAGAACCCCACCACCCAGTGGCACAAGTCAATACAAGCAGTCTTTACCACTTCACATAGACACCCACAACCAGAGAGAATCTCATCCGATGCAAAGTGACACACGTCATTGATAACAACGTGAGTCATCACCTGCAGTTGGATGCAGGCCGTACTATTTATGGAATACAGAAAGAACTGTTGTACATCTGGAATTACACCACCTGGCATGCATATGGAATGAACATTGGCTTCATTTTCCTCTCTAGCAGCCATACCACTAAGGGTCTCCATTACCTGCCTAATGTTGGAGTTCCCTCTGCGATAGGCCATATCTTGTAGGCTGGGAGGTGACATCAGGATAAGCGACACCATCTGACTCAGGAACATTGTCTGGGACAGATAGCACCTTGAAACTGTTGAGAGGACAAACCGATGAGACCTCACTGTCGGTCCCATGAGAAGTCTTTTACTTCCTGCCTTGCTCGGGGCGACCTTCCACACGACCATGGTGAAATGTCTGCCCCATTTGAAACAGTAAGAGGGCTCATCATTGCCGCAGGCCAACTGGTCGAGTCGCCAGACACCACAGATGTCCATTCGGTTCCAACAGCCGCTCAACAACAATGGCACCCCATAACTGCAGCCTCGAACTGTGCAACTGAGGTCAACACATCCTGAAGCTGGAAGTGAAGTGTCACCAGCTCGGTCTGCATCCTCACACAGCAGTCACAGTCCCCATCCATTACTACATTATCCAAAGAAATGGATAATTGCGCCTTTTCAATGTAAACTCAACAGAGAATAACTAAGGTAAACTAAGACAACTGGAACTGGTACTACTCCAACTAAAACAAAGACAGAAGATGGTCACGATGCATACGGCTGAAGAATACACCAAACAGATACTTAACGACAAACTGAATCTAATATACATGCGAGCAGAAGATAAATGTAATAAACTGAAGCAATAACCTCACATAACAGTCAAAATATGTCTCTTCTAGTAAGAAGCCAGTTACACTTATAAGGTAATTGTTCAATTTCCTTAATTATGTGAACCCGTATTTAAAACTTCCCATATTATCATCATCTACATTTGCTCTTAAGGCCCATATCTTTAAAATACAAGAGGCACCTGAAGATAAGCCCTCACGGCTCAAAATGTACCACATACTAATAAATCACAATTTTATTGACTGAAGGTGAGTTCATTTTATTTTACAGAAGTAAAACAGTCATGGGAAAAAGACTGATAACAATGGACAAAATTTTTTTAAAAGAAAAAGTAATCACTTGTTTCATTGTATTGGTCATGAAATTACCTCTGTCTCCTGATACTGGCCTGAAGCAAGAGATTTACACAGACTTAGAAAACGTTATGGTATAGGCATATAATATTGTATGGCGGTCCATGATACCCCCCTGAATGCAGAGTGGTAGCCAATTTTGGTCTGTTTATGGGTGTAGGGTATATGACATGGGGACTCCGTTCGACGACATTCTATATATGCTCACTGGGGTTCAAATCTGGCTTATGGGATGGCCACCCGAGTCATTGGTCCTCTCCTGCATATTCATAGAACCATTCCCAGGTGGAATCAGAGCAAAGTGGTGGTACACTACAGTCTTGAACAACAGCAGACTTGTCAGGAGATTGAAAGGCAAAAAATCAGTGGAAATGGTCACCTGAGCAACTCGACATACTGCTGATCATTCAAACTCCGTTCCAGAAAAACTAAGAGGCCCATTTCATAACAGGAAAATGCATCCCACACCACA
Source organism: Locusta migratoria (assembly GCA_026315105.1). NCBI lineage: Eukaryota > Metazoa > Arthropoda > Insecta > Orthoptera > Acrididae > Locusta > Locusta migratoria. The sequence continues at coordinate 191,031,473 of CM048746.1, read as the reverse complement.
ATTGAGACGCCAAAGTCTTGAACCTCACATTCTTGGCAGCATGATCTATCAATTCATGTGGTCAACACCAAATGTCTGATCATATTACTTTTGGCATTGTTCCAGTGTTCATACCTGGTTACTGGTGACTAATGTAAGCTGTTGTGCCCCATGACGTCCTGTTAACAGTGGCTCCCTTGCACCATGGAACCCACATTCCTTCGGACTGTTCACTGGACAACATGTCTGCCGAGACCTGTGACGAACTGAGCCGTGATTTATTGCACAGTTGCCCTTCTCTCAGTATTGATGATCTGTCTCAAATGTCACAGTAACAGTCATTGAGGGAGTCTGGTAGCTCATCTGTTGTGGACTGTGACTGATTCAACCATTCACGAAAGACGCTGGAATCGGCTGAATGTACAAAGCCAAATTCCTGCATCACTGCCAAAATCCTCATCTGTCAGGCAGAAACCACTATATGACAATCGCGCAGCATTACGTAGCACGTAACACAAATCACTTTCATAAGCACATCTCAGTAGGTCTCCTACAGAACTGCAGCTGGCACAGGAGGGTGTGATGCACCTATGCCACTTGTGCCAGACTACCCTAGCCATTTGCTGAGTCAGTGTACTGGAACTGAAATATTATGGTGATACTGAATGGAATGTTTTTCACATTATTATTGCAGTTAACAAGTGTAAGGGAAAAATTACAAAAATAAGTAACACAATTGATCACAGAACCAGAATAGGGTGTCAGTTAAGCACTCCTAAAAAAACTGTGTTAATATTCTTGTCGTTTTAAAGCTCCAAAAAAGGTTGTTTTTTTAAGTTCTGAGTTTGGGGCAAGATGTTTGCCCCAGTTGAAGGTCAGTTTTGAAGTGAGTTGACTGCCCCAAAGTCACATCAATCTCCATGGATTCTGGAGCTGAATCACGAGGCACATCAAGAGTACTATCAACCTGGTCTGACTGTTTACTAGTAAGTTTCGCATGGGGCTTTTCCTTATCCTTATCCTCTTTTGCCTTAACTTTTTTGGATGTTTCAGCAGTTGAAACGGACACTACACTGTTCTTGGGAAGTGATTCTAGCAGTGAAGGTGTTAGGAGCTCTTCACAGTCAGTGGCAGTACCTTGTTCCACCATTTTTTGAAAGGCTACAGGGGCTGTAACTTCTGCTGCCTTACACGGGCATGAGCAGGTGCATGAGCAGGTTTGGGGTAATAAGGTTGGACTTTCAGCCGAAGAAAACCTGGGCCATCAACAAGTTTTGGCCGTATTATTTGGCAAACCATTAACCTTTATGACAGACCACCATACTTTGTCTTGGCTGACTAGGTTGAAGGATCCATCAGGTCGACTAGCAAGATGGGCACAAAGACTCCAAGAGTACATTCTCACAGTGGTGTACAAGAATGGGCACAAACACAAGGATGCCGACTGCCTTTTGATGTATCCATTAGTAGAACACCACAGTATGAATGAAATTTCAGCCCTCACTGAATTAGGTGATGTTACAGTTGAAAGATGGAAGATCCTGCACTATTAAAAATCATAGAGGCGTGGAGAAAGGAGAACTGATCAATGGAGAGTTCCAACTTATAAATGGGACATTGTACAAGAGCAACTACAATTCATTGGGCCTCAAATCACTACTGGTCATTCCAGCTCATCTCAAGCCAGCTATACTCAAGTATTTCCATGATGCTCCAATATCCGGTCATCTGGGATTCGCGAAGACCCTAGACAAAATCGGACGCAAGTATTACTGGAAAGGTCTCTATATCAATCTGTCAAGCACTATGTCAGTCACTGTAGAGAGTGCCAGCGATAGAAGCGTGCACCACAATTACCTCCAGGGCATCTCGTACCAATTCCACCTGCAGCAGCCCCATTCTAGTGAATTGGAATCAACCTATTAGGGAGGTTCCCGAATTCGACAACCATTAACTGATGGATAATAGTCTGCACTGACTACCTCAGACGCTATGCTGTCACTAAACCTGTGCCTACTGCAGAAGCTCCAGAGATCACAAAATTTCTTGTAGAAGACATTATTCTGAAGCATGGAGCACCACATGTGGTGATATCTGATCGTGGAAAAGTATTCCAGTCAAAACTAGTATCAAGCTAATGTCATGCTGCGATACTGTCCACAGAACAACAACTGCATACCATTCTCAGTCATATGGTCTTACAGAACGTTTTAACAAGACATTAGCAGATATGCTGTTGATGTATGTCGATGATGAGCAGAAGGATTGGGATACAATACTGCCAGTCGTGACATTTGCTTATAATACCGCAAGTCAAGACACCATAGGCTTCACGCCTTTTTCCTGCTCCATGGCCATGAAGCTGAGATGACAATGGATATGCTGTTCCCATTCCAGCTGGATGACACTCAGGATGACTATGTGAAACAGCTCATCACCAGGGTCGAAGAAGCAAGACAGATGGCCCACATATGGACACTGGATGCCCAGGAGAAGGACCGTCAGAGGTATAACGGCAAGCACCAACCTGGTGTGTACAGCCCAGGAGATCTGGTATGGATTCTTACCCCTATATGGAAGGTTGGACTGTCAGAAAAGTTATTGAAACAATACTTTCGTCCATATTGTGTCATACGTCACCTGTCAGACCTCACAAACGAAGAAGAGAGATTGTTCACATCCTCCGCATGAAGCCTTATTATGATCCTAAAGAGCAGATACGTGAAAATGGCTTCTTGTTCAAGGATGGTAATGATACTGATGAAGCCATGACAGGAACATCTGTCATCGGTAATCATGCAGAAGCTAAGGATTCTCCAGAACTGCCATACAGAGAACGCATGACAAGATCAAGATCCAGGACATTGCAGCTGGTTCCACAAGGAACCTAACAGCAGGTCGCTGTTTTTTCAGGAGATAGAGCAATGCCACAAGACCCCAAGTTATCCAACTGCTGGCATGGCGCCACGGATAGTGTCATTGATTGCGGTGCTGAAGTTCGTGGTTCAATCCCATCCACCGGCAAAAATTTATTTCTTTGTATTTATTATTTCCAGAATGTACTACATCTTTCTTATGTTAACTGTTGTTCTAATTTCTGGTACATTCTGTATGTGTATAAATAACAGAGCACTTTGCCCGAGAGGCAGTCAGTGCTGTGTGTATGTTTTAGTTCGCAATAAATCTGCTTTCAGTATAAGTGCTGTGTTCAGTTGACATCTCTGCCTTTGAAGGCAAGCCTGCTTCCATTTCAACGCGACAATATTTCACAGCATTAAACTGATATCTATCTTATAATAATGGAAAGTCCAGGTTGGAATAAATAATATAGTGAGGACAGTTTTCTACTCACCGCAAAGACGTGGCGACGAGCTGCGACAGGCACATACAAAAGACACACATATACAACACATTCAGCAACACATATCTATCTTGATTAGAGAATGCTGGGCCCAGTCAACCACAAGTATTACTTGATGTTGACCACTTCATTGCAGGGTATCTGCTCTGTTGGCACACACTCTGACCAGTTACTCTCCCCACAGGTGCCACTCAGCTACAGCTAAGGCCATCTGGCAGGAACCCAATGCTGGAAGATGCCCCCAGATAGAACGACATCTATTCCTCGGCATGCTTGGGGGACTTAGCTATCAGCAGTGTGATCCCTGTGTTGTCAGTGGGCCACAACCATAACGGTACGTGACGATCCCCCCCCCCCCCCACAAACAAAATACAGGGTACCAAGCTGGATACTGGGTGCAAGTTAGATCCATTATTATAGGGGGTACCTTAGATGACAATGCACAATGGATGTAATCGGTGCACCACATAAGGTGTCCTTGCCTAATGCCTGTATTTTGGCTGCAATGCTAGAACTATTAGAATAAAGAGTGCAAAAGGTCCAAGTGCACTTTGGATATAGACACCACGTAAGGCATCCTTCCCCAAACAGCCCACACTTTGCAAAAAATTTTGAAAACATGGAGGTCAAACCAATTTAGGGCAATGTAACGTGTGTGTGTGTGTGTGTGTGTGTGTGTGTGTGTGTGTGTGTGTGTAATATATTAGTATCAATATGTTGCTTTTTTCCATGGCACGCAACAGCAACAGACAAAAGTGCGCCAGTACACGCGCCACGGCGCAACAGTGTCACCGAGCGCACCTTGCTTAAACCCCGCACCACACCTCAACTCAGCTATGTCACAAGGCACGCAGGCCAGCTGTGGCCGAGAGATATCTCTAGGCTGTTCCCGCCGGGCACCGGCGGAGTATCAGTGACACCATGGACTACTTGACTTGAGGGATGTAGACACGAAAGCAGCCTATCACAGCACGCCGTGGATTGCCAAGCAGCTTCGAGTGTCTCCTTCCACGCCGCATTAAATACCGGCTCTATAGCCATGTCAAGGGTCCTGGACCATGCCGCCGTCGAGGAACGGAGTCGCCGCTGGAAGCTGCTGGAGTCTCTCGGCCATCGTCTCGCCATGCGTGCCCTACTCCCGGTCTCCGCCCAGCCACTTCTGCTCTCCACGGAAGGCTACGCCAGTAACGCAGGAACCAAAGGATCCTAATAATTTCTACCTTTCATTACTCTGCTTTAGGAGCAGCTGCATTGCTTGTGAATTTTGGTTGTTAAGTACATTGCACTTTTATTGCTCAAAATGTTACAGTTTTAGTTTTTTTGTAACAACAGATAAGAATGACAAATTAATATCACATACCTTGCATACAGATTTGGGAAGTGACATGCTCCAGCCAATTAGGTTCCGCCGCGGCAGATTCACCATGCGTACTAGAGCGTCATGTTGCGGTGCGCGCGGCAGTTTGGAGTCGGTTTCGAATCCCCCCTCGGGTATGTATGTTTGTAATTATGATGCTGTATGGATATGATGGTTAGAGTGACTGATTTATATTAAAATGAGGTAGAAAGCAGAATTGGAAACACAGTATTACAGTATAGTATCTATAATCTGGTACTCCACCAATCTGACACAACAAGCTTATATCACGTGACGTGGACGGGTGGGGCCACTACAAGTGAACAGTTTAGAAAACAATACATAGACAGCCATCAGTTGCTGAATATTGAGTACATCGTCCAATTGAAATAGTACCCCTTTCAACTTGACTGTGATAGTGGTTGGTTGGTTTGTTTCGGTTTTGGTGGACAAAACTACAGAGGTCATTATTCCATCGCAGAGCGGCACAAGAAAAGCATCAGTACGAAAGAAAATTGTCCAAAATTAGAAATAGCAATGGGAGGAAAATCCCACTCACTCAATAAAATGTCAATGAAGTCGAAAAGACAAAACATGAAATGAGACGATCACACACAAACACACAACAACGAAAGGAAACAATATAACAAAGCTAATGTCTGTGGTTGATTGACCATGAGATGAACAAGAGGAAGTGTCAACCACTTGGCAACACAAAGAAGCCTTTAATCAAAGGTCACAAGAGAAGGGGAACATATACAGTGAAATGAAGCAAGGCTTCACAAAGAATGATAAAATAGGAAAAAAAGAAACCGGCATGAATAAAACTTAAAACTTAATCAGCCATTGTGGCGTCACATGAAACATCTGATAAAACAGCAGGCAAATTAAAACCCTGCTGCAAGAAAGCTAAAATAGGGCAGTCCAGCAGAGCCACAGTGACACTGGGCATATCCTCACGATGGAGGAGATGGCCATGGGTTAGCCAAGTGTGGCCAATGCGGAGCCAGCACAGGACTACAGAGTTCCGGTGGGAACCCCGCTTCGAGGAATGCTACACAGCTGTAGTTTAGACCCGAGTTTGTTGGGCATGGTCAGGCTATGCCACTTAGTAGCCCAAAGCTCATGACATCTATGTCCCAGCACCGACCAGACAACAGAAGCCGGGAGGTCGATGTCAAACACAAGTACATTGACAGCCTGTTTGGCAAGGCTATCGGCACATTCGTTTCCCAGGATACCAACATGACATGGAGACCAAAGAAATACCACTGATCAACCAGACTGATCAAGGGAAAAAAGTGTCTCTTGCATAGCTGTCACCAAAAGAGAATGTGGATAACATTGGTCTAGAGCGTGAAAACTGTTCAGGGAGTCGCTGCAGAGAAAAAGACTCACCTGAGCCGGAATGCATATGCTCTAGACTACGGAAAATGGCCACCAGCTCTGGAGTATAAACACTGCAGCCATCTGGGAGAGACTTCTGCTCAACATGGTCACTATGGGCACAGGCAAAGCCAAATATAACTGTGATAGTGTTTGTTATCTTTCCTACAATATGTCTCACTCAAGCAGGAGATAGTGAAAAACATTAACACAAGACATTGATTTTGAATGAAAAATCCAAAATTATATATATATATGAGATCCGTCCTTCATGACATCCTTCCCACTCCACCGAGAGTGTCTTTCCGCCACCCACCTAACCTCCGTAACCTCCTAGTCCATCCCTATGAAATCCCCAAACCACCTACCCTACCTTGTGGTTCCTACCCTTGTAAAACCTACCCTATGCACCCTTCCACCACCACTTACTCCAGTCCTGTAACCCGGGAGGTGTACACGATTAAAGGCAGAGCCACTTGAGATAGTACCTGCGTGATTTACCAACTAACATGCCTGCACTGTGAAGCATTCTACATGGGAATGACCAGCAACAAACTGTCCATTCGCATGAACAGTCACAGGCAGTCAGTGTTTGTTGGTAATGAGGATTACCCTGTGGTTAAACACGCCTTGGTGCACGGCCAGCACATCTTGGCACAGTGTTACACCGTCCGGGTTATCTGGATACTTCCCACCAACACCAATCCTTCAGAACTCCGGAGATGGGAACTAGCCCTTCAGCATATTCGCTCTTCCCATTGCCCACCTGGTCTCAACCTCCGCTCAATTTAGCTTCCCTCCCACCATCTTTAATATCTTGTCATCTTTGCTTTGGTTCTATGCACAGAGCCTCTGCCTCAAGTGGCATCTCTGACTAACTCCTTAACCTCTTTGCTTTCTACAGTATCTCTGCCTAGGTGTGTTTGCGTCTGTGTAAATGTGTGGGTCTGTGTGTATTTGTTCACCTTCCTTTTCTTCTCCCAAGCTAAGTATTTCCTCTCCCGGGATTGGAATGGCTCCTTACCCCCTCCCTTAAAACCCTCATCATTTCCTTTTCCCTCTCCTTCCATTCTGCCTGGGTTGTGAAAGCTTGTGTTTGTGTCTGGAACCACAACATCCCAATTCCATAGTCAACCTCTCCTCCAATCCTCTCTCCCAATCTGAAACCTCTGTCCTATCCAAAGGCCTCACCTTTAGTCCTACTCCCAAATTCAACCACACAGCTCTTGTCAAAGATCTACTTTCCTATACTCTTAGTCTTTGCTGGAGATACCACTTTGCCATGAAGAAAAATAAACCTACTCCTAATGACGCAGCTCCCCAAGACATCATTCAAATTGAACCCTGCCTAGAACAGTTCCGTCCTCCGTCACAGTGAGACCCAACCGCTCTTCCTCAAAATCACCCTCTTCAAACCTTCCAGAATTCCTTACTTCCCACCTTGCCTCTCAGTCTTTCCTGAGAAACCTTAATCCTACTCCCAACATTACTGCAGCTGAATCCCGAGCTATCCCTGATCTGAAGGCTGACCATTCCATTGTCATTCTCCCAGCCGATAAGGGATCCACAACCGAGTTACTTGATCGGCGGTAGTACGTGGCTGAGGGACTGCGTCAGCTTTCAGATAGTACCCCATGTAAAGTCTTTCATGGCAATCCCATCCCTGATGTCCAGGCAGAGCTTCAAGGAATCCTCAAAACCTTAGGCCCCCTACAAAACCTTTCACCTAACTCCATTAACCTCATGACCCCACCGACACCGGGCACCCCCACCTTCTACCTAATTCCCAAGATTCACAAACCCAATCATCCCGGCCACCCCATTATGGCCTGTTACCAAGGCCCTACAGAACGAATCTCTGCCTACATAGACCAACACCTTCAACCCATCATGTGCAGTCTCCCATCCTTCATCAAAGACACCAACCACTTCCTCGACTGCCTGAATTCCTTACCAAGCCTGTTACCTCCAGAAAACATCCTTGTAACCATTGATGCCACTTCCTTATACACAAATATCCCACATGCCCAGGGCATTGCTGCGATGGAGTATTTCCTTTCACACGGACCACCCACTTCCCTACCTAAAACCTCCTTCCTTAATACCCTAGTCAGCTTCATCCTAACCCACAACTTCTTCACTTTTGAGGGCCAGACATACCAACTACTAAAGGGAACAGCCATGGGAACCAGGATGGCCCCCTCGTACGCAAACTTATTCATGGGACGCTTAGAGGAAGCCTTCATGGATACCCAAGCCTGTCAACCCAAAGTTTGGTATAGATTCATTGACGACATCTTTATGATTTGGACTCACAGTGAAGAAGAACTCCAGAATTTACTCTTCAACCTCAACTCCTTTAGTCCCATCAAATTCACCTGGTCCTATTCCAAATTCCATGCCACTTTCCTCGATGTCAACCTCCATTGTCCAAAGGCCAACTTCACACATCCGTCCACATCAAACTTACCAAAAAAAAAAAAACAGTATCCGCATTATGACAGCTGCCATCCATTCCACATCAAACGTTCCCTTCCCTACAGCTTAGGTCATTGTGGCAAACGAGTCTGCTCCAGTCCCGAAGCTCTGAACCAGCACACCAATAACCTAATAACAGCTTTCACATCCCACAGCTATCCTCCTAATATGGTAGAGAAGCAAATTGCCAGAGCCACTTCCTCATCCCCCAAATTCAGAACCTTCAACATAAGAATCCCAGAAGTGCCCCTCTTGTCACCAGATACTTTCCGAGACTGGACCGGACTCTGAATGTGGCTCTCCAGCAAGGATACGACTTCCTTAAACCTGCCCTGAAATGAGATCCGTCCTTCATGACATCCTTCCCACTCCACCAAGAGTGTCTTTCCGCCGCCCACCTAACCTCCGGAACCTCCTAGTCCATCCCTATGAAATCCCCAAACCACCTTCCCTACCTTGTGGTTCCTACCCTTGTAACCCTTGTAAAACCTGCCCTATGTACCGTTCCACCACCACTTACTCCAGTCCCGTAACCCGGAAGGTGTACACGATCAAAGGCAGAGCCACTTGCGATAGTACCCACATGATTTGCCAACTAACATGCCTGCACTGTGAAGCATTCTACATGGGAATGACCAGCAACAAACTGTCCATTCGCATGAACAGTCACAGGCAGACAGTGTTTGTTGGTAATGACGATTACGCTGTGGCTAAACACGCCTTGGTGCACGGCCAGCACATCTTGGCACAGTGTTACACCGTCCGGGTTATCTGGATACTTCCCACCAACACCAATCCTTCAGAACTCCGGAGATGGGAACTAGCCCTTCAGCATATTCTCTCTTCCCGTTGCCCACCTGGTCTCAACATCCACTAAATTTAATTTCCCTCCCACCATCTTTAATATCTTATCATGTTTGCTTTGGTTCTATGGACAGTGCCTCTGCCTCTGACATCTCTGTTTAACTTCGAAACTTCTTTGGTTTCTATAGTATGTCTGCCTAGGTGTATTTGCGTCCGTGTAAATGTGTGTGTGTGTGTGTGTGTGTGTGTGTGTGTGTGTGTGTGTGTGTGTGTGTGTTTACCTTTCTTTTTTTCCCCCAAGGTAAGTCTTTCCTCTCCCAGGATTGGAATGGCTCCTTACCCCCTTCCTTAAAACCCACATCATTTCCTTTTCCCTCTCCTTCCCTTCTGCCTGAAGAAACAACTGGGTTGTGAAAGCTTGTGTGTGTGTGTGTGTGTGTGTGTGTGTGTGTGTGTGTGTGTGTGTGTGTGTGTTCTATTTATTTGTGCTGCTGTCACACCTGTGCTCCTTCGCCTGGTGAGTAATTTCGTCTATTTTTTATATATAATTTTTCCTGCTAGGAATTTTTCGTCTATTACATAAAATGATTTAGCCTCATTTTATTGCATTTGGTGTGTTACCAGTTAATAAATTGAAAATTGTTGTAAATTTGAGGTGCACAATTTGAACAGTAAAATCAGTGACAGGAAAGTGATAAAACCGGTGAATACCCATTAACTGAAGACTCTTTGTATACATGTGTTTTTTTTTTTTTCCCCTCTGTACTTTGTCAGTAAATACTGTATGACTTAGCAATGTTTTGAGTGTATTTAACACACATCATGTGGACTGAGGGAAATGATGCTGAAGCAGCGAATCTTTTAAAAGAGGCTGCAAGAGAAAATTTATAGTACCTATTTGGTCTTGAAAAAAGAAAAACCGGGGACTATATATCACAGAAAAAGCTGATTGATGAAGATTAAAGTAAAAATAATTAATACATTAAAAAGAAAGGTAGACAAATACACAAACACACACTCACACATATCCAAACACAAACACTTGTTTGTGTTTGGATATGTGTGAGTGTGTGTGTATTTGTCTACCTTCCTTTTTGTCCCCTAAGGTAAGTCCTTCCACTCCTGGAATTGGAATGACTCCTTTTCCACTTCCTTAAAACCCATATCCTCCCCTTTCTCCTCCCCTTTTTTCCTCTTTTTCCTGAAGAAGCTGCCAGTGGTGGCGAAAGCTAGTAAGTGTGTTTTGAGTGTGATTTTTATTTTTATTTGTGTCTATCGACAAGCCTGTCCTTTTGGGTAAGTCATCCGTTTTCTATTTTTTATATTTGTTTATCCCACCAGGATAATTTCCTTCTATATATTATTCATTGAAAATTCAGTAATCCGACAATTTCTATAATCTGACATATTCTGGTCCCATATATGTCAGACTACAGAGGCTCTAATGCACAAGGCATTAAAATAAGAAGAAAAAAAAAAAAAAGCAATTACACTGAACCACTAAAAGAAGGTTCACCTTAAGACTGAAACTGACTAAAAGGATGAATATGGCAAAAGTATTTTAAACAACATTGCAGATGATCAAGGCTGACTGATCACAGGAATAAAAAGAATGAGCCAGCCACTTTGCAACACACTGAAATCCCCAGCCTAGGTGCAGTCATATCACAGATTTCTGAAACTTTGACTACACTCATCTCACCATTGGCTAAAATAAAGAGTATATCCCCATCGGAATTTGCTTCTGCTCTTTTCAGCACAATGCGAAACATATTATTTAAAACATGGCATACAGTTATTTAGAGGCCACAGGCATCACAAAATCAGAGATACTCTCGCCAGAGGAAGAAACCATGTGTCTGAGGATAGTGCCCAATTTGGAGATGTGTAAGGGTCACTTCATCCTGCCTGAGTGAATGACACAAGTATTTCTACAGTCACATAGGAGATTTTCCCAACCAAGCTCACTGTCTGTAACTGCCAACCTTTCATCCTTCCACAACAGCATGGTTCTCTGCTGCAACATAGACACAACATACTACAAAGGAAAACTGTTTCATTCATGTTCTCTGTAGGCTACTTAGCAGTTTAATCGGCTTATTTTTTCCCTAAATCCACACTAGTCCTGGCACTTCTCCTCTGAACATGCCGCATATGTATCAGTGCCTTCAGGATCACATGCAGTTCAATAGAAGGAAAGAAAAAAATATTTATTGGGAAAGTGACCAATGACGATATGGTTGTGTAACACTATGAAATAACCAAGGTAGTCCCCATGTTTAAAACACTTATTGTGCACCACTGTAAGTTTGTGATGACTAGAAATCATAAAAAAAGAAAATATTGAAATGTAAAATCTGAAGTGCAATCTCTCTCAAAATCTGTGAAGTCTAAAATACAACAGGTTGGACCCCATAGGAATTCCTGCAAGTCGCTATCTATGCTGTCCATGCTCAGGTGTGATCATCGGTGGGCACGGAGACAGTGGCATCTGTGATAGAGTACAAGTAGTAAGCGAGTCCACTACACCTGCTAGATCAGTGTTTTTCAATCTTTTTAAAGTCTTGTTCAGGGTGGGGGGGTCACCATAAATGAGGAAGCAGTTGCACCATAAAACAGCCAGACCACTGCATGTCTGAATACTAGCAGTAAAAGATATGCACAAGAAAAATGAAATTTATTTCATATCCCTTTCAAAACCAAGGTTGTAGATGATGTGACATTAATATAGAGAGGGGCGTTTAAGATACAAAATACATACAGTAATTCATTACAAAAAGGAAAATTTATTTTCAAAAATTTTGTATCCACACAATTCTCTGTTTTGGGCCTTCACTGCAAATTTTTATGATCTGCACCATCTTAGAGTAACATGTCTTTGAAAGAAATGCATAACAACATCACAGAATCATATAAAATGAATTGGCTGTCAAAATTGAATGTCAAAATCAGGATATCAACACCTTTTGAACAAATCTTTCTTGCCACGATTGTGAATTTACTGGAAGTTTGCTGAATGCTGGTGTCAGCCAGTGTAAAAACATGGAACTAAAACACAATGCACATGTAACCACAGTCCATGCATGATTGTGTGAGGCAGGCCCAAATTTCCTAGTGTGAATCACTAAGAAATAAAGCAAGCAAAACCAGAACCGCACAATTGTGCATGCAAGGCCTGAAAGAGACATTAAAATTACGTGATTTCTTGTTGATCATCAATTTTCAGCTGAATGGGACAAAAAAATTTTTTGTATAATAAGTACACTGTGTTAGCAATGAATAAACAAAAGGCCTGTAAAGTGTTTTCAGGTACGAAGCAATAGCTCAATTTACAGGATACAACAAGTAATTTTGAGAAATCCAATTGTTTACAAATGGACTGTACAATGGGACCTTGCTTGATGAGCATAGTTGGCTTCTAAGCTTTACCTGCAATGCAAAACCTCTTAATACAATATATATTTTTCTGTCAGAATTCATGTAAAATAAGATGTGTTCCATTCAGAAAATACGGATTAAAATTTATCCTATAATGTACAATACTGTATTTTTATTGTTTATTCAAGATAGTTGTATCAACAGAAGCAAATTAAATTTGTTGCCTTTGAAATTATACACATGGTTGTGTTATGGTTGTGGGAGGGGGTGGGGGTCATCAAAATATTTTTAGTTGGGAAGGGAGGGGGGGTCACATTGTCAAAAAGATTGGGGAAACACTGTGCTAGAATACTGTGTTTGATGTCTCAGTGCTCAGTGCGCATATGCATGCCTTGCTGAGTTTGTAGCCACAGTTGCAGTTGAGGAGATGGTTTCTGATGAGGGTTTCAGTGGCCTCTCTACAACTATTCCTATACTCTGCAATAACGTGCATGCATGGCAGAGGGGTACATCATACCATTACTAGTCATGTCATTTCCTTTCCTGTTCCACTGCCAAACAGAACAAGAGAAAACAAATCCACATCTACATACAAACTCCGCAATTCACCGTAAGGTGCGTGGTTCAGGGTACACTGTACCATTACTAGGCATTTCCTTTCGTATTCCACTCCCAAATTGAACGAGGAAAAAAAAAAAGAATGCCTATATGCCTCCGTACGAGCCCTTGTCTTTGTGATCTTTACGCGAAATGTAAGTAGGCGGCAGCAAGATCGTACTACACTTAGCTTCACATTCCGGCCCTCTAAATTTACTTAACAGAAATTCACAAAAAGAACGTCGTCTTTCTTCCAGCGATCCCCAATTGAGTTGCCGGAGCATTTCCTTGACACTCGTGCATTGGTCGAACCTATCAGTAACAAATCTAGCTGCTCGTCTCTGAACCGCCTCCATGTCTTCCTTTAAACTGATCTGCTGCAGGTCCCAAACACTTGAGCAATACTCAAGATGTGCTTGTACAAGCGTTTTATACGCGGTCTCCTTTACAGATGAAGTACATCTTCCCAAAATTCTCCCAATAAACCGAAGTCGGCTGTCTGCCTTAATCACAACTGTCCTTACATGCTCGTTCCATTACATATTGCTCTGCAATGTTACGCCTGACGATACACTCGCCTCTGATGAACACTCGCCGTCGAGAACAATGTACTGCATTCTATTACTTAAGAAGTCTTCCAGCCAGTTACAAATCTGTGAACCTATTCCATAAGCTCGTATCTTCGTTAGCGGTCTGCAGTGTGGCACCACGTCGAACGCCTTTTTGAAGTCGAGAAAAACACAATCCGCCTGATGCCCTTCATCCATGGCTCGCAAAATGTCATGTGAGAAAAGGCCAAGCTGAGTTTCACATGAACGATGTTTCCTAAACCCATGCTGATTCATGGAAAGAAGCTTTTCCGTTTCAAGGAAATTTACTATATTCGAACTGAGAATATGCTCCAAAATTCTACACGAAACTGAAGTCAACGATATTGGCCTGTAATTGTGTGGGTCAGTTCTCTTTCTTTTTTTATAAACAGGAGTCACCTGTGCTTTTTTCCAATCACTAGGAACTTTGCACTGAATTAAAGATTCACAATAAATGCAAGCTAAGTAGGGGGCCAACGCCACAGAATAGTCTTTGTAAAACCGAACTGGTATTCCACCCGGACCAGCATACTTTTTCGTATTTAGCTCTCTCAGCTGCTTCTCTACACCGGAAATACCTATTGCTATGTCCCCCATTTCGGAATTAGTATGATGATCAAATGATGGTACATTTGTGTGGTCCTCCTGCGTGAAAGATTTATTAAAGGGTAAATTTAGAGATTCAGCTTTCCGTTTGTTTCTTCTATTACTGCCCCGGAATGATCAACGAGAGAATGGGCAGTGGGCTTTGACCCGTTTATCGATTTTACATAGGACCAGAATTTTTTCGGGTTCTCGGAAAGATCTTTTGCTAAGGTATGGCTGTGATAATTATTGTATGCTTCGCGCATCAATCTTTTTATAGACGCACGAATCTCTACTAACTTTTGCCTGTCAACATTTGCGTGTTCTTTTTTTAATTGAGAGTGCAACAGCCTTTGCTTTCTCAGTAGCTTTCTAACATTATTATTATACCATGGTGGATCTTTCCCATCCTTAATTGTCTTTACTGGCACATATTTCTCTAACCCTTTATTAACAATGCACTTAAATTTAGCCCACAATTCCTCTACATACATAGTCCCGGAATTAAACGATGCCCATTCATTTTCTAAGTGCGATCGTAACATTTGCTTATCGGCTTTTCCCAACAAAAACGTGCTTCTAGCCTTCTTGATTGGTTTATGAACTTTGGTCACCATCGACGGTATGACGATATCATGATTACTAATTCCTGTCTCTACACAGACATCGTTAATAAGGTCAGGCCTGTTTGTGGCTATCTCAATCTCTGTAAGTCTCTGTATGAGCCTTATTTTCTCTATCTTGTTTCGTGGTCTCTACACATAATGTAAGTTGGTGCCAGGAGAAAAGGTCTGCACTGAACTTCAAATTCTGGCCTTTAAATTTCCTCAAAAGATGTTTCTCAAAACAAATATGACTTCTCTAGTAATTCCCATTTGAGTTCCTAAAGAATCTCTGTACCACTCAAACACTGATCAAACCTACCAGTAACAAACCTAATGATGCAGTGCCAATATTTCAATGTCTGAGACAAAATACTAGCGTGTTTATATTCCATGGCTGTGTTTCTCAGACAAACAGAGCTCTGGAACCACTGACTTGTCGGAATACAGTAATCGGCTGTAGCGCTGGTCCTCTTGACATCAATCTTTGTTGTTGTTGTTTGGATGTTTTAGGAAGACAAAACTACGGAGTTCATCAGTCCCCCATTCCATCACAGGAAGAGGCATAAATGCGTAAAAAGAGCCCAGAGTTTAAAAATAGCAAAGGGAAGGAATACCCCCCTGAGTCAGTAAAAGGACAACGAAGTTGATAAAAGACAACACAAAATGTGACAATCACATAAAAACACCAGGCAACGACAAGAAATGGAACATAAAAGTCGATATCTGTGGTTGACCAACCGTGAGACTAAAAAGAAGAAAAGTCAACCACACAGCAACACGTGGAAACTTCCAATCAGAGGACATGAGACAAGAGAAACATAGAGAGTGTACTGAAGCAAAGATTTAAAGAGAGTGGTAGAAACCACTGTCATGAAGAAAAAGTATCAGCCGTTTTGGCACTGTCACTTAAAACACTGGATAAAAGTGCAGGAAAATTAAGACTACGCCACAGGGCAACTAAAATAGGGCAGACCAACACGATGAGGGCCACCGTCAAGTGAGCACCACAGCGACACTGGGATGGGTCCTCACCACACAGGAGATGGATTTGGGTTATCCATGTGTGGCCAATGCGGAGCCAGCACAGGACTACAGAGTCCCGGCAGGAAGCCCACATGGAGGAATGCCACACAGCGTCGTCTCCTATATAGCCCTGCGTTTCTCGGGCATGGTCAGGCTACACCACTCAATAGCCCAAAGATCATGAACTCGACATCACAGAACTGTCCGGAGATCAAAATCCGGGTGGCCGATCTCTAAAATGGACACATCAACAGCCTGTTTGGCAAGCATATCACCAAGTTCATTGCCTGGGATACCGACATGACCTGGAGACCAGAAGAACACCACTGATCGACCAGACCTGTCAAGGGCAGATAGTGTCTCCTATATACCTAACACCAGAGGAACGCGGTGTCCTGAAGGCTACTCAGGGAGTCACTGCAGATGAGGAAGGACTCACCTGAGCAGGCCCGAACATGCTCTAGAGCTCAGGAAATTGCAACCACCTCAGCAGTATAGACACTGCAGCCATCTGACAGAGAGCACTGTTCAAACTGGTTGCCATGAACATATGTAAAGCCAACATGGCTCTCAAATTTTGAACCATCTGTGTAAACTAGGTCATGTCTAGGAAATGTAGTGACGAACACGAAGAACTGACAACGGAGAGCTTCAGTGACACTGAGTCTTGGGTCCACAGGTTAAGTCCAGATAAAAACGCGGCTTTGGCAGGCACCACAGAGGTATGCGTGCATGGGTCCAATAGGGAGATGGTAGAGGGTAAGACTCTAGTTCCAACAGAAGGGACCGGACTCTAAAGGCGATCGTATGACCTGACCTGGGTCATCGTCACTGTTCACGGATGACCACATGAGAGAAAAAGACACAATGATTTGAGTGGCCTGGCGAGCTATGCAAATGCTCTGCACAGGCCATGAGCAGTTGTTGGTGGCAGATCTGCAAAGGTGGACCCCTGGCCTCCACAATTAAGCTGTTCACAGGGCGGGTGGGAAAGGCACCCGTCATCATGCGAACTACACGGGGTCCAGCAAGTGCAACACCTAGGGCCATGCAGAACCATAGACGACACATCCAAAGTCATGGCGGGACTGCACCACAGCTTCATAGAGCCACAACAGGATAGAGTGAGCAGCAGCCCAGCAGGCATAGAACATTTGAGATGGCACCAGCACTCCTGCTTCAGCTGATGGATGTGGGGGCAGCCATGTCAGGCGAGAGTCAAAGACAAGCCCTAAAAATTGGTGAGTATCTACTACCTATAAAAGGTCATTGCCAAGATACAGTTCAGGCTGAGGATGAACCGTCCAACACAGACAAAAGTGCATAACTCTCGTCTTTGCATGAGATAACTGAAAGCCATGGGTAAGAGCTCAGAACTGTGCCTTCCAAATGGTTCACTGTAACCTGCATTTGGCAACTTGGGTGCTGGAGGAGATAAAGAGGCACAGAAGTCATCAGCATAGAGGGAAGAGGATACTGACAACCCAAATGCTGTCGCTAAGCCATTAATGGCCACTAAAAATAATGGAACACAGAAAACAGAGCCCTGAGGAATGCGATTTTCCTGCACATGAGAGGTACTACATGAGGCACCAACTTCAACACAAAAGGTACGGACAGCTGAAAAGTTTTTTATAAAAATTGGGAGTGAGCCCTGAAGACCCCAACTATATAACGTAATGAGTATGTGGTGTCACCAGGTCGTATCATATGCTTTGTGCATATCAAAGAAGACGGCTATCAGATGTTAGCGTCTGGAAAAGGCAGTGCGGATGGCAGACTCGAGGTATACCAGGTTATCGGTCGTAGAGAGACCCTGGCAGAAACCACCCTGGCATAGAGCAAGTAAGTCCCGAGTATCAAGAATCCAACACAATCACCGAATGACCACATGTTCCAACAACTTACAGGGAACATTGGTTATGTTAAAGGGCCGACAGGTATCCATGTGAAGAGGATTCTTGTCAGGTCTGATCACCGGGGTCTGATCACCGGGGTGATGATGCTTTCCTGCCATTGTGATGGGAAAATGTCATCGCACCAGATGTGGTTGAAGAGAGCAAGGAGATGACACTGGCTCTCTGCTGATAGGTGTTGCAGCATGTGGCTGTGGATGCTATCAGGCCCGCAAGCTGTGTCAGGACTCTTGCAAGAGCACTGAGGAACTCCCAATGGTACAATATACGCCTCCAAGTGGTGGGTAGTAAAGGAGAGGGGCTGGCGTTCCACCTGCTCCTTTAATGTACGGAAGGCCGGTGGGTAATTTTCAGAGGCAAAGGCGCGAGTGTAATATTTGGCCAACGTCTCTGCAAGCGGGGCTGCGTCCACATGTATAACTACATTCATGGAGATCCCAGGGATTCCTGTTGGTATCGGATATCACTTTAAATGCCTGATCTTGCTCCAGACCTGGGTGGTGGAGGCACCTGACCCAATAGTGAAGACATACCTCTCCCAACACTCTTGCTTCTGTATCTTAATGAGATGACGAGCACAAGCATAGAGCCGTTTGAAAGGGACGATGTGCTCCAAAGAGGGGTGCCACCAGTACCACTGTAAGGCCCGTCTGAGGTCTTTAATGGCCTCTGTAACCTCTGGCAACCACCGTGGCACTGTCTTATGCCATGGGCAACCTGACGAATTGGTAATGGTGGCTTCTGCAGGAGAAACAATGGAGTATGTAGCACTCTCGACCGCCACATTGATGTTGTCGATTAGGGGAGGGCCAACAGTGGCAGCAGAGGTAGTCTTCCCAGTTAACCCTGTTTAGGTGCCCACCTGGGTAGGTGTCCTGGGGACTGACACTGTGGCAGTGACAGGAAAATGATCACTGCCGCACAAGTCATCGTGGGTTCTCCAGTGGACACATGGTGGAAGGCTATGGCTGCAGATATATCAATGGCCGAGAACATGCCATGCACCACACTAGAATGTGTGGGGGCACCTGTATTCAAGAGGCAGAGGTCGAGATGAGACAGTAAGTTCTTGACTACTCTGTCACGGCCAGAAATCTTGGAACCACCCCACAAAATGTTATGGGCATTAAAGTCGGTAGTAGTAAGAAAGAAGGGAGTTGAGAAATAAGCACAGCCAAAACGTTCTGGGAGATGTCACACTCAGGAGGGAGGTACAGACTGCAGACAGTTATCTCCTGTGTTGTCTTTATCCTGACAGCCACTGCCTCTAATCGTGTTTGAAGGGACACGGGTTCACTATAGACAGAAGTATGGACATACACATACACACTCCACCTGAGACCCTGTTATACACACTGTGATTACAATAATAACCCCTGTAACCCCAGAGGGCAGGGGTCCGCAGTGCCGGAAACCGGGTTCCCTGGAGGGCAATGCAGAAAGCAGGTATTATGCTCAAAAGTTGTCGCAGCTCAGCCAGGTGGGTGAAAAATCCACTGCAGTTCCACTGGAAGATGATGCTTTCCAATATCTGGGGAGACATGAAGCAATATGAAGTGCTTGTTATACCTCAGGATCGCTCGCTGACACTGCTTGCGAAGCTGGTCAATCTATATCCATCGTTTCGGATGGTTCCCTAAGATCTAAGTCCTCAGGGGACGCTGCAATCTCCACCTCATCCTCGGAGGCAGAGGTCTGGGGTGGCAATATGGAAACAACCGGGACTTCCTTCTATTTACTAGCTTTCTCTTCTTTTGCAGTATCTCTCGCTGTTTCTTCAGCTTTACTTGTCCGGAGGGCTTCGCAGCCTCAGTCTCTGGGACTGAGAAGGATCTCTAAGCCCTACAGCCAGACTTCGGTGGCACTGTTTGCCACTCACTGGCAGCCACGTTTCGAGCAGAGGAAACAGAGGAAGGTTGGGATTCAAGCGATCCCTTCCTCACGAGAGGAGCCACAGAAGCCTATTGCTTCTCTGGCTCGGGGCCGAGTACCAGTGTCCTGATTTGTTGGGGTGTTATTGCTCCCGAGGTAGCACACACAAACGAAAGCTTGTGATTTTATTTGTGTCTGTCGACCAGCCTGTCCTTTGGGTAAGTCATTCATCTGTTTTCTATTTATATGTATGTGTGTGTGCTCGCACGCATATATGTGTATGGACGGGTGTGTCTGTTTACCTATCCTTTTTCCCCAAAAGTAAGTCTTTCCTCTCCCAAGATTGGAATGACTCCTCACCCGCTCCTTTAAACCCAGATCATTTCCTTTTCGCTCTCCTTCCCTGCTCTTTGCCTGAAGAAACAACAAATGATTGTGAATGCTTGTGTGTGTGTGTGTGTGTGTGTGTGCACGCGCATTTTATTTATGTTACTGTCACATACCTGTCCTCCTTCGCCTGGCAAGTTCCCATCTTCGTAGCTCTGAGGGATTGGTGTTAGGTGGCAGTATCCAAATGGCACATGTGGTATAACATGTGCTCAGGTCCGTGGACTCATGCTGGAGGGCATGCTCTGCCACAGGATATTGGGCACCCCTCAGGGAAACAGTCCATCTGTGACCATTCATCTGCTCAGCCAATTTGTTGGTTGTCATACCAACATAAAAGGCCACACAGTGAACACGTCAGTTGATATATGACATGTGTTGTGTCACATGTGGCCCTGCTTTCAATAGGGTAGGTTTTTCCTGTGGTGGGGCTTGAGTATGTTGTTGTAGGAGGATGCATTGGACAGGTTTTGCAGCAGGATCAGTTACAGGGGTAGGAACCATTAAGTAGGGAGGGTGGTTTTGGGATATTGTAGGGTTGGACGAGGGTGTTGCAGAGGTTGGGAGGATGGCAGAAGGCTACTCTGGGTGGAGTGGGAAGAACACTTTGGAGTGATGATCTCATCTCAGGGCATGACTTGAGAAAGTCATAGCCCTGTCGAAGCAATTTGTTGAGGCATTCCAGGCCGGGATTGTACTGGGTGACTAAGTGGATGCTTCTGGGTGGTTTGGGGTTAGTAACATTGTTGCTGGACAGAGAGGAATGGACTGCTCAGAAGATCTGCTTGCAGACAAGGTCTGTAGGATAGTTGCAGGAGAGGAAAGCATTGGATAGGTTGTTGTAGTAGGTGATGAGGGATTTGTTACTGGAGCAGATATGTTTGCCATGGATGCTTAGGCTATGGGGAAGGAATTGTTTAATATGGACAGGTTGCCAGCTGTCAAAGTGGAGGTAGTGTTGCTTGTTTGTGGGTTTAATAAGGACTGAGGTGTGGATGTAGGACTCGACACGGTGAAGGTCAACATCAAGGAAGATGGGTTGAGTTTTACAGAAATATGCCGCAGCAGAGCATACCCTCCAGCATGAGTCCAGGGAAGAACCTAACATCAATCCCTCAGAGCTATGGAGATGGGAACTTGCCCTCCAAAATATCCTCTCCTCCTGCCACCCCCCTGGTCTAAATCTACACTAACCTCTCCCTCTCCCCCTCCCATCGTCAACTCACCTATCGATTACTCATTTCTCACCCCCCCTTCCTTACGCCCCCTATATATATATATATATATATACGTAAAAAATAGATGAAGAACACTTACCAGGCGAAGGGGCACAGGCAGTAATAGTAACAAATAAACACACAGACACACACACACACACTCAAAAATGCTAGCTTTCGCAGCCTAGCTGCTTCATCAGGCAGAAGGGAAGGAGAGGGAAAAGGAAATGATGAGGATTTAAGGAAGGGGGGTAAGGAGCCATTCCAATCCCGGGACAGGAAAGACTTACCTTGGGGGAAAAAATGGAAGGTAAATAAATGCACATACACCCACACATTTACACAGACACAAGTACACTTAGGCAGACATACTGTGAGTTCTACAGTATGTCTGCCTAAGTGTACTTGTGTCTGTGTAAATGTGTGGGTGTATGTGCATTTATTTACCTTCCATTTTTTCCCCCAAGGTAAGTCTTTCCTGTCCCGGGATTGGAATGGCTCCTTACCCCCTTCCTTAAATCCTCATCATTTCCTTTTCCCTCTCCTTCCCTTCTGCCTGATGAAGCAGCTAGGCTGCGAAAGCTAGCATTTTTGAGTGTGTGTGTGTGTCTGTGTGTTTATTTGTTACTATTACTGCCTGTGCCCCTTCGCCTGGTAAGTGTTCTTCATCTATTTTTTACGTATATTTTTTTCCTGTTAGGAATTTTTCCTCTATAATATATATATATATATATATATATATATATATATATATATATATATATATATATATATATATATATCTGTGTGTGTGTGTGTGTGTGTGTGTGTGTGTGTGTGTGTATGTGCGCGCGTTTTCCCCATTAATCAAAATTGTTTAGACAACCCCCCTACCGCTCAGCATCATTCCGTTCACTCATCTGTTCTTCTCTTTACTGCTTGGTCTTTCCTCTTTGGTTATATATATTCTCTGGCTTGGCTCAGTACTAATATACAATATCTCTGACTTCCACACTCCTTAAACACCTTCCTCATTACGTAGATCGTGATTTACCTTCCTCTTCTGTTTCCATCCTTTTTTTCTTCCCTCCTCTCCCACCTGAAGTAGGAACTGTGATCCGAAAGCATGTCCTTTTTCGTCTGTTTTCTTTTTTCTTCATTTGTGTCACTATTGGCGGTATGGCACGAAGGTAAGTACTGGCCAGCCAATCTATCGCTTTTGAAAAATAATTTATACTCTTTTTTCAACTTTTATGCCTTTAAACTATTATTTCAACATCTCTCCCACATTTTCATTATATATGTGCATTAAAATATTACCACCTGACTTGCCTTGGTAGTTTGTTCTAAGTTTATTTTCTTTGCCTGTACTGGTTACGAATGACGGCATAACTGTAGACTGGGATACCACCCGTCTGCTTTGACCCATGACTTCATCAAGATGTCGGAAAACCAGTATACGGGATATCTTAATACTTCTGGATTGTAGATACAAATAATCTGTAGTTATTATAGATAACAGAATGTACCATCGATCCTAGGTCTTAGCCCAAAAAATCGCGCCTTCGGCGCTCGCATACAGGAAAAAAAAAAAAAAAAAAAAAAAAACTCTCGGTTTACCTACACCTAACCATCAGAGAGAAGCTACAGATCACTTTTTAAACAGAAAATATTAATCTGTTTTGTTTGTAAACAAATTATCGTCTTTAACTCAACCACCACATAATCATCCACACCTTCTACAAAAACGCACGCACCTAAAAACTACCACGCTGCGATGACGTCACGGGTCACGGCCGGTATCTCCGTCTACAGATGAGCCCGAATGACTATAGCCTGGAAGGAATGTAGCGTACATTTGGCATTCACAAATCAGTCACAAGACATCCTTCACCCAAAACATTGCCCAAAATACACTTTTCCATAAGCTATCTTCCTTTTTGGATTTGATGATTTTCTTATAATAAGTCAAGTGTTGTCATTTCGAAGCTATGGCGCATTGAAAAATTATCAAAAACACGTCATTCTTAGTACTATAAATTATAATCTAGTGTCTAAAAATGCCATATTAGCAGTTAACAATAAGAAAATTGTAAAATACATAAAAGCAAGATGGCATACGCCAAGAGAGTTCTGGGCGAGGAATATCATGTAACATTTCCAAATGCCTGGTTTACGTAAAAACGTGACCGTGTCAAATTGCCGTTATTTTTACAAATATCTCTGTAACAGTGCAAGTTATGTAAAAAACATGAGAGAGAAAAATTTTAAAGAATTTTCTCATCAACAAATTCATTTATTAAATTTGTATGTCAGATGAACGGTTTATTTGAAATTAAATTTCCTGCTGTTGAAAGACCAGCACAAATGGTCTTTTTTCAGCGTTACTAGTACCTATTTTTTGGCCAAAATACTTTACAAAGAGAGGTTCTTGCTACTGGCGAGCAACAATTATGTATGTAAAATTTGGTGCTGATTGGTTGAATGGTTCGACCTAAAAAGTGATAATACATTATGACAGACAGACATACTTTGTCAAATTGGCATTATTTGTGTAAATATGAGAGAGATGAAAAAGCATAAGAGAGCAAAGATGTAGATAATTTTCTCCTCTACAAATTCGTTTACTCAGTTTTCGTATTAGATGAACCGTTTGCCGTTATTTTCCATTTAAATTCCGAACTGTCAACAGGCCATCCTAAAGGCCCACTTTTAGCATTACTACTGTAACCTCAAGTGGGCCAAAGAGACAGCAACAAGATGCTCACATCTAGTGAACGCAGTACAGACAGCAGACTCCCAGTGACACAGAATTGTCAATAGCAGAGCGGCCCTGATAGAAGCCCCCTGTTGTGGGGGCAGAACTCCCCTATCTTCAAGGATCCAGACGACGCACTCACTCACCATATGTTAAAAGAGCTTGCACAGAATGTTGGGGAGGCTGATAGGGTGTTAACTACCATCAACCAGCAGATCTGCACCAGGTTTCATCATTAGTATGACGCTGCTATTCCGCCACTGGAATAGGAAAACTCCTTCTGTCCAGACATGACTGAACAGGGCAAGCAATTAACGTTGAAATTCACTGAATGGTGAATTTCCAGTGGGCAGTATATGAAAAAATGTGTCAAACTTGCGACCACACCTGAGAAGGGAAGGTGCGAAAACTGATTATAGCAGTGTACCTCTCATAATAGTCCTACTTAATCTGCTGGATCAGTCGCCAAGCTCGGGCCCGGAGCCATTTGAAAGCAATCAGATGCTCTATGGAAGGGTGGTGTTAGTGGCACTGAAACGGCCACCAACATTCCCAGATGGCCACACCAATATTTGTTGTCCACCTAGGCACCGACTTACATCGAAGACAGCCAGGAGAATTCGGGACAGTTGCATCAGCGGTTGAACAATGGCCTCAGTGACCTGTTGAATGGCCATATTAACATCAGCTGGTAATGAAGCAGTAATCACAGCAGCTCAAGTGTAAGTCAGCCAATCAGCCCTATGGAGAGATAGTCAGGGCAGGGGACTGGAGATTGAAACTATAGGAGTGGCAGAAAGATAGGAAAATGGTTGTTGCCAAAACGATCGTCATGGACCATCCACAAATTGAAGTCCCCAAAAGCAGAAATGGTGGAGGTAGTTGCATGACAAAGGCAGCAAGGTTAGTGGAAGATACATTATCATCATCCAGAGAAAGGAACCATTCAGTCTATGACAGTGTATCAGGTGATTTCTGCCACTTTGTCCTCGTCACTGTCCCCTGTGCCCCTGGACATCAAGAAGCAACAACTTATGACCCAGTACATTACAAACAGAAGAAGAGGTGCCCTAAATGTCAAGGGGTGGCTGCAGATGATATGGCCTGAGAGCTCACTGGGATTGACTGAAAAGATGGAAATTTTGGGATCTTGTCATCAGGGATGGAGATGGCGAAGCTGGTGCGACATATGATGAAACCATGCTCACAGGGTGTAGATTTTGGTACTACTTCTTTGCCTCTGAGTATGTCAGCCTCTCCAGGGTCTTGTATGCCATAATTTTCTGTTTTTTGTACAGAACGGTACAATCTAACAAGCAGGGGGAGTGGTGCCAGCCAAAGTTAATGAAGACTGAAGGAGGGGTACAAGAGAAGTTTGGATGTAATGCACATCCGCACTCCCAACAGGTGCAGTTGGCATCATACTGGGAGGACATGTGCCCAAACCTCTGGCACTTAAAGCAGTGCACAAGGGGAGAAATGTAAGGTTTGACATCTGAGCAGTAAATCATCACCTTGACCTCCTCAGACAGTGAGTCACTATCAAAGCCAAGATGAAGTAACCCTTTTGTCCTTTGGAGCCCTATAGATGTGTTGGATGAAGTGAACAGCTCACCACTTTAAGTTCTTGCACAATTCATCATCAACAGATCCCTGCAAAAAAAAAATGATACCCTGTACCATATTAAGGCTATTATGAGGTGTGGTTGTAACAGAAACATCGACCTGCTTGTCACTGGTGAACAATGTCTGTGACTGGGTACAGGATGATGTCATTAGATCTGACCCTGATCACATCTTGACATACCCTCCACCTCTCTGAACCTGTCCTCCAGGTTTTCCAAAAAAATCAAAGGCTTTGTTGTCATAAAGAATTCCTCACCTGTTCTACAACAAACCAATTGGCACAAGCCTCACCTTGATTATGGGCCATTTGACCTCCAGCATTATTCTTCACTCATTTCAGTTTGGTCCCATGAGCAGCTAGGGAGAAGTACCCCCATCCAGACAGAGACCCTCATGCCTGAGTAAGCCTCACAGGTTGCCCACTAGCAACTGTTCCGCCTGAACAGCCATCATCTCCTTAGCATGTAGCACACCTCGAGAATTTTTAGGTTTTGACTATCCTCACAATCTGGGCACTTAAAAGCCAAGATTCCCAGGTTCTGCAGCATACAACGTTCCAGGACTGTTGGCACGATGCAGTCCCCAGCTTAGGGATGTTTTACATTATACGTCAAAATATCACAAACTGAAGTGTCTTTTTACCAAGCAAAACAATGTACATGACTATCATCCCCTGTAAATATAATTTGGTGATGCTAATGAAAATACAATTTATGACACCTTTGTCTTTTTTTTTTTTTTTTTTTAATGTGTTTTATACAACCTAACAGGATATTTCATTACTGATGCAATACAATTGTTCTAGCAAAGAGTCACACTTAAAACACTAACTTAAGGAAACCCTTCATCCTGCTCGAAGCAATCTAAAAGGACATCAACTTGATATCAAAGGCAGGATGGGATTAAAAATGGGAAGATATCCATGAAAATCCCATTTGTAAAATTGTGTGAGGATAAGATAACATCAAATAGTATTATAGGCATTCTCAGTGTTAAATAATATACCCAGATGGTGTTGTTAGCACAGAAAAACCTGTTATATTGGTGCCTCCATGAAGGCCAAATTATCAAAGGTGGGGCAATATCTCCTGAACCCACACAAAGTGACTAAGGAGTGACAGACTCTTACCATCTCAGAGACAAGATCGCAATTGATCATCTGCTCCAAGGTATTTCTCACTCAACTAGTAAGGGTAATAATACCATCATTACTAAGGAATTTATAGTCTGTCCCAAGTTTTAAAGTAGG
Organism: Locusta migratoria; assembly: GCA_026315105.1. Classification (NCBI taxonomy): domain Eukaryota; kingdom Metazoa; phylum Arthropoda; class Insecta; order Orthoptera; family Acrididae; genus Locusta; species Locusta migratoria. The sequence goes on along the minus strand of CM048746.1, from coordinate 191,004,326 downwards.
AATTAAAATTGCCTCTCACCAGGAGTCACTACATACTGACCTGACACCCAGGTAACATTAAAAAGTGAAAAGAGTGTTACTTTGTTTCCCCCTGTAAAGTGTTGTAGCATACAATAACAGATTTTATGGTTGCAGGTCACACAGAATCTAGCTCCCAAATGGAAAAAGAAACAGTTACATTCTTCACGAGTGGTGGACCCTAAGACCAAGCTACACCTCTAACAGCTATTCTGTGCAACCAGAAAACTGGATCCTGATTGGCTCTGGTAGTAACTGTAAGAAAACAGACCACCCTAGTACAGCAGTTTGATTTGGAGAGTGACATACCATATTATAACAGCTACTAGGCACCTCCCCCCCCCTCTCAAAAGTTCTCCTGTTGGTGTCCAATACAATGGTATCCTTCACGGAACAGTTAATGGTGTTTATGAACTGGTCCCATGATCTCTTCTTGCTCTGTCAAATAATCCAGTGACTTTGCCAGCTTCGAGGTTCCCCCTATTAGGCCAGTACTTGGACTTGCTTTGACCTTATTGTAGAACATCACTTGTCACTCCACCAACAGCCAGGCTGCCTTTTCTACTTTGATTAAGACCATGCAATGGATGCTTCAGTGGTCTTGTGGAATATTTGGGTTGAACTTTATTATGGGCCAGCTATGAGATGCCATTTTTTGATATATATTGCAAATGTTAGCCAATGGATTGAATTAGGTGAAATGGTATTGCACTTAAGATAATCCATCCACCTACCTACCTACCCACCACCCCCATATTTTATTTAAATAAAAACACCAATGACTTGAAACATTGATACCTGTATTGTCTTTACACTTAAAGGTGATAGCACAAACAGATCTTATAAAGTTTTACCCACATTGAATTATAGGGACTAATATTTTGTGTTGACCATGACAAATAATTCTTGCTGTTCCTCCTCTATGGTTGACACATTCTTGTATGTACCCTTGTCGGTCAATAAATCAATGATTGTCGTAAATTGGATATTTTGTTGTCAATATTACCCCCCCCCCCCCACACACACACAAACAGTACTATTGGAGAAGGGAGCTATATCTTTCCAATATATACTATACTGAGAACTGTGGGAGAAGTAGCATCTAATTTATATTTATATAACTGTTGTGACAGCTGAGCACCCAACACAGGAAGAATATTCTGGCAAGAGGACAAAGGTGAGTTTTGAGAGACTATCAGAGGGGTTAGGCAGGGGGAGGAGGTGACAAAAAGCAGTATTAAAGGTGGTGGTGGTGTGTGTGTGGTCAACTTTATTCAAGGATATGTTCTCCGTGCTAAGAAGTTGACAATACCAAAGCATCTAGATTCCACCAATCTACTGTGACCAAAATCCTTGTGGAAGACAGGCTTATCCTACCCCATCAGAGGTCAGGCCACCTGTGAAAGCAGCCACGTGACATACCAAGTCTGCTACAATCATTGCACAGCATTTTATATTGGTATGACGACATACCAGCTATCCGTCAGGATGAATGGCCACTGTCTAGCCGTGGTAAAAAGCAAGATGGACCACCCTGTGGCGCAGCACTCTGGATTTCAATGGCTGCTTCACTACCTGAACCATCTGGATCCTCCCATTCATCACCAGCTCTTCTGAACTGCGCAGATGGAAACTGTCCATTCAACACATTCTACGGTCCCATAACCATCCTGTCCTCAACTGACATGACCATCCCAATAAAATAAGAGAAATCAGATCGAAAACGGAACGATTTAGGTGTTCTTTCTTCCCGCGCGCTATTAGAGAATGGAACGGTAGAGAAAAGTTATGAAGGTGGTTAATGAACCCTCTGCCAGGCACTTAAATGTGATTTGCAGAGTATCGATGTAGATGTAGATGTAGAACTTAAGATAACTTCCCATTGCTGCACTTTATGCCTAACATCTCCCTCCCCCCCTTTCTTCCCCTCTCATTATCCTGTATCTCATGTCTTCCTTGCAGCTGTGTGTCGCCACTCACAATACCCCCTTAATTACTTCTTATTTTTTACTTATTTTTTATCTTTTCCTATTTTTCCAAACTTTATTTTTTCCTTTTTTCCATTTTTATTTTTCCTTCTTATCATTTTAAATGCCCCCCCCCCCCCACTCTTTCTCCACTCTCTCTACACCTCCTTTTTACCCTTTCTCACCCCTTCCTTTGACTGTATTCATTGCTGCAATTCAAATTCCCGCCTTTAAAATCCATCATGCAACACAGAACTTTCCATCCCCACCTTTACTCGACATCCTTCCCCCTCCAACCCCCCACCCACTCGCAGTCTAAATGATTCTGTCACTGGAGTGGGCGGACATGATGGTTTTGTGTCTATAATTGTCCTAGTGATTGCGTGAATGTATTTCTTTTTTTGACGAAGGCCATGGTCGAAAATTTAAGTTGTATGAATGTGATTATCTATTTTCATGTCTGTCAGCAGCTCAGCAAGCCTCTTTACGGTGAGTTGCTATTTATACTCCATTACTGAAAATGAAATGGAAAGGTAGATAACTCACTTAAAATAATTATGGCCACAAAAAGGTAAGTCACAAGCTATAATTCCCAGTATGGCATAACTCTAGACTGGGATACCACCCGTCTGCTTTGACCCATGACGTCATGAAGATGTCGGGGAAACCAGTATATGGGATACCTTAATATGTCTGTATTGTAGATACAAATAATCTGTACTTATTATAGATAACAGAACGTACCATCAATCATAGGTCTTAGCCCAAAAATTCACTCACAAAAGAAAAAAAGAAATCTCTCGGTTAACCTACACCTAACCATCAGAGAGAAGCTACAGATTACTTTTTAAACACAAAATATTAATGTTTTGTTTGTAAACAAACTATTGTCTTTAATTCAACCACCACATAATCATTCACGCCTTCTACAAACACGCATGCCCCTAAAAACTACTGTGCTGCGATGTCACGGGTCAAAGCTGACAGGCAGTATCCCTGTCTTCGGGTGAGCCCCCAGTACAGCACATATCTTTCATTGTAGACCAGGAAGTTTCAAAGACGAATTGTCCCAGCATTCCAGGATTTCTAAAAATGATAAGCTACTGAATCACAAGCAGATACATTTAATATAAAAATAATGACATTCCAGAGTAATTTTAAGGGTTGATGTAAAAGTTGCAGTACAAATTATGAAAGTTGGAGTAAAAGTAATAGAAAAGTTGCTTCTAGAATTCTCTTCAGAAGGTCTTCAAGTAAAAGAGTCCCCAAAACTTATTACTGACGTTACTCTACTTCAGAACAAAGAGAAAACAGAAACAGTTATTTACCGATCAGTCTTCCATCTATGCTGTAGGTCTGCAAGTCAGTCACTAAAAAGTCATCAAAGCTTATCATATGTAATAAAATCTTTCAAGTCATCTCAGTATGATTTTACCCAAAGAGGCCTATATCAGATTGCCATAAATATTTCTTTACAAGTTTAGTTTCCAAAAGTAAATGTGATGGTTTCTAATTCACTGTATTGTAGTGTGTTACTTTCGTGACCAGAATCCATGGTAACAGTTTACAATTTGTGTCGTGGCACAGTGTCAAGTGTTCATACTATGTTGCCAACGGTCACGGCCAACCAACTGTAGCACAGACGGTGAAAGGCCAATCAGATATTAGCTCTTAACAGCTATAATATTTGTTCATAATAAATTATTACTTTCCTGTACTGGCCATTAAGCAAATAATTAATGCTGTTCCTGCTATATGGTTAACAGGATCTCTATGTATCCTTGTCCGCTCAATAAATTGACCTTTTTTTTTTTTTTTTTTTTTTCCACCGGAACAATTAATAACAAAACATTGGCGTTAATGTGAAGAAGTTGACATGAGATAGTGGAAACCACCAAATTTCACAGACTGCCATACACTATCACTTCATTAGCTGGTCACAAGCAGTGACTGTAGCCAACATCTGAACACTCAACACTACACCGTGACACGGATTGTAAAATCAAGTCGAATTCATTCATAATACTGATAGCTGTGGGTTGCAACAATTAAAGCAACAGAGCAAATATCAACTAGGCTTACATTAAGTCAGCGAGTATGACTGCATCCTACCAGTTCTCTATTTCCACACATAAATGATGTCACACAATACAAAATTACCAGTTAGAAGTCAAAACATTTAATAGAAATTTATGTATAAAGAACAGTCTAGTGTGCATTTTCCCCCCCTCGACTAGTTCAGGAAATTAAGCTCCATTGATGTTATGGAGCTGGCAGGAGACTTGGAGCAGCAGCAGTGACGCACTAGAAGGCTCCAAGTCTCCTGCCAGCTCCACATCGTCAATGGAGCTTAATTTTCTGAAGATGGTTTAAATAAGACCGAAACTAGTCAAAAAAAAAAAAATATATAAAAAATTTTGCACTCTACACTGTTCTTTATACATAAATTTAAATAAGAGTGCTGTTTCCCACAAGTGGAACAAAAATGTGTAATAGAAATAATTTGAATGGATTCCTGATTTTCATTAAGCCTACTTTTTTTAATTCAGTCAGCAGCATATGAGAATTTTAATAGAAAATGAGAGGCATACCATAATAAAGACACTACCAATGATTGGTAGTATTTTTCATACAATAATTAGTCAAATTAATAAGCTATTCAATATGTAGGCTTACTCACTTTGCTAGACGGATGACATGATTCAAAAACAGCTCTGACTTTGTTGGAACGTGCTGCATAGCACTGGTGGTGCAGCTGTTACATTCCCCAAGATAGTAGACTTCATCGCAACCAATATGAAGATACTCTGCATCGGGGTGCAGTGCTAAGATTTCATCAATCATCGATGTCAGCAAGGGAAATGTATCATTGTGACAAGAACAGATTACCTAAAATTACACACGACTTTTTAGCTTAGGATTATTATAAACATACAAATAACCAAAGTTATTATGACATACCTGTGGATATCTCTGAACCTCTCGTAAATAAGAGAATTTCTCAAGTTTTAAGACGAATTCCATGTGTCCAAAAGTTTGAATTAATGGTATTACTTTCAGTTCGTTTTCTTTTGCTATCTGTAATATCTTCTGTACATCAGATTTTGTATACGCATTGTATGCTGTAACATCTTTTAACAGATGCCCACTGTATGGAAACATGTCTTCATACTCTATTAGTAGTCCCGTCGCACCTAAATCGCGTAAGATTTTAAAAAGTTCACTAAAATAAGAAACTTTCGGCGGCGCACCTTTTAAATCCAAATGAATGTACCGGTAGCCAGGGAAAAGTTTTTTGTTTGATTTACGAACTCCATTTCTTGAATAAATTTTCTCAGAGAGATAGTCATCAGCTCCTGGTACCATCATTTTTCTTCCAGTCTTATCTTCATCAATCATATTTTTGTGAATACCATTAAAATGATACAGATCATTACCCCTTCGTCTAACATCCTCCACCTTCTGTACCAAAGGCGAAGCATCATTTTTCTGAATAGCTTCGTTTACATAATGTGAGTTATAGCCTGCCCCATCTTTGAGTTTGTCAGAATCATACAACGAGTCCGCCAATGATATTTTATACAAAATCAGTAAGGTAACAAACATAAGCAACGCCGCGACCATAAGTTGAGTTCTACCCTTTAGCCTAAACATTTCCACGGTCAACTACCCAACACTCCCCGGCGCCTGTATGAACGCAGGTTCTCTCATTTAAGTATTTATGTGACTTAACAAGCCAAACATTTACACAGAGATTTGCACACTTTTAAAAAATTATACCATGTTTTCTTTCGGATCAACTATCAAACAAGTAACAACACAAACAGTGTACAACTGCTAATAGCAGACTAAAATGGCGCATTTCAGCTGTCAATTGTTCCATAAACTTTGGTCTACCTTTCAGTGAGTGAAACATAAATTGTCCTCTCGAATTACGTATTCAGAAAAATTATTCGAAGGATGAAATCACTGAGGTGTTCTAATAAACTCCTTTGTCGTTGTTACAACCATACGCAGACTGCGTCATCAAGGCAATGTAAGTTCTACACTTTGGTTGGTGTGGTAACCCTGTATATTATCACGTACAAGTAACAGCTGTTTACGTCAACAATAACGTTAACTGTAGCTCGTGTGGCAACGATAGTATCTAGCGGGCTGAACGAAGAGCGCGGATGACAGACTGCTAGTTGGAACTTATGAAATAAGACGAAATGGACGTAATACTTGGAGGAATAGAAGGGTAAGTGGTGAAACTTCCGTATCCTTACATTTCGTTTCAATACTTTTACAAAAAATGAAGTTTGCAGCTCCCCGTGCGCTTTACTTTACTGCTGTTGTGAATTTTAGACAGCTGTGCATAGAATTTGGATTATATACATCTTGTCTTAAGTTTCTTGTGTCTTATATGTAGTCATTCACGGCACTTGTCGTACAGTATGTGTGTCACTACATACGATGAAGGATTTGAAAACATAGCATCTGTTTAAAAACACGTGCGATAATCCGTCAAATTTGGCTCATAACTTGACTATATCAAATTACGACATTATAATAATAGCTTTGCTAGGAGGAATTAGGTGCGGTATACAACTTGCTTCTATATTATTTACTCGTAATATTAGGACCGTGTGAGTCAAGCATCAATACTTGTGTGTTTCGGCTGTCTGCGACAAATTAATGATACGCTACGCTACTATTGCGCACCTGTGTCTCAGTGAAACCGTGTACGATTAACAGGCGTGGAGGAAAATGTTATAATGATACGCCAGAGCTTTTATAGTCGAACTTGTTCTCAGAGTGCTATCCTAATCGAAATCTGTGTAAGAAATTGCTTTCCTTAGTTATATTAACGGTATTATTAATTAAGCCACTCCATTCATCAGGATCTTTCTTTTTATATAGTGCTAATATTAGTTAAAACTATAAATTAGTATACTGGATTTGTCATGAAGCCAATCATACGAGTTTTAAACTACTGTTAAACCATTCCATTTATCTTAACGCACACGAATACTTGTAAACAAGAGTATATTGTCCTGCTCTAATGAACGGCAGTTTCTTCCTAAGAAGTAATAGTCCTTTTAAAAAGATAGTTAATGTCTTGGACATATTTGAGACGAGAAACCATCTCAGGGTTTCTGAATTTATATTTAAATTGTTAATAAAGTCTTTAATTATGCAATATTTCGTACCACCAGACTTGTAAACGTGAAGAATGATAGGTACCGGTATTGAATGCAAATAAAATAATTTTCTTCGGTCCCGCGGTATTTTTAATGGCGATTCCGTTGATAACAAAATTTAATAAATTAAAAACACAATTTACACACACAAAATTGTGTTTTTAATTTATTTGGTTATGTTCTACCAACAAGCGACGGAAGAATCAGTCAAAATAATAAAATTTAAGTTCTTCTATATCCCATAATTAAATCTAAAGACTCGGTGAGTTGTTTGACCGAATATGGCTGTTTTATTGTGATAACTTTGGAGCCTTTAATGAATTAAGTAGACAACCGGTTCGTAACAAGAGTTTAAAATAACCGCCTCAGGTTTTATTGGTAACAGAGATAATGGATAAAGCGTTTTGCACATTGATCTCTGTAGGGAGATCACTGTTTTTGCACAGCTCTTGGCCTAGCAACCATTCGTGTACTCATTGTGTCATTGTGCACTGTAGCCACCGGAACCCTACAGTATATGGATAAAAATTAAACATGACATTAGACATGAAAATCGGTTGGGTTTAAGAAGTCAATTCCTGAGCAGGCCTCGAAAAAAGAACGTCGACTTTCTGGCGTCAAAAGTAGGCCTACCAGTTGTGGGCTGGCCATTTCTGTTATTTCTATTCAATGTAAATCGTCGAAATTTTCACAATATGTTCTTAAGACAATGATATTTTCTTCAAGTCAAGCAAAAATTTTCGGAGTATTATTTGTGGAGTAAATTCACGGTCATCCTGTAGAAGCCTCTTCAAAGAACTGGGTATATTATCTACTGCCTCTCAGTTTATTTATTCCTTAATTAAATTTACGTAAATAATATATCCATTTTCCCACAAACAGCTCTGTTCATACATACAACACTAAAAACAAAAATGAGCTACACAGAGACTTAAAAGCACTTACTGTAGTTCAAAAAGGGGTCCACTATTCAGAAACACGAATTTTCAGTAATTTACCAGCAACCTTCAAAAATTTAGCTACAAATAAAGATCACTTTAAGAAGAGCCTAAAAGACTTTCTAGTGGCCAACTTCTACTCCACTGACGAATTCTTAAGTAGAACCAAATTATGTATGTAGCCTCTCTGTGTTTATACTATTAGTATTATTATATTATCACATAGTTAAAAAAATTGACATGTTCCACATCCATGAGGATCTCCTCAACACGGATCTATGGAACGAACAAATCATCTAATCTAATGATGATATCAGGTTGCTTCGACATTGTTCAAAGTAGCCTAACCAAAGCCGAATTATGCTGACAAACGCAAAAAAAAAAGTTTTTAGTCGTTTTTACACAGTGGGTTGCAATTATCTAAACAACTTACCACAGCAGATGACTTTTTATAGGGTCTTTGACATACTGTGATGTCAGTTTGTAATCGTGTTGTATTATCTTGTTTGTGGATTGTGTCTTTTAAGTCTAAAACTTTCATATTAAAACGAACACAAATATTTCACACAGACGAAATTTATGATACGTGAATGTCCTTTAAAAAAATTCAGCCAAGATAATGGTTTAAAACCGAAACTTGTAGCAAAATAAAATTTTTGGACAGTCAAGTGTAATGCATTTCAAAATTATAATGCGGTCTATGATCGCCAAACCCAAATGAATAGCAGATTTTTCACATTTTAATTGTGCATTCTTCAGACATTTTTTCGATAAACGTCATTTTCCCCATTTAAAAACCTTTACCCGTTATGAAGATTTTTGGCTATCAAAAGAGGCAGTCGTGGGACTGGCCAAGTCTGTCATTTCGGTTCATAGCAAATGGTAGAAATTTTAAATTCTTAAGATAACGTCCTCGGAGAACCCGTGCAACTACTTTCCACATAACTGTTAAACTGTTACCCAGTTCGAGAAGTTATCAAACGGCAGCACATAAAATATGAACGTAATATCCGGTCCAGCGTGAATATAGTTTTAATTTACGTACTGACACCTGTCGAGAGCTCTGGAGTTCCTGTAAGCCGTAAGGAGTCCGAGGTCAACAAACTATGCTTTTAGTCCCGATTTTTTCACTCATAAAATTTAATGAACCGATGTCGGTATAATGTACACTACACTTTCGCATTTTGAAATGTTTCAAATGTTTGTATAGCTTATGGGACTTAACTACGGGGTCATCAGTCCCTAAACTTACAAACTACTTATGAACTAGATAACACTAAGGACGGCACAAATATCCATGCCCGAGGGGGGGATTCGAACCCCCGACCGTAGTGGCCGTGCAGACCGTGACTGGAGCGCCTCAGTCCCCTCGGCCACCGCGGCCGGCCCGCATTTTGATCTGGAAATTATTCGGTAATGGCACATAGTGGTTTAAGCGGCTTAAAAATATATTTTCTCAAACTTAATTATTTATAGTTGCAAATAAAACACCCCATTTTGTTGTAAAGTGTAGATAAACTATTGCACACTTTCTGAAGAAAAACGTTTGATTATTTGTAATCCTAAAGGGCCAAACTACTAAGGTCATCGGTCTCTAGAATTAAAAACTATTCAAACTAACTTAAGGTAACGACAAAACACACACATACACTCCCTCTCTCTCTCTCTCTCTCCCATGCCCGAAGGAGGACTCGAACCTCCGGCGGGGCCTCTCGCCCGCTGTTTTTATGTAGAAAGTTAAACTTACTTTGGATAGTAGATTTCATTATAGTTTTCTATTAAACAGACTTATCTGTTCAAATGTTTGTAGGGCTTATGGAACTTAACTACGGGGTCATCAGTCCCTAAACTTACAAACTACTTATGAACTACCTTATACTAAGGACGGCACAAATATCCATGCCCGAAGGGGGATTCGAACCCCCGACCGTAGTGGCCGTGCAGACTGTGACGCGCGCCGCAGCCAACTCGGCCACCGTGGCCGGCACTTATCTGTCGAAGTATGGTAATGTGTCGAGTATATAAATGAACTGTTAACCTTACTAGCCTACAGAATTCGCTTTATATAACCCGCTGTTAACAGGAAAACAAGGATATGAATTGAAAAAATCCTTGGCGGGTCACAAAAAGGCGAACATGTGCCTGATTAATAGCCTCTGACAGAAAGGTGTCAAACCAGCTGCCTTAATTTTCATTTCGCATTCCTCACCAACGAGCATGTTGGCATGCGAACGTTTCTTGCTCAGAGTAGCAGATAGCCGCTGTGACAATGGGATGGAAAGAGGGAGCAGTCGTCATGGGAGAGACTGTCGATGATAGAAAAGGAGAGTTGGATGGAAATAATAGAAGTGGTGGCAGGAGGCGCTGAAAAAGAAAAAGAGGTGTCTGTGAAGACTGTACATGAGCTTGAGACGTCTGGACACTCCAATAACTGAGAAATTTTACCACCCCACTCCTATCGTGCACTCACTTGATCAAATTACCCAGTCTAATGGTCAAACCTCCTAGCAAACGCTCCCAAAGGAAATGTATGGATAGAAGACAATGGTGATTGAAAAGAAAGACAGCAGACTGTGTGTGGGAAAGAAAGAGACTGTGCCAATGAAAGACAACAACAGTTGGAGAAAGATAGTAGTGGACACGGATAGTTATGAAAGTGACAGATAAAGAGACAGTGGTAAACAAGAGTGAAGTCTTGGGCTTGTCATTTTCAATGGAGACAAGTCTTCCGAAGTAAGAGTGATGTCAGGTGTGCCCCAGTGGAGTGTCGTGGGTCCGTTGCTATTCACGAGATATATGAATGACCTTGCGGATAACGTCGGAAGTTCACTGAGGCTTTTTGCGGATGATGCTGTAGAATATCGAGAGGTTGCAACAATAGAAAATTGTATTGAAATGCAGGAGGATGTGCATCGAATTGACGCATGGTGCAGGGAATGGCAATTGAATCTCAATGTAGACAAGTGTAATGTGCTGCGAATACTGAGAAAGAAAGATTCTTTATCATTCAGCTACACTATAGCAGGTCAGCAACTGGAAGCAGTTAATTCCATAAATTATCTGGGAGTAGGCATTAGGACTGATTTAAAATGAAACGACCATATAAAATTAATCGTCGGTAAAGCAGATGACAGACTTCGATTCATTGGAAGAATCCTAAGGAAAAGCAGTCCGAAAACAAAGGAAGTAGGTTACAGTACACTTGTTCGCCCACAGCTTGAATACTGCTCACCAGTGTGGGATACGTTCCAGGTGGAGTCGATAGAGGAAGTAGAGAAGATCCATCAGAGAGCAGCGTGCTTCGTTACAGGATCATTTGGTAATCGAGAAAGCGTTACAGAGATGATCGATAAACTCCAGTGGAAGACACTGCAGGGGAGATGCTCTGTTGCTCGGTACGGGCTTTTGTCGAAGTTTCGAGAACATACCTTTACCGAGGAGCCTAACAGTATATTGCTCCCTCCTACGTATGTCTCACGAAGAGATCATGAGGGTAAAATCAGGGAGATTAGAGTCCACACAGAGGCATACCGACAATCTTTCTTTCCGCGAACAATACGTGACTGGAATAGGAGGGAGAACCGATAGTGGTACTCAAGGTACCCTCTGCCACACACCGTCGGGTGGCTTGCGGAGTATGGATGTAGATGTAGATTTTTGGGTAAAAATGGGGAAGAAAATCGGCCGTGCCCTTTGAAAGGAATCATCTCGGAATTTGGCTGTAACGATTTAGGGAAATTACGGAAAACCTAAATCCGGATGACCGGAGGTGAATTTGAACCATCATCTTCCAGAATTGGAGTCCAGTGCGTTACCACTGCGCCACCTCGCTCGATCTCGTCTGAGTCGTATTAAGACGTATCAGGAGTCCAATATCACTCCAACTGCACACGCCCCAAGCCATTACAGTCTCTACCAGCTTGAACAGTGTTCTGTTGACAAGTCGGATCCATGAGGTTGTCCTCATACCCGTACACATCCATCCGTTCCATACGGTTGGAAGCGAGCCCAGCACTGAAATCCGCAGCAATTTGAGAAAGGGTTGCACTTCTGTGACGTGCAACGCTTCTCTTCAGTTGTCGTTGGTCCCGTTCTTGTAGGATCTTTTTGCGGTCGCAACGATGTCAGAGATTTGATGTTTTCCCAGATTGCCGATATTCACGGTGCACTCGAGAAATGGTCGTCCCATCTCACGTGCGCTCTCGACTATAATACTTACGTTCAAACCCACTTAAAACGTGATAACCTGCCGTTGTAGCAGCAGTAACCAACGTCTGCGCCAGACACATGTTGTCTCACAAAGGCTTCGTCTACCGCAAGACCATCCTCTGAATGTTTACACAGCTCTGTGTTTGTATACGCATGACTCTACCGATTTCTTTGGCTCGTCAGTGCAGTTACACACCAATATGAGCTCCCTTTTGCCACATGTCCAGAAGGCGTCGCATACCACCTCCAAATCTGGTTTCTATTGATGTACGATACTGATCGCCCTATGGTCCGGGAAACATCATTTAGAGTTGTATCGGATCCCATGCAGAGGTTGTTACACTTTAACAAAAAGATTGTAATCACAGAGAATCATGTCAGTTCAGTGCGGTGGATGTTGCAGAACCTCCCACTGCCGGCGTCGCAAGGCGTCCTGGTCCACACTGCTTCCGCCACTCCAGGACCTCTAGCGCCACTGACAATGGGAGATTCTGCAACGTCCACGGTACTCACCCGACATGAATCCCGTCGATTACGATCTCTCAGCCAAAATGGAACAATTACTGCGAGGGATCGGATACAACACTATAGTTGGGTCGGCGTAAGTTGATCCCTGACAACTTCCCGTGTTGTTGAAAGCTTTCAACAACGCAGTGCGAACACCTAACGAAAACTACACTGTGGAGTTACCATAGATATACTTACAAAATTGTATAACACAACTGGTGTCAGTAGAGCCATGAAGCTGTCCTGAGCAAAACAATGCAACTGTCAGAGATCAATTCACAGCGACTCAACTCAAGACCAACTACAATATTGTTATTTTTGCTGCAATGTCTTCATGAGGTTTCCTTTTTTGCTTTTCTAGTGGTCTAGCAATTTCCTTTAAAATGGTCAAAGTCGGGTATATTGTCATTTTCACACCACTTACACCACTTACTGAAACGTTGCAAGAGTTGCTGAAAACGTTCTTCAGGTTCCTTCCTCTCCTTAGGAACTGGTACTGAGTGATTAGATGGTTGATTGGGAAGTATGGTAGGATATGCATCATTCGTTAGTTTTGGAATTTTTCGTGGCACACGTATAGGTGCGCCGTTTTCCACAGGAAAAATGTCTTCCCTAACCACAAACTTGGGTTCGAAATGCTTAATGCATACCACAGTATTATAGTTCACTTCGAAATTGTCCCTGTGAATTAACTTAATCCATTTGTTCCTTAACGTTTTTTCCTTGGGAAACTTGAATGTTGAGGTATCGTATGTTTTACCGTAGTTGAACATACAGCCTGGCACACAACAACTATGACCCATCACAATTTATATTATAAAAATCTTACTGTAGATTCTAAGAAACAAATCCTAGCGTAGCACTTGAGACGAAATTCGCATCACATCACATAAATACTACGCACTATACTTCGGTTAATACTCGCAGCACCTTCCTATATACAATGTTACACACTTGTAGGCCTAACGTAAACAGAAGCAGGCTGGTTTGTTTCCCCCACGATTGCCGCCATATTGTCGACTATCGATACCTGCCTTCAGGTCTGAGATATTGTAGTTGGTTTTGCTCAACTATAGAGACGAGAGTGTCCATGCCATACGGCGATCAATACCGGACATCAACCGAAATTGAAAGAATTGGAAAGAACACATAGAAGATATTGTAGGGAAGGCGAACCAAAGACTACGTTTCATTAGCATAACACTTAGAAGCTGCAACAGTTCTACTAATGAAACTGTCTACACTACACTTGTGCATCCTATTTTGGAGTACTGCTGCGCATTGTGGGATCCACACCAGGTGAGTCTGATGGACGATTTATAAAAAATTCAGAGAAGGCCAGCTCGTTTTTCATTATCGCGATATAGAAGAGTGTCACGGATATGATGCATGAGTTGGGATGGAAATCATTAAAAGAATGGCGCTATTTTTTGCGGCGAGATCTATTTGCGAAATTTCTTTCACCAACTTTTCTCTTCTGAATGCGAACATATATTGTTAGCACCCACCTACATTGGGAGACATGATCATCATAACAACATAAGAGAAATCAGATCGAAAACAAAGATTTAGGTGTTTCTTTTTCCCGCGAGCTATTAGATAATGGAACTATAGATCCCTGGCATCATCTGAATGGAAACCTACTTGCTTTTTCCGTTACGTGGACGACACTTTCGTCATCTGGCCACATGGTATGGATAAACTCCTTGACTTCCTTACACATCTGAACTCCATACACCCCAACATCAAATTCACCATGGAGATTGAAACGGAGGGTAAATTGCCGTTCCTTGACGTCTTGGTCAAGAGAAGAGCTGATGGCACCCTGGGTCATAGTGTATATCAGAAGACAACGCACACTGATCTGTATTTACATGCAGACAGCTGTCACCACCCTTCACAGAAGAATGGGGTACTTAAAACTCTAGTACATAGGGCGCGCACTATCTCCGACGCAGAAAGTCTACCCCAGGAATTGGAACACCTGAGAACTGTATTTCGAAAAAATGGGTACTCAGAGTGGCAGATTCAGCGGGCACTACATCACAACATGTGGAAACGGATGAAAACACGAGGAACGATGTAGGCACTGCGTTCGTTCCATATACCGGCGCACTCTCGGGAAAGGTCGCCCGCATTTTGGAAAAAAACACCAGGTTGGAACTGTTGTTTGTCCGCCGAATAAAATTCGTGCACTGGTGGGGAGCGCCAAAGATGATCTCGGTTTGAGGAAGGCCGGCGTGTACCAGATTCCGTGTCAGTGTGGAAAGTCATATATTGGACAGACGATGCGTACCGTCGAGGATCGATGCGTTGAACACCAGAGGCATACACGAATGATGTATCTCAGCAAGTCGGCGGTCGCTGAACATTGTTTGTCGGAGAATCATGCGATGCAGTATGAACGCACTAGGATTCTGGTACAGACGTCGAGATACTGGCACTGCGTCGTTAGAGATGCCATTGAAATTCGCACAAGTGACGACCTCATAAACCGTGACCGAGGCTATAATCTTAGCAAAGCTTGGGAACCAGCGATTGGGTTCATTAAGAGTAAATCTAGCAAACGTAACGAAGTGACGACCACGGCGGACAGAGCTCTCATACCGACGTCATCTCAGACGCTGTCGCAATCGGTTCCACTGCGCGACCGCGGCGCGGGGCGCGAACCGCGGAGGGGTCGCTCCGCGGGTCGAGGGTATTCAAATTGTCCGCTACCGGGCTAGAACCCAGTTCCCTTCGAGCAGCCGTAGCGTGCGGATCTCCGTGCCGGCGCGTTTCCAGGAGCTCAGTCCGTCATTTCACCTGATGATGGCGACATGTATGATCGCCGGAATATTGTGCCCGTTGGACACTATAGACCGGCAGTACACCCGTGGATATTTTGATTATTATAAAAGTGGTTCAATGAAGCCTCTTCCATGCATTTTAGTATGATATGGTGAGTATCAATGGAGATGTAGAAACAAACGAACATATCTTATACGACGCCTTCCGCACATTTGGTAAAGGGTCATAAATAACGGGGTAATTATATTGAAGGTGTGCAGTTATGAGTACTTCTGTCAGTAAAGGCAACTTGGAGAAAAATAATAGTTCACACTACTTTATATCCAGCCCTGGTATCAATAATTACGATAATCAATCCTATTGCATTGAAGTACTGAATAAGGGTATAAATGACTGTCTTTATGCCTTTCTTAGCACTACGAAATCTCTTAACAATCAGCCTCACAATCTGAGGAAAAGATATAAGATGGTCTCATAAAAACGGTTCTTTCAATTCTGTCATCGGGCTTTCGGGAGAAAAGCATCGCCTCACTTTTGCGCCGGGCGATGGTAGTTTGATGATAATGACGGATAAAATATCAAATGTTCGAGGCTGAAAGGAACGGATTCCTGCCAATGTCGTAGCCTAGCATGTTACGCACGCACCACGGCCACTTAACATCTTCGTCTTATCTGCTGAGGCATTTAGCAGGTATCCCACGAGTACTCGAGATACGGACTTCTAAGTTGTCGTAGGCAATCTTCCCGCGCTTTTCTCTTATGATTCAACACTCAAGTACTCTTTTTCTTATCGCTAAGGTCTTGCATCAGACGTATAACGTAAGAGGAACATTCTTACGCAAGTTAGAGACTTTTTGCTATATGTTAAGGCACAGAGTAACATATACTTGTCTGTGGTTAAGGCTGTCGTGGGAAAAGAATAAAACAATGAAAGCGGTCAGTACCATCATATGCCGGAACGTACCTCTTCAACCGCGCCCCCCCCCCCCCCCCATAAAAACCACAAGGTTAGTTTTTTATAACTTACAGTGAGAAACATTGTTTACAAAAGTAGTGTCCTGAAACTCAGATTTTTTAAACACAAATCCTTATAATCATTACAAAAAGATATAACATTAAAATCTGAATGTATGCCAGCAGCAACTTTCAGATAGATACTTCGTAACTCCTCGGTGAATGTGGGTACAGCGTTTATTTATGAAGTGTTTAGCGATGGATGTGGTGCAGCGGCAGATTGTAGTTACTTTGAAATGGAATACATGCGTACTATTTTGATGAGCCGAATGGGGCCGGGGCAGCAGGACACCTTCAGCCACTGGTAGTCGGGCCCACGACTGGAAACCGAAGGGTTGTGGGTTCGAAACTCGGTCGGACCTCTGATTTTTTTCAGTATGCGTTTTAACGCATCCTTCACCTCGCAACGACGTGAGGAGTCGCCAGAAACAACAAGTGGTTCGGATTCCACGTTAAACTGTGGGTCCCCTTTCTCCGGTTGGATAACTGGGGTAGGCTAGGCACACGCAAGTCGCCGAAGAGGTGTCCAATTGAAAGACTTGCACCAGGCCAACCAGCCACACGAAACTGTAGCCACTGGTAGTTGGGAGCGGGAAATACAAGAGAGGAGGGAGTTCAAATACTTAGGTGCTGTATTTAGTGGAACGGGAAAGCGTGAGAGCGAGGTGAATGCCAGGATATAGGCAGGTAAACGTTATCACAGCCTTGGTCAATTACTTTACTCCAGGCTCGCAACCTGTCAGTAGTGGTTACAGTTACACTGTACGTCACGCTGAAAGAACCAGTAGTGTTATACAGATATGAAATACGGAGTACTCGGAAACAGGCTTACAAAAAGAAACTGGTATTCGATCAGAAGGTCCTGCAGAAAATGTGACCCGTGCAAGAAGCAACAACTGGCGAATAGAAGATTCGCCAAAACGAAAAAATGAATCAAGAACTGTTCAAATGTTTGTAAAGCTTACGGGACATAACTGCTGGGTCATCAGTCCCTGCCGGCCGCGGTGGCCGCGGGGATTGAGGCGCTCCAGTCACAGTATGCACGGCCACTACGGTCGGGGGTTCGAATCCCCCCTCGGGCATGGATATTTGTGCCGTCCTTAGTGTTAGGTAGTTCATATGTAGTTTGTAAGTTTAGGGACTGATGACCCCGTAGTGAAGTCCCATAAGCTATACAAACATTTGAATTTCATCAGTCCCTAAACTTATAAACTACTTATGAACTAGCTTTACTAAAGACGGCACAAACATCCATGCCCGAGGTGGGATTCGAACCCCCGACGGTGCCCGACCTCACGATCGTAGCACAGTGCCTGAATGCACTCGGCCGCTCCGCCGCGGCATCAGGAACTGTATGGACAACCAGACATAGTAGGAATAGACCGCAGTAAGCATAAGTTTGAGCGAGCGCCGATGGCCAACAAGTATCTTGGAGTTCACATCCCAAGGTAGACCAAGAGGGAGGTCAAGGAAGAGACGGAGATATGGAAACCAAGAAGATCTGAGCGAGACAAGGGGCAGCGATGAATAACTGGTGCCAAAAAGTTGAAAACAGACCTCTATGGAAAAAATTCCTTGTAGCTGCGCGCCTGATCGCGTAAAGTAATTACTTAAGTAAATAAATGCCGACCTGTTCCAGTGAGTTAAAATAAGAAACAACAAAAAAGTTGGATGGGCTATTTGTGCTCTGAGCCAACATACACTGATAGGCTGTTTACCATGTCTTCGCCGTACACATGTTCGACCACATTCACATTCAAGCAGACCCTATTTACACCACTGAAGACATCAGAGATCCATTCAATTATCCAGATAACTCTTTCAAAACTTCATAATAATTATGTTTGGCTGTGTCGTGGTGTCATTGTGTGATTTTAATTGTGCTGCAAGCAGACAGTTTCCATTACGTTAGAATCTTGCAGATCGAGGAAGATACGAAAGTTTGGACTGAGGACAGAGGATTGGCAGATTAAATCTGCAGGACTGTTCGAAGTTGGTTCGAAGTCATAGGACGGCGGAGTGGTGAGCGCAACTGCCTAGTGAGCAGGAGATTTGGTTTCGAATCCCAGCCTTTCTATACATTTTCATGATATGCTTAAATTTGTATATACACTGCCGGAAAAAATAGTAGCCTACACTTGGAAATAAGATGTCGGTTTTGATCCTGTGACGGCAGATGCCACCGGGGTGATAGTAGGCATACTGATAACAGTTTCAATGTCGTCCGATCATAGCTGACACAGTCATAAGGCTCAAGGTGATATCATCATGTAAAACAAATAGGCACCCTGTCATGGAGACACACTTGTGCTTCCTACAGCCAATTGCGAGTTAGAGAGAGTCAAACTGTGGCCTTTCCTGTGGCGGGAATTGTGCGACGATGCTGGTTGCAATGGCCAAGTCAACATTCTCACACCTGTAGAAGAGATTGTGGGCGTCCACGCAGCACTGATGTCCGCTAAGATCGTCGTATTGTAAGAGCAGCAACGGCAGATTATACAGCTGTCATAACACAGGTAAGAGGTATAAATATCAAACAATAAAATAACGCCCAGAGATGTATTTTGTCTCAATGTATATCAAAGATATAAATCTAAAGGAGAGACACTGAATTAAAATTTGTGCTATGGTCGAGATTCGAACCCGGAACCTTCTGCTTACTAGGCAGGCCATCCCATTTGAGTTCCCAAAGCATTTCAGTAACACTCCCACGTTACAAACCTAGCCACCTGCATTGAACTGCCTCTATGTTCTCCTTTAAACTGATATGGTTGGGATCCCAAACACTTGAGCAATACTCGAGTTGGGGTCGTACAAGTGTTTTATATTTGTTCTCCTTTACCTTACATCTTCACAAAATTCTCCCAATAAACTGAAGTCGACCATCTGCCTTCCCCACGACTGTCTTTATATGTTCGTTCCATTTCGTATCGCTGCGCAGTGTTACGCCTAGATATTTAATTGACGCAGCTCTGTCAAGCAGCACATTACTAATGTTATATTCGAACATTATGGATTGTTACTCCTACTCATCTGCATTAGCTTACATTTCTCTACATTTAGAGCTAGCTGCCATTTCTCACATCATCTATAAATTTGGTCCAACCTACTCTGTCCGTCAGATCATGTATGTAGATACAAGATAATAGCGGTCCTATCACACCTCCCTGGGGCACTCCTGACGATACCCTAGACTCTGGAATTTTATCCAGCCTGTCTCTCCCAGAGCCCATGTCTTCGAATCGAATTCGAAGTGCGGCGGCCGGAGGTGATGGTTTTATGACTGTGTTGTGTGCCTGTGTAATTGCGTTAGTTTTCTATTTTCTGAAGAAGGCCATGACCGATAGCTGAAAGTGTTGTGTGTGTGTGTCTTTTGTATGTGCCTGTCGCAGCTCGTCGCCACGTCTTTGCGGCGAGTTGTAAACTGTCCTTACTATATTATTAATTCCAACCTAGCCTTTCCATTATTATATCTTTTTGTTATTTATCATACCCTGTATAATGTATCAAGACAGAAAGAAATGGATACATATTTACTGAAACACAGAATTTATTTCATATAAGCAGCCACCCTACTATTCTAAGAAAAAGAATGGAACAAGCGGAAAAATACTCCTGCTATGCTGCATTTATAGAACAGGCCAGTCAAATTAGACATTGAAAACGCAAATCGTAATGCAGTTCTAATTTTTTGATATGTTGTTAGGACCAGTTAGAGTAGTATGGAACCAAGTTTGCAGCATCGAAAACCCTGTACTTCCCAAGTTATAAGTGAAAAATTCCGAAAGTTTCGGAGCCTCCTTATGTCCTAGAACACGACTGATCAACCAGGACCTTCTAAGAAACCAAAACAGGAGAGTTTTCAGTTACTGAAATGTATGTTTTTATTACATAATTGCATTTTTTTAAAGACAGTAGTATACATTTTTATTTCTTTGCATGCCCACAATTTGTCATTAGTGTTTAGGCTCATTTCTTCAAAAATTTGTTTCCTGACTTTCCGTTTTTGTACAATTTGAAGAGAACTGCATGCTCTAGAGAGTTCATCTTGTGCTTATTTTAAAGCTAATAAAATTTACTACAACTTCAATTCTCGTGTCTATTCTCGCAGGATGAGCGGTTACGGCAATATTCAGCTCGAAATCAGAGCAAAACTTAAAATTTTCATTTTTGGTAAAAATAAGCCCATTTTTGACGCTTCATATCTAGAAGCCGGCCGCGGTGGCCGAGGGGACTGAGGCGCTCCAGTCACGGTCTGCACGGCCACTACGGTCGGGGGTTCGAATTCCCCCCTTGGGCATGGATATTTGTGCCGTCCTTAGTCTTAGCTAGTTCATAAGTAGTTTGTAAGCTTAGGGACTGATGAGCCCATAGTTAAGTCCCATAAGTGTTACAAACATTTGAACATATCTAGAAAACTATTGGACGTATAACGCTGCGGTTAGGCTTAAATTGTTACATATTCTATGTACTTTGGAAATGGTAAAAACTACTAACATCGTAAAACTCATAGTTTATGCGTTAGAAGGCAAAATCTAAAAAAAGTCCGAAACTTTCGGAGTTTTTCGCTTATAACTTGGGAAGCACAGGGTTTTCAAAGCTGCAAACTTGGTTTCATACTACTCTAACAGGTCCTAACAACATATCGAAATAATTAGAACTACATCACGATTTGATTTTTAACCCCTTTTTTTGTACGATCTGACTATCCTAGAAAGCGAACCTCCGCTGGGGAGGAACCGCTGCGATTTTGCAGAGGAAGCGCCTCTCACTTACACAGCAGATGATTCAGATGACTTGAGGAACCTGCTTCTACGTGGCGGCGCAACAAAGAGCCCAACGACAACGGCCGCGCAGTTACGCCGTGCGCACCGATCAGCCCAATAATCCATAGTGTACGCAGACGCCACTGCGGTCTGGAAGTGCAGCCGCTGGTAGTTTGACGCCGCAACAGAATAGCGGAGGGTCCGCCACTGCAGCCGCGCTTATAAACAGGTCCCACGCTGCCTTAAGCCCGTTTTAAGCCCTTTTTAAACGATGAACGAAGGTGAACAAGATAGATAATAGTCTACTGAAGCGCTCCTAGCGTACTAGCCCTGAACTACAAACTCAAGCAAGACCTTAAGGCAGCGTGTTTAGACGATAAACGTAATCGAACAGTAACACCCGATGTTGAAAGTGAGGTTAAAAACAGGCGATTTGTTATGTAGGAAGTCATAGTTTAATACTGGAATTGAGGAAACAGCGCTAAATGTTATTGACGGCCAAAGAAAACCTTGCAATCTATGTTTTTGGTCAACTTAGTGTGGTAAAGTTCTGGGAAGTGAAACAACATTTCAGAACATTCACATCTATTTTCAAAGGAGAAAAATAAACTTATGAACACATAAAGCAATATTTATAAGAGCATAAATAGACCTCCTTTACTTTATCTACTACCATTTGCCCACTGACATTGTTAATAACGTCATGCACAACTGAATTTTTGTCTTTCATTTGCACTGACCGTTTCATTTAAAATGCTATTTAATGAAAACTGCATCATTAAATTACAATCTTATTCAAATAAACAATTGGCTTCAGTCTTTTCTGTTACGATATTGCGAAACATAAACCATTTTTCGATTTCAGATGTACGACCTCGCTTTTCGGTAGACAATAATCGAGATATATATTTAAGTCGTCATGAAACATTTGCAATTTACCGCTAAATCAAAGTATAATAATAAACTAAAGATAAATTTACGTGCAAACCGTGTAATTGTCGACTACAATATGAAAATCGCGTGACGAAAATAGTTTAACTTCCGATGTCAGCAGACGACCGTTCAATCAAAACAATCTTCTCGAGAATGCTTAACGTGGCGTTGACGTTAGGTGACGGTCTGGTGACGGACAGTGTGAATGCCGTCATTAGAAATACATTTTGTAATACATTCTGGTCATAAACTTCGACATAACGCAAAATATACGTAAATACGAAGGAAAATGGCGGACTAACTGGAGCGATGGCTGCAGCTGACAACTACTAGCTCGCGCATGCGCAGTGAACCCACTAGTACCGAATGTAGAACTGGTTCTATAACGTTATCGCCACGATTATCCAGAGTCGATACTAGCGCGATGATACTAGTCGAACCGTTCAAACGACAGACGGCCGCCATTAACGCAACTTTTTATCAATCTATTACAAGTTCGTTGATCGTTTAAAACGGGCTTTAGATGATCAACGAACTTGTAATAGATTGATAACAAGTTGCGTTAATGACGGCCGTCTGTCGTTTGAACGGCTCGACTAGTATCATCGCGCTAGTGTCGACTCTTGATAATCGTAGCGATAACGAAATAGGCCCAGTTCTAAATTCTGTACTAGTGGGTTCACTGCGCATGCGCGAGCTAGTAGCTGTGAGCTGCAGTCATCGCTCCAGTTAGTCCGCCATTTTCGTATTTACGTATATTTTGCGTAATGTCGAAGATTGTGATCAGAATGTATTCCAAAATGTAGTTCTAATGACGGCATTCACAGTGTCCGTCACCAGACCGTCACCTAACGTCAACGTCACGCTAAGCTTTCTCGAGAAGATTGGTTTGATTGAACTGTCGTCTGCTGACATCGGAAATTAACCTATTTTAGTCACGCGATTTTCATATTGTAGTCGACAATTACACGGTTTGCACGCAAATTTGTGTTATTAATCTTTGTTTTATTATTATACTTTAATTATTATTAGAGCAAAACAAAAATAATGGAATGCGGTCTTAGAAAATCAGGCGATGCTGAAGGAATTAGTTTAGGTAACGAAACAATGAAGGTGGTAGATGAGTTTTGTTAATTGGGTAGTAAAATAACATGCGATGGTCGTAGTACAGAGGATATATAACGCAGAATGGCAATGGGAAGAAAAGCAGTTTTGAAAAAGAGAAATTTGCTAACATCGAATATTAATCTAAGTGTAAGGAAGTCTTTTCTGAAGGATTTGTGTGGAGTGTTGCCTTGTACAGGAGTGAAACATGGACGATAAGCAGTGCGGACAGGAAGAGAATAGAGGCTTTTGAAATGTGGTGCTACAGAAGAATGCTGAAGATTAGGTGGGTAGATCGCATAACTAATGAAGAGGTACTGAACAGAATTGGTGAGAAAAGGAATTTTTGGCGTACCCTGACTAAAAGAAGGGATCGCTTGGTAGGACACATTCTTAGACATCGGGGAATCGTAAATTTAGCATTGGAGGGAAGTGTGTGGGGTAAAAATCGCAGAGGGAGACCCAGAGACGCGTATAGTAAGCAGATTCAAATGGATGTGGGTTGTCGTTCTTATAAGGAGATGAAAAGGCTTGCTCAGGATAGGGTAGGGTGGAGAGCTGCATCAAACCAGTCTCCGGACTGAAGACCATAACAACAACACTTTAATTTAACGGTAAATTGCAAATGTTTTATGACGACTTTAATATTTATCTCAATTATTGTGCACCGAAAAGCGAGGTCGTACATCTGAAACCGAAAAATGGTTTATGTTTTGCAATATTGTAACAGAAAAGACTGAAGCCAATTGTTTATTTGAATAAGATTGTAATTTGATGATGCAATTTTCATTAAATAGCATTTTAAATGAAAAACTCAGTCCAAATGAAGGACAACAATTCAGTTTTGCATGACGTTATTGACAATGTCAGTGGGCAAATAGTAGTAGATAAAGTAAAGAAGGTCTATTTATGCTCTTATAAATATTGTTTGATGTGTTAATAAGTTTAATTTTTTCGCTTGAAAATAGATGTCAATGATTTGAAAAGCTGTTTCACTTCCCAGAAATGTACCACACTAAGTTGACCAAAAACATAGATTGCAAGGTTTCCTTTGGCGATCAATAACATTTAGCATTGTTTCGTTAATTCCAGTATTAAACTATGACTTCCTACATAACAGATCGCCTGTCATAACCTCACTTTCAACATCGGGTATTACTTTTCAATTACGTGTATCGTCTAAACACGGTGCCACAAGATCTTGTATGAGATTGTAGTTCAGGACTAGTACACTAGAAGCGCTTCAGTAGACTATTATCCATCTTGTTCACTTTCGTTCATCGTTTAAAAAGGGCTTTACAGGCTGTGTCTTTTAGTCCGCGGTTAGCAATCGCGGCGGTTTGGCAGTGCGCTGTTTCTCATGAGGCAGCGTGGGCCGTGGTTATAGGCACAGCTGCGGCGGCGGCTCCTCCGCTATTTCGTTGCGGCGTCAAAATAACAGCAGCTGCACTTCCAAACCGCTTACACGGCGGCTAATGGGGCCGTTCTGTGCGCCATGTCTGGCCGCCAGGTGGGAACAGGGTGGTCAAGGTCACTGCGGCTGTGTGAGTGACGAGCGGAGCATCCGCAAAAGCACAGTGGTTGCTCCGCCGCGAACGAACCGCTGTCTACAGGGTGAGTCATAAATGAGGAAAAATATTTTGTGCAAATTCTCACACACTGAGCTACAAACGTAAATTTGTTTTCTGCATGTTCCTATGTCAATAAATGACAATGCAATTGAACGGTAAAAATCTGGAAAAAGTGGACATTTGGGTGTTACTGTGCGCCGACATTGGCCAAGGGGACAGATCGGCAACAGGGCAACATGGCACAAGTTCCTGTGTGTTCCTGTGGTGTTCACAGTGGTAGAATGCCAGACTACAAATCCAAAGGTCGCGGGTTCGATCCCCGCCAGGTCCTAGGATTTTTATCTGTCACTTTTCACTTCTTTCACCTCTGGCAGTATTGCTCATGTGAAAAATGTCGAGTAGCACCGTGGTTCGGATCCCACGTTAAAGTGTAGGTCCCCCTATAACTGGCTGGGTAAGTCAGTTCCAAGGTCGGAGGAAGGCAACGGCATACCACCTCCAAACAGGACCATGCCTAGTAAAGCACTGTGGTGTTCAAACCAATCCTCGGATTGTTGACTGCTTTACCTTAGAATATGCAGAAAACCAATTTATGTTTGCAGCTCAGTGTATGACAATTTGCACGAAATATTTTCCTGGTTTATGACTCACCCTGTATAAACGCAGCCTTAGAATACAAAAAGGCAAATGCGTCCCTGTTTAAACAACACTGACAGCAAATTGTGTACTCAACCGCCCTCAAAAAAGTTTGTAAATCTATCGGACCAAAATGTTTGGTCGTCAGTCCGTAGCTTACAAAGTACTTAAACTAAGGTAAACTAACCTAAGGACAACACACACACACCCATTCCCCAGGGAGGACTCTAACCTCCGACGGCGAGCAACAACGCCCTCCGCAGCCAGGCGCCTTAGACCGTTCGGCTATTCCACTGCGGCTCAACCACCCTACTCCTCATTTCGCCTTCCTCACCAAAACTTTTGGAATGCGAACATATTCGCGCGCCGCGGTGGAGTAGCTGAGCGGTCTAAGGCGCCTCGCTGCGGAGCGCGCGGTTGCTCGCCGTCGGAGATTCGAGTCCTCCCTAGAGCATGGGTGTGTATGTGTGTGTTGTCCTTAGGTTGGTTTACCTTAGTTTAACTAGTTTGTAATCTACGGACTGATGACCATGCAGTTTGGTCCGATAGATTTGCAAACATTTGATTTGAGCATATTTGCGCTTTTTGTGCTGATAAAGATTAGCAGAGTGGCGAGGGAAGAAAGAAGATGTGGTCTGAGTAGGAGAGAAAGAGAGCACAGATAATCATTGTGGGAGAGAGGCAGTGACAGTAAAATAGATAAATGGATCGAGACAGTAACAGTGATAGGCAGTGAAATTGAAGAAGAAGGGAAAGAGAGAGAGAGAGATATGAATGTAGCCTATAAATGAGGATTACGAACCTGGAGCCTCCAAACTGGCGAACTTCAATAACAAAAATTTTGTTCACTTTCCCCATCTCACAAATCAATGTGTTAGTTTTTAGGTCAAGGAGTTAGAAGCCCGAGCAATGCATTCACAAGGACATGTGTAAAAAGGGTATGATCGTCCTTAGCTCAGCGGTAGAGTCCTAGACTATGAATACAAAGCTCGCGGGTTTGATCCCCGCCAGGTCCTAGAACCACTTTCCACTTCTTTCACCTCTGGCAGTGTTGCTGATGCGAAAAATATTGAGCAGACCGTGGTTCGGAATCCACCTTCAACTGCATGTCCCTCTATAACTGCCTGGGTCAGTCAGTTAGAAGGTTGGAGGAAGGCAACGGCATACGACTTCCAAACAAGACCAAGCCTAATAAAGCACTGGTGTGTTCACACCAATCTTCGGATTGTTGACTGTCTTTTTAATCGTGATTGAAGAAACAGAGAGCAGGCTGTGGGAAAGGAAGAGGCAGTAGCAATGTAAGAGACAAAGATTTGGTCATAAACAATGTAAACAATGGAAGAAGAAGACAGCCAAAATGGAGAGAAAGGGATGAAGGCAGAGAGAGAGAGAGAGAGAGAGAGAGAGAGAGAGAGAGAGAGAGAGAGAGAAGAAAGTGTTAATGGGAGGAAAAGAAGACAATGGTAGAGAGACAAATCTATACAGACGCAGTGAAAGGAAGATGTGTATGAAACCGTCTTTATGATGATGGACTGGGTAAAAGGATGTAGCAAGTTAAAAGAGCACGAATATGTTCCTATGCCAAAATTTTTGGTGAGGAAGGCTAAATGGGGACTTTTATTTATATGTTGTCTGTTCTTTTCGGATATGTCCGAAAAAACAGACACCATTTGTTGACATTAACGGCCGTAGTTTTACGAATTCGAAATATTTAAACATTTCGACCGTTTCAGGGCATTGAAATAAATCCAAGGCAAAGACGAAAATTTGTGCTGGACTGGGATTTGAACCCGGATTTCCCGCTTTGGGCCAGCGGTCGACTTAACCATTTTTGCCCCCTCCAAGTAGATCGATGGTTCGCGGTCGTTAGGTCATGTTCGTTCTTGGTGATCGTTTAGTATTTGGCACAGCTTTTTTTATTAGAGAGGGCGTTTAGCCCCAGTGGCGTAGCTACTACACCAAGGGCCCCGGGGCAAAAATGACGTTGGGGCCCTCTCTAAACTAAAACTATTGGTTGCAGGCCTGCAGCCTCCACGCCCGACAAGTATTAAAAAAAACTTATATTATTACAGTTCCAAGTACAAAGGTAAAGTAATAATTTTGTTTTATTTTAGTAGTATTTCTTCTTTTTTGCTTAATCTGGTGTTAATTTAGGACCATTTTAATCTCTGAAAGGAGAAAAGTAATTTTTAACATACAGAAAAGAAATTAACAGCCATTAATTTTTAACACGAATTATTTACAGAAGGATGGAAAAACTGGTAGAAGCCGACCTCGGGAAAGATCAGTTTGGGTTCAGGAGAAATGTAGGAACACGGGAGGCAATACTCACTTTACGGCTTATCCTAGAAGATAGATTAAGAAAAGGCAAACCTACATTTCTAGCTTTTGTAGATTTGGAGAAGGCTTTTGACAATGTTGATTGGAATAAGCTCTTTCAAGTTCTGAAGCAAGCAGGAGTAAAATATAGGGAGCGTAAGGTTATTTACAACTTGTACAAAAACCAGACGGCGGTTGTCAGAGTTGAAGGGCATGAAAGGGAGGCAGTGGTTGGAAAGGGAGTAAGACAGGGTTGTAGTCTTTCTCCATTGTTATCCAATTTGTACAGTGAGCAAGTTGTAAAAGAAAGCAAGGAGAAATTTGGTGAAGGAATTAAAGTTCAGGGGGAAGAATTAAAAACATTGCGTTTTGCCGACGACATAGTAATTCTGTCAGATACAGCAAAGGACCTGGAAGAACAATTGAACGGAATGGACAGTGTGCTGAAAGGTGCATATAAGATGAACATTAACAAGAACAAAACTAAGGTAATGGAGTGCAGTGTAAGAAAATCAGGTGATGCTGAAGGAATTAGATTGGGAAACGAAGCAATAAAGGAGGTAGATGAGTTTTGTTACTTGGGAAGTAAAATAACAAATGATGGTCGCAGTACAGAGGATATAAAATGCAGAATGGCAATGGGTAGAAAAGCGTTTTTGAAAAAGAGAAATTTGTTAACTGCGAATATTGATTTAAGCCTAAGGAAGTCCTTTCTGAAGGCATTTGTATGGAGTGTTGCCTTGTATGGGAGTGACATGGACGATAAACAGTGCGGACAGGAAGAGGATTGAGGCTTTTGAAATATGGTGCTACAGAAGAATGCTAAAGATTAGGTGGGTGGATCGCATAACTAATGAGGAGGTACTAAACAGAATTGGGGAGAAAAGAAATTTCTGGCATACCTTGACTAAAAGGAGGGATAGATTGCTACGACACATTCTTAGACATCAAGGAATTGTGAATTTAGCGATGGAGGGAAGTGTGTGGGGTAAAAATCGCAGAGGAAGACCAAGAGATGGATACAGTAAGCAGCTTCAGACAGATGTAGGTTGCCGTTCTTATGTGGAGATGAAGAGGCTTGCTCAGGATAGGGTATTGTGGAGAGCTGCATCAAACCAGTCTCCGGACTGAAGACCACAACAACAACAACAACAACAACAACAACAATTTCAATTTCACGTTTCAGAACTACCGGGCGGCTTTTGCGACCATTTGAATCTGTTTTCCCGTTGTAGTAAGTACATAAATCATTTTCAGAGTTTTCGTCATCTTAGACATGCATATCAGATAATGATGTGCCTGTATTGTGAATACCGTGTTCATTATCGGAAAAACTAACATGGGATGGTCTTCCTACCTTCTTTCATCTGCAGATTTATTTTCTATACAGTATTACGAAAATAGTCCATAACCACTTCTGCTGTCATACCATGTCTGTCGATACCAATAGGTTTACAACCCATTGTTACATCACACACCAATTCAGTAAACAGGATGAAAAATGTCAGGACTTCACAGATTCCTTGAAGACAATTGACTTCTAAGAGAATACTTTGCTCACGGAGGCCGAGGGGCCCCTTGATCTCGGGGGCCCCGGGGCACTGCCCCGCCTAGCCCTATGATAGCTACGCCACTGTTTAGCCCCCCGAGCGGGCGTGCTGAGCCACGGCGGATCGAGACAAATCAATTAGGCTATCCAAGCACGCTTCTCTTCCAACCTAAATTCTCATCTTGTGGCACACTAAGATTGTGGTGCCCCCTGTCCATTTGATTTCTCTTGCTCGCAGTATATAGTGGATTCCCGTAAGATATCGAACGTATTAATGCGTCTGCATTGAAACTGTCAATTGCCTGTTGTGGCAGATATACATTATTTATATGGTGTCTGTTTTTTCGGATAGTATAGATATCCTTTCTACAAAATTACATCCATATACCGTAGATCGTACCATTATCACTTACGGTATACCAAATGCCATAGCAGTCTATTTCACGAAATAACTTAGAGGATATAATCATTTAAAACAAATTAGAATCATTAAAAAAAGATATAATTTTCTTCAGACGTGCGATCATCTCCGAAGAAATCATACAGTGGCTACCACAGCTGTCAAGAATACGAAGAAATTCATTCACAACTGGGAATACTTTTGCGAAAGCATGTCCTGAAGAGTAAGAGAAGGCAACCGAGGTCATATGAGAGTAAAGTTTGCTCAGGTGTAAATTATCTCGACAGATAACGCAGAAAGCGTCTTTGTTTTCCACGATTTTAACAGCTTTGCCCTTTTTTTGTCATAGTTGACACTGCGTCTACGAAGTGTTATTACACTCATAGCAGACTTGCGTTCTATAAGAGAACGACTTTTATAAATATAATTATTACATATTATGTCATGGTTGCAAAATATTAACACGAATTATTTACAGAAGGATGGAAAAGCTGGT
The DNA here is from genome assembly GCA_026315105.1 of Locusta migratoria. NCBI lineage: Eukaryota > Metazoa > Arthropoda > Insecta > Orthoptera > Acrididae > Locusta > Locusta migratoria. The sequence goes on along the minus strand of CM048746.1, from coordinate 190,973,926 downwards.
AGAAGCTCAGTTTGGGTTCAGGAGAAAGGTACGAACATGAGAGGCAATACTCACTTTACGGCTTATCCTAGAAGATAGACTAAGAAAAGACACACCTACATTTCTAGCTTTTGTAGATTTGGAGAAGGCTTTTGACAATGTTGATTGGAATAAACTCTGACAAGTTCTGAAGCAAGCAGGAGTAAAATATAGGGAGCGTAAGGTTATTTACAACTTGTACAAAAACCAGACAGCGGTTGTCAGAGTTGAAGGGCATGAAAGGGATGCAGTGGTTGGGAAGAGAGTAAGACAGGGTTGTAGTCTTTCTCCAATGTTATTTAATTTGGACATTGAAAAAGCTATAAAGGAAAGCAAAGAGAAATTTGGAGAAGGAATTAAAGTTCCGGGGGAAGAATTAAAAACATTGCGTTTTTCTGATGACATAGTAATTCTGTCAGATACAGCAAAGGACCTGGAAGAGCAATTGAACGGAATGGACATTGTGCTGAAAGGTGCATATAAGATGAACATTAACAAGAGCAAAACTAGGGTAATGGAGTGCAGCCTAAGAAAAGCAGGTGATGCTGAAGGAATTAGATTGGGAAACGAAGCAATAAAGGAGGTATATGAGTTTTGTTACTTGGGCAGTAAAATAACAAATGATGGTCGCAGTACAGAGGATATAAAATGCAGAATGGCAATGGGTAGAAAAGCGTTTTTGAAAAAGAGAAATTTGTTAACATCCAATATTGATTTAAGCCTAAGGAAGTCCTTTCTGAAGGCATTTGTATGGAGTGTTGCCTTGTATGGGAGTGAGACATGGACGATAAACAGTGCGGACAGGAAGAGGATTGAGGCTTTTGAAATATGGTGCTACAGAAGAATGCTGATGATTAGGTGGATGGATCGCGTAACTAATGAGGAGGTACTGAACAGAATTGGGGAGAAAAGAAATTTCTGGCATACCTTGACTAACCACCCCCATGAACCACAGACATTGCCGAGGTGGGGTGGCTTGCGTGCCTCAACGATGCAGATAGCCGTACCGTAGGTGCAACCACAGCGGAGGGGTATCTGTGGAGAGGCCAGACAAACGTGTGGTTCCTGAAGAGGGGCAGCAGCCTTTTCAGTAGTTATAGGGGCAACAGTCTGGATGATTGACTGAGCTGGCCTTGTAACATCAGCTAATGTGGCTTTGCCACACAGCTACTGCGAACGGCTGAAAGCAAGGGGAAACTACAGCCGTCACTTTTCCCGAGGACATGCAGCTCTACTGTATGAACATATGATGATGGCATCCTCTCGGGTAAAATATTCCGGAGGTAAAATAGATTCAGACAGATGTAGGTTGCCGTTCTTATGTGGAGATGAAGAGGCATGCTCAGGATAGGTTATTGTGGAGAGCTGCATCAAACCAGTCTCCGGACTGAAGAACACAACAACAACATACCAGACCCTCGGTAATACATTGGTAGAGTGTCAGACTATGTGTTTAAAGGTCGCGGGTTCGACCCGCGCAAGGTCCTAGGCTTTTTATCTGTCACTTTCCACTTCTTTCACCTCTGGCAGTGTTGCTGATGTGAAATAGTCGAGTAACACCGTGGTTCGGAATACACGTTAAACTGTAGCTCCCCCTATAATAAGTCAGTCGAAGGTCGGACGTAGGCAATGGCAGACCACCTCCGAACCAGGACCATGCCGAGTAAAGCACTATGGTGTTCAAACCAATTTCCGGATAGTAGACTGCTTTACCTGTTAACAGGCTGATCATTGTTTACTGTGTTGGTGACAATTTGTGTTGTTATTATTATTATTGTTGGGCCGAAGATTGGTCTCTCGGTGCGCTTCATGCTGGTGTAGTCATCAGCCAGGACGTTATGACCCTACCTAAAGGGTGCGTTCACACTGCGCGCCGGGCCGAGCCGAGACGAAAAAGAGGGGGAAAATCAACTTTTCCGATTTTCAAGATGTAAAACTTTTGACGGTATATAAGACCACACCACATCGATTTCTCAACTTATTCTTTCCTAAAAAGCTTTCCCTTGCCTGTGGAAAAAAAAGTCTACTTTTCATTCCGCGGGAGTTTTTAGTTTTGTAACGCTCCTCACTCCATTTTGATGAAACTATGCGGCTAAAAAATCTGATTTTTGGACACATCGTAGGACAACATCTTAGGTTTCGAATGAAGTATTCACCTTTTCGTAATTCGTAACAGTTCTTTTCAAGTGACGCTATTTGTCAAGTATGTGCACTTGATTTACAAATCGTGTATTGAAAAAGTTCGATAGCTGGCAGCTTACTGTTCTATGCATTTTAGACCATACATTACACGAATGAAATGGAGCTAAAAGTATGGAAAAGTTTTTGAAATAGTAGTCGCACCGATATCTACCTCCTTTCACAAGTTATTGCGAGTTATCTAAGCGGCGCAAGCCTACGAACTCGGCGGCTGTTGCGCGTAGCGTGAAGCACTGCCTGCAGTGCCGAAAAATTTGATTTACTGGTCACGTGTCTATGTCCCTCGTGATGTGTTAATGGTCCATAATCAGAAAACAATTATGAAGTAATTTTTCTTGGGTGGCGACCGATTACAATAGACAAAGATCTAGTACAGTTTTACTTCAGGTCATTCTTGAGAGTCATACACTGGATTTTTTTTTTTTTTTTTTTTCATACAAGTCAATTAGTGGAATATATTTTTCGTCTTTGGAAGTAGTAGAGAGGAAAAAAAATCAATGTAACCTGCGACGTTACTGTTTATGGACTGAAATAAAATATTCTAACATTATACTTAATGGCTTTCTAGTTAGAGATGATAAAAGAAGCTAAAAATTCAATTATATTTATGGATGCATCTACTCCTAATACAAAGTATATTCCTATTTTCGCTTTTTTAGTTTTCGAAAAATGTACAAAAATGTTCAAATGTTTGTAGAACTTATGGGACTTAACTACGGGGTCATCAGTCCCTAAGCTTACAAACTACTTATGAACTAGCTAAGACTAAGGACGGCACAAATATCCATGCCCGAGGGGGGATTCGAACCCCCGACCGTAGTGGCCGTGCAGACCGTGACTGGAGCGCCTCAGTCCCCTCGGCCACCGCGGCCGGCTCGAAAAATGTACCACAACGTGAATATAGTTGTATACAGCGCGTCGCACATAAAAGCGGTACCCTCACGTCTGAGATTAAATTAAGGATGAATTAAGTAAAAAACAATACGGAACAGTGACATTAAAAACACGTATATAACTCCTTATAAGAAATTTTGTAAGTGGTGGTTACGGGCGTACATGGGATGTACCGGTTTTATATGCGTCATTCTGTACTATATTTCATTCCACCTGGACCTTCAAGGAACTCTACATAGGTCTCAGATTTTTATTTATTTATTTTTCTGGATCTTCTCTGAGGGGAACTAAGTTGCTATGAAGATTTTGCTGAATGATCAGATGACAATTTTCTTTGTCTGGTTCTTTCGAGTTTTACACTTTAACTGAAAGGAAAATATGCTGTTTAGTTTAGCCTCAGACTATGCAGGATAGGTCAGTAAAATACAGAAGCCTTTGTCACTTTCTTTTTCTTCTTTATTCTTAGTGGGCTTGTCCCCAGCAAAAAGGAATCCCCACCCACTGTCAGCAGAAGATCGAAGGAAACACAGGTGTGAGCAAAACTTTTTCATTGCCGTCTTATTCGAGCCAGCTAAGTTAATTTATTTTGTTACTTTAATACCGTTGTTCTTACAGTGTAGTGACTCGTCAAATTTTAAGCACATAAGAAATTGGTGGTAATGGACTCATCCCATGAATTTCGACTAAAATTTAGGACAGTTTTTCTTTATGTGAACGAGTAAATAGACATTACTGAAAAAGAAAAATATTCATATTGCCGCGAGAGACCACGAACACCAACTGCCGGCGTGGCGCAGGGGATAGCGTCACGGACTGCGGAGCAGAAGGTCGCCGGTTCAATCCCGCCCACCGGCAAAAATTTATTTCTTTGTAATTTACAATTCCAGAAGGTTCTACCTCTTTCTTATGTTCACTTGTAAATTCTACTTGTTTCTTATGTTAACTGTTCTTCTAATTTCTGGTAAATTCTGTCTGTGTATAAATAGCAGAGCACTCTGCCTGAGAGGCAGTCAGTGCTGAGTGTATGTTAGAGTTCGTAATAAACGTGCTTTCAGTATAAGTGCTGTGTTTAGTTGCCTTCGAAATCAAGCCTACTTCCATTGCAACGCGACAGTATTAAAGAACTGATAGTAATGCAATTAAAAATAAACAACATATTTTCATAACAGTATATGTGAAAACAAATATCGTGCACAAGCTTCCCTTGAAAGCAGAAAGGAAACGTGTGATACTTCTGCTGCAGTAGCAACACCGTAGCCCAATCGGCTCGCGCCGGGAATATTGAACATTTCGAATGTCGTCGGCTCGGCGTGAGCCGGCTGAAGCGGAGTCCTCTCGGCCCGGCCCGCAGTGTGAACAGTACGATTGAAAACAATATGTTTAATCTTCCGGCTCGGCTCGGTTCGGCCCGGCCGGCAGTGTGAACACGGCCTTGGCATGTCTGCCTTTCGCACGGATAACTGCAGCGACGCATGGAAGCAATGAGGCGCTGTCGGCTCAGGAAGCGCGTATGTTAGGTGCAGTGTTGCCAGACGTAGGGAATTTTCCCTATACGTAGGTACTTTTAAGCATTGAAATCATGTAGGGAATTTTAATCTAAAAGTCCCTAACGCGTAGGTACTTTGGTAAAATTTTACAATCGTCGACACAGGCCAAGCAGGTAATGATTGCAACAGTTATCAACACGCGGGAATTAAGCCTACCAATGGCGGTGAACTTTCAAGTAGCCAACGATATTTTAGACGGCGTAGTTGTTTTCTCTTCACAGTAAACAATATTAATTTGAAGACTTAGACTTAGTTTTAGACACATTAAAACTGATGCGAAATATTATGATTTTAATGTATATCAGTGGAATGGAGAGTCGGTTTGAAAATAGTGTTAGAAAATATTAGCACAAGAAAAATTCATTGTTTCCATGAAAGAATGACCTTATATTACCTTGTCTAGACTGTTAAGTATTTACGTCAGGTCGATATACTAGTTAGTATTTGTAAGTGAGAAGATATTAACAAGACAATGCTAAAACATTTGCGATAACCAACGTTGTAATGAACAAAAAACTAGATATTCGTTGTCAACATAGCATTACTCTTAGAAAATCGAATCATCTAGAGTGACGGAATTCCTTTTTTGTGCTGACTGTGAACTAAATAATTAATACAGTTCCTACTCTATGGTTGATAGTATCTCGATGTATCCTTGTGCAGTTAATAAATCAGTTATCCTCGTGTAACAGTGCACTCCGAATTCACGGCACATTTGGGAAAACTATTTAAAGCTTTTCCTCTCTATAACTGACATCTTCTTGATGTACCTTTGTCCGGCACTTGGAATTCGTGGCATAATCTACACTTGACTATCAAAATCAGATCCTTGAAAGTAACAATTCCATCATCTGTAGTAAAATGCAAATACTTCCATGAGGCTAACGAAACAACGACCTCCTATTACATGCAATCAGTTATTCCTTAAATCCGAGCGGTCTAAAGCACCTCGCTGCAGAGCGCGCAGTTGCTCGCCGTGGAGGTTCGGGTCCTCCCTGGAGCATGGGTGTGTGTGTTTGTCCGTAGGTTAGTTTACCTAGGTTTAAGTAGTTTATAAGCTACGGACTGATGACCACACAGTTTGGTCGGATAGATATACAAACATTTGAACATTTTATTCCATAAATCTCATTGGAAATCGTATAATATCACCCGATTAGCTAACAAAATTACCGAGAATCAGCTGCCGTCGCCAACCATGACCGCTAGGCCCTGTGTGGGCAATTGTAAAATTAAGCTGGTGCTTTTAACAAAACAACTGGTCACTAATTTTCATAGATTTTTACTACAAAGAAAGGAGAAGGTTTATTAAAGCGTCTCGATGAGGTTCACACTCAACGAGAGAAAAATTGTCAACTAGAAATATAGGTGGCCAAACTACGAAAACGAGAGAAAAATTGTCAACTAGAAATATTGGTGGCCAAACTACGAAACATCAGAAACAGTTGTGGCGATTGGGAGGCGCGCATGAACGGTAGAGGCGGTTGGCCAGGCAATTTTAGCGCCAACTGAAACCTATTGTTTGTCAAGTCTTGACTTGAATGTGCATACCCTCGTTTCATTTGTCCTATTAGTTACTGTTTAATTTTCTAGTAGTCATTGCATTTAGTGCAGCAGTGGAGGTATGATGCCACGCCCCCCCTCTCCCCAGGTCAGAGTCCTGGATTCAGTCCCTCGCAGACCCAAATCCTGGCTATGCCTCTGATGTAGGGGTTTTAATGACGTGGTAGGGAGAAAGTAGGGAAAACGTAGGTACATTTTTGTGAGACTGTAGGTATTTACTCACTCTGACATCTGGTAACACTGGTTAGGTGTGCGGAAACGTGCCAAGTTTACCGTACGGCCTAGTGATCGGAGAGGGCACCTGCCTCGACTTGCTACACGTGAACGCAGCGCGCTCCAGCGTCAGTTGCCAGAGGCATCAGGAATTATCGACAAATGGAGTGAAATTCTTGCTTTAGCTCAATTGAAATGCACATTTCCGCTCTTGTGCATATGCTCGTCATGGTGTTTTCTCTCTCATGTAGTCTACAAAAGTAACAACTTCAATATCTATGATCATAGGCTATTAGGAAAGCTGCTTATTAAGTCCATAAGGACAGCGACATCTCGAAGAGAATTACCTATTGACCCATAGTCAACACGGATTCAGAAAATATCGTTCTTGTGAAACACAGCTAGCTCTTTACTCACATGATGTGATGCTACAGGCAAAGGATGTCAAATAGATTCCTTATTTCTAGATTTCTGGAAGGCTTTTGACACTGTTCTTCACAAGCAACTTCCAATCAGATTGCGTGCTTATGGAATATCGCCGAAGATGTGGGACTGTATTCGTGGTTTCCTGTTAGAAAGAACACAATACGTTGTAATTGACGGAAAGTCATCGAGTAGAACAGAAGTGATATCTGGCGTTCCCCATGGAAGTGTTATAGGGCCCCTACTGTTCCTTGTTTTTATAAACGATTTAGACAGTGAATCACTATCAAAGCCAAGATGAAGGCACTAGTAGTAACCCTTTTGTCCTACAGAGCCCTATAGATGTGTTGGATGAAGTGAACACCTCACCACTTTAAGTTCTTGCACAATTCATCATTAACAGATCCCAGCGAAAAATGATACCCTGTACCATATTAAGGCTATTATGAGGTGTGGTTGAAACAGAAACGTTTTTATTGTTCAGTAGTCTCTCTCTTGTCTTGTGGACCATGTCGGTATATGCGTGCCGATTCACATTCATTCGTTAGAAGCCACGACGGAACTCTTTCAAAAATGTTCAAATGTTTGTATAGTCTATGGGACTTAACTGCGGGGTCATCAGTCCCTAAGCTTACAAACTACTTTATGAACTAACTAAGACTAAGGACGGCACAAATATTCATGCCCGAGGGGGGATTCGAACCCCCGACCGTAGTGGCCCTGCAGACCGTTACTGGAGCGCCTCAGCCCCCATGGCCACCGCGGCCGGCCAGAACTCTTTGAGTATGCCATTGACACGTCACAGTAGCGCCAACTAAAGATCATTGTTCGGGAAGTTCCATTCTACAAACTGGGTGAACTTCATGACTGGATTCTGAAAGCATTAAGACGAAAAAACAGGTGGGTTTTAGGTGCTGTTCCCACTCAATCTAGACTGCAGTGTGAAGGCAGAATCTTGCATAGACGGTATGGACTTTGATGATTGATTATGATGAATTTAGCACTGGGTATAATTTTTTATACCTGCTGAGCTGTTTGCACTGCAGCTACTGTACATGTGATCATCAGTATTAACAGTGGAGATTGTGATAACCAGAAATATTCCCACACGCCCCGAGAAGAAATACGAGTGGCTGCTGCCTCTTGAAATGTAACTGGTTCTTATCTGAATTAATTACTAGGTGCCACTTCGCAGCTCATTTTAGCAGCTCAATTAATGTTATTTTCAGACGACGATGTAAGATGAGTGGCTCTTGACGAACTTTGTGTCGTATACATTCAACGTTCGAAGCACGGGAACTGCTCTTCGTTCCGTGCTTAACGGTACAAGGCCAGCCTGTGGCATTCCGGTGCTGAGGCGTCGATTCACGGAAGTGCTGTTCGACGCCAAGAAACCTCGCGGCACTGGGCAACATTAATAAGCACACCAAATGAAAACTTAGCTCCCACCCGCCCCAGAAGGCATCAAACGAATACCCCATGACATCGATTCTTCTTCTCCCCCCCCCCCCTCTCTCTCATTTTTATCACTGGTTTGATGCAGCTAGCAAAGAATTACTTTCATGTGTCGACCTCTTCATCTCGAAGTAAAACTTTCACCCAACGTCCTCGGTTACTTGTTAAATATTTTCTAATCTCAGCCTGCCCCTACGGCTTTTAGCCTGTACAACTCCCTATAGTACCACGGAAGTTATTTCGTGCTGCCTTAATTGTAGCTAGGCGCAAGACAAGTAATCCGTTAATTAAGCACGTTAACGTTTAGAGTAACCGATTAATTGTTCAAGTTAATTAAAACAACGTTGCCTTTGAGCGAGCGAGGTGGCGCAGTGGTAACACACTGGACTCGCATTCGGAAGGATGGTGGATCAAATCCAACTCCGGCCATCCAGATTTAGGTTTTCCGTGATTTTCCTAAATCACTCCAGGGAAATGCTGAGACGGTTCCTGTGTATAAGGGCACGGCCGATTTCCTTCCGCATCCTTACCCAAACATTCTAATTTCTAATGACCACGCTGTCGACGGGACGTGATCAACAAGCTTCCTTGCTGCGTACTCACATGTTGGCGGCATGTAGAGCAATATGTTTGTGTCTACGCTGAGGTGTGCACGAATGATGTAAACCAGTCTTTTTCACCGCCATGGGGGTCATAAAGTCTTGTTCTTGAGCTCGCCGTCACAAAAGGAAGTACTTGTACCATAAATCTAGGTATTCAGTTAAAAAAAAAAAAAAAGTTAATTTCTTAAAGTTAAAATTACGGTGTTCCTTGTGTAACATTGATTATGAATGAAATAGATTCGTGAGGAGCAGGGTCGTAAGAATATTTTTATTTGGTAGGTGGCCGTCAGAATATATTTACTTGAAAAGGGGTCCCATATTCGAAAGAGTTGAAAAACACTGATGTAAACAATTGCGTGCGAGCGAGAGTAAAGAGCTGTTGACTGTGTAATGATTACTGAGTTCGGGTTAAGTAGTACGTTTTGGTAATAGACTGGCCATGGAGGCTATATCATGAAATCGGATCCTAACTCTACATTGTTTGTTGTCTTGGTCTTCAATCCACAGACTGGTTTGATGCAGCTCTCCACGATACACAAAATAATAATAATAATAAAATGTTTGTAAACCTATGGGACTTCTCTGGTCATCAGGCCCTAGGCTTACAAGCTATTTAAACTAACTTATGCTAAGGACAACAAATACACCCATGGCCCAGGGAGGACTCGAACCTCCGACGTGAGTTAGGCGCCTTATAACGCTCGGCCACTCCACCCTACGCTGTCCTGAGCAAGCCTCTTCATCTCTTCTTAAGAATGGCAACCTACATTCTTTTCAATCCGTTTGCTGTATTGTCTTGGTCTCCCTCTATTGATTCATTACCTAATCTAATTCTTTTAGCATAGCCTGATTTTCTGACACTACATTCCATTACCCTCGTTTTATTCTTGTTAATCTTCATCTTATACGGTACCTTCCTTTCAAGACACTGTCCATTCCGTTTAATTACTCTTCCAGGTCCTTTGCTGTCTCTGGCAGGATTACTGTGTCATCAGCAAACCGCAAGGTTTTTATTCCCTCTCCCTGGACTTTAATTCCCTCTCCAAATTTCTCCTTGCATTCCTTCACAGCTTACTCAATGTACAGATTGAACAACATTGGGGAAAGGCTACAACCCTGTCTTACTCCCTTCTCAACCACTGCGACCCTTTCATGACCTTCGACTCTAAAACTTGCTGACCGATTTTTGTACAAGTTGAATATAACTCTTCGTCCCCTATATTCTACCCCTGCTATCTTCAGAATTTGAAAGACTATATTCCAGTAAACATCGTCAAAAGCTTCCTCCTCATCCGCAAATACTAAAAACGTAGCTTTCCCTATCTTCTAAGATAAGTCGCAACGTGAGTATTGCCTCGCGTTTTCCTACATTTCTCCTAAATCCAAACTGGTCTTCCCCAAGGTCGCATTCCACCAATTTTTCCTTTTGTCTGCAAAAAATTCGTGTTAGTATTTTACAACCATGACTTATTAAACTGATAGTTCTGTAATACGCAGTCTGCTCAAAAAATCCCCAACATTCGTAATTTCGGGCCAATGGTATGTTGTAGCGAAATGCGGTTGGCATCCCTGCATACGTCTGTGCTATGTGTGTAACTGCTGAAAGTTTCATTATTGTATGTTTCTTAGTTATTGTTCAGTGCTGTATTGAGTAGAAAGTTGTGTCGAGCACGGTTTGCGAATTTCGAGATGGCAGAGTTTAGAGAAGCAACGCGACTGCCGTAAATTTTACGCGAAAGTCAAGAAAACCTTTATAGAGAGACATCAAATGATGCGGAAGCTTACGGTGATGAGTGCGTAAGTCGTACTCGGTGTTACGAATGGTTCACGCGGTTCAAAAATGACCGAACGAATGCTGAAGATGATCCTTTGTTCAGAACACACTTCGACGTTTACTGACGACGCTCATGTCAGGAACGTCAACGAAATCGTCCGTGGCAGTTGAAGACTGAGTCTCTGAGAGATTGCAGAAGAATGTAAAATTTCTGGAAAAAAGATTGTGTTTCCGAAGTTGAAAAGCCGGCCGCGGTGGCCGAGGGGTCTGAGGCGCTCCAGTCACGGTCTGCACGGCCACTACGGTCGGGGGTTCGAATCCCCCCTCGGGCATGGATATTTGTGCCGTCCTAGTTCGTAAGTAGTTCATAAGTAGTTTGTAAGTTTAGGGACTGATGACCCCGTAGTTAAGTCCCATAAGCTTAACAAACATTTGAACATTTTTTAAGTTGAAAACCCCGTTGAAAGGACGATGATTTGCAAACGATAGAAGAGGTAAGAGAAAAATTCGCAAACGGTGCTTTACGCAATTCAGCAAGGGGCCTACCAAGACTGCTTCCAGAAGTGGAAACGGCAATAGAAGCGGGGTATGAATTGTGAAGCAGACTATTTCCAAGATGATCATCCACTATAAGTAAGAGGTAAACGTAGAATAAAATTTGTGGACTAAGTTCCGGAATTTTTTTTAATAGAACTCGTGTGAAGTCTGCCTGTCTTCTCTCCTTACAGGATAAATACCGGCCGTGAAAATTTTCCACCATCAGGATTCGATCAGGCTTGTCTCCCAATGGAGCGCCACCAGACACAGACGTTAGTCGACGACCTCGGCTGCAGAAACAGATAGTTGTCTTAATTAAACAGTCTAAGATCGCAGTATTTTATTTTTAAAATGATCGGTTTCGGCAAAAATCTATTGCCATCTTCAGATATAATCCACCATTTGGCTGTTGCTGATGCTCTTGAGCAACGACGTTCAGTCACAATGAATAAACAGCTGCTGATGGATGAGCTGGCATGGGTTAAATAGCTAAAAATCGTGCACGTAGCTTCATGACGTCAAAAATTCGTGTGCCCCACTTTTAGCTGTTTAACCCATGGCACCTCAGCCATCAGCAGCAGTTTAATGATTGTGACTGAACGTCGCTGCTCAAGAAATGTTCAAATGTTTGTACAACTTATGGGACTTAACTACGGGGCCATCAGTCCCTAAACTTACAAACTACTTATGAACTAGCTAAGACTAAAGACGGCACAAATATCCATGCCCAAGGGGGATTCGAACCCCCGACCGTAGTAGCCGTGCTGACCGTGACTGGAGCGCTTCAGTCACCTCGGCCACCGCGGCCGGCGCTGCGCAAGACCACCAGCAACAGCCAACTGAAGATGGCAATAGATTTCTTGCCGAAACCGGTCGTTTTAAAAATAAATTATTGCGATCTTAGACTGCTTAATTAATTAATCTTGTTATAGGCCTAACAGATCGCTGAACTCTCGCAACAATGTTTTCTAAAATTTTAGATAGTTATCTGACAAAAACTAGTAATTGCAGTTGAGTAATTTTCATCGTGAACCAGAAATCTCTTAATGAAAATTTGACGTCATGTGGACTCACAGTCGGATGAATAACGTGACAGATGTATGTATGTTATCTTCTCTGAAGTGATGGGGGTACAAGAAGTGTGGCAGCCGAAACGGACGACAAGGAAGTGGGTCGCAGATAAAAGTGCGCTGAACTGGCTTACTACATCGCATTTGCGCACTCTCTGCGACCTCATTATCACTACTGATAGGAAATAATCAGCACAAAACCAGTCACGAAACATTGTTCAGATACGAAAAACACTTTATGTTACAATGCGTTTACGACACGCGCCCTGTCTATTTAATTTTATTCATTGACATTTCGTCCATAGGTAACTGACCATTATTTGTGTGCATATAGAAGGTTTCTGGAAAGTAGGTAACGACTATTAAAGTGCTATAAACATATTAAATTCATTGAAAATGTATTTTTTTACCAATACATTAAGTAAAAGAGCAAAACAAAAATAATGGAATGCAGCCTTAGAAAATCAGGCGATGCTGAAGGAATTAGATTAGGTAACGAAACAGTCAAGGTGGTAGATGAGTTTTGTTACTTGGGTAGTAAAATAACATGCGATGGTCGCAGTACAGAGGATATAAAATGCAGAATGGCAATGGGAAGAAAAGCATTTTTGAAAAAGAGAAATTTGCTAACATCGAATATTAATGTAAGTGTAAGGAAATCTTTTCTGATGGCATTTGTGTGGAGTGTTGCCTAGTACGGGAGTGAAACATGGACGATAAGCAGTGCGGACAGGAAGAGGATAGAGGCTTCTGAAATGTGGTCCTGCAGAAGAATGAAGAGGTACTGAACAGAATTGGTGAGAAAAGGAATTTTTGGCATATCCTGACTAAAAGAAGGGATCGCTTGGTAGGACACATTCTTAGACATCGGGGAATCGTAAATTTAGCATTGGAGGGAAGTATGTGGGGTAAAAATCGCAGAGGGAGACCAAGAGACGTGTACAGTAAGCAGATTCAGACAGATGTAGGTTGCCGTTCTTATGGGAGATGAAAAGGCTTGCTCAGGATAGAGTAGGGTGGAGAGCTGCATCAAACCAGTCTCCGGACTGAAGACCATAACAACAACATTAAGTAATTTCTATCATTTATGTATAGAAAATATTCCACATATTATGCGAACATGGTTATTTATGATAATACGAGGGAAAGTCAATTATTATCCGCAATTTAGTTATATTTTTGTTTATGTTGGTAGTACTGTCGATTTACGTTGGTGACGCATGCTTTGTTTATTTGTTGTTATATCTTTGCAATTTTCAAGCTGCTACGTTAGTTTCGTTGTCGCTGCCGTGCTATTAATCATGGCTGCTCCGCTGTCTATTTGCACCAAAGAAGAGCAACGTTCAGTGATACCTTCTTTGTGGGCGGAAGGTGTATCAGGGGCCAAAATTTATAGAAGACTTTCAGTACAGTACGGGAGCAGTGTTTTGCCACAACGAAGTGTGTACGAGTGGATTGAAAAATTCCGCCGGCCGCGGTGGCCAAGGGGACTAAGGCGCTCCAGTCACGGTCTCCACGGCCACTACGGTCGGGGGTACGAATCCCCCCTCGGGCATGGATATTTGTGCCGTCCTAGTTCGTAAGTAGTTCATAAGTAGTGTGTAAGTTTAGGGACTGATGACCCCGTAGTTAAGTCCCATAGACTATACAAACATTTGAACATTTTTTTTTTTTTTTTTTTTTTTTTTTTTTTTTTTTTTTTGAAAAATTCCGAAATGGTCGCACGAGTGTTAAACACGATGAAGGAGCCGGAGGACCGTTTACCGCCACAAATGAAGAAACCATTGAGCGATCACGTCAAATGATTCTCTTAGACAGACGATTAACTATTGAAGTGGCTCATCGTCTTCAAATTAGTCATGGTTCTGCCTACGAAATTATTCGCAACAGAATTGGGTTTCGTAAAGTTTGTGCAAGATGGGTCCCAAAACAAGTCACACAGTTGCATAAGCAAACGCGCCTCGACATCTGCAAAAAACATTTGGATAGCTATGGTAACGAAGGGGACAACTTCTTAGACAGAATCATTACTAGTGACGAAACATGGATCCATCATTACGAGCCGGAGAGTAAACGGCAGAGTATGGAATTGAAACATCCAAATTCGCCGTGCAAGAAAAAGTTCAAGACCCAATCGTCCGCAGGAAAACTGATGCTTACGGTTTTTTGGGATGCACGAGGTCCTGTACTGGAACATTATGGTGAAAGGGGCACAACAAGAAACAGTGTAGTTACAGCGAGATGCTTACTGACAGGCTAAAGACTGCAGTTCGAAGCAAACGCCGAGGATTGCTGTCAGAAGGTGCTGTGTTGTTGCACGACAATGCCCGTCCGTTTACTGCTGTCCACACTGCTGAAACGCTCCAGATACTCAAGTTCGAAGTACTGGATCATCCTCCATTTAGTCCCGATCTTGACCCTTCTGACTATATATCACTTGTTTGGTCCACTCAAACAGGCATTAAGTGGCCGTCGATTTGACTCGGACGAAGCAGTGAAGGAAGCGGTGCATTCCTGGCTCGCAGCTCAACCGAAAACCTTTTATGAGGGCATAAGGAAGCTTGTAGAGCGATGGACGAAGTGCATATGTGAGTGAATTTTGTTCCAATTATCACTGAAACAGCTAACTGATACGCCTACCCGAGTTCGCTTTTTCTCTGAATCGGTTTGTATGAAAGCAATTGCCAGTTCGATTTGAAACTGGATTCAGAATGGATGTCAATATGTTTAGGGATTCACTTTCGCTTACAACGATTTCAGTGAAGAAGGTTACACACAAAGATAGAGTAACACGTCTGGAATACAAAAGTACATAGGTGTTTGATGGAGGCCATCCTGGCTGTCGCATTGATTGAGGTCAAGTACGTGTGCGGTTCGTGTACTACGTCTTGATACCCTAATATATAGGACTGTAGCTATATAACGGGGGCAATAATCCTGGCTGGCTTGCATTAGTGGGTAATTAGTTTCACTGACTCATATGTCGTAGACGAAAACTAATGTATGGATAAACTGCTGGAGTACCGTACTTTGCTGCTTTGCAGTATCGCGTATTCCTGTACCGCTATCATGGACTGATAAACGTAGTCGTTTAGTCCCTTTAAAACCAAACCAACCAACCAATCTGTACCGCTATGTAGTCTTTGCCTGTTTAATCTCTTGTATGCAGCAGCCGGAGATGGTTATGATTATGCAAAATGTGCTTGTGTGATTGTATAAATGGTCCTTTTTCTGACGAAGGCCGATGGCCGAAAGCTGGTGTTACGTAGTCCTTTGTATGAATGTCTCTTTTATGTGCCTACTAGCTGAAAACCTGGCGTTGCTCGGGCATTTATTTATTTATTCCTGCCATTTTTCAGTTTTATATTCATTTGTATAAGGGTTGTATGACTGTAAAATCGCTTGGAAATACAATTAGTAGTAAAGTAGTAACAGATTCAAACTTGGTGCATGATGGGGCGGTTTTCCATGAACAGTACTGTTTATGTGCTCATATCTCTTAAACTACGTGTCGTACTGCGATACAATTTAGAAGGTACACTCAACTATATTCGTGTATACTGTCTGTAAATTTTCCTGCTGCTACAGTTTGTAGTGTACAAATTATAAACTGTAACGTCATACCGAATGCTGTAGTTTTACTCCACAAACAGCGGAAAAGTAGTAAGCGAGAAGCTCTTTTCCTTTCATCATTTTGCAATGGTTGTCAGCGAGAAACAATTTAATAAAGGTTTGAAAATATGTTTACAGTTTGTTGCAAGTCACTAAATACTCTCATTCTCATATAGTGCATGTATAAAGACTCGCCACATTATGTGGCAGTTTTTTGCTATTCCTATTGTTTATGACGTCCTATCTTCTGAACCACGTGTCGTCTTTGATTCTTAACCTTGCAGCAATTGTTACCTCATGGTAAGGAATGCGTGTACCAAATTTGGTTGAAATCGTTCAAGTGGTTTAGGAGAAAATAAGCAGCATTGTCGCTAAATGCAGCAGTTTTTCGCGCATCTCATTGCTTATGACGTCATATCTCGTGAACTATGTATCGTACATGATTCTTACACTTACGGCGACCGTCCTCGTGGATTGAAGCTTAAGGTAAAGCAGTCAACAATCCGAAGATTGGTTTGAACACCACAGTGCTTTACTAGGCATGGTCCTTTTTGGAGGTGGTATGCCGTTGCCTTCCTCCGACCTTCGCACTGACTTACCCAGCCAGTTATAGGGAGACCTGCAGTTTAACGTGGATTCCTAACTACGGCGCTACTCGGTATTTTTCACAGAGGTGAAAGAAGTGGAAAGTGACAGATAAAAATCCTAGGACCTGGCGAGGATCGAACCCGCGACCTTTGGATTTGTAGTCTGGCACTCTACCACTGTGCAACCGAGGCGCACGATTGAAGCTTACGTGTACAAAATTTGAAAAAGATTTCATCAAAACTGTAGATTTGTATGCAACACGTACAAACACACGGACACTCTGCTTTATATATTATATTGCAGCTGGACGAACGTCTTTGTGGCTAGTTGCAAACTGTCCTCTTTATATTGCTGATCTCTTCCATTCGCTGCAGCCGGCAGCTGCGCCCAGTGCCGGTCCCCGTAGTAGCGGCACACCGTTACGTTAGTGTGAAACGATGCTTGGAGTGCCGCCCTTGGCTTGAGAAATCCAGCATACAATGGCTGTTAACTGGGGCAGTTTCACGGGAAACTCCGTAGCGACAAACAATTCCGAGTAGTTTTTCCTCTGATTGTAACGGAATCCACAATAGGCGATCTAAAGTAATCACCGTAGCCATAGAACAAACGCCTGCATCAATAGTTGCGTAATGGTTTGAAGGCTCATTGGCAGTTTTTAGCGACAGTTTTAATTTTCATGGTAGTAACGTATAAGACGTAGTTGTAATTACAATGCCATAATTATTATTAGACAGGAGAACACTTTACGAATGCCTTGTCGCAAACATAAATAGAGGCGTAGAGTTTATTATATTCAATTAAAAATCGAAATTAAAGTTTTGACAGTTAATACTTTCCCCTGGAAACACTACATATGCCATTATTTTTTGGTCTAATGCTAGGTCGAATCCAGGATTATCATCTTGGGGGCTGAGCGCTTACAAATTTTTTGTCATATCCAAAGCCGTGGCGGAATAGCCGTGCGCATTTAGACAAAATTTCTACTTGGTGCGAAAATTGGCAATTGACACTAAATAAAGAAAAGTGTGAAGTAATACACATGACCACTAAAAGAAATCCGCTGAACTTCAATTACGCGATAAATCAGTCAAACCTTAAGGTCGTAAATTCTACCAAATACCTAGGAGTTACAATTACGAACAACTTTGACTGGAGAGAACACATAGAAAATATTGTGGGGAAGGCGAACCAAAGGTTACGTTTCATTGGCAGAACGCTTAGACGATGCACCAGCTCCACCAAAGAGACTGCCTACATCACACTTGTGCGTCCTCTCTTGGAGTACTGTTGCCCCTTGTGGGACCCTCACCAGGTGGGACTGACGGAAGACATTGAGAAGGTTCAGAGAAGGGCAGCTCGTTTTGTTTTATCACGTTACGGCGGGGAAAGCGTCACGGAAATGTTGCACGAATTGGGGTGGAAATCATTAAAAGAAAGACGTTATTCATTGCGGCGTGATCTGTTTGTGAAGTTTCAATCACCGACTTTTAGTTCTGAATGTGAAAATATTTTGCTAGCACCCACCTACTTAGGGAGACATGACCATCCCAATAAAATAAGAGAAATCAGATCGAAAACGGAACGATTTAGGTGTTCTTTCTTCCCGCGCGCTATTAGAGAATGGAACGGTAGAGAAAAGTTATGAAGGTGGTTAATGAATCCTCTGCCAGGCACTTAAATGTGATTTGCAGAGTATCGATGTAGATGTAGACTAAGGCGCCTTGCTACCGTGCGCGCGGCCGTTCCATCTCGGAGGTTCGAATCCTCACTGGGGCGTGGGTGTGGGTGTTGTTCTTAGGATAACTTATTTTACTTAGTAAGTTTAGGGACCAATGACCACTGCAGTTAGGCGAAAATATATTGTTGACTCCCACCTACGAAGATAGAAATGATCATCAGCATAAAATACGAGAAATCAGAGCTCGAACGGAGAGATTCAGATGTTCTTTCTTCCCGCGTTATTCGAGAATGGAATGGTAGATAAATAGTATAAAGGTGGTTTGATGAACCATCTGCCAGGCACTTAAATGTGATTTGAAGAGTATCCCATGTAGATGTAGATGACCGCTTTAACGACTAATGTATAAATGTAGTTTAACGGATTTCTTTTTCATCCCCTCCCCCCCTTTTTGTGCGTAGCTATATGGATGAATTCCCGCTTTTCATTATGTAGGATCAATTACCGGTTTTCGCATCATGTTGATATCTAAATCGTTTTGCTGTTGCTTTTGACCTTATTATGGCTTCACTAAGCAGTAAACGACATCATTCGCAAACAGTCTAAGAGAGCTACTCAGATTTACTTCCAATTTGTTTATGAAGACAAGGAACAGTAGGTGCCCTATAACACTTCTGTGGGGAAAGCTATATATCACTCCTTTTTTACTGATGACTTTCCGTTACTACGTACTCCGTTCTTTCTGACAGGAAATTGCGAATCCAGTCGCACAGCCATCGCGATGTTCCAAAAGTGCGCAATTTCATAAGAAATAGGTTCTGAATTACAAGTGTCAAAAACCTTCCGGAAATATAGAAAAATGGAATCGATTTGAGATTCATTGTCGGTAGCACTCATTTCGTCTGATTAAAGAGCTAGATGTTTTTCGGAAAAACGGTACTTTCTGAATCCGTGTAGACTATGGGTCAATAGGTCGTTCTCTTCGAGGTGTTTACAATATTCGAAAATAGTACATATTCCAAAATCCTGCTCCAGTTCGACGTCTGTGATATCAACATGGACTTTTGTGGATCATTAATTTTGCGTTTCTTCAAGACTGGAGTGGCCTGTGCAAATTTCCAGTCTTTAGGTACGTTTCTTTCGCTGAGCGAGCCGTTGTATAATAGCTAGGTATGGAGGTATTGTATCAGCATACTATGGGAGGATCTTAATAAATTCGTATACAATCTGGACCGAAAGACTTGCTTTTGTTACGTGATTTAAGTAGCTTTGATACTCGAGGAATATATACCTCTATATTACGCATTCTGATTCGAATCCGGGAGTATTTACTTCGTCTTCTTTTGTGAAGGAATTTCTGAATAGCAATTCTGCATTACGTTAGCAGCACTGCAAACATTTGCATCACCGTTCTTGTCGCGCAGTGAAGGTATTAATTGTGCTTTTCCGCTAGTATACATAGGACTAGAATTTCTTTGGATTTGCTATCAAATTATGAGGTAGGGTACAAGCTTCTTCCAATGAAGTTCGCGCTAAAATTCTAGTTTTCTGGAACAGAATGTCAGTTTTAGGATTTTGTGCCTATCTAAATTTGGCATGCTTTCGCAACTGTGATCTGACCTGTGTTGTGCAACACGGGATCAAACCTCCCCCCTTTCTGTTCTGCTGTTAATTTATTTAGTATAAACCTCGAAGTTGCTTTCAGTATAAATTCTTAAAACATTGTCTGAGTGCATATTTGCTTTTCTGCAAGACATCGGTAGTATTTAACTATAGTTTCTTGATCAATCATTCAACAATATTTTATTTATATGGTAAGCAAAATATAAAAATATTCGACCGTGACAGGACTCGAACCTGCAATCTTCGGATCCGAAGTCCGACGCCTTATCCATTAGGCCACACGGTCCGCCGGCAGTCCGTTGCATTGAGTTCCCATATCAGGGCATTTTAGCGTTACGTCGTGTTCCTCTTATTTTTGTAATGATTATTTCATTTTTCTTTTCTGATTAACTTGTAAATACTAAAACTATAGTGCATTGATCTGGAGTTTGTTGGAAATCTAGTTCATATCTTTACGTGAACAAGTTACCATCGTAGTAGCAGCAACTATTTCGTTCAGCCGCTATAAAAGCACATATTATATGGTAGATACATAATGAATAGAAGGTAGACTTCTATACGTTATGGTAGTTAGTGGTTACCCGGATGTGACTTTAGAAACTCAAGAATACTTAATTTTAATCTTCTTGTTAGTATATTCCTATACGCTAAGTTTCCTTTAGTACCAAAACATGGTATTATGATAACTCTTTAACAATACTCTCCTGATTTATGAAGCCGTCAAAAAGTGAATGTTGAATAGATTATAACTACCAATGCTGAGAAATGTAAGTTATGTTCTGAACGTCAACTTCTGCGATGGAGCAAACTGCTGATCTGGTCGGCATGTCGCAATTTATACTACCGTACTGGAAACATTCGATTACCGTACAGTAAATTACGAAAACTGTAGTCATCCAAGTACTGTGCCAATGCATTTTTTATCAGGTAGTATCTGGCAATTTTAATCTCTATATATAAGTGTTGTGTTGGTCTCGGTGATTCTATGTTCACATGAGTTACAGTGTTTCCTTTTCTGTTTATTTCATATGAGAGTGAGCCACAGCGAAGCGTGGCCGGGTTTAGCTAGTATTTAATAAAAATCTACCATCTCACAGCTACAAGTAAATGAAAGCCGAAATGAACATCGTCAATGAAACGCCTTTTGTAATGACCCTTCACCAATAATCAACGTTCTTTATGTAATATTGTCCGTCACAGAGAAAGATTCCAAACCCTCCAAAAGTTCAAAGCAGCATTACCAGTCGATACAAGAGGCACAGTCATCCATACAAACCTCTGTCCTCTTACAAGTAATATAAAATATGGGTACCACAAACGTAATAAGACTAGCCAATACTTCTATCTGATCTGTGGATTCAATTAAAGAAACTATTGCTCTTGCTGAATTCACGTAATTGTAAGTTCAGCAGGAATGTTACAGAAACACACTCGTTGGAATGTATCGACCATGCCATGCATTAGATGAAATTACGTATATGTAATGAAAATTTCGAAATGTATTAAATGAATCAAAGTGGAGGCTCCTCATCCACCTTGAAACGTACTGTAGCAGCCCCCTCCTACTTCCCCTCCCCCTCTTGATCACCGTTTTACAGCTAGCATCATCGCTATATCTGATGTGTTAAATTTCAAAACTTATCGTGTTCTAAAAACTGAGTATCATGCCTAACACGAAACTTATTGTGTGACTAAGGAGCCGCGCGGTCTGAGGCGCCATGTCACGGATATCACGGCTGCTCCCATCGAAGTCTCGAGTCCTTCCTCGGACATGATTGAGTGTATGTTGCCCTTGGCATACCTTAGCTTAAGTAGTTTGTAACTGTAGAGACCAAAGACTTTAGCAATTTGGTCCTTTAAGTTTACAAACATTTGAACATTTGATTATGACTAAGGAAAGATAGATGCATATTAAGGGTGAGATAGGTGTTCACTCAATATATTTATTTACGTTTTATATATTGGTGCTTAACAAATGAATTTTATTTCATTAGGGCGTGCATCTTTCTACATTATTATTATGTTTATGGGTGTAATCATTCATGTGTTAATGTGCCTATATTGCATTTATAGATGGTCAAATCCAATGTATCCAACAAGTTAGAAAATAAACTGGAAAAATTCACAAATTCTTTATTCATATAGGCCTATGGTAGTGTAACATTGATTTGACACTGAATTAAAAATCTGAAACTGAAAAAAACTGCCCTTTTTTTTTTACACCAACAAATACAGGGTGTGTTAGACCATCTATTTACCCCTTACAAACTCTTGAGAGCGTATGAAATGTAAAATGCAATACGCCCTAGTATACTACGCCGGATCAAATGTTGAAATGCTTGTAGAGCTTATGGGACTTAACTACGTGGTCATCAGTCCCTAAACTTACAAACTACTTATGAAATAGCTAAGACTAAAGACGGCACAAATACCCATGCCCGTGGGGGGATTCGAACCCTCGACCGTAGTGGCCGTGTAGACTGTGACTGGCGCGCCGCAGAACGCTCGGCCACCGCGGCCGGCTACGCCGGATTGAATGGCGGCATTTTCAACTTCCGATTCCCATAGGAAATGGGTTATTCAGACCGGAATTCGTTTTTTTTTAATCTTATTATTATTTTTCTTAATGACACGCCTGTTCTTATTCATTTTGATTTTATGCCGAAAATGGAGAATGCTTTGTTAAAAAAAAAAAAATTCTAAATCGTCATTCCCTTCTTACAAATCCCTTTCGAAATATTTGTGTTTCCTGAGAAGACGCAAAGATTAAGCACAGTACTAGCAAGGACATGAACGAGATTGTTCATGATGTAGGGATTATTTCAATAAATGTCCTTCGACTTGATCTGATTCAGTTCAGCTTATAAGCTAGTTTGTAAGTAGTTTGTAAGTAGTTTGTAAGTTTAGGGACTGATGACCCCGTAGTTAAGTCCCTTATGCTTAACAAACATTTGAACATTTTTTTTTTTTTTAGGATAGACCACTTGCTGAAAGAACCTAAGTAAAAGGGAAAGGGGTCATTGTTACTCCACGTGGTTTATCATGTTCTCAACTCCCACTTGGTACTACGAGTGTGTAGGAAAAGAATTTAAAAAATTATGATGGAAGAGCAAACGTAATAATCGTGTACACAATGTTTAAATAACCTTGGTTCTAAAAGGGCCAATCTCAAGAATCTTAGTCTTAAGTTACAAGCTTCTGAATATTTTCTGTCATTATCTGACAATTGTTAACAATACATTTTGTGCTATTTGTCACTGTTGTTGTTGTTGTGGTCTTCAGTTCGGAGACTGGTTTGATGCAGCTCTCCACAATACCCTATCCTGAGCAAGCCTCTTCATCTCCACATAAGAATGACAACCTACATCTGTCTGAATCTGCTTACTGTATCCATCTCTTTGTCTTCCTCTGCGATTTTTTCTCCACACACTTCCCTCCAACGCTAAATTCACAATTCCTTGATGCCTAAGAATGTGTCCTACCAATCTATCCCTTCTTTTAGTCAAGGTATGCCAGAAATTTCTTTTCTCCCCAATTCTGTTCAGTACCTCCTCAATAGCTACGCGATCGACCCACCTAATCTTCAGCATTCTTCTGTATTACCATATTTCAAAAGCCTCAATCCTCTTCCTGTCCGCACTGTTTATCGTCCATGTCTCACTCCCATACAAGGCAACACTCCATACAAATGCCTTCAGAAAGGACTTCCTTAAGCTTAAATCAATATTCATTATTATTAATCAACTTCACTAAACCTTATTTTACATAATAAACTAACAGAATTTTCATCTTCAAAGTTGAAGGACTGAAGAGGATATTGACCCTTTTTAATATAATGAACTCTTTTAAATTATTAATTAAATCATTAAATTATTTGACATTAGTCCATCACACTGAATAACCAGAAACAGGTAATTTTAAGATAAATATTTCCTTTTATTCATTCATTAATCTGTTTATTCGTTCGTCAATAATTTAATAATTGATAGCAACTGTTACATGTTTCAGAAATCACATTTTATCGCCGTAAATCATGAAAACACTGTTCAGTCTCGTGATCAGAGACAAATAATTTGCATACACCAATGGCGTATCAGCCGGGGTGGGGGGGGGGGAGTAGGAGGGGCAGTGCCCCCCCCTCCCCCACTTGAAACTTTGGAGGGGCAAGACACGGTGTGTGTTTATTGTAATAAACAGATTTACTTACCACTGTAAAATCTGTTATCTGAGACAAAGATACCGTTATCCGACTTCTGTGAAACATGATGTTTGTGCTCACAAAGGCTCTGTAGACTCCTCACTGACAATACGCCTAATGGTTAGGGAAATTATTAAAAGGAACAACTATTATTATTGTGTATTCCCGACAGATTTTAGTCCAATGCCACAGCACTGTTTGAATTGTTGAAACCATCTGTTAGCAAACAAGGCCAGTGTCGACATTGCCCCTTCTTACAACAAATGTAAAATAAGAGGGAGATCCAATGTCAAGATTGGCCCTTTTACGCTGATAGGGAACTTGATAAAATACTTTTGGGCTTACATCTTAAAACCCAGTATCTCTCATGCTTTGTGGCTTAGACGTGGACGTCGTTTTAAGACGATGAAGAGTGTGTAAAAATATATTGCGTGCGCACCAACAAAACCTGTTTTCATAAATATTGACATTTAGGAATCAAGCCGCAGATATTATATCCAATCGATGTTGTTTTTCATTGTTTAAATAATGAAACATTGCAGCAGTTATATATTTCTTCTTGCTTAGCAAGTCAGAGGCAAATATTTAAGTATATTTCCTGGTGTTTGCAAGTATGTTGTTCGACCTCTCGTCTTTTAGACGTTATACTGCAATCGAAAATAAATCTACTTATTTCCTGCATAATGGATGGGGGTAAATAGCGGTTCTTGTAAGAGGACAGACAAAAATACAATTACTGACATTAGCACGTAAAAAAACTTCTCAACATTTATTCTGTCCGATTTTCTAACCTCAAAAGCACAAGAGTAGAAAAAAAAAAAAAAAAAAAAAAAAAAAAAAAAAAAAAAAAGAGGTAGATGTTTTCACGTCTAACATAAGACGACGATACGGCATGGAAGGAATAACGTTATTTCTAGGCGTCGCCATTTCGCTTATCATCCTGAAAGATTAACTTTTTTGGTCATACGCTGTTGGGAACAGGAGAATTCAAGTAAGTTCGTAATTTTTAAGTAGTTCATTTTGCATGGCTTCGAATACAAACGTTTTGTTGAACGATACATTTAAATATGCACTGCAGGTGATTACAAATAACTTTGATACGTACAGTTGCGGTTTAATGAATTTTTACAAGGCAGATTTTGTGACGCAAAACATTTTGCATCTGAAGTTATTGCACGTAATTACAACAGCATTTTCGTTATTTGATCATAAGGGAATAGTTAATTTGCTGGCATTAATTTGAAGGGTTTACGTAGGAACTAAGAACCTGTTGATTTCAATTTCCAATCATAGACAAAGGATAATATCTTTGGTCTATAATTCCAATAATTACATTAAAAAATTAGTTCGATACTTTGTCATCACAACTGGTAGAATTTCAACCACCGGCAATTCTGGTTACAATAAATTCTCGAACAGTTTTGTGCTAAACGTGAAAAAGTATTTACTGAGTCAGGGTTTCATTTTTTAAAATCAGGAATGAGACATATACAGGCTTTCCAAAATCTTCGATTTTGATTAACGAAATAGTAGCTTTTCCTCTTTTTCTCTCAGATGATACTGTATTCTTTGAGTCGGCCGCGGTGGCCGAGGGGACTGAGGCGCTTCAGTCACGGTCTGCACGGCCACTACGGTCGGGGGTTGGAATCCCCCCTCGGGCATGGATATTTGTGCCTGCCTTAGTCTTAGTTAGTTCATAAGTAGTTTGTAAGTTTAGGGACTGATGACCCCGTAGTTAAGTCCCATAGACTATACAAATATTTGAACCTTTTTTTGTATTCTTTGACTTTCCCTAAACGCCTGTACAATATTCATGTATATATAATGTAATTTAGTTGTAACAAATAAAAATCACTTCATTTTACACATGCTTGTACTAGCTGCTCTGTTCTTAGTAGGCACACTCAAGCCTTCACAAGTTTGAACGTTGTACAAATATCCAGAATCGAAATTCGACGAAGCATCAAGCGGCTTGTAAAGGTTTGATACTTCCACAACTTGATCCCACCCATACTCAGACAT
Source organism: Locusta migratoria (assembly GCA_026315105.1). Classification (NCBI taxonomy): domain Eukaryota; kingdom Metazoa; phylum Arthropoda; class Insecta; order Orthoptera; family Acrididae; genus Locusta; species Locusta migratoria. Next base: position 190,947,910 of record CM048746.1, on the reverse strand, counting down.
TTGTTTGCAAGGTTGCTGTCAAACTTGTGTTTATGTATGTTGCCGCCTTTGGTAGCACACGGCACTGATAATCGTGATACGACTCTGTTGATACTTTGTTTCCCCAGAGATATGAGAGTTGCGAAACTCCCAGTAAATTTCTACAGCTTCGCGACTGCCAAGCGGCTAGGTCATAAAAACACACCGCGAAGCGATTGAGTAATGAATGTGTATTTTGAGTGAAGCAGTACATTCGAAATACCTTCGTATTTACGAGTTTTGTGGAAATTGTAGCAACTGTTAAAAATATAATTCGGAAATATCTCATTTGTAAAGGATGTTCAGAAGTAAGAGAAAATGTTACGAATAACAAGTGTTCATTAACGTTGGTTATTTTTTTAGGCATAGAAGAAAATCTTTAACAATTCATTCATGTCCACACTTCTGCTCTTACTCTTGACTATTTCAGTAGAGCCTGCTTAGTTTCGTACCTCAGTTTCAGAAAAATTATAAGCCTGTATACCAAAATATTTTGATGGTTACCTACTACTTTGATAAAGTGAATACGTAGCTACAAATAAATAATATGTTCATATATAAACTGTTAATATTGGCATGTCAGATTCTTGAAGTTATTCATATTGTTACCTGCCAAGTAGCTAAAAAAATTATGATAAATATACGAAAGACAAAGTACAGAATCAAGGACAAGATGAAAAGAGAGTGTATAAGGCGATGTAGAATCTAGTCTCCTACAATGTAAAAATCGTGCGTAGTTTTGAAAATATGGCAATGTCCGAAATAAGGCAAAAAAAAATTTTTGCAACATCTCAGTACGCACCGAGCACGCGAACATAATCGTAATGAGTTTACTTTTATACTTGAGCATATCAGGTTGCAATTCATTTCTCCTTTCAAAAGGTTTTGGACGATATAAATACGATTCGGGTATTGTGAACTGTATGAATTACACTGCACTGACAATTTGTTATTATATACTGCCATTGACAGAAGCAGTGATATTATTTCAATGATGTTTTCATGTTTGTATTAGAAAGTTCACAACAACAGTCAGAGACTAGGAAATACGAAAGTAACAGTATTAAAAACAGCAACTTCTCAGTTTGTATCATACCATTCCTCTGTTACTCACTACTGGCCGCTGGGAACGCTAGTATGGCTTCAGCTGCAATTTTTCCCTAGAGAGTTTCGTAACTTCTGTTAACATGTATTTTTGCCTAAAAGCAACTTTTCCATAGAAATGACACGGACTAATGCTGTTTTTATGATTGAGTTCAAATTCAAATGTTTGTATAGTCTATGGGACTCAACTACGGGGTCATCAGTCCCTAAACTTACAAACTACTTATGAACTATTTACGAACTAGGACGGCACAAATATCCATGCCCGAGGGGGGATTCGAACCTCCGACCGTAGTGGCCGTGTGGACCGTGACTGGCGCGTCTGTCTCCTCGGCCACCGCGGCCGGCTATGATCGAGTGTTAGTCTAAGCATGGTTTGGGTGTTCGATGTTTGTAAATCTATCGGACCAAACTGCGTGGTCATCACTCCGTAGCTTACAAACTACTTAAACTAAGGTAAACTAACCTAAAGACAAACACACATACACCCATGCCCCAGGGAGGACTCGAATCTCCGTCGGCGAGAAACCGCACGCTCCGCAGCGAGGCGCCTTAGACCGCTCAGCTACTCCACCGCGACGATGTTCGATGTCAAAGGGTGTCCCTTGTGAGTGTTGCCCCTGCGAAGCTAGAACCAGGTCGCTAATAAGTATTAAGTTTTTTTTTTTTTTTTTTCTGAAGCTGTTTGTGTTGAGAGTAGGTTTTGTAGAGGATTGAAACGTCCTCGTAAGCAGATCAGACAGGAAAAGAATAGAAAATTTCGAAACGTGATTTCAGAGATCAGATACGTAGTTCATGCAACAAATGAGGTGGTTTTGAGAGTGGGGAGAATAGGAATTTTCGTCATAACTCGATTGGATACATTTTAAGACGTTAAACAGTCGTTTGGTGTGTGTGTGTGTGTGTGTGTGCGCGCGCGTGAGAGAGAGAGAGAGAGAGAGAGAGAGAGAGAGAGAGATAAACCCTGTTTACATGGACGTACAGAACCGGATCTCGTAAACGTAAACCGATTTCCCAGTTCCGCTTTTGGTCGATTCGTGTAAACATCTCAAGATCGATTCTGGAAATCCGCTGTTAGAAGGCTGTTTTCCACGTCTACAATCGATTTTCGTGCCCATGTAAAAGCAACAATTTTTTAAACGTGTTTATAGTTAAGAATTTTCGCTCAATGTGGTCAAATGACTTTTCTGTAGTGAAGGATGAGATGTAATAGGCAAGCTACAGAGCTAAATGTTAACCGTTTTATCACCCAAATAGCAAGCTAAACAAATGATTTCAATAGAACCTCAACAGTTAAATGCCAATTTGCGACTTCTGAATATGTGTGCAATAAGATACACGATTTCTAAATAAAGTAATTTATAATAAAAGACCTATACGTTGTAAGGAATAAAAAACAAATAGTATTTCATTATAAAGTACAAAAATAAACAAGTGATGGCCACGAAACTAAAACCTGCTAGTATGCATTTTATGAAAAATATAAACAAAAGTGGGTTGTTTAGATAAATGTTATATTCTATGACTGAGAAGGAACTGGCCTTGAAAACACAAATATGGTTATTACGAATATAAACTTGCCAGCACGGTCACCATTGTAGATAAACTAAACCTATAAAAATATTTCGATATTCTTGTATCCAGTAAAACAACTAACACCTTATTTCATCGTTCTTTAAATGGTAGGAACATTTGCCCTTCACTATTTTTCAAGATATTAGTATAAATGACCAATGTATTGTTGTGTTCTATAGTTAAGCATATTTAAGATCTTTAATCAAATTTACGAAATCGATATATTATTAATTGATGTAAATTAGTTAGTAGCCCCAACCTTAATTTTGGGGTGTAGAACTGTTATTATCTTGTCATAACATTGCAAAATGCATTGTTTTTCCTATCTTTGTTGTAACAATGCATGGCATTGTTCACAAAAGTATATAAGGAGGCCCCACAATCGCTAGTCCTGTAATGCATAAGCAGTATGCGCAACAAGACAACCATACAAAGACAATTCCCAAGAATCAATTTATTAATCAGTGAAGGCGTAGCCGCAAGGCTTGTACTTCCGTGTTTCAGGTCGGGCAAACAAGATGCCCACACAACTACTGCACGTCGTCCTGTAATATCTTCCGAAGCCTTCACTATCCCAATTTGGGCACCGATGTATTTATTGTTGTTGTGATGCATTGTAGTGTAAAGGTTATGTTAAATTAAACAGTTTCATTCACATACCTGGTGTTTTGCTCTGAGTTCTTACTTTAATTTTGACGCACTCATGAAATAGAGAACATTACTCCAGCTGCACGTATTCTGAATGAATTCTAGGGCCGGCCACGGTGGCCGAGGGGACTGAGGCGCTCCAGTCACGGTCTGCACGGCCACTACGTTCGGGGGTTCGAATCCCCCCTCGGGCATGGATATTTGTGCCGTCCTTAGTCTTAGCTGGTTCATAAGTAGTTTGTAAGCTTAGGGACTGATGACCCCGTAGTTAAGTCCCATAAGTTCTACAAACGTTTGAATTCTAGGGACGCATGTAAGCTGATAATGCAGATGCCATTTTACAAGAAGTTTCTGCATCCGCGAGATATTAAGGTAATACTGTTCTGAATTTTGATGCTGTGGAGATCTGTTAAGACGTAATCGCTACAACCACCAAGTCGGTGCACAGAACATTTTGAAGCAGTCGTGTTTTAAGAAGAATTATAAATATTAGACGGAGCATCAATGTCCATTTAAGTAAAGAGAAGTAGCGAGTGTGCTGTCGAAATGAGAAACTGAAACAGCAGTTTTCCACGTGCCGTATTTGATTGGGCTAGCAAATCAGATTTTGAACATGTAAACACGATAACGAAAACCGGTTTACGATATTCGGTTTTCGTTTTACGGAAGATGTGTCGCATGTAAACGTAGTAAGAGAGAGAGAGAGAGACGTTATGAACGACTACATGGAGCAGAGAGTAGACTAACGTCGGCAACTGAATGAAACGACTCTTCGTAAAATGACCACAACAAGTAGTTCCACTTCCACAGTGTTGTGTGCTTCTTTTTCGTGGTCAGTAGACTATATGGTGGCTCGCCACGTAAGGTGGAACGCGACACTAGACACTGCTGAAAGGAAAAGCGCAGGGCCGTTAAACCGGTTGAGCGGGCAGAAACTGAGAGCGATAAGGCAGCGGTGTGCGGGCACGTCGTTTCGCCTTGTGCAAGCGCCCAAGGCAGGTTCTGCGCACGCGCGCGCCCGATCCATTGAGCTAGGGCGTGGAATGCCGCGTCTGACTACACTCGACGTGCTTCCGGCCACGGAGCCGATAGCAAGCGGCAGCCACATAATGTGGGACTTCCGTCGCTGTCTGCTGCTCCACGAACAGCAGCTTGCAAATGTTCAAATGTTTGTTAAGCTTATGGGACTTAACTACGGGGTCACCAGTCCCTAAACTTACAAACTACTTATCAACTACCTTATACTAAGGACGGCACAAATATCCAAGCCCGAGGGGGGGATTCGAACCCCCGACCGTAGTGGCCGTGCAGACCGTGACTGGAGCGCCTTAGTCCTCTCGGCCACAGCGGCCGGCCAGCAGCTTGCGTTGTGGCTGTAGTTGAGGTTACGAATGTTTCTACATCTATATATATACTCCTCAATTCACCGTAAAGTGCGTGGCGGATGGTACACTGCACCACTACTAGGTATTTCCTTGCCTATTCCACTCCCAAATAGAAAAAAAGGGAAAAAAAGAATGTCTATATTCCTCCGTACGAGCCCTAATTCTTCTTTCTTGTCTTTGTGATCATTACGCAAAATGTCATTAGGCGGCAGGAAGATCGTTCTACACTCAGCTTCAAATTCCGGCCCTCTAAATTTCCTAAACAGAATTTCGCGAAAAGAACGTCGTCTTTCTTCCAGCGATCCCCATTTGAGTTTCCGGAGCATTTCCGTGACACTATCGCATTGGTCGAACCTACCAGTAACAAACCTAGCTGCTCGTCTCTGAACTGCTATTATGCCTTCCTTTAATCGAATCTTCTGCGGGTCCCAAACACATGAGCAATACTCAAGACGTGGTCGTACAAGCATTTTATACGCGTTCTCCTTTACAGAAGAAGTACATCTTCCCAAAATTCTCCCAACAAACAGAAGTCGGCTGTCCGCCTTACTCACAACTGTCCTTACATGTTTTTTCCATTTCATATCACTCTGCAATGTTACGCCAAGATATGTGAATGACACGACTGCATCAAAAAGCTCACTATTAATGCTGTATTCGAACATTATGGGATTGTTTTTCCTACTCATGCGCATCACCTTACAGTTTTCTACATTTAGAGCTAGCTGCCATTCTTCACACCAACTAGAAATTTTGTCTGTCATCCTGTATGCTATTACAGTCAATTAAAGACGACACCCTCCCATACACCACAGCATCATCAGCAAACAGCCGCAAATTACAAGTTACTCTGTCTATCAGATCATTTATATAAATAAAAAATAATAGCGGTCCTAATACACTCGTCTTTGATGAACACTCTGAGAACAACGTACTGCGTTCTATTACCTAGGAAGTCTTCCAGCCAGTCACAAATCTGTGAACCTATTCCATAAGGTCGTATCTTCGTTAGCAGTTCCATAACTCTACAAACATTTGAATTTGAGAGCTTTCTCTGGTCACAATCGCATATGTAATTCCCATATGGCTTTGTCTTGACCTCACGATGTGCCAAACAGTCTGCCACGTACAAGCGTGAAGCAAAGTGCGACATCGCTCAGGGTCAATACGTCATCACGAACATCAGAGAATCCTTCTTGGATTAGATGTTATCATGAAATTGAGAACGAGAGAGATATTCGTACTTATAGCTGAAGACCAAAAAATTCTTTGCCGAATGGGAATGGCCACGTAGTCTATGCCGCGGCAGAGTAGCCGTGTGCACTAAGGCGCCCTGCTGTGGTGCGCGCCTATACCCTCCTATCCAACCCCTATATTTTTTGTATTCACTGTAGTCATGTTATAAGAATTTATGTTTGCACTGTATCTCTATGTATGGTATTTATGTTTCCTTTTTTCAGTACTATTTACAGATTTAATTCAAATATTTATTTATACTGTAACTGCTCCATCAAATAAGTTAATTTACTTTTTTGTGTGTAACATCTCTTCTGGTTTACTGACAACACAAGTTCTTTGACTGAGCTTCAGTGAATGTCTGATCGATTCACGAAATAAACAAACCTGTAGAACAAACACAAAATTGTGTATTTTAATTTTTAAAATGAATTTGTTCTACCAAGAAGCGACGGAAGAATCAGGTTAACATCATTAGTGTGTCTTTGAATACTTCCTTCTACGCCTCCCTGCTCGATTCTAGCTTCCAGAGCCGCACATAGGCCACTATTGCTCTACGGTGCTCCCACAGTGATTCCCAAGGAAGGTACGCTGCAGGCTTTGCTTTGGAATGCGTATCTGAAGGACATTGCAATACTTGAATCGTAGAAACGCGGACGCAGCACAGTGTATTTGAATCAAGAGAAAGGCGTGCGACAATAAACAAATGTCTCGCCCTATGCGCAGATCACAAATACTGTGCGAGAACTGTAGGACAATAGTATACTAGGCATATGGATGGCTTGCGCGTTAGCGTATTGGCTAAGACATCTGTCTCTCTCTCTTTGGCCCTTTTCCTGCACATGCAGGGTCGTCGGCACTATGTTAAACGCGGATTTGGCACGTGTTAATATTTACAGGGTGGCCGGATGTCCTTCCTGCCGCCACTCCATGCCCCCAGGAGGAAATGTGTACCCCAAATATCTGCGTATAGTGTTACATGTGTGAAAGTGTCAAATTTCACGAAATGTTTGCGAATCATGTAACTGAGAAGGAACTTGGAGACAAGCCCGGTATTCACCTAGGGGGATGTGGAAAACCGCCTAAAAACGACATCCAGGCTGGCCAGCATTTCGACCCCTTTCGTTAATCCGTCGGCCGGATTCGAACCGGGGCGGGTACGCCTCTTCGTCTCGGAAAGCGGTGCGTTAGACCACACGGCTAGCCGAGCGGGTAGCCTGTTGGCTAAGACGACGGTCGCGAAATCCACCAGTCCACTCCGGTAAGAGTAGCTCGAACAAGTCATACACTTGTGCTACATTTTTAAAATTAATTAGCTTGAGAAATTCCCCCAAACCGGTAGGCCGCCCAGGTCCCGGTGATCGTATCAGTAGTTTTTTTTCTAACTCTAGTTATATTCTGGGGCAATTCAACATGGAGTACAAAAGTATTCATTGTGAAAAAGTGTGTAATCAGAATAATTGCTGGAGTCCACCCAAGATCATCCTGCAGGATCTAGGGATCTTCACTGTAGCTTCACAATATATGTATTCACTTATGAAATTTGTTATTAACAATCCGACCCAGTTTATAAGTAATAGCAGTGTGCATAGCCACAACACTAGGAGAAAGGGTTATATTCACCATTCAATGTTAAATCTAACTTTGGCACAGAAAGGGGTGAATTGTGCTGCCACAAATGTCACTTACCAAGTAGCATCAAAAGTCTGACAGCCAAATTGTATTTAAAAAGAAAATTAAAAAGATTTCTGAATGTCACCTCCTTCTGCACTTTAGATGAATTTTTAGATAAAACTTAGTATTTTCGCCAAAAAATACATAACAAATAATAAAAACAAAATAAAAATCCTTAAAATATTGAGAGTCATGATAGACACCATTTATTAAACTGAAGCGTCCCACATCATTGAGAAATGATCGCTCATTGGTGAACCTTCACTTAATCCAAGTTCGAAATCAACTACTTTTCCACATAACTTCCGAAATTTTGTAGGCACTTGTCATAGTGTGGGACAAGTTTTTGTGTGCCTTCTTCATAGAAGGTTGCCGCCTGTGTATTCAACCATGTGGCAAACATGTTCTTTCAGCTCATCATCATTGAAGTGTTGACCACCAAGGACAGATTTTAGGTGTAAGAAGATATGAAAGGAGTCTTCTTCTTCCCTTCACGTTGCCGCCCGACCTCAAGGCGAATGTGACCAAACAACTCTTACTGGAATTTCACTGGGACGTGTTTGATCATCCTCCGTACAGTCTCGTAGCTAGCGACTTTCTTCTTACACCTAAAACCTGTCCATGGTGGTCAACACTTCAGCGATGATGACGAGCTGAAAGAACATGTTACCACATGGTTGAATACACAGGCGGCAACCTTCTACGAAGAAGGCATACAAAGACTTCTGCCACGCTATGATAAATGCCTACAAAATTTCGGAAGCTATGTAGAAAAGCAGTTTAATAGTTGTATATTTTTGTACAATAAATATTTTTTATGTATCTGTACTCGTTTGTTTTATATAACCAAACGGAACTTACTTTGTGGACATACCTCGTATAATCCTTAAACGGATGGTGGAGCAGCGCGGATACACCCCTGCCCAATTATGAGATTTAATAGTGACGGTTGGGCACGAGTTCTATGCCGCAGAGACTACCATGATTTGTTACATGAATCGTGTATAATATTTAGCAAAATATCCGAATAAAATCCTTAAAGAACAAACGGAACTCTGAAATGTATTATGAAAATTTCGACAAAATTGTTATCAATCATAGATGATTCAGGATAAAGACCAATCTAAATTTTTCGTAAGATATTAATCGATTTAAAGCAAAAATAAAATTTAAAAGCATACAATACCTTTGTCTATTATTTAACTCATCTCTGAAGCAAATCGCTATTATACAAATATGGATAGAGGGGGACCTGGTGTCCGTTTTCCACAGCGGAGCGCTACTTCTCGATCATGTAGTTCCTAAATTGACCTCACAAGGGCTGAGTACAGCCCGCTTGCCAACAGCGCTTGGCAGGCCTAGACGGTTACCCATCCAAGTGCAAGCCAAGCATGGCAATGCTTAACTTCCGTGATCTAACGGGAATCGCTGTAGCCACTGCGTCAAGGCCGTTGGCGTAACTGCATGTAATTAACAATTAATATTTACCATCGTATTGCGAAAGTGTGCGCCTCAGTTGCACAGTGGTAGAGTGCCAGACTACAAATCCAGGTCGCGGGTTCGATCCCCGCCAGGTCCTAGGATTTTTATCTGTCACTTTCCACTTCTTTCACCTCTGGCAGTATTGCTTATGTGAAAAACTACGGAGTAGCACCGTGGTTCGGAACCCACGTTAAACTATAGGTCCCCCTATAACTGGCTGGGTAAGTCAGTTCGAAGGTCGGAGGAAGGCAACGACATACCTCCTTCAAAACAGGACCATGCCTAGTGGTGTTCAAACCAATCTTCGGATTGTTGACTGCTTTACCTTATTGCGAAAGTAAAAACTATAGTAAGCTCAAATGTTCACATGTTTGTTAAGCTTATGGGACTTAACTACGGGGTCATCAGTCCCTAAACTTACAAACTACTTATCAACTACCTTATACTAAGGACGGCACAAATATCCATGCCGAGGGGGGATTCGAACCCCCGACCGTAGTGGCCGTGCAGACCGTGACTGGAGCTCCTCAGTCCCCTCGGCCACCGCGGCCGGCTATAGTAAGCCCTAATATTAAAATTTTATTTAGATTTATTCACTGATAACAGCTTGTTTATACGCATAAGCAGATTCCGACAGATGTAGGTTGCCGTTCTTATGTGGAGTTGAATAGGCTTGCTTAGGATAGGGTATTGTGGAGAGCTGCATCAAACCAGTCTCCGGACTGAAGACCACAACAAAAACATAATTTGCTCATGGCAGGGAGCGATCTTATAAATGTATTTTATTAATAATGAAATAACAAGATCGCGGTATTTCGTATATATTTATAACAGACGACCGGTTTCGATGTACATAGACATCAACTTCTGGTCTCTGCACTAATTATAACATTATTACAATATGCATTTATGTAATAATGTTATAATTTATTGCAGAGACCGGAAGATGATGTCTATGTACTTCGAAACCGGTCGCCTGTTATAAATAAAGAGAAATACCGCGATCTTGGCCTTTCATTATTCACATTATACGTACCAATTGAACATTGTGCAGAACTCGAAACTGGCAGCGCAAGCAATAAAAATTATAATTAACGCAACTCTGCAGATAATTTAATAACAATACATTTTTGTAATTTTTAGCTGCGGAGAAACTTACAAGAGAAATATTCAAGAAACCGGCAGTATTAAACGTGGTTACCACATTTCACAATTGACAACTGCTGACGGGGTTGATTCAACAACGCCACGCTAGATTTCTCCTATAAATATCTGTAACTGAGACACTGCTTCGTATCTAATTTTATTTTAACCTCCTCCTACATAGTATATACTACTGTAAACGTAGGAACTTGCGCTAAAATTCTTTTCTTATTTCATCCCAACTACAGTGTGTTCTACCGAGGCAAGGAAGCTGCACGTAATTCACTGTGTTCGTTTATACTCAGAAAACTTTCCGCAAGCGCACGGGGAAGTCCGGGTGCCAAACCTGTTCTCACACTTTTGTTCGACAAGAGTCACAATTTGTATAGAGTTGGTATTATTTAAGAACCTACGGTGCAAATCTTGAAGATGACTAGTTCTTTTCAACTGTGTAACTCACGAGTGATCAATGTTCACTTAAATTATAGACAGTCTTAACATTTGTCGCATAAAACTCAAACATTTCCGAAATATGAAAGTAATTACATGGCTTGTTTTAAGTCAACTTTCGAAACATTTGCCCAAACCTGGTGTATTTGTGAACTATTCTGTTAATTATCGCCCTTTGGAGTGCATCACTTTTTGTGTTCATCGTTTCTGTATAGCCACTGCAGTCTACACCCATCTGAACGTTCTAACTGTGCTAGCCTTGGTCTCGCTCTACAGTTTTTGCCATCCAAGACCAAATTGACGATTCCTTGATGACTCACAGTTTCCCCTCTTAACCAATCCCTCCTTTTCGCACCGTTATGCGTTAAATTTCTTTATTACCTGATCTTTTTCAGTAACACTTCATTAGTTTTTCCATCTATCCATATAATCATTAACGTTCTTTTGTGCCACATTTCAGAAGCTCCTTTTTACTTTCCTAGCTTTAGCTAAGTATCGTCGAAGTTCCAATTTCGTACAAGGCTATATTAAACACAAACATTTTCATAAAATAGTTCCAAGCACTTTTAATTGATACTTGGTGTTAACAATTCCTCTTTTCAGAAATGTCTTTCTTACTGTAGCCGATCGAGATTTTATATCCTCTCCTCTTCCACTATTTACTGCCGCCATGAAAGCAATTATTTATTACTTTCAGTGTATCATTTACTTATGTGTTTCCATCAGCGTCAGGTGATTTAATTTGTCTGTATTCCATTAACCTTGTTCTCCTTTCGTTGATGTTAATCTTACATCCATTTCTCACATCTGCGCTTCGAAGTCCTTTAGAATTACAGTGTTGACGATAAACAATTTCTTTTCCAAAGTACTCTTTCGTTTCCTCTTTTGTCTTCTCAATATAAATATTGAATGAAATCTAATAAAATGTTCAAATGTTTGTAAATATATCGGATCAAACTGCATGGTCATCAGTCCGTAGCTTACAAACTACTTAAACTAAGGTAAACTATCCTAAAGACAAACACACACACACACACACACACACACACACACACACACACACATGCCCCAGGGAGGACTCGAACCTCCGACGGCAAGCACCGCGCGCTCCGCAGCGACGCGCCTTAGACCGCTCGGCTACTCCGCATGAAATCTAAGATAGACGACAACCATAGCTCACTTCATTCTAAATGACTGTTTGTCTTTCATATCCGCGACTCTTTGTAACTGCACTCAGAGTTTTTGTACTAATTTGTAACCAGCATATTGCACCCTCTACTTTATTCCTCCTGCTTTCAGAATTTTGAAGAGTGCATCCACTCAACAGCGTCAAAACATTTTCTAATTCCACAAATGCTCGTAACGGAAGTTTACCTTTCTCCTACACATCGTCTTGGCACCGACCTTTTTTAAACTTGCGAAAGATGATCAGGAATTTGATAATAACAACAATGAAATGTATGATATGTTTTAATATGATAATAAAAGGTATTTAATATAGCATTCTGCGTAGACCATTAAGGGAATAATAATATAATATATACTTACATGTTCTATTAAATGTCGCATGTCCGACTGCATAGATTTGACTCTCAAGATGGCTGGACGGTGCACAGGAAAAGTGTTAGAAGAAAACTTTTAGTTGCAGCACTGTCCATATTTAATGGAACAATCATAACGCCGGGAGAAAAATTAAGATGTACATACATCTGTACATATAATTTAAACTACTGAAACGATTTCAACCAAATTTGTATACAAATTCCTTACAGTTAGGTAATAATGGCTGGGTAGGTTCCAATGTTCCAATGTTTGTAGAGCTGATGGGGTCATCAGTCCCTAAACCTACAAACTACATATGAACTAGCTTTTACTAAATACGGCACAAACATCCATGCCCGAGGAGGGATACGAACCCCCGAGCGGCCTCGCGCATCTTAGCATAGCGCCTCAGTGCGCTCGGCCGCTCCGCCGCGGCTGTGTAGGTAATAAGCACCTGCCACTCACAGTTCACTAGATGTGAGGTCATTAACAGCTCTTATCTAAGATCGAGCGCAAATGATCCAAATTCATCCGCTATTTGATATTGAGAACACTAGGTGACTTCCTACAGGCTTGAATTACTATGTCAAACAATGTCAAAACTTTTTTTTCTCGGTAACGTACTTAAAATTGAATCTTGAGTACATCAACTAATTAGACTTTTGAAGTAGTTCCATAAATGGGAATTCTATTCCCTACAGAATTGGGGGCTTTAGTAGTAAATTTACAAATAGAAGTATGTTAAGTATTTGACTTTATGCATCCAATCGCGAAAAAGTTTAGAAAAGGTCTCGCAGACTGTTACGTGTTTTGGGATAGCGCTTTAGTAATGTAGATCGCGTTACAGAATTGATTGCACGTTGATGTATGGACAACATTCGTCCATCTTCTCTCCAAACGGGAGCGCGTTGTCAATGGCCCTGTTGTACGTAACCCTGTCGACCCTTCGGTCGCGCTCTTGAGATTACGGAAGGCTCTCGATTCCGCCACAGGACACAGCGGTCGCCAGTACGTTGACCCCACAGCATGTTTTAGTAGTATCAACAGCGGCAGGCTGGTGTACGAGATATGTATATTTTCCGCAGAAACATAATTTATTGTGTTATTTCCAGCACGGTGGCTAGAGACTACTACAGGTCGACACATTTGCGCCACCCTCCTGTTTCTCTATACCTAGGATCTGGCGTTCAGATTTTTTATTTATTGTTGACAGACAGCGGGCTCTTGACTTCACGAACCGACCGCCGGCCGAGGTGGCCAGCGGTCTGCGGCGCGCCAGTCACGGTCTGCACGGCCACTACAGTCGGGGGTTAGAATGCCCCCTCGGGCATGGATATTTGTGCCGTCCTTAGTAACAGCTAGTTCATAAGTAGTTTGTAAGTTTAGGGACTGATGACCCCGTAGTTAAGTCCCTTAAGCTCTACAAACATTTGAACATTTTTGAACGAACCGACCGTTGCGGCTTGCTGAGTTAAGATCCATGACAGTCGCTGCTGTGAAAGTTGCCATAAACTTGCCAGTTGCAAAACGCTAACGCTCCGGTAATTTCCAAGAATGCTTGCAATCGAAGTAGCTCGGCCTGAAATGATATATATCGAAGTTGCAACTCTAATTAAATAATTCTCAGCCTCTGTTGCAATATTTTAATTACTCCAATTACGCGTTTTGCGCTGTTGGCGCATCATCAGATTGGGCGGAGGTGGAGCCACAGAACTATCTAAAGCTGTGGTGGAGGTGGCTTAACAATTTGTGTTCTGTCATTGGGCTCCATGGCAGCAGAGGAGTCGCTGTAGCAGCAGTTTCGATTGCGTTTACGTGGACCTGCCGCGACAGCGACTCCTCTGCAGCTATGGGGCCCAACGACAGAACACAAATTGTTTAGCTACCTCCACCACAGCTTTAGATAGTTCTGTGGCCTTATCTTCGACCAATCTGATGATGCGCTAACAGCGCGAACGCGTAATTGGAATAAGTGAAATATTGCAACATAGACTGAGAATTATTTTATTATCCAACACTGTTGCTGCACCAGCCGCGACCACCATCATGGAAAGGAATTAAATGTATTGCAACTGTAAATCGATTGAGTGTTTCTGAACCGGAAATAAATTTTCCTTTTTTTTTTATTTTTATTTTTTTTATGTGACTCTCCGCTCAGAAGCAATCGATTTACAGTTGCACGTTCGATATATATCATTCCAGACTGAGCTACTTAGATTGCGATCAAGTATATTACGTAGAACAAACTGTTACACCACTGTAGTGACTTGTTCTCGATGTACTTTTCCGATTCACTACCAGGTTGTAATTTGTATCATAACATTCACTTGTTCGATACCTATCGTTTCTATTTAAAACGCTGTCCGATATATATCGATCACACTGCCGTTTCATTCGACGTACACGGCTTCTAGGAAATTACCGAATCATCATCGGGGTATTAGCTACACAAATCAGCTGCTCCGCATCTTAGTTTTCCGTCACCGCCCGCGGAGCGCAAGTCGAACGTGTTTTACGTATCGATCGCACTGTACACAGTTGCAAGTAAATTACCACCGAATTAGTTACTATAATTTTTGCGTTCCAACCGTTAGTAAAATGTCAAGAGATATAAATAATCTTGAAATAAGTGTAAAAACAGTCGAATTTAAGAGACTCAATGACATAAACAACAACGTAATCAATAACTACTTGAGAATATAGTCCAAATCACACTGTTCACGTCAAGCTTTCTCGAGTTTTGACAGAACAGTCATCTACTAACACAGGAAGTTAACCTATTTTCGTCAGGCAATTTTCATGTTGTAGTAGACGATTACATGAAAATGTCTCATTAATCTTTATTTTATTATTATACTTTATTTAACGGTAAATTACAAACGTTCCGTTGAGCGTTATTTCATAATCGAGGTCGGATATCTCATCATCATCATTAGAGACTGATTGCCGGCCGCGGTGGCCGAGGGGACTAAGGCGCTCCAGTCACGGTCTGCACGGCCACTACGGACGGGGGTTCGAATCCCCCCTCGGGCATGGATATGTAGTTCATGAGTAGTTTGTAAGTTTAGGGACTGATGACCCCGTAGTTAAGTCCCATAGACTGTACAAAAAAAAAAAAAAAAAAAAAAGAAAAGTAAAAAATAAAAAATAAAAATAAAAAACAGAGAGAGAGAGACTGATTATGCCCTTCAGCGTTCAGTCTGGAGCATAGTACCTCTAATAAAATTCCTCCATGATCCCCTATTCAATGCTAACATTGATGCCTCGTCTGATGTTATGCCTTTTACTTCAAAATCATTCTTCACCGAATCTAAGTACTTTCTTCTTGGTCTACCTCGACTCCTCTTACCCTCCGCTGACGAGCTCATGAGTCTCCTTGCTTCTCCCATGCATGTTACATGACCCCATCTTCTCAGTCTGTTCGCTCTTACTTCTTCATCTATGTTGTTCATTCTCAGTTTTTCTTTGATTTCCTCATTATGGACACCCTCCTGCGATTGTTCCTACCTATTAGTACCTGCAATCATTCTTGCTACTTTCATCTCTGTAACCTCTACCTTATGAATAAGGTAACCTGTATCCACCCAACTTTCGCTGCCATACAACAAAGTTGCTCGAAATATAGAGCGGTGTACTGCTAATTTAGTTTTGGTACTTACTTCCTTCTTGCAGAAGAGAGTAGATCTTAGCTGAGCACTCACTGCATTAGCTTTGCTGCACCTCGATTCCAGTTCTTTCGCTATGTTGCCATCTTGTGAGAAAATACATCCCAGGTACTTGAAACCGTCTACCTGTTCTAACTTTGTTCCTCCTATTTGGCACTCAATCTGTTTGAATCTCTTTCCCACAGACATTACTTTCGTTTTGGAGATGCTGGTCTTCATATCGTAATCCTTGCACCTCTGATCGAGCTCTGAAATATTAGTTTGCAACCTTTCAATCGAATCTGCCATTACAACTAAGTCATCCGCATGTGCGAGACTGCTTATTTTGTTTTGACCCATATGTGTTGTCCTTAATGTAAATTAGTTTAAGTACCGTAACTTGGGGTGAAACGGAACAGAAAATGTAGTTTTTACTGAAAATTAATGTCTAAATATTGCACTACAACTCTGAAAATTTGAATATAGCATCTCTAGTTATGCTTACACCAATGTGTTGCAAGGATAAAAATTCTCTTATCAAAACCTTTCCTTATATTTTAATCTAAATTGTGTTCCAAATCACCCCAGGAGTTGGGGTGATTTGGAACACTGACTCTTTTGATAAATATTTGCATTTAAAACATGTGGAGGGGTTGATTGGAACACAGTAAACACATCTAACAGAACTTTGTTGTGGAGGATGCCTTGATATTACTTCTGTTTAATGTTAATTAATGCTTATTACTAGGTGGAACACCTCTCACTGCCTGCTCCAAATTTCTGAAATAGTTTTCTATCTTCACTGTTAACTTGCACCATAGCTGTCATTACATTTTCACTTAAACGTACTGGAAGATCCTTGTTACGTGAGAGCAGATTTTTCACCCACTCATATCCAGGCCTGTTGCCATCAGACTTCTTTTCCACTCTTCCACTTCGGTCAAAATAGCACTTCACAATAACCCGAACCTCAGTTGTCGTAATTGACTGACCCCATTCTGCACATTTAAATAAATCACTGATTAAAACCCTCTCTTCTTCTATTGGCAAGTCGGTTTGTCCACCTATTTTCAAAGGATTTTTATTATGTAACTTCCTTGACAGTGTACTAACAGGTATTCCATATTTTCTAGAAACATTTCTGAGAGATATTTTACGTGTCTTGACTTCATTCAGAGCTTTCTGGAGGCTTATCTCGCTATAGTTTTGATAGCCAGCTGGCCCAATCTTCTTTTTGTACACTCGCAGCATGTTCCAATTCACTCTAAAAAATTTACTATTTTGCATATTTACGCCTCTACCTAATAAACAACATAAGCGAACTTTTCACACATCATGACTGATAGTTGTCCTGAACATACCAATGTCAGAAAACTGTATTACTGTTACCAGAGTTTCTTATCACACACACAATTTTTGTATCACTGTAACAGCTGGTGATGATTTCTTGAAATGGACAAATGTTCCATTTCACCCCAGTAGTTCCAAATCACCCCAAGTTACGATAGTATGTAAGTCTAAGGTCTGGCCGGACATCCGGTTGGGTGAATGTCTTACCTTCAGCATATTTTCCCCGAAAGGATACGATCTTCATGTATTCAAGCAGTAGAGCTGCATGTCCTCGGGATAAGTAACGACTGTAGTTTTCCCTGGCTTTCAGGCGTTCGCATTAACTGCATGGCAAAGTCATGTTAGCTGATGTTACAAAGTCAGCGCAGTCAATCACCTAGACTGTTGCCCCTGTAACCACTGAAAAGGCTGCTGCCCTCCTCAGGAATCACACGTTTGTATGGACTCTCCACAGATACCCCTCCACTGTGGTTGCACCTACGGGACGGCTATCTGTTTGTTTGAGGCACTCAAGCCACCCCACCTCGGCAATGTCTGTGGTTCAGGGGGGTGCACTGTAAAAAGTACCTATGTCAAAATCAATATTAACGATACTACTGAAATGCTATTCAGAAATGTAACTTGCCAGCCTTTTGGAATGCAGCTTTTACAGTAAGTATCCAACGCTTGTAGAAGAGAGGTCTGGTCTTCAATCTTTCTTATAGAGTCGCCATTTTTGGTCTAAATCAGACGACACTGTGCAATATCGCTAGGAGAGCAAACAGTGGCTTTGCAAATAATTGTTATTCTGCAGCTAGTCTTCGTACCGCTCAAATCAGAAATTGTATTTTTAAAATTAGAAAAAAAATTTCATTATTGCTGCGTGGTGAAAGTTAATATCTCAACAAATTTTTCGTCTGAAAACGGCTGTGTCAATTGGCGCAATGACATTCTCGGACTTTTTTCCCCCAATATCTCTCCTACCTTTGCTAATTTACTTTCAGGTAAAACACTAGGTTCAAGCCCTACGTTTGCCTGACACGCATCCGGTATCACGAATTTTTTTTCCATTAACGTAATGTCGAAATATTGGTAACACACACTCGAGGAATATTTCATGGGAATGGAAACCGACGTTCCATATAAGATTCTGTTTTCGGACAGTTCAACACAAGAAACATTCACTGAGTCTTCGTATGTGCCAGACAGAATGAAAAGTTCACAAATAATAATAATAAAGGTAAAGCAGTCAACAATCCGAAGATTGGTTTGAACACCACAGTGCTTTACTAGACATGGTCCTATTTGGAGGTGGTATGCCGTTGCCTTCCTCCGACCTTCGAACTGACTTACCCAGTCAGTTATAGGGGGACCTACAGTTTAACGTGGGTTCCGAACCACGGTGCTACTCGGTATTTTTCACATGAGCAATACTGTCAGAGGTGAAAGAAGTGGAAAGTGGCAGATAAAAATCCCAGGCCCTGGCGGGGATCGAACCCGCGACCTTTGGATTTGTAGTCTGGCATTCTACCACTGTGCAACCGAGTAAAAGAAAGCACATATAGCCTTTTGTGCCACAAAGTGATGTAAGCAATGCACTGGGACCGTGCTTTGACACCGGTCACGGGTGCCAGGGAGGGCACGGTACCATGATTTAAAACAGTGCCAGTGGCACTGCTATAAAAGTAAGATCTGTGAAAGGTTTGCAAGAATAAAAAGGTCTGTGACGTAAACATTGACCTTAAACAGCCACTCGTTATTTAGTAAGTTCGAGGACACAAGTAAATTAACTCTTCTTTTCTACGAGACATCGAATAGTATAGCAGACACGTGCACTGGCACTTTCCGAGCGAAGCATTACTGTGTGTTATTGCCTCGGCCGCACACGGCCATTAGCCATTGCCAACGGAATGGCACGGTACTTACAGGAACAAGCCAGTGCTTTAATAATCCGTGCCGCTGCGACAGTGTCAGTGCCTCAGTGGTAGTACCAGGCAGTGGCGTCTATAAGGTAGGGGCCTAGGGAAACTGGGCCCAGAGGGTCTGGGACCCTACGAAATAAAGAATACAGAGACAAAAAAGCACTATATCTGAATTATTTTAATCAATGATGCGTGAAGGCATCGCCGTGGTAGATAGTCACATTTTCCTCTATTGATGGTTCAGGGTGAAGAATTAAAAACATTGCGTTTTGCCGACGACATAGTCATCATGTAGGAGACAGCAAAGGATCTGGAAGAGCAGTTGAACGGAATGGACAGTGTGGTGAAAGGTGCATATAAGATGAACATTAACAAGAGCAAAACTAGAGTAATGGAGTGCAGTGTAAGAAAATCAGGTGATGCTGAAGGAATTAGATTGGGAAACGAAGCAATAAAGGAGGTAGATGAGTTTTGTAACTTGGGCAGTAAAATAACAAATGATGGGCGCAGTACAGAGGATATAAAATGCAGAATGGCAATGGGTAGAAAAGCGTTTTTGAAAAAGAGAAATTTGTTAACATCGAATATTGATTTAAGCCTAAGGAAGTCCTTTCTGAAGGCATTTGTATGGAGTGTTGCCTTGTATGGGAGTGAGACATGGACGATAAACAGTGCGGACAGGAAGAGGATAGAGGCTTTTGAAATGTGGTGCTACAGAAGAATGCTGAAGATTAGGTGTGTGGATCGCGTAACTAATGAGGAGGTACTGAACAGAATTGGGGAGAAAACTAATTTCTGGCATACCTTGACTAAAAGAATGGATTGATTGGTAGGACACATTCTTAGACCTCAAGGAATTGTGAATTTAGCGTTGGAGGGAAGTGTGTGGGTTAAAAAAAAATGTTCAAATGTTTGTATAGCTTAAGGGACTTAACTGCGTGGTCATCAGTCCCTAAACTTACAAACTACTTATGAACTACTTACGAACTAGGACGGCACAAATATCAATGCCCGAGGGGGATTCGAACCCCCGACCGTAGTGGCCGTGCAGACTGTGACTGGAGCGCCTCAGTCCCCTCGGCCACCACGCCCGGCGAAGTGTGTGAACCGCAGTGGAAGACCGAGAGATGGATACAGTTAGCAGATTCAAAAGATGTAGGTTGCCGTTCTTATCTGGAGTTGAAGAGGCATGCTCAGGATAGGGTATTGTGGAGAACTACATCATACCAGTCTCAGGACTGAAGACCACAACAACCACAACAGCGATGACAGGAGTGGGGTATTGGCGGTGTGAATTTCGTGATAAATATTTTAAAAATAGCTATATCTTTATATGGTTTAATTTTAACAATAAGAAAGCTCGATCTCAGTAAAATATAAGAGGCTTCAGCGCAAATTATCCTCTGAATATACGCAGCAGAACGGATACAAAATATTATGGGCTGTCTACTTCAAATTACTTATCTTTACATTAATTTTGACCCCTACTGAAACTGTTTGCTATATTCGCCCTGGTACCAGAACAAATCGCTTTTACAGGAGACGTCCCTCATTCCAGCATTCCAGTAATTTTAAAATTGTTGGTCTAAGAGCACAAGCCAAAACTATTTGTGTACGGCATGCTATGCCATACTGCTTCCAAGTTAACTTCACAATGCATCATCTACATATACATGAACAGTCTTCTTGCATTAAGTATGAAAGATAAAACACGACACACATCATCTAATTCAAAATGATAAATTCGCTAGCAGTGGAAATTGTTCTTGTTTTAAGCTGGTACTGCATTTGGTGATAGGATGACTTATGAAATAATTCCGTTTTTTCTCATATTTTCTTTGCCTTCTGAAGTACGTTTCAATAAGAATAGCGGAATATTTTTCGCTACTCAAGGTGGCAAACGTGACGTAATATTATCACGTCTGTATAAACATATTAAAATCTGACGCCGGCCGCGGTGGCCGAGGGGACTGAGGCGCTTCAGTCACGGTCTGCACGGCCACTACGGTCGGGGGTTCGAATCCCCCCTCGGGCATGGATATTTGTGCCGTCCTTAGTGTTAGCTAGTTCATAAGTAGTTTGTAAGTTTAGGGACTGATGACCCCGTGGTTAAGTCCCATAAGCTTTATAAACAGTTGAACATTTTTTTAAAATCTGACATACAAATACAGTATCAGCATTCATCTTACTTCCTTCAGGAATACAAAGGTGATGAAATTCTGAAATGAAACAACGAAAGTGTGTGAGCATTTTATGTAGTAACGAGCAATTAAACTCTGCACTTCATCGACAGAACTTCTGTAATAGAGTAGTTCAAATGGGTTTTAAAAATTAGTTTTTATTAAATTTAATTCGAGTTTATTGCAAAACACAGATCTTTTGGCGGAGGAAGCTACTTATCAAAATGCGTGGAACACGATGTACTAAGAGTTGAAACAAATAAAAGTAGTACAGACAACTAAGGTGATCGGAAAAACGCAACGGAGAAACAAAATGTAAAAATTATTATACTCTAAAATTCAAAATAAGAGCATTAAATATTTGTGAACTGTAAATAAAAAAGGTTGAAAATAAAGAATAAAATGTCACTCAAGTTAGATACGTTACTATAAAAGTAAATGAATAGGTCTACACTGTTCGCCTAAATTTCTTTCCTAATATCAGAATAACTGGCACACTCCTTCACATACTCTACATGTCCCGCATTGAGTTTTGGAAAAGTTGACCGCCTTAGGCTAATGAGTTCATTGTGATCATTCGATTTTTTTTCTCAAAAAAAAAAAAAAAAAAAAAAAACACAGTGGCGGTCTGTTTTGATGATAACCATCAATAAGATATCAATTATGCTAAAGGTTATGTGCTTGGAATTCGTCAGTAGTACCGCATTAATGTTGGTTTACATCAAGAAGTTTATTATTTTGTGCCAGGAACGGGGCTTTCTGAACTCTCATATGCTCTGCAGATCTACCTGAGCGATACAGGGCAGCAGGAATCTATACAGGAAAAGTAGTTTAAAACCGTTATTATGAAAATAAACATCATACAATGTACAGATTCATCCCACTTTGGGGCAAAAACGGGGTCAGGACCTCCATGGAGTTTCAGAATGTTTACGGAACCATGTATGTATCCAGAAGTGCGCATGTTCGTTCGAAGCAAGTCAAGAGCAATGGCAGTCTCTTTTGAGTCCTTTTTAATAATAAACACTACGTCATTTTTTACGATGCTATTTGTTGAAAACCACACCAAAATAAAATCCTGGCTATGCCTATGCTTTGTTTCTTCCTTTATATTAATGATTGTCTTGAATTCCGCGCCAATGGACAAAAATCTGGCCCTTTGTGGAACTATTTCACTACAGATGCTAAAAACCAGCACTTAGCAGTGTGTGATATTAAATCTTGTATATAGTTCAAATCCACAACATGGCTTCATACAGTAAATGGCATGAAACCACAGCTAAGGTAGAATATTCAAAATTTTTAGGTGTTTGCATTGACGAGGGACTGAATTGGAAGAAACATATTGAAGATCTCCTGAAACGTTTTAGTTCAGCTACTTATGCTATCTGAGTCATTGCAAAATTTGGTGATATACATCTCAGTAAATTAGCTTACTACGCCTATTTTCATTCATTGCTTTCATATGGGATCATATTCTGGAGCAATTCAACATTGAGTAAAAAAGTATTCATTGCACAAAAGCGTGTAATCAGAATAATTGCTGGAGCCCACCCAAGAGCAGCCTGCAGATATTTATTTAGGGATCTTCACTGTAGCTTAATAATACATATATTCACTCATGAAATTTGTTATTAACAATCCGACCCAATTCAAAAGTAATAGCAGTGTGCATAGCTACAACACTAAAAGAAAGGATGATATTCGCTATTCAAGTTTAAATCTAACTTTGGCTCAGAAAGGGGTGAATATGCTGCCACAAAAGTCTTTGGTCACTAACCGAGTAGCATCAAAAGTCTGACAGATAGCAAACTAGTATTTAAAAAGAAATTAAAGGAATTTCTGAATGGCAACTCCTTCTACAATGTAGATGAATTTTTAGATCAAACTTAAAAAAAAAAAGAAAAAAATCCTTAAAATATTGATTGTCAAGTATAGACAAAATTTACTAAACTGACACGTTCCACATCATTACGAAATGTCGTATATGTGATCTATGAAACAAATATTAATCTAATCTAATCACCTAAATGTGAACCAATAAAGTGAAAAGATGCTGTTCTTGAATGCGAATTGAAAACTTATTTGAGGGTTATTTTTCATGTAAATATTAAAATAAAGCAAATTATGTATATATGTAGTTCATTTTTCGTCATTACAGGAAGCATAAACGTTTTCATATGAGTTCAACATATAAGCAGGCGTCGTGACACGGACAGTGCCGCGACACCAGTGTTTGGCACGGTGACTCGTTTGTCACTGGCATTGTGGACACCAGTGGCAGCAGAGGCACTGCAATCACTTGTGCCACAGATATGTTCCGGAAAAGCAAAATTTTACTACCGGTAATGAAAATACCAGTTTTCCTCACAATCGTTCTTCTATCTTTAGTCATATCATGTATACTGCAGTCATAATGTTATGACCACATTCTTTACAACCTGTATACACCATCGTATTTTTACCTTGGACGCTAAATACCGAGAGTGCCGCCGGAAGTTGAGTGCTGGAAGTTCCGTCACTTGGAGCAATAGTGTCTTTGGTATCTGCTTTACAGACGACATGTTGAAATGCAAATCACGACAACATAATATTTTGGGCGATAGTACAGTGAAGATTTATTACACACACTCCAGTTTGTTTCGTTAAACGTCAATGAAGAATGAATACCAACTAATGATGCATTAACTCTGGTACCCAAACACGACATATGAAGTAAAAATTATGCGATTCGTGTTGGTCTTGTAGTTAAGGCAATCGCCCCAAGTAAAACTGGTGGAACAGTTTTTGGTTCTAGTCCTGTCAAAACTGCAAATTTTTTCTTCTTTTGTTAACTTCGTAACTGACTCTGGACCGGTAATCTAAATGTGTTACAAGTCTATCGTACAGTATTAGTCAGTTTTTTCCGAATACTTTGCGATATGAAATCTAACAGTATAGCTTAAATTTGTGCGAATGAAACGAGTAGGAATGATGTTTATATTCTTCCTTATCACAAAGACGTCGCTGGTCGTATATTTCAGAATATGTGGGCCGCGGTGGAGTAGCCGAGCGGTCTAAAGCGTCTCGCTGCGGAGGTTTGAGTCCTGCCTGGGGCATGGGTGTGTGTTTTCGTCCTTAGGTTAGTTTACCTAGGTTTAAGTAGTTTATAAGCTACGGACTGATGACCACGTAGTTTGGTCCGATAGATTTACAAAAATTTGAACATTTGATTTTAGAATATGTGGCGTTTTCCGAGTTAGGTATGAACCTAAAAACAATCGTTAAACTAGTGCAGCTAAAATGAGTAGGCTACCCTGTCAGGTACATCTAAATTCTGCCGTCGCAAATCGTTGGCTGTTTATAACCGAATATGTGCCGATTTCCGAGTGCGTAATTAGGCAGAAGCATTGGGAAGCAACTTTAGTTACTGTCGGTGAAACGAGTACAGTACCATTGACATTTATATTATTCATTGTAGCTAATAGGTGTCTGCTTGATCAATTTCATTTTTAGAGGATAAGTCAAATATAATTTTTAAGGACATTAGATTGTCATCAACTATTTGTAATTCACAGTTACGATTTCTGTCGAAGTCCAGTTTCATGTACCACATAACAATTTTAAATTGTCAGACATGCCCGAGAAACATGTCATCATCACATCACCGTACATTTAGTTTCACAAAACAGTTCCATAGTTAAGCACATATCGAAAATTTACTGTATCACTGCACGGAAACGAGACATTACAGAAAAGTAAAACGTATTCCGTGGTCAACATACGAATATGATTCGGGTTTACTTTACTTTAAACATCATGTAGCATCACCATATATATTAATACACGGTGAAACCATAAATATGTTCAAATGTTCAAATGTTTGTACAACAAACTACTTATGAACTACCTATGACTAAGGACGGCACAAATATCCATGCCCGAGGGGGGATTCGAACCCCCATAAGTATGAATTTGAAAACAAATGATGACAGGTACCTGGCATTACCTTTATTTTCGAATAAGTACCGTAGCGATTGACGAGTTTGTGATTAGGTATGAACCTAACATCATATGCGCATGAAACGAATTACAACAAAATTCATATTCGTGTATGTCATTAAATCGTCGCCTGTTCGTTTACGTGTATGTTGTGATCATTGCGTCGAGTGCCATGATTCGACCACAAAAGTCGATAGTTGACGTAAATTCACCCTCTGGTAACTTCCGGTGGCACTCTCGGTGTTTAGCACCGAGTTATTTTTACATTCACTGATTCAAGCAACAAACATTTTCTAGTGCCAAACATTACACGAATACAGTCTGCTAAGCCGCGTTTTAGAACCAAATTGGTCGCCGTCGCAAAGGTACATGGTAGCGTGACCAGACCTCTCCTAATAGACCTTGTGTACACCAAAATCCAGCGAAAGTGCCGTGACAGTGTTTGTTTGACTGTGACTTAAGTGTGGATCGGTGTCTGCAAAGCCCCCGAAGATGTCTCCAGCAGTGGAAGACGAAACGTCAGGCAGAGGATCATGCCCATGGACCACTGCCTTCTTTCCGGGTATTTAATATCGGCAATGAACCGGTGTATACACTGTACATTTATTTCGTATCACCTAACAATTTAGTACTTGTGGGATGTCACATTTCGAAACTGACCCACTAATTTATATAAAAAGTGACAATCTGAGTCTCAAACTCTCCATCCTGGTTAATTTTCTGCGTAAGCCTATAATACTCTCTTCACTTTTATTTCGTGAAGTGTCAAGATATTCAAAAGTAGCTTTCGGCATATGATGAGGGCCATGTAGTTCGATTGATGAGTAATAAGAGGAATTAAACTTTTTGTCAATAACATAGACCAATCTCCTTTTTCCCATATGACGACGGAATCAAGCAGAATAGGCCCATATGCGGAGTTTTCACCACTTTGTCTCCAACGAAATTACATTTCTCTTATACATTTACGAAACATTTCAACGACGAAAGGTTTCTTTTATCGTCAAAAACATGCGACTGAGCAATTTCAATCCGCGCCATACATTTTTTTTTCCTACGTCTTCGTAAAAGGGTCGGGATAAGTTCATAACAAGTGTTAAGTATTCATATATAGCCGCGGTGGAGTAGCCGAGCGGTCTAAAGCGTATCGCTGCGGAGCGCCCGGTTGCTCGCCGTGGAGGTTCGAGTCCTGCCTGGGGCATGGGTGTTTGTGTTGTCCTTAGGTTAGTTTACCTAGGTTTAAGTAGTTTGTAAGCTACGGACTGATGACCACCCAGTTTGGTCCTATAGATTTACAGACATTTGAACATTTTTTTTCATATATAATTAGCGATCTCGGAGTAGCTACAGAGAGTAGTATAATGGTTGCAGAATAGCTACATCATAAATGTATACTGTCGCTAGCTGCTAATCGCTTTGTTTCGTTTTCCGTTTCCTTTTCGTCACAGCCGCAGCTAGAGCTCCTAAATACCCAGGTGGAATCGTCCGCCATGTTTTCCCCAACATGGTTGGAATCGCGCTGCCCTAACAGCGTAGAGGCGCATGCCCTGCCATCTTTCACAAACGATTTCGCAAAAACTAATTGGTAGAAATATTTAATTTTTCCGCTACTTAAATCCTTATATGTCAGCATTGTGACGAAATGCTCGTCATTTCGTTAATAGTCACAGTTAATAAGATATTCGCTCAAATTAAGATACTGCGCTACATTAGGAAAAGCTTGCAGTAAAAAATAGAGGCTGCTACGATATTCCGTTTGGTGCCTGTTGCACCATATGTGTTGCTACGGATGAAACTCTCCTAATCGATTGAATTTTATTTTCGACTTAGGAGGAGATCTTTACCTTTCATTCATACCGCTAAACTTTATTTTATTTAGCGCAGTTATTTTCGATGTCGATAAGGCCAGAATGAATCATTGCGTATCTCATACACCGTTATAGGTATCAAAATGAAATTTTGTCAAATGATATCATGCAAAGAGGGGAGTTCAAATGTCTAAAAGTTTGTAAATCTATCGGACCAAACTGCGTGGTCATCAGTCCGTAGCTTACAAACTACTTAAACCTAGGTAAACTAACCTAAGGACAAACACACACACACCCATGCCCCAGGGAGGACTCGAACCTCCACGGCGAGCAACCGCGCGCTCCGCAGCGAGACACTATAGACCGCTCGGCTACTCCACCGCGGCAAAAAGGGGAGTATTTTGCCACATGGTTACTACGCAAAACTTCATTAATTGTCGCGTTATTCAAGGAAATACAAAGTTATAGAATGAAGAAGAGTAAAGTTAGTGATTTATTATTCGATTAGCAGATATTCCTTCGTCGCTCGCAAATGTTTTTTTCTTTGCTTCTTGTCCATTGTGTTTCATAGGTACTACTCAGTTTCCAAAACCTAATAGGAGTTACATTTCCTTGAGTTTAAAGCCTAGCAGTAACAGAACGGAAGTTACTGGATCTAATGAGGATTTTATGTAAGAATACTTGAAAATGACAGATAGCAAGGATCTCTTCACTAGCTAACGAACTGACTTGTTCTCATTTCCTCACATAATAAAGCACTCTGTATTGAAATATTTAGAATATCCTTTTCATATAACTGAAAAATTGAAATTGCATATTACATAGAGACACAGCACTTCTGTAGTGTGCAACTATTAAATTTAATGTGTTAAAAGAAGTCAGTACCAGTATCTTCAAGTATGGATGTTATGCAGTAACAACACGTGCCTAATTATTAGGAGCCGGCCGCGGTGGCCGAGGGGACTGAGGCGCTCCAGTCACGGTTTGCACGGCCACTACGGTCGGGGGTTCGAATCCCCGCTCGGGCATGGATATTTGTGCCGACCTTAGTCTTAGTTCACAAATAGTTTGTAAATTTAGGGACTGATGACCCCGTAGTTAAGTCCCATAAGCTATACAAACATTTGAACATTTGAATTATTAGGAGCTCTAACACGGAAGACGTGTCACTACCAGACGGGCGGGTGCGTCATATTTAACTGACATTATCTCAAGTTATACGTTTCTCACAGTGTTTCTGTTTGGAGAGGATGAAAATATGATGTATTCTGAACATTTCATTCGGTTAATGTGTTCACCTAACTTCAACAGAAAGATAGTTCCTCGCATTTCGAAAATTCCGTAACGTTGTCAGAAAGTGCATGGTCGTAAACTATCAGTACATGCTGTTTATAAATTATTGTAATTAATAAAACTAAAATGAAAATGTAGTGCAGTTCTTAACGAACATATTGATGAAAGTTTCACGTTGATACAGTGAGTAGTTTGCGTGTGTGAGCGAGTTGAATACAACGCGATGTAACGCGTGAGCTTCGTCCGGAATGTGGTAACTTGTACAGCTTGGGGAAAAAATGGCGGATAGTTCAGCTCGGGTTTATAGGAGCCTTAGCCGCAGCTATCGTATTCAGACACTTCAGTGGACCATTAGTGGACTTCCTTTGTTAGCAGACGACCGTTGCGTAAAAACTTTCTTCTCGTGAAAGCTTGACGTGACAGTGCGGTGACGAATAGTGTAAACGCCGCCAGTTAGAAGTACATTGTGAAATGTTCTGACGGAATGTGACTTGACGGAAGTGTGAATTGGCCTTTACTTGTCTGACCTGTAGCCGATTCTCGGACTCATAAAATGCATACAAGTTATCAACAGAGTAGACGCTCAGGCTCTATTTTTGGATTAATACGGAAAGCCGGAGTGTGACACGGCGATAAAGTAGGCGGTATGCAGCGTTTAACCTGCGGCGCATGCCGACCCACTTTCACGGCATCGCCCAACGGTCAATTGACGGCGGAAGTGGACTCGAACGGAGTTTAAAAAAGAGGGTGGGGGCCCACATTCTCGCCGCGTCCCACACTACTGCTCGAGTTTCATAAAGCACGTTTCCCTGTTGGTACTATCGACGCGCCAAATTACCCGCTAGCTGCTTCCACGTACACGCCGTATAATACGGCAAACGTACCATGTTTGCATGTGACACAAGTTCCGGAAAACGAAACGGAATTTCTGAAGCCATTTTTCGCTGTTGCGTTTACATCATGACATGTGGCGTTGCCTACAAGATTTCGTAAGGCAACGGATGTGGTTTTACCTGATCGTTCAAATATGACCCATGGAAATCAGCTGTTCTTTTATCAGATTTAGTCAGCACAATGGCTGCATTTCTACAGTCTAATATTTTCACTTCTCCTTCAGTGAACATAAAGTCACCCCATCCAGGTGAGTCAAAAAATTACAAAAACAAGATGTGATCTTACAAATCAACTTATGTACGTCCTATACGACTAGTTGTAACATATCTGGTGTGTACAATATCATGGTTGACTGGGACAGTACTCAAAAGTGGCTTTTTGTGTTCATCTGTATCTATAAATGTGAATGTCTGTTCGGTGTACGTTTATCACGTCTGAACCACAAGACATAAAGAGCTAAAAATCTGTACAGTTACTAATGTCTACCCGGGAAAGGCTTTAGGCACGGTTTTATGGCGATCGGACAGCTATTTATCTATATATTAATGTGAATGTCTGTTCGGTGTACGCTTATCACATCCGAATGACAAGACACAGAGATTTAAATATTTGTACAGTTACTAATTTATACCTGAGGAAGGTTTTAGGCACGGTTTTATAGAGATCGGATGGATATTTAGTAATTTGAAGAATATAACGCGAAATGCGGAACAATAATTACTCTTTGAAAATGGTTTTATTGGTTGCAGTGTTGCTTGAGGGTTGATAATGATAAAAGGGAGTAGTATATTGGGATGGAAAGTTATAGGTGTATATAAAATGCTATATGTGTGTGTTAATATTTCGCTCTGCAGCGAAAACTACAGAACGCAAACGAATGGTCTGTGTGTAATTGTTGTCCGAAGTCTCCCGTTGTACACCATATCAGTTCCATGATGATAGCTATAAGGAAGTGGAAGATATGGTGGTTGAAAA
Organism: Locusta migratoria; assembly: GCA_026315105.1. Lineage (NCBI taxonomy): Eukaryota > Metazoa > Arthropoda > Insecta > Orthoptera > Acrididae > Locusta > Locusta migratoria. Next base: position 190,917,627 of record CM048746.1, on the reverse strand, counting down.
TCGTCAAATTATAAAAAAATTTGGACTGAAGGCCAGCGATGACGTTTGCGACTCTATAGCAAGGAGGTTAGATACAGCGAAACGTGATGCCACAGACCATATCTTTGGTCTATGCGTGCTACAATGTCTTCAGCTCTTTCTCTGTAAGGATAAGCATACTAACAAGGAAATATAAGAATAAATAAATAAAGCTGTAAAAAAGAAAATTCTTTTAATACATTTCTTTAAAAAAATCGATTTGACGTTTCGCGCGTTACATCATGTGATCGATCTGTGATATTATTACAATCATTACTGTTGAATTTCGTGATTGGATTCTTCGAAACGAGTGCATTTTTACGTGTGATTTGATCTACACTACTTACTTTCCTGATAATGTCGATTAAAAATCTATTTTTCGAAAGAGGGTATTTATTTCATTTCATCCTTCAAAACCAGTCTCATAGCAGACTACTGAAAGATAGCTTATCTATCATAGTCAACCCACACGCGAGCGGAGCCGCGGGTTTAAGCTAGTATTCATATATTTTGGAACGCTGTATATAATTTCATTCTACATAACATGTACTGTGTGCAACAATTTTCAAAATTCAGATCTGAAGATGAGATGCTGGTATAAATAGATCATCGAAACCGATCATCACATTTAAAAGCAGCGATCTGGCTTGAAACCATTTGTTAATACAAATTATTGCTAAACAATTATTTACGGAGCAGACAAACACAAACAACAAGAATATATTAAAGTTGTATCTCCACGATTTCCAGTCATACATTAGATCTAGGGAAAGCTTTATATACTTCTTCAGTAGTTCCAATGATCAGACGTTTTGGGCACTCCAATATGATGTGCTGGATCGTTTGTTCTGACTGTCCACAATCTCACTGACGTGTATCACGTATGCCCCATCTGAAGAACATCTCTCCACTTCTGCCATGACATGTGCGGAGCCTGTTGAGTGTGACCCATGTTCATCTCGATAGGTGTTTAACAGGTACTTTCATCCAGGCGATATTTCAATATACGTATCATGGCCAAACCAGTCATTTTTCCAGACATTCTTGGCACCAAAGGTGGGTGGATACGAGATTTTGAACTGTTCCCCATAATGGTCTTCTAGATCTCCATCGAGGAGTGTTTGGTGTAATGTTCTGATGGGAGAGGAGATTAGTATTGCCGGAAATTTTATACCACTCATTTACTAATTATGCAATTCAGCTTACCAACTGAGATGTAGTATGGCAATATTGCAAATGACATAAAGCCGGGGTAGTAGGGACGCTTTTATGCTCCCATACATGATTCTGACGGTGTTACTTAGCTGGTGTCCACTTTAGATGTATGGCTACTGTTAATTCAAACAGGACTATAGTACTTTGCAATAGAATGTACCAAAGATAAAGGAGAGCTCTTCAGAGTGTGTGTATCGGCTTTCCAGCTGGAATCTCAAGGTCTTAGATAATATTATATATTGTTTGTTAATGGTGTCTTCACACTCTTTGAAGCTTCCGTGCTACACAATGGAAGCCATCTCTTCCGCTTTACAGGATTTCCGAGCATTTGTTAGTGTTAAATAACTTGTGTAGACATTGAAGAGCAGTGGAGCCAATGTAGAACCTTGTGATAAGCCACTGTTTAAGATGCTAATTAGACTCTTTTTTTCCCTTCTAAATGGACTTGAAAAGCTCTGGTAGTGATCATACGCCTACTGACAAAGGATGTTTTAAAGCATATTGTCTCCGTACTGTGTAGTATGATGCAGTTAAAACAACAAATACGAGAGCTAGTTCAAGCTTTCGTTCATATACATGCTCATTGTTAAGTGTCATAATTCCCAAACACTGGATGAACATAGTATGTGTGATTTGCGCGGCGTTAGTTATGCTGCCTCATATACAGTTTGGAGTTTAATACGTTACTTATTGTACGATGTCTGTTCAAATAATTCGAAAACATTAAATGTTCAAATGTTTGTAGAGCTTATGGGACTTAACTATGGGGACATCAATCCCTAAACTTACAAACTACTGATGAACTAGCTAAAACTAAGGACGGCACAAATATCCGTGCCCGGGGGAAGGGGGGATACGAACCCCCGACCTAGTGGCCGTGCAGACTGTGACTGACGCGCCACAGAACGCTCGGCCAACGCGGCCGGCATCGAAAACATTCGTAATTTCACGCCCATTGACTGTTTGGGTGTAATTAGGGTTGCCAACTCTCGTTTTATACGGGAACTCCCGCATTTTTCTTAATTTTTAAGCCAACTTCCGTTTTCCGTTTTTATTTTATACGGGAGGTTCTATCTCCCGTATTTGAGGAAAATGACACCGATTAAGATTTAAACCTGCCGCATATTTTTCAAATATCGTTGCTGGACTATCGTTACAACATTGATTAATCGATACACCATAGTATTGTCGATACAGTTACTACAGCGTTTGTATGGAACACACAACAACATACAAACACGGTGCCATGAGTCACGTTGCGATTGTCTTGTTTCTTTGTCGTTCTGCCTCATCCGAGTTACGTCAAATGGGAGAATCGAAAACTCCGCAAGATAGAAAAGTTCTTCTGTGTATATCAGGAGAAATGGGAAGAAACTCATTCATGGGTTAATCCTGTAAAAGGAAACAATTATAAAGCGTATTGCTCCCTTTGCAAGCAAGAATTCAGTGTAGCTCATGGTGGTAATACAGACTGTCAGCAGCACGCCAACACCGAAGGACACAAAAGCAGAGTTTGAGGAAGTAACACATCTAAGATATCCTGCTATTTTCAGTGCCTGGCTGATAGTCCCACTAGTAGTGAATCCGGCAAAGTAGCATTGGGTGAGTTAGCGTTTGCATATCATTCAGTGAAACACAATCTAAGTTATAGTAGCATGAACTGTGCAAATAAACTTGCAAAGAACATAGTTATCTGATGATAGAAACAGTTGCAATCTAGATTTAATGAAAGCTGGATTGCAAATAAGTGTCAATTTTTGTTACACATGTGATGAATTTGTCAAATTTGTAAAGAACGATCGCAAACTTCAGACTGCTGCCAAAAGTGGAAACAAATATAGATTTAAGTAAAAAATTCCGTAGACTTTCAGTTTATAATTGGTCCATGCAATAAATCTGTTTTAAAATGTAAATAAATTGATAAATTGTGTTAGGCCTATTCATTTTGTCGTGTCAAAGTCACCCTTATTTTGACAAAAAAAAAAAAAAAAAAAAAAAAAAAAAAAAAAGGGGGGGGGGGCAACCCTAAGCATAATGCGGTCGGCATCTCTGAACATACTTGTGTTGAATGTGTAACTGCCGGAAGTTTCATTATTCTTTGTGTGTTAGTTGTTGTTTGGTGCAAAGATTGCGAGTTTCGAGGTGGCGGAGTTAGAGGAGAAACGCGTCTGCATTAAATTTTGCGAGACGGCCAAGAAAAACTTTAGAGACCCCCCAAATGATGCAGGGAACCTGTGGTGATTGGTGATCTCGGTATTACAAATGGTTTACTCGGTTTAAAAAATGGACAGGCGAAAGTTAAAGTGGCCCTCATTCGCTACTCTCTTCGACCTACGACGCTCATCTCAGGAACGTCAACAAAATTGTGGCATCCAGTCGAAGACTCATTGTCGGAGAGATTGCAGATGAATGAAACATTTCAGTTGTATCATGATATGAAATCCTGACACCGCATCTTGAAATGCATCATGTACCCCACGGATTTTGAGTCAAGACCAGAAAGATTATCGCCACGCAATCTTGAAGAGCTTTTCGATCGCGCAAATGATAACCCCTGCTGACGTTTTTTAATTCAAATGTTCAAACGTTTTTAGAGCTTATGGGACTAAACTTACAAACTTCTTATAAACTACCTTATAATAAAGACGGCACAAATATCCATCCCCGAGGGGGGATTCGAACCCCCGACCGTAGTGGCCGTGCAGACCGTGACTGGAGTGCCTCGGCCACCGCGGCCGGTGTTTTTTAATTTCCATAGTTGAAAACTCCCTTGGAAGGGACAAATATTTGCAACGATAGACGAGCTAAAAGAAAATTCCACGTTGTCACATGTGCGATTCAGCAAGAGGCATACGAAGACTGCTTCCGGAAGTGGCAGAACCGTCGGGGGGAGCGTGTATCAATTGTGGAGGAACTACTTCGAAAGAGACCATGCACAAGTAGTAAAAGGTATGCGTACAAATTGTTGACATAGTTCCGGCTTTTTTTGAACATACATCGTATTAAACATCTTTATACAGGGTGTTACAAAAAGGTACGGCCAAACTTTCAGGAAACATTTCTCACACACAAATAAAGAAGATATGTTATGTGGACATATGTCCGGAAACGCTTACTTTCCATGTTAGAGCTCATTTTATTACTTCTCTTCAGTCATTAATCATGGAATGGAAACACACAGCAACAGAACTTACCAGCGTGACTTCAAAGAGTTTGTTACAGGAAATGTTCAAAATATCCTCCGTTAGCGAGGATACATGCCTCCACCCTCCGTAGCATGGAATCCCGGATGCGCCGATGCAGCCCTGGAGAATGGCGTATTGTATCACAGGCGTCCACAATACAAGCACGAAGAGTCTCTACATTTGGTACCGGGGTTGCGTAGACAAGAGCTTTCAAATGCCCCCTTAAATGAAAGTCGAGAGGGATGATGTCAGGAGAGCGTGGAGGCCATGGAATTGGTCCGCCTCTACCAATCCATCGGTCATCGAATCTGCTGTTGGGAAGCGTACGAACACGTCGACTGAAATGTGTAGGAGCTCCATCGTGCATGAACCACATGTTGTGTCGTACTTGTAAAGGCACATCTTCTAGCAGGACAGGTAGAGTATCCCGTATCAAATCATGATAACGTGCTCCAGTGAGTGTAGGTGGAAGAACATGAGGCCCAATCAAGATATCACCAACAATTCCTGCCCAAACGTTCACAGAAAATCTGTGTTGAAGACGTGATAGCACAATTTCGTGCGGATTCTCGTCAGCCCACACATGTTGATTGTGAAAATTTACAATTTGATCACGTTGGAATGAAATTTACATTTAAAGAGAATTCTAAAATGAGCTCTAACATGGAAATTAAGGGTTTCTGGACACATGTCCACATATTTTCTTTCTTTGTGTGTGAGGAATGTTTCCTGAAAGTTTGGCCGTACCTTTTTGTAACACCCTGTATATAAAGCAGAGTGCCAGTGTGTTTGTGTGTTCCTATTGCACACAGTTCTACAGTTTTGCTCCAGTCTTGATGAAATTTTGTACTCGTCAGCTTCAATACATAAGTACGGTCGTTGTAAGTGTAAGGATCACGCACAACACATAGTTCACGAGACATGACGTCATAAACAATGAGGTGCGAGAAAAACTGCTACATCACGCGACAATGTTGCGCATTTCTCCCTAAACCACTGGATTGATTTCAACCAAATTTGATACACACATTCCTTACCGCCAGGTAACAGTTTCTGCAGAGTTAAGAATCACATAAGGCACATGGTTCAGGAGATAAAAAAAGGTAAAGCAGTCAACAATCCGAAGATTGGTTTGAACACCACAGTACGTTACTAGGCATGGTCCTGTTTGGTTCAGGAGATATGACGTCGTAAACAATAGGAATCACAAAAAAACTGTCACATAATGCGACGAGACTATCCATACACTGTATGAGAATGAGAGTACTTAGCGACAAACTTTAAAGATAATCTCAAGCCTTTATTACATTTTTTTTTTCTCGGTGACAACCATAGTAAAATTATGAAGGGAAGAAAGTTAATCACATACTGCGTTTACGCTGTTCATGGACTAAAACTTCGGTATACGGTATGACGTTACAATTTATAATTTCTACATTACAGATTTTACAGACAGTATACACACATGTTGCTGAATGTACCTCCGAAATTGTATCACACTACGAGACGTAGTTCATGGGATAAGGGCACATATACAGTAACGTTAATGGAAAACCACTTCATCACGCACCAAGTTTTAATCTATTACTTCTTTACTACTAATAGTATTCGCAACAGATTTTACACATATACAACACATATACAAATGAATATATACGTGAAAAATTATACAACTGTACAACATATAGCTCAATAAATATGACATGGTACGAATTTTATATGTCATTTGTATTTTGATTACTATCTTTGTTTGTTTGGATACTGCACTTTTAATTTTGTACATTATGCTAGACAACCTTATTTCTTATATATTCTCCGATAAATATAGCATCGTTTTTTTAGATAATAGTAATAATTTCTTGGACTCATTAACCTTGTGCAAGTCTTTCAATTGGACGCCACTTCGGCGACTTGCGTGTCCTAGCTACCCCAGTTATCCAACCTACAGCTTAACCTGGAATCCGAACCACGTGTCGTTTCTGGCGACTCCTCAGATCGTTGAGAGGTGAAGGATGAGTTAAAACGCAGACGGAAAAAAATCCGAGGGCCGATTGGGTTTCGAACCCGCGACCCCTCGGTTTCCAGTCAAGCGCTTTATTCCAAGACCACATGGTCAAAAAAATACGAGATGGACAAAGAGAGAAGGGATAGGTAGGAATAAATAAATATCCGGGCAACGAAATACAGAAAATAAAATTTTCACTCGCCTTGGATACTATTAGCGAGGCAATATGCAACCGAGACGGTGCACCGTTTTAGATGTTTGCCTGGATTAGCTTTCAACGAACGAAGACGCGCGCAAGCTTGAAAATAACGAACAGGAGAGTTGGAATGAAATGTTTTGAATGCAACTGCATTAATCAAGTCAAGGTCTTTTATCAATATCGCCACAAGCAAGTGCACTTCCCAGTTGCTAGCGGAAACGGTCTTATATTCTTAACTATGTGAAAACACTGGGCAAGTTTAAGGTCAGTGTAGAACACACTTAAAGTATCACCCCTTGCTATCGCTTATCTACGTTTTGCGATAAACTGGGAACACCCACAACACAGCTGTCCATCGCCTGTTAACGAGATTACGGTGTTGTATATAACTCAAGGCAAAAGATATTGATGCACGTGACCTACCGTTTCCGTTGCTGTTTTGTGCTTAGTGTACATCACTGATCTCTATCACTGATCATTTCTCATTTGAGAGCAATGATTTAATAGCAATACCAACTGCATTCAATAACTTGTACTACCAACGGGGAAAGGATGGAATGCTTTATGTCAAACACAGACTATAAATAAATACAGATTTCGTTAATTCTTTTTTACTTTTATTTGCAACATTCTTTTCAAATATTTGCAGCAGACGAGTATGGCCCAAAACTGAAAAAAATATATTACTAGCAAAGGTTATCGACAAAGTGTGAAGAGAATACTGCATCGAGCAATTCGTTGACTTTGAAGACTCACAACCGATTGACCGGTACCATAAATCGTTAGAAGCAAGGAGGAGGAGGAAGGAAGCTCAGGGCTTAACGTCCCGTCGACAGCTCGTTCATCAGAGACGGAGCTAACGCTCGGAGATTTGAGGAAGGGTGGGGTAGGAAATCGGCCATGCCTTTTGAAAGGAACCATCCCGGCATTCGCCTAGAGTGATTCAGGGAAATCACGGGAAACCTAAATCTGGATGGCCGGAGGTGGATTTGAACCACCTTCCTCCCGAATGCGGGTCCAGTGCGTTACCACTGCGCCACCTCGCTCGGTAAATCGTTAGAGAATACGCGCATCATGCACTTTAAAGTTGCGGATTCAAATGGCACCAGGTCAGGATGGAATTACTGCTACAGTCCTGGAGGTAACCTGAGTGTGAATATCCTAAATGTGTTGAAATTGGCCAGACGAATGGTGCCCCTCCATTTTCGTACCTTTGTTTAATAAAGGTTCTCTGCTTGAATGTGCGAACTATCGAATGATAGTCTTCATAGTCCATGTCAGTAAAATCATGCACTGTACTACCACAAATATCAGATGAACAAACTGGATTAATTCCAGGCAAGGGAACCTGTGAATAGATCCTACACATTCAGCAAATCATAGAGAAGCTAAGGGGAAAATTATATCAAGTTGTTGATGCGATTATTGGTTACAAGAAAGCTTTCGACAAGGTGAAATGGTCGAAGCTATGGGTTATTCATACTGACATGGGCACGCAGAGACATCTGCTGTACCCATGGAGGTTAGAAATCAGGGAGACATCCTTACGCTGGAAACGTGAATCCTGTCTCCGCCATATGTCTTGGAGAAGTGTTCGTATTGTAGAACTGATGTATTATGTCACTTAAAACAGGAATAAAATGTCCAGTAGTTTTGCCGTGATGTACAACGTGTTAAAAGAGTGCACATTAACCGTTAAAAATTAAGTTTTGAAATATATTATGATAAGTATTTATTACTATTTTATCAAGAAAGTATATTGTTTTTAAGTACATACTTTGCACTGACCGTTAGTACAATGCATTAACAGTAAGATGGTCGACTTAACGCATATTTTTAATGGAGAAGCCGGCCGCGGTGGCCGAGGGGTTCTGAGGCGCTCCAGTCACGGTCTGCACGGTCACTATGGTCGGGGGTTCGAATCCCCCCTCGGGCATGGATATTTGTGCCGTTCTTAGTATAAGGTAGTTGATAAGTAGTTTGTAAGTTTAGGGACTGATGACCCCGTAGTTAAGTCCCATAAGCTTAACAAACATTTTTTTAATGGAGAAATAGCATTCCTCACACACCAAGATGGCGGACAGGCTTCAATGTCGTATTTACTCGGCATAGATAACGCCATTTCCCTTTATTCTAACCTCCTTGGCTGTACCTGATCCCGCAATTGTTTATTCCGAACATAGCGACGCACTGCTATTGTTCAGGGCATGTACTGGACCTATTATAAGGGACGTTATTGAAGACTGGTACGTCGGCAGAATGATTATCAGTCTAGAGAGTACAGAGAAAATTCTGATAATTGCAGCAGACGAATATCAGCTGGAAACCATCATGTGATAGATGGCCAAATAAAGCAGAGAATACGTGGTCAGTACAAAAAATTTCGGAACTTTGCCCACAAAATGTTTACTTATTGTGCATGGTTTCCTTCCAGAAAGTCTCCTCCACAATTGATACAATGCTTCCGACGCCATTTCCCCGTAAGATATGTTGGTACGCCTCTTGTTGAATCGCATGAAGCGCCGTCTACGAATTTCCTTGTATGTCGTCTATTGTTGCAAATCTTCGTTCTTTCAGCGGAATTATAAACTTAAGAAATAAAATTCAAATGTTTGTAGTGCTTTATGGGACTTAACTACGGGGTCATCAGTCCCTAAACTTACAAACTACTTGTTGTTGTTGTTGTTGTTGTTGTTGTGGTCTTCAGTCCGGAGACTCATTTGATGCAGCTCTCCACAATACCCTATCCTGAGCAAGCCTCTTCATCTCCACATAAGAACTGCAGCCTACATCTGTCTGAATCTGCTTACTGTATCCATCTCTTGGTCTTCCTCTGCGATTTTTACCCCACACACTTCCCTCTAATGCTAAATTCACAATTCCTTGATGTCTAAGAATGTGTCCTACCAATCTATCCCTTATTTTAGTCAAGGTATGCCAGAAATTTCTTTTCTCCCTAATTCTGTTCAGTACCTCCTCATTAGTTACGCGATCCACCCACCTAATCTTCAGCATTCTTCTGTAGCACCCTATTTCAAAAGCCTCAATCCTCTTCCTGTCCGCACTGTTTATCGTCTATGTCTCACTCCCATACAACACTCCTTCAGTAAGGACTTCCTTAGGCTTAAATCAATATTCGATGTTAACAAATTTCTCTTTTTCAAAAACGCTTTTCTACCCATTGCCATTCTGCATTTTATATCCTCTGTACTGCGGCCATCATTTGTTATTTTACTGCCCAAGTATCAAAACTCATCTACCTCCTTTATTGCTTCGTTTCACAATCTAATTCCTTCGGCATAACCCAAACTGATCTTCCCCGAGGTCGGCTTCTACCAGCTTTTCCATCCTTCTGTATATAATTCGTGTTAATAATTTGCAATCATGACTTATTAAACTGATGGTTCTGTAGTTTTCACACCTGTCTGCACCTGCTTTCTTTGGAATGGGGATTATAACATTTTTCTTAAAGTCTGAGGGTACTTCGCCTGTCTCATACATCTTACACACCAGGTGAAACAGGTTTGCCATGGCTGGTTCTCCCAGAGACTTCAGTAGCTCTGAGGGAATATCATCTACTCCAGGGGCCTTGTTTCGACTTAGGTCTTTCAGGGCTCTGTCAAATTCTTCTCTCAGTACAGTATCTCCTATTTTATCTTCATCTACATCCTCTTCCCTTCCTACAATATTGTCTCGAAGTTCATTTCCTTTGTAGAGCCCCTCTATATACTCTTTCCACCTTTCAGCTTTCCCTTCTTTGCTGAGAACTGGTTTTCCATCAGTGTCCTATTTGATATAGAGCTGTTTTTCTTATCTCCAAATGTTTCTTTTACTTTCCTGTAGGCTGTATCTATTTTTCCCCTATTTATAATTCTTCTACGTCCTTGCATTTGCCTTCTAGCCACTCCTGCTTAGCCATTTTGCACTTCCCGTCAATCTCATTTCTTAGTCGTCTGTACTCTTATGAACTAGCTAATACTAAGGACGGCACAAATATCCATGCCCGAGGGGGGATTCGAAACCCCGATCGTAGTGGCCGTGCAGACTGTGACTGGCGCGCCGCAGATCGCTCGGCTACCGCGGCCGTCAGAAGTAAAACAAGTCTTCAGGATCCAGGACTGTAAAGTTCGGAAGATGAGGCAACACAGTGACTTTCCTTATTGTGTGATAGCCGCGCACCAACATGGGTGTAAGTGCGCATGCGCTATCGTGATACAACGGCCATGAATTTTTTTTTTTTTTCTTTGTAAATCTATCGGACCAAACTGCGTGGTCATCAGTCCGTAGCTTACAAACTACTTAAACCTAGGTAAACTAACCTAAGGACAACACTCACACCCATGCCCCAGGGAGGACTCGAACCTCCACGGCGAGTATCCGCGCGCTCCGCAGCGAGACGCTTTAGACCGCTCGGCTACTCCACCGCGGCGGCCATGAATTGTGTCGCCACATTGCAGGCCCTTTTCTTCTCACACTTTCTCGCAGCGTTGCTACACGTCCCGCTAGGACCATCGATTAACAGCCTGACCCTAAGGCACGAATTCATGATGAATTAATCCTGTAAATGCCCAAATGCTTGTAAACGTATTGGACCAAACTGCTATGGTCATCAGCCCCTACACTTACAAACTACTTAAATTAACCTACACACAACCATGCCCGAGGGAGGACTAGAACCTCTGGCGGGAACGGCCTTAGACCACGCTGCAATTTCGCGCGGCAATTCTTCATTCAGCAGTTCCTCAGAGGTGCCTCCGCAAAAAATGCTTGATGGGCAAAAAGATATACCGACGTAATCAGCAACATCTCTGATGGTGATTCGGTGATTTTTCAGAACCAATTTCCATACTTCTACCACACATTTATCAATAGCTGGAGTTCTAGGGTAAGGGTGATCTTCGTCTTCAAGTTTTCGACGCTCTCTGAAATGTTTACACCTCTTGTAATCTTTTGTCTTCTGTCGTTGTAGGCTCGCCAAAAGCCACAGCCAGTATTTCGAATGTGGTGCTGCACTCGATTACAGTTTTGAATCAAGTTTTAATGCAAATAATTATTCATTACTCCATCTTTTGCGAAAATAAGAATTTACCGATCGTTCGAAAACATGCATAACCTTTTCGACTGTCGAAAATACATATTCGAAACAGCTGAAAATGCAAACGTACATCAGGTACCACCAAGGTAAAAAGAAAAGAAAAGAAAAAAAATAGTTTAGTAAAATTATTATGTTTAACATACAACTGCGTTTGTAAAAATAGTGTTTGTGAATTTGTAGCCACGTTTATCATAAGATAAATTCGATCAAATGATTTATAAAATGTATCTTCTGTGAAAAGTACAGTCAGTACAAAACAATACAGTAACGTACAATCACTGGTCAACCAGGGGTGCGCATCGTACTTCCCTCCCGGAAGTGAGGAAGCAAAATATACGTGTTTTTGTCTTCTGGCGTAATAAGGTTTATCGGCTAGGGTTTTCCGAGGCAGGGAAAAAGTGCACATGTTGTTTTTCGACGTTATCAGGTAATTCTTTATGTTGTACAGTGGTGTTTGTTTGGTAGGCTACATCACAGCGCCCTAGTACCTTTTCATCCCATTGTATACTAAGAACGTCAATAGTTACTCGCTTTGTAATTAGAATTTTCACCAGCTGTGTTGCCTATTTTTTTGGCTTGATTTAGGATTTCAGAGAGAATCATGTGTTGACAAATAATACAAAACTAAAATAAGTACCGGTACCTATATTACTCCACATCATCCAACATATTCCACTGTTTTTAAATGATATTTCCAGTCACATTTCAACCAAATTTCACCTCCTACGAAGAACAAAAATTTGGTAATTATTAAAATTAGCGTAATATGTTGTAACAGTTTTCCTAACTGACGCAGTATAGGTATGTGCTCAGTATTTCAATTTTTTGAAATAGAGAAGCAGTTTGGAAGGGTTTTAGACAGTTCTGTCGATGAATCACCTTTGCTCACCTTATCATATCTAAAGTGTTACATCTGACAATTACTGTGTACCTGGAAGAGACTCGTTGTGGCAGGGAAGTCGTTATCGCATTATTGTGCCTCAGGAATCGTAATATAGCCATAGAATGCCTGAGTTTGACTTGTAATTTTTCTACGTCATCCGTGTGATTGCTGCAAATTTTGTCATCCATTGAAGCTTTCTGGCAGATTAAAATTGTGTGCGGGAACCGGGACTCGAACCTGGGACTTTTGTGTTTCGTCGGTAAGCGCTCTACCACTGAGCTATCTCGACTCGGCTCACGGTGCCGCCCCACTTCATTCCTGCCAGTACCTCGCCTCCTACTTTCCAAACTTCACAAAAGTTCTGCGAAACTTGCAAGACTAGCACTCCTGGAAGGAAGGATGTGATGGAGACATGTCTTAGCCACAGCCTAAGGGATGTTTCCAGAATGAAACTTCCACTCTGCAGCAGAGTGTGCGCTGATATGAAACTTCCTGGCAGATTAAATTGTGTGCCGGAACCGGGACTCGAACCTGCGACCTTTGTCAATTAATTTGCCAGGAAGTTTCATACCAGCGCACACTCCGCTGCAGAGTGTTAAGTTTCATTCTTTGTCATCCATTATTTCAAGAATAAGACTGTGCCTGTTTCGACTTTCATTTAAAAGATTCCTTCAGCATATAACCAATGGAAAGAGTTGTAAGTTAGAGGTTTACCAATACAACTTTTGTGGACGGCTTCAAAGATTGTTGAGTACTTCCTTTATACAGTTTTCCACTATCGTGCCGTATGCTCAGCCCCCCCCCCCCCCCGTGCTCACCCCTCCCCCTCCCTGTGACGTCAGAACTCCTCCCCAATTTCACTAGGCAGCTTTTTTAGTGTTTCATCATCAACCATAAAGGCCCTTAACGTGATTATGGTACAATCAGCCATTCATACATACACATTAGCCTATTTTATCAGTAAGAAACTTCCTGGCATATAAAATCTGTATGTTGAACCGAGAAAATAACTCAGGTGCTATGCGTTTCGCGGGCAAGCGCTATTACTAACTGACCTAGCGCAGCAAACTCACTACTCGTCCTCGCAGTTTTGATTCCTCTCATTAGCAGTAACTGTGTGGAATGGAGGGAATGAATCACTCTCTTACATTTTGCTTAAAAGTAACTGTATCATTTAATTACCTACGTTTACATTTAAATTTTGTTGTATAGAACATTGCCGGCCGCGGTGGCCGAGGGGACTAAGGCGCTTCAGTCACGGTCTGCACGGCCACTACGGTCGGGGGTTCGAATCCCCCCTCGGGCATGGATATTTGTGCCGTCCTAGTTCGTAAGTAGTTCATAAGTAGTTTGTAAGTTTAGGGACTGATGGCCCCGTAGTTAAGTCCCATAGACTATACAAAAATTTGAACATTTTGTACAGAACATTCTTGTTTGTTAATACGTGTACCGGTACTGCTGTGCTGTCGAGTTCTTTACTGGGGCAGTATCTGCAATGCGATCAGTAATAGATCAAAGAGGGGAAGGGGGCAGAAGGGGCTAGCTGTCCGGCGGGGAGGGCTTCAAAATGGCAAAAGTATCGGTTAAATTGTACGACGCTTCTCGCCAGGCTGCAGTCGTTATGTTGGCACGAATGGCGGCAACTCAGATGGCCAATAAATGTTTTGTCCTGACAATTTCAATTAAAACGAATTTTTTATCCCTGGACGGACAAGGGTACATACAGGAACCTGTCAACCATAGAGCAGGCACAGTATTAATTTTGCTGCGAGTGAAACTAGCAGTAATAACATTTACTCTGTAACTCGTGATAAATATTAGCGCAATTCAACACTTCATTGTTCATCTGATTCCAACATAAACACTGGAGCCCTGCGAGAAGCGTCGTAAAGTTTTACCGATGTATCTGAATACAAATAATTATGAATTTTATGGATATAAAAAAATGAACGGAAGTAACCTTGGTGTAGGCTGTATAATAGTCTATGTTACGGTTTATTAATAACAACAATTTGTTAATGCTTACACTTACATTGCTGCTTGTTTTACAACTTAAAAAAAAAAAAAAAGGCTTGGCTGCGTCCTTACTAGATTACAACTACTGGTCGAGATTCTGATCATCTGCCTTCCATACACCATTAAATTTGTTTATACAGTAGTCATACCAATACCAAAATGGCAGGAACATGAAATGTGAAGTCCTTTTGCATGTAGGCCTACTATCGATTCTTGTGATCATAATCAAACTGGCAATCTTTCGTTTTTGTTCCCTATCTCAGTCGGTATAATAAATAAACCTATATGTATAATATAAAATAGCTGTTTGTGTGTATGTATGTTCCAAATTTCCTCCAAAACTATTGGATCAATTCCAACCAAATTTGGTAGACGTACTGATTGCAACACAAGAATCAGCACCGCGAGGTTTATAACCTCCTAGATCCCATAAGTGTGGAGATATGGACAAAATGAACTGTTCTACAGGGGAGTCTACATTGTCAGGGGTAAGAAAAAGTGAGGGAAGTGGATGGTGCGATGGACAGAGATAATGAGTTGGATGGAAGAGGAGTTGGAAAGACAGAGATAGGAGAAGTGGTATGAAGATATGGCCAGAGAAAGGTTAGGGGAGGAGATATACAGAAGAGGAATTGATCTGAGAGATTGGGGTGAAGGAGAAGGGGGGGGGGGGGAGAAAGAGTTGGTGAAAGAGAGGGGAGGAAGTGATAGACAGAGAGAGGGGCAGTTAGAAGATGGATAAACAAGAGGAGGAAGAGATGGAATGAGAGATAGGATAGGAAGAAATGGATGCAAAGAGATGATGTACAGACATAGATTTGGGTGTAAGAGAGAGAGAGAGAGAGAGAGAGAGAGAGGAGGAGATCGGCAAACAGAGTGGGTAGGAAGAGACAAGTGAGGAAGAAATGGGGGGGGAGGTGCAGAGAGAGAGAGGAGGGAGGGAGGGTTGGAGAGAGAGACAGGGGAGATGGCCAGGAGGGGTGAGGATGACATGGTCATAGATGATGTGATGGATATATGGATGAAGAGCTGGGGAAGAGAAAATGTGTACAAAAACTGCATAGAATACTTCCAAGAGTTACATGTGTAGATTGGCATGGCTTAGCATTGAGGGGTTGGGGGAGATGGAGAGTGAGATAGGGGGAAGGATTAGAAGAAAGTGCGAGGAGTTGGAAAACAATGGTGCAGGGAATGGACAAAGTGGGAAGAGTAGCTGTACAGCAACTTGTCCTGCTTGCACCAGTAAAGCAGGCTGACAAGATCTACTTCATGCAGGCTACATTTGAGAAACAAATGATAATTCAACCAGTTGACCACATATATAGTAAGCAAGAGAGCAAGAGACCACTTGACCAGATCAGACCAGAAGCAAACCAAATTATCATGGATCATAAATTGAAACAATAGGGTGGTGTAGCTTTTCTGGATGCACCAAGTGGTACTGGAAAAACATTTTTAACCAATTTAATACCTGCTGAAATCAGGGCCAGAGAGAGATTGTTCTAGCCATCGTGATATTAATGGAAGTAGGAAGGACTTAACAGTAATTTGCTGGTTGATATTGTGAGGCATGAATTTCCTTTATGTAATGTAAGCAAGATAAGTGGTTGAGCTCAGGTGCTCAAAGTATGTAAATTAATCATATGGGATGAGTTCACAATGGCTTACAAGAAAGCCATCAAGGGAGTTGTTAGTTGAGAAATTTAAGAGGAGGAGCTCTGGTACTCATATGTGGAGACTTCTGACAAATTTAACACTAAATGATGAAATCCATGCTGCTTGTTAAACACACACACACACGAGACTACATGGAAGTGATGACAGTGTACAAATTTTCTCCAAAAAACTACTAGAAATTGTAGAAGGTAGAGCAGTCATTGATTCATCTGGCAGCATAAATTTGCCACCAGATTTTTGCCATGTGGTGTCATCACACAGCTAATAGATTCAGTCTATCCAACTATGTTACAGGGCTATCAGCATTTGAACTGGTTGTTGGAAAGGGCTATTCTTGCTCCTAAAAACAAAGGCATATACAAAATTAACACTCCAATACTTGACCTGTTTCCAGAGAAGTCACTGAATACAAGTCAATCAATCTGGAGGAGTCCATCAACTGCCCAACAGAGTTCCTGAACTCTCTTGATGCAGCTGGTTTGCCAGCACATAGACTTTTACTGAAAGTTGGATCACCAGTACTTTACTGTGAAACATTGATTTGCCGAAACTTTACAGTGGTACAAAACTGTGTGTTAGGAAGGTGATCACTAATGTGATGGAAGCTATCATCCTACAAGGAAAGAGAGTTGTGTACATCACACAAATACCCCTTATATTGACAGATCTACCTTTTAACTTCAAGAAACTACAGTTTCCAGTGAAACTTGAATATTTTATTACAAATATCAAATCACAATATTTGAAGACATGCTTCCTTTTTTCTATTTTCTAAGTGTTTTTCTTTTTTGTGAAATTAATAAATTATATCTAAAAATTCATCTATTGAGTAGAAACAGTTGCCATGTAAAACATTTATGTTTGGCCAGAATATTTTTTTCTTAAAATAAAGTTATATCTTTTGTCACTATTCATTATACCAGTACATTTTGATATAGTATATGGCACGTCAGAGTAGCAATTGCAGGTAGTTAATGACATTTAGTCTACTTCCTCCACCCCTCTCATGCTCTCTCTCTCTCTCTGTGTGTGTGTGTGTGTGTGTGTGTGTGTGTGTGTGTGTGTGTGTTTTCCTTCTGATGTGATACACATTATAGTGTTCTCTGCTAAATGACCTTTGTCTTTTATTTAAAGAAAATGCAAAATTTCCTTCAGAGAACTGGTTACTTAGTTATAAAAGGAGATAATTGCAGATTTACTAACTATTAACTATTTACTAACAAGAAAATATAAAATTGTTATTTTTATATTATTTTCAGGGGAGCTACACATTCAAAGATAGTGCTATACAATGGGCAAGGTGAAAAACTGGCAGAATGTAGTGGACCGGGGATCAACCACTGGGTGAGTATATGAAATGTTTCAGATAACTATAAACTTTCTTTTTTTACATTAAGCAAATTAAGGCAATGAACATACCAATCTTTATGGTAGTTGTTTTTAGTTCCTTGTCACTGTATGACAAGATATGTTATGTGGTTGTGTTTATCTACTCATTTTACTCATCATAGAAAAAACAAAATGCTCAAGTTTTTATATTTCTCCTTTCTTATGTAGCCATTATATTTTTTTGTTACTTAAGACCTTACAATTTATGAGTTTACTGCAGTTATGTTGTGGCAACATCAGCCTCTATCTTTGTTAAACAACAGTGGACATATTTTCTGCAAACACGATGAAAACAAAATTAATAGAGAGTTAGAAGTAATAGCTTCTTTTAATTATGAAACTGCCAGTACAGGGAAAAGAAACATGTAAATAATCAAATATAATACTAGAAAGACTAGGTTGGAATTCAACAATATAATAAGGATAGTTTACAACTCAGTGCAAAGGCATATCACAAGCTGTGACAGGCAGGCACATAGAAGACACTCACATATACAACACTTAAGTTACTACTGGACATCAGCCTTCTTCAGAAAAGAGAGCATTTGCACAAAACACTGGCACACTTCACAGTCACACAGTCATTATCTCTGGCAGCTGCACTACGAATCATGCTTTGTGGTGAGGGAATAGTAGAAGAGGGGAGGGAAAGGGAAGACAGCAAGGTTACGTCACAGTGGTGGGTCTGAATACAGCACAGCCTTATGGAGCATGAACATACTAAACATGTGGAACAAGAGCAGTTTAGGAATGTAGTGAGAACCCCCCCCCCCACACACACACATACATACACATTCTCTCTTTCTACATGGGATGGAAGAGATGTAGGATAGAGGAGGTAGGAACTATTGGCTGTGGATCATAGGGTGAGGCCTGCATAATTTTGGGATTGGAGAATATTAGCTGCTAGTTGGTTGGAGAATCCAGATTCTCTGGATTATGAAGAAGCCTTAGAAATTGGGCCATCTGGATCCTACCCTTACCTTACAGCACGATTCAGAGTGCGACAGCCAGAGTTGATGGTTGTGTGACTGTGTAGTGTGCCTGTGTGATGGCGTGAATGCTCTCTTTCCTGAATAAGGCTAATGGCTGATAGCTTAAGTATTGTATGTGTGTCATAAGGAAAGTAATCAGAAATATAGTTTTTGGATTGATGAGTTCATAGAGCAGTAGCAGTAGCTGTACTGACAGTGCTGATTTTTTTTTAATTACTGTAGTGAACTGATTTCAAAGACAGAAACAGATTCAGAAAATTCATTATTTAAGCAAAAGATATAACAAGCACCTTGTCTTTCTACCACAGTGCAAATATCAACAAGAAAAATGTCTTGTTTCAGTTATTTGGTATGAGTGAATGTGAGAAACGTATTAATGGAATGGTGGAAGAAGCAAAGGCAGCTGCAAAACTTCCTATTGACAAACCTCTAGCATCTCTGGTAAGTTCATATTATCATCTTAATGGAGTTTTATTGAGGGGGAATTATTCACCTTGTAAGATTGAGAAACTCATATATTATCAAAGATCAAAACATGCGCATTTGGCATTACAGTGTAGAAACAGAGTACTGAAAGTATATATTCCATATTTTAGTCCAAAATAATACCATTCTTCAGCTGATGGTATAAGCAGCTAGTGGACTGGTGGAATGATAATATGGTCAGAGTTGTTAAAATTCAATTGAAGTATGCTGATTTTTCTTTATATATTTTGCATGTAGTATTACATAGAAGAATTTTGCAAGTGTAACATGTACATTACAGCAATATTTATTTATTTATTTATTTATTATTTAGCCTGATCACTTAAGGCCCTCTTACAGCTGACAGGAACAACACACAACAAATACATTTCAAAACATTTACAATAATAATAATGTTTCTATTACGGATTGAGTCTTTGCTGCTCATACTATCCAGTACATCACTCCTGAACCAGGGTTATGGGTGATTTTTCCATAAATCTTCCTATTTCCTAAATCTCAATACTCCTTTTTCTTTGTGTCTCCTCCTTGGTCTTCAACTCTTTTGCCAGGAGTAGAGCCACTGGCTCTGAAATCTTGCACATTTCTACATATTTTACACATGTTCTTGTACTGTCAAATTGTGTGTAGATTTGTGATGCATACATACTTCTTAACCCTTTCTGCATCTGATTCCAAACGCAATCATTTAACTATTCCTGGCTTCTTTGAGATTCTTATTTCATCAGTTAAGCCATTTGTCATCACTTCTTGTAATTTCCATTTAATGCTGTGGAACTATGCAAAGCAGTACCAAATGGCATCTTTTAAACATTCAGAAGCTCAAAGAAACAAGGAATACTTAAGGATGCCATCTGAAATTGCAAGTGTAGAGAGGATTAATATTGCGTTTTGCAACTGAAGTACTTTAACATAAAATTCATTGAGTTAATACAGTGCCCAATGTGCTTGGCTGCTCTGCCACGCCAACACTTAATTACTAGGGAAAACAATAATATAATGATGATAAGTTACAACTCACCTTAAAGATAATTGTTGAGCTGCAGACAGGGATTTAGAAAATACAATCACACTCACATACACCCAAATTAATTTTCAGATAAAGCCTTTGCCAAAAAAAAGAAAGCGCACACATATTCACACAATAGCACAGGCACAACCCACACACATGATCGCCACCTTCGGCCACTGCTGCTTCAACATTGAGGACAATTTGTAATTATGAGAGGAGGGTATGGCAGGGGATGGGAAGGATGCAACACAAGAGTGGGGTTAGAACAACAAGGTGGACCACCCTATGGCGCAACCAGCAGCTGAGTATAACATGCTTGATTTCAATGGGTGCTTCACAACCTGCACCATCTCAATACTCAGCACCATCACATGCTTTTCTGAACTGTTCAGATGGGCTTTATCCTTACAATAATTCTAGGGTTTGAAATTATCCTTGCCTCAATCCACAGTAACTACTGTTCTTGCTCCCTCCCCCCTCCCACTTTACTTCTACCAGTACCTCTCCTTCTACTTACCGAACTTCACAGAAGTTCTCCAGTGGATCATGCAGGTACTGGCAGAGGTAAAGTTGTGTGGACGGACCATCAAGCATGCCAAGATATCTCAGTCAGTAAAGGACTTACCCGCGAAAAGCAAAGGTCCCAGGTTTGAAACTTGGTTCTGGCACACTATTTTAATTTGCCAGGAAGTTCCATATCAGCACACACTCTGCTGCAGAGTGGAAGTTTCATTCTGGAAATGTCCCTTAGGCTGTGACTAAGCCATGTCTCCACCATATCCCTATTTCCAGGACATTGCTGCATGGATTGCAGGTGAACTTCTGTGAAGTTTGGAAAGTAGGAGGCAAGGTACTGGCAGAAGTGAAGTTGTGAGGATGGACCATGAAACATGCTGGGATAGCTCAGTCAGTAGAGCACTTGCCCATGAAAGGCAAATGTCTCAGGTTCAAATCCTGCTTCCGGCACACAATTTTAATCTTCCAGGAAATTTATCAGTGCGCACTCCGCTGCAGAGTGAAAGTTTCATTCTGGAAACATCCCTTAGGCTGTGGCTAAGCCATGCCTTCTCCATGTACTTTCTTCCACGAGCGCTATTCCTATGTGGTTTACAGGAGAACTTCTGTGAAATTTGGAAAGAAGGAGGCGAGGTACTGGCAGAAGTAAAGTTGTGAGGACAGACTGTGAAGCACACCAGGATAGCTCAGTCATTAGAGTGCTTGCCCATGACAGGCAAAGGTCCCAGTTCTGGCACACAGTTTTAATCTGCCAGGTAGTTTCATATCAGTGCACAACTGATGCATAGTCAACAATGAACTTAATTGATAAAGCAGCTAAAAGGCTGTATAGACAGCAGAAACATGAAGTTGCCAGGAAGTACAGACTAGCTAAGCAGGAGTGGCTAGAGGACAAATGTAAGAATTAGAAGAATGTATAACCAGGGGAAAGATGGATATTGACTACATTAAATGAAAGAGACAGTTCGAGACAAGAAGAGCAGCTGTTTGAATATCAAGAACTCAGATGGAACTCGGTACTAAGCAAATAAGAGAAAGATAAAATGTGGAAGGGACATATAGATGGCCCTTACAAAGGAAATAAACTTGAAGGTAGTATTCTAGAAATGGAAGATGAAGTAGATGAAGATAAGATAGGAGATAAAATACTGCAAGAAGAATTTGACAGAGCACTGAAATATTTTGAGTTGAAACAAGGCCCCTGGAGTAGATGATATTTCATCTGAACTACTGATATATTTGGAGAAATTGTTCCACCTGGTATTCAAGATGTATGAGATAGAGGAAATACCCTCTGACTTTAAGAAGAATATAGGATTCCATTTCCAAAAAAATCAAGTGAAGACCAATGTGAAAATTGCAGAACTGTCAGTTTAATAAGTCATGGATTCAAAATGCTAGTATGTTAGTATGGTTCAGAGACATGGACTATGAATAGAACAGAGGAGAACAGGATACAAGCAAGTGAAATGAAGTTCCTGAGAAGTATGTTAAGGAAGACGAGGAGAGACAGAGTGAAAAATGAAGATGTTAGGAAGGAAAGACTGAGGAAAGTGGAGAATACAATTGATACCCCAACCCAGCCAGATGTTATATAGAGGGGAAAGAAAAAGAAGAAGAAGAAGAAATGCAAAATACTAACACGAATTATTTATAGTTGAATAGAAAAACTGGTGGAATCCAACCTTGGGGAAGTTCAGTTTGGATTTAGGAGAAATGTAGGAACATATGAGGCAATACTCACATTACGACTTAACTTAGAATATAAATTAAAGAAAGGCAAATCTGCATTGTTAGTATTTGTAGGTGTGAAGAAAGCTTTTGACAATGTTGACTGGAGTAGCAGGTTTTAAAATATAGGGAGCTAAGAGTTATACTCAACTTGTACAAAAACCAGACAGTAGTTATTAGTTACTAGCAGCAAATAAGGTTATTTTAAAATAATAAATAAAATATGGTTTTCTGTAGAAGTGTACAAAAATGCCTCTTATATGTATAGAGATTGCAATTGAAGTCTGTAAGTAAAGTACTCTTCCCCATGCACCGAACGAAATTTTATGTAGTCAGTAACATCTTGTTTTCAAGGTCAAGTGTACAAAATTTCATCAAGACCGGAGCAAAACTGTGAATTTTGGCGAAATCCATAAGTACCTTCCACCATGCACTGAATGAAATTGTATGTAGGCAGTGCCCTTCCTCTTGTTTTGAAGGGCAATTGTGCAAAATTTCATCAAGATCAGTGTGAAGATATAGATTTACACGGACACATTGAAAACGTACTTTCACTTTTTCTCAAATTTTCCGGTTTGTTTTCCAAAAAATGGAACGACACCTGTGTAAGAACCTTCCCCATGTAACTTTGTGTATGTGTACCAAATTTCACATTACATGGTTGTCTGGATCTTGAATTATAAGAGAACAGACAGACAACAAATGTGTCTTATAAGTATAGAGATTAGAGTTGAAGTGCATGAAAGGGACACAGTGGTTGGGAAGGGAGTAAGGCAGGGTTTTAGCTTTTCCCAATATTGTTCAATCTGTACAGTGAGCAAACTCTGAAGGAATGCCAGGAGAGATCTGGAGAGAAATTAAAGTTCAGAAGAAATAAAAACTTTGCAATTTGCCAATCACATAGTAATTCTGTCAGAGACCGCATAGGATCTGGAAGAGCAATTGAATGGAATGGACAGTGTCCTGAAAAGAGGGTATAAGATGAACATCAACAAGAGTAAAACAAGGATAATGGAATGGAGTGTCGGAAAGTCAGATGACACTGAAGGAATTAGATTAGGTAATGAGCAATAAAAGTAGTAGATAAGTTTTGTTATTTGAGTAGTAAAATAACTTCAGAAGGCCAAAGTAAAGAAGATATAAAATGTAGAATGGCTATGGGAAGAAAATCATTTGTAAGACGTGAAATTTGTTGGCACCCGGTATTAATTTAAATATTAGGAAGTACTTTCTGGATGAAAAACAGTTCAGACAAAAAGATGATAGAAACTATTAAAATGTGGTGCTACAGATGAATGATGAAGATAGGTAGATCATGTAACTAATGAGGAGGTACTCAACAGAATTGGGGACAAAAGGAGTTTCTGGCATATCATGATTAAGAGAAGGGATAGGTTGGTAGGACACATTTTGAGACAAGGAATCATCATCTAAGAGTTAAAAGGAAGTGTGTGGGAAAATATTGCAGGGGGAGACCTAGGGATGAATAGAGTAAGCTGATACAAAATGATGTGGTTTGCCGTTACTCTCAGATGAAGAGGCTTGCTCAGGAGAGCTGCATTAAACCAGTCTGTGGACTGAAGACCCCAATAAGATATGTGCTCAAAGAGCTACTCTACAAGTCATTACACGGTACACAGTACAGGCAGGCTGCTAGACATGCATAACAAACCATAGAAAAATAAATAGTTTTAGCAAAGTACATTCAAGCAAGACAATGAACAAATTAACAACAAATAAAAATGATATTGGATAAGTCAAGAATACATTTTTACTTATAAATTTACAGATTACTGTAATCGTTACATTTTTTGCGCTTCAAGAAATTTGTGCAATTTTACCAGAAGATAAACATACATTATATAGTACTTGTGTTCCTAGTAACTATTTTAAATATACAGTCAATGAAATAATGTATCAACAATATTAATGTTAAATGAAAAATTGTGCATATTAGGATGACAGATACCACATTATGCTTTATTTTCTTAAATGTGTTTATTTATTTTTTTACAATATTGTCATGTTGAAATGGAAGAAGGCTTAACTTCAAAGGAAGGTTTCTCAACTGAACACAGCACTTGTAGTGAAAGCAGGTTTATTGTGAACTGAAACTATGTGCAGCATTGACTGCCTCTCGGGCAGAGTGCTCTGCTATTTATACACAGACAGAATGTACCAGAAACATAAGAAACAAGTAAAAATTACAAGTGAACATAAGAAACATGCAG
The DNA here is from genome assembly GCA_026315105.1 of Locusta migratoria. NCBI lineage: Eukaryota > Metazoa > Arthropoda > Insecta > Orthoptera > Acrididae > Locusta > Locusta migratoria. The sequence continues at coordinate 190,892,974 of CM048746.1, read as the reverse complement.
AACATTCTGGAAATGATAATTACAAAGAAATAAATTTTTTGCCAGTGGACGGGATTGAACCAGCGACCTCCAGAACTGCACGCGGTGACGCTATCCAGTGAGCCACGCTGGCATTTAGTTAACGTTGGGTCTCACGGCAATATGGACAATACGAGCAAACATGATAAAATATAGTCCCATGTATTATGTATACATGCGCCCTTCTCAAGAAATTCCTTTATTGTGTAATAATTTTGCTCCAAATTTTTTTTCTTAACTTATACCTGAAGGCTCTTGGCTTTTCTGTTCTTTTAATTTCATCTGGCAAATGATTGTACATACAAATCCTAACATGTAGGACACATTTCTGATAGCAGGTTGTTCTGGATTGTATCACATGTAGGTCAGACCACTGTCTTGTTTCATAGTTGTGAATGTGCCTATTTAACGTTAATGAGCTGTCTTTATTTGATATGTATGTCTTATCAAATGTTATAATACAATAAATGTAAAGAGATGGCAAAGCCATAATGTAAGTGTCTTGAAATGTTGTCAGCACAATTCATTATATGTCAAATTACATATTATATACATTGCCTTTTTTGTATTTTGAGCTGCAGCGGAGTGGCCAAGCACATTGAGGTGCTATGCCGTGCCATTCCCCGTTGGGGGTTTGAACGCCCCTTGGGCATGGATGTTTGTGCTGTCTTTAGTATAAGTTAGTTCATAAGTAGTTTGTAAGTTTAGGGACTGATGACTCTGCAGATAAGTCTCATAAGATTAACAAACATTTGATTTTTTGTATTTTGAAAATATCTTTGTTGCAGGGTGAGTTTCCCCAAAATATGATTCGATACTGTAATATGGAGTGAAAGTAAGAATAATATACTTGTTTGGGAACTGATTTGGTGGCTGATTTTCTGAGTACCCTTATAATATGACAACTTTTTTGAGGTATAATCCGTATGAGTGCTCCATTTAAGATTGACTTCAAGCCATATGTCAAGAGCCTTAGTTCAGTCTACATTCAAAAGCTCTTGGTCATTTAGGAATATTATGGGGATTTCTTGTTTTCAAGAAAAGAGGGTGAAATTTATTGGGGTTGCTTTTCATACATTTATAATAAGATTATTCTCACTGAACCATTTGCTGAGTCATGACATAGGTGGTTTGATCTTTTTGTCTTGGTCAGCTGTCTCTGTACCTTTATGTGATCATATGTAACAGAAACAGTATGGGTCTTAAGACTGAACCTTGTGGTAACACCATATTTAACAGACTTTATATCAGAAGAATGGACAGTATACTGATGGTCATTTGTAGTCCTATTTTCAAATTGCATTTTTACTTTTTGTATTCAGTTTGGCAGAAATGAATTTAATCATTTGTTTGCAGTTCCTCTCAAAACTTTATTAGTTAATTTGTTAAGGAGTAGGGTGTGGTCAATTACATCAAGTGTGGTATGTTGCGCTGCCACCGGAGTATTTATTTTTTATTCCTTTTATATTTGTTGAGAAACATTGATACTAGAATTGCTTACACATTTATTGGGTGTTGAGTATTGTCTATATGGCACCTCTCTTTATGAGGTTCTCAGCTACTTTACTTAAATAGTCATTAAAAGAATTTACTATTTTTTCTGGTTCTGATGTCAGTTTATCGTGTAGATGTTAATTTCATTTTCTTAACTTTCCAGATGCCTTTTAATTTATTGTTAGATTCCTTTATGCATTTACCATTATATAATTCTTTTGCTTGTTGGATTACTTTTGTAAATAGTACATAGGACTTACTGTTTGACCTTAACTTATCATCTACTTCATTGTGTTTCATGTAGTTCTTCAAGTCTTGCTTTCATTGGCTGGATATTCTTATTCCTTTTTCCACCCATGATTTTGTACTCTTTTTTTTTTTACTTCCATCAAAATAAAGTATTGAAATGGTGGAGAAATGTGTTGTGGAACAAATTAAGATTGCTATTTACATAATTTTCTTCATGTATATCTAAGAAATTCTCAGTTTTTAATAAATAATTGAAAACTCTTATATTTCGATCATTGAACTGCCTTTGCAATGCTGTTTTTGTGAGGTATTGCTTTTTGCCATTTAAATTCACAGTTAGAACCTGGGATACATGGTTGTTGTAACCTATGTTGATGACTTTGACTGAGTTGTATAGTTTATTTACATTTATGAAGATCTAATCTAGAGCTGTTTTTTAACTTCTAGTGACCCTGGTTGGGGTTTTCCGCAATTGGGGATAAGTTGAATGAATTTGTAATATTCAACAACTTGTCCTTGCTTTTACCAGGTGTGAGGAAGTCAATATTAAAATCTCCACCTATTAGTAAATTTTTGTTGGGTGAATAAATTTTAGTTATTAGTGCTTACAGGGAGTGACTGAAATTCTGATGTTTTTGTTAGGGGTGCATTTTTCATTCGCATACCATTGTACTTTGTGAAGAATATGTAGTTTACATTCTTTTTCACATAGCTGGCTGTACCAGTATTCAGTGATGCAGAGAATATCTAAATGTAAGTGTGTTTTCGAAAATTCTAATATTTCTAATAATTTATTAAACAACAACTGCAAATCATGGAGTAATATTTTAAAATGTACTACTATTTGATTTCCATTGGAATGGATGGCTTTGTTTTGTGCTTTAAACTCTAAATAATAAAATAGAATAGAATCTTTATTAGCCTTTCAATATGTCCTCCATACAATTGGCTTTGTCAGTGTGCTTATTGCATAATAGAAGATATGATTTTAAGAAAATACATCTTAATATAATTGTACAATGTTAATACAATGATACAAGTATTAATAATACATTACAATTTTCACAATAGTACAATACATGCTTATTTTATTTATTTATTCATTTATTTTTATATTTTCATGTGGACAGTGCTGTCAAACACATACAGGCATACTTCATGATTTTCGTAATGATGTCTTATTGCAAATAATATGTACGTCTCTGTTTAGGAACTCGTCAGTTCAGTAATAGGGCATACATTTGAACCACTCTTCTATGGTATGCTTAAAATTATTCAGTGGCAGATCTCTTACTGTCTTGGGGAGTTTATTGTAAAATTTCATACTAAGCAACTGATGACTCTTATGTTTCAATGTGAGCCTTGAGTACTGAAGGTCTGTGTTACTCTTATGCCGTGTATTGTGGGAATGCACTTCAGCTCTAAAATGAAATTTTTTTATGTTTTCTTTGGCATATACCAGGCAGCTGTAGATGTACATACTGGGAAGTTTCATTATTTTCAGATCTTTGAAATGATTTCTATAGCTTTTTCTAGGTGCTAGGCCTAAAATGCATCTAATTGCCTTTTCTGCCATTTGAAGATGGTTTTAGAACCCACAGAGTTACCCCATAATAGAATTCCATATTGGAGTTGTGAGTGGAAAAAAGCAAAGTATACTGAGATCAGTAAAGTTTTACTGACTACATATTTTAGCTTGTGTAGAAGAAAGAGAGTACGGGCAAGCTTGCTGCACAAGTTATCTGTATGTCTATCCCATGTGAGTTTTGGATCTACATACAGTCCCAATAATCTGACATTTTTTTGTTTCTTTGTCAAAAGTTTTCAAGGTGAAGAAAATTTTTTTTTTCAGTTTTTGTTGTGTTTATAGTTAGAAAGTTCGCCTTGCACCAGTCACTACTCATTTCAGTTACTACTTCATTATATTCTGTAGCATCCTGTAGATTATCTCCATTTGTAGTCAGTATCATGTCATCAGCATACAATATCTTGTTACATGGCATGTGATTTGAGAAGTCATTAATATATACAATGAACAGGAAAGGTCCTAGCACAGACCCTTGTGGAATTCCTCTCTTTATTTTCAAAGGTACTGACATTTGGTTGTTACTTTTACTAATTGTATCCTGTTGGTTAGGTATGATTCAAATAGCTGTAATGGTTTATCAATTATACCATAATGTTCTAATTTTTTTATCATTATATCATGTGTGACAGAGTCAAAGGCTTCACTTAAATCTAACAGAGTTGCACAAGTGAGTTTATTCTTCTCGTATCCATCATATATGTCACTAAGGAGACATTCAACTGCTTTTATTGTTGACAGTTGAGATCTAAAGCCATATTGGCTATTACACAGGAGTTTGTTGCTTTCAAAATAATGGTAAATTTGCCTATGGATGGTATTTTCCAAAAGTTTAGATATAATGGGAACTAATGATATGGGTCTGTAGTTGTTTGGCAATATTTTGTCGCCTTTCTTATGGATTGGGAGAGTAACTGTCATTTTCAGGCAATCTGGGAATATACCTTCATCGAGTAAGCGATTTGCGAGGTATGTTAGTGGCCTTATGATTGCAGGGGCTATGCCTTTCATAATGCTGTTGCTAACACCATAGTAATCCTCCATTTTTGAATTTTTTAGTTTGTTTATGGATTTGATTATGTTCGCTGAGGTGATTTTGTTTGTTCTTGTTGCATGAGGAAAGAGAGGGCAGCTGAGCAATTATGAGAATTGTTTTCACTTTAAGGGGAATTAAAGCTGACACAGTTTATAAAGTATTCATTAAGGGTATTGCAATCTATAGGGACTGTGGTTTGCCCTTTACCTACATGAATTTCATTTTTTATGATGCCCCAGGCTGCTTTAGAGCTGTTTTTTTGAACCTATTATATATTCATCATTTGCTTTATGTTTAGGTGACTTTATTTCATATTTGTACAACTTCTTAAGGGAGACATAATGTTTTCTGGCTTCCTCACTTCTATCACACTTATTTTTAAGCAACAGCAGCAATATTCTCATTTGTCTGAGCTTTGGAGTGTACCATTTCTTAGAGTGTTGGGGTTTTTGCTTGTTGATGGGAGTGCATCTTTTGGTAATGCGTGGACAGTGTTTGTCTATTGCATTTTTAATTATAGTTAAAAATGTTGAGAAGTATTCATCAAGATTTTGTATGTTGTGCAGTGTATTTGACCAATCTACTATTTCCAACTCGTGTTTTAATTGCTCAGTATTGCTCTAATTTATTAATCTGTACATGACTAGCTGTTTGGTGCTATCAGAATTCATACTTTCTATTCTAACCCATATCCCATCATAATCAGATAACTCCAACTTAATCACATCATACTTCAGTTCATTACAATTTACATTGCTAATTACATTGTCAAGGCAAGCATCTAGTCTAGTAGGTTTTTCATTTCTACAGTGACAGTTCAGTGCTTTCAGAGAATTTATCAAGTGATTTACATTTTTTCTTGTTTCTCTTATATCTATGTTGATGTCTCCTGCAATAAAAATTTTGTGATTTTTGTGTTTAGCTAATAGCTTGATTAAGGCAGTTATTCTATCTATTAATACTTCTTCGTCAGATGATGGTGTGCGGTAAACAAAAGCAATAATAATTTTTTGTGCATGAAGTATTACTGCTGCTGCTTCAAAAACGCCTTGTATGCAGAAATATGGATTCTGGGAACCACTCATCAAGCTCTCATGTAGTTTAATTTATGGTGTTTATTCCCTACATCTATTGTTTTCTGGTGGGCTGCTGGTTGGAAGCTGTTGTTATTCCTATCCACAGAAAATCCTGGCTGTAAGCTGGCGATATGTGAAGATCTGATCACAGCTTCTGGTGGTCCTGATGTTGAGCTTGGCTGAGATCATTTTCTTGAGCTGCTTGCTGCTGATATCACTTCCTGTAAGAGTTAAGAAGAAGTTTGTTGCTGCCATCATTAAATCCCCATTTATACCAAAAGGAGTTGAAAACTTACAGTGAAGAGCGAGGGCAGAATCTACATGAAGAAACACATGTAGTATATAATTAGTACCTAAATTTAAAGAATGCTTGTATTCACTAATGATTTTATTCTTTTATAGGGAATGAGCCTCAGTGGTTGTGAACAAGAGGAGACCAATAAACAGTTGGAAGATGAACTTCATGAACTATATCCAAACCTTAGCACTCATTATGTTGTATGCAGTGATACTGTCGGCTCAATTGCAGCAGCCCATCGCCATGGTAAAAAATGAAAGAATAAAAATTTAGCTTTTGTTTTTAAATGTAATTTCTATAAAATGAGTGTAGAGAAAGAAAAATAGAACTGATGGACAAATAATTGTATTCCAATGATTTTTAATTGACATAACTTTCCCCATTTTGTTGTGCATTAATCTTAAGCATTGACTTTCTATTTCTTATCTATATTTGCTACAAAATTTCTACTCTCACCTTGCAAAAATCTATATAAAATATTACACTAACACATTGGAGTTGTATTTGCAGCAAAATAACATTATTATTATTAAGCTTCTGAAAACAAAGAAATCATCATGAATTATAGATAATTGGGAAGGATTAAAGTTAAATACATCACTGTGGAATTGGCATCACTGTCTGGCAAGACAGCAGTGGAATAATAATTATCAGGGCCCGGATTTTAATGACAAGTCATATTTTTTTTCTGAACTTCAGGGTGAATTTTAGAACAATTTATACACAAATCTAGGCATTTTAGTGTAGAAAAAGTATTATAATTGTGCATATAAAGTCATATTTCAACATATTTTAGTTATAGGTCATATTGCGGGTAACTTTTATTATAACAGGTCATATTTCAACGAGATTTTGGCAAAATGCATATACCATTTCTCTTATATCTTAGAAAATGAATATGTTGCTCATGAGACAATATTTAACATGATATTATGAAACATAAGTTCAGGGGAAAGAATTAAAAACATTGTGTTTTGCCGACAACATAGTCATTCTGTCAGATAGAGCTAAGGACCTGGAGGAGCAATTGAATGGAATGGATAGTGTGCTGAAAGGTGCATATAAGATGAACATTAACAAGAGCAAAACTAGGGTAATGGAGTGCAGTCTAAGAAAATCAGGTGATGCTGAAGGAATTAGATTAGGTAACGAAGCAATAAAGGAGGTAGATGAGTTTTGTAACTTGGGCAGTAAAATAACAAATGATGGGCGCAGTACAGAGGATATAAAATGCAGAATGGCAATGGGTAGAAAAACGTTCTTGAAAAAGAGAAATTTGTTAACATTGAATATTGATTTAAGCCTTTCTGAAGGCATTTGTATGGAGTGTTGCCTTGTATGGGAGTGAGTCATGGACAAT